>CM065818.1:33132000-35887000 GCA_033398695.1 Orobanche coerulescens
CTGTGCACTAAGCTGGGGGTCTTCACGGAAACAGCCTCCCTACCGTAATAAGTAGGGGCATGGTCTGCGTACATCTTACCCTCCCCAGACCCTGCTCTGAGCGGGATATACTGGGTTTGTTTGGTTTGGTTTGGTTTGGTTTATGTTCAGAAACAGTTCAGTTTGAGTAATTTGGAATAGACTTTATTCAAATATTCCATTTTTCTGGAAAACCAAGTCAAAATTTAGAAAACAATCTCAGATTGTCTTCCAAATTTGAACTGGAGTATTCCAAAAATTTGGAATAATGGAATACCGCATGTTCCAAATTAAAAAACTGGACTGTTTCTGAACATGTTTTCTATAATTTTCCATATTTTTCTGAAAACTGAATATTTTGGAATACTCTTGAAAAATTTAGAATAGAATAATGGAATACTTTTCTGTAACTAAACAGGCCCTTAGTTTCTCATATTTATTACCAGTACATCTCTTTTGTAGTGTCCAAAGCAACCTAGATTTTTTGAATATGGCTACTACGTGATGAAATATATCGAAGATATCGTTAAGGATGTGAACATTCTTAAAAATAATGTAAGTATCGAAATTTTTTAGATTTTGTCTACGCTCGCAATTAAAAGTATCTCACTTTTCTTACAACATTTTGGTTAGGCATTATTTCACCTCAAGTATTTAGTTTCTTGGATCAAACCAAGAGAGCAATATCTCGCCCCGTTTGCTTCATTATTTAGTTTTCATTAAGTTTACAAATGCTCAATTCTTTCTGTTGACAATCTTATTTTTGTGAATTTGAAATGAAAGTTCAAGGGAATCAATAACTACAGCATGAAAGATCTTTCGGAACTACGTGATCGATGGGCTACATATGTTTCCAAGTTAATTACAGCTTACAATCGTGAGGTAATTTTAATATGAGTAATTTATATACAAAATTCTTCTGAATATCTATGGATCATTAGTTAGATATAGTATGTTAATTGATTCTTTACACTTGTACAGGTGAGAAAAACTTGAAGTTGTTGAACATGTAGGTGGGACAAATTGATGTTGCTGATGTTTGGAGTTGTTAGATATGTTTTGTATGCTTAAAATTCATTGTTGAAACTTGGTTGAAGTGTTTTGTTAGTAGTTTAATTTTCTTTATCTACAATTTTTTTTGCGAAAGAAAAAGAGATGTTTGGTAGTATTCTCTTAGTATTCTGATGGCTGAAATGCCTTGGTCTTAGTATTCTGATGGCTGAAAGTGTGTGTGTTATGTGCAGGTCTGGTAATGTATTTATATGAATGTTAAGAGTGAATTCTGGTTGCCTTGTCTTCAAACACACAGAGTGCTGCTGCTGCTGCTGCTGCTGTGTATTTATAGTATTCTGGTTTTGTCCTAGGGGATGAATGCTGCTGGTGCTGTGGCACTATTCTAATGTTGCTGTAGTGCTGTGCTCTGTCTTAGATTATGAGTTGTACTGATGTGCTCTTTTACTGCTGTGCTAATGTGAATTCTTTGATTCTAATGTGAATTCTTAGATTTTGAGTTGTAGTGATGTATTGCTGTGCTCTTTACTACGATTCTGTAGTGCTTTGATTTCGTTCTAATAGTATTTTAATAAGATTTTTAGTTTTGTATTCTCTGCTCTTTTTTTCGAGACTAAAACGTCATCGACTGATGTTGATTATTCAATTTAACAATGTAACGCTTTGATTTCTTTCTAGTAGTAGTTTAATAAGATTTTTTTGTTATGTATTCTCTGCTCTTTTTTTCGTTCTATTTTTAGTTTTGTATTCTCTGCTATCCTTTTTCTGTTTGACAATTTTAATTTATGGAAATTTTTTTCATGTAATTAAACAAAAAAATGTAGTTAAGATAAAAATAGAATTGAGATAAAAATAGATTTTTTTTTCACAAATCTGAACATATACTGACACTAAAATAGTGTCAGTAATTATTTTTACTGACACTTTATATTAGTGTCAGTAATGCTAAAGTTGAACATACCGACACTAATGTTTAGTGTCGCAATATTAGTTTCAAGAAATACGACACTAATGTTTAGTGTCGATAAAAATAATTATCGACACTTTTTTTAAAGGTCGAGAAAATAATTATCGACACTTTTTAGTGTCGATTTACCGACACTTGTACATCGACACTAAAAATTAGTGTCGGTATTTTTTGGCTTTAGCATTACTGACACAATTATAAAGTGTCAGTGAAAATAATTAGTGACACTATTTTAGTGTCAGTAAAGGGGATATTTGTACTAGTGAGTGTAGCCATAGTGTTAAAGTTGTTAAAGATGTCAAAGTGTTTCACAATTTAATGTTACAATAGACCTCATGAGTGTTAGCATAGGCCTACAGCTACACAAACATTTGTGTCACTAAATATATAAAAGTGTGGCCTTAAGTCTACAGCAACACAAAATCTAGTGTAGGCACTAGGCACAGACAAGAAATGTGTTGGCATAGGGGTCTATTGTTACACCTTTATCACATGTTACCATAAACAAGAAAAGTGTTACCTTAGACCCCTATGGTTGCGGCCGTTTTTGTAACACCTTCAAATTTGGTCAAAGTGTAGCCGTAGCCTGTTTTTTGGCCTTCAGCAACACTTTTTGGACTTTTGAACACAGTTTTTCAGGTGTTGCTGAAACCCATATACGCTGTAGTGTTTTAATCCTTCAGGGATTTTCATGTATATGTCATTATCAAGTGACCACTACGCCATAGATGGCCTACAACAACCCTGAAACTGTGTTACCATAGACCTGATTTAATGTTGCCTTAGCCCCAGAAAGGGCAAAGATAACACCAAAAGTGTGTTGTGTTCTCAGCAGTTGCCTTTGACCACAAAGGCAACATGCGAACGGCCTAAGGTAACACCCTGTTCTCATGTTACCATAGTAGCCTATGGCAACATATTTAGGACCCTATTGCAACATTTTATTGTAATATCCGCGATTTTAATTTCCAATAATTTTCTTTTTTTTTCGCGGGAGTCTGTTTTGATGAATTGCTTCTGACCGTTCATTCTGAGAATGTTTAATTCTGCACTTTTCGACGTTCGAGTTCGTTTCGGTGTCGTTTTGTTGAGTTCCGTACATTTAGCTACTTTTCCGCACTTGAGTTCGATTCTTGCGAATCTCGTCCGAAACTGTTGTTTCGAGTTTCTTGTAAATTCATTTAATGTTATTATTCATGTTGCGAGCTTTGGTTTGGTGTTTCGATCGTGTATCGCGTATTTCGGACGTTTTGGGCCATTTTTATAATTTCTCAAAGTTTGGGGTAATTATTTTCCGTTGTTGAATTTCGAGCCTTCGGGTGGTCGGAATCGTGTGTTCTCTTAGTGCTCGAATTCGTCTTTGCGAGTACTTCAGAATCAGATCTTCGATTCGCATTCGTTCGGAGCTGGGTCGTCCAGCCATCGGAGTTGGCCCCGGCCGAGTCATGTGTAATATCCGGATTTATTGTTGTGTACTTCATCTGTATTTGAACCCTGTATTATTCGGAATTGTGATCTCGATAATTGGAGTATGATATTTCTCACATTTGTATCCTTGTACATAAGTATAACATCATCCAAAATTTCTCATGCAAACTCGTGATAGCGCACGCTAAGAATGTAGCTTAACGTGCGTTATCGGGCTACAACCAGCACACGCTACGAATGAAGAATTTGCGTGCGTTAGACAGTTAATTATTGAGCTAGACGGATAGCACATGCGCCAGCCGGAAGTGGGTCCGGATAAGATTCCCGCGGGCGGAACTGGACAATTTTGGAGTCAACTCTTATTTAGCGTACGCTAAGGGAAGTAGGGTAGCGTGCGCTAACCAGCTTTGTGCAGAAACTTTATTTAAGGGACAACACTCCATTTCTTCTTGTTTCCTTCACTCGTCCTCATTACTTGATAGTCCAGAGAGCCTATTATCCTCTTTAAACACACTTAGAACACATCTACCTGATCATTGGGGATTGAATGTCACTTGTGATTGATCATTGAAGTGGGGAAACACCTTGGATTGGCATACAAACAACCGGAGTTGGATTCTACCTTTTTGACTCAGTGTTATCTTCATATTACGGAATGTTAATTCTTTCTCTAGCCTTAGATTCGTGTTCTGAAGAGTTAGATGAATCATGCTATCAAGATATTGAGTGCCATTGATGAATTATTCAACAATCATCATGCTTAGAAGTGGGAATGATTATCCTTATATTTCGTCGTTGAAACATCGTAGTTGGAATTGTTAGTTCACCTTCAAGATGAAGTATGAATATGATAATGATAATGGAATCTATGTTGGGATTCGGTGCCTAAAACGAAGGCCCAGCGGAAGCGGTAAAACGAAAATTAATTCGATCCGAATCCCTACGATGATCGATCGAGCTACGTATATACGAATATATAAACGAAAAGCAAGAGTTGTAAAAAACTAACCCTCTAAGTCTGTTGATTAAATGGTAACCTTCTCTTGAGCTATTCCCCAAGCTCTTGAACGATCCAACGCCGAAAGCACCGCGTCTCTACTTGCCACGCGCCGGAGAAACGAACGGAATGACAACACCTTGCTATCCTCCGAGGATACGGCTAGAGCTAGGTGATGAAGCTATATATGTAAAGATTACTACACTCTAAGTGTTTTAATCTTACTCTCTCTTTATGTCTTGATATTTTTCTCTAAGAAAACAAGAACAAGGTTGAAGAAGAAGATGACTAAAGAGAAAACAATTTTCTCTCTCTCTCTCAAACTCAATGATACGTAAATGCCAAGAAGTATTGTGAGGATGAGAGATCAAAGTCTTGTATATATTCTTATTCAACCCACATGAATACAAATACATATATCATGATTTGATTCCCCATATAATGTATATGATACTTGTCCCCTCAATCACATGAGATTCCAAAACCATGATGGGGACAAGTCAATACACACACATGGTAATAAGTGGGGTTGGCCCATGCTAGAAAACGGTCGAGTTCGGTTCGCTTTGACTCCGTGAGTCCAAACAGATAAACTCCTATTCCGCTCCGATGTATTTATGTCGTTTAATTAATCCAATTAATTAAACATATCAAATACAAAATAACATAATTAATTTCTCCAAGAAATAATTATATTCATGAATTAAATTAATCACCCAAGAATTTATTTAATTCATTAGCCGTAAATCAATTTATCCAATAAATCGATTTAAACATCCAATGTTCCAAAATTAGATATCCAATATCTAATATTCATAATGAGATAATTAGCTCGATTCATTCCGTTGTCAATCCTAATGCGCGACTCGGTAGGTCCGTCTCGACGGCAATGGGAGGAACCAAAGAGTAGTAGCACCACCTAGCCACCGGTGGCCTACACTGCACTCTGATCGAGAACGAATGATTGGGATCATTCAAGAACCATTCTCCGTGAATACCAAGATAACGTATAAACCCTTCTTTCAAATGTCCCGATCAAGTTATAGGGTCACGGCTACCAAACCATATCTCAGATTGACGCTATGCATGCGTTAATGCAAATCGAGATCATCGAGTGCCGTGTATCTAATACAACTAGCTCCAATGCTTTGGCCAAAGACTTATGATCTCATTTGCCAATAACCGCATAGGACATATAACCCGCTCACTAACGGGAGAAAGAATTCTATCTTGGTATTCGGTAGGACTGCTACTTGCCCGCCAAGATGCACGTCGAGGTTGAGCCCCGCCTTAGGTTTACGGTGGTCGAACTACTCTAATGAAAATCTTGACGTCACAAGCACATCCCTACTAAATCCTCAAGTCGAAGGTTCACGAATACCTATCACAACCTTTCGATTCCGTCATTGACAAATTCCGAGTGAAATCCATGTGACGAATCGAGGGTGAGTCGGTTCGAGTATACTAATCCAATTAGCATACCTATAACGTGTGCTCCCACTAACCATTAGTGTTCGATGTGCACTCTCCATGTCAAAGAACACGTCATACAAGTCTTCACATAAACTTAACGCCTACCAAGTTTCATCGACTTGCGACCATTAAGTATTTGAGCTATAACCTTTCCAAAGGCCGACCCCTTATCCAATAAGGAGTGGAACGCTTTTGCTCTCAAATACATGGACTAGTTTCTATATGTTTATTTACGAGTTAGGAATGCCAAGAACTACCAAGAAATAAAGAAACATTCATTTGCCTTATATAAATGGTTTACATAATTACAAGTACAATGCCCTCACTCAACAACCTCCGAGTGGCATTCGAGGGCATACTCCTAACAATCTCCCACTTGCACTCAATGCCACACACTATGGTATCTAATACCCATGTTCTCCAGATGACGCTCCAAGCTAGTCTCGAGATAGTGGCTTGGTCGGTGGATCGGCGACGTTGTCGGCCGAGTCTACTCTATGCAAGACAATGTATCCCTTGCGAACAAATTCTCTTACGAGATGATACTTCCTCTCAATATGTTTGGTGTTGTGAAACCTCGGCTCCTTGGCACGGCTACTCCGTCGTTGTCGCAAAGACAAATGAACAGCAAACAAAGACATGGTATCATTTGAAGTTCTCCTAGAAACTTCTTAATCCGTAACCCTTCCTTGAAGCCTCCGAGGTCGCTTGATACTCACCGACAGTGGAATCGTGATCGCGCTTGCTTGGCACTACGCCAAGATATCGCTCCTCCATTAAGAGTAAATATGTAGCAGTGGACATCGAGTCGTCCTTCGCCCTTGAAGTCCGAATCGGTGAATCCCACCACATCCAATTCTCCACCGCCATACATTAGAACCATATCTCTAGTCCTTCTTAAGTACTTGAGAACGTTCTTTACTGCACCCAATGTTCCTACCCGGGTTTGCTCAAACTTACTCACCACGCTTACAGCATGCGCGATGTCAGGTCTTGTACACAACATAGCATACATAAGGCTACCCACGGCCGAATCATATGGTATATTACTCATTTCCTTTCGTTGTTCCTCACTTTGAGGACACATCTTCAAGGTGAGTTTTATTCCATGTCGCATCGGTAGGAACCCTCTTTTAGAATCATCCATCTTAAATCGCTTTAAGATCTTATCTATATAGAGGGCTTGGGAAAGGCCTATTGTTCTCTTCGCTCTATCCTGGTAGAGTCGAATACCAAGAATATAGGTTGCTTCTCCCAAGTCTTTCATGGAGAAATTACTCAAAGCCAAGCTTACGTAATCGAGCATTCCCACATCATTTCCTATTAGTAGAATGTCATCTACATATAGTACTAAGAATGCGATCTTGCTCCCACTAACCTTCTTGTATACACAAGGTTCCTCTTCATTTTGCACGAATTCAAACTCTTTGACCGCCTCGTCAAAACGAAGGTTCCAACTACGCGACGCTTGCTTCACCCATAAATGGAACGCTGGAGCTTGCACACTTTCGAATATCGACTTGACACAAAGCCTTTAGGCTGCTCCATATAGATTTCCTCCTCGAGGAATCCATTAAGGAAAGCCGTCTTTACGTCCATTTGCCATATCTCATAATCGTGGTAGGCAGCTATAGCAAGCATCATGCGAATAGACTTGATCATGGCTACGGGCGAGAAGGTATCGTGGTAATCGATCCCTTCCTTTCGGGTATAACCCTTTGCCACAAGCCCGGCCTTATAGGCGTAACCTTGCCATCACCATCGCCTTTTCTCTTGTAGATCCACTTGTTCCCACAGGCACTATGCCCTTGGGGCGGTCTACTAGAGTCCAGACTGATTGACATGCATCGAGTCTATCTCGGCTTCCATAGCTTCACGCCATTTCGCGAGTCTACATCCACCATCGCTTGGTCATAGGTCGTCGGGTCGGTCTCTTGGCTATCACTTGGAACCTCATGGAGACCCGGCTCCTCCAAGTGCACAAGCCCATACCTCTCGTAAATGAGACACCCTACTAGACCTACGAGGTGGTTGTACTTGTGTTTCGAAAGTTCGGTTCCAGCTTTCTTGCACAGTGTCTCTCGAGGAGTTTCATTGTATTCTTCTAAAGAAATACTTCTACCCGCTCCGCCTTCTGAATGAACTCATCTTCCAGAAGTGTGCTTGTAAAGCAACAATGATCCTTCGATCTTCGGGCATGTAGAATAGATATCCCATCGTCCCGCACGGAATCCAATGAAACGTCCCTTCGCACCTAGCTTCCAACTTTTCCACCTTAGTCTTCTTGACATAGGCGGGACATCCCCAAATCCTAATATGATTAAGACTTGGTTTCCTTCCTTCCCACATCTCATGTGGAGTTTTAGGAATGGATTTAGAAGGACATCTGTTCAAGATATACGCGGCGATCAGTGCATACCCCACTGTAAATCGGCAAGTCAAGATAGCTCAACATGGAACGGACCATGTTCAACAGTGGTCCGGTTCCTTCTTTACGACACACCATTTAACCGAGGAGTACTGGAGGTGTTAGTTGTGAAACTATTCCATGTTCCTTAAGGAACTCACAAACTCCGTACTCATATACTCACCACCTCGGTCCGACCAAGTGCTTTGATATGATTACCGCTTGTTTCGACTAGGCCTTGAATTCTGGAATTTCTCAAAGGCCTCGGATTTATGTTTCATTAAGTATACATAACCATACCTAGTATGATCATCGTAAACGTAATGAAATATTGATATCCGTCACGTCGCTTCCAAAGCACCACATACATCGGTATGGATTAATCCCGATTTATCGCGGCTCTTTGAAATGTCCCTTTGAAGGGGACTTAGTCATTTTGCCTTTAAGGCAAGATTCACAAGTAGGAAAGGTATCCGATCCCAATGGACCCATAAGTCCATCTTTTTCCATCTTGTAAACCTTGGTCGACCAACATGACCAAGTCTAAGATGCCATTTCAAAACTTGATTGGTTTCATCCCTACCGCTTTTCTAGTTATAGTATTCACAACTACTTTGTTTTGAGATTTAGATGATACAATACATTCAACAATGTAGCAAGATCCACTAGTTTATTTCTAAAATAAATTTTGCAGAACCATCACCAATGAAAAATGAAAAGCCTTTTCGGTCCATGACCGAATGGATACAATGTTTTTGTGCCCCTTGGGCAAAACAAGTACATCTTCTAAAGTCAAAACAAAGCCGGATTCTAAACCCAAAAGAAGTGATCCTATGTCGGCCGCCTCGACACTATGCCCGCTCCGACCGTGATCATAACTTCTCCACCTCCAAGCTTCCTACTTTGTTCCGCATCCCGATTCACGGTACAAATATGAGAACTAGCACTTAATCCAGATATCAGAAGTAGAAAATACGGAGCGTAACAATTTGTTTCCAAAACTAAAAGTTCTCAGACTAAGTGCCATGAAGAATCGGACAGTCTCTAGCCCAAAGGGCCCACTCACCGCACTTGAGACAAGCATCCTTCTTCTTCTTGTTCTTTGGAACCATCGGGGCCTTGCCCTTACCCTTAAGGTCCTTAGCATGTGGTCCATCCGCTTCTTGGTCTTTTTCTTCTTATTATTAGACTTAGAAGTCCGTAAGAAATCACAAGAGCAGACTCCTTCATCCGCGGAGTCTTCATCCGAGACCGAGCAATACAAGTTTGTTCATTAGCCCACTAAATTACATGCAATCTCATTGCAGTTGAAGTTCATAACAAACCGTGAGAAGGAATCAGGGAGAGACTGTAGGATAAGGTCGGTTTGGAGAGAAGTATCCATTTTAAAATCAAGAGCCTCCAATCTCTCGATCATGGATATCATTTTGAGGACGTGTTCCCCAACCTTCTCACCTTCCTTCATCCTTGCACCGAACAGTTGCTTGGATATCTCATATCTAGCAGTTCTACTATGCTCACCATAAAGCTCGGTTAAGTGAGATAAAATCTGCCTAGCAGAAGTCATTTTCTCATGAGCTCTCTGAAGCTCATTAGACATGGAAGCCATCATATAAGCACGGACTTTCACGTCATCCTTAACCCACTTTTCGTGGTTTTCAATCTCTTCCTGATTGGCTCGGTCCGCACAGAGGCGCCGAATGTCCGTCTCCAAGACGTATCCCAAAGGCTCTATACCGAGGACAATCATCGACGGAGCCAATCCACAAAGTTAGGTCCCATTAAGGTGTTCTTTTCGAGTAGAATTGCGAGTGGATTCATTGTCATATTGAGATTTGTCTGCATTAAGTATAAGATTAATTAGTGACTCATTCAATTATGTTCGAGTATAGAATTTAAGGTCTTTTCTATTCTTGTTACCCAGCTCCCACTATTTTTATCGGAATAACACACTCCCATGTGAAATCCTAAGTATCGTCGCTCTACTTCATAGTGGTGATCGAGTTCTTTATAAATTTTAATAGAGGGCAACCGAATGTGTTTCTAGTCTATTAATTTTCATAAAGTGGTGTCCAACACCAACCCATCTAATGGATGATTCGATCTTCTTTTTCCCCTTGTTCACTCCCCTCAACCTATACGGTTTCTATGGTTCGTGAACAAGTTAAGTTTATACCATCGACGCAATCGGTTTCACAATCAATCTTATCCGCAACCTATCGTGTTTCTAGGGATAAAATTTGCTCCAACCGAAGGCATCCAATGCGCTCCGGTAATTTATCCGTCCTCCCGAACGACTACCCCGATAACTCGGAAGCATAGCACATCCGGTTTGGATTTCAATTTCAAAACTTCGATGGAGGGAAGGAAAACCTTGAAACCTTATAAACTTAATTATTTGTTGTGGGAGAATTATCGCGATTAACGTTACACTTTGCACATTAATCGCTTAAGCGCGTTGTGGCATTCATACAATATGAAACAACCAATCACAACCTAGTTGCTACCAACATGTGGTTCATGGACCGCCTAGAAAACAAAAACTCCGTAATCTAATTACAAGTCTTCGTCTTGAATCTTCGTCTTCTCGAAATGGATCTTCCTCCGGTCTTCGTCATTACATATAAATTTTACATTGGAAATTGCATCCTAGATACAAATTTTTCTAGTAAAATAAATAGGCTCAAAACGGCCTTTACAACCCAATCGAATAAAACGAACGATTCAAAAACTAAGTCCACGAACCACATCCCCATTCAAAAGCATTCATTCAATAAATACTAAATAAATGGAAAGCGTAGAGATACATTGATCCAATCAACAATACGAACCGATCCAATCGATTCACACAATCGGTAATATAATAACGCTCAAAATAATTCTATCGACCATAAATATTCCAATTAATCAAATTTCCCTTATAAAATGAAATACCATAAATCATTTTAATCATATTAAATCCAATTTAACATGCGGAGATTAATTTTCAAGAATACACAAAAAATCGAGTGGCGAAAATGGCTGCCATGGCCGAAGTCATCACGGCACTTCTTCCGCCGATCTCGCATGGCCGAAGTCACGCTCGGCATTTACCGGTTGTGCACGGCCCGTGTCTCCCGACACGGTCGGGTCTGCCGGCGATGGCTCAAGGTCGCCGACACGGCCCGTGTCACTGACACGGCCGAGTCACCCCGGCAGCCTTCGCCTTTGTCCGAAAAGTCGTCCGACGACGATTCGGAGCTCGATTTCGACCGGATATCCAATATCAATATTTTTCAACATTCATATCTTCAATATAAATCATATTTCCAAGAAATTAAGATTTATATTTAGACATAAACTTACGAAAAATATAACTACAACGAACGTAAAAATATATACCACGATTATGACTAAAATGATTCCAAATCATTCACCATCTAATCAAGCATTCCAAATGCCAATATCGTATATACGATCGCAAGACCTACGCTCCGATACCACTGTTGGGATTCGGTGCCTAAAACGAAGGCCCAGCGGAAGCGGTAAAACGAAAATTAATTCGATCCGAATCCCTACGATGATCGATCGAGCTACGTATATACGAATATATAAACGAAAAGCAAGAGTTGTAAAAACTAACCCTCGAAGTCCGTTGATTAAATGGTAACCTTCTCTTGAGCTATTCCCAAGCTCTTGAACGATCCAACGCCGAAAGCACCGCGTCTCTACTTGCCACGCCACGAGAAACGAACGGAATGACAACACCTTGCTATCCTCCGAGGATACGGCTAGAGCTAGGTGATGAAGCTATATATGTAAAGATTACTACACTCTAAGTGTTTTAATCTTACTCTCTCTTTATGTCTTGATATTTTTCTCTAAGAAAACAAGAACAAGGTTGAAGAAGAAGATGACTAAAGAGAAAACAATTTTCTCTCTCTCTCAAACTCAATGATACGTAAATGCCAAGAAGTATTGTGAGGATGAGAGATCAAAGTCTTGTATATATTCTTATTCAACCCACATGAATACAAATACATATATCATGATTTGATTCCCCATATAATGTATATGATACTTGTCCCCTCAATCACATGAGATTCCAAAACCATGATGGGGACAAGTCAATACACACACATGGTAATAAGTGGGGGTTGGCCCATGCTAGAAAACGGTCGAGTTCGGTTCGCTTTCGACTCCGTGAGTCCAAACAGATAAACTCCTATTCCGCTCCGATGTATTTATGTCGTTTAATTAATCCAATTAATTAAACATATCAAATACAAAATAACATAATTAATTTCTCCAAGAAATAATTATATTCATGAATTAAATTAATCACCCAGTAATTTATTTAATTCATTAGGCCGTAAATCAATTTATCCAATAAATCGATTTAAACATCCAATGTTCCAAAATTAGATATCCAATATCTAATATTCATAATGAGATAATTAGCTCGATTCATTCCGTTGTCAATCCTAATGCGCGACTCGGTAGGTCCGTCTCGATCAAGAATGGGAGGAACTAAAGAGTAGTAGCACCACCTAGCCAAAGATGGTGGCCTACACTGCACTCGATCGAGAACGAATGATTGGGATCATTCAAGAACCATTCTGCCGTGAATACCAAGATACGTATAAACCCTTCTTTCAAATGTCCCGATCAAGTTATAGGTCACGGTCACCAAACCATATCTCGTATTGACGCTATGCATGCGTTAATGCAAATCGAGATCATCGAGTCGCCGTGGTATCTAATACAACTAGCTCCAATGCTTTGGCCAAAGACTTATGATCTCATTTGCCAATAACCGCATAGGACATATAACCCGCTCACTAACGGGAGAAAGAATTCTATCTTGGTATTCGGTAGACTCGCTACTTGCCCGTCCAAGATGCACGCCGAGGTTGACCCCGCCTTCCGGTTTACAGGTGGTCGAACTACTCTAATGAAAATCTTGACGTCACAAGCACATCCCTACTAAATCCTCAAGTCGAAGGTTCACGAATACCTATCACAACCTTTCGATTCCGTCATTGTGATCCGGAGTGAAATCCATGTGACGAATCGAGGGTGAGTCGGTTCGAGTATACTAATCCAATTAGCATACCTATAACGTGTGCTCCCACTAACCATTAGTGTTCGACAGGCACTCTCCATGTCAAAGAACACGTCATACAAGTCTTCACATAAACTTAACGCCTATCAAGTTTCATCGACTTGCGACGATTAAGTATTTGAGCTATAACCTTTCCAAAGCGACCCCCTTATCCAATAAGGAGTGGAACGTTTTGCTCTCAAATACATGGACTAGTTTCTATATGTTTATTTACGAGTTAGGAATGCCAGTAACTACCAGTAAATAAAGAAACATTCATTTGCCTTATATAAATGGTTTACATAATTACAAGTACAATGCCCTCACTCAACAACCTCTGAGTGGCATTCGAGGGCATACTCCTAACAATCTAGTGCATCAACCTGAGATCACCAACTTCACATGAGAATGATAATCGAGTTTGAATATAAAAGTTGTGATGATATTCATTTCCTTGAAATTCAAAGATGTTTGAATCTGTAAGATCATTCATAAGTTTATGATCATGACATGTAGACGGATAACGTACGATTAATCACTGAGGAGTTTGAAATTTCATCACCGATTAGAACGGTCTGCTGCCTAGTAGTGAAACTGCCATGCACGATTAGCGTACGCTAAGCTATGCAAATTAACGTACGCTATCGGGCATGTTTAGCGTACGCTACGTTTGATTCGTAGCGTACGTTAGGCCATCAGGCGAGTCAGTCAGCTGACCAGTGAGGACTGTTGATACATAGTTAGCGTACGCTAGGCTTCGATTGTTTACGTGCGCTATCGAGCAGGCTTAACGCACGCTACATAGAATACGTAGCATACGCTAAGTAGAATATGTAGCATACGCTAAGTAGTTCAGGCAGATTATGTTTTATGAACTTTTGGCCATAAGTTGGATTGTTAGACATTAGTACGACGTGAGATAAATTCTATATTATTCCTTTTGTTAAGGCTCGAGCTTGCTACGTGATTGATCGAAGGGGCGACCTTCGAGTGTTTTATTTTTCGTGGAAGTAGTATTCTTGTCTTCGAATCGAGGCAAGTACCTTAATTGTTTTATGTATTGATGTTATACATATTATTGTACATGTTTGTCGTTGTTGTATGTCCATCTCGTGTTGGTCCGACGGGATCATCGGGGGATCTATGCTAGCGTGCGCTGGATCACCGGACGGGTTTTTCCACCTCAGGTTGGTTTGACGGAATCATCCGGGGGTCTAGGCAGTGAACGCCGGATCATTGGAATTACCATGTGTATGTTGTGATATCATATTGTGATTATCATGTGTGTATGTTATTATTGAGTTTCTCGCAGGACAAGACTCGCTGGTTCTTTTGTCATTTAAGTTATTATTATTCTTCATGAGATGTTGAATAATATGTTATGGTACTAGTACTAGCAATCGTTGTGCTAACCCCTTCAGGGATGAACATTTGTTTATGTTCAGGATCCCTGAGAGAAGGGAAACAACCACTGGAGCTGCATGACGACGAGGGTGCAGAGTGATGTTCCGGCCGGGTTTATTTGTCTGTTGTTTGTACCGTTTTAATAAGTACTCGAGTACGTAGTCGTTTATGATGATTTGGATTTGGTGATGTATTAATACTTTTCCATTGAACATTCGTATTTGCAGTATTGGTCAGAACTGTTGTATCTTATTTCCGTTATTCTCATACGTTGGTATCTGTTAATGTCTTTTCAATTCTTAAGCCTTGTAAATCCTTATGTAAAGGATTTACGGCGCTGTAATATTCCTGAATATATCGGGGATGTTACAGAATATGGTATCAGAGCTAAGATTATGGATATCTTGGCCATTGGGTTAAAATAGAGGTCGTATACGTCTTTGGAGGTAACCGGCCGTGAATAACATCACTGTACTACATACGTCTTCGTGTGAACGGTGGTTGTAAGTTCCTAAACTCCATCTCATCCTTTACATGTTGTATCTCTTTATACTTGAACATTAGAACGATATTATTTCCTGTATATTGAGTATTTATGCTTTCAGTATGTTGAGAGGTGTACGTGGACGTGGTCGCGGTCGCGGACGCGGACGAAGGAATGTAGAAAGAGAAGCTTCGCCTTCTAATCAGGCCAGCCACAGCTCAGGCGAGCCGCAAAGATCTATTAATAATGAACCGGAACCTGCTGTGCCCGAAATCCTTCGTCAGGTGGTGAACCAGATGACTCAATTTGCCCAGGTCGTGGACCGAATGCAGTTGGCGGTGGGATTACAGCAGGGAGATAGATAGCAAGGGATCCCAGACATGGGAAATCGAGGTGACCGATGGCTGCAAGAGGTGGCGAAGATGCAACCACTCAAATTTGACGGCTTTTTTGAGACTCCCACATGGGACCATTGGTTGAAGGAATTGGAGAAAATTTTTGCCGGAATAAATTGCCCAGACGACCGGAGAGCCTCTATTGCTCAGTACTTTCTGGTAGGGGAAGCATCCGAGCGGTAGGAAGCCATCCGGCCTACAGATCATGACGCTGACTGGACAGAATTTAAATTGATGATGGAAGCTCAGTACTGCCCTCCTCCTATGAGGGAAGCCAAAGTTTGGGAGTTTTTCTCCGCTCAGTCATCAGACGAACCCATATCCCAGACAATTAAGACGTTTAACCAGCAGTTGGCATTCGTTCGACATCTGGTCAGAACAGATGCATAAATGATGATCCATTTTGATATGAGGATGAAACCATAAATCCAGAGGTACATGTCCGGTTTTGAATGTACCACTCTCCGTCAATACCAGGATAAGGCGTTGGCGTATGAGATCAAGGAAGTAGCAATGGAGAAGTTTACAAAATCCAAGAAGCGGAAAGTCTCTGGTACTTTTACAGAGCACAAGAGCAGCGGGCCCCACAAGGCCCAGTCATCTTTTCATTCCTTCAAGAAACCTCCGCACCCATCTAGGAGCGGAAAGAACTTCGGAGCAGCATCAACCATGACAGATGTCACCAGGAAATGCTTTAACTGTGCCCAGACAGGGCACTATCGACGGAATTGCCCCCTACCTGCCGTGACTTGTTTTGATTGTGGACGAGAGGGACATCGTGCGGTGTTCTGTGAAGAGGCTGCAAAGTCTTTTAGAGCCCATACACCGCAGCCACTTCAGAAGGAAGCTAGTATCCAACAGACACAGCAAAGTGTACAGATGCCTCAGAATTTTGGCCGCGGACGAGGCAGAGGACAATGGGACCGAAAGGGTACAACGAGTGCCGGATCTGTTCCCCCACGTCTGTATGAGATGAGGAGAACATACGATCAGGATGCTGCTGCCGCATCAGGTACTGTTCAGATCCTTTCCCAGCCAGTTAGCGTTTTATTCGATATAGGAGCTACACATTCATTTATATCCTTATCTTGTGTAAATCGTTTGAATATTACTGGTTTTCATAATTGTGAACCTTATGTTGTTAGTTTACCGAGTGGAGAGAGGATTGTTGGAAACTTAGAAACTAGAGATTTCCCTGTATTATTTGGAGGTAGAGAGTGGCTCTCAAATCTGATTGTAATAGAAATGCAAGGAGACGACCTGATACTCGGAGACGATTGGCTTAATCGATATGGAGCTATTGTAAACTACCGAATGAGGAATATCTCGCTGATCGCTGACGATGGTTCCGAGATACTGTTTGAAGGATGGAAACCAGGAAGCTCAGGAAAATTGATCAAGGCGATGAAAGCTGTCAAATTGTTGAAACAGGGCTGTACCGAATACTGGTGCTATGCAATGAAGAAAGAAGACGAAATTGTGGAACTTTCATCCATTCCTGTTGTGAACGAATTTCCGGATGTATTTCCTGACGAGTTACCTGGACTACCTCCACGACGGGATGTAGAATTCACCATCGAGCTGGAACCCGAAGCTACACCAATTTCTAAGGCGCCGTATCGTATGGCACCTACTGAGATGTATGAACTGAAAAAGCAGCTGGAGGAGTTATTGGACAAAGGCTATATCCAGCCAAGCGTTTCACCCTGGGGAGCGCCAGTTCTTTTTGTCCGGAAGAAGGATGGATCACTTCGACTGTGTATTGAGTATCGAGAGCTGAACAAAATTACGATTAAGAACAAGTATCCGTTGCCACGGATTGATGATTTATTTGATCAGTTGCAAGGAGTAACAGTATATTCTAAAATCGATATGAGATCAGGATACCATTAACTGAGGA
Source organism: Orobanche coerulescens (assembly GCA_033398695.1). Lineage (NCBI taxonomy): Eukaryota > Viridiplantae > Streptophyta > Magnoliopsida > Lamiales > Orobanchaceae > Orobanche > Orobanche coerulescens. The sequence goes on from CM065818.1 coordinate 33,149,568, forward strand.
TTAAGGAATCTGATGTTCCGAAATCAGCATTCAGAACTCGTTACGGACATTATGAGATTGTAGTGATGCTATTTGGTCTCACTAATGCACCTGCTGTATTCATGCAATTGATGAACCGAGTGTTCATCGAATATTTGGATAAATTTGTGGTCGTGTTCATTGATGACATTCTGGTGTATTCTAAGAGCCAGGAAGAGCATGCACAGCATTTACGGATTGTGTTAGACCTGTTGAGAAATGAACAATTGTACGCCAAGCTCTCTAAGTGTGAATTCTGGCTAAAGGAAGTAATGTTCCTCGGTCATGTGGTATCAGCTGAAGGAGTCCGAGTAGATCCTCAGAAGATCGAAGCGGTTACGGATTGGAAGCCTCCAAAGAACATGAAAGAAGTCCGGAGTTTCTTAGGACTTGTTGGGTATTATCGTCGGTTCGTGGAAGGATTTTCTAAAATTTTCCACCCACTTACTCAACTACTGCAGAAAACTCAAAATTTTGAATGGAACGAGTTGTGTCAGAATAGCTTTGATGAATTGAAGGATAGATTTACGACAACACTGATTTTAACACTTCCACAGGGAACTGGAGGATTTATAGTTTACAGTGATGCTTCGAACCAAGGACTTGGGTGCGTATTGATGCAGAATGATAAGGTGATCACTTATACGTCACGACAGCTAAAACCTTACGAAGTGAATTACACAACGCATGATTTGGAGTTAGCAGCAGTAGTTTTTGCTTTGAAAATCTGTAGGTATTACCTGTTCGGGACTCACTGTCAGATCTTTACGGATCACAAGAGTCTCAAATACATCTTCAGTCAGAAGGAGTTGAACATGCGGCAGAGAAGATGGTTAGAGATGATTAAGGACTACGGCTTGGAGATTCTGTATCATACAGGCAAAGCAAATGTAGTGGCCGAAGCACTCAGCCGCAAGCCTATTTCTATCAAGATGCTGGAGACTCTGACCTCCCAGCTCAGTATTCAACGAGAGATGATTCGAGAAGGAATTGAAGTATGGTTACAAAGAGTCCAAGGACAACTGTGCGTGATGGAAATAACTTCATCGTTAATCGAGGAAATCATATCTAAACAAGCAGATGATCCTCTGATGATTCGGTTACGTAAAGAAGTGATCAAGGGGAAGGCCCCCGGATTCGTAACTCATGATGATGGAGTTTTGAGATTTCAGAACCAACTTTGCGTTCCCGATGTCGATATTGTGAAACAGACGATTATGAAAGAAGCTCAGAGGTCGCCCTATTCTATCCACCCGGGCACCAGTAAGATGTACAAGGACTTAAAGCAGAATTTCTGGTGGGGCAACATGAAGAAAGATGTAACGGACTATGTTTCGAAATGCTTAACTTGTCAGCAGGTTAAGATCGAGCATCAACGACCTGCCGGGATGTTGAAGCCACTCCCGATTCCTGAATGGAAGTGGGAGGACATATCGATGGACTTTATTACTAGTATGCCAAGAACCAAGACAGTAATGAACATGATTTGGGTGATAATTGATCGTTTAAACAAATCAGCTCATTTTCTAGGCATTAAGGACACGTGGGGACCAGATAGGTTAGCACGAGTATTTATTTCAGAGATAGTCCGATTGCATGGTACGCCGAAGACCATTATTTCTGACCGAGACGGTCGCTTTGTATCGCATTTTTGGAAAGCAGTTCATAGGGCCTTGGGGACCGAATTTAACTTCAGTACAGCTTATCACCCGCAGACTGACGGACAATCCGAAAGGACCATTCAAAGGGTGGAAGACATGCTAGGGGCCTGCGCCTTAGATTGGTCAAACGATTAGGAAGTTCATCTACCGTTGATTGAATTTACCTACAACAATAGTTGGCATGTTTCCATTAAGATGGCACCGTTTGAGGCATTATACGGGAGGAGATGCAGATCGCCCCTATGTTGGAACGATTCATCAGACTTGATCGGGACAGAACCAGAGTTGATCGTACAGATACGAGAGAAGATAGCCTTGATTCATGAAAGGCTGTTGACCGCCCAGAGTCGACAGAAATCTTATGCGGACGTACGCCGTCGCCCATTGGCGTTCAGTACTGGAGACCACGTACTTTTAAAGGTTTCTCCTACTCGGGGAATCTTTCGTTTTGGAAGGAAAGGAAAGCTTAGTCCGAGATATATCAGACCATTCGAGATCCTTGAGAGAGTTGGAGAGTTGGCATATAGATTGGCATTACCGCCGTCATTGAGCCATGTTAATAATGTGTTCCACGTATCCCAGTTACGGAGATATATACCGGATCTTAGTCATGTCATTGATTTCGGCGAGATCGAAGTCTCTCGGGATGGAACGTTTGAAGAAAGACCAGTCAAGATACTCGAGAGCCGAGTTAAGCAGTTGAGGAACAAACCAATCGTTTTGGTCAAAGTTCAGTGGTCACGCCACGGGGTGGAAGAAGCCACTTGGGAAACGGAAGATATCATGAAGTCCAGATATCCAGAGTTATTTTCGTCTTGAGTTTCGGGACGAAACTCCTTTTTAGTAGGAGAGTATGTAATATCCGGATTTATTGTTGTGTACTTCATCTGTATTTGAACCCTGTATTATTCGGAATTGTGATCTCGATAATTGGAGTATGATATTTCTCATATTTGTATCCTTGTACATAAGTATAACATCATGCAAAATTTTTCATGCAAACTCGTGATAGTGCACGCTAAGAATGTAGCTTAACGTGCGTTATAGGGCTACAACTAGCGCACGCTACGAATGAAGAATTTGCGTGCGCTAGACATTTAATTATTGAGCTAGACGGATAGTACATGCGCCAGCCAGACGTGGGTCCGGATAAGATTCCCGCGGGCGGAACTGGACAGTTTTGGAGTCAACTCTTATTTAGCGTGCGCTAACCAGCTTTGTGCAGAAACTTTATTTAAGGGACAACACTCCATTTCTTCTTGTTCCCTTCAGTCGTCCTCATTACTTGATAGTCCAGAGAGCCTATTATCCTCCTTAAACACAATTAGAACACATCTACCTGATCATTGGAGATTGAATGTCACTTGTGATTGATCATTGAAGTGGGGAAACACCTTGGATTGGCATACAAACAACCGGAGCTCGATTCTACCTTTTTGACTCAGTGTTATCTTCATATTAAGGTATGTTAATTCTTTCTCTAGCCTTAGATTCATGTTCTGAAGAGTTAGATGAATCATTCTATCAAGATATTGAGTGCCATTGATGAATTATTCAACAAACATCATGCTTAGAAGTGGGAATGATTATGCTTATATTTCGTCGTTGAAACATTGTAGTTGGAATTGTTAGTTCACCTTCAATATGAAGTCTGAATATGACAATGATAATGGAATCTAGTGCATCAACCTGAGATCACCAACTTCACATGAGAATGATAATCGAGTTTGAATATAAAAGTTGTGGTGATATTCATTTCCTTGAAATTCAAAGATGTTTGAATCTGAAAGATCATTCATAAGTTTATGATCATGACATGTAGATGGATAAGGTACGATTAATCACTGAGGAGTTTGAAATTTCATCACCGATTAGAACGGTCTGCTGCCCAGTAGTGAAACTGCCATGCACGATTAGCGTACACTAAGCTATGAAGATTAACGTACGCTATCGGGCATGTTTAGCGTACGCTACGTTTGGTTCGTAGCGTACGTTAGGCCATCAGGCGAGTCAGTCAGCTGACCAGTGAGGACTGTCGAACATAGTTAGCGTACGCTAGGCTTCGATTGTTTACGTGCGCTATCGAGCAGGCTTAACGAATGCTACGTAGAATACGTAGCGTACGCTAAGTAGTTTAGGCAGATTAGGTTTTATGAACTTTTGGCCGTAAGTTGGATTGTTAGACATTCATACGACGTGAGATAAATTCTATATTATTCCTTTTGTTAAGGCTCGAGCTTGCTACGTGATTGATCGAAGGGGCGACCTTCGAGTGTTTCATTTTTCGTGGAAGTAGTATTCTTGTCTTCGAATCGAGGCAAGTACCTAATTGTTTTATGTATTGATGTTATACATATTGTTGTACATGCTTGTCGTTGTTGTATGTCCACCTCGTGTTGGTCCGACGGGATCATCGGGGGATCTATGCTAGCGTGCGCTGGATCATCAGATGGTTTTTCCACCTCGTGTTGGTTTGACGGAATCATCGGGGGGTCTAGGCAGTGAACGCTGGATCATTGGAATTACCATGTGTATGTTGTGATATCATGTTGTGATTATCATGTGTGTATGTTATTATTGAGTTTCTCACAGGAGAAGACTCGCTGGTTCTTTTGTCATTTAAGTTATTATTATTCTTCATGAGATGTTGAATAATATGTTATGGTACTTGCACTAGCAATCGTTGTGCTAACCCCTTCAGGGGTGAACATTTGTTTATGTTCAGTATCCAGGAGAGCAGGGAAACAACCACTGGAGCTGCATGACGACGAGGGTGCAGAGTGATGTTCCGGCCGGGTTTATCTATCTGTTGTTTGTACCATTTTAATAAGTACTCGAGTATGTAGTCGTTTATGATGATTTGGATTTGGTGATGTATTAATACTTTTCCATTGAACATTCGTATTTGCAGTATTGGTCAGAACTATTGTATCTTATTTCCGTTATTCTCATATGTTGGTATCTGTTAATATCTTTTCAATTCTTCAGCCTTGTAAATCCTTATGTAAAGGATTTACGGCACTGTAATATTCCTGAATATATCGGGGATGTTACATCATGGCCGGGCATGTTGGGGCCAGGCCAGCCCTAGCCGAGTTGCGGCCGGAAGGGCCCGGCAGTTACGTACGTAAGGCCGGTTATGTACGTAAGCCATGGCCAGTTATGTACGTAACGCTGCCGGCATTTCTGGGCAGTGAGTTTGGCCATGGCCGGTTACGTACGTAAGCCATGGCCGATTACATACGTACGGCGTCTGGCAGGCTGTGTATTTAAGACACAGCAGATGGTTTTTTCATCATTTTTCTCACTCGTTTCATCCTCTTCCGCACCTGGAGCTTTGATGATCATGGAGGAATGTTGTCAGGTGTTTCATCCATGAAGTCTTGGAGTTCATATCATCATTTATCCATCCTATAACATCCTTTGATCGAGCAAATCAGGTCAGATTATCTAGAAACCTAGTTTTGGGGAATTTGGGTATTTTGGTTGTTTTCATCCGTTAAATCCGATTTAACTTAGGATTGTGATGGATAGATGATTATTTAGATGCATTATATCTTTTCCCTTGTTATTCCACGGTTGGATCGTATCGATTCGTTGTTTTGGTCGAGTTCTTGATCGACGCCTTGAAGGTGTCTGATAGAATGTCATAGAGGGGTTTTCGGAAGTTCTACGATTATTCTTCCTCGTATGATCGTTGATTTATTAATTATATGATGTTAGGGTTGAGTTTCTTGCGAAGAAATCGTGTTGAACCCTTCCGTTCATTGTCGTCTTCCTTTTCGTTAGCATCGGGCGTTCCGAAGCTTCCCGGTTGAGCCGTGTTCGTCGGAATACTTGCGTGCCGATTTCGAGGTAAGTACCTTGTCCATACAATTCTTTTTTGTGTATATGATAATTAGTGATCGTCTCTATGTGTTTGTTTGATCATTTGATTTGAACTTTCAAAAGATTCGATTTAGTCTCGTTAAGGGCTCACTTTCAAAACGCGTGTGTTTTGTGAATATTGTGCTCCGTGAATGGTTAAGTGAATCCTATGAATTCGCTTGTTGTTGTTGTGTTTTGATAATATATATACATATATTATCTCTTTTCGGTGCGTTGTGATTTGATAATTGTGTCGTGCTTGGCGTTGTTGCCTTTGGGTGGATTACTTGGATATGTTTGGTATGATATGTTATTTGTGTGTGCTTTACTCACCTCGAGAGGGTCCGACAGGGCCTCGAGGGAATCTATGGCTTCATCCTGGATTCATGACTTTGTTTCGCTAGCCAGCTCGGGAGGGTCCGTCGGGGCCACGAGTGGGGTTTGCGGCTTCGTCCCGGTCCTAGGCGACGTGTGTGCTTGATTTGTTTTATGAATGTGGCCAGCTCGAAAGGGTCCTTAGAGGCCTCGAGTGGGATTCGTGGCTTCGTCCCGTCATAGACGATGCCTGTGCATGTATGTTTTGTGAATGTGTTTGCTCACCTCGGGAGGGTTCGACGGGGCCACGAAGGGAGTCAATGGTAGAGCCCTGGATTCACGAGTGAAACTTCACGAGTGCGTGTGTATGTTTTGTGAATGTGTTTGCTCACCTCAGGAGGGTTCTACGGGTCCACGGAGGGAGTCCAATGGTAGAGCCCTGAATTCATGAGTGAAACTTCACGGGTGCGTGTGTACTTTATGTCCGTCGAGGACACGTGACGTGTGTTTTAACACTGTGTATTATTGTTGGTTTCATTTTTGAAAACAAAACCTTTGAACTGTGACCCCATGTTGATTTATTGAAAGATAAGGATTCGGTAATCCTAAATTGTTTTCTAGTAAAACTCCCCATGGTATTTTAAACCATTTTATAAATCAATTCCCTTGATTTGTGATCTTCCGGTTTTTGGAATGTTTTACCCAAACTCTTGCATCGGGAAGTACTTTTCGTTACGTTTGGATCTTTGAGGATTCCTGGTTATTGTTATTCGTGGAATTTGAATTGTATGACTCGTATTTTGCACTTTGTTCTTGCACTAGCAAAATAGTGGAGTTTTGCTAACCCCCGAGTATTCAGGGGGTGGATGTCTATTTTTGTATTCGGGTTTTGGGAGCATAACACAGGGTCGGCACGAAGGATGATGAAAGATGATCAATACTAATCACATGAGGAACCATACAGTGTTGTATTGGTTCAGTTGTATTTTATTTCCGCTGCAGTATATTTTCCCCGTTGTACGGGAGCATTTTGTATTTCGACCCCTGCGCGGGCATGTTTTGAGTTGTATGTATTTATTGAAAGACCAAATCGGTCTACTGAGTCATTTTAGCCTTAAAGACATTGCTGAGATGTTCGACGTTGTTTACCATCCTGGTAAATCCTTGAGGAAAGGGTCTACGACGTATAATATCCCTGAGTGGATTGGGGGTGTTACATAAATGGTATCGGAGATTAGGTTGTGGAAACCTAGGCTGTCGGGTTTAGTGGTGTATGTTGAGTTTTGTCTCGTCCGATTTTGTCTGACTGAGTCATGTCGCAATGCGTCATCTGAGTCTGTTGGTCGTGATTAGTATCATGGAGCGATCATCATCTTCGTGCGACCTGTGGATGTAAGTCTCCCTTCTTTGTATTGTGCCTCGCGTGACATGAGCTGCTTATATGATTAGATCGTTGATTGATTGAATCCTTCTGTGGATTTTGATTCCATGATATGTGGGTATACGACTCTAATATTTTATTTATATGAAGGGCGGTGTCGCTGCTAATGTATTTTCGAACTGTATTTTATCCGCTGCGTGAGTTCTTTCAAAATGACTTTCAGTATTTTGCAAACTGAGTTCTAATTCGTAAAATCGATTCCCTAGATCGAATTTTGGCACTTCGGCCTTGAATTTTTTATGACGGTTTGATAAAGGATTTTTGTGAGTTTTGGGCATTTTGGCCTATTGAATTTTTGAAAACCTTGAGTATCTTAGAAAATTAAATTTCGAGACGTACTTTTAAAACGAATTATTTTCTTGCGGTGTTTTCAAGGTGCTTTCTAGTGCCGCAATATATTTCAAAATTTTTCCAGTTGAGGACCAAAAATATTTTGAGATATTTTCAATTATTTAGAAATGCTTTGCTTAGACCCGAGGGTCGAATATTTCTGAAAGTTTCAATTTAAAGGAAAAGTGTCCTCATTTTTATCAAATGCAAGATGGTTTTTCAAGGTCTCGATAACGATGTTTGCACAACTTTTTGAAAAGGTGATACTCAAGATCAACTAGTGTTTCCAAAATCATTTTTTTTTCAAAGGCGGTTTTCATTTTTAAAACCTATCACTTCCTGCTTGTGGTCGGAGAAGGTGTGTATGATGTTGTCGTTAGGGTGTTATCCCTACAAGTTTTGATTGAGTTGGTGGTGTTAGCGTTGAGTCGTTCGCCACGCATTTGTTGTACTAGCCCTCTGTGAGAGATGTGATGTGGCATTTAATGTTTGTCGCCTCATGGTGAATTGCGTGTTGTCGCACATGTGCGAGCTGTTAAAGCTTGGGTTTGTACGTTTGTGTAAATGTGTGATTGTTTCATGATGTTTTGTGATTATGTGCTGGTTATCGTTCGGGCCGTTGAGATCGCCGAACGATGCCGTCGTTGCTGTGATGTTGATATGTGTGTTGCTTAATGATAGTAATCATCGTATGTGTTGCGTGTTATGATTTTCTGCTGTGCTGAGTTGGCATCTCCGGTTTGTTGTTTTGCGATGTTATATTCCATTGTACTTAGCAGTTGTATATTCGGTATGCCGGCCGAGGTGCTTCAACCGCATTGTGCCGGGGGCATGTACGTATAAATTGTCCTTCTCGTCAGTAACGCATTTCAAGTGTGGACTCGAGGCACACAGAATCCAGTTTTGCGAATTGGTTACCGAGACTTCCAGAGTCCGCGCTTCAGCACAGAAATCAGGATCGGCTCTGAGAGGCCCATGGGAAATGTTTCCGTCGACTGCTTTTGTGTTGTTGCCTTGTTTCCGTTATTGTGAGTTGCAGGGACGACCTTCTTTTATAAGAGGTCGAATGTAATACCCGTATTGTTTTTTGGACTTCTGCATTTCCTCTTTCTCAGGTCTATCGACCCGCTCGTGTTCGTTGATACTTTCTGAACTTGTTCTGTATTTCGGTTTCATTGTTCGAACGAGCCGTGATCTTGTTTTGGGTAGATCTGGTTACTACTGTGACTTTTCCTAGTTCGGTTCGATTCTTGTGAACCTTGTTCGAAAGTAACATCTTTTGGTTCTACTAGTTCTTTTGATGTCTTGAGTTGAAGTGTGAACTTCGGAGTCATTGTTCGACCGTTGTCATTCGATCATTGTTGTTTGATCGTTGTTGTTTGATCGTTGTTACTCGATCATTGCTTTTTGATCGTTGGTGTTCCATCATTGTTATTTGATCGTTGTTGTCCGATCATTGTTATTTGATCGTTGTTATTCGATCGTTGTTGTTCGGTCGTTGTTGTTTGATCGTTGTTGTTCGATCGGGGTTGTCTGACTGTTGTTACCTGATCTCGTACCGCGAAGAATTGTCGTTCACTATTAATAAGTTGTTTCGAGTGTGGCCAGGTGGGTCACTGAGTTGTGCATTGCGAGACGGTAGCTGAGAGATTTGGCGATCGAGGCTGCGTCTCTGCTCCGAAAGGGCACAGAGATGCCTAGTATGCTTTTTAAGGATTTTGGCGTAGTCCGAATTGTTTGTGATTGTCCTTGTGGATCGTTTTGTGTTTATTTACTGTTTTCTCGACTGTGCGTGTTCCTTGTATCAGGTGCTTTGTGTTTTGTGATAGTTCGGATAATCGACTTGATTGTATTATCTGTTTTATGACGCTTGTCACTTGTTGGTTTTATTATGTCTCTACTGGTGGCGTGGTGTTGGTCGTCGTGGAGCGTGTTTTCACGCCGTTTGTTCCTTTGCGTTGCTTGTAATGTTTCGCCGTTTGGCGTAAGTTACGCGTTTCTTGTGTATCTCGTTGAGTGTTTCCTAGCAGGATATTGCTCCTCCATACTTGTTTTAAGTTTCGGGACGAAACTTCTTTTAAGGAGGGTAGTATGTAATATTCGCGATTTCGATTTCCAATAATTTTCTTTTTTTTTTGCGGGAGTCCGTTTTGACGACTTGCTTCTGACCGTTTCGTCATTCTGAGAATGTTTAATTCTGCACTTTTCGATGTCCGAGTTCGTTTCGGTGTCGTTTTGTTGAGTTCCGTGTATTTAACGACTTTTCCGCACTTGAGTTTGATTCTTGCGAATCTCGTCCGAAACTGTTGTTTCGAGTTTCTTGTAAGTTCATTTAATGTTATTATTCATGTTGCGAGCTTTGGTTTGGTGTTTCGATCGTGTATCGTGTATTTCGGACGTTTTGGGCCATTTTCGTAATTTCCCAAAGTTTGTGGTAATTACTTTATGTTGTCGAATTTCGAGCCTTCGGGTGGTCGGAATCGTGTGTTATCTTAGTGCTCAAATTCGTCTTTGTGAGTACATCGTAACCGTATCTTCGATTCGTATTCAGGTTCGGGTTTCGGGGTCGTCCGGGCCGTCGGAGTTGGCCCCGACCGAGTCATGGCCGGGCATGTTGGGGCCAGCCCAGCCCTGGCCGAGTTACGGCCGGAAGGGCCCGGCAGTTACGTACGTAAGGCCGGTTACATACGTAAGCCGTGGCCGGTTACGTACGTAACGCTGCCGATATTTTTGGGCAGTGAGTTCGGCCATGGCCGGTTACGTACGTAAGCCATGGCCGATTACATACGTAAGACATCCGGCAGGCTGTGTATTTAAGACGAGTTTTTCATCATTTTTCTCACTCGTTTCATCCTCTTCCGTGGCTGGAGCTTTGATGATCATGGAGGGATGTTGTCAGGTGTTTAATCCATGAAATCTTGGAGTTCATATAATCATTTATCCATCCTATAACATCCTTTGATCGAGCAAATCAGGTTAGATTATCTAGGAACCTAGTTTTGGGGAATTTGGGTATTTTGGTTGTTTTCATCCATTTAATCCGATTTAACTTAGGATTGTGATGGATTGATGATTATTTAGATGTATTATATCTTTTCCCTTGTTATTCCATGGTTGGATCGTATCGATTCGTTGTTTTGGTTGAGTTCTTGATCGACACCTTGAAGGTGTCCGGTAGAGTGTTATAGAGGGGTTTTCGGACGTTCTACGATTATTCTTCCTCGTATGATCGTTGATTTATTAATTATATGATGTTAGGGTTGAGTTTCTTGCGAAGAAACCGTGTTGAACTCTTCCGTTCGTTCTCGTCTTCCTTTTCGTTAGCATCGGGCGTTCCGAAGCTTCCCGGTTGAGCCATGTTCGTCGGAATACTTGCATGCAGATTTCGAGGCAAGTATATTGTCCATACAATTCTTGTTTTGTGGATATGGTAATTAGTGATCGTCTCTATATGTTTGTTTGATCATTTGATTTGAACTTTCAAAAGATTCGGTTTAGCCTCGTTAAGGGCTCACTTTCAAAACGCGTGTGTTTTGTGAATATTGTGCTCCGTGAATGGTTAAGTGAACCCTATGAATTCGCTTGTTGTTGTTGTGTTTTGATAATATATATATATATATATATTATCTCTTTTCGGTGCATTGTGATTTGACAATTATGTCGTTCTTGGCGTTGTTGCCTTTGGGTGGATTACTTGGATATGTTTGGTATGATATGTTATTTGTGTGTGCTTTACTCACCTCGGGAGGGTCCGACGGGGCCTCGAGGGAATCTATGGCTTCGTCCTGGATTCATGGGTTTGTTTCGCTAGCCAGCTCGGGAGGGTCCGACGGGGCCTCGAGTGGGATTCGTGGCTTCGTCCCGGTCCTAGGTGACGTGTGTACTTGATTTGTTTTATGAATGTGTCCAGCTCGAGAGGGTCCTTAGAGGCCTCGATTGGGATTCATGGCTTCGTCTCGGTCCTAGGCGATGCCTGTGCATGTATGTTTTGTGAATGTGTTTGCTCACCTCGGGAGGGTTCGACGGGGCCACGGAGGGAGTCCAATGGTAGAGCCCTGGATTCATGAGTGAAACTTCACGAGTGCGTATGTATGTTTTGTGAATGTGTTTGCTCACCTCGGGAGGTTCGACGGGGCCACAGAGGGAGTCCAATGGTAGAGCCCTGGATTCACGAGTGAAACTTCACGGGTGCGTGTGTATTTTATGTCCGTCGAGGACACGTGACATGGGTTTTAACACTGTGTATTGTTGTTGGTTTCATTTGTGAAAACAAAACCTTTGGGCTGTGACCCCCTGTTGAGTTTTTGAAAGATAAGGATTCGGTAGTCCTAAATTGTTTTCTAGTAAAACTCCCGATGGTATTTTAAACCATTTTATAAATTATTTCCCTTGATTTGTGATCTTCTGGTTTTTGGAATATTTTACCCAAACTCTTGCCTCGGGAAGTACTTTTCGTTACGTTTAGATCTTTGAGGATTCCTGGTTATTGTTATTCGTGGAATTTGAATTGTATGACTCGTATTTTGCACTTTGTTCTTGCACTAGCAAAACAATGGAGTTTTGCTAACCCCCGTTTCGGGGGGTGGATGTCTGTTTTTGCATTCAGGTTTTGGGAGCATAACACAGGGTCGGCACGAAGGATGATGAAAGATGATCGATACTAATCACATGAGGAACCATACATTTTTGTATTGGTTCAGTTGTATTTTATTTCCGCTGCAGTATATTTTCCCCGTTGTACGGGAGCCTTTTGTATTTCGACCCCCGCGCGGGCATGTTTTGAGTTGTATGTATTTATTGAAAGACCAAATCGGTCTACTAAGTCATTTTAGCCTTAAAAGCATTGTTGAGATGTTCGACGTTGTTTACCAGCCTGGTAGATCCTTGAGGAAAGGGTCTACGACGTGTAATATCCCTGAGTGGATTGAGGGTGTTATATTTATCTGTGTTGCAATAGACGTTATAATTTAATAAAATAGATACCAGATTGTGTGGGGGCCACCTGTGGGCCCATATTGTGGAAACGAGGTTAATGCAATACCTGCAATCTAATGTGTATTACAAAAGGGTGCTTTAAGTATGGCAACACCTAAAATGAACAGAATAAAAATATAGCATTTAAATATTGCATTTCCCATAAAAAACAATTATGCATTATTAACCTAGCTATAGTTAAACCAACAAGTACATCAATCTACCAAAAACATCAACTAATCCACTACATCAACCAAATAGACAAATGGATGATAATTGTTCAAAAAATAAGAACAAATGGATGACATATAAGAGCTAGGGCCTCCTGTAACTGGAGTGTCATATTCTTGCATAATTGGAGTGCCATCTTCTCGCGTAATTGGAGTGCCATCTTCTCGTGTGTCACCAGAAAGTATTGCACCAATATCAATTTTCAAGTCAGGGTTGGCCTCACCTATTTTTTTTCAGAATCCATGTCAGGTTGTGCTGGAGCTTCTGATTCACCTTGACATCCATTTCTTCATTGACCCTGCCATGTCCTGAAAAAAGTGTACAGACACAATGTGAATTATAAATATAAACCAGACACCATAAAAGTGTTTTTCTAAACGAACATGACCCTACTAGTCAAAGGATTGTCCAAGATTAATCAAATTAGTCCTTGTCTTCTATTTATATACTTATTAATCAAAGGATTATATACTTTATAATATTCCTAATCCAATCCTATTTTTCTATTCTATTTATAGCTTTCTTGTCATAATACAATTCAGAAATACAATATCAAAATGAAATAAAAAGAAAGTCCAGAAGTGCATCTATGCAAGTGTGTAAAGAAATTCTGACTGCATGTCCACAAGAAATCTCAAATGATGAAAAGGAGGAAACAATCAATGGTGCAGCTGACATGAAAACTCAGTTGCATCTGAAAAGCAATCGACCTCTACCATTTCTTAGCTTATTTGACACATAAGTGGCAAATATTAAATAGCTAGATCAAATAGAAAATAAAATGAAGAATGTTGTTTTTTTTTATTTCGACAAAACAAGCTTATAAAAATTTGATTCTTGCTATAGGATATTGCAAAATATAATCCATATGGGTATAATGGCAACAACTGAATTATTGAAGAGAACAGCTCAGAAAAGCAATCTTTGAAAGAAATCTCATTTGAAAAAGCCAATGACAATGTGTCAGCAGTCACGCATGAGGCAAAACTGGCGAAAGAACACTTGATAAAAGCTGACTTGCTAGAAAAGGAGAAGCATAAAGTAACTCTGGTAAAGGAAGAAGTACATATCTTGTCAATGCAAGTAGCAGATGGGGATGTTAAAGCATATGCTTTGGTTCAAGACACAAACAAAAGTTCCCTAGAGGGGCAAAGACTTGATGCAGAAACTCGGTGTTTATCCAGAAAGAAAGGCAGGTTATCATGTCATACATATGGTGTATATACACAATCAGATGAAAAACAGAGTTGTTTAATGTATAAAATCAGTGAAAATCTGGCACTTAAAACTGGCCTTAACCACACAACTGTCGGGAGGGTTGTAGGGCGACAACCCCATTACAAAACATTCTTTAATCGAAAATTAACCTAATTTCAAAACCTAATTCCATTAATCTGAAGCAAAAAGGAATACTAACCTCTGCTCGGCGGTGGTAAGATGTTGATGACGATGGCCGATGTCACATCTGCTGCTCAAATCGTGTGCGTGTGTGTGCAGGCGGAGCCCGGTGTGTGTGTGTGAGTGTGTGAGTTTTGAGAGAAAGAAAAAAAAGAATAAGAAGAACAGGGAGAGGGAGATCGGGAAGGAAAGGACAGAGAGACATGGAGAGAAAAGAAAAGGAAAAAAATGAGAATATTGAGGGGCGGTTACCAAGAAGTAGGGTTTGAGTATAATCCCAGTTTAGATACGCTGTTACTTCACTAATGGGGAGATATTTTTATCCAAAAAAAATCATTGCGCTTTTTACTTCAGCAATTACCAAATTACTGAAGTATATTCAACTTAAAATTTTCGACCTATTCCGTGTTTTTTTGGGTGAAGTCTAATATATTGTGTTACTGCACCAAATGCTAAAGTGAAGTTGTTTATAGTATTTTAGTTCTAATATATGTTTTGCCGAAGTAAATAGTAGCGAAGTCTATCAAACAAATTCTACTAGTGATAGTAGCGCTTCTAATTAAACACCATGTAAGTATTTTTTATTTTATTTTATTTTTATTTTATTCTAAAATATAATCACTTGCATAACATTTTTTTTAAAAATGCTAACATACTTGCGTAGCGCTTCCAAAAATACGGTATGTAAGTATTGTATCCTAAGTTGAAATGTGTAGTAGTGATAACTGGTCTCTAATGTCTCTCATAAAAAAATAGTGGGCCCGTTTGACATATTAGAGACATGTTGTTTATAATATTCGGTGTTTTTTTACATTAAAATTTCTTTTTTATACAATTTTAATAATTTCATTCAAAATTTATTACTTTTCATATATTATTTTCTTAATTTTTTAATAAAATTACATATTGTAAGAAAATTTTAAAAAAAATAGTATTTATGAAATAAAAATAGTATTTATTTAATGAATTCATATTTTTTATAAAATATATTTTTTTGTTTTAATAAATTTATATATATTATTTTTTTTTAATTTTTTAATAAAATTATAATTTGTAAGAAAATTTTGAAAAATAAATAAATATAGTATATATATTTAATGTAGACATATTTTATATAGACAATCTTTTTAGTTTTATTAAATTTTAATTAGTCTTAAAGTATAATTTTTATTTTCAAAGAAATTTATCTTTATATTTATTAATTTTTTAAGGCAACACAGGCATAGTGTTGCAGTGTGTAACACCTATTTATAGCTAAAGCAACACAAATTTATGTCTACGGTAACACCAAGGTTACAAGGTTGCGATAGGGCACAAATTTCATAGCTACCGCAACACCTGAGGAGGCAACACCATGCCCATGAGGTGGCGATAGGCCATCTATGGCATAGTGGACCCATATAATTAGGCAGTCCCAACATCTAATAAATTCATTCGGAGCCCTTCTAAAATTGATAGACTTAGTAAAAATCTGAATGTCGTTGCATCAATTACCCGTGAATAAGTCTCTTCATAATCAATTCACAGTCTTTGTGAGAAGCCTTGCGCAACAAGACGTGCGTTGTATCTCACAACTTCATTTTCTCATTTCGTTTACGCACAAATACCCATCTATAACCAACGGGTTTCACATCCACATGTGTTTGGACAACTGGTCCAAAAACTTGACGCTTTTCAAGTGATTTCAGTTCTGCCTCAATAGCATCTTTCCATTTTGCCCAATCATTTTTTTACATTCATAGATCGATCTAGGTTCATGATCCTCAATTTCTTCAATAATATCAAGAGCAGTTGCATATCCAAATATATCATCCATGATTATTTCTTTTCTATTCCATCTTTTTCCTGAAATGATATAGTTTATCGAGATCTCTTCATTGTCATTAATTTCAAGTGTTTGATCATCATTTGAAGACGTCTCTTCAGTGATACAATCTATTTCTTTTGGAACGATGTCATTTGGTGTACCAGTTGGATCATCAATTTTCCTTGATTTTCTTGGATTTTTATTCTTTGATCCAAATAGGTCTACCACGCTTCTGGTGTGCTTTAGACTCATTTGCTAGCATAATTTTATTATCTTCATGTGGAAGTTTAATTTTACAAGGAACATTGACAGCGGGTATATGTGACTTCGTCACTGTCTTAACATCAGTAAATGCATCAGACAATTTATTTGCAATCTTTTGTAGGTGGATAATCTTTTGAAATTCAAGTTCACATTGATTTGTTCGAGGATCATAATAAGACAGCGATACTGCATTTCACAAAATTTCTACTTTTCTTTTTCAAATTTTGACTTCTCTCTCCCTTATGCAGGAAAAATTTTCTCACCAAACTGCCAGTCAGCAAATCTTGCCTTAAACATATCACCAGTAATGGGCTTCAGGTATTTAATAATTGAGGGAGAATCAAACCCAATATATACCCCTAATCTTTTTTGGGGTCCTATTTTTGTTCTTTGAGGAGGAGCTATTAGAACATAAACTGCACACCCAAAAACTCTTAAATGAGATATATTTGGTTCATGACCATTCACAAGTTGTAATGGGGAATATTTATGATAAGTAGTCGGCCTTAACCGAACTGGAGAAGCTGCATGTAATATTGCATGTCCCCAAACAAAATTTGGTAAATTTGTTCTCATAAGTAAAAGCCTAGCAATCAATTCCAGCCTCTTAATAAAAGATTTGGCTCAGCCATTTTGAGTATGTGTGTGCAATAAGATGTTCCACTGTAATTCCAATAGACACGCAATAGTCATTAAAATATTGGGATGTAAATTCCCCTACATTATCCATTCGATTTTTTTTTAATTATATAATCTGGGAATTGTGTCCTTAATCAAATTATTTGAGCAAGGAGTCCTGTGAATGCAACATTACGAGTGGACAATAGACTAACATGCGACCATCGTGACGATGCATCTATTAGTACCATAAAGTACTGAAATGTCCCACTTGGTGGGATAATAGGTCCACATATATCTCCTTGAATTCGCTCCAAAATGATTTACATTCAATCGCAACTTCCACAGGCGATGGTCTTGTTATTAATTTTCATTAAAAGCAAGCAACACATGAAAAATCTTTGGACAATGGAACAATCTTGTTCTTTAGAGGATGTCCATTTGAATTTTCTATAATTCTTCACATCATTGTTGAACCCGGATGGATTAAATGATCATGTCATATAATAAAATTCGTTGGGTCAACTAATTTTTGGTTCGTCACCAATATGATTCGACTGGATTTATAAAAGTATAATTCAATCCAGACTTATATGATGGGATCTTTTCCATTATTTACTTCCCCCCGAGACCTAACGTTATATATAAATATTCATTGTTATTTTCATTTGTTATCTCAATATAATAACCATTTCGACCTATATCTTTGAAACTCAAAAGATTTCTCTTAGATCTGGTGGAAAACATTGCATCATCAATAATAAATTATGTACCATTAGGTAATGTTAGATGCGAAAAATATTTTTGATTTTCCGGATTTATATGCATTGTTGTACTATCCGCCAAACAAAGTGATTCTTCATCTTATATAACACATAATGAGAGGTTGTTGGCCATATTTCTTCACAAAACGAATATATAAATAAAGATTATAAATATAATATTCCAATTATTTATTCATGATAAAAGAAAATTACATAATATACTTAAAATAGAGCCAATTATTTTAGAGTTCAAACACAAATGTTAAAGACGTGGGGTGAGGTGGTTCTACTGGTGATCGTTTGAATTGGACGAGCGACTCATCTCTTCATGGACGACCTACTCGGGCGATCATCTTCTCGAGCGGACCTTGATTTTGAATTTGGACGACCTACTCGGTCGCTGAAAAGAGCGGGAAGTGAAAGCTGACTTGAACCGTCGTTAGAGAACGTGTCACGTTCCTGTTGGGGGAGTCCGACGGTTTGTCAGACTCTGTCCTTTGGCGTGCCCTTGAAACGATGCGCACGTGGGATTCGAGGGCGGCATTAAATGCGGATTTATTTGACCCTTGTGCTCCGGCCCTCGAGAATCTGTTTATTTGCCCAGAAGCCCCCCGCTCTCGCTTATAAAAGGGACTAGGGTTTCAGGGTTATAACCTTATGCATTTTGCCTGAGAATAAAGTAGCGCCCGATTTCTCTGAAGGTTTGAGTTGTCAAGCACCGTTCGACTAGACTTTTTAGGTAAGAACAAAAGCCTTTTCTCTTTTTCCTTTTCTTTTTCTGAAGATGTCCGGAGGAGTTTCAAAGGTGTTTGAGATGGGTAGCACCTCCGCCGCCGGGACTTCGACTGCTCGGGATGAAACCTCCGTGGAGTTCCACGTGGAGACAGCTGTCGAGGTTATCCGCACCGGGATTGAACCCGCGGAGGTTGAAGAACTTTTCAACGAAGCTGACGCGGCCAGGTCGGCGGAAGCGGAGTGGAAGTGCTTGCTGGCCGAAGAGGAGATGGCAATAAAAGCGTACTGGGAGCAAAAAAGTGCGTTCGGCAAAGCCTTTTCAGATTTTGCCGAGCTTATGGAGAGATTGGCCGGCCCACTCCCTAAGTTCAACTTTTGTGCATACTAGATCGCTCATCCCCATGAACCTGAAAGGCGATCGCTGTTCCGGGCCGCGTGCCGCTCCCCGCGGACCCTTGTCCAGATTAAAAGCTCAGCGACCAGGATGGATTTGGTTCGTAGGAGGGCGGAGTTCCATGTCCCCTCTGACGTTTCCCTTTATGTGCCCGCCGAGAATGAACGTGCTGACCAACCTCCTGAGGGTATGGTCGCCATTAATGAGTCGATCATGGGGACCGGACTGCGGTTCACACTGCCGTTCGCCATGTCCTACTTGTTGACCGCTTGGAATGTGGTGCCGCTCCAACTGACGCTGAACGCCTGTATGCATATCGTTTGCACCCTTACTCTGTTTGGCGGTCATCGGCTGTTCCATCTTTCTTCTGCGCTAGAGATGAACTCTCTCCTTAAGCTGACGGCTCAGAAGGGTTCCGTTGGCGGCTACCACATTCAAGGTCGCTCGGGCCGGGTGATTCTTGGGGTGCCGAACAAGGTCCGGGGCGTCCTGACGAAGTGGTTTTGGGTCGGCGGTGCGTGGAAATCGGCCGCGAGCGACAATCGCACCAATGAGTTGGATATCCCCACCGGCTTCTGGGAGAGGAATCCGAGTAAGGGTTTTGACTCTCCCTTTGTTCGGATATATCCTGAACTGATCTAATTTGGCTTTCTTTTTGCAGGTACCCTTGTTCCGGCAGCAGGTGATCTACCTTTTGATTTTTCGATCGTCTGGAAGCGAATACGTAGTCTTCCAGACAGTCATATCGATGCTCGCCGGATCAACAACGAAGCTCACTGGTTGGCCGCTCGGTTGTTTCGTTTTCCCTGCCACTTAAGGGTCCCAGGTACAAATATTTACGATCTTCTTTTGCTTGATGATCGCCTTGATTGATGAAGGTGACTAACTTTGTCGTTCGCTTTCTTTGCAGAAATTCGCTTCCCCGCTACTTAGAGCCCCCGACGGAGGTCGCCATGTCGAACCCCGAGATAATGAGTCGTCTGTGCCAGGGGAAGAAAATGAGCCGAGTCCCCGCAGCGCCGATCCGACCTATCCCGAAGGCAAGGCCTGTCGTGGAGCCGGTCGCCAATGAGCAAGAGCTGGGAGAGGAGGAAGGACTCCGGCTCAATCGCAAGAGGCGGAGGGTGGTGGAGCCCTCGACCTCCACTGCTGCTGATGCACCCACCGTGGTGCCGCCGATCGCCGCGCCTCCACTTTCTGTGAATCCAATGGCGGAGGGGTCCACGCCCTCCTCGAGCTTCCTGGAAGCCACGGCGGTTGCCCGTGCTGAGACCGCTCGGGGGAGGCTGTTCTTTGGCCGCGACCCGGAGAAGGTCGAAAGGTGAGTTTAGTTGCTTTGCTGGGTTATGATATTTCCTTGTTGGAAATATACTAACTCTTTTGTTCTTGGTGTAGGGTCCATCGCTCCGATCCGAACTGCTCGCTGATGGTGCTGGACTTCTTATCGAGCAATGCCCCTCGCGAGGCCTGTGATGTCCCTTCTTACGTTGCTCGGTCCGCCGCCTCCCTGCCGAAGGCCTGGACGACCGACCTGGATGCGATCGCACGCCGGCGGTCCGCTGATGCGATGCAGGCGACCTTCGCTCTGGCCCTTCAGATGGCGACGATGGATGCTCAGGCCGTGAGGGACTATGAGGGGCGGCCCTCCACCGCTCGTCTCCATGCGGACCTCGAGGCTGCTCGAAAACAGAACACCAAGTTTGCCGACAGGATCGTAGCAATGGAGAAGGATTCCGCGGAGGCGGCCAAGAGGGCGAGCGGCGAGCTTGAAAGGGCCCGAGCGGCGACCGACCAGATGCGGAATCAGATGCGGAAGCCCGTAGGTCGCACGCGGATGCATAGAAGGAGGCTGCTGAACTGAAGGCGGTTGTGTTGGAATATAAAACGCAGCGGAAGCGAGTTGGTGATGGTAATTTAATAAAAGGTTTTATAAACTAACCAACGTAAAAACCGGATCTATTTAGGCTTGTCAACTAATTAACTAAACAGATTAATAAACAATTAAATAAACATATTTACGCATGGGAGTCGGTAATTTTACCTTTGACGCGAAGTGGTAGAATAATCCCCTCTTTGGTCGATTTGTCCTTCTTCGTGTTCCTCTCCGATCTTCTTGTATTTCTACCTCAAGATCTTCTAGAGTATATCCCGCCTACGTCCGGATGTCGTGTGGGCAACAATCTACCGGATTACTTGGAGTGCAAAAAGGAATCGGCCGAAACTTCTCAAGAAACTTACGATTTTTGTTCTCTCTATTTTTCTTGAATATTTTGAGTATTTTAGAAAAATATTGTGTTTAACCAAATTGTGGAATCCAAGACACAAGTCAAGATCCACAATTAAAACACACACAGAAAAATCGATTTCTTGGGCAAAAATTAATGTAAAAATCGGCCATCCCAAGTCTCCTATTTATAGGTGTTTGGGCTACTCTAGGGACCTTAAGGAGGATATGGTAAGGACTCCCGATAGATATCTTCCTTCCATTATTAGGACTCTTCCTAATATGAAGACTCTATTAATATCAACTTAGTCCACTAATAAGTTAATATTGCACTTCCTACCAAAATCCCAAATTACGAAATTGGGCTCCTTTTAAATTAATTATTTCCCGTGTTTAAGATATTCCATGTCCATTAATTAATTTAAGCTACTGACAGCTTTTAATTAATTAATGTATTATATATGAGTACACCACTCGACCTTTATTATTATATCGGAAAATTAATTCCACCTGCAGGGTTTGATATAATAATCCTTTCGAGTGCCTCAAGGGACATGATCAACCCGACTGGTCGGGACACGATTTCTAGCTATAATATTAATTATCTTATAAATAATAATATTGCCCAAAATATCGAGCATATTGAGTCAATCATTGTGGCTCTCACCCATGATAAATCAAAGCAATAAATATTAAATATACATAATTAAATATTAATCACTAGAATTAAGAAATAATAATTATTCGAGATGTACGTTCTTCTTGTAGTCAGTACAGAAGAATCTATCTCACCTCGATCCTATTCAACGTATAACGAATACGCTAATATATGCTAATGGTCAAGACCAACCAATCTCAAGCATATACTACAACCTCTCACATAACGGTCTAATGTTACATAGGTTGTGAACTAAATATTACTATATAAGGAACCGATAATGTGATCTTCTGTGTGACACTACACACCACATTATCTACAATATAAAGTAAATTAGACTGCATTTGCATAACCATAGCGTGAATAAATATGCAAAACATGTGATAAATGAATTAAATATTCTCATAGATAAAGACCGGGAAATTAGGTAATACAAGCATAAAGTATGCTTTGACGTATACAACCATAACAATCTCCCACTTATACTCAAAGCATGCTTTTGAAGTATACTATCTAGACTATGTCTATCTATCTCCCACTTATACTCAAAGCAATGCTGCCATACATCTCAACCCCGTTCCTTCCACATGCCCTTCAAATGATTTTGAGGGCAACCCTTTCGTGAAAGGATCAGCTAGGTTGTCTTCAGATGTTATCTTGGAGACAATGATCTTCCTTCTCTTCACAAAATCTCGAATGATATGATATTTATGCTTGATATGTTTGCTTGCTTTGTGGGCTCGTGGTTCCTTCGAATTTGCATCAGCACCGGTATTATCACAATACAGTGTAATACTCCTAGGCAAATTAGGAATCACCCCCAAATCCTTTAGGAAGTACTTGAGCCATACCGCCTCTTTAGCTGCCTCTGAGGCTGCTACATATTCGGCTTCCATGGTAGAGTCCTCTATGTATTTCTGCTTCACACTCCTCCAACTGATGGCTCCACCTCCCAAAGTGAAAACATATCCGGAAGTTGATTTCGACTTTTCTTTGTCCGCACTGAAATCCGAGTCAGTGTAACCCAAAGGACAAAGCATATCTGATTGATATACAAGCATATGCTCCCTAGTCCTTCTCAGGTACTTGAGTATATGCTTGACAGCAATCCAATGTCCCGGTCCTGGGTTCGACTGATATCTCGCCACCATGCCTACAACTTGACAGATATTAGGCCTAGTGCAAAGCATAGCATACATGAGGCTTCCCACTGCCGAAGCATAAGGGACCAGCTTCATGTCATCTATCTCCTTCTGTGTCTTAGGATTCCATGTCTGTAAGGTAAGAAACCTTTCTTGGAATTCTCCATGCTAAACCGCTTTAGCACCGTATCGATATAGGATGCCTGAGATAAGCACAACATCCTTTTCTTGCGATCTCGAAAGATCTTAATACCAAGGATGTGTCCAACCTCTCCCAAATCCTTCATATCGAACTGCTCAGATAGCCATACCTTTACGTCTGATAATACCTTCACATTATTTCCAATTAAAAGTATATCATCTACGTATAGTACAAGAAACACCAGCACGTTTCCATCACACTTTTTGTATACACAAACCTCACTAGGACACTGTTCAAAACCATACGATTGAATGACCTCATAAAATCTCATGTTCCAAGACCTTGATGCTTGCTTAAGACCATAAATGGCTCTCTTAAGCTTGCACACTAAGCGCTCCTCTCCTTCAGCAATGAATCCTTCAGGTTGGCGCATATAGATTTCCTTATCAAGACTCCCGTTCAAGAACGCAGTCTAGACATCCATCTGCCAAATCTCCATATCCAAATGCGCAGCTATAGCTAAGAGAATCCAGATCGATTTAAGCATGGCTACTGGTGAAAAGGTTTCATCGTAGTCGATGCCCTCTTTCTGAGTGTAACCTTTCGCAACAAGCCTTGCTTTGTAGGTTTCAACCTTCCCTTTCGATCCTCTCTTACGCTTGTAGACCCAGTTACTTCCAATGGGTTTTACCCCATTGGGTAGTTCTACTAGCTCCCACACTTGGTTAGAATCCATAGATCCCATTTCGGATTCCATTGCTGTTTTCCAGGATTCAGCATCCTTGTCTTGAACTGCCTGTTTCTACGTACATGGATCCGTTTCATCCTGGTCCGGGGAGTGGTCCGAAGATTCTCCCACGCCGATGAAACATTCGGGTTGACGAACAACCCTCCCACTATGACGAGGCGTGTCCTTAGTTTGCGTATCCACAATAGTGTCAATACGTGGTACACTAGGTGTTTGCATAATTGGTATTGTCGAAATCTCACCCCTAAGTTCTTCTAGAATGACCTCACTCCTAGGCTTGTGGCTTATCACATAGTCCTCCTCTAAGAACCGGGCATTGGTGCTAACAATGACCTTCTGGTCTTTAGGACTGTAGAATAAGCCACCCTTCGTTCCCTTAGGATATCCTACAAATACTCGTACTTCTGTACAAGATGCCAACTTATCAGCTTCCTTATTCAGCACGTGTGCTGGAGAACCCCAAATCTGAACATGTCCTAGACTGGGCTTGCGCCCATTCCACAGTTCTGTGGGTGTTTTTGGAACTGATTTCGAAGGCACCAAGTTTAGAATGTACGCCGCTGTTTCCAAGGCGTATCCCCAAAATGAAATAGGCAAATCAGAATAACTCATCATTGACCTAACCATCTCTAACAAAGTACGATTCCTTCGTTCAGCAACACCATTTTGTTGTGGTGTACCAGGCGCTGTGAGCTGGGAAGTAATCCCCTCATGTGCCAAGAAATCCAAAAACTCTCCACTAAGGTATTCGCCACCACGATCAGATCGTAGTGACTTGATACTCTGCCCATGACGCTTCTCCGTTTCAGCCTTGAATTCTTTGAACTTATCAAAAGATTCAGACTTACGTCGCATCAAATAGATGTATCCATATCTCGAATAATCATCTATAAACGTGATGAAGTATTTGAAACCACCCTGATCCTGGATGTTCATTGGACCACATACATCGGTATGAACCAATTCCAACACCTTTTGTGCACGATTTCCTTTGCTTTGAAAAGCCCTTTTAGTCATTTTACCTTCCAGGCAGGATTCGCAGGTTGGAAATGACTCAACTTGGAGCGAATCCAATGGGCCATCGCTCACCAATCTTTGAATCCTTCTAAGGTTAATATGACCCAATCGTAAATGCCACAAATATGTTGGATTTATGCTCGAAAGTTCCTTTCTTTTATTAGGATTAGTCAAAGAATTAAGCGATTTATAATTATGCAAGGGAGCTGGTGCAGCATTGATGATATAAAGTTCTTCATTATAAGTACTCCCGCAAATATATTCACCATTTCTTTTAATAATTGCATTATCTTCAAAAGAAACTGAATATCCATCACGACGCAATTTAGAAACTGAAATCAAATTCATTCTAAAATCGGGTACTAATAATACATTATTAAGAACTAAAATCTTATCATTAACTTTTAGCTACACGACTCCCACTGCAACAGCCTTCAGCCTGGAATAGTCGCCCCAGCTTATTGTAATCTCATCCGCACTAAGTACCTTGGTTACTTGGAACCC
This sequence comes from Orobanche coerulescens, assembly GCA_033398695.1. NCBI lineage: Eukaryota > Viridiplantae > Streptophyta > Magnoliopsida > Lamiales > Orobanchaceae > Orobanche > Orobanche coerulescens. The sequence continues at coordinate 33,174,820 of CM065818.1, forward strand.
CTGCGAGTCATAACAAACATGATCAGTGGAGCCCGAATCCACTATCCACGAAGTGATGGAACAGGCAGCCAAACATGTTTTGACTACTAGAGCATGAGACGTACCTTTCTTAGAGCAGTCACTCTTGAAATGTCCTTTCAGACCGCAGTTGAAGCACTTGCCCTTCGGCTTTTTGTTCACTTCCGGCTGAGGAGCCTTGCCCTTAGCTTTGAGGGTCGCCACTTGCTTCTGGCCAACCTGCTTTTTCTTCTTTCCCCATTTGGGTTTTGAAGAAGCAGCACCGGTTGCCGCAAGAATTTGATGATAACCTTGTTTGAGGAGACCTTCGGCAGATTGAAGCTCTGTCAGAAGTTCCGCCAATGTGTAAGTCCTACGATTCATATTGTAGTTGAGGCGGAACTGCTCAAAGCTTCTTGGTAAACTACCCAAGATAATATCGACCTGCGATTCCGCATCGATAGTGGCCCCCAGTATGCTCAGTTCGTTCAAATGAGACATCATTTTAAGAACGTGATCCTCTTCGGGGTCCCTTGCATATCCGAGTTGTCATCAAAACCCTCATCGCATTTTGCCTAGCCGCCGGTTCGATGACCAAACATCTCGGTGAGATTTTTCATCATTTCGCGGCCGAGCCCATCGCTCGATGCGTCTTGCAATACATTTGTCAATGAAGCCAAAATGTAACAATGAGCCATCTCATCGACTTTTTCCATTTCCGAATTCAGCCAACTCTTCAGGAGTGGCATCCGGTTCGTTCCAAAGGACTCTCTCGGTTAAAACAAACTTATGCCCCTCGGATCAAGACAATATCAAGATTTCTTTTCCAGTCGGCAAAGTTAGTGCCATCAAGTTTGTTTTCTTTGAGAATAACAGCTAGTGGATTGAAAGACATCTGAGAATAAAATTAAAACACCATTCATCACATAATTCGACGCTAAATATATTGAAAAAACCTTAAAACAATATATATGCAATCAACCAACACCTTGAAAAACCGCACATGCAAGCCACGATAGTGTGGACGTTTACATATACTTTTCAAGTAGATTTTGACGTCTTTAATTTTACTATCTAGCCAAGACACAATTTTACAAGTAAAATTAATAGTTGGTTCCTCTTGGCCATGTATTTAATTAACATAGACTCCGATGGGGAGCTTATTAATTAATACATCTAAGTGAACACCATAATTTAACAAATCTTAGAATATTATTTAATGATAATAGTCCTACAGATGGAGAGGTCCTATCATAAAAAATAATATTCACCTTTTTGTTATCAAATTTGAAGTTTAAAACCAGTGAGCCAATAATTTAGCACATTCGATGTGGAGGAAGACTCTAATGTCAACACGCGTGTTGATTATTTCACAATTTAAACCAATTATGGAGGCCAATTTGATTTTGAAAAATCAATTTTAAAATCACTTAGTTATTTTGAAAAATTAAGGTTTTTAATTTTCTCGTCCTAACATGCAAGGAAACATATCACGCATACATCCATACATGCCATACATCAAAATAATAAAAACCAACAAATATTAAAATTGGACAATTATATCCAATTATCATGGCTTATTATTCCTCGTTTTGAATAACGAGAAAATCTTCGGCTCGCTTGCTCCCACTGCTTCAAGCATCTCGCAGAAAAATGAATTGAACGACCCGAACCGGACGACTTGACCGCTTGCCCATTGCCCGACTGCGCCCTTGCCGACTCACGCCGGCTCCCCGACCCGCTGCCCGGCTGGCCGAGCCGCTGCTGGTGGCCGACTCACGGCCAAGCCTGCTGCTGGTGGCCGAGTCACGACCGAGCCTGCTGCTGGTGGCCGAGTCTCGATCGGCATGCTGCCGGTCTCGGTCGGTTCGTCTGATCGGGACTCCTCTTCGCGCTGGACTTCTTTTTCTTTCGTACTTTGAGTGTTCCAACTCGATTACAATTTTATTCAAAATAAAATACATCGAATTTACATCAAATTACAAGAAAAAAAAATCCTATTCTACCCGTGGATTTTCTCACGGGAAAAACTTATACATGCCACAAAACGGGCCAAATTACCAAAACGCATAAATAATTAAAAAACATCACATAGCCATGATAATTGGATCATATATTCCTGCAAGACAAATTCTAGCAAAATATTCCAAAAAATCATACTATACGAATATTTAATTGCTAGCATATTAATCACCAAATTAATTAAATTGAACAGAACCTAAAGATCGGCTCTGATACCAATTGTTGGAATATAAAACGCAGCGGAAGCGAGTTGGTGATGGTAATTTAATAAAAGGTTTTATAAACTAACCAACGTAAAAACCGGATCTATTTAGGCTTGTCAACTAATTAACTAAACAGATTAATAAACAATTAAATAAACATATTTACGCATGGGAGTCGGTAATTTTACCTTTGACGCGAAGTGGTAGAATAATCCCCTCTTTGGTCGATTTGTCCTTCTTCGTGTTCCTCTCCGATCTTCTTGTATTTCTACCTCAAGATCTTCTAGAGTATATCCCGCCTACGTCCGGATGTCGTGTGGGCAACAATCTACCGGATTACTTGGAGTGCAAAAAGGAATCGGCCGAAACTTCTCAAGAAACTTACGATTTTTGTTCTCTCTATTTTTCTTGAATATTTTGAGTATTTTAGAAAAATATTGTGTTTAACCAAATTGTGGAATCCAAGACACAAGTCAAGATCCACAATTAAAACACACACAGAAAAATCGATTTCTTGGGCAAAAATTAATGTAAAAATCGGCCATCCCAAGTCTCCTATTTATAGGTGTTTGGGCTACTCTAGGGACCTTAAGGAGGATATGGTAAGGACTCCCAATAGATATATTCCTTCCATTATTAGGACTCTTCCTAATATGAAGACTCTATTAATATCAACTTAGTCCACTAATAAGTTAATATTGCACTTCCTACCAAAATCCCAAATTACGAAATTGGGCTCCTTTTAAATTAATTATTTCCTGCGTTTAAGATATTCCATGTCCATTAATTAATTTAAGCTACTGACAGCTTTTAATTAATTAATGTATTATACATGAGTACACCACTCGACCTTTATTATTATATTGAAAAATTAATTCCACCTGCAGGGTTTGATATAATAATCCTTTCGAGTGCCTCAAGGGACATGATCAACCCGACTGGTCGGGACACGATTTCTAGCTATAATATTAATTATCATATAAATAATAATATTGCCCAAAATATCGAGCATATTGAGTCAATCATTGTGGCTCTCACCCATGATAATCAAAGCAATAAAAATTAAATATACATAATTAAATATTAATCACTAGAATTAAGAAATAATAATTATCCGAGATGTACGTTCTTCTTGTAGTCAGTACAGAAGAATCTATCTCACCTCGATCCTGTTCAACGTATAACGAATACGCTAATATATGCTAATGGTCAAGACCAACCAATCTCAAGCATATACTACAACCTCTCACATAACGGTCTAATGTTACATTGGTTGTGAACTAAATATTACTATATAAGGAACCGATAATGTGATCTTCTATGTGATACTACACACCACATTATCTACAATATAAAGTAAATTAGACTGCATTTGCATAACCATAGCGTGAATAAATATGCAAAACATGTGATAAATGAATTAAATATTCTCATAGATAAAGACCGGGAAATTAGGTAATACAAGCATAAAGTATGCTTTGACGTATACAACCCTAACAGGTTGTCGACCGGTTGACCGGTGAGCTGGCGTCGTCAAAGGGAGAGGTGGCTTCTAAGGTTGCCAAGCTCCAAGGCGCGAACCAAATGATCGCGGGGCTGAGGGAGAAGTTGAAGTCGACCAAGGCCGATCCCTTCCTCAACAAGGAATACGTCAGCGAATTTGCCTATTATATGGCTTATGCTGACACAATCCGGGATGCTAAGAAAGGAGGGCTCGAGGTCGGCCCTTTGGTCGATAACTTCAAAGCCTACGTGCTTGAGCACCCTCTGTAGCCGGCCTTCTTTGTGCCGATCCTCAACCTCTCTGATCTCGGAGTCGACTTGAGCTGGTATCCGTCGCCGGACAACCTCGTTCATCCGGATGCCCCGGAGGATGGGGGCGCCATGCCTGATGCCGATGAGGGAGCGAACGCCGATCCTACGGCCGGGGGAGATGGCTCGGCAGGGGCAGCCTGAGCTAGCCTGCTCTTTTTTGTTTTTACTTGTAGTTTTACAGCTTTTGTTGTATTTTGCCTTCGAGCGACTGTACTTGTATTTGAAATAAAATGAAATCAATATTTCCTTCTCTAATTTCTTGTTTGTACGATCGTCTGTTTGAATCTTTTGCATTTGACTTTACACAAGTGTTTCAGGAGCGATCGTCGTACGTACAGCTCCAAATGGATTGATATACAACTCATACTGGTAATTTTCAGAACAAAACCGATCGTCATATGTGTATTTGAACAAAGCCGGTCATATGTATGGCTCTGCTCCGCCCCTTGCTTTTGCTTACTTAGTGAAAGTAAGGGAACGAAAATAAATCGTTTAGCGAGCGATCTTTGGTTTAGTTCTTGCGATCTTCAATTTTGCAGATTCCTCGAGGAAGGCTGACCATCTCGGCCTAGAGGAACCGTGCACAGTCATGGAGTTCGACGGATCCGACCTCCGTGGCTATGTCTTGTACGCGAGCGACATTCCATCTGATGGCCTACTTCTCGCGACTCACTTAATTGTGAGGGTCCTCCGTAGGCTACGTTTTGACTCGGAATGTAGCGATGGGGCGGACAATCTCTGCCTGGAGGAGTCCTTGCACGGGGCTCCGTCGGATGAATAGACTCTGCGACCGTGGCTTGTTAGCACTTTTCTGCCTGGGACCGACATGTTAGATGACGGACCTTCGAGGGCATATGTTGTGACGGGGGGAGGAACGCGTCGCATTATCCGGATCCACCATGTTAGATGATGGACCTTTGAGGGCAGGCGAGCATGTCCACAGATCTGTTTTGGAGGGTCCTTCGGCTACGCCCGCCTCGTATTTAAACGAAAGGGCGAGCGATCTCTGCCCGAAGGAACCTTGAATGGACGGACTGTCGGTTCCATCGACCTCCAGAACCATGGCTGCACTTTTCTACCTCGGACCGTGATGTTAGATGGCGATCCTCGACGGTATACGTTGTGCTGGGGGAGGCGATCGCTTGCCTAGGTTCATCATGTTAGATGACGAACTTTAGAGGGCGAGCGAGTCATCCTCTTCTTGAAGGCGTTTGCTCAGGCAGTAGCCTTTCTTTTGACATGGTGGGAATCGGGGAAGGACCTCCGAAGTTCCTACCTCTTGATTGAAGCATACAGATCCGGCCGCCGAGGTTGATCGGGGGGATCGACTTGTATGGGAGGTTGACGACCGTTGTTCTATCACCGATCGCGGCCCTCGGTTCTTTCTGCCTGGGGCTCTGGCTTAGTTATTAAATTGTCCAGTTTGCCCTCCTCGAACAATCTCCAGAGTTGTCTAAGGAGGTCGTGGCATTGGTTGGTGTTGTGGCTGGGACTTTTGTGGTAAGCACAAAATTTATTGCGGTCCAGATGACCGTTGTCCCTTATCGCCCTGGGCTTGCTTAGCCTTTCGCGCCCCTTGATAGTGTTGAAATTGCGGGCCGGAGATAGATTGAGGCTGTGGAGGAGACGGTCTTCCACATCCTCGAAGGCCTTGAAATCATCGGGTGGCTTGGTGACCGCCTTTTTGGACTTGACGATTGCTGTCTTTGGGATGGGAGGCGGCGTCCCCTCGCTTAGCCGAAGGGTGAGCAGCCTCTGCCTGGACAGAAAATCGGCATCCTTGGCGTGGAAGATCGCGTAGGTTGGGGGGATGTCCTTCGTGAGGTGTCTGAACATGGGCGAAAGACCATCGAATCCCCCCAGGACTGAGTAGAGGGCGAGCTCGTCGCTTATGGGCTCGCCGGTGAGGACTACTTCATCCGCCAGATTGATGAAATCTGCATCGGACTCTCCTTTCCCCTACCTGATCTTCATCATGCGGTGGGGACCTTCTGGTCAATTGACCTTGGCGGCGAAGTACGACGTGAAGCCGCTCGCCAATTTTTCAAAGGAATTGATGGAGCGCGGTGGCAATGAGATGTACCACCTATGGGCAAGATTACCCAATGTCAACGGGAACATTCCGCATTTCATCGCATCCGACGCCCCACATCCGGTCATGTAGATCCGAAACTTGCTTAAGTGAGTCTCGGGGTCCGATCTCCCCTCATACAAAGGTGTTTGAGGAGGAGTAATCTTTAGTTGCATGGGGGCAAGCTCGATATGGACCACGAGCGGCTCACTTGGTCCGGCGACCTTTCTCTTGGCGCCTGCCCCAGTTTCTAGGAGCACCTTCATATCGTCGAGCTGGCGTTGCATTGCGGCCATCGCCATAGCCTGGATGCTCGCGGTTTGGCTCTCAGAACAGGAGCCGAGGCGATCGTGTACTGATCTCCTGGCTCTGCGATAGGCAATGAGGTCTTCGCCGCCGAACTCGATTTTTCGGGCTCCGACGTCTCATGGCTGGGGCTAGAATGCCCCGGTTGCCATGAAGGATCACTTCTAAGCCGACTGAAGACGGAACTGTCCCACCTCGCGAGTGCCTTTTCTTGTGAATCGGGGCTTTCTGACGATTGCTCGATAAGTAACCCCTTGAGCTTTCATTTGCCCGCGTGGCGGATGGCTGATGGGGTGATAGTGGGAGCGTCACATGCTCTCCGTCGCTCCCTTAGGATGTTCATGGCCTCCTCGATCTGTTTCGTGGTTTGGAATTGATCGAGTGAGAGGCTGGGGCCGTCCCTCGGGGGCGGGAGTGAGAGTCTCGCGTCGCCACGACTGCCCTCCGCCGTAGGTTGGGACTCGGCTTGGGTCGGAATAAGGCATTCGGCGGATCGTAAAGTGGCTATCTTCGAGGTGGTGCCAGACGTCATTATCTTGAAGGTTTTTGTTTGAAGAACAGTGAGTGTTTCTTCAAGTATATGTTCCGAAGAACAGTGAGTGTTCTTCGAAACGGTCGGAGAGAAAATAAAGGTAATACCCCTTCCTCTAGCGCTAATTGTTGTTACCCAAAATATTATACATACTGGTTTGCTGGATATGGCTATGGGTGAGTAACAAACAAAATGCGAGAGCATGTACGAAGGAATGTAAATAACACAAGATTTGTCGGGGTTGTTAGTCCCGGGCTTGAATGCTCTCGCGAGACATTATTAATACGAATACTGCTTTGGAGTACAAATATTAATGTTAGAGTACGATTACAATGAGTGTAATGACCCTAGTGATCTAGCTCTTGAGTACTGGTGATTGCCGGAAGAACCAGAGTTGATGCTCTGTGAGTTCTTGTAACAAAGATGAAGTGCTGTGTTTTTAGCTGTAGGATTCAACTGTGTGAATTTAGCTATCAGATTTCTCGTGTGAAATCAACCGTCCCTCTCCAAATGTTGGAGGTCTCCTACTTATAGGAGTGGAGGTAGTTGGGATGTCTTAATCTCATACGGGCGATCGCCTTTCCTGTATTAAATTAAGCGGGCGATCGTCTTAGCATATGGGTCGGTTTCCTTAAAGTCCGCAACCGCTACTGGCAGCCAGTTGTGCGAACCAATGAGAAGATAACACGCGCCTCATGTCAATGTCTTGGGAGGTCCCACCAAGGACCTTTCGGCCGGTCTGTCGGTAGGTGAGAGGCTGTCCTTGTCACCTACAGCTAGTGAGGGGATGGAGCCAAAAGTCTTTCCTTGCGGCGCCTTTTGCGGATCTGCACGTGGGTCTTCATCCGAGATTCGGTCTTCGTAGACTTTGATAGATATTGGCTTTACACGTGGCATAAGACGGTCGTCCTTGGTCGGGTACTAGGGTCGATCGCTAGGTGCCAAGAGACGATCGCCCTGAATGCCGATCGCTCGGTACTTGATCTTGATCTGGAATCTTCGACTGGAAAGTCTGCCTTGGTTTATCTGATGATGGCTTTGGGCTCGGCCCTTATTCCGATCACCGTCGAGGCGTATTAATCGCCGCACAACAGAGGATTCGTCAACAAGGCCGCTATCGCCCTGGGAGTCACACCACTGAGCGTTTTGATGCTCAAATGGTTGAGGAATTTTACCTCAACGCTGCTGTCCGTTTCTTTTCTCTTGCACAAGGAGGAAATGTTGCTGACATCACTGCTGTCATTTGCGGAGTGGAGATTCATGTTGACCTAGAACTGCTTCAGAATATTTTAAGGCTACCTGCTGATGGCCTTACCATGGAAGATCTTGAGACCTTTGGGTCCCAAGAAATCCTAACCAGATACTATGGGCCATTCACCGGTTCAGCTTCGGTTGAAACGGTTTACACCTCTTGTCACAAGAAACATTTTTGCCTACCTTTTGTTTACTTATATGATTTTTGCTGTCATGTCATTGAAAATAGAACAGGTGCGTTCGATATGTGCACCAATTTGAGGTTCAGGATGATGGTAGCCATCATGTCATGTGAAAAGGTCAACTGGTGCCAGATTATTCTCAAGAGGCTGCAGGAAGAAGTATCCAAACCCGCCTCTCAAAACAAGTCCTTTGGTTTATTTCTAAATTATATTCTGACAAAATACGGTGTTCCGTAAGCCAAGGAAGCATAGAAGATCAACTCTCAGATATACATTGGAAGCATTAGGACCTCTGTTTTTAACAAAGAACCCCTGATTGCGAATAGACCTTTTATCCGAACTTTGCCCCTTTCTGCTGATCCAAGGGACATGTCTTCAAAGTCAAGGAGCGAGGAGACCTCGAAGAAAAGGAAGAGATCTCACAGCAATATCCCATTACTGGTGAGAAGTCGAAAAGAAAGCTAAGGAAGCTTTCGAAATCAAATATAGCAACCCAAACCACTGTATCGATCCCCCATGGCGCAACCCCTGCGGAAGAGATGCCTGCTACTGTCGAGACAGTAGATCCCAAGCCTTTGGCGGCTACGACGGATACACAGACATCTGCCAACTTAAAAGACTCTGGCGAGTCGGATGCCCCTTTGGAGCCAATAGCCACACCTTTTATACGGGATTCCACACCCGTGCAGGATCCATCTCCCCTCAGGGCCAACCCCTATTTGGGATCCAGCTCCAACACAGGAACCCATGCCTGTCGAGGAACCTTTGCATACAGCGGACACATGTGCTGTACGCAGCCCCTCCCCGGACACCATAATTAACAAAACCTTGCTTTCGATGCAAATCGAGCAGGCATATGAACATTATGTCCAGTGGAAAGCTTACATGCTTGCTCCGTACAACACCTTGTACAACTGGAGCGAAGAAGAAAGGTTTGTATTGTAAGTGACGGACTCTCAAGATGTTGAAGTCCTGATCCAATGGGACAACCTTTGCTGTAAGGAGTTGATATCCAGCCACCTCATGGACAAAGTAGACTCCCGCAAGAAGGGAAAATCTAAATCCATCGGCTCAGCTCCCCAAAGTCCAAAATCTAATCATGACTCGGACGAAGACGACGACGCCTTCCAGACAGGCCTGAGAATGAGTCGTGAGGAAATTCAACACCAACCGGATCAAGGATCCTCAAACCAATAGCAATCTCCTCCCCATTCACAAGATAATGTTCAAGACAGCGAGGATTCAGTCCCTTCTGTCACGGAGGAACAGCCAGTCAATCAACAGGCACCCGAGCCCGTCGGCACCGATAACCAGACCTGCGCCATCCCACACGAGGAATCAGTCCCTCTGCCGGAGTAGGCGGACTCTGAGAGACAGCAGGAGGATTCAGTCCCTCCTGTATCTATGTCTACAGAACCCATTTCAGAACAGGAGGATACAACCACCCCTGTTGACGAGCCCACATCGGATGCTCCCACACCTTCAACTGTATTGGAATCCGACGACAGTTCTGTACCTGAGGATATCCAACTCGAGTCACGTCCCCATGTGAACTTGAGACAGCTGAACGGAGCTGAATATTTTTCCAAGCCCGACTCTCCTCGAACCATAGAGAAGAAAGATCAACTGCATGCTCTTGGCCGACAAACCATTTTCCTGCAGGACGCCGTGAATGCCCTGAATGCTGTTGAAAAGGAGATTGATTGGTTACATCAATCCGCCTTTGGAGAAATGACTAGTATGAGGCATGAAGTTTCAAAAGTGGAAGAAGCCTTCCGTATCCTGCCTATCGTCTTCAAGCAGGCCCTCAACCAATTGCAACAGTGTCAGGAGCAGATCTTGAAGGAAGAACAAGTCAAGCTTCGTGTTTCTGAGGCCAAGACCGCATCCGCTCTTATTGAATCCTGTTCTCAGCTTCGAGCACATGACAAAAAAATTCAGGATATGTCGCAGGTGCTCAGCTCCCTGGTTGACAAAATGTTAAGTTTTGAGACTAAACAGGACGTCGCCTTGAAGATTCTAGAACGTCTTGATGAGAAATTCTCTTACCTTGATGATGCCCAAAAGGGGGAAGAGGCTAGGTAAGCTGCGAGGAGATTAAGGCTCGAGCAAGAGAAGGAGATGGAAGGCGATTTTGGAGACAGCATCACTGCTGATATTGCTCGTCTATCATCTCCTACTCCCAATGTTAGGATACAGGAAGATCGTCCAGAATTCCACGACCCTAAATTTTCGTGGAAGAACCTCGTGCAAAAACCGCAAGCAATAAACCTCCCGGCCAACCGATAGCCAACTGCCGACGAGATAAGGAATTGGAGGAAGAATGCACTGTTAAGATACTTCGTAGTTCTTATCAGGGATTCTTCTATATTCAATAGTTGTAAGACTGTGCAGGAAGCAGTCGAGGAATTCAAGAAGAGGTTAGATGAAAGAACGCTCCCGCTACAGCAAAAGATGAAATCCAAGCGTAGGCAAGGTGACTTGGTTACCCACCCAGAAGATTGGATCCTGGCGTTTGATAAATCTTATGAAACCAAGCCATATATATAAATCAAAACAGGAAAGCACTACAGAATTGGTGGAAGGGTACCAAGAATGACCCTAGAAGGCCTTGGAGGCATTCTGATTATAGGAGCTAGATTCCTTCCTGTATTCTTACTCTTGCATGTATTTTTTTTGAGATAGCAAAATCATTGTAAACTTCGACATACATCAATAAAATATTTTCTATCTTGAAAGATTACAACTCGTAATCTACAGTGTTCCTGTTTGATTACGAAATTCAATTCATTTGCTGAATTTATACAAGTATAAAAACTTGTTAGATATATTACGCTGTACGAACTTGTCTGCGAACAGTTCATAGTTTAAGTTGTATGCATCTAGATTACACTGTAAAATTGTGCATGCGCGCCAACCATAAGTTTAAATATGTAATACTCTTTTTCAAAGTTGAACTCGTCTGTGAGCAGTTCTTAGTGTTAGGCTTATTGCTGAACGCCAGAACATTCGACAGAAGACCAAGAAGTCTTCCCTCCTGTAAAGATGTTTCATTAGATGTCAAGGTTTTGGCATCATCAAGAATTTTTGGAAAACATCAAAGGATTTAAGGAGACTTGGCAAATTATCAAAAAGGGGGAAATTGTTGGGATAAAACAATCCCTGTATTGAAGTTTTGATAAAGCGAAGTTTTGATAAAGTGCCAACCCAGCATACAGCAAGTAGCTGTATCGAAAGTCGATCGAAGTCATCAAATCCTGTATCGAAGACTTCTCATAATGCCAGCTGATAAGTGGTAATTTTACCACATTTTCTAGGATTTTATACTAGGTTTTTATCTCGTTTCGTGATTTATGTGCTCGTATTTGGCTTATTTATGATTAGTCGAGCCGTATTACGCGTTTGGGTTGGTTTTAGTGTGTTTGCAGGTTTTTAGAGCCAAAAGGACCCAAAACGAGACAAAGGACCGAGAGTCGAGTCAAACGGACGGAAGAAACGGATTTTTGCAAAAGTCAGACCACCTATCGGGCCAGCCTATCGACCGATAGGTGCGTCCGACAGGTGTCCAAGCCCTATCGAGTGAAGTCGACCGACGAACCAACTATCGGGCCAGCCTATCGGCCGATAGGTGCGTCCGATAGGCTGCTCCGCGGGTTCTCGAATTTTGACGGATTGTGACTCTTTTGGATAGATTTTGTTTCCTAAATTAGGGCTAATCGGGAGTTTAACTCCCATAGGCTATATAGACCTCCTTCTAAACCTAGTTTAGGAGTTTTTATCATCCTTTATCATTTTTAGCACACTTTTACATTTTTTTGGCAAGATTTATTCCTTGGAGACGAGAACTTTTTGGGAAGGCAGCAATTATTATTGTTTTTCTACTTTTTCGGAGATTGAAGACTCAGAGTTCATCCGGAAGGGTTGTAATCTCTCTTTTCATATTAATAATATGCATTCTCCATCTATTTCTTGTTTAATTTCAATTATGTCTAGCTAAATCCATTGATTGATTCTAGGGTTAGTAATTTTAATTGATGTTCACATGATGTTCCTTTGATTACCTTTTTACCTTTCATCCTAGGCTTGTGATTAAGATGTGTTAAATCTCATGCTAGATTAAAGGGCCCTTAATCGATGCATGTTAGCTAATTAATTTTAACCGGAAGGATTAATTAATTAGTGGAAATACTTGATGCACAATATGATTTGTTCTTAAGACCTAAGTGGAGTAAGATAAATCATAGATAAATAAGTTGACGCTTTTTAAGTGATTTAAATTCTTTGAGCCTGGCGGGAAAAGGGTTTAAATTAACTATCTTTCTAGGTTGCCTTGATCGGAATTCTAGATCGGCTGAGTGATTATTTCTAGGATTGAATTAAAATTTGGGGAAAAGGAATCAAGTGAATGGATTGTGTGAACTCAATTAGATGATACTACCCTAGGATCAATTAGTTTTCAACTTGTGATTTTATCTTGCTAATTTGCTTTATTTGCTTGATTTAGATAATTCATCTTTTATTTAATTTTTATTTTTCGATTTTTGAAGTTAGATAATTAGAATTAAACCAAAATTTCGGATTCCTAAATAGCAGTCAAATTTTGAGTAGAGTTACTTCCTTTATTTTCGACATATCAATTCCCTTGGGTTCGACACCTTGGAAATACTTCGAGGTTTTACAAATTTTAAAATTGATCGGATTTGAAAACCATACTACGCGAATTTCTAGCGATCACCAGCATACAGCGAAAGTATAAAGTGTCTTCATACAAGCCTTTGCGTTGCCATCATACAGCAACAGAGTCTAAAAGCGCCAAGTATGAAAGCTGTCTCTTCATACAACAACATTCCATACAGCGACTACTCCAATATAGCCTACAGCATAAATGGATACAACATTCAAGTTGTAAAGTATTGAGACCTTCAATACCTATCGAAACAGGACTGAAGACCGTTTGGAAAGAAATCGTGGTTATTCGCTAAAGTCAAGTCCCGTTTGAAAAGAAGTATTTAAATACTGATAGGATAAGTATTTAAATACTAAAACCGACGGAGATCTTCAAACAACACAAAATCCGGATCATGGTCTATACAAGTCAACCATCTAGTTGTAAAGGATTTTTGCTCAACGGATCTCCCAACAGATCTATTCAAAGGCTATATATACCCCCAGAGTTTGAAGATTAGATACATCCAAGATATACAAAGACATACACGAATATATACATCTGAGCAAACATATTTCTTCAAGCATACTGCCTATTCTGAGAGAAGAAATATTCAAGTGCTTAACCTTGAACAACACATCATCAGCTCAAGCGCAAGAAAGTCAAGCTGTTGTTCATACAACATTCTTTCATTGAACAAATCCATCAGCCCTGTGTGGACTGAGAAAGCCCTGCTTTTCCTGAACTGTGTGTGATGGATTTACATTGTAGAGACGAAGCTTCAGAACTATGTGTGAAGAATCTAGTCAAGTGAAAGCTTTAATGAATCTGTGTGAACGGTTGAAAGCTGCGATCTTTGTATCAATCTGTTTGAACGATACATTGATAGGTTTGATTATAAATACGTAGTTGTGTACGCAGTATTTATAATAAACATTTTCACTCCTGTGTGGAGGACCAGTGGACGTAGAGGGGTTTACCTCGAACTACTTTAATTACTGTGTCTATTACCTTCTGCATTTACTGTTTTATTAACTATGATTATTTTTAAGTATACACTTCATACCGAGTTGCTATATTTATAGCAACTTACTTTAACAAGACTTCCGCTACGCATCCTAAACTTGAAAAACGTACAACTTGTTGTTTAAACACTTTACAAGCTGTATTCTGTATACTTAGTGGCCAACATAATGTGTTTCTTGTTTCCCAGTTGAGGAAGTATGTTGCTGGTCCGAGCCACATACTTCAGCTCTAAGAGATTAGGTTAGCCGATGATCATTCTTACGAGGAACGTCCCGTGCAGATACTCGAGAGGAGGATCAAAGAATTGAGAAACAAGATGATTCCCTTATTGAAGGTTCAGTGGTCACGACACGGAGTCGAGGAGGCTACATGGGAGACTGAGGATAGCATGAGGGAGACATATCCCGAGTTGTTTACCCCTTAGTTTCGAGGACGAAACTCCTTTTAAGGGTAGGAGTATGTGATATTCACAGTTGTATTGTTCGGATAATTTAGGTATAGTTGTATCATGTTGCATTAGTATAATATTATTGATGTTGAGATATATCAGGATCGAATTAATTATAATTGCCATTCGTACTATGTTTGATCGTTAGACGTAGTGTAGATTGTTGCATTTTTGGCTAAGTCCTTTGTGCCTAACGTATGCTACTGCTGTACGTTAGCATACATTATTTCCTTAGTCTTATGTACGTAATGTACTTAAGCTTATGTACGTAATGAATGGAATCTAATCCTATCTCAACTTTCGGCATGTAGGGCGATGCATGACCCAGATATTTGGCCTTTCGAGGCAGCCAAGTCAACGTGCATTACATACGTTTCATACAACATTCTTGTAGTTTTGGTGGTTTGTTCTTCATTTCTTGAGTTATGTTGTACAGTCTTACTCTATTTTCTTAGTAATGATGATATTGATAAGGAATATTTCACATAGTGTTGAATCAATCAAGTAAAATATGATTTTTGTGAAGGTTTTGAACACTTATTGAAGAACATAGTAATTAAGGTTTAAAATGAGAATGTTCTTGATGTTTAGATGATAATAATCATGTTAAGAGGGTCATACTTAGCTTACTGGATTGATTAACATAATTGGGGGATGATGATCATAGGTTTCAATATAGTGAAGTTAAAATTCGATGAATTGATGACATATGATTTGTTAAAAACATCATGTTTAGGTATTAAACAATACCTTGAGAAGAACTTGATAAATGATGATGATGTTAAAATAGAATGGTTAATTGAGATCATTAATGATAATTAATGTAGTTTAGATGGTCATGAACATTGAAGAACCGTAAAAACTTGGTATTTCGATTTTTAAAGATGAATTGGGTGTATTGAAGTTCGTTAATAATCGATAGATGTTTATTGGAATAGGATGAACTATTCGGGTAAATTTACAGGCATCGTTCCTTTGAATTGATATCAATAGCGTATGAATGTGTTGTTGAATGAGTTACATTGCCTTCAAGGCTGTTTGCTCGAGTGAGTATTATTAGTCGAGGAAACCGTTCGTTCGTTCGTTTGGAGAAGGACTATTTTTCGTCTACAAAATTGAGGCAAGTTATCTTGCTTGGTTATAATGATGATTGAATTCTTGTGTACGTTATAAATTTCGTGTATATGTAATGCTTTATGAATATACGATTCATAATGTGGTATTGTTCTTGATCGTTCTTACCGTTTCATTGTGGGATTGTCTTCCCAAGTTCACTACTTGCGTATCGTTGATCTCGTTGATCATTGTTGTCACTTCGGTGAGTTATTGATTTTTGTTTGGTTATGTGATTCATTGAGTTTGTTGTCATGTTATATCGTGACATATATGGAATCATATATGCGTGCCGATTTGTTATGTGTAAGATTTTTAGCCAGACACATATGGTCATGCGTGGATGTTTCCGCATTGGACTGTGCACACGAGACATAGTTCGTGAGGCTAATTAGGTACATTGTCCCACGTATATTCTGTATTCCGTATATGGGGTGGACATATGCACGAACACATTTCCGGATCGGGCATACTGTGATTCCCATCTTGAGCCATACTGATTGGTCGTTCATATTCCATGTTTGATTGGTTATGATTAATGGTTTGTGACTGGTTGTTCATACGTCCAAGGGGTATGTTCAACAATCGAGTCTCCTTGACATCCAGTGTATGTGAATTGTATAACATCTTGAGAATTATTATCATGTATATCTGACCCTGTAGTTTTGGGCGAGATACTTGTGTTGTATTTTAAGTCAAGGCAAAGGCAAGGCACGGGAAGAGCACAGTGACGGCGAAGGGTTTAAAGATACTAGTTCGGGGGCCCAAGTCTTTTGTTGTCTGGTTACGCTTAAACCATGTAATATTACTTTCTACTTCATTTAAACTATTGTCGATTGTACTATTATTTTAAGTATATTCCATCTTCATATGGTTTATGCTAGTACTTGGATCCTGTGTATTCTGAGGCTAATAGCCGTACTATTTGTAGACTCCTAATTGGAGTAATGATTTTTGTCTTGTGATTCAGTATCATGATAATGTTATGTTTAAATTGTGTTTTGGTATCGCCTGGTGGGTCCTAGTGTGGGGTCCACAGAACTATAGTGGCCGCCGTATTCGGGGTGTTGCACATGCAGCAGCAATATCGTGAACGAGGATTCACTAAATATTCTGAGCTGATTTCAGTTTTACTTCTTACTGAACAAAATAATGAGCTCTTGATGAAAAACCACCAAGCACGTCCAATTGGTTCAACATCATTCCCTGAAGTGAATGTTGTGACTACTAATGAATATGGACAAAATAAATAGTTTGGACGTGGAAGTGGGGGTGGGGGTGGGGGTGGATTTGGACGTGGTCGTGAACATGCCAGTGGATGTGTTTTTGGGCATGATCAAGGTCATAATCACCACAATTTCTCAAAATTTTAAAAAGAAACCTCACCACCAAAAGTGGACAAATAATGAGGAGAAAAATAAGGGAAGTACGATGGTTAAAAGGGTTGAAAGTAGTTATCACCACTGTGGGATGAAAGGTCATTGGAGCCGTACCAGTCGTACCTCCAAACACCTTGTTGACCTTTACCAGACCTCTTTGAAAGGTGTTGAAACTAACTTCACTGAACATAATAATCTTTTGGGAATTGCCCATCTAGAAGCACATCTTGGAGATGGAAATCAAGTTGATCATTCGGGCCTTACTCACATGGAAGTCGGCGATTTCTTTAAAGATGTCAATGTGAAGACAGTCATATTTGGTGGCGATGAGGCTAATAATAATTAAATTATATAATAAGGCCTTGCTTTATAATTAATTATGTAATAAGGCATTACTTTGGTGTTTAAGCTGGGGGGCAATTGTTGTGCGGCGATTAATACGCCTCGACGACGATCGGCATAAGGGCCGAGCGACCAAAGCCAGCATCAGTTAAACCAAGGCAGACTTGCCAGTCGAAGATTCCAGGTCAAGATCAAGTACCGAGCGATCGGCATTTAGGGCAATCGTCTCTTGACACCTAGCGATCCTAGTGCCCGAACAAGGACGACCGTCTTATGCCACGTGTAAAGCCAACATCTGTCAAAGTCTACGAAGACCGTTTCTCGGATGAAGACCCACATGCAGATCCACAAAAGGTGCCTCAAGGAAAGGCTTTTGGCTCCATCCCCTCACCAGTTGTAGGTGACAAGGACAACCTATCACCTACCGACAGACCCGCCGAAAGGTCCTAGGCAGGACCTCCCAAGACAGCGACGTGAGGCGCGTGTTATCTTCTCATTGGTTCGCACAGCTGGCTGCCAGTAGCGGTTGTGGACTTTAAGGAAACTGACTCATGTGCTAAGACGATCGCCCGCTTAATTTAATACAGGAAAGGCGATCGCCCATATGGGATTAAGACATCCCAACTACCTCCACTCCTATAAGTAGGAGACCTCCAGCATTTGGAGAGGGACGGCTAATTTCACACGATAAATCTGATAGCTAAATTCACACAGTTGAATCCTACAGCTAAAAACACAGCACTTCATCTTTGTTACAAGAACTTACAGAGCATCAACTCTGGTTCTTCCGGCAATCACCAACACTCAAGAGCTAGATCACTAGGGTCATTACACTCATTGTAATCATACTCTAACATTAATATTTGTACTCTAAAACAGTATTCGTATTAATAATATCTCACGAGAGCATTCAAGCTCGGGACTAACAACCCCGGTAAATCTTGTGTTATTTACATTCCTTCGTACGTGCTCTCGCATTTTGTTTGTTACTCACCCGTAGCCATATCCAGCAAACCATTACGTATAATATTTTGGGTAACAACATCCTCGAAACGACAAACTCTATCGATTCGACATCGTCTCCTTCAGAACGAACATGTTCAACCACTACAGATCTAGCAAAGATCTATCCGTCAATGGTGTTTGAGGACTTCTTGAGAGAGATAGAGGAAGTCTGTGAAGATGCCATTGTTGTTTCTTGAAGAAAAGTGAGGAAGATTCAAAGAAAATTACAGTAAAAGCAATAAAACTTATAGGCTGTATGCTCAAAGACTTGTTTAATATGCAGAAAGCGTAAAGAGTCGAAAGAGGCATTAACAGTCCTTTTATAGTGGGCGGCGGAGAAGGGTTTTCAGATAGTGAACGGTCAGATTTAAGGGATGGGAACCATTGTTTAAAATAGACGATCAGGATGGACGGAGTGTAACAGGTACAGCTTATCCATCCAATTTTGAAATGAGAGCGGGTCCCACATCTGACGTATCAATTTCCCTTATTGCCCGAATTGGCAGTGTGAAATTACAAAATAATTTGAAACATCACCGCTTTTGAGATACCAATGTCCAGATGTCGTGTAAAGCATTTAATGCAAAATCCATTTTAATTAAAAAAAACAGGGCACGTGGACTAAAAATCATTTTAAAATAATAACATATTAATTGATTTCCCATAGTATGTGCTGTATCCGTGAAAATACAGCGTTCCCCCTTAAAAGGTACATACGGGTTTCAATTCCATACAGCAACTTTTAGATTACTGCTGTATTCATGGGTCATACTGTATTCCCCCTTAATTATTGCACACGTCAGCTGTAGGATAATTCATGTCTTTTTGTTCCTACAGTGCTGTTCTGATAGTCTGAGTGTACAGATAATTAAGGGTGGATACTGTATTCTTGGGTCTTACAGCATTCCCCCTCAATTGTTGAGTAAAAACATTAAAAACTTACACGGAGTCAGGCTGTAGCAATCCCAATTCATGTCGAAGCATGCAGAATCTTGTTGTGTCGAGAGGTTTGGTAAAGATGTCGGCTAACTGGATATCTGTATGAACTTTTTCCAGCCGAACATCCTTGTTCTCAACATGATTCCTGATGAAGTGATGCTTCATTTGAATATGCTTAGTACGCGAGTGCAATACAGGGTTGTGCGTTATTGCAATTATACTCGTGCCATCGCACATTATCGGCATTTCTTTGGCTTCAATTCCATAGGCTGACTGCTGCTGTTGCATCCAAAGGATCTGCATACAGCAACTACCAGCAGCATAGTATTCTGATTCAGCTGTTGAAAGCGAGTTTGCCAATTGTTTCTTTCTAAACCAAGACACAAGTCTAGGTCCAAGAAAGTGACAAGTTCCACTTGTACTCTTCCTATCTAGCTTTCAATCTCTGAGATCCGAGTCGCTGTAGCCAACGAAATCGAATCCGCCTTCTCTTGGATACCACAGTCCTACATCGATTGTTCCTTTAACATATTTCAGGATTCGTTTGGCTGTTGTGAAGTGTGATTCTTTAGGTGCTACTTGATATCGCGCACACACTCCTACAACAAACTGGATATCGGTCCTGCTAGCCGTTAGGTACAGGAGTGAGCCAATAAGCTTCCTGTAGAGTGATTAATCAACCGTCTTTCCAGTTTCATCAGTACTAATTTTCACGGAAGTGCTCATGGGGGTTGACGATGATTTGGAAGTATTCACTCCAAACTTGTTGGGAAGCTCCTTGCTGTATTTTTTCTGGTTGATGAATATCCCTGTAGGCAACTACTTTACCTGCAATCCTAGGAAATAACTAAGTTCTCCCATCATACTCATTTCAAATTTACTTTGCATAAGATGAGAGAACCTTTGACACAAAGCAAGGTTAGTTGAACCAAATATTATATCATCTACATATATTTGAACCATTAGAAGGTCATCACCTTCCTGTATTTTGAATAAGGTCTTGTCGACAGCACCTTTCTCGAATACATTATCGGTTAGATACTGGGACAAAGTCTCATACCATGCTATAGGGGCTTGCTTAAGTCCATACAGCGCTTTCCTTAGCCTGTATACTAGGTCTCCGCCTACTGGATTGACAAACCCTGGTGGTTGTTCAACATATACTTCTTCAGCAAGGTCTCCATTTAGGAATGCACTCTTGACATCCATTTGATATACAATGAAGCTCTTATGGGTGGCAAAGGCTAGAAATATCCTAATGGCTTCTAATCTGGCTATAGGGGAAAATGTTTCATCGTAGTATATACCTTCTTCCTGTCTGTAGCCTTGGACGACTAGTCGGGATTTGTTTCTGATAATGAGACCATTTTTATCCTTCTTGTTTTTAAATACCCATTTGGTTCCAATTACGGATTGATTCGTAGGTCTGGGTACAAGATACCATACATTGTTTCTTTCGAAACCGTTAAGCTCTTCTTCCATAGATGAAATCCAATGAGAATTGTTGAGAGCTTCTTTGGTAGAAACAGGTTCATATTGGGCTAAGAATACATCAATAGTGCACATATTAAGTCGTCTAAGTTCAAATTGAGATTTCCATACAGGAAATGGAGATATCTCAGACTCGGGTTCTTCCTGCGCACATAGTATATTTCCTTGTGTACTATGTATTCTCATACGGGTAGATACTCCAGCATAAATATTTCCTATGATCAACTCCTGTGGGTGATCTCTCAACCATCTTATGTCGGGTTCTAATTCGGGGTCCCGTACTGTATCTTGATTTGTTGTAGTTTCAGCTTCATCTTGTACAGCATCAGCATCATCTACTTCAGTTTTTACAGCTGCGGGGTTGATTTCTAGGTCAACGACAAGTTCTATAGGAGTTGGTGGATCAATGATGGAAAGTTGTTGGATGTTCTGGGTGAGGTCATCTACTCCTGTAGGGTCATGCTGAGGTTCGTCGAACACTACATGAACTGATTCCTCAATTGTTAGCTTTCTTTTATTAAAGATCCTGTAAGCTTTGCTGACAGAGGAATATCCTACAAATATCCCTTCATCCGATTTCTTATCGAAGGTTCTAAGTTGATCCTCCCCGTTGTTCAAAACGTAACACCTGCATCCAAATATGTGAAAGTATGAAACTAACGGAGTTTCGTTGTTCCATACCTCGTATGCTGTTTTGTTGTGGTGTTTGTTGATAATACAGCGGTATTGTGTATAGCATGCTGTATTGGTGGCTTCACCCCAGAAACGATGTGGCAACTTGCTTGCGGCAATCATTGTCCTTGTTGCTTCCTTTAGCGTCCTGTTCTTTCGCTCAGCAACACCATTTTGTTGAGGTGTGCGAGTAGCTAAGTATTCGTGCTGTATCCCATTTTCCAAACAGTAATGCTCTATAAAGCGATTAGTGAATTCTGTACCTCTGTCGGAATGAATGGATACGATACTCAACCCTTTCTCATTCTGAAGCTTTCTCAGGTGCTCGGGCAGCTTTGATGTTGTTTCCTTCTTCTTGCTTAGGAAGATTGTCCAAGCATACCTGGAAAAGTAATCAACAATAACGAGACAATATTTATTACCTCCCAAACTTACTGGGTCTACAGGACCGTAAAGATCCATGTGTAGCATTTCCAAAACTCTGTGAGTGGAAAGGTAGGATTTGCTCTTCAGGGTGGTCTTGATTTGCTTGCCTTTCTGACAGGGTCCACATGCGCTGTCTTTTTGGAATGACACATTTGGCAATCCTCTAACCATTCCCTGTCTGGAGAGCTTGTTGATTGTCTTGAAGTTGACGTGAGACATCCTCTTGTGCCATAGCCATCTTAGATCTGCAGTGCCTTTGGCAACAAAACAAGGAATTATGGAGCTCGTAGGCATCTAGTCAGCAATATACATGTTACCTGATCTGCTTCCTGTGAGCACAACTTCTTTGGTCAGTATGTTCTTGACTCTACAGTGATCTATATAGAATTTCACCGAGAACTGTTTGTCACAGAACTGGCTAATATTAAGTAGATTGTACTGTAAGCCTTCAACATAAGCTACATCAGTGACTTTGAATTTTCCTACAAGCAGGGTTCCCTTCCCTCTTGTTTTTCCTTTAGATTTATCACCGAAGTGCAATTTTGGACCGCGACCTTCTACTTAATGTGACAACTTGCTTTTGTCTCCTGTCATGTGCCATGAACATCCGTTATCGAAGTACCAGATGTCCTTCTCTAAGCTGTCCTGTATGCACACAAATCAAGTAGATTTAGGTCCCCTTTGATTGTTGGGTCCTTGGATGTTAGTGCCTTTAGGTACCCAGATTTTCCTGACAACAATAGGTTTACTGTAGGATGGTTTAGGTCCGTAGTTGCGATGTCTACGTTAGACAGGCACGTAGTTGCTATAACCATGATAATTATTATGCATGTAAAATTCAGGGTTATTATTATTAATCCAGTACAAATGCCATCTTGGAGGTGGAGCCATTTTCTTCGGCCTTACAGCTTGCCTTCTGGGTCTCCAGTTGGATTCTCAATGCTGTTGTTGATATTGTGAGGATACCTGCTTTCCCTAGGGATAACGAGGCTCTTGTATCCAATACCTAGGCGTGCTGTACTGAAAGTACTACCGTGCGGGCCTTTGATATTTGGATACAGTCTTCCTTCTGAACGGCTGTTGGCGCTGTTAATATGCTCGGGGAGCATGCTGTTGGGTACGTCTTACAGGTCTGAATGGCTGGTGATTCCGCTCTCTGGAATATGACTGTGGTGGTGGAATGGCAGCTTTTGCTGTTCGCGATGCAACGGGTTCCTTCACAGGACTTGGAATTTCTTCCGATACAGGAATGGGTTCCACACCCCTGACGAACACAGTACTAGTTTTCCCTTTATTGGAAAATGATCTGTATCCTAAGCCACTTTTATCATGAGCATGTTGCCCAGTGCTTAGAATTTCTTCCATTCTTTTAGAGGATTTCTCGAAAGATTTCAGAATAGTCTCAAGTTCTCCTTCTCGTTTTTCGAGAGTTTTACTTTGGCTTGAAGCATAACAAAATCATTTGTCTTGCTTTCACTATGAGATTTAGACTCACTTAGTTCATGAGCAAGTTGATGATTGCTCTCCATGAGTTTTTTCATGACCGACTTTGCTGTTTTCACAATCAACAGACATATTTTCATAGTTTACTTTCAGCAAGTCGTTTTTTCTTTCAGCTCTAGGTTAGAGAGTTGGAGCTGCATATTTTCATTTTTCAATGTCTCATGGGCCTTTGGAATGTTCTTAAACTCAATCATCATGTTTGCAAAAGTATGAGATGCATTAGTAGGAATAGCTGAGGTTGAGCTTACCTCATCATCGTTATCTTCATCTTCCGGAATGTCTTTGGCCATAAAGCACATATAGGCTTTATCTTCGAATTCATCATCAGATGAGTCACTGTCAGTGACTACCTGAAGACATTGTTCGGATTTTGATGGAGCGAGGGAGGCTTCTGATTCATCAATCAGGGCCTTGAGCTTGTTTTTCCAAGCACGTCTTCTTTCATCCTTTTCTTGTTGCTCGGCTTCCGGCAACCTTTGAACTTTAGGATGAGGACATTTATTTGCATAATGTCCTAGTTTCCTGCAATTATAACACAGGTTAGCGTCACTAGAGGAAGTTTCGGTACTTACCTTGTAAACAGGCTTGGGCCTGTATGGAGTCTTTCCCGATTGCTTGATGAACTTATTGAACTTATGCATGAGGAGCACCATTTCGTCTTGTGACAGGATGTCGTCTTCGCTGTCAGCATTCTTGTGAATGGGCTTTGATGAGCTGGGCATGCTGTGTCTTCGGTTCGATACAGCGGCTAATGTTGTAGTCCTTGTGGGAGATTCTTCAGCTTTCTCTCTCCTGTCTATATCGTACTCAAATGTTTTGAGGTCAGAAAAGAGATCAAAAGTCGATATTTCACTAAGATTGCACGACACATGCATAGTTGTGGTCTTAATGTCCCATCGGGCAGGGAGAGATCTGAAAATGTTTAGGTTCTTCTCCCTTTGGGTATAAATCTTGCCTAATGCTTCAAGTTCACCAACAATGCCAGTAAATCTGAGGTCAAGTTCCTCAAGTGTTTCAGTTGGTTTCATTTCAAAAGATTCAAATTGCTGAGTCAATTTTGAAATTTTGTTTTCTTTTGAGAGCTCAGTTCCCTCACAAATTAACTTGAGTTTATCCCAGATATCCGTGGCTGTTTTACAGCTCTTTACCTTAGAGAACGTGCCTTTGTCAAGAGTGACAAATAGTGCATTCTTTGCAACATTGTCGAGGTTGGCGCGTTTCCGATCATCTGTCGTCCACTGATCACGCTCTTTCTCGAGCATCTCTGCATGAGCCTGGCCTTCAATCCTTGGGGCCAGATTTACCTTCATGATTTTTATGGGGCCAAAAATCATCTCTTCGTGCATTGCTGCAAGATGAGCCTCCATCCTAATTCTCCAATCGTCAAATTCATTAATAGAAAACATAGGGAATTTATTGATCATTGTTGTATCCATATGAGAATATAGGAAAGAAGAAAACTGTTTTAAAAAGATAAGTGATTTAAGGATCTTATTCGGTCAAAAATACGACTGATTCTTTTTAGAATCAACCGCTCCGATACCACTTGTTGGCCACTAAGTATACAGAATACAGCTTGGAAAGTGTTTAAACAACAAGGTGTAT
This sequence comes from Orobanche coerulescens, assembly GCA_033398695.1. Classification (NCBI taxonomy): domain Eukaryota; kingdom Viridiplantae; phylum Streptophyta; class Magnoliopsida; order Lamiales; family Orobanchaceae; genus Orobanche; species Orobanche coerulescens. The sequence continues at coordinate 33,199,817 of CM065818.1, forward strand.
GTTTTTCAAGCTTAGAGTGCGTAGCGGAAGTCTTGTTAAAGTAAGTTGATGTAAATACATCAACTCGGTATGAAGTGTATACTTAAATATAATCACAGTTAATAAAACAGTAAATGCAGAAGGTAATATACACAATAATTAAAGTGGTTCGAGGTAAACCCCTCTACGTCCACTGGTCCTCCACACAGGAGTGAAAATGTTTATTATAAATACTGCATACACAACTACGTATTTATAATCAAACCTATCAATGTATCGTTCACACAGATTGATACAAAGATCGCAGCTTTCAACCGTTCACACAGATTGGTTAAAGCTTTCACTTGATTGGCTTCTTCACACACAGTTATGAAGCTTCGTCTCTACAATGCAAATCCGTCACACACAGTTCAGGAAAAGCAAGGCTTTCTCAGTCCACACAGGGCTGATTGATTTGTTCAATGAAAGAACGTTGTTTGAACAACAACTTGACTTTCTTGCGCTTGAGCTGATGATGTGTTGTTCAAGGTTAAGCACTTGAATATTTCTTCTCTCAGAATAGGCAGTATGCTTGAAGAAATATGTTTGCTCAGATGTATATATTCGTGTATGTCTTTATATATCTTGGGTGTGTCTGGTCTTCAAACTCTGGGGGTATATATAGCCTTTGAATAGATCCGTTGGGAGATCCGTTGAGCAAAAGTCCTTTTCAACTGGATGGTTGACTTGTATAGACCAAGATCCGGATTTTGCGTTGTTTGAAGAGCTCTGTCGGTTTTAGTATTTAAATACTTTATCCTTTCAGTATTTAAATACTTCTTTTCAAACGGGACTTGACTTTAGTGAATAACCAAGATTCCTTTCCAAACGGTCTTCAGTCCTGTTTCGATAGGTATTGAAGGTCTCAATACTTTACAGCTTGAATGCTGTATCCATTTATGCTGTAGGCTATATTGGAGTAGTCGTTGTATGGAATTGCTGTATGAAGAGACAGCTTCCATACTTGGCGCTTTTAGACTATGTTGCTGTATGATGGCTACTCAAAGGGTTATATGAAGACACTTTATACTTTCGCTGTATGCTGGCATTATGAGAAGTCTTCGACACAGGATTTGACGACTTCGATCGACTTTTGATACAACTGCTTGCTGTATGATGGGTTGGTACTTTATTAAAACTTCGCTTTATCAAACTTCGATAGAGGGATTGTTTTATCCTAACACATTATGAATCCCACTCAAAGCTGGTGGTAACGTCAGACGATAGGCTAGATCGCTTACACGTTCCAAAATCTCGAACGGTCCAATATACCTCGGACTCAGCTTGCCTCTTTTCCCAAAACTAAAAACACCTCGAGTAGGAGACACCTTCACTAGCACATGGTCACCAACCTCGAACTCTAGCGGTCGTCGACGGTTGTCTGCATAAGATTTCTGCCGGCTTTGAGCCGTTAACAAACGACTCCTAATCAGAGTGATCTTCTCACGAGCTGCTAACAACATATCAGGTTCCGTACCCAGAGATTGATACAGGTCATCCCAACACAAAGGGGACCTACAACTACGGCCATATAATACTTCATAAGGTGCCATCTGAATCAAAGCATACCAACTGTTATTATAGGTGAATTCCACCAAAGGTAGTTGGGCTTCCCAATCGTCCTTCCAGTCGATAGAACATGCCCTCAATATATATTCTAGAGTTTGGATAGTCCTCTCAGACTAGCCATTGGTCTGAGGATGAAATGCCGTGCTGAAGTTCAACTGCGCACCCATCGCACGATGAGCTGCTTTCCAAAAATGTGACAAGAACCGCCCATCATGATCTGATACGATACTCTTGGGGGTACCATGTAACCTTACAATTTCTTTAATGAACATCTGGGCTAACCTCTCAGGACCCCACGTGTCTTTAATCTCCAAGAAGTGGGCTGATTTGATCAGACGATCCACAATCACCCAAATCGTATTCATACCTCGACGGCTCATCGGCAAGTTAGTGATAAAATCCATAAATATATCCTCCCATTTTCATTCGGGAACCGAGAGTGGTTTCAGCATACATGTTGGTCGTTAATGCTCAATCATAACCTACTGACAGGTCAAACAACTCGAAACAAATTCCGCAACTTCTTGTTTCATATTACCCCACCAATAACATTGCTTCATATCTTTATACATCTTTCTAGACCCCAGGTGAATGGAGTATGGGGTAGCATGAGCCTCTCTCAGGATAGAGTTCCTCAACTCTTCATCTGCTGGTACACATACTCGATTCCTGAAACATATCAGTCCATCATTGTGGATCACAAAGCGAGGGGCTTTCCCTTGAGTTACTTCATTCCTAACTCGAGATAAGAATGGGTCCGTAACCTGTTTCGATCTGATTATATCATCAAGGGACAACGAAATATTCAGTGTGCAAAGTTGTCCCTGAACACGCTGTAACCAGACTTCAATCTCTGGCCTCATAAGATCTAACTGCAATTCTCTTTGAGTTGTCAAGCGGTTAAGCATTTGCTCCTATATTGTCTTACGACTTAGGGCATCGGCAACCACATTTGCCTTCCCCGGATGGTATAAAATCTCAATGTCATAATTTTCAATCAGCTCTAGCCACCTCCTTTGTCTCACGTTCATCTCCTTCTGAGTAAAAATATATTTCAGGCTCTTATGATCAGTAAAAATCTGACATGTGACTCCATACAAGTAGTGGCGTCAAATTTCCAAAACAAACACCACAGCAGCTAGCTCCAAGTCATGGGTCGGGTAATTGACTTCATAGAGTCACAATTGTCTCAATGCATGGGCAATCACTTTCCCATTCTGCATCAATACACATCCAAGGCCCTGTCTGGATGCATCACTATACACCACGAATCCTTCGGTCCCCTGTGGCAGGACTAAGACTAGTGCCGAAATTAATCGACTCTTGAGTTCGTCAAAGATTTGTTGATATGCCTCTGACTATGTATACCTCTTATCTTTCCTTAACAGATTAGTCAGCGGTTGAGCAATCTTGGAAAAGCCTTCCACAAACTGTCTGTAATAACCTGCCAAACCGAGGAAATTACGAACTTCCTTCACATTCTTCAGAGGTAGCCAATCCCGGATAGCCTCTGTCTTTTGTGGGTCCACACTAACCCCAATCAACTAATATCACATGCCCAAGAAAAGTAACTTTAGACATCCAGAACTCGCATTTGGAAAATTTTCCATAGAGTTGTTCTCGTCTCAGCGCACCGAGAATCTGACGGAGATGATACTCGTCTTCTTCACGGTCACAAGAGTAAATCAAAATGTCGTCGATGAAAACGACCACAAAACGATCCAGAAAGTTAATGAAAACTCGATTCATCAATTCCATGAACACCGCCGGTGCATTAGTCAGTCCAAACGGCATCACCACGAACTCATAATGCCCATAACAAGTACGGAAAGCTGTCTTCGAAATATCGGACTCTCGAATCCTCAGCTGATGATAGATGGATCTTAAGTCGATCTTGGAAAATACAGCGGCGCCTTGGAGTTGATCCAACAAATCATCAATATGAGGCAACAGATACCTGTTCTTGATTGTTACCTTATTCAACCACGTTAATCATTACATAAACGCAAGGATCCGTCTTTCTTCCGCACAAACAATACTGGTGCTCCTCAAGGGAACGCACTGGGTCGAATATAACCATTCTCGGTAAAATCCTCAAGCTGATTCTTTAACTCCTGCATCTCGGTTAGAGCCATATGATACGGTGCCTTTGAAAGCGGGGACGTACTTGGCTCTAACTCAATGGTAAACTCCACCTCACAATGTGGAGGCAAGCCTGGAAACTCATATGGAAAAACATATGGGTAAGTCTCGGACCACCCGAATATCGGCCAATTTAGCTGGTCGATCCACTGTCTTGGTCATGTAGCACCAATAACCAACACACCCCTGATTAGGCAATTTCACTGCTTTTATTGCGCTGATGACTCTCCCGGAGCAGCTGGAATTGTCACCCTAAAAAATGAACTCGAAACCATCGTCAGAAGTGACGGTCACCATCCGCTTGCGGATGCTAAGTATGGCATCATGACGATCCATCCAATCGATACCTAAGATCACATCATCTTTAGGTAAATTGACCACAATCACGTCTGACAACCACTCACGGTCGTTCATACGAATCGGACAGTTCTGAACTTCATGATTCCCAATAATTCTTCTACCATCTGGTAGACCAATCACATAAGGCTCATAATTGATAACATGATCTAATTGCAAACGACTCAAATAAGAAGCAGATATAAAGGAGTGTGAAGCACCAGTGTCAAAAAGAACACAAACAGGATCAGAGTGGATCTCGAGTGTACCTGCGATCATGCTGGCTTCGGGATCGTCGTTCCTCTTCATCTCATAAATTCTGGGTTTTGCAGCTCCGGTACAAGATGTACCAGCTTGCCTTCCACGACCCATCCCTCTTCTTGTTCCGGTAGTCTGATGGGAGGCAGACGGAGGTGCCCGTTCCTGAACTGAAGACTGAACTGCAGCATGAGAGGCTACTGGTGTGCGTCCCGATCCACCTCTGCAAAACGAGCATGATGCCCAGTAATCCCACAAGTATGGCAGACAACGACCGGGTTCAGACATTTGGAGCTGACATGCCCCTGATCTCCACAGTTAAAACACATAATAGATGAGTTGGCCACTCGAGAATGCAAACTTGTCGGTTTTGGCACCATAAATGGACGTTCAGAAAAAGTCGGCATAGATTGGGGCTTCTTGAACGTTCCTCAGTTATTATCAGCTTGGTTCTGGTTCCTGGATCTCTTATTGTTGGACTGTGGCTGCTTCTTGGAAATCTCCTTCGCAGTAAGTTCGTACTCCAGAGCTCTCTCGATAAATTCCGATAGAGTTGTGCAGTGGTGATTAAGTAACTGCATCCACATCCGGGGTTTAAGCCTCTTTAGAAAATACTTGATCTTATCAGCTTCCGTCCGAACAATCGACGTAGCGAACGGAAGAAGTGCCTAAAATTTTTCAGCAATCGATAGCACATCCTCCTCCTCAGATGGGTCTGGGTTCAGCAACTCTTACACCTTGGCCTCACGGAGTGGACCTGGATAATAACTATCCAACATGAGGTTCTTGAGTTCCTCCCAAGTGCATACACCATCAGCTGGTCTCACCGAAAGCCACCATGTGTGGGCGCTCTTACCAAGATAGTAAGCCGCCACGGAGACTCGATTCTCTTTCGGACATTCAACCATCTCGAAAAATTTCTCAAAGTGTTCGATCCAGTGCACAATATCAGCAGGCTCAGAGGAGTCTTCAAAAGTTGGAGGTCGCTGACAATAGATGTCGCTATTAATCCGACTCACGGGTCTACCGTGCACCGGAGGTGGTGGATGAGGTCCTTGCTGTTGACTAGCAGTAGCAGCTCTCTGCATAGCTTCCATCATTTGACCCATCTGGGTCATCTGTGTCATCATACCCTGCATAATGACATAAGGATCGACGCGTGTCGTTCGGTGTGGTGTGACGGTTGTAACACCCCGAGATATTCAGAGTATATTACAGCGCCGTGGACCCCCACATGGGACCCACCAGGCTACAAACAAGAAAACTCCACTCGACTAACCATCCCGGTTAGCGAGGACACACATTTAATTATAAGACATAAAAAGTTACGCCCGGAGCAACCGGCGAAATGATCATCAACCAACAATGTAACAATTTAAAAGTAGTACAATACGGAGTTTGAAATGACAAACCTAAGTACTCGCGAGTACGCTCTATAATTTTATAATTATTAGAACAACCAATTCAAAATGGACGAAGGAAATAGAAGGACCCAAATGCACAAGTCAACGACCCTGACCAACGTCCTCGTACTGTCCAGGTGCCCGCTCGTCCGGATAATCACAACCTGAAATCCATAACAAGAATTTCCCCAAAACGGGTCCCCAAAGGGGTTAGCAATTACGCTAGTACAAGTAATCAAGGCAAACCAATCGCTTACACATTTCATAGTACATGCACCAATATCATTTCAAAAACCAAAACCAGACATGTCTTTTAGGAAACAAACGTCAAATAATCAATTTGCCTAGGACCAGACGCCACCATGAATCCCACCGAGGCCTCTAAGGACCCTCCCGTGGCCACTTATAAAACAAGTCACGCACGAGGCATCGCACGGGACCAGACGCCACCATGAATCCCACCCGAGGTCTCTAAGGACCCTCCCGAGTGCTAGCGAAACAAACTCGTGAATCCAGTGAAGTCGTAGATTCCCCGAGGCCCGTCGGACCCTCCTGTGGTGAGTAAAGCACACACAATATACATTACCATTTCACGTTAAGCATAAAGGTTTCCAAAAATACTTGCCTTGAATATTTTGATGACGCAACGAACGGAAAGGATAATCACCGACGAACACTAGGAATCAACGGAACCGAACCTAACGATTCGAAGAACATAATTACAACCAACTCTAGCCGAATACGGAAATGGAATACACCCGAAAACCCGCCTAAGATTCATGTATATTCGCACAAAATAACAACGAGGGCGGACCACAACCAAACCCTCTCGATTCCGCAAAACTATGAAAATATACCATGAATCCGTAGGAAAATTAATGATATCAACAAGATTAATCATATTCATCAAGAATCCATCAACAAAACGGAAAGAGTCGGACAAAAACCCCAAAATCCCCAATTATCCAAAAGGGAGGGTTTCAAGAAATATTACCTTTGGAGATTCAAGTACTAAGATCCGTAGAACACGCGTTGGATTAATCGTCCGGGCTTCACTACCGAAGAAAAATGATGAAAATCAACCCCCCAATTGATTATGATGAAGAACTCTCCCCTCTCTCTCACTCTCTCTCGCGTCGCAGAAGAAGAAGAAAAGAATGAGCGGTGACGCTCAAAACGACACAATTATAGGGGTTGACCGCATTGTGTGCCGCGGCCTGGTGAGGTGTGCCGCGGCACAGGCCAAATTTACTCCCGGGGTTCGGCGGTGTCTGCGGCCACGGCTGCGTGTGCGCGGCACCGTACGAGCGGGTTTTGGTCGCAGATGACACACGAGTGTGCCGCGGCCTTGGCAGCATTGTGCCGCGGCACGGATGGGTGTGCGCGGCTGCAGTCTGATTCGTTTGGCCAACAATCGAAGAAATTTGTGTGCCGCGGCACACACATCTTGTCTTGCGGCCCACACCCCCTTTTGGGTCCCAAAATGATAAAAATGCTCGGAAGAGAATAAAGCGATAGGAATCAATATTTGGGAACCAATAACACAAAATGGATCCACGGCAACCAGAAACGTCGGTTCGCACCACAATAACGAGAATACGGTTCAAGCTGTTGTGGAAGGACACACTGACAGGTACACGAGGGTCACTATGACCGAGAAATATACCAAAAATGAAAATACAAGGGAAAGAAAAATACCGGATATTACATTCTACCCCTCTAAAAATAAGTTTCGTCCCGAAACTTAAGAAACAAACAACTCAGGGTACCTAGCACGCATGCTATCCTCGGTTTCACAAGTTGCTTCCTCGACACCGTGTCTCGACCACTGCACTTTCACCAAAGGGATGGTCTTATGCCTCAGTCGTTTCTCACGATGCTCCAAAATCTTCAAAGGACGCTCCTCAAAAGTAATATCTTCAGCAATATCAATCTCGCCATAATCGATGACGTGACTAGGATCCGGAACATATTTCCTCGGTGGGAAACATGAAAACGCTATGAATGTGACTCAAGGCGGGGTAACGCCAAACGGTATGCTAACCCACCGACCCGCTCGAGAATCTCGAAGGGTCGATAAATCTCGGACTCAACTTCCCCTTCTTCCCGAAGCGGAAAAACCCTCTCGTCGGCGACACCTTGACAAAGCGTGGTCTCCCACCTCGAATTCTAAAGGTCGACGACGGACATCGGCATATGACTTCTGTCGACTCTGGGCCGTCAACATCCGTTCCCGAATTAATTCTATCTTCCGCCTCGTCTCTAAAACGACATCCGGCTCGGTCCCGACCAAATCGGACGCCTCATTCCAACAAATCGGCGATCGAAATCGTCGCCCATAAGGTGCCTCATACGGTGCCATCCGAATCGACGTGTGCCAACTATTGTTGTACGTGAATTCGATCAATGGCAAATGCTCTTCCCAGTCGCTACTCCAATCGAGGGCACAAGCACGCAACATGTCCTCGAATGTCTGGATAGTGCGTTCGTATCCATCGGATGGGGATGAAAAGAGGTACTCAAATGCAAGCGGGTACCCAACGCCTCATGCACTTTGCCAAAAGTGCGATACAAAGCGGCCATCACGATCCGAAACAATAGACTTGAGTACCGTGAAGTCTCAAAATCTGCGCGATAATCACACGAGCGATTTCTCCGGGCCCCAAGTGTCCTTGATGCCCGAGAAAATGTGCCGACTTGGTCGACGATCAACAATCACCCAAACCATATTCATGCACGATATCGATCTCGGCAAACTCGTAATGAAATCCATCGATATATCTTCCCATTTCCATTCGGAGCGAAGTGACTGCAATAACCAGTAGGTCATCGATGCTCGATTTTGACCTGCTGGCAAGTCAAACATCTCGCCACAAACTGTGCGACCTCCTCTTTCATATCATTCCACCAGAAGTTCCTCCTCAGGTCCTTGTACATCTTACTCGAACCAGGATGAACGGAATAGGGTGTGGAATGGGCCTCACGCAAAATACTCTGTCGTAACTCTGGATCGTTCGGCACACAAAGCCGACTCTGGAATCTCAAAACACCATCCTCGTGAATCACAAACCCAGGAGACTTTCCCGTAAGAACGTTCTCTCGGATTTGAGTAATCATCGGATCCTCTAATTGTTTCAGCTTAATTTCATCGATCAAAGGCAGCGAAATCTCTAAAGCACTGAGTTGCCGGCGGCTCGAGCAACAAAACCTCAACACCAAACTCAATCAAAGCCCCGAAGCTCGGAGGCGAGACGTGAGGACCTCAAGCGTTCACAACGCAATCGGTTTCCGACTCAAGGCGTCGGCTACGATGTTCGCCTTGCCGGATGATAAAGGATTTCGAGGTCATAATCCTTAATCGGCTCTAACCACCTCCTCTGCCTCATATTCAACTCCCGTGAGTAAATATATATTTGAGACTTTTATGATCGGTAAAAATCGACATGCGAGCCGAAAAGATAGTGACGCCAAATCTTGAGCGCAAAAGCATCGCCGCTAATTCCAAATCATGAGTAGGGTAGTTAAGCTCATACGGTCTCAAGCTGTCTCGACGCATAGGCAATGGTCTTGCCGTCTTTGCATCAATACGCACCCAAGACCACGGCGAAGCATCGCTATAAACGGCGATTCCCTCGTTGCCACACGGCAACGCCAAAACCGGGCTGAAGTCAAACGCTTCTTCACTCCTCGAAACTCGGCTTGCCTCTCATCGGTCCGGACAAACTTCTCGGTTTACGGAGCAAGCGTGTAAGTGGCCGAGCTAGTTTTGAGAAACTCTCGGCGAACCTACGGTAGTAGCGGCCCAAACCCAAGAAACTACGGACCTCCTTCACACTTGTGGCGGTGCCCAATCCAACACCGCCTCAATCTTGCGGATCCACTCGAACTCCCTCGGTGAAATCACGTGACCCGGAAACATCACTTCCTTGGCCCGAACTCACATTTCGAGAACTTCGCATAGAGTTGCTCGGCCCTCAAAATGTCTAACACTATCCGCAAATGATGGGCATGCTCTTCCTCATTCCTCGAATAAATAAGAATATCGTCAATGAAGACGACGACACACTTATCCAAATACTCGATAAAGACTTTTTACATCAATTGCATGAACACCACGAGCATTAGTTAACCGAAGGCATAACTACAAACTCATAATGTACGTATCTCGTCAGAAAGGCATTTGTCTTGACGTCGGACTCCCTCACCCGGAGCTGATAGTACCCCAATTTTAAATCAATCTTCGAGAACACCGCAGCTCCCTGCAACTGATCGAACAAGTCGTCAATCCTAGGCAAAGGATACTTGTTCTTGATGGTCACTTTGTTTAGTTCGCGATAGTCGATACACAAACGTAGTTAACCATCCTTCTTACGTACAAACAAGACCGGTGCGCCCCAAGGCGAGGCGCTCGGTCGAACATACCCCGACTCCAGAAGTTCACTCAACTGTTTCTTCAACTCGGCCATCTCTGAAGGTGCCATGCGATACGGCGCCTTCGAAATCGAGCAGCGCCGGCTCTAATTCTATAACAAACTCAACCTCACGATCCGGTGGCAATCCGGCAACTCGTCAGAAATACATCAGAAACTCACTAACGAGTGGAATCGCGAAAACTCGACTCCACCATTCTCCGCCTTCAAGGCGTAGCACCAATAACGATACACCCCTTTCGCAGAGTCTCACCGTCTTCAAGGCGTTAATAACAAACTTGGTTTCTCTTTCGCCCATGAAAGAGTGTTGATCTAGTCCTCGGCTAACATGGTAATGATCCTCGTGCGGTAGTTCATGATTGCACCATGCCCGGACCCAATCATTCCGAGAATTAAATCCTCGCCCTCGATACTCACAACAATAAGATTAGAGGGCCAAGCTCTCTCACAAATAATCACGAAGCAGTCCGGACTTCTCGATCACCGACAATTCTATCACCGCTAGGAAGTTTAACGATGAAAGGCTCGCAAGGTGACAAGCGGTCGAGACTCAAGCAGCGTACACACTCTAGAGAAATGAATGAATGCGTAGCACCCGATCAAAAAGTACACCGACGGGATGAGAATGGATACAAACGGTACTGCCGCCACGGTATTCTTGGGTCATCGGCCTTCCTCATCTCGTATATACGCGTGGGCGGGCCGACACCGAAGCTCCTCCTCTAGCGGGTTGACCCCGAACCCTACCTCGGCCGACACTCGGTGGAGGCGGCGGAGCAAATGAGCCCTGATTCACACTCGGCTCCATAGGTGCTGGGTGAGAAGAACGGGCGCCGCGAAACTGTCTGAGTTTCTCGCAAAAAGAAGCCTTGTGGCCCGACTGACCACAAGTATGACAAGTCAAAGGTGGACGAAGACAATCCCGGTTCACGTGGCCTGGCTTGCCACAATTAAAGCATCTGGGGTCCCGGACGACGGTTCCGGCGGCACTCCGAAAGCTCCCAGAGAAATGAGCCGAACCGCCCGTAGAAATATTTGCAGCCTGAGATTTCTGCTGGCCTCCACTCTTGGGACCAGAAAAATTTCCGACCGACTTCTGCTTCTTGATCTCACGAGCCAAATCGCTAGCGGTCACCGACATATCATAAGCAAGAGCTCGACTCTGATAATCCTTCAAGGTAGTACAAACGAGCCCAGACATATAGTCCCGAATGGACAGTTTCATCCTCCTGGAAAAATGGAAAATCTTGTCGCTCTCTTCGACAACTTGGGTCTTCACATAACCCAACTCCTTGTTAAAGTCGGCAATGGCCTGAGATACGGGGATATCCCGTGGTTAAGCATCATAGAAAGCATGCACTCGAGCACGTCGACCGGCCACTGACAATATTCGGTCTCCATCAATTCTTGAAAGTCGGCCCATGAAGCAACATGATCTTTGGGACCAACGGCCTCCCACCAATCTGTAGCATCTCCCGTGAGAAAATATTGAGCAATAGGGACCTTACGGTCCTCGGGCGATTGGTAGCAGTGAATACTTTGGATATCTCCTTGATCCACCCTTCCCGGCCGATCGGGTCGAAGCTCCCGAACCGGGAGGATGCATCTTGATGACATCCACGAAGCCAACGATCCGTTCGCCTCGATTAGCATGGGCACGATCGGGGTTACGGACCACGAGCTATAGCCGCCATCTGGTTAACCATTTCTTTGCATAACGGCCGCAATACCAAGATCGGTGCGCTCTGAGAAGAAGCATGACGTGACGGTCACGTGCTGCCGGCTCCCGAAGAATGCGACGTGGCCGCCCCACCGGCTGCCCCACGTCCTCGGCCGCATCCACGACCACGACCACGACCACGGTTTCCTCCGGCATCCATACTGATGTTGAGAGATAACAAAAGTATATCGATGATGAGTAAGGGAGGAAAAGCAACTACGATTCAAAAGTGGAAATACAATGCAAGAAACAAAAGAGCCGAATAAGAAAACTTACGAGCCTTTGGAAGTCTTGGGATCTTTGGCGGCGGTGTGACAATGTGCAAGACAAAACACGACTAGACCCAAATAACCAACAAGCCTAGGTATCCATAAACCTAGGGCTCCGATACCATTTTCTGTAACACCCCGAGATATTCAGAGTATATTACAGCGCCGTGGACCCCCACATGGGACCCACCAGGCTACAAACAAGAAAACTCCACTCGACTAACCATCCCGGTTAGCGAGGACACACATTTAATTATAAGACATAAAAAGTTACGCCCGGAGCAACCGGCGAAATGATCATCAACCAACAATGTAACAATTTAAAAGTAGTATAATACGGAGTTTGAAATGACAAACCTAAGTACTCGCGAGTACGCTCTATAATTTTATAATTATTAGAACAACCAATTCAAAATGGACGAAGGAAATAGAAGGACCCAAATGCACATGTCAACGACCCTGACCAACGTCCTCGTACTGTCCAGGTGCCCGCTCGTCCGGATAATCACAACCTAAAATCCATAACAAGAATTTCCCCAAAACGGGTCCCCAAAGGGGTTAGCAATTACGCTAGTACAAGTAATCAAGGCAAACCAATCGCTTACACATTTCATAGTACATGCACCAATATCATTTCAAAAACCAAAACCAGACATGTCTTTTCCGGAAACAAACAGTCAAATAATCAATTTGCCTAGGACCAGGACGCCACCATGAATCCCACCTGAGGCCTCTAAGGACCCTCCCGAGCTGGCCACTTATAAAACAAGTCACGCACAGGCATCGCCTGGGACCAGGACGCCACCATGAATCCCACCCGAGGTCTCTAAGGACCCTCCCGAGCTGGCTAGCGAAACAAACTCGTGAATCCAGAGTGAAGTCGTAGATTCCCCCGAGGCCCCGTCGGACCCTCCCAGGGTGAGTAAAGCACACACAATATACATTACCATTTCACGTTAAGCATAAAGGTTTCCAAAAATACTTACCTTGAATATTTTGATGACGCAACGAACGGAAATGATAATCACCGACGAACACTAGGAATCAACGGAACCGAACCTAACGATTCGAAGAACATAATTACAACCAACTCTAGCCGAATACGGAAATGGAATACACCCGAAAACCCGCCTACGATTCATGTATATTCGCACAAAATAACAACGAGGGCGGACCACAACCAAACCCTCTCGATTCCGCAAAACTATGAAAATATACCATGAATCCGTAGGAAAATTAATGATATCAACAAGATTAATCATATTCATCAAGAATCCATCAACAAAACGGAAAGAGTCGGACAAAAACCCCAAAATCCCCAATTATCCAAAAGGGAGGGTTTCAAGAAATATTACCTTTGGAGATTCAAGTACTAAGATCCGTAGAACACGCGTTGGATTAATCGTCCGGGCTTCACTCTAGAAGAAAAATGATGAAAATCAACCCCCAATTGATTATGATGAAGAACTCTCCCCTCTCTCTCACTCTCTCTCGCGTCGCAGAAGAAGAAGAAAAGAATGAGCGGTGACGCTCAAAACGACACAATTATAGGGGTTGACCGCATTGTGTGCCGCGGCCTGGTGAGGTGTGCCGCGGCAAGCAAAATTTACTCCCGGGGTTCGGCGGTGTGCCGCGGCACGTACGAGGCGGGTTTTGGTCGCGAGATGACACACGAGTGTGCGCGGCACCGGATAGGTGTGCGCGGCAGCTAACATTGTGCCGCGGCTTTGATGGGTGTGCGCGGCTGCAGTCTGATTCGTTTGTGACAAGCGAAGAAATTTGTGTGCCGGCACACACATCTTGTGCCGCGGCCCACACCCCCTTTTGGGTCCCAAAATGATAAAAATGCTCCGGAAAGAGAATAAAACGATAGGAATCAATATTTGGGAACCAATAACACAAAATGGATCCACGGCAACCCCGAAACGGCGGTTCCGCACCACAATAACGAGAATACAGTTCAACAGTTGACAGGAAGGACACACTGAAAGGTACACGAGGGTCACTATGACCGAGAAATGTACCAAAAATGAAAATACAAGGGAAAGAAAAATACCGGATATTACAACGGTTCTGAGTAGGCGAATTACTACTTGCTGAGCTCTGCTCCACATTCAAACATGCATTGGCTTGTGGTCTCAGGATTCGGCCCCTTCCGCGGCCTCGACCCCCTCTACCACGGCCCCTCAAATTTCTTTCCATACTGAAAAAATCAAACAATAATCATAAGCACAGTTCATGACCGTCTTTACAACCGATCAAAATTCACGCTAAGTTAATAGCACCAATGAAACTACTTATTCAAGAAAACAGTTCGTCATGAATTATCGGCACCACGAGTTCTAGACAAAATATCATATTGACATCAAGTCGGAACAATTTCAAGCATATAATCAATCCAAATTTTTTCTTGGAATATCAATAAGATAAATTCCGCCACAAATCACTCGGAATATCAAGATCAACAAAAAGATCAATTCTGCCATTAAAATCTTGCCAGTAATTAAATCATGGCACATAAATAACATACCATATTTGGCTCGTCAGGTCAGGCGCTTGCACAGGTCACACATGACGCGAAGGTTTCTTGATACTAGTTCAATCCACAATGACTCTTAAAGAGAAATGACTCTCTGATACCATCTTCTATAACACCACGAATACGACGTCCATTACATTGTTGTGGACCCCACACTAGGACCCACTAGGCGATACCAAAACACAATTTAAACATAACATTATCGTGATATCGAATCACAAGACAATAATCATTACTCCGATTAAGAGTCTACAAATAGTACGGCTATTAGCCTCAGAATACACAGGATCCAAGCACTAGCATAAAACATATGAAGATGGAATATACTTTAAATAATAGTACAATCGACAATAGTTTAAATGAAGCGGAAAGTAATATTACACGGTTTAAGCATAACTGTACAACAAATGACTTGGGCCCCCCGAACTAGTATCTTTTAAGCCCTTCGCCATCACCGTGCTCTTCCCGTGCCTTGACCTAAAATACAACACAAGTATTTCGCCCAAAACCACAGGGTCAGATATACATGATAATAATTCTCAATACGTGATACAATTCATATACACTGGATCTCAAGGAGACAACTCGATTGTTGAACATACCCCTCGGGTGTATGAACAACCAATCACAAACCGTTAATCATAACCAATCAAACATGGAATATGAACGACCAATCAGTATGTCTCAAGATGGACATCATAGTACGCTCGATCCAGAAATATGTCTGTGCACATGTCCACCCCGTATACGGAATCCAGAATATACATGGGACAATGTACCTAATTAGCCTCACGAACTACGTCTCGTGTGCATAGTCCAATACGAAAACATCCACGCATGACCACATGTGCCCGGCTAAAAATCCTGCACATAACCAATGGGCACACAGATATGATTCTAGATATGTCACGATTCAACATGACAACGAACTCAATGAATCATACAATCAACCAAAAATCAAGAACTCACTGAAGTGGCAACAATGATCAACGATACACAAGTAGTGAACTTGGAAATACAATCCCACAATGAAACGGTAAGCACGATCAAGAACAATACCACATTATGAATCAAGATTCATAAAGCATTACATATACACTAAATGTATAACGTACACAAGAATTCAATCATCATTATAACCAAGCAAGATAACTTGCCTCAATTCCGTAGACGAAAAATAGTCCTTCTCCAAACGAATGAACTGATAATACTCACTCGAGCAAACAACCATGAATGAAACGTAACTCATTTAACAACACATTCATACGGTATTGATACCAATTCAAAAGAACAACACCCGTAAATTTACCCGAATAGTTCATCCTATTCCTGTAACACCCCAAACTAGGCGGATATTACAGTGTCGTAGACCCCCGACCGGGACCCACCAGGCAACATGAAAATTAATGAATTAAATAATATAATTGTAGTACCGAACCACATTATATCATCAATTACTCCGACGAGGAGTTTCATTACAACACACCCAAGATAATACCGAATACATGTATATTTTATATGAAGATAAAATACACAACACTCAATGAAACAGAGTATCCAATTGGAAAACTGCAGTGGAAAAATAAAATGACAACAACATGAATGACTGAGAGGATTGGGGTCCCCGACTAGTCCAATGATACTAGTCCGATGACGATGATTTCAAATGAGACATGACTCGGAAGGTAGTATTCAAAACCACGCTCCGATACCAACTCTGTAACACCCCAAACTAGGCGGATATTACAGTGCCGTGGACCCCCGACTGGGACCCACCAGGCGAATGAAAATTAATGAATTAAATAATATAATTGTAGTACCGAACCACATTATATCATCAATTACTCCGACGAGGAGTTTCATTACAACACACCCAAGATAATACCAAATACATGTATATTTTATATGAAGATAAAATACACAACACTGAATGAAACGGAGTATCCGAATTTGTGATTACAACAACAACTAATCGAAAACCCCCAAATCCAAATCAATATTCAAAGTGTTCTTGAATAAACGTTCAATAATCCAATGAATATTCATACACACTCATAATCATACGTACATATCTTCATACAACATGATTATAACGTCCAAAACATCATATCTCAAAACAAAATCGAAATTCAAGATGTTTGAAGAATATTACCTTTGAAGATCCAAACACTTTGATTCGATGAACACGCGTTAGATCGACTATCCAAGCTTCATAACCGAATGAAGATGATGAAAACCGAACACCCAAGTGTTTGATGATGAAAAATCTCTCCCATAAGCTCTCTCTCTCGGATACAAGGTGAAGAAATGAGAAAATGAGCTCAAAGTCCCGTCCAAGTCCTATATAAACTGCCGAACGTTACGGCCGTAACTCAGCCTATTTATGGTCGTAACATCCCAAGTCAACGGCCTTACGGCCGTAACCGGACACCTCATACGGGCATATGAAGCCTTCGTCGAAACTGCCTAGGCACCCTGCCCGAATCGTACGGCCGTAACCGGACAAGCCTTACGGCCGTACTAGGCTCATCTTACGGCCGTATGCCGCAACCCTTACGGCCGTAAGTCCTATTCGTCCGAAATGTACTGAAAACAACGAACGCATGTTACGGCCGTATCCGACAATACTTACGGCCGTAACTCACCTTCGTCCAAAACCACCTTGAGCCAACGAATGCAGGTTACGGCCGTAATGCCTGACTAGTTACGGCCGTAATGCCTGACTAGTTACGGTCGTAACTCGCTGCTGGAAGTGAAAAAAATCCGACAACTCTGTCTACTCGTTACAAACGGTGAATGATCCGACGTACAATACTTGTATGATTGTAATTAAGTCCAAAACATGTGATAGATGATACTTCCAACACAAGACTAAATTCACGATGATTATTATAATACTCTCGTCTCGACTCTCAATCGGAGATGAATGACGATCGGTAACTGATACACGGTTACAAAATGCCAACGATGAATACAAATGAATGAATCGTGAATGATGAGTGATTATTAATGAGTGAGAAATCACTGAGTGACCATTACTGAATGATAATGAATGAATTACAACTGGGTGTTACATACCCCCCCTTAAAAAGAGTTTTGTCCTCGAAACTAAGGGTCAAACAACTCGGGATAACTCTCCCGCATACTATTCTCGATTTCCCAAGTAGCCTCTTCAACTCTGTGTCTAGACCACTGAATCTTGACCAAAGGAATCGTCTTGTTTCTCAACTGTTTGATTCGCCGCTCTAAAACTCGTATAGGACGCTCCTCATATGAATGATCATCCGCGATCTCGATTTCGTTGAACTGAAGTATGTGACTCGGGTCGGCAACATACTTCCGTAACTGAGAGACGTGAAACACATTATGAATTCGGCTCAACGCCGGAGGTAAGGCTAATCGATAAGCTAACTCGCCTACTCGATCCAAAATCTCAAACGGTCCAATGAATTTCAGACTCAACTTTCCCCTCTTCCCAAAACGGAAGATACCTCGACTCGGGGATACCTTGACCAAAACATGGTCACCTGTCTCGAACTCTAATGGTCGACGACGATTATCTGCATATGATTTTTGTCGACTCTAAGCTTTCAACAAACGACTCCTGATCAAAGCTACTTTCTCACGGGCGGCTATAAGCATATCGGGCTCGGTGCTGATTGATTCTGATAAGTCGTCCCAACACAAAGGAGATCGACAACGATGACCGTACAAGGCCTCGTAAGGTGCCATCTTAATCGAAGCATGCCAACTATTATTGTACGTGAACTCAATCAACGGTAGTTGGGCTTCCCAATCATATTTCCAATCGAGGACGCATGCCTTCAACATGTCCTCCAATGTCTGAATAGTCCTCTTTGATTGTCCATCGGACTGAGGATGAAAAGCGGTACTGAGATTAAGCTGATTCTCCGGTACGCATAACCGATTCTTAAATCGTAGAAGTCCATCCTCGTGGACCACAAATCCAGGGGCTTTCTCCTAAGCCACATCCTCTCGGATGCGCAACAATGATGGGTCTGAACCTTGATTTACTCTGATTGCCTCCTCAAGTGGCGATGAAATCTCTAACATGCAAAGTTGCCCTTGCACTCGCTGAAGCCAGATCTCAATCTCGGGTCTAAGAAATTCCTGCTGAAGCTCCTTCTGAACTGTCAAACGAGCAAGCATTTACTCCTGAACGGACTTATGACTCAAGGCATCGGCAACCACGTTTGCCTTACCCGGGTGGTACATGACCTCAATATCATAATCTTTGATTAGTTCCAACCACCGCCTCTGTCGCATATTTAACTCCTTCTGAGTAAATATATACTTCAAACTCTTATGATCGGTGAATATCTGACAGGTGACGCCATTAAGTTAATGACGCCAAATCTTCAACGCGAAAACCACGGCTGCTAGCTCCAGGTCGTGGGTCGGATAATTAACCTCGTAAGGTCTCAGTTGCCGTGAATCATAGGCAATAACCTTCCCATTCTGCATTAATACACATCCTAGACCGTGTCCGGACACGTCACTATAAACCACAAATTCTTCCGTCCCTTGTGGCAAGGAAAGGACCGGTGCTGAAATTAACCGGCTCTTGAGTTCCTCAAAACTCTGCTGACACGCATCGGACCACGTGTATTTCTTATCCTTTCGCAAAAGGTTCGTCATTGGTTGAGCGATTTTATAAAATCCTTCCACAAATCGCCGATAATAACCGGCTAATCCGAGAAAGCTTCGGATTTCCTTAACATTCTTCGGAGGTAACCAATATTGGATAGCTTCCGCCTTCTGAGGATCAACACGCATACCGTCTGATGAAATTACATGCCCGAGAAACGTCACTTCGGACATCCAGAACTCACATTTGGAAAACTTACCATAAAGTTGCTCTCGTCTCAACACGTCGAGCACCTGATGAAGGTGAAACTCGTGCTCCTCCCAGTCACGAGAATAAATTAAAATGTCATCAATGAAGACAACCACAAACTGATCCAAAAAGTCAATGAAAACCCGATTCATTAACTCCATGAATATCGCAGGTGCATTAGTTAACCCAAACGGCATTACCACAAACTCATAATGACCATAGCGTGTTCGAAACCCCGTCCTCGCGATATCCGACTCTCGAATTCGCAACTGATGATATCTAGATCTTAAGTCGATCTTGGAAAATACTGAAGCTCCCTGAAGTTGATCTAAGAGATCAATACGGGTAGAGGATACTTATTCTTGATCATCACCCTGTTCAACTCCCGATAATCAATACACAAGCGAAACGAACCATCCTTCTTCTTGACAAACAACACTGGTGCTCCCCATGGGGACGCACTCGGTCGGATATAACCTTTCTCGAATAATTCCTCGAGTTGATTCTTCAACTCTTGCATTTCGGTCGGGGCCATCCGATATGGTGCCTTCGATATTGGAGACGTGCCGGGCTCCAACTCAATCGTGAATTCCACATCTCTCTATGGAGGTAAACGAGGTAACTCGTCTGGAAACACATCAACATATTCTCTCACTACCGGAATATCTGCCAACATTATTGGTGATTTCTCGGTCTTGGTCATATAGCACCAATAACCAACACACCCCTGACCGAGTAATTTCACTACTCTCATCAAATTAATGACCTTACCAGAACAGCCGGGATTACCTCCCTAAAAAACACATTCGACCCCATCATCTGAAATGATAGTGACTATACTCTTATGGAAACTAATCCAATCAATACCCAAGATGACGTCGTCTCTCGGTAAATCTACCACGATTAGGTCTGCTAGCCATACACGGCCATGAAGCTGAATCGGATAATTCTGAATCTCACGATTTCCGATAATTCTTCTACCGTCAGGTAGACCAATGACATAAGGCTCACAACTAGTAGCACTACCCAGACGTAGTCTACTCAAACATGACTCGGAAATGAATGAATGCGATGCAACAGTATCAAAAAGGGTGCACACAGGTTGAGATATAATATCGAGTGTACCTGAGATCATCCGGGCCTCCGGATCGTCGGTCTTCTTCATCTCATAAATTCGGGGCTAGCCGGCCCCCGAACCGGACGCTCCCGTCTGATAGCTCTTTGCTCCGCCTTTGTTCGCTCCTGTCATCTTGAACAGCCTTGATTAGTGGCACGATTATGAGCAATTTGTTGTTTCGGGGCCTGAGATGACGCCGGAGTAGGTTTGGAGTCCCTTCGGCAAAAACAGGCCTTATGCCCAGCAATCCCACAGTTATGGCACGTGACAGTCTGCCTCGGACACTTGGTGCTGATATGACCAAGTTCTCCATAATTGAAACAGGTGATGGCCGAACTCGCCGCTCGGGACTGCGATTCTGCCGGTCTGGGCGCCACAGGAGGTCGCTCAGAGAAAGTAGAGCCCGCACGAGGCTTCTTGAAGGTTGCTTGGCCGCCTTTAGATCGATTACGATTCTTTGACTTCTTGCTAGCAGATGAAGGTTGGTGCTTAGCAATATCCTTAGCAGTAAGCTCGTAAGTAAGAGCTTTCTCGATGAATTCGGCCAGAGTGGCACAATTATGATTAAGCAACTGCATCCGCATATGGAGTTTCAGCCTCTTGCTGAAATACTTGATCTTATCCGCCTCAGAGTGAATGATAGATGAGGCGAAAGGAAGAAGTTCCTGAAATTTCTCGGCGATGGAGAGAACATCATCTTCCACTGAGGGGTCGGGAGTGAGTAATTTTGATAACTTGGCCTCTCTGAGTGGGGCCGGATAATACCTCTCCATCATGAGAGTCTTGAATTGATCCCAAGTACATGATCCGTCAGTGGGTTTCAACGATAACCACCATGAATGAGCGCTCTTACCCAGATAGAAAGCCGCAACTGAAACTTTGTGTCCTTCGGGACACTCTACCATAGCAAATAACTTCTCAAAATGCTCGAGCCAATGAACAATATTCGCCGGCTTAGATGAGCCCTCGAAAGTAGGTGGCCTTTGTCCAGAGATGTCCCCAATAATACTGCTTACACCCCTCTCTTGCCCCTGAGGTGGCGGCGGAGGAGCCTGTTGATTCTGAGTAGCTGAGTTCTGCATCGTCTCCATGAGGCGTGCCATTTGAGTCATTTGGGCCATCATGCCCTGCATAAAAGCGAGTGGATCAACCCGAACACCTTCCGACCGTGTGTCCAGTGCGACTCACGATAGTGAATGATTACGTCCAGGTGAATGAGTGGCAGCGTCACTGCTCGATGAATTGGCATTATTCCTAGCGTTCGCACGTGTGTTCACACGAGCTCTCGGGTTTCGGACCACACCGTGGCCTCGTCCCCCACGTCCTCTGCCTGCTCTCTCCATACTGAAGTAGGAAAGTCACATGATAATTATATCTCTCGCATGAATCACATTATGATTACGTCATGAAATGATGAAAATGAGCATACGCACTCTAACACAGTGATTACATGAATGATTAACTGAGGTGACATGATTATTTGATGAAATTCTTGAAATGATTATCTTGAACAAGTTAACAAGATTAATAATATGATCCTCCAGATCAACAACTGAACGGTGAAATGAACTGAGTGATTAATGAGTTAACATAATCGTCCTGATCAAAATGAATGATGACGAGGATTGTTGACTGTTGAATGATGAATGAGTGATTCTTATTGCCAGAAATTATACCATGGCGTTAGAAATCTTACAGTTCTTGGTCTGAGGGGCTCGGCATTTGCACAGGTCACACGTGACGCGAAAGTCCAATGATACTAGTCCGATGATGATGATTTCAAATGAGACATGGCTCGGAAGGTAGTATTCAAAACCACGCTCCGATACCAACTCTGTAACACCCCAAACTAGGCGGATATTACAGTGCCGTGGACCCCCGACTGGGACCCACCAGGCGAATGAAAATTAATGAATTAAATAATATAATTGTAGTACCAAACCACATTATATCATCAATTACTCCGACGATGAGTTTCATTACAACACACCCAAGATAATACCGAATACATGTATATTTTATATGAAGATAAAATACACAACACTGAATGAAATGGAGTATCCAATTGGAAAACTGGAGTGGAAAAATAAAATGACAACAATATGAATGACTGAGAGGATTGGGCCCCCCGACTAGTATCACTGGGACTCCTCGCCGTCAATGTTCTCTTCCCATGCTTTTGCCTTGCCATGACCTGAAAACAATATCCCCCAACGGGGTCAGTTACACAGAACAACAATCCTCAAGAGTTGAATAAACACAATCATGAAATATCCTTTAGTTATGAATTTAAGCTGAAGAGGAGCATCATAGTATGCCCGTAATGTTCTGTGCAAGTGCACAAGACGAGTGCCCGGACACACCCGTCCTTGTACCTAATTAGTCTCACAGAGGTAAACATTACCGTGTGCACAGTCCAATGTATCGGTGAACCCAACACATGACTATCGTGTGCCCGACTAAAAATTCCACACATCCGCACCCGGCCACGCAATATAAACCCATAAGGTCACACGATCAAAAGTGACCATGATGAATATTAATGAATAACAATCCGACAAAGTCAAGAATGACTCACCGAGATGAAAATAATAGTGAAGTGAATGATAGCTCAATGAAATGACTGGAATCGTCGTTCCTCGTGAATGAAGTGATTATTCGACAATTACAAGTCTCAATACGGTTAATACATTATGAATGAGTTATGATTATGAATGAACAACAACAAAAGGAATGAATATCCTTTTAACCGAGTAAGAATTAACTTACACAACACCGGTGAAAAATGTTCTTCCACGAACAAACGTCCTAAAATGAGATGTCGGCCGCTCGAACAACCTTGAATAATACAATTACCAACAATCCGTTCAACATACGAATCAAACACGGTTATAACTAACACAAAACGTCGATACGACTAAACCAAGCTCATTGGGGCATTATATCAAACATGTTGTGACCAATCTTCGATTGTTTACAACCAATCCTTAACTATACCAATATCAAATCCCCAGGGAGTGATCCAAACCAACAAAACATTTTCAATACAATCAATATTCCAATATGAATATCCAAATTTGTGATTACAACAACAACTAATCGGAAACCCCCAAATCCAACTCAATATTCAAAGTGTTCTTAAATAACCCTTCAATAATCCAATGAATATTCATACACACTCATAATCATACGTACATATCTTCATACAACGTGATTATAATGTCCAAAACATCATATCTCAACACAAAATCAAAATCCAAGATGTTTGAAGAATATTACCTTTGAAGATCCAAACACTTTGATTCGATGAACACGCGTTAGATCGACTATCCAAGGTTCACAACCGAATGCAGATGATGAAAACCGAACACCCAAGTGATTGATGATGAAAAATCTCTCCCTCAAGCTCTCTCTTTCGGATACAAGGTGAATAAATGAGAAAATGAGCTCAAAGTCCCGTCCAAGTCCTATATAAACTACCGAACGTTACGGCCGTAACTCGGCCTACTTATGGCCGTAACATCCCAAGTCAACGGCCTTACGGCCGTGACCGGCCACCTCATACGGGCGTATGAAGCCTTCGTCGAAACTGCCTAGGCACCCTGCCCGAATCGTACGGCCGTAACCAGCTAAGCCTTATGGCCATACCAGCCTCACCTTACGGCCGTATGCCGCAACCCTTACGGCCGTAAGTCCTATTCGTCCGAACTGTCCTGAAAACAACAAACGCATGTTACGACCGTATCCGACAATCCTTACGGCCGTAACTCACCTTCGTCCAAAACCACCTTGAGCCAACGAATGCAGGTTACGGCCGTAATGCCTGACTAGTTACGGCCGTAACTCGCTGCTCGAAGTGACAAAAATCCGACAACTCCGTCTACTCGTTACAAACGGTGAATGATCCGACGTACAATACTTGTATGATTGTAATTAAGTCCAAAACACGTGATAGATGATACTTCCAACACAAGACTAAATTCACGATGATTATGATAATATTCTCGTCTCTACTCTCAATCAGAGATGAATGACGATCGGTAACTGATACACGGTTACAAAATGCCAACGATGAATACAAATGAATGAATCATGAATGATGAGTGATTATTAATGAGTGAAAATTACTGAGTTGATTGATAATTACTGAATGATAATGAATGAATTACAACCGGGTATTACAATTCCAATGTACATTTATCGATTATTAACGAACTTCAATACACCCAATTCATCTTTAAAAACCGGAATACCAAGTTCTTACGGTTCTTCAATGTTCATGACCATCTATACTACATGAATTATCATTAATGATCTCAATCAACCATTCTATTTTAACATCATCATCATCATCATCATCATCATTTATCAAGTTCTTCTCAAGGTATTGTTTAATACCTAAACATGATGTTTTTAACAAATCATAAATCATTAATTCATCGAATTTTAACTTAACTATATCGAAACCTATGATCATCATCCCCCAATTATGTTAATCAATCCAGCAAGTTAAGTATGATTCTCTTAAACATGATTATTATCATCTAAACATCAAGAACATTCTCATTTTAAACCTTAATTACTATGTTCTTCAATAAGTGTTCAAAAGCTTCACAAAAATCATGTTTTACTTGATTGATTCAGCACTATGTGAAATATTCCTTATCAATATCATCATTACTACGAAAATAGAGCAAGATTGTACAACATACCTCAAGAGATGAAGAACAAGCCACCAAAACTATAAGAATGCACTCCAAACTTCCAATCACTAAGCTCCACTCTAAGATATGAAGTTCCAAGACAAGATGGAGGGAGATAATATCGATCTAGAGAGAGGGATGATAACTTGGAGAAAATATCAAGTTTGGTTCGTGCAAGATGAAAGACAATACATGTCTTTTATAAACTGCATTTGCCATTATGTACGTTACCCTAGAAAGTTAACGTACATTAGTCACTTTTACGTACGCTAACACATATGTATTATGTACGTAATGATCCTTCAGAGGCTACTGACTCAACACACGTACACCCTTACGTACGCTACCAGAAACACGTACGTAAGCTCACCTGCATTACGTATGCTATAGCATAAACATTACGTACATAATGCACGTTGACTTGGTTGCCTCGAAAGGCCAAATATCCGGGTCATGCATGGCCCTACATGCCAAAAGTTGAGATCGAATCAGATTCCCTTCATTACATACGTAAGCTTAAGTATATTACGTACATAAGACTAAGGAAATAACATACGCTAACGTAACAATCAAACATAGTACGAATGATAATTATAATTAATTCGATCCTGATATATCTCAACATTAATTATCATTATACTAATTTCAATATGATACAACTATACCCAAATTATCCGAACAATACAACAGTGAATAAGAAGATTACAGTCGGATATCACAGCATGAGCATATTATTGGCATGGAAAGTGGAGTAAGTTTTCTCCAACATATCTTTATCAGTGATATTTTCACCGCATAACTTCAATTGAGAAGTGATCTTAAACATTGCGGAATTATACTCGCTTACACTTTTATAATCTTGGAACCATAAATGCATCCAATCATAGCGCGCTTTAGGTAGTATCACTGTTTTCGGGTGGTCATATCTTTCCTTCAAATCTTTCCAAAGGGTTGATGGATCCTTTATAATCAAATATTCAGCTTTCAATCCTTCATCAAGGTGATGGCGGAGAAATATCATAGCCTTTGCCTTATCTTGCTCAGAAGTTTTATTCCCTTCTTTTATGGTGTCACCAAGACCCATAGCACTAAAATGGATTTCGGCATCCAAAATCCATGTCAAATAATTCTTGTCGGTGACATCAAGTGCGTTGAATTCAAGCTTTGTGAGATCGACATTGCAAATACTATTATGTAAAAATACAATATAAATTAATTTCAAGGAACATATCAAAGATACTGGAATGTTGAAGTCTAGAATTTTGATATAAGGAATGCACATAAATTTTATAAATAAGACATTTAATATTTAAATATCATTCTAACCTTTTCTGAGAGGTTTCATAATTGATAAGAAGCATAAATAACGAAGAATATATGAATTTTCGAAATTGCAACAAATAAATATGTCTATTTTTTGAATAATAATACCAAGACAAATAAAAAAGATTACATCAGCTTTTCCAAATTGATATAGCAAGTAGGATTTAGAGTTAAACTCATTTTGTTATGAATTTTCGAATTTATTAAAAATTTCACATGACAAAACACGGAAGGATAACAAAGATTGCATATTTTGATATAATTAGACTTAAAATTTCGAATTTGTGCAAACACGAAAGTTATAGATATCGAAAATATCTTTCTATAATGTCTAGAATCAACTAAAATAGATCTATAATAAATTTTATAAGATTTTTACAAGAGTACTGATTTTCAGAAATTTATGTATAAACATGTGAATAAGCATACTTGGGTATAAGTCAATCATGCTAAGAGGTGTTTTAGTTGTACCTTTCTTGTGAGTAGATTTCATATGTTGATATAGAAATAACTTTCAAAGCTTAATCATAAAAGCAATTCGTGCTGATAACGTGTTGTGTAATATATATATATATATATATATATATATATAGAGAGAGAGAGAGAGAGAGAGAGAGAGAGAGAACAAGAGATAAAGCTAGACAATAGAAAGGAGGGAGATCATTTTATTCGTGTGTCTAACAAGTTACAAGTAAAGCTTTATATAGCCTCTCTAAATGTAAAGTTACAATACGAATAAAAAGTCAAGAGTTGGATGTACTAATGAAGGGAAATGTGAAAAGCCAAGAGTCATACTTGGATGTACGAAAGGAAAAGGTGAAAAGCCAAGAGTCATACAATATTACATAACTGAATTTTCTTTATTAGGAAAAAAGATGGTAGAAACTAAGAACAGTCTCAATAGTTATTTTAAAAAAATTCTCTTAAATTCACTCTTAACCTATCCCTTAAAATATTTCAACCTCTTATATTATAAATATATACACCGTTCTCATATTTTATAAGTATATTATTAAAATATACATAAAAATATATATATATATATATATATTTAATAGAAAAGTTAGTATAAAGAGGGGAGAGAAAGAGGATCGTTTGGTGGAAAAATAGGAAAGTGGGTTTAAATTTGAGGAAAGAAATAGGGGGTGTTAAAATTTTAAGTGGATCCTCTTTAATTTAGGTGATATGCTGAATGCGATTTCTGATCGAGTTTTTATTATTTTAGCTAAAATTTAGGGTTAGAATTGACTATAGAACTTCTGCTGTAAGTGCTCTAAGACCATCTCTAATGGCACTCCCTAAACCTGATGTTCTATCACCTTATTATTCTACAATTCATATACTATAATTCGTCTCATCTCCAATCTAATACCATATAATCAGCATTGAAACACTATTCCATCTACGATCCAAAACACTATAATCAACACTAAAAATTATATTCTCATACAATCTATAATACTATAATATTCCGTCCTATAATTTAAGGTGGAGTAATGATGATAGAGGTTTTAGAGTTAGAAATAAGTTGGAGTCGTTTAGTATTCATCAAGAGTTAATTCCTGCTTATCAATGCCTTACCTATGTATCAATGCAGCCATGTCAACAGTCCTATGCCTTACCTGCGTATGAAAGCTGGAGTCCTTTAGTATTGAGGTTTGTTGTTACAATGGTTGCTCCTTAATGGAGCAGTTATTGTCTGATCATAGTTACTCCTTAATGGAGGGTTTATCAACAGGCCTGTGGTTACAATTGTCTAATCTAATGAATATAAATACACTATGTTGGATTCTATCTATCACCATAATCAGAAAGAAAAATAAAACTGATCCAAAAGTAAACATGTCCAACAAGGCTTCAGGTAGCAAGTCAGATCCAGGTATCAAGTCCATCCAGTTTGCCAACCATAATTGTGATTTATTCTTGGAACACCTTGATACGGGTGTTTGTGGTAGCATAGTTGTTATGATTTGTAGGATGTGGGATGTGAATGCAACAACTGGGAGGTATTTGAGCACTAATTTTGTTGTTTGTGATGCCAAGGTAAGTTAGAATTATTGTTAAGCATAGAGTATGGGTATTTTCAATTCTAATGTAATGTTTTGCAGGGTTAGGCGATACATTGCACTGCAAGGAGCAATATAGCGCACAATTTTGTAGGTTTAAAATAAGGTGTTGTTTACTCTATTAAGAACTTCATCGTGCAGCCAAACAAGGATGAATATCGGATCATAAGGCAGGATTCATTCATGCTTGAATTTGATGGGTCCACACGAACTAGAAAAGTTTCTGTTAACACTGAAGGTTTTAACAGATATCCTTTTGAACTTGCTGATTTTGATGATCTTGAACCTACAAACAATAAGTATCTGAAAGGTGAGCGTTTCTGCTTATACACATTTTAGTGGCACACTTTTTTGTGAGATGCTGTAATGTAACTATTCTCATACCTTATTGGATACTAGCAGATATTGAAGGCTATGTTACAAATGTTGGGAGGACAATACATCAAAAAAGTGGCTCGCGTACCCTGGATTTCTATCTGGCTAACAAAAGGTGCTTTGATTCTCAGTTTTTGTTGTCCAAACAAACTTGCAGATTAAGTTAGTGTTTAATGATTAATTATTTATAATGTTCAAGGGGATTATTTACTTTTTGATTTCCTAAAACTGTGGGGGGAATTGGGCGACATCCTGATAGAAAAGAAAACAAAGCATGATGGTCTGTGTCCGATTGTTATAACTGCTCTTAATGTCAAACAGTACAACATAAGTATCTATAGAACATTGTTTACTGGCCAACATTACCTCATTGCGAAGTTGCGTTATAAATTCTGATCTTGCAGATAAGCTTTACCTCTCGAGCGTCTCCTCCACCATGATTTGTGATAATGAGGACATTCTTGCATTGATAGATTTAAAAGTTGAGATGAGGTAAAGCATACTAAATAGTTTATATGTATTTTGACCCACAAACTATGCCCTAATGTTAAGCATGCATATTAATTATAGTTTTGTGGAGTTGAATAAAGCAATAGTGCCTGTTGATTTGTCGGAGGCCAAGGATGGTACACTTGAGAACTTGCTAATTTGGGGCCGCAACAACAGAAACAATGTAAGTTGCTATATTTACAACTAGCTAATATTGTTATGTGAATCAATGGTTTTTTATTCATAATGTATGCATGTTTTTAGTCCATGGTTTACAACTATAAGGTCATGATCGACAATGTTAGAACAAGAAAGGGTTGGAACTACCCATCATGTGATGACAATAAGTGCAAAAAAGGAGCCACCCGAAAGGGTGGTAGATTTTGGTGCGATACGTGTGAAAAAACAATTGAGTACCCAATTTTAAGGTAACACTATTTTAGACTTACCCATTGAATGCATAAAATTAGATTTCATAATGTTCTTTGCATTATGTGTACGCTGCGATTTCAACAGATTCCAACTTGAGCTTAATGTGTCAAACCATACCGCACAAACAGTGGTGGTTCTGTTTGATGAAACTGTGCGGGTCTTATTGAAGTGCTCACCAGAATCACTGTTGGAGAGTGACCCTGAGGTGGATGGAGGCTTCAACTTACCCCGCGCCATATCAGCTCTAATAGGGACATCTCACATTTTTGAGTTAAAGTCACACACATATTTTGAACACGGCATTTTCGAGAGCTTCACCTGCTGGAAAATAAACCAAGCATACGGATCACTCACATGTTCAAGCACTCCTGAGATTGAAACCGGGTCAAGCGGGTCTGCAAGCCCTCTTATGAAAAAATTGTCAAAGAAAAGTTTGTTCAAGGACCCAAGTGTGCCTACCACATTGAAATCTGTGGAGGGGAAGAAAAAGAAATGGTATGACACAATTCCCAACCTATGTAATCAATAAACGAAAGAGTCTTAATGCTAATATGTTACTTACTGAGTTATTATTGTAGTATGGAATATGAAGATTCAGAGCCGGAGTTAGAAGATGGTGAACAAGCTGGGAGCGGAGATGGATCTGCTTATGGCAAAACAAAACGAAGAAGGTAATGATGTAGTAAATGGATACAAACTGAATTATTATATAATCAAAATATTAAAAAACGTTCTTTGTCCATCTTACTTTTTCAGGTACATTGTGAGTGACTCAGAGTCAGAAGAGGAAGGCATCTCACAAAAAGTTACGAAAGAAATTGCAAGCAATGAGGAAGCCACTTCTTAGTGATCAAGTATTTAGGAAAATAAAGTGAACACAACCACAATTGTTTGTGGATGTTTGTCATTTAGAAAAACAAGTTTGTTTGTCCTCTGTTATTCCAAAATAATTTTGCTGTTTTAAATACATTGAAAATTTTATATTACTGTTATTTGGTGATGAATTATAAAATACTCCTTACGATTATAACACATAACATATATTTGAGACATACAAAAATACCAACAAAACAAGCAGCTTCAGGTTACAGATACACTGAAATTCAGGCTTGGAAATTAGATAGCTTACAATTGACTATATTTACTCATACATTAACTTTGACAAGCAAAACACTCTAACGAAAATAGAACAATCATATTTAGCAGCTTAATTCCACTTACCATTTTACAAATGAGTATATTTTCTCATACATTAACTTTGATAAACAAAATCTCATAGCAGCATTCAGATTTAGCAACTTAATTCCTCTTACCATTTTTTTAAATAGCAATGTGTTTAATGAAAGTGACCATTCTTACCAAACTAAATCTATGTAAGCATCTCAATAACACTAATATAACAGTTAAACATTGATAACACAAATTATGTGTCTGTTTTAATTTAATGAATGATATATTATCTTATGAGTTTTTTGTTATAAAACCTTATAAATGCCTAATAAATAAACTTTATGAGTGAGTGAAGTTATAAAATTTTTTTGTAACTGCAGGAAAGTTCAATTGCTTGGTAAGTCTTTAAAATGACACACTCTAACTTCTACACTCGCATATCACATTGTTTCTTCAGAAAAACATATTTATTATCCATATTCCTATTTCGTGGAATCCAGCAAAGAAGTGATTGCCCAGTATTTTCACTTGCCAATAGCACAGGCTGCCAACGAACTTAATGTTGGTTTGAATGTTTTGAAAAGATGCTGTAGAAATATGGGTTTTAAGCGTTGGCCACATCGTAAGCTGAATATTTTAGACTTATTAATCACTACTCTCCAGGTCAGAATTCAAATGAAGCTAAAATTTTATGTTTATGTTTACTAATGTTATCTCTAATCCGAGTATATCATTCGGCAAAATGAATGTGTACATTTAAAAATAAAAAAGTTAATCTTATAACATTCCATATTATTGACAAAATTCGCTTGCATTATAGGCTGAAGATGGAGGTGCAACAGTTTATGACTACACCAAAGTTATCATAACAAGGTTGAAAGAAGAAAGGAGGCGAGTACAATAAAATCCTGATTACAAACTTGCTCCAAGCACGAAAAAGTTGAGACAAAGAAACTTTAAAGCTAGATACAAAAGAAGGAAAAACTTGAATTTGGACCAAACAACAGTAATTGAAGTTACACTGTTGGAGGCTATATATCCAACTAATAACTCAGGCTCTGAAGAGATGGATGGTGATTATGGTGGTGACAATGATAGAGATGAATAGTTGAAAAATGATATTGAAATCTTAGAGTTTACAATATTAGTTATTAATAAATGGAATGTTGTTAGGGGTTAAGTAATGGTTATATATGCAATAATACAATCACTCAATCTTATCATCTATATACAATCCTAAAATTAGACAGCAACAACTATCAATCTATTTTGTTGGAAAGTGGAAACTATGTACATAGTTGATCCATCCAAAAAACTAATTCTCGAAATCCTAAGTAAATCAAACTTAATTTCTCATTCAGTTTCACAAGAGTCCATTCTCCAACATTGTTTCATATCGCAATGTGTTTAATGAAAGTGACCATTTCAACTAAATCTAACTAACTATATAACTACTAATGAGTTGTAAAACTTTTGATTTTTAAAAACAGCATTAATGTACATATTAAATAATTACTAATTTATTATCATGTTAAAGAGAGTGTTGCAATTATGGAATACCAAGAACCTGAATCATCAATATATTGAACTTCTGACTTCTCACCTCTTCTACTCAACTCTATAACCTGAAATGAAAAAAAAAATCCATTAGACATTATGAATTAGATATGAATAGCGCTGAACTTAATAATGCTAACAATGTTCCAACTTTCGCCAACATCCTCAATAATCATGTGATCATACGATCGCATACAACTATTAGTGAACATGGGAGATTGCAGAGTTACTGTGGGCTCAAGTTAATAAACATACTCTCTCCAAAGATAGGTAAAAATCCAAGCCTGTTCCTATCTTGCATTATTTATTATTTGTTTTAACATAATACTCCGCTATTTTGTCTTAGGCAAGCCATCCCACCCAGTTGTTACACACACATCTGATGGAAATGAAACACCCTATTATACTTCTAACAATTAACCTCCCACATCAGCAATGAGAGCTGCAGGTATTAACTTTATAAAATTGTCCCTAAATTACCTCTATTAAAAAATTATGTATTTGTTGTTACCCAAAATATTATCCGGAGATAGTATTGCTGGAATGATCGAGTAACAAACAAATGCGAGAACACTTCCGTGAGAAAATAAATAACACAAGATTTGCCAGGGTTGTTAGTCCCGGGCTTGAATGCTCTCGCGAGATGTTATTAATAAATATACTGTTGAGTACAAATATTAATGTTAGAATCTATTACAATGGGTGTAAAGACTTCTAGTTATCTAAGCTGTAGAGCGTGTAGATTGCCGGAAGAAACAGATAGGGAGATCTATGAGTTCTTGCTTTTGATGTTCTGTGAGTGTATATGAATCACTATGAATGTGTAAGTAATTGCCAGATGAGTTCTTATTCTCTCTGTATTTATGATGATGTGATTTCGTCTTTACTACCGTGTTATGAGCCTCCTATTTATAGGATACAAGGTTGTTGGGACCTCTCCGGCGATCGCGGGCGACCGCCTTTTTTTATATTATAATAAGATGGCCGATCGCCGCGTCACGTGGGGCTGTTCCCTTAAATTTGGGGCTGCTGCGGGTGGCCAGCTGTGCGAGCCAATGGGAAGCCTGCATGCGTCCTGAGTCGCTGTCCGGGGAGGACCCACTTTACACCTTTCGACGGGCCTGTCGGTAGGTGAGGTAGGTGACAGGTTGGGGTCAAAGGTCTTATCTGTCGGCGCCTTTTGCGGATCTGCATGTGGGTCACCATCCAAGATTCGGTCTTCGACGACTTTGACGGATGCTGGATATATACGTGGCACGAGACGATCGTTTCTGGTTGGACATCAAAGACGATTGCCAGATACCAAAAGACGATCGCCGTGGGTGCCGATCTCCGGGTGTTCGTCCAGAGTATGTCTTCTATGGTTGGCTCTCATATCACTATGCCGATCGCCATCGAGGCGTATTAATTGCCGTACAACAATTGCCCCCCAGCTCGCTTCGATGTTGAAAACACGGGGTGAGGTGGAACTATTGGCGATCGCCACTGTTTAGATGATCAGAGGATCTAATTTCAAATTTGGACGATCTCTTTTTGTTCTGGAAGCAGCGGGAAACGAAGGCGGGCTCTTGAAACGTTGTAAGGACACGCGTCGCGCGACCATTGGGGGAGTCCGACGGTTTGTCAGACTTGTCACCTGGCGTGCCCTCGAAAATACGCGCACGCGGGATTCGAGGGGCTGCATTTAATGTGCCCCCCCCCCCCGATGGTTGCACTCCAACCGTCGGTATTTCGCCTATTTGCAAAGAGATCCCTGCTCCTATCTATAAAAGGGGCTAGGGCTACTTCATGTCTACTCTTCACGCATCTTTGCCTCCTTGCTGAGACTTTGCAGAAATTTCCGAAGCTCCTTGCGCCGATCGTCTTCTTTTTTTAGGTAAGAAAAACCCATCTTCTCTCCCCCTTTACTTTTTATAACATGTCTGGAGGATCTAAGACCTTCGAGACCTGAAGTACCTTCGCCGCCGCAGCTTCGCCTGACCGGGAGGAAATTCCCGCGGGACTTCACATGGAAACGGCTGTTGAGGCCATTCGTGCGGGGATTGCACCCGCAGAACTTGAGGAGCTCTTCAACGAGGCCGAAGTGGCGAGATCTGCGGCGACGGCGGAGCGAGGGGGTTCGCCGGTGGATGAAGATGAACTGCTGCGGTTGTCTTGGGAACGGGATAGCGTTTTTGGCCCTGCTTACATGGAATTTGCTAAGCTTATGGAGGGGATTGCCGGGCCCTGTCCAGAATTCGATTTCGAAGTGTATTCCGCCACTCATCCCTACGAACCTGTGAAGCGGACGGTGTTTCGGGTTGCCGACCCGTCTCAGTGGACTCTTGGTCAGATCCGGAGTTCGGCGACCCGGAAAGATTTGAGTCGCTGGAGGGCGAAATTCCATATTCCCTCCGACGTCTCGCTGCACGTGCCCTCGGAAAATGAACGTGCCGATCAACCTCCCGAGGGTTTAGTCGCCGTGAATCAGATGATTATGGAGGCCGGCCTGCGGTTCCCCTTGCCGTTCGCCGTATCCTTTTTGTTGATCGCCTGGAATTTGGCACCGCTCCAACTAACGCCGAACGCCTGGCTACAGATCATCTGTACTCTGACACTTTTCTGCGGTCATCGGTTGTTTCGTCTCCTTTCAGCGATGGAGATGAACTATCTCTTCAAATTGGCTGCACAGAAAGGGTCGATCGGCGGTAATCACATTCAAGGTCGAATGGGAAGAGTGGTCCTCGGTGTGCCGAACAAGACCCGGGGCGACCTGGCAAAATGGTGCTGGGTCGGCGGAG
Source organism: Orobanche coerulescens (assembly GCA_033398695.1). Taxonomy (NCBI): domain Eukaryota; kingdom Viridiplantae; phylum Streptophyta; class Magnoliopsida; order Lamiales; family Orobanchaceae; genus Orobanche; species Orobanche coerulescens. Next base: position 33,235,371 of record CM065818.1, read on the forward strand.
CGTGGCGATCGGCGTCGAGTGATAGGCTGCAGGAAGAGTTGGAGATTCCCACCAATTTTCGGGAGAGGAATCCGAGTAAGGGTTTTAACTCTCCCTTTGATCGTACATGTCTTGGACTGATCTAATTTCGTTTCCTTTTTGTATGACCCCTTGTTCCAGCGTTCGGCGATCTCCCCTTTGATTTCTTGATCGTCTGGGAGCGAATTCGTGCTTTGCCGGACTCTTACATAGACGTTCGCTCACTCGGTCACGAACTTCATCGGTTGGGGGCACGATTGTTCCGCTTCCCTCGTCATCTGAAAGTTCCAGGTATAAATTATACTTCTTCCTTACTTGACGATCGTCTGATTGACAGAGGTGTTTAACTTGTCTGAATTTGTTCTTTGTCAGAGATTCATTTTCCCCGCTTCGTCGAGCCATCGCAGGAGATCGCCATGTCTAACCCTGGTCTCATCGGTCGTCTTCACCTGGGAAAGAAGATGGGTGGTGTTCCTGCGACGACGTCTCGCCTTGTTCCTGTGGTGAGGCCCGCTGTGGTGCCGATCGCCGAGCCGGAAATTCAGGAGGAGGAACAACTCCAGCGCACCCGCAAGAGGCAGAGGCCGGAGGAGTCCTTGCCGATTAATGAGGCGGAAGTGTCTATTTTGGAGCCGCCGGTTTCCGCGGCTCCTATCTCCGCGGTTCCGATGGTGGAGGGATCTAGTTCCAGGCCCTCGGCGTCCGGCTCCAGGTCATCGGACGGCTCCTTGAAAAAGGTGGCGATCGCCGAAGCTGAAACTTCTCGGGCAAGCCCTATTTTGGCCGCGACCCCGAATTGGTCAACAGGTAAGACCGGATTGATCTTTCCGAGTTAGGCAATTTGAGTAAGGTATATTCTAACTCCTTTGTCTCTTTTGTTTGTGTTGCAGGGTCCGTCTTGCTGATCCGGACGTCTCGCCGATGGTCTTTGGACTTCTGGAGAGCAAGTCTCGCAGAAGTCCTCGGCGTCCCTACTTACGTCCAGAAGGCTATCACTTCTCTGCCTAAAGCTTGGGCGGCCGATCTCGATGCGATCGCTCGTCGGCGATGCAGAGATGCCATGCAGGCGACCATTGCCCTGGCTCTCCAGACGGTGACGATGGCCGTCCAAGCTGCCAAGGATTACGAGGGGCGACCCTCTAATGCTCGTCTCCATAAAGATCTCGAGGCAGCTCGGAACCAAAACGTCGATTTTGCCAACTGGATCCAGGCTATGGAGAAGGAGTACTTAGAGACGGCCAAACGAGCTAAGTAGGAAATCGACCGGATGAAGAAGGAGCTGAGCCGCTCCAAGGAAGTGGCTGATCGGTTCCGCGACCAGGAGAAGGAAAACTCGCCAGATGCATGTGGCCTCGCAGGAGGAGGCGACCGAGCTGAAGGCGATGGTGGATCGGCTCAACAGCGAGCTGGAGAAGGCAAAGGGAGAGCTTGAGAAGGCTAAAGGAGAAACGGCCACCAAGGTTGTTGAGCTAGCGGAAGCTGAGAAGACGACCACGGAGTTGAAAGGGCAGCTAAAGGCGATCGAGACCGATCCCTACCTCAATGTGGCACTCGTCGGTGAGTTCGCCTATTATGTGGCCTACGTCGACGCGGTCCGAGCCACCAAGAAGGTAGGGATCGAGATCGGTCCCTTGATGGAGAGCTTCAAGGCCTATGCACTCGAGAACTCTTTGCATCTGGAGTTTTCCTTGCCAATCCTTGACCTCGTCGACTGGGGGATTGACTTGAGTGGGTATCCTTTTCCGGATAAGCTCATTTATCCTGATGCCGATGAGGGAGCGCATGCCGATCCGCCACCTAGGGGCGAAGACCAGCCGGGGGGACCCTGAGAGATTTCTATGTCTTCCTTAGCTTGTAACTTTTTGCTTTTTCTTTGTATTGCCTTCGGGCTTTGTAATGTACGAACTCTTTGTCATGAATAAAATACTCCCTTTTTGTATCTGTGTCTTTACATGTACGATCGCCTTTGAATGTTTGCATGCGAATTTTTTCAAGTATGTGTATGATTGCTTCCGATGTCTTGTTCATCCGACCGATTGTTTGAATGTTTGAATATATCAACATGTTTTGGAAATTCTTACTTGTAGATATTGTTGAACAATTCCGATCGTCCTGTGTGTGATTTAACGAAGCCGATCGAGTATGGTTCCTTCTTTCCGATCGCATTTAGGATTAGCTCGCCTCCTTTGCCCCCTTGTTTTTGTTTACTTACTGTAAGTAAGGGAACAAAAATAGTATGTCTGGTGAGCTATCTTCAGTTTTGCCGATTGTGAGGAACCGTGCACGGTCGCGGAGTTCGATGGACCGACCTCCACAACCGTGTCTTTGTGTGCGAGGGATATTCCCGCGACTCACTTTATTGTGAGGGTCCTCCGTTAGGCTGCGCCCGCCTTGTGTTTAAACGAAAGGTGGGCGGTCTTGGTCTGGAGGAGTCCTTGCACGGGGCGTCGTCGATTTATTCGACTCCACGTCTGCGGCTTTGTTAGCACTTTTCTACCTCGGGTAGGCATGTTAGATGGCGACCCTCGACGATATATGTTGTGAAGGGGTAGGGACGCGCCGCCTTGTCCGGGTACATCATGTTAGATGATGTACCTTGAGGGCGTGCGAACGTGTCCGCAGATTAGTTTGGAGGGTCCTTCGGCTACGCCAGCCTCGTATTTAAACAAAGGGCGGGTGATCTCAGCCCAAAGAAACCTTGCATGGGCGAAGTTGTCGGTTCCATCGACTTCCAGGACCATGGCTGCACTATTTCTATCTTGGATCGCCACGTTCGAACGACGATCCTTGACGGTATACGATATGCCTGGTGGGGCGATCGCTAGAATAGATGGGATAGGAAGAAATCTCATTATATTCTTTGTATACTGGGTAGTTGAAACTGAATACAAAATTTTCACTGGTAGTACTTCTTCAGATGTACGGCGTTCCAGGGATATTGATCCGGAGTACCGTCAGGGTGTTCAAGTTCGTAGGCTCCCTTAGTTAGCCATTTAGATATCCTGAAGGGGCCTTCCCAGTTCGGGCCAAAAACACCTGTGTGGGTCTGAATCTTTTTGAGGATGAGATCGCCCACTTGAAACCTTCTTTCCTTGACCTACGAATTGAAGAACTTCTCGGATCTCCTTTTGTGGATTGTGTTCTTCATTTCTGAGGTCAATCGTCGTTCTTCGAGCATGTCGAGGTCGATCCGTCGGGCCACATCATTGTCGGTCGTCATCTCTTGTTTGGTTCGATGGCTTAGGACGGCGATCTCCGAGGGGATCACCGCTTCTGTTCCGAAGGCGAGGGCGAATTGGGTTTCGCCGGTTAAATTACGGGTCATCGTTCGATAAGACCACAAAACGTGTGGGAGTTCGTTCACCCATCGTCCTTGCCTGGACTCTAGTCGCGCTTTAATCGTGTGTTTGAGGATTTTGTTCAAGGCTTCTACCTGCCCGTTCGTCTGAGGGTGGTAGGGGGCTGAGAACAACCTCTTGATTCCCCACTTCTCGTAGAATTGCATGACTTCTAAGCCGTCGAACTTCTTTCCGTTGTCGGAGATGATGGCCTGGGGCAGACCGAATCGGCATATGATGTTTTTCCAGATGAACTTGATTACTTGCTCTTGGCCGATCTTGTTTAGCGGTTCGGCCTCAGCCCATTTGGTGAAATAGTCGACCCCTACGATGGCAAACTTACAGCCCCCTGGCGCCGTCGGCAAGGGACCTATAAGGTCGATGCCCTATTGGGCGAAAGGCCATGGGATGTACATTGAAGTGAGCTGCTCGGGGGAGAGCTTGATGTTTGGGCCCATTACTTGACACATGTGACACGATCTGGCATAGGCGATCGCATCCTTCTGAAGTGACGGCCAGAAAAAACCTTGCCTGGTTGTTTTATGGATGAGAGCTCGTCCGCCAGCATTGTTCCCACAGATCCCATCATGGATCTCGGCTAAAACGAGCCGACCTTCCTTCGGTGTAATACACTTGAGGAGGGGAAGGCTGAAAGCTCGCTTGTAAAGCCGGTCATCTAATAGGGTATATCTGGTCGCACGGAGCTGGAGTTGGCGAGCTTTGGTACGGTCGTCAGGGACCGTTCCATCCTTTAAGTATTTGATGAACGGAGTCATCCAGCTCTCCTCGGCAACGACGACTGTGGTAACCAGGTTTCTGTCGATCGCCGGCCTTGCTGATTTTGTAATTTGGATATTAGAGAAATCGGCTGCCCCATCCGACGACGCTAGCTTGGATAGGGCATCGGCCTGGGAGTTGTGCTCTCTCGGGACTTGTTCGATTAGCACTTCCTCAAATTTCGTGCATATTTCGGCGACCAATTCTTGGTATTTGACCATCTGTTCGCCGCGCACCTCATATTCTCCCTTGACTTGGTTCACAATCAAGAGGGAGTCCATGAAGATATGGAGGCGATGAACATCTAGGGCGAGGGCTAGATCGAGCCCGCCTACCAAGGCTTCGTACTCGGCTTCATTGTTGGTCGCACGAAACCCGAAACGCACGGCATTTGTGAAACTTTGGCCGTCGGGGCTAATGAGGACAATCCCTGCCCCTGCTCGCGAGTTGGTCGCTGAACCATCCACGTCTGACTTCGGGCGGGGCGACCACTGGGACGGAATTTGTGAGGGAATGTTAATTCCACCACGAAGTCCGCCAGAGCCTGGCCTTTGATCGCCGTGCGGGGAGCGTAGGTGATACCGTATTGGGCGATCTCCAGTGACCACTTGAGGAGTCGCTTGTTGGTGTCCGGTCGGTGTAGAACTTGCCTTAGAGGGAGAGTCGTCAGAACCTCCACTTGATGTTCGAAGAAGTAGGCCCTTAGCTTGCGAACACTCATGACCAGAGCATAGGCGATCTTCTCCAATGGTGTATAACGTGTCTCTGCATCGTGGAGCGCTTGACTAATGTAGTAGATCGGCAAGTGGACTTGTCCCTCCGCTCGCACCAAAACGGCACTCAGTGCGACCTCTGAGGCCGCTAGGTAAAGGAATAATTTCTCACCGGGGATCGGCTTTGCCAGGATCTAAGGGTTAGATAGATATTCCTTGATTTTGGCGAACGCTACTTGACTCTCCTTCGTCCATGCGAACTTCTTGTTCTTTATGGTCACGAAGAAAGGCTTACTTTTATCGCCGAGCCGAGATATGAAGCGGTTGAGGGCGGCTAAACAACCTGTGAGTCGTTGCACTTGCTTGACATTCCGTGGCTCCTGCATGTCGAGGATCGCCTGAATATTGGTGGGGTTCGCCTCGATCCCCCTTTGGCTTACGATGTGCCCCAGGAATTTTCCGGAGCCCACCCCGAAGTTGCATTTCTTGGGGTTCAATTTCATGTTGAACTTCTCGAGGATGGCGAACGTCTCGGCGAGGTCATTGAGGTGGTCTTCCTTCTTGAGGATTTTGACCACGATGTCGTCAATGTAGACCTCCATGGTTTTGCCGATCTGATTGGCGAACATTCCGTTGACTAGACGCTGGTAGGTTGCCCCCGCATTCTTCAAGCCGAACGGCATTCGGACCCAAAAGTATATGTCCTTCTCCGTGTGGAAAGATGTGTGCTTTATATCTTTCTCCGCCATTGGGATTTGATGGTATCCGGCGAAAGCATCCATGAACGACATCATTTCGCAACCTGCTGTACTATCGACCAAGTGATCAATATGAGGCATCGGAAAGTGATCTTTTGGACATGCCGCATTGAGGTCGGTGAAGTTGATGCACAACCTCCAGGAGCCAGTTGGCTTTTTGACGAGCACCGCATTGGCGACCCACTGTGGATCGTCTGTAGCTACTCCGATTAGTTTGTTGTTGAGTAGCTTTTTGACCTCTATGTCGAGCGCCGCGTACTTCTCAGGACCGAATTTCCTACGTTTCTGTGAACAGGCTTCCTTGCCGGGTCGATTTTTAGATAGTGGCAAGTGTGTTCAGGACTTATGCCAACCATATCTTGATGCAACCAGGCAAAGACTCCGATGTTCTTATGTAGTAAATTGATCAGTCCCTCTTTTAATTCGCGATCGATGCTTGCGCCGATCTGTATTTCCCGCTCCGGGCGAACCGGATCTATCGTTATATTTTCCAACTCTTCAACGGGGACGGTCGCCTCTCGTTTGGAACGATTTCCGGACTCGATTCTTGGATTGATGTCGATACTTGGCTCGAAACCGATCCTTGTCTCGATGTCGTCCGTTAATCGATGTGAGATGGCATCCTCTGAATCGAGTTGGTACGATGTGCTTGGCTCATCGATCTCCATGGATTGATCGTCGATCGTTTCAATGTTACACATAGCATGGGAAGTATTGAAAGAAGTTACGACATAGGAGTAGTTCAAACATTTCTTTGCCATTAGCTGGTCTCCTTTTACAGTACCGACCGTCCCATCGGCAGTGGGGAATTTGATAAAGTAAAAGAAAGACGAGGCGACCGCCTCAAAGGTTTCTAGAAACGGACGGCCTAGGAACCCATTATAGATGTTGGGTCTATCTATGATTACAAAATTTAGGTTCCTAGTAATCCTAACCTTGGGATCGTAAAAGCATATTAGCTCGACAGAGAGCTTGATCCTTCCATAGGCTTGGACTGTGCTGTCGCCGAACCCTTGAAGCACGGTGTCGAACGGCTTGATGAACTTGGTTAGATTGCCGAGCTGGTCAAGAGCGGACTTGAATATGATGTTGCAGAAGCTCCCATTGTCAACCAGCACGCGGTCGACCATCTTCCCAAGGATACAAGCAGAGATCAACAATACATCCTCTTTGGGGCATTGTACTCCCTCCCTGTCCTTGTTGGAGAAGGTGATGAGCGCGTCTTTAGAGATGGTCGGCTCTGGAGGTACCACGACATGGACCCCGGCGAACGCCCTTAGTTCGGCCTTTCGCTTCCTGTTTGACATGGTGGAAACCGGGGAAAAGCCCCCGAGGTTTCCACCTCTTGCTTGAAGCATATTAATCCGACCGCCAGGGTTGATCGGAGGGATCGATTCATCAGAATACTCCGGCTCAGGCTCGATCCTGGCGACCGGATTGGGAGGGGTCCTTTCGTTTTGTCGGCGCTCGTGCCCTCCGGTCCTCTCTGTCCTAGCTTCTGGCTTGGTGACCAAGTTGTCCAATTTGCCTTCCTCAAACAGTCGCCAGAGTTGTCTGAGGAGGTCGCGGCATTGGCTGGTGTTGTGGCCGGGACTCTTGTGGTAGGCACAGAATTTGCTACGGTCTAGATGACCGTGGTCCCTTATTGGCTTTGGTTTGGAAAGCCACTCGTGCCCCTTAATTGCATTGAAGATGTGGGCCGGAGATAAGTTGAGGTTGTGGAGGAGGTGAACCTCTACATCCTCGAAGGCTTTGAATTCACCAGGCGGCTTTGCGACCGCCTTTCTGGGCTTGGCGACCGCCTTCTTCTGGACATGGGATGGCGTCTTCCCTTCTCCGGAGGGTCCCTCGCCTAAGCGGAGGGAGAGCATCCCCTGCCTGGCCGGGAAATCGGCGGCTCTGACGCGGAAGACCGAGTAGGTCGGGGGGATGTCCTTTGTGAGGTGCCTGAACATGGGTGAGTGGCCATGGAATCCCCCCAGGACTGAATAGAGAGTGAGCTCGTCGCTAATGGGATCGCCGGTTAGGACTATCTCGTCTACCCGGTCGATGTAATCTTCATCTGACTCGTCCTTCCCCTGCCTGATTTTCATCATGCGGTGGGGGCCTTCAGGGCGAGCGACTTTGGCGGTGAAGTACGACGTGAAGTCGTTCGCCAGCTTCTCAAAGAAATTTATTGAGCGAGGTGGTAGTGAGATGTACCACTTGTGGGCGAGGTGACCCAGAGTTAACAGGAACATTCGACACTTCGTCGCATCTGATGCTCCGCATCCGGTCATGTGGATCCGGAATTTGCTCAAGTGGGTCTCCGTATCCGATCTTCCCTCATATAGAGGTGTTTGTGGGGGAGCGATCGTTGGTTGAATTGGGGCGAGCTCGATCTGAACCGCGAGTGGTTCACTTGGCCCAGCGATCGATCTCCTGACGCCTGTCCCAGTTTCCAAGAGCGCCTTCATTTCGTCGAGCTGGCGTTGCATGGCGGCCATCGCCGTTGCCTAACTTCTTGCCGATTGGCTCCCGGAGCACGAGCCAAGGCGATCATGCACAGATCCCCTGGATCCATGGTGGACGATGAGCTCCCTGCCAGCGGGTTCATTTCTTGGGCGAGCGGGGGCTCGCTGACCGGCTTGTCTCCTAGGAGTCGGATATGCCGAACTCCTGGTAAAGGATTCGTACTCCGATTTCTCATTTGGGGCTGAGTGCCGGGTCGCCATGAGGATCGCTCCTGGCGGTGAAGACGGAGTCGTCACTTTGATGAGAGCTTTCTCCTGCGGCTCGGGGCTTTCCATCGATTTCTCAACATATATCCCCTTGAGCTTCTGTTTGCCTGCCCGGCGGATGGCTGACGGAGTGATGGTGGGCGAGTCACATGCCCTTCGTCGCTCCCTGAGGATGGCTATAGCCTCCTCAATCTGTTCCGCAGTCTGGAACTGATCGAGTGAGAGGCTAGGACCGTCCCTCGGGGGCAGGAGTGAGAGCCTTGCGTCGCCGTGGTCGCCCTCCGTCGTGGGCTGGGATTCGGTCCGGGCCGGAATGAGGTTTCCGGCAGATTGCAGGGTGGCTCTCTTGGAAGTTGTTGCAGATGTCATTTTTCTGAAGGCTTTTATTTTGAAGAACAGTGAGTGTTTCTTCAAGTATATGTCCGGAGAACAGTGAGTGTTCTTCGAGACGGTAGGAATAAAAATGAAGGTTTTGAAAACTGCCGCCCTCCTTTTAGCGCCAATTGTTGTTACCCAAAATATTATCCGGAGATAGTATTGCTGGAATGATCGAGTAACAAACAAATGCGAGAACACTTCCGTGAGAAAATAAATAACACAAGATTTGCCGGGGTTGTTAGTCCCGGACTTGAATGCTCTCGCGAGATGTTATTAATAAATATACTGTTGAGTACAAATATTAATGTTAGAATCTATTACAATGAGTGTAAAGACTTCTAGTTATCTATGTTGTAGAGCGTGTAGATTGCCGGAAAAACCAGATAGGGAGATCTGTGAGTTCTTGCTTTTGATGTTCTGTGAGTGTATATGAATCACTATGAATGTGTAAGTAATTGCCAGATGAGTTCTTATTCTCTCTGTATTCACGATGATGTGATTTCGTCTTTACTGCCGTGTTATGAGCCTCCTATTTATAGGAGACAAGGTTGCTGGGACCTCTCCGGCGATCGCGGGCGACCGCCGTTTTTTATATTATAATAAGATGGCCGATCGCCCCGTCACGTGGGGCTGTTCCCTTAAATCTGGGGCTCCTGCTGGTGGCCAGCTGTGCGAGCCAATGGGAAACCTGCACGCGTCCTGAGTCGCTGTCCGGGGAGGACCCACTTTACACCTTTCGGCGGGCCTGTCGGTAGGTGAGGTAGGTGACAGGCTGGGGTCAAAGGTCATATATTTCGGTGCCTTTTGCGGATTTGCATGTGGGTCACCATCCAAGATTCGGTCTTCGACGACTTTGACGGATGCTGGATATATACGTGGCATGAGACGATCGTCTCTGGTTGGACATCAAAGACGATCGCCAGATACCAAAAGACGATCGCCAGATACCAAAAGACGATCGCCGTGGGTGCCGATCTCCGGGTGTTCGTCCAGAGTATGTCTTCTATGGTTGGCTCTCAGATCACTATGCCGATCGCCATTGAGGCGTATTAATCGCCGCACAACAGTATTCATTAAAGTTTTTATTTTATATGAAAATAATTTTCACCCCTGTACTTTTTTCAGCTCGAAAATGGGTGCGTCAATCAAGGAAAATAGCAAAACACGCAGCACTCACATCCTCAGGTAATTCTAAAAAACAAAATAAAAACAAGAATTTTACCTTACGGTTCTCTATAAAGTAACCAACTTATTTAAAAATTTACAACTACTCATCTTTTCTTTACTACATGTTTCTGTTTCTTACGCTAAGCTTGGTCCACCGTCGTGTAAATGTTCAAGCTGTGATGCAAACATGTGGTATGAAGAGATAGTTAACAAAGCAAAAACAGCTGTGAATGCATCATTTTCCCTATGTTGCGAGGAAGGAAAAGTGTTACTACCGAAATTCAAAGAAACACCTTTGGCACTAAAGAGTCTGCTTGATTTTACAAATCCTACCACAGCAAGATTTAGAAACCAGATTAGAGTGTACAATGGGATGTTCACCTTCACATCTTTTGGAGCAAGAATAGATCATTCAATAAATAACGGTAGAGGGGTATATACCTTTAGAATAAATGGCACTCCTTCCTGAACAAGGGGTTCAACCTTGGTATGCTTAGCTATACTTTTTTGACACTCACAATGAAGCTCGAAATCGTATGGCTGCCTTCTTAGATAACGAAACAGGTGATCAAGTGGATGAATCCATAGTCATAAGTTTTATTGCCATGTTGGATGAATCGAGTGCAGTTGCCAAGGCATTCCGAATGGCAAGATATTGGTGCCATTCCCATGGCTCTGTAAACTTTGAATTGCGCCTAATTAGTGAGAGAAGAACATCGAGGCAGTATAACGTACCAACTGTATCAGAAGTAGCAGCTTTGATAACAAATGATTTTGGAGATGGTATTACTACAAAGGATATCATTGTTAATTGCAAAGAAACGGGTCCGAATCGAATATCGGAATTGCATCCATCCTACATGGCATTACAATGCCCTTTGTTGTTTTCTTATGGAGAAGATGGATATCATGAAAAGATACCATATAGTAACAATACAAGTGCCAGAAAAACTCAACGTGGCTATGTATCAATGAAGGAATATTACGCTTTGCTGATCCACAATCGAAATAACCAAGGCAACACTTTGGTGAAATGAGGCCGACTATTCCAGCAATTTTTTGTTGACGCATTCGCAACAGTTGAGGAGAAAAGACTAAAATGGAATAGGCATAACCAATACAGTCTACGTGTAGATCTATATCATAATTTGCAGGATGCAGTTACAAGGGGTGACACAGATGCAGCAGGCCTTGGGAAAAGAATAGTGTTACCCACAAGTTTTACTGGCGGACCACGTTATATGATGCAAAACTACCAAGATGCAATGGCTCTATGTCGTACTTATGGGAATCCAGATCTGTTTATCACATTCACCTCCAATCCGAAATGGCCGGAAATTGATGAAATGTTAGCATTTATTCCAGGACAGAAACCACATGATCGGCCGGAAATATGGACGCGTGTTTTCAAAATGAAGCTAACTCAACTATTGGATGATCTTACAAATAATAATGTTTTTGCCCTAAGCCGTGCAGGTAACTAATTACCTAATATATAAAAATTATTTCCACTCTCTCAGTATATCTGTCATGAAACCTAAATTTACTTATAATACATACTTGCAGTCGTGTATGTGATTGAATTTCAAAAGCGAGGTCTCCCGCACGCACATATACTCCTCTGGCTGGAAGATGAATGTAAATGCAAAACTGGAAGTCAGTTGGATGATATGATATCTGCAGAGATACCATGTCCAACAAATGATCCAGAAGGATACAAAGTAGTCACCGAGTATATATTGCATGGTCCGTGTGGTAAAGACGCCAAATATGCTCCATGCACAATTTAACGAAAATGTACAAAACGTTATCCAAAATCATTCTATGCAGAAACAATGGTGGATGAAGATGGGTACCCTGTTTATCGACGAAGGGACACCAAAGTATTTGCTATGAAAGGCAAATTTACTTATGATAACAGAAATGTAGTCCCTTATAATCGATATTTATTATTAAAATATAATGCTCACATCAACGTTGAGTGGTGTAACAGATCTAAAGCAATAAAGTACTTATTCAAGTACTTAAACAAAGGACCAGATAGAGCAACTGTTGTTATACAAGAAAATGTAGCGACAAACAACAATGGGGTGGACAAAAGAATAGTTGATGTTGATGAGATCACAAACTACTTAAATTGTCGATATTTAGCACCATGTGAGGCAGTGTGGCGCCTTTTCTCATTCGACATCCACTACTCCTACCCATCAGTCATCAAACTAAACTTCCACTTACCAAATCAAAATTCAATCACATTACGTAATTCGCAGACTTTGCCAGCACTACTTCAAAGGGAAGGTATCAATAAAACGATGTTTACAGAGTGGTTTGAGCTAAATAAGTGGGATACAGAAGCCAGAAAACTGACCTACGCTGAATTACCCAAACACTATGTGTGGCATGAACAACAAAAGGTTTGGAAACAACGGAAACAGAAAAATAGTATTGGTCGAATTTTTTACTCAAGCCCAGCTTCAGGCGAGCGCTACTATCTCAGAATGTTGCTTAATGTGGTGAGAGGACCTACATCTTTTAAAAATATGATGATAGTTAACAAAAAGGTTTATGCAACTTTTAAAGAAGTGTGTTTCGCGGCCTTCTCAACGACGACAAAGAATGGACACAAGCTATAAGCAAGGCAAGCTTTTGGGCATTGGGCCCTCAACTACGTGACCTATTCGTCACAATTTTGTTGTTCTGTGACGTTAGTAAGCCATTGAAACTATGGGAAGAAAACTGGGAGGCTTTGTCAGAAGATATCTTACACAACAAGCGGAAAGTTTTCAAGTATCCAGAGTTGGAGTTAATTGAGGAACAAATTAAAAACTACTGCTTGGTAGAAATTCAGCAGTTGTTAAATAGAAACGGCAGATCTCTAAAAGATTTTCCTGATCTTCCACAACCTAATCCAAGGCTCCTAACAAATTTGGATAATCGTTTGATTAGAGAAGCACTCGACTTTGATTCCAAACAAAGTAAGATTGAACACGACCAGCTGCATTCGTTGTTAAACCCCGAGCAAAGATTAATATACGAGCAAGTAATTGAATCTGTGCATTCTAAAAAAGGTGAGTTTTACTTTGTTTACGGACCCGGAGGTACAGGAAAAACATTCTTATATAAAATGATAATATCAAGGTTAAGATCAGAAAAGAAAATTGTGTTAGCCATTGCATCTTCAGGTATATATTTTTACAAATACAAAACGCTTGATTTAATATTTAACACTTACATTATTACAATTATAACTAATTCAAATTATTTTACTAGGAATCGCTTCGTTACTACTTCCTGGAGGAAGAACCACTCACAGTAGATTTGTTATACCACTTGAGCTAATGGAAAATAGCACATGCGGGATTAAACAAAATACGCACTTAGCAGAACTGTTACAGCAGGTTGAACTAATTATATGGGATGAAGCACCTATGACTCAGAGGTATGCTTTTAAAGCGCTGGGCAGAACAGGACCTGGTTTTGGTGATTGGCAATGGAGACTTGCCACCTTACCCTTTACTTTTGGGGGACTTGGTGTATATTCCGCAGGTGATGTCTTGAACTATGCTTTCCTTGCTTCTAGACTTCAATCTGCTAGCTTAAAAACTAAGCTACTCCGACATACCGGTATTGTGACTTCTGGCCCTTCTTTTGATGATGCATTATGTACTTTTAATGCGAAAATGGATATGGACCTTTTGAGTAACCCGAGTGAGATTGCTGCCCCCAAACTCATGAAGAAATTGGCAGATATACATTTCGCACGGGTTACCCAAACGGTTGAATCCACCTTTCACCTATCTTCTCGACAGATGGCGTTATGGAATTCGCAAAAGGAGGACTACACTTCAGATTGGCTCAGAGTGGTTCCAATATCTGGTTTAGGACAGACTATGAACGCCAGGACTTATCGATGTGTGTTGTGCTATCGGCTAGGTGTTCCTCTTTTTTCCTTTCAAATGCCGTGCTCAGCTTGTTTCAAGGTCTTTACTGGGGATATTTATGGGGACCATGCTGTATCGTGTGTGGGTATTATTGGTATTAAACATCGGCATAATGTTGTGCGTGATGCTCTTGTTGACATATGTTCTTGGTCTGGGATTTCGGCACGTAAGGAGGTTGATATTGGGCTTATTGGGGAAAGGGACAAACCCTTACATCCAGCTGATATGTTACTTTACTCATGGGATGGTGGGCTTGATGTATGTGTTGATCTGACAGGGTCATCGCCCTTGACGCAAACTGGCATGGTTGATTTTGTACCGGGTCGTGCGGTTATTGAAGCCGCACAATGTAAACGCGTCAAGTACGAGGCTAAATGCTCTGATATGGGATATGGGTTTCTCCCCTTTTCATTCTCTTCTTTTGGAGAACTTGAGAAGGATGCGGTGGCCTTACTAAAATGTATCCGAAGATTCTCGGTGACTCAAGACATTGGAGCACGTGCTGCTGCTCATATTTTTAGTAGGGTTAGCTTCGCTATAGCTAGAGGAGTGGGGGCTCAGATTGTTTCTCGGCTCCCCACTAATTTCTTGTAAACCCTATGAGTTTCTTATAATAATAAAAAATAATAATAATAATAATAATAATAATAATAATAATAATAATAATAATAATAATAGCATTAACGCTAATACTAGATGTAACAACAATATCCATTGGGAGAAGCAGCAACTAAAAAGCAATAAATTAACCGGAAAACCAAACTGGCTAACATAACAGGATATATGTATTCAATCATATTATCAAAGAAACATAGTAAGAAAAGGCGTGTCAAAAACATACGCTATATCCCCAGTAGTAGATAGTGATCCATACTCATCAAAAATCGGCATAAGATCCCCAAATTGCCCATGCAAATCACCAAATATCTTAATAGGAGCCTTCAGCTGTAGAACACTAGGTTCGCTTGCAAATATTCTCTCAGTACTATCACAAAGATCTGCAATCTCATTGCAGTCGAAGAAAAATTGTCTGCGGACTGGAGGCTTCCAACCACGAGGTTTGAGAAGATGAACAAGCACCTGGGAGATGGACAAACCGCAGTCAGGATGCTACAACTTCAACAATTTTTATTACTTTCGGCAATTAATTCAAATAAATTCTAAAAGAAACGACAGAAAACGAAAATTTTATTTTTCAATTGATTTTTAGTATCACAATTTTTAGAAAGAAGCTAACATAGAACTTCATTTAGTTTATTGATCATTCACATTTTCAAGAAACGAACTTCCTTATGCTGTTCTAAAGAACATGATGGCATCAAATTTCAGATTGATCAGAAACTATGCCATCTAGGAACTTGAAGGTAAAAGGAAAGATGAACCAAGCAACAATATTTTATAACTCATCACTATATATATATATATATAGGGAAGGGTTATAATAAAAACCATCCCCTATATATTAACTAGTAACCAATATTAACCATTTATTGAATCAATATAGATGGATAAGATTTATTTCAAAAATAAGGAAGACTATATAACTTTGACCGAAAATTACCTAAATTAGTCAAACAAGGTTAAGGATGTCAAATTGTGTTACCATCAAACTTACCATAATTTCTCGAGACGTAATTTGTGGAAACGCTATACAAGGAGTACAACTAAAAATTAAGGTATTTTTATTTAAATCGCATGATGTTATTTTTTTATTGTATTAGTTATGGCATGTATCCAACATGTTGTTAATGCATTGCTTAATATTTTTTCTTTATTTTTGTATTATTTATGAAAATAAAATGTTATTGCTTATTATTGATATATACATTGCTTATATTTTATTTATCTATTGCTTATTAACATAATATGTTATTGCTTATTATTGATATATACATCGCTTATATTTTATTTATGTATTGCTTATTAACATATTATTGATATATACATTGCTTATATTTTATTTATGTATTGCTTAATAATATTGATGTAGTGCTTATTATTGATATATACATTGCTTATATGTTATTTTGTGTATTGCTTATTAACATATTATTTATATATACATTGCTTATATTTTGTTTATGCTTTGCTTATTAAAATATTAATTATTGCTTATTGTTTTTCTTTTTAAAGTAGCAAATTTCTACACATTTAATTTTAAGATAGCAAGCATCGGCCCCTAAAAAAAGAAGATTTGAAGCATCCCACTAATTAAGGGTGAAGCAATTAATTTAAACTTTAATAACCTACTATGAGAGAAAATAAATATCTCCACATTTAATACAATGTGTAAAGGATAATTAAGATGGCCCCAATCAGCCGTGAATTACCTTATATAAATGTTTATACAAATACACTAATGCCCTTACGTATAGAAATTAAGCTCTTACTAAATTATTAATCACTAATTAATTGTAACCATTGATCGAAAAAATTGAAGGCCTCAAATCAGTTCCTAGTTAACACCTAATGAAAAGTTTCTATTTGAACTCTTCCATATATATATATATATATATAACCCAGATATTATTTCCAGAGTATCATTTCATTGAGAATGATACCTTCTTTGGTACACTGTTTATAGACATTTGCCGATCTAAAAGCTTCCTAGCTACCGTTACACTTTCTGGAGTTCCATAACTGACCTGCCTGCCCTCATTTTCGAACTGATCAATCGAAAGCTGTCTGACCATATCACCTAAAGCACCACCAGTCTCTGCAGCTACAACTACCTACAAATGTATACATAATAGATAACCGATCAACAACTCAACTCTAACCGAATTTAAAGCATTCATTATCATGACACTTACAGCACGATGATGAATCCTAACTCCAATAGGGGCAGAATTATTCGACATTGTAGAATCTGGCTTGATGAAGGTAGATATTTGTTTTCAACTAGGGGTAGCCTCGGCCCCACAATCTCTATCGGGCAGCTCAACTTCTCCATTAACTTGTTGAGCCTTAGTAGCCACCAATGCGGCAGTAATAGCCTCAGCTTCTGCGGCAGCAGCCTCAACCGAGTACTCAACACCTTTGCTCAATCTTCTGTACATTATTAGCATACTTAGTATCAGAACAAAAGCAAACATCATAGCCACATACAGAATTATGCAGCCCGACAAAAGTCAAGGGAAGATTCATTTACCGGTAACCTTGCATCGTTGCATTTTCTGTGCTTATATATGTATAAATATCACCATTTACAGGGGGACAACAGGGTTTCCTACCACAATAGCACCATCAGATTATGAACTTATATTTCATCTTTAGGTCTTAATAACCAAGCAAACCTGGGCTTATTTTATATAAGCCAAAATATATAGGCTTAAACAAACACTTCCCTTAGCATATAAACTACATAACCATTTAATGTAACTTGCTAAAAATCAACCAACAAAGAAACAAGGAAAACAATAAAAATTTATAAGCAATGTCCATAGTATTTAGTAATCCTTAGAAGTATTTCATATTGCATTTCAACTTTTGATTTGATTTGGATTGTGTACTTTTTTAGAAACTTATTATAAGTCCGTGGAACATTAGAACATATACTATAGATAGAATTAACTGACAATGATTCATGAAAATCATCCATGAAGGAATGATTGGTTTCAGTCGGTTGGTGTTCTGTCCCAACAAAGGTAAATTTCTGAATAAGAGTCATTAAAGTATTAAAGTACTACTATTTATGTAAATTTTCTGAATAACAAAATTGTTCTTGATACAGATTTCGTTCTGCACTTGATGAGAAAGAGAAAGAACGATACTTGGTTCAGCACAGTGAGAAAATTGCTATGGCTTTTGGGTTAATAAGTACATCTAAAATGAAACCAATAATGGTTTTCAAGATTATGAGACTATGTGGACACTGTCACACTGCAATGAAGTACATATCAGTTGAAAGGGAAAGACAAGTAGTGGTGAGAGATTCGAATAGGTTTCAGCATTTTAAGAATGGGTCATTTTCGTGCAATGAGTATTGGTGATTCATTAGGTTCTGAATAACATGCGATTTAAGGTTCTTATTAGCAGCAAAAGAATAAAAGATGTTGAACATCTAAGCACTGTATTAAGCTGGCATCAGGTTCAAATTTTTTAGATCGTTATACTGATCTCTTGCTGCAGATAAGTTATAGGGATATTAAGTCGTACTTTTTGGCATATTTAGAAAAATAAGATCAAATTATGCACAAAGTGGTAAAAATGGATTAGATTTTTTCCAAAAAGGGAAATTTTGCATTTATTTGACTGAACCAAGTAAATTTATATATAATAGATTATGCAGTTACAACCCAAAAGAATTTAACCATTTACATCAATAAATCTTTAAATGTGACTTTTCACTTGGATTTTTGAAGAATATAAATAACCAAACAAATCCACATCTATCCTAATCCCTTCCACCACCTCCCAAAAACAACAAACAACTCAAACAAATACCAAACCCATCTCCACAACAGAATGAAAAATAAAGAAAAAGGAATCTTAAATTTCTTAAGCAGATCTTAAGCACCCGAGGAGACAAAAAACATCATAGATCTGTCAAATGTTAAACTTCTCTTTCATATCTGAAAATATAGAAAGGAATTATAACAAATCTGTTATATCCTATCTTTGTTTCGTCCAAATAAACACATAACGGGAAACATAAACCAATACCTACCTGATACCTTGGTTGTTACAAGATCTTGAAGCTAAATCTTTCTTTGGTTCATTCAAAACACAAACAAATAAGCCGAACCTACCAGAGCACCCTCCAAAGGATCTATTTCGATTTGGATTGAGCAGAAAAAGACATCAAGGTAAAAGTACGGTAGTGAGATTGTGTTTGTGATGCTCGATATGTTATTTGTTCGGTTATGATTGTTGATGGAAACTGTGATGGAGATGAGATGATGATTAGATGAGTTTTTAGAGGATGAGTTAGGTGAGAGGAGATAAGTGGTAGGCGATGATATCTGTGTGTGAGATTAGGTTATCACAAATACATAAGAGTAGGGTTATCTTTATAATCGGGTATGACTTATGGTTTGGATCGGATTATACATTTGGACTTTTATATAACACCCCGAGATATTCGGAATAATTACAGCGCCGTAAACCTTTTAAGTAAGAATTTACAAGGCTAATTTGAAGAAATGTAAAAATAATACAACAGTACCATAAAAGTTCAAAATACAAAACTGGTTTCAACAGATCAAATGAGTTCATTAATACAACCATCTCGAAATATTAATAAGACACACGTACTCGAGTACTGAAAATAATCCAAAAAGACACGTCACAACCACAATAAACCTCACTGAGCCCCTTCGTCGTCACGTCGGTACTGTGGCTGTTTTCCCGCTCCTCGGCTACCTGAACATCAAAACAAATGTCCACCCCCGAAGGGGTTAGCAAAACGATGCTAGTACAAGTATCATGTTAAACAAATCGAATATGCAACAACAATGCATAACATAATACACAATACGGACTTCCGCTACCAGAATCCAACAATGTGAATCCACAAGATTCCATTAACACAACACGGGTATTCCAATGATCCAACGCCCTAAGCATAGATTCCAAGATGATCCGTCGGACCAACATGAGGTGGAAAAACTCGTCCAACGATCCAGCGCCCTCAGCATAGATCACAAGATGATCCCGTCGGACCAACACGAGGTGGACATACGATCCAGCGCCCTCAGCATAGATCGCACAACATACTCAAACACAACTTATACATAGATGTATGAAAATCACTATGTTCGTCAACATGAACATACAAGAAATCGCTAACGAATATCATGACAATTTAACGAAAATAAATCTCATATCCAATAATATGAATAAACAGTACACATGATCAAAAATCTCAAATACGACACTTGCCTTAGAATGGCGATAAGAATTGCTACTACGAATATGCTTCAATCCGCTCGAAGAATCTTCACTTGATCGGCTCGCCAAAATCCAAACCTTCAACGAACAATAATACTGATATAACTAACGACTCCAAATAATCGTTTTAACCATCAAACGGATTATTTACGAGACATGTTATGCCCTATCATGGAGAGTGAACTAAATCTGCCCCAATTCGATCGGTTGAATCAATACTACGCTACCCGTCCGAACGACAACTTCATCGAACACTATTCAAGTTAAAACGTATCTTTCGGTCGGACACATGAAATTCATCTTAGAAGGTTTCTAATCAATTTCTTCCATACTAAGATATCGAAACACTTCTACGTATCATCATAAGGACTTAGTTACTAGGTTCCTCTTAGATTATCATCTTCTTCTTCAAGGAAGTAATCCTAAGTTCAATCCATTAAATGTCCCAATACGCATTATTTCATCATGTAATATGTAAGAACTTGATAATCTTCATAAACATGCCATAATCAGGTTCGTAGCCTCATGATACCATGTTTAGGAGTCCAAACACTACAAGGTTCGATTAATATTCCAAACAATGAAGAAGAGCCGAAACATAACCGAAATTATATTTCTAACAACATGATGTTCGACTATGCTTGAATATAACTGAATTGATAATCTCAAAACATGCTCAAAATATCCCTAAGAATACTTAATCCAGTTGGTGAAGAATCACCTACCTCAAAGTGGTGAAGAACAAGGAGGAACTTGAAGAAACTCAACACCGAGAGCTTGAACACCAATCCCAAATGGTCTATGATCTTCAAACTCGAACTAGGATGAAGATAAATGAGTTAAACGGTGAAGGATAGTCGTCAGAACCCAAAAATCGGCCAAGGTAAGGATGAGAAATGAAATGGGATTGAGGTCTATAAATAGAATTAGAAACCATTACGTACGTAACCTTATTAGCGTACGCTATACTCCAACATTAGCGTACGTTAACGTCTGGCCAGAGCTCACTGGACTGTTTATGGTGTTGGCTTACGTACATTATCTTAAAGGTTTTAAGTATGTAACAACTATAACCATTAGCGTACGTTAAAACTATTCCTTAGCGTACGTTAAGTCGTTGACTTGCATAGCTGGAAAACCGTCCAGGTTCATGCTGGCGATCTTCACGAATCTTCATCCGGTCCCCACACGCCGACCCTTGTCGGATCTTGAATTGACTGAGCTTTACGTACGTTAAGCTCAAAATATAACGTACGTTATCCAGCAAACTTAGCATACGTTATGTGTAATCCTTAGCGTACGTAAACACGTGCAGAACCATGCATGCAAAAATGTCGAAGGTATAAAAATGTAAGGGTACGAATACGGAAACCAATCTACGATTAATAATATCCCGAAGTTGAATAATACAAGGTCGAAAACAAGATAAATACACCTTTATTATCCGGGCATTACATACTACCCCTATAAGAAGAAGTTTCGGCCCTAAACTTAAAACGAAAATAATCCCGGGTATCTCGACTTCATACTGTCCTCCGTCTCCCAAGTTGCTTCTTCGACTCAATGTCGAGACCACTGAACTTTTACCAAAGAGATCAGTTTATTCCTCAACTGTTTGACTCGACTCTTCAGTATCTTGATTGGCTTTTCTTCGAACGAGCCATCATTATCCACTTCAATCTCGTCAAAATCAATGATATGACTGGGATCCGGTACATATTTCTGCAATTGGGATACGTGGAATACATTATGAACGTGACTCAGTGATGGCGGCAAGGCCAACCTATATGCTAACTCCCCAACTCTTTCAAGGATCCCGAATGGTCCAATATATCTCGGACTTAGCTTGCCTTTCCTCCCAAAACGGAAAATTCCCCATGTAGGAGACACCTTCAATAGTACGTGGTCCCCGATGTCGAACTCTAGCGGGCGACGACGCACGTCTGCATAAGACTTCTGTCGACTCTGGGCAGTCAACAGCCTTTCCCGAATTAGAGCTACCTTCTCTTGAGTCTGAAATATCAACTCTGGTTCCATCCCAATCAAGTCAGAAGAATCATCCCAACACAGGGGCGATCTACATCTTCTCCCGTATAATGCTTCGAACGGTGCCACCTTAATGGAAGCATGCGAACTATTGTTGTAGGTGAATTCAATCAAGGGCAAATGAACCTCCCAGTCGGCTGACCTATCTAAGGCACAAGCTCTAAGCATGTCTTCTACTATCTGAATAGTCCTTTCGGACTGACCGTCCGTCTGAGGATGATAAGCCGTGCTAAAGTTTAGCTCGGTTCCCAAAGCCCTGTGAACTGCCTTCCAAAAGAGCGATACGAAGCGACCATCTCGATCCAAAATAATGGTCTTTGGTGTACCATGCAATCGGACTATCTCCACAATAAATACTCGCGCCAATTTCTCGGGTCCCCAAGTGTCTTTAATTCCTAGGAAATGAGCCGACTTGGTTAGTCGATCAACTACAACCCAAATCATGTTCATTCCCGTCTTGGTCCTTGGCATATTGGTGATGAAATCCATCGACATATCCTCCCACTTCCACTCAGGGATCGGAAGTGGCTTCAACATTCCGGCAGGTCGCTGATGTTCAATCTTAACCTGCTGACAAGTCAAACATTTCGAAACATATTATGCTACGTCCTTCTTCATATTTACCCACTAGAAGTTTTGTTTTAGATCCTTATACATCTTACCGGTGCTCGGGTGAATAGAATAGGGCGCGCTGTGAGCTTCCTTAAAGATTGCCTATCTCAAAGCATCATCATCGGGAACGCAAAGTCGATTCTGAAATCTCAGGACTCCATCGTCTTGTATCACGAATCCTGGGGCCTTCCCTTTCTTTACTTCGTCACATAACCGAAGAATCAGAGAATCATTCAACTGCTTAGACTTGATTTCTTCGACCAATGACGAAGTTAGTTCCATCACACACAGTTGCCCTCGAACTTTATATGACCATACTTCGATTCCTTCATGAAACAGTTCTCTTTGAATGTTGGCTTGGGACGTAAGTGCTTCCAGCACTCGAAGAGAAGCCGGTTTGCGGCTCAGTGCATCAACTACCACGTTCGCTTTGCCTGGATGATAGAGAATTTCCAAATCGTAATCCTTGATCAATTCCAGCCACCTTCGCTGTCTCATGTTTAATTCCTTTTGACTGAAAATATACTTGAGGCTCTTATGATCTGTAAAGATCTGGCAAAGAGTGCCGTACAAATAATGTCGCCAAATCTTCAAGGCAAAGACTACAGCTGCTAACTACAAATCATGAGTTGGGTAGTTTACTTCGTATGGTTTCAATTGTCGAGAGGCATAGGCAATCACCCTATCCTTTTGCATCAACACACATCCCACACCCTGATTTGAAGCGTCTATGTACACCATGAATCCATCAGTTCCATCTGGTAATGCTAGTATAGGTGCTGTCGTCGGTCTCCCCTTAAGTTCATCAAAATTGGTCTGGCATTTCTCATTCCACACGAATCCTTGAGTCTTCTGCAACAGCTGAGTGAGCGGACGAGCAATTTTGGAAAATCCCTCTACAAAATGATGATAATATCCAGCAAGTCCTAAGAAGCTTCGGACTTCTTTCATGTTATTAGGAGATTCCCATTCCAAGATTGCTTCGACTTTCTTCGGGTCCACTTGAACTCCGTCAGCTGATATCACATGCCCAAGGAAGGTTACTTCCCTAAGCCAGAACTCGCATTTAGAAAGTTTCGCATAAAGTTGTTCATTCTTCAAGGTGCTCAAAACAATACGCAAATGCTCAGCATGCTCCTCTGTGTCTTTTGAATAGATCAAGATGTCATCGATGAAGACTACCACAAATTTATCCAAGTATTCTAAGAATACTCGATTCATCAATTTCATGAATACGCAGGAGCATTGGTGAGTCCGAATGGCATCACCACGAATTTGTAGTGTCCGTACCGGGATCTGAAAGCAGATTTTGGTATGTCCGATTCCTTAATTCTCAACTGATGGTACCCTGATCGCAAATCGATCTTAGAGAATATTCTGGCCTCCTGCAGTTGTTCAAACAAGTCATTGATCCGAGGTATATGATACTTGTTCTTGATTGTCACCTTGTTTAACTCCCTATAATCAATACATAATCGGAGGGATCCATCTTTCTTCCGGACAAAGAGAACGGGCGCTCCCCAAGGAGAAACGCTAGGTTGAATGTAACCCTTCTGCAATAATTCCTCCAGTTGCTTCTTTAGTTCATACATCTTGGTTGGCGCCATACGTTATGGTGCTCTGGAAATATGAGCGGCTTCAGGCTCTAATTCGATATTGAGCTCTACTTATCTCTGCGGAGGTAACCCAGGTAGTTCGTCAGGGAATACATCTGAGAATTCGTTCACAACTGGAATAGATGAGAGCTCTACTCCTTCTTCTTTCTTCATGGCATAGCACCAAAATCCGTGACATCCCTACTTCAGTAATTTCACTGCTTTCATATCTTTGATGAATTTTCCTGAGCTTCCCGGTCTCCATCCTTTGAATAAATGTTCAGATCCATCATCATCAATGATCGAAATGACTCTCTTATGGTAATTCAAAATAGCTCCATAACGGTTGAGCCAATCATCTCCGAGAATTAAATCGTCACCATAGATGTCGACTACAATAAGATTCGATGTCCGATCTCTCCCTCCTATAGACACTGGAAATCTCTAGTTTCTAGGGTTCCCACAATTCTCTCTCCACTCGGCAAACCCACAACATAAGGCTCACAAACAAATAAACACGAGATTTTCAAACGATTAACACAGTTCAATGATATGAAAGAATGTGTAGCTCCTGGATCTGAATCGTACCTGATGCAACAGTAGTGTTCTGATCATCAGATTTCCTCATCTCGTACAGGCACGGAGGAACGGACCCAGCACTGGACGCCTCTCTTTTCCCAACATTCTGCTGCTGAAACCCACTTTGCTGCGTCTGGTTCACACTTGTCTCTTTCGGAACTGGCGCTAGAGTGCGAGTACCAAATGATCTAGTCACATTTCCGCAAAAATTCGCACGGTGCCCTTCTTGCCCATATTCAAAACAAGTCACAGAAGGAACGGGACAATCACGTCGAATATGCCCTGCTCGACCACAATTATAACACTTCTTCGATGCGTCCGAAACTGTTGACGTTGTCCGGAACTTATTTCCACCTCGAGAAGGATGTGGAGGTTTCCTAGATGAATAAAATGAAGACTGGCCCTTGCGGGGCCCACCACTCTTGTTTTCTGAGAAGTTGCCGGACACTTTCTGCTTCTTTGCCTCTATCGATTTCTCCACCGCTGCCTCTTTCATGTCGTAGGCCAACACTTTGTCTTGATGCTGTCGCAACGTAGTACACTCGAATCCGGACATGTACTGTTGAATCTCCGGCTTCATCCGCATATCGAAATGAAAAATCTTCTCCGCCTCCGTCCTGACCAAGTGTCGCACACAAGTCAGCTAATGATTAAAAGTCTTGATTATGTCTGTCACAGATGCTTCCGAACTCTGCGGTGAGAAAAACTCTCGGACTCTAGCCTCTCTAACTGGACGAGGACAATATTATGATTCCATCATTAGTTTGAATTCCATCCAGTCAGCATTATGATTCTCAGGTCGAATAGCTTCCCACCAGTCAAAAGCCTCCCCAGTCAGAAAATACTGGGCAATAGGAACTTTCCGGTCCTCGGGACAGTTAATCCCTGCAAATATCTTCTCTAACTCCTTCAGCCAATGATCTTAAGTAAGTGCCTCAGCAGAACCGTCAAATTTTGGCGGGTGCAATTTGACCACCTCAGTAAGCCATCTGTCTCCCCGATTTTCCTCGTTATGCTGTTGTCCCATCGCCGTCTGCATGCGGTCAACAACCTGAGCGAACTGGTTTATCTGAGCACCCACCTGTTGAAGCACTCCCGGCATGTTAGGATTTGCGTTGTCATTCGCTGATCCCTGTTGTCCTCCAGAATGGTAATCGGTTCGACTAGCCGATAATTCTGGGGTAGTCGCTGAATCCTCCTGTATCACATTACCACATCCGCGTCCGCGTCCACGACCACCCCTCAACATACTGTAAACACAATTACTCAATATCCAGGGCAAAATTTTCAAAAAAAATAAAGTCCGTCAATATTCACAAAACAGAAATTAAGTAAAACGGTAGTATAAGAGATTATGAGACTTACAACCACGGTCCACATGACGACGCTGGCTAAACAGTGATGTTACGAACGACCCGTAAATCAAATAACGTAAACAGACCCAACTAAAACCCGACTACCAAGATATCCATGAATTTTAGCTTCGATACCATATTCTGTAACACCCTGAGATATTCGGAATAATTACAACGCCGTAAACCCTTTAAGTAAAAAGTTACAAGGCTAATTTGAAGAAATGTAAAAATAATACAACAGTACCATAAAAGTTCAAAATACAAAACCGGTTTCAACAGATCAAATGAGTTCATTAATACAACAATCTCGAAATATTAATAAGACACACATACTCGAGTACTGAAAATAATCCAAAAAGACACGTCACAACCACAATAAACATCACTGAGCCCCTTCGTCGTCACGTCGGTACTGTGGCTATTTTCTCACTCCTCGGCTACCTGAACATCAAAACAAATGTCCACCCCCAAATGGGTTAGCAAAACGATGCTAGTACAAGTATTGTTAGGCGTATTATTATGCGCTTATTTATCATTATTTTATATCCATTTTAAGTCTAAATCTGCATAAATGAGCTTTTAATGCACTATTCTTATATGTTTTGCAGGAAATTGGAGTCCGGAAACCTAAACGACGACAAACGGGCGAAAACGACGATTTCTGGTCACGAGCCGCGGCACAAGGAAAGCGAGCCACGGCACACGCACGGCACAGCAAGGGCCGAAAACACTGTACCGGGGGCCGCGGCACGCACTTACTGAGCCGCGGCCCACGAAGAAAACCTGCGCCCAGGCATAAAGCGCTGAACATTAGGGGCCGCAGCATGCACTTACTGAGTCGCGGCCCGCGGGGCGGCAAGGCTGTAATTGCCGTGTTTCTGAAGCCCGTTTTCGACCTAATCCACAGACGCGTATTGGAGATGAATGATGGTTATAAATAGGGATTAAAGGTCTGAAAATCAGGGGATGATCGATCGAAGAAAGAGGAAAAAACACCAAGGAGCAGAGAGCGGAAGCTAGAGAACGGAGGAATCCAAGTTCTTCGACTGCGTTTGATTTCTATTATACTTTATTTAATTCTTTGTATATTCTTAATTTCTAGCATGTCGGGCTAGAACCCTATTCTAGGATTTTGATGAAACCAAGGTTTTGACGAATTAACTTTTGATTTTGCATTATTAAAATATATTTCCCTTTCTTATTGAGTTTTCCCAATTTTTTTAATTACTATCAATTATGTGGCCTATGATTGATTTGTTTTGATTACGCAACTTGAATCGGGAGAGGAGAGTTGGTAGGAAAAATTGGTAAGAACCGTTTTATCTTATGAGATAGGAATATACTCATAGGAATTGCGTGGCTTATCTGAAGATTTCGCACTTTTTGCCTATTGACGAATTAATTCACCTAGGGATAGAGTGTTTTATTCGCCTTAGAAAATTCTATTGACCTCGGGAGAGGCGGTAGAGTATTTTAGCAATCTTCGCCTTCAATAAATTGGGAAATCATTAAATTCATATAATCAAGAGTAATTCAGATAAACCGAGGTGGATTCACAATCCTAGATTAATTCCCTATTTGATCTTCATTCTTCGAACAATCGATTTTACGTTTTATTCTTTTATTAATTTTCTTTAATTATTACTTGCATCTCAAATTTCGATAGTTCAAATAAAATTAGAATACGCATAAATCGGTAATTAGTAAGTCAGTCCTCGAGGGAACAATATCTTACTTATCACTTTATTACTTGTTTACGACAACGTGCACTTGCGTTCACCGAAATTCGCAACAAGTTTTTGGCACCGTTGCCGGGGACTGATTATTTTACTAATATCGATTTCAGTATTTCTAGTCTTAATTTGAACATTATTTTATTTTTGCGTATTTTTTTTATTTGTTTTCCTTTCAGTAATTTCTGGTTAGTGCATGAGAAAATTCGGTAACGAAGGCCTATTACCTTTGGATACTGAACTCGAGCGCACTCTTCGGAAAAACAAGAAGCAAAAGCATGAGCTACCGAAAAAAGACACCATGGCCGATAACACAGAAAATCACGGAGTAGACAATCCTATGCAGCAAGCTCAACCGGCATTGGCACTCCGTGATAATGCAATGCCACAAATAAATGCAAACTTTTCAGGGATTCGGCGTCCTACCATCCAAGCGAACAACTTCGAGATTAAGCCGGCTATTATTCAGATGGTGCAAGCAAGCCAATTTTGTGGACTGGCGAATGACGATCCCAACGCACATATCGCTTCATTTCTCGAGATATGTGACACCTTCAAGAATAACGGTGTTACCGATGATGCTATTCATCTGCGGCTTTTCCCTTTTTCTCTGAGGGACAAAGCTAAGTTTTGGTTGAATTCACTACCACCGGGCTCTATCACGACTTGGGCAGAACTAGCACAAGCCTTTCTGGCTAAGTTCTTTCCACCGTCAAAGACAGCGAGACTTAGGAACGAGATAACTACCTTCGGGCAATTTGATATGGAGTCGCTTCATGAAGCTTGGGAGCGATACAAAGATTTGCTAAGGAGATGCCCACACCATGGTCTACCGGATTGGCTGCAAATTCATACATTCTATAACGGATTGAGTGCTTCTACACGCACTCTTGTTGATGCAGCCGCTGGAGGAGCGTTAATGGGAAAGACTATGGCGGAGGCTCATTCTCTATTGGAGGCAATGGCTGCAAATGCTTATCAGTGGCCTTCCAAACGAGTGAACCCAAAGCGAGTTATGGGAGTTTCCGACAACGATCCGATCTCTACACTATCAGCCCAAGTCGCAGCGCCGACTCAGCAATTGCAAGCTTTTTCACATGCTCCTACCTCCGTTACCACGGAATCATGCAATTGGTGCAATGGGTCTCATCCTAGCACGGAGTGCCAAGTCGGAAATCCTTTCGAGCAACCTCCGATGGAACAAGCTCAGTTCGTGGGGAACGGGAATCGGTAGAACAATCCGTATTCCAACACATACAATCAAGGGTGGCGAAATCACCCAAATTTTTCATGGAAGAACGGGCAAGCTTTAAAACCTCCGCAAGCTCAATTCGCGCAGCCCCTACAGCAGCCCCCTCAGCCACCAAAGGTATCCTTGGAAGATGCTCTTGCTCAAATGGCGGCTAATACGAGCCAATTCATGACCCGCACTGAGACTACCTTACAAAATCATTCCGCCTCCATCCGAAACTTAGAAGTACAAATGGGGCAGATTGCAAATCTATTGTCCTCTCGACCTCAAGGTGTATTACCCAGCTCCACCGAAATGAACCCCAAGGAAAACGTGCAAGCAATCGAGCTACGTAGCGGAAAGGAGCTGAAAGTGCAGCCTACCAATAACAAGGACAAGAGCGACCACAGTGAGAAAGAAAAGGACGAGGCGCCCAAGCCAAAGGAAGTGTCGACTACTCATCCCACTCCTCAAATTCCATTTCCACAACGTCTGTAAAAGCAAATATTGGACAAGCAATTCTCCAAGTTTCTTGACGTCTTCAAGAAACTACATATCAACATTCCATTTGCCGATGCCTTGGAACAAATGCCAAGTTATGTGAAGTTCATGAAAGAAATCTTATCAAACAAAAGAAAGCTCGAGGAGTATGAGACAGTAGCATTGACGGAGAAGTGCAGTGCTATTCTACAGAAGAAGCTCCCACCTAAATTGAGGGATCCGGGAAGCTTTACTATTCCATGCACCATTGGGAATTCGTCCTTTGAAAGAGCCTTATGTGATCTCGGAGCCAGCATAAACCTTATGCCCCTTTCTATTTTTAAGAAGCTGGATATTGGGGAAGCCAAGCCGACGACGGTCTCTTTACAATTAGCCGATAGATCTATCAAATATCCAAGGGGAGTAATAGAGGATGTCTTAGTCAAGGTCGATAAATTCATCTTTCCGGCCGATTTCATTGTGGTCGACATGGAGGAGGACCACGACATCCCAATTATCTTGGGAAGACCATTTTTGTCAACCGGCCAAACCTTGATCAATGTGGAAAAAGGGAAGCTTACTCTACGAGTTCAAGAGGAGCAAGTAACGTTCAATATCTTTCGATCCTTAAAATATCCTAGTGATGCTGAAAATTGTTTCCAAGTTGACGTCATTAACTCATGTGTAAGTAGAGCCTTTCGAGAGAATTATCCATCCGACCCACTGGAGTCCGTTTTAATTAGGTCTGCTTCCGACTTAAATTCAGAGCATGTAGCCTATGTACGACACATGGATGCTTCCCCACCATTTTTCACTAGTCGGCCATGTGAGGAGCTCGGAAGTTCACCAACTCGACCCATCCCATCAATTGAGAAACCCCCAAAGCTGGAACTCAAGCAGCTTCCGACTCATTTAAAATATGCATTTTTGGGACCCGACGAGTCCTTGCCAGTCATTCTTTCGGCCACTTTAGCGGGGGATCAAGAGGAGAAATTATTGAGGGTTCTAAGGGAGTACAAATCTGCCCTTGGATGGTCTATTGCGGATATTAAGGGAATCATCCCGTCCATTTGCATGCACAAAATTTTGATGGAGGAAGACTACAAACCATCTGTGGAGCATCAACGTCGTTTAAATCCAAATATGAAAGAGGTGGTAAAAGTCGAGGTTTTAAAACTCCTCAACGCAGGTATGATCTTTCCAATTTCTGATAGCAAGTGGGTAAGTCCGGTCCAAGTTGTGTCAAAGAAGGGTGGGATAACGGTTATTCAAAATAATAATAATGAATTAATTCCCACTAGGATTGTCACGGGGTGGCGTATGTGCATAGATTATAGGAAATTAAATAAAGCCACTAGAAAAGACCATTTCCCTTTACCTTTTATTGATCAAATGTTATATAGATTATCCGGACACGATTTCTATTGATTTCTTGATGGTTATTCTGGGTATAATCAGATTTATATAGCCCCAGAAGACCAAGAAAAGACAACGTTTACATGTCCTTACGGCATTTTCGCTTATAGGCGCATGCCTTTTGGTTTATGTAATGCGCCGGCCACTTCTCAACGGTGTATGATGGCTATTTTTTCTGACATGGTAGAGCATTGCATTGAAATTTTTATGGATGATTTTTCTATTTTCGGTGATTCGTTTGATATGTGTTTGCAGAATTTGCAGAAAGTCCTAAAAAGATGCGAAGAAACAAATTTGGTCTTGAACTGGGAGAAGTGCCATTTTATGGTCCAGGAGGGCATTGTACTTGGCCACCGAATATCCTCCCATGGAATTGAAGTCGACCGGGCAAAAATTGAAACAATTGAGAAGATGCCTCCGCCTACTTCGGTAAAAGGGATAAGGAGTTTTTTGGGACACGCCGGTTTTTACCGCCAGTTTATTAAGGATTTTTGGAAGATCACGAAGCCGTTGTGCAATTTGCTCATGAGGGATGTTCCGTTTAATTTTGACGAGTCATGTACAGAAAGTTTCGATCTATTGAAGAAAGCTCTAAGCACCGCCCCGGTAATAGTCGCTCCAGACTGGGACCTCCCATTCGAATTGATGTGTGATGCTAGTGATTTTGCCATTGGGGCTGTTTTGGGACAGAGACGAGGGAAGGTGTTCCACGTTGTGTATTATGCAAGCCGAACTCTTGACGACGCCCAAAGAAATTATGCCACAACGGAAAAAGAATTGTTGGCGGTGATCTTTGCTTTTGATAAATTTCGAGCGTATTTGTTGGGGACGAAAGTAGTGGTGTGGACCGACCATTCGGCGATCAAATACCTTTTAGAGAAGAAGGATGCTAAACCAAGGTTGATTAGGTGGGTGCTTCTCCTTCAAGAATCCAACTTGGAAATTCGGGACAAAAAGGGGACTGGGAATGTTATCGCCGATCATCTTTCACGATTAGAGAATTCTCTTGAGAAGGGGGAAAGTCATCCACAAATTGTGGAAACCTTTCCCGATGAACAGCTCTACAAGTTGGGTTCACAACACGCACCTTGGTACGCTGACCTGGTGAACTATCTGGCGAGCAAAATAATTCCAAATGATCTCTCGCGTCATCAGAAGAAGAAGTTGATTTCAGATGCTAAGTATTATTTGTGGGACGATCCTTTTCTGTTTAAAAGATGCCCTGATCAAATCATTCGCAGATGTGTTCCGGATGAGGAAATCCACAGTGTGCTAAATCATTGTCATGCATCACCCTACGGTGGGCATTTTAGTGGATATAGAACAGCGGCAAAGGTCTTACAATCGGGGCTCTATTGGCCATCATTATTCAAAGATGCTAACTCCTTTGTGTCCACGTGTGATCGGTGTCAATGGATGGGAAACATCTCAAGACGACATGAAATGTCGTTGAACACCATACTTGAGGTTGAATTGTTCGACGTATGGGGGATCGACTTCATGGGTCCATTTCCTCCATCAAATAAGAATCTCTATATTCTGGTAGCAGTGGACTACATCTCAAAGTGGGTCGAAGCGGTGGCACTACCAACGAATGGGTCCAATGCCGTAATCAAATTTATAAAAAAATATATTTTCACGCATTTTGGGACTCCACGTGCTATTATCAGTGATGGTGGTTCACACTTCGACAACAAATTCCTTGATGTGGTCTTGAGAAAATACGGAGTCACTCATCGTGTTGCTACAACCTACCATCCCCAGACGAGCGGTCAAGTCGAGATATCAAATCGAGAGCTAAAGTGGATCTTAGAAAAAACAGTCATCTCGTCTCGAAAAGATTGGTCCTTTAAACTCGATGATGCACTTTGGGCATACCGTACTGCGTATAAAACACCTATCGGGATGTCTCCTTACAGATTGGTTTATGAGAAAAGTTGTCATTTGCCAGTAGAGATGGAACATCGTGCATACTGGGCGATAAAGAAATTGAATTTTGATCTTAAATCTGCTGGTGAAAGGCGTTGTTTGCAGTTGAACGAGCTGGAGGAAATTCGCCATGATGCATACGAAAATGCGAAGCTTTATAAGGAGCGTACAAAGATTTGGCATGATAAGCACATCACACACCGAGAGTTCATCCCGGGTCAAGAGGTGTTGTTGTTTAATTCTCGCTTAAGGATATTCCCTGGGAAATTGCATTCACGATGGTCGGGACCGTTTACAGTAGTTCAATTATTCCCACACGGAGCAGTGGAAGTACAAAAAGATGACCGTAAATTTAAAGTTAATGGGCAGCGGTTGAAGGCCTACTTGGGTAATCCAATAGACACGCAGAAGACGAGCGTCGTCTTATCCACTGCCGGATGAATGCTAGAAAAGTCCGGCTGAAGACTATAAACTTAGCGCTTCTTGGGAGGCAACCCGAGTTTTAGTTGTAGATTTTCATTTTTCAGTGTTTTCATGCATTTTAGAGTCTATATTTTCCGTCATTTTGCTTGGATATACTTATCTCTCACGTTCTAAGTGTTTTCCTTTGAAAATTCTGTGCAGAAATCACCCCAGGAGAAAATTCAGCAATGGGCTGTGGCACAATGAAAGCGAGCCGCGGCACACACAAGTCGACACAAGAAGGCTAACCACACTGTACTCTGTGCCGCGGCACGAACTTACTGAGCCGCGGCACACCCGAACCCTGGGACGCGGAACATATGTACTGAGCCGCGGCACACAAAAACGCCACAGAAATGCCCAGGAAACTGGACTCTCAGTGCCGCGGCATGGACCAAATGAGCCGCAGCACACTTACACTACGAGCTGCGACACGCGTACATTGAGCCGCGGCACACAGCGAATTCACAAAAACGCCCAGGCAGGATGTACTCTGGGCCGCAGCTCACTTAGTCTGTGTCGCAACCCCTGTTGCGAAGATCAACCGCCCAGGTCTCCTTTATAACATGGATCGGCCAGCACAAACTGTAAGTTTCTTTCCTCTTCTTCGCGCGGCACTCGGACGAACCCTATTCAAGTTTTCTTCTTCTTGCACTCTTCAATCCAAGCAAGGTAATTCTCAATTCTTAAACTTAATTGCTACATGAATTGCAAAGTGAGGTAATGTTCTACATTCAATATTGAATATGTTTAGTTCTATCAAGGTTTAGTTAGAATATGGTAATTATCGATTAATTGTTGATGTTATTTGTTGATTATCGATGGATTGTTGATGTTATTTGTTGTTTTGTCATGACTATCGATTGATCTGGTTATTATTGGGGATTGGATTAAGCCATTGTTACACTTTTCACGTAGCTAGTCGTCCAGTAACATGAGTCTTGTTGGCACTTAAATTGAGTTTAGAGTCGGACAGTTTTTCCCAAAAAGTCGAGATATTATACATATTCTATGATGGAAAGTTTAGTAACCGGGGGTATTCACGTGACCCGTTGTTTACTCTCGCGTAAAACGACAACCCTGAATAGACTAATAGTTTATAAATATCGCATTACCAATGATGGGAAGCCTAGTAACCGGGGGTATTCACGTGACCCGTTGTTTACTCTCGCGTAAAACAGCAACCTTGACGTGCGGGAATTGTTATTCGAGTTTTTTTCTCCGCTGTAGAGGGGGACTTAGTAACTAGAAGCATCCATGTGCCCCATGAGTGTCTTTTACGTCAAACGGTTCCCCAATACATGAGAATGGAAATCCACCCTAGGGTTATCCCGATGAAACCGAGATCCGAAACTTAGTGGTTAACTCGAATCATTTTATTGATCATACATAAGGGAATGCTGTACGAGGATTATTTTTGACGATGAAACTCTTGAATTTTTGCCACTAGACTGTGGGACTGGGCGAGTTGGCTTGGTTAATCTAACCCTTCATATTGGCGGTCGGTTAAATTCACGCTTGTTAATCTTTGAGCTTGATTTTCTTCATGAACGATTGATTAGCACTAAAAATGGTTACTTTGTGGAATTAGTGTCCTTGATGTGACTCACTATTACGATACTCGTATTATTCTTTGAGATTTTCATGGTAGTATTGATTAAGTTGAGCACTATGGATTTGCACGATCATTCACGATATTTCTTATTTGAAATTGATTTTTTTGCTTGAGGACAAGCAAAGGCTCAAGTTTGGGGCTATTTGTTAGGCGTATTTTTATGCACTTATTTATCATTATTTTATATCCATTTTAAGTCTAAATCTGCATAAATGAGCTTTTAATGCACTATTCTTATATGATTTGCAAGAAATTGGAGTCCGGAAGCCTAAACGACGAAAAATGGGCAAAAACGACGATTTCTGGTCACGAGCCGCGGCACAAGGAAAGCGAGCCGCGGCAAACGCACGGCACAGCAAGGGCCGAAAACACTGTACCGGGGGCCGCGGCACGCACTTACTGAGCCGCGGCCCGTGGGGTGGCAAGGTTGTAATTGCCGCGTTTCTGAGCCGTTTCTGAAGCCCGTTTTTGACCTAATCCACGGATTCGTATTGGAGATGAATGATGGTTATAAATAGGGATTAAAGGTCTGAAAATCAGGGGATGATCGATCGAAGAAAGAGGAGAAAACACCAAGGAGCAGAGAGCGGAAGCTAGAGAACGGAGGAATCCAAGTTCTTCGACTGCATTTGATTTCTATTATGCTTTCTTTAATTCTTTGTGTATTCTTAATTTCTAGCATGTCGGGCTAGAACCCTATTCTAGGATTTTGATCAAACTGAAGTTTTGACGAATTAACTTTTGATTTTGCATTATTAAAATATATTTCCCTTTCTTATTGAGTTTTCCCAATTGTTTTAATTACTATCAATTATGTGGCCTATGATTGATTTGTTTTTATTACGCAACTTGAATCGGGAGAGGAGAGTTGGTAGGAAAATTGATGAAAACCGTTTTATCTTGTGAGATAGGAATATACTCATAGGAATTGCGTGGCCTATCTGAAGATTTCGCACTTTTTGCCTATTGACGAATTAATTCACCTAGGGATAGAGTGTTTTATTCGCCTTAAAAAATTCTATTGACCTCGGGAGAGGCAGTAGAGTATTTTAGCAATCTTCGCCTTCAATAAATTGGTAAATCATTAAATTCATATAATCAAGAGTAATTCGGATAAACCGAGGTGGATTCACAATCCTAGATCAATTCCCTATTTGATCTTCATTCTTCGAACAATCGATTTTACGTTTTATTTTTTCTTTAATTATTACTTGCATCTCAAATTTCGATAGTTCAAATAAAATTAGAATACGCATAAATCGGTAATTAGTAAGTCAGTCCTCGAGGGAACGATATCTTACTTATCACTTTATTACTTGTTTACGACAATGTGCACTTGCGTTCACCGAAATTCGCAACAAGTATCATATTAAACAAATCGAATATGCAACAACAATGCATAACATAATACACAATACGGACTTCCGCTACCAGAATCCAACAATGCGAATCCACAAGATTCCATTAACACAACATGGGTATTCCAATGATCCAGCGCCCTCAGCATAGATCCCAAGATGATCCCGTCGGACTAACACGAGGTGGAAAAACCCGTCCAACGATCCAGCGCCCTCAGCATAGATCCCAAGATGATCCCGTCGGACCAACACGAGGTGGACATCCGATCCAGCGCCCTCAGCATAGATCGCACAACATACTCAAACACAACTTATACATACATGTATGAAAATCACTATGTTCGTTAACATGAACATACAAGCAATCGCTAACGAATATCATGACAATTTAACGAAAATAAATCTCATATCCAATAATATGAATAAATAGTACACATGATCAAAAATCTCAAATACGATACTTGCCTTAGAAATGGCGATAAGAATTGCTACTACGAATAGGCTTCAATCCGCTCGAAGAATCCTCACTTGATCGGCTCGCCAAAATCCAAACATTCAACGAACAATAATACCGATATAACTAACGGTTCCGAATAATCGTTTTAACCATCAAACGGATCGTTTACGAGACATGTTATGCCCTATCATGGAGAGTGAACTAAATCTGCCCCAATTTGATCGGTTGAATCAATATTACGCTACCCGTCCGAACAACAACTTTGTCGAACACTATTCAAGTTAAAACGTATCTTTCGGTCGGACACATGAAATTCATCTTAGAAGGTTTCTAATCAATTTCTTCCATACTAAGATATCGAAACACTTCTAGGTATCATCATAAGAACTTAGGCTCTGTTCTTTTAGACTGAATGAATTCGAATCAATCGAATCAAGGCCCAGGCCGAATGGAATCGGCCAAAAATCGAATCGAATCGAAATGAATCGAAATATATATTAAGGGTAAATAATAATAATAATAATAATGGTAAATAATAATAATAATAATAGTAATTAACAACAACAACGATAATAGTAATATTATTAGTAATAATAACAATAATAATAATTAAGATTAACAATAATAATAATAAGAAGAAGAAGCGAGTGAAATCGAATCGAATCGAATGAACTCGAATCGAATCAATCGAATCGAATGGACTCGAATCGAATCAATTGAATCAATCGAATCAATCAAAATCAAAATAAGTCCAAAAGAACAGGGCCTTAGTCACTAGGTTCCTCTTAGATTATCATCTTCTTCTTCAAGGAAGTAATCCTAAGTTCAATCCATTAAATGTCCCAATACGCATTATTTCATCATGTAATATGTAAGAACTTGATAATCTTCATAAACTTGCCATAATCAGGTTCGTAGCCTCATGATACCATGTTTAGGAGTCCAAACACTACAAGGTTTGATTAATAATCCAAACAACGAAGAAGAGCCGAAACATAACCGAAATTGTACTTCTAACAACATGATGTTCGACTATGCTTGAACATAACTGAATTGATAATCTCAAAACATGCTCAAAATATCCTTAAGAATACTTAATCCAGTTGGTGAAGAATCACCTACCTCAAAGTGGTGAAGAACAAGGAGGAACTTGAAGAAACTCAACACCGAGAGCTTGAACACCAATCCCAAATGGTCTATGATCTTCAAACTCGAACTAGGATGAAGATTAGTGAGTTGAAGGGTGAAGGATAGTCGTCAGAACCCAAAAATATGCCAAGGTAAGGATGAGAAATGAAATGGGATCGAGGTCTATAAATAGAATTAGAAACCATTACGTACGTTACCAGAAGCCTATTACGTACGTAACCTTATTAGCGTATGCTATACTCCAACATTAGCGTACGTTAACGTCCGGCTAGAGCTCACTGGACTGTTTCTGGTGTTGGCTTACGTACGTTATCTTAAAGGTTTTACGTACGTAATAACTATAACCATTAGCGTACGTTAACACTATTCCTTAGCGTACGTTAAGCCGTTGACTTGCATAGCTGGAAAACCGTCCAGGTTCATGCTGGCGATCTCCACGAATCTTCATTCGGTCCCCACATGCCGACCCTTGTCGGATCTTGAATTGACTGAGCTTTACGTACGTTAAGCTCAACATATAACGTACGTTATCCAGCAGACTTAGCGTACGTTATGCGTAATCTTTAGCATACGTAAACACGTGCAGAACCATGCATGCAAAAATGTTGAAGGTATAAAAATGTAAGGGTACAAATACGGGAAACCAATCTACAATTAATAATATCCCGAAGTTGAATAATACAAGGTCGAATACAAGATAAATACACCTTTATTATCGGGGCATTACATTTTAACGGGCTTATTGTTATATCCGATTGTTGGGCTAAATTTGTACGGTTGAGTGTTATAAGAGAGAGATATATGGACTGATGGCAACAGGTGTAGGGACAAATAGTGATAATATGGAGATTATTCATCACAAAACTTGAGACTATCCACGAAAGAAGGTGCAACTTTTATATGATATTGTTCACATGCAAATTTGATTTGATATTGTTGCATTATCACTGTGATCAATTTCTTTTCCTCTATTTGTTTAAAGGTTCGATTTAGCTATCAAATTTTTCTTAACATATGTAGAATGTAAGGTAACTGCCACCTGCAAGTGCGCTGGCTATACCAAAAATTTGAGCTAAAAGTATTTATTATTCGATGTAATTTTTAATGAATTGTGTTAAGGTGAGCTATATAGTATCAAGACATTTGATGAACCTTTATTATGTTTTTCGTTTGTTTAAAAGTTAAATCGTATGCATCTACACTTGAACTTCATTTTGAAGACATTCAATTCTCTTTCAAGTTTCAAGTATGCAACTTTTGTCCTATAATATATTTTTAACTTCAATATTTACTATTTTACAGCTATGTGAGTGTAGCTAGCGCACGAAAGTTTTTGAATTAGGACAATGATATGTGGTTTATTTTTTGTTAATCTTAAGAAAGTACTTGAACTTAAATGTAGTTTTCACCTTTTACATTTTATAAGGCAAACATCAAGCTTAGTGATTTTGAATCTTGCTTGGAATATCTTTACGTAGTCTAGACTTCAAAAGTTGTCAATTGTGAATGGAACAATATCTAAAATCTAAACCAAATGTGAAAATTTGTTGGTGAAGTTATGCATAATATTCAACTGGCGACCCAAATCACTTCCCGAAAGTTTGAAAATAGAAAATTAACATATGTTCAGAAAAAACGGGTCGAAGAGTTGAGATATCCATAACTTATATAAATAATTTTCATCTTTTTAATTACTATTTGAGCATTCTATAATTTGTGAATTTAAAAGTTTGAGATGATATTTAGAATATCACGCTACGTGAAATGATAAAGTCAATCTCGGGCTTAATACTTAATGATTATGTTAGATTTGAGGTTAACTCAACTTATTTTAAAACTATTTGGCTAAGAATTGCGATGCACATTTCAACTTTTCAATCATATCCATCATTAGATTTTATACTTCAATGGTTTACGCTGAACATTACGTAAAAACAATTAAATAAACCTGAGATGATATTTAGAATATCACGCTACGTGAAATGATGAAGTCAATCTCGGGCTTAATACTGAATGATTATGTTAGATTTGAGGTTAACTCAACTTATTTTAAAACTATTTAGCTAAGAATTGCGATGCACATTTCTACTTTTCAATCATATCCATCATAGTCTAGACCAGCAAACTTGGATAGTAGAGCTCAGAGCCTAGCTCTACTAGGTGCAGCTCGGTCCCTACAAGTCTACCCCCAACAGGTGTAGACTTGCCAAGTCTAGACCAGCAAACTTGGAGAGTAGAGCTCAGAGCCGACCTCTACTAGGTGTAGCTCGGTCCCTACAAGTCTACCCCCAACAGGTGTAGACCTGCCAAGTCTAGACCAGCAAACTTGGAGAGTTAGCTCAGAGCTTAGCTCTACTAGGTGCAACTCGGTCCCTACAATACTACCCCCAACAGGTGTAGACCAGCAGGTCATCCCACATGTCAGCTCTCCTAGATGACATCATATTCAGGTCTGTTAAAGAACTTGGTCTACTAAACTCAACTCTTAAGCAAACCCAACTGAACTACCGAACTAGAGTAAGTCGGAGCGCGGATGAGCTCGGCATTCCCAGAGAAGATTTTTATCCTACAAATAAGTAATAGGCCAAAAGAAACAAAGCCATCACAACTTAATAACCAAAAGCCCATATATAAAATACAACACCACAAAACCAAAACAACATCAAACATTTTTAAATTTTTATACAACAAAGTTAAAACAATTCATACAACATACTAAACAATACTTAAATATACACTCGCCAATATACAGAAACAATACGCAAGTAACAATTAGATTCTCAGCCCGTGTGTAGCATGGGTTCTGCCTGCCTCGTATATTCTATTATTGCATTTAGTTTATTCAATAATCACTATAAATACTTAAAAATAATATACTTTGTTAAATTAACATTAAATATAAAATTATATATTTATTATGAAAATAAAAATATACAATTGAGAGATGACATTACATGTAAAATTTTAAAATTAATTAAAACTAGTTTTTTAAAAAATTGTACTACTTTTTTGTTAATGCCTTGTTATTATTTATAGTTTTCTATTTAAAAAATATATTAAAACCACAATATTATAGATTTTTTATTAAATGTACATAATATACTAAAAATAATATTATAATTGATATTAAATATTATACAATATTTAAAACAATTTAAAATATTATAAGAAATTAAAACCTGAACTAAAATAAAAAATTTTAGTGTACACCCTGCTCTAGATTTATAGTACTTTTTAGAGTATACCCTATTTAATATAGTATAATGCTACATTGGAGATGATAAAACACTAAACCACCCACTATTTTAGGGGGATAGTGATATATTGGAGATGGTAAAGCCATCACCTTACTTCAATGGGAAGAAACCATTACAAATGTTAGAAATTGATTTGAAAAATTCTGACTCAATTTTGAATTAATTTAATAATATCAAAATATTTAATTCTCACGAATTACATTATAAACCATGAATTTACGTTTCGAGAAGATAAACACAAAATTTCATTTTTTTTCTCAGAATTGATTATCAGTGAGAGAGAAATAAATGATTAAAGTTGGTTATTTAATTGAATTTAACAGAAAAATGAATAGTTAAAGCGGGATATGAAAATTCATCCCACAGTAAAAAATAAAGTCTCTTAACTAGTTTATTATTAAGAAGATGTATAAGTAGTTCAACAAACTAGTACTCTATACTAGTGAATCAACCACGAAGCCTACATACGAGCGATGCCGCCCGTCGGTCTGGTTCGTCTCAGGTGTGGGCATTGGGCCTTGGTTATTATTAATTCTTGGCAATTGGACATTCAACTCGACTTGGGTGATTTGAGCCTTGTGCGTTGTGCATTGTGGCCTGTGATCTTAGACAGAAACTATTTTGCAACCGAGCCCACTAAATAGAATGTTAAGACTTGAATGAACCAATAAATGATCGAAACCATAGAGAACTCTTCTGGAACCACACTCTTGAAGTGACCTGGCATTTTAAGCTCAAGCGTTGGAGGTTACAAGTCTTGGATGATGCATTCTCTGTGGGCTTTATGAGACCCATTACTCGAGGGCTTGAATGCCATTATGGCAGTGCTAAATTACTCACCTAATGGAGGTTCGTGGGGCCTATAAAAAGGATCTCCTACATTTCGTTTGGCACTCCATCAACAACATAACACATATTGCAGTATATATTTACTTTGTCATTCATACCTAGTTTTTAGTACCAAATAGTTCACGGAGTTCTGAGTTTTGAAGTGCACCATAATTTAAAAATATCAAGCAGTTGTAACTTGGGGACTTATTTTATGAGCTATCTACTCTTTTATGGGGGCAAAATGGTCTTAGTGAAATAGTTCAACTCGCTTCTGCTTTCTTTTTTGTATTCTAAAGTTTTATTTTACTAGCATTTGTAGTAGGTACTTAATTCTGTAATTTTTACTGTAGTTGTATTGCTGGAAATATACAAAACCAACAATCGTAAGACTATTTTTTTTCAGTAATTTCCAATGGCTACCAACACTGATAATGCGGCCGCCTCAGCTACCAACAATGATATATTGTTCTATCTCACTACCTTAGGCTTGTTGTTTACCTCAAGCATGATGCTCCTGTGGTGACTGAGACATAAATTGATTGTAAAAAATGTTTTGCTTATGATAAGTAGTGTAAGGGAGACTTCATGTGCCATAATACATTTTTGAACGGGATGGTTAATTCTTTGTATAATGTGTACAATCAGATCAAAACCTCCAAGGAACTCTAGAGTTCTTTGGTGTACGATGTGTACATTCAGATCAAGACCTCCAAGGAGCTCTGAAGTTCTTTGGAGAAAAGGTGTAAAAATGATGATCATGGAGCAAAAAGTTCGTGATCGGATGTTACTTGTGCTAGAAGTAAAACGCAACAGAATCAAAGTTGGTGATGATTTAATAACTACATTTTACGCATCCACGAGCACATAAAATATATTTAGGCATGATAATATATTAATTACTAAGATTAATAAGTAATTTAAATACTATTATTATAATTTATCTATATTAAGGTTAGATTAATATCATAGTATAGATTGTAATATCATAGGATATTTATCTTTGAAGCGAGTGGTTGTTTTGATTTCTCCCTTTGAAATCTTCTATAGTATTTTCCCGCCTTAATCCGGACATTGTGTGGGGAACGAGCTATCAGATCTTGCTTGATATCAAAGTTGAATTGGCCGATTTGTTCTTAATAAGCTCTCAATATTTTATTTTTCTAGTAATTCTTGACCACTCTTGAAAAAATGATGTGTTATCTAAATTACAGAATCAAATACACAAGTCATGAACTACAATTGAACACAAGAAGAAGAAAACCGAACTCTCCCTCTCAATGTGATGTAACCACTCTCCCCTTGTATCATATTTATAGGCATTTGGGCTACTCTATGGATCTTAAGGAGGATTAGGGCTAGGACTTTAATTCAACATTCCATATTAAGCTCTTCCTAATATGGTTGGGGTTACTAATATTAATTCAATCCACTTCCTTCCCCAATCCTAATTTACGAAATCGGGCTCCTTATTTAAATATGTTATTTCTCGTGTTTAAGAGTAGTATAGAATCAAATGCACTCGAACCTTATTATTATAAAGATTAAATCCACTTATAGGGTTTAATATAATAATCATCATCGAGCTCCTCAAGGGGACATCACCAACCCGCACGAGTCAGGACATAATTTCTAGTTATACTATTAATTATAATATAAATATTATTATCGCCCAAATACGAAGCATATTGAGCCGTTCAATGTGACTCTCACACATGATAAATCAAAGTAATGATTATTATAAATACACAATTAAGTACTATATACTAGAATTAAGAAATACTAATTATTCGAGATTTATGTTGTT
Source organism: Orobanche coerulescens (assembly GCA_033398695.1). Classification (NCBI taxonomy): domain Eukaryota; kingdom Viridiplantae; phylum Streptophyta; class Magnoliopsida; order Lamiales; family Orobanchaceae; genus Orobanche; species Orobanche coerulescens. The sequence continues at coordinate 33,278,982 of CM065818.1, forward strand.
CTTACAATTAGTACAAAAGAATCTATCTCACTGCGATCCAGTTCAACGTATGCAAGTATGCTAATATACGTTAATAGTCAAGACCAACTAATCTCAAGCATGCAATACAACCTTTCATATAATTCATCTAATATTTATATATGTTGTGAACTATTATATTATTTTATCAGGCACCGATAATATGATCTTCCATGGGACGTCAACAGACTACATTATTTATAATATAAAATAAATAAACAATACATTTGCATAACCATAACATGAATCAATATGCAAAATATGTGACGAAAATATAAGTAATATTCTTATAGGTAGCTAGAGGAAAATGAGATAATACAAGCATAAAATATGTTTTGCAGTATACAACCCTAATAATCTCCCACATATACCCAAAGCATGCTCTTAAGAATACTACTCTATTACATAGTCTATCATATCTCCCACTTATACTCAAAGTAATGCTACCATACATCGTAATCCCATTCCCCCCACATGCCCTTCAAAGACTCTTGGGGGAAAGTTTTTTGTGAAACGATTAGCAAGATTTATCCTTCGATGCAACCATGGCTAAAAATATATCTCCTTCCTTTATGAAGTATCGTAGGATATGGTACTTGCGGTTGATATATTTACTTGCCTTATAGACTCGTGGTTCCCTTAATTTTGCAACTGCATGGGTATTATCACAACAAAGTGTAATACTTTATGGCAAATTAGGAATCACATCTAAGTCCTGCAGGAAGTACTTAAGCCATACCACCCAGAGGTACTCGGCTTCCATGGTAGAGTCCGAGATGCATCTATGCTTCACACTCCTCCAACTAATGGCTCAACCTCCCAGAGTAAACACATAACCGGAAGTGGACTTGGACTTTTCATTGTCTGTTGAAAAATCCGAGTTAGTATAACCCAATAGACATAGGTCATGTGATTGATATACCAACATGTACTCCCTAGTCCTTCTCACGTGCTTGAGTATGTGCTTGACAGCAATCCAGTGTCCTGGTCTGGGGTTCAAAAGATATCTAGCAGCCATGCATACGACATGATAGATATCTGGTCTAATGCAAAGTGTAGCATGCATGAGGCTTCCCACTGCTGACACATAAGGGACCAGCTTCATGTCACCTACTCTTTTTGTGTCTTAGGAAACATATCTTTAGATAGTTGAATTCCATGCTTGTAAGGTTATTGAACCTTTCTTGGAATTCTCCATGCTAGAAGGCATTAGCACTGTATCGATATAGGATGCATGAAATAAGCATAATATTCTTTTATTGCATTTATGAATGATCCTAAGTTCAAGGATGTGGCTTGCTCCTCCCAAATCCTTCATATGAAACTGCTAAGATAGCCACACCCGTACACCTAATAACTCCTTCACTTTGTCTCCAGTCAGAATGATATCATCTACGTACAATGCAAGAACACCAATACGTTTCCATCATAGTTCTTATACACGCAACTCTCACTCAGATATTGGACGAATCTACATGACTCGACAACCTCTTCAAATCGAGTGTTCCAAGATATAGATGCTTGCTTAAGGCCATAAATGGACCTCTTAAATTTGCACACTAGGTGCTCTCTCCTTCAACAATAAATCCCTCTAGTTTGCGTATATAGATTTTCTTGTCTAGACTGCCACAACAATGCAGTCTTGACATCCATATGTCAAATTTCCATATCCAAATGCACAGCTATAGCTAAAAGAATCTGGATTGACAAACGTATGGCTACCAACTAAAGGTTTCATCGTAATCGATGCCCTCTTTTTGAGTGTAACCTTTCACTAGAACCTTAGCTTTGAAGGTTTTAACCTTCCCATCAGATCATTTCTTTCACTTGTAGATCTATTTACTCCCAATGGCTTGTACGCCATTAGATTGTTCTACTAGCTCTAACACTTGATTGGAATCCATAGATCCCATTTATGATTTATTGCTGTTTGCCGGGAGTCAGCATCTTTATTGTGGATTGCCTCCTTGTAAGTCCAGGGATCCAATTCATCCCCGGTTGGGACTGAGTCCGAAGACTTTCCATGCCTATGAATCATTCTGGTTGACTAAGAACCCACTCACTATGATGAGCCTGTTAGGAATATGCCCTTGAATGTCATTCAGAGGATGAGAGAGTGAGAGAATTTTATTGTAACTACGAATATTAAATTAAATGAAGGCATTTATTATTTGTATATTATTTCAAATCATTGGCATTATGATTTGATATATAGAATAATAGTCCTTGCATTTGAGAGCAAATATTCCACTCCTTATGAAGATAAGTAGATAGGCATTGGAAGTATTTATGGCTCAAATGCTTAATCGGTTCGCAAGTCGGTGAAACTTAACTGGGCATTAAGTTTAGACAAGGGTTGTGTAACTTGCACTTTGACTCAGTAATAGTTCGTGGTAGCATCCATTATATGTATGTTAATGGTATTACTATACTCGAACTCGACTCACCTCGATTCGATCATATGAATTTCACCCTAAGATAGTCAGTGACTGAATCGAAAGGTTGTGATAGGTATGCATGAACCTTTGACTTGAGGTTTCAGTAGTGTAACACCCAAATTCTCAAAAGGGACATTACACACCGTAGAACCTTCACAAGGTCTACCAGGCTAACACATGACACGTAATCCACAAAATAAATCCCATAAGACACCTCAATAATAATAAGTAGGGCCGCAGCCTCAGCCAAAATAGTTTAATTCAACACCAAAAAAACATAGAGTGACAAATATTCAGTTGCCCACACAGGGGACTTCAATTACATCATTAATCAATGATTATGGTAAAAGAAAAGACACCGACTCGAGCCTCATCATCATGTTGGGCCATCATTTGCATGCATGTCCCGTGCTGGCTCCTCAGCTCGCCCGGTACCTGAAATGCATAAGATGCATTTCCCCCATTTAAGGGGTTAGCATTCGAATAGCTACTGCAAGTACACAATTACACTACATTATATACATATACGATTCAACTCAGTTACTCATTTAGAAAGAATTTGAAAACAATATTCCGGAATATCATGTATTGCGTCAAACATCATTTTAATGACATTACATCAACTCATTTCATCACAACATTACCCATACTTGGTAACTCGCGGCCGCACCCATTAGTATCGACCCCTAGAGGCCCCGTCGGATCGTCCCTGGGTGGGAAACCACTTCCGCGGCCGTACCCATTAGTAGACCCCCAGAGGCCCCATCGGACCATCCCTGGGTGGAAGAACATTAACACACACACACACACGGTATCCCAATTCATAATCGTATCGAAGCCGTAAACCACATAACGAAATGTAATACATGTACTTGCCTTTAATAATATGGCGTGAAGGAAATGGCGAAAGGAAAAGGTTTCGTTCCGAATAATCTTCACAAATCTGCTCCTATCACAATAACGATATGCAAACAACCTCAATATTGCGGAAACATAATAATTCATCCTAGTTCTACCCACTGGGACATTTCATCGGACAATACGAGGTCATAAACAATCCCAACCTATTAACGGAGAAAACCTCGAATTCTAATCCGCAAAACTACAAGAGGAGTAAGGGATTATGATTACGCTATCGTAATCTAACAATCATATAAGCCAAATTGGACTAGAAGGATGAAAATCAAAACAAAACCCCAAAATCCCCAAAAGCTAGGTTTCTAAAGATATACCTCGATTTGAAGGCGAACCACAGATGATTTGGGGTTAGAGTGATGAGATAATGCCCCAAAATGCTTCTCAACTGAAGTTTAGATGAAGATTGGCCGAGCCCTAACTCAAGGGAGTGTTTTGTCGCGGAAGGAAGAAGAAAGGGTGAAGAATGGCTGAAATCGTCCGCTGCCAGTTTTAAATATTGGCAACCGTTAAGGCCGTAACACCTACACCATTACGGTCGTAATGGTGTTCACGACCTTACTGTCCAATATGATCAATCCCATTACTGCCGATACGAAAGGGACATTACGGCCGTAATGTATGAAGCCTTACGGCCGTAATGCATACCACCTTACGGCCGTAATGCATACCTGGCAGCAGGCCAGACTGGTCTGAAAACAACGGTTTGCCAACAACTGGGATGAAAGTACGAGGAATGAAGCCACAAATATACGAAGATATATATAGACGAGATAAACATAAAAACCATCACAAGCCTCCGGTCATCCGAAGGCCGGAATAAACGAATATTAGCATCAATGCCCAGGATAATAAGAATTTACAAAAATGACCCAAACATTCGAAAATCTAAACTTGAGACCTGATTGAGAACTCAGAAAGTTGTAACATATCCAAAATCATTAAAGGAACTTGAAGAAGTAATGGAACATCAGTATAGAACGAGATTGACGAGAATCGATCCTCAATGCGGAAAAGTTACACAATAAGTAAAATCTCATAAAAACAACTCCGAAACTTGTCCGGATGGTCATGGATACAGAACAAAATAGTTTCAGAATTTTAAAACAATAATAGGCGAGTCATCCGAAATGAAAATACACTAAAAATAAAAATTACTAAAAATAGAAAGTGCGGATATTACATTCTCTCCCCCTAAAAATAAGTTTCGTCCCGAAACATACAAAGCGAATAACTCAGGGTATCTCGACTTCATATTCTCTTCCGTCTCCCACGTGGCTTCCTCTGATCCATGTCTCGACCATTTCACTTTAACCAAAGAAATGGTTTTGTGCCTAAGTTGCTTCACACGACGCTCCAAAATTTGAATCGGTCTCTCTTGAAAGGTAACGTCGGGACCTAACTCAATCTCTCTAAAATCAATAATATGGCTAGAGTCCGGTACATACTTCCTAAGCTGGGAAACATGAAACACGTTATGCACGTGACTTAAGGACGGCGGAAATCCTAACCAATATGCAAGCTCTTCAACTCTCTTTAAAATCTCGAACGGTCCAATATATCTCGAACTAAGTTTAGCCTTTCGGACGAAGCGGTAAACTCCCCGTGTCGGTGACACCTTAAGCAAAACATGGTCTCCCACCTCAAACTCCAACGGTCGGCGACGCGTGTCGGCACAAGACTTTTATCGACTCTGGGCCGTTAACAACCTATCACGAATCAAAGTAATCTTCTCTCTCATCTCAACTACCATATTTGGTTCAGTGCCAGTCAAATCGGATGCATCATCCCAACACAACGGCAGTCTGCACTTCCTTCCATACAATGTCTCAAATGGTGCCATTTTGATCGAGGCGTGCCAACTATTGTTGTACGTGAAATCGATCAACAGCAAGTGCGACTCCCAATCATATTTCCAGCCTAAAGCACAAGCTCTCAACATATCCTCTAGCATCTGTATCGTCCGCTCCGACTATCCGTCTGTCTGGGGATGGTAGGATGTACTGAGTCTCAACTCAGTTCCCAAAGCTCGATGAACAGCCTGCCAAAAATGTGATACAAACCGGCCATCTCGATCCGAAACAATACTCTTAGGAGCCCCATGCAACCTCACGATCTCTGCAATAAACACTCATGCTAGTCTCTCTGGCCCCCAAGTATCCTTAATACCCATAAAATGAGCTGATTTGGTTAGTCGATCAACAATAACCCAAATCATGTTCATTCCAGTCCGAGTCCTAGGCATACTGGTAATGAAATCCATGGAAATGTCCTCCCACTTCCACTCCAGAATGGGAAGTGGTCGTAATAACCCCGCGGGTCGCTGATGCTCGATCCTAACCTGCTGAAAGGTCAAACACTTCGCCACAAACTCGCTAACGTCCGTCTTCAAATTGCTCCACCAGTAGTTACTCCTTACATCCGTGTACATTTTGATCGTACCAGGATGTATGGAATAAGGCGTAGTATGAGCTTCACTCAAGATCTTCTATCTCAACTCAATACCACTCGGTACACATAATATGCCGCGAAACCTTAAAATTCCATCATCTTGAACCACAAATCCAGGGGCTTTCCCCTTCTGCACGTCTTCCCTCAACTGGAATAAAAATGGATCATCATACTGTCTCGCCTTGATATCATCAACCAAAGATGAAGTGATTTCTAACGCACATAACTGACGTTGAACTCTCTGAACCCAAACTTCGATATCCTGACAAATCAAATCCCGCTGGATCCTGCTTTGAGGCGTAAGTACCTCTAACATCTGTAGCGCCATCACCTTACGACTCAACACATCTGCCACAACATTGCCTTGCCCGGATGATAAAGAATCTCAAGATCGTAATCTTTAATTAACTCTAACCACCTACGCTGTCTCATGTTCAACTCTTTTTGACTGAAGATATGCTTCAGACTCTTGTGATCCGTGTAAATCTTACACGACGATCCATAGAGATAATGCCTCCAAATTTTTAAAGCGAAGACGACCGCAGCTAACTCTAAATCATGCGTAGGGTAATTTGCTTCATAAGGTTTCAACTGACGGGACGCATAAGCAATAACCCTATCTCTCTGCATCAAAACACATCCGATCCCGAGGCTCGAATCATCACTATATACCACAAAATCCTCATTCCCCTGAGGCAAAGCTAAAACTGGTGTGGTAGTCAACTGTCTCTTCAACTCATCAAAGCTATTTTGTCTATCTGCGTCCCACTCGAACTTCTGAGTCTTCTGGAGTAACTGAGTGAGTGGTCTAGTGACCTTAGAAAATCCTTCAACAAACCTACGGTAATAGTCCGCAAGTCCTAGAAAACTCCTCACTTCCTTTACATTCTTAGGCGGTTCCCATGCCATTACTGCCTCTACCTTCTGCGGATCTACCCGAACTCCCTCCGCTGAAATCACATGCCCGAGGAATATCACTTCCTTGAGGCAAAACTCACACTTAGAGAACTTCACATACAACTGTTCAGCTCTCAAAATGTATAACACAATCCGGAGATGTAAAGCGTGCTCCTCCTGACTCCGGGAATAGAAACGAATGTCGTCGATAAAGACAACTACAAATTTGTCCAGATACTCAATAAAAACTTTGTTCATCAACTACATAAACACTGCCGGGGCATTGGTTAGCCCGAAAGGCATAACCACAAACTCGTAATGGCCATATCTCGTCCGAAAAGCGGCTTTCGGTATATCGCGATCCTAAATCCTTAACTGATAATAACCCGATCGTAAGTCAATCTTCGAGAAGACTGTCGCTCCTTGAAGCTATTCAAATAAGTCGTCAATTTGGGGAAAAGGGTATTTGTTTTTTATGGTCAACTTGTTCAATTCGAGATAGTCGATACATAAACGAAGTGGTCCATCCTTCTTCTTAACAAAAAGCACATGCGCACCCCAAGGTGATGCGCTCGGTCGAATATACCCCTTATCTAGCAATTCCCCCAACTGTTTATTCAGTTTTAACATCTCCGAAGGTGCCATACGGTACGGTGCTCGAGAAACAGGAGCCGCATTCGGCTCTAGATCAATAGGAAACTCAACCTCCCGTTGCGGTGGTAATTGTTAGGCGTATTTTTATACGCTTATTTATCATTATTTCGTATTATTTTGGCGAATAAATTTGCATAAATGAGCTTTTAATGCCTTATTCTTGTATGTTTGACAGGAGATTGGAGTCCGGAAGCTAAAACGAGGCGAAACGGGTGAAAATGGCGAATTTTGGCCGTGGGCCGCGGCACACGCAGAGGGCCAGCAGGCACCAGAGTAGACTGTACTCTGAGCCGCGGCACATACTTGGTGAGCCGCGGCCCAGAAGAAACACACAGCGCCCATGTTTTAATTTGCACGCCGTGTGCCGCGGCACAGATTTAGTGAGCCGCGGCACACTGGGCAGTTTTGGTGTGCTCCGCGCAGGTTTGGGGCATTTTGAAGCCAGCTCTCGACCTACTCACACGGACGCGATTTGGAGGCTGTTGGGAGCTATAAATAAGGGTTTAAGACCCTAATTAATCATCTTGGAGGCTTGGGAAAAGGAGGATCATAGAAGAACTATCACAGACGAGAGAAGCAGAAGACATCAAAGGCAGAGGGCGGAAGCCAGAAGAACGGAGGAATCCGAACTCTTCATCTGCGTTTGATTTTCATGCTTTTAATTATTAATTCTGTATTTTCATTATTTAGCATGTCAGGCTAAAACCCTTGTTCTAGGATTTTGATGAAACCTAAGTTTTGACGGATTTGCTTTAGATTATCTATATAATTCCCTTTTCTATTGAGTTTTCCCAATTGATTTTAATGCTTTCAATTGTCTGGCCAATAATCATGGTTCTAAAAAACGCTAGGCGCTAGGCGTTCGGATTGCTAACGCCTAGCGCCCAGAGGATTATTCGGAGATTAATCGGGGATTAATCGGACTAGGCGGATTTATTTTTTATTATTATTTTAATTATTTTATATATGTAAAATTATATATATGTAAAATAATTAAAAATAATTAAAATTTAATCATTTAAACAGATATATAATCAATTATATATTAAATTTGAAATATTTATATAGATATCAAGGAGTCCATAATATCCATAATATCTCAATTTAGGAATTTATAGTACTATTGGAACAAAATAAAGAAACCAAAAAGTATAACCGTCTAGGCATCCACCTAGTCGCCCATGTAGTTAGGAAATTTGAAACATTGATATAGGTATAAAGTAGTCTATAGTATCCATAGTATCTTAACTTGCCTTCATAGGCACCCGCCAGCCAGCCTAGACGACCGATTAATTACCCAAACGCCCAGTACAAGCGCCTAGGCTATAATCGGAACGGCAGAGGACCTTCTAGGGATTAATCGGAGGATTAATCGGCCTAGGCGGGGATTTTTAGAACACTGCCAATAATTGGATTGTTTTAATTACCTTACTCGAATCGGGAGAGGAGAGTTGGTGAGGAACTATTGGTGAGGACCGTTTTATTCTGTGAGATGGGAATATACTCATAGGAACTACGTGGCCTTTGGAGATTTTATGCTTTTTGCCTATTGACGAATTAATTCACCTAGGGATAGAGTGCGTTATTCGCCTTTAGAAAAATCTATTGACCTCGGGAGAGGCGGTAGAGTATTTTAGCAATCTCCGCCTTCAATAAATTGGTAAAATCATTAATTTCAGATAATCGAGAGTAAATTCGGATAAACTGAGGTGGATTCATAATCCTAGAATTATCCATCATTTGATTTTCCTTATTTGATCGATCGTTTATACTGTTTAGTCTTTATTAATTCTTTTAGTAATTAATTGCAACCCAAAATTCGATTGTTCAAATAAAACTAGAATACATAAAAATCGGTAGTTAGTGACTCAGTCCTCGTGGGAACGATACTCACTCATCACTTTATTACTTGTCAACGATAACGTGCACTTGCGTTAACGAAAAATCCGCAACAAGTTTTTGGCGCCGTTGCCGGGGATTGAGTTTTACTAATATCGATTTCAGTATTTCTAGTCTTAGTTTGAACATTTTTTTTTATTTACTTATTTTTGTGTATTTTATTTTATTTGTTTGTCCTTTCAGGATCTTTCGTGTAGTGCATGAGAAAATTCGGTAACGAAGGCCTACTACCTTTGGATACCGAACTCGAGCGCACTCTTCGAAGAAACAAGAAGGAGAAACGACAGTTACCAGCGAAAGTCAACATGGCCGATAATATCGAAAATCACGGAGGAAATAATATTGTGCAGCAAGCTCAACCGGAAATGTCACTTCGAGATTATGCTATGCCGCAAATTAACGCAAACTTTTCGGGGATTCGGCGTCCCACCATTCAGGCGAACAACTTCGAAATCAAGCCTGCAATTATTCAGATGGTACAATCGAGCCAGTTCTGTGGTTTGTCGAACGATGACCCCAACGCACACATCGCGTCTTTTCTCGAGATTTGTGACACGTTCAAGAACAATGGTGTCACCGACGATGCTATCCGTTTATGGATTTTCCCTTTCTCTTTGAGGGATAAAGCAAAATTGTGGTTGAATTCTTTACCGCCGGGCTCGATCACGACATGGGCGGAATTAGCGCAAGCCTTCCTTGCTAAATTCTTCCCACCTTCAAAGACGGCGAGGTTACGAAACGAGATCACCACCTTTGGTCAATATTATATGGAATCGCTCCACGAGGCGTGGGAGCGATACAAAGATTTGCTAAGGAGATGCCCGAATCATGGCCTTCCGGACTGGCTTCAGATTCAGACGTTCTATAATGGTTTGAGTGCCTCTACATGCACTCTCGTGGATGCAGCAGCCGGAGGAGCCTTAATGGGAAAAACTATGGCTGAAGCACATTCTTTGTTGGAAGATATGGCCGCAAATGCATATCAATGGCCATCTGAAAGAGTAACTCTGAAGCGAGTCATGGAAATTTCAAATAATGATCCAATCTCTACATTGTCAGCCCAAGTCGCAGCATTAATGCAGCAGCTTCAAGCATTTTCGCATGCTCCTTCCCCCGTTACCATTGAGTCTTGCAATTGGTGTAACGGATCTCACCCTAGCGCGGAGTGCCAAGTCGGAAACCCGTTCGAGCAGCCCCCAATTGAACAAGCTCAGTTCATAGGAAACGGAAACCGGCAAAATAATCCGTACTCCAACACGTATAATCCGGGATGGCGTAATCATCCCAACTTCTCATGGAGAAACGGACAGAACTCGAACCAGTCTCCGTTCACTCAAAACCAACAGCAGCCTCCTCCCGCTCCAAAAGTTTCTCTCGAGGAAGCAATTGCGAAATTGGCAGCGAATACGAGTCAATTCATGACCCGTACTGAAGCAACATTGCAAAATCATTCCGCCTCCATTCGCAACTTGGAAGTCCAACTGGGCCAGATTGCTAATGTGTTGACAACCCGCCCGGAGGGAGCATTGGCAAGTACGACCGAGACAAATCCTAGAGAAAGTCTAAATGCGATCAGTTTGAGAAGCGGGAAGGAGGTGTGTGACCAGCCCGAGAGAAGTGAAAAGAGAAGTGAAATTGAGGAGAAGAAAAATTTAGCGACGGAGGAATCACAAGATTGGAGACCCTTGATAACGTTTCCAGATAATCCGAAGGCATGTGTACCACCCGTCCCATTTCCGCAGAGATTACAACATAAAAAGGCGGACAAACAATTCTCTAAGTTCTTCGACGTGTTCAAGAACCTTCATATTAACATTCCATTTGCCGACGCGTTGGAACAAACGCCAAGCTACGTTAAATTCATGAAGGAGATCTTGTCAAAGAAAAGAAAACTCGAGGAGTTTGAGACAGTCGCCTTGACGGAGGAGTGCAGCGCGATTCTTCAGAAAAAGCTTCCGCCAAAATTGAAGGATCCGGGAAGTTTCAACATACCGTGCACCATGGGGAATATATCTTTTAATAAGGCGTTGTGCGATCTCGGTGCTAGTGTTAACCTCATGCCTCTGTCCATTTTCAAAAAGCTAAGAGTTGGAGAAGCAAAGCCGACGACGGTCTCCTTGCAACTAGCGGATCGATCTATTAAGTATCCGAGGGGAGTGATTGAGGACGTGTTAGTAAAAGTGGATAAATTTATCTTTCCAGCGGATTTTATTGTTCTCCATATTGAGGAAGATCAAGATATCCCGATTATCTTGGGACGACCATTTTTAGCGACCGACAGAACTCTCATAGACGTGGGAAAAGGGGAATTAACTCTGTGGGTTCAAGACGAGCATGTCACGTTCCAAGTGTTCAAATCCTTTTCATGTTCGGGAGGTGTTGATAAGAGCTCACAAAGTGAAAGTGTGGAGGCCGTTGCGAAAGAAAGACACCAAAAAATCGTCGGTCGAAAAATTCAGATTCCGTTTCAGATGGTCCAACTTTTAAGAAAGATGTAGAACGAGTAGCATTTCTCAAGCATGTGAACATGCCATCATCTCCATCTGACCAGACACAATCGGAAAAGTCTGCTGCTGTCATAAGTTCGTTCGTGAAAGAAGAAAATAAGCCGGAAGTCAAATGGACGTCTAGTCATGAGAAAAACGGGTGTTTCGGAAAGTTGTTCTCATCAAAACCTTTCCGCAACCAACATTGGGTGTCCGAACCGAAAATCGAATCGTTAATGACCGATGGTCAAAATTTTAAAAACCATATTAACGGTTCGATGAACGGGGCGGAGATCAAATGGAGTTTGCGAAAGCTTAACCGATTTTTAAATAGGTCCGGCTGAAGACTATAAACTTAGCGCTTCTCGGGAGGCAACCCGAGTTCTTAGTTGTAGATTTTTGCGTTTCTGTATTTTTCTTGCATTCTTGAATTTTTATTTTTCATCATTTTGTGCTTTGATTTGCTTTTACCTCTCGTCTTGATGTTTTCGTTTAAAAATTTTGTGCAGGAATCACTCCAGGGGAGGAAATCAGTGATGGGACGCGGCACGCACCAGTTGATGGAACATGGCCAAACAAACTGTACTATGTGCCGCGGCACGATCTTACTGAGCCGCGGCACACCAGGTCACTGAGCCGCGGCACACCAGGTCACTGAGCCGCGGCACACATTCCCTGAGCCGCGACACACTAACACGTTGAGCCGCGGCACGCCTAAATTGAGCCGCGGCACCCGGCGGTATTACAAAAAAGTCCCAGGCCGACTGTACTCTGGGCCGCGGCTCACTTATGTTGTGCCGCGGCCCCCGTCGCAATATAAGAATGCCCAGGTATACTTCATACATTCGATCGGCCAGCACAAGGTCCCTTCTTCCTTCCTTCGCACAATGAGGTCAGTCGATACCCTTCTCTTAGTCTTCTTCTCAAATTCTTCAGGTAAATCTCGATCTCTTAAGCATAATTGATACACGATTTGAAAAGTGAATTAAAGTTATATGTTGCTAGTTGTACTTCAATGTTTTCTCAAAAATGGAGTTAGAATATGGTGATTATGGTATTTGATTGTGATGGGATTGGTGAACGAATTGATGATGTTAGTTGTCGTTTTTCATGGCTATTATCTATGTTATTATTTTTGGGATTTGGAGTTAACCATTAAAATTCTTGTTCTTCATTTTAACTTGTGCATACCAAGTGTTTGATAAATTTCAGCAATGAAAAATTGGTAAGCCAAGCATTTTCAAATTATATGCAACGAATCATTTTATCGAATTACATTATCCCCAACCCTTACATCATGTTAAACTTGAGAGCTCGTACTTAACTTCCTCTTTGATGATGCAAGCTCATTTATTCACGCTCCGCATGATGTAGTCGAGAAGCGTGCAAGCTCGCCGGATGACGCCGGCACTAGCTCGTGAGCTGTTTGTAGGGGAGTACTTGACCTTTCACTTTTATTGCATATTATATTTTGTCCATTGAGGTCAATGTACGTCCTAAGTTTGGGGGGAGTCTATTTCTGTTGCTACATTTACTGCTGTACTTATTTCGTTGCACTTTTTATTATTTTTAGTTATCTTTTTGTCGATAGCCTTGCTTGTCATGATTTTACTCTTATTCGTGAATTTTTCGTGCTTCTATTTGTGTAATACTGATGTTACGACACTGTTTTTCTCTCTGAAGAAACGGTCGAGTTTTAGTCGAGTTGTAATCAGTGATTTCTATTTCTGCTAAGTCCTCATTTGGGTCCGAAATTTTTTCGTAATTGTAGAGGTCTTAGCGGATAAGAGAGGATACATACGTGTTTTAAAATCATCGTCGATACGTTTGGTTACATTTTTCGGTTAGCTAGTCGTCCAGTTACATAAGTCGTGTTGGCGCTTAGATTGAGTTTAGAGTCGGTCAGTTTTTTCCCAAAAGTCGAGTTATTTTTGTTCTATGATGGGAAGTCTAGTAACCGGGGGTATTCACGTGACCCGTTGTTTACTCTCGCGTAAAACGAAGACCCTGATTAGACTAGTGATTTAGAAATTTCACATGTACCGAAGACGGGAAGCCTAGTAACTGGGGGTATTCGCGTGACCCGTTGTTTACTCTCGCGTGAAACAGCGACCTTGATTCGGACATGCGGGAATAGCTTTGCGAGTTCTTTCTCCGCTGTGGAGGGGAACTTAGTAACTAGAAGCATCCATGTACCCCATGAGTGTCTTTTACGTCAAACGGTTTCCCAATACATGAGAATGGAAGTTCCACCCTAGGATTATCCCGATGAAACATCCCGAGATCCGAACCTAGTGGTCAACTCGAATCAATTTCTTGAGCATATATATATAAGGGAATACTGTCCGAGGATTATTTTTTGATGAAACTCGTGAAAATTTTGCCATTAGGCGTGGAACAGGCGAATTAGCTTGTTTATTTTAACCTTTCATATTGACGGTCGATTAAATTCACGTTTGTTAATCTTTGAGCTGGATTTTCTTCATGAACGAGTGATTAGGACTGAACTTGGTTACTTTGCGGAATCAGTGTTCTGAGTGTAGCTCGCCATTACGATCCTCGTATTATTCAGAGATAATTTCAGGGTAGTATTGATTAGGTTGAGCACTATGAGTTGCACGATTATTCGCGATATTCTTTTGTTGAAATTAATTCTTTTTGCTTGAGGACAAGCAAAGGCTCAAGTTTGGGGGTATTTGTTAGGCGTATTTTTATACGATTATTTATCATTATTTCGTATTATTTTGGCGAGTAAATTTGCATAAATGAGCTTTTAATGCCTTATTCTTGTATGTTTGACAAGAGATTGGGATTCGGAAGCTAAAACGAGGCGAAACGGGCGAAAACGGCGAATTTTGGCCGTGGGCCGCGGCACAAGACAAGTGGGCCGCGGCACACGCAGAGGACCAGCAGGCACCAGAGTAGACTGTACTCTGAGCCGTGGCACAGACTTGGTGAGCTGCGGCCCAAAAGAAACACACAGCGCCCAGGTTTTAATTTGCACGCCGTGTGCCGCGACACAGTGAGCCGCGGCACACTGGGCGGTTTTGGTGTGCTCCGCGCGGGTTTGGGCCGTTTTGAAGCCAGCTCTCGACCTACTCACACGGACGCGATTTGGAGGCTGTTGGGAGCTATAAATAAGGGTTTAAGACCCTAATTAATCATCTTGGAGGCTTGGGAAAAAGGAGGATCATAGAAGAACTATCACAGACGGGAGAAGCAGAAGACATCAAAGGCAGAGGGCGGAAGCCAGAAGAATGGAGGAATCCTAACTCTTCATATGCGTTTGATTTTCATGCTTTTAATTATTAATTCTGTATTTTCATTATTTAGCATGTCAGGCTAAAACCCTTGTTCTAGGATTTTGATGAAACCTAAGTTTTGATGGATTTGATTTAGATTATCTATATAATTCCCTTTTCTATTGAGTTTTCCCAATTGATTTTAATGCTTTCAATTGTCTGGCCAATAATTGGATTGTTTTAATTACCTTACTCGAATCGGGAGAGGAGAGTTGGTGAGGAACTATTGGTGAGGATCGTTTTATTCTGTGAGATAGGAATATACTCATAGGAACTACGTGGCCTTTTGGAGATTTTATGCTTTTTGCCTATTGACGAATTAATTCACCTAGGGATAGAGTGCGTTATTCGCCTTTAGAAAAATCTATTGACCTTGGGAGAGGCAGTAGAGTATTTTAGCAATCTTCGCCTTCAATAAATTGGGAAAATCATTAATTTCAGATAATCGAGAGTAAATTCGGATAAACTGAGGTGGATTCATAATCCTAGAATTATCCATCATTTCATTTTCCTTCGTTGATCGATCGTTTATACTGTTTAGTCTTTATTAATTCTTTTAGTAATTAATTGCAACCCAAAGTTCGATTGTTCAAATAAAACTAGAATACATAAAAATCGGTAGTTAGTGACTCAGTCCTCGTGGGAACGATACTCACTCATAACTTTATTACTTGTCAACGATAACGTGCACTTGCGTTAACGAAAAATCCGCAACAGTAATCCCAGCAAGTCATTCGGAAATACGTCAGGATATTCGCTAACAACTGGAATCGAAGACATGTCAACTCCACCATCTTCTGCCTTCAGAGTGTAACACCAATAGCCGACACACCCCTGGTTCAGAAGTTTCATCTCTTTCAAGGCACTAATCACATTTCTCGATCTACCCGGCTTACAACCAACAAGAGTATGCTCTGTGCCATCCTCGGCCACTATCGAGATAGTACGAGTCCGATAGTTCATGATAGCACAGTGATGATCCAACTAATTGTCCCCGAAGATCAAATCCTCACCCTTAAGGTCTACAACAATGAGGTTCGAGGGCCAATCCCGGCTCCCGATCCTCACTGGGCAATCTCTAACCTCACGGTTCCCAACCATATGATCCCCAATAGGCATACCCACTACAAACAGTTCACACTCGAACAAGCAGTCAATACCGATATGACATATACAATCCGAAGCAATAAAATAGTGAGTAGCACCCGAATCAAAAAGCACCAAAACCAGATGAGAAAGGATCTGAGTGGTACTTGATGCCACCGGAATGTCTGTCTCCTCTGCACGTCTCATCTGATATAACCAGGGGTGTACCGAGCCCGCACTCGATATCGCACGGCAATCTGGCTGACCCCGACCCCTACCACGGCTCGAACTATGAGGAACCTGAGTGGCTGGAGTCTTTTGATCTACGCTAATCTCTTTTTGAACGGCAGTGGTAGTTGGAGCGCTAGCGGCCCTGGTAGCCCTCTCGCAGTTGGCTTCCCGATGTCCACTCTGCCCGCATGTGAAGCAATTAACTAACGGATAAGGATAATCTTTCAGTACATGCTCGGGACGATTGCAGTTAAAGCAAACTCTACCACCAGGGACTGAGGACTGAACCGGATGGTTATTCTGGAAACCTCCGGCCTGAGGGAATGATCTCTTCCCAGATGTAGGAGCAGATGGAGACTTCGAAAAACTGCCATCAATCTTCTGTTTCTTTGCCTCGGAACCCAACTCTGACTCTGGAACTGCCATCTCAATCGCTAGAGCGTGATCCTGGTACTCCTTCAATGTGGCACACATGAGTGGTGCCATGCTCTGTCTGATATGCGGCTTCATGCGCATATTAAAGCAGCGAATCTTATCAGCCTCGGTCCTCACTTACTCTTTCACATATCCCAGCTGCTGGTTATAAGTGATGATAGCCTGAGAGATCGGTACATCCTGAGGCGTAGCATTAAAGAACTCCACGATCCTACGCTCCCGAACTTGAGGTGGGCAATACTCCGCGTCCATAGCGGTCTTAAACTCCTCCCATGTAGCTAAACGGTCCCTGGGCATCACAGCTTCCCACCACTCCACAACTTTCTTATCCAGGAGGTACTGAGCAATAGGTACCCTCCTATCATCATGACAAGCCATGGCATCGAACGTCCTACCCATCTGAAAAGGCCAATTCTCCCAACCCAAGGAGTCAGTAGAACCAGCGAAGCGAGGGGGGTGCATCTTGGTTACTTTCTAAAGCCATTTACTAGCTTCATCTTCTGGAGTCGGGGGCGGATTCTGACGTCCACCCTGAGCTATCTGAGCAAGCTGAGGTACCAACTGATGAAGTACAGCAGTAGCTCCAATGTCGGCATTAATACCCGACGGCTGATCCTGACTGACTGACAAATTCTGCTGCCCGTCAGAACTCAAGGGTAGAGTATTCAGCACTGAATGAGAGGCCGAATCTTCAGAGGACTGAGAAAGCAGAACTTCCTCACTATTAGCACCATGACCACGGCCTGGCCCGCGTCCCCTAGCTGGTCTACCGCGACCTCTCAATATACTGAAGAAAAGAATTGAAAAGAACAAGATCAGAAAAATTCACAGTTTACAAAGTTGGTACCACAACTCATAATTCAAATCTACACAAGGGAAATGAATTACAGAAATGTAAGAGTTCGAGGAGACCCACAGGCGCGGGTCGCACGAAGATATGGTAGCACGATGATGTTGGGGTCAACAACTGACTCTTACGACATGACTGACAGACCCAAAATTAACCAACAACCTAGGTATTCATAACCTCAAGGCACTGATACCATAAATATAACACCACAATTCTCAAAAGGGACATTACACACCGTAGAACCTTCACAAGGTCTACCAGGATAACACATGACACATAATCCACAAAATAAATCCCATAAGACACCTCAATAATAATAAGTAGGGCCGCGACCTCGGCCAAAATAGTTTAATTCAACACCAACAAAACAGAGAGTGACAAATATTCAGTTGGCCACGCAGGGGACTTCAATTACATCATTAACCAATGACTGAATAAACATGGTAATAGAAAAGACACCGACTCGAGCCTCATCATCATGTTGGGCCATCCTTTACATGTGTGTCCCGTGCCGGCTCCTCAGCTCGCCCGGTACCTGAAATGCATAAGACGCATTTCCCCCATTTAAAGGGTTAGCATTCGAATAGCTAGTGAAACTACATAATTACACTACATTATATACATATACGATTCAACTCAGTTACTCATTTAGAAAGAATTTGAAAACAATATTCCAGAATATCACGTATTGCGTCAAACATCATTTTAATGACATTACATCAACTCATTTCATCACAAAATTACCCATATTTGGTAACGCGCGGTCATACCCATTAGTATCGACCCCCAGTGGCCCCGTCGGACCATCCCTGGATGGGAAACCACTTCCGCGGCCGTACCCATTAGTATAGACCCCCAGGGGCCCCCCCAGACCATCCCTGGGTGGAAGAACATCAACACACACACACACACACACGGTATCCCAATTCATAATCGTATCGAAGCTATAAACCACATAACGAAATGTAATACATGTACTTGCCTTGAATAATATGGCGTGAAGGAAATGGCGAAAGGAAAAGGTTTCGTTCCGAATAATCTTCACAAATCCGTTCCTATCACAATAACGATATCAAACAACCTCAATATTGCAGAAACATAAGAGTTCATCCTAGTTCTACCCGTTGGAACATTTCATCGGACAATACGAGGTCATAAACGATCCCAACCTATTAACGGAGAAAACCTCGAATTCTAATCCACAAAACTACAAGAGGAGTAAGAGATTATGATTACGCTATCGTAATCTAACAATCATATAAGCCAAATCGAACTAGAAGGATGAAAATCAAAACAAACCCCAAAAATCCCCAAAAGTTAGGGTTCTAAGGATATATCTCGATTTGAAGGCGAACCACGGATGATTTGGGGTTAGAGTGATGATATGATGCCCCAAAATGCTTCTCAACTGAAGTTTGGATGAAGATTGGTCGAGCCCTAACTCAAGGGAGTGTTTTCGTCGCGGAAGGAAGAAGAAAGGGTGAAGAATGGCTTAAATCGTCCGCTGCCAGTTTTAAATACTGGCAGCCGTTACGGCCGTAACACCTACACCATTACGGTCGTAATGGTGTTCATGACCTTACTGCCCAATATGCTCAATCCCATTACAGCCGCTACGAAGGGGACATTACGATCATAATGTATGAAGCCTTACGGCCGTAATTCATACCACCTTACAGCCGTAATGCATACCTGGCAGCAGGCCAGACTTGTCTGAAAACAATAGTTTGCCAACAACCGGGATGAAAGTACGAGGAATGAAGCCAAAGATATACGAAGATCTATATAGACGAGATAAACATAAAAACCATCACAAGCCTCCGGTCATCAGAAGACTGGAATAAATGAATATTAGCATCAACACCCAGGATAATAAGAATTTACAAAAATGACCCAAACATTCGAAAATCTAAACTCGAGACCTGAATGACAACTCATAAAGTTGTAACATATCCAGAATCATTCAAGAAACTTGAAGAAGTAATGGAACGTCAGTATAGAACGAGATTTACGAGAATCGAGCCTCAATGCGGAAAAGTTACATAATAAGTAAAATCTCATAAAAAAGACTCTGAAGCTCTTTCGGATGGTCATGGATACAGAACAAAATAGTTTTAGAATTCTAAAACAATAACAAGCGAGTCGTCCGAAATGAAAAAACACTAAAAATAGAAATTACTAAAAATAGAAAGTGCGGATATTGCAAGTAGGAGATGTATTTGTGACATTAATGTTAGTCATTAGAGTAGTTCGATCTAATCACCGATTGGTAGGCCAACCTTGAAGTGCAACTTAGTGGACAAATAGCAGTCTCTACTGAATACCAAAATATGATTCTTTCTTGTGTAAGTGAGCAGGTAAATGTCGTATGCTGTTAATGGCAAATGAGACCATAAATCTTTGGCCAGAGCATTTAGAGCTAGTAGTATTTGATACACGAGAGCTTGGTGATCTCAATTTGCATTAACAAATGCATAAAGTCAAGTTACAATAGGGTTTGACTTTACCGTGACCCTAATATTTAACCAGGGCATAAATGGTTTTGGAATGATTTTATCATTTATTCTCAGTTAGGTTACGGTGTGGGCCACGGGACTGGCTAGGTGGTGCTAACACTCATTGGATCCTTTGCTAACTGAGACGAACCTACAGAGTCATGGCACAAGAATTGATGACGGATTATATTTAGCTTATTCTCTCTAGGTTAATATTAGACTTTATATATCTAATTTAATTTATTAGATAAATGAAATCAGTCTTGTGAATTAAATACATTACTAGGTAATTAATTTAATTTATATTATTTCTTAGAGAAATTATTTTTAATATAATTAATTAATTGGATTAATTAATTGTATTAATATTAAAACATACTAAGGTTTATCTATCGGGCTAGATTCACGATGGTTCATTTCACAAACCGAAACGAACCAATATTTTTATCTCATGTTGGCCGTCCCACCTCACCCCATCATTTGATGGTGTAATATCTCATTTTGTTCCTTTGTGAGATATGATGAGATATTTGATTTATTAGTTTATACATGGTGTATAAACAAATCAAAGTTCTTTGGTGTGTAGTATGTTGTAGATTGATTTATATATCAAGTTTACAACACATCAAGACTGCAAAATATCACCATTATATCCCTTGGTCGTGAGCTTTGTGAGGAGGGAGAGAGCATTTTTATTATTTCATACACTTGTGTTTTAAGTGTATTTCGAGAGAAAAACTATTTTATAAAATACTTAGAGTATTTATAAAATAAAAACTAAGCTAATTCTATCAATTTCTAGCCGTATACTTAGTATAAGTTGATAGAAATATTTTCAGATCATCTTTTGACATGTGATACGTAGAGGCACGGCGGTTTCGGTGCTCAGGAATTTTCTAAAGCTTGGCTCGGTTTATTCAACATTTAATCAAAGACTTCAAGGGTATGATTTCTATTTCATGCTTTGTTTTCTTTATTATATACTCGTATATACTCGGTTTATTTCGGTTAGATCGATTTTATTTTTCCACTACGTAACTCGATTTTAATTACCGAATCCCATCAGTGGTATCAGATCTTAGGTCCATGCAATCGATTTCATCTAAAATTTAGTTTTCATGATTTTGTATTATAATATAAATCTATTTTTCTTTTGAAAAACTGATTTGTGTATGTAATGTAAAAATTAAAAAAATCTCATTTTTGTATTCGGGATGAAAAGACGAGCCGGAAAAGTAGCCGGACCCAGCGGCTCGGATCTGCGGGACAGTGCCATAAGAAACCGGGAGTAGCTGCCGAGACACTGTCGGCGCAAGCCGGCAGTGTACTCCCTGCACTTGTAACACTCCGAGATATTCAGAGTAATTACAGCGCCGTAAATCCTTTAAGTAAGGATTTACAAGGCTAATTAAAAGAAATGTAAATATAATTCAACCGTACAACTGAAGTTCGAAATACAGAACTGGTTCAATTGATCCAATGAGTCAACTTATACAACCATATCGAAAATGACATTATTAAAACATACGTACTCGAGCACTAAAGTGATCCAAGAAGACAAATCACAATAACAATAAACATCAACCACATCACTGAGCCATTTCATCGTCATGTCGGTACTGTGGTTGCCTCCCCGCTCCTCGGCTACTTGAACATCAAAACAATGTCCACAAGGGGTTAGCAAAACAATGCTAGTACAAGTATCATAATACATAAATCATCAGTGCATCATAAAACATGCAGAATGGACTTCCGTCATCGGAATCCAACGATGTGAATCCTCACGATTCCATCAATCACATTACAGGGTAATCCAGCGATCCAGCGCCCTTGGTATAGATCCCCATGATGATCCCGTCGGACCAACGCATGGTGGAAAACCCGTCCAGCGATCCAGCGCCCTCAGCATAGATCCCCATGATGATCCCGTCGGACCAACGCATGGTGGACATTCGATCCAGCGCCCTCAGCATAGATCCTCATGACCCCCCCAGATCATTTATACCATAAACCAATCAATTATGTATACATATATGCATTTCAATATGTTCATCAATACGAACAATTAACAACGAATACCACGAGAAATTAAAGAAATAAATCTCATATTCGACAACATGAACAAAACCATGTGCATAATCAAAGTTCTAATATAAATCAAACTCAACATATGATACTTTCCTCGAAAATGGCAAGAATGAAATACTCCAACAATGACATGCGTCCGTATGCCACAGCCCCTCGATCGTCCCCTATGCAAGGCTCGGACCTAAGAAATAATAAAGAATTCCTCTCACGTCGTACGAAAGTCTAACAATCCGGTTTACGGCCGCAAGCTCTAAAAATGAATTCTGCCTGAACTACTTAGCGTGCGCTACGTACTCTACGTAACGTGCGCTAAGCCTGCCTGTTAACGTATGCAATTGACCAAGTCTAGCGTACGCTAGCTGTGTACTGACAGTCCTCTCTGATCAGCCGACTGTCCTGCCTGATGACATAATGTACATTACGTACCAAACGTAGCGTATGTTACTCATTCCCGATAGCGCACGTTAATATGCCTATCTTAGCGTGCGCTAACTGTGCATGGCAGTTTACTACTGGGCAGAAAACTTGAGCTAAAGGTGACGAAACTCATGAAATCTACAGTGTTAATACATGCCATCTCCGTGCATATCATGCTCATACGGTTTGTGAAAGATCTTTATGTATTAAATGACTATGAGATACAAGGATACGTATAATCATAACAACACCATAATTCATCTTTGATCTTCAAGAAATATCCTAAGTTCAATCCATTTCATGTCCCAAAACATATGATTCCTTTATGTAAAGACATAAGAACTTGGTAATCTCCATATACTGGTCATAATCGGTTTTGAAGATACATGAATATGCTTAGGAGTCCACATACTAAAAAGGTTCAATGGATTATACGATGAATAAGTGCCGAAACGTCAAAAATATCCTTCTAACACATGATGTTCGACTACTAACGAATTTAACTGACTAGATAATCCAAAATCATGATCAAAACGTCCTTCAGAATATTACTAATATTGGTGAAGAATCACCTACCTCAAAGTGGTGAAGAACACGAAAGAACTAGAAGAAATCCAACACCGAGAGCTTGAACAACAATCTCCAATGATCTACAATCTTCGACTCGAGCTAGGATGCTGATATGAAGGATTTAGGATGAAGAGAGTAATTCTCTAAGTCCAAGGATTCGGATGTGGGAAGTGAAAATACTGAAAATACGAAAAAGGATGATATCCTATTTATAGAAAGTGGTTATTAGCGCGCGCTAGTCCATAACATAGCGTGCGCTAACGGCTTACTGACTACACTGTACTCAGCATTTAGCGTGCGCTATCCTCCTATCAGTAGCGTGCGCTACCGCGTTGACTTGGCTTTTTCCCGAAAGCCGTCCAGGTTCATCCCGACATAATCCGACCGAGATCCACAGCCGATCTCACCTACCGCCCTGTCTCAATCATGCTGACTACGTGTAGCGCGCGCTAAGATTCATACATAGCGTGCGCTACGGATCCAAATTAGCATACGCTACATATAGTCGATAGCGTGCGCTACATGCGCAGAATCACAATTTAGATCACATTCATGAAATCATGCGCTCAACAACACCGGATCATGAAATACGGAGAATAATACTCAGATCAAAATGCAACAATTACAATATCACAAGGTTCAATTACATATCAGAAATCTCGGATATTACATCCTTCCGCCCTAAAAAGAAGTTTCGTCCCGAAACTTAAGATGAAAACAACTCTGGATATCTAGTCTTCATACTGTCCTCCGTTTCCCAAGTGGCCTCTTCAACTCCGTGTCGTGGCTATTGTACTTTAACCAAGTGTATTGGTTTATCCCTCAATTGTTTGATCCGACTCTCAAGTATCTTGATTAGTCTCTCTTCGAAGGTGCCGTCATTCGCTATCTAGATCTCATCGAACTCAATGATATGACTGGGATCCGGTACATACCTACGCAGTTGGGATACGTGAAACACATTGTGAACGTGACTCATCGATGGCGGTAAGGCCAACCTGTATGCTAAATCTCCAACTCTATCGAGAATCTCGAATGGTCCGATATATCTCGGACTTAGCTTGCCTTTCCTCCCAAAACGGAAAATTCCTCGTGTAGGAGACACCTTCAACAGTACATGGTCCCCAATGTCGAACTCTATAGGGCGACGACGTACGTCTGCATAAGACTTCTGTTGACTCTGGGCAGTCAACAGTCTTTCTCGAATCAAAGCTATCTTCTCTTGAGTCTGAACTATCAATTCCAGTTCCGTCCCGATCAAATCTGAAGAATCATCCCAGCACAGGGGTGATCGGCATCTTCTCCCGTACAAAGCTTCAAATGGTGCCATCTTAATAGAAGCATTCCAACTATTATTGTAGGTGAATTCAATCAACGGCAAATGAACTTCCCAATCAGTTGACCAATCCAAAGCACAGGCTCTAAGCATGTCTTCTATTGTTTGTATAGTCCTTTCGGACTGACCGTCTGTCTGGGGATGATAATCCGTGCTAAAGTTTAGCTCGGTCCCCAAAGCCCGGCGAACTGCCTTCCAGAAGTGCGACACGAAATGACCATCTCGATCTGAAATAATGGTCTTCGGTGTCCCATGTAATTTGACTATCTCTGCAATAAATACTCGCGCCAATCTCTCGGGTCCCCAAGTATCTTTAATTCCTAGGAAATGAGCCGACTTGGTTAGTCGATCAACTACAACCCAAATCATGTTCATTACCGTCTTGGTCCTTGGCATACTGGTGATGAAATCCATCGAGATATCCTCCCACTTCCATTCAGGGATCGGAAGCGGCTTTAACATTCCGGCAGGTCGCCGATGTTCAATCTTAACCTGCTGACAAGTCAAACACTTTGAAATGGATTCTGCTACGTCCTTCTTCATATTCCCCCACCAGAAGTTTTGTTTTAGATTCTTATACATCTTACTGCTGCCCGGGTGAATAGAATAAGGCGCGCTATGAGCTTCCTTCAGAATTGTCCGTCTCAAATCATCAGTATCGGGAATGCAAAGTCGACTCTGAAATCTCATAACTCCATCATCTTGTATCACAAATCCTGGGGCCTTTCCTTTCTTTACTTCGTCACATAACCGAAGGATCAGAGAATCGTTCAACTGCTTAGATTTGATTTCCTCGACTAGTGATGAAGTCAGTTCCATCACATATAGTTGCCCTTGGATTCCTGGTGCCCACACTTCAATCCCTTCGTGGATCAGTTCTCGTTGAATGCTGGTTTGGGATGTAAGTGCTTCCAACACTCGAAGAGAAACAGCTTTACGGCTCAATGCATCGGCTACTACGTTTGCTTTACCCGGATGATAGAGAATTTCCAAGTCGTAATCCTTGATCAATTCCAGCCACCTTCTCTGCCTCATGTTTAATTCTTTAATTTGAAAATGTACTTGAGGCTCTTATGATCTGTAAAGATCGGCAATGAGTGCCGTACAAATAATGTCGCCAAATTTTCAAGGCAAAGACCACATTTGCTAGCTCCAGATCATGAGTCGGGTAATTAACCTAAATACGGTTTCAACTGCCGAGAAGCATAGGCAATCACCTTATCCTTTTGCATCAACACACATCCCAGACCCTGATTTGAAGCGTCGCTGTATACCATGAATCCATCAGTTCCATCTGGTAATGCTAATATAGGTGCTGTCGTCAGTCTTATCTTAAGTTCGTCAAAACCAGCCTGGCATTTCTCATCCCACGTGAACTTTTGAGTTTTCTGTAATAGCTGAGTGAGCGGACGAGCAATTTTGGAAAATCCCTCTATAAAGCGGCGATAATATCCAGCAAGTCCCAAGAAACTCCAAACTTCTTTCACGTTATTAGGAGCTTCCCATTCCAAGATTGCTTCGACTTTCTTCGGGTCCACCTGAACTCCATTAGCTGATATCACATGCCCAAGGAAAGTTACTTCCCTAAGCCAGAACTCGCATTTGGAAAACTTTGCATACAGTTGTTCCTTCCTCAAGATGCTCAAAACCACATGTAAATGCTCAGCGTGCTCCTCTGTGTCTTTCGAATATATCAAAATGCCATCGATGAAGACGACCACAAATTTATCCAAGTATTCTAAGAATACCCGATTCATCAATTGCATGAATACCGCAGGAGCATTAGTAAGTCCAAATGGCATCACCACAAATTCATAATGCCCGTATCGGGATCTGAAAGCAGACTTTGGTATATCCGATTCCTTAATTCTCAACTGATGGTATCCTGATCGCAAGTCAATCTTCGAGAATACCCTTGCCCCTTGCAGTTGATCAAACAAGTCGTCGATCCGAGGTATAGGATACTTATTCTTGATTGTCACTTTGTTGAGCTCCCTGTAATCAATACATAATCGGAGGGATCCGTCTTTCTTCCGGACAAAGAGAACGGGCGCTCCCCAAGGAGAAACGCTAGGTTGAATATAACTCTTCTGTAATAATTCCTCCAGTTGCTTCTTTAGTTCATACATCTCGGTTGGCGCCATGCGGTATGGTGCTCTGTAAATAGGAGCGGCTCCAGGCTCTAATTCGATGGTGAACTCCACTTCTCTCTGCGGAGGTAACCCAGATAGTTCGTCAGGGAATACATCTGAAAATTCATTCACAACTGGAATAGATGAGAGTTCTACTCCTTTTTTCTTCATGGCATAGCACCAAATTCCATGACATCCCTGCTTCAGTAATTTCACTGCTTTCATTGCTTTGATTAATTTTCCCGAGCTTCCCGGTCTCTATCCTCGGAATAAGTGTTCAGATCCGTCATCAGTAATGATAGAAATGACTCTCTTTCAGTAATTCAGAATAGCTCCATAACGGTTGAGCCAATCGTCTCCGAGAATTAAGTCGTCACCATGTATGTCAACTACAATAAGATTTGATGGCCAATCTCTCCCTCCTATAGACACTGGAAAATCTCTAGCTTCTAGGGTTCCCACAATTTTCTCTCCGCTCGGTAATCCCACAACATAAGGTTCACAATTATACAAGCACGAGATTTTCAAACGATTAACACAGTTCAAAGATATAAAAGAATGCGTAGCTCCTGAATCGAATAAGACACTAACTGGTTGCAAAAGGATCTGAATCATACCTGATGCAACAGCTGTGTTCTGATCGTCTGACTTCTTCATCTCATAAATACACAGAGGAACGGACTCAGCGCTGGATGCCTCTCTTTTCCCAACATTCTGCTGCTCAAAACCGCTTTGCTGCGTCTGGTTTACACTAGTGTCCTTAGGAACCGGTACAGGAGTGCGAGTACCAAAAGATCGAGTCGCATTTCCACAAAATGTTGCGCGATGCCCTACCTGGCCACACTCGAAACAGGTCACACGGTAGCAAGCGATCACGTCGAACATGCCCCGCTTTGCCACAGTTATAACATTTCTTCCCTGCGTCTGAAACGGTTGGTGCTACCCGGAACTTCTTTCCACCTCGAGAAGGATGCGGAGGCCTCCTGGACGAATGAAAAGAGGACTGGCCCCTGCGAGGCCCACTACTCTTATTCTCCGTGAAGTTGCCAGACACCTTCTGTTTCTTTGCTTCCGTTGACTTTTATACTGCCGCCTCTTTCATATCATAGGCCAGTGCTTTGTCCTGATACTGTCGCAAGGTGGTACATTCAAATCCGGACATATACTGCTGAATTTTCGGCTTCATTCGCATGTCAAAATGAAAAATCCTCTCTGTCTCGGTCCTGACCAAGTGGCGCACATAAGTCAACTGGTGATTAAAAGTCTTAATCACGTCTGTCACAGATGCCTCTGAATTTTGTGGAGAGAAACTCCCGGACTCGGGCCTCTCTAACTGGGCGAGGTCAATACTGCGCTTCCATCATTAATTTGAACTCCGTCCAGTCGACATTATGCTCCTCAGGTCGAATGGCCTCCCACCAGTCGAAAGCCTCCCCCGTCAGAAGATACTGGGCGACCGGAACCTTTCTGTCGTTGGGACAGTTAATCCCCGCAAAAATCTTCTCTAACTCCTTCAGTCAGTGATCCCAAAAAAGCGTCTCAGCAGAACCGTCAAATTTTGGAGGGTGCAATTTGACCACCTCAGTAAGCCATTTGTCTCCCCGATTATCCACGTTATGTTGTTGTCCCATCGCCGTCTGCATGCGATCAACAACTTGAGCAAACTGGTTTATCTGAGCAACCACTCTTGAAGCACTCCGGCACATTAGGATCTGCATTATTATTCTTTGATCCTGCATCCTCGAGAATGGGAATCGGTTCGACTAGCGAGATATCTCGGGGTAGACGTCGAATCTTCTGTCTCATATTTCCACGTCGCGTCCACGACCACGTCGCGTCCACGACCTCCTCTCAATATCACGTAAACACAAATACTAATATCCAGGCAAACTTTCTAAAAGAAAGTCCATCAATGTTCACAAAACATGAATTAAATAAAGCGGTAGTATTTGAGATTAGAAACTTACAACCACGGTCCACACGGCGATCTTTGGCTCGGGTGATGTTACAAACGACCAATAATCAAATAACGTAAACAGACCCAACTAACCCGACTGCCAAGATATCCATGAATCTTAGCTCCGATACCATATTCTGTAACACCCTGAGATATTCAGAGTAATTACAGCACCGTAAATCCTTTAAGTAAGGATTTACAAGGCTAATTAAAAGAAATGTAAATATAATTCAACCGTACAACTGAACTTCGAAATACAGAACTGGTTCAACTGATCCAATGAATTAACTTATACAACCATATCGAAAATGACATTATTAAAACATACGTACTCGAGTACTAAAGTGAACCAAGAAAACAAATCACAATAACAATAAACATCAACCACATCACTGAGCCATTTCATCGTCATGTTGGTACTGTGGTTGCCTCCCCGCTCCTCGGCTACCTGAACATCAAAACAATGTCCACCCCCGAAGGGGTTAGCAAAACAATGCTAGTACAAGTATCATAATACATAAATCATCAGTGCATCATAAAACATGCAAAACGGACTTCCGTCATCAGAATCTAACAATGTGAATCCTCACGATTCCATCAACACATTACAGGGTAATCCAGCGATCCAGCGCCCTTGGTATAGATCCCCATGATGATCCCGTCGGACCAACGCATGGTGGAAAACCCGTCCAGCGATCCAGCGCCCTCAACATAGATCCCCATGATGATCCCGTCGGCCCAACGCATGGTGGACATTCGATCCAGCGCCCTCAGCATAGATCCTCATGACCCCCCTCGGATCATTTATACCATAAACCAATCAATTATGCATACATATATGCATTTCAATATGTTCATCAATACAAACAATTAACAACGAATACCACGAGAAATTAAAGAAATAAATCTCACATTCGACAACATGAACAAAACCATGTGCATGATCAAAGTTCCAATATAAATCAAACTCAACATATGATACTTGCCTCGAAAATGGCAAGAATGAAATACTCCAACAATGACACGCGTCCGTATGCCACCGCCCCTCGATCGTCCCCTATGCAAAGCTCGGACCTAAGAAATAATAAAGAATTCCTCTCACGTCGTACAAAAGTCTAACAATCCGGTTTACGGCCACAAGCTCTAAAAATGAATTCTGCCTGAACTACTTAGCGTGCGCTACGTACTCTACGTAACGTGCGCTAAGCCTGCCTGTTAACGTACGCAATTGACCAAGTCTAGCATACGCTAGCTGTGTACTGACAGTCCTCTCTGATCAGCCGACTGTCCTGCCTGATGACATAATGTACGTTACGTACCAAACGTAGCGTACGTTACTCATTCCCGATAACGCACGTTAATATGCCTATCTTAGCGTGCGCTAGCTATGCATGGCAGTTTACTACTGGGCAGAAAACTTGAGCTAAAGGTGGTGAAACTCATGAAATCTACAGTGTTAATACATGCCATCTCCGTGCATATCATGCTCATACGGTTTGTGAAAGATCTTTACGTATTAAATGACTATGAGATACAAGGATACGTATAATCATCACAACACCATAATTCATCTTTGATCTTCAAGAAATATCCTAAGTCCAATCCATTTCATGTCCCAAAACGTATGATTCCTTTATGTAAAGACATAAGAACTTGGTAATCTCCATATACTGGTCATAATCGGTTTTGAAGATACATGAATATGCTTAGGAGTCCACATATTAAAAAGGTTTGGATTATACAATGAATAAGTGCTGAAACATCAAAAATATCCTTCTAACACATGATGTTCGACTACTAACGAATTTAATTAACTAGATAATCCAAAATCATGATCAAAACGTCCTTCAGAATATTACTAATATTGGTGAAGAATCACCTACCTCAAAGTGGTGAAGAACACGAAGGAACTAGAAGAAATCCAACACCGAGAGCTTGAACAACAATCTCCAATGATCTACAATCTTCGACTCGAGCTAGGATGCTGATATGAAGGGTTTAGGATGAAGAGAGTAATTCTCTAAGTCCAAGGATTCGGATGTGGGAAGTGAAAAGACTGAAAATGCGAAAAAGGATGTTGTCCTATTTATAGAAAGTGGTTATTAGTGCGCGCTAGTCCATAACATAGCGTGCGCTAACGGCTTACTGACTACACTGCACTCAGCATTTAGCGTGCGCTATCCTCCTATCAGTAGCGTGCGCTACCGCGTTGACTTGGCTTTTTCCCGAAAGCCGTCCAGGTTCATCCCGACATAATTCGACCGAGATCCGCAGCCGATCTCACCTACCGCCCTGTCTCAATCATGCTGACTACGTGTAGCGCACGCTAAGATTCATACATAGCGTGCGCTACGGATCCAAATTAGTGTACGCTACATATAGTCGATAGCGTGCGCTACATGCGCAGAATCACAATTTAGATCACATTCATGAAATCATGCGCTCAACAACACCGGATCATGAAATACGGAGAATAATACTCATATCAAAATGCAACAATTACAATATCACAAGGTTCAATTACATATCAGAAATCTCGGGTATTACAGCACTTGGCGGGCAGTGGCCGAGAGGCAGTGTAACACCCCAAGATATTCAGGTTAATTACAGCGCCGTAAATCCTTTATATAAGGATTTTCTAGGCTGAATTCTAAAACAACAATTATAAAGTACTTGCAAACGGAATTATTATTACAAACCTAGTTTTTCAATAGTAAAAGACAATACTGAAAGGAATTCATTAATACATGGCCAATCAAAAACATAAAAAAGACAATGTACCCGAGTACTTATTCCAACACGAACACAAACGGGCAGAACTTCTCCGAGCCATCATCACACTATGTACCCTCGTCGCCATGCTGCCCCTATGGTTGTTTTTCCGCTCTCCTGGATCATGAACATAAAACATATGTCCACCCCCGAAGGTGCTAGCACAACTATGCTAGTACAAGTACGATAATTATACAACAAAAGATTATTCGACAACTCATGAATAATAACAAAACAACAACAACAAGCCTCTCCAGCGACAAGGTCAACGATGCAGTACACAACAGTACAATCTCAACCTACACATAGTAATCCAACGATCCAGCGCGATACCCAAGATGATCCCATCGGACCAACATTTGGTGGAAAACCCATCCAACGATCCAGCGCACACAGCATAGATACCCAAGATGATCCTGTCAGACCAACACTTGATGGACAAACAACTACAACACATATGCTCGGCAACATAAACGATGCTAACACATAAACACAATTAAAGTACTTGCCTTATAATGACGACAAGGATTAAATACTTCAAGGAACGTCAATCCACTCGAAGGTCGTCCTTTCGCTCAACCACTTGCTAGATTCGAACCTTATACAAAAATAAATAAAGAAGAGTTCAATTTGCATATACATAACTAACACATGAGAATCAAATGTTCCTAAACTATGATCGGATTAACCAGCCTATGTATGGTCGGTTCACGGTTCAACTACCTGACGAATACTTAGTCGGACTTCCAATATACATCATGTGAATTGAATGCCAATAATGGGGATATCTCGATGACATCTACAAAATTCAAGTATATTCATGTCGTCAGGAATTCAATACTCGAACCGATGATTATCAACTTATACATGTACGGTGCAGCTACTCATTGGTCCTTATCGAAAACATAATTGTGATGAACATATCCCAAACATCATACAAAGGAACCTATTCACTCGGTTCTTCTAAGTTTAACTAAAACACCAATCCTTCTTCAATGATCAAACCTCCTACAAGAGTGCTAATAGTTCAACATACCCATAATCATTGCCTTCATCTTTTAATAATGGTTGATATAGGAAGGATAATCAATGATTTCTTCAAGGACAAAGATCATATTCTTGGTGAAGGCTTCTATAATTATCATAATCTTTCACCCATTATGAATAATTCAACTTTAAATCATCCAATCTCTACTTATTTGGAAATCATCAAGGAAAGGACATGGATATTACAAAAACTTCATTCTAATACTCAATATATTCCTAGGCCAACATATCATCACCTTCAACATGGAAAACCTAAATTTAATCATCATAACTTTCCAAACTCATGGTATCTAGTTCAAGTATGAATAATAATTGAAACGAGATATGGGCTGAGATGATCGTAACATACCTTACACAAAGCGTAACGATGAAAACAATCGGTAGAACTCAACACCATAAGCTTGAACACCAATCCGAGATGTCTACGATCTTCCAAATTGGGTATAGAGGCTAATATAAGGAAGTATATTCATGGAAGTAGCTTTCCAAGTTGCAGAATTCGAGACAAGAGGAGTGGAGTAAAAATAAGAAATGGAGGGGGGTTCTGTCCTATTTATAGGAAATGACCATTAATGTACGCTAATCCCCTCTTTAGCATACGCTAACGGGCTCCACAACTCACTGGCTCATTCTGTCCATAGTCTTGCGTACGCTATCGAGTCATTATGTATGCTACGTGCTACCTTAGCGTCCATTAACACACGGTATAGCATACGCTAACGATCTCATGTACCTTACTGCCTGTTCCTGTCCTTGTCCTAGCATACATTAACTACATTGTGTAGCGTAAGCTAAACACCGTTGACTTCACTTTTTGAAATTTCGTCCAGGTTCACGCAAAGTATCCCACCAAATCCGCCATCCGGTTCCCACACACCGACCATGTATCAATCTGATGTTGACTGTATATTGCATATGACTTTACGTACGCTAGTCCTCAAATTTAACGTGCACTATGTTCATATTTAGCGTACGTTAATTATACGCTGACACATGCATGAATTAACAGGCTCTATATAATTCGATCACGAATACTGGGGTACGGATAAAGGAAAATCATATTTCGATTAATGGTATGACATAGTCAAATACTACAAGTTTCAAATACATATGAAAATACACAACAATTATCCGGGTATTACAGGCAGTATCCCTCTCGGACCAGGCCCGGCAGTTTGTGCCTGGTCGCGGGCTTGGCCCGAGCAGGATTTTTTCGACTCTGTTTTATTTTATGATTGATAAATAAAATTTCGACAAATTAAATTGGATTTAATTTGACTAAAATATAAATATGGTATTTTTATTCTTTAAGGGAATTAATTTTATAGCATGTTTATTTTCGTCTGGAATAAGTTAAAATTAACAGTTGTGTAAATTAATTGGATTAATTCTTTTGAGTGGATTAATTTTGTATTGACTGGATCAATATTTAGATTAATTATTTATGCCATTAATTTAATATGATTGTTGCATTATTAAATCTTTATTCGATGAGGGTTATACTGGCCGTTTTGACTCATTTTTTTAGCAAATTTGTATAGGATGCAAATTTTATAAATGTAATAAATTAGCTATGACGAAGAGTCGAGGTCAAGCCGCCATGAATACGAAGATTCAAACATGTAATTTGATTACTTGTAATTTTCTTTTTATCGCGTCGATAATGACTCGGTATTTAGGAACGATCCATGAACTACATGTTGGTAGATTTAGGTTGTGGATATTTTCATATTGTATGACAAACAAACAAACCGAAAAACCGCGCTTATAAATGGATTAATGTGCAAATAAAGATGTTCAACGGTTCAAAACCGCTGACTTTTTGAACCGGTGGTTCCGGTTGGCCAAAATTAGAATTGGAACTGAACCGCCTTATGGCGGTTCACGGTTCTATTTTGAACCGTGAACCGTCGGTTCCGAACCGAACCAAAACCGGTGGTCCACGGTTTTTTTAAGTTTAATTGAAATTTTAACATTTCAAATAAAAAATATGGGGTAAAAATTGGACTTGAACTTAATTCAAGTGCTTAATATTGAAATTTTTAATTTTAAATATTTGAATTAAACGTCTACATATCCGATATCCACAACTTTAAAGTTTAGAAATCAAAATCAAAGTCTCCGTAGATCATTTTTAATTTTTAGGGGGAAGGTGGGGAAAATGGACTTGAGCTTATTTCAAATATTTAAATTTAAAATTAAGAATTTCAACTTTGAATATTTGGATTAAGTTGCCTACGTATCTCCTTATCTTAGGAATCATAGTCCTCGTAGTTCACTTACCTTAGGGAGTGGATGCGGAGAGGAGATGGTTCAATCATTCAAGTCAACCGAATCATTGTTAGATCCGGTATCATATGTGTCGTTGTCTTCTTGTTCATTATAATTTGGTTCTTGTTGGCGTAACTCGGCCTTCATTCAATCATTCATTAATACTTGAGCTTCAAGTTTTGAGACATCAATCGAGATTGTCATTCATCCAAAATGTATCCTCCCACACTGAAGGCTTGTTCAACAACAACTGTTGAGGTGGGGACAACTAGTATATCCTTTGCGATCGTGACATCTACAGGAAAGATTGCAGATTTTTTTGCCCACCACTTAAGAAGATTATTATTACCATTCGGTCCACGTTCTAACGCTCCCAAATCAAAAGTATTTAAATAATTTTCAAGTTCTTGATATGCATTACTTTGGTACCTTGATCATTTTCGTGATAAATCTTCTTGATAGGCATTCCACTCACCAAGATCTGGAATAGCAAAACCAAAAGAATATATACTACAACTACTAGAAGGATGTTAGCAGGAGAAGAAGAACTCGTACCAAGATCAATACTACCATTATAACTACAAGTATATTCACGATAAAGATTAGATAAAAAAATTGCACTTTGAACACAGTCGCTAGGATGTGGAGGAATATAATTAGGAATAGGAATAAGAAATAAAGCATTATAGTAAAGTCTAAGTACTTTTAGCAAACCTTCCTCTCTAACTTGAGGATCTAAAAGTTTAGCAACTAAAAAAAATAGAGGAATGTTGGTGAAATATTTTATCAATTTGTCTCTCATTTATTTATACAATCAAATAAATCAGGAACTTTAATTAAACACTTGAATAAAAGTACAATTTTAACACAATATTCAACAACATGTGTAGAAGTGGGATAATTAACACCGGACAAAGATTCAGTTGCCTCTTTATAAATTCTTAAAAATGCCATTAAACTAGAGCCCTTATCCCATTAACTTGGCAATAAGCAAACGAGTACTTTTTCTTAATTATAAAAACTGCACAATGCAATACGATATTGATAACTATCATTTAGCAAATTGTAAGTAGAATTCCAATGATTTGGCACATATTGTGAAAATCTTTTGGATGCATATTATTGTTTAGGCAATACCTCCTCCATCTTTTACCAAGAGAATAATGTCTAATTAGATACATTATTCCTTCACGAATAGGAGCATATGCTTCTTGTATAACAACTGAACCGTCTTGCACACATAAATTTAGAACATGACAAATGGACCTAGCATGAAAAAATTTACCACCAATAGATGGCTGACATGCTGAAATAAGTGATTCTAAACTAGTTGTGTTGGAGCTAGCATTATCAAAAGAATGAAAAAACTTTTTGTACTAAATTATATTCAGATAAATTTATATGAATTCTACGCAAAATATTTTGGGCGGTATGTGCGGTATTAAACTCCTAACACCAATTAAACATTTTTGCATAATCCAAGAATTATCAATCCAAATACAAGTAATTCCCATATATGAATTTAGTTGCCAATGATCATTCCAAGCATTGGAACATATACAAACTTTATGATCTAGTTTTAAAAACATATTAGCTAAACTTAATTTTGCCTAGCTAGTAGTTTTTCTAACATACGAGTTACGTTACGGCATGAAACTTTTTTTACTAGCAGGATTAAACTTAGTTGAGTAAAATTTTCATACATTTGGTCGTTCGCAAAGTTAAAATGAAAAAATTTACCACAAACAAACCTAGCTAATTCTTTTCTAGCGGTAAGTGGACTAAATTTAAATAAAGAACTAGTACCTTGATTGGTGGCATTAGACGACGTCGTCGTGCCTCGAAGTTGGATTTGATTAGACTTTATGCCAACTTTACTGGGATGTTGTCTATGTATATGGCCATTTAGTGCCCCATAACCTTCTCATTTTTTAAACTTATAAGATTTCTCGCAATAGTTGCACTTGGCCAAGAAATGACCGGGACCAGAGGTAACATCATCCAATTTTATATAATGCACAGCAAATAATGGAGATTTGAGCTCGGACGGTTTCCTTTGTTTCGTTTTTATTGGTTGCTCATCATCTTCATGATCTTCGATATTATGAATCGATTTGAGGCTTCAAATATTTAGTTGATTTGTTCCTCGATTAATTCTTCGGGAACATAATCTCCAAAATTCGGACTTGAAATAGAAGTAGAACTCGGAGTATGAGTAGGAGTACCACTACCACTAGCACCCTCTTCCTCGTCGAGGAATGCCAGTGATAGCCTTTCCCTTTCCCTGGTTGAATTGGCCACTTGACATTTTTTTCTAATTAATATGAAAGAAAGTAATACTTGAGAGAGTAGAAAGAAAAAAGATATATAATTAGAGTTGGTGTGAGAAAAATAGAGGGTCAGAGGGTGATATTTATAGGTGTTAAAATGTATTAAAAATATATCCTTGTGACCGTTGTGAACAACCGGTTCCCGGTTGAACCGCCGGTTCTCAGTTGAACTGTCGATTCTTGATTTGGACCTGCGGTTTTGGAGTAACGATCACGGTGAAATTCAAATTTGAAATTCAAAATTTGGAATTTCCCCCTGAAATTTTGAAAATTCATATTTTGATATTTTTTATAAAGCGGCTGTTGAACGCCGGTTCGCGGTTCGTCAAAATGCTAACCCAGAACCGAAACTTCTTAAAAGCGATTGGCGGTTGGTTTGGCGAACTACTGATCAGCGATTAACGATTCAAAAGCGGCAATACGGTTGAATCAGTTGAACACTTCCATGTTTAAAGTGTAACATATAATCGTGTAATACTCCCACTTACAAGTACTAAGTTATAAAGGTTACGAGGTTTCCTACCCTCCGTCATACTCATGAAAAATTGAAATCTTAACCGACATATTATTCTTCCAAGTATGTCGGGGTAATATCTTTGGGGAAGGTTGATAAATTCCTAGAGTGCATTAGATGGCTTCGGTTGTGACAAATCAAACCCCTGCAAAACGATATGGGTTGCCGGGTGAGATTCAATTGTCAGACTGATAGGAGTTGACGGTTTAAACTTAGATAGTTCAGCGAGCCATAGAAACTGTATGGGTTGAGGGCAAGTGAACTAGGGGTAAA
This sequence comes from Orobanche coerulescens, assembly GCA_033398695.1. Lineage (NCBI taxonomy): Eukaryota > Viridiplantae > Streptophyta > Magnoliopsida > Lamiales > Orobanchaceae > Orobanche > Orobanche coerulescens. The sequence continues at coordinate 33,316,846 of CM065818.1, forward strand.
ATAAGATCGAATCATCCATTAGTGGCAGGTGTTAGACACCACTTTATAAAGAATAATAGAACAGAAACTGTATGGGTTGCCCTCTATTAAACTTTGTAAAGAAATCGATCACCACTACGAAGTCAACCATGACTTTCGGATTCCCCAAGGGAGTGTGTAATTCCGAGAAAAATAGTGGGGGCCGAGTTTCGAAGAAAGAAAGTCCTTAAATTCTTTACTCGGATCATAATTTAACAATCACTAACGAATCTCAAATTATTATCTTCAGTTAACAAACAAAAATCTCTTAAAATGACAATGAAGCCACTCACAATTCTACTTGACAAGAACACTCTTACTGGACCCAACTTTATGGATTGGCTCTGAAATCTGAGGATAGTCCTCAGTATGGAAACGTTGGGTTATGTCTTGGAGGCGGATATCCCACTAACTCCTGCAAGGGCCAGGACTAGTCAAGAATATGTTGATGCCCATGAGAAATGGGCTAAAGACGATTTCAGGGTCCGAGGTTTCATGATGGCCTCAATGAACAACGAGCTTCAAAGGGCACATGAGAACACAGAGATGTTAAACGGGCTAGCCCGAGTGGGCTTCGGGATAAACGGTCTGGGCCAAGAAAGCCCGGATTTAAACAATATAGAAAATATCGGCCCTAACCCTAACCCTAGCGGGCTTCGGGCTAAACTGGTAAATATTAAAAAGTCTATTTTTTACTAGCCCGTTTAATATTCGAGCTTTTTTCGTCCGGGCCGTTTACCCCGAAGCCCGCTAGGGCTAGCCTGAAACCGCTAGGACTAGACCATTTAACATCTCTAGCCGAACTGCTCGATATGAGATATCGAAGCAGTTGTTTGGTGCTCGGATGAAGGTGTTATGAATACTTGTTAGATTTTGATGATGTCATCCCTGTATTTGTAATTTATTCAAATGTATGCTCTAAGGACTTGGCATTGTAAAGAAGAACCAAATGAGTATCTTCTATAGGCCTTAAAATTTAGGCTAAGCCTTGATCAAGTATTGATCAGTCAGTAAATTGGCTAAGTATAGAACTGTCTAAATATTAGATAACTTAATTATCAGCCGAGTTTTGGGCAACGAAAATTATCAGAGAATTTTGACCAAACCACTATTGCATTCAAGGATTATACAAGGCAAGATATCTTCAGGCGAGTCGACTAAGCCAAAATATCAGACGAGGTCTGGTCAACACAAGTGTTAGCTGAAGTTTGACCATCATATCAGAGAACATTCATCAGATCAGAGAATACCATTAGATCAGAGAGGAGTTAACCATCAGATCAGAGAACTTTAAACAGACCGGATCAGAGGACTTCTTCTCATCATATCAGAGAACTTCTATAAAGTTATATCAGAGAAGTTTTACATCAGAGAGGGTTAACCACACATCTGGAAGGTCTGACCAAGAGATATCAGATAAGTTTTTCAGACAAGTCAGCCAAGTTTAAGAAACTCAGTCCACGTCAGCAAGCGTTGAAGTCAAGAATAATGGAAATTCACATGTAGATGTAAGGAGATAAATTGAAAAGATTCCCGAAAAGTTAGGAATAAAATATTCCTTGAGATCTGCATACTGAAGACTTATGAATATACAAATCAAGAAAAGCGGCGCGACCAAAATAATTCTTTCCAATGGTCGGAATTGAAAAGGGAATCAAGCCGTGCAATGGAATGATAATATATACAAAGAATTCCACTCTCCAACGGACGAATTTGTTACAGGAGATGCAACGGCTGTGAAGGAAGCTCAAAGAATCGTACTATAAATATCTGAAGATCAGTATTGAGAAAAGTACGATACGAACAACACACTCAAGTGAACAAAGCAATCAAAGTTATCAAATAAAATCTATAGCATCATGAAGAGCTAGTTCTAAAATTCGTACACTGAAAAGCTCTTAAGTTGGAGAAGACAAACACTCTTGTCTTTAAAGTTGAGTATGGGGTACTTCTTTGAATGAGATTCTCAAAAGTTTTCAAGACTGATAAGGCATCCAGGGGTTCTTGATTGGAAGGTGATAGACAGCTCGAGAGTTGTTGAGTCATCCACGAGTTTTCGATCAAGATGTGCTAGGCAGTCAAGGGAGTTGCAACGGCCACGGGTTTCCACTGGTTGGAAGCTGCTGTAATAAGAGAAATCATTGTAACATTTATCACTGGTTGACAGTTATAGTGAATTTATCTCCAACTGGTTTGGAGAGAAGTGGACTAGTAGAGGATCACCCCACCTCTGAAACCACTATAAATGCCTGTGTGTTTTACTGCATTACATCATACCTATCTGCTGCATTCATATTTATTGTTCCATTTAATAGTCAACTGTCTTCCACATTGCTTAGTCTTTACAGTTGACATAAGTCACCTGCAGTCAATGTAAGTCACCTACAGTGTTACCAACTGTGCTTCCGCATTACTCATCTGCAGCTAAGGTTTGTTAGCTGCATATTATACAGCTGAAGAAACTCACCATATACTTAAGTATATTTTAATCTCTCATATTATAATGGAACACATGCAACACATGCACTCTAGATTACCTGTATTTTCTGTGGATGAATATGACTTTTGGAAAATAGGAATACATGCTCATCTGTCATCCATTCATGATGACATGTGGTGTGTAATTGAGGATGGACAGTTCATATTTGATAAGGACAACACACCAGAAAAAGTTGTAGTTGGGAAGCCAGAGAAGATCCCCAAGAAGAGAACCGAGATGTCTCCTGAAGAAAGGAAGCTGGCCAATCTTGACAACCGGGCCAGAGATGTGCTATATCAGACTCTTGACAAGGCAACCATGGTCAAAATTAAAAATTGTAAGAGTGCCAAAGAAATCTGGTACACCTTAGCTGTAATATGTGAGGGAACCCAGCTGATCAAGGAGAATAAGTTGTCAATTGTCACTCAAAAATTTGACAATTTCAAGATGAGGACTGGAGAAACAATTGACCAGTTGGACACAAGATTCACTGAGATAATCAATGAAATAACCTCCCTTGGAAATACATATGGTAACAAGGAGATGGCTCTAAAAGTTTTAAGATCTCTCAACCCTGAATGGAGCATGAAAGTTGTGGCCATGAGAGAAACAAAGGATCTCAACAAAATAAAGATCCAGGAGTTGTTTTCTGATCTGAAGGGCTATGAGTTTGAGCTGCATTGTTCATCATCTAATGAACCAGCTGAAAAAGGGATAGCATTTGCAGCAGAATCATCTGCAAAGAGCATAGCTGAAGTGAGTCCCCCCTAGCCCTCTGAATTTTCAAGAAGAGATGGCTTTCATCATGCAGAGGTTCAACAATTTCAGGAAGAACTATTCCAAGTACAAGAAGAATTACAAGGACAATCCAAGGATGAACCAGAAGGATGGAAACTGGAAGGTGGAATGGTAAACTGCCACAAAACAGGACACATCCAGTTTCACTGTCCAGAACTCAAAAAGGATGAAGGCAAGAAATATGTGGGTAGAAAGGACGACAAAAGGAAAGCTTTCATTGGAGAAGGCCAAGAAAAAGTAGAATCTAGCAGTGGATTCTTCTCTGATGATGATGATGTATACTACAACTGTCTCATGGACAACCTAGCTTAGGAAGAGGTAACATCTAAACCCTCAATTTCAAATAATGACAGCTCAGACATGTCTCAATATATTGACTTACATGAATCTGTCAATCAGCTCCTCAAAGACTCTGAAAAATTAAAAACTGCACACCTGACTGTGACAGATGAGAAAACACAGTTACAAGATGAGAATAGGCAAATGAAAAATAATTTTGAAAAACTCAGCCTAGAGTTAACAAAAATCAAATCTGAATTTGAAAAACAGGCTGAAAACAAACTGAAAAACTCAGCTGATAATACCACAGCTGAGATTAAAAGGCTAACTATTTTAAACAGTGAGAAATCAGCTGCACTTGCTCATGCCAAATCTGAGTTTGCTAAACTGACACAACTAAGTAATACACAAGCTAAGGAAATAACATCCTTAAAGGCATCTATAACCCTGGATGAATTATGTATAAATAAGAGGCCACTCTATTTAAAATCAGACCTTGGATATGACCCCAACACTCCCTCTAGTTCAAAAAATACATTCATCAAGGGAGAAACCTATGTCCAGACTGTTGAGCCTTCAAACAAACCCGTAACAAAATAGGCATCAGCCCAGTCAAAAGTTTAGGCAGCAACCAATGTTTACAAGGCAGCCACCTAGATAGGATACTAGGCAATGGCCAAGGCAGAAGCAGCAGCTAAAATTTAGAAATGGCCAACACCAGAGATTTTATGAGGTATATCCAGTATACAATCCTAATCAAGCATATAGACCAAGACACTATGCACCTCATAGGAATAGCCAACATTTCCATAACCCCAGGAGAAATCAATTCTCCAGAAAGCCCACTAACACTAAAAGACCCACTCAAATTTGGGTGCTTAAATCCTTGCTTGTCTGATTGCAGAAAAGATGGAAGGACTACTACCATGTCACCTCAAATTCAACAGGAGGAGGTGAAGAATGGTTTGTAGACTATGGATGCTCAAGGCACATGACAGGGAATAAGAAGGTGCTCTCAAACTACATCGAAAAAAGAGGTCCAGGTGTAACCTTTGGAGATAGCTCTCGAGGTCAAACAAAAGGATTTGGGAGCTGCACAGAGTAAACATAACTATATCTAAAATACATTATGTCAAATGGCTCAAATAAAACCTGTTGAGCATAAGTCAATTCTGTGATGAAAAAAACCCATTAGTCTTTACAATTTTGGAAATGCATGGTGATTGATGCCCTATCTAGAGAAGTGAAGCTACAAGGATTCAGAAGAAGAGACGTTTACATGATAGATTGGAATACAGGCACACCAAACACTTGTTTCCTATCAAAAACAATTGCTGAAAATGGATGGCTATGGCACAAATGATTATGTCATCTGAATTTCAAGGCCATCAACAAAATCAGCTCTCAAAAGTTGTTCAGAGGACTTCCAGAAGAAGTATTCAAGAAAGAAGCCCTCTGTGATGCATGTCAGAAGGGAAACCAAACCAGAGCAACTTTCAAACCAGTTCAGCCTACCACTCTCACCACCATAGTCTTAGATATACTTCATACGGATCTCTTTGGCCCCATCACGCCAAGAACATTGAGTGGAAGGAAGCATGCCTTAATAATAGTTGATGACTACTCGAGATATACATGGGTTGTTTTCCTCTATAAAAAGAGTGAAACAGTAACAAAGCTTCCTGAGCTGATGAGAAAGATTCAGAATGAGAAATCCCTCTACATCATCAAGATCAGATTAGACAGAGGTGGAGAATTTATCAACCAGACAATCACTGAATATAGTGATCAGAATGGAATCCAGCATGAAGTATCTGCCGCAAGAACACCATAGCAAAATGGTGTAGCTGAAAGAAGAAACAGAACCTTGAAGGAAGCAGCCAGGTCAATGATTGCAGAATCTTACCTACCAAAGAGGTTCTGGGCTAAAGTTGTCAATACAGCATGCCATACTGAGTATGATAGTAGGGAGACACAACAAAACTCTCTATAAGGTTTGGCATGGCAGAACACCAATTGTTGCTTACGTTCATGTTTTTATTGTAAGTGTTTCATCCACAAAAATGGTAAAACTCAACTGAATGCTTTTGATGCTAAAACTGATGATGGTATCTTTATGGGATAGTCACAAATAAGTAAGGTGTACAGAGTATTTAACAAAATAACATTAGTTGTGGAAGAAACACCCCATGTTGTCTTTGATGAATCTATTATTGAGTACAGGAGACAAGTGGAATCAATTGAGAAAAAGCTCAAATCCGCCACCCTAGAAGAAGTCATCATCAATGACACAGGAATGATGGACTCAGCTGAAGACCCAACTGCAGATCAGATAGGATCCCAAAACCTAGATGATCCAACTGCAGCTGATGAAGAACCTCAAGACTCATCTGCAGCTGTCAAAACCGTAGTTGATCCAGTTGCATATCAAGAAGGCCAAAACCAAGCTGATGCAGAGAGAGACGAAGTCCATCAAAGCAACTCAACAGGGGGAACAAACCCTGAAGATGAAGTTCCAAAGTGGCTAAAAGATCATCCCATCCAACGAATCATTGGAAACCTAAGTGATGGAGTCAAAACCATGCGATCTAGAGAACCAGCAGGAATGGCTATGTTCTCATGTTTCATGTCTCAGATGAAACCCAAAACAACTGAACATACCCTGGATGACTACTCATGGATAATTGCAATGCAAGAAGAGCTCAACCAAATGGACAGGAACAATGTCTGGGAACTAACAGACAGACCAGATCACAAGAAATTCATAGGCACCAAGTAGGTGTATAAAAACAAATGTGATGAAGATGGAGCTGTTGTTAGGAATAAAGCCAGACTCATTGCAAAAGGATATGCTCAATGTTAATGAATAGATTTTGATGAAACATATGCACCTGTAGCAAGACTGGAAGCTATCAGACTATTCCTTGCATATGCAGCATTCAAGGATTTTGAAGTCTACCAAATGGATGTGAAGAGCGCTTTTCTCAATGGAGTACTAGAAGAAGTTTATGTGGAGCAACCCCTTGATTTGTCAAATGAGACAAAGTATACAAGCTTCTGAAAGCTCTATATGGACTCAAGCAGGCACCAAGGGCATGGTATGAAACCATATCTGTATTTCTTGAGAAAAACGGATTCAACAAAGGACATGTGGACAAGACCCTCTTCAGAGTGGAACATGAAGACCACATATTACTTGTTCAAATATATGTGGATGAAATCATATTTGGCTCAACCAACCCTCAGCTATGTGAAAAATTCTCAAATCTCATGCAAGGAGAATTTGAGATGAGTATGATGGGAAAACTAAATTTCTTTCTTAGTTTACAAGTCAAACAAGTTGACAATGGAATCTCCATCGACCAAGCAAAGTATGCAAGGGACTTAATCAAAATATTTGGAATGGACTCAGCCAAATCACTAAGAGTTCCCATGAGCACATCCCTACACCTTGATGCAGATGAAGGAGGCATTCCAGTGGATCCAACACACTACAGAGGACTAATTAGATCACTTTTATACCTCACTGCAAGCAGACCAGATATTTCATATGCAGTAGGAGTGTGTGCCAGATTCCAATCCAAGCCGAATCAGTCTCACCAGGAAGCAGCTAAGAGGATAATCAAATATCATAAGTCCATAATCAATGTTGGATTATGGTATCCCAAGGATGACAACTTAGAGCTCTCAAGATATTCATAAGCAGACTTTACAGGATGCAAGATTTATAGAAAGAGCACCAGTGGAACATGTCAGTTCCTTGGAACCAGACTCATATCATGGTTTAACAAGAAGCAAGTATCTAACTCAATATCCACAACTGAGTCAGAATACTTAGCTGCAGGTAGCTGTTGTGCTCAAATTGTCTGGATCAGACAACAGCTAAGGGACTACAATATCGTAGCAAATGAAGTTCCAATATAGTGTGACAACAACAGTGCAATTGCAATAACAAACAATCTAGTTTTGCACTCAAGAACAAAGCACATAGATGTCAAACATCACTTTATTAAAGACCATGTGCTTAACAAGAGAGTAAAAGTGGAAAGAGTCAGCACCGAGTATCAAATTGCTGACATATTCACTAAGCCTTTACTAGAAGAAAGATTTCTAGAACTTGGCAGAAATCTCGGATTATTAGATTGGGAATCTAGTGCTCAGTTGAAAAACAGATGAGAGAGTTATCTGACCTGAAGCAGATAAGAGTTATCTGACCTGAAGTAGAAAAGAGTCATCTTACCTGAAGCAGGCAAGAGTCGTCTGAACTGTATCTACATAATGCGGAGACCAGACAAAGAAAAGTCATCTGATCAGACAAGGAGTATCACCTGACTCGGAAAGCAGACAAGGAAAAGTCACCTGATCAGACCAGACAAGGAAAATCTAGCTGACATTAACACATGTGGCATACCTCACCTGATGCAGAAGACGAAGGAAAGTTACCTGATCAGAAGCACAGACAAGAAAAGTCCCCTGATCAAAGCAGAGAAGGAACTGAAATCACAGCTGCATCATAATTCAAATAGTAAACCAGCTAAGTCTCTTATCCCTTGACCAACATATAATTATTTATTTACACGTGGACAAAACACATGCTACCTCCACGACTTCCAATCAACATCAACTGTCACTCTTTATTTATCAAAATTCGGACCGCTGCTTACTTATTTTATTAATAAGTTCAAAATTTTCTTTTCAACTGGGTATATAAGACGGCAAAAATCATTTCAGAAAAATCTTATCGTCTTCAAGCTCAAGAACCCTAATTTTTCAAAAGCAGAAAAATTACCTGAATATTCACTACACTAAATCGAAACATCTTCTTTGCAGAAATAGACTCAATTACCTACTTCGATGGAGTCAACCTGAAGCTGGTGAGGGAGAAAATCATCTTTAGTATTGTTGTCGACTTTGAAGGATTTCTGGCAACCAACAGCACGGATGAGATGGCATATGTAATCCGGATGATGAAGAAGAATGGCATATACCATTTTCTGGATATTTTCCCCAAGCAGCTCCTCAAAAAAGTTGTCATCTGCTTCTATAAGGAAGCACAGGTCACATAGCACTGCATCATGATCTCAATTTTTGGAGAAGAAATAAACATCACACCACAAACCATCGCCGACGCTTTCAAAATAGAAAACAGGGGCATCGCAGTCGAAGCACTGAAGCAGAATCCGACCGAGACTTGGTATGAGATCGAGTTACCAGAGGAGACAACTAAGGTCAAACTTACGGTGAAGAAAGGTGACCTTAACAAAGAATACAAATATGTCCTGGACATCAATAGCAAAATCGTCATGGGCATGGCAGAAAGCTATGATCAACTATCATCTTCCAAATATGTTGCGATGGGAGCGTTACAGCAGAAGAGGATTAACTGGCCTAATTATATCTACAGGCAGTTAGTCAAGGATGTCAACAAGGCAAGTTGGGACAATGAGGAGAAGAAATTTAGACAAAAACTGGCATATGGAACTCAAATTAGCTCGATCTTGGAGTTCCTTAGAAAGTCTAAGGGAAGGGCAGACCCCTTTCACCTCAGCAAGAGACTTGGTCACTTGGACCAAGAAACCTTAAAGGATATCGGGGATAAGAAACAAAAGGCAGCTGAGAAACTCAAGAAAATGACGTCTGGAACGTCTGAGTACAGAGGACCCTCAGCCTCTGAAGCAGAGCAGTCAGATGCAGCTGCAACTCAAGTACCACCTGCACCCGAAACCTCACCTGCAGATGACATTATCCCATCTGCACCTGAAATCCTACCTCCACCTGTCATCACACCCATAGAAGATTCAGACAGTGATGACATTCCTCTGACCAAGTTGTTCAAGAAGAGGAAGTCACCTGAGAAGCCCCTCTACACTGTATCCTCACCTGAATTATCTTCTAAACGACAGAGATGACTGGTAGACTATCCCTCAGACACAGAGGAAGGAATGCAGATAATAATATCACTTGCACCCACAGTGTCTGAAGATCAACCTGAGCATGCATCTGAGCTGGTACCTGATGTTATTTCCCTCTTAACACTTCCAAGTGTTACTGAAGAAAAGTAGGTTGAAGAAATCATTGAGATCTAAGGTGCTGATTACTCATTCAATCTAAAGGAAAATAATCGCTTAGGACTTACCAGAGATCAATTACAACTGGTAAGAAAAGAAGTTCTGCTATACTCTTTCATTAATATCTATGAAGAATGGGCAGAGATGAAAACACTTACTTTCTCTCAGCTGAGAAGATTTGTTGAGATAAGTACTTTGGATCACCCCCACTATCATCGAACAACTTCTTATGTACTTTTGTCAAGAGACCAATGTAAAGATGTTACTGAAGGAGAATCGTTTCATGTCTCAATTTAAACATAACATGGACCGGTTCATCCTTCAGGTAATGAAAGATGTTTTTGAAGGTAAAAACTTTAGAGAACAAGTTGAAAAAGAAATAATAGATATTGAAAAAGAGGACATAGAAGGAGTTGAAAAGAAGAAAGATAGAAAAGGAGTATAAGAGAAAGAAAAAGAATCTCAAGAAGTTGAAGAGGAGGTCAAAAAAAAAGAAACTGAAAAGGAGGAAGAAAAAGAAAAAGAAAAGATTGAAGAAGAAAAAGAGGAGAAATAAGATGAAGAGAAGGAGGAGAAAGATGAAGAAAAGAAGGAAGAAGAGAGAAGAAAAGACGATGAAAAGGATCATGATCGACAGTCACCTGATCATGCTCCTGGTTCGACAAATCCTGAAGCTGATGAAGCAGATAATCAGCGGGAAAAGCCTGAGGAAATCCTCTCCAAAAACAAAAAGTCATCTGCAGAGATAAAGTCCTCCGCAGAGAAGAATAGAAAGTCCCTTCAAATAAGGACTTATCAGATGATAAATCAGGAACTCCTAAAAAGATCCCATCTGATTAAGCGCCAGCAGACAGGAAAGTCTCATCTAATAAATCCATTGCTTAGAGGCCAACTGCATAAGAGGATTAAAGAGATAACTTTGTTCATGCAGAGCCACATGTATATCAGCTACCTTCAAATATCACTAAGCTGATCAGAGGGATAGTGAAAGAGACTGTTGTTGATCTCCTAGCAACTGATGTAAAGCCTGAACTGGTGTCCCTAAATGCAAAAATGGACACGCTGATCAACCGAAAAGAACCCTTTCCAACACCTTCTAGCTCAAGAATGCCTCTTGGCATGTCTGGTTTCATGAACAAGGTAGAGGAACAGCTAGCATTTATTATTGATGCTGGTAAAAAGGGGGAAGAGAGAAGACAGGGGGAAGCAATGAATAAGGGGGAAGGCAGAGAATAAATGAGGAAAAAGCAAGATCTTCCACTCATTCAGGCAGGAACCTCTAGTCTGAAAAGAAAAGAGTCAGCTGCACCATCAGACCCACCTGCAGCTAAAATAAAAAGAACTGGACAACATCCAGTAGTGAGGTTCAAATGGGAAGGCAAAGAACTCCAATTTGTTGAGGAATTCTTGCCTGTTGAGACAGAACCAATGTGGGGAAGTGCAAGGAAGCAATTCATAGAGAAGTACTACCTCTGGGAAATACTTCAAGACAAAGAATGCTCCCCACAAAAAAACTTTCATAAACTTCATAGACATGAATTTCCCCAAATTAGGAAATTTTGAAGAAATATGCTACAAAGGAATTCAATGCATACCCTATGATTCCAAATTTAAGACCTGAAGAAGCACCTACGCTCATGAATGGAGAACTTGATGAGATTGCCCTTCAGGAAGAAATTAAAATTCTATGTATTGAAAACAATTTCACATCTCCAGAATAGCAATAGTTTGCCTCCTCGGTTATCAAGAAGAAGTATGGGTTAGTCCTAGTAACAAAGAGACCAATTGGAGCCAAACCTTTGAAGACCCTCCCTCCAACCAAGATCAGAGGAAGAGGCAGAAGGAGACGGAGATGATAGATGATTATTTATTTGTAATCTATTTGTAATTTATTTGTAATTTACTTGTAATTTCTATTTTCGCTTGAAATCTCTGATTTACTTGTAATTTACTTGTATTTTGTTTCATTCAAGAACTACACTGTAATATAACATCTATAAAAAGTTTATAACAGTCACTTGAATGACAACCACTAGTTGTCTCAAAAAGATTGAGTTTGACTTATATCTTGCACTTTACTTTTGTGCAGACTTGCTTACATTTGAAATGCTTAAAGTTTTGCCATTATCAAAATAGGGGGAAATTGTTAGGAATACTTATTAGATTTTGATGATGTCATCCCCGTACTTGTAATTTATTCAAATATATGCTGTAAGGACTTGGCATTGTAAAGAAGAACCAAACGAGTGTCTTCTATAGGCCTTAAAATTTAGGCTAAGCCTTGATCAAGTATTGATCAGTCAGTAAATCGGCTAGGTATAGAACTGTCTAAATATCAGATAAGTTAATTATCAGACGAGTTTTGGTCAATGGAAATTATCAGGGAAGTTTGACCAAAACACTATTGCAGTCAAGGATTAGACAAGGCAAGATATCTTCAAGCGAGTCGACTAAGCCAAAATATCAGATGAGGTCTGGTCAACTCAAGTGTCAGCTGAAGTTTGACCATCAGACCAGAGAACATTCATCAGATCAGAGAATACCATCAGATCAGAGAGGAGTTAACCATCATATCAGAGAACTTTAAATAGACCAGATCAGAGGACTTCATCTCATCATATCAGAGAACTTCTACAAAGTTATATCAAAGAAGTTTTACATCAGAGAGGGTTGACCGCCCATCTGGCATGTCTGGCCAAGATATCAGATAAGTTTTTCAAACAAGATATCAGCCAAGTTTAAGAAACTCAGTCCACGTCAGCAAGCGTTGAATTCAACAATAATGGAAATTCACATGCAGACGTAAGGAGACAAACCAGAAAGTTAGGAATAAAATATTCCTTGAGATCTGTATACTGAAGACTTATGAATATACAAATCAAGAAAAGTGGTGCGACTAAAAGAATTCTTTCAAACGGTCGGAATTGAAATGGAATCAAGTCGTGCAATGGAATGGTAAGATAAACAAAGAAGTCCACTCTCCAATGGACGGATTTGTTACAAGAGATACAACGGATATGAAGGAAGTTCAAAGAATCGTACTATAAATATCTGAAGATCCGAATTGAGCAAAGTATGATGCGAACAACACACTCAAGCGAACAAAGCAATCAAAGTTATCAAAGCAATCTATAGCATCATGAAGAGCTAGTTTTAAAGTTCATATACTAAGAAGCTCTTAAGTTGAAGAAGACAAACACTATTGTCTTTAAAGTTGAGTACGGGTTACTTCTTTGAATGAGGTTCTTAGAAGTTTAAGACTGATAAGGCATCCACGGGTTCCTGATTGGAAGGTGATATACAGCTTGAGAGTTTTTGAGGCATCCACGGGTTTTCGATCAATAGGTGCTAGGCAGTCAAGGGAGTTGCAACGTCCACGAGCTTCCACTGGTTAGAAGCTGTTATAACAAGAGAATTCATTGTAACATTTATCACTAGTTGACAGTTATAGTGAATTTATCTCCAACTGGTTTGGAGAGAAGTGGACTAGTAGAGGATTACCCCACCTCTGAAACCACTATAAGTACTTGTGTGTTTTACTGCATTACATCATACCTATTAGCTGCATTCATATTTACTGTTCCATTTAATAGTCAACTGTCTTCCGCAGTGCTTAATTTTTACAGTTGACATAAGTCACATACAGTGTTACTAGCTGTGCTTCTGCACTACTCTTCTGCAGTTAAGGTTTGTTAGATTCATATTATACAGCTGAAGAAACTCACCAGATTAAGGAAAAGAGTTGAATAAGTCTATTCACCCCCCCTCTAGACTTATTCCTGACGACTTGTGACCTACAGAAGGAAGGTGAGGAAGTTTGGGATCACGTCCTCAAAATGATATCCATGATAGAGAGATTGGAGGCTCTTGACTTCAGGATGCATGCTTCTCTCTAGATCGACCTTATCCTACAATCACCTCCCGATCCCTTCTCTCGGTTTGTAATGAATTTCAACGGAAATGATATTGACTGCAACTTAGCTGGGCTAATGAACAAGATGAGCACGGCATAATCTCAGATGAAGAGTAGGCCGAAGGAGGTTGCTCTTGTAATTTCTTCTTGGCATTGGAGGTCCAAGAACAATAAGAATAAGGGCAAGAAGCAGTTCAAGCCCAAAGGAGGGGTACAGAAAGAAAATGGCAAGTCCCCAATGCTTCCAAAGAGTAAGGGGGCCAAGAAGACAGATGTTTTCCTGAACTGTGGTGTGCTAGGCCACTGGAGGAGGCACTATCCAAAACTTGACCACAATGCGGCTTCAGGTACCCAACTACTAGTTTTGGAAACGAATTATTCTGTAACTATTTATTCCACTTCTTGGATACTTGATTCTGGTGCAAGTTCTCATATATGCACAATGAATCAAGATCTTGAACGAAATAGGAAGCTTGGAGATAGAGAAGTGATGGTGACAGTCAGCAGTGAGCATAGTGTCGAGGCTACTGACATCGGATCACTTATGTTGGATTTAGAATTCGATTTTATTATTACTTTTGCATGATGTACTTGTTCTCCAAGGGGCACAAAATTATATCAATTCCGTTCATGGACCGTAAAGGATATCGTTTCTTTATTAGAGATGGATCCTGTCGTATTTATTTTAGAAATAAATTAGTTGGTACAACTACATTACTAAATGGTTTATACCATTTGAATCTAAAACGTAAAACCACTCTGAACACTATAACTAGGAAGTGTGTTAGGGATTTAACAAACCAAGCACTTAAGTGGCATCTTAGACTTTATCATGTTGGTCACACCAAAGTTCATAAAATGGAGAAAGATGGACTTATGGGTCCATTGGGATCGGATCCCTATCCGACTTATGAATCTTGCCCTTAAGGCAAAATGACTAAGTTACCCTTCATATAGACCTTTTGAAGAGCTGCTGAAAAACTTGGATTAATCTATTCCGATGTGTGTGGCCCTTCTAAAGTGGTAAGAGACGGATTTCAGTATTCATTACATTCAGTGATAACAACACAAGGTATGGATTCGTGTACTTAATGAAACATAAATCCGAAGCCTTAAAAAAGTTCAAGGAATTTAAGGCCCTAGGTGAAAACCAAATGGGTCATCATATCAAAGCACTTAGGTCGGACCGAGGTGGTGAATATATGAATACCGAGTTTGATGAGTTCTTAAAATAATTGGGAATAGTGTCACAGTTCACTCCCCCACCTACTCCACAATTAAATGGTGTGTCAGAAAGAAGGAAATGAACCTTGTTAGATATGGTTCTTCCCATGCTTAACTATACCGATCTACTGATTTATCTGTGGGGTTATGCACTCCTTACTACTGCACATATCTTGAACAGATATCCTTCTAAATCCATTCCTGAGACTCCACATGAGATGTGGAGAGTTAGGAAGCCAAGTATTAATCATATTAGGATTTGGGGATGTCCTGCTTATGTCAAGAAGACTAAAGTAGAGAAATTAGAAGCTACGTTTGTAAAAGATCATTTTATAGGATATCCAGAGGATTCTATGGGATATCTATTCTACATGCACGAAGATCATAGAATCATCGTTGCTTTACAAGCATACTTTCTTGAAGATGAGTTCATTCAAGAAGGAGGCGCACTTAGAAATATTTCTTTAGAAGAAATAAAAGAAACACCTAATGAGACATCTTTAAAATATATTGGAATGGATCCTTCGGAAATACAAACACAACTCGTAGGTCTAGTAGAGCTTTTCATTTACCTGGGAGGTATGGCTAGATACACCAAGTGGAACTGGGTCCTCATGATATGATGGAAAGTAGCCAAGAGAATGATCATCTACTTATGACCAGGCGATGGTAGATGTGGACTCCGCGAAGTGGCAAGAGGCTATGGAAGCTGAGATAGACTCTATGCATGCTAATCAGGTCTAGACTCTAGTGGATCGTCCTAAGGGCATTGTGCCCATTGGGAATAAATGAATCTACAGGAGAAAGACTGGTGGAGATGGCAAGGTTGAAACCTATAAGGCCAGACTTGTGGCCAAGGGTTATCTCCAAAAAGTGGGAATCGATTACTTCGAAACCTTTTCGCTTGTGGCCATGATAAAGTCTATTCGCATGATGCTTGCCATAACAACCCATTTTAATTATAAAATATGGAAAATGGATGTGAAAACGGCATTCCTAAATGGATACCTTGAGGAGGAGATCTATACGGAACAACCCAAGTGATTCATATCTGAGGCCAATATTCATAAAATATGTAAGCTTCAACATACCATCTATGGACTGAAGTAAATCCATGAAGTTGGAATCTTTGTTTTGATGAGACAGTCAAAGAGTTTGATTTTGTCAAAAATGAAGAGGAGACATGTATTTACAAGAAGGTTAGTGGGAGTAAAATTGCGTTCTTAGTACTATATGTGGATGATATTCTACTTATAGGAAAAGACGTAGGAATGCTCAGTTCTATGAAAGCTTGCCTTTCTATTAAGTTCTCAATGAAAGACTTGGGAGAAGCGACCTATATTCTAGGTATTCGCATCTACCGGGATAGAGCGAAGATGATGATAGATATTTTTCAAGCCCTCTATATAGAAAAGATCCTAAATGGAATTATGATGGAAAATTCTAAAAGAGTGTTCCTACCTATGCAACATGGTGCAAAACTTTCCTTAGAGATGTGTCCTCAAAGCGAGGAACACATAAAGGAAATGAGCAAGGTACCCTATGCTTAGGAAGTGGGTAGCCTCATGTATGCTATGATTTGCACTAGACAGGACATTGCCTATGCTGTGAGTGTATTTAGTCAGTTTTAATCAAATCCAGGGCAGGAACATTGAACTGCTATAAAGAACATTCTTAAGTACCTGAAGAGGACTAAAGACTTGGTTCTTACATACGACGGTGGAGAACTTAAAGTGATGGGTTATACAGACTCAGATTTTTTGGGAGACATAATGTCCACACCAAGGTATATCTTTACTCTGAATGGTGGAGCAGTATCTTGGAGAAGTAAAGCAAAGTGCGACTGTGATTTCCACGTGTCAAGCTGAATATCAGGCAGCCACGAAGGCTGCTAAATAGGTATTTTGGATTAAGAAGTTTACTGAGGAATTTCAAGTGTTTCCTAACTCAGGTCCACCCGTGGTATTGTTTTGTGACAATGACACTGTTGCGCAGGATAGGGAGCCTAGGGCTCACCACAACAACAAGCACATTGAGAGAAAATATCATTATGTTAGAGAAATGATTCAGAAAGGGAATATTACACTGTAGGGAATAGACACAGCAAATAATGTTGTTGATCCGCTGATTACGCCACTATCTTAGAAGGTCTTAGAGAGATATGGAGAGTATGGGTATTAGATACCATAGTTTGTGGCAATGAGTACAAGTAGAAGATTGTTAGGAATATGCACTCGAATGCCACTCATAGATTGAGAGAGTGAGAGCATTGTATTATAATTATGAATATTAAAGGTATTTATTATTTCTATATTATTGTATATCATTGGCATTGTGATTTGATATATAGAATAATAGTCCTTGTATTTGATAGCAAACATTTCACTCCTTATGGAGATAAGGAGATAGGCACCAAAAGTGTTTAGGCTGGAATGCTTAACCGGTTCGCAAGTCGACAAAAATTAAGTGGGCATTAAGTTTAGACAAGGCTTATGTCACGTGTACTTTCACATGTAGAGTGCCTGTTTCAAGGGTTAGTGGGAGCACCCGCTATATGTATGCTAATGGGATTAGTATACTCGAACTCGACTCACCTCGATTCAGTAACATGGATTTCACTCTGGGATTGTCAATGACTAAATCAAAAGGTTGTGATAGGTATACGTGAACATTTGACTTGAGGTTTCAGTAGGAGATGTACTTGTGATATTAAGTTAATCATTATAGTAGTTCGATCCAATCACCGATTGGTGGGGTCAACCTCGAAATGCAAATTAGTGGGCAAGTAACAGCCTATACTGAATACCAATATATGATTCTTTCTCCTGTAAGTGAGCAGGCAAATGTCCTATGCAGTTAACAGCAAATGAGGTCATAGGTCTTTGTTCAAATCATTTAGAGCTAGTTGTATTTGATACACAAGGCTCAGTGATCTCGATTTGCATTAACAAATGCATAGAGTCAAGTTACAATAGGGTTAGACTTTACTGTGACCCTAATACTTGGCCGGGACATATGATTCAAAGGTTTATACATATATGGTATTAATGACATAATAATTTTGGAATGATTCTATCATTCGTTCTCAGTTAGATTACGGTGTGGGCCACGGGACTGGCTAGGTGGTGCTAACCATCATTGGATCCTCCTAATATGAACTGAGGTGAACCTACAGAGTCGCGACATATGAATTGATGACGGATTATATTTAGCTTATTCTCTCTTGGTTAATATTGGACATCAGATATCTAATTAATTTATTGGATAAATAAATTCAGTCTTGTGAATTAAATAAATTATTGGGTAAATTTATTCATATTCTTTTTAGAGAATTTATTCATAATATAATTAATTGATTGAATTAATTAATTGTATTAATATTGAAACGTACCAAGGTTTATCTATCGGACTAGATACACGATGGTTCATTTAACGGACATACACGAACCAACATTTTTATCTCATATTGGCCGTTCCACCTCACCCCATTATTTTGGTGTAATATCTCATTTTGTTCCCTTGTGAGATGTGATGAGATATTTCATTTATTAGTTTACACATGGTATATAAACAAATCAAAGTCTTTTGGTGTGTATTATGTTGTAGATTGATTTATTATATCAAGTTTATAATACATCAAGACTACACAACACTAGCAAAATTATATCCCTTGGTTGTGAGCTCTCTGAGGAGTGAGAGATTTTTTTTATTTCTTACACTTGTGTTTTGAGTGTATTTTGAGAAAAAATAATTTTATAAAATACTTAGAGTGTTATTAAAAGCTAATTTTATCAACTTATAGTTGTATACTTAGAGCATAAGTTGATAGAAATATTTTCAGGTCATCTTCCAATGTGTGATACGTACATGCACGATGGTTTCGGTGCTCGGAAATTTTCTAAAACTTGGCTCAGTTTATTCAACATTTAATCAAAGATTTCAAGGGTATGATTTCTATGTCATGTCTTATTTTTCTTTATTATATATTCGAATATATGATGCTTGATCTATCCTCTTAGGGGTTTGGTTTTTATTCAGTTAGACCGGTTCTGTTTTTCGCTGCGTAACTCGATTTTAATTACCGAATCCCATCAGAGGCAAGTCCTCAGTTGGTGTAAAAGTTTCTGAGTCGATATGTGGTGCAATGTTAGTTAGTGCTTATAAGATTGATATAGACGGAGTCTAGCCCCTCAAATCTTTCATAATTATTTCACCCATGGGCTTGTGACTAATCACATAATCCTCTTCCAGGCATCGGATATTGGTGCTAATAATGACCTTCTAATTTTGGAGACTATAGAACAAGTCATATCTTGTTACTTTGGGGTATCCTACAAATACTCGTACTTTTGTACGAGGTGCCACCTTAACATCATTCTTATTCCGTACATGTGATGGGGAACCCTAAATCCGAACATGTCCTAGATAGGGCTTCCGCCCACTGCACAGTTCTGTGGGTGTTTTGGAACTGATTTCAATGACACTAGGTTTAGAATATATGTTGTTGTTTCCAAGGCGCATCCCCATAAAGAAATTGATAAATATGAGTAACTCATCGTTGACCTAACCATCTATAAAAGAGTTCTGCTCTTTTGCTCAGCAACACCATTTGTTGTGGAGTTCCCGATGCAGTGTGCTCGGACGTAATCCCCTCATTTGCCAAGAAACTCAAAAACTCTACACTAAGTTATTCGCCACCACGATCAGATTGCAGTGACTTGATCCTGTTCCAATAACACTTCTTCGTTTCAGCCTTGAAGTCTTTGAACTTGTTAAAGTCTCATGACTTACATCGCATCAGATAGATGTATCCATATCTCGAATAATCATCTATAAATGTGATGAAGTATTCAAAACCACCCTTAGCCTGGATGGTCATTGGACTACATATATCAGTACGAACCAATTCTAGCACATGATGGGCACGATTTTCCTTGGTCTTAAAAAATCCTTTTGATTATTTTACCTTCGAGACAATATTCACATATTGAAAATGACTCTACCTGGAGTTTGTCCAACGGGGCATCATCTACCAATCTTTAAATATTTTTAAAGTTTATGTGATCTAATCGTAAATGCCACATATATGTTTGGTTTATTCTTGAAGATTCTTTTCTCTTTTTAGGATTAGACAAAGAGTTAAGCAATTTGTTTTTATGACATGTAGTCCATTAGTATAGATACATTTGCAAATATATTCACCATTTCTTCTAGTAATAGCATCATCATCAAAAGAAACTGAATAACCATCACAATTTAATCTAGAAATCGAAATTAAATTCATTCTAGAATTAGGTACCAATAATATATTTAGAACTGATATCTTATCACTAATCTTGAACCGCATGACTCCTGCTGCTACCGCTATAATCCTAGTTACCTGAAAACCATGCGAGTCGAAATAAACATGATCAGTGGAGCCTGAATCTACTATCCACGAAGTGGTAGAACAAGCTGTCACACATGTTTTGATTACTAGTGTACTTGCCCTTTAGATTTTTATTCGCCTCAGGTCGAGGAGCCTTTCTTTTCACTTTGAGGAGTGATATACTCCTTATCTCATAAGGAGTGAAATGTTTCTACTCGATTGCGTGGACAGTATTTTTATTATCTAGTCAAGAACGCAAATGACATACAGTAAATAAAAATAATCATTGCCTTTTATAATTCAATATGAGTTCATAGTCACATATAAATGCCCTAACTCTTATCCTCATAGTGACATTCTAGGGCATACGCTAACATATTTGCATTTCTAAAGTTATATTTATCCTTTTACACTATTGGACTCGGCAAATTGATTCAGTCACATGCTTCTTGTGTAACTTCGTGGGTTCAATTATAATTAACTGTGAGTATAATTCTCAATTGAATTTATCAGACCGAAAGCGATTTTCAGTTAAACATTTCAGCCACTAACTATCAGCTGAATTAATCCAAAACTATTATCTGAATAATGACATTAATTGAATGATACAATTCCACCACCAAACCCACATGATGAAAAAGGATTTTTTCCAGTGTTTAGATCCTTTAATTTATATTTCAATTTAATAAAGTTTGAGGTGTAGTTATCTATATTTTTGTGTCTTTTGTTTGTTTATTTTCTTTACTGTAGTGTTGAGTTATTTTATTGAAGGGTGGACTTGTTTAATTTTATATTTTGATTTGAGAGTTTATTCAGTGAATGGATTTGTTATTTTGTGAATGATATGATTTTTCCGAAAATTTGATAGAAATGGTAAACGATTATCAGAATTAGGTTAAAAACAAAAGTATTGATGTAAATTATTTTTTTTTTAAAATAATAATCTTCAGGGATACTCGTGGGTAATAGAATCATTTTTTATGGTTATGTGGCCGATTTTGGGTTTGATTTTTATCCGTAGTTCTCAGGTTGGGCGGCTCGAGCCGCCTCACTGTAGGGATGGCAGTGGGAAAGGGCGAATGCGGATGATGGTACCTCCTGTAACACCCCGAGATATTCGGAATAATTACAGCGCCGTAAACCCTTTAGGTAAGGATTTACAAGGCTAATTTTAAAAGGTGTGTAAATATAAACCAATCGTACAACTGAAGTTCAAATACAGATTTGATTCAACCGATCAAATGAGTTAACTTATACAACCATATCGAAAAGACATTTTTAAAACAGACGTACTCGAGTACTAAATAGACCAAGAAGACAAATCATAATAACAATAAACATCAACCACATCACTGAGCCATTTCATCATCCTGTCGGTACTGTGGTTGCTTCCCCGCTCCTCGGCTACCTGAACATCAAAACAATGTCCACCCCCGAAGGGGTTAGCAAAACAATGCTAGTACAAGTATCGTAATACATAAATCATCAATGCATCATAAAACATGCAAACGGACTTCCGTCACCGGAATCCAACGATGCGAATCCTCACGATTCCATCAACACGAGCGAGGTAATCCAAATGATCCAGCCCTTGGTATAGATCCCCATGATGATCCGTCGGACCAACGCATGGTGGAAAACCCGTCCACGATCCGGCGCCTCGGATAGATCCTCATGATGATCCCGGACCAACGCATGGTGGACATTCAATCCAGCGCCTCAAAGATAGATCCTCATGATCCCCTCGGATCATTTATACCATAAATCAATCAACTATGCATACATATATGCATTTCAATATGTTCATCAATACGAACAGATAACAACGAATACCACGAGAAATTTCAGAAATACATCTCATATTCAACATCATGAACAAAACCACAAGCATGATCAAAGTTTCAATATAAATCGAACTCGACATATGATACTTGCCTCGAAAATGGCAAGAACGAAACACTTCAATGATCTCAACACACTCGAAGGCCGCCTCCTTCGATCAACGTAACAAGCTCGAACCTTAACAAAAGGAATGATATACAAATCATCTCAAGTCGAACGATGGCCTAACAATTCGGTCTACGGCCGAAAAGCTCAAAATAAACAATCTGCCTGGACTACTTAGCGTGCGCTACGTACTCTACGTAACATGCGCTAAGCCGGCCTGTTAGCGTACGCTATCGTATAAGACTAGCGTGCGCTAGCCACGGACTGACAGTTTGAATCGGCTGATAACATAACGTACGTTACGTACGTATCGTGCGTTAACTTATCCCCGATAGCGCACGTTAACTAACGTATGTTAGCGTGCGCTAATCGTGCATGGCAGATTACTACTGACAGAAAACTGGGTTGAATGGTGAAGAACTCATGAATTCTATGGCGATAAAACAAGTCATCCTCAAGCATATCATGCTAATAGGGTTTGTGGAAGTTCTATGATTATGAGATACAAATACACGGATAATCATCTCAACATCATAATTCATCTTCGATCCTCAAGAAAATATTCTAAGTTTCGTTCGTCTTACGCATGATTCCAATGTGTAAACCGTAACAACTGGGTAGTATCCGTCTACTGATCACGAATCGGTTTGAAAATACTTAGGAGTCCATATACTAAAAACGGTTCAAGGGTTCCTACGATATATAGTGCCGATACGTCAAAAGTATCCTTCTAACATGTGATGACTGTTTATAAATGAAATAACTGGTTATCAAAACATGATCAACGTCCTTAAGAACATTACTAATATCGGTGAAGAATCACCTACCTCAAAGTGGTGAAGAACACGGAGGAAATCGAAGCAATCCAACACCGAAGGCTTGAACACCAATCTCCAACGATATACGATCTTCAATCACGAGCTAGGATGTTGATATGAAGTGTTTAGGATGAAGGAAGTTATGTTCTAAGTGTAAGAATTCGGGTATGGGAGAAAAAGGAACTGAAATCACGAATAGGATGTTGTCCTATTTATAAGAAATGGCCATTAGCGCGCGCTAGTCCCTGCTCGTAGCGTGCGCTAACGGCTCACTGACTTAACTGTACTCAATACTTAGCGCGCGCTATGCACATGCCTGTAGCGTGTGCTAAGGCATTGACTCGGCTTTTCCCGAAAGCCGTCCAGGTTCATCCCGACACGATCCGACAAGGGTCCCCCGGCCAGATCTCACCTACAGCACGTCTCAATCAAATTGACCACGCATAGCATGCGCTACTGTTCCTTTGTAGCGTGCGCTATGAATCCATGTTAGCGTACGCTACACATAGCCGATAGCGTGCGCTACATGCGCATAATTACAATCTTTAAATCACATACACGAAATCATACGCTCGACAACATCGGATTATGAAATACAGAGAATAATACTCAGACAAAAGTACAATAATTACAATATCACAAGTTCCAAATACATATCCGAAATCTCGGGTATTACATCCTTCCTCCCTAAAAAGAAGTTTCGTCCCGAAACTTAAGATGAAAACAACTCTGGATATTTAGTCTTCATACTGTCTTCTGTTTCCCAAGTGGCCTCTTCGACTCCGTGTCGTGACCATTGTACTTTAACCAAGTGTATTGGTTTATTCCTCAATTGTTTGATCCGACTCTCAAGTATCTTGATTGGTCTCTCTTCGAAGGTGCCATCATTAGCTATCTCGATCTCGTCGAAATCAATGACGTGACTGGGGTCCCGTACATACTTCCGCAGTTGGGATACGTGAAACACATTGTGAACGTGACTCAGCGATGGCGGTAAGGCCAACCTGTATGCTAAATCTCCAACTCTCTCGAGGATCTCAAATGGTCCGATATATCTAGGACTAAGCTTGCCTCTCCTCCCAAAACGGAAAATCCCTCGTGAAGGAGACACCTTCAATAGCACATGGTCCCCAGCGTCGAACTCTAGAGGACGACAACGTACGTCTGCGTAAGACTTTTGTCGACTCTGGGCAGTCAGCAGTCTTTCTCTAATCAAAGCTATCTTCTCTTGAGTCTGAATTATCAATTCCAGTTCCGTCCCGATCAAATCCGAAGAATTATCCCAACACAGGGGTGATCGGAATCTTGTCCCGTACAAAGCTTCAAATGGTGCCATCTTAATAGAAGCATGCCAACTATTATTATAGGTGAACTCGATCAAGGGCAAGTGAACTTCCCAATCAGTTGACCAATCTAATGCACAAGCTCTAAGCATGTCTTCTACCGTTTGTATAGTCCTTTCGGACTGACCGTCTGTTTGGGAATGATAAGTCGTGCTAAAGTTGAGCTCAGTCCCCAAAGCCCTGTGAACTGCTTTCCAGAAGTGCGACACGAAGCGACCATCTCGATCCGAAATAATGGTCTTCGGCGTCCCATGCAATCTGACTATCTCCGCAATAAATACTCGCACCAATCTTTCGGGTCCCCATGTATCTTTAATTCCTAGGAAATGAGCCGACTTGGTTAGTCGATCAACTATAACCCAAATCATGTTCATTCCCGTTCTAGTCCTTGGCATACTGGTGATGAAATCCATCGAGATATCCTCCCACTTCCATTCGGGGATCGGAAGCGGCTTTAACATTCCGGCAGGTCGCTGATGTTCAATCTTAACCTGTTGACACGTCAAACACCTCGAAACATAATCTGCTACGTCCTTCTTCATATTCCCCCACCAGAAATTTTGTTTTAAATCCTTATACATCTTACTGCTGCCCGGGTGAATAGAATAGGGCGCGCTGTGAGCTTCTTTCAGAATAGTCTGTCTCAAATCATCATCATCGGGAACGCAAAGTCGACTCTGAAATCTCAGAACTTCATCGTCTTGTATCACGAATCCTGGGGCTTTTCCTTTCTTTACTTCATCACATAACCGAAGGATCAGAGAATCGTCCAACTGCTTAGACTTGATCTCCTCGACTAGTGATGAAGTCAGTTCCATCACATATAGTTGCCCTTGAATTCCTGGTGCCCATACTTCAATCCCCTCGCGGATCAGTTCCCGTTGAATACTGGTTTGGGATGTAAGTGCTTCCAACACTCGAAGAGAAACAGGTTTTCGGCTCAAGGCATCGGCTACTACGTTTGCTTTCCCTGGATGATAGAGAATCTCCAAGTCGTAATCCTTGATCAATTCCAGCCACCTTCTCTGCCTCATGTTTAATTCTTTCTGACTGAAAATGTACTTGAGGCTCTTATGATCTGTAAAGATCTGACAATGAGTACCGTACAAATAATGTCTCCAAATTTTCAGTGCAAAGACTACAGCTGCTAACTCCAGATCATGAGTCGGGTAATTTACTTCATACGGTTTCAACTGCCGAGACGCATAGGCAATTACCTTATCCTTTTGCATCAACACGCATCCCAGACCCTGATTTGAAGCGTCGCTGTAAACCATGAATCCATCAGTTCCATCTGGCAATGCTAAAATAGGTGCTGTCGTCAGTCTCTTCTTAAGTTCATCAAAACCAGCCTGGCATTTCTCATCCCACTTAAACTTTTGAGTTTTCTGTAACAGCTGAGTGAGCGGACGAGCAATTTTGGAAAATCCCTCTACAAAGCGGCGATAATATCCGGCAAGTCCTAGGAAACTTCGGACTTCTTTCACGTTACTAGGAACTTCCCATTCCAAGATTGCTTCGACTTTCTTCGGGTCCACCTGAACTCCGTCAGCTGATATCACATGCCCAAGGAAAGTTACTTCCCTAAGCCAGAACTCGCATTTAGAAAGCTTTGCATACACTGTTCCTTCCTCAAAGTGCTCAAAACCACACGCAAATGCTCGGCATGCTCCCCTGCGTCCTTCGAATATATCAAGATGTCATCAATGAAGACGACCACAAATTTATCCAAGTATTCCAAGAATACCCGATTCATCAATTGCATGAATACCGCAGAGCATTGGTAAGCCCAAACGGCATTACTACGAATTCATAATGCCCGTATCAGGATGCAGCGGTTGGTATATCCGATTCCTTAATTCTCAATTGGTGGTATCCTGATCGCAAGTCAATCTTCGAGAATACCCTTGCCCCTTGCAGTTGATCAAACAAGTCGTCGATCCGAGGTATAGGATACTTATTCTTGATCGTCATTTTGTTAAGCTCCCTGTAATCAATACACAGTCGGAGGGATCTGTCTTTCTTCCGGACAAAGAGAACGGGCGCTCCCCAAGGAGAAACGCTAGGTTGAATATAACCCTTCTGTGACAATTCCTCCAGTTGCTTCTTGAGTTCATACATCTCGGTTGGTGCCATGCGGTATGGTGCTCTGGAAATAGGGGCTGCTCCAGGTTCTAATTCGATGGTGAATTCCACTTCTCTCTGCGGAGGTAACCCAGGTAGTTCGTCAGGAAATAAGTCGGAGAATTCATTCGCAATTGGAATCGATGAGAGCTCTATTCTTTCCTCTTTCCTCATGGCATAACACCAAAGTCCATGACATCCCTACTTCAGTAATTTCATGGCTTTCATTGCCTTGATCAATTTTCCCGAGCTTCCCGGTCTCCATCCTTGGAATAAGTGTTCAGATCTATCATCAGCAATGATAGAAATAACTCTCTTTCGGTAATTCAGAATAGCTCCATAACGGTTGAGCCAATCGTCTCCGAGAATTAAATCGTCACCGTAGATGTCAACCACAATAAGGTTCGATAGCCAATCTCTCCCTCCTATAGTTACTGGAAAATCCCTAGCTTCTAGGGTTCCCACAATTCTCTCTCCACTCGGCAAACCCACAACATATGGTTCACAATCAGATAAGCACGAGATTTTCAAACGATTTACACAGTTCAAAGATACAAAAGAATGTGTAGCTCCGGAATCGAATAAAACACTAACTGGTTGCAAAAGGATCTGAATTGTACCTGATGCAACAGCAGTGTTCTGATCGTCAGATTTCCTCATTTCGTACAGGCGCGGAGGAACGGAACCAGCACTGGATGTCTCTCTCTTCCCAACGTTCTGCTGCTGAAATCCACTCTGCTGCGCCTGGTTCACACTCGTCTCCTTCGGAACTGGAGTTGGAGTGCGAGTACCAAAAGATCGGGTCGCATTCCCACAAAATGTTGCGCGATGTCCTTCCTGTCCACACTCGAAATAGGTCACAAAGAAAGGCGAAACAATCACGCCGAACATGTCCCGCTTTGCCACGCTTATAACACTTCTTCCCCGCGTCTCAAACAGCTTGGTGCCGCCGGAACTTCTTTCCACCTCGAGAAGGATGCGGAGGTCTCTGGATGAATGAAAAGAGGATCGACCGCGAGGCCCGCTACTCTTATTCTCCGTGAAGTTGCAGGACACCTTGTTTCTTTGCTTCCGTCGATTTCTCTCTGCCGCCTCCTTCATATCATAGGCCAACGCCTTGTCCCGAGCATCGTCGCAAGGTGGTACATTCAAATCCGGACATATATTGCTGAATTTCCGGCTTCATTCGCATGTCAAAATGGAAAATCCTTTCCGCCTCGGTCCCGACCAAGTGGCGCACATAAGTCACCTGGTGATTAAAGGTCTTAATCACGTCCGTCAGATGCTTCGAATTTTGTGGTGAGAAAACTCCCGAACTCGGGCTTCTCTAATCGGGCGAGGACAATACTACGCCTCCATCATCAATTTGAATTCCGTCCCAAATAACATTGTGCTCCTCCTGGCCGAATGGCCTCCCACCGCCGAAAGCCTCCCGGTCAGAGATCTTGGGCGACCGAACCTTCCTATCGTTGGGACAGCTTAATCCTCGCAAAATCTTTTCTAATTCTTTCGGCCGGTGATCCCAAGAAAGCGTCTCACAGAACCGTCAAATTTCGGAGGATGCAATTTGATCACTTGTAAGCCATTTATCTCCTCGATTATCCACGTTATGTCATTGTCCCATCGCCGTCTCGCATGCGATCCACAACTTGAGCAACCGGTTTATCTCGGGCAACCACCGCCAAGCACTTCCGGCACGTTAGGATCTGCATTATTATTTGCCGATCCCTGCTGTCCCCCGGAATGGGAATCCGTTCGACTAGCGGTTACTTCTGGGGTAGATACCGACTCTTCTTGTCTCGCATTTCCACGTCCGCGTCCGAGTCCACGACCTCCTCTCAACATACTGTAAACATAAATACTCAATATCCGGGGCAAACTTTCTAAAAGTACATCCATCAATGTTCACAAAACATGAATAAAATAAAACGGTAGTATTTGAGATTTAGGAACTTACAACCACGGTCCACACGACGATGCTGGCTCAGCAGTGATGTTACGAACGACCAATAATCAAATAACGTAAACTGACCCAACTAACCCGACTGCCAAGATATCCATGAATCTTAGCTCCGATACCATATTCTGTAACACCCCGAGATATTCGGAATAATTACAGTGCCGTAAACCCTTTAGGTAAGGATTTACAAGGCTAATTTTAAAAGGTGTGTAAATATAAACCAATCGTACAACTGAAGTTCAAATACAGATTTGATTCAACCGATCAAATGAGTTAACTTATACAACCATATCGAAAAGACATTTTTAAAATGCATTTACTTGAGTACTAAATAGACCAAGAAGACAAATCACAATAACAATAAACATCAACCACATCACCGAGCCATTTCATCGTCTCCGTCAGATCCGTGGTTGCTTCCCCGCTCCTCGGCTACCTGAACATCAAAACAATGTCCACCCCCGAAGGGGTTAGCAAAACAATGCTAGTACAAGTATCGTAATACATAAATCATCAATGCATCATAA
The DNA here is from genome assembly GCA_033398695.1 of Orobanche coerulescens. Taxonomy (NCBI): domain Eukaryota; kingdom Viridiplantae; phylum Streptophyta; class Magnoliopsida; order Lamiales; family Orobanchaceae; genus Orobanche; species Orobanche coerulescens. The sequence goes on from CM065818.1 coordinate 33,345,712, forward strand.
AACATGCAAACGGACTTCCGTCATCGGAATCCAACGATGCGAATCCTCACGATTCCATCAACACAAGACAGGTAATCCAAATGATCCAAATACTCTTGGTATAGATCCCCATGATAATCTCGTCGGACCAACGCATGGTGGAAAACCCGTCCCAAATGATCCAAAGGTTCTCAAGATAGATCCCCATGATGATCTCGTCGGACCAACGCATGGTGGACATTCGATCCAGCGCCCTCAGCATAGATCCTCATGATCCCCTCGGATCATTTATACCATAAATCAATCAACTATGCATACATATATGCATTTCAATATGTTCATCAATACGAACAGATAACAACGAATACCACGAGAAATTTCAAAAATACATCTCATATTCAACATCATGAACAAAACCACAAGCATGATCAAAGTTTCAATATAAATCGAACTCGACATATGATACTTGCCTCGAAAATGGCAAGAACGAAACACTTCAATGATCTCAACATACTCGAAGGCCGCCTCCTTCGATCAACGTAACAAGCTCGAACCTTAACAAAAGGAATGATATACAAATCATCTCAAGTCGAACGATGGCCTAACAATTCGGTCTACGGCCGGAAAGCTCAAAATAAACAATGCTCGATCATGAAGGCGCTACGTACTCTACGTAACGTGCGCTAAGCCGGCCTGTTAGCGTACGCTATCGTATAAGACTAGCGTGCGCTAGCCACGGACTGACAGTTTGAATCGGCTGATAACATAACGTACGTTACGTACGTATCGTGCGTTAACTTATCCCCGATAGCGCACGTTAACTAACGTATGTTAGCGTGCGCTAATCGTGCATGGCGATTACTCGGCGTAAAACTGGGTTGAATGGTGAAGAACTCATGAATTCTATGGCGATAAAACAAGTCATCCTCAAGCATATCATGCTAATAGGGTTTGTGGAAGTTCTATGATTATGAGATACAAATACACGGATAATCATCTCAACATCATAATTCATCTTCGATCCTCAAGAAAATATTCTAAGTTCAGTTCGTCTTACGCATGATTCCAATGTGTAAACCGTAACAACTTGGTAGTATCCGTCTACTGATCACGAATCGGTTTGAAAATACTTAGGAGTCCATATACTAAAAACGGTTCAAGGGTTCCTACGATATATAGTGCCGATACGTCAAAAGTATCCTTCTAACATGTGATGACCGTTTATAAATGAAATAACTGGTTATCAAAACATGATCAACGTCCTTAAGAACATTACTAATATCAGTGAAGAATCACCTACCTCAAAGTGGTGAAGAACACGGAGGAAATCGAAGCAATCCAACACCGAAGGCTTGAACACCAATCTCCAACGATATACGATCTTCAATCACGAGCTAGGATGTTGATATGAAGTGTTTAGGATGAAGGAAGTTATGTTCTAAGTGTAAGAATTCGGGTATGGGAGAAAAAGGAACTGAAATCACGAATAGATGTCAGTCCCTATTTATAAGAAATGGCCATTAGCGCGCGCTAGTCCCTGCTCGTAGCGTGCGCTAACGGCTCACTGACTTAACTGTACTCAATACTTAGCGCGCGCTATGCACATGCCTGTAGCGTGCGCTAAGGCGTTGACTCGGCTTTTCCCGAAAGCCGTCCAGGTTTATCCCGACACGATCCGACAAGGGTCCCCCGGCCAGATCTCACCTACCGCACGTCTCAATCAAATTGACCACGCATAGCGTGCGCTACTGTTCCTTTGTAGCGTGCGCTATGAATCCATGTTAGCGTACGCTACACATAGCCGATAGCGTGCGCTAAATGCGCAGAATTACAATCTTTAAATCACATACACGAAATCATACGCTCGACAACATCGGATTATGAAATACGGAGAATAATACTCAGACAAAAGTACAATAATTACAATATCACAAGTTCCAAATACATATCCGAAATCTCGGGTATTACACCTCCATCCTCATCCCCCTCTAAGAAATTCAAACCCATCCCGCCCGATCACTTATGGCGGTTATGAAATTTAAATTCATCGCCCGGAAGAGTATAAAATAAAAGTCATCCCCGCTCCACCACGTACATGAATCTCTATCTCCATCTTACACCCGCTTTATACACACCTTACTCGCTCCATAATCACCATATCATGTTAGATAAAAAAAGTTATATTATACAAATTTTACATACTTGATAAAAGAAGCTTCTAGGCGTAGTTTTAAATGAATTTACACATAAAAATAATATTTATTATATTATTAAAATATTTAGTTGCATATTAAATATCATAAAATATATAAAATACGAGTGGGGGTTAAGAGGGTACAACCTAAGGATCTGTCTTCACCTATGGGTGGCCATACCCAGGCCATGGGGCGAGTTTGAGTGGGTTAGGTTGAGGCTTGCCAGCCCAAGACCGACCCACTAATGGGCTGGGCTTGTTGAAATATTTAGTCCACATATTAATAAATAGTGTTTTGATGATTAAGTTGCTAAACAAAGCAAACAACATCGAGGCAAAGCAAAACAACGAAGCAGACGAAGACGCAAAAACCTGGACAAAATACAAAGCTAGCGCACGCTAGACATATAAGTTAGCGCAAGCTAACGGGAGTTAGCTGCAGATCAGACGAGTTCGAAGTAACCTGAAGTGAAGTCACCTGATGAGGATAGCGCACGCTACACACTATAATATAACGCACGCTATCGAGCCCATATTACCGTTGTGAAGAGATTCAAACTCAGAATGACGTATGCAGTGAAGTCAGTTTAGCGCACGCAACAAGTGATATCTAGCGCACGCTAAATATCAAGTTTGAATCAAGTCAATCAATCCGTTGGGAATAATCTGCTGCAAAGTCAAAAAGTATAAACGGATATATGACGCATGCAATAATGCAAGAATAGCGCACGCTAAAGAAGAAGTATTAGCGCACGCTAACAGTCAGAGACAGTAGCCACTGGACTAAAACTGAAAGATGCTAATGTACGTAACGTGAAGTACATAATGTACGTTAAGGCAAATATACGCGATAGCGCACGCTAAGGAAGTCAGCCTAGCGCACGCTAATATCAACTGGCAGTAACGGCTAGTTTGTGGAAGAATGCTATAAATACCAAATGAGTTGGTATCAATCCACACAACAACACTGAGCAATTCATATACACTTGAGATATCAATGTAAACATTATAGTTGTTGTTCTTGAGCTTAAATTAGAGTGATTGAGTGTTATACACAAAATCATACACGAGTGAGAAAAAGAAAAGATACGATTGGATTCGGTGTTATTAGGATCAAGGATCCGACATTATTAGAATCGCAATCGCTATCTTAGTGAGGCTTATCTAGTACCAATAGAAAGCTAGAGTGGTTGATTCCTTGTCTAATAGTAAAGGAAAACGGTTTTACTCGGACCGATAGAAGACGAGCTTGTAACGGTAATCCATCGACCGATAGAAGAGAGGTGCAGAGGTTTTGATCTTTAACCTATAGAAAAAGATACATCGAGAGAGGACGTAGGCACGTTTGGCCGAACCTCTATAAATCCGTGTGTCATTTAATTTCCGCACTTTATATTTACGCTTCCGCACAAACGTGGCAAACACTGATCTTGCTACAACAGGATTGGGACGGGCTGATAGGCCGAAGTCCACTGTCCGCCCGCCCTGGGATATTTGTGGGCCGGATTGGGCCAAGTCAGGTATATTAGAAAAAAATTAAACTAATTTTGTTTTGAATTTAAAAAATTTGTTTTGAATATAAAAAACTTTAATATTAAACTAAAAAATCAATTTAAAAAACATGTTATGAGCTTTTTTAAAAAGATTTGTTAATATTAAATTAAAAAGTTAATTATGAAAAATATGTTTCGAAACTTTTAAAGAAATTGTGAACATAAATTAACAATAAATCTAAAAAAAATTGTTTTGAATTCAAGAAATATGTCAATATCGAATTAAATGGGGAGAAGAGAAAGGGAAGAAAAATTGGACAGCGGTGGGCGGGTGTAGGCTGAGGTGAGCTTGGTCGGGTTCGAGTGGGATGAGGGTTGGGCCGGTCCTAGCTTGTGGTGGGGGGGTTCCGGAAGCGAATGTAAACATTATAGTTGTTAAAGAAGAAGTATTAGCGCACGCTAACAGTCAGAGACAGTAGCCACTGGACTAAAACTGAAAGATGTTAATGTACGTAACGTGAAGTACATAACGTACGTTAAGGCAAATATACGCGATAGCGCACGCTAAGGAAGTCAGCCTAGCGCACGCTAATATCAACTAGCAGTAACGGCTAGTTTGTGGAAGAATGCTATAAATACCAAATGAGTTGGTATCAATCCACACAACAACACTGAGCAATTCATATACACTTGAGATATCAATGTAAACATTATAGTTGTTGTTCTTGAGCTTAAATTAGAGTGATTGAGTGTTATACACAAAATCATACACGAGTGACAAAAAGAAAAGATACGATTGGATTCGGTGTTATTAGGATCAAGGATCCGACATTATTAGAATCGCAATCGCTATCTTAGTGAGGTTTATCTAGTACCAATAGAAAGCTAGAGTGGTTGATTCCTTGTCCAATAGAAAAGGAAAACGGTTTTACTCGGACCGATAGAAGACGAGCTTGTAATGGTAATCCCTCGACCGATAGAAGAGAGGTGCAGAGGTTTTGAATCGAACTTTATGACGTGGAAGAAAAAAATGTCAATATTCATCCGAGCATATGACATCGAGCTTTGGAAGGTGATTTGTCTTGGTCCGAAAATTCCGACGAATTCCAATGGTACGCTTAAAACTTTCGAAGAATATGACGATTCCGATTGGAAAAATGACCACTACAATTGTAAGACAACTCAATTTCTTTATTGTGCCTTAAATCAGAAAGAACACAACCGGATATCATCGTGTGATAGTGCCAAAGAAATTTGGAAAATGCTTGAGGTAACACACGAGGTACGTCTCAAGTCAAGGAGACGAAAATAAACATGCTCCTTCACGAGTACGAATTATTCCAAATGAAGGACGACGAATCCATCACTATAATGCTCGACCGATTTTCAATAATCACAAATAGATTAGCATGTTTCGGGAAACCACTTTCGAGTAGTGAGAAAGTAAAGAAAATTCTCCGATCACTACCTCGAGAATGGGACGGTACGGTTACGGCCATAATAGAATCAAAAGATTTAAATACTCTTGATTTTAGTGTTCTCGTTGGTTCTCTTATCAACTACGAGATAGTTCTAAAATCTTGGAATGCCAAACCGAAACCGAAGGAGAGATCGATAGCCATGAAGGCAAAGATGTCGAGAAAGAAAGAAGAAATTCCGGTGGACGAAAGCGACGAAGAATCGGCATATTATGCCAAAAATTTTAATAAGTTCCAACACTTATTAAACCGGAGAAAGAAGGACATCCAAGCGGGCGAATCTAAGAAATTCGACAACACCTGTCGATTATGTGGTAAACCAGGCCACTTTGCTAAGAACTGTCGGGTAAAACCCAAAGAAGTTTTAATTGCAACATGGAGTGACGAAGATATCGAAGATGACGATTTTCTAAATCAAAATAATCTCGCTCTCATGGCCCGGAGTTCATTCGACGATAGCGACGTCGAAAGCCAAGTAAGTAATTCTTACGACGAACTCTTTGAAGCATTCGAGTTATTACAAACCGATTATCAAAATACCTTAAATGAGATTAAATCCCTCAAATCTAAATATAAAACTTTGGAAATTGAAAATTCCAAAATTCTTGAAAAGGGAAAGTTTGTTGAAATCGACCATTCAAAATGCATTGAAAACGAGAATATTTTAAAGAATGGTCTTGTTAAAGTTCAAACCGAGCTCAAAAATTTAACGAAGAAATTTTCTCTCGGAAATGAGAAATTTGAAAATATGCTCTCGGTTCAAAAATACACGTTAAATAAAGAGGGGTTAGGATTCAAACCGCGTTCTAAAAATGAATCCGTAAATTTCAAAATACCCCGGTGTGAAAAATATTTGAAAATTGGGCATCACATTTCAAACTGTAAGAGCCCAAGACGAACGATTAAAGTTAAGAAAATTTGGGTTCCTAAAGGAACAATTGTTTCAAATATCGTCTACGTCTCGAAAGAAAAACCGACTTTCGGTTGGATCCCCAAAAATTAACTTTTGATATTTTACAAAGAGGGAGATAATATTTTTAGGGTGATTATTATTTTTTAAAACGGTTATAACTCCATTTTATTATTGCATATTTTTTATATTCATGCATATTTTTTGTATATATTCAAATTGATATCCTTATTTTTTACACTTTTTGCTGAATACAAAAAAGGGGAGAAGAAGTTGAATTGGATAAAAGCGTCATGAAAGATATGACGAGAAAAATAAAGAGTAAAAAGGAGGAGAAAATAATAAAAATCGAAGAAGTCGAAAAGGAGAAGAAAACATACAAAAAGGGGGATAAACGAATGAGTTGAAAACTGAAAAACGAAGAAGTCGAAAATAACAGAAAAAGAAAAAATAGGTGAAAATCATCAAAAATGGGGAGATTGTTGGAATATGTATTCCACATATTAATAAATAGTGTTTTGATGATTAAGTTGCTAAACAAAGCAAAACAACATCGAGGCGAAGCAAAACAACGAAGCAGACGAAGACGCAAAAAGCTGGACAAAATACAAAGCTAGCGCACGCTAGATATATAAGTTAGCGCAAGCTAACGGGAGTTAGCTGCAGATCAGACGAGTTCGAAGTAACCTGAAGTGAAGTCACCTGATGAGGATAGCGTACGCTACACACTATAATATAACGCACGCTATCGAGCCCATATTACCGTTGTGAAGAGATTCAAACTCAGAATGACGTATGCAGTGAAGTCAGTTTAGCGCACGCAACAAGTGATATCTAGCGCACGCTAAATATCAAGTTTGAATCAAGTCAATCAATCCGTTGGGGATAATCTGCTGCAAAGTCAAAAAGTATAAACGGATATATGACGCATGCAATAATGCAAGAATAGTGCACGCTAAAGAAGAAGTATTAGCGCACGCTAACAGTCAGAGACAGTAGCCACTGGACTAAAACTGAAGGATGCTAATGTACGTAACGTGAAGTACATAACGTACGTTAAGGCAAATATACGCGATAGCGCACGCTAAGGAAGTCAGCCTAGCGCACGCTAATATCAACTGGCAGTAACGGCTAGTTTGTGGAAGAATGCTATAAATACCAAATGAGTTGGTATCAATCCACACAACAACACTGAGCAATTCATATACACTTAAGATATCAATGTAAACATTATAGTTGTTATTCTTGAGCTTAAATTAGAGTGATTGAGTGTTATACACAAAATCATACACGAGTGAGAAAAAGAAAAGATACGATTGGATTCGGTGTTATTAGGATCAAGGATCCGACATTATTAGAATCACAATCGCTATCTTAGTGAGGTTTATCTAGTACCAATAGAAAGCTAGAGTGGTTGATTCCTTGTCCAATAGAAAAGAAAAACGATTTTACTCGGACCGATAGAAGACGAGCTTGTAACGGTAATCCATCGACCGATAGAAGAGAGGTGCAGAGGTTTTGATCTTTAACCTATAGAAAAAGATACATCGAGAGAGGACGTAGGCACGTTTGGCCGAACCTCTATAAATCTGTGTGTCATTTAATTTCCGCACTTTATATTTACGCTTCCGCACAAACGGCGCAAACACCGATCTTGCTACAACAGGATTGGGACGGGCTGATAGGCCGAAGTCCACTGTCCGCCCGCCCTGGGATATTTGTGGGCCGGATTGGGCCGAGTCAGGTATATTAGAAAAAAATTAAACTAATTTTGTTTTGAATTTGAAAAATTTGTTTTGAATATAAAAAAACTTTAATATTAAACTAAAAAATCAATTTAAAAAACATGTTATGAGCTTTTTTAAAAAGATTTGTTAATATTAAATTAAAAAGTTAATTATGAAAAATATGTTTCGAAACTTTTAAAGAAATTGTGAACATAAATTAACAATAAATCTAAAAAAATTGTTTTGAATTCAAGAAATATGTCAATATCGAATTAAATGGGGAGAAGAGAAAGGGAAGAAAAATTGGACAGCGGTGGGCGGGTGTAGGCTGAGGTGAGCTTGGCCGGGCTCGAGTGGGATGAGGGCTGGGCCGGTCCTAGCTTGTGGTGGGGGGGTTCCGGACTGGGATTGGGTTGGGGAGTTTGGTACGAGGACTGCTCAGTGTCTCTGCGGGTTAGGTTTCACGCTTGGTTGGGCTGGTCTGGGCGACACATGGGCTTGAAAAAATCAGGTTGGGCTGTCCAGGTTGGGTCGGTCCGGCCCAGTTGCCACCTCTAACTCCACTCTATCATCCATGATGGCTACGATTTTCATCTCTATACCCACCCCATCCCCCACCAAACATTTCTCCATCCCCATCTAACTGGAGCGAATGAGAGGTAGGTATCTATTAAAATCTACCCCAATGATATCCCTATATTATCGCCATCCCTAATTGAAAGCGAAAAAATGATACAATCACAACCGTTGTAACGGTTGTGTTTGTTTTGAACCATTGATGATGTGGGTGGTGGGGTAGGTGATGGAATAAATAATGAATTTAGTGATAAATATATGGTGAGATGATGTGTTGTAAAATTTGGTTGTGTGAATTGGTTGTGCATGTAGCATTGTTGTTGAAAGCGTGACTAAAAGATTTGCTACTTGTATTTGGCTTGGTGTTGTGTGTGTGTGTGTGTGTTTTTAGAAATGATTAATGAGGAGTTGTAAAGGTGAGACCTTGAGTTGGTTTGTCATCAAATTAGCAATATGTGGTAATTTCATCTATAAGGACTGGACTGAAAATCCCAAAATGTATTTGAAATCCTAATTTGCTGGAGCGTATATCTTCTTTATTTTGGGTATTATTTATACCCACTCCTTGTCCTAAGGAAATGAAAAGAACTAAGTCATCGGGATATATTCTGATAGTAAGTTGCAAGATAATTGGGGTGGAAACATTCTGAAATCGCGGGTTCGAATTCGTGTGGTGACAATACTTTACTGAAATATTGAAAGGTTTGTTGCTGGGTTCGTTTATCGTTGGTCCTCTCAGAGTGCCATTAGTCAGACATCCTCGATTTAACACCCGCGCGATCGAGGCGCTACGATACAGGTGGAGGAGTTTCTCGCTCTCTCTCAACAGAAAAGAAAAGAACTAATATGCATTGAATAAACTAAAACACCATCAAAATCACATGTAATGAAATAAATCTAATTTTTTGGCTTAATTAAATTAAAAGTGACCCCAAATTAGATTACCTATGTAATTTCCCATTTTCTCAGTCACCGATACTGAAGTTTTTGGACAAAATGATTTGTCCATTGTAGCCTGAAATTCTGGGAGGAAAAGTTCACTTTTAGTTTAATGGCACTTTTAGTAGAGGGGTGGAAATTGAAAAGAGACGAAAAGAACAAAATAGAGAAAGAAAGAAAAAAGAGGAGGAAAAGTTTTGGAGGGTAATATTGTAATTAAAACCAAAAGGGAAGGTTGAGAGTCAAAAGATTGCAAGTAAGTACCCCAATGTCCCTCGTTTATCGAGTCCAGCCCGTTGTACGCCATCATTTTTTTTTTTTCAGGAAAATAATTACTACTAAAACTTTGCCTTTACAACTGCTACTATTATTATTTTATTTATAGGAGTAGGAGTGTCATATTTTTCCTTGAACCCTCTTCAAACACTCGGCAGTAGCAGCAAAAAAGAAACCTGCTTGCTCCATCATCAACCCAATAATCAAACTCAGACAAGAAAACTCATACTTGCATACTAGTCTCCTTTTTTCTTCATTTTTATTTGTTTCTCTCTCCTCTCTCTCTCTCTACTCTAACATTAGAAAGGCACGAATCGTGTGGGAGAGTGGGGGGGAGACAAAGGGGAAGTAAAGCTTGCTGGAGGATTCAAGAAAGGAGCGTGGAACCAAAAAAATTAAAAAAAAAAAATCGTTTCTTTTATGGATCCTGCGAAAGTGAATTTTTGAGGTGGGTTTTGCTTTTTATTTATTGTTATGGTTTCTGTTTTGGAGATAAATTGCGCTTTGATATGAATCATGATCATGTGATGATCTTATGATTTGGCAGTGAATTTTTACGGGTTATTTGGTGTAGGATTGTTCTAATTTAGGTGATTATTGCGTGTCTGGAGGTAATGTGCTTAATGTTGAGTTCAGATACAGTCTTGCTTTGGTATATGATGCCTTCTACATGCAATTGAAAATCAATCTTAATTTTTCAGTGAGGAACCGTGTTCTAACTTCTACTTCAATTTTTAATGATCAGTTGTGTGTGTGTGTGTATGTGTGTGTGTTACATTGTGCAGACTGTATCTAATTTTGATTTGACCAAAGATTGACTTGAGTTTGAGGGATTTTTGTGGGCTGTTTGTAGATTTTTATGGCTTCATTGGCATTTTTCACAATTAATTAACTATGTCGCGGCATTTTGTTTTCTTGGATAGATTCCTTTTTGTATTTGTATTATGGCAAAGTGACTTGATAAAAAACCGATAAGATTCGCAATAAATGATCCGTAAAAGTGGTTTATTTCTGGACTTGCAAGTTAAAGAATGGTGTCTATCCGATATCGTTATTTATTTATTCATAGCTCTTTTGGGGTGGTTTGGTAAGTGGTGGTGGTGTCGATCGCTGATTTAAGTTGATGATTGACGTAGACGAAGAATAGCTTCTTCGGCGTAACTTGTTTTTGGTTAAAATCAATTATAAGATGCTTGTAATCTTACAAATGGTTTGGAATGCCCAGTCAAAAGGTTAAGGTAAGAACCTACAAGCTTGGCTTATAAGTTCATTAAAAAGAGGAAAGAAGACACATATTTGCTAAGATTAGACATACTCCTTTAGCTCGACTATGTGAATTGCAGAATTTGACAAATGCTCTCAGGTAGCCTAGCCACTTTTTATAACTGGAAGACATATAGTAAAACCTTATGTCATGCCTAACCGAGGCCTAGACCTTGGGATATTCTTTCCCTCACCTTTTGTGAGCAGTTGAAGTTTGCTGCTATTTATCTCGTATTTACTCGGTCTTTAAGTTATGAAATATGACTTTCTAATTGTTGTAGTTCTCATTTCTTTTGTTTTGTTCAGTGTTACCTAATTCTCTACCACCCCCTCGTCCCACGAACCGGAACACACGTACCAGAACGCGGTGCATTCGCGTATTGGATCTCCATATCCGGTGACCCCAAATATGTAGGCTTTCTCCATATCCGGTGGACTGGACTTGGAGAAGGAAGACAACAGTGGGAGAAAAAAAATGAGTTTGACTAAGGGCCCAATCTTTTTTTCTTTTTTTCCATTTTTTTAAAGTAACGCAAATAGCTCAATTTCCAGAACATATCAGTTCATTTTTGTACTTTTTTATTTAACTATTTCCCTTTTTTTAACTTATTCCTTTTATATATTATGGTTTATCTTCTCATAATTTTAATAAACTTAGACTTACTGTGTATATTTTTGTAAATGTTGGATGATATTGATATGATTAGTGATTACAAGGAAATATATATAATTATAACATGATATAAATTAAAATTTATAAGTGGTCAAATATTTATAATAAAAAAATATAAAAAATAAAATACTAACTTACTGTGAAGAATGAATTCGCATACCGCATCCTAAAAAAGCTTCCCGACTAAGTCTAGCCCCAACGTACCACGTTTTGATATATGTAGCGTACCACGACCCGATACGTGTTCTGCGTACCGAAACGTACCGCGAACCAGGTAACATTGGTTTTGTTTGATTCTCTATCTATAATACGTGTAGGAGTTTCAGGGTTAGTTAGTTCTATTGCTGAATGGTTATTAAATTGCAGTACAATTTGAAATGATAACTCATTGAAAATTGTTTTTATTGCACGTGGAACACTAATACTGATGTATCCTAAGAACACACACACACACACACACACACACACACACACACACATATATATATATATATATATATATATATATCGTGTTTTCTTGATTAACCTTTAATTAGACTTCCAGTTCTCCACTAGACTTTTACCGACTACACTGAATTTTCAGATCAATTGATCATATGTCGGTATTTTCGTCTTCAGGAAAAATACGAGCTGAAATGGATAAAGACTTGCACGTTGTTCAGTCAGTTACGTCTGCCCGGCTTAAGGGGGTTCATCTCGGCATTTTATCCGATGAAGATGCTGTATGTGTTCGTACACTCGTAGATTCTGTTATCATCATTCTCCAATCAATTTAAATAGTTCAAAATGTATGTGGAAGATTGCTCTCTGTATTAACTTTCCGTGTTTTGTATTTCTAGGGAAAGATATCAACATCAATCATCAGATCAGTTAATGAAGTGTCAGATGCTGCTTTGGGACTTCCTTCGCCAAATGCTACCGAATGTGCTACATGTGGTGCCAAAAATTCAAGGGATTGTGAAGGTACTTAGGAAATTAGTAATGTTATGCCATTTTTGTCCTTCCTTTCCGCTAAAGTGTGATATATTGTTTCATATTTGCAGGGCATTTTGGTCTGATCAACTTCCCATTTACAATTCTAAATCCTTATTTCATGTCAGAAATTGCGCAAATCCTTAATAAGATCTGCCCAGGATGTAAATCTATCCGGGATAGCAAGGCCAAGGTTAGGCACTACTCCCTGGTGTGCTAAAACATGTGATTCTTGATGTGAGGAAACTTTGTTCGTTTCTCAAGTAAACTCTCATTATTATAATGTTTCATTATTATTATTTTATTATTATTATTATTATTATTATTATTTATTACCATCCTCTCTTCTTGCTGGCTTCTTCATGAAAATTTTGTAACCTACCTTGGCTATCTAAGCAAATGCGACCGCGTACATGGTGCTAATTCACTTTTCATAATGGAAGCCTCTGATCGTAGCTATTACATATGTTTCTTTTTCGAGAAATCCACAGGACTTTTCAAACCATAGAATGATTTATAGTGTATTATTGAAACTAAATGTTTTGTTTTCTATTTACTTGGTATTATAAATTGTTGAAAAAGTCTTGAAACAATCATTTATTGAACTATCAATTGAGGCCCCGAATTCGCAAAATTCTAATGCTTTTTTTTTTTGCATGTATCAGAAAGCTGATTCTGACGCAGGACATCATCAGCCTAGAACGTGCAGATATTGCCATGTGAGTTCACTTTTGGCTGCTACAATGCAACTTTGCACATGACCATAACCAACTCATTTTCTTCGAATAACAGGGAAACTCCCGATGCGGATATCCAAGAATGAAATTTAGAGTTTCTTCAAAGGATGTCTTTGCGAAGAGTGCGATTATTGTGGAAGTCCACGAAAAATTTGTTGATAAGAGCTCTGATTTCGATCTGGCTTCTGATTATTGGGACGTAATTCCTAAAGATTCTGCTCAAGCGCATGATGGCTTGCCACCAAACAAGAGAGTTCTATCTCCTGCCCAGGTAACCTTGTCTTTAACCCTTTCTGTTTGAGTGGTTATAGATGTTTAATACTTCAATTTTCTTTTGCCACCTAGAAACTTAGTTTCCATATCTTAATGTCAGTTGATATTTATTTATTTATTATATTTGTCTTTAGCCCCCTTCCCCAGCCATTTTTTCCCTTTTTGTATTATATTGTATCTATTGCTTGGAATGTAAAAATATTCTCTGAAATTACCTTGCCCGAATCACGTCATTCGTCATCTTCAGATACACTTGTAATATTTGAAAGTGTTAAATCTAGGGTGATTGCTATGGATCATGCTGTTTACATCCAAAGTGATAATATTAATAATTACAATAGTAGAAAAAGAATAATAGTAATAAAATGGCAACAATACCTACATATATCATTATTATTAGTAGTAAGTAGTGGTCGTACTCCCTCCCGTTTTTTTTAAAGATGATCCAACATGATGCTTTGAATTTCAATTTAACAAAAAACTATTGCGTCAAAAATTACGAAAATTATACTGTTAGATTTTTGTATATAAAATATACTGTTGAAAAGTATGTTTTAATTTAACTTCTACTTCTATATTTTATGAGATAGTAATAGTCAAAGTGAGTTCCTTGATATGTGAGATCATCTTTGAAAAGGAAAACGGAGGGATTAGTAGATTATGAAATGATGTGCCCCTCCTGCCAGCAATACATGTTTATGCCGTCTTTTATTATGCAGGTGTATGCTATTTTGAAGGACGTAAATTCAGGGGTTATGGAACAACTCAACAGGAAAAACTCTATCTTCCTCAACTCTTTACTCGTGACTCCAAATAGTCATCGAGTGAGAGAATTTGGTCAGCGCATAACGATTGTAAGTTATTGTAACTTTAATGTGTTCTTGTTCTTTGATTACTGTAAATGCCTTGCATCATTTTGTGGGATTTATACATCTTACACGGTATCTGTTGCTCTTTTATTTTTTCCACTTGACTAACACCTAGGACGAGACTACGAAGATGTACCGAAAGCTTATAGACTTTCGAGGCACACCAAATGAGTTGAGTGCTCGTGTTCTTGACAGATACAAGATTTCCAAGGTAAGAACAATAAAGCCTTATATATTTTTATCTTGCACATATATATGATTTTTTTTTTCTGTGTTTCTGATAGAAATTACTCAACTGGAAAAAAATCTGATGCTGCAGTTACGCTCTGAGAAGCTGTCGAATTTACAGAAGGCATATGAAAAACAGTCCACAAACGAGTCTGCTTCCAGCTCGTCAGGGCTGAGAAACATTAAAGATCTGCTGCTTGGAAAGCGTACAGATCACTCTTTTCGTATGGTGGTTGTTGGTGACCCAAGGATCAAGGTTAGTGAAATCGGATTGCCCTCACAAATTGCGGAGAATGTTTTAATCTCAGACCATATAAATGTAAGGAATTGGGGCAAGCTCGAGCAGTGCTGCGATTTTATGCTCAAGGAAAGGGGATGTTTTTCCGTCCGTAGGAATAATCAGACCATAACCATATGGTCCAAGGATATGCTGCGTGAAGGAGACTCCCTTCGTAGGCACCTTTTAGAGGGAGACATAATTTTGATTAATAGGCCTCCATCTATCCACCAGCACTCCCTCATTGCCTTATCTGTCAAAATTCTCCCGATTAATTTTGTTATGTCAATCAATCCTCTTATATGCAACCCCCTCCGGGGAGATTTTGACGGTGACTGTCTGCACGGATATGTGCCTCAGTCGGTGAATTCTAGAGTCGAGCTTAGTGAGCTGGTTTCATTAGATAGACAGTTGGTAAATGGGCAAACTGGTAGGAATCTTTTGTCGTTAAATCAAGATAGTCTGACCGGGGCCCACCTTTTGTTGGAAGATGGAGTTGTTCTAAATAAGGCTGAATTTCAGCAATTGCAAATGTTCTGTTCTTGTATGCCAATGACGCCTGGTATATTCAAGTCTGGTTCAGGATCTTCTTTGTGGACCGGTAAACAATTATTTAGCATGCTTTTGCCTCGAAATTTTGAATTCGATTGCACGTCAAGTGGTGTATGCATTAGGCACGGAGAGGTTGTGTCGTTTTCGCATGGATCTTTTTGGCTTAATGACAGTAGTGAAAATCTTTTTCAGTGCCTTGTTAGACATTACCGAGAAAGAGTCCTTGATTTACTATCTTCTGGGGAGGAAGTACTTTGTGAGTGGCTGTCGAGGAGGGGACTTAGTGTTTCATTGTCCGACTTTTACCTTTCCTCTGATACCGAGTCCCGGAAGAATCTTCTGGATGATATATATTTTGGTTTGCAAGAAGCAGAAAGATTATCCGAAATCAGTTTGGTAATGGTTGGCGGCAACGAACATCTTCTTGTAGAAAGCTCTGATGAGAATGAAAACACGGAGATTTTCCCAAAGGAGCGAATTTCGGCTGCCCAACACTCTAATGCACATCTCTTTCAAGCGTCAGTTTCTGCTTCAAAGTTAGTTTTACGGGATATGCAAAATCTCGTTTATAAATACTCTGGAAAGAACAATTCACTTATGGCTATGCTAAAGGCAGGGAGCAAAGGGAATCTGCAAAAACTATTCCAGCACAGTATGTGCTTAGGCTTACAGCACACATTAGCTCCTGTATCGTTTTCACTCCCGCGCGAGCTTTCTTGTGCTGCTTGGAATAACCAAAAGAATCAAGACAAGTTGCGTGGTTCTGAAGAAATATCAGACTTATATATTCCATGTACCCTGGTCGGTGGCTCCTTCTTGGAGGGATTAAATCCTTTAGAATGTTTTATGCTATCATTGACGACCCGCGACAGTTCTTTTGGCGGTAACGCTGATGTTTCCGGGACTCTAACTCGCAGGCTGATGTTTTTCATGCGAGATTTGATAGTTGGTTATGATGGTACCGTTAGAAGTAATCATGGAAATCATGTTGTGCAGTTTAATTATTGCACTGAAGAAAATGCTGCCGATTACAGTGATGGTTTTATTGGTGGACATCCTGTCGGCTCGTTGGCTGCTTGTGCCATTTCTGAAGCTGCTTACAGTGCTCTGGATCAGCCAGTCAGTGTGCTTGAACCCTCACCTTTGTTAAATCTGAAGGTACTCCCTCCCTCCCTCCCTTGCCCTCCCCCTTCTCTCTCTCTCTCTCTCTCTCTCTCTCTCTCTCTCTCTCTCTCTCTCTCTCTCTCTCTCTCTCTCTCTCTCTCTCTCTCTCTCTCTCTCTCTCTCTCTCTCTCTCTCTCTCTCTCTCTCTCTCTCTCTCTCTCTCTCTCTCTCTCTCTCTCTCTCTCCCTCCCTCCCTTGCTCTGGGGGACGGGGAGGGCGAACGGGACCTCCCTACCCTCTCCCCTCCCTCTCCGTATCTCCCTCCCTCCCCTCTCCCTCCCTCCCTCTTTGTGTGTGTATGTGTGAGAGCCAAGAGTATCAAACAATGTGAAAAACTGTAGTTCTTTCATTTGCATTTTCTCTCTAGTTAATTTTGCCTCTCTTTTTCACTCACCTCATGTTGTGCAAGTTCGTTTGATGTATTGCTTGTGCGTTGAATCATGTTCATGTCCCTGTAGAACTTATAGTGGTTACTTATGAATAGTGCACAACGGGAATTTATGTTGACAATGCAGAAAGTTCTAGATTGTGGGGTTAGAAGAAATACTGGCTCTAAAAGCGCATCATTGTTTTTGTCAAAAAGACTTGGAAGATGGGCGAATGGTTTTGAATATGGAGCTTTAGAAGTCAAGGATCATTTGGAAAGCCTGATTTTCTCAGAAGTAGTTTCCGAAGTAAAAATATGGTAAGCTGTTGGTTATCTTTTTTTTCCACGGATTTCATTTCATTTTCATAGTGATACGGAGTAAAATCCTAGAAAATTCATTTTTCTCTATCAGTATTATAAGATTTTGAGATTTTGGATATGTAATGTCTAAAATATACCTACTTCAAAAATTAGCTTTTCGAGGAAGACGAATAGCAGCAATACTGTTAGTCCATGGGCTTGTCATTTTCATATAAACAAGGTGAGTAATATATTGAAAATAATGCTGGTTTTTTCAGTGTTTTTGGATATATTTATGACTACTTTGATCTTTCAGGAAGTTGCCAAGAGGCGTCGGCTGAAGTTGCGTTCCATCATCGATTCACTTCACAGGAATACTAAATTGACAGGAGTAAAATCAAAAATATATCTTCCCAAGTTGCACATAGCAAGCAAGTAAAACTCTTCTCTCCGAAGAACTTTCCATTATTCACAGGATTATCAAAACTTTCTATATGAAAAAACAAGAGACGGAGAAATCTAGTCTAAGATATGCTTAAACTGAATCATCTGTTCAGTTGTTTAAGCTCCATTTACTGTTCTATTCGAGCTGAATTCGGCGGAAGGTGATTAGTGAGAGATATTGCAGAACATAATGAAACCTGCAAAAGAGGATTAACAACTGATAGTGTCAGTGTCTTTAATACTGAGGAATTAATTTTTTCCTTATCAGCTTCTCTGCACAGTAGTGTTTACCTCTGTTAACTTAAGGAATCTTTACGTCCTTCTGATTTTGCTTCTGATGGGCAGTTTGTGTTCTGAAGCTGACACTCACCAAAAGTCTGACTCAGTAATTTGCATCTCGGTTGCACTAACTGAGAGCCTCAAAGGGTTCTCAGACCTGGATATTCTTCGTGACATGGTGAAACCGGTCCTCCTTCAAACTGTAATAAAAGGTTTCAATTTATCTTGCATCGTCCAACACATACAAGTTTCCTTTTTATTTGTTATTGTTATTGTTATTGTTATTATTATTATTTATTATTTATTATTATTATTATTATTATTTGTGATTAGTTTGTGAGAAATGATTTTCAATTTTGCAAACTCTGCATCAGACACGATAAAACTGATATTGCTATGTTGTTTAGGATTTCCGGAATTTAAGAAGGTTGAGATCTTGTGGAAGGACGGACCAAATGACCCAACATCTATGGGACGCCCTTCAGGCCAACTCTTTTTGCGGGTCGTCATGTCTGAATGCTGCGACAGGACAAAATTCTGGAGCATCCTTTTAAACAGTTCCTTGGGAGTAAGAAACATAATCGACTGGGATCGCAGCCATCCAGATGATATTGCTGACTGCAGTGAAGTATATGGAATTGATGTTGCATGGCAGCGTTTCGTGAACGTGAGTTTTTTTTTCCTACAATTTTCTTATAATTATAAATTAAGATAATTACAAAAACTACCCCTGAGGTTTACTCTAATTACCAAAAGAACAGTTATCTTTTCAAAATTACTAATATCTTTGTTCTACACAAGTGAACCTTCAACTGGGGTCAAGAGAGGGCTATTTGAAATTTTAAAGCACAAGTGATTTTTTCTGTAATTAGACCAATCGCCAGGGGGTAGTTTTTTAGTTAACCCTTTTAATTTTACTAAGCAATGGCTCGGCTCTGGATAAGTTGTTTGTACCACCCTATGTTACTTTATTTGATGGTTGGAAAAAACTAACTAAAGTGCATCTTCTAACTGCAGGATTTGCATTCTGCCATCGACGACACCGGCAAGACCATCCTCCCGGAACATTTAGTTGTCACCGCCAATTGCCTGTCCACAACTGGAGAAATCGTGCCGTTAAGTGCTAAAGGGCTGGCCCACCAACGAAAGGAATCTAATATTTGTTCGCCCTTCACTCAAGCGTGCTTTTCGGTTTGTAGTCTTTTGAATTTATGTTTCTCCATTTGCTTTAATGTCACTATTTCTCTTTCTTTGAGAAAAATAATAGTTTTTTTTTTTTTGGAAATCTGAATTAAATACAGAATCCTAGTGATTGCTTAGTAAAAGCAGCTAAGACAGGACAAAAAGATGGTCTCCAAGGAAGTCTCGAGGCTTTAGCATGGGGACAAACTCCCTCGATTGGAACTGGATTTCACTTTGATATTTTGTACAATGGAAAGGTAGACCATCTGAAGAGATCACCATTATCTTATTAAACCATCTATGCGTAGCAAGTCCCCTATTATACCAAAATATGTTCTTAAAGCAAACCAAAACTTGTTTCCATGGAGTTTAAGCTTAAGAAATCATATTGTGTTTCCTATGAGAAATGCTGTCCAAATATCTGTTTGTTGTTTCTGTTGCAAATGTTGTTCTTGTAATTAAGGGGCTAACTGTAATATTGTTATAAATGTGAAGAGGGGTAAATGTAAGACAAATTAAAATCTCAGGGTACTTTTGTAATTTGAATGTTAGCGGTTCCCCCTCCCCCCCTGTTATTAAGTCAAACCTCAAGGGTACTTGTTCTAATATGCACTAAAAGCTTTATTCGTTAGTTAATGATATATTTTCTTGGTTATATGCATTTGAAGGTGAAGGATGTACAAGTCCTTTTGATATAATTGTTTCTACATTTTTCCATGCATTAGGGGCACGAACCTGCTAAGCCTACGGATATTTACTCTCTTTTGAGGACCCATGTTGGACGTGCCAAACCAAATGATCCAATGAAGCAAATTTTTGGAGAATCTATTGTGTCGTCTCATTTCAACACAACAAGTCGTAAAAGTTTGCTTAAGAAAATGGTCTCACAACATTTCTCGGAGGTTGGAATACAGAAAATTTCGCAGAGATTAAAGCGTATGCTTAAAGAGTACGTCAAATCTTTTCTCAACCTTGTTCACTTGTGATACTTTTTCGTGTTAGTATAATACAATTTCTAATTTCAAAATCTAGCTCCCGGTTGTAGGCCGTTTTATTTTTCCTACATTATCCATTTTCATTTCTGTAGCATTCATTCATGTTCTATTTATTGTTACTCTCATCACTTTGCATGACTTCATTGAAAATATTAGGTATGTCATGGCACCTGGAATTGTATAATTTTTGCTAATTTCTTGTACCATATGTAGATGTTCGGGTTGAACTTTTGATAATCATAAAATTACCGGAACTTTAGCCTATTCACAAAGAAATCCATTTTCTTTGAAGATTGCAAATAGCCCTCACATTCGATTGCATCTTACAGAAGTGCATGGGGAGGGGAGGGGGGGTGAGGGCTTGTAATTTCAAAAGATAATTAAGTTTCCTGTGATTAGACTATATCTACGGTAGTTTTTGTAAATATCCCTATAATAATAATAATAATAATAATAATAATATTATTATTATTATTATTATTATTATTATTATGAAACTATATTTGTTGACACTTTATTTCTCAATGTACTGACCCAGTGCAAAATAAAAAATCCCTCGAGGGTAATTAATGAATTATGAACAAACCTTGGATATTAAATCGCTTTACGTTCTTGAACATGTTTCACGATTCTGGATTCTTGTTAGAGTCGAAACTATGTAATATCCTTTGTGAAGTCATTTGTTTACTTATGTTTGCTTTATTGGTGTAGATATCCTATGAATACCAAATTAAGAGAACAAGATAAATCTACTGCGATGAAAGCTTTACAGTTTCATCCACGGTGGGAGTCGAAGGTTGGAAAAGGCATTCTCGATATAAAGGTAAAAGGAAAAAAAAAAAAAAAGGGATATATGTCATCATCTTATGATAGGGGGAATAACAATACATTTAATCTTCTGTACTGTGCTGCAGGTTGGCCGTCACCCGTGTTATAAAGAAACCTGCTTTTTCCTTGTAAGAACAGATGGAACTGAAGAGGATTTCTCGTACAACAAATGTATCCATCACGCGTTGGAAATAATTGCACCTGAGAAAGCAAATGCTTATCATCCTTCCAAGAAGGAGAATGCGGCTCACGCTCCTGCAGTTATGGTCGGTTAGTTATTTTTTTTAATGTAAAAAAAAAAGTACCCAGAGACTACATTAATAATCCTTTTTTTTTAAGTTCTGTAATTCTTTTTTTTTTTTTTTAATTCTAATTGAGATAAAAAAATGTCTGTAACTTGGATAGCCCAAGCTTCTTTTTGCTGCTTCCACTATATTTTCTTCGCCCGAAGTTTGAGGCCAAGGAGATTTAGTGGAAGTGGCAACGGGAAAGCTTTCAAGGGCTATCCATTTTCATATAATTAGTTCATGTTGTATTCTATCTTCTGCTGCTGCTGCTGAATCTTGTATCATCACATTGTATGCCGAAAGCAGTTATATGTCAAAGATCAAATTTTATTTTTTCATAATAGCCATTGTGTTTTGTTTGTGTATTATTTATTGATCCTTCAGAAAAGTATGTGATGGATCGTTTAAGATGGAACTATATATGTACTGTTATACTATATAATTTGGGGGTGGGTTCGGTACGGTTACCGAATATTTGGGCTGTTATCATCTACCGTACCGATTCAACTTGGTAGTCAAAATTAATTACTAGAGTTCGGTATACCGGTAAAATCGGTAACCGAGGGTTCGGTATGATAACGGTTGGTAACCAACTTCATTAAATTAATCCTAAATCTCATATATTAAATTATAATAAATAAATAAAAAATAAACTTTGAGTTGAAATGGACGGCTTGGATGTGTGATTACTAATGAATGGTTCGACGGTTGGGATGTGTGATTATTAATAAAAAATAAATAAAAAATAATAAAAATAAATAAAAAATAATAAAAATAAATGTTGGTACGGTACGGTAACCGAATTTTAAAAAAATACAATATCATTACCGTACCGGATGGTAATGAAATATACAATACAACCATACCGATCATATGGTTATTGCATATGATGGTTACTAACTAAAATTGGTACGGAAATTTTCGATCGGTTACCATGTTCCCTGATGACCAACGCGGCCCTACGATATGTAAAGCATGTTTGTCATGTTATTTGGTGGTAGGAATCTTATTTATTTATTTATTTAGAGTGTTGGTGAGGATTTTAAGGCTCATTCTCTTCAATCGATTTTTTATTGAACTGGAATTACTAAATTAGATTGATTTTAACTGACTGAAACTGGTTTTTACTGATTAAAGCTTATTTTATTGATTCACAATTTCTTTTATTATATGAAGTTATTGAATTTTACTGATTGGTTGAATTTTACCCGAGTAAAATTGATTGTTTACTAAATAATATCTTTTTTTAAGTTGAAGAGCACTGATCAATTTTATTTACTAGTTATGAGCAGGTTCGTTGCACATAATTTTATAATATTGTTATTTTAAATATTCCTTATTTTGAAGAGTTTTTGCATATTATATTTGTAATTAATAAGATTATATAGTAAAATGTATTTGTCGGACAAAATATTAAAGTGAAGGTACTCTCATGTATTAAATTTACGGATGTGAAAGAAGTTTTACAATTGAACCAATTACTGATTAGCTTGATTTTTCTCCACAGCCTATTCATTATAATTAATTTGTGCAACAATATTAAATATAGTCATATGATACTTTTCCTATACTTTTTTAAAACTACATAAAATGTATGCATACAAGATTTACATTAACGAATTAAATTGATGCGTGACACAAATACGTTCTATATTGAATAACATAATATATACATATATATATATATAGTGAATAATATCATATATAATAATTTTTATATAGAAAAACCTAACAACTTAAACTTCTTTAAATCTAGAATTAGGTTGTCAATATAATTTATATCTTTCTTTCAAAAAAAAAAGTATGATTTATAGCTATCAAATGATTTATTCATCATGATATTTGTATGTAAGCCAATTGAATTGTGATTTAATTATCATTTAGATTTTTTTTATCCAGATATTAAAAAAAAATATTGTAATAAAAATAATTAGATATTGTTAAATCAAAAGATTACTAGGCTAGAAATGTTCAAATATTTTTTCTTCAATGTAGCAAATTTTATTTGTTAAAAAAAGTGTTAGATTTTTCTTCACGTCCACTAGAGTGTCGGCATATCCAATTATATTTATCAGTAACGTTTCAAAGTCATAAGTTATCTATGCTGATGTAATAGTATCTTATGAGGACTAAACAAAAGATTCTGCACCAAGACATCTATTATTCTCTAGCAATAACAATAATATTTCTAGTGGAACCCATTTCTTGTGATTCCCCCATTGGAAGGTTCTTTGGCGGGAGATTATTGGAAAAATAAGTTTTAATTACTTTTTGTGGTTAAAATTACTTCATATGGAATTAAATCCAATGTTAGTATATATTCTAAGTCGATAATTATAGTATAATATCTAACTATGTTTCAATGAATGAGAAATTAATTAGAGATGTCCACTTAAAATGACTTATATATAAATGTAGGAATATAAAGAGTCACATCCTAACGTTAAAAATATGAGGAGTTTTTGAGACAATTATTAAGTAAAGAGAGTTTGAGAATGCACATGTTAGAAATTGGTTTTTAGTAAAAAAAAATAAGTTTTGACTCGATTTAAACTAATTTAACGATAATAAAATATTTAATTCTTGGGAATTAAAAATTAAGTTGTGAATCTACGTTTCGAGCAGATACACATAGCTCAAAATTGATTTCCGGTGAGTGAGAAATAAATGATTAAATTTGGTCATTTAATTGGAACAGTCAAGAGTTAAAGTGAGTATGAAAAGTCATCCTACATTGAAAAATTAAAGTCTTTCTTAACTAGCTTATTTGTAAGAATATGCATGTGTAGTTCAACAAGCTAGTAGTATACACTAGTGAGCCAACGATGCAAAGCCCACACGTGCACCGCCACCACCCGTCCGCTGGCTCAGCTCAGCTCAGCTCGGGCTCGGGCACGGGCGTGGGCGTGGACGTGGGCTTGGTTCTGAAAATAAGCCAGGTTGAAAACCTAACTAATATTTTGACTCAGTTGAAAATTAAGTAAGGTTGAGAACCTAACTGATATTTTCACTCAAATAAGCCTAGTTGAGAACCTAACTGATATTTTAAATGAGATTATTTATGGAGGTAATCTTTCAGCTGAAGAATTGAAGAGAATCAATGACATTTTAATCTGTAGTAACTTCACTCTTGATGGAGTGGTTTTGGACCCTATAAATAGAGGTGCTCATCCGGGTCCGGGTCTGGGTTCGGGTCGGACCCGCCGGGTCGGCCGGCCAGCACCCGGACCCCACCCGTACATATGAAATATACGGGTTGGCCGGTCGGCGGGTCGGCCACGTATCCGGGTCCGACCCGCCATAATTTTTTTATATAAAATTTTATTTATTATCATTTTATACACGAAAAATAACTATAAGTGAACAAGGAAATCATTGAAAAAATGAGCTTGTATTTAATTTTAAGTTTTTACTTAAAATTAAATTGCCTACGTATCCTCGTGAGGAATCAAAGCTCTACATAGTTCTTTTACTTAAGAAGAATTAAAAAAAATTGACTTGTATTTAGTTTTAAGTTTTCACTTAAAATTAAATTACCTACGTATCCTCGTGAGGAATCAAAGCTCTACGTAGTTCTTTTTACTTACCTGACTTACCTTACTTACTTTTAGTCGAAGTCGATGTCGTCGTCGTCTTGATCATCGATTTGACTCATTTGACTAGACTCTCCTTCAATAGTGCCTTCTTGATAGCCATCTTGGTCCGCTAATAGGTCATCCCACTTATTTTCTTGATCTTGTAACTCGGCTTTTGTTGCGTCTTTAAGTATCATTTAAGCCTCGAGATTTTTTGGCGTCATTCGGGATCTCCGCTCGTCCAACATATAGTCTCTTTCACTAAAAGCACTCTCAACGGGGACTGTGGATGCGGGCACTGCAAGAATTTCTTGTGCCATAGTGGAAAGTATAGGAAATTAGGTTCCCCTTCTCTTCCACCAATCCAGCAGATCAAATGTACCTGTATTGTCATCCTCCGGCACAAAATTAGTTGCATAATATCGACTAAGGTCATTCCTTTGACCGACGTTATTACCCCCTATTTCTTGCTATATTATAGAGTTGTTGTTGAAATCGGTTAGTGGAAGTTCTCTCGAATTCCATGTTAAATGTATTTGTAGTCCCAATTCTTGTTTTTTTAGTTTGAATCCTATCACCATATTTCGCTAAATATTCTGCAAAAAGAGTTTCTAAACTATTTTTTAAATCAATTTTTACTTGTTCAACGTCAGGAATATTTTCAAACAAAGTTTGACTTTCAACACTATCCACAATATTAGGAAAACCCAAATTTTTAAGAATATTATAATATATTTCAAGTAATTATTGTACTTGAGCTAAATTCAAATCGGGAGATAAAACGGCACTAATCAAGAAAACATCATGAATACGATTAAAGTATTTTAGCCATTTTAAACACATATTGTAAATAGCATTCGATAATCTTTCGGATTTACTACAAGCATCCATTTCGGATACAATAAAACAACAATGAAATAAAACTTTAGGAGTCGTGGGATAATAACAACCACTTAAATCTTTAGTTGCATTTTCAAAAACCTTTAATAGTTTTATTAAATCTTTAGGTTCATCCCAATATGTTGGCAATAAATAAAATCTTTCTACATGAAAATACGTATCAAAAAATTTACGCAATAATTCTTTATATTCATTAGTTGAATTTAACATCTCATAAGTTGAGTTTTATCTATGTTTTACGTCTGGAGTAAAAAATTTAGGTTGCATTTGTTTTGATTTTAAAATTTTTTTCCATTATCTAGCTAACTTAGTACGATTATGTAAAAATAAGACACATTTTCTAGTTGGTTCTATTGCCTCATCTACAAATTTTAATGCATCTTGTACACACAAGTTTAGACTATGACATATACATCTAGTATGAAATAATCGACCCGCTAAAACAGGATTACAAGCTTGTATTAAAGCTGGTACACTTGCAGTATTAGAACTAGCATTATCAAAACCAATTGTGAGAATTTTATCTTTTAAGCAATAAAAAGTTAAAATTTTAATAATTGCTCTAGCTATATTATCTGCACTATGTGCACAATTAAATTTTTTAAACGCAAGTAATCTTTTGTTTAAGTTCCAATTTTCATCAATCCAGTGTATAGTTATTCCGATATAATCATTTTTTTGTTTAACATCTGCCCACGTATCTGCAGCTAAAGAAACTCTATGATTTATAGATCTAAAATAAGCTCGTAGTGCAAGTTTATGTTGTTTGGCTAAGTATACTACTTGTCTAGTCATTGTAGTACGTGGAATTCTTTTAATAGCAGGATTATAGGCATTTTGCATCCTATATTCCCAACCCGTACTATCCGCAAAATTAAAAGGTAAAGATTCTTGTGCACATAATTTTGCCATTTGTTCTCTAGCAACTTTTTCATTATATTTATAAGGTTGAGATTCAGACATACCTTGATTGTCGGCTGACCCGGCTCCAGTAGAAGGTTAGAATGAGTTGACTTTGCGGCTTTTGTTCTTCGTGGATTGAGGCATGGTTATTCTCAAAACGCCTTCTAAAATTTCCATATCCATCCCTGATTTTATACGAATACTCTTTCTTGCAGTAGTTGCAAAATACCTTCATCGAACCATCCGATATTTTTCCTTTTTAAAGTATTTTGAAAAAAGTTTGGATACCGGTTTCTTTTATGCAACAGGGCAGGCTTCTTTCTCGCTTTAGTTTTCTTTCTTCCTCTTCCTTTCACAATTTCTTCCTCCTCGGACGATAACTCTTCAACATAAGGAGGTTCTTCTCCAGCTTGGCTTGCCGCAGGACGCTTCGACTTTGATTTTGGCGTCGGAGTTGGTAGGCCATGAAGAGTGCGCTCGAACGTTGCATATGTTGGATTTGACATAGCTTCATCGGTTTCATGGTCCATTTCTTCGTCAATGTTTTGCAGTTGTTGACGATTTGGGATACGTCAAAATCTCTGGGGGTCAACTTCTTCTTCACTAATAGTTGTTATACTACCGTAATAGATACTTTCATGTATAGCATCATATTGAGGTTCTTGACTTTCATTTTCAAAACTGGGTGGAGGTTGGTTTTGGGGCTCCCGAATAATTATCCCAGATGGTTTCTTCGATTTACCTCAAAGAGCCATTCCCTTCAACTTGGACATTTTGGATTTTTTAGGAGACATACCAATACCCTTTCCCTTGTCAGAACTCGACATAATGATTAAATGCTAAAAAAATGAGAGAGATTAAATGGTATAGCAATTAGCAATGAGAGTTTGAGAGATAGATTCGAATGAAGTGTGAAAAAATGAGATGGGTTGCGTAAGTATTTATAAATAGAATTTTTTGATTTTTTTTTTAATTTGAATTTTGTCCGTTGGACCCGTCGGGTCACGGGTCCGACCCGCCGGATCCAACAGCCAGAATTTCAAATTTTTATTTTTTTTTATTTTCTGCCGGGTCGCCGGGTTGGGAATGGTAAGACCCGGACCCCAGCCGTGTATACCACGGGTCCGGGTCGACGAGTCTGATGGGTTGGCTGGGTTCGGGTCCTACACGGGTCAGGCGGATACGGGTCGACGGGTCGACCCACCGGGTTGGGGTTTTCTCGGCACCTCTACCTATAAAAGAGGGTCTTATGAATTTCATTACATACACAACAACATAGAACGAAATACAAGCATACAACATATTGCAGCATATTTCCTTCTTGCTTTTCGTGCCCAGTTTCCAGCACTTGAACGTTTGCCGGAGTTCTGAGTTTTGGGGAGCACCTAACTCAGAAACGTAGCAGTTGTATCTTGGGGACATCTTGTCTGAGCCGTACGGGGCTAAAATTGTCTTATAGAAAGAATTCTACTTGCCTCTGCTAAATTATATTTTTTTATTCAGTTTTCTAATATACTAGAATTATAATAGGTTGCCTTTATTTGTAATTTTATTATAAGTACATTGTTGGAAATTCACATAACCAACATTCATAAGATAATTTTTTTAATTTTCTGTAATTTTCAATGGCGACCGATGCTGATGCTGCCACTGCTGCTACCGCTGCCAAAGTTGCTTCTAATGTTCATGCTGTACCAACTAATATTGCAGTACATGCAGAGAAACCCGAGAAGTTTTCGGGTGCTGACTTTAAGAGATGGCAACAAAAGATGCTGTTTTATCTCACTACTTTGCGACTTGCTATTTATCTCAAGGATGATCCTCCTGTGGTCAGTGAGACGAAAAATGATCGTACAAAACACTTTGCTTACGATCAGTGGATTAACAATGACTTTGTATGTCGTAATACGATATTAAACAGGCTGGTTGATTCTTTGTACAATGTGTACAGTCAAATCAAGACCTCCAAAGAGATCTGGAATTCTTTGGAGAAAAATGTACAAAACCGAGGATGATGGAGCCAAGAAGTTCGTGATCGGACGCTACCTGGACTTTCAAATGACGGACTTCAAAATCGTTATTGAACAAGTCCAACAATTTAAATTGATTGTGCACAAAATCAATGCTGAAGGAATTATTCTTCCTGAACCGTTTGTTGTGGGGACGGTAATTGAGAAGTTACCTCCTAGTTGGAAGGACTTCAAAAATTACCTGAAATACAAACGAAAGAAAATGAGTTTAGAGGACTTGGTTGTTCGACTCAAAATTGAGGAAGACAACCGAAAGTCTGACTCTAAATTCAAGAGAGGCCCGATGGAGGTCAAATCAATCTTGCTTGAACAAGGATTCTCTAGCAAAAAGAGAAAACTGAACCATGTTCAAGAAAAAAAGGAAAAAGTCTTTTAAGGCAAAGAAATTTACTGAAAATTGCCACAACTGTGGTAAGCCAAACCATAATGCGAAGGACTGTCGCTTGGCAATAATTCAACTGGTCAGCGAAACAAAGACAAACAAGTTGGCAATGTAGTTGAACATGGTGATGTTGACATGCCAGATCTGGAGCTGTCAGCCATGGTTGGGGAGCTGGACGAGGAGGTCTTAACTATAGTAATTGAAACCAATATGGTGGAGAATCACCGTGCCTGGTACGTTGATACTGGGGCTACTCGTCATGTTTGTTCTGACAAGGACATGTTCTCTTCCTACATTATTAATGATGGTAGAAAACTGCATATGGTAAAATCTGCTTCTTTTGTGATTGCATTTGTGGGGAACATGGTCTTAAAGCTGACCCTAGGGAAGGAGTTATTGCTTAAGAATGTGCTGTATGTCCCAGACGTCCGTAGGAATTTAGTTTCAGGCTCTCTAGTAGTTAGTCATGAGTTTAGACTAGTTTTTGAGTCTGGTAAATTTATCTTGAAATGTTCCTTGGTCGAGGATATCTTGATAGGGGATTGTCAAAATAAATGTGATGCATGTAAGTCGTGAAGGCAAGAATAGAAATAAAAATAATAATGCTCCTTCTTCTATTTACTTGCTCGAGTGTTCAGATTTATGACATTCTAGATTAAGATATGTTGGTCTAAATTCGATTAAAAGACTAATTAATTTATGAATCAATGCAGGATCCAAAAAAATAAATTTGAGAAATTTATTATTAAATGAAGTTTTGATTAGTATAAAAATAAATTAGAAATTGAAAACATAGTATTCCCTCCATCCACTAAAAATTTGCCCCAGTTTCCTAATTGGGTGTCCGCCAAAAAACTTGCCCCCGTTATAAAAGAAAAGTTTTTTTCTTTTTTCTTCTCAAAAGTGGAACTCTTTCTCCAATAAAATCAACTTATACCAATTTTTCTTAAAATTTATGCTATTTCAAATGAGGCAAATTTTTTGTGGACGAAGGGAATATGTTTTTATGATGTGATTGTTATGAAATCGAAATATTATAGAGAGAGAATAGAGAGAGAAATTAGAGAATGATTCTCAAGTATGTTTTTCATTAATAACTGAAGCCCTATTTATAGGAAAACTTCAGATGGCACAATCGTAATTACATAATTACATCAGGGGCATAATAGTTATTCACACTATATAAAAACAAAAGGGTAATTGAAATGTCGCTTTCATGGTGTTTTTATAACACTCCACCTTGAATGACTATTTACAAATATATTTGCTGAACTAGTTTGAAGAAAAATACAATGGGAGAAAAACTTTCAAACTGTTTGTACTGAAGCTTGGGGCAATCATATCATGTTGCATCATAATGTTGCAAGGAAATCCATCTGGGATAAAACTTCAGCAATTAGTGATCTCATAAATTTACTCCCTCTTATCTCGATAGTTCTTGTATGAATATTCTTGTGCCGTCTCAGTAAAACCTCGTGGGACAAAAACTGAGTGAATCTGTCATATATATATATCATTCACCGTTGGAGTATCCACGTGTTGCCTCATTAAAACCTTGTCAAGAAAACCCAGTGGGAAAAACTTGATCGAAGGAAAAAGAGTACAATAACTCCTTCTATTTTCAAGCTTTGAGGAATAATCTTGATCTTTGTAGTGTTCCTCATTATGCCATGAATATGCCTCGTTAAAACCTTATTAGGAAAAACCCAATGGGAAAAATCCTAATGAAGGAGAAAGAGTACATTATTCATACTAATACGCCATTCCAGTTGCCTCGTTAAAAACCTTGCTAGAAAAACCCAATGGGACAAAACCTCAGTCAAGGGAAAAAGAGTGCAACGCGTATTTTATAAAAATATGCCCCAGGCATTTCAATGATCCTCTAGGGATTAGTACGAGTATCATTTTCAGTGCAGTTTGTAATATCGGACTCATATTCATTGCAATATATTCCAAATTTCTTTTGGAGATTCCATATTTGTTGTGATTAGGCTGCCTCGTTAAAAACCTTGCTGGGAAAACCCAGTGGGATAAAACCTCAGTCAAGGAAAAGAGTACAGCATATAATTTTCGTTCACAACGTTTTATTTTGAGTGACTGCACGCACTGATAATATGTTCAAAATCTCCTTACGAGTAACTTTCAGTAAGCCCATATATTTCATTTTAATATAAAGGCATATATTTCAATTTTGATGGATTTCAATATCCTCATTTTCACAAATCATGGATTTTAATATCCTTATTTCCAATATCCATATTTCACAGTCATGGATATCCTCATATCATTTATCGATATCCTCATATCATTTATCGATATCCTCTTTCCAATCATTGATATCCTCATTTCATTCATAGCGCTATATTGTATCGACACTTTTTACTTCCCCATGGCAACATAACTTGCCGAGATATCTCATTATCAATCACCCATTGGGATTACACATTGTGGTTATGTCTATATACTTCTCAAAAGTATATGCCTCCTTTTATCATTTGCTTTGATTCATATTCGGAGAATTATTATGTATTTATCAAAGCAGTTGTAGTTGGTACCAAAGATTAATAATCTGTCATGCATCTTTGAACTTCAAGTTCATATTTGAGTTGTGAGGATATATTGTGATGCATTTCACATATTTCCAACTATCAATACTCCCCCTCATGCTAAGAGATTTCTTGAGCACCAAACTCATATGTCAGTATCTCAGTATTCATCTTCAGTCATGAGAGTTTATATATTATGTTCTCGATATTGGCTGGAGGACTTTGAATAGTATGCCAATGGATATCCCACTTGTATGCGCATATCTTGATCCTTTCTGGGATCTATTCAAGTTTATTTGGGATATATTACTAGCTTTATATGATCTGGAATATATGCTCAAACCGTGAGCAAATTATCTCGTAAATTTCTGATTACGAGTCATATAAATATGTGACTATCTAGTGGATCCATAATATCTACTAGTTCACATGTAGAGGAAGTGGGCCCATACTCCCCTTTAATATATTCCAAATTTATTAGGAATTCATTCTCAATATTGGCTAGTAGTGATATTAATCGAGAACAAATATTTGAAGACGATGTGTCTATATCACCATATAGATATTTTACCGGCATATCACATCATCTTTCGGTGCCATTATTGCACATCATTTCCAACATGGAGTCTCCGCTCCCACATGTCATATTATGTCCATTTTTCAAATATAGAGCCGTAGTTCATACGCTTCAGAACGTGGAGTTAAATCTCATACGCGTATTCTAATCTATAAATAGATTATCATTGTATTCACAATCACCCATACCGAGGATTTGAATATCATAATGGATTCAATGCTTTCGAATCTTCGTAAATATTATCCATCTCTTCCAGTGAATATCATAAAAAGAATTTATCGAGCCCGACTCGAAAGATTAAGGGTGCTAATGAGAAATGGCATCCCAGAAGATATTTGATGGTTGATCGAAGCACAAGTTCGATTATCTGGCGAATTTTCAAATTTATTTAAGTACATGCCAGGTACAGGTAAGAGCAGTTTTGCAAAGAAACGGAGAGCAAAAAGATTAGGTGGGTGCTATAAATGTGCTCGGTGGACATGTGACACACGATGCAAATATGTGAGGTTTGTATCCAAAAATCGAGAAGATAAAATAGCATTTATCAAGGATGGATTGAGTAAGGAATCTATGGATCATGATATTCAACAGATTCTTGATGCACATCTGAGTGGATTCGTTCATCGTGAACTAATGGCTTTGTGGATACAATTTAAGGATGAACGGGAACATTATAGTCATGAAAAATTAATCTCAAAAGATCCAGTTTGTAAGTCTGTTCTATCAAAGTTGGTATAAGGTAATAGAAAAATAATGCAAGTTGATGAATATTATTTTTTAATATTTAAATTTCTCATGCTGCCAACCGATAACGTTATTTTCATTGAAAAATATAATATCATATCTTTCGTTTTCTTTTGCAATTTTGTCAAAAGTAATGTCTTATATGCCGCTCCTTTTTCAATGAAAATAGTGAAGTCATTTGTCGTTTAGAAAGAAGTTTGTTCTTTAAATTTGGGATCCACAAATCAGAAAATGTATCTCTCATAAAAGTATTTTCAAAGTCTAGTGTAGAAAGATGGAGTTCTCAGAATCCTCATATAGATCTCATCCAATTAAAACTATATGTATTTTAGGTGGATCCAACTTGATAGGTCATATCCAGCATATAGATATGGCATATCAATTCGTAAAAGAATTAGGAAAACACAAAATCGATATATTGTATGGTGGGAGTAATTATAGATTTTTGAGTTATCTTTTAGAGGCTGCACAAAATGAGAGAATAAGAGTAACAAGTGCCTTACACTATCCCACGGTTAGAACCAGTAGTATAGGGGGTTCAACTGGGTTGATGCTTCAAACACAGTCTGTGCATGATAGTTTGATGTATGTGGTGAATAATAGTGATGCCTTCATTGTTCTTCCAGGTGGCTATGGCACACTCAATGAGATATTCAACATCACGTCATGGGCTGAGCGAGACTTCCATACCAAACCTATAGGTTTGTTGAATATTAATAATTTCTTCAGCGATTTGCTTGCCTTTCTGGATCAAGGAGTAAATCACAAGTTTATATCTCAGCCATCACGAGATATAATAATATGTGCTGACACTGTTGCTGATCTACTTATAAAGTTTCAGGCATATATTTCAGTTAAGAATTTGGAAGTCAAGGCTCATTAGCCACAGGCTATTGGCGCCAAACGGAAAAGAAGTTTAGATCCTTTAGATCTTTCATTATAAACCCTTATGCCATGGGGTGGCAGAGTTACGGAGTTTTATACTCTCGAGACGCACTCCTTTTCTTTTTATGGGTTTCATATGTATTTTTTTTTCGCGTTTCATATTGTCGAGTGTTTACTGCCTTTCAGCTAGTTTCGATATTTTCATTTCGACTATTGTGTGCTTCTTCAGCAATAATAAGACCATCTTTTGCTTTTATGCAAATACAATATTTTCACAAATATGTAATATATGTTTCCCCATGAATATTGTCAATCAATATGATTTCAATGATCCCACCATGTGATATAATCAACATGGGATTTATTGAGCAATTATTTTCTAGTGATAGTTTTCCATATCACTTGTCAAATGATCCCATCATGCAGTTTGCATGGGATTTTCTTTAATTAATCGGTGATAGCTTATGGTATCACTTGCTCAATTTTCTCCGTTCGTGTTTAATCATGGAGATCATATATTATTTCCATCAACTGCTTCTTCTTCGAGAGCAGGATTTGAATCATTGATCAACTACTTCTTCAGAGTAGGATTTATTTCTTTCAACTGCTTCTTCAGAGCAGGATTTAGATAATCGATCAACTACTTCTCTAGAGTAGGATTTATTTTTTATCAACTGCTTCTTATTCGAGATCAGGATTTGGATAATCGATCAACTACTTCTCCAGAGTAGGATTTATTTTTATCAACTGCTTTTTCTTCGAGAGCAGAATTTATGAACCATTCATGTGGTATAACCAACCACGATGGTGATATATAATGTATAAATTGCGTACATGTAAAACCATCCGTCTTGTGATAATTGAACTCATCACATGGGAGGTATTATAATTATATAAAATAAACGCAATAAATATGTGGTTTTAAACCACCACTTTAAGATAAGCAAGAGACATAATTTAAACTGCAAAATAATTAACTGCTTCTACCAGAGCAGGATCGTCCAATCAATTTCTCAAAATAGTCATCGTTAAGGTATAGGTCGAAATATCGACTGCCGTTAATAGCAAGTGTAAAGGTATGTATAAATCTTTGCGATTTCCGGAGTTGGATATTTATTCGCACATTTTAATAAATTTAATAATAACAGATATGAAAAGAGTTAACACCCATATCAATATTAGTGTCAAATTAAAGCTCTCGTTAAACTGAACACATTGGTATTAGGGAAAAATAATATATATTTTATATGTGAGAAGAACTAAATCATATTTCAATAAATCATAAGATTATATTTTAATTTGGCTAAAATGCTCCTGCGGTCCCTTAACTTAATTTCAGATAACGATTTAGTCCTTTATCTTTTTTTGTCCCAACTAAGTCCTTTATCTTTCTAATTTTAAGCAAATTTAGCCTTTTCCGTTGGTCTCCGTTAACTGTTGTCCAGGTGGCTATTAAGTTGCCTACGTGGCTATAAACATACCTGCGTGGAGAACAAAGTCAAATTCCTAACCTATGTGTCCATTTCCTAACCTCCATTTCCTAATTTTACCTAAATTTATATATATATATATATATATTCAAGAAAATAATTTTATTTCGAAAAAATATTATTTTGCCAAAAAATATTTTTCCCTCCAGAAAATATTTTTTTTCGAAGAAATATTTTTTTTATTTTTTTTCCAGAAAATAATTTTATTTTTTCGAAAAAATAATATTTTTCTCCAGAAGATATTTTTTTTAATTTTTTTGAAAAAATATTTTTTTTTATTTTTTTTCCAGAAAATAGTTTTATTTTTTCGAAAAATAATATTTTTTCCAGAAAATAATTTAATTTCGAAAAAATATTATTTTGCCAAAAAATACCTTTTTCTCCAGAAAATATTTTTTTAATTTTTTCGAAAATTTTTATTTTTTATTTTTTTTCCAGAAAATAGTTTTATTTTGTCGAAAAATAATATTTTTTCCAGAAAATAATATTTTTTTCCAGAAAATAATTTTATTTCGAAAAAATATTATTTTATTTGGAAATTAAATTATTTTCTGGAAAAAAATATTATTTTTTCGAAAAAATAAAATTATTTTCTGGAATAAAATATTATTTTTTCTAAAAAAATAAATTATTTTCTGAAAAAAAAATATTATTTTTTCGAAAAAATAAAATTATTTTCTGGAAAAAAAAATATTTTTTCGAAAAAATAAAATTATTTTCTGGAAAAAATAAAAAAAATAATTTTTCGAAAAAATAAAATTATTTTTTGGAAAAAAAATAAAAAAAAATATTTCTTCGAAAAAAAATATTTTGTGGAGGGAAAAATATTTTTTGGCAAAATAATATTTTTTCGAAATAAAATTATTTTCTTGAATATATATATATATATATATATATAAATTTAGGTAAAATTAGGAAATGGAGTTTAGGAAATTGACACATAGGTTAGGAATTTGACTTTGTTCTCCACGCAGGTATGTTTATAAACAACTTAATGTACCACCTGGACAACAGTTAACGGAGACCAACGGAAAAGACTAAATTTGCTTAAAATTAGAAAGATAAAGGACTTAGTTGGGACAAAAAAAAGATAAAGGACTAAATCGTTATCTGAAATTAAGTTAAGGGACCCCATGAGCATTTTAGCCTTTTAATTTTTATTATATTTTAAATTATCTCCCACTTTTCAATTTTTTTTCTTTGCTGACACACTACAAGGCAAACTATCTTTTTTTTTATTATTATTGTTCCTTTTACCTTTTGTTCTACCCTTTTGATTTTCTTATTCTTGTGGTATCTTTTCATATTTCTTTTACAATTCAACAAAACCTCCAACCTTCAACGTTGCTGAGAATTAAAGACGACTAAAATAGCAAATAAACAAATGTTATTGGGTCCATTCAATAATACTAGATATTTTACTCACCTTTCTTTCTTCTTCCCACATTTGATGGAGGAACAGAAATAATTCATCCAACGGAGGCTCCAACCTTCTTGCAGTGGAGGAGATCCACCCAGCGGCCGCCATGAGGTGGCTGAGTGGCACCACCATGATTTAGGCAGAGAGCGGAAACTGTGAAGGGATCGCTGCGGTATAGATCTGTATCTGATCAACACATGTTTGTTGAGTGGATGATATATTCTCCTCTGTAACCGACTTTAGGCTTCTTGAAGAAGGGACTACAACAATAGTGAGAGGAAAATATAAGAAATTAAACAACAGCATAAACAGAAAAATAATAGCCATGTCCTTCTTCTTCTTCATGTTTCTTTCTGATGGATATATCTGTGTGAAGGATATTTATTTGTTACTATGTTTTTTTTTAAGAGTAGCATGTGATTTCAAGAGAGTGATTTGGGAGCCGCCCCATGTGCTGGAGAAAAGAAATCTCTCCCCATGTGATCAGAGACGGAGCTGGGCCTGGCCCAGCATTAGCACAGGCCCACCCTGAAACATTCTAAAATTTATTTGTTAAAATTTTTTAAGCCCAGATTACTACTACTACCAGCCCATCTGAAATTAACCCACCCTCAAGATATAGTCCAACAATCCACCATAGTCCATATACGCTTTTGAATCGACAAATAAGAACCAGTGTTGTTAAACGCGCGCTTAAGCGCGCGCATAAGCGCAAAGCGACGCGGTGCGCGCTTGCGGGGAGTCGCACCAGGTATGCGACTCGGTTTTCATTAAGCGCGCGCTTCTTCGTGCTTCTGCGCTTAAGCGCAGTGCGCAAACTCGGATGAAAAAAGCGCGCTTTTATATAAAAACTGTTTATAATTTTAAATGCAAAAAAACGGGATATAAATCATAAAACGCTTAAACAAATCTGGGCGATTTCCTTAAACAGCCGCACCTCTTCCTTAAAAAGCCTGTAAACCCTAAGTACAACCCTTAAACAGTCAGCCTCTTCCTTAAACAAATCTGGGCGATTTCATCCGGGCGATTTCATCTCTTCTCTTCAAGAATTTGGGCGGTTTCATCTTCTCTTCAAGGTATTCTCTTTTTTTCTTAAGTTGACAGAGTATATATATAGTGTTTATATATATATATAACATACTGTCCATAATACACTATTTTTTTATAATATTTCTATATAACTGATTATATACTGTCTATATACACTGATTTTTTTTTCCAGATGGGAGATAATAAAGACGTGGCATGAAAATATGCAAGGGCATTGTCAGAGGGTAGCTCGGTTCGACTTTGTTGTAATTTCTGTGGAAAAGTTACAACCGGAGGAGTATTTAGAATGAAAGAACATCTTGTTGGGGGCAAGAGGAATGATACAAGCTGTAAAAAAGTAACCGAAGAAGTCAGAAAAGAAGTTGCAGATTTTATGGAAGCAAAAAAGAAAAAAAAAAGAGGTTGTTGATTTAAATAATATCGAAGAGGAAGATTATGATGATGATGATGATGATGTAGTGTTAATGCAGTCTGAAACCACCAAAGATAATTCCGTATGTGGCAGCACGAATTCTTCTCTACGCAAGCCACCAAAGATGAAGGGTCCCATGGATATCTTCTTGACTCCAGACCCAGAAATTGTAGTGAGAAAGAGGAAGGGAAAGCACCAAAATTGATGAGAACGATGGGGCGAGAAAGAGTTAAGGAGAAGAGCTTGCAAAGCATTTGCAAGATGGATGTACGATGCCTGGAATCCTTTAATGTCATCAACTATCCAAGTTTCAACGCGTTTATGTGGAAGCTCAAGGGCAATCTGACAGGAATGAAACCTCCTAGCTATCAAGAAAATAGAGTTCCACTGTTAAAAGAAGAAGTTGCAGATGCAAATCAGTTAATGAAAGCTCATGAAGCAGAGTGGGTTACTTACGGCTGTTCACTGATGTGTGATGGTTGGGAAGATAGAAAACACAGATGTCTTATAAATTTTTTAGTCAACACTCTGAGAGGCAGCTTTTTCCTTGAATCAGTTGATGCATCTGTTGTTTCAAAAACAGGAGATATGTTATTTGAACTTATATCTAAGTATGTGGAGATGATTGGGCCTAAAAATGTTGTTCAAGTTGTCACGGACAGCGCCTCAAATAACAAAGCAGCTGTACGATTGTTGATGATCCGATACCAACACCTGTTTTGGACACCATGTGCTGCCCACTGCATAGATCTCATGTTGGAGGACTTTTTTAATATTGAGAGGCTTAAAAAGTGCATAAAGAAAGGTATGAAATTGAATGCATTTATATATATAAAGCCGGGGTTGGTGAATATGCTACGAGACTTCACTGGTGAGAGGGAGCTATTGAGGCCAGCGAAGACACGATTTGCCACTGCCTTCTTGACCTTGTCTAGGATTAACAATCAAAAGGCTAATCTCCGCAGGATGTTCCAATCAGAAAGATGGCAGAAAAGTAATTACTCCAAGGATCCAGTTGGACGGAACATAGCTGGTTTTATCGCGACGGCAAATTTTTGGAACAATGTTGTTTGTTCTCTTAAGGTTGCAGGCCCTCTTATAAAGGTTCTTCGATTGGTTGATGGAGAAAAAAAGCCACCTATGGGTTACATTTATGAAGCTATGGACAGGGCTAAAGAAGCGATTGCACGGGCTTTTGACAATGACGAGCATAAATACAAAACCTTCTTTGAAATCATTGATAACAGGTGGGACGTTCAACTCCATCAACCTTTGCATGCAGCTGCATATTACCTCAATCCAGAATTTTACTACACAAATCCGAATATTGAGAATGATAAAGAAGTATCCCTAGGTTTGTACAAGTGCATTGAGAGAATGGTGGATGTTGATGTGCAAGACAAGATTGGAGATCAGTTAGAGTTCTATAAGAGAGCGGAAGGTTTCTTTGGCTTACCAATGGCTATTCGACAAAGGTCATGTAATATCCGCAATTTCGGATTTTCGGTAATTTTCTTTTTTCGGCGGAGGTCCATTTAGACGACTCGATTGGGACCGTCTCGTCATTATGAGAATGATTAATTCTACACTTTTTGTCATCCGAGTTCGTTTCGGAATTGTTTTGTTGAGTTCCGTGTTTATTAACGACTTTTCCGCGCTCGAGTTCGATTCTCGTGAATCTCATTCGAAATTACTGTTTCGAGTTTCCTGTAAGTCCGTTTAACTTTGTTAGACGTGTTGTGAACTTCGGTTTGGTTATTCGATCACGTATCGTGATTTTCGGACGTTTTGGGCCATTTTCGTAATTTCCCAAAGTTTGGGGTAATTACCTTCCGTTGTCGAATTTCGAGCCTTCGGGTGATCGGAATCATGTATTCTATTAGCTCTTAGATTCGTCTTTGCGAGTACTTCGTAACCGTATCTTCAGTTCGTATTCAGGTTCGGGTTTCGGTGTCGTTTTCTTGAGTTCGGTGTTATTAAACGACTTTTCCAAGTATGAGTTTGAATTTGTAAAATCTCCATAAATTTGGAAACTCCAAAGATTCTGAATCTTTGCAATATTATAAAGCATCGAGTTAGCTTTCCAATGGTTCAAACGGTGAGTCAATCGGAGTCCGGACGAGGGAGTTATGGTCGAAATAGCTAAGTCACTCACATGTCCCAGTTATGGCCGAGCAGCCTGCCGGAAGGGCCGCGTCACACTTGGCCGAGCCGCGGCACGCACACATTGCAATATTTGTCCGACCCGTCTATACCTTGTGCCGCGGCACATGCCGGCAGGGCCGCGGCACACTGCCGAGTCACTGCCGGAAGATTTGGCCCTATGCCGCGGCACACTTTAGTGGGCCGCAGACACCGTGTCACGGCTATTTAAGGCCCAAATGCTTTTTTTTTTCGCCATTTTTCTCCTTCTTCTCCTTCTCTTCCGTGGCTGGGGTTGTTCCTATCATGGAGAGATGTTGTTGGTCAATAAATCCATGAAGTCTTGGAGTTCATATCATCAATCATCCATCCTATAACATCCTTTGATCGAGCGAATCAGGTCAGATTTTCTAGAAATCTAATTTTTGGGGATTTTGGGTATTTTGTTCGATTTCGTCCGTTTAATCCGATTTAACTTAGGATTGTGATGGATTGATGATTATTTAGATGTATTGTATCATTTCCCTTGTTATCCCATGGTTGGATCGTATCGATTCGTTGTTTTGGTCGAGTTCTTGACCGACGCCTTGAAGGTGTTCGGTAAAATATCATAGAGGGGTTTTTGGGCGTTCTACGATTATTATTCCTCATATGATCGATGATTTATTGATTATATGTTGTTAGGGTCGAATTCTTGTGAAGAACTCGAGTCGGAACCCTTCTTCCGTTCATTGTCTTCTTCGGGGTCCGAGCTTCCCGGTCGAACCGTGTTCTTCGGAGCGTTTGGTAGCGGTTATTAAGGCAAGTATCTCACTATACGACTTGTATCTTGCGACTAGTAATTACGTATGAGATGTGTGATGATTTTGCTTACCTTCGTAATTATGTTCCCTTTGAGTTGGTTGTGTTTTCCGTAATTTGAAGGTTGTGCGATAATATTGTTATATTAGTATACGTGTTAGGCGTTGTGCCATTTGTGCAGTATTGCGCCGTACATATGAGATGGTTGTACACTTGGTTGTGCAATGTATTGTGTACCAAATGTGGGTTATGTTGGATATGTGTCGTTGATTGACGATAGTTGTTGCGAGTGTTGAGATTGTGTTATGTGCGGGTGATGTACGATTTTGTGGTGATCAATGTGATTGATCAATTTTGCTCATTGTTGTATGTAATGTGAATGTGAATATGAATATGTGTGTGACCGCTAAGTTCACTCGTGTTGGTTCGACGGGACCTACGAGGATTCATGGCAGTGGACTACGGGGTCAGAACTTAGTGAAGTACTGAGGTCCAATCGTGCTGGTCTGACGAGGCCTACGATAACGCATGACAGTGGACCATGAGTTTCGGACATAGTACGTCCAACCGGGTAAGCTCGACGGGGCTTACGGTGACACGTGGCAGTGGACTACGGTGTCAGGACTGTGTATGTGATTGTTGAGATTGATATAGTCTGTGCGGGTTGTTAAGCCTACGGACACACGTGACAGTGGATCACGGTATTGGAATTGGTTATGTCTGGTTAATAGTCCGTGCGGGTTGTTGAACCTACGGATACACGTGACAGTGGATCACGGTGTCGGAATTGATTATGTTTGTTTAATTGTGCATGGTGTAGTCCGTGTGGGTTGTTGAATCTACGGAGACACGTGACAGTGGATCAGGGCGTTATGAGCATGATTATTTTCAAATCAATGTTTTGAAAAGAAGGTTTTAAGAAAGGAATGTTGGGCCGAGCCCCACGAGATTTATGAAATGTTTTCGTACTGTAAATTGTTGAAATACAATGTGAGATTTGGGTTAAGACCCTAAGATTTTCGAAAGGTTTTGAAATTCAAAAAAAATTCTCGAGATGATAATCTTATTTTCGAATGCTTCATAGCTTATCTTTCCTTGTGAAAACCTCCCGGGGATATTTGTTACTTGATTATTATATTTGATTCACGATTATTAATTGCTTGTTACATTCGTATGATTTGATACTTGCACTAGTAAAACAGTGGAGTTTTACTAACCCCCGAGTAATCGGGGGGTGGATGTCTGTTTTGCGTCCAGGTACATGCAGATTCAGGGGAGCAGTCACAGGATTAGCACAAGAGGATGACGAGCTGCGATACTAATCATGAGTCGAGAGTTGTTCTGATTTTTGTTGTGTAGTCAGAGTTGATTTCAATCTTCCGCTGTATTGTATTTCGACCCCTGTGTGGGTAATGTCGTTTAAGTAAGTTTTGTTGATTGGGTTGTGTGACCTCATCGGTATGTGTATTTACGTGTAAGTGACCATAACGGTCTGTATTATTATATTGTTTGACCCTGGCCGGGCAAGCATTTGGTTGTTTATGGATGTTTAGCCTGTAGATCCTTGAGGAAAGGGTCTAAGGCGTGTAATATTCCCATACGGTTTTGGGGGTGTTACATTTATGGTATCGGAGCTTAGGTTGCAGAAACCTAGGTTGTCGGGTCGAGTCGAGTCGTGATTTGTCGAGTAATGTGTTGTCTTGTCGTTCGAGTCGTCAGGTGACAAGTTGAGTTGTGCGTAGTCACAACGCGTTGGATATGTTGTCGGATGAGATTAGTATCGTGGGCGACCGTCATCTCCGTGCGGCCTGTGGACGTAAGTCTCCTCTTTTATGCATAATATGTGTGTTCATGATTTCAATTATGTGTGATATTTGTAGTGCATAATTTTGTTTACGCGGGGTTGTGCAATGAAGTTGTATTCAACACTTGGATACGCCGTATGTGTATAGAACTAGATGTATTGATGTTTGGGCCTTGAACCACCATGTGGGTTGGTATAGTGTGAAACTGTGAAAGTTGTGAACCTTGATGGGTTTTACGGTAAAGTTTGTGAGAAACCCCGATGAATGATTTTGCTGTGTGTTTAAACTTGATACCACGAGATGCATTTGATTGAATTGGCGACCCTGGTTGCCATTTGAGTATGTGGTTTTAAATTTGACTGTTTTTGGAAGGTTGTAATTTTTGTCCGCTATGGGTAAGTTTGAGAGTGTTCTCTGAAGGACTTTACAGTTTGAGAATTTTTGTAATAATCGATTTTTGGAAAATATTTTGGTGGTGCGGTCAAACCACGGTTTATATGGATTTTTAAAATTTATTAAACTTTGACAAATGGGTCGTGTATTTTCAATGACACAATCAGACGGTACTTGAAAAATGTGTTTTGAAGTACTTCGGACAGTGTAAAATATTACCGTCGTTTTGATTATGAACTAAAAGATTTTGGAAAATTTTTATTTTGCAGAACGATTTTTGGTTTTCGGAATTTCGAACTTCATATGCCCACATGTTGGGGTAAGTGGTTGTGATAAGTTTGTGGTGTTGTTGTCCTCGCCGGAGAATGTTTCAGTGTTTTCTAAATATTGAGATACATGGTTTTGATTGGACGATCGGGGTATTAAAAGTGTTTTCAAGAATTTCATTTCACCAAATTTTTCAAACTTAAGAATTTTAAAATTTTATCATTTGAATAATACCCCGAAAATATTTTATTTTGCTGCGAGTGTTTGATCCCTACGATACGTGTGTGGTTTTGACTGTGTTTGATTTGGTAAAATCCAAACACCTCTATCGATGTGACTATGTGGATTATTTTTGAATGAAGTTCTTAAATTACAGTGTTAGTTCGTGCACTTGTGTGATGACTTGGAGTTGATGCTTTATCGTGCTGCTATTATCGTCCTATGTTGACGTTGTGACGTTTGATTGGTTGCATTATTCTGTTTGGTCGTCCGTTCAGTATGCCGAGAGGTCGTGGCCGAGGACGTGGTCGTAGTCGTGGTCGCGATCAGGAGCGTGGGAGGGCGACTCCCTCCTTGCCGAGTACCGATCAGCTCAGTACAGATCAGGGACATTCGACTAGCGTTAATGTTGACGTTGGCGCCGCCACCATCCTTCGTCAGGTGTTTGACCAGTTAGTGCAGATGAATCAGGCCGTACGTTGGGAT
Source organism: Orobanche coerulescens (assembly GCA_033398695.1). Taxonomy (NCBI): domain Eukaryota; kingdom Viridiplantae; phylum Streptophyta; class Magnoliopsida; order Lamiales; family Orobanchaceae; genus Orobanche; species Orobanche coerulescens. The sequence goes on from CM065818.1 coordinate 33,390,001, forward strand.
GAGAACCCAAATAGGGATAACGGAACTAGTAAGTGGTTACGAGATGTGATGAAGACGTAGCCACCCCATTTTGTGTGTTCGTCTGACTTGTTAGGTTGGGAAAACTGGCTCTTCCAGTTGGACAGAATATTTGATGATGTAGCTTGTCCGGATGATAGGAGGGTACCCATTGCTCAGTACCTGCTCGACAAAGAAGCTGCAGACTGGTGGCACGCTGTAGTGCCTGCAGATCGTACGCCTACATGGGTTGAGTTTAAGACTGACATGGAGGCAGAGTATTGCCCGTTGCCTGTTCGTGAACGTAGAATCGTTGAGTTTTTCTCGGCTACGCCCCAGGATGTGTCAATATCCCAGGCGATAGTCGATTATAATCGACAATTGGCTTATGTTCGGGATCAAGTGAGAAGTGAAGCGGACAAGGTCCGATACTTCAATATGCGCATGAAACCCCATATCCGTGAGAGTATGGCTCCGCTTATGTGTACCACCCTGAAAGAATATCAGGACCGAGCTTTAGCCATTGAGATGGCTGTTTCTGTGTCGGAATCTAGTTCAGAGAGTAAGAGACAGAAGACCTCGAGAAATTTTTCAAGAGGCCAGAGAAGTGAGATCCGTGAACCTGTTGCTTCGCATTTTCCTTCTGGAAGCACTCCTCGTTCGGTTGACCAGTCTAAGAACCTTACTCCAGAGGCGAGTAAGACGATCGGTGTGAAGACCTGCTTTAACTGCAGTCGTGTAGGCCATGCGAGACAGAATTGTCGTTCGCCACTAGTTAATTGTTTTAAGTGCGGCCGACTGGGGCACCAAGCGGTGCATTGTGAGACCGTTGCCAAGATGTTCGGGAATCGGGTTTTCGTTCCTACTCGGGGAGGGCCCGGCGGTGTCCAGTGACGTAGTTGTGTATCGTACTTTGTGCTGTAATTCGTGTAGAGATTGATATTTGTTGCGTGAACTTTTTGGTTTTGTTTGTATTCTACCATGATGTTTTATTTTAAGTTTCGGGACGAAAATTATTTTTAATAGGATAGAATGTAATGTCCGGTATTATCGTTTTCTGTTATCTTGAATTGTTTGTGTCTTGACGTCGGACATTTTCTTGTCGACGAGAATCGGAGTGGATTCTATCATAATACTATATTTGTTTCTACCACATAGTCGTTGTGGTCGGGTGCGACTTGTTGTCGCATGCATTTCTTTTATTAAATGTGTGCATGTGATGCGTCGTTAATTACTCGTTATTGTTTTGAATCATTGCCGGTGACGTTGTTATGGTCGTCGTGGGGCGTGTTTTCACGCTGTATGTTCTTTCGCGTTGCTTGTAACGTTTTGCCGTTGGGCGCGATTTTTTTCGGTTCTTGTGTATCTCGTTGAGTTTTCCTGGCAGGATATTGCTTCTCCCTACTTGATTTAAGTTTCGGGCCGAAACTTCTTTTAAGGAGGGTAGAATGTTATATCCGCAATTTCGGATTTTTGGTAACTTTCTTTTTTCGGCGGAGGTCCGTTTAGACGACTCTCTTGGGACCGTCTCGTCATTCTGAGAATGATTAATTCTACACTTTTTGTCATCCGAGTTTGTTTCGGTATTGTTTTGTTGAGTTCCGTGTTTATTAACGACTTTTCCGCGCTCGAGTTCGATTCACGTGAATCTCGTTCGAAATTAATGTTTCGAGTTTCCCGTAAGTTCGTTTAACTTTTTTAGACGTGTTGTGAACTTCGGTTTGGTTATTCGATCACGTATCGTGATTTTCGGACGTTTTGGGCCATTTTCGTAATTTCTCAAAGTTTGGGGTAATTACCTTCCGTTATCGAATTTCGAGCCTTCGGGTGGTCAGAATCGTGTGTTCTATTAGCTCTTAGATTCGTCTTTGCGAGTACTTCGTAACCATATCTTAGGTTCATATTCAGGTTCGGGTTTCAGTGTCATTTTCTTGAGTTCGGTGTTATTAAACGACTTTTCCAAGTATGAGTTTGAATTTGTAAAATCGCCATAAATTTTTGGAAACTCCAAATATTCTGATTCTTTGCAATATTATAAAGCATCGAGTTAGATTTCCAATGGTTCAAACGGTGAGTCAATCGGAGTCCGGACGAGGGAGTTATGGTCGAAATAGCTAAGTCACTCACATGTCCCAATTATGGTCGAGCAGCCTGCCGGAAGGGCCGCGGCACACTTGGCCGAGCCGCGGCACGCACACATTGCAATCTTTGGCCGACCTGCCTGTACCTTGTGCCGCGGCACATGCCGGCAGGGCCGCGGCACACTGTCGAGTCACTGCCGGCAGATTTGGCCCTATGCCGCGGCACACTTCGGCTGGGCCGCGACACACTGTGTCAGCCTATTTAAGGCCCAGCAGTCGTTTTTTTTGCCATTTTTCTCCTTCTTCTCCTTCTCTTCTGCGGCTGGGGTTGCTCCTATCATGGAGAGATATTGTTGGTCAATAAATCCATGAAGTCTTGGAGTTCATATCATCAATCATCCATCCTATAACATCCTTTGATCGAGCGAATCAGGTCAGATTTTCTAGAAATCTAATTTTGGGGATTTTAGGTATTTTGTTCGATTTCATCCGTTTAATCCGATTTAACTTAGGATTGTGATGGATTGATGATTATTTAGATGTATTGTATCATTTCCCTTGTTATCCCATGGTTGGATCGTATCGATTCGTTGTTTTGGTCGAGTTCTTGACCGACGCCTTGAAGGTGTCCGGTAAAATGTCATAGAGGGGTTTTCGGGCGTTCTACGATTATTCTTCCTCGTATGATCGATGATTTAATGATTATATGTTGTTAGGGTCGAATTCTTGTGAAGAACTCGAGTCGGAACCCTTCCGTTCATTGTCTTCTTCGGGGTCCGAGCTTCCCGGTCGAACCGTGTTCTTCGGAGCGTTTGGTAGCGGTTATTAAGGCAAGTATCTTACTATACGACTTGTATCTTGTGACTAGTAATTACGTATGAGATGTGTGATGATTTTGCTTGCCTTCATAATTATGTTCCATTTGAGTTGGTTGTGTTTTCCGTAATTTGAAGGCTGTGCGATAATATTGTTATATTAGTATACGTGTTAGGCGTTGTGCCATTTGTGCAGGATTGCGCCGTACATATGGGATGGTTGTACACTTGGTTGTGCAATGTATTGTGTACCGAACGTGGGTTATGTTTGATATGTGTCGTTGATTGACGATAGTTGTTGCGAGTGTTGAGATTGTGTTATGTGCGGGTGATGTACGATTTTGTGGTGATCAATGTGATTGATCAATTTTGCTCATTGTTGTATGTAATGTGAATGTGAATATGAATATGTGTGTGACCGCTAAGTTCACTCGTGTTGGTTCGACAGGACCTACGAGGATTCGTGGCAGTGGACTACGGGGTCAGAACTTAGTGAGGTACTGAGGTCCAATCGTGCTGGTCTGACGAGGCCTACGATAACGCATGGCAGTGGACCATGAGTTTCGGACACAGTACGTCTAACCGGGTGAGCTCGACGGGGCTTACGGTGACACGTGGCAGTGGACTACGGTGTCAGGACTGTGTATGTGATTGTTGAGATTGATATAGTCTGTGCGGGTTGTTAAGCCTACGGAGACACGTGACAGTGGATCACGGTGTTGGAATTAGTTATGTCTGGTTAATAGTCCGTGCGGGTTGTTGAACCTACGGAGACACGTGACAGTGGATCACAGTGTCGGAATTGATTATGTTTGTTTAATTGTGCGTGGTGTAGTCCGTGCGGGTTGTTGAACCTACGGAGACACATGACAGTGGATCACGGCGTCATGAGCATGATTATTTTCAAATCAAAGTTTTGAAAAGAAGGTTTTAAGAAAGGAATGTTGGGCCGAGCCCCACGAGATTTATGAAATGTTTTCGTACTGTAAATTGTTGAAATACAATTTGAGATTTGGGTTAAGACCCTAAGATTTTCGAAAGGTTTTGAAATTCAAAAAAAATTCCCGAGATGATAATCTATTTTCGAATGCTTCATAGCTTATCTTTCCTTGTGAAAACCTCCCGGGGATATTTGTTACTTGATTATTATATTTGATTCACGATTATTAATTGCTTGTTACATTTCGTATGATTTGATACTTGCATTAGTAAAACAGTGGAGTTTTACTAACCCCCGAGTAATCGGGGGGTGGATGTCTGTTTTGCGTCCAGGTACATGCAGATTCAGGGGAGCAGTCACAGGATTGGCACAAGAGGATGACGAGTTGCGATACTAATCATGAGTCGAGAGTTGTTCTGATTTTTGTTGTGTAGTCAGAGTTGATTTCAGTCTTCCGCTGTATTGTATTTCGACCCATGTGTGAGTAATGTCGTTTAAGTAAGTTTTGTTGATTGGGTTGTGTGACCTCATCGGTCTGTGTATTCACGTGTAAGTGACCATAACTGTCTGTATTATTATATTGTTTGACCCTGGCCGGGCAAACATTTGGTTGTTTATGGATGTTTAGCCTGGTAGATCCTTGAGGAAAGGGTCTACGGCGTGTAATATTCCCATACGGTTTTGGGGGTGTTACAGGTCATCAAAATCTCCTGACAAATTTCTGAAACATAAACTAAACGCATTGGCATTACACATTTTAATACTCTCACATGTAAATCTCCTGGTCATCACATTTTAATACTCTCACATTGGTAAATCTCCTGGTCATCACATCACATGTAACTGTATGATTTATTTATTGACTAGCTGCATGGTGGAGTTCTTATGGCAAACATACTCCGGAATTGCAAAGCTTCGCCATTCGAATTCTTAGCCTAACTTGTAGCTCTTCCGGATGCGAGAGAAATTGGAGTGTATTTGAGCATGTAAGTAACCTTTAAACTCGTAAGTAAGTTAAACCACCTACTAGGCTGCTACCATTTGAAATTACAGTGATCTTATTATTTCGATGTTTTTTTTTTGTAGCTTCATAGCAAAAGAAGAAACCGGCTTGCACAACAGAAGTTGAACGATTTGGTGTTTGTCAAATACAATAGAGCTTTAAAACGTAGATATGAAATTCGTGATGTGATTAATCCCATCTTGTTAAATGAGATTGATGATAGCAATGAGTGGTTGATCGGTAAGATGGATGGAGATAACGAAGAAAAAGATGATGAATTTGTATTTTCCAGAGAAGATGGATTAACTCACAAGGATGTTGCTAAAGCTTCTGGAGCAGGAGAACCTCGTTACAATTCTAGGTAAAATTTATACAAAAATAAATCTAATAATTAATACAAGTCATTAATTAATATATTTATTATATAAATGTAGTACTTATATATATGTATATGTATATCTTTATTATAGGTCAAATGCCTCTCGTGGATCCTCAAAAGTCAACAAAAAGGGATCAAATACCTCTGACCAGTCATCTAAAAGGCGCTTAATTGATGAAAGTGAAGACGAGGAAGATGAAATTGAATTTAATGAGGGGGATAAAAATCCTAATACTGACCACAACTTGGATGATGAAGATTTTGAAAATATTGAAGAAGAGCCTGAAGATTACTAATAAATATAACTTCAATTAGAGTGTCGTAGTTGATTTTCTAGCTTTTTTATGTTACCATGACTTCTTATTTGTGCCTTAAGTTTGAATCTGGTTATCATATGACAATTTAATTTGCTTATAATATGTTAAATTTATTGTTATGTATTTTTTTCCCAACTTTTGTGGTTTTTTCAAAAAGCGCGCTTATGCGCGTTGCGCTTATGCTCCAGGAGGCCTTTGCACTTCAGTGCGCATATCGCGTTTAACAACACTGATAAGAACCAGATAGAAAAAAAAACGCGGCTTCTGTTCGCTAACTTCGCTTCTGGCTTCTGTTCGAGAAATCGTTTCTATACGACATTCACTTCGCCAAATCGACTTCGACAAATCGCTTCTCAGTGTTCGATTTTCACTTGGCTTGATGAATTTTGTTCTCGATATCAATCTGAATCATGTGGTTGCTGCTGTGAGTTTTAAATTTCTACCTAGGGTTTCAATACTTTTTAGTTTTTGTATAATGGTATGAGAAATCAGAATATTTTTTCTAATTTCTAGCCTAGGGTTGCTTCTGTGAGTTGTAATGTATTTGATTTATTGATTATTGTATGAGAAATCAAAAAATTAGAAATACAATATGGTTTCTTCAATCTTCTTATCTTCACTGTGAAATTTGTTATTTGATAATTGATTATAGAAATTTGGTTTTGAGTTTAAGTGTACAATGAATCATCATAATTTAATAGAAAATCATGAATGAGGAAAATATTATCCTATAATAATCAATTATATTCACTAAAAAGCTCGATTCACTAAAAAAATCATAAGCTTAAATCATGATTCACTAAAAACAAATCATCAATTAGAAAATCATGATTGGTCAAAGCTTAAATCCTCAAAGGGTACTGTACCTTGAGGCTTGATTCACTAAAAAAAAAAACAAATTTGTGGATGCGTCATTAAAAATCAATATTCATCATTAATGACTTTTGGCTGTTGATATAGAAATTTGGTATTGACCAACTATTGATATTATATAAACACTTTGTTTTGCATTTGTTTATGTAATTATTCAGTTGTAATTTTGAAAATTGTAATTCTATATTTCTATTGATTGTTATTGTATTTGCAAATTGTTTAGGATATATAATTACTATGGATAAGCTTTTAACAAAAAGAAAAGCAACCGTTGATTCGGAGCCGAGTAATGGTCCCGTTGGTTTACTTGCTTATAAAGTTAACATTGACACTACCGGTTGCAACGGCATCGATTGAGAGGGCATTTTCTGCTATGCATATTGTAAAAAACAGGTTGCGTAATAGAATGGGAAATCAATGGATGAACGATAACTTGGTAGCTTATATTGAAAAGGAAGTTTTTGCAGACGTCGAGAATGAAGATATCATTGATATGTTTCAGAATATGAAAACGCGTCGAATTTGTTGTTAAATCTGTAAAGGTTAGTATTACGGCTTTTTGAAAATGTATACTTACTTTTTGATCAAAATTTGGCATGAATATAATATTGTCGTATTATCGTATATATTTTTTTTGTTTATTAGAGAGGACCACCCTTGGAAAAATTCCTGGCTCCGTCCCTGCATGTGATGCAGCTTTTTTTTTTCAATATATTGCAGCAGTCCGCTTGTTTGTGGTGGAGAGAAGAAAACAAGTGCTTGGATTTAGATCTAAAATTCTTGATTCGATTTCTGATACAGAGGATCATCTATAAGATGCAACTGTAGAGCATACTTTCGTCATATTACTCAAACGGTTAGAGTCGTGCTGATAACATGTTATGAAATCGAAATATTATAGAGAGAGAATAGAGAGAGAAATTAAAGTATGATTCTCATGTATGTTTTTCATTAATAACTGAAGTCCTATTTATAGGAAAACTTCAGATGGCACAATCGTAATTACATATTTATATTAGGGGCATAATAGTCATTCACACTATATCAAACTTTCAAACCTGTTTTTATATGAGTGATACATTATTAAATTGAGAACATAGATTTGAGGAGTGAGGTTAGATGACGCAATGATGGGATGGAGGAAATAGGTTTGAGATGCTCCAAGTCAAAGCACAAGTGAGTAGATATTCAGAAAACAGAGAGTATGACGTCCGTCCATCTTTCGTCTTCATCAAAACTTTCCTACAAGGGTTTAAATGTAAAAAAGTGAAAAGGCGACACCCCGAGCAATCATTTTTATTTTTGTCCAAAGATTAATTTGGATCAATCATTCCTTTGAATTTATTTATTTATTTGTTTATTTATTTTTTTTGAAAATTGACTTTCATCCTTTGAATTTAAATCACACTACAAAAGAAATTATTTCAACCTTTTCAAGTCTGTCTTTCTCTCTCGCACGCATCTCCACTCTGTCCCTCCAGCCATCTTTCCCTCTCGCGCCAGACAGCATACGTACACACACACACACACAAACGTGTGTGGATACGTGTTTATGTAGGCTGCTGTCACCGCCCTCCTTTTTTTTTTTTTGTCGCTAGATAAGGAATTCCGTTGAATATATTTCGGATCTTTATCAAAGATCTGAAATCTGAGAATATTGCAGAATTGTTTATTTTATTTTATTTTATCTTCTAAGTTGCGCCAATTCCGGTGCCAGACGAATCCTCCGGTAATGCCCTGTTTCTCATCGCCTCCAAAGAGAACCCTTTTCCTCCCTCTTTCTTCTCTTACATGTGTAGGCATTTGTATATCTACAATCATATGCTTGTGTAATTCGATGAATGAAGTTTCAGGGTAATATGATATGCTCAGGCTCGATGTTGATATTATTTTATTTTTTCAAGAGTTATGTAATTTAGATAATAATATTAAATCTTGAATAAATAAATTGTGGTGTTTTGTCATGAAAGTCTTACTTTAGAGTTGGCGCTGTTTGTGGTTTGGAAGAGTATATGCTCTGTTTGATTGTGACAGAGGATTATTAGTGCTTGATGTTAAATGGGATTTGTAGTAGGTATTATTTGTAAACGACTGTTCAGGAGACTAAGTCAAGATAGATGAGCTTGATCCTTTTTTCATGATTTATCTTTGGCTTTTTCTGATATGGTCCGATTGTGAGCTCTAATATGGGCGCCTTGATACTCGTCATTATTGATGAAAAGTATTTATGAAGATTTTTCTTGACTGTAGATCTAAGGAGGAACCCCCCCCCTCTCCCCCTTCCTTTTGTTGATTTTTCAAAAGAGAAATTGTGTGCAAAAATTGTTGTTTGTTTTTGAATCTATGTTTTGTTCCTATCTAGCTCTTGTATGAAAGGGCAACAATGGGTTGGTTGGATATGTGTAATAACCCTTGCCTTCATCCAATAAATGTACTTATATATAAGCAGTATGTCAATTGGAAGTGTTTTTGAGTCTGCATCAAGAATGTATTAAGGAAGTTATCTAATTAGTTTCATTTTTTTTGAAATTGAGAAGAAAGTTCAGAGGAACTCATTGTGGTCATTGCTGTGACAAATTGTGAAGATCATCACCACTTTCCTAGGTAGCATAAATTCGGACTTCTGAATTCTGGGTGGTGTTGGCTTGGCATGTCAAGCTGAGTAAATTCGAAGGGCTTTGCAATTGGAATTATCAGCTGTGGTTATGCATGATGAGCATATTTTTGACTTTCTAAGTGGATACTTTCTGAGGCATAAATAGGATGATTCTTTCTTTCGTGATTTTTAAATTTGAGGGAACTGTAGAGAATTTTTTTGTTTGATGACATTCTTGGCTGTGAAATTGTTATCTATTGACTATTGGAAAATGGAAAAGGTGAAACATTTCTTGGAAAAATGGATGACCATCTATTGGAATTAACAAAGTTGTGAAGGTAATAAGATTATTTTGCTATTCTCATCTTAATTTTGCATTGTTGTACTGCAGTGAAAGATGGTTGCCTTCGGGAAAAAGTTGAAGGAAAGACAAATTCAGGAATGGCATGGGTATGCCTTGAATAAGTACTTGATTCATTCGAGATTCAGTTGTTCGTTGATAAAATGCTCTTTGTATGATTGGATAATTTGAGACATCAAAATGCGAGAATGCTTGGGATCCTAGCTGTTATCAATATGAAGCCATACAATGTATAGCTACGATGGCTTTTTTTTGCAAGTGGCAATATTATGATATGCTCTTATGGACAGAAATTTATTGTGGAACATATTTCTTTTCTTGCAATGTGTAGTGGCAACAAATTATTACAGGCTAATTATGTTGCTATTAAAAGTTGCATGAAGCAAGAAAATATTAATACACATTTGTTTTCCTTAAGTTGTTTTTGCACCAAATGATTTTAAGTATTTTGGTGTCACAATGCAGATATTACATCAACTACAAATTAATGAAGAAAAAGGTGAAGCAATACTCTAATCAAATTGAAGCTGGAGCACTGGATCGACGATATGTTCTCAAGGATTTCTCCAGAATGCTGGATATTCAGGTGAACACAAATTGCGTCTAATATAAATATTGTTGACAGACAGATTAATTTCCTTATGGCATAATTGTACTGTTTTCTTCTGCTGACTTGTTTTAGATCCTTGATATTTATCCAACTCAAGCTAACAGTTTTTTCATGGCTTTATAAAACTGTTCTGAATAAACGTTTTAACCTTCTCCTTAGAGTCGTTTCATTTGCTAAATTTATTTTTTATTTATGGAGATGGTGGCCATTATGTTGTAAAATGTGTAATGTTTCCACCATGGAGAGATTTAACTTGAAAAAACAGCTTCTGAGTATTGTGGCTAAATGAAAATTCAAAATTTAATTAACCGTGCTTGACATGAATATGGTTAATTTTCATAGAGATTTCACTTTTATATTTTTTCCTTGAAGTACTTGCCACGTTGGTTTGATGACAATGAAACATGAGATCTTCATTCATGTTGATGGCCTTGATCTTTGCTAGTGCTGTTATCCTGTTGTGTCTCTATGTAACACTTGGTCTGGATAAGCAAAGTCGAGCGTGTTTAACACTGGAGGAAAAATGACTATGCTGGCATTACATTTGATTGTGTTTCTGCCAAGTTGTTTACTATGAGGCTTATATAATTGCGCTGCTTTTATTTCAGATAGAAAAAATCGTTCTCTTTATGTTAGAACAACAAGGCCTAATTGCAAGCAGGATCGCCCAGCTGAACAAACAACAAGATTCTCTTCAGGAAGAGCCTGACATATCTAAAATATCAGAGCTAAGAGAAGCTTATAGGGCCGTTGGTCAGGATCTTCTAAGGCTTCTCTTTTTCGTTGAAATGAACGCCATTGGTCTGCGGAAGATCCTTAAGAAGTTTGATAAGCGATTTGGGTATAGGTTCACTGATTACTATGTCAAAACTCGTGCTAATCATCCTTATTCCCAGCTTCAGCAAGTATTCAAGCATGTGGTAATATATAATGGAAGGATCTAGATGATTCCATTTTCAAGTTTTTTTATGTCAGAATATCAATAAACAATCTTATTGCTCCAGATACTTCTTTATCAGCATCATCGAACTCATTCCATTATCATTAACGAACCTTAGAGCTTGTTTTGGTGAGCTTCTTTAAAAATGTTTGGTCATTTGTTTTAACGTAAGTTCTTATAAGCTTCCAACATAAGATATTATAAGCTTTTATTTATTATTTATTTATTTATAAATAAGAACTTATTTTGACAAAGATGTTCAGAAGAGTTTATACCTTATAAGCTCTTCAAAATTGTCCGTGAACTTTCTAGAAACAGATCTGATAAGCTCCCAAATTAAGATGTTAATAGCTTCTAAACTTTGTTGTTGTAAACTTGGAAAATCCCAACTTTTTTTTTTTCTTTCCAAATTAAGATCTGATCTTAATATATTCTTTTGTATTTGACTATTTAATTACAAAACTGGCATTACCAACATCTTAAAAGCTCTATCATCTTATTTTATCCAAACACGTTAACAACTTGATTTCAGGATAAGATCGAACTTCTTACGCTCTAAAAAACTTATATGATATGAGCTTACAAGATTTTTTAGATAAGCGCACCCAAATAATTCGTAATAATTATATTTGCAACTAATGGAAAAGGAAAATGAAAAAGATTGTCCCTGACTTGACGACTGATTACTGCAGGGTTTGGGAGCTGTTATTGGAGCTATATCTCGCAATCTTGCGGATCTTCAGGACCGCCAGGGAAGTTACTTATCGATTTACGACCAACCTGCACTTCCTCTCCAGGTATCTGTACTCCTATCTTCCATAGTTTATGAGCTTCTCTCACTATACCTGTCTTGAAATTCCTTGATACCTAGCTTATTGCATGAACTGCAGGATCCTATTGTCGATTCACTAAAATCAGCTGGCGACAGGTTAACCCACTCAACAAATTTCCTAAACTTTTTAGGGCAACATGCGCTTATCATGCGCGAAGAGTTACCTTCCCCTGTTGACGAGCATGTTGATGACGAGAGATACCATTTCATGTCACTTGTTCTGAACTTGGCAAACACTTTCCTTTACATGGTCAATACGTATATTATTGTTCCCACCGCAGATGACTACTCCATGAGCCTTGGGGCGGCGGCTACTGTCTGTGGTGTCGTGATTGGGGCAATGGCAGTAGCACAGATATTTTCTTCTGTGTACTTCAGTGCTTGGTCTAACAAATCATACTTCAGACCTTTGGTGTTTAGCAGCATAGTTCTCTTCATTGGAAATGCTATGTATGCTTTCGCCTATGACCTCAATTCAATATCAGTACTTTTGATTGGTCGAATATTTTGTGGGTAGGTGGCTCCTCTCTCTCCCTCCCTCCTTCCCTCCCTCCTCCCCCTCTCTCTCTCTCTCCCTCTGTCCCCCTCTCCCCCCCCCTCTCCTCTCTCTGCCTGTCTGTTGTCATTTGACACATTGATATTGATCTGTATGCTTCTCTGCCAATGATGCTTATGCGTGTATTTCCCTCTTCATTTTTCCAGATTTGTTTTTATATTTACATAGGAATGCCACTCTATGTGGCGAAATCTTTCATGATTCTGCTATGTCTTGCATGCAAATCCAGTTCCTGCTGCTATTTACTGCTTGTGGCTACTTTGTTTCATTTTCCTTATACTCTCGTCATAACCTAATTGATCAGATGAAGTCTTTCTTCATGATAGTGAAACACAGTTTGTCAGACTTAGTCGTACAAGTTCATGAATTTTTAAGTTGCCTTTGCATTCCAAATACGAAACTACACACTGCACATTTACACCAATCAAGAGTAACGTCCAGTTGAAAGGCAATGATGGTTAGCTTATAGAAAGTTAGATGTGTATGTTTTCATGAAGTTGTCTTGTTTGTTTTACTACTTGCTTCTGCATATTTCCATCCCGTTCTTAGCTAGATGGAAATGTTATATGAATAGTGGCATATGCTGTGTTCATATGCTTAAGATTCTCTTATGAGTTTCACACTTATTCTCATGCATTTGAACATACTGTCTGCTGGATGCAGTACCTGGTCTTGAAGTATGATTTGGATAAGATTTAACATTTTGATTATTTCCCTTATCTTTTTCAATGAACTTGCAGTTTGGGTTCTGCAAGAGCAGTTAATCGACGTTACATTAGCGACTGCGTGCCACTTAAAATCCGCATGCAAGCTTCAGCAGGTTTTGTTAGTGCCAGTGCTTTGGGAATGGCATGTGGCCCTGCACTTGCTGGGTTACTTCAAACGAAATTCAAATTATTCAACATCACTTTTAATCAAGACACGTTGCCTGGTTGGGTAATGGCTCTGGCATGGTTGATCTATTTGATATGGTTGTGGATCTCTTTTAGAGAACCTGCTCATGAGATTGAAGAAACCAATGTCCCACAGGAATCTAGTGCTGGTATTTACCTTGTATCTCATTGCTCTTGCCTGTTTGTTTTATTTTGTTGTTTTTTATTTTTATTTTCTCCGGTTTTCGATCTGAGTTGTTTTTTATGCGGTAAATGGTGTGAAAGAAACCAAAATGAAGTTTGAAATTCTATTCTCCATTGCGATTTGCTGGTAATATCAAGACACGTAGGCACTATATTATTTACTATTTGGCGTTTAAGCATAAACTTGTCACATACATTAATCTGTCTATTGTGCCTTGCATTGGTAAATTTTGATTTATGTTAGGCGTATAAATCTATAACTAAATTACATAAGCAATAGGGCGGTAGAGTTGATTTTTGGGTGATTTTGAAAACTGTTACTTGTTGGAATTGCGAAGTGACAACCTTGTGTTTTCACTCATACAATTTACTTAGTTGGGGGGGGGGGGGGGATGCATGCCACCCCCCACCAATATTATAATTATATATATATATATATATATATAGGGATTGACTATGGTGGAAACACCCTTAATGGTGAAATCTAGAAACCAATTGCATTATTAAGTAATTTCATTGCATATTTGTTATTATTTGTTGCATCAAGCTGGTCGCTAGTATATGCAACAAATAATGCAATAAAAAATACATAAATGCATATAATTCTACTCATCTACAACCGTTAGATCACTAATATCAATGGTCTACAAAAGTTTCTAGATTTCACAAGGTAATTAGTTTTCATATGATCTATTTATATATATATATATATATATAAATTATTATTTTTAGAATATATTCATTGTTGGCCCCCCACCCCATCCCCCCAACACCACATTTTACTTAAGTATAGAGGGTATTTTTTATTATCTATAGGAAGTTAAGTTTGACACTTAACATTGTTCCTGACCTATTGAACATAGTATGTTTCGTGAGGAGTTTTAGTTGATTTTGTTAAAGAACGGGTTGTGGGCAAAATTTTTGATATTAAGAGATTGGTTAATGAATAAAGTTTCGAACGGACACTGAAAATTAGGATTCATAAATTGGGGATATAGACATAATATACTCAAAACCCTTCAACTGTAATTGGGTCTGAGAATTTTTTTCAGGGGAGATGCCCCGTACCCCGATAGTTCATCTCCACTTCTGCCCCTGCCCCCCCCCCCTCCCCCACACACCAAAAAAAAAGAAAAAAAAAAGAAAATCTTTTTTCATGGATCCAATGCAGCTTGATGTTTGGTAAGAAATTCCAAATAATGCATATCACATCCCGTATAAAACTTTTCCGTTTTCTCCCATGTAGGAAACTAAAGTTATGTGGTCTTGTATGGTTATGTTTCCATGGTTCCATTTTGAGTTTCTCTGTCGAAAAATTATTTTTGAGTAGTTTCTTATAGAAGAACTTGAAAATTTGATAGTGGTGGGTGAACGTTTAATCGATGGTAGATAAGTGGATATAATTGGCAGTGGTGGGTCCCATAGATATAATTGGATTTAAAATAAGAATACTGATTGGTAATGGTGTAGGGTACTGTATAGGTTTGGAAGATTTATAACAAACAAGATTCCATTTTCATGAATCGTTGGAAATGAAAATAGGCGGTTGGAAATATAAACGAAGAAGACCAAAATTAACGGATTACCTAATGTTTCTGGATATCTTAGAAGTATACTTTATTGTATATACCGGTGACTATCAATTTGATTGAGCCAGTTTGAAGTTTGTGAATAATGAAGCTTGTGGGTGCCTTCTTCTCTTCTAACTAATTTGTGTATTCTCTAAATACACCTCTGTTGTAGTGAAAAGTCTACTATACGCGACACCATTAGAAGCAGTTTTTTAATGAAGTAGAGTTATACGGTAATGAACCCACCCGTTGATACATGTAATTCTTGTGCGATCAAAATTATTCTTCAGCTCTAAACTGTAGAAAATTAGATAATCTATATGTCTCTTACTCTAGTAAATCTTCATTTTCATATTCATGTGTGCCCACAATCATGCCCAGCCACAAAATAAAAATCACGCCTGGAAACTGATATTGTATACGTAATCAACAGCACAAAATGATAACCTTGAGAAGGGCCTTGGACAACCATTACTTGCATCAACGGAACATGAACAAGATGATGATAGGGATCAAGAATGTGATGTGAGTGAAGAGGCTTCGGAGGACTCTCGTCAACCAGCAAACTCCCTAGGATCTGCCTATAGGTTACTCACACCTTCTGTAAAGGTAATATGCTTTATTTATTGAAGGGTTCATCTTTGTTTCAAATCCCCCCTAATTATACTTATATATATATATATATGAAGTTAAGCAGTCAATTGAAATGGTAGTACCCGTGGAGATTATCTGTAAATGATGGTTTTGTTTATATCGTTTCCTTGGAAGCTATGAGCTTTATGTTTTACTGTATTTATGGGAAGTTAGAATTAGATTGCTAAAATGATGCTTAGAACACATGGTGAGAAGCTGTAGTAGCTGAATGCTTGGAACACAATTGTAAAGTAGAATGTTTAACCATGTATAGAACCTAATAAAGCTATAGAAGGGCAGCCCGGTGCACAAAGCATCCCCGCGCAGCGAGGGTCCAGGGAAGGGTCCCCACCATAATGGTGAAATGTAGGCAAACCTTACCCTGCATTTTTGCTAGAGGCTGCTGCTTCCAGGAGTCGAACCCGTGACCTCAAGGTCACATGGCATCACCTTAACCGGTGTGCCAATAGAACCTAATATATAAAAAAAATCAAAAACTTTAGGTTGCAACCCCCCCCCCCCCCCCCACCACCAAAAAAAAAAAAAAAAAAGAAAAAACGTAATAAACATGCAAACTGATAACTGAAAATTCTCTACTTGAATTCTTTTTTATTCAACATTACGCTTTGGTGTGATAAATCATGGTCGCTCCTGTGTTATTGTACTTGCAAGTATATGGACCCAGACCCACACCAGATTTGAGGTATGAATCAGTTCATAACCTTTTAATGGTGAACTGAAGCAGTTTTTATTAAATATCATGGCCTTTTATGTCCGCTATGATCAGTTTAAAAAATAACTATTTTTGAATACACCTTAACATATTCTGTCACGATTATGGTTCACATCAGATAAGACAATGAAAATTGATTGAGAGGGATATGTAGAAGTCTCATCACCATCCTACTACATGTACAATTTCCATATAGAGTGAACATTCTAAAATGTTGCTCCCAAGTATAGAATAAATTACTCCCAATTCATTTCAATTCGACTGGTTAGGATGTGGTTGTATTCTGGTTGGTTATTCAAATTTATTCAATCTTCTTTTCATTTTTTTTTGTGGCTTGATCTCCTCTTTGTATTGCTCATGAAGTTGGGTGATTCATATTCTTTTTCTTCGGAGGCCGGTCATGCGCCAAGAAAAATGGAAAAAAAATGTCTTAAACCAACATTGTCTAGCCTAAGGACATTTTTATCCTTTCTTTACCCAAAAAAAAAACCAACATTGTCATCTCTCATGGTTTGATGAATGAGGATTTCTCATCAATCCTATGATTTTTTTTTTTTGAAAGTCCCATGATATTTTCCATTGTTTCCGATGGAGCCAAAGACTCCTTATTCTTTGGTTCCGGATTATAATGAAATAAAACAAAATGACTCACTAAATTGACTGTACTTCTTTTTCTCATGAAGTACTAGTCGTTCCATGCAATTCTCGATGCGATTTTCATTTTGGATCGTCCGGAAACAGCCTCTCTGTGTTAAGACAGGGTAAGGCTGCGTACATCCGATCCCCCCTTACCCCGCTTTTTGCGGGAGCCGTTGAGGCATTGGGTAATGTTGTTGTTTGAAAGTCCCATGATGAAATTGAATGGTAGTTTTTAGATCTTTCGTGTTCTGCATCCAAGAATAATTAATTATTAGGGAGGGTGCATGCTTTTGTACAAGTGTTGGCTTTATAGCCTAATGTTTTACTCCCTCCCTCCCACATGAGGATTCTATTTTTAGAACACGATTTTGTCCCAATAGAAGTGTGTATGTGTAAAAAAAATCTTGATTCCAATTACAATTTATATAATAGTTCTTAAAAAAAAAACGTTCTTCATATATAAACTACAATATTAGTTAATTGAAAAAATAAGTAAACAAAATAAGTGAGAATAGATGGCTGAAAAATGAGTTGTTCCCTTGTTAAAGGGACTACAATTTAAAAGTTACCCCTTACGAAAGTAGACTATTCAAGTGGGACGGAGTGAGTATAACATCAAAGAATATCTATAATGATGCCTATCAAGTATAGCTATATTTCGGCTTATCCAGCACAATCAAAAGCATCTCCTCTTGCCCCCACACCACAGTAAGGTCCCATTCACCTTGTCTCATGCAGGCTTCCACTCTCTATACTATATTTGCAGGTTCAGTTGTTGATCTACTTCATGCTTAAATACGCAATGGAAATCCTACTTTCAGAATCAAGTGTTATCACTACATACTACTTTGGCTGGACGACGAGCAGAGTGTCGATTTTTCTTGCCTGTCTCGGGCTTACGGTTCTTCCGATAAACATTATTGTTGGCAGTTACATAAGCAATATGTACGAGGACAGGTACTTCCGTATCTCTGAACTCATATGCTTTGGGATATATAAATTTATCTACCAGAAGACATGGGCTTCATATTTCTGAACAGCTACTTATTAATCTTCATACTGATGTTCTATAGTGCACAGTTCCCCTTTAATATGTTGTCGCAACTTTTCAATCAGATTTTCCGATCATTTGTTTTGCAGGCAAATACTACTGGCATCTGAAATTGTGGTCTTTCTGGGAATAGTATTCAGCTTCAACTTTATAATCCCATATTCTGTGCCACAATACGTTTGCTCGGGTCTCGTCATGTTTGTAGCTGCTGAAGTATTGGAAGGTAAGATTTCTGTTTCCGATCACGTACGCATTTCTTATACACAATATATGGCATAATAGGAATTAACACCTTGTTGTATAGGAATTAATAAGAATTCTCGAGACATTGTACCCCTTTTTTTTTCTACTACAGGGGTCAATTTGTCACTATTGTCCAGAGTAATGTCGTCGAGGCTTTCTCGTGGAACGTTTAACGGCGGCCTTTTATCGACGGAGGCTGGGACTCTTGCACGTGTTATTGCCGATGCAACAATCACACTCGCAGGGTTTTTGGGGGAGAGTAGACTCTTAAACATAACCCTTATTCCTTCCCTCGTGATCTGTGTGGCCTCCATTGTTGCAACTTGTTTTACCTACAATTCTTTATACTAAGGCTTCTGCATCTAAGTCCATGTCCCCAGCTCATGTTGATTTAAAATCATTGTTCATTCAATTCTTTATTAATTCAATCAGTTAGTGTGATTTTTTCCTCCAACATTTGAGTTGGATGATAGAATTCGGAGAAAAAAAATATCTCTACTTTCAAATGAAACTATTTTTTTGATTATTATAAACCTTTACATTATAAAATCTCAGTAGTGGACAGAGCTGCAAATGAACCAAGTTGCTTCTTAGCCATTCGAAGCTTGACTATGAACCAAATTGCCCCTTACCTATTCAAAGCTCGACAAGATAAAATAGTTCGCTAAATAAAGATTGTTAAAATGAATGAACCAAATTCAAGCTTAACATTATCTGACTTTAATTTTAATTTTTGTATGTTTATAAATATCGAAAATGTGGAATAGGTTTATTTGCTTCATAAAACCATATATTAAAAAGAATAGAGAGTATTGTTTCTAATAAATTAAAAAGAAATTAAACTTATAATTTATATTTAACTAGCTATCTTGTTTAGGCTCGGTTATGCTCAAAAAAGCTCTATCAAATGTATTTGTTAAACTAAGCTCGAATTCGATTCGTCAATAAATGAGGTAAACTCAACTTCTAAAATCCGGCGAATTGCAACCTACGAGCATTCATGAGTAAAAGAAGCAAATGTTTGGTACGGTGAATCTTTTTGTACATCAAAATATTTTCTTTGACATTCCTATGTGGATAATCTCATGGCCCTTCAAGGTATGGATCTCCACACGCCCGTCGAGCATTCATGAGTAGAAGAAACATTCATGTCCCACTCGTATGCATGTTTCAACAATTTTACATTTGTAATAGCAGAAAATACACAACATTGTAATTAGATACTTGTCTTGATTGTTAGGAAATCGACAACCCGAGAGGATTCAGTCAGAAACCCACAACGCTCTTGGATTAACGCAATACAATAATCAGTCAACACCAACAAACACGAATTGAATGCAGAATACTCCTGAAAACTTCACCTAGACAATTTAACAAACACCACGAATGCAACAACTCAACAATAATTCAACTCTCCAACCTTTAAAGGAATCATAACCACAACATCAGGAGGAATATAAATCAGATATAGTACTCATCATATCACAACGACAAAAACAAAAGATTAGAACAAATTAGATAAATTCTAACCAAAGCCCCAAAATCTACGAATTAAACTAAGGCATGAATACCTTGATTTGGACGGAATGAGATGATTAAACTATATTTAGGCTCTATTCTTTTGGGTTTTAATTTCAGCACACTACAATTCAGTTTAATTCAATTCGGTTCAATAAAATTCAGTTCAACAAAATTCAGTTCAATTCAGTTCCGTTCAGCTTTAGAATCAATATTGTAATTACTATTATTATTTCTAATAATAATAATATATATAATTATTAATATTCTAATTATTAATGTGAGAATCAATTTTTTAATACCAAACGATAAAACTGACAAGTTATATATCCTCATTCATAAGAGTGTAAGTTTTTTATACCATTTTGCTTAAAAAGACTAAAATGTCCTTCAAAAGTTGGTGATGTTGAATTTCTTTTCTTTTTGTATTTTATTTAATTAAAACTCTTTTTCTTTTCTTTTTATTTTTTTTCATCATCTTCTCCATGACTAACTACCGAATCCAACAACTAAAATTTAATGTATAAATGAGTCTTTCAAACTCCTTATAAAAAGCACACGATTTTGCGGAAAAAGAGAAGTTGACGTTGTAATAAGACTTCGTTTATTGTGCTCCTGAGTTCATAAAGAAGGTATGCAACTATATTTTATCTTCAGACTTTTTTTTTGAGGAGTTCTTTCGCACACGATGGCTGCATACAATGGCGCACACGATGGCTGAACTGCACACGATGGTTGCACACGATGGCAGCCATGATCGCGCGATGGGACTAGTCATCGTGTGCACATGAACTTTTTAGTTTTTTTGGCCAATTTGATTGAATGTGTTATCAATATGGATGTTTTGTGATTCTAAAATTTCTTGGTCAAACATTAACAACTACATAACATCGTATGCAAACTCATATTTGTTATTTCGTATAATTCAATAGTGTATGAGCTATTTCATACAAATGATGAATTTATATATACGAACTTATACATTGAAAACATATAGACTACACATGATATGAAATAGATTATGTTAATTCAATCTATAACTTTTTACAAATAAGTATATTGTTAATAAATACTTATTAATATATAAGTAACACGTAAATTGGCGAGTTATTTTAGAAATTAGTGAAAAGGTGCATGTTCTTGTGCACACGATGGCTAATCCCATCGTGAGCACGATCATGACTGCCATCGTGTGCACATGAACTTTGGATTTTTGGGTCAATTTGACTTAATGTGTTATCGATATGGATGTTTTATGATTTTTAAGGGTATTAATGTCTTTTGGTATCAAAAACTTATACTCTTATGAATGAGGATATATAACTTGTTACTTTTATGGTTTGGTATTATAAGAGATAGAACCCATTCTAAAATTGATTGTTTAAACATAAACAACTACATGACATCGTATGCAAACTCATATTTGTTATTTCGTACAATTCAATAGTGTATATGAGCTATTTCATACATATGATGAACTTATATATACGAACTTATACATTGAGAACATATGGACTACACATGATATAAAATAGATTATGTTAATTCAATCTATAACTTTACAAATAAGTATATTGTTAATAAATACTTATTAATATATAAGTAACAACACGTAAATTGACGAGTTATTTTAAAAATTAGTGAAAATGTGCATGTTCTTGTGCACACGATGGCTAATCCCATCGTGGGCACGATCATGACTGCCATCATGTGTACATGAACTTTGGATTTTTGGGTCAATTTGACTTAATGTGTTATCGATATGGATGTTTTGTGATTCTAAAATTGATTGTTTAAACATAAACAACTACATGACATCGTATGCAAACTCATATTTGTTATTTCGTGTAATTCAATAGTGTATGAGCTATTTCATACAGATGATCAACTTATATATACGAACTTATATATTGAGAACATATAGACTACACATGCTATAAAATAGATCATGTTAATTCAATCTATAACTTTACAAATAAGTATATTGTTAACAAATACTTATTAATATATAAGTAGCAACAAGTAAATTGGCGAGTTATTTTATAAATTAGTGAAAATGTGCATGTTCTTGTGCACACGATGGCTAATCCCATCGTGGGCACGATCATGACTGCCATCGTGTGCACATGAACTTTAAATTTTTGGGTCAATTTGATTTAATGTGTTATCGACATGAATGTTTTGTGATTCTAAAATTGATTGTTCAAGCATTAACAACTACATGACATCGTATGCAAACTCATATTTGTTATTTCATGTAATTCAATAGTGTATGAGCTATTTCGATGAACTTATATATACGAACTTATACACTGAGAACATATAGACTACACATGATATGAAATAGATCATGTTAATTCAATCTATAACTTTACAAATAAGTATATTGTTAATAAATATTTATTAATATATAAGTAAAAACACGTAATTGACGAGTTATTTTAGAAATTAGTGAAAAATGTGCATGTTCTTGTGCCCATGATGGCTAGTCCCATCGTGGGCACGATCATAACTGTCATCATGTGCACAAGAACATGCACATTTTTCACTAATTTTTAAAATAACTCGCCAATTTAAGTGTTGTTACTTATATATTAACAACTATTTGTCAACAATATACTTATTTGTAAAGTTATAGAGTGAATTAACATAATCTATTTCATCATGTGTAGTCTATAGGTTCTCAATGTATAAGTTCATATATATAAGTTCATCATCTGTATGAAATAGCTCATACACTATTAATTACACGAAATAACAAATATGAGTTTGCATACGATGTTATGTAGTTGTTAATGTATGACCAAGCAATTTTAGAATCACAAAACATCCATATTGATAACACATTCAATCAAATTGGCCAAAAAAATTAAAACATTCATGTGCACACGATGGCTAATCACATCGTGTGCACGATCATAACTGCCATCGTGTGCAGCCATCATGTGCAACCATCGTGTGCAGTTCAACCATCGTGTGCAACCATCGTGTGCGAAAGAACCCTTCAAAAAATAAAAGTCTGGCGATAAAATCCCATCGTGTGCACGATCATGGCTGCCATCGTGTGCACTTCAACCATCGTGTGCACTATCGTGTGCGAAAGAACTCTTCAAAAAAAAGTCTGTCGATAAAATATAGTTGCATACCTTCTTTATGAACCCAGTAGCACAATAAATGAAGTCTTATTTGAACTTTAACTTCTCTTTTTCGAAAAATCGTGTGATTTTTATAAGGATTTTGAAAGACCCATTTAGACATTAAATTTTAGTTGTTCGATTCGGTAGTTAGTCATGGAGAAGATGATGGAAAAAAATAAAAAGAAAAGAAAAAAGATTTAAATTAAATAAAATACTAAAAGAAAAGAAATTCAACATCACCAACTTTTGGAGGATATTTTAGTCTTTTTAAGCAAAATGATATAAAAAACTTATACTCTTATGAATGAGAATATATAATTTGTTACTTTTATGGTTTGGTTAAAAGATAGAGCCCATTATTAATTTTATTATTATTATTATTAACTATTGTTTTGTTGTTGTAATACAAATAATAATCATTATTATTGTGTATATATATTGTCAATAGTATTATAAATAATCTGTACTGTTATTAACAATCTGTTATTATGAAACATATTGAATGCCAAGGAATAGGTTATAACATCCAAAAATAACATGTTAATTACTTAATTACTAGCCTTTCACTTGAAAGTTACGTACCACTCTTTGTTTATGAAAACTACAGACAGTAGAATTATTACATTTTCAAAGTCACCATATATCCACAACAATTTTAAGTAATATTTCCAACTACCATTACATAATAAAATGAGTTATTATCGATTCTTCCAAAAAAACAACGCATAATAAAGAACACATGCAACAATATTTATACAAACAACTACTCCCTCCGTCCCTTAATAGTAGTCCGGTTTGGAAATAAAATTTATCCCATAATACATGTCATTTTCTACTTTTTTTCATGCAAATTTGTAAAAAAATTCCAAGAATACCCTTAATTTATTATGGGCTCTTCAAAATTCAATATATACAAACACATTAATTAATATAGATGGTTTATTAAATTAAAGTAATTAGTAAGGGCAAATATGGAATTAGCTAACTATCATTAAGTTTTCTTAATATTTGTCTAATTTTGAAACAGGACTAATATTAAGGGACGGGGAAAATATAAACTGAGAATCAATTTTTTAATACCAAACCATAAAATTGATAAGTTATATATCCTCATTCATAAGAGTGTAAGTTATTGATACCATTTTGCTTAAAAAGACTAAAATGTCCTCCAAAAAGGTGTTGATATTGACTTTATTTTTTACCTTTTAGTGATAGATTTAAGGATATTAATGTCTTTTGGTATCAAAAACTTATACTCTTATGAATGAGGATATATAACTTGTTACTTTTATGGTTTGGTATTATAAAAGATAGAACCCAAATATAAAAGTAGCCAATGAATAATCATCATTTTGTTAATGTATAGTATAAAAGTATTAAAGTATGTATAAATATGAGTTGGGTATATCTTTTTGGACGGAGACACACACACACACACTTTGTTTTTCATTAGTATACTACTATAGACTTTGTCAGTATCTAGAAAGTCTGAAAGAATTAAATGTTATTAGTTAGCAAGGCTTGTTTCTTACTTGCAGAAGGTATATATTACTATTAAATAATTAAATAAAAAAAAAATTGGGTGAGTGGTGAGTGGCGTTTTTTCCTCTTCACAATCTCTTCATTTTCTTTGAAGCTGCTGCTGCTTCTTCTTCTTCTAAGTTATTTAATTTATTTATTTATAGTTAGCAGTTCGCACCCACCAAAGAGAATCTTTCTACCCTCATAACTTTTAGCCGTCTGAATTGCCTTACCTTTTTTTTCACCATCATATATATATATATATATATCGATTTAGTGGTGTTTGAGTTTCATATATTAATAACAATATTCTACAAATTTATATATCTATATTGATCTGCATCATGAGATCAATAATGGTGGTGTTTGGATTATGGAGATTTCCCTGGTTTGCTGCATTTGTTGGAGTTCTGCTCATTGCCATCTCTTCTTCTAATGAAGGTCTCTCTCTCTCTCTCTCTCTCTCTCTCTCCCCTGATGAAGGTTAACTCAAATATTGATTGTTTGTAATTTCTGGGTCGCAAAATTGCATTAGTTTTTCTAATCTTCGTTCATTCTTGTGATACTTTTACAAGATAAATTGAAATTAGTGCCATTTCCAGAATTGAAGTCCCTCTGCATATATCATCAAAATTAATGAATACATTTACCAATTTTTTAATTTTAATCATTTTAACCGAGTTGAAACCCGGTTTGGATTATAGATTTCCTTTATATTATAATTTATTATAAAAACTCTAATTTTAAGAAATATTTTATAAATTTTCATACAGCAAGAAAAACCCGTTTTGATATAATTTATAATGAGTGTATGTTGGTAAGGATATATATTTTTTTAATTTAAACTATTTTGACGAAGTTAAAACCCTTTTAGATAACCTGTTGTCACTTATCTTTACTTTTTTTTTTTTTTCCAATCAACTTTATATAACAAAAACTTCAATTTTATGAAATATTTTATAAATTTTTCTTACACATGAAAGTTTAGTTTTAAAGAAAAAATATTTTATTGGTCCAAAATCATATTTTAAAATTAAAAATACAATTTATGATGCCGAGGGAATGATTGTAATGCACTGAAATCCATTAAAAAAGGGAGATTATTTTCCAATTTTATTGTGTGTAGGTCCAAACTACACCTTCATGCACGAAGCCACCTCAGCCCCTCCAGTGTCATACTATGACTACATCATCATCGGCGGCGGCACCTCCGGCAGCCCACTAGCCGCCACGCTCTCCCAGAACGCCACCGTACTCCTCCTCGAGCGCGGCGGCTCTCCCTACGGCAACCCCAACATCACCGACCTCGCCGCCTTCGGCAGAGCCCTGACCGACCTCTCTCCCTCCTCCCCCTCCCAGCGCTTCATATCCGAGGAAGGCGTCATCAACTCCCGGGCACGCGTCCTCGGCGGCGGCAGCTGCCTCAACGCCGGTTTCTACACGCGAGCCGACTCCGACTACGTTCGCGCCGCAGGCTGGGATGGCCGTCTGGTGAACGAGTCGTACGGGTGGGTGGAGAGGATGGTGGCGTTCAAGCCGCCCATGAAGCAGTGGCAGACGGCGGTGAGGGATGGGCTGTTGGAGGCCGGTGTGAGCCCTTATAACGGGTTTACGTATGACCATTTGGTTGGGACTAAGGTTGGCGGCACCATTTTTGACGGGGAGGGGCGGCGGCACACGGCGGCAGATCTTTTGAAGTATGCGAATCTGAAGGGGATTAATGTTATGTTGCATGCTACCGTCCATAAAATCTTGTTCAGAATCAAAGGTATTCTCTTCTCTTTCTCCTGCCTTTTATTTTCTTTTTATTCTTTTAATAATGGTGAATTAATTAATGTTGTTCTTAAACGGACCAACTAAAGTACACTAAAATCCCCAATTTTGACGTGTCGATTAATTTTATGTACCAAAATTTTACAAATTAATTAACATTACTATTCTTTTTAAAAAGTACAGTTTTATTTCAAAACTAATTGGTGGTGAAGGAAGTAGCTTGTGGGGTAATCGAGTCGAGTCGAACATGACCAGGCTCGACCTCAAGATCAATTACAAAACTCGAAGCTCTGGAGCTTGATTGAGCACTATTTTTTAAGCTCGATCTTGACTCAATTTATATAATTTTAGAAAAAGTTTAAATTTATTTTTTATAAGTTACTAATATTATTATTTGTTATATACTTGGGGTATATATTTTAAATAAATAAAAACGCTAAGGGCAAAGTTATAGATAGCTCAATTAGCCAATCGAGTCAAGTATAATTGATCTCGACATCTACTCAAATAGCTCGATCTCAGCTTGATTAACTTCGAGCTGATTTCAAATTTTTCCGCATCGATCCCGAGGCTCATGAGCAGGCCCAGCTCATTCACAATTTTGTAACAAATGATGTTTAGATATTACAATACTTATATTTTCTGGACGTGGAGTTAATGCTGCAACAACAATAACCAACGGCCAATCAATTCTAGTACGGAGACTCTGTCAAAATCTAATTAAATGTCCATATTTCTAAAATATTGTGATCAACCCAAATTCACACACACACACACACACACACAAGAATACACTTCACACACAAACAGAGGTATTGCTAGCAATTATTATTGGCGTCAAACAGGGCGAAAGAAGCCATTAGCCCATGGGGTAGTGTTCAGAGACGCTTCGGGAAACAAGCACAGGGCATATTTAAATAGTGGGGCGAAGAATGAGATCATCATATCAGCTGGAGCACTTGGAAGCCCACAATTGTTGATGCTGAGTGGGGTAGGCCCATCTGATCACCTTAAGACACATAACATAACGGTGGTCTTGGACCAGCCTTTAGTGGGCCAAGGTATGTCGGACAACCCAATGAACGCCATATTCGTACCGTCGCCTAGTCCAGTGGAGGTTTCGTTGATTCAGGTGGTCGGAATCACACAATTCGGAAGCTATATCGAAGCCGCCAGCGGAGAAGCCTTTGTCACGTCTCTGGATGAGAGAGACTTCGGGATGTTCTCTCCTAAGGTACGTCGGTATAATGTAATTTCATTATTGCAAGACCAAAATCCTGAAAAACATACTTTAGCAAAATTCTAAGATAGCTGCATGTATATACACCATTAGATCTATATCAAATGATTCCATCATGAATCTAAAAGTGAATATAGGTACAGATATGATACCCATATGGGTACCTTAAAACTTCCTCATACTTTATAGCAAACCCTGTCCAATTTATATACCTTAAAGATATAAATGTAAGATAGGAGTAAAAAGCTCAACTTATATACCGTACTTTGCAATCCATAGCAAATTATACGTTGTTCAAATTAGATTTTTCAAGTGGGCGGAATAGAGTATTTGACATCATCTATATGTATATGCAGATTGGGCAGCTATCAACAGTCCCCCCAAAGCAAAGAACACCAGAAGCCTTATCCCAAGCAATCCAAGCCATGCAAGCCCTGGACCCTACAGTTTTCAGAGGTGGTTTCATCCTAGAAAAGATCATGGGCCCCATATCCACCGGCCGATTACTCCTCAAGAACAAAAACCCTAACGACAACCCATCAGTCACATTCAACTACTTCGAGGACCCAAAAGACCTGCAGAGATGCGTGCGCGGCCTTGGAGTCATAGAGTCCGTGATCGAATCGAAAGCCTTCACTCGATTCCGTTATGACTATCTGTCGCTCCCTGTGCTGCTCAACATGACGGCCAGCGCGCCGGTTAATCTCCTGCCCAAGCATGCAAACACGTCAGTTTCGTTGGAACAGTTCTGTAAGGACACTGTGATGACAATATGGCATTATCATGGGGGATGCCAGGTTGGGAAAGTAGTTGATTCCAATTATAGGGTTCTCGGACTGGATGCTTTAAGAGTTATCGATGGCTCGACTTTTGGTTATTCTCCCGGGACTAATCCTCAGGCCACTGTTATGATGTTAGGAAGGTGAGTAAAACTGCTAAATGGTTTTCTTTTTTCGCTTTTAATCTAATCATTATTATGATTTTTTTGGTGCGCGCACGCGCGCCTGTTAATAATATCTATATTTTTATATGTTCCGTGCAGGTACATGGGAGTGAAAATAATGCAAGAGAGATTTAGAGGTGACAAAACAAAATGATAGATTAATTTTCACTTGTTTCATTTTCTGATTATATAAGGCTGTAGTATCTCAAGACTTATTTTTATAAGTTTCATGAATCTGTGTAGTTTTTTTTTTTTCCACTTATCTCTTTACTCTTTCAATTATATATATATATATATATATATATATATATATATATAAATGGGTGGGTTATGGAGTGAAATGGTATAAGTGTAAGAAATAGGAATGATTGTGAGCCATTAATCCTTGGAGATTAATGACCTGATTTCGTTACGTGTGCTAACACGGAAACTAGGAGTCTTGAATTTAATTATTGGGGTACCAATGTAATTTGATTAATTTATTAGATGGGAAGGTACTAAAATCATGGGAAGTTCCTATATTCATGGGATTTCATATTTTAGGTTAATATCTATTTTTTTATGGGATTTCATATTTTTTAGTCGTTCAAATATTTTATATTTTTGGTGTATTTATTTTTATTTTTTTAAAAACTAACATTATCTTTTTTTTCTATTTGATTTTTATTTTTAAAAATCGGAACTGTTGTGCTAACCATTTGTTTTGTGTGTGCTGCAAATTGGAAAATAGAGTGCGGTTCTGGTTATATTCCAATTATGTGATTTTTTTGTTATGCTTTATTGTGTACAATACAGTCAATTTTGATACAATGTGTTGTGCTTTATTTTTTTGGAAGATAAATAATCATACTCGTTTTCAAGTATAGGTACAAAATGATTTTCGCGTCATTTACTAAAAAAATACAATAAATACAATAAGACTCCATTTGTAAATCCCATAAACTGCTATGCAAACATTACATACCATATATGCTAGTATTACCTATTAAATGTGCTAATACAAATAACATTTTAATGCTAAACTCTACTATTAAAACATTAACAGAAATAAAATGTATTAACAATGCAAAATTTTACAGATTTAAGTGCTAACTATCACACAAATGACATCACAATAATTATCAAAACAATATTATCAAAGGTGCTAAAATTTGGGAAGAGATAAGAAGTGGGATATGAAATCCCATGATTGTAGGAAATACCAAACATAAAATCTGTATAATTACAAAAATATCCCCTCAAAAATATTCCGCGTAGCACACTTAGGCTAACTCTTTAGCACAACGTGCACAAATCGCAGCCATTAATCACCAAAGATCAAGGGCCCAGAATCATTCTTATTTCTTACGGAAAAAAGCTTTCCTACCTGAACCTATCCCTATATATATATATATATATATATATATATATATATATATATATACTTGGAAGAATTTCGGAATTCAACTACTCATTCGAAAAGGGAAAATTAGATATATTTTATCAGGTAAAAAACAGGATAAACAACAAGAAACAAAACTATAAGCAGCAACAACAGCCACCCGCCATTAGTGACTTGGTCGCCATCACAAAGGGCCAAGGCCACTCTGCCGACCATCTCGTCATCGCAACACATTCAAACCCGACAAGGGTGTCCGACAGAATATCTAATTTTCTCAATTTTGATATGCAGTCATACAAAAAAAAATGTAAATGTTACCACTCGTGGAATTAGCAATGTTACCAATATTATGCTTCGTTTTCTCATACCTCCCGTGTCTTCTAATTGTTGCAATATTGGGAAAGATCTCGCAGTTCAATGAATGAATTTGACTATCAATAGAAAAATCTCGCGTTCAACTCTAGGACTACCGATTCTAGCCAACGATCGCATATTGTAGGTTTATTCAGACTAAATCATATATCTTCATAGCACAATTTGAAAACTCTTGCGTAATCGACTATGCTATTCGCCACAAACATTAAGAGAATTAAACAATTATGGCTTTAACGTCCTAACTAAATGTTATTTTGATATTGAACAAATGATCCTTTTTGTATCAATCAATCAAAACAACAATACTCATCAAGAAGTACAGAAAATATATAAGTAAAAGAGAAATAGAAGAGTAATTAAAACTAAATGGATCTCACAAATCGCGTAGAACGAAGTCTTGAATTATCCTTCAGCCGGAAAATAAGTTTACCAATCCATGGACATGGATATCATCAGCATCATAGAAGAATCTGGAATTATTGATGGGCATGGGAAGGAGAAAAGTCATGATGGAGAAGCGAGAAAAAAAATTATAAACCTAGGTGAAATAGTTCATTCTCTAATAAACCTAGTCCGAACAGAAAACATGTTAAAAAATTTGAGAACATTTCTCTATCAAAAATATCCAAATATAAGAAGTCTAGCATAATCAAGACATTAAGGGCCCGTTTGGATTGGCTTTTAAAAAAAAAAAAGCAAAAGCCAAAAGCAGAAGCAGAAGAAGCAATTTAATTTGTGTTTAGACGAGTTTTCATAAAAGCAGCCTTTCAGAAGAAAGTGTTTGGATTGTTTAAAATTAAAAGTGCTTTTAACTGTTAAAATTACCAAAAAGGGCGTGCTGTCTTTTCAATACTGTTGTCTTTATTTAAATTAAATGTATTATATTAAAGGTATTGTATTAATACAATATAGGGCTGCGATGGAGAGAAGACATCAATTGCCCTAAAATTTAATTTAATTTAGGGGTAATTTGGCAATTTCAAGAAAAATCTGCTTCTGCTTTTTTGACAAGCAGCTTTGGGCTTTTGAAAGTGCTTCTGCTAAGCACTATCCAAACACTATAAATAGCTTTTTTTAAAAGCAAAAGCCATAAGCCCCTCCCAAAAGCTAATCCAAACACCCCCTAAGTCTTGTTATCGTCACCTGATTTTTGTTGAACTGGAAATATTTTCACTGAATAAAATTAATTTAACCGACTACAACTGATTTTGAATGATTGAAATATACTTTTATTGATCAAGACTGATTTTTACTGATATATAAAGTATTATTTACTATGTGAAATTACTGATATTTACTGACTAAAACTGAGTTTTACTGATTGATACTAAATTTTACTGATTAAAACTTATTTTTACTAATCAAGACTTAATTTTACGCATTAAAACTTATTTTACCTTGAACATTATCTTCTTAAGTTGAAGAAAACAAAGCCTAAGAAGAAGACAAAGATAGTCAAAATCTAGTGTACCGATGCCGTCTGCCCACGCCTTACACTGGAAGGTCAGTCCATCTGATAGCACGCCCACACCTTATGCAGAATTCGATTCTTTCGTTTGCACAAACCATCTTTCAACCTAATTATCATGAATATTATTACGAATAATAATATGCACTGAATTACAGCTCACATTACAGCTCATATTACAGCTCATAGTTAAATTAGATTAAATTCAAATAATGTTGTAGTCAATTAGGCCTGCACTGGCTCACAGAATAAAGGCAGGGTGGTTGAAGTGGAAGAGTGCCACAGGGGTTTTATGTGATCCTGGCATGCCGCATAGATTAAAGGGTAAATTTTACCACACGGCAATTAGGCCTGCACTGTTATATGGCACCGAGTGTTGGGCTGTAAAACAGTGTCACGTTCAAAAGATGAATGTGGCAGAGATGCGTATGCTACGATGGATGTGTGGTCATACAAAAAAGGATCGGCTCAGAAATGAGGTGATTAGAGAGAAGGTAAGAGTTGCGTCTATAGAAGACAAGATGATGGAGAATCGATTACGATGGTTTGGTCATGTGAGAAGAAGACCTATTGATGCCCCAGTGAGGAGGCTAGAAAGTTGGGGAACAAGTAATGTTGTGAAAGGTAGAGGAAGACCCAAGAAAACTTGGATAAAGATGATTGAAAATGATATGTGGTTTCTTGGAATTGGAGAAAGTATGGCGATGGAGAGGCAAATGTGGCGGGAAAGAATACGGATGGTGGATGGAGTCTGATTTTTTTTTTTATTCCTATTTTTTTTTATTTCATGTTATCTTTTAATTTATTTTTCAGGATTTTTCATTTTTTTTTTTTAACATTCATTCTCTTTTTTGTATTTGTTTTTTTCTCTACTTTTTCCCTCTTTTTTCCTTTTATGTTATTTATATAACGATTATTGACGGTTTTAAAGTTTGATTCATGTTAGCCGACCCCAAATCATTTTGGGACTAAGGCTTAGATGTTGTTGTTGAATGTTGTAGTCAATGGTTGTTAATAGGTTGCCTTGTATAGTCCTACAATTGCTCCTGTAATTTTGTATACCTTCCTTGTATAGTCTGTATACCTCTGTTATATATTGATGAA
The DNA here is from genome assembly GCA_033398695.1 of Orobanche coerulescens. NCBI lineage: Eukaryota > Viridiplantae > Streptophyta > Magnoliopsida > Lamiales > Orobanchaceae > Orobanche > Orobanche coerulescens. The sequence continues at coordinate 33,422,707 of CM065818.1, forward strand.
TAAGATTGAAGGCAATAATAAAAAGCCTTTACATTCAAACTCTATATGGTATCAGAGCGCCTTCTAACTCGGAAGAGTATAACGATCCTTCATTTGTTTCATCATCTTCTTCTAAATCATTCCTATGACAACCTCACAAACCATAATTCCCATCACCACTGCAACCCACTTTCCCACCAAACTTACCTCGCAAAATTTTCCCGTATGGCGGCGTCAAGTTCAGTAAAACCACGCGAAAGAATCAATAATACCACTTCAACAAAAATATATGCATCCAAGGGATGAAGAACACGATCCTTTTTTCCTTTAGTCATTCTCTCCAAAGTTATTTTGTACTTTTGATCTTTCGTGAAGACGGTAGCTTCGCACCACTTATAGGTAAGTCAAGTGCTATTATTGTTTATAATGTGTTTTTTCACATTGACCTCTAAAAGAGGACAACTGTTTCGGTCTTTTTTCTTTTTTTTTGGGAGTAGTGGACTAGGTGGAGTAGACATTGGAAGACCAGAATTTCAAACAGCTCATGATTGATATCCAATAGGTTCGTGGAGGGAAATCAAGAAAGAGGGAAGTCTTGGCTTATAGAGTGGTTAATATCTAAAGAAAAATGCTAAGGCTCAAATTTCTCTCACTAGGGTTATTACATGAGGGTTGGCTTTAGAACAAGAGGTCAAGATGATAACAAAAAGGGTTCATAACCTAAACCATATTTTGATTCGACGCACCTAATTTGTGGAAGGGATTGAGTAAGATGTGCATAACAATGCAAGTGCCGAAGAAACCAACAATACATGACAACATACAGTCAAATAAACGGAGCATGATATAAGATGTTTGCTCATACGCCCAAATCTAACCAAAAACAGGGTTACAATTGCTACGTCAATGTATTATCCCGTCAATGTATTATCCATCAATCAACCGTCAAGAATGATCAATCACAGTGCAGTACCAACATATAATGCCAAGCAGTACTATAAAAGATACATTTTAAAACACGTATTTTACATCGATTATATGTCAAGCTGGTGTAAAGAAAAAAACGTTGAAACTACATCGGTTTTGCAGAAACCATTGTCAAATTACATATTTTACTATGGTTTACAAAAACCGACATAGCTGTAAAATCGTTTATTTACTATGATTTTTAGAATAAACTGATGTAAAATCCTTACATTTAAGGACGGATACATAAATCGACGTAAATTTGGCGATTTTCTTTAATAAATGCCAGTACCTCCCTTCCTCGTCCCAATTCTTCCCTTCTTCAGACAAAAAATTCTCCCTCGCCCAAATTATGTTTTCTCTCACGTCTTCCTCTGAAAAGGTACTCATATATAAATCCATTTGTGCGGAAAGTTGAATTTAAGCAAAGACTAGCGAGAAATTCCTACTTCCTTTGGGTAGAGGTGGCCAATGGCCCGGTCTGTGGGCCGGATTGGGGGGGGGGGGGGGGGGGGCTGGTTGGAGTGATTAGAGCTGTTAGTGGGTGGATAAAGTCGAGAACCGGATCGATCCGAACCGATAAGTTTATCGGTCGGGAATGAATACAATTTTTAGATTTGGTATCCGATAAGACCCGGACCGGTAACCCGATAAGAAAACACCTATAAAAGACGGAAATAGGGTTTCTGCGTTTATTTCTTCTCTTGTTTGAGAAGTCCGCCGCCTCGCCTCTCAGTCTCTCATCTCTGCCTCTCTCTCTCTCGTCTTTCACTCTCTATCTTTTTTTTTCTCTTTGATTTTACGCAACGGCAAGCAAACCTAAGGGTTTTAATCCTTGAATCCATAAACAAGAAGGTCGATTCAGTGGTTTTTCATCTCGATCTTCAACCGATTTCAACAGATTCAAGTTCAACATATAAAAATCTTGTGAGTATGTCAGCGATTTTTTGTGTGTATGTCAGCGATTCAAGTTAAATATATGTCAGCGATTTTTTTGTGAAATTTATTTTTTGTTAATGGCGATTCAAGTTATTCATCGGGGTTTGATTTAAGTTTTCAAATTGGGGATTTCGAATTAATGTTTCCAATTTTCGGGTTTTTATCTTATTTGGGTTTTCAAATTAGGGGTTTTGTAGTTAGGGTTTCAAATTAGGGGTTTTGTAGTTAGGGTTTCTAATTTTCGGGTTTTTATCTTATTTGGGTTTTTATCTTATTTGGGATTTCGAATTAGGGTTTTATCTCATGTATAATCTAGTAATCCGTAAACATGTGGCTTCTTTTGTAATTAGTTGTTGAGTTGTTGGTTAATAATAACAGTGTTTCAATTAGTGGCTTATTTTGAATAATAACAGTGGCTTCTTTTGAAACAGTGGCTTCTTTTGAAACAGTGGCTTCTTTTGAAACAATTGGTTAATAATAACAGTGGCTTCTTTTGAAACACTGTTAAAAATAGGCTTTATATGTGGTTTCAATTAGTTGTTTTCAAATTATTTGTAATTTATTTGTTATTTTTAACTTGTATATGAGATGTCTTATCAGGATTTTTGTTGTAGTCCAATGATGAATAATGAATTCGATATTGATGTGGATGATGATGAGGTCAGAGGAGGGATTGAGAATGGAGAACTGTTGGACATCAATGATAATAGTCAAATTGACGGGTCAACCGCTGATGGTGAAGCCGCAGCTTTGGATGACTCTGTCAGGAATGCTAGAACAAGAGCAAAGAAATCTATTGTCCATACTGAGATGGAAGTAATTACTCTTCCAGATGGAAAAAAAGAAATGGAAGTGCAAATGGTGTGGTGCTCTTTATACTTTTGATCTTGTGCATGGCAATACATCAAATGGTAAGAAACACTTGAAATCCTGTGTTCAAAGAAAACTGAAACTAGATCCATCTGAAAAACCTGGCTCTCAATCAAGGTTAAATACTGATTTGTTTACTACTGATGGTGATAATCCTTCTCTTGTTGCTTGGAAATATGATCATGCTAAGGTTAGGGTCCTTGCTGCCCACATGGTATTAGGACATGAATTTCCTTTTCTGATTATGGAGGGTGTTATTTTCAATAGATTTTTGAGGGAAATTAATCCTTATATAAAAGGATTACTAGGCATGCAGTGAAAACAGAGTGTCAAAAATATTACAATGATGAGAAGGTTAAGATGAAAACTGTAATGTCTAAGATTAATAGAATAGGGTTAACCACTGACTTATGGTGGTCAAATGATTAGAGAATTGGTTACATGACTGTAACAAGCCATTTTATTGACTCTAAATGGCGGCTACAGTTGACAATGCATCACCAAATGATGCTTGCATATGTAATATCCGTACCTTTCCATTTTTAGCAGTTTCTATTTTTGGTGTATGTCTATTTTTATCGACTCGCTTGTAACTGTTTCGACATTTTGAAGCTACTTTATTCTTGGAGTTTTTCCACTTGGACGAGTTTCAGAGATGTTTTTACATAAATCCATTCTATGTTATGTTTCGTCGTATGTACGTTCGATTCTCGTAAAACTTGTTCGTCTTCGTTGTTTCTTTGTTTACATGAGTTCGTATGGTTGAGTTGTTCATGTTGTGAGTTTCGGTTTGTCAATCCGACGTTGTATCATGATTTTCGGACACTTGGGCCATTTTTGTAATTTCCTATAAGTCTAGGGAATTTCATCTTCTTTTCGTATTTCGGATTCCCCGGTAGTCGGAATTGTATTTTCTTTTAACGGTTAGGTTCGTCATCGAATATACTTCGTAACCATACTTTTGGTTCGATAGCAGGTCCGGGTTTCGAAGTCGTCCGGGACAGTTCGAACGACAACTTCTTAGACTGCTGTCCAATAGAGTGTTACGGCCGTAACACCACGTTCATTACGGCCGTAATGTTGGCCTTGTTACGTCCGTAATGCAGCCCTTGTTACTAGGGGTGCTCATAAGCGGGTACCCGGCTTTTCGGGTACCCGCTTTTTCGGGTACACGGAACTCCGGGTACCTATTTAGGCGGCCCATGGCCCGGCCCATAAAATTCGGGTACCCGACTTTTTGGGTCGGGTCACCCGGGTACCCGGTTACTCGAGTTTTTTAATCATATATTATTATTATAATAATTATATATATGTGTGATTTTTTTGCTATATTTTTTTCAACTTTTAGTTCAACAAAAATATTTAACTCTAATTTTGAAGTCACGTGTTATGGTTAAATCAAATATTAAGAAAATATAACTTTAATTTAATTTATTTGCTCGATTGATTTCTACAAAAAAAATTAAATTAAAAGTAAGAAAATTGTTTACAATAATTATAACATTCATTTTATTATCATTAGTTCTAACATATTAAGATATTATATGAAATATTTAATCTATTCACTTTGAAATTAGACTACTATATTATATTAATACATACTCAGTTTTGTAATTTTGATGTCATAATTTAAAATAGTTAATGAGATTTAAATTATAAAAAAATAAGATTCATGGAAAGGGAAAAAAATTGGAGCATAAGATTAATATGAATCAAATTTTACATAGGTATTGTAATGTTAATATAATTAAAATGTAAGTAAATACATACTAATTCTATACATAACTTCTAAAATAGTTAAAATAAAATATGTAGTGAGAAAATAAAAAATAAAAAAAATAAAAAAAAAAGTTACCGGGTCGGCAGGTACCCGGTGATTTTATTTGGCCGGCCCATTACCCAGCCCGGTAACTCACATAATTAGCGGGCCGGGTACTCGGCCCGCTAAATCCAGGTAATTAAAAAAATTACCCGGTAAAAAGTTCCAGGGTAGTCGGGTAATTAAGCCGGGTCAACAGGGTCGGGTAGTTTTGAACACCCCTACTTGTTACGGCCGTAATAGCCTGCTGTTTTAAGAACAGCGGGCAGAGGTCAGAACTCATTCTTTTCATTTCCTTTCTTCGTTTTCTTCGTCGGGCGATGCACAGAGGGCGATTCCATCACTTTCAATCCGTATCTTCGTCATCCTTCATCTCCGTAGAGTCGTGCTATCATATCATCATCAACGTAATTATCTCCCCCCGTCCGAATTCAAGGTATTTTCGTCTAGAATCCTAACTTGTCAATTTTGGGGGTTTCGGGTTTTGCTTGATTAATCTCGAATTGTTCAAATATGTTGTATTATTCCTTACCGATTGTTGTTATTGAGCGACTCCCAATCCGATTTCGTCGAGTTTAATTCGTGAATTATCGATTCGGGGAGATTTTGCGTAAACCCTCGCCCGTATCGATTGAACCTATATTGTCGTAGCTTTTAGTCGGGGTTATGAGCGTATTCCATTCGATTATTGTTATCGTATAGGACTGAGTTATGTTAGTCCTTCGTTTAGGATCGGCCGTTTCCCCTCTGGATCATTCGTAGTCGTTGTTCTTTCCCGTTTCGTCAAGGATGTCTCAAAGGCAAGTACTTTACATTTGTTTACATGTTTTAGTATTTGAATTATGGCTTTTCGTGGTTGTTGTGGATGGATATGTGTATGTTCACCTAGGGACGGTCCGACGTGGCCTCTAGGGATACATATTGCCGTGAGTGTGCGTATCACGAACTATGGTTAACCACCCAGGGATGTCCGACGGGGCTCTGCGGGGTACGGTGGCCGTGAGTCTCGTACCAACGGTTAACTTCGAATTGTTTTGTTGGAGAAATGTGTTTTGTGCTTGTGTACCATAAATATTCCGGAATATAAATGATTTCTAAAATGATTTTTGGCGCATATTTTCATCTGATTAGAATGGTAGTTCAAATGGATTGTACTTGCACTAGCAGTTGTCTCTAACCCCTTAAATGGGAGAAATACTTTTTTATTTCAGGCACAGGTCATGGAAGCAAACGAGCATGCGAGCCATACGAGGATGATGGGCAGGCGTGATTCTGTTCAATGGTTGTCTATTGGTATCTTGTTTTGGGATTTCCTTATTATATCATTTGCTTAAGTACTCGAGTACTTCTTTCTTGAATTTGTTAATTTTGTGTACCCGTTTTGGGAATAGATGTGATGTCAAATTGTATTGTCAAATTCCACTCTTTGAATTTATATGTCGTGGATTGAGAAATTGTTTGTTGTCGATGATGTATGTCTTTTGTCGTATGTCGTTTTGGTGTGTTAGCCTGGTGGACTCCAAAGTGTGGGGTCCACGGCGTTGTAATATACCCTGATCGTCTTGGGGGTGTTACAGAATATGGTATCGGAGCTTATGTTTATGGATACCTAGGCTGTCAGTTATTTGGGTCTAGTTGAGTGTCGTTTTTGAACAGTATCACTGCTACGCCATCATCTCAGTACGTCGGTGCTCATAAGTTTTTCCTAACTTGAATCGTTACGTTGTTCTGTTCTATTCCTTTCTTGGTATCTTGTTGCGTTTTGCGTTTGAATCAGATTTACCGTTACTTCTTCGTAATGCTCGGCCGGGTAGAGGACGCGGACGCGGTCGCGGACGTGGTAGGGGATGTGGCGCAGTCGGTGGGTCGGCCATGTCCGATAACTCGGGAACTGATTCGGCGATTCCTTCCTTGTCGAACAGTGTTCCACCCAGTTCCAGAGGCCAGCAGGATTAGTCTGCTAGCTCCGACAATGCTCATGAGAATATCGGGGTGGCAAATATTTTACAGCAAGTAGCGAACCAGATGACGCTACTGACTCAGGCCGTCTTGGTCGGCCAAGCAAATGCCAACCCGGTTCCGCCTACTGGATCTGGCAATGATAAGCTACTTCAGGACGTGATTTGTATGCGTCCTCCGCAGTTTGATGGTACTTCCGACCCTTCCGGTTGGGAGAGTTGGTTGTTTGAGATGGAGAAAGTGTTCGAGGCGGCTAACTGCTCTGAGGAGAGGAAGGTACCCATCGCTCAGTACTTCCTCGCCAAAGAGGCAGCAACGTGGTGGCAAGCGGTGAAACCATGTGACCGGGCAGCCATGTGGGCAGAGTTCCGAGAGCTGATCGAGGACGAATTTTGTCCGTGGCCAGTTAAAGAGGCGAGGATCCAAGCCTTCTTTGAGGCTAAACCCCAGGATGTTCCGATTTCACAGGCAATCAAGGAAACCAACCAACAACTTCATTATGTGAGAAACCAGATCCGAGACGAGTTATACAAGATCCGCCACTTTGACATGCGGATGAAGCCGAGGGTTCGTCACTACATGTCTGGTCTCGGATGTACAACTCTGAAAGATTATCAAAACAAAGCAATGGCTTATGAGATGTCGTCATGCGCAGGTGGAAACCGAGGAGAGAAATGAGACCTCGGTCGCTTTCGGGAGGCAAGTCTGGCGGGTATCCGAAGGCTCAGTTTGGTTCACGAGTCTTCGGGAATTAGTCCCCGTCATTTGGGCGAGGAAACGGTTATAAATCTACTCCTACTGGTTCCGTTCGTAGTCCTACCTGCTTTAACTGTGGTCGTCCCGGCCACATGATGAGTGAGTGTGACAGGCCCCCGATTCAGTGTCTTGCTTGCGGTCGGATGGGACATCGTGCTAAGTGTAATACCCGCAATTTCGATTTCCGGTAATTTTCTTTTTTTGGTAGAAGTCCATTTTGATGACTCCCTCATGACCATTTCGTTATTTTGAGAATATTTAATTCTGCACTTTTTGACGTCCGAGTTCGTTTCGGTATCCTTCTGTTCAGTTTCGTGTTCTTAAGCGGCTTTTCTGTACTTGAGTTCGATTCATGCGAATCTCGTCCGAAACTGTTGTTTCGAGTTCCTCGTAAGTTCATTTAATGTTATTATTCATGTTGCGAGCCTTGGTTTGGTAGTTCGATCGTGTATCGTGTATTTCGGACGTTTTGGGCCATTTTCGTAATTTCCCAAAGTTTGGGGTAATTACTTTCCGTTGTCGAATTTCGAGCCTTCGGTTGGTCGGAATCGTGTGTTCTCTTAGTGCTCGAATTCGTCTTTGCGAGTACTTCGTAACCGTATCTTTGATTCGTATTCAGGTTCGGGTTTCGGGGTCGTCCGGGCCATCGGAGTTGGCCCCTGCCGAGTCACGGCCGGGCATGTTGGGGCCAGCCCAGCCCTGGCCGAGTTACGGCCGGAAGGGCCCGACAGTTACGTACGTAAGGCCGATTACGTACGTAAGCCTTGGTCGGTTACGTACGTAATGATGCCGACATTTCTGGGTAGTTAGTTCGGCCATGGCCGGTTACGTACGTAAGCCATGGCCGATTACGTACGTAAGGCGGCCGACAGGCAGCCTATTTAAGGCCCTACAGACGGGTTTTTCATCATTGTACTCACTCGTTTTCTTCCCTTCCGTGGCTGGAAGTGTGTTGATCATGGAGCCATGTTGTTAGACAATTAATCCATGAAATCCTAGAGTTCATATCATCAATCGTCCTGTAACACCCCCAAGATATTCGAGGTGTATTACAGCGCCGTGGGCCCCTACATGGGATCCACCAGGCTGACACAAGAAAACACCTCTCGACTAACCGTCTCGGTTAACAAGGAGACAATTGTTAACAACAAGAACATAAAACAACACGTCCGGTACAACTGGCACAATAAACATCAACCGACAAATACAGTAACCCAACGAGGTCCAAACACAATCCGAAAGGAAAAGCCTAAGTACTCGCGAGTACAATCTATAAGTTTATAACTGTGGAAACAACCAAATCGAAATGAACAAAAGAAATAAGAAGACCCAAATGCACATGTCAACGACTGCCAACAACTCGTCTCGTCCCAGACTCGCTCGTCCGGATAATCATAACCTGAAATCCATAATAAGAATTTCCCCAAAACGGGTCCCCAAAGGGGTTAGCAATTACGCTAGTACAAGTAATCAAGGCAAACCAATCGCTTACACATTTCATAGTACATGCACCAATATCATTTCAAAACCAAAACTAGACATGTCTTTTTCGGAAACAAACAGCCACAATTAATTTGCGTAGGACCGGGACGAAGCCACGAATCCCACTCGAGGCCTCTAAGGACCCTCCCGAGCTGGCCACATTCACAAAACAAATCAAGCACCACACGTCACCTAGGACCGGGACGAAGCCACGAATCCCACTCGAGGCCTCTAAGGACCCTCCCGAGCTGGCTAGCGAATCAAACTCATGAATCCAGGACGAAGCCATAGATTCCCTCGAGGCCCCGTCGGACCCTACCGAGGTGAGTAAAGCACACACAATATACATTACCATTTCACGTTAAGCATAAAGGTTTCCAAGAATTACTTGCCTTGAATTATTGACGACGCGAAGAACGGAAAGGAAAGTCACGGACGAACGCTAGGAACCAATGAAACCGACCCTAACGATTCGAAGAATACAATCACAACCATTTCTAAATGAATACGGAATTGGAATACACCCGAAAACCCGCCTACGATTCATGTATATTCGTATATAAACATCAACAAGGGCGGACCACAACCAAACCCTCTCGATTCCGTAAAAATCATGAAATATCCCATGAATCCGTAGGGAAACTAAGAATACCAACAAGATTAATCATATTCATCATGAATCCATCAACAAAACGGAACGGATCGGAAGAAAATCCCAAAACCCCCAATTTATCGAAAAGTAGGGTTCTAAGAGATTTACCTTGGATCGATGATGAAGAACACAAGTAGGTGTTGTTAATCTACTTCAAAAACTCAAGGTAGAGGATGCCTGAAATAATCGAAGGGAAGAATCGCTCGGAAATCACCCGGAAGAGCTCTGCGTCGCGGAGAAGAAATGAAATGGAACTAATCTGCTCATCTGGGTCAACTCCCTGGTTTATATAGCCAGGGAGTGTTAGCGTGCGCTAATCCTAAAGGTTAGCGTGCGCTACGGGGTAAAAATACAGGCCAAAATAGTTAGTGTCCAGTCCAGTAGCTAGACTTCTGGCCGTTAGCGTGCGCTACTCCAAATGTAGCGTGCGCTAATAACCTATCGGTAGCGCGCGCTATCGACCAATAGCGTGCGCTACCTGGACATCAGCCGAGTCCAGAAGCTAACTGCCCTAAACTCACCTGACCCGTTAGCGTGCGCTACCATACGAGCGTAACGTGCGCTAACTGGCACCTGACCGATTCCAGAAATAAACCGGCCCAAGATCGACATCCACGCTAGCGCACGCCACGGCATCATCGGCGGCGCTAGCCTCTCGACATTAGCGTGCGCTAGCATATGTAGCGACGCTAATATGCTAGTCCGTAAGGTCGGAAAACAAGACCTTTGCCACTCCCGGGGCTACTCGCTAGCGCGCATTTAAACAAACGTAGCGTGCGCTACTAAGGGACCCCTAGCGTGCGCTATGCAGAAAAAATAGCGTGCGCTAGGTATGGAATATGAACGGTTCAAAACACCGGAAGGTGAACGAAACATCCAACGGAACATCTCAACAGGCATCATAACATAGAATGGATCCACGGCAACCCCGAAACGGCGGTTCCGCACAACAATAACGGGGATAAAATCCATAGATAATAGAAAAGATACACTGAAGATACACTAGGTTCACTAGTATCGGGAAATACGCCTAAAATTAAAAATACAAGGTAAAGAAAATTGCGGATATTAAATTCTACCCCTCTAAAAACAAGTTTCGTCCCGAAACTTATGAAACAAACAACTCAGGGTACCTAGTACGCATGCGCTCCTCGGTTTCCCAAGTTGCCTCCTCGACACCGTGTCTCGACCACTGCACCTTGACCAAAGGGATGGTCTTATGCCTCGCCTGCTTCTCCCGATGCTCTAAAATCTTCAAAGGACGCTCCTCAAAAGTAATATCTCGGCAACGTCAATCTCCCCATAGTCGATGATGTGACTAGGATCTCGGGACATATTTCTCACTGGGAAACATGAAAACGCTATGAACATGACTCAGGGCCGGGGGTAACGCCAAACGGTATGCTAACCCACCGACTCGCTCGAGAATCTCGAAGGGTCCAATAAATCTCGGACTCAACTTCCCCTTCTTCCCGAAACGGAAAACTCCTCTCGTCGGCGACACCTTCAAAAAACGTGGTCTCCCACCTCGAATTCTAAAGGTCGACGACGGACATCGACATATGACTTCTATCGACTCTGGGCAGTCAACATCCGTTCTCGAATTAATTCTATCTTCCGTCTCGTCTCTAAAACGACATCCGGTTCGGTCCCGACCAAATCGGACGCCTCATTCCAACAAATCGGCGATCGACATCGTCGCCCATAAAGTGCCTCATACGGTGCCATCCGAATCGACGCGTGCCAACTATTGTTGTACGTGAATTCGATCAATGGCAAATGCTCCTCCCAGTCGCTACTCCAATCGAGGGCACAAGCACGCAACATGTCCTCGAATGTCTGGATAGTGCGTTCCGACTGTCCATCTGACTGGGGATGAAAAGAGGTACTCAAATGCAAACGGGTACCTAACGCCTTATGCACCGCCTGCCAAAAGTGCGATACAAAACGGCCATCACGATCCGAAACAATAGACTTCGGAGTACCGTGAAGTCTCACAATCTGCGCGATAAACACACGAGCCAACTTCTCCGGGCCCCAAGTGTCCTTGATGCCCAGAAAATGTGCCGACTTGGTCAGACGATCAACAACCACCCATACCATATTCATGCCCGACCTCGATCTCGGCAAACTCGTAACAAAATCCATCGATATATCTTCCCATTTCCATTCTGGAATGGGAAGTGACTGCAATAACCCAGCCGGTCACTGATGCTCGATTTTGACCTGCTGACAAGTCAAACATCTTGCTACAAACTGTGCGACCTCCTCCTTCATATCATTCCACCAGAAGTTCCTCCTCAGGTCCTTGTACATCTTACTCGAACCAGGATGAACGGAATAGGGTGTGGAATGGGCCTCACGCAAAATACTCTGTCGCAACTCTGGATCGTTCGGCACACAAAGCCGACTCTGGAATCTCAAAACACCATCCTCGTGAATCACAAATCTAGGACACTTTCCTTTAAGAACGTTCTCTCGGATTTGAGTAGTCATCGGATCCTCTAATTGCTTCAGCTTGATTTCATCGATTAAAGACGACGAAATCTCTAAAGCACAAAGTTGCCCGACAGCTCCAGGCAACAAAACCTCAACATCTAACCCGATCAAAGCCTGCCGAAGCTCAGACTGAGGCGTAAGGACCTCAAGCGTTCGCAACGCAATCGTTTCCGACTCAAGGCGTCGGCCACGACGTTCGCCTTGCCCGAATGATAAAGGATTTCGAGGTCGTAATCCTTAATCAGCTCTAACCACCTCCTCTGCCTCATATTCAACTCCCGCTGAGTAAATATGTATTTCAGACTTTTATGATCGGTAAAAATCTGACATGCAGAGCCGAAAAGATAGTGACGCCAAATCTTGAGTGCAAAGACAACCGCCGCTAACTCCAAATCGTGAGTAGGGTAGTTAAGCTCATACGGCCTCAACTGTCTCGACGCATAGGCAATGGTCTTGCCGTGCTGCATCAATACGCACCCAAGACCCTGACCCGAAGCATCGCTATACACGGCGAATCCCTCGTTGCCACATGGCAATGCCAAAACCGAGTCAAGTCAAACGCTTCTTCGCTCCTCAAAACTCGATCTCTCATTGGTCCAGACGAACTTCTCGGATTTCTCGGAGCAACTGGTAAGCGGCCGAGCTAGTTTTGAGAAACCTCACGAACCTACGGTAGTAGCCACCAAACCCAAGAAACTACGGACCTCCTTCACATTTAGGCGATGCCCAATCCAATACCGCCTCAATTTTCTGCGGATCCACACGGACTCCCTACCTGAAATCACATGACCCAAAAACATCACTTCCTTCAAATTAACTCACATTTCGAGAACTTCGCATAGAGTTGCTCGGTCCTCAAAATGTCCAACACTATCCGCAGATGATGGGCATGCTCTTCCTCATTCCTCGAATAGATAAGAATATCGTCAATGAAGACGACGACACACTTATCCAAATACTCGATAAATACTTTGTTCATCAATTGCATGAACACCGCCGGCGCATTAGTTAACCCGAAAGGCATAACTACAAACTCATAATATCCGTATCTCGTCCGAAAAGCCGTTTTCGGCACGTCGGACTCCCTCACCCGGAGCTGATAGTACCTCGATTTCAAATCAATCTTCGAGAATACCGCAGCTCCCTGCAACTGATCGAACAAGTCATCAATCCTCGGCAAAGGATACTTGTTCTTGATGGTCACTTTGTTTAGTTCGCGATAATCGATACACAAACGTAGTGAACCATCCTTCTTCCGCACAAACAGGACCGGTGCACCCCAAGGCGAGGCGCTCGGTCGAACATACCCTGACTCAAGAAGCTCACTCAACTGCTTCTTCAACTCTGACATCTCTGAAGGTGCCATGCGATACGGCGCCTTTGAAATCGGAGCCGCGCCCGGCTCTAATTCTATAACAAACTCAACCTCACGATCCGGTGGCAATCCCGGCAACTCGTCAGGAAATACATCAGGAAACTCACTAACGACTGGAATCGGCGAAAGCTTGACTCCACCATTCTCCGCCTTCAAAGCGTAGCACCAATAACCAGTACACCCCTTTCGCAGGAGACTCATCGCCTTTAAGGCACTAATAACGAACTTCTGGTTTCCCCTCTTTCGCCCTGCGAAAGAGTGTTCGGTGCCGTCCTCGGCTAACATAGTGATGATTCTCGTGCGGTAGTTCATGATCGCGCCATGCCGCTCGAGCCAATCATCCCCGAGAATCAAATACTCACCCTCGATACCCACGACAATAAGATTAGAGAGCCAAGCCCTCTCACAAATAATCACAGAACAGTCCCGGACTTCTCGATCACCGACAATTCTATCACCGCTGGGAAGTTTAACGATGAAAGGCTCGCAAGGTGACAAGCAGTCGAGACTCAAACGGCGTACACACTCTAGAGAAATGAATGAATGCGTAGCACCCGAATCAAAAAGTACACCGACAGGATGAGAATGGATACGAACGGTACCTGTCGCCACAGTAGCTGCTGGGTCATCGGCCCTCCTCATCTCGTATATACGTGGCTGGGCGGAGCCGAGACTGGAAGCTCCTCCTCTAGTGGGTTGACCCCGACCCCTACCTCGGCCGACGCTCGGTGGAGGCGGCGAAGCAAATGAGCCCTGGTTCACACTCGGCTCCATAGGTGCTGGGTGAGAAGAACGGGCGCCGCGAAACTGTCTGAGCTTCTCACAAAAAGAAGCTTTGTGGCCCGACTGACCACAAGTATGACAAGTCAAAGGTGGACGAAGACAATCCCGGTTCACGTGGCCTGGCTTGCCACAGTTAAAGCATCTGGGGTCCCGGACGACGGTTCCGGCGGCACTCCGAAAGCTCCCAGAAAAACGAGCCGAACCGCCCGTAGAAATATTTGCAGCCTGAGATTTCTGCTGGCCTCCACTCTTGGGACCAGAAAAATTTCCGACCGACTTCTGCTTCTTGCTCTCACGAGCCAAATCGCTAGCCGTCACCGACATATCATAAGCAAGAGCTCGACTCTGATAATCCTTCAAGGTAGTACAGACGAGCCCAGACATATAGTCCCGAATGGACAGTTTCATCCTCCTGGAAAAATGGAAAATTTTGTCGTTCTCAGCGACAACTTGGGTTTTCACATAACCCAACTCCTTATTAAAATCGGCAATAGCTTGGGATACGGGAATATCCCGTGGTTGAGCATCATAGAAAGCATGCACTCGAGCCTGTCTGACCGGCCACGGACAATATTCGGTCTCCATAAATTCCTGGAATTCGGTCCACGAAGCAACATGATCTTTGGGACCAACGGCCTCCCACCAATCTGTAGCATCTCCCGTGAGAAAGTATTGAGCAATAGGGACCTTACGGTCCTCGGGGCAGTTGGTAGCAGTGAAGACCTTGGATATCTCCTTGATCCACCCCTCCCAGCCGATCGGGTCCCAAGATCTCGAAAACTGAGGAGGATGCATCTTGATGACATCCTGAAGCCAGCGATCCGCTCCGCCCCGATTAGCATGGGCCCGATCGGGGTCCTGGACCACCTGAGCTATAGCCGCCATTTGGTTAACCATTTGCTGCATAACAGCCGCAATACCAAGATCGGCGCGCTCCTGAGAAGAAGCATGACTATGATGGTCGCCGGTACTGCCGGCTCCTGAAGAGTGCGACGTGGCCGCCCTACCGGCTGCCCCACGTCCTCGACCGCGTCCACGGCCACGATCACGACCACGGTTTCCTCCGGCATCCATACTGATATTGAGAGATAACAGAAGTATATCGATGATGAGTAAGGGAGGAAAAGCAACTACGATTCAAAAGTGGAAATACAATGCAAGAAACAAAAGAGCCGAATAAGAAAACTTACGAGCACTGGAAGTACTGGGATGCTGGCAGCGGTGTGACAATGTGCAAAACAAACACGACTAGACCCAAATAACCGACAAGCCTAGGTATCCATAAACCTAGAGCTCTGATACCATTTTCTGTAACACCCCCAAGATATTCGAGGTGTATTACAGCGCCGTGGGCCCCTACATGGGATCCACCAGGCTGACACAAGAAAACACCTCTCGACTAACCGTCTCGGTTAACAAGGAGACAATTGTTAACAACAAGAACATAAAACAACACGTCCGGTACAACTGGCACAATAAACATCAACCGACAAATACAGTAACCCAACGAGGTCCAAACACAATCCGAAAGGAAAAGCCTAAGTACTCGCGAGTACAATCTATAAGTTTATAACTGTGGAAACAACCAAATCGAAATGAACAAAAGAAATAAGAAGACCCAAATGTACATGTCAACGACCCTGGCCAACATCCTCGTACTGTCCCGGTACTCGCTCGTCCGGATAATCATAACCTGAAATCCATAACAAGAATTTCCCCAAAACGGGTCCCCAAAGGGTTAAAAATTACGCTAGTACAAGTAATCAAGGCAAACCAATCGCTTACACATTTCATAGTACATGCACCAATATCATTTCAAAACCAAAACTAGACATGTCTTTTCCGGAAACAAACAGTCACAATTAATTTGCCTAGGACCGGGATGAAGCCACGAATCCCACTCGAGGCCTCTAAGGACCCTCCCGAGCTGGCCACATTCACAAAACAAATCAAGCACCACACGTCACCTAGGACCGGGATGAAGCCACGAATCCCACTCGAGGCCTCTAAGGACCCTCCCAAGTCAAGAAGGAATCAAACTCATGAATCCAGGACGAAGCCATAGATTCCCTCGAGGCTCCGTCGGACCCTCCCGAGGTGAGTAAAGCACACACAATATACATTACCATTTCACGTTAAGCATAAAGGTTTCCAAGAATTACTTGCCTTGAATTATTGACGACGCGAAGAACGGAAAGGAAAGTCACCGACGAACGCTAGGAACCAATGAAACCGACCCTAACGATTCGAAGAATACAATCACAACCATTTCTAAATGAATACAGAATTGGAATACACCCGAAAACCCGCCTACGATTCATGTATATTCGTATATAAACATCAACGAGGGCGGACCACAACCAAACCCTCTCGATTCCGTAAAAATCACGAAATATCCCATGAATCCGTAGGGAAACTAAGAATACCAACAAGATTAATCATATTCATCATGAATCCATCAACAAAACGGAACGGATCGGAAGAAAATTCCAAAACCCCCAATTTATCGAAAAGTAGGGTTCTAAGAGATTTACCTTGGATCGATGATGAAGAACACAAGTAGGTGTTGTTAATCTACTTCAAAAACTCAAGGTAGAGGATGCCTGAAATAATCGAAGGGAAGAATCGCTCGGAAATCGCTCGGAAGAGCTCTGCGTCGCGGAGAAGAAATGAAATGGAACTAATCTGCTCATCTGGGTCAACTCCCTGGTTTATATAGCCAGGGAGTGTTAGCGTGTGCTAATCCTAAAGGTTAGCGTGCGCTAACGGGGTAAAAATACAGGCCAAAATAGTTAGTGTCCAGTCCAGTAGCCAGACTTCTGGCCGTTAGCGTGCGCTACTCCAAATGTAGCGTGCGCTAATAACCTATCGGTAGCGCGCGCTATCGACCAATAGTGTGCGCTACCTGGACATCAGCCGAGTCCAGAAGCTAACTGCCCAAAACTCACCTGACCCGTTAGCGTGCGCTACCATACGAGCGTAGCGTGCGCTAACTGGCACCTGACCGATTCCAGAAATAAACTGTCCAGTACTGGACATCCATGCTAGCGCACGCTACCGGGCATCATCAGCGTGCGCTAGCCTCTCGACATTAGCGTGCGCTAGCATATGTAGCGTACGCTAATACGCTAGTCCAGAAGGCTGGAAAAACAACACTGCCACTCCCAGGGCTACTCGCTAGCGCGCCATTTAAACAAACGTAGCGTGCGCTACTAAGGGACCCCTAGCGTGCGCTATGCAGAAAAAATAGCGTGCGCTAGGTATGGAATATGAACGGTTCAAAACACCGGAAGGTGAACGAAACATCCAACGGAACATCTCAACGGGCATCATAACATAGAATGGATCCACGGCAACCCCGAAACGGCGGTTCCGCACAACAATAACGGGGATAAAATCCATAGATAATAGAAAAGATACACTGAAGATACACGAGGGTCACTACTATCGGGAAATACGCTGAAAAATAAAAATACAAGGGAAAGAAAAATGCGGATATTACACGTCCATCCTATGACATCCTTCGATCGAGCGAATCAGGTCAGATTATCTAGAAACCTAGTTTTGGGGAATTTGGGTATTTTGGTTGTTTTCATCCGTTTAATCCGATTTAACTTAGGATTGTGATGGATTGATGATTATTTAGATGTATTATATCATTTCCCTAGTTATTCCATGGTTGGATCGTATCGATTCGTTGTTTTGGTCGAGTTCTTGATCGACGCCTTGAAGGTGTACGGTAGAATGTCATAGAGGGGTTTTCGGATGTTCTACGATTATTCTTCCTCGTATGATCGTTGATTTATTAATTAAATGATGGTAGGGTCGAGTTCCTTGCGAAGAAACTGTGTTGAACCCTTCGATTCGTCGTCGTCTTTCTTTTCGATGGCACCGGGCGTTTCGAAGCTTCCCGGTTGAACCGCGTCCGTTGGAGTACATGCGTGCCGATTTCGAGGCAAGTACCTTGTTCATACGCTTCTTATTTTGTGGATATGATGATCGGTGGTCGTCTTGGTGTGCTTGTTTGGTTATTTGAAATGAATTTCCAAGAGATTCGTTTTGGCCTCGTTAAGGGCTCTTTTTAAAAATGTGTGTGTGTTTTGTGAATGGTGTGGTTTGTGGAATTGATTATGATTTGATTGTTTTGAACGTTGAGGGATTTGGTGATGTCCCTGTTGTTTAAAGTTATGGAATCATGTATTCCGCGTTAATCGTGTTGTGTTGTGATGAGTTTGATAACGGTGTCGAGTAAGTGGCCATCTCTAGTAAGTATTCTTGATGAGCTTACATTCTTAGCATATTAGTATTGCATGAGTAACGTGTGTGTGTGTATGCTCACTACGGGTTAGATCCGACGGGGTCTCGGTAGGGGTCCACAGAGACGTGGATCGACGAGCTTGCTTTTAACCACTACGGGTTAGATCCGACGGGTCTCGATAGGGGTCCACAGAGATGTGGATCGACGTTTAATTGTGGTGCATTTTACAAATGTGTTTTGAAATTGGCGTTTCCGGAAACGAGCGTTTTTGAACGGCTTTAATGTTGCATGCATTGACTAAGTGTGTAAGAGGTAAGTTGTTCGTTTGGCCTACTTGGCTAGGATGGCGCTAGAGTATTTTGTCGTATGTGTTTTAATATTTTAATTGTGGGGTTTTGATATTGGAAAACGAACCTTGCTATCAAACCATTTTGGGGCTAAAATCCCAACGGTTTTGTAAAGGTCATTTTACGGAAAATAAACCTTCGGAGCGGTTACCCCATTCGTATTTCGAGTTTTGGAAAGAGAAGGATTCGATAATCCTAAATTATTTTCTATTAAAACTCCGGAAGGCATATCAAACCATTTTGTAAACTATTTTCCCTTGATTGGTGATTCTCTTAGTTTTTGGAAAGTTTTACTCAAACTCTTGCCTCGGGAAGTATTTTCTTGTTATGTTGGAATCTTTGAGGATTCTTGATTGTTACTATTCTTGGAACTTGAATTGTATGAACCGTATTTTTGCACTTTGTACTTGCACTAGCAAAATAGTAGAATTTTGCTAACCTCCGAGAAATCGGGGGGTAGATGTCTGTATTGCATTCAGGTTTTGGAGAATAGCACAGGGTCGAGATGAAGGATGATGAAAGATGAACGATACTAATCACATGAGGACCCGTTGATGATCATATTGGTTTAGTTTTATTTTATTTTCCGCTGCAGTATTTTTCCCGTTATATGGGAGTTGTTGTATTTTGACTCCTGCATGGGCAAGTATTGTAATCGAGTTGTATGTTTTTTTTTATGAAAGACCAAATCGGTTTAATGAGTAATTGTAGCCTTAAAGGCAATGTTGAGTTGTTCAATGTCGTTACCAGATCCTTGAGGAAAGGTTCTACGACGTGTAATATCCCTGAGCGGATTGGGGGTGTTACATAAATGGTATCGGAGCTTTAGGTTGTGGAAACCTAGGCTGTCGGGTCAAGTTGTGTCTGTCGAATTTTGTCTTGTCGGATCTTATCTGACTGAGTCGTGTCACGACGCGTTGTCTGAGTTCGTTGGTCGTGATTAGTATCGTGGGGCGATCATCATCTTCGTGCGACCTGTGGATGTAAGTCTCCCTTATTTGTGATTGCGCCTCGTCTGATGCGAGTTACTGGTGTGATTATATGTTAAGTGGCGGAATCCTCCTATGGATGTTTATTTCGTGATATATGGTTATTTGACTCTCATATTTTGTTCATGTGAGGAGTGGTGTCGTTGGTTTTGTATTTTGGACTGTACTTCTATCCACTGCGTGGGTTCTTTCTTAACGGCTTTCGGTATTTTGCCAACTGAGTTTTATTTCGAAAAACGATTCCCTAAACTAAGTTTTTGACATTTTGGCCTTGATCGTTTTGGCGAGATTCTTATGACGGTATTTAGTATTTTGTAAATGGCTTTTGCGAATTTTTTAAATACTACCGTCATCGGCCTTTTTGACGTTTTGTAAATGATTTTTAGCCTTGTGGGTTCCGGTGCCGGGCCCACGGCATGTAATTACATGAGAATTTTTTTCTTTGGACATTCTAGCCCGTTGAATTATCGTTGAAAACCTTGAGTATCTTAGAAAATAAATTTCGAGACGTACTTTTAAAATGAATTATTTTCTCGTGGTACTTCAAAGGTGTCACAATATGTTTCAAAATCCTTATACCTCGAGGACTAAAATATTTTGACATATTTTCAATGATTTAGAAACGCTTTTGCTTAGACCCGACGGTCGAACATTCTGAAAGTTTTTCACTAAAAGAAAGTGTCCTCATTTTTACCGAATGCGAAATGGTTTTCTAAAGTCTCGATAATGATGTTTCATGTTTGTACTTATTTTTAAAAGGTGATACTCAAGATCAATCGATGTTTCTTAAATTATTTTCAATAGGTGGTTTTCATTTTTAAAAACCTATCAATTCCCATTTGCGGTCTGGGAATGTATGTATGATGTTTGGTTTGTTGTTATGATGTTAATTCCCGAATATGATCGAGTTGGTGGCATGAACATTGAGGCGTTGCCACATATTTGTTGTACTAGCCCTCTGTGAGAGGTGTGAACTGGTATTTAATGGTTTTCGCCCGTGGTGGATTGTGTGTTGACACACGAGTGTGAGCTGTTGAAGCTCGAGTTTGTACGTTTATGTACATGAGTGATTGTTTCATGATGTTTGTGATTGTGTGCCGGCTATCGTTCGGACTGTTGTAATCGTCGAACGTTGCAGTTGTTGTTGTGATTTTTGTATGTGTTGATATGTTATGCTGAGTTGGCATCTCCGGTATGTTGTTTTGCGATGTTACGTTCCATGGTATCTAGCATTTGTATATTCGGTATGTCGAGCCGAGGCGTTTCAACCGTGATGTGCCGGGGGCATGCACGTGCAAATTGTCCTTCCTCCCCAGTGACGCGTTTCAAGTGAGGACTCGAGGGACACCGGGTTCAGTTTTGTGAGTTGGCCACCGAGCCTTCCGAGGCATGGACTTGAGCACTGATGTCTGGACCGACTCCGAGGAGTACCTGAGGGGCGTGGTCTATCAGTTGTATGTTATGTTATTTCCTTACCTTGTTATTTCGAACTTCGGAAATTAAGTTCTTTTATTCGAAGTGGATTGGATTTTGAACTTCTGTATTTTCGACTCAGTCGACTCGTTTATGTTCGTTAACATCTTCTGAGCTTGTCCTGTCCCTTGATTTTGTTGATCGAACAAGTGTGGTATTGTTTCGGAATAACTCGTTTGTCGTTGTGACCTTTCAATTGCTATTTCTTTTCCTGTGGATCTTATGTTAATGCACATCTTGTTGTTTTCACCGGATCATATATTGTCTCGAGTCGAGATGTGAACCTTGGAGTTGTTGTTTGAACCTTATTGTTCTTCGTGATTCGAATATGATTGTTCGATTTTTGTTGTCTCGATCGTTGTGGTTCGATCGTTGATTGTTCAGTTTTTGTTGATCCCGTTTCGTGATTGTTGAGCGTTCAGACTCCTTCCTAATTTCCTTAGGTTCGAGAAATTAGTATCGTTTTCCATCTTCCAACCCTTGGGCGGTGGAATTCTGTATTTGTTCAGCGATTGGATCGCATTTTGATTGAGGTACCCTTGGGTTGGTCAATCGTGTTGATTTTCGTTTGTTGTATTTTGTGATTGTTCGGATAATCGACTTGATTGTATTATCTGTTTGATGACGCTTGTCACTTGTTGGTTTTATTATGTCTCTACCGATGGCGTTGTGTTGGTCGTCGTGGAGCGTGTTTTCAAGCCGTATATTCCCTTGCGTTGCTTGTAACGTTTCGCCTTTGGGCGCGATTTTTCAGTTCTTGTGTATCTGGTCGAATTTTCCTGGCAGGGATATTGCTTCTCCCTACTTGTTTTAAGTTTCGGGACGAAACTTCTTTTAAGGAGGGTAGTATGTAATACCCGCAATTTCGATTTTTGGTAATTTTCTCTTTTTAGCGGAAGTCTATTTTGACGACTCCCTCATGACCGTTTCGTCATTTTGAGAATATTTAATTCTGCACTTTTTGACGTCCGAGTTCGTTTCGGTATCGTTTTGTTGAGTTTCGTGTTCTTAAGCGGCTTTTCCGTACTTGAGTTCGATTCTTGCGAATCTCGTCCGAAACTGTTGTTTCGAGTTCCTCGTAAGTTCATTTAATGTTATTATTCATGTTTCGAGCCTTGGTTTGGTGTTTCGATCGTGTATCGTGTATTTCGGACGTTTTGGGCCATTTTCATAATTTCCCAAAGTTTGGGGTAATTACTTTCCGTTGTCGAATTTCGAGCCTTCGGGTGGTCGGAATCGTGTGTTCTCTTAGTGCTCGAATTCGTATTTGCGAGTACTTCGTAATCGTATCTTCTATTCGTATTTAGGTTCGGGTTTCGGGGTCGTTCGGGCGGTCGGAGTTGGCCCCGGCCGAGTCATGGCCGGGCATGTTGGGGCCAGGCAAGCCCTGGCCGAGTTACGGCCGAAAGGGCCCGACAGTTACATACATAAGGCCGGTTACATACGTAAGCCTTGTCCGGTTACGTACGTAACGATGCCGGCATTTTTGGGCAGTTAGTTCGACCATGGCCGGTTACGTACGTAAACCATGACCGATTACGTACGTAAGGCGGCCGACAGACAGCCTATTTAAGGCCCTGCAGACGGGGTTTTCATCATTTCCCTCACTCGTTTTCTTCCCATCCGCGGCTGGAGGTGTGTTGATCATTGATCCATGTTGTTGGACAATTAATCCATGAAATCCTGGAGTTCATATCATCAATCGTCCATCCTATAACATCCTTTGATCGAGCGAATCAGGCCAGATTATCTAGAAACCTAGTTTTGGGGAATTTGGGTATTTTAGTTGTTTTCATCCGTTTAATCCGATTTAACTTAGGATTGTGATGGATTGATGATTATTTAGATGTATTATATCATTTCCCTTGTTATTCCATGGTTGGATCGTATCGATTCGTTGTTTTGGTCGAGTTCTTGATCGACACCTTGAAGGTGTCCGGTAGAATGTCATAGAGGGGTTTTCGGACGTTCTACGATTATTCTTCCTCGTATGATTATTGATTTATTAATTATATGATGTTAGGGTCGAGTTCCTTGCGAAGAAACCGTGTTGAACCCTTCCGTTCGTCGTCGTCTTCCTTTTCGATGGCATCGGGCGTTTCGAAGCTTCCCGATTGAACCGCGTCCGTTGGAGTATATGCGTGCCGATTTCGAGGCAAGTACCTTGTTCATACGCTTCTCGTTTTGTGGATATGATGATCGGTGGTCGTCTTGGTGTGTTTGTTTGGTTATTTGAAATGAATTTCCAAGAGATTCGTTTTGGCCTCGTTAAGGGCTCTTTTTAGAAATGTGTGTGTGTTTTGTGAACAGTGTGGTTTGGGGAATTGATTATGATTTGATTGTTTTGAACGTTGAGGGATTTGGTGATACCCCTGTTGTTTAAAGTTATGGAATCATGTATTCCGCGTTAATCGTGTTGTGTTGTGATAAGTTTGATAACGGTGTCGAGTAAGTGACCATCTCTAGTAAGTATTCTTGATGAGCTTACATTCTTAGCATATTAGTATTGCATGAGTAACGTGTGTGTGTGTGTATGCTCACTACGGGTTAGATCCGACGGGGTCTCGGTAGGGGTCCACAGAGACGTGGATCGATGAGCTTGCTTTTAACCACTACGGGTTAGATCCGATGGGGTCTCGATAGGGGTCCACAGAGACGTGGATCGACGGTTAATTGTGGTGCATTTTACAAATGTGTTTTGAGATTGGCGTTTCCGGAAATGAGCGTTTTTGAACGGCTTTCATGATTGCATGCATTGACTAAGTGTGTAAGAGGTAAGTTGTTCGTTTGGCCTACTTGGCTAGGATGGAGCTAGAGTATTTTGTCGTATGTGTTTTAGTCTTTTAATTGTGGGGTTTTGATGTTGGAAAACGAACCTTGCTATCGTTTTCGTGTACTGTGATTTGATGAAATTTGGGGCTAAAATCCCAACGGTTTTGTAAAGGTCATTTTATGGAAAATAAACCGTCGGGGCGGTGACCCCTTCGTATTTCGAGTTTTGGAAAGAGAAGGATTCGGTAATCCTAAATTGTTTTCTATTAAAACTCTTGAAGGCATATCAAACCATTTTCCCTTGATTGGTGATTCTCTCGGTTTTTGGAAAGTTTTACTCAAACTCTTGCCTCGGGAAGTATTTTCTTGTTATGTTGGAATCTTTGAGGATTCTTGATTGTTACTATTCTTGGAACTTGAATTGTATGACCCGTATTTTTTCACTTTGTACTTGCACTAGAAAAATAGTGGAATTTTGCTAACCCCCGAGAAATCGGGGGGTGGATGTCTGTATTGCATTCATGTTTTGGAGAATAGTACAGGGTCGGCATGAAGGATGATGAAAGATGAACGATTCTAATCACACGAGGACCCGTTGATGATCGTATTGGTTTAGTTGTATTTTATTTTCCGCTGCAATATTTTTCCCATTATATGGGAGTTGTTGTATTTTGACCACTGCGTGGACAAGTATTGTAATCGAGTTGTATGTTTTTTTATTTAAAGACCAAATCGGTTTACTGAGTCATTATAGCCTTAAAGGCAATGTTGAGTTGTTCAATGTCGTTACCAGCCTGATAGATCCTTGAGGAAAGCTTCTACGGCGTGTAATATCCCTGAGCGGATTGGGGGTGTTACACTAAGTATTGTACGGATGCAGTTCGGGCACTAGTTACTCAGATATCAGCCCCAGCTGTGGGAGAACCGAGCATGAATCAGGCACCAGCAGTTTCTCAGCCACAACAGAGTTTTGGTAGAGGTCGAGGACGTGGGAAGCCTTCTAGAGGGGGAGCTTCTAGTGCAGGGTCTATTCCGCCCCGTGTGTATGAGATGAGACGAGCTGGAAATCCCGACGCGATGGTGGGTACAGGTACCGTTCACATCCTTGACCATCCTATTTCCGTGTTATTCAATTCTGGTGCTATGCATTCTTTCATATCTGTGGATTGTGTGCGTCGTTTGCATGTTGATTGCCTAGTTGCGTGTGAACCATTTGTTGTTAAACTGCCTAGTAGGGATAGCATCATGGGGGATCGTGAGATTAGAGATTTTCCTGTGAGTATCGCGGAGAAGGATTGGCCTTCTAATCTGATTGTGGTAGATATTAAGGATGAGGATCTGATTCTTGGTGAGGATTGGCTGGACCGTCATGGGGCGATCATGAATTATAGAACGAGAACTGTTTCGATGTTAGCCTCTGACGATACCGAGCATTCTTTTTGTGGGGCGTAAGCGGAGTAGACAGAGATTCCTGATCAGCGCTTTGAAAGCGGTGAGACTTCTTCGGGGAGGTTGCACAGGTTATTGGTGTTATGCTTTGAGATCGGAAGAAGGGGAGTCGAGCTCTTGTCTATTACGATAGTGTGTGAGTATCCTGATGTCTTTCCAAATAAGTTGCCGGGTTTGCCGCCAGACCGAGAGGCTGAGTTTACTGTGGATTTAGAGCCGGGTGCATCACCAATTTCTAAGACGCCATACCATATGGTGCCTGCTGAGATGCTTGAGTTAAAGAAACAGTTGGGAAAGTTGCTAGACATGGGGTATATTCGACCGAGCACTTCGCCTTGGGGCGTACCGGTCCTGTTTGTAAAGAAGAAGGATGGTTCACTTCGTCTGTGTATCGACTATCGAGAGTTGAACAAAGTGACTATAAAAACAAGTATCTGCTCCCAAGGATTGATGACTTGTTTGACCAATTGCAAGGGGCAACCGTGTTTTCGAAGATTGATTTGAGATCAGCGTATTATCAGCTCCGAGTGACAGATTCCGACATTCCGAAAATGGTCTTTCGGATGAGATACGGTCATTACGAGTTTGTGGTTATGACTTTTGGGCTAACCAACGCCCCAGCCATGTTCACGCAGCTTATGAACAAAGTCTTTATCGAATACCTCGATAAGCGTGTAGTCGTTTTTATCGACGATATCCTGATTTACTCGAGGAGCGAGGAGGAGCATGCACGTCATTTGCATATCGTGCTAGGAATCTTGAGAACTCTGCATCTTTTTGCGAAGTTCTCAAAGTGGGAGTTCTGGCTGCGGGAGGTTATGTTTCTCGGCCATGTGATCTCAGCCGAGGGTGTTCGTGTAGACCCACATAAGATAGAGGCAGTGTTGGATTGGGCGACGCCCAAATAAGTGAAGGAGGTCCGTAGTTTTCTAGGTTTGGGTGGGTATTATCGTAGATTTGTCGAGGGGTTCTCTAAGCTCGCTCGACCGCTGACTCAGTTGTTACAGAAGTCAGAGAAGTTTGTGTGGACTGATGAGAGACAGAAGAGTTTCGAGGAATTGAAGAAACGGTTGACGACCACTCCCGTTTTGGCTTTACCAAGTGGTAATGAGGGTTTCTCAGTTTTTAGTGATGCTTCGGGCCAAGGGCTCGGATGTGTACTCATGCAGCACGAGAAGACAATTGCCTATGCTTCCCGTCAGTTGAAACCGTATGAGTTGAATTACCCTACCCACGATCTTGAGTTGGCCGTGGTTGTGTTTGCGTTGAAGATCTGGCATCATTACTTGTATGGCTCGTCGTGTCAGATTTTCACCGATCACAAGCCTGAAGTACATTTTCACGCAGAAAGAGCAAAACATGAGACAGCGGAGATGGTTGGAGTTGATTAAGGATTACGACCTCGAGATCCTTTACCATCCGGGCAAGGCAAATGTGGTGGCAGATGCCTTGAGCTGGAAATCGATACCGCTTCGGGCGCTTGAGTTACTTACGGCCCAGCCAAGACTCCAGCGAGAGTTGATGAGGTTGAGCGTTGAGATTGTACTACCAGAGAGTTCCGGGCAGTTGCGTACTCTTGAAATTTCTTCGTCTCTAGTCGATGACATTAAATCAGGACAGTTGGAAGACCTGATGTTCATTCAGCTTCGAGGGAATGTAGAGAAAGGGGAAAGCCCCGGGATTCGTGATACATGAGGATGGTGTGTTGAGATTCCAAGGTTGGCTATGTGTTCCGAACGACTTGAAATTGAGGCAGAGTATTATGCGGGAGGTTCATGCATCACCTTAGTCCATCCGGGCTCGAGTGAAATGTATAAAGATTTGAGGAAGAATTTCTGGTGGAACGACATGAAGAATGAGGTAGTTGAGTTTGTGGCTAAGTGTTTGACTTGTCAACAAGTCAAAATCGAGCATCAACGGCCAGCCGGATTGTTGAAACCACTTCCCGTCCCGAAATGGAAGTGGGAAGATATCTCGATGGATTCTGTCATGAACTTACCGAGGATGAAGATCGGAGTGAATATGGTGTGGGTGATCGTGGACCGACTGACTAAGTCAGCACATTTTCTGGGCATCAAAGATACTTGAGGTCCAGAAAAATTAGCTCGTATATTTATCGCGCAGATAGTGAGACTTCATGGTACGCCGAAAACTATTATTTCGGATAGAGATGGCCGGTTTGTATCGCATTTCTGCAGGCGGTATATAAGGCATTGGGGACATAGTTGCGTTTGAGTACATCTTTCCATCCTCAGACCGACGGGCAGTCTGAGCGTACCATTCAGATGTTCGAGGATATGTTACGCGCGTGTGCGTTAGACTGGAGTAGTGACTGGGAGGAGCATCTGGCCCTGATCGAGTTTAGGTATAATAATAGCTGGCACGCGTCGATTAAGATGGAACTGTATGAGGCGCTTTATGGCCGACGTTTCCGATCACCGATATGTTGGGATGAGCCGTCCGATCTAGTTAGCACCGAGCCGGATCTTGTGTTAGATACGAGGGAGAAAGTTGAATTGATTATAGAGAGAGAGGATGTTGGTGGCTCAGAGTCGACAAACATCTTATGCGGATGTTAGGCGTCGACCTTTGGAGTTTGAGGTGGGAGATCATGTTTTGTTGAGAGTGTCTCCGTCGAAGGGAGTTGCCCGTTTTGGGAAAAAGGGGAAGCTCACCCGAGGTATATTGGAACTTTCGAGATATTAGAGAGAGTTGGCGAATTGGCGTACCGCTTGGCATTGCCTCCGTCGTTGAGTCATGTGCATAGTGTATTTCACGTCTCTCAGCTAAGGAAGTATGTTCCGGACCCGTCCTATGTTATTGATTTCGGGGACGTGGAGATCGAGAAGGACGCTACGTTTGAGGAGAGGCCTATCAGGATTTTGGAGTGTCGAGACAAACAATTGAGGCACAAAACCTTTCTTTTGGTTAAAGTGCAATGGTCGAGGCACGGAGTAGAAGAAGCAACGTGGGAGTTGGAGGAGGATATGCGTTCGAGACACCCCGAGCTTTTTGATTCTTAAGTTTCGGGACGAAACTTCTTTTTAGAGGGGGAGAATGTAATATCCGTACCTTTCCATTTTTAACAGTTTCCATTTTTGGTGTATGTCTATTTTTATCGACTCGCTTGTAACCATTTCGACATTTTGAATCTACTTTATTCTTGGAGTTTTTTCATTTGGACGAGTTTCGAAGGTATTTTTACATAAATCCATTCTATGTTATGTTTCGTCGTATGTACGTTCGATTCTCATAAAACTCGTCCGTCTTCGTTGTTTCTTTGTTTACATAAGTTCGTATGGTTGAGTTGTTCGTGTTGTGAGTTTCGGTTTGTTAATCCGACGTCGTATCGTGATTTTCGAACACTTGGGCCATTTTTGTAATTTCCTATAAGTTTAGGGAATTTCATCTTCTTTGTCGTATTTCGGATTCCCCGGTAGTTGGAATTGTATTTCTTTTAACGGTTAGGTTCGTCATCGAATATACTTCGTAACCATATTTTTGGTTCGATAGCAGGCCTGGGTTTCGGAGTCGTCCGGGACAGTTCGGACAACAGCTTCTTAGACTGCTGTCCAATAGAGTGTAACAGCCGTAACACCCCATTCATTACGGTCGTAATGTTGGCCTTGTTACGTCCGTAATGCAGCCCTTGTTACGGCCGTAACGGCCTGCTATTTAAGAACAGCGGGTAGAGGTCAGAACTCATTCTTTTCATTTCCTTTCTTTGTTTTCTTCGTCGGGTGACGCACAAAGGGAGATTCCATCACTTTCAATCCATATCTTCGTCATCCTTCATCTTCGTAGAGTCGTGCTATCATATCATCATCAACGTAATCATCTCCTTCCGTCCGAATTCAAGGTATTTTCGTCTAGAACCCTAACTTTTCAATTTTGGGGGGTTTTCGGGTTTTGCTTGATTAATCTCGAATTGTTCAAATATGTTGTATTATTCCTTACCGATTGTTGTTATTGGGTGACTCCCAATCCGATTTCGTAGATTTTAATGCGTGAATTATCGATTCGGGGAGATTTTGCGTAAACACTCGCCCGTATCGATTGAACCTATATTGTCATAGCTTGCAGTCGGGGTTATAGGCGTATTCCATTCGATTATTGTTATCGTATAGGACTGAGTTATGTTAATCCTTCATTTAGGATTGGCCGTTTTCCCTCCGGATCATTCGTAGTCATTGTTCTTTCCCGTTTCATCAAGGATGTCTCAAAGGCAAGTACTTTACATTTGTTTACATGTTCTAGTATTTGAATTATGGCTTTTCGTGGTTGTTGTGGATGGATATGTGTATGTTCACCTAGGGACGGTCCGACGGGGCCTCTAGGGATACGTATTGCTGTGAGTGTGCGTATCACGAACTATGGTTAACCACCCAGGGATGTCCGACGGGGCTTTGCGGGGTATGGTGGCTGTGAGTCTCATACCAACGGTTAACTTTGAATTGTTTTGGTGGAGAAATGTGTTTTGTGCTTGTGCACCGTAAATATTCCGGAATGTAAATGATTTCTAAAATGATTTTTGGCGCATATTTTCATCTGATTAGAATGGTAGTTCAAATGGATTGTACTTGCACTAGCAGTTGTCGCTAACCCCTTAAATGGGGGAAATACTTTTGTATTTCAGGTACAGGTCATGGAAGCAAACGAGCATGCGAGTCGTACGAGGATGATGGGCAGGCGTGATTCTGTTCAATGGTTGTCTATTGGTGTCTTGTTTTAGGATTTCCTTATTAAGTCATTTGCTTAAGTACTCGAGTACTTCTTTCTTGAATTTGTTAATTTTGTGTACCCGTTTTGGGAATGGATGTGATGTCAATTTGTATTATCAAATTTCAGTCTTTGAATTTATATGCCATGGATTGAGAAATTATTTGTTGTCGATGATGTATGTCTTTTGTCGTATGTCGTTTTGGTGTGTTATCCTGGTGGACTCCAAAGTGTGGGGTGCACAGTGCTGTAATATGCCCTGATCGTCTTGGGGGTGTTACAGCATAAATAGGTTGAAGCATGATTTTAGGCATAGGGGAAAATTACCTCTAGATGGCCAAATATTTCATGTTAGATGTTGTGCACATATCTTGAATTTGTTGGTTCAGGATGGACTTGATATTGTGAGGTCAATAATTGATACTATTAGGACAAGGGTGAAATATCTCATGGCTTCTGAAAGTAGATGCAAAGATTTTGCTAAAATTGTGAAGGAGTTGAGAATGACTGGTAAAATGCAAGTGTTGGATACCAAAACAAGGTGGAACTCAACACACAAAATGTTGAGTACTGCCTATTTCTATAAAGATGTGTGGCCCAGGTATGCTGAAGAAAATGGGGCATTTATACACTATTTGCCTGATGAGTTCGATTGGGAGATGATTTCTGATATTTGCACCTTCTTGGAAGTTTTTGTTGATGTTACAAATATAATAAATGACAGTTCTTATCTAACATGCACTATGTTCTTGGCTGAGCTCTTTAGAGTTAAAGTTCTGTTGGACAAACATTCCGAGGCTTCAGAAAAGCGCCGCACCTTCAGATTTTGGCTGCTAAAATGAAGAAGAAATATGACAAATACTGGAGCCAAAACAATTTATTAATTTTGATTGGTGCAGTTCTTGATCCTAGGTAACTGATACAGAACTGATACTAAACTGTACTATACTTTGATCTTTTATTTCCCTATGTTGCCTATCTTTTTTCCACGTTGATACTAAACTGGTACTAAACTGTACTACACTTTGATCTTGTTGTTGCCTATCTTGTTGCCTATCTTTTTTCCATGTTGATACTAAACTGATACAGAACTGGTACTACACTTTGATCTTTTATTTGTCTATGTTGCCTATCTTGTTGCCTATTTTTTTTTTCATGTTGATACTAAACTGATACAAAACTGATACAGAACTGATACTACACTTTGATCTTGTATTTGCCTATGTTGCCTATTTTGTTGCCTATCTTTTTTCCATGTTGATACTAAACTGTACTACACTTTGATCTTGTTGTTTCCTATCTTGTTGCCTATCTTTTTTCCATGTTGATACTAAACTGATACAGAACTGATACTACACTTTGATCTTTTATTTGTCTATGTTGCCTATCTTGTTGCCTATTTTTTTTCCATGTTCATACTAAACTGATACTCAACTGATACAAAACTGATACAGAACTGATACTACACTTTGATCTTGTATTTGCCTATGTTGCCTATCTTGTTGCCTATCTTTTTTCCATGTTGATGTTGAAGCAAGATTGGAATATGCGCCGTGTTGCAGAAGCGTAAATTAAATTACGGAAATTAAACGACACACGGATTTATAGAGGTTCGGCTATAAACGAGCCTACGTCCTCTCTCGGTATATTTTTCAATAGGTTCAAGATAAAAACCTCTGCACCTCTCTTCTATCGGTCGAGGGATAACCGTTACAATCACGTCTTCTATTGGTCTGTGATGAACCACTCGTACTTGTCTTTGTGTCGGTCCAAGTTAAACCGTTTTCCTTTTCTATTGGATAAGGAATCAACCTCTCTAGATTTCTTATGGGTACTAGATAAATCTCACTAGATAGCGATTGTGATTCTAATAATGCCGGATCCTTGATCCTAATAACACCGAATCCAATCGTATCTTTTCTTTTACCTCTCGTGTATAATATTGAATGTATAAACACTCAAACTAACAATGTAAGCTCAATTATCACAACAACAATAATATCAATATGAATATCTGATCAATGAGATGTTTGCTTGAAGTTGTTGTATGGAATAATACCAAAGATATGGTATTTATAGGCTTCATCAACCAAACTAGCCGTTGGCTCTTCATGCTGCATTACGTACGCTATCTCTGCAATATTACGTACGTAAGCTTGTTTACGTACGCTAATCAATCCTTGTTACGTACGTTAGCTTCTCCTAGATTCAGTCCAGTAACATTCGTTTCTTGTGTTACGTATGTTAGCCATTTATCCATTACGTACGTTAGCTTTACGTCATTGATGACATCATATATCCGTTGCTGCTTTTCTGACTTTGACTCTTCCCAACATTCTTCTCGTTTTAACACATTACGTACGTTAACTCAGACCTCTTACGTACGTTAATCTGCACTCGTTACGTACGCTATTCTTGATATCTTACGTACGTTAACCTTGTAGAAATCCAGCTTTTTGCACTTCGATTCCTTCGATGCTTGGCTTCGTCTTTTTGTTGTTTTGCTTTGTATAACAACTTAATCATCAAAACATTATTAATATATGTATGGAACAAAATGTTCCAACAGTTGATACTAAACTGATACCGAACTGATACTACACTTTGATCTTTTATTTCCCTATGTTGCCTATCTTTTTTCCATGTTGATACCAAACTGATACTAAACTGATACAGAACCGATACAAAACTGATACAGAACTGATACTACACTTTGATCTTGTATTTTCCTATGTTGCCTATCTTGTTGTCTATCTTTTTTCCATGTTGATACTAAACTGATACAGAACTGATACTACACTTTGATCTTTTATTGCCTATCTTGTTGCCTATCTTGTTGCCTGTGATGAAATTGTTCTGAGGCTTATCTTGTTGATACTACACTGATACAAAACTGATACAACACTCATACAAAAATGCCTACTTGCCTGTGATGAGACTGTTCTGAGGCAGCTCTTAATCCTATCTTGTTGGTTGTTGCCTATCTTGATATCTTGTTGCCTATCTTAATCCTATCTTGTTGGTTGTTGCCTATCTTAATCTTATCTTGTTGGTTGTTGCCTATCTCGATGAACTTGGAACATGGTTGAGGTTGTGAATTTATATATTTGAATGCATGAAGGTAGTTATTCATTCGGAATTATACCTTAGATAATTTTTCTTTGTTTTTTTTTTAATTGTGAAAAGAATGATTTCGCGTTATCAGTTCCTGAATCCGGATCAGTATCGGATGAAATGGGTAATCGGGACATCCGGTCCGGGTACCCGCTAAATTTACCAGATCGGTCAGGATATCCGCTAAGATTACCGGATCGGTTCCCGAGAACAATATCGGATCCGTTAAGCTTATCAGACCGGTTCCTGATTACCCGATAAACTTATCGGTTGGATACCAGGTAGGTCAATATCCAGACCGATCCGGACCGATAACAGGCCTAGGAGTGATGGAGAACAAGACCGGCCCATCTGGGACATGGGCCATGGGCCGGTCCGGGCCTGGGTAAGCAGAGATTCAATCAGAATACCCCCACCATCACAGTGGCCGTCGCCGCCACCTCTCTTCTCCCACGTCCACCTTGCCTCACCACCACGACGCCTGAGCTTTCACAACCACCATCTCTAATCAGCCGCACATCGTCCTGCTTCTGGTTCAGCCCGCCGCGTCATCCTCTTCGCGCATGTAAGTTTTCTTCTAATACCATTTCTCTTGGTGGTATGTTCTAATAAATGATTTGTTAAAATAAATAGTTTTATATGGCCAATTAAATAAATGTTTTTCCAATTATTTAATTTAATTTGATTATTCTCTCTCCCGATATATGTATGGATACCGTTCACCATGTTAATTGAGACACCTATACTGAAATTTTCAGATTATATACATAGGAGGCATTCTGACCCGTGCGATGCATCAGTTTTGTTTTTCGATAAAAATTTGAATTTTTGCTTATGTTTAAAACTCAACATTTTATTTAATATTATAATTTACGAACGACTTCAAGTCAAAATTATGTATTTTTTTCTTTCTATTCATTACTCAAGGTGATATTTGTAATATGTTGTATTTTGTTATTATAGCAAACTCATTTAATTTATCTGTTCAAATCGGATGTACTAACACTCACCGCAAAAGGGTGTAAATATTGGTTTCTCACTAATGATTCTACATATAGAAAAAGAAAACACTTTGCGATGCGCGGACCTTCTTTCTTTTCAATAATAATTCATTGCACATGATAATTTCAATCTTCGTGGAAGGACTTACTCGTCATCAGTTTAAGCAAGTTTTATACTTGTACTAGTTAATGAGATTAATATTATCATATATGTGTATGAATGTGTTGTATCATTCCGAGAATTAGTCTCTTCACGAGTTCATTGATTAAGGGATCGTTCGATACGATACTCTTCGGCAATTATGCCAAATATTTATTATTGTTCATTAATGGCCGGTTCAAGGCATTGGGATACTTGTTGTTAATGTTATTGTCGATAGCCGGTTCGCGGTATCAATGTATCGATTATTGTTGTTGATATTGATGTGATCTAAGACATTTTTGTAATCATTGTTATTGATGTTGGTGTTTTGTCATTGATGTTGTATTGGCCGATTGAAGGCATTGGCGTATTCGTTTCTCATCTTCATCGTCGGTAACCGATTAAAGGTGCCGAGGTATTCTTCGTATCATTGTTATCGATTGGCTATTCTAAGGCAATCGAGGTATTGAATCATTCGTTGTATCAATGTTATCGATTGGCCGTTCTAAGGCAATCGAGGAATTGAATCATTCGTTGTATCATTGTTATCGATTGGCCGTTCTAAGGCAATCGAGGTATTGAATCATCCGCTGCATCATTGTTATCGGTTGGCCATTATAAGGCAATCGAGATATTGAATTGAGACTGTCGAGGATAGTTCCCTATGAATTAAATTAGAAGAATGTGTTGCTTCATTTTCCAGCTATATGAGATGCCTTGTTAAGGATAGGATTGTCAGAGAGCTGGTAATTAATTTCAATTCACTATACCGCTTGATTTATCGATTAAATCAAATTAGATATCTAATATCTAATATTAATGAAGAGACAGTAAATACATATTTATCCATCAAATATCCTTGTGCGTGACTCCGTAGGTCCGTCTCAGTCGTCCATGGGAGGAACCAAGGAGTACGGGTAACACTTAGCCAGTCTAGTGCTTCGTACCGTAACCCAACTAAGAACGAATGATCGGATCATTCAAAAACCATTATGTCGTGAATACCGTATACGTATAAACCCTTCAATCATATGTCCTGGTCAAGTATTAGGGTCACGACAAAGTCAAACCCTACTGTAACTTGACTCTATGCTTTTTGTTAATGGAAACCGAGATCATCGTGTTCTCGTGTATCAAATACAACTAGCTCTAAATGCTTTGTCCAAAGACTTATGATCTCATTTGCCATTAAACGCATAGGACATTTACCTGCTCACTTGCAGGAGAAAGAATTCTATCTTTGTATTCAGTAGAGACTGCTACTTGCTTACCAAATTGCATTTTGGGGTTGACCCCACCTACCGGCGATTGGATCGAACTACTCTAATGACAAACTTAATGTCACAAGCACATCTCCTACCGAAACCTCAAGTCAAAGATCTACGTATACCTATCACAACCTTTTGATTCAGTCATTGACAAACCTTGAGTGATATCCATGTGACCGAATCAAGGTGAGTCTTGTTCGAGTATACTAATCTCATTAGCATACCTACAATGTGTGCCCCCACTAACTCTTAGTGAAGACAGACACTCTACATGTCAAAGTACACGTTATACAAGTCTTGGCTAAACTTAATGCCTAATTAAGTTTTATCGACTTGTGAACTTAGTTAAGCATTCGAGCTCTAAACACTTCCAATGCCTATCTCCTTATCTCCATAAGGAGTAGAACATTTTCTCTCAAATGCAAGGACTATTATTCTATATACCAAATCACAATGCCAGTGATATACAATAATAAAGAAATAATAATTGACTGATAAATATTCATAATTACAATACAAATGCTCTCACTCTATCATCATCTGAGTGGCATTCGAGAGCATATTCCTAACAATCTCCCACTTGCACTCAATGCCACACACTATGGTATATAATACCCATACTCTCCAAATGTCTCTCTAAGATCTTCTGAGATAGTGGCTTGGTAAGCGGAGCAGCAACGTTATTTGCTGTGTCTACTCTCTGCAGTATAACATTCCCTTTCTGAACCATTTCTCTAACAAAATGATATTTTCTCGCAATATGTTTGGTATTGTGGTGAGCCCTAGACTCCTTATCCTGTGCAACAACTCCGTCATTGTCACAAAACAACGTCACGGGCTTCTCCGCATTAGGAACCACTTGAAGTTGCTCAGTGAACTTCTTAATCCAAAAAGCTTCGTTAGCAGCCTCCGTGGCTGCCTGATATTCGGCTTGACATGTAGAGATAGCAGTTGAACTTTGCTTGGCACTTCTCCAAGAAACTACCCCACCATTAAGAGTGAAGATATACCCTGATGTGGACATCTGAGCATCCATGTCCCCCAAAAAATCTGAGTCTGTATAACCCGTCACTCTAAGTTCTCCACCGCCGTATGTAAGAACCAAGTCTTTAGTCCTCCTTAGGTACTTAAGAATGTTCTTTACAGCAGTCCAATGTTCCTGCCCTAGATTTGACTGAAACCAACTTGCTACGCTCACAACATAGGTAATGTCCGGTCTAGTGCAAATCATAGCGTACATGAGGCTACCTACTGTCGAAGCATAGGGCACCTTACTCATTTCCATTCTGTCTTCCTCACTTTGAGGACACATCTCTAAGGAAAGTTTTGCACCATGTTGCATAGGAAGGAACCCTCTTTTAGAATCTTCCATCCTAAATCGCTTCAGGATCTTTTCTATATAGAGGACTTGGGAAGGACCTAACATTCTTTTCGCTCTATCCTGATAGAGGCGAATACCCAGAATATAGGTAGCTTCTCCCAAGTCTTTCATTGAGAACTCTTTAGAAAGCCAAGATTTCACAGAATTGAGCATTCCTATGTCGTTTCCTATAAGTAGAATGTCATCTACATATAGTACTAAGAACGCAATTTTGCTCCCACTAACCTTCTTATAAATACAGGGCTCCTATTCGTTTTGCACAAAATCAAACTCTTTGACTGTCTCGTTAAAACAAATATTCCAACTCCGCAAAGCTTGCTTCAGTCCATAAATGGCACGCTGAAGTTTGCATACTTTATGAATATTGGTTTGAGATATGAATCCCTTAGGCTGTTCCATGTAAATCTCCTCCTCGAGGAATCCATTTAGGAATGCTGTTTTCACATCCATTTGCCATATTTCATAATCTAAGTGGGTTGCTATAGTAAGCATCATGCGAATAGACTTAATCATAGCTACAGGCGAGAAGGTCTTGAAGTAATCGATCCCTTCTCTTTGGGAATAACCCTTTGCCACAAGCCTGGCCTTATAGGTATCAACCTTGCCATCTCCATCAATCTTTCTTTTATAGATCCATTTGTTTCCAATAGGCACTATGCCTTTCGGACGATCTACTAAAGTCCAGACCTGATTAGCATGCATTGAGTCTATCTCATATTCCATAGCTTCTTGCCACTTGGCGGAGTCAACATCTACCATCGCTTGGTTGTATGTAGAAGGATCATTCTCTTGACTACTTTCTGTCATTTCATGGACACCAGTTCCTCTTGATGCAGATTGCCATACCTCTCAGGTAATTGAGAAATTTTACTAGACTTGCGAGGGTGTGTTTGTATTTCAGAAGGTTCGATTCTAATATCTTGTACATGTGCCTCATTTGGTGTTTCTTTTATTTCTTCCAAAGAAATATTTCTACCAGCGCCTCCTTCCTGAATAAACTGATCTTCCAGGAAGTGTTCTTGTATAGCAACAATGATCCTATGATCTTCGTGCATGTAGAATAGATATCCCATGGAATTTTCTGGATATCCTATAAATGACCTTTCACAGACCTAGCTTCCAATTTCTCTACTTTAGTCTTCTTGACATAAACAGGGCATCCCCAAATCCTAATGTGATTAAGACTTGGTTTCCTACCTCTCCACATCTCATGTGGAGTCTTAGGAATAGATTTGGAAGGACATTTGTTCAAGATATGCACAGCAGTAAGGAGTGCGTGAACCCATAGATAAATCGGCAGATCAGTATAGTTAAGCATGGAACGAACCATGTCCAACAAGGTTCAGTTCCTTCTTTCTGATACACCATTTAATCGTGGAGTAGCTGGAGGAGTGAATTGTGACACTATTCCAAGTTCTTTTAAGAACTCATCAACTCGGTACTTATGTACTCACCGCCTCAGTCTGACCGAAGAGTCTTAACACAGTTACCTGTTTGATTTTCAACTAGGGCTTTAAATTTCTTGAATTTATCAAAAGCTTCAGACTTATGTTTTATTAAGTACACAAACCCATACCTAGTATGGTCATCAGTGAATGTAATGAAATACTGAAAGCCATCTCGTGTCACTTCAAAAGGGCCACAGACGTCGGTATGGATCATTCCAAGTTTTTCAGCAGCTCTTTCAAAAGTCCTTGCGAAGGGTAACTTAGTCATTTTGCCTTGAAGGCAAGATTCACAAGTTGGATAGGGATCTGATCCTAATGGACCCATAAGGCCATCTTTCTCCATCTTATGAACCTTGGTCTGACCAATATGACCAAGTCTAAGATGCCACTTAAGTGCTTGGTTTGTTTCATCCCTACCACACTTCCTAGTTATAGTGTTCACGATTGTTTTATTCTTTAGATTCAAATGGTACAAACCATTTAATAATGTAGCAGTACCAAGCAATTTATTTCTGAAATAAATACGACAGGATCCATCTCCTATAAAGAAGTGAAATCCCTTTCGATTCATGACCGGAATTGATACAATATTTTATGCCTCTTGGGCAATACAAGTGCATCTTCCAAAGTAAGAATAAAACTGGATTCTAAATCCAACAATAGTGATCCGATATCAGTAGCGTCGACACTATGCCCGCTGCTAACTGTCACCATCACTTCTCTAGCTCCAAGCATTCTACTTCGTTCTAGATCCTGATTCATTGTACATATGGGAGAACTCGCACCAGAATTAAGTAACCAAGAAGTAGAATATACAGTTACAGAACAATTTGTTTCCAAAACCAGTAGTTCCGTACCTGAAGGCGCATTTCAGTCAAGTTTTGGACAATACCTTCTCCAATGGCCTAACTTGTAATACCCGTATTTTTTATTGATTGTTTGACCTTGCCGTTCTTCCTCTTTTGTCGCTCTGTAAACACTTTGATATGTTGTCGATGTTGATCTTGGAGTTCATACCATTTGGAATTTACTCTTTCTTGTTCGGATCGTTGCTGCTTTGGATCTTTGTTGCGATGCTATCACCTGTATGTGAGGTGTAGTGCACACTACGTTCCCTTTATAGTGCATGCTATTTAAGTACTAGTAGCACACGCTAACTGTCAGCATTAGCGTACGCTACTAGTGTATTTGAGGCAGACAGTCCAATATGTACTGGACTGGAATGGGGAATTCATAGCGCACGCTATGTATAGAAGACAACGCGCGCTAGCTGTATTAGTAGCGCATGCTAAGCAATCGTGGTAGCGCACGCCAAGGCTCGAGCAGGGCAGAGGCTAGTAGGTTCTGGACTCCAATTTCTGGGTACCAACTCCCAGGTAACGCACACTAACTATCGACTAGCGCACGCTAAAGGAAGGCATTAGCGTACGCTACAGTATACCTAGCGCACGCTAACGATGCTGGCAGAAGCCATTGGACTACCGGGTGACCCCGTTAGCGCACGATAATATTGAGGAGTAGCATGCACTAGACAAAACGCAGTATATAAGAGCGGGTCAACCCCTGCTCTTCGTCATCTCATTCTTTTCACTAATTTTTCGACGGGAAAGCTAGAGAAGACGATTTGGAGGTGATTTGGGGGGAGATTTTCATCAACTATCATCATCTTTGGTTGAATAACAAAAGATTACACAACATCTAATCCATTTCCATCTTCCAAATCAAGGTAAATCCTTAGAACCCTAGTTTTGGGAATTTTTGGGGATTTTCTTAGATTCGTCCAATTTATCCATTTTGGAGCTTGAAACCTTTGAGATTATGATGTACCTACCCCGTACCCATGTTTTCTCTATGATTATATGGATGGTTTTGTACCTTGTTCGGACTTGAGAGGGTTTGGGTGATTTTCAAACCTCTACGTGATTATCCTTGTAGTTTCGTGAATCGTAGGTGGGTTTTGGGAGTTTCTTCATGTGATATGAGTATGGATGATTGATTATCATGTTCCATACGATTTGTTTAGGTGCCGGAAGTGCGTTCTTGGACCTACCAAACTTATACTCTTTTCCTTCCGATTCTCGACGTCTCAAAGGCAAGTATATGTTTATGATTGTACGTTCTCGACTTTGAAAGTGAGGTATATGAATTGTATGATTGTATATATTCACTCTGGGACGGACCGACAGGTCCTCAGAGGGTTCCATAGGCTTTTGTGTGGTTCTATGAATATTTTAGGTTAGCCACTCTGGGAGGGTCCGACGGGGCCTCAGAGGGTTCCGTTGCCTTTGGTGTGGTTCCATGGTTAATCATGTATGTATTGTAATGTGTTGTGCGGCGATTTATATGCCTCAAAGGCGATCAACATAATGCTCGGATGCCAACCGAAGAAAATAGATGCTGGTCAAGTGCCTAGCGGTCGACGTCCAAGGCGATCGTCTATTAGCACCTGGCGATCGCCTCTAGTATCCGATCGGGGACGACCGTCCCATGCCATGTGTAAGTCCAACATCCGTCAAAGTCTGCGAAGACCGAATCTCGGGATGAAGGCCCACGTGTAGATCCGCAAAAGGCGCCACAAGAACAGGCTTTACTCCAGCCCATCAGCAGCTGTCAGTGACAAGGACGGCCTCACCTACCGACAGACCCGCCGAAAGGTCCTAAGTGGGACCTCCCAAGACAGCGACGTGAGGCACATGTCGCCTCCTCATTGGTTCGCGCATCTGGCTACCAGCAGCAGTTGCAGACTTTAAGGAAATAGTCCCACGTGCTGGGACAATCGCCCGCCTTATTTAATGCAGGAACGACGATCGCCCATGTGGGACGGGGACATCCCAACAACCTCCTCTCCTATAAATAGGAGGCCTCCAGCATTGGCAAAAGGGACGTGAGAACGAAAACACGATTACACACAGTAAACAATACAAAGAACTCCTCATCTTTGTAACAAGAACTCACAGAGCTTTAACTCTGGTTCTTACGGCAATCAACATCACTCAAAAGCTAGATAACTAGGGTCTTTATATTCATTGTAATTGTACTCTAACATTAATATTTGTACTCCCAAGTATTCGTATTAATAATATCTCGCGAGAGCATTCAAGCCCGGGACTAACAACCCCGACAAATCTTGTGTTATTTACTTCCCCACGGACGTGCTCTCGCATTTTGTTTGTTACTCGTCCATTCCAGCATATCATCTCCAGATAATATTTTGGGTAACAACAATTGGCGCTAGAAGAAGGGGCCTGAACCTCCGTTTTCATTTCGACTATTTCGAAGAACACTCACTGTTCTCCGGGGCATATACTTGAAGAAACACTCACTGTTCTTCAAAGAAAAACCTTCAGAATAATGACGTCTGCCACGACCTCGAAAAGAGCCACCCTACGATCCGTCGGAAGCCTTATTCCGGCCCAGGCCGAGTCCCAACCTGCGGCGAAAGACGACTGTGGCGACGATAGACTCTCACTCCCGCCCCCGAGGGACGGCCCCAGCCTCTCACTCGATAAATTCCAAACCGCGGAACAGATCGAGGAGGCCATGGCCATCCTAAGGGAGCGACAGAGAGAATGCGACACGCCCACCATTACTCCATCAGCCATCCGCCGTGCAGGCAAGCAAAAGCTCAAGGGGTTATATGTCGAGAAATCGTCAGAAAGCCCCGAGCCGCAGGAAAAGGCGCTCGTAAGGCGGGACGATTCCGTCTTCAGCCGCCTAGGGAGTGATCCCTCATAGCGACCTGGGCATTCAGGCCCCATCCATGAGACGTCGGAGTCCGAATCCATCACCAGGAGTTCGGTGTACCCAACTCCCAGAAGACAGGCCGGCCATCTGGCTCCCACTCGCCCAAGAATTGAGCTCGGCGGCAGAGACCTCATCGCCTACCACGGGGCCAGGAGATCGGTACATGATCGCCTCGGCTCCCACTCTGAGAGCCAGACCACGAGCAGTCAGGCTACGGCGATGGCCGCAATGCAGCGCCAGCTCGACGAAATGAAGACGTTCATAGAAACTGGAGCAGGCGCCAAGAGATCGATCGCCGGACCGAGTGAGTCGCTCGCGGTCTAGATCGAGCTTGCCCCCGTGTAACCGAAGATCGCTCCTCCTCAAACACCTCTATATGAGGGGAGATCAGACCCTGAGACCCACTTGAGTAAGTTCCGGATCTACATGACCGGATGCGGGGCATCAGACGCGACGAAGTGCCGAATGTTCCCATTAACATTGGGCGATCTTGCCCATAGATGGTACATCTCATTGCCACCGCACTCAATCAACTGTTTTGAGAAGTTGGCGAACGACTTCACGACGTATTTCGCCACCAAGGTTGCTCGTCCAGAAGGTCCCCACCGCATGATGAAGATCAGGCAGGGGAAGGGCGAGCCCGACGAAGATTACATCGACCGGGTGGATGAAATAGTCCTCACCGGCGAGCCCATTAATGATGAGCTCGCCGTCTACTCGGTCCTGGGGGGATTCTATGGCCATTCACCCATGTTCAGGCACCTCACGAAGGACATCCCTCCGACCTACGCGATCTTCCGCGTCAAGGCCGCCGACTTTCTGGCCAGGCAGAGGATGCTCACCCTTCGCTTAGGTGAGGGATCCACCGGAAAAGGGAAGGCGCCATCTCCCATCCCGAAGAAGGCGGTCGCCAAGCCCAGAAAGGTGGTCGCAAAGCCGCCCGGTGAGTTCAAGGCCTTCGAGGATGTGGAAGTTCACCTCCTCCGCAACCTCAATCTGTCTCCGGCCCATATATTCA
Source organism: Orobanche coerulescens (assembly GCA_033398695.1). Taxonomy (NCBI): domain Eukaryota; kingdom Viridiplantae; phylum Streptophyta; class Magnoliopsida; order Lamiales; family Orobanchaceae; genus Orobanche; species Orobanche coerulescens. The sequence goes on from CM065818.1 coordinate 33,465,909, forward strand.
ATGCCATCAAGGGGTGCGAATGGCTTAGCAAGCCGAAGCCGATGAGGGACAACGGTCATCTGGACCGCAGTAAATTTTGTGCCTACCACAAAAGTCCCGGCCACAACACCAGCCAATGCCGCGACCTCCTTAGACAACTCTGGAGGTTGTTCGAGGAAGGCAAACTGGACAATTTGGTGAACAATCCAGAACCCCGGGCAGAAAGGACTGGGGGGCGCGATCGTCGACAGAAAGACGACCGTCTCCCTCCCAATCCGATCGCCAGGATCGACCAAAACAAGTCAGAGTACTCAGACGAGTCGATCCCTCCGATCAACCCCGGCAAGTGAATCAAAATGCTTCAGTCGGGAGGTGGAAACCTCGGAGGTCTTTTCCCAGTTTCCACCATATCAAATAGAAAGCAGAAGGCCGAACTGAGGGCGTTTTCCGGAGTCCATGTCGTGGTGCCCCCAGAGCCAACCATCTCCAGAGACGCGCTCATCTCCTTCTTCAACAAGGATAAGGAGGGAGTGCAGTGCCCCAAAGAGGATGCATTGGTGATCTCTGCATGTATCCTTGGGAAAATGGTCGACCACGTGCTGGTTGACAATGGCAGCTTTTGCAACATCATATTCAAATCTGCTCTGGACCAGCTCGGAAACCTGACCAAGTTTATCAAGCCATTCGATACCGTGCTTCAAGGGTTCGGCGACAACACGGTCCAAGCCTATGGAAGGATCAAGCTCTCTGTCGATCTAATATGCTGTTACGATCCCAAGGTTAAGATCACTAAGAACCTCAATTTTGTAATCATAGATAGGCCCAGCATCTATAATGGGTTCCTAGGTCGCCCCTTTCTAGAAACCTTTGAGGCGGTCGTCTCTTCTTTCTTTTACTGTATCAAGTTCCCCACTACCGATGGGACAGTCGGTACTGTAAAAAGAGACCAGCTAATGGCAAAGAAATGTTTGAATTACTCATGTGTCGTAACTTCCCCTTTAAATGTTTCCCGTACTATTTGTAACATTGAGATGATCGACATTCAACCAATGGATATCGACAAGACAAGCACCTCATACTAGCCCGCCTCAGAGGACGGCATCTCGCATCAATTGTCGGACGACATTAGCCAAGGATCAGTTTCGAGCCAAGCCTCGACGTTGATCCAAGGATCGAGTCCGGTGATCATTCCAAACGAGAAGCGACCGTCCCCATTGAAGAGCTGGAAAGTATAACAATCGATCCGGCTCGCCCGGAGTGGGAAGTGCAGATCGACTCAAGCGTCGGTCCCGAGTTAAAAGACAATCTGATCAGTTTACTACGTAAGAACATCAGAATCTTTGTCTGGTCGCATCAAGATATGGTCGGCATCAGTCCTGAACACGCTTGCCACTATCTAAAGATCGACCCGGCAAGGAAGCCTGTTCACCAGAAACGTAGGAAATTTGGTCCTGAGAAGTATGCTGCGCTCGACGCAGAAGTCAAAAATCTACTTGACAACAAACTGATCGGAGTAGCTACCGACGAGCCACAGTGGGTAGCCAATGCGGTGCTCATAAAAAAGGCGAGCAACTCCTGGAGGTTATGCATCGATTTCATCAACCTCAATGTGGCATGTCCGAAAGACCACTTTCCAATGGCTCATATTGACCACTTGGTCGATAGCACGGCAGGTTGCGAAATGATGTCATTTATGGACGCCTTCGTCGGGTACCATCAGATCCCAATGGCGGAGAAAGACGTAAAACACACGTCATTCCACACGAAAAAAGACGTGTACTTTTGGGTCCGAATGGCGTTCGATCTGAAAAATACGGGGGGACCTACCAACGACTAGTCAATGGGATGTTCGTCGATCAGATCGGCAAGACCATGGAGGTTTACATTGATGACATCGTGGTCAAGAGCCTCAAAAAGGAAGATCACCTCAAAGACCTTGCCGAGACATTCGCTATCCTCAAGAAATTCAACATGAAACTGAACTCCAAGAAATGCAACTTTGGGGTAAGCTCCGGAAAGTTCCTGGGGCACATCGTGAGCCAAAGGGGAATCGAAGCGAACCCCACCAAGATCAAGGCGATCCTCGACATGCAGGAGCCACGGAATGTCAAGCAGGTGCAACGCCTCACGGGTTGTCTAGCAGCCCTTAGCCGTTTCATTTCTCGGCTCGGAGACAAAAGCAAGCCATTCTTCGCCACCATAAAGAATAAGAAATTTTCATGGACGAAGGAAAGTCAAATGGCATTCGCCAAAATCAAGGAGTATCTGTCTAATCCCCAAATTTTGGCGAAACCAATCCCCGACGAAAAGCTATTACTCTACCTGGCAGCCTCGGAGGTCGCGCTGAGCGCTGTATTAGTGCGAGCAGAGGGGCAAGCCCACTTGCCGATCTACTTCGTCAGTCAAGCGCTTCATGATGCGGAAATGCGTTACACACCTCTGGAGAAGCTCGCCTACGCACTAGTCATGCGTGTTCGCAAGCTGAGGGCCTACTTCTTCGAACATCAAGTGGAGGTTCTGAAGACTCTCCCTCTAAGGCAAGTTCTGCACCAGCCAGACACCAACGGGCGACTCCTCAAGTGGTCACTGGAGATCACCCAATACGGTGTCACGTATGCTCCTCGCACGGCGATCAAAGGCCAAGCTCTGGCGGATTTCATGGTGGAATTAACGTTCCCGCCCAGTCCGACCCAGGTCGGACGTCCTGCCTGGAAATTATACGTAGATAGCTCGGCGACCAGCTCGCGAGCAGGGGCAGGGATTGCCCTCATCAGCCCCGACGGCCAATGTTTTACAAATGCTGTGTGTTTCGGGTTCCGTGCGACCAACAATGAAGCCAAGTACGAAGCCTTGGTAGGCGGGCTCGATCTAGCACTCGCCATGGACGTTCGTCGCCTCCACATCTTCATGGACTCCCTCTTGGTCGTGAACCAAGTCAAGGGGGAATATGAGGCGCGCGGCGAACAGATGATCAAATATCAAGAATTGGTCGCCGAAATGTGCACTAAGTTTGAAGAAGTGCTGATCGAACAATTGGTGTGACTTTAGCCCGCTGTTCCAATGGGCCTCTAACCCCCGGCTAAACACCACCATTAACCATTTTTGGACTTCAAATGGGTGGGATAGATCCAAACTTCTCTCCGTCATTCCCTCGGATCTTGGGGATTATGTTCTGACCTTTCCCACTCATGTTGAGTCGGGCCTTATCGCTAATAAGGCCGTCTGGAAACTTACCTCCCACGGCGGTTTTTCCTTTAAAAGTGCGTGGGAGGCTATCTGCCAACGTCATGATACTCATCTTATTTTAAAACATTGTTGGAATCAAATTATTACCCCTACTATGTCGTTTTTCATGGTTAGACTTTTGAAAAAATGGATTCCCACTCCGGACGGCCTTAGAACGAGGGGCATTATTGCTGATAATTCTTGTTTTTGTTGTGATAGCACCGAGGACCTGCCTCATCTTTTTATTAATGGCCCGATCGCATCTTCGGTTTGGGCCAACTTTTGTACCTTATTGAGCATCCCTCTTTTACAAACCAGATCTATTACTTTAGTTTTGTCCCATTGGTTTAATAAAGCCACGGGTGCTATCCACATTTTACGCATCATTCCTATACTCATTCTGTGGTTTATTTGGTGCTCTAGGAACGACATGCGGGTCAAGAAGATTCCGTTCACGGCTCAGCATGTGTGCGATCGAATTTGGGACTTCCTGTTCATGATTAAAGGCCACAAATGCATTCCGCCGGGAAGCTAGCGCCCACCGTGTCGATATTTTGGGTCTTCATTTCTGCCCCTGCAATTTTATTAATAATTTTGCATGTAATTGTATAAACAATAAAAAGAAAAAAATCTACATAGTGAGATGGGTCAGGCCGACTCCTGGGACAACCAAAATCAACACAGACGGGGCCTCAAAAGGCAACCCCGGGGAGTCGGCGGTGGGGGGGATCGCTAGGAATTTTTTGGGCGAACCTATCTTTGCTTTTCACGAATTTATCGGCAACCATTCTAATAATTTTGCCGAACTTATTGCTATTTGGAGAGCGCTGGACCTTTGCCACGACAGAAACATTCGTAAGGTTTGGGTTGAGATGGACTCGGCCATTGCCCTTTCTCTAGTCAACTCGCCTAACAAGGGTAATTGGCAAGTGCTAAACATCTGTCACAAAATTGCATCATTCAGGCGTGTCATGGATATCTCATTCTCTCACATTTATCGGGAAGGGAACACCATTGCGGACCACCTGGCTAATGAAGGATATAAGTTCGAAATTTTGACTTTATAGCCCGTCGATGCCGGGAAGATTAATGGCTTGATTAGGCTCGATAAAAATAATTTTCCATATGTTAGGTTTAAATAATCTCCTCGGCTGTTATTGTTGTTAATTGGGGTGTGTAGAGGGGTTCCTCCTCCCTCAATCTCTTTGGGCGTGTAGTGGGCCTCGCCCCCCCACATTTCTGGTCCATTTAATAAATTTCGATTTTTTTTTCTTAAAAAAAAAAAAAGTGCTGATCGAACAAGTCCCGAGAGAGCACAACTCCCAGGCCGATGCCCTATCCAAACTCGCATCGTCAGATGGGGCGGCAGACTTCTCTAACATCCAAATCACGAAGTCAGCAAAATCAGCGATCGACAGAAGCCTGGTCACCACAGTTGCCATCGCCGAAGAGAACTGGATGACTCCATTCGTTAAGTACTTGAAGGACGGAACAGTCCCCATAGATCGGATCAAAGCTCGCCAGCTTCAACTCCGAGCAACCAGATACACCCTATTGGACGATTGGATTTACAAGCGAGCAGTCAGCCTTCCTCTCCTCAAATGCATTACGCTGGAGGAAGGCCGACTTGTTTTAGCCGAAACCCATGACGGGATCTGTGGAAACCACGCTGGAGGGCGAGCTCTCATCCACAAGACGACCAGGCAAGGCTTTTTCTGGCCTACCTTACAAAAAGACGCGATCGCCTACGCCTGATCTTGTCACAGGTGTCAAGTAATGGGCCCAAACATCAAGCTCTCCCCCGAGCAGCTCACGTCTATGTACAGTCCGTGGCCGTTCGCCCAATGGGGCATCAACCTCATCGGTCCTTTGCTGATGGCGCCAGGGGGATGTAAATTCGCCATTGTGGGGGTCAATTATTTCACGAAATGGGCAGAGGCCGAGCCACTCAACAAGATCAGCCAAAAACAAGTGATCAAGTTCATTTGGAAGAACATCATATGCCGATTCGGTCTACCTCAGGCTATCATCTCCGACAACGGAAAGCAGTACGACGGTTTGGAAGTTATGCAATTCTGCGAGAAATGGGGAATTAAAAAGCTTTTCTCGGCCCCTTACCACCCTCAAACAAACGGGCAGGTAGAGGCTGTAAACAAGATTCTCAAACACACGATCAAAGCAAGACTCGAATCCAAACAAGGATGATGGGCGAGCAAGCTCCCGGATGTTTTGTGGTCCTACCGAACGACGACCTGAAATTCAACCGGCGAAACCCCATTCGCCCTCGCCTTCGGAACAGAAGCATTGATCCCTTCAGAGATTGCCGTTCTCAGCCACCGAACTGCACAACAAATGACGACGGACAATGATGTAGCTCGGCGGATCGACTTGGATATGCTCGAGGAATGACAACTGACCTCGGAAATGAAGAACACAATCCACAAAAGGAAATCCGTGAAATTCTTCAATTCGAAGGTCAAGGAAAGGCGATTCCAAGTGGGCGACCTAGTCCTAAAAAAGGTCCAGGCTCACACGGGAGTATTTGGCCCGAATTGGGAGGGCCCCTTCAGGATATCCAAATGGCTGACCAAAGGAGCCTACGAGCTCCAACACCCAGACGGCACTCCGGACCAATATCCCTGGAACGCCGTTCATTTGAAGAAATACTATCAATAAAAACTCTGTATTCAGTTATCCAATGTACAAAGAGCTTAATGAGATTTTCCGATCCCCTCTAAATGATTCGCCTCGGCAAAACAAACAAACAAAAAAGAGGATGACTCGCTCGCCCTCCAAGAGTTCGTCATCTAACATGATGGACCTAGGCAAGCGATCGCCCCCTAGCACAACGTATACCATCGAGGATCGTCATCTAACATGGCGATCCGAGGTAGAAAAGTGCAGCCATGTTTTTAGAGGTCGATGGAACTGATAGCCCGTCCATGCAAGGTTCCTTTGGGCAGAGATCACCCCCCCTTTCATTTAAATACGAGGCGGGCGTAGCCGAAGGACCCTCCAAGCCACGGTAGCGAAGTCAATTTATCCGACGGCGCCACATGTAAGGACTCCTCCAGGCAGAGACCGTCCGCCCCATCGCTACATTGCGAGGCAAAACGTAGCCTACGGAGGAACCTCACAATTAAGTGAGTCGCGAGAAGTTAACCACCAGACGAAATGTCGCTCGCGCACAAGACATAGTCATGGAGGTCGGTTCCATCGAACCCCACGACTGTGCGAAGTCTTTCCAGGACGGGACATTCGGCCTCCCTCGAGGAATCAACAAAATCGAAGATCGCAAGAACCAAACTAAAGATAGCTCGCTAAACGAATTATTTTCGTTCCCTTACTTTCACCAAGTAAACAAAAACAATGGGCAGAGCAGATCCATACATACGATCAGGAGGACGAAACCACATACGATCGGCTTTGTTTAAATACACATATGACGATCGGTTCTGTTCAGAAATTTACAAGTAAGAATTTAAGTATACCAATACATTCGGATCTATACATACAACGACCGCTCCTCAAACACTTGTGTGAAGTCAAATGCGAAAGATTCGGACAGACAATCGTACAAGCAAGGAATCAAATGCAATTATTTATTTCATTTCATTTGGAATACTTGTACAAGCGCCCGAAGGGAAAAGCGCCCAAAGGCAAAACACAACGAAACTGAAAAATTACAAGTGAAAACAAAATGAAAGCGGACCAACTCAGGCTGCCCCCACCTGGCCTTCGCCACCGGCCGCTGGATAGGTCCGGCCTTCGCCACCGGCTGCTGGATCGACATGCGCTTCCTCGCCTGCATCCAGGTGAATGAGGTTGTCCGACGACGGATACCAGCTCAGGTCGATTCCGAGGTCGGAGAGGTCAAGGATTGGCACAAAGAAGGCCGGCTGTATAGGATGCTCAAGCACATAGGCTTTGAAGTTATCAATCAGAGGAACGACCTCGAGCCCTCCCTTCTTGGCAGCGCAGATGGCGTCAGCGTAAGCCATGTAATAGGCAAATTCACTGACATACTCCACGTTAAGGAAGGGATCGGCCTCGGTCGCCTTCAACTTCTCCTTCAGCCCCGCGATTGTTTGATCTGCACCCTGGAGCTCGGCAACCTTAGCGGCCAGCTCTCCCTTCGACAACTCCAGCTCGCCATTTAACCGGTCCACCACTACCTTCATCTCAGTCGCCTCCTCCTGCGAGGCCGCATGCAACCGACGGGCTTCCGTCATTTGATCACGCATCCGGTCGGTCGCCGCCCGGGCCCGATCGAGATCCTGCTTCGCCTGCTTGGCTGTCTCCACGTACTCCTTCTCCATTGCCGCGATCCTGTCGGCAAACTCGGCGTTCTGATTCCGAGCAGCCTCGAGGTCCAAATGGAGACAGGCAGTAGAGGTCCGCCCCTCATAATCCTTCACGGCCTGAGCGGCCATCGTCGCCGCTTGAAGGGTGAGAGCAAGAGTCGCCTGCATTGCGTCTTCGGACTGCCGGCGCGCGATCGCATCCAGATCAGTCGTCCAAGCCTTTGGCAGGGCGGCGATATCCCGAGATACGTAGTGAGGGATGTCGCTAGACTCGCGGGGAGATTTGCTCACGAGGAAGTTCAACACCATCGACGAGCAGTTTGGGTCGGCAAGATGGACCCTGCACCAAGAATAAAGGAGTTAATATGTCCCCTACACAAGTGACGTAACTCAGCAGATCAACCAAACTTACATTTCGACCTTCTCGGGGTCGCGGATGAAGAAAGGCTTGCCCCGCGGGGTCTGGGCATCAGCGGTCGCCATGGCCTGTAGGAAGGCCGATGAGGGCGTAGGCCCCTCCGCCATTGGAACTGCAGAAAGTGGAGGCGCAGCGACCGGCGGCACCACTGCGGGCGCCTCAGCAGCAACAGATGGCAAGGGCTCCTTCGCCCTCCACCTCTTGTGGTTGCGCTGGAGTTGCTCCTCCTCCCGAGTCTCAGGCTCGATGACGATCGGCCCCACGAGAGGTCTCACCTCTGGGATAAGACGGGTCGTCACTATAGGGGCACGACTCGCTTTCTTCCGTTGGCAGAGACGACTCATTATACCAGGGTTCGACATGGCGATTTATCTCGACGGCTCGGAGTAGCGGTGGAAGTAGATCTCTGTAAAAAAAGACAATCAACCAGGTTAGTCGTCTTCTTCAATTAAAGGCGATCGTCAAGCAAAAAGGAGATCGTAAACATTTGTACCTGGGACCCTTAAGTGGTGGGGAAAGCGAAACAACCGAGCGCCCAAACCAATGAGCTTCGTTGTTGATCACGCGAGCATCGATATAACTGTCCGGAAGACTACGGATTCGCTCCCAAATGATCGAAAAATCAAATGGTAGGTTGCCGACTACTGGAACAAGGGAGCCTGCAAAAAGAAAACCAAATTAGATCAGTTCAAGATGTATCCGAATGAAGGGAGAGTTAAAACCCTTACTCGGATTCCTCTCCCAGAAGCTGGTGGGGATATCCAACTCATCCTCGGGTTTGTCGCTCGCGGACGATTTCCACGCTCCGCCGACCCAACACCACTTTGTCAGGTTGCCCTGGACCTTGTTCGGCACCCCAAGGACCACCCGACCCAAGCGACCCTGGATGTGGTAGCCGCCAACAGAACCCTTCTGCGCCGTTAGCTTAAAGAGATAGTTCATCTCCAGCGCAGAAGGAAGATGGAACAGCCGGTGACCGCCAAATAGAGTCAAAGTGCTGATGATCTGCAACCAGGCGTTCGACGTCAGTTGGAGCGGCACCACATTCCAAGCGGTCAACAGATACGACACGGCAAACGGCAGTGGGAACCGCAATCCGGCCCCCATGATCAACTCGTCAACGGCGACCATACCCTCAGGAGGTTGGTCGGCACGCTCATTCTCGGCAGGCACATATAGTGAAACGTCGGAGGGGACATGGAATTCCGCCCTCCAACGAGTCAAATCCTTCTTAGTTGCCGAAATTTTAATCTGGCCAAGGGTCCACGGGGAGCGGCCCGCGGCCCGAAACGGCGTCCGCTTTATGGGTTCATGGGGGTGGACGACCGAATATACGCGAAAATCGAACTTTGGGCGTGGTCCGGCAAGTCTCTCCATAAGCTCGGCAAATTCCAGAAAGGCTTAGCCGAACACACTGTTCTGCTCCCAGTACAGTCTTATTGCCTCCTCCTCGTCGTCCAGCGAGCGCTTCTGCTCCGCCGCCGCCGACTTCGCCGCGTCAGCCTCGTTGAAGAGTTCTTAAACCTCCGTAGGTTCAATCCCAATGCGGATGGCCTCGACGGCCGTCTCCACGTGAAAATCCGTAGAGGTTTCATCCTGAGCAGTCGAAGTTGCAGCGGCGGAAATGCTACCCGCCTCATACACGGTTGATCCTCCTCCAGACATATTCAAAGAGAAAGGAGGGAGAAAAGTTTTTGTTCTTACCTAGAGACTGAGTCGAACGTCGATCGGCACACAAAGCTTCAAGAAAATTCAGCTATGTCTTCTTCTCAGGCGAAAACGCATAAAGATATAACCCTAGAAGCCCTAGCCCCTTTTATAGGCGAGAACAGGGACTTCTGGGCAAATAAACGGAATTTCAAGGGCTGAAGTGCAACCGTCAGATAATTCGCATTTAAAGCCGCCCTCGAAATCCGCATGTGCATCGTTTCGAGGGCACGCCAAACGACAAGTCTGACAAAACCGTCGAACTCCCCTAATGGGAGCGCGACATGTGCCCCAGTGACGTTTTAAAGCCCGCTTCCACTTCCCGCTCTTTTCAGCATCCGGGGAAGTCGTCCAAATTCGAAATCAGTTCGTTCGGGAGACGATCGTATGCTTCATAAGTAGATGAGTCACTCGTCTAATACAAGCGATCGCCAGCAGAGCCACCTCACCCCACGTCTTCAACATCAGAGCGAGCTGGGGGGCAATTGTTGTGCGGCGATTTATACGCCTCGAAGGCGATCAACATAATGGTCGGATGCCAACCGAGGAAGACAGATGCTGGTCAAGTGCCTAGCGGTCGACGTCCAAGGCGATTGTCTATTAGCACTTGGCGATCGCCTCTAGTATCCGACCGGGGATGACCGTCCCATGCCACGTGTAAGTCCAACATCCGTCAAAGTCTGCGAAGACCGAATCTTGGGATGAAGGCCCACGTGCAGATCCGCAAAAGGCGCCGCAAGAACAGGCTTTACTCCAGTCCATCAGCAGCTGTCAGTGACAAGGACGGTCTCACCTACCGACAGACCCGCCGAAAGGTCCTAGGTGGGACCTCCCAAGACAGCGAGAACAGGCTGTACTCCAGCCCATCTGCAGCTGTCAGTGACAAGGACGGCCTCACCTACCGACAGACCCGCCGAAAGGTCCTAGGTGGGACCTCCCAAGACAGCGACGTGAGGCACATGTCGCCTCCTCATTGGTTCGCGCATCTGGCTGCCAGCAGCAACTGTGGACTTTAAGGAAACAGTCCCACGTGCTGGGACGATCGCCCGTCTTATTTAATGCAGGAACGGTGATCGCCCGTGTGGGAAGGGGACATCCCAACAACCTCCTCTCCTATAAATAGGAGGCCTCCAGCATTGGCAAAAGGGACGTGAGAACAAAAACACGATTACACACAGTAAACAATACATAGAACTCCTTATCTTTGTAACAAGAACTCACAGAGCCTTAACTCTGGTTCTTCCGGCAATCAACAACACTCAAAAGCTAGATAACTAGGGTCTTTACATTCATTGTAATTGCACTCTAACATTAATATTTGTACTCCCAAGTATTCATATTAATAATATCTCGCGAGAGCATTCAAGCCTAGGACTAACAACCCCGACAAATCCTGTGTTATTTACTTCCCCACGGACGTGCTCTCGCATTTTGTTTGTTACTCGTCCATTCCAGCATATCATCTCCAGATAATATTTTGGGTAGCAACATAATGAGATTTAGTTATTCCGGAATACTAGTCTTGAAATGATGAATTGACGGTTACTTTTATTTTATTATCGAGAAGTATTGTGTTTCATATTCGATATACTTGTACTAGCTATTCGACGGCTAACCCCTTTATGGGGGAAATACTTTTCATGTATTTCAGGATCCAGGAGAGCGGATAGGCAGGTACCGGGTTGGCATGAAGATGATGGGCAAGTGTGATGCTGTGTCTTGTCTCTAGTTATGTTTTGTATTTCCTACATTCGGTGTTGTTGTACTCGGATGGTTTATGAGTACTCGAGTACTGTTTTCGTCTTCCTTGATGTTTCTGCCTGTGTTGCCGTAGTGTTGATTGATGTGTTGTATTCGGATTTATTGAATATGGTTTTGAATACCATTTTTATTGTTTTCCATTTGATTTTACTCGGACCTTATCGGTCAAAGTTTATAGTTCCACATATGAATAGCCTCATGGGTCCAAGGCGCGGCTCATGGCGCTGTAATATACCTGAATAACTTGGGGTGTTACAGAATATGGTATCAGAGCTTAGGTTTATGGATACCTAGGCTGTCGGTCTTTTGGGTCGATTGAGTCATCGTTTATCTACAATATCAGTACTTTACCATCATCACAGTGCGACCGGTACTTGTAAGACCTCTTACTCTCCTAGTGTTTCCTTAATCGCTTTGCTTCTGATTTGGTATTTTGGGAATCAGTCACTTTGATGACGTGCACATTGAATTGTACTTACGTGCTTTGTGTATCCTTCAGAATGTCTGCTAATAGGGGACAGAGGTGAGGCCATGGTCATGGATGCAGACGAGGACGTGGCGCGGATGCTTCCATCAGTTCCGTTGCAGGGTCGACCGCCCCTAGTTTATCTAACTCAATGCATCCTGATAACGAGGGTCAACACGACCATTCAACCGACCAAGGGAATAACACAGATATCGGAGTTACAAATGTCCTTCAACAATTGGCTAACCAAATGACTATCCTGGCCCAAGCCGTTCAGCTGAACAATCCGAACCCAACATCGGATGCCTTACTTCAGAATGTGATCCGTATGCACCCTCAGCAGTTCAGCGGTGCTACAGACCTGATGGGTTGGGAGAATTGGTTAGCGGAGTTATATAAAGTGTTTGAAGCAGTTGATTGTCCGGAAGTGAGGAAGGTACCGATTGCTCAGTACTTCCTTACCAAGGAAGACGCAACTTGGTGGAAATTTATCAAGCCACAGGATCATGCTGCTTCATGGAGAGAATTTAAAGAGCTACTGGAGGCCGAGTTCTGTCCTTGGCCAGTACAAGAAGGCAAAATCCGAGCCTTTTTTGAGGCTAAGCCGCAGAACATTCCAGTCTCGCAGGTGATAGTGGAGTACAACCAACAGTTGATCCACGTGAAGAATCAAGTGAGGGATGAGCGTGACAAGATCCGTTACTTTGATATGCGGATGAATATGGATTTACGGTGTTATATGGACGGGTTTAGTTGTACTACCTTGAAAGATTACCAAGACAGGGCTTTGGCCTATGACATGTTGAGTCCCCACAATGATACCATGGAAGATTCGAAGAAGCAAAAGGCCGCTGATAACTTTTCTGGCTCTAAAGGTGGCAACTTCCAAAAACCCCAGACGGCTAACCGTTCTGTCGGGCAGTCGTCACGTTCTTTTAGAGGAAGGAAGAGTTTCCGTTCTGCTCCGGGCACCTCAACTCGCCCGGTAACCTGTTTTAATTGGGTCATCCAGGACACGTCAATGTGGAATGCAACTTCCCACCTCTGAAGTGCCATACTTGTGGATAGATGGGACATAGAGCAGCTTATTTCCCCAGACAGGATCAGACTTTGGATACTCGAGCTTCTGCCCCAACACATAACGATTGGAGTTTAGATCAGCAGCAGTCAGTTAGTCAGTCTCAGCAGAGTTACGGTAGGGGCCGGGGACGGAGTCAGAATGCTAGAGGGGGAGATTCTAGCATCGGTTCGGTACACACACGAGTCTATGAGATGCATTGAGCAGACGAACCCGACGCAGCGGTGGCCTCAGGTACCATTTATATCATATCTCATCCATTTCGTGTACTTTTTGATTCGGGTGCTACACATTCTTTCATCTCCTTGGAGTGTGTACGCCGTTTGAATATAACTTGTATGGCTGCTTGCGATCCTTTCATTGTGAAACTACCTAGCGGGGATAGAATCTTGGGGAATCGGGAGATTAGAGATTTTTCGGTAGATATAGCCGGTATGGATTGGTTGTCGAACTTGATTGTGGTTGATATGGAGGGCGAGGATGTGATCCTCGGCGAGGATTGGCTTGATAGTCACCAAGAGATTATGAACTACCGCACTAAGGTTATCACTATGATGACTAAAGACGGTTCCGAGTACTTGTTTATGGGACGCGGATCGGGCCAACCTAAGTTACTCATCAGCGCCATGAAGGCCGTAAAACTCTTGAATAAAGGTTGCACGGACTATTGGTGTTATGGTTTGAATACGGAAGGGAACGAAGTCGATTTCTCTTCTATTCCAGTTTTAATGAATATCCCGACATTTTTCTGGACGACCTCCCGGGATTACCGCCGGACCGAGAGATAGAATTTTCTGTGGACTTAGAGCCTGACGCAGCTCCGATTTATAAGGCGCCGTATTGGATAGCACCTTACGAGATCCAAGAATTAAAGAATCAGCTGGGAGAACTATTAGAGAAAGGGTACATCAGACCGAGCGCTTCGCCTTGGGGCGCGCCTGTTCTTTTTGTGAGGAAGAAGGATGGTTCACTACGTTTATACATTGATTACCGTGAGCTAAACAAAGTGACCATCAAGAACAAGTATCCTTTGCCTTGTATAGATGATTTATTTGATCAGTTGCAGGGAGCCGCAATATTCTCAAAAAATGATTTGAGATCAGGATACTATCAGCTCCGAGTGAAAGAGTCCGACGTACCGAAGACTGCATTTCGGACGAGGTACGGACATTATGAATTTGTGGTCATGCCTTTCGGATTGAATAATGCACCAGCAGTATTCATGCAACTAATGAACAAGATATTCATAGAGTACATTGACAGATGCGTGGTCATCTTTATTGACGACATCTTGATTTATTCTCTGGATAAAGAGGAACATGTCCGGCACTTGCATTTGATACTAGATGTTTTGAGAGCTGAACACCTTTACGCGAAATTCTCGAAATGTGAGTTCTGGTTGAAAGAAGTTATGTTTCTCGTCCATGTGATTTCGGCCGAAGGGGTACATGTAGACCCACAGAAGATTGAGGCAGTGCTAGATTGGGCACCGCCTGAAAATGTTAAAGAAGTTCGTAGCTTTTTGGGTCTTGCTGGGTATTACCATCGGTTCGTCGAGGGGTTCTCGAAACTTGTTCGGCCGCTTACGTAATTACTCCAAAAGACAGAAAAGTTTGTCTGGACTTCCGAGAGACAACAGAGCTTTGATGAGCTGAAGAGACGTTTGACCTCAGTGCCGATTTTAGCTTTACCACAGGGTAGCGAAGGATTTGCAGTTTATAGCAACGCTTCAGGACAAGGGCTTAGATATGTGCTTATGCAGCATGATAAGACGATAGCTTTTGCATCACGACAGTTGAAGCCGTATGAGATGAACTATCCTACTCATGATTTGGAGTTGGCCGCAATTGTCTTCGCACTTAAGATTTGGCGGCATTATTTGTATGGCTCTCTGTGTCGTATTTATACCAATCACAAGAGTTTGAAGTATATTTTTAGTCAGGAGGAGCTGAATATGAGACAGAGACGTTGGTTGGAATTGATCAAGGATTACGATCTGTAAATTCTTTACCATCCGGGAAAGGCCAATGTCATCGCGGATGCTTGATAAGTGGTAATTTTACCACTTATTTCTAGGATTTTATACTAGGTTTTTATCTCATTTCGTGATTAATGTGCTCGTATTTGGCTTATTTATGATTAGTCGAGCCGTATTACGCGTTTGGGTTGGTTTTAGTGTGTTTGCAGGTTTTTAGAGCCAAAAGGACCCAAAACGAGACAAAGGACCGAGAGTCGAGTCAAACGGACGGAAGAAGCATATTTTTGCAAAAGACAGACGAACCTATCGGCCCAGCCTATCGGCCGATAGGTGCGTCCGAAAGGTGTCCGAGCACTATCAAGCGAAGATCTGACGAACCGCCTATCGGGCCAGCATATCGGCCGATAGGGCGTCCGAAAGGTGTTCCTGCCCTACCGAGTGAAGAGATCGACGAACCAACTATCGGCCAGCCTATCGGCCGATAGGCCAGTCCGATAGGATGCCCAGCGGACTCTCGTATTTTGACGGATTTTGACTCTTTTAGATAGGTTTTGTTTCCTAGATTAGGGCTAATCGGGATTGTAACCCCCTGAGGCTATATAAACCTCCTTCTAGACCTAGTTTAGAGGAATTCATCAGCCCTTATCATCCTTTTTACTTTTTTCATCATTCTTTTTTTCATCTTTTATCATCTCTAGCAGATTTTTATATTTTTAGCAAGATTTATTCCTTTGATGCAAGAACTTTTTGGAGGCAGCAATTATTATTATTTTGCGGAGATTGAAGACTCAGAGTTCATCTGGACGGGTTGTAATCTCTCTTTTTATATGAATAATATATTTTCTCCATCTATTTCTTGTTTAATTTCAATCATGTCTGGCTAAATTCATTGATTGATTCTAGGGTTAGTGATTTTAATTGATGTTCACATGATGTTCCTTTGATTACCTTTTGACCTTTCATCCTAGGCTTGTGTTCAAGTTGTGTTAAATGTCATGTTAGATTAAAGGGCCCTTAATCGATGCATGTTAGCTAATTGATTTTGTCCGGAAGGAGTAATTGATTAGTGGAAATACTTGATGCACAATATGATTTTATCTTGAGACCTGACGGAGAAAGATAAACCATAGATAAATAAGTTGGCGCTTTTTAAGTGATTTAAATTCTTTGAGCCCTGGCGGGAAAAAGGGTTTAGATTAACTATCTTTCTAGGTTGCCTTGATCGGAATTCTAGATTGACTGAGTGATTATTTCTAGGATTGAATTAAAATTTGGGGAAAAGGAACCAAGTGAATGGATTGTGTGAACTCAATTAGATGATACTACCCTAGGATCAATTAGCTTTCGACTTGTGATTTCATCTTGCTAATTTGCTTTATTTGCTTGCTTTAGATAATTCATCTTTTATTTAATTTTTGTTCTTCGTTAGATAATTTAGAAACAAACCAAATTTTCGGATTCCTAAATAGCAGTCAAATTTTGAGTAGAATTACTTCCTTTATTTTCGACACATCAATTCCCTTGGGTTCGATACCTTGGAAATACTCCGAGGTTTTACAAATTTTAAAATTGATCGGATTTGGAAAACCATACTACGCGAATCCTAGCGATCAATTTTTGGCGCCGTTGCCGGGGACTTGATAGAAAACTTAAAGGGATAATTCGAAAAAGAAGAGATTGTTACTTTAGATAGTTTACTTTTATTATTAATATTCGATCTCGTTTCCTCACATCTTGTTTTCTCTTCTTTGTAGGCGGTGCATGATCACAAGATCCCAAGGAAAGGATTTATTTCCTTTGAATCCGGAAATCGAGAAGTCTTTGAGGAGGAAGAAGCGAGAAGCGAGAACCGAGACACTTTCTATACCTTTCGTTGATACCATGGCCGGCATTGGTGACCCACCACGAGAACTCGCTCGTCCCGAGAAGATCCCTTTGAATGCCCGCTTTCGACCTAAGCTGGACGAATATCAAGAAGGAGGTTGGGGAAAGATTGATGCCAACAACTTCGAGCTTAAGCCGTCCCTCATCACTACAGTGAAGTCTCAAACATACGGAGGAGGAGTTAATGAAGATCCAAATGCTCACCTTGAGTCGTTTTTGGACATATGTGCCACCATCAAGCAAAACGGAGTGCCTTCGGATGTCATTAAGCTCCGCCTATTCCGGTTTTCCTTAGAAGACGATGCGCTAGATTGGTACAAGAGCTTAGATCGGAAGGAAATTGGTACTTGGAGAGAGATGACTCGGTTGTTCTTAGCACAGTTCTATCCTCCCTCGAAGGTGCAAAAACAAATCAACGATATCTTGCAGTTCGAGCAATACGAGGATGAGTACTTATACGAGGCATGGATCCGATTTAAGAAGCTACTTCGCAAATGCCCACAGCATGGAATTGACAAGGAGGAGATCTACATTCGGTTTTATTAGGGTTTGACGAGGAAGGCTAGAAGAGAGTTGGACTATTCCTCGAAAGGGGGATTTCTTGCCAACGATTATGAAGAGGCTAAGAATCTCATCGAGCTAGCAGTCAACAATGATTACGAGGAGGTGACCGATAGGAAGATGACGAGAAGAAAGGTCCCATCCGGTGACGAGGACGCCTACGATGATTTGAAGGCGAAATTTGAAAGACAACAAAAAGAACTTGAGATGCTAAAAAAGAATACTTTGGGAGTCAATTCAGTTTTTGAAGAGCTAAACGAGCCTATTGCAGTTAAGGAGGATGTGAATTACATGCAAGGAGGAAACTTCCGGCAAGGGGGAAATATGGGGAACTATTATCCGAACAATCGAAACCACCCTAATTTCTCCTATGCCAATCCGAACAATGCTCTTCAGCCACCACCGGGATTTAACGTGAAAAACGGGGTTATTCAAGAGCCGATTGCTAAGACACCTATGGCAGAGATGTTGGAACGATTGGAGGCGAGTCAAAAGGATTTTATTTATAAAGTAGACAAGAGGTTCGGGGCTCTCGAGCATAGTGTGACATCTATTGGAAACTCAGTGATAGCCTTGACAAAGCAGATGTCGATGGTGGAGACCTAAATGAGTCAAATGGCGAACGCCCAAGCCGGATTTCATAAGCCGGGCCATTTTCCGAGCAGCACCGAGACCAACCCGAAGACGCAACAATGCAACGCAATCGAGCTTCGGAGTGGGACAAGGTACAGTAATCATGGGGCTGAAGTTGAAAAATCTGGAAATGAGGATGTATTAGAAACGGGAGCCGAGAACGAGAAGGCAGATGAAACACAGCAGAGCCTATCGGGTAGCCTGTCGGCCGATAGTCCCAACCGATACCCAGACAGAATGCCGGCAGTTAAGCCTATCGACCCCCCTATCGGTCGAAAGGCTCCTGGAAGTTCGAATGTGAAGGATTTTGAGGTAAAAGCTCCATTTGCACAGCGATTGGACAAGTCGAAATACGATGAAAAGCTTCAACGGTTTATCGACATGTTTCTAAAGGTGAATGTCAACATTCCACTTCTAGACGCTTTGAGAGACATGTCGGGGTACGTTAAATTCTTGAAAGACGCTGTGGCAAGCAAGAGGAAGTTGGGAAAGTTTGAAACGATAAATTTGACAGAGGAGTGCAGCGCTATCATTCAAAACAAGCTCCCGCTCAAGCAGAAGGATCCGGGACGTTTTACTTTGACATGCATGATTGGCGACCAAACGTTCCGTAATGGGTTGTGTGATCTCGGGGCAAGTATCAATCTTATGCCTCTATCCATCTTTAAGAGGTTGAAGATTGGGGAGATGAAGCCGACTACCATTTCTCTACTCATGGCGGACCGGTCGATATCTTATCCGAGGGGAATTGTGGAGGATGTGCTCGTTAGAGTCCAACATTTAGTCTTCCCGGCCGATTTCGTAGTTCTTGATATGCCCGAGGACGAGAATCAACCACTGATCTTTGGGAGACCATTTCTAGCGACGGGGAGAGCACTTATCGACGTCCAAGAGGGTGATCTTACTTTCCGGGTTAATGATCAAAATCTGAAAATTTCCATCTATGACGCGATGAAGAAGCCCGAGGATGCGCCCGAGGAATGTTATGAAATTGAGTCTATTATGCCACCCCCGACCGACTTGTTGGAGCATTGCATTTCGCACTCCATTTACTCACATTCTGATGTTGATGAAATTTACGAGGATGTGCCAAAGTATGTTCGAATGTTGGAGGCGAACGAGAGTCGATCTAATGAGAGGGACGTATGCTATCTTGATATCAACAAACCCGTTCAAGGGGGAGTTGTCGCTGAAGACCCGGACTGAATGAGGTATCGTCTAGCTAAAGACGCTAAACGTAGCACTTGTTGGGAGGTAACCCAACGTATGTATATTAGTTCGTTTTATTCGTTTATTTTCAATTTTTCGTTTGCGTGATTTTTGTAGTTTCTAGTTTCGTAGTAGCTTTGTTAGTTTTGTTAAGTTCTAATCCATGCACGCCGAGTTTTGGATACTTGCAGGTCTTTAATCGCCATATCCAAGCAAAAACGGGACCAAGTTTGCGAAATAGAACAAGTTGAAAAAATTTTGAGACAGACAAACCTATCGGGCGAGCCTATCGGCCGATAGGCCCGGCCGATAGGCTGAGGAAAATTACAAAAAATTTTAATGTACAAGCAGTGGTCGATAGTGTCTGCATCTCGACCGAGTCCCGCCCGATATGCGATACGTAGGTTTCAGTAGTTCCTATCGGCCCAGCCGATCGGCCGATAGGCCTGCCCGATAGGACATATTTCCCCGATTCACATGCCCGCTATGATCCGAGCTCATCGACAAACCCGCCATTTCCGCCACAGTGATCAGGTACTCCGTTAACAAAGCCACTCCTTTCTCTTTTCAAACTTATTTTTCCTTTGGGATGCGAAATAAGTTGGGGGAAGAAGTGCGGCTTTGTTAACTTCTTTACGTGTGAGTACCTTGTCTGCGTTGTATCATTATTTGCTTGTGTTGGTGCCCGTTGTTTTATTTGTGCTTATCATATGGGTGTTGCGTGGATTTAGCTTTTTGTTGCTTAGTTTTTAGATTTTTTTTTATTCATTTTCGTTTGGTGTGTTTGCTAGTTTCTATTTTTTTTAGGTCGTAGTAGTGTTTTGCTTTCGTGTTTGCTTTTATTTGCTTTTTGTTGTTTGCTTTGATGCCTTGCTTGGGTAGATTTTTAAATTTTTTTAGATAGCCTTACTTGTCTTAGTTTTTCTTTATTCGTGAATTTGACGTGCTTCTATTTGTGTGATACCGATGTTACGACACTGTTTTTCTCTCTGAAGAAACGGTCGAGTTTAGTCGAGTTGTAGTCAGTTATTTCTGTTTTGCATAGTGTTCATTTAGGTCCAAAATTTTTTGTGATTGTAGAGGTCGTGGCAGATAAGAGACGATACATACTTGTTTTAAAATCACCGTCAATACGTTTGGTTACATCTTCCGGATAGTGAGTCGTACTGTTTCGTCAGTCGTGTTGGCACTTAGATTGAGTTTAGAGTCGGTCAGTTTTTCCCAAAAGTTGAGATAATGTTGTTCTATGAAGGGAAGTCTAGTAACCGGGGGTATTCGCGTGACCCGTTGTTTACCCTCGCGTAAAACGACGACTCTGATTAGACTAGTGATTTAGATATTTCACATGTGCCAAGGATAGGGAACCTAGTAACCGGGGGTATTCGCGTGACCCGCTGTTTACTCTCGCGTAAAACGGCGACCTTGATTCGGACATGCGGAAATTATATATTCGAGTTGTTTCTCCGCTGTAGACGGGAACTTAGTAACTAGAAGCATCCATGTGCCCCATGAGTGTCTTTTACGTCAAACGGTTTCCTAATACATGAGAATGGAAGTTCCACCCTAGGATTACCCCGATGAAACATCCCGAGATCCTAACCTAGTGGTCAACTCGAATCAAATTCTTGAACATATATATAAGGGAATACTGTCCGAGGTTTAATTGTTATGAAACTCGTGAAAATTGTGCCACTAGACTGTGTAACGGGACGAACTAACTTGTTTATTTTAGCCTTTCATATTGACGGTCGATTTGACTCACGTTTTGTTAATCTTTGAGCTGGATTTTCTTCATGAACGAATGATTAGGACTGAACTTGACTACTTTGCGGAATCATTATTCTGAGTGCAGCTCGCTTTTACGACACTCAGATTATTTAGAGAGAATTACAGGATAGTATTGATTAATGCTTTGAGCCGCAAATCGGCATCGCTTCAGATGCTCGAGTTTCTTACATATCGTACGAAGATTCGTTAGGATTTAATCGAGCTAGGAATAGAAGTTTGGCTCCAAAGGTTGCAAGGACAGTTGTGCACTCTCAAAATTACTCCGTCCTTAGTTGACGACATCAAAGGGAAACAGTGGAGTGACCCGACGATCTCTCAACTGAAGGAGAATGTAATTAAAGGAGAAGCCCCTGGTTTTATGGTCCATGTTTAACACCCCCATGGTATACGGTGATATTACAGTGCCGTAGATTCTCTTTTGGAGAACCTACCAGGCTAATATACACAAAACTCATTAAAATTAACAAACCGCAACGTTCACTTATATTACAAAACCAAATAACACATCGTCCCGTAGGATCATGACTGATACAACAGTCCACAGCTGATACAATAGCACCATCAACAATGAAAAACAACACAATGACAACACATGACAGTATCCGCGCGAGTGCAAAACCAAAACACAACCATGACCTTGACAATACGACCACCGACTCAAAATAGTACACGATATCAATGCTGTCCACCAAGCTCGTGTCCACCCTGTGCTGGCCCTCCCACTGGACCTGAACCTGAATACACAACAAGTATATCCACCCCCGAAGGGGTCACCAAAATGGTGGTGCAAGTACAACGATTACAGAATATGTACCACAAATGAATATTTAACAGAAATCACGGTGCCATCACATATATTCCGGAATACAATACCATAAAAATCATCACCAAAACAACCTCTCGAGTTGTACTGGCCCTGTACCCACATGGGATACACACCCCAGAAAGTCCTCGACAGGCCCTCCCCGGTGTACAACCCAACCGAGTGATCCGTAGAACTCGAAGTCTAACGATATCCCAGGGGACCCTCGCTGGTTTTACTCAGCTCACACATGCTCAATAAATACATGGCACAAATCATATTTTCTCAAAATCACATTTTAACATATTCAAACGAAGTACAATAAACGAAATCAAAGTACTTCCCTTGGTTGGAAATGATACAATAATAATGAATGGGAAGATGTACGGTGCAAACCCCGTCAACGATTTGATCCTAGTTCAACAAAATACCGAATCAAATACCATACTATGAAAACAGAAGGATTCACCCCAAGTTTTGCCCTTAGGGACCTTTAATCAAACACTACGAAGACAACATAGTTCGAATCCAAACTACGGAGGAAAACATGGAATTTAATCCATGAACTTGGAGAAAAATGAAGGATTATGATTACAACATCATAATCTAGCACAAATCTGAGCTAAAATAGATTAGAATCGAAGATCTTAACAAAAACCCCAAAGTATGAAGAACTAGGGTTCAATCGGATTTTACCTTGATTTGGACGGTGAAAGTTGATGAGATGTTGATAACATGGTGTTAGGAACTCAAAAATGTTGTTGGATGATGAAATCCGACCAAAATCTACACTCTTATACGCTCAATGTTGCTAAGCCGCCGTAGGAGAAGAGAAAGGAGAAGGAGAGGTTGAAAAATGACGGTTCTAGAGCATGCCCAGCATATATATACTGGGAAGGATTAGCGCACGCTACGGCTAAAGTTTAGTGTGCGCTAACAGGCTGAAATGTGGTGCAGTATTGAACAGAAAAGATGGTCCAGAACCTACTGTCTGACTCCGGTAGCGTGCGCTACCTATATATTAGCGCTCGTTATCGATCGACGCTAGCGCGCGCTAACTCCCAAAAATAGCGTGCGCTACCTGCTATTGCCCGCAGTCCAGAAACAATATGCCCTCACTGTCCTGCCGACCTAGCGCGTACTACCAACCTTTAACGTATGCTAACACACCCGTAATATCGTATGCTAGTCTTCCATTAGCGTGCGTTAATGCCTCAGTCCAGAGCCCAGAAAGCTCACTACCCAGCAGGCCTAACGCGCGCTAATGCACAAGAGTAGCATGCGCTACTCACGCTTGGTTAGCGTGCGTTATCAGTGAAGTCTAGCGCGCGCTAACTGCTACTATCCAGCATAAAATTCGCAAAATCCGGTCAGAACGAAAACAATCCAAAATCACAAAACCCAACAGTTACCAACTATGAACACCCCAATTGCCAATCATCACTACCCTCAAATTCAAATAACCACAATACAACAAGATAAATCCAAAATAACACACATGAAATACACGATTATTACACCCTAACCCCCTAAAAAGAAGTTTCGGCCCGAAACTTAAGATTCGAAAAGTTCAGGGTAACGAGCGCGCATATTTTCTTCAGTCTCCCACGTGGCTTCCTCAATTCCATGTTTAGACCATTGGACCTTTACTAACGGGATCACTTTCCGTCGCAACTGCTTCACTCGTCACTCTAATATGGATACCAGTTGTTCTTCATATGTGACATCATCATTAACTCCAATCTCTTGATAGTCAATAACATGGCTGGGATCGGGAACATACTTACGTAGTTGCGAAACATGGAACACATTATGAACATGACTAAGCGTCGAAGGCAACGCTAGTCGATAAGCTACATCACCTACCTTGTCCAGGATCTTGAAGGGGCCAATATAAAGAGGACTAAGCTTCTCCTTCTTACCAAACCGAAGAACTCCACGAGTCGGCGATACTTTCAACAATACATGATCTCCTGCCTGAAACTCTAACAGTAGACGACGAACATCAGCATATGACTTTTGTCGACTCTGGGCGGTCAACAACCTTTGTCGAATAACTGCGACTTTATCCCGTGTTTGAATCATCAAGTCCGGTTCTACTCCAAGTAACTCATACGGTTCGTCCCAACAAATTGGCGATCTATACCGTCTTCCATATAATGCTTCAAACGGAGCCATTCCAATCGAACTATGCCAACTATTATTATACACAAATTCGATCAATGGTAAATGAATCTCCCAATCTTCTTTCCAATCCAATGCACAAGCCCTCAAAATGTCTTCCAACATTTAGATCGTTCTCTCCGACTGTCCATCCGTCTGAGGATGATAAGTGGTGCTGAAATTCAGTTTGGTACCGAGTGCTTGATGTACTGTTTGCCAGAAATGTGACACAAAACGCCCATCGTGATCAGACATAATACTCTTTGGGGTACCATGGAGTCTCAAAATCTCAGCGATGAATAACCGAGCCAACCTCTTCGATCCCCAAGTATCTCTAATGCCCAGAAAATGTGCGGATTTAGTTAACCAATCAACGATTACCCAAATCATATTCACTCCGCTTCGCGTCCTTGGCATTCCCACAATAAAATCCATCGCGATATCTTCCCACTTCCATTCCGGAATTGGTAACGGTTGCAACTTACCGGCAGGTCTCTGATGCTCCACTTTAACTTGCTGACAAGTCAAGAATTTCGACACGAACTCCATCACATATTTCTTCATGTTCGACCACAAATTTTTTTTCTTCAAGTCCTTATACATTTTACTCATACCCGGATGAATCGAGTATGGAGTAGAATGTGCTTCATTCAAAACCACTTGATTGAGATCATCCCGCTTAGGTAAACAAGTTCTACCTCGAAATCGAAGAACTATCTTCATCGATTAAGAATCCAGGAGCTTTTCCTTTAATGTCTTCCCGAAGATGCATAAATGAGAGATCATCTAACTGTTTGAACTTAACATCTTCCATCACGGAGGACGTAATCTCAAGGAAACGTAAATGTACCTGAGTTCTATGAGGCCAAACTTCAATTTCCAAATCAATCAACTCTCGTCTAAGCTTCAGTTGAATGGTTAGTAATTCCAATTTCTGCAACACGACTGACTTGCAGCTTAATGCATTGGCAACGACGTTCACTTTACATGGATGGTAAAGAATGTCAAGATCATAATCTTTAAGCAATTACAACCATCGCCACTGGCGCATATTAAGCTCCTTCTGCGTGAATATATACTTCAAGCTCATATGATCCGTATACACTCGACAAGAAGGTCCATACAAATAATGCCTCCAAATTTTTAAGGCAAACACCACACCGGCTAACTCCAGGTCATGGGTGGGGTAATTCATCTCGTATGGCTTTAATTGTCGAGACGCATAAGCCACTACTCGTTCGTTTTCCATCAACACACATCCCAATCCTTGTTTAGAAGCATCACTATAAATAACGAAACCTTCCGTTCCTTGCGGTAAGGATAGAATCGGTGACGTAGTCAACCGTTTTTTCAACTCATCAAAAATCTTCTAACACTCATCACTCCACTCAAACTTCTGAGTTTTCTGCAATAGTTGAGTGAGTGGTCGAGCAGTTTTCGAGAATTCATCGACAAATCGACGATAATAACCAGCTAATCCTAGGAAACTCCGAACTTCATTAACATTCCTCGAGGGTTCCCAAGCTAATACCGCTTCAACCTTCTGAGGATCTACCCAAATACCATCGGCTGATATAATGTGCCCAAGAAAAGGAACTTCTCTAAGCCAGAACTCGCACTTAGAAAATTTAGCATAAAGCTTATCAGCCCTCAGAATACTCAACGCAATCCTCAAGTGTTCGGCATGCTCCGCCTCACTCTTGGAATAGATTAAGATATCGTCAATAAACACCACCACAAATTTATCGAGATATTCCATAAATGTTTTGTTCATAAGTTGCATAAATGCTGCTGGAGCATTTGTTAAACCGAATGGCATAACCACGAATTTGTAATGTCCATACCTCATTCGAAACATCGTTTTAGGAATATCCAAATCCCGAATGTGTAGCTGATAATATCCCGACCTCAAGTCAATCTTGGAGAAAACCGTAGCCCCTTGTAATTGATCAAATAGATCATCGATTCTTGGCAACGGATACTTGTTTTTGATAGTGAGTTTATTCAACTCACGATAGTCAATATATATCCGTAAGGATCCATCTTTCTTCCGTACGAACAATACCGGTGCACCCCATGATGACACACTAGGCTGAATATAACCTTTGTCCAGCAGTACACCCAATTGTTTCTTCAATTCTAACATTTCCAATGGGGCCATTCTGCATGATGCCTTGGATATTGGGGCCGCATTAGGCTCTAGTTCGATAAAGAACTCCACTTCACGATGTGGCGGCAATCCCGGCAAATCATCTAGAAATACATCTGGAAATTTGTTCACAATTAGAATAGAAGATAACTGAACTCCATCATCTTCTGACTTCATTGCGAAACACCAATAACCGGTACAACCTTGGTTCAACAATTTCACAGCCTTCATGGCTCGAATAATCTTCCCAGTAGTACCGGGTTTCTATCCATCAAAAACATATTCCGCACCATCCTGATCAATGATCGAAATTATCTTTCGACAATAATCTATTACTGCTCCATGCTAATCTAACTAGTTATCATCCAGAATGAAATATTCTCCCTTCATATCTATCACAATCAAATCAGATGGCCAATCTTTACCACCGATGGTTACAGGACAATTGACGATCTCTCGATCCCCAACTATATTTTCTCCACTTGGCAGTCCAACGATAAAAGGTTCACATGCAGAGAGACCAATAAGGTCCAGACGATTAACACAAGACAATGATATAAAGGAATGAGTAGTTCCAGAATCAAATAATACATCTACCGAGTGCGTACGAATATAAACAGTACCTGACGTAGTTGCAGCCCCTACGTCATCAGTCCGCCTCATCCCATACAATCGGGGTGGAGCTGATCCAATGCTAGATGAATCCTTATGCTCGGTCTTGCCTCTACCGCCTCCGACACTCGAAGTTGGCTGACTCGCGATGGTGCTTGCTGAAATAGGGGACGACTTGGCAAGGATTCTACTCGCTCTCTCACAATAAGACGCTTGATGCCCCGGCTTTCCACACGTGAAACAAGTAACAGGGCGCGATGAACAATGGGAATTGACATGACCAGGAATTCCACAATTAAAACAAACTTTCGACGCTCCTCCACTGGGTTGTGGGGAACCAACAGAAGATTGCACAGAAGGTGGAGGCCTACGCGATCCGCTGCCTCGAAAACTACCAGAAAATTTCGGTTTCTTCGAACTCGAAACTGTATGAACCGGAACTGACACTATCTCATAAGCAAGCACTCTGTCCTGATATTCTCTCAAAGTAGTACACCCAAGGCCCGCCATATACTTTCGGACCTACAATTTCATCCTTGCATCAAAATGAAGTATCTTGTCTATATCATCCTTAACCCGATCTTGGTCATACACTTACTGCTTGTTGTATGTCTTGATTGCCTCGGAAATAGGAACATCCTCGGGTTGAGCTCTGAAAAATTCACTGACTCTTGCTAACTGTACCGGAGCTGGACAATACTGAGCTTCCATTAGTTCTTTAAATTCTTCCCAAGTTATGTCGCAGTCCCTGGGCTTAACAGCTCTCCACCAATCCGATGCGTCATCAACCGTCAGATATTGAGCAATTGGGACTCTTTTGGCTTCCGGGCAGCCAATACCGTCAAAGATCTTTTCCAGCTCAACTAACCAATGATCCTAGTTGTTCACATCACCGGAACCATCAAATCTGGGAGGGTTCATCTTCATAACTTCTTGAAGCCATCGATCCTCAACCGTCCTGCCAGTATTAATATTTTGCATCACTTGTGCCAGTTGGTGCATTTGCGTTACGACTTGTTGAAGAACGTTAGGCACTTCGGCCTCCGAACCTCCATCTGAACCTCCAGAAGGGATCAGGTCTGATCTAGTCGAAGAACGAGATGCCGATTCTGAAATGGACCTCTCGGACTCAGATACTACTACTATGCCACGGACTCGGTCGCGTTGACGGACAGCTCTACCTCTCGGCATACTGAGGAATAAGAATGGTTCAACAAGGAAACGATTACAATAATAGATTGCACAATGACAAAGGTAATTACTTCCGAAGGAAAGAAGCAACCAACATCCAAAGAGTCTTCCACCACAGGCAACACAGGGTGGTAGCATGCCAATGATATCGTAGACAACAACTGACTCAATTTAACAGACCCAAAATCACCGACAACCTAGGTATCCGTAAACCTAAGCTCTAATACCATAATCTGTAACACCCTCGTGGTATACGGTGATATTACAGCGCCGTAGATTCTCTTTTGGAGAACCTACTAGGCTAATATACACAAAACTCATTAAAATTAACAAACCGCAACATTCACTTATTTAAAAGAAAAAACTGTCTCCAATACGACATATATTACAAAACCAAATAACACATCATCCCGTAGGATCACGACTGATACAACAGTCCACAGCTGATACAACAACACCATCAACAATGAAAAACAACACAATGACAACACATGACAGTACCCGTGCGAGTACAAAACGAAAACACAACCATGACCTTGACAATACGACCACCAACTCAAAATAGTACACGATATCAATGCTTCCCGCCAAGCTCGTGTTCACCCTGTGCTGGCTCTCCCAATAGACCTGAACCTGAATACATAACAAGTATATCCACCCCCGAAGGGGTAAGCAAAATGATGGTGCAAGTACAACGATTACAGAATATGTACCACAATTGAATATTTAACAGAAATCACGGTGCCATCACATATATTCCAGAATACAATACCATAATCATCATCACCAAAACAACCTCCTGAGTTGTACCGGCCCTATACCCACACGGGATACACACCCCAGAGAGTCCTCGTCAGGCCCTTCCCGGTGTACAACCCAACCGAGTGATCCGTAGAACTCGAAGTCTAAAGAAATCCCAAGAGACCCTCGCTGGTTTTACTCGGCTCACACATGCTCAATAAATATATGGCACAAATCATATTGTCTCAAAATCACATTTTTACATATTTAAATGAAGTACAATAAACGAAATCAAAGTACTTGCCTTGGCTGGAAATGATACAAGAATAATGAACGGGAAGACATACGGTTCAAACCCCCTTCAACGATTTGATCCTAGTTCAAAAAATACCGAATCAAATACCATACTATGAAAACGGAAGGATTCACCCAAAGTTTTGACCTTAGGGACCTTTAATCAAACACTATGAAGATAACATAGTTTGAATCCAAACTACGGAGGAAAACTTGGAATTTAATCCATGAACTTGGAGAAAAATGAAGGATTATGATTACAACATCATAATCTATCACAAATCTGAGCTAAAATAGATTAGAATCGAAGATCTTAACAAAAACCCCAAAGTATGAAGAACTAGTGTTCAAGCGGATTTTACCTTGATTTGGACGGTGAAAGTTGATGAGATGTTGATAACTTGGTGTTAGGAACTCAAAAATATTGTTGGATGATGAAGTCCGACCAAAATCTAGACTCTTATATGCTCAATATTGCTCAGCCGCCGGAGGAGAAGAAAAAGGAGGAGAGGTTGAAAAATGACGGTTCTAGAGCATGCCCTGTCACACCCCCTAGATTTGTCTATCAGATACCGGATTTTAAAAATATCCTTATTATATATTACAGCACAGCGGAAAACTTAAAACCTTTAAGAGGAAACTCCTTTTACACACCAAAAGTTACTTTTACATATCAGCCGACTATTATATTACAACCAAAAGAAAACATCGGCTATATAGGTTTATAAGCAAACTTAGACTTAACACACACTCAGAACACTCCACAGGCCTGATGTTCATATACAACGGCTCGTTGGCGTAGAGAAGCGTCCCGGACATAAACCTATGCCTGATACCCCGAATTATTACCTGTATCACAAGAATTTAACTAAATGAGCGAAAGCTCAGTAAGTAGTGACACACAATGCATGAATGCATTTATGAATGAGTTTATGAATTGCAGTTTCATTTTCCTTTAACTTTCGAAAACTCTTTTATAGAACGTTGCTATGTACATCTCGAGTTCCTGGACCGGGCCAAAAGTGTGCATGTCCAACCATAGCCAGAACAAACTGCCCAATCATAACACACGGGTCAGCCTGGCGTGTCCCAGACTCCACTAGGATCATGGCTATAAAGGTGCCCAATCATACACATGAGTCACCACGGTGTGTCCCAGACTCCACCGCAAAACATCACACAAAGTGTCCAAACATAACACATGGATCACTACGACGTGTCCTAGACTCCGCCACAAAACAGCCCCTTACCAGTAGCCCGCGATGCACATAACCAAAACACTTTGTTCGGATCACCTTTAGAACGGCTGTACTATGATCAATGCATGCGACAACAACCTCCAATGTTATGCTATGATCATATGCATCATGATAATACCACATGTATAAATGCTCTATGGGACACGTCACACAATAAATAGAACAATATGTTATCCACATATCCAAGGTACGAGCAATATCCAAAACAACAATTATTAACACATATTTTAGACAAATGCTCTTGTGATACAGTTTTGAAATCAGTTACTACTTACCTTGTTCAGGTGATACCTTTGATTTTATACCAATAAGAGGTGGTTATGATGATATGTCTTCAGAGCCTATTTCAAGGAGTGCCTTTAAAGAATCTATAAGGTATACACAAGGTTTAACTCACTACGTATTCGAAGGGTTTCACTGATTTCACATAATTGGTATTCTATAAATTTTATGTGCGTATTTTGTTATATACGAGCACAATACTCTATCACTTTGCACTCCTAATTCATTATGAAGCCTATTATTTTCTGTTCATAGTGTTAGATCAACTCTTATAGGCCACAACTCTAGGATTCTATAACAATACAATGGTTTAGGGGAAATTATCAAGATCTTGAAATAACTGAATTTGTCCCGCGTATATCCACTTGATTATAATTCGGATTTGCATAAATTTTTGATATAGCATACCTAATAAACTTAAGAACATGTATATAGCAACCTATTCCCCTGAAGCGCACGAATTCAATACTATCCACACATATTTTCAAAAGGTGACATAATTGATTCTTTTGTTGTCTTAGTGAGTTTTAAGCCCTATAAATCCACAATAAACACAAGTTTAATCCATGTATGAGTTCTTAAAATCATTAGAACGTATATAATCACCTAAACCAGCTCTCACAACTTCATATAACACAAGAAATATAGCAAGAACAAGAGTAAAACAAAGATAACTCACCTTGATTGTCAACTGAATTGAGGTGTTGATGTTTTTTATGATTTCTCCTCGATTTTTTGATGGATCTTCGAAGTGTGGAGCTTATGGATGGAATTAAGAGTGTCTATAAGAGTTTAGAGTCCGTTTCCTCCCTTATCTAGGTGGAAGAATCGGTTTATAAGTGTGAAAGTACTAAAATACCCCTCAATGGCCTCCAGAAGTCACGTTTAGAAGAATGGACCGGTTGAAGTTGTTATAATCCGGTTCTTGGATGTTTTAAACTGGTTATTAGTAGGGATTGATCATGTTTAGAGTATGTATATATGGTCCAAGGTTTTTGATAAAGTTTAATATGTATTTTTATTGTTTAAACTCAACTACTTTTGCGAATACGTTCGAAAGTGGTAGAAAATGAGTTTGTTGTTATCTTTATGAAATTTTATATAATTAACCCTAGAAAAACGAGTCAGAATACTCACTTAGAAATATGACATTATTGGACAATGAACTAAAGTACAAATTCCATTCTACCCGACCGCATTTGGGATGAATAAGGTACTTACAAATCGAATGACTTAACAAAGGTTATCGGTGAGACCCTGGATTTCATCATTGATGGTATTCACGAGTAGTGCTTGACACATGTTATCAGAATAATAAAGGGTTATTTATTTGAATCATCAATCCAAATTGACTCAGCATACCCGCCGACTAAAACCCCGAGACCAACCGATAGACACGTCACTGATATTATTTACAACTTATAGGCTTACCACTTGAACTTGGGGTTATGTTCAAATGCTTAGCCATTTCAATGACGTTAAATTAACTACCAAATAAGGTGAATCATGAAATGTCAAAATAATACTTGATAACAAGCAATGCAAGAATCATATTATTCAAATAATAGCAGTTTCATGTCACACTATCACATTTTTATACGATTAAGCATAAAGTCTTGCATGTTTTAAAATTAATATGTTATTATTGACTAGACCTTGTGCGTGAGAGTCTTTGGGCATCACAATATTCCCTCCTTATAAAAATTTAGTCCTTGAAAT
Organism: Orobanche coerulescens; assembly: GCA_033398695.1. Lineage (NCBI taxonomy): Eukaryota > Viridiplantae > Streptophyta > Magnoliopsida > Lamiales > Orobanchaceae > Orobanche > Orobanche coerulescens. The sequence goes on from CM065818.1 coordinate 33,498,112, forward strand.
TTACTTACCGAATAGAGCTGGATATTTATGCCTCATTTTATCTTCCTTTTCCCACGTGGCTTCTTCAACTGGGTGATTCTTCCACAACACCTTAACAAACGTCATCTTTTTGTTCCTCAATTCTATTTGCTTACTATCCAAGATCTTAACCGGTGTCTCTTCCTAATTCAAGTCCTCACTTAACGATAATTGCTCATAGCTTAATATATGTGATGGATCGAGACATACCTCTTCAACATTGAAACGTGAAAGACGTCGTGAACATTTGTTAGTGATGGTTCAAGTGCTAACCTGTATGCCACTTCTCCAATTCTTTTCAGTACCTCAAATGGGCCTATATATCTTGGATTTAATTTCCCTTTCTTTTTGAATCTCATAATGCCCTTCATTGATGCCACCTTGAGAAATACTTTGTCTCTGACATCAAACTCAAGCATTCATCGTCGGTTGTCCGCGTAGCTCTTCTGCCGACTCTGGGTTGTAAGCATTCTTTTTCTAATTTTCTCAATGGCTTCTTTGGTTTTCTGCACCAATTCTGGTCCAAGAAACTTCCTTTCACCTAGCTCATCCCAATGAATCAGTGATCAGCACTTTCTGCCATAAAGAGCTTCATAAGGCGCCATGCCAATAGTAGAGTGGACGCTGTTATTATACACAAATTCTATCAAAGGCAGGTAGGTATTCCACGACCCTTGGAAATCCAACACGCACGCCCTTAACATGTCCTCCAGAGTCTGGATAGTTCTCTCCGACTGACCATTAGTTTGTGGGTGAAACTCTATACTGAATGCCAACTTTGTTCCCAGAGCTTTATGTAAGCTCTTCCAGAATGATGAAGTAAAACGAGGATCTCTGTCTGATACAATTGATAAAGGCACACCATGCGGTCTTATAATTTCTCTAACGTATAGATCCGCCAACTTATCCATGGAATATGTAGTATGTACCGGAAGAAAGTGAGATGATTTTGTAAGGCGATCAACTATAACCCATATGGCATCGTGACCTTCTCTGGTTCTTGGAAGTCCAACTACAAAGTCCATAGTGATGTCTTCCCATTTCTATTTAGGAACATCCAGTGATTGTAATGTCCCTGCGGGTCTTTGACGTTCTGCCTTTACTTGTTGACAAGTTAGACACTGAGACACAAATTTAACCACATCGTTCTTCATCCCAGGCCACCAATAGTGCATCTTTAGGTCCTTGTACATCTTGTTGGTTCCAGGATGTACTGTATATGGAGCGTTGTGAGCTCCTGAGAGTATCTCCTTCTTCAGACTACTATTATCCGGTACACATAGCCACCCCTTGAAGTTGATAACTCCATCTGGTGTAATTCCAAAATCCTTGGATTTGCCTGTCTCAATTTCTTCCTTCAAATCAGATAGATAGGGATCCGTAAGTTGATCCTATTTAATGGTCTCAAGTATGGTAGGTTGCAGCGTCATTGAAAACAGCTTTCTGACATGCCCTTCTTGCACAATCTGCAATCCCCACTTTTCCAACTCTCGTAATAATGGTTTCTGGGTCACTATTATTGCCGATATGCTAGCATTAGACCTTCTACTTAAAGCATCTGCAACAACATTTACCTTACCTGGATGATAGTTTATTGTGCAATCATAATCCTAAACTAATTCCAGCCATTGCCTTTACCGCATATTGAGTTCCTTCTGTGTGAAATAATACTTTAAGCTCTTATGATCCGTGTGAATTTCACATCTTTCTCCATAGAGGTAATGTCGCCATATTTTCAAGGCAAATACTACGGCTACCAATTCAAGATCATGAGTTGGATAGTTTTTCTCATAATCCTTCAGTTGCCGTGAAGCATAAGCAATTACTCTTCCATCTTGTATAAGCACAACTCCCAATCCTGACTTTGACGCATCACTATAAATAACAAATCTTCCCGTAGTTGTGGAATCGAAAGGATCGATGCAGATGTTAACCTCTATTTCAGTTCTTCAAAGCTCTTTTTACATGCGTCAGACCACTGAAGCTTAACATTTTTTCTCGTCAGTTGAGTAAGTGGTGAGGCTATCTTGGAGAATCCTTCAATGAATCGTCTATAATAACCTGTTAACCCCAAAAAACTGCCCTCATGAAGAATCTTCAGTCTGGGCCACTTACTCACAGCCTCCACTTTCCCTGGGTCAACTGAAATTCCTTCCTTCGACACTACATGCCCAAGGAATGCCACTTGTTCCCTCCAGAAGTCGCATTTCTTAAACTTAGCATATAGCCGTTTATCCTTTAGGATACCCAACACTGTTCTCAAATGTTCCTTGTGCTGATCTAATGATCGAGAGTAGATAAGGATGTCATCAATAAAGACAATGACAAACTTATCCAACTACTCTCTAAAGACTTGATTCATTAAATCCATGAAAGCAGCAGGAGCATTAGTTAAACCAAAAGGCATCACCAGAAATTCATAGTGTCCATACCTCGTTCGAAATGCCGTCTTTGGTATGTTATCTTCTTTGATCTTCAATTGATGGTAACCCGACCTTAAATCGATCTTTGAAAATATTGCAGCTCCCTGAAGCTGGTCAAATAAATTGTCGATTCTTGGTAAAGGATATTTGTTCTTGATGGTCACCCTATTAAATTCTCTATAATCAATACAGAGTCTCATGGTACCATCCTTCTTCTTGACGAAGTGTACTGGGGCTCCCCATGGTGAAAAACTGGGTCGTATGAATCCTTTATCAAGCAGTTCCTGCAGCTGAATTTTTAATTCTTTCAATTCTGTAGGAGCCATTCTGTACGGTGTTTTCGATATTGGGGCTCCTCCTGGAATCAGCTCAATGTTGAATTCAATTTCTCTGTCTGGAGGTAGCCCTGGTAAATCCTCTGGGAATACTTCTAGAAATTCCTGTACCACAGGTACATCTTCGGGTTTGTAGATCTGCTCCTTCTATGTGTCCACCACACTAGCTAAATAACCAACACATCCATTTCTGAGTGATCTTCGTGCCATCATTGTTGAAATTATTCTCGTTCTTAATTTGCTGCTACTCCCAACAAACACAAACTCCTCTTCATTTGGTGGTTGGAATGTAACAATCTTCTTTTTACAATCCATGGTAGCATGATGCTGGGATAACCAATCCATCCCTAGGATTACTTCATAATCCAACATGTTGAGCACAATGAGATCAGCATCCAGTTCCCGGTTATTGATTACTACACTACAGGATCGTTGAACTTTGTCCGAGGTGAAGAGTTCCCCTGAAGGGGTAGACACATTAAACTGCCCACCAAACTCTTCCAGTGGTTTGCCCAACCTTCTCACATACTTGGTCGATGCAAATGAATGTGTTCCTCCTGGATCTAACAATGCATATGCAGGAATACCACCAATTAGTATGTTACCTGAGACGACTGCAGGGTTGGCATCAACCTCTGCCTGCGTGATTGCAAATACCCGTCCTTGTACTTTCTTCTGCTCGGAGTCATTATAGGTACACGCTTTCGCAAAATGACCCATCTTTCCACATTTGTAGCAGGCTCCGGGTCCTTCCATGCAGACGCCAAAGTGATATCTTCCACATTTCACACATTTGGGCTTTTGTTTACCTCTAGTGGATGGCTGTCCTTCGTTGTTGTCCTTAAACCATTTCTGGCCATTACCTTTGTAGAACTGGCCTTGCCTCTTGTTACCCTTGTTTGAGTGCTGCCACTTTCCTTGGCCCTACTGATAATTCGGCTGGTTCTGCTTTTCTTTAGCCTCTTTCTCCTTTCGTTCCTCCATGATTTTTCATTGAGCCATTTATGCATTTAGAGCTCGTTGAACCACTGCCACATATTTTGAGCCTCCGGTTTCCCCGACTTGCACATCTCTATATATCTCTGGTTTCAGACCCTCAATAAATTGCTCGACCTTTAGCTCATCCGTGCTTACCATGTGTGGTGCATACCTTGATAACTCCTCAAATTTTCTGACATATTCATCAACTGACATGTCACCTTGCTTCAAGTTTGAAAATTCCTTCTGTTTTGCAGCTCGTGCAGCTTTCGTAAGGTATTTCGCCTCGAAAAGCTCTTTAAATTCCTCCCATGTCAGTCTAGGAACATCATATATACCCGTCATGGTGTCCCACCAGTAACTAGCATCATTATGGAGGTAAAACACCGCACATGAAACCTTGGCCTCATCAGGGATTTTGCCGTAGCTGAACATCCTTTCCATAGTTCAGAGCCAATTCTCAAAGACGCTCGTATCGAGTCCACCTTCAAATGTGGGAGGTTATAGTTTCTGGAACCTCTCACTAACCAGATCAATGGCATCATTTCGAGGAGGTGGAGAACGAAGAGCCTCGGCTTCACATCTAACATCTCGTTCTATAAACCATTCCACAAGATCCGTCAGTCGGTCTATACGGTTATCCCTCGCTCCTTCGGCACTACCTTGTGTTCTATTCTCTTTCATAATCTTTTAATAGCCTTCACTTCTCACACAAGGATTTTTTATTAGCCAATATTAACATAAACACGCAAATAGCAAGTAAAAAAAATAAATAAAACCATTAACTGATGGGTTGCTCCTCTCCGCCAAGCGATTGTTGTATATGAACGGTCTCTAGAAATGATTTAAACCTTTCCGATACCAAATCTGCCACACCCCCTAGATTTGTCTATCAGATATCGGATATTAAAAATATCCTTATTATATATTACAACACAGCGGAAAACTTAAAACCTTTAAGAGGAAACTCCTTTTACACACCAAAAGTTACTTTTACACATCAGCCGACTATTATATTACAACCAAAAGAAAACATCGGCTGTATAGGTTTATAAGAAAACTTAAACTTAACACACACTCAGAACACTCCACAGGCCTGATGTTCATATACAATGGCTTGTTCGCGTATAGAAGCGTCCCGGACATAAACCTATGCCTGATACCCGAATTATTACCTGTATCACAAGAATTCAACTAAATGAGCGAAAGCTCAGTAAGTAGTGACACAAAATGCATGAATGCATTTATGAATGAGTTTATGAAATGAAGTTTCATTTTCCTTTAACTTTCGTAAACTCTTTTATAGTGCGCTGCTATGTACATCTCGAGCTCCTGGTCCGGGCCAAAAGTGTGCATGTCCAACCATAGCTAGAACAAACTGCCCAATCATAACACATGGGTCAGCCTGGAGTGTCCCAGACTCCACCAGGATCATGGCTATAAATGTGCCCAATCATACACATGAGTTACCACGATGTGGCTTAGACTCCACCGCAAAACATCACACAAAGTGTCCCATCATAACACATGGATCACTACGACGTGTCCTAGACTCCGCCAAAAAACAGCCCCTTACCAGTAGCCTGCGATGCACATAACCAAAACAGTTTGTCTGATCACCTTTAGAACGCCTGTACTATGATCAATGCATGCGATAGCAACCTCCAATGCTATGCTATGATCATATGCATCATGAAAATACCACATGTATAAATGCTCTATGGGACACATCACACAATAAAATAGAGCAATATGTTATCCACATATACACAAGGTACGAGCAATATCCAAAACAACAATCATTAACACATATTTCAGACAAATGCTCTTGTGATACAGTTCTGAAATCAGTTACTACTTACCTTGTTCAGGTGATACTTTTGCTTTTATACCAATAAGAGGTGGTTAGGATGATATATCTTCAGATCCTATTTCAAGGAGTGCCTTTAAAGAATCTGTAAGGTATACACAAGGTTTAACTCACTACGTATCCGAAGGGTTTTACCGATTTCACATAATTGGTATTCTACAAATTTTATGTGTGCATTTAGTTGTATACGAGCATAATACTCTATCACTTTTGCACTCCTAATTCATTATGAAGCCTATTATTTTCTGTTGATAGTGCTAGATCAACTCTTATAGGCCAGAACTCCAGGATTCTATAAGAATACAATGGTTTAGGCGAAATTATCAAGATCTTGAAATAACTGAATTTATCCCGCGTAAATCTACTTGATTATAAGTTGGTTTTGCATAAATTTTTGATATAGCATACCTAATATACTTAAGAACAGGTATATAGCAACCTATGCCCCTGAAGCACACGAATTCAATACTATCCACACATATTTTCAAAAGGTGACATAATTGATTCTTTTGTTGTCTTAGTAAGTTTTAAGCCCTATAAATCCACAATAAACACAAGTTTAGGCCATTTATGAGTTCTTAACATCATTAGAACGTAGATAAGCACCTAAAACAGCTCTCACAACTTCATATAACACAAGAAATATAGCAAGAACAAGAGTAAAACAAAGATAACTCACCTTGATTGTCAACTGAATTGAGGTGTTGATATTTTTTATGATTTCTCCTCGATTTTTTTGATGGATCTTCGAAGTGTGGAGCTTATGGATCGAGGTCAGAGTGTCTAGAAGAGTTTAGAGTCCGTTTCATCCCTTATCTAAGTGGAAGAGTCGGTTTATAAGTGTGAAAGTACTAAAATACCCCTCAATGGCCTCCAGAAGTCACGTTTAGAAGAATGGACCGGTTGAAGTTGTTATAATCCGGTTCTTGGATGTTTTAAACCGGTTATTAGTAGGGATTGATCATGTTTAGAGTATGGATCTATGGTCCAAGGTTTTTGATAAAGTTTAATATGTATCTTTATTGTTTAAACTCAACTACTTTTGCGAATACATTCGAAAGTGGTAGAAAATGAGTTTGTTGTTATCTTTATGAAATTTTATATAATTAACCCTAGAAATAAGAGTCCGAGTACTCACTTAGAAATATGACATTATTGGACAATGAACTAAAGTACAAATTCCATTATACCCGACCGCATTTGGGACGAATAAGGTACTTACAAATCGAATGACTTAACAAAAGCTATCACTGAGACCCTGAATTTCATCATTGATGGTATTCACGAGTATCAAGATGCTTGACACGTGTTATCGGAATAAGAAAGGGTTATTTACTTGAATCATCAATCCAAATTGACTCAGCATACCCGCCGACTAAAACCCCGAGACTAACCGATAAACACGTCACTGATATTATTTACTGCTTATAGGCTTACCACTTGAACTTGGGGTTATGTTCAAATGCTTAGCCATTTCATTGACGTTAAATTAACTATCAAATAAGGTGAATCATGAAATGTCAAATTAATACTTGATAACAAGTAATGCATGAATCATATTATTCAAATAATAGCAGTTTCATGTCACATTGTCACATTTTTATACGATTAAGCATGAAGTCTTGCATGTTTTAAGATTAATATGCTATTATTGACTAGACCTTGAGAGTCTTTGGGCAGCACATGCCCAACATATATATACTGGGAAGGATTAGTGAACGCTACAACTAAAGTTTATCATGCGCTAACGGGCTGAAAGGCGGTGCAGTGTTGAAGAGAAAAGATGGTACAGAACCTACTGTCTTACTCCAATAATGTGCGATACCTATATATTAGCGCGCGTTATCGATCGACACTAGCGCGCTAATTCCGAAAAATAGCGTGCGCTACCTGCTATCGCCCACAATCCGGAAACAATCTGCCCTCACTGTCCTGCCGACCTAACACACCCGTAATAGCGTACGCTAGTCTTCCATTAGCGTGCGTTAATGCCTCAGTCCAGAGCCCAGAAAGCTCACTGCCCAGCAGGCCTAACACGCGCTAATGCACAAGAGTAGCGTGCGCTACTCGCACCTGGTTAGTGTGCGCTATCAGTGCAGTCTAGCGCACGCTAACTGCTACTATCCAGCATAAAATTCGCGAAATCCGGCCAGAACGAAAGCATACCAAAATCACAAAACCCAACAGTTACCAACTATGAACACTCCAATTGCCAATCATCACTATCCTCAAATTCAAATAACCACAATACAACAAGATAAATCCAAAATAACACACATAAAATACACGGTTATTACACCATACGGATAGCATTCTTAGATTTCAGGGCAGGATTTGTGTTCCGAATGATCTAGAGTTGAGGCAGAGAATTCTCCGAGAAGCCCATGCTACGCCTTACTCTATCCACCCCAAAACGAGTAAGATGTACAAGGACTTGAAGCGAAATTTTTAGTGGAATAATATGAAGAAGGATGTCACAGAGTTTGTACTATGGTGTTTGACGTGTCAACAAGTCAAGATTGAACATCAACGATTGGCGGGGTTGTTGAATCCACTCCCCATTCCCGAGCGGAAGTGGGAAGATATCTCACCACCTCGGTCTGACCGAAGAGTCTTAACACGATTACCTGTTTGATTTTCAACTAGGGCTTTAAATTTCATGAATTTATCAAAAGCTTCAGATTTATGTTTCATTAAGTACACAAACTCATACCTAGTATGGTCATCAGTAAATGTAATGAAATACTAAAAGCCATCTCGTGCCACTTAGGGCCAAAGACGTCGGTATGGATCAATCCAAGTTTTTCAGCAGCTCTTTCAAAAGTCCCTCCGAAGGGTAACTTAGTCATTTTGCCTTGAAGGCAAGATTTACAAATTGGATAGCGATCTGATCCCAATGGACCCGTAAGGCCATCTTTTTCCATCTTATGAATCTTGGTCTGACCAATATGACCAAGTCTAAGATGCCACTTAAGTGCTTGGTTTGTTTCATCCCTACCACACTTCCTAGTTATAGTGTTCACGGTTGTTTTATTCTTTAGATTCAAATGGTATAAAACATTTAATAATATAGCAGTACCGACCAATTTATTTCTGAAATAAATACGACAGGATCTATCTCCTATAAAGAAGTGAAATCCCTTTCGGTCCATGACCGGAATTGATACAATATTTTTATGCCTCTTGGGTAATACAAGTGCATCTTCCAAAGTAAGAATAAAACTGGATTCTAAATCCAACAATAGTGATCCGATGTCAGTAGCCTCGACACTATGCCCGCTGTCACCTATCACCATCACTTCTCCAGCTCCAAGCTTTCTACTTCGTTCCAGATCCTGATTCATTATACATATGTGAGAACTCGCACCAGAATCAAGTATCCAAGAAGTATAATATACAGTTACAGAACAATTTGTTTCCAAAACCAGTAGTTCCGTACCTGAAGGCGCATTTCGGTCAAGTTTTGGACAGTACCTTCTCCAGTGGCCTAACTCACCGCAGTTGAGGCATTTGTCCATTTCCCCCTTACTCTTTTGAACCATTGAGGCCTTGCCCTTATCTTTCTGAACCCCTCATTTGGGCTTGAACTTCTTCTTGCCCTTTTTCTTATTGTTATTTGATCTCCGAGGCCCAGAAGAAATGACAAGTGCAGCCTCCTTAGGCCTAGTCTTCATCTGAGACTGTGCTGTACTCAGTTTATTCATTAGCCCAGCTAAGTTGCAAGCAATCTCGTTGCAGTTGAAGTTCATCATAAACTGAGAGAAGGAGTCAGGAAGTGACTGTAGGATGAGGTCGATCTGGAGAGAAGCACTCATCCTAAAATCAAGAGCCTCCAATCTCTCGATCATGGATATCATTTTGAGGACATGATCCCTAACTTTCTCACTTTCCTTCACCCGAGCACCAAACAACTGCTTCGATATCTCATAACGAGAAGTTCGACTGTGCTCCCCATATAGTTCAGTAAGATGTGCCAGAATCGCTCTTGAAGGGGGCATGTTTTCATGGGACCTCTGAAGCTCATTGTTCATAGAGGTCATCATGAAAGCACGAACCCTGACATAATCCTTAACCCATTTCTCATGGGCATCAACTTTTTCCTGATTAGCCTTGGTCCTTGCAGGAGCCGATGGGATGTCCGCCTCCAAGACGTATCCCAGCATTTCCATACTGAGGACTATCCTCGGATTTCGGAGCCAGTCCACGAAGTTTGGTCCAGTTAGAGTGTTCTTTTCAAGTAAAATTGCGAGTGGGTTCATTGTCATTTTGAGAGATATTGTTAACTGCAGAGAATAATTTAAGATTCGTTGGTAATTGTTTAATTATGATCCGTGTAAATAATTTAAGGACTTTCTTTATTCATAACTCGGCTCTCACTATTTTATCGGCATTTGCACACTCCCATGTGAAATCCGGAAGTACGGTTGACTTGATAGTGGTGACCGAGTTCATTACAAAGTTTAATAGAGGGCAACCCATACGGTTTATATTCTATCATTCTTTATAAAGTGGTGTCTAACACCAACCCATCTAATGGATGATTTGATCTTCTTTTTACCCCAAGTTCACTTGTCCTCAACCCATTCGATTTATATGGCTCGCTGAACTATCTAAGTTTAAACCGTCAACTCCTATTAGTCTGACAATTGAATCTTACCTGACAACTCATCGGTTTCTAGGGGTTTGACTTGTCACAACCAAAAGCATCTAATACACTCTAGGAATTTATCAACCTTCCCCAAAAATATTACCCCGACATACTCGGAAGAATAATATTCCGGTTTAGATTTCAATTTTCCATGAGTTTGACGGAGGGTAGGAAACCTCGTAACCTTTATAACTTAGTGTTTATAAGTGGGAGTATTAACGCGATTATATGTTATACTTTGCACATTAATCCGTTTATAACCATGGTTTGTCGGTTTGTTTGTCATACAATATGAAAACATACACAACCTAAAACTAATAACATGCAGTTCATGGGCCGTTCATAGAACAAAAACATCGTAATCTAAATACATGTCTTCGGTCTTGAATCTTCGTCTTCTCGAACGGATCTTCCTCCATTACATATAAATTTTACATTTGAAAAATTGCATCCTATACAAATTTTCTAGTAAACTAAATAGGGTCAAAATGGACTTTACAACCCAATCAAACAAAACAACCGATTCAAAACTAGGTCCATGAACTACATCTCCATTCAAAATTAATGCAAAAATTACATTAAATAAATGGTAAAAATGATTAATCTAAATATTGATCTAATCAAAAAAAATAATCTAACAATTAGAATTAATCCAATTAATTCACTTAACCGTTAATTTTAATTTGTTCTAGATAAAATAAATATTTCATTAAATTAATTCCCTTAAAATAAAATTACCATAATTATATTTTAGTCAAATTAAATCTAATTTAATTTGCGGAAAATTAATTTACCGAACGAAATATAAAAACAGAGTCGGAAAACACAAGGCCCAAGCCAAGCTCATGTAGAAATTGGTCACAAACACCAGCCCAACTCAATTTCAAATTGTCGCCAGTGAACCGGCACCCAGTCTGAAATGGTCTGGTCATTTTTCCGGCTCATTTTTCGTCTCGAATTCAAAAATAATATTTTTCTAATTTCTATATTACACAATTAAATCAGTTTTTCAAAAGAAAAATAGATTTATATTGTAACATAAAATCATGAAAAATAATTTTTAGATGAACAATTAAACATCAACAATTAAAACAATTATGATTTTAAATCATAAAAAATAACCAAGCGTTGCAAATATAAATATCGAATATACAATCGCATAGACCTCGCTCCGATACCACTGTTGGGATTCGGTAAATAAAAATGAGATACGCAGCGGAAAAATAAACCGATCCAATCGGATAAAACCAAACCCCAAAAACGGACCGATCAAGCATCATATAAACGAATAAAAATAACGAGGATGATAATCAAAGAATACTTACCCTCGTAGTCCTTTGATAATATAATCTTCGAAGGAAAAACCCGAGCAAGCATTTTCCCGGTTACCGACACGAACACGAATCAAATCCGTTGTAGCTTGTTGAATGATCCAACACCGAAAATGCCGAATGTCTCTACTCCATACGCGTCGCATATTGATCGGAAAAATAAAATATCAATTCGTTCTAAAAGAACACGGCTATGAATTGATACAATATTTTTCTTTTCTTCTCTTCTTCCTTTTCTTTCTCTCTAAGATGAACAAGAAAATAAATTTTCTCCCTCCCCAAATTAGCTCACGGCCAGCATAATCCTTTTGGTGTGTATGTGTATTTTCAATTTGCACCATAATGATAAGTCATATCATTATATAATGGAGATAGATCAAAATGATGAGATATGAAATCTCATCCTTTTGTCCTCAATCCAATAAATAATTAAACACACCACACACACTACGTGGAAAGAAATTGGGGGGGGGGGGGGCTACATTGTTTGGTGAGAAAACGAGACGAGCCACTCGGTTCGTGTACCGGACGTTCGCGTATCAAGTCTATTAAATACACTTCATTTTATCCCAAATGTATTTATACTTAATTAATTAATCTAATTAATTAATTTTATCAAATACAAAATTATAATAATATATTTTCAAGAAATAATTATTTATGAATTAAATTAATCACCCGGTAATTAATTTCAATTCACTAGACTGCTTGATTTATCGAATAAATCAAATTAGATATCTAATATCCAATATTAATGAAGAGATAGTAAATACATATTTATCCATGAAATATCCTTGTGCGTGACTCCGTAGGTCCATCTTAATCGGAAATGGGAGGAACCAAGGAGTACGGGTAACACTTAGACAGTCTAGTGCTTCGTACCGTAACCCAACTAAGAACGAATGATCGGATCATTCAAAAACCATTATGTCGTGAATACCGTATACGTATAAAACCTTCAATCATATGTCCCGGTCAAGTATTAGGGTCACGGTAAAGTCAAACCCTACTATAACTTGACTCTATGCTTTCTGTTAATGAAAACCGAGATCATCGTGCTCTCGTGTATCAAATACAACTAGCTCTAAATGCTTTGGCCAAAGACTTATGATCTCATTTGCCATTAAACGCATAGGACATTTACCTGCTCACTTACAGAAGAAAGAATTCTATCTTGGTATTCAGTAGAGACTGCTACTTGCCCACTAAATTGCATTTCAAGGTTGACCCCATCTACCGACGATTGGATCGAACTACTCTAATGACAAACTTAATGTCACAAGCACATCTCCTACTGAAACCTCAAGCCAAAGGTCCACGTATACCTATCACAACCTTTCGATTCAGTCATTGACAAACCATGAGTCATATCCATGTGACCGAATCGAGGTGAGTCGTGTTCGAGTATACTAATCTCATTAGCATACCTATAACGTGTGCTCCCACGAACTCTTAGTGAAGATAGGCACTCTACATGTCAAAATATACGTTATACAAATCTTGGCTAAACTTATTGCCCAATTAAGTTTTATCGACTTGCGAACTTAGTTAAGCATTCGAGCTCTAAACACTTCCAGTGCCTATCTCCTTATCTCCATAAGGAGTAAAATGTTTTCTCTCAAATGCAAGGACTTCTATATACCAAATCACAGTGCCAGTGATATACAATAATATAGAAATAATAATTGCCTTACTAAATATTCATAATTACAATACAAATGCTCTCACTCTATCATCCTCTGAGTGGCATTCGGGGGCATATTCCTAAAAATATATACATATATTATCTCATTTCGGTGCGTTGTGATTCGAAAATTGTGTTGTGCTAAGTGTTTGTTGCCTTAGGGTGGATTATTGTGATATCATTGGTGTATTGTGTTGTGTGAGTTGAATGTGTGGTCATAGTCCAACCGTGATGTTTGGACGAGGTCTACAATGACACATGGCTTGTGATCATGGTGGTTAGGACACGGCGAGTGATCGGTCCAACCGTGAGAGCCTAAGAAGACTTACAGTGATATATGGCAAGCGATCACGGTATCATGGATATGATTATGGATGTGTTTTGTTGCTTGATATTGTGATGTGTACCGTAGCGTACTGTTTTGTGAATGTGAAGTATTTGTCATAGTCCAGCCATGATGTTCAGACGAGGTCTACGGTGACACATGGCTTGTGATCATGGTGGTCAGGACACGGCGAGTGATCGGTCCAACCGTGAGATCCTACAAAGACTTACGGTGATACGTGGCAAGTGATCACGGTATCACGGATATGATTGTGGATGTGTGCTGCCAGGGTCGAGTACCTTGGACATGTTACCAAGATTTCGTATCTTGGGAGGTTATATTTTGTTGATTTTATGTCCGTCGAGGACACATGGTGTGGGTTGTGAACCCCGTAAATTATTGTTGGTTTTTATTTGAGAAAGTAAATCTTTGGGCTGTGACCCCTTTTGGTTTTTGAAAAGAGAAGGATTCGATAATCCTAATTGGTTTTCCGTTAAAACTCCCGAGGGTATTTTAAAACATTATATAAATTGTTCTCTTCAGTTGTGATCTTTCGAATTTGGAAAGTTTTACTCACACTCTCTGCCTCGGGAAGTATTTCCTTTCATTATATTTGAATCTTTGAGGATTTCCGATTATTATTATTCTGGGAATATGATTTGTATGACTCGTATTTGCACTTTGTACTTGTACTAGCAAAATAGTGGACTTTTGCTAACCCCCGAGAAATCGGGGGGTGTATGTCTGTTTTGCGTCCAGGTACATTCAGCTTTTGGGTAGCATAACACAGGGTTGGCACGAAGTATGATGAATGATGATCAATACTAATCACATGGGGACCCGTACGATGTTGTCTTGATTTAGTTGTAGTTATTTCCGCTGTAGTATTTTCCCTGTTGTATGGGAGCGTGTTGTATTTTGCCCCTGCGTGGGTATCTATTGTGATTGAGTTGTATGTATTAATGGAAAGACCTAATCGGTCTACTGGGTCATCATTTAGCCTTAAAGGCGATATTTTGATGTTTGATTTTAGTTACCAGCCTGGTAGATCCTTGAGGAAAGAGTCTACGGCGTGTAATATCCCTGAGTGGATTGGAGGTATTACACTAAGGACAAACGGTACATCTGTCCGAGGAAAAATCATGGCATACATTTTCGATCCAATGGCCGAAGCATATCTTGCTCATGCGGGCTCGCTCATCAGGAGTCGAAGGACTCTGAGATACTCAAATGAATGCCATGTGACATTGGTAAGAGTCCTTTCTTGGAGTCCTGCATATTGAACCTCTTCAATATTCTGTTAATGTAGGTACTTTCATTCAGACCAATCATTCTCTTTGAACTATCTCTATAGATTTTTATTCCAAGAATGTAAGCAGCTTCTCCTAAGTCTTTCATTGAGAAACAACTTCCCAACCAAGTTTTGACTGTCTGCAAGGTGGGTATGTTATTTCCAATGAGTAATATGTCATATACATATAAGACTAAGAAAACAACTATGCTCCCATTAACCTTCTTGTACACACATGGTTCATCTTCATTTTGAATAAACCCAAACTCTTTGACAATTTCATCAAAATGAAGATTCCAGCTACGAAAATCCCGCTTCAACCCATAAATGGATCTTTGAAGCTTGCAGACTTTTTTAGAATTTTCTAGATGAATAAAATCCTAATATTGTGTCACGTACACATCCTCGAGTAAGTTTCCATTAAGAAACATTGTTTTGACATCCATTTGCCATATTTCATAATCATAGTATGCGACAATGGCAAATAAAATTCTAATTGATTTAAGCATGACTACTGGCGAAAAAGTCCTATCATAGTCAACACCATGAATATATCTATAACCTTTTGCCACTAGTCTATAGACTTGTAGATTATCGTTCATGTCTTTATTCTTATTGAAGACCCATTTACACCCAATGGTTTTAACACCCTCATGTGGATCTATCAAGTTCCAAACTTGATTGTCGTACATGGACTCCATCTCTGACTTCATGACTTCTAGCCATTCCTCGGACTCTAGTCCTGAATCAGCTTCTGTATAGGTACTAGGCTCATCATTTATGATCGATGCGTCATCATCTATGATCGATGCGTCATCATCCTCTGTTACGAGATACCCATATCTCTCAGGTTCATGTCGCACCCTATCAGATCTGTGAGGGACTTGTGTGCTTTGAACTGGCTCTTCAACTGATTGTTGAGCCTGTTCAGTTTCCATCGATGAAGCAATGTGTTAGGCGTATTTTTATACGCTTATTTATCATTATTTTATATTCATTTGAAGTGTAAATCTACATAAATGAGCTTTTAATGCACTGTTCTTTTATGTTTTGCAGGAAATTGGAGTCCGGAAGCTCGAACGACGAAAAACGGGCGAAAATGGTGATTTCTGGTCATGAGCCGCGGCACAAGAAAAGCGGGCCGCGGCACACGAAGGTAGCTAGCAGAGCGCCGAGCGGACTGTACCGGGGGCCGCGGCACAAGGATGCTGAGCCGCGGCCCAGGAGGAAAAATACGCGCACAGGCATAGGCGCTGAGCATGGTGAGCCGTGGCACAGATTAAGTGAGCCGCGGCCCACGGGGCGGTTTTTGATGTTTTAGCCGTGGTTCTGGGCCATTTTGAAGCCTGTTCCCAACCTAATTCCCGGACGCGTTTTGGAGGCTGATGATAGTTATAAATAGGGGTTCAAGGGCTGAAATCGAATCATCGAAGAGAGGATCGATCATCATCGAGGAATCAAGAAGAAGCAGAAAACACCAAGGAACAGAGCGCGGAAGCTAGAGAACGGAGGAATCTGAGTTCTTCGATTGCATTTTATCTTTATGCTTTCTTTATTTATTTTTGTATATTTATTTTCTAGCATGTCACGCTAAAACCATGTTCTAGGATTTTGATGAAACCGAAGTTTTGACGAATTTACTTTTGATTATCAATATAATTCCCTTTTCTATTGAGTTTTCCCCAATTGTTCTTAATGCTTTCAATTATGTGGCCTATAATTGAATTGTTTTAATTACGCAACTCGAATCGGGAGAGGGGAGTTGGTAGGAATATTGGTGAGAAACGTTTTATCTTATGAGATAGGAATATACTCATAGGAACTACGTGGCCTGTCTGAAGATTCCGTGCTTTTTGCCTATTGTCGAATTAATCCACCTAGGAATAGAGTGTGTTATTCGCCTTAGAAAAATCTATTGACCTCGGGAGAGGCGGTAAAGTATTTTAGTAACCTTTGCCTTCAATAAATTGGGAAGTCATTAAATTCATATAATCGAGAGTAATTCGGATAAACCGAGGTGGATTCACAATCCTAAATTTATTCCTTATTTGATTTTCTTTCTTCAAACAATCGTTTTTACTGTCTATTCTTTTATTAATTTTATTTAATTATTACTTGCACCTAAAACTTCGACAGTTCAAATAAAATTAGAGTACTCATAAATCGGTAGTTAGTAAGACAGTCCTCGTGGGAACGATATCTTACTCATCTCTTTATTACTTGTTTACGATAACGTGCACTTGCGTTCACCGAATTTCGCAACAAGTTTTTGGCGCCGTTGCCGGGGACTGATTTTTCGCTAATATCATTACCAAGCGACTCTAATTTTAATTTGAAGTTTTTTTGTCTTTAGTCTCTATATTTTTATTTTATTTTTCATTATGTTTTCCTTTGATTATCGTGACCCTTGGCATTTCATAAATTTCGATGTTCTTAATAATTTGCCTAATAGGGTCAGTCAGCCCCCTCCCCCGAAATAAAAGACCATGCTTCAGCAATGTGTAGACGCTCTCAAAAATCCTGATAGTACCACTCTTGAGCGAGAATGTGCAAGTCATGGTCTTGAGATTCACTATGGTTATTTTTCAGCTCATCGATTTAGTAGTGAAGTTTAGGGGGAGGTTGAGAAGAAAGACATGCTGAGTTTTAGGGTCGATCCCCCAGCACCTGATAATTACATAAAGTGTGATGATCTTGTAGACGAAGTTACCATTGATGATGTTTCCAAAGAAATTTCATTAAATTGTCATCAAACTTCGAATAATAAGGTGAACACTTTTGTGCCTAAAATTTTATTAATGGTGCCACGCATAATTTTTCCTAAATATATATTGGGAGAGATTGACCCCATTACTTTTGATTTTGCTGAGGCTGATTCTTTGAGTTCTAATGAGGTTGTTCATGATATGTCTTTATTATTTACCCATTCGAACTCTGCTTATTTTTTCATACCTTATAATTATTATATTCTTCCATTATTTTTTGGTTGTCCGGATAATTATTCTTACTCATTATTTTTGGCAACCAGGCATGAACCAAAGCCTCCCTTGTGAAATAAGAGGCTTATAGATTGCAAGAAGGGGGTATTTGGCAATCTCCCAAGAAATAAGCCACGTTAATTTTTTATTTGCCACGTCGTGCTCAAGACGTAAAATAGAGCGCTTGATGGGAGGCAACCCGTCATTTTTACTTGCTCTCTAGTTAGTTGTTTTATTAGTTTTTTCATTAATAATTTTTTCTTTGTCTTTTTATTTCGTTTGGATTCGTGTATTCTTGTTGGCCCTTATTTCTCTAATATTTTTTTATAACCCCAATGAGTTATCATCCTTCATATTCTAGTCTTTATCGACCTAATGTGTAGTTATTTCATGACTAGAGACTAAGTTTGGGGGTCCCTGGTGATGTTGGGCATTATTTGAAGTATGGATTGACAGACGATTCCACTCAGACATGTGCTGGCGTTCAAGAAGACATTTGGAATAAAATTCACTTTTCCTTATCTCTTTTATTTTCACATGAGTTTTATTGTTGATGATTTTATATGTAGTGGAATAAATTGAAGCATGCGATATTTTCTTAATTTTTCTTGGTTATAAATTGCGATTTCATCATTGCTTTATTTTTCTTGCATGCTGTTGTTGGTATTTGCAAAAAAAAAACGTGAATTTTTCGTGAATTTTTCGTGCTCCTCTGTGTAAAACTAATGTTATGATACTGATTTCTCTTTAAAAAAGCGGTTGAATTTTGGTCGAGTTTGCAGTCAGTGATATCTGTTTCCTCTGAGTATTCATTTAAGTCTATAATTTTCGTTTTTGTAGAAATCTTAGCAGATAAGAAAGGAGGCATACGTGTTTTCAAATCACCGTCTATACGTTTGGTTATACTTTTCGCGTGGCTAGTCGTCCAGTAACATGAGTCTTGTGGGCACTTAAAGTGAGTTTAGAGTCGGACAGTTTTTCCCAAAAAGTCGAGATATTATACATTACCGATGATGGGAAGTCTAGTAACCGGGGGTATTCACGTGACCTGTTGTTTACTCTCGCATAAAACGACAACCCTGAATAGACTAATGATTTAGAAATATCGCATTACCGATGATGGGAAGCCTAGTAACCGGGGGTATCCACGTGACCCGTTGTTTACTCTCGCGTAAAACGGCAACCTTGACATCGGGAATTGCTATTCGAGTTTTTTCTCCGCTGTAGAGGGGGACTTAGTAACTAGAAGCATCCATGTGCCCCATGAGTGTCTTTTACGTCAAACGGTTCCCCAATACATGAGAATGAAATTCCACCCTAGGATTACCCCGATGAAACATCCCGAGATCCGAACCTAGTGGTTAATTCGAATCTTTATTATGATCATACATAGGGGAATGCTGTCCGAGGAGTAATTTTGATGATGAAACTCTTAAATTTTGCCACTAGACTGTGGGACTGGGCGACTTGGCTTGTTTATTCTAACCCTTCATATTGGCGGTCGATTAAATTCACGCTTGTTAATCTTTGAGCTTGATTTTCTTCATGAACGATTGATTAGCGCTGAAAATGGTTACTTTGTGGAATCAGTATCCTGGATGTGACTCACTATTACGATACTTGTATTGTTCTTCGAGATTTTCAGGGTAGTATTGATTAAGTTGAGCACTATGGATTTGCACGATTATTCACGATTTGAAATTAATTTTTGCTTGAGGACAAGCAAAGGCTCAAGTTTGGGGGTATTTGTTAGGCGTATTTTTATACACTTATTTATCATTATTTTATATTCATTTGAAGTGTAAATCTGCATAAATGAGCTTTTAATGCACTGTTCTTTTATGTTTTGCAGGAAATTAGAGTACGGAAGCTCGAACGACGAAAAACAGGCAAAAACAGTAATTTCTGGTCATGAGCCGCGGCACAAGGAAAGCGGGCCGCGACACACGAAGGTAGCTAGCAGAGCGCCGAGCGGACTGTACCGGGGGCCGCGGCACAAGGATGCTGAGCCGCGGCCCAGGAGGAAAAATATGCGCCCATGCATAGGCGCCGAGCATGGTGAGCCGCGGCACAGATTAAGTGAGCCGCGGCCCACGGGGCGGTTTTTGATGTTTTGGCTGCGGTTCTGGGCCGTTTTTGGAGCCTGTTCCCAACCTAATTCCCGGACGCGTTTTGGAGGATGATTATAGTTATAAATAGGGGTTCAAGGGCTGAAATCGAATCATCGAAGAGAGGATCGATCATCATCGAGGAATCAAGAAGAAGCAGAAAACACCAAGGAACAGAGTGCGGAAGCTAGAGAACGGAGGAATCCGAGTTCTTCGACTGCGTTTGATATTTATGCTTTCTTTATTTATTTTTGTATCTTTATTTTCTAGCATGTCAGGCTAAAACCCTGTTCTAGGATTTTTATGAAACCAAAGTTTTGACGAATTTACTTTTGATTATCAATATAATTCCCTTTTCTATTGAGTTTTCCCCAATTGTTCTTAATGCTTTCAATTGTGTGGCCTATAATTGAATTGTTTTAATTACGCAACTCGAATCGGGAGAGGAGAGTTGGTAGGAATATTGGTGAGAACCGTTTTATCTTATGAGATAGGAATATACTCATAGGAACTACGTGGCCTGTCTGAAGATTCCGTGATTTTTGCCTATTGTCGAATTAATCCACCTAGGAATAGAGTGTGTTATTCGCCTTAGAAAAATCTATTGACCTCGGGAGAGGCGGTAGAGTATTTTAGTAACCTTCGCCTTCAATAAATTGGGAAGTCATTAAATTCATATAATCGAGAGTAATTCGGATAAACCGAGGTGGATTCACAATCCTAGATTTATTCCCTATTTGATTTTCTTTCTTCAAACAATCATTTTTACTGTCTATTATTTTATTAATTTTCTTTAATTATTACTTGCACCTAAAACTTCGACAGTTCAAATAAAATTAGAGTACTCATAAATCGGTAGTTAGTAAGACAGTCCTCGTGGGAACGATATCTTACTCATCTCTTTATTACTTGTTTACGATAATGTGCACTTGCGTTCACCGAATTTCGCAACACAATGTCTTCTTGCGATTCTTGAGTTTCCTCGAGAATTACTCTTCTCCCACTGTTTTTTTTTGAAGTTATAAATTCCCTTTCTAATAAAACATTTCGAGCAACAAAACACTTTGTTCTCTGTGGGCTTATAAAAGTAGTATCCTTTATTTCCTTAGGATATCCCATAAATAAAAATCTTTCATATTTGGCTGCCAGTTTGTCAAACACTTGGCGCCTTGCGAATGCTTCGCAACCCCATATCATTAGAAAAGACAAGTTTGGTCTCTTACCAGTCCATTTCTCAAATGGTGTCATTTTAGCTGCTTTAGATGGAACACGATTAAGGGTAAATGTTGCTGTTTCTAAAGCATGGCCCCAAAATGATAATGGAAGTTCCATTCGACTCATCATGGACCGAACCATATCTAATAAAGTTCGATTCCTCCTCCCGAACACTCTGTTATGTTGAGGTGTTCCAGGAGGAGTAAGTTGTGAAACAATTCCACAACTCTTACGATGATCATCGAATTCTTGGCTTAATTATTCACCACCCTTATCCTATCGAAGGGCTTTAATTATGCAAGTTGATTTTGTACTTCACTCTGGAATAGTTTGAACATTTCAAAAGATTCATGTTTATGCTTCATAAGATAAAAATATTCATACCGGCTAAAATCATCGGTAAAAGTGATGAAGTATTGGTATCCGCCTCTCGCATGAGTGCTAAGAGGTCTGCATACATCAGTATGTACTGGGCCTAATAGATCACTAGCCCTTTCTCCATGACCGGTGAAAGGATTCTTCGTCATCCTGCCCAATAACCAAGTTTCGGATATCCCATATGAAGCATAGTCAAAAGAGTCTAAAAGTCCATCGTTATGGAGTTTAGAAATGCGTTTCTCGTTTATATGACCAAGTCGACAGTGCCACAAGTAAGTCAGATTAGAATCATTGCGCTTAGGTTTCTTGGTTGCAATGTTATAGACTTCAAAGTGTTGGACTCATCTAGATCAATATTGTAAAGACCAGTATATAACTTTGCAGTACCATAAATCAAGTCATCAAACAAAACACGAATAATCTTATTCTTAATAAGAAAATTGTAACCTTAACAATCTAATGTAGAAACTGAAAATAATATTCCTATTCATAGCAGGAATATAATAGCAATTGTTTAAAACTAACAAAAGCACATTGACTAAAACTAGATCATAAGTTCCTACGGCTAATGCAACAACTCTCGCTCCATTGCTGACTCTTGGATCCATTTTCCCTTTCTTCATCTCTCTACTGCTTCTCAACCCCTGCACATTTGTACAAATGTGAGATCCACATCCAGTATCCAATACCCAGGAGTTAGAAGTAGACAAGTTAATTTCTATAACAAATATACCTGTGGCAGTCTCACTGCACTTAGTATGCTTTAGCTATTCCAAGTAAACCTTGCAATTTCTTTTCAAATATCCTAGTTTATTGTAATGATGGAAATTTCCATCTTTGGGCACTTTAGCCTTGAAAACTGGCTTAGTTGGATCTCTAGCTTTGGCAAGTTTTTCTTTACCTTTACCCTTTCCTTTGTTCTTGAAGGACTTCCCTTTGCTGACCATCAACACGTGGCTTGGTTTTTTCTTAATATTTTGCTCAGCCGTTTGAAGCATTCCAGGTCAGCAATGGACTTCTCCATCTCATTTATATTATGATTTATAATGAACTGACCGACACTATAAGGCAATGAGTTTAGGATCACATTCGTGGAGTGCTCATTTGAAAGTGGAAAAACAAGCCTATCAAGATGATCAATTTATCCTTTCATATTGAGTGCATGAGCACTGACAGATGTCCCCTCAACCATCTTGCAAGAATACAAGGCTTGAAAGGTCTCATACCTCTCTTGCCTAGCGTGCTTTGAGAAAGTTTCCTTGAGGTGAGCAATAAGCTCATAGGCTTCCATTTCTTCTAGATTCTTCTGAAGTTCTGGACAAATGGTAGCAAATATAAGACAACTGACATCAATGGAATCATCACAATGTTTCTTCCATTTGTATTTTGTTGCTTTGTTAGCATTGTCAGCAGGCTCATCGAGAATTTCATCCTCAAGAACATACAACTTACTTTCTTGCTTGAGAACTATTCTCAAACACCAGATCCAATCCAGATAGTTGCTGCCGTTTTCTTTGAGTTTGTCCTTCTCAAGGACGGATCGCAGTGAAATGGTGGATGTGTTGTTTAAACAAAATACACTCAATTTTACGTTTGTAATTTTGGTGGGCTAAGACCCCATTTTGCACAATTCTAAACTCATCTTTGGCATGACACCTAGAATTGAGCTACTTTAGGTGGATACTCTTTATCTACATCATATGTAACTCTTAGATTATGTTTATGGGATTTGGCATCTTATCCCAAAGCATGTTATAATCCCATCTTATGCCTTAAGGTTCAAAACTATTTTGAATTCTTAATTCATTAAAACACATAGGTATCACCATTACCTATCCTACCTTACTAAGATAATCCGAGCACCCAGCTTTGGTATGACCTGCTCAAGATGATCGAAGTCTTGATAGGTGTTTTAATTGAACGGCATTAAAAAAAATTAACGAGGGGTTTTATCCTATGTTGCATGTGTATGTTGGCTACCATACATCTAAACATACATCGCATCACATACATGTATAATTTAAACATACACAACATCACATGGCATAAAAAACATAGAACCGTGTATAGCATGACCATAATCCTAACGTGATTTTCATTGATCTTCCAAGTCCTTGGAACGTCATACGCGATCAATTGGCTCATCGAGTTCGCCCATCGTCTCCTTATTGTCTTCATTACATTAATGAAAAGTTTACTACATTAGTAAAGTAAATTACAAGAGGGCAAACAACATGCAGACCATAAATAATAATAATAATAATAAATTAAAAGACGACTCATAGGACGTAAGTGTAATAACTGTATTTTTCATGAATTTTGACTTTGGCGTTCTTTCACTTTTGTCGCTCTTGTAAGTGCCTATTGAGATGTTTTTGATTCTAGAGTTTCGTATCCTTCGGAACATATTCGTATTGATCGGACTTTGCAACGGTATTATTGAATAAAATAGATAGTACATGCTAGGCGTGAGCTAACGCAGCGCGCGCTAGCTTCACCAGTAGCGCAAGCTAATGGTCCGCGTTGGGCAGAGGAAGTACCCGAGTTCTGCTATCTAGACTAGCAGTTAGCGTACGCTAGGCGTGAGCTAACGCACACTATCGGAGTTGAGTAGCACGCGCTAGCATCGCCTGTAGCGTACGCTAATTACTCGGGTGTGGCAGTGGCAGTAGGTTGGGTTCTATTCTCTGCACGAACAGTTATCACACGCTAGGCGTGAGCTAACGCATGCTAGCGGTGTTGCGTAGCTCACGCTAGTGCTAGATGTAACACACGCTAGTGGGTTGGGCAGTGAGTTTGGAAGTTCTGCATGGTAGCAGTTAGCGCATGCAACGCTATTGGTAGTGCACGCTATCGACACAGGTCAGAGGCTACTGGACTACGGGGTGACCCCGTTAGCGCGCGCTATACTCGGGAATTAGCGCACGCTAAATAAACCTAGTATATATGTTGGGTCAGCCGCATTCTTCGCCATTTCCTTCTGATTTCTTACTCCTCCGGCGAGAGCACGCAATAGAGGCGATCTTGAGGTGATTTGGAACAATTTTTCATCATCAATCACCATCTTTAGTTAGATGACAAGGATTTTACAACATCTAATCCGTTCCTTCTCTCCGAATCAAGGTAAATTCCTTATAACCCTAGTTTGGGGAATTTTTGGGGAATTTTCTTAGATCCATCCGATTTATCCGTTTTGAAGCTTGAAATCCTTAAAATTATGATGTATCTACCCCGTACCCACGTTTCCCTTACGATTATCAGAATGTTTTTGTGTATTACTTGAAGTGGAGAGGATTTGGATGATTTTCAACATCTGTGTGAATACTTTGAAGATTTATGAATCGTGAAAAGGGGGTTTCGGGAGTGTTCCTTGAGAATTGAGTATTGATGATTGATTATCGTATTTCCTTACAAATCGTTTAGGCCCAAAAGTGCGTTCTTGGACCTCTCAAGCTTGAACACCATTTTCACTTCGGTTCTAATGTCTCAAAGGCAAGTAGATGTTTATGATTGTACATTCTCGACTTTGAAAGTGAGGTATATAAATCGTGTGATTGTATATATTCACTATGGGATGGTCCGACGGGGCCTCAGAGGGTTCCGTTCCCGTCGGTGTGGTTTCACGAATATTTTGGGGTTAACCACTCTGGGAGGGTCCAACGGGACCTCAGAGGGTTCCATTGTCGTTGGTGCGGTTCCATGGTTAATCACGTATGTATTGAAATGTGATATTATAAGATTTTAGTTATTCCGGAATACTAGTCTTGAGTTTGATGAAATGATGATTACATTTACTTTATTGTCGAGAAGTATCATGTTTCATACTCGATATACTTGTACTAGCTATTCGACGGCTAACCCATTTTGGGGGAAATACCTTTCATGTATTTCAGGATCTAGGAGAGGAGAAAGGCGTGTACCGGATCGGCACAAATATGATGGGCAAGGGTGATGCTGTGTCTTGATTTTATCTGTGTTTGTACTTTGTTCCATTCGGTATAGTTGTAGTTGGAATGGTTTGAATACTCGAGTAATGTTTCAGACGTTCATGATGTTGTGGCCTGTGTTGCCCTGAGTTTTATTTCCCGATGTATAGTATTATGTCGGATTGATTATTACATTGGCGTCATTCTTATTGCCTTCTATTGGGATTATGTTTAGACCTCATCGGTCGAAATTAATGGTTCTACGTAATTATTAGCCTTGTGGGGCCCACGGAGGGGTTCACGGTGCTGTAATATACCCTGGATGACTCGGGGGTGTTACAGAATATGGTATCAGAGCTTAAGTTTATGGATACCTAGACTGTCGGTCTTTTGGGTCGAAATTGAGTTATCGTTCGAATACAGTATCACTATATTGCCATCATCTCGGTGCGACCGGTACTAGTAAGTCCTTTTACTCTTCTTATATTTTTCCGAATCGCATTGCTTTTGATTTGGTATTCTTGGGAATCGGTCACCTCGATGATGGGCGATTTGAATTATACTTATGTATTTTGTGAATCCCTCAGAATGTCTGTTGACAGGGGTCGAGGACGAGGCCGTGGTCGTGGATTCGGGCGAGGACGTGGTGCGGATGCTTCCCTCAGTTCCGTTGTGGGGTCGGCTACCCCTAGTTTATCTAACTCAGTGCATTCTGATACCGAGAGTCAACATGACCAGTCGACCGGTTAAGGGAATAATGCAGATGTTGGGGTTACGAATGTTCTTTAACAATTGGCAAATCAGATGACTGTCCTGGCCCAAGCTGTTCAACTAAATAATCCTAATCCGATAACTGATGTTTTACTCCGCAGTTCAGCGGTGCTACTGACTCAGCGGGTTAGGAGAGCTGGCCTTTTGAATTGGAGTAAGTGTTTCAAGCGGTTGACTGTCCGGAAATGAGGAAGGTACCGATTGCTCAGTACATCCTTACTAAGGAAGCCGCGACTTGGTGGAAAGCTATTAAGCCACAAGATCATGCTGCTACATGGGACGAATTTAAGGATCTACTGGAGGTTGAGTATTGTCCCTGGCCAGAGCAGGAAAGCAGGATCCGAGCCTTTTTCAAAGCTAAGCCGCAGAACATCCCAATCTCTCAGGCGATAGTGGAATACAACCAACAACTGATTCATGTGAAGAATCAGGTGCATGGTGAGCGTGACAAGATTCGCCACTTCGACATGCGGATAAATATGGATTTACAGTGTTATATGGCCGGGCTTGCTTGCACTACTCTGAAAGAATACCGGGATAAGGCTTCGGCATATGACATGTTGTGCCCCCACAATGACACCCCAGACGAGCCGAAGAAGCAAAAGACCACCGATAATTTTTCTGGTTCTAAGGGCGGTAACTTTCAGAGACCTCAGTCAGCTAACCGTCCTGTCGGGTAGCCTTCACATTCTCTTAAGGGGAAGAAGAGTTTCCGTTCTGCTTCAGGCACCTCAAATTGTCCGATAATCTGTTTTAACTGTGGCCATCCAGGCCACATCAGTGTGGAGTCCAATTTTCCACCTCTGAAATGTCACTCTTGTGGTCAGATGGGGCACAAGGCAGTTTATTGCCCCGAACAAGATCATACATTTGATACTTGGGCTTCTGCCCCAGCGCTTAGAGATTAGAGTATGAATCAACGACAATCAGTTAGCCAGTCACAGTAGGGTTATGGCAGAGGCATGGGATGGAGTCAGACCGCTAGAGAGGGAGATTCTGGCGTCGGTTCGGCACACCCATGAGTTTATGAGATGCGTCGAGCAGATGAAACTGATGCGACGGTGGCCTCAGGTACCATTCATATCCTATCTCATCCAGTTCGAGTACTTTTTGATTCTGGTGCTACACATTCTTTCATCTCCTTAGATTGTGCACGCCGTTTGAATATAAATTGTATGACTGCTTGCGATCCTTTCATTGTGAAACAGCCTAGCGGGGATAGAATCGTGGGGAATCAAGAGATTAAAGATTATCCGGTAAGCATAGCAGGTATTAATTGGTTATCGAATTTGATTGCGGTTGATATCAAGGGCGAGGATTTGATCCTCGGTGAGGACTGGTTTGAGAGTCACCAAGCGATCATGAATCACCGCACTAAGGTTTTCACTATGTTGACTAAAGATGGTTCCGAGTATTCGTTCATGGGACGTAAATCGGGTCAACCTAAGTTGCTTATCAGCGCCATGAAGACCGTAAAACTCTTGAGGTTGCATGGGCTATTGGTGTTATGACTTTAAGTCGGAAGGAAATGATGTCGATTTCTCTTCGATTCCAGTTGTTAATGAGTATCCAGACGTTTTGCAGACGATCTTCTAGGATTACCGCCAGACTGAAAGATAGAGTTTTCCATTGATCTAGATCCTAACGCGACTACGATTTCTAAGGCTCCTTATCGGATGGCACCTTTAGAGATGCAAGAATTGAAGAATCAGTTGGGAGAACTATTGGAGAAAGGGTACATTAGACCGAGCACTTCGCCTTGGGGCACACCTGTTCTTTTGTGAGAAAGAAGGGTGGTTCACTACGTTTCTGCATCGATTACCGTGAGCTAAACAAGGTGACCATCAAGAAAAAGTATCCATTACCTCGTATAGATGACTTATTTGATCAGTTGTAGGGAGCTGCAGTATTCTCAAAATTTGATTTTAGATCAGGGTACTACCAGCTCCGCGTGAAACAGTCTGACGTTCCGAAAACTACCTTTCGGACGAGATACGGACATTATGAATTTGTGGTCATGCCGTTTGGACTGACTAATGCACCGACATTATTCATGCAGCTAATGAACAAGATATTCATTAAATACCTTGACAAATGTGTGGTCGTTTTTATTGTGATATCTTGATTTATTCTCGGAATGAGAAGGAGCATGCCCGGCACTTGCGTTTGATACTAGATGTTTTGAGAGCCGATCACCTTTATGCGAAATTCTCAAAATGTGAGTTCTGACTAAAGGAAGTTATGTTTCTCGGCCATATGGTTTTGGCCGAAGGGGTTTGTGTAGACCCGCAGAAGATTGAGGCAGTTCTAGATTAGGCACTGCCTAATGATGTTAAGGAAGTTTGTAGCTTTTTGGGTCTTATTGGGTATTACTGTTGGTTTGTCGAGGGGTTCTCGAAACTCGCTCGGCCGCTTATGCAATTACTTCAGAAGACAGAAAAGTTTGTTTGGATTGCTGAGAGACAGCATAGCTTCGATGAGCTGAAGAGACGTTTGACCTCAGTGCCGATCTTAGCTTTACCACAGGGTAGTAAAGAATTTGCAGTTTGTAGTGATGCTTCAGGACAAGGGCTTGGATGTGTGCTTATGAAGCACGATAAAACGATAGCCTTTGCATCACGGAAGTTGAAGCCGTATGAGAAGAACTATCCTCCTCATGATTTGGAATTAGCCGCAATTGTTTTCGCACTTAAGATTTGGCAGCATTATTTGTATGGCTCTTCGTGTCAGATTTATACCGACTACAAGAGTTTGAAGTACATTTTCAGTCAGAAAGAGTTGAATATGAGGCAGCAACGTTGGTTGGAATTGATTAAGGATTATGATTTGAAAATTCTTTACCATCCGGGGAAGGCCAATGTCGTCGCGGATGCTTTGAGCCGCAAATCAGCATCACTTAAAATGCTCGAGGTTCTTACACCCCATGCGAAGATTCGTCAGGATTTGATCGAGCAAGGTATAAAAGTTTTGCTTCAAAGAGTGTAAGGATAGTTGTGTACCCTCGAAATTTCTTCATCCTTGGTTGATGTCAAAGGGAAACAGTGGACTGACCCGATGATTTCCCAACTTAAGGAAGATGTAATCAAGGGAAAAGCCCCTGGATTTATGGTCCATGAAGACAGTATCTTGAGATTTCAGGGCAGGCTTTGTTTCTCGAATAATCTGGAGTTGAGGCAGAGAACTCTTCGAGAAGCCCATGCTACGCCTTACTCAATCCATCCAGGAACGAGTAAGATGTACAAAGACTTGAAGCACAAATTTTGGTGGAATGATATGAAGAAAGACATCATAGAATTTGTATTGCGATGTTTGATGTGTCAACAAGTCAAGATCGAGCATCAACGACCAGCGGGGTTGCTGAAGCCACTTCCCATTCCCGAGTGGAAGTGGGAAGATATCTCTATGGATTCTATCACAGGGATGCCGCGGTCTAGAGCCGGAATGAATATGGTTTGGGTAATCGTTGATCGATTAACCAAGTCTGCACACTTCCTTGGTATTAAGGATACTTGGGGACCAGAGAGATTGGCCCGAACTTTTATAACTGAGATCGTGAGATTGCATGGTGCCCCTAAAACTATTGTTTCCAATCGAGATGGTAGTTTCGTGTCGCATTTTTGGCAAGCAGTCCATCAGGCCTTGGGCATCGAGTTGAGATTGAGCACGTCATTTCATCCTCAGTTAGACGGTCAGACTGAGCAGACGATCCAGACGTTAGAGGATATGTTGCGGGCTTGTGCCCTAGACTGGAGTAATGATTGGGAACTTCATTTGCTGTTGATCGAGTTTGCCTACAATAATAGTTGGCATGCGTCGATCAAAATGGCACCATTTGAGGCACTTTATGGTAGGCGATGTAGATCGCCATTATGTTGGGATAAGGCTTCGGAGTTAGTCGGAACGGAACCGAATATGTTGATGGAGTCTAAGGAAAAGATTTCTATTATCTGAGACCGGTTATTGACAGCCCAGAGCCATCAGAAATCTTATGCCGATACTCGCCGTCGACCTTTGGAATTCGAAGTGGGAGATCATGTTCTACTCAAGGTGTCGCCGACTAAAGGAGTTTTCCGCTTCAGGAAAAAGGGTAAACTTAGTCCGAGGTATATCGGACGGTTTGAAATTTTAGACAGGGTTGGAGATTTAGCTTATCGCTTGGCGTTGCCTCCAGCTTTGAGTCATGCCCATAACGTTTTTCATGTTTCTCAGTTGAGGAAGTACATGTCGGATCCAAGTCATATTATCGACTATAATGAGATTGATGTAGCCGAGGATGTTACCTTTCCAGAGAGACCTGTGAAGATCCTTGAATTTCGTGAGAAACAGCTTCGACATAAAACCATTCCGTTGGTTAAAGTGCAATGGTCGAGACATGGAGTCGAGGAGGCGACTTGGGAGATGGAAGAGAAAATGCGATCGGAATACCTCAAGCTTTTTATTTCTTAAGTTTCGAGATGAAACTTGTTTTTAGAGGGGGAGAATTTAATACCTGAATTTTTCATGAATTTTGACTTTGGCGTTCTTTCGCTTTTGTCACTATTGTAAGCACCTATTGAGATGTTGATTCTAGAGTTTCATATCCTTCGGAACATATTCGTATTGATCGGACTTTGCAACGGTATTATTGAATGAAGCGGATAGTGCACGCTAGGCGTGAGCTAATGCACGTTATTTCTATTTGAGTAGCGCACGCTAATGATCCGAGTTGGGCAGAGGCAGTACCCGAGTTCTGCTCTCTAGACTAGCAGTTAGCGTACGCTAGGCGTGAGCTAACGCACGCTATCAGAGTTGGGTAGCGCACGCTAGCATCGCCTGAAGTGTATGCTAATTACTCGGGTGTGGCAATGGCATTAGGTTTGGTTCTGTTCTATGGACAAACAGTTATCGCACGCTAAAGGTGTTGCGTAACTCACGCTAGCGCCAGATGTAACACACGCTAGTGGGTTGGGCAGTGAGTCTGGAATTTCTGCATGTAACAGTTAGTGCACACAACGCTATTGGTAGCTCACACTATCGATGCAGGTCAGAGGCTACTGGACTACCGGGTGACCCCGTTAGCGCGCGCTAAACTCGGGAATTAGCGCACGCTAATTAAACCCAGTATATACGTTGGGTCAGCCGCATTCTTCGTCATTTTCTTCTCATTTCTTACTCCTCCGACGAGAGCACGCAATAGAGGCGATCTTGAAGCGATTTGGAACAACTTTTCATCATCCATCACCATCTTTAGTTGGATAACAAGGATTTACAACATCTAATCCATTCCTTCTCTCCGAATCAAGGTAAATTCCTTAGAACCCTAGTTTGGGGAATTTTTGGGGATTTTTTTAGATCCGTCCGATTTATCCATTTTGAAGCTTGAAATCCTTGAAATTATGATGTATCTACCCCGTACCCACGTTTCCCTTACGATTATACGAATGTTTTTGTGTATTACTTGAAGTGGAGAGGATTTGGATGATTTCCAACCTCTATGTGAATACTTTGAAGATTTATGAATCGTAAAAAGGGGGGTTTCGGGAGTCTTGAATTGAGTATTGGTGATTGATTATCGTAATTTCTTACAAATCGTTTAGGCACGGAAGTGCGTTCTTGGAGTTCTCGAGCTTGAACACCATTTTCACTTCGGTTCTAATGTCGCAAAGGCAAGTATATGTTTATGATTGTACGTTCTCGACTTTGAAAGTGAGGTATATGAATTGTATGATTGTATATATTCACTTTGGGAGGGTCCGACGGGGCCTCAGAGGGTTCCGTTGCCGTTGGTGCGGTTCCATGGTTAATCACGTATGTATTGAATGTGATGTTATGAGATTTAGTTATTCCGGAATACTAGTCTCGAGTTTGATGAATTGATGATTACATTTACTTTAGGTCGAGAAGTATTGTGTTTCATACTCGATATACTTGTACTAGCTATTCGATGGCTAGACCCTTTTGGGGGAAATACTTTTCATGTATTTCAGGATCCAGGAGAGGAGAAAGGCGTGTACCGGGTCGGCACGAAGATGATGGGCAAGATTGATGCTGTCTTGATTCTGTCTGTGTTTGTACTTTGTTCCATTCGGTATAGTTGTGCTTGGAATGGTTTAAATACTCGAGTAATGTTTCAAACGTTCATGATGTTGTGGCCTGTGTTGCCCTGAGTTTTATTTCCCGATGTATCATATTCTGTCAGATTGATTATTACATTGGCGTCATTCTTATTGCCTTTTATTGGGATTATGTTTAGACGTCATCGGTTGAAATTAATTGTTCTGTGTAATTATTAGCCTTGTGGGTCCCATAGAGGGGTTCACGGTGCTGTAATATACCCTGAATGACTCAGGGGTGTTATAGTAAAATGCAATTATAATTCAATGACACCGAAGCCGTCAAAACCAAGCGAATAATAAATTGAAATATCCAATCACATTGGTCAATTTATGGTCATGCCATACACCAACATATACTAAAATTAATCATCACATAATTAAATTA
Organism: Orobanche coerulescens; assembly: GCA_033398695.1. NCBI lineage: Eukaryota > Viridiplantae > Streptophyta > Magnoliopsida > Lamiales > Orobanchaceae > Orobanche > Orobanche coerulescens. The sequence goes on from CM065818.1 coordinate 33,530,871, forward strand.
AAACTGGTAAATAACATATAAATAATATTTTACGTCCTAATTGAACCAAAAAAGAACACAGCACCCCCGGCCACCCCGGTTCAAAACCTGGGATTCGCAACATTTTGCGCATTTTATGCCCTATTTTCCGCATAGGGCCGCAGGTTGCTAGCGCAGGTCGACCCAGGTTCGGTCATCAAGTAACCCTAGCCCAGACCCCCGTGGGTCGGCTCGATTCGTGGCCCGTTTCTAGATAATTTTCTCCAGAACAGTTTAGGGTATTAACAGTGCATAAAATAGCGAACAATAGTAAAAAAAATAATTTTTAACGATCCGATTTAATCAAATTAAATTAGATTAAAATCTCCATATCATAAATATGATCAAGAACATAATTTTATATATTCAAAGCATATAAAACACGTTCTACATAAATAATTAAATCACTGCAAGTTGGATCTGATACCACTGTTGGATTTTACGTGTATATAATATAATAAATATGAGCAATACGAAGCAGAAAAATTAACGAAAAACTCAGATGAAGATCTTCGCAGTAATTTAATTGATTTATAAAGAATTCGTCAAATTACCTTAATTCGAAGAACAGATCTGAACCCGGACCAGAAATTGATTAAAATTCGCTTCCTCTTTCAGTGATCCACATACGAACAACTGATACAAGCCGGATTGCTAGATCCTTACGAATAACATTGATAAATAGTACAACAAATAATTCCTTGCTAGAAGGATTTATACTGTTGATGAAAATCAACTAAGGGAAGAAGACGGAGATGGCCAAAACGGACTTCCCGGACAGAAAAATGGTTAGGCCAATTTAAAGAGGGAGGACCGATTTTTATTTCCCACAATTAGGGTTGTGTAATTTCTGTCTCATGACAACTCCTTTTCCAAGACCCTTTATTTATACTAAGTAAACCTGTTAACACTCATTTTTACACATGTTTCTATAGGGTTTTTCGGGATTTTAAGATCCTAAAATGCATAGAATTGTGTAGTTTATGCTTAAATTGTGTTTGTTGGACTCGATCACGTTTGGGTATATTTGGTTGCTTTTATAGGTATTTTTAAGTCCATTATCAAGCATGAATGAAGTCCCAACCCCTCGATACATATCAAGCGATGCATGAATGAAAGATCGAGCCGAAAAAGACTGAAAGACTGACCCGATCATGTCAAAACAACTCGGCCAAGTTAGCTGGCTCAACCATGTCAAAAACTGACTCGGCCGTGTCAAATGACACGGCTAATGACTCGACTGAGTTACACTGCCAGCCGTTTCTGCCATTTCTAGAGAACTTCGACAGGGGCCATGTCATTTGACACGGGCAGTGTCAGTTTTATGAGTAATCACCTTGATTTACGTTTGACCACAGTTTGAATAAGAAAAATGCTGATTTTGGCTTGATAATGTGTCATTGACTGGACTTAAAAGCAAGAATTCAGAGGATAGAGTTGGAGAGAGTTGAAAAACACAAGTTGAGAGAAAAACTCACCAAGAGGAGTAGGTTTTGAAAGAAGCACAAGGAAGAACACATAAAGAACACTTCAAGGCTGGAATCGAGACCAGTCAAGACATCATTCGAGTTTTATCTTCTTACTATCTTTTACTCATTTTGCTGTTTTATTTAGCTTGAATATGATGAACATGATGATTACTGATCTTTCTCTTATTACTATGTCTGGCTAAACTTGTTAGATTCCGGGCATGGGAGTACGTTGATTCACTATGGCTTTGAAGGACTGATGATTATATATCAATATTGTGATTTCTTTTTCATGTTAGAACACTTGATCAATTTTTTTACATGTTTAACTTAATTACTCATAATTTGAGAGAAGAGGGTATTAATAGGTTTCGAGTATTTGACATAGTTAATTACGAGATTGAGAAATCCGTGATAAACAATGATGATCTTTAATCTTATGAACATTTGGAGTTAGATAATTTATAGTAGACGGAGACGTCGTTATAGGTTGTTTAATCTACGTTTTAATGCAGCTCGAGAGGGACTTTAAGATATTATTGTGATTATCATTTTGGGAACGCACATAGAACTCTTTGAAATTAATCCCGACTAAACTTAGTAATCAACGGAAACCTAGCCTTGTAATCTATCTTTTAAAACTCTTAAAATTCTATTTGATTTGGATATTACATTTGTTTAAATTAAGTTTATTATTTTTATTTCATTTAGTTAGCCATTCATCCACTTAACGATCGTCTAGATAAAACTGGGATCACTATAATCTAGTAATTAATATAATAGGAATAATTAGTCTCTGCGGAATACGACCTTGCCACCACTTTGTACATTTACTCCGTACACTTGCGGATAGTTAAAAAATATAGCGAACAAGTTTTTGGCGCCATTATTAGTGTTGATATTATGATAAGTGTTTCCGATCTTACTTTAGACAATTTTTCTGTTTTGTTTTATTGTTACTTCCGTATTGTTTTTGGTCGTGTTGCAGGACGTAAATGAACACCCGCTCATCTCGAGAACCTTTGGAGAACTTTATTCCCGAAGTAGAGGCATTTACACGAAAATCTATTAGACGAAATGGGGAGAGCGGTAGACGCGATTGCCAACATGAAAAATGAAAATACAGCAGCCCACAATCCAAACAATGGAGGCGTACTGACTGAGCAGCCCGTAGTTCGGGTCCAATCCATTCGGGATGGATCTCGGCCGAGGCTTGACCAAAATTATGGGGGAAATTCTCATACTCCTATCAACGCCTCAATTTTGAATTGAGGCTTTCATTAATATCGATGGTTCAACAAAATAACTTTGGGGGATTTGCCACAGAGGACCTGCACACCCATTTATTCCACTTTATTTAAATTTGTGATACCATTTAAATGAATGGGGTATTAATCGATGCAATAAGATTGAAGCTATTTCCATTCTCCTTGAGAGAAGGCTTGTAGTTGGCTTGGAACCCTTGCTTCGGGGAGCATACGTACATGGGACGAGTTGGGTGAAAAGTTTTTATTTAGTTTCTTCCCCCCCAACAAGACCATGAGATTGAAGAGCAAAATCATGCAGTTCCGACAAATGGACTCAGAAATGTTATATGAGGCCTAGGAACGCTTCAAGAATTTGTTAAGACAATGTCCTCGTCATGGTTTTCCAGAAGACCAACAAATGTGTTTCTTTTACAATGGGCTGGCCGGAGAGACGAGAAATCTTATTGACGCATCGGCCGGAGGAGCACTACTAGCCAAAAGTGCCGAGGAAGCATATGAATTGATCAAGGAGATGGCCATGAATAGCTACCAATAGCCTACAGAGAGGACTAATGTGCGTATGTGGCTGAAGTTTCAAACTCGGATCCTATGAAGGCTTTAACTGCGCAAATATCGATTTTGATCAACCATTTAGGAGTTTTGACAAAGAGCACAAATGAAAAAGTAACCCCCAAAGGAAGTACCCCACCACCCGACCCTTTGTAGGAGGCTCATTACATCAATAATCATAATTTCAATAATTATCGAAATAATCCTCATCTAGGATTTTATCATCCTTCCAATAGGAATCACGATAATCTTAGCTACGGGAATCTGAGAAATGCATTGCAACCACCGATAAAATTCAAAGTGTCAAATGGTGAAATAATTGAAGAATGAAGCCTACTTCTAATCTAGAGAATATTTTGGCTACTTTTATGATGAAGACAAGGAGTCGGTTCACACGAGATGAAGAGAAGCTTGATCGGATTGAAAATCATGTGCCTCAATTAGCAACCACTGTTGGAGCTCAAATGAAAAACCTAGAAACGCAAATCGGTCAATTGGCTAAGATCGTAGAGAACCAACATCAGAAGGGCCAATTTCCAAGCAACACCGAGGAGAACCCAAAAGCACAGTGCAATGCTATTTTCTCGTATAATGTGAATGAAGAGCTACCAGAATCAGATAATGAGGACGAAGATGCAACCATGTTGTTTAATAAAGCTGATTTGATAATTTCCCTTAATGAGGTGAAAGATCGATCCGACATTGAGCATATCGAGGAGAATAAAAATTTTGAGGTTTTCTTGCAAGCCATGGTGTCAAATAAAAAGAATTGGAGCGCCTACCCCGAATGCTTAAAGATTAATGGAGTTTTTCATTTCCTTGCTCTATTTCGGGTTGTTCATTAAATGATGTATTTTGTGATCATGGTTCAGGTGTCAATATATTGCCTTTATCTATTTTTAGGACACATGTATTAGGAGAATTGAGGCCATCTCCAGTGAACTTACAATTCATAGATCGATCTCTGGCTTACCCAAGGGAAATTGTGGAGGATGTACTTTTAAAGATTGATAAGTTCACTGATAGGACGACAAATGTAAACCTCCCAAAAACCCGGTCTAAAGGAGCCCAAAAACGAACCGACATACCAACCTCCAGGTAAAAAGGAGAGGCCCAGACAAAGGGAGTCCGACCCAACTGACCCTGTCCCGAGGTCAATAAACTAGAATATCCGCAAAGATTAACAAACTAGCCGACCTCTATGACAGGAGAGGAATGTCCCGACCTAGGGGTTCCCTTCATAGAATAGACTGACCTACATAACCCCAACCCGCGGTCAGGGGCGTCCGAACTCATGAAGATTAGGCTCCCGAAAAGTTAGGTTTTGACCTGCCTGACAGAATCCCAGAGATCCAGGGGCAGATAAGCTGCAGCCCAAATCCCGGATATCGAGGTATGGGAAGTAGCAGTCTAAATCCCTGAATATCTGGGATCTTATCTGAAACCAGGAAAAGGCCTCAACGGAAAGGTTGTAATACCCAGATAATTGTTGCGTATTTTCATATGTATTTGAACCTTGTGGTATTCGATTATGTCGTATTAATAATCGAAGTGTGATTTTTCTGTATTTCTATTCTGATATTCAGGATCACATTGTGTGGAGTTTGTCAATTCATGCATGATTCTGCATGACATTAACATACATTAGAAGTTGTATATAATGTACGCTACGAGCTATGGATAACGTATGTTATGATGCAAACGTAGCATACGTAAGATGCGGTTAAGACAAGACAAAGTGAGGTCAGCGTGCGGGGCCATATAAAGATATTGTCGGATCCCCTGCATGTATCTGGATAACTTTTGATAGCACATGTCAGTGAGCATAATGTACATTATAGAGGGGTAGATTACGTACACTATGATGATAGGATTACGTACGTAAAGGTGTGTTAACATACGTTATGGAAGATGGAAAATGAGACAGTGAACTTCGACAGATGGTAGCGTACGTAAAGGTTTGGTTGTTAGCGTACGTTAGGATGCTAATTTACGTAATGCCTTGTGTATAACGTAGGTAATATCGATAGACTCTATTTATAGAAATCAACCTCCTTTCATTTCACCTCCACCCTTGTCCGATTTTCTGCAAATTTGAGAGTTCCCCAGCTCTATAAATCCCTTATATCAGCCTCTCAGCTTGGTTTGGAAGATCTTAAACCTTTGTGGATTGGTGTTCAAGCTTCCGGTTTTGAGTTTCATCAAGTGTTTCGTCATTATCCTCTATATTAAGGTATGTTAATCCTTCACCAACTAGAATTCATATCCTTAGTGTCGATTATGAACATGCTACTGAGATTATGGAGTTTGTTATGAACATTATGAATCGAAAACCATGTTTAGGCGGGTAGGAATGATTAGACTTAGGTTTTCTATTGTTAAAAGGATTTTGAATTGAGCTTGGTTGTTTTAAACTTTGGAATGAAGTTTTCTGAGATTATACCATACGCTTGATGATGAATTCGAAATGTTCTAATGACAAAGGGCTTGTTATGATATCACTTATGATTAATGAATTCAAGTGGAAGAATGGTAAGGGTGTTCATCATGATTAAATGCACATCTTGTAAGGAGTTGGATAATCTTCATAGTAACAGTTGAGACGTAATGATTATGTCGGTGACAACCATATCGAATGTAGAACCTTTGTATGAATAACTATTTCGTCGTAGAACGGAAAATCCTTGTGATAGATTAACCTAGAACTCGGTTGATTATGTCCATCCTTACTATGAATCATAGATTAATCGAGCCATACCTTACGGATTGATAAACGAGATTGGAGTACAGATTTTGATGCCTAGCATATCCTTGAATTGTAGACGTCGACATCTTATCCTCATTATAATCCTTCATTTCACATGTAGTATGTTATTCGTTCGACGTAGAATACTTTAAGTAATTACCCGGGAATCGGCCATATGATGATAACTAGTTCGGTCACTTTTGGAACGTTTAGCATGTTCGTGTGATAGTCTTGTTATGTAAGTTGAGTTTGTCGTTATTTCCTGTTGTGTAAGGTTCGAGCTTTGTGAACGGTTGATCGAAGGGGCGGCTTTCGAGTTGTTGAAATCGTTGAAGTATTTATTTCTTGCCATCTTTGTAAGGCAAGTACTTTAATTATGTTTATCTGTGTTGATGTCGGTTATGTTGTTATGTGTCGTACATATGTATTGTGATTGTTTTGTACACCATGAGTTGGTCCGACAGGATCATAATGAGAATCTATAGCTGTGTGCGCTGGATCGTTGGACGGGATTCTTCCACCATGTGTTGGTCTGATGGGATCATCATGGGAATCTATGATGTGTGCACTGGTTCGTTGGAATACCATGAGTATGTTGAGATTGATACGTTGTGTTGTACATTGTCTTGTTATTGTCTCTCGTTGGGGAAACTTGTTCTTATCATTGTTGATATTATTGATGTTATTGTTCAGGGGTCACTGAATAAATCATTATTGTGTAATTATCGTACTTATACTAGCATCGTTGTGCTAACCCTTTCAGGGGTGAACATTTGTTTTATGTTCAGGATCCAGGAGGGCGGGGAAACAACCACTAGAGCTGCATGATGACGAGGGTGCATAGTGATGTTTGTGGCCGGGAGAGTTTATCTGTTGTGTTTTGTTTTAATAAAGTACTCGAGTACGTTTTCGATTTTGGTTGTAATTGATGGTTATTATCGGGGGTTGACCGATTGGCATTTTTCCAGACTTGTAATGTAATACAAAAATTCTGCTTTTGGTATTTAATAATGTTGTTTTAAATTTCATAGCCTAGTAAATCCTCATATCAAGGATTTACCGCGCTGTAATAATCCTGAATATCTCGGGTTGTTACAAAGATGTCCCCTCCCTTCTATAAATAAGGGAGAAGCTTTTCCTCCCAAGGCCAAGCATTCTGGCATTAGAGAGAGAAATATTAAAAAGAGTGAAAAACATCTGAGAGGGAAAAAGACATTTTATATACTTGGGGGTTGTTCATATAAACTTCTGAGATCAACCCGGTTCTTGGTCACCGATCAGTTTGGGCTCATCAAGTGGCACTGTTTGTGGGAATGTGTGACATAGATTCGCACCAGAGTTGAGACGTGAGATTAACAATGGCAGAGGAGACAATCTAGAAGAAGATCGGAGAGCTAGCGCCCTGAAATTTGGAAGAACAACTACTGGCTACGGGGGATTAATTCCAGAAAAAACACCCATCACCCCGGGAGAAGCTACACCCATCACAACCACCCTAACTAAAGAAGCATTAGCCGACATAATCGCTACTGCAATCCAGAAGAGCCGGGAGGTCGAAAAGCAAAGAATGCCGTGAAAAATAATACCCATCCTCTCGGACAGACTAGATGAAACCAGTCGGCAGGAAGAGCACGGGGAAAGCCATCCGAGGATGTGGGAACAAGCTAGACAAGAGAGAGTACTGGATCCCCTCATATCCAGTATGCAGGGCGAGCTAGAAGAGTTACGACAAAAGGTCGCGGGGAGGGACTCAAGAAATCATCCGGGCCGTCCCTTATCTGAGGAGATATTGCAGGCCGAACTCCTGTACGGATTCAGGGCGGTCAACTTTACTTACAATGGACTCTCGGACCCTACCTGACATTTGTATCGATTTTAAAACATGGTGGTACTCCATCGATACTCGGACCCCGTGAGCTGCAGAGCATTTTTGGCTATGTTGACGGAATCAGCTCAGTATTGGTTCCACCAGATACCACCAGGGACGATTACTAGCATCAAGGTTTTCACCTCGGTGTTCCTGACCCACTTCGCGAGCGCTAGAGCACATCAAAAAACTCATGTCCTTAGTCAGCATCAAGCAGTACCCTGGAGAGGCGTTAAGAACTTATGTAACTCGGTTCATAAAGGCATGTCTAGACATACCCTCGTCATCTGAGGAGGTGAAAGCAAGTGCTTTGACGTAAGGACTACATCCAGGACTTCTTCATACGTCTCTTGCCAAAAAGCCAGCCCGAACATATGAAGAAGCCCTAGCTCAATGTTCCAAATACATCAACGTTGAAGAAGCTGAAAATGACATGGAGGAATTATAGGAAAAGCCCGAGGAAGGGTAAGGAGGAACCAACAGGGTGGTGCAACATGAGGTGTATACCTTCCGAGGAAATCTCCCTCGAGGAGAAATACCCCGTAGGAAGGCAGATCGAAGCACGGATCGAAGGAAAGACGAGACTAACCTAAAGCGACCAAGGTTCGACCAGTATAGCCCACTGACAATGAGAATAGCACAGGTCTTAGAGGCGGTCGAAGGCAAGATAGATCGGGTTATTAACTGGCCCACATCCCGTTTTAGTGGACCCACCCAACTGAAGTCAGAACTTTATTACCGATTCCACAACGATTATGGACATAAAATGGACGAGTGTAAGCATCTCAAGGATGAGATTGAGAGGTTGGTCCGAGCAGGACATCTAATGGAGTTCACGTACCAACAAAGAAATGGAGGTCGGAAAGAGCCACTCGTACCCCCATGAGGTACGGGGGTGGAAAGGGAAGCTCCTCGAGGGACCCCTAATCCCCCGATTAAGAAAGGAGTGATTCATATGATATCAGAAGGACCGACCGATGGAAATTCCAATCTGGCCCAGAAGGCTCACACGCAAAAACCAAAATATCGCCAGTTTAAAGAGGTCGCCATTATAAGCAGTGGGCCCGCTATCCAATTTGGTCCGGATGACTACAATGGGATACACGCGCCCCAAAATGACACACTTGTCATCACAGCGGAGATCGCTAGCTATGATGTGCAAATGGTTTTCATCGATACAGGGAGCTCGGTAGATATATTATTTTACGACTGTTTCAAGCAAATGAACCTCGAGGTGGAATTAAGAAAGGTGGATACGGCACTTCATGGATTCTGCATGACCGAGGTGCATCCAGTTAGGGAGGTGGTACTTCTGGTGGCATTGGGCCATGTACCTCATAGAATGGTTAAGACAATCAGGTTCTTAGTTGTCGACACTAAATCAGCCTATAACACCATTTTGGGACCCCAGGCTCAACAAATTTGAGGCAGTCGCATCTACCTCCCATATGAAAGTAAAATTTCCTGTGGGAAACGAGGTAGGAGAGGTAGCTAGAGATTAATTTGTTTCCCGATTTTGATACCAGACAATAGTAAAGCAGTGGGTGCAAAGCAATAAAAGATCGTCCGAGCTAAGAGGCTCAGATCCAGAACAAAAAAGAGATAAGAAATTAAGAGCAGTAGAGGGAGCTCAGAAGGAGGGTTTCAAGCCTAATGAGGAACTCATGGAGATAGAATTAGTCCCAGGAAAGCCTGAGACAAAAACTCGTGTAGGAAGTCATCTGGATAGTGGGCTAAGAGAGAGTCTGGTTCACTTGTTAAGGAAATTTGTGGACATATTCACATTTACGGATGAAGACTTAGTAGGAATAAGCCCGACAGTTGCCGAGCATAAATTATTGACCCAACTGTAAGACCGGTGAAGCATAAGAGGAGGCACTTTGGATCAAAGATGGACGGAACCATTGGAGAAGAGGTCGACAAGCTTCTCCGAGCTGGGCACATAACGGAAATTTAGTTTCCGGAGTGGCTATCTAACGTTGTCATGGCAGGAAAAAGCCAAGGTAAATGGAGAATGTCCATATATTTCCGGGACTTAAACAAAGTGTGTCCCAAAGATCACTACCCATTGCCCCGCATAGATCAGTTGGTTGATTCAACTTCGGGATGCGAATTGCTCATCATGATGGATGACTCCCAGGGATATCACCAAATTCCCCTGGCACCCGAAGATAGAAAGAGGGCCAGCTTCGTGGTATTAAAAGGAACCTTTTGTTACGTACGCATACCTTTTGGGTTAATAACGCGGGGGCCACATATCAAATAATGGTCGATAAAATTTTTAAATCTCAAATCGGTAGAAACATGGAGGTATATGTCGACGACATGCTAGTAAAAAGTGTAAGAGCATGGGAACACCTAAGAGATCTAGAGGAAACGTTTAAAAATCTGTGCACATATGGGATGAAGCTCAACCCATCGAAGTGCTCTTTTGGGGTGAAATCGGTGAAGTTTCTAGGATATGTGGTCACGGAGCAAGGAATTGAAGTCAACCCGGAGAAAGTAAAATCGGTATTACAAATGAGCCCTCCAAAAAATATCAAAGACATCCAGATATTAACAGGAAGGATCGCAGGGCTGAGCCGATTCATTTCTCATTCGGCTGAGAAGGGATTTCCATTTTTAAGCTACTAAGAAACGGAAATAAATTTGAATGGACCCCCGAAGCACAAGTGGCCTTTGACAAATTGAAAGAGTATCTAGCCGAACTACCCCTGCTCACCACACTGATACCAGGAGAGGAGCTAGTACTATACTTATCTACTGGGAAAGGGGCGGTCAGCCCAGTCTTATTAAGGGAAGAAACAAACTAGCAAAAACCTATCTATTATATGAGCCGAATTTTAAAAGGAGCAGAGTGGAGCTATTCCAACTTGGAAAAGGAAGCCCTGGCATTGGTAGTCACAGCTCGACAGCTGAGACCATATTTTTTGGACCACCACATAAAGCTACGAACCAACTTACCCTTGAGACAAATATTGGGTAGACCGAATGCATCAGGTCGCCTGGTAAAATGGGTGGTGGGAATGGGGGAATATGACGCAAAGTACGAGCCAAGAACTGAAATTAAAGCTCAAGCTTTGGCAGATTTCATTCAAGAAGGAGTTACACTGTCGCTACCAGAAGGACAATGGCTTTTACATGTCGATGGGTCAGCCATGACGGGTGGATCCGGAGCTGTAATAATTCTTACTACCCCGGAAGGAGAACAGTTGGAATACGCCATGAAGTTTTATTTTAAAGCTTCCAACAATGAAGCCGAGTATGAAGCCCCAGTCAAGGGAATGAAGCTAGGAATTGATTTAGGAGCGCGACGACTCGTGGCTCACTTCGATTCTCAGCTGGTCACATAACAAGTAGGAGGAAAATTTGAAATAAACGAAGAGCGGATGAAGAGATACGTCGAGGAAGTAAAAAAGGCCGCTAAAAAACTAGCAGAATGGGAGTTGATCCATATTCCTAGGGCAAAAAATGTAAGAGTCGGTTATTTGGCAAAAAGGGGGAGTTCCTTGGTGGATTGTCGTTCACGAGCAATAATGATTTTAGGAGCAGCTCGGAATAGCATTGCCAGGCTGGTAATGGAAATAAATTAAATAGTATATTGGAGAGCCCCCCTATTAGCATACCTAAACAGAGCGGAGCTGCCAACGGACAAGCAGGAAACGGCCAAAATCGTGCGCAGGGCAGCTAGATTTTGTTGCATTAACGGAGAGATATACAAAAGGTCATACCTCGGACCATACCTGAGGTGTGTCTCGGCGGAAGAAAGGGGGAGCATACTAGAGGAAATTCATGAGGGATGCTGTGGTGATCACACCAAGGGGAGAGCATTAATTAGCAAAACATTAAGGGCTGGTTTTTTCTGGCCGATGATGAGCAAGAAGGTGGCCGAGATGGTTAAACGTTGCCAAAAGTTTTAGGTACACGCACCATTAATCCACATCCCAGCAGAAAACATGATTACTATGGGAGCACCCTGCCCATTTGCTAAATGAAGAATCGATATTATGGGGGAGTTCGCAGCTGTCTCCGGAGGAAGGAAGTTCCTAGTGGTAGCCATCGATTATTTCAGTAAATGGGTAGCGGCCGAGCCAACAGCCACCATCACGAAGCAAAGGATCATAAGCTTTTTATTTAACAACATCTGCTGCAGATACGGGGCACCCGAAATACTCATCTCAGACAATGGAACACAATTCAATGGAATAAGAACTTAAGCCTGGTGCGAAGGAATGCACATCAAACAACGATTCGCTGCGGTAGCCCATCCACAGACCAACGGGTAGGTAGAGGTAACAAAATAGAACAATATTACAAGGTATAAAAACCCGCATAGACAAAGCAGGGGGAGGATGGGACGATGAGCTCAGCTCGGTGCTGTGGTCTTATAGAACCACACCGAGGTCGTCAACTGGTGAGATGCCCTTTAGTATGGTGTATGCGTCCGAAACGGTAATACCGGCAGAGGTTGGGGAAATGTCACACCGAGTTCGATGGTTCACTGAAGAAGAAAACGAAGAGATGATGAAGAAAGCATTGGATACCATAGAAGAAAGAACGGAAATAGCTGCGGCACGAACGGAGAGATATAAGAATTTGACAAAGGCAGCTCATGATAATAAGGTAAAGAGAAGACAGTTCCAGATAGGTGACCTGGTACTCAGACGAGCTGACGCTCTCAAAAGAACGGGGAAGGTGGAGCTAAACTGGGAAGGCCCTTATAAAGTAATCCGAATCTACGCGGGGGGAGCTTATAAGCTGGAAGATATGAAAGGGTATCCCATAAAGAGAGCTTAGAACTTATGTCATTTGAAAAAATATTTTGTGGAAGGGATTGCGGCAAAAGGTTTGTAGTATTTGAATGATAGACCATTACCAAAATTATCCTGATGCTCAAACTCAAGTAAGGGTGAACTGCCCTCGAAAACCAACGGGTGAAACGCCCTTAGACTGAGACAAAGGGTGAACTGGCCTCAAAAAATAGAAACGGGTGAAATGCCCTCAAACTCAAATAAGGGTGAACTGCCCTCAATAATAAAAACGGGTGAAACACCCTTAGACTCGGACACAGGGTGAACTGCCCTCAAAAAATAGAAACGGGTGAAACGCCCTCAAACTCAAATAAGGATGAACTACCCTCAAAAATACAAACGAGTGAAACGCCCTTAGACTTAGACAAAGGATGAACTGCCCTAAAAAAATAGAAACGGGTGAAACGCCCTCAAACTCAGATAAGGGTGAACTGCCCTCAAAAATACAAACGGGTGAAACGCCCTTAGACTCAGACAAAGGGTGAACTACCCTCAAAAATCTAACCGGAAAAAATGTTGTCGGATCCAAAGGCGAACTACGCCAAAAACAAAACGGGCATTGCTTCAAAGAGTCGTTTGAAGTAGCCAGCTATGTTAAGATTGTTAAACTTTAAAAGGCTGTCTTAAGTAGCCGAGCTTCAAAGAGTGGTTTAGCCGAGCTATGTTAAGATTATTAAACTTTAAAAGACTGTCTTAAGTAGCTGAGCTTCGAAAGGTGATTTACTTCAAAGAGTCGTTTGAAGTAGCCGAGCTATGTTAAGATTATTAAACATTAAAAGGCTGTCTTAAGTAGACAAGCTTCAAAGAGTGGTTTAGCCGAGCTATGTTAAGATTATTAAACTTTAAAAGGTTGTCTAGAGTAGCTGAGCTATATTAACTTCAAGGGTTAATTACTTCGAAGAGTGGTTTATCCATACTATGTTAAGATTATTAAACTTCAAAAAGTTGTCGAGATGAGAGTTGTTTGAAGCAGCCGAGTCATATCGATAAAAAAAATGAGGCTATCAAAATTTTACACATTCACTAAGAACATCAGCACCAATACAAAGGACGAAAAAAGGTAAGTACAAATATAAATTAAATTAAACTACAGGCTGAGGCTCGGGAGATCGGGGAGGAGATGAGGGGGAAACCTCGGGATCGGTCTCTCCAGCCGGGGCACCAGAAACATAAGCCCTGTCCGTTAGAGCAAGAGCGACAACAGGCAGCACCAAATCCAAGCCGGACTCAGTTAGGGACTCCCCGAGAGCGTCTTCCCACCAAGCTGCATCAGGAGACTCATTCACGTTGCTAGACCAACCTGAGGGGCCAAGAGATCCTTCCAAAGTGGCACCCCTGACCAGCTCGCCCGTAAAACCCAAAGTCGCTAGCTTCTCACGGGCGCAGGACAAGGCGAAGTCAAAGTACTGCGTCGCAGCAGGAGCAAGTTGAACCAAGTAGGCGGTAGATTTGTGGTAACAGCCCAGGAGGACTGAGCGATAAGCCCCAAGAAGGATTGACTGACGTTGTTGGTTCGAAAGCGGCGTTGACCATCCGAAACTCCTCGCTTATAGGATGAGGACCCCGCAGATCTAGCTTCCGTGTGCTAAGCTTCAAGCTGGGAGATATTCTCATATTCGGACTTGGCCTCTGCAAGCTGGGCCTCGAGCCGGATGATCTTCTCTGATTCAGATTGAATTTGAACCTTCGAAAGCTCTAGCTCCTAGTTTAGTTGGACGTTAGCCATCTGGGTTCGCTCCAAGACGATCTCCCACTCAGAAGTATTCTTAAGGGCAATATCCAGACGATATTCCCTCTATTGCAGTCGGGCGGCGAGACATTCTTTTGTCTCCAGTGCATCCTTTAGCTTAGCCGACACCTGGTCCATTTGGGAGGAAGACGAAGCTTCACCCTCCTCTTCTACAAAACTCACCAAAGTAGAGTAGAGCTGAAAAGAAAGGGCAATTTCATCAAAACATAAGGATAAAAACAGTGCGGAAGACAGGAAAAATAAGTAAAAATGGAATACCTTCCTGAAATACATCATCATTAAATCTAGGCGGGTGTCCTGCGAGGAGTTGCGTAGTATCTGCCTATCCCTATTTGGGACCACGGAGTTGGAAAAAATGAGGAATTTCTCGAACTCTTTGCAGCGTAGCAAGGTATCCATGGTCGAGCTGGAAGGATTCGCAGTCTTAGACTGCTTAGAAGGAGTGGACGAGTTAGGAGAGCGGGCCCACTTGGTGACCTACAGCTACAGGGAAGAGCTTACAGGGCTCCGCCCTGTGCTTAAGGGAGGGGCTGGGTCAGAGGGTAGGGTTACCCCGACCTGAGGTTTGGAGGCATCGGATTGGCAGGTCCGCATAAAACGATCTACAGAAAACAATACAATAGGTCAGTAAATTAGCCATGTACGTTATAAAAAAATAATGTCAGAAATATAATAAGACAAAGCTATTAAAACCTACCAATATCAGGAATAGCTGGATAAGAATTCGAACTCAGCCTGCAATGAAATAAAAGGTCATGAAAATGTGTCAGCTGGAAAGCATTATAGGAAATGGCATTCCATTACTGAACCTTATTAACCCACCCAACTTGGATAGAGTTGCGCCTAGGAATCAGAGCCGGGCTCGGAGTGGCCTGCACCTATTCTGTGGGAAAGCCCCAAGAGTCATCCGAAGGAAGACGGAGAAAAAGAAGCACGACCTCCAATCCTTCACGTTGGAAGGGAGGTGGGTAAAGAAATGGGCATCATTATGGGAAGTCAAATAAAAAGAACCTTTAAAGCTCTTTAGCCCGAAGCAAAAACAAAAAAGTCTGGGTCGGGTTCCTCGTGTCTATAATGACATAAAATAAGAAAACCGGCCATATAACCAAAGGAATTTGGGGAAAATTGATTAAGAGGGAGGTTATATTTAATAGAAATGAAAACAAGGAAGGGGTGAAGAGGAAAGCGAAGACTGCAATTCACCTGATCCACAAACCAAGTTATATATGACCTGGAGGGGGGTGATTAGGGGTGTTAAAAGCTTGAGGTGTGACAAAATCCCACCCCAAAGGAAGCCTGAGAAATCTTATAAAACTCTCTAGCGCGGCGGGGCTAGTCCTAGATAAAGGATGGGGAGGAAGAACGCATGTAGACCCCGCGCCCACTTGGTAAGGATCGGCAAATAGGCCGGTAATAGTCACCTCAACTGAAAGAGGAGGATACGGGGGATCTACGATAACCAAAGGGATACCAGAGGGAAGATTAGGAGGAATATCACCTGGCTTGGACCAGTCTATATTACCTAGAGGTTCGTCCCTAAGACAAAGGGAGGAGCCCATAGCTCGCTCCGACCTACTCTTCGAATCTCCGTCGAAAGAAGATAAACCTTCCAAAAAAGTGTCCACGGCCGATTGACTGGAGATATTTTGGGAATTGGAGGTAGATGACATCGTAGAAAGAGGAAAAGGGGGAGAGAAAGAAGATATATATATATATATATATGTGTGTGTGTGTGTGTGTGTGTAAAAAAGGAGTGAAGGTACTTAGATAGACATATCCATGAATTGGGCAGAAAGAAGATCGTCGGAGGTGGAGAGTAAGGGCATCGCCGGAAGCAGGTAGCTGTGATCATTAATGTCGCCGGAGAATTATTGCACCAGACTTTAAGGAGATAGAAACGCGGAAATGATAAAGGAAGCAGAAGATCTCCTTTTATATGAGAGAGGGGCAAAAACCAATAAGGATAAGGACGATCTGGAGTGTCCGATGACCTATTTGAAAGAATGCCCAGATCCAACACTACCCTAGCCGACCTATAGTAGGTTGACATATGGGCCTAAGCATAGGGGTACGACGGTTGGGAGGCGAGATTGGCGAAAGGAAACGGCGCAGGCATAAATGCGCACGAATCTAGAGGGAAATCATCATTACCTGGAAACGTGATCCCCAGGGATTATCACACCAAGGTCGCCAATTTAAAATAAATCTTACTCTACTCGGTCTTAGAGCTCGACTAGAGTAGGGGGACTGGTTGATAGGACGACAAATGTAGACCTCCCAAAAACCCGATCTAAAGGAGCCCAAAAACGAACCGACATACCGACCTCCGGGTAAAAAGGAGAGGCCCGGACAAAGGGAGTCCAACCTATCCCAAGGTCAGTAAACTAGAATATCCGCAAAGATTAACAAACTAGCCGACCTCTATGATAGAAGAGGAATGTCCTGACCTATGGGTTCCCTTCATAGAATAGGCCAACCTACATAACCCCAACCCGAGGTCGGGAGCGTCGGAACTCATGAAGATTAGGCTCCCGAAAAGTTAGGTTTTGACCTACC
The DNA here is from genome assembly GCA_033398695.1 of Orobanche coerulescens. Taxonomy (NCBI): domain Eukaryota; kingdom Viridiplantae; phylum Streptophyta; class Magnoliopsida; order Lamiales; family Orobanchaceae; genus Orobanche; species Orobanche coerulescens. The sequence goes on from CM065818.1 coordinate 33,547,905, forward strand.
TGACAGAATCCCGGAGATCCAGGGGCGGATAAGCTGCAGCCCAAATCCCGGATATCCAGGGATTGGAAGTTGTTGAGTACAAGATCGGATATTGCCCCGTGTTGCGGAAGCGAAAATATCAAGTGCGGAAATTTAAAGTACACAAGGATTTATAGAGGTTCGGCTATAAACGAGCCTTCGTCCTCTCTCGGTATCTTTTTCAATAGGCTAAAGAAAAACCTCTTCTCCTCTCTTCTATCGGTCGAGGAATAACCACTACAATCACGTCTTCTATTGGTCCGTGATAAACCACTCGTACTTGTCTTTGCGTCTGTCCAAGTTAAACTGTTTTCCTTTTCTATCGGACAAGGAATCAACCACTCTAGCTTTATAATGCCGGATCCTTGATCCTAATAACACCGAATCCAATCGTATCTTTTATTTTACCACTCGTGTATGTTTTCGTGAATTCTCACTCAAACACTTACAATTAAGCTCAATATCAACAACAAGAATGTGTATAATAATATCACAAGTATAGACTATTTTCTCAAGGTTGTTGTACTCAGACAATACCATAGGGATGGTATTTATAGGCTCCATTATCAAACTAGCCGTTAGCTGCCAGGGCCATCATTACGTACGCTATACGATCTTCATTACGTACGTAAGCTCCTTTACGTACGTTAACTTTCATTGGTTACGTACGTTAGACTCTACACAAAATAGTCCAGGGAGATTCGTCATTTGAGTTACGTACGCTTGCATAAACTTCGTTACGCACGTTAAAATTACATCACTGATGACGTCATATATCCGTTGCATGCTTTTCTGACTTTGACTCCTCCAACGATCACTTGTTTGAACTGTGTTACGTACGCTATTCATCTTCCATTACGTACGTAAGATTCCTCATATTATGCATGTTAACATAATATTGTTATGTACGTTAGCTGTGAATTTCTTCAGCATTTTGCACTTCGTTTTTCTTCGATGCTTGCTTCGTCTCTTCGTTGTTTTGTTTTGTTTATCGCCTTTAATCATCAAAACACTTTTAATTTATGTATGGAACAAAATGTTCCAACAATCTCCCCTTTTTTGATCATTACAAAACAACAATACGCCAATGGGATTTACCTGCAAGAATACAAATATATTTATATCTTTACAGACCAAAGTTTTCGACTTTGTCCATTTCGTTAGAATCTTCTTCCATTTCTTTTTCGACTCCTTCTTTTCTTTTCTCCTTTTCTTTTCTCATTTTTAATTTTTCATCGTCTTTTCGACGTCTCCTCATTTTTCTTTTCCTTCGATTTTTCTCCCCCTTTCAAGGTTAATCACATTTTCGACTTATTTCTCCATCCTCCTATCTCTCCCCCTTTTTGTATTCATCAAAAAAATGCAATAAAATACCAATAAAAAATTCAATAAATAATGAAATATGCAAAAATAAATACAAAGGTATTAACTCCCCCTGAAAATATTATCCGTTTTAAAAAAAATTACTCCCCCTTAGTAAAATACCAAAAATCAATGTTTGGGGATCCAACCTATAGTTGGTTTTTGTTTAGAAACGTAGACGATATTTGAAACGATTGTTCCTTTAGGAACCCAAATTTTCTTAATTTTTATCGTCCGTCTCGTTCGCCCGATTTTTAAACACTTTCCGCAATGGGGTATTTTGAAATTAACGGATTCGTTTTTCAAACGAGTTTTGAATCCTAACCCCTCTTTATTCAAAGTAAATTTTTGAACACCAAGCATTTGTTCAAATTTCTCGTTTCCGCGCGAGAATTTCTTTGTCAAAGATTTAAGCTCGGTTTGGATTTTAGCGAGATCATTCTTCAAAATATTTTCATTTTCAGTACACTTTGAATTATCGATTTCAACAAATTTTTCCTTTTCGATAATTTTGGAATTTTAAATTTCCAAATATTTAATTTTAGACTTAAGGGACTTGATTTCCGATAATGCATTTTGAAATTCCGTATGAAGTAATTCAATTGCATCAAAAAGTTCATCACGAGAGGATGTACTAACCTGGATTTCGACGTCGCTGTCGTCGAACGAACTCCAGGCCTTGAGAGCGAGATTATTTGTTCGATAAATTCACCGTCTTCATCTTCATCGCTCCATGTTGCCACGAGGACCTCCTTCTTGGGTTTGGCACGGCAATGCTTAGCGAAGTGGCCTGATTTTCCACATAATCGACAAGAGTTGTCGAATTTGCTCGAGATATCCTTCTTCCTCCGATTTAATAAAGTTTGAAATTTATTAATATTCTTGACATAATATGCCGCTTCTTCGTCGCTTTCCTCCACTGGGATTTCTTCTTTCTTTCTCGATATCTTAGCCTTCATGGCTAACGATCGTTCCTTCTGCTTTGGCTTGACACTTCGTGATTTAATACAATCTCATAATTGAATCAACAACGGCACTAAAATCGAGCGTGTTGAGATCTTTGGATTCCATAATCGCAGTCACGGTGCCGTCCCATTCGCTAGGTAGTGATCGTAAAATTTTCTTAACTTTTTCACTACTAGATAATGGTTTTCCGAACGAAGCAAGTCCATTGGTGATGACCGAAAATCGGTCGAGCATATTGGTGATGGACTCATCACCCTTCATCATGAATAACTCATAGTCATGGAGAAGCATATTGATCTTCATCTCCTTGACTTGAGTTGTCCCTTCGTGTGTGATTTCAAGAATTTTCTATATTTCTTTCGCACTTTCACACGACAAGATTCGATTAACCTCGTCGGGATTTAAGGCACAAAATAAAAGTTGGGTGGCCTTACCATTTAGATGGTCATTTTTTCCGATCGGCATCGTCATATTCTTCAAAAGATTTGAGCGTACCGTCGGATTTGATAGGAACTTTTGGGCCGAGACAAATAATCTTCCAAATCTCTATATCGTAGGCACGAATAAAGATTGACATCTTTTTCTTCCATGTCAAAATAATTTGAGCTATCGAAGAATGGTGGTCGGTTGAGAGTAAGGCCTTCGAATGGAGAGAATTGAAACGCCATTTCTGGATCTTTTCTCCTTGGATGTTAAGCCGCGTATTGGAGTACTTCTCCAATACCAATTGTTGAGTATAATATCGGATATTGCGCCGTGTTGTGGAAGCAAAAATATCAAGTGCGAAAATTTAAAGCACACAAGGATTTATAGAGGTTCGGCTATAAACGAGCCTACGTCCTCTCTCGGTATCTTTTTCAATAGGCTAAAGAAAAACCTCTTCTCCTCTCTTCTATCGGTCGAGGTATAACCGTTACAATCACGTCTTCTATTGGTCTGTGATAAACCACTCGTACTTGTTTTTGCGTCGGTCCAAGTTAAACCGTTTTCCTTTTCTATCGGAGAAGGAATCAACCGCTCTAGCTTTATATGGGTACTAGATAAACCTCACTTAGATATCGATTGTGATTCTAATAATGCCGGATCCTTGATCCTAATAACACTGAATCCAATCGTATCTTTTCTTTTACCATTCGTGTATGTTTTCGTGAATTCTCACTCAAACACTTACAATTAAACTCAATATCAACAACAAGAATGTGTATAATAATATCACAAGTATAGACTATTTGCTCAAGGTTGTTGTACTCAGACAATACCATAGGGATGGTATTTATAGGCTCCATCATCAAACTAGCCGTTAGCTGCCAGGGTCATCATTACGTACGCTATATGATCTCCATTACGTACGTAAGCTCCTTTACATACGTTAACCTTCATTGGTTACGTACGTTAGCCTCTACTCAAAACAGTCCAGGGAGATTCGTCATTTGAGTTACGTACGCTAGCATAGACTTCATTATGTACGTTAACATTACATCACTGATGACGTCATATATTCGTTGCATGCTTTTCTGACTTTGACTCCTCCAACGATCACTTGTTTGAACTGTGTTACGTACGTTATTCATCTTCCATTACGTACGTAAGCTTCCTCATATTACGCACGTTAACATAATATTGTTACGTACGTTAGCTTTGAATTTCTCCAGCATTTTGCACTTCGTTTTCCTTCGATGCTTGCTTCGTCTCTTCGTTGTTTTGTTTTGTTTAACGCCTTTAATCATCAAAACACTTTTAAATTATATATGGAATAAAATGTTCCAACAGAAGTCACAGTCTAAATCCCTGAATATGTGGGATCTTCCCTGAAACCAGGAAAAGGCCTCAAAGGAAAGGCGGCCCCACCCTTCTATAAATAAGGGACAAGCCTTTCCCCCCAAGGCCAAGCATTCTGGCATTAGAGAGAGAAATATTAGAAAGAGAGATAAACATCTTAGAGGGAAAAAGACATTTTATATACTTGGGGGTTGTTTCAGATAAACTTCTGAGATCAACCCGGTTCTTGGTGACCGATCAGTTCGAGCTCATCATTCACCTTCCCCGTTGATTTCATAGTGCTCGATGATGATGGGAAGAAAGATGGTCTAGTAATACTTGGATGTTCGTTCTTAGCTACTGTATGAGCATTAATTGATGTGGATCGAGTAGAATTGACGATTAGGATGCATGGTGAAAATGTCGTCTTCTTGATGACCCCTCGATTTGATGGATTGACAAATGGAGAACCTCCCGATAAAAGTGCACGTAAAGCCGGATTTTAAGAGCTCGTAGAATGATCTGGGATGAAGGAAACAGTCGTATGGATGAAGACGTTAAACTGAGCGCTGGGTGGGAGGCAACCCAACACATGTAAGTATTTCTTGACCTCTACTATTAAATTCTATGCTTCCCTAGGTAATCATATCATTTAATTTAAGTTTGGGGGAGAGATTTTGGGCCAAGAAAATACTTGTATTTTCTTTTACTTTTTGCATTGCATTTAGTTGCATTTAGCATATTTATTGTTTTGAGTTTGTTAGTTGGTAGTTTTGCATTTTTTTATTAGAGTATTTTTACTTTTGATAAAAACTCGGAAGAATGAACTCTTGGCTCGGATGCCTCAGGATTTATTTTATTATTTTGATATACAAGTTGAGGATGTTTGAAGAGCAAAAATTGTAGAAAATCAAAAGGGTGTGAAATTGAATAAATAGTTTAATATCTTGGAGGTATGAACAAATCTTAGCTTGTGAGCTTTTGAGCCTTTGTGCATCATTAAATAAAAGTTTTATTCTAGAGCGTATCATTCATGTTTTAAGACTACAAAACTTGCCTTGGTATCTTATTCGAAACCACAAGTGTGTGCAAATGAGAGAAAGTGACTTTAGGCAGTTTTTAGTCTAGCCCTGAATTCTTTTTGGCCAATCCGATAATTATTAATTCCCTAGTTAGCCTAATTGAGCCTAAAGCCTATTTTTTTTCTTAGCCACATAATGAGATTTCCGTTCCTTTATATTCTATTTTCCTATACTTTAGCTTGTTAGAATTAATTGGTAAAATGACGAAATAAGATGTGTGGGGCGAACAGGGAAGATTGTTTAAGTTCAGGATTGGGTTGGTTGGCAATTATATATCAAAATAAGTTTGAAGGCAAATGAAAAAAAATGATGATGTTGTCCATTATATGGAGGGTCACAATGGGTTTACTCAGATAAATTACCCAGATAAATGGACAATAAAAATAAATGGAGTAATAAGTAGGAATAAGGTTGTGATTTTCACTTTCAAAAGTGCTTATTGCGATTATTATAAAGATAAGGGGTTGAAAGAAGCAAATTCCAAAAATTTTGAGCTTCTAAGTACTTAGTGGAGCGAAGTGATTATTGTGATTTTGTTCTAATTTGCTCAAGTCAAGTCACCTAATTCATATCTATCCTATCCAAATAAAAAAAGCCTACATTACAACCAGTGAAGTCTTTTTTGATTCACAAATTTGCAGGCACAAAATAGTGGTAGAGATGTAGACGATTAACAAGCTTATGGGATTGTTATTTCATTGAATGAGTTCTGAGCGTATACATGTCCCTTTATACACTTTGAGAGTGAGTGAATACACTTGACCGGTGAGGTTTATATTTTTCAAGTATTGGCTATAATGTTAAGGAAGCACCCCAGAGATTTGAGTACTTTAAAGAACTCGACTTATTTATTACTCGAGGCGTATTGATAAATTTTCAAAATGATCATTTGAGGTGTGTTGAGGGATGAGTTCCCTTAAGAGTGGTTATTTTAAAGTGCATTGCTCGGGACGATCGACGTATAAGTTTGGGGGATTTATTTTGTTAACACTCATTTTTTACACATGTTTCTATAGGGTTTTACCGAATTTTAAGATCCTAAAATGTGTATAATTGTGTTGTTTATGCTTAAATTATATTTGTTGGACTCGATCACACTTGGGTATGTTTGGGTGCTTTTATAGGTGTTTTTAAGTCCATTATCAAGCATGAATAAAGTCCCAACCCCCGATACATATCAAGCAATGCATGAACGGAAGATTGAGCCAAAAAAGACTGAAAAACTGACTCGGTCGTGTAAAAACTACTCGGCCAAGTCAGCTGACTCGACCATGTCAAAAACTGACTCGGCCGTGTCAAATTACACGGCCAATGACTTGACCAAGTTACACTGCCAGCCGTTTCTGCCAATTCTAGAGCACTTCGACACGGGCCGTGTCATTTGACGTGGGCAGTGTCAGTTTTCTGAGTAATCACCTTGATTGACGTTTGAACATGGTTTGAACAAGAAAAATGCTGATTTTGGTTTGATAAACGTGTCAGTGATTGGACTTAGAAGCAAGAATTCAGAGGAGAGAGTTGGAGAGAGTTGATAAACAGTACAACAAATAATTCCTTGCTAGAAGGATTTGTACTGTTGATCAAAATCAACTAAGGGAAAAAGACGAAGATGGCCAAAACGGATTTCCTGAACAGAAAGTGGTTCGGCCGATTTGAAGAGGGAGGGCCGATTTTTATCTCACACAATTAGAGTTGTGTAATTTTTGTCTTATGACAACTTCTTGTCCAAGACCCTTTATTTATACTAAGTAAACCCTAGAGTCAAACTCTAATATTTGCTTAGTTGCCCCTCAACTTATTAAATAATACAACATATATAATATCTTATATTATATATTACTTATTATTTAATCCTCTAATAAATATAATATCTAATATTATATTTAACTGTTCCAGTTGATATAATTAAATAATATAATATATAATATCCTATATTAAATATTACTCATTATTTAATTTCTTTAATAAATCTAAATATCTAATATTATATCTATTAATTATTCTTGCTTGTCTTTAGTTGTCGTATGTGTGACCCAAAATGCTTATATTATGTTGGTAATTATTTAATAATTTATTAAATAATGAGTAATAAGCGGTCTCTAGTAAGACATTATGACTACCTAAATAATGTAAGTTTATAGTCCATTAAACCATTTAACGTGTCAAAATCCTTTGTCGTGCGATATCATATTTGAACTAAGTCATGGAAATTATCTTACTTATTATGTTCAAATGCTTTCTCGATCTTAAGTAGACTGATTGAATCAAATGACTCTTCATTTGAGCATGGCTATGATTTCATTCAGTCCTACTTATCGAGGGCCCCAATAGATGTCCTCTTTCCCTAAAGAGAGGGACAAATCTCCATTTTGATTATCCATTATCCTCTACATGACTCCCACTAATCCCGATCGCTAATCCTTATGATCACCATATTTCAGATGACATTGGATTATGCCAAGGCATAGCAGTTATCATGTTGGACCCTATGATAATCTCAGGTTCAAGAATTTATTGACATACTGTTATATTGAGATTCACTTATAACATTTCCATGCAATGATTTCAATGCGGGTCTATCGAGTATTTCGTTCTCCAACCAGTACCCATAAGTTTGATCTGTACCATACGCATGATCATTCGATGATTGTCAATCAAACTTATAGTTGTATATTAATCAATTGAGTCTCCACTCTACGTGATTGGACCAGGGACATTTGACTTATTATCCATATAACTATTATTCGATTATTATAATATTAAAACATGCAGACATTATAATAATCAACGAGAAATAAATGATATCAAATAACTTTATTTAAATGTGAACTACAAATCCAGGCACATAGAATGTCCTAGGGCACTATTCCCGACAAATATGACTCGGATCCGGTACATACTTTCTCAATTGAGAAACATGAAAAATGCTATGTACGTGACTCAAAGATGGAGGTAACGCCAAGCGATAAGCCAATTCTCCAACTCTGTCTAAAATCTCAAACGGTCAGATATACCTCAGACTAAGTTTTCCTTTCTTTCTGAAATGAAAGATGTAAACCCCCAAGATATTCAGGTTATATTACAGCATCATGGGCCCCTCCGTGGGATCCACAAGGCTATACGTACACATATTCATAAAACTCTGACCGATAAGGTCTAGACAAAGTCGAATAGAAGATAATACAAATTAATGTCCAAAGTAACATTCGGAATCATTGGACATGAATCAACAGGAATTAGACCCCCGAATCAAAAGTAGAGCAACAAGATAACATCCCATAGTAACCAAGTACTAATAACCTTTCAAAGTACAATATTTCCGAATGGGGAACTAATTAATACAGACAAAGACGAAACACAACATCACTCTTGCCCATCATCTTCACGCAAACCTGGTACCCGCCCAACTGATCTTTTGGAACCTGAAATCAATGTTTGAAAAAGTGAAGGCGTAAGCATAGGCATGCCAAAAAGCGAGACATAAGCCCTAGAGCGTCGGGGCGTAAGCACCACGTGCATTTTTTTAACATATAATAACACCTAAAATAATTATACCTTAAGCAAATAAACTTCAAATAACTAATAATCCGAGTTGAACAACATAGATAAAACCAAATAACATAAGTTCAGCAATAGAAAACGTAACTTGCACCTAGAATATCCTTCTTGCTCAATACTCTCTGACAGCGACCTGTTTTGTAAGAGAGAGAGGCAGCGACCTCTTCTAGATTTAGGATTTGAACTTGTATTTTTCATTCTCTTTCTTTTAAGGCTACGATCCTTTATTTAAAGAAGGTGACTGGTTTTCTTGTTTTTGTCTCTAAATAAAGCTCATCCCCAAATCATTAGTGGTCGTTTAAAAAAAATGGGCCTTTAAAAAATATACATCAAAAGCGTGCGCTTGGAAAGTAAAGCGCAAAAAGAATCTTTTAAACCCTAAATAGCGTGCGAAGGCTTGCGCCTTCTTTGTATCCTGCTGAGCAGGCCACGCTTTGCCGCGTTTTCAGATAAAAGCGCCCTAATGCGCACCTCAAGGCGGGTTGTGCGTCACCTTTTCAAACACTGCCTGAAATACATGAAATGTATTTCCCCCGGATAGGTTATGTAACACCCCCAAAACCATACGGGATATTACAACGCCGTGGGTCCCGCGCCGGAACCCACCAGGCTAAAAACCATTTAAAAAACGTTTAAAAATGCCAACAGGTCAATGACGGTAATATTTTAAATACTCAAATATTTTCAAAAACATAGTTCTCAAATACCGTCATAAAATACCATTTGAAAATACAAGGCGAAATGCCCAATCTCAACGGTTTAAAATGTACGTTAAGCCACCCCTTAAACGTACTGATAAAATAGTTAGGAAAAGGGTTTAACGAAATACCCCAAGTTCGCAAACTGACAAAAAGCCATTTGAAATACACACGAATTGGTAAAAATACCGAAAAGCTATTTTGAAATATACACACGCAGCGGATAAAAACACAGTTCAAATTACACATTTGCAGCGGAGAATAAAACAATTAGAAATAAATACTCAAAACATGCTACAGCCAGTATCACTCGGGAAGCTCACCCCTTCACGACCGCTACTAGCTCGATCTCCTAGTACCTAAAAATAAAGCCCACGATAGGGTCAGCCACAATACTCAACAATGATATCGATCACATCATCATAATTAATTACATACCAATGTAGTAATACTGTAAGAATACTACCAACGTAATCTTACCGTCATAACCTTACCAATCCATGGCAATTCATAACAAATCAATCCTTACCATAATCCATATTTCGCATTCTCAAATGACGAAATGAACTCAACAACAATTATCCAGATCAATTCCAAAACACCAACAATCCTCAAAACATCATCATAACTCATAAGTGCGGAAATAATTCAATCTGCAAATCCTCGTCCGTCGGATTACACAATCAAATATCAACATGTATAAACCAATAATACACAACATATCTCAGATCAACTACCACATGATAATGATAACGAATCCCGAACATCGACGCACAACCAATGCTCATACGATCAATAACAATGATCAACCAATACATCACTGAGAATATCATCGACATGATAGCTCCAATATGACCAACGAAGGATCAACGATAACCGAGAGTACCCTCAACAAGGTAAACTCCAAACACGATCAACTATAACCGAGAATACCCTCAACAAGGTAGACTCCAAATGATCAACAAAGGACCAACAATAACCGAGAATACCCTCAACAAGGTAGACTCCAAATGATCAACAATAATGGATCTCAAGAAATAACTCTGACTGTCGAACATACCCATCGGGCGTATGAACAACCAGTCACAAACCGTCGAACATATCCAATCATACATGGACTATGAACGACCCAACAATATGGCTCAAAAGATGGACGTCACAGTACGCCCGATCCGGAAATGTGTCCGTGCACAAGCCACCCAGGGTATCGATCAAATACACGTGTGGTCTTGTACCTAATTAGCCTCACGAACTACGTCTCGTGTGCACGGTTCAATGCGAAAATATCCACGCATAACCATCATGTGCCCGGCTAAAAATCCTACACAATAACCAATCGGCACGTAGATATGACTCTAGATATGTCACGATGCAACATGACAATGAAACTCAAGAATTACATATCCAATAAGGGTCAAAAGACTCACCGAAGTGAACAACGACAATCTAACAAAGAAAAGTCGACACGACTAATCAATATTTAAAACAACAATCCTGGGATCACAAACCCAAAAAGGATAATCCATACGATCAACAATCTCAGACAACAGTTCTGGGATCAACATCCCTCGATGAGACGATCAACACAACCATTAATACCAACAATAGTCCTAGGATCAACACCCCTTAACGAACAACTAATACGAATCTCAATATACGATTCCTCAACGTACAACATATACAACAACTCAACGTAATAATTATCTCATAACTGAACATAAATTACCTCAAGGCCGAAGATAACATCCTTTCCACAAACAACATCCCTGAACGAATAAACAGTTATACGAATAATCTCAAATAAGGTACCATCCATTCAATACCAATAAACCTTTATCCCGATACTTATGTCATCGCGATAACTATCCTCGATATCCGATATACTATATCCTTGACCAAAGATAACTCACGTCTTCCTTGAACACAATTAAATCATATACCTTATGATTTAATACAAACCAGAGCACGATATACAACTCATTATCCAACAACTTACATTTCTAACAACATTGCTATACGAATTATAAATGAAATGAAAACGAAACCATTCATCAAATATTATAAACTGAACAAGTATAAACTTGCCTCGATACCGATACCACGAAGCTGTTACCAGAATCCATTGCCTTCGTCTCCGAGCTCCTCAGCCCTAACCAAAAGCAACCTACGAACTCTTCAACCTTGACCGTAACACAACAGCCATAATCAACGCTCAATTAACGCGACCTAATGCAATAATCAAATGACAACACATCCGATAATAATCAATAACCGGTATAACCATCCAATCAAACTCAGCGGCTCAACAATACCTCGATCATTTACAAAACCAAACAATACAACTCAAACAATTATGAACTCATATCAACAATACTAGCCGAAATCCGATAAATCATAATTATCAATCAATAACCGATCAATAAACCCAACAGTTCCATAATATCTCGATTAAGCACAGTCTTGAACAATCCAGTTCAAACCATCATGAATTCATAATCTCAACACGAAAATACTACACTGTCTGCCTACTTAGCGCGCGTTAAACGCATAACGTAGCGTGCGCTAAGTTGTTCCCGTTAGCGTGCGCTATCCAGTAAGCTTAGCGTGCGCTAATGTTGTACAGTGGCATGCATTCCAAGCATCGACTAACACCTTGCGACTACGAATTCGAATGAAAAGGAAATCTTACTCCAAGATTAACAATAACTTTCCAGATCAAACTCATCATCATGATCCATATCTTATCATACGAACTCAATCACTACAATCAACATAATGTTTAGTTTCAATTATCTTATCCATGTTAATAATCAAACCAACATATATCCTTCCTCTTTGATGAGATATATACCAAGAACACCAAAAGTACCATGATTCCATAATCATGTTCATGACAACCATCATAATCCGATATGCTAACATGTAATTAATCACCTAAGTCATATATATCCGTATATCATCTTAACATCAAATCCAAAATGAAGGGAGACATAAATCGACAAATCTCCCGAACACCATTCAAAACCATACAAAACATATCATTATCCGCATACCAACAATAACATCAACGTTACTCAGTAAGCCATCTCGAAATCATACTTATCAACTCATTAATATGATAATCATCAAATCAAGAACACCAATATTCAATCCCCAAAACGAAATCCAAAGTGAAGATTAATTACCTCTTTGAAGAAAAGGATGGATTATCAAGGTTGAATCCGTTTCCAATCATTTCCAAGCTCCAAATGTTGATAAGGACGATCAACTCCATCATAATCCAGTATTTGGAACCTCAAGACTCTCTCAATGAACTCCATTCCAAGAATCATTAATAATTTCAAGAACAAAGCTTTGAATCCATGCTCTCCATCTTAATCTTGTTAAAGATCATCATCTCAGAGTGTTTTAGGAACTCAAGTACCTCCCAAAGCTCTCTCTATCGAGTGAAAGGAAAGAAATGGATGAAATGCTTCATAACACCCGTCTGTCCCCTTTTTATAAAGTGTATTACTAGCGTGCGCTAAACCTTATGTTTGGCGTGCGCCACGGCCTTAGCGTGCGCTAACCGACTTTGTTAGCGTGCGCTATCGCAGCCCAGAGGCCACTGTCTTGCCTCGAACATGAGCTTACGTACGTAATGCCCATGCATTAGCGTACGTATTTCACACTGTTTAGCGTACGCAAGTCCTTACATTTAGCGTGCGCTAACATCAGTTGACTTGCTACAGTCTACCTACCGCATGTGCCCCCACATGCCGATCTGACAAGGATAAGATTCCCTTTGACCGATCTATAATTAGCGTGCGTTAAGCAACATGCTTTAGCGTGCGCTAATACTTCAGGACAAACAACCGTTGACTTATCAGAACGTGCGCCAAAAGCAGCCCGGTCCACACGCAGATTCCTTCCGATCTGACTGCATTTAGCGTGCGCAACATTCTGCCTCTAGCGTGCGCTAACCATGAATGATAGCGTGCGCTATACTTGAACATTAGCGCGCGCTAATCAGTCTATACTTAGCCATTTTCCAACTCTCCTCGTCCATCTCGACATACCAAATACGAACATACGGCATACTGAATACATTTACTGAATCCAATAACATTATCATACGATATACCCAATATCAAAAGTACGATAACATGATACACGATATCCTCAAAAAAAAGTTGTCGAACCACTACGACAGTTATACGAGTACAAATACAGCTGTCTCAGTTCTCAATTTATTTTATCCATACTGTATAGACACCAAGCTATCCAGTATATCTTAGATAAAATAACGCGAAAAATTCATACTGAAAATTCGGGTATTACATACTACCCCTCTTAAAATAAGTTTCGTCCTCGAAACTTGCAACCTGCCACCACGAACAGATAAATCTAAAACTTCCAACTCATCACGAAAACAATCAGTCGCCGCCACAAGCGAATAACCAAAACGATATACTTACAGGTGCGTGAAGCCGATGATCTCCCGTGATACGAGCACACGACTCCCATATGAAGTCTCAATACGTTTCCAACACACACCAATATCACAAATAGCAGTTTGAAAAGATCTCAAAAATTTTGGAAACTCCAAAAATCGATTCGACTCAAAAGTCAGAAAAACTCATTTTCAAAAATAACGCTACTACCGTCCCAGTAGAGCCACATAACACACACGCCCGGGTTTCACAAAACCCAAGCTCCGATACCATCTTCTGTAACACCCCCAAAACCATCCGGGATATTACAGCGCCGTGGGTCCCGCGCCGGAACCCACCAGGCTAAAAACCATTTCAAAAACGTTTAAAAATGCCAACAGGTCAATGACGGTAATATTTTAAATACTCAAATATTTTCAAAAACATAGTTCTCAAATACCGTCATAAAATACCATTTGAAAATACAAGGCGAAATGCCAAATCTCAACGGTTTAAAATGTAGGTTAAGTCATCCCTTAAACGTACTGATAAAATAGTTAGGAAAAGGGTTTAACGAAATAACCCAAGTTCGCAAAGTGACAAAAAGCCATTTGAAATACACACGAATTGGTAAAAATACCGAAAAGCTATTTTGAAATATACACACGCAGCGGATAAAAACACAGTTCAAAATACACATTTGCAGCGGAGAATAAAACAACCAGAAATAAATACTCAAAACATGCTACAACCAGTATCACTCGGGAAGCTCACCCCTTCACGACCGCTACTAGATCGATCTCCTAGTACCTAAAAATAAAGCCCACGATAGGGTCAGCCACAATACTCAACAATGATATCGATCACATCATCATAATTAATTACATACCAATGTAGTAATACTGTAAGAATACTACCAACGTAATCTTACCGTCATAACCTTACCAATCCATGGCAATTCATAACAAATCAATCCTTACTATAATCCATATTTCGCATTCTCAAATGACGAAATAAACTCAACAACAATTATCAGTACTGAATTCCAGAAACACCAATAATCCTCAAAACATCATCATAACTCATAAGTGCGGAAATAATTCAATCTGTGCCAAATCCTGTCCGTCGGATTACACAATCAAATACCAACATGTATAAACCAATAATACACAACATATCTGTAGATCAACTACCACATGATAATGATAACGAGTCCCGAACATCGACATACAGTCCGAATGCTCATACGATCAATAACAATGATCAACCAATACATCACTGAGAATATCATCGACATGATAGCTCCAATATGACCAACGAAGGATCAACGATAACCGAGAGTACCCTCAACAAGGTAAACTCCAAACACGATCAACAAAGGATCAACTATAACCGAGAATACCCTCAACAAGGTAGACTCCAAATGATCAACAAAGGACCAACAATAACCGAGAATACCCTCAACAAGGTAGACTCCAAATGATCAACAATAATGGATCTCAAGAAATAACTCTGACTGTCGAACATACCCCTCGGGCGTATGAACAACCAGTCGCAAACCGTCGAACATATCCAATCATACATGGACTATGAACGACCCAACAATATGGCTCAAAAGATGGACGTCACAGTACGCCCGATCCGGAAATGTGTCCGTGCACAAGCCACCCCGGGTATCGATCAAATACACGTGTGGTCTTGTACCTAATTAGCCTCACGAACTACGTCTCGTGTGCACGGTTCAATGCGGAAATATCCACGCATAACCATCATGTGGCCGGCTAAAAATCCTACACAATAACCAATCGGCACGTAGATATGACTCCAGATATGTCACGATGCAACATGACAACGAAACTCAAGAATTACATATCCAATAAGGGTCAAAAGACTCACCGAAGTGAACAACGACAATCTGACAAAGAAAAGTCGACACGACTAATCAATATTTAAAACAACAATCCTGGGATCACAAACCCAAAAAGGACAATCCATACGATCAACAATCTCAGACAACAGTTCTGGGATCAACATCCCTCGATGAGATGATCAACACAACCATTAATACCAATAATAGTCCTAGGATCAACACCCCTCAACGAACAACCAATACGAATCTCAATATACGATTCCTCAACGTACAACATATACAAAAACTCAACGTAATAATTATCTCATAACTGAACATAAATTACCTCAAGGCCGAAGATAACATCCTTTCCACGAACAACATCCCTGAACGAATACACAGTTATACGAATAATCTCAAATAAGGTACCATCCATTCAATACCAATAAACCTTTATCCCGATACTTATGTCATCGCGATAACTATCCTCGATATCCGATATACTATATCCTTGACCAAAGATAACTCACGTCTTCCTTGAACACAATTAAATCATATACCTTATGATTTACTACAAACCAGAGCACGATATACAACTCATTATCCAACAACTTACATTTCTAACAACATTGCTATACGAATTATAAATGAAATGAAAACGAAACCATTCATAAAATATTATAAACTGAACAAGTATAAACTTGCCTCGATACCGATACCACGAAGCTGTTACCAGAATCCATTGCCTTCGTCTCCGAGCTCCTCAACCCTGACCAAAAGAAACCTACGAACTCTTCAACCTTGACCGTAACACAACGGCCATAATCAACGCTCAATTAACGCGACCTAATGCAATAATCAAATGACAACACATCCGATAATAATCAATAACCGGTATAACCATCCAATCAAACTCAGCGGCTCAACAATACCTCGATCATTTACAAAACCGAACAATACAACTCAAACAATTACGAACTCATATCAACAATACAAGCTGAAATCCGATAAATCATAATTATCAATCAATAACCGATTAATAAACCCAACAGTTCCATAATATCTCGATTAAACACAGTCTTAAACAATCCAGTTCAAACCATCACGAATTCATAATCTCAACACGAAAATACTACACTGTCTGCCTACTTAGCGCGCGTTAAACGCATAACTTAGCGTGCGCTAAGTTGTTCCCGTTAGCGTGCGCTATCCAGTAAGCTTAGCGTGCGCTAATGCTGTACAGTGGCATGCATTCCAAGCATCGACTAACACCTTGCGACTACGAATTCGAATGAAAAGGAAATCTTACTCCAAGATTAACAATAACTTTCCAGATCAAAACTCACCATCATGATCCATATCTTATCATACGAACTCAATCACTACAATCAACATAATGTTTAGTTTCAATTATCTTATCCATGTTAATAATCAAACCAACATATATCCTTCCTCTTTGATGAGATATATACCAAGAACACCAAAAGTACCATGATTCCATAATCATGTTCATGACAACCATCATAATCCGATATGCTAACATGTAATTAATCACCTAAGTCATATATATCTGTATATTATCTTAACATCAAATCCAAAATGAAGGGAGACATAAATCAACAAATCTCCTGAACACCATTCAAAACCATACAAAACATATCAATATCCGCATACCAACAATAACATCAACGTTACTCAGTAAGCCATCTCGAAATCATACTTATCAACTCATTAATATGATAATCATCAAATCAAGAACACCAATATTCAATCCCCAAAACGAAATCCAAAGTGAAGATTAATTACCTCTTTGAAGAAAAGGATGGATTATCAAGGTTGAATCTGTTTCCAATCATTTCCATGCTCCAAATGTTGATAAGGACGATCAACTCCATCATAATCCAGTATTTGGAACCTCAAGACTCTCTCTATGAACTCCATTCCAAGAATCATTAATAATTTCAAGAACAAAGCTTTGAATCCATGCTCTCCATCTTAATCTTGTTAAAGATCATCATCTCAGAGTGTTTTAGGAACTCAAGTACCTCCCAAAGCTCTCTCTATCGAGTGAAAGGAAAGAAATAGACGAAATGCTTCATAACACCCGTCTGTCCCCTTTTTATAAAGTGTATTACTAGCGTGCGCTAAACCTTATGTTTGGCGTGCGCTACGGCCTTAGCGTGCGCTAACCGACTTTGTTAGCGTGCGCTATCGCAGCCCAGAGGCCACTGTCTTGCCTCGAACATGAGCTTACATACGTAATGCCCATGCATTAGCATACGTATTTCACACTGTTTAGCATACGCAAGTCCTTACATTTAGCGTGCGCTAACATCAGTTGACTTGCTACAGTCTACCTACCGCATGTGCCCCCACATGCCGATCTGACAAGGATAAGATTCCTTTTGACCGATCTACAATTAGCGTGCATTAAGCAACATGCTTTAGCGTGCGCTAATACTTCAGGACAAACAACCGTTGACTTATCAGAACGTGCGCCGAAAGCAGCCCGGTCCACACGCAGATTCCTTCCGATCTGACTGCATTTAGCGTGCGCTACATTCTGCCTCTAGCGTGCGCTAACCATGAATGATAGCGTGCGCTATACTTGAACATTAGCGCGCGCTAATCAGTCTATACTTAGCCATTTTCCAACTCTCCTCGTCCGTCTCGACATACCAAATACGAACATACGGCATACTGAATACATGTACTGAATCCAATAACATTATCATACGATATACCCAATATCAAAAGTACGATAACATGATACACGATATCCTCAAAAAAAAATTGTCGAACCACTACGATAGTTATACGAGTACAAATACAGCTGTCTCAGTTCTCAATTTATTTTATCCATACTGTATAGACACCAAGCTATCCAGTATATCTTAGATAAAATAACGCGAAAAATTCATACTGAAAATTAGGGTATTACATACTACCCCCCTTAAAATAAGTTTCGTCCTCGAAACTTGCAACCTGCCACCAACAACAGATAAATCTAAAACTTCCAACTCATCACGAAAACATTCAGTCGCCGCCACAAGCGAATAACCAAAACGATATACTTACAGGTGCGTGAAGCCGATGATCTCCCGTGATACTAGCACACGACTCCCATATGAAGTCTCAATACGTTTCCAACACACACCAATATCACAAATAGCAGTTTGAAAAGATCTCAAAAATTTTGGAAACTCCAAAAATCGATTCGACTCAAAAGTCAGAAAAACTCATTTTCAAAAATAACGCTACTACCGTCCCGGTAGAGCCACATAACACACACGCCCGGGTTTCACAAAACCCAAGCTCCGATACCATCTTCTGTAACACCCCAAAAACCATCCGGGATATTATAGCCGCTGGTCCTGCGCCGAACTCCACTGTGCTAAAAACCATTTCAAAAACGTTTAAAAATGCCAACAGGTCAATGACGGTAATATTTTAAATACTCAAATATTTTCAAAAACATAGTTCTCAAATACCATCATAAAATACCATTTGAAAATACAAGGCGAAATGCCAAATCTCAACGGTTTAAAATGTACGTTAAGTCATCCCTTAAACGTACTGATAAAATAGTTAGGAAAAGGGTTTAACGAAATAACCCAAGTTCGCAAAGTGACAAAAAGCCATTTGAAATACACACGAATTGGTAAAAATACCGAAAAGCTATTTTGAAATATACACACGCAGCGGATAAAAACATAGTTCAAAATACACATTTGCAGCGGAGAATAAAACAACCAGAAATAAATACTCAAAACATGCTACAGCCAGTATCACTCGGGAAGCTCACCCCTTCACGACCGCTACTAGCTCGATCTCCTAGTACCTAAAAATAAAGCCCACGACAGGGTCAGCCACAATACTCAACAATGATATCGATCACATCATCATAATTAATTACATACCAATGTAGTAATACTGTAAGAATACTACCAACATAATCTTACCGTCATAACCTTACCAATCCATGGCAATTCATAACAAATCAATCCTTACTATAATCCATATTTCGCATTCTCAAATGACGAAATAAACTCAACAACAATTATCTGTACTGAATTCCAAAAACACCAACAATCCTCAAAACATCATCATAACTCATAAGTGCGGAAATAATTCAATATGTGCCAAATCCTGTCCGTCGGATTACACAATCAAATATCAACATGTATAAACCAATAATACACAACATATCTGTAGATCAACTACCACATGATAATGATAACGAATCCCGAACATCGACGATAAATCAATGCTCATACGATCAATAACAATGATCAACCAATACATCACTGAGAATATCATCGACATGATAGCTCCAGTATGACCAACGAAGGATCAACGATAACCGAGAGTACCCTCAACAAGGTAAACTCCAAACACGATCAACAAAGGATCAACTATAACCGAGAATACCCTCAACAAGGTAGACTCCAAATGATCAACAAAGGACCAACAATAACCGAGAATACCCTCAACAAGGTAGACTCCAAATAATCAACAATAATAGATCTCAAGAAATAACTCTGACTGTCGAACATACCCCTCGGGCGTATGAACAACTGGATCAAAACCTGCCGAACATATCCAATCATACATGGACTATGAACGACCCAACAATATGGCTCAAAAGATGGACGTCACAGTACGCCCGATCCGGAAATGTGTCCGTGCACAAGCCACCCCGGGTATCGATCAAATACACGTGTGGTCTTGTACCTAATTAGCCTCACGAACTACGTCTCGTGTGCACGGTTCAATGCGGAAATATCCACGCATAACCATCATGTGTCCGGCTAAAAATCCTACACAATAACCAATCGGCACGTAGATATGACTCCAGATATGTCACGATGCAACATGACAACGAAACTCAAGAATTACATATCCAATAAGGGTCAAAAGACTCACCGAAGTGAACAACGACAATCTGACAAAGAAAAGTCGACACGACTAATCAATATTTAAAACAACAATCCTGGGATCACAAACCCAAAAAGGACAATCCATACGATCAACAATCTCAGACAACAGTTCTGGGATCAACATCCCTCGATGAGACGATCAACACAACCATTAATACCAATAATAGTCCTAGGATCAACACCCCTCAACGAACAACCAATACGAATCTCAATATACGATTCCTCAACGTACAACATATACAACAACTCAACGTAATAATTATCTCATAACTGAACATAAATTACCTCAAGGCCGAAGATAACATCCTTTCCACGAACAACATCCCTGAACGAATACATAGTTATACGAATAATCTCAAATAAGGTACCATCCATTCAATACCAATAAACCTTTATCCCGATACTTATGTCATCGCGATAACTATCCTCGATATCCGATATACTATATCCTTGACCAAAGATAACTCACGTCTTCCTTGAACAAAATTAAATCATATACCTCATGATTTACTACAAACCAGAGCACGATATACAACTCATTATCCAACAACTTACACATTTCTAACAACATTGCTATACGAATTATAAATGAAATGAAAACGAAACCATTCATCAAATATTATAAACTGAACAAGTATAAACTTGCCTCGATACCGATACCACGAAGTCGCTACTGTAATCCATTGCCTTCGTCTCCGAGCTCCTCAGCCCTGACCAAAAGAAACCTACGAACTCTTCAACCTTGACCGTAACACAACGGCCATAATCAACACTCAATTAACGCGACCTAATGCAATAATCAAATGACAACACATCCGATAATAATCAATAACCGGTATAACCATCCAATCAAACTCAGCGGCTCAACAATACCTCGATCATTTACAAAACCGAACAATACAACTCAAACAATTACGAACTCATATCAACAATACAAGCCGAAATCCGATAAATCATAATTATCAATCAATAACCGATCAATAAACCCAATAGTTCCATAATATCGCGATTAAACACAGTCTTAAACAATCCAGTTCAAACCATCACGAATTCATAATCTCAACACGAAAATACTACACTGTCTGCCTACTTAGCGCGCGTTAAACGCATAACGTAGCGTGCGCTAAGTTGTTCCCGTTAGCGTGCGCTATCCAGTAAGCTTAGCGTGCGCTAATGATGTACAGTGGCATGCATTCCAAGCATCGACTAACACCTTCCGACTACGAATTCGAATGAAAAGGAAATCTTACTCCAAGATTAACAATAACTTTCCAGATCAAAACTCACCATCATGATCCATATCTTATCATACGAACTCAATCACTACAATCAACATAATGTTTAGTTTCAATTATCTTATCCATGTTAATAATCAAACCAACATATATCCTTCCTCTTTGATGAGATATATACCAAGAACACCAAAAGTACCATGATTCCATAATCATGTTCATGACAACCATCATAATCCGATATGCTAACATGTAATTAATCACCTAAGTCATATATATCTGTATATTATCTTAACATCAAATCCAAAATGAAGGGAGACATAAATCGACAAATCTCCTGAACACCATTCAAAACCATACAAAACATATCAATATCCGCATACCAACAATAACATCAACGTTACTCAGTAAGCCATCTCGAAATCATACTTATCAACTCATTAATATGATAATCATCAAATCAAGAACACCAATATTCAATCCCCAAAACGAAATCCAAAGTGAAGATTAATTACCTCTTTGAAGAAAAGGATGGATTATCAAGGTTGAATCTGTTTCCAATCATTTCCAAGCTCCAAATGTTGATAAGGACGATCAACTCCATCATAATCCAGTATTTGGAACCTCAAGACTCTCTCTATGAACTCCATTCCAAGAATCATTAATAATTTCAAGAACAAAGCTTTGAATCCATGCTCTCCATCTTAATCTTGTTAAAGATCATCATCTCAGAGTGTTTTAGGAACTCAAGTACCTCCCAAAGCTCTCTCTATCGAGTGAAAGGAAAGAAATGAACGAAATGCTTCATAACACCCGTCTGTCCCCTTTTTATAAAGTGTATTACTAGCGTGCGCTAAACCTTATGTTTGGCGTGCGCTACGGCCTTAGCGTGCGCTAACCGACTTTGTTAGCGTGCGCTATCGCAGCCCAGAGGCCACTGTCTTGCCTCGTACATGAGCTTACGTACGTAATGCCTATGCATTAGCGTACGTATTTCACACTGTTTAGCGTACGCAAGTCCTTACATTTAGCGGGCGCTAACATCAGTTGACTTGCTACAGTCTACCTACCGCATGTGCCCCCACATGCCGATCTGACAAGGATAAGATTCCCTTTGACCGATCTACAATTAGCATGCGTTAAGCATCATGCTTTAGCGTGTGCTAATACTTCAGGACAAACAACTGTTGACTTATCAGAACGTGCGCCGAAAGCAGCCCGGTCCACATGCAGATTCCTTCCGATCTGACTGCATTAAGCGTGCGCTACATTCTGCCTCTAGCGTGCGCTAACCATGAATGATAGCGTGCGCTATACTTGAACATTAGTGTGCGCTAATCAGTCTATACTTAGCCATTTTCCAACTCTCCTCGTCCGTCTCGACATACCAAATACGAACATACGGCATACTGAATACATGTACTGAATCCAATAACATTATCATACGATATACCCAATATCAAAAGTACGATAACATGATACACGATATCCTCAAAAAAATTGTCGAACCACTACGACAGTTATACGAGTACAAATACAGCTGTCTCAGTTCTTAATTTATTTTATCCATAGTGTATAGACACCAAGCTATCCAGTATATCTTAGATAAAATAACGCGAAAAATTCATACTGAAAATCGGGTATTACAGGTTAGTCATGGAATAGCTAGTGCAAATATATCGAATATGAAATGCGATACTCCTAAAACGATAAAGTAAGTATAACCTCATTTCATCAAACTCAAGACTAGTATTCTGGAATAATTAAATCTCATAATACATCATATTTCAATTATATGTGTGATTAACCATGGAACGGCACCAGAAGCAACAGAACCCTCTGAGGACCCATCAGTCCATACCAGAGTGTTTAACCCAAAAGTATTCATGGAACCGCACCAGAAGCAATAGAACCCTATGAGGACCCGTCAGTCCATCCCAGAGTGAATATATACGATCACACAATACATATACTTTACTTTCAAGGTTGAGAACATACAATCATAAAAATATACTTGCCTTAGAGACATTGGAATCGAAAGGAAATGGTATTCAAGCTCGGTAGGTCCAAGAGTGCACTTCCGTGCCTAAACGATTCATAAGGAATATGATAATAAATAATCAATAGTCAATTCACAAGAAGAAACTCCCAAAACCCTGTCTACGATTCATAATTCTTCAAAGGATATTTATATAGAGGTTGGAAATCATCAAAACCCTCTCAATTCCAAGTAATACACAAAAACACTCGTATAACCGTAGTGGAAACATCGGTACGGAGTAGATACTTCATAATATCAAGGATTTCAAGCTTCAAAGCGAATTAAACGGACACATCTACGAAAACCCCCGAAATTCCCAAAATATGGTTCTAGGAAGATTTACCTTGATTAGAGGGAGAAGAGTTGGATATGTGATGATTAAATCACGTTAGAAACCCAAGATGTTGATGACTGATGAACTCTCGACAAAACTTCACCTTGGAATAACGAAGAGGAAGAATGACGAAATAGGTTAAGAAACTTTTATACTGGTGCCAGACGACACGGGCCATGTCGTATTTGACATGGCCAACTTCCATGGGCAGAACGGATGTCTCGGAATAGATTTTTGACACGGTCCATGTCTGATTTTGACACGGGCCATGTCCTCTGACAGGACCAAATTTTTGTGTAGATACTTTTACGAATATGAACATAACTTTCTCATTCAAATTTGGATTGACTCTCCGTTTGAACCATTAGAAAGTTAACTTGATGCTCTATCATACTGTTAAGTTCAGAATTTTTGGTGCTTCCAAGAATTAGTGGTTATTTTTCAAAGTCGAACCTGATGCACAACACTTTCAGAAAACGTCCAATCGGACCAGAACGACTTTAACATGAGATGATTCTAGAAATATAACGAAGCGCCTATGAAGAATTCCCAACGACGAGTCTAATAGTTATTCAAACACATGATTCCAACCACTCAAAGGTATAGTAAAATAATTACAAAGACAAACACCCAAAACTTTGAGAAATAACAAAACTGCCCAAAACCTCAGAAAAATCACGATTCAAGGTCAAATTACCATGTGAAAACTCACACTCCGATTAGACATAATTAGTGAGCTTATAAGAATAATGAAACCATAGTTTTGGACAAGATTCACAAGAATCGACTCAAAACACGATAAATTCACAACATTATACGGATTCGTTAAAAACAATCTTCAAAACTCGTTCGAATGACAAACAGTGCAGAACAAAATAGTTTCAAAATATTGAAACGATTATGAGCGAGTGATCGAAAGTGGAAAAGAACCAAAAATAAAATTTATTAAAAGTAGAAAAATACGAATAATACATTCTCATCCTTTAAGAGGAAGTTTCGTCCCTAAACATAAGAAACAAAAAGTTCAGGATATCTCGCTCGTATCTTCTCTTTCGGCTCCCAAGTCGTTTCCTTGACTCCATGTCACGGCCATTGCACTTTAACCAATGGTTTGTGCTGGATATGTTTCTCACTTTGCTCAAGGATCTTCACCGGTCTCTCTTCAAAGGTAAAACCTCGACTACTTCGATCTCATTATAGTCGATAATATGATTCGGATCCGGTACGTACTTACTCAATTGAGAAACATGAAAAATACTATGGACGTCACTAAAAGCTGGAGGTAACGCCAAGCAATAAGAAAATTCTCCAACTCTATCTAAGATCCTAAATGGTCCGATATACCTCGGACTAAGTTTCCCTTTCTTGCCGAAATGCAAAACTCCTTTCGTCGGCAACACCTTGAGAAGAAAATGATCTCCTACTTCGAACTCCCAGGGTCGACCGCAAATATCAGCATATGATTTCTGCCGACTCTGGGCAGTCAACAATCGGTTTCGAATGATAGAAATCTTCTCTTTAATTTCCATCAACATATCCGGTTCCATCCCAACTAACTCCGAGGCCTCGTCCCAATATAATGGCGATCTACATCGCCTACCATAAAGTGCTTCGAAAGGTCCATCTCGATCGATGCATGCCAACTATTATAAGTAAACTCGATCAATGGTAAATGTAGTTCCCAATTACCGCTCCAGTCTAGGGCACAAGCCCACAACATATCCTCTAACATCTGAATCGTCTGTTTGGTCTGATTGTCTGACTGGGGATGAAAAGATGTACTCATCCTCAACTCGGTACCTAAGGCCTGATGGACCGCCTGCCAGAAATGTGACACAAAACGGCCATCTCGATCATATACAATAGTTTTAAGCATACCATGTAATCTCACAATCTCTGCTATAAATATTCGAGCTAACCTCTCTGATCCCCAAGTATCCTTAATACCAAGAAAATGTGCAGACTTGGTTAATCGATCGACGATTACCTAAATCATATTCATTCCGACTTTAGTCCTCGGTATCCCGGTGATAAAATCCGTAGAGATGTCTTCCCACTTCCACTCAGGAATAGAAAGTGGTTTCAACAACCTCGTTGGTCGTTGATGCTCAATTTTGACTTGTTGACAAGTCAAACACTGCAAAACAAACTCTATGACATCCTTCTTCATATTATTCCACCAAAAATTTTGCTTCAAATCTTTGTACATATTACTCGTTCCCGGATGGATTGAGTAAGGTGTTGCATGGGCTTCTCGAAGTATACTATGTCTTAACTCTAAGTCATTCGGTACACAAAGTCTGCCCTGGAATCTCAAATTACTATCCTCAAGGATCATAAAACCAGGAGCTTTCCCTTTAATCACATCTTCCTTCAGTTGAAGAATCATCGGGTCACTTCACTGCTTTCCTTTGATGTCATCAACTAAAGATGAAGTAATTTCGAGGGTACACATCTGTCCTTGCACCCACTAAAGCCAAATTTCTATTCCCCATTCGATCAATTCTTGCCGAATCTTTGCTTGAGGTGTAAGGACCTTGAGCATCTGTAGGGATACCGGTTTCTGGATCAATGCATCCGCGGCGACGTTGGCCTTTCCTGGATGGTAAAGGATTTCCATGTCGCAATCCTTTATCAATTCCAACCAACGGCGCTGCCTCATATTTAACTCTTTCTGACTGAAAATATATTTCAAACTCTTATGATCCATATAGATCTGACACACAGAGCCATACAAATAATGCCGCCAAATCTTTAGTGCGAACACAACTGCTGCCAATTCCAAGTCGTGAGTAGGATAATTTATCTCATACGGCTTCCACTGCCCCGATGTAAATGCTATTGTCTTATCGTGCTGCAGAAGCACACACCCGAGTCCCTGACCCGAAGCGTCACTGTATACCGCAAACCCCTCATTACCTTGCGATAAAGCCAAAATCGGCACTGACTTCAAACGCTTCTTCAGTTCATCAAAGCTTTACTCTCTCTCGTCAGTTTAAACGGACTTTTACGTCTTCAGAAGTAACGGTGTAAGCGGTCGAGCAAGTTTAGAGAAACCCTCAAGAAATCGACATAGTACCCCGCAAGACCCAAAAAGCTACGAACTTCCTTTACATTTTTAGGCGGTGTCCAATCTAATACCGCTTCAATCTTTTATGGGTCCACCTGAACTCCTTCGGTCGAGATCACATAGCCGAGAAACATAACTTCCTTCAGCCAGAATTCACATTTCGAGAACTTCATATAAATGTTCTGAGCTATCAAAATGTCTAATATTAAACGCAAGTGCTGGGCATGATGCTCCTCATCTCGAGAATAAATCAGAATATCGTCAATGAAGATGACCACACATTTATCAAGGTACTCCATAAATGTCTTGTTCATAAATTGCATGAACATTGTTGGCGCATTGGTCAATACGAAAGGCATGACCACAAATTCAAAATGTCCGTATCTCGTTCGAAAAGCAGTCTTTGGGACGTGGGACTCTTTCACTTGAAGCTGGTAGTACCCCGATCTCAAATCGATCTTCGAGAATACTGTAGCTCCCTGCAACTGATCGAACAAGTCATCAATACGAGGTAACAGATGCTTGTTCTTGATGGTCACTTTGTTCAGCTCGCGATAATCTATGTATAAATGCAATGAACCATCCTTCTTTCTCACAAATAGGACTGGTGCGCCCCAAGGAGAAACGACCGGTCTAATGTACCCCTTCTCCAACAACTCTCCCAATTGGTTCCTCAATTCCTGCATTTCTAAAGGTGACATACGATAAGGCGCCTTAGATATCGGATCCGCATCAGGATCTAAATCAATAGAAAATTCTACCTCTCGATCTGGCGAAAATCCAGGAAAATCATCTGGAAAAATGTTCAGGTACTCATTAACGGCTGGAATAAAAAAAATCAATTCTGCCCTCCTCCTTCTTCAAAGCATAGCATCAATAGCCCGTGCAACCCTTATTCAGGAGATTCACGTCCTTCATGGCACTAATAAGCAATTTAGGTTGACATGATTTACGACCCACAAAAGAGTATTCAGAACCATCCTTGGTCATCATAGTGATAACCTTAGTGCGATCATTCACAATCGCTTGGTGACTCTCAAGCAATCCTCATCGAGGATCAAATCCTCGCCCTCGATATCAACCATAATCAAATTCGACAACCAATCAATCTGCTATGCTCGCTGGATAATTTCTAATCACCCGATTTCCTACGATTCTATCCCCACTAGACAGTTTCACAAAAAAAGGGTCCCAAGCAGTCATACAATCAATAGCCAAACGGCGTACACAATCTAAGGAGATGAAAGAATGCATAGCACCAGAATCAAATATACCCGAACTGGATGAGATAGAATGTGAATGGCACCAGAGGCGACCGTTTCATCGGGTTCATCTGCTCGGTGCATCTCGTAAATTAGTGGGTGTGCCGAACCGATGCTAGAATCTCTCTCTAACGGTTTGACCCCGACCCTGGCCTCTGTCATACTGATGCGACACCCACACGATGTGCCGTGTTAATCGCTATCTCTAGTATGATTTTAGTTCCCAAGATTGTTCCAATATTAATCAAAGGGTTGTTTTACTTCAAGCCCTCTACGTGATGCGATGTAGCAAACCGGAAGGTGCGATTCAAACACGCCACGAGGTTTCTAACGCCTCGATAAGTGAATTGAAATCACGATTTATATTTTGGAGACACACTCAATAAAATAAGAAGAAAGTTTGTTAACACAAACACTCACAATTTTGATAAATTTCAAGGTGTCTTTACAAATGAGAATGATGGCTATTTATAGGAAAAATTCCTCAACTATTACAATATAAGAATATAAAATAAAACTTATAAAGACTAAGAAATTATAAATTCAACATTTAAAGATCCTAAAATCTGATCAATGACTAATCAACCCATAAGTTAAGGAGTCAACACATTTTTAGGGGATAAAAATCAAAGACCAAGACTTGAGTTTTGAAAATAAGAAATCAAAGTTAAAAAAAAATATGTTGTTGTTTTTTTAGTGGCATAATGGATCCTAAACTTCGGATTTTGATTTTGGTGTCTTCTAGATGATTGTAGTACTACCTCATAGTTTTCCAAATCCACCTGAGTCGTCTTAATAGGATATCAGACGTGAAAGTTTTGACAAAAATACGAAGGTGTATCGTGTTGTTACCCAAAAATATTATCCGGAGATGATATGCTGGAATGGTCGAGTAACAAACAAAGTGCGAGAGCACGTCCACAGGGAAATAAATAACACAAGATTTGCCGGGGTTGTTAGTCCCGGGCTTAAATACTCTCACGAGATGTTATTAATATGAATACTAGTGAGTACAGATATTAATGTTAGAGTATAATTACAATGAGTGTAAAGACTCTAGTTATCTTAGCTATCGAGTGCTTAAGATTGTCGGAAGAACCAGAGTTGAAGCTCTGTGAGTTCTTGTTACAAAGATGGAGAGTTTTCTGTATTGTTTGCTTTTAGCGTTATGTGTTCACGTTGTAAACTGTCTGTCTTGCCGAAGCTGGAGGCCTCCTATTTATAGGAGAAAGGTCTGCTGGGACGTCCCTGTCAACCGCGGGCGATCGTCGTTTCCTGCATTTAAATAAGGCGAGCGATCGTCCTAGCACGTGGGACTGTTTCCTTAAGGTCCGCAGCTGCTGCTGGCAGCCAGATGTGCGAACCAATGAGGAGGCTACAAGTGCCTCTTCTCGCTGTCCTGGGCGGTCCCACCTTAGGTCCTTTCGGCGGGTCTGTCGGTTGGTGAGGCCGTCCTTATCACTGTCAGCTGCTGATGGGCTGGAGTAGGGCCTATTCTTGCGGCGCCTTTTGCGGATCTGCACATGGGTCTTCACCCGAGATTCGGTCTCCGCAGACTTTGGCGGGTGTCGATCCACACGTGGCCTGGGACGATCGTCTCCAATCGAACATTAGAGGCGATCGCCAGATGCAATAGATGATCACCTTGGACGTCGACCGCTAGGCGCTTGCCCATCATCTGTCTTCTTTAGCTGGCTCCTGACCATTATGCCGATCGCCATCGAGGCGTATAAATCACCGCACAACAATTGCCCCCCAGCTCGCTCCGATGTTGAAGACGTGGGGTGAGGTGGCACTGCTAGCGATCACTTGTTTTAGAAGAGCGACTCATCTACTTATGAAGCAGACGATCGTCGCCTGGACGAATTGGTTTTGAATTCGGACGATCTCCTTGGATGCTGGTAATAGCGGGAAGTGTAGGCGGGCTTTCGAAACGTCACAGGGACACGCGTCGCGCTCCCGTTGGGGGAGTCCGACGTTTTTTGTCAGACTTATCGTCTGGCGTGCCCTCGAAACGACACGTATGCGGGTTTCTAAGGCTGCATTAAATGCGTCTCCCCCGACGGTTGCACTTCAGCCCCCGAGATTCCGCCTATTTGCACAGAAGTCCCTGCTCTCTCCTATAAAAGGGCTAGGGCTACTGGAGTTTAGATCTTTATGCGCCCTTGCCTTTAGACAAAGACTCTGCCGAAATTCCTTGAAGTTTCTTACGCCGATCGTCATCCTCTCTAGGTAAGAACAAAAAATTTTCTTCCCCCTTTTCCCTTCGAACATGTCTGGAGGAGGATCCACTGTGTATGAGGCGGGTACCACTTCCGCCGCCGCGGCTTCGCCCGCCCGGGATGATACCTCCGCGAAATTTCATGCGGAAACGGACATCGAGGCCATTCGTGCGGGATTGCACCCACGGAGATTGAAGAGCTTTTCAACGAGGCTGACGCAGCGAGATCGGCTGCGGCGGAGCAGAAGCACTCGCCGGTAGACGAGGATGAGGCAGTGAGATTATATTGGGAGCAGAACAGTGTGTTCGGCCGGGCCTTTTTGGATTTTGCGGAGCTCAAGGAGAGGCTGGCCGGACCCCGTCCTCAGTTTGATTTTGGTGCATACTCGGTCGCCCACCCCTATGATCCCGTGAAGAGGACATTATTTTGGGCCGCAGACCGCTCCCCGTGGACCCTCGGTCAGATCAGGAGTTCAGCGACCAAGAAGGACTTGAGTCTTTGGAGGGAGGAGTTCCATATCCCCTCTGATGTCTCATTGTATGTGCCCACGGAGAACGAGCGTGCCGACCAACCTCCCGAGGGTATGGTCGCCGTTAATGAATTGATCATGGGGGCCGAATTGCGGTTCCCATTGCCTTTCGCCGTGTCATACCTATTGACCGCCTGGAATGTGGCACCGCTCCAACTGACGCCGAACGTCTGGTTGAAGATCATCAGTACTTTGACTCTTTTCGGTGGTCATCGGCTATTCCGTCTACCCTCTGTGCTGGAAATGAACTACCTCTTCAAGATGACGGCACAGAAGGGTTCAGTTGGCGGCTACCACATTCAGGGTCGCATGGGCAGGGTGGTCCTCGGGGTGCCGAACAAGGTCCGGGGTGACCTGATGAAATGGTGCTGGGTCGGCGGAGCGTGGAGGTCGGCGGTGAGTGATAAACCAGAGGATGAGTTGGATATCCCCACCGGCTTTCGGGAGAGGAATCCGAGTAAGGGTTATAACTCTCCCTTTGTTCGGATACACCTCGAACTGATCTAATTTGATTTCCTTTTTGCAGGCTCCCTTGTTCCAGCAGCAGACGACCTTCCATTTGACTTTCTGATCGTCTAGGAGCGAATTCGAAGCTTACCGGACAACTACATCGACGCTCGCACGATCAATAACGAAGCTCATTGGTTGGGCGCTCGGTTGTTTCGCTTCCCCCGCCACTTGAAGGTCCCAGGTATAAACGTTTACGATCTCCATACTGTTTGCCGATCATCTTTGATTGAAAGAGATGTCTAACCTGGTTGAATGTCTTCTTTGACAGAGATCCGCTTCCCCCGATACTTCGAGCCATCGAGAGAGATTACTATGTCGAACCCCGGCCTTCTGAATCATCTCCATCAGGGGAAGAAGTCGGGCCGTGTCCCAGCAATGACGACCCGTCCTATCCCCGAGGCGAGACCTTTCATAGCTTCGGTTGTCGAGCCGGAGGCTCGGGAAGAGGAGCAACTTCAGCGCAACCGCAAGAGGCGGAGGCCGGAGGAGCCCTTGCCGACTGTTGCCGCTGAGGCGTCTGTTGTGGTGCCGCCGATTGCCGCGCCTCCTATTTCTGCCGTTCCAATGGCGGAGGGGCCTACGCCCTCAGCGGACTTCCTAAAGGCCATGGCGACCGCTGATGTCCAGACTCCGCGGGGCAAGCCCTATTTCGGCCGCGACCCCGAGAAGGTCGAAAGGTAAAACTGGTTTGATCTTGCTGAGTTGAGCCACTTGTGTAGGGTGCATACTAACTCCTTCGTTTTTTTGTTGCAGGGTCCGCCTTGACGACCCAAACACATCGCCGATGGTGCTGGACTTCCTAGCGAGCAAGTCCCCCCGCGAGCCTACCGACGTCCCTCACCATGTCTCCCGGGATATCTCCTCCCTTCCGAAGGCTTGGACGACCGACCTGGATGCGATCGCGCGCCGGAGGTCTGGAGATGCAATGCAGACGACTCTTGCCTTGACCCTCCATGTGGCGACGATGGCCGCTCAAGCTATAAAGGATTATGAGGGGCAGCCCTTTACTGCTTGCCTCCATTCGGACCTTGAGGCTACTCGGAACCAGAATGCCGAGTTTGCCAATTGGATAGTGGCCATGGAGAAGAAGTATGCTGAGACGGCCAAGCGAGCTAAGCAGGATCTTGACCGGATGAGGCAGGAGCTCGACCGGTCCCGGGCAGCGATCGATCGGATGCGCGATCAGATGACGGAGGCCCATCGGTTGCATGCGGCCTCGCATGAGGAGGTGACCGGGCTGAAGACGGTGGTGGATCGGCTAAATGGCGAGTTGGAGTCGTCGAAGGGGGAGCTGGCCGCCAAGGTTCTCGAGCTCAAGGAAGCGGACAAAACAGTCGCGGGGCTGAAGG
Organism: Orobanche coerulescens; assembly: GCA_033398695.1. Lineage (NCBI taxonomy): Eukaryota > Viridiplantae > Streptophyta > Magnoliopsida > Lamiales > Orobanchaceae > Orobanche > Orobanche coerulescens. The sequence continues at coordinate 33,581,097 of CM065818.1, forward strand.
AGAAGTTGGAGGCGATCGAGACCGATCCCTACCTCAACATGGAGTATGTTGGTGAGTTTGCTTATTACATGGCTTACACCGATGCCATCCGCGCTGCCAAGAAGGGGGGGCTCGAGGTCGGCCCTCTGATCGATAACTTCAAAGCCTACGTGCTTGGGCATATCTTGCAGCCGGACTTCTTTCTACCGATTCTCGACCTCACCAACCTCGGGATCGACCTGAGCTGGTATCCATCACCGGACAAACTTGTTCATCCAAAAGCCGCTGAGGAGGCGCACGCCGATCAAGCTGCTAGTGACGAAGGCCAGGCGGGGACGGCCTGAGCGAGACCGCTATCATTTTGTTTTTTCCTTATAATTTTCAGTTTCTTCTTGTTTTGCCTTCGGGCGTGTATGTACAAATGACTTGAATGGAAGAAAATACGTATTTTCATTTGATTGTTTGTTTGTATGATCGCCTCTCTGATTGTTTCGCATACGAATTTACACAAGTGTTTACACAATTGCACCTGATGCCTTGCTTGTATGATCGTCTGTCTGAATGTATTGGTATACTTGAAATTCTTACTTGTAAATTTCTTGAACAAAACCGATCGTCATATGTTTGTTTGAACAAAGCCGATAGTGTGTGGTTCCGTCCTCCTGATCGCATGTATGACTAGCTCCGCTTTGCCCCTTGTTTTTGTTTACTTAGCGAAAGTAAGGGAATGAAAATAATCCGTTTAGTGAGCTATCTTTAGTTCGATTCTTGCAATCTTCAATTTTGTTGATTCCTCGAGGGAGGCCGAGCATCCCGGCCTGGAAAGATTTCGCACAGTCGTGGGGTTCGATGGAACCGACCTCTCCGACTATGTCTTATGCGCGAGCGACATTCCGTCTGATGGTTAACTTCTCGCGACTCACTTAATTGTGAGGGTCCTCCGTAGGCTACGTTTCGCCTCACAATGTAGCGAAGGGGCGGTCGGACTTTGTCTGGAGGAGTCCTTGCACGGGGTGTCGTCGGATAAATCGACTTCGCTACCATGGCTTGTTAGCACTTTTATGCCTAAGAGGGCATACGTCGTGACGGGGGTAGGACACGATCGCCTGCCTCGGTCCATCAAATTAGATGTTGGGTCCGAGGGCGGGCGAGTGCGTCCACTGATTTGTTTTGGAGGGTCCTTCGGCTACGTCCGCCTCGTATTTAAATGAAAGGGCGGGCGATCTTTGCCCAAAGGAACCTTGCATGGACTGGCTATCGGTGCCATCGATTCCCAGGACCATGGATGCACTTGTCTACCTCGGACCGCCATGTTAGATGATGATCCTCGACGGTATATGTTGTGCTATGAGGGGCGATCGCTTGCATAGGTCCGTCAGGTTAGATGACGACCTCTTGTAGGGCGAGCGAGTCGTCCTCTTTTTATCTGTTTGTTTTGTCGAGGCAAATCATATAGAGGGGATCAGAAAATCTCATTAAACTCTTTGTATATTGGGTAACTGAATACAAAGTTTTTATTGGTAGTATTTCTTCAAATGTACGGCATTCCAGGGATATTGGTCCTGAGTGCCGTCTGGGTGTTCGAGTTCGTAGGCTCCTCTGGTCAGCCATTTAGATATCTTGAAGGCCCCCTCCCAATTCGGGCCAAACACTACCGTGTGAGTCTGAACCTTTTTGAGGACTAGGTCGCCCACTTGGAATCGCCTTTCCTTGACCTTTGAATTGAAGAATTTTTCGGATTTTCTTTTGTGGATCGCGTTTTTCATTTCCGAGGTCAGTCGTCGTTCTTCGAGCATATCCAAGTCAATCCGTCGGGCTATATCATTGTCCGTCGTCATTTCTTGTTCAGTTCGGCGGCTGAGGACGGCAATCTCTGAAGGGATCACTGCTTTTGTTCCGAAGGCGAGGGCGAATGGGGTTTCGCCGGTTGAATTTCGGGTCGTCGTTCGGTAGGACCACAGAACATCTAGGAGCTCGCTCGCCCATCGTCCTTGTTTGGATTCGAGTCTTGCTTTGATCGTGTGTTTGAGAATCTTGTTTACAGCCTCTACCTGCCCGTTCACCTGATGGTGGTAAGGGGCCGAGAACAATTTTTTAATTCCCCATTTCTCGCAGAATTACATGACTTCCAATCCATCGAACTGCTTCCCGTTGTCGTAGATGCTAGCCTGGGGTAGGCCGAACCGGCATATGATATTCTTCCAAATGAACTTGATTACTTGTTCTTGGCCGATCTTGTTGAGTGGCTCGGCCTCAGCCCATTTCGTGAAATAATCGACCCCTACGATGGCAAATTTACATCCTCCTGGTGCCGTCGGCAAAGGACCGATGAGGTCGATGCCCCATTGGGCGAACGGCCATGGACTGTACATAGAAGTGAGCTGTTCGGGGGAGAGCTTGATGTTCGGGCCCATCACTTGACACCTGTGACACGATCGGGCGTAGGCAATCGCGTCTTTTTGTAGTGTAGGCCAGAAAAAACCTTGCATGGTCGTCTTGTGGATGAGAGCTCGTCCTCCAGCGTGATTTCCACAGATCCCATCATGGATCTCAGCTAAAACAAGTCGGCCTTCCTCCGGCGTAATGCACTTGAGGAGAGGAAGGCTGAAAGCTCGCTTGTAAAGTCGATCGTCCAATAGGGTGTATCTGGTTGCATGGAGCTGAAGCTGGCGAGCTTTGATACGATCGGCGGGAACCGTTCTGTCCTTCAAGTATTTAATGAACGGAGTCATCTAATTCTCTTCGGCGATGGCAACTGTGGTGATCAGGCTCCTGTCGATCGCCGACTTTGCTGACTTCGTGATTTGGATGTTAGAGAAGTCTGCCGCCCCATCTGACGATGCTAGTTTGGATAGGGCATCGACCTGGGAGTTGTGCTCTCTCGGGACTTGTTCGATCAACACTTCTTCAAACTTTGTGCATATTTCGGCGACCAATTCTTGGTATTTGATCATTTGTTCGCTGCGCGCCTCATATCTCCCCTTGACTTGGTTCATGACCAAGAGGGAGTCCATGAAGATGTGGAGGCATCGAACGTCTAAGGCGAGTGCTTGATCGAGCCCGCCTACCAAGGCTTCATACTCGGATTCATTGTTGGTCGTACAGAACCCAAAACGCATATCATTTGTGAAACATTGGCCATTGGGGCTGATGAGGACAATCCCTGCCCCTGCTCGCGAGTTGGTTGCCGAGCCATCTACGTACAATTTCCAACCAGGATGGCCGACCTAGGTCGGACTGGGCGGGAACATTAATTCCACCACGAAGTCCGCCAGAGCTTGGCCTTTAATTGCCGTGCGAGGAGCGTACGTAATACCGTATTGGGCGATCTCCAGTGACCACTTGAGGAGTCGCCCATTGGTGTCTGGACGGTGGAGAACTTGCCTTAGAGGGAGAGTCGTCAGAACCTCCACTTGGTGTTCGAAGAAGTAGGCCCTCAGCTTGCGAACAATCATGACTAATGCGTAGGAGATCTTCTCCAGAGGCGTGTAACGCATTTCCTCATTATGGAGCGCTTGACTGACGAAGTAGATCGGCAAGTGGGCTTGCCCCTCTGCTCGCACTAATACAGCGCTCAGCACGACCTCCGAGGCCGCCAGGTAGAGGAATAGTTTTTCGCCGGGGATTGGCTTCGCCAAGATTTGGGGGTTAGACAGATACTCCTTGATTTTGGCGAACGCCACTTGACTTTTCTTCGTCCATGCAAATTTCTTATTCTTTAAGGTGACGAAGAATGGCTTGCTTTTGTCTCCGAGCCGAGAAATGAAACGGTTAAGGGCAGCTAGACAACCTGTGAGGCATTGCACCTGTTTGACATTTCTTGGCTCCTGTATGTCGAGGATTGCCTGGATCTTGGTGGGGTTCACATCGATCCCCCTTTGGTTCATGATGTTCCCCAGGAACTTTCCGGAGCTTACCCCGAAGTTGCATTTCTTGGGGTTCAGTTTCATGTTGAACTTCTCGAGGATGGCGAACGTCTCGGCAAGGTCATTGAGGTGATCTTCCTTTTTGAGGCTCTTGACCACGATATCGTCAATGTAAACCTCCATGGTCTTGCCGATCTGGTTGGCGAACATCCTGTTGACTAGTCATTGGTAGGTCGCCCCTGCATTCTTCGGACCGAACGGCATTCGGACCCAAAAGTACACGTCTTTTTCCGTATATAACGACGTGTGTTTTATGTCTTTCTCAGCCATTGGGATCTGATGGTACCCGGCGAAGGCGTCCATGAACGACATCATTTCGCAACCTGCCGTGCTATCGACCAAGTGGTCAATATGAGGCATCAGAAAGTGGTCTTTTGGACATGCCGCATTGAGGTCAGTGAAGTCGATGCATAACCTCCAGGATTTGCTCGCCTTTTTGACGAGCACCGCGTTGGCTACCCACTGTGGCTCGTCGGTAGCTACTCCGATTAGTTTGTTTTCGAGTAGCTTTTTGACTTCAGCGTCGAGCGCCGCGTACTTCTCAGGACCAAATTTCCTACGTTTCTGGTGAACAGGCTTCCTTGCCGGGTCGATCTTTAGATAGTGGCAAGCGTGTTCAGGACTAATGCCGACCATATCTTGATGCGACCAGGTAAAGACTCCGATGTTCTTACGTAGTAAACTGATCAGATTGTCCTTTAACTCGAGACCAACGCTTGTGCTGATCTGCACTTCCCGCTCCGGGCGAGCTGGATCTATCGTTATACTTTCCAAATCTTCAATGGGGACGGTCGCTTCTTGTCTGGAACGATTTCCAGACTTGATCCTTGGATCGATGTCAAGGATTGGCTTGAAACCGATCCTTGGCTCGATGTCGTCCGTTAATCGATGCGAGATGCCATCCTCTGAGTCGGGCTAGTAAGAGGTGCTCGGCTCGTCGATCTCCATCGGTTGATTGCCGATCGTCTCAATATTATAAATAGTACGAGAAGTGTTTAAGGAGGAATTTACGACACAGGAGTAATTCAAACATTTCTTTGCCATTAGCTGGTCTCCTTTTATAATACCGACCGTCCCGTCGGCAATGGGGAACTTAATACAGTAAAATAAAGAAGAGGCGACCGCCTTAAAGGTTTCTAGAAAGGGGTGGCCTAGGAACCCATTATAGATGCTGGGCCTATCTATGATTACAAAATTGAGGTTCCTAGTGATCCTAACCTTGGGATCGCAATAACATATTAGCTCGACAGGGAGATCGATCCTTCCATAGGCTTGGACCGTGTTGTCGCCGAATCCTTGAAGCACCGTATCAAATGGCTTGATGAACTTGGTCAGGTTGCCGAGCTGGTCAAGAGCAGATTTGAATATGATATTTCAAAAGCTCCCATCGTCAACCAGCACGCGGTCGACCATTTTCCCAAGGATACATGTAGAGATTACCAATGCATCCTCTTTGGGGCACTGCAATTCCTCCTTATCCTTGTTGGAGAAGGTGATGAGCGTATCTCTGGAGATGGTCAGCTCTAGGGGCACCACGACATGGACCCCGGCGAACGCCCTCAGCTCGGCCTTCCGCTTTCTATTCGACATGGTGGAAACTGGGGAAAGGCCTCCGAGGTTTCCACCTCCCGACTGAAGCATATTGATCCAGCCACCGGGGTTGATCGGAGGGATCGATTCGTCTGAGTACTCCGGCTCGTTTTGCTCGATCTTGGCAACCGGATTGGAAGGGATTACGTCGTTTTGTTGGCGATCGCGCCCCTCGGTCCTTTCTGCCCGGGGTTCTATCTTGGTGACCAAGTTATCCAACTTGCCTACCTCAAACAGTCTCCAGAGTTGTCTGAGGAGATCGCGGCATTGGATGGTGTTGTGGTCGGGACTTTTGTGGTAGGCACAAAATTTGATGCGGTCTAGATGACCGTTGTACCTCATCCGCTTTGGTTTTCTAAGCCACTCACGCCCCTTGATGGCGTTGAAAATGTGGGCCGGAGACAGATTGAGGTTGCGGAGGAGGTGAACTTCCACATCCTCGAAGGTCTTGAACTCACCGGGCGGCTTTGCGACAGCCTTTCTGGGCTTGGCGACTACCTTCTTCGGGATGGAAGATGGCGCCTTCCCTTCTCTGATAGATCCCTCGCCTAAGCGAAGGGTGAGCATCCTTTGCCTAGCCAGAAAGTCGGTGGCCCTAACGCGGAAGATCGCGTAGGTTGGGGGGATGTCCTTCGTGAGGTGCATGAACATGGGTGAATGGCCATAGAATCCCCCTAGGACCGAGTAGAGGGCGAGCTCATCACTTATGGGCTCGCCGGTGCGGATTATTTCATCCACCCGATCGATGTAGTCTTCGTCGGGCTCGTCCGTCCCCTGCCTGATCTTCATCATGCGGTGGGGGCCTTCTGGCCGAGCGACTTTGGCGGCGAAATACGACGTTAAGTCATTCGCTAGCTTCTCAAAACAGTTGATTGAGCACGGTGGCAATGAGATGTACCACCTATGGGCAAGATCGCCCAATGTCAATGGGAACATTCGGCACTTCGTCGCGTCCGATGCCCCGCATACGGTCATGTAGATCCGGAACTTGCTCAAATGGGTCTCAGGATCCGACCTCCCCTCATATAGAGGTGTTTGAGGAGGGGCGATCTTTGGCTGTATGCGGGCGAGCTCGATCTGGACCGCGAGCGGCTCACTTGGTCCGGCGATCGATCTCTTGGCGCCTGCCCCAGTTTCTATGAGCGCCTTCATTTCGTCGAGCTGGCGCTGCATTGCGGCCATCGTCATAGCCTGACTGCTCGTGGATTGGCTCTCGGAGCGGGAGCCGAGGCGATCATGTACCGATCTCCTGGCCCCATGGTAGGTGACGAGTTCTCCGCCACCGAGCTCAATTCTAGGGCGAGTGGGAGCCCGTTGGCCAACCTGTCTTCTGGGAGTCGGGTATGCCGAACTCCTGGTGATGGATTCGGACTCCGATATCTCCCGGCTGGGGCCCGAGTGCCCGGGTCGCCATAAGGGATCACTCCCTAGGCGTCTGAAGACGGAATCGTCCCACCTTACGAGTGCCTTTTCCTGCGGCTCGGGGCTTTCTGACGATTTCTCGACATATGGCCCCTTGAGCTTCCGCTTGCCCGCACGGTGGATTGCTGATGGAGTAATGGTGGGCGAGTCGCATGCTCTCCGTCGCTCCCTGAGGATGTCCATGGCCTCCTCGATCTGTTCCGTGGTTTGGAACTAATCGAGTGAGAGGCTGGGGCCGTCCCTCGGGGGCGGGAGTGAGAGTCTAGCGTCACCGCGGTTGCCTTCCGCCGTAGGTTGGGACTCGGCCTGGGCCGGAATAAGGTGTCCCGCAGATCGTAGAGTGGCCCTTTTCGAGGTTGTGGCAGACGTCATGCTTCTGAAGGTTTTTCTTTGAAGAACAGTGAGTGTTTCTTCAAGTATATGCCCCGGAGAACAGTGAGTGTTCTTCGAGACGGTCAGAATAAATATTGAACGTTAAGATCCCCTCCTTCTAGCGCAAATTGTTGTTACCCAAAATATTATCCAGAGATGATATGCTGGAATGGTCGAGTAACAAACAAAGTGCGAGAGCACGTCCGCGGAGAAATAAATAACACAAGATTTGCTAGGGTTGTTAGTCTCGGGCTTGAATACTCTCGCGAGATGTTATTAATATGAATACTAGTGAGTACAGATATTAATGTTAGAGTACAATTACAATGAGTGTAAAGACTCTAGTTATCTTAGCTATCGAGTGATGAAGATTGCCGGAAGAACCAGAGTTGAAGCTCTGTGAGTTCTTGTTACAAAGATGGAGAGTTTTCTGTATTGTTTGCTTTTAGCGTTATGTGTTCACGATGTAAACTGTCTGTCTTGCCGAAGCTGGAGGCCTCCTATTTATAGGAGAAAGGTCTGCTGGGACGTCCCTGTCAACCGCGGGCGATCGTCGTTTCCTGCATTTAAATAAGGCGGGCGATCGTCCTAGCACGTGGGACTGTTTCCTTAAAGTCCGCAGCTGCTGCTGGCATCCAGATGCGCGAACCAATGAGGAGGTGACAGGTGCCTCTTCTCGCTGTCCTGGGCGGTCCCACCTTAGGTTCTTTCGGCGGGTCTGTCGGTTGGTGAGGCCGTCCTTATCACTGTCAGCTGCTGATGGGCTGGAGTAGGGCTGTTCTTGCGGTGCCTTTTGCGGATCTGCACGTGGGTCTTCACCCGAGATTCGGTCTCCGCAGACTTTGATGGGTGTCGGATCCACACGTGGCCTGGGACGATTGTCTCCAGTCGGACATTAGAGGCGATCGCCAGATGCCAATAGATGATCGCCTTGGACGTCGACCACTAGGCGCTTGCCCAGCATCTGTCTTCTTTAGCTAGCTCCTAACCATTATGCTGATCGCCATCGAGGAAATATAAATCGCCGCACAACATATCGTATCTGAATGTTCCAACTCTTGCTTTCATTTTTACCGCATTTTTACCACGGCAAATATTCAATTTTGATGTCATGATGAACATAAAAATTTTAGGACTTTCTCTTAGATTTCCGATGGTATAAATATGATCTTAATTGGAAATTGTATGTAGGATATACGTCTGAATTACGGAAGTTCCTTCTGTTAGCCTTATCGCTTGGAATGATGACATCAACACTTTTGATCTAACATGTGGCGGTTTCAATGACACAAATAAAGATTTTATTATATTTATGGTCATCGATCTGATTGAAATAATTTTGCACGAGCATTGTTAATATATTCTTTATCGCATTTGCTCGTGATATTGTTATTGGTCCCACGGGAATGTATAGTTCTTCTTCCGTCTGACTGACTGCTTCTTGATTCACATCATTCCCCCCTCCTCAAAAGGATTCATCCTCGAATCTGAAAATACAAAAGGGATTTGTTGGTCCCAAAGTATACAGGATACAACTTGGAAAGTATTTAAGCAACAAGCTGTACGATTTTCAAATCAGAGTGCGTAGCGGAAGTCTTAAAACAATAAGTTACTTTCGATACTGCATCTCGTTCTAATCTCCTGTTAGCTTGGTGCGTACAGAGTTTTGCAGTTTATACTTATATAAATCACAATTTATGAGAACAGTAACGGCAAAAGGTAAATAACACAGTATTTAAGTGGTTCGAGGTAAACCCCTCTACATCCACTGGTCCTCCACACATGAGTAAAATGTTTATTATAAATACTGCGTACACAACTATGTATTTATAATCAAACCTATCCTTGTATCGTTCACACAGATAGATACAAAGACTGTCGCTTTCAACCGTTTACACAGATTGGTTAAAGCTTCCACTTGATTGGCTTCTTCACACACAGTTCCGAAGCTTCGTCTCTTCAATGCAGATCCGTCACACATAGTTCAGGAAAAGCAAGGCTTTCTCAGTCCACACAGGGCTGATGGGTTTGTTCAATGATAGAACAATGGTTTGAACAACAGCTTGACTTTCTCGAGCTTCAGCTGATAACGTGTTGTTCAAGGTTGAGCACTTTGGATATTTCTTTTCTCACAATATGCAGTATACTTGAAGAAATATGCTTGCTCTGATTATTCGTGTAAGAACTTGTTGGTTGTTGTTGCAAGGGTATATGATCTTCAAACTCTGGAAATATAAATATCCTTCTAAAATATATCTGTTGTAACCTATCCGTTGAGTAAGATTCTGTGACAACTTGATAGTTGACTTGAAAGGACCAGGATCTGGATATTACGGGATTTGAAGATCTCTGTTGGTTTTAGTATTTAAATACTTTATCCTTTCAGTATTTAAATACTTCTTTAACAAACGGGACATGACTTTAGCGAATTCCAAAGATTCCTTTCCAAATGGTCTTCAGTCCTGTTCCGATATGAATGTTGTATCCAATTATGCTGTAGGCATATTGGAGTAGTTCGATGCTCTATGAAAAGATGGTGTATTCGGATAGCTTCCATATTTGGTGTTTACTTAGACTTTGTTGCTGTATTTTGGCAACCTGAGAGCTTGTTGTATGCTGGCGCTATGAAAAGGTCTTTGATAGAGAGCCAACAACTTTGATCGACTTTTCGATATAGCTGCTTGCTGTATGCTGGACATTTATCATCTTGCTGTATGCTAGCTTGTTGTATGAAGCTTTATTGTTTGGTAATTATCAAAACAACATTGTTTTCCCAATAATTTCCCACTTTTTGATAATTTTCAAAACTTCTTGATGATGCCAAAGCTTTGATGCCAAAACCTCTTTGAAACGTCTTTAATGGGGGACTTTATTTTTGGTCTTCTGTCGAATGATCTGGTCTTCAACACTTAGTCTAAAAGAAATGTGAACTGCTCGCAGGCAAGTTCTAAAGTAATAACATCTAACAGGGAAATGTATTACATCTTTAAACTTATGATTGGCGCGCAGGCACAATCTTACAGTGTGATCTAGTTGAGTACAACTGAACCTATGAACTGTTCGCAGACAAGTTCATATAGCTTAATACTTAAGCTTGAAACTATTTGCAGTACACAACAAAAAAAAATTGAGTTGAGTTTAAATTCGCGTTGTTTGAGATAGTGAAGTCCATATGTCATTCAAAATAAAAAAAATGTTTAAATATTAAAACAGGGCATGTGGACTTAAAACTATTTGCAGTACACAATATAATAAAACTATCAAGCATAATTGATTTCCTGTAGAGTAAATACTGTATCCGCGAACATTACAGCGTTACCCCTTAAAAGGTATATACATGATTCAATTCTTACATTATTGTTCGGATTAACACTGTATTCCTCCTTAATTAATCCACACGTCAGCTGTAGGAAGGTTTCATGCCTTCTCTGTCCTACAGTGCTGTCTTGACTGTTCTGAGTGTACAGTTAATTAATGGTGGATACTGTATTCCTGGGTCTTACAGCATTCCCCCTCAATTAATGAGTAAAACCATAAAAACTTACAGGGAGTCTGGCTGTAGCATTCCCAATTCTTGTCGAAGCGTAGATATCAAGTAAATTTGGGCCCCATTTGATTGTTGGGTCCTAGTGCAATAGTGCCTTTCAGTACCCAAATTTTCCGGACAGCAATTGGTTTGCTGTAGGTTATTTTTGGTTCGTTCTTGCGATGTCTACGTGGGGCATGCACGTAGCTGCAGTATTCATGATTATTATGTATGCACTACACCAAAAACACCAATTTCTGACTTTTAATCTCCCTAATTTTGTGACTGTCATTGACAGTCATAATTTTATGACTGCCAATAATAGTCATATCGACTGCATAGTGATACACTTAATTATTTGTGACAGCTTAGGGTAGTAACATATCTTGCTGACTGTCGTTGACTGTCATAAATGAAAAAAAAAACTTTCGTATCTGACTGCTACTAGCAGTCATTAGTTTGTGCTAAACAACACATACATTAAGAAGACTTTGATGAGTCCACTGGACTCACAGAATCTCTGGGGTTTCATCGATCTGACTCTATTCACTCTCATAATATTTCACTCTCTAGGGAAATCTTTTCTTCCTCGTCCTTTCATCGATCTGACTTCACTCTCATAGTATTTCACTTGGAAATCCTTTCTTCCTCATCCCCTTGCAGACGAAAGTCATCTCAGGAAAGGGGAATGAGGACGAAAGCCTTCGTGGAGACCAGAATCCACTTCATATGAAGATTGAGATCGAGGTAATTTTATGCCACTTGTTCTCTTCTGTTCTTACATTTTATTGTAATCTTGAATGCTGGTTTTAATTATTTTGAGTGGACTTAACTTTGTTTTTTATGTTTAATCCTCAACTCAAACTCAGATTCTAGTGCTCTTTGTTTTGTGAATCTGAGGTTTATTTCGGATTTCAGAGCTGTAAGTGATTTTGGATTGTTTCTATTTTTTGTTGCTTGAGTTATTCGGTCCTTTTCATTTTAATTGCAGTTGGGATGAATTCTGTGATTAGCTTTTTTGCTGGAGAATTAATAATGTATCGTTAGTGTGTTTGTGTTTCTTGTATGTTTGCGGTTTAGTATTTCTTGTCGTATTTTTGTTTTTTACGCATAAACTCGATCACATGCGGAATTATTAAAGCAATACTGACAATTTTTCTTTAAGATCTCGTCCAGCCTGCGTGTATTTATTGCATTACTAATGTGTTTTAGGCAATTTGGTGGCTGTAGTTGTTATGGCTTAAAGTTAAGGTCATAACTTCTGATCTTGCTGACCAGAAGAAGTCCCCTGATGCAAAATTTTGTGTCGGGCTGTATTAATATTTGACATATTCAATGCATTGTGCTAGTAAATAGCGGTTATAAGATATGCAGTATTTGAATTTTAAATTTTCCTGACATATCAGGGCTCAAAACTCTGTATTTTGTTTTTGTTGGTTTATTTATTTGGGTTTTGTTATTACTATCTGCCTCAGTTTTCAAGTACAGAGCTATCTTAAAAATTTTGTGAGGTTTTGATTGCATTACCGACTTCTTAAAAATATAGAAAGTATCCTTTAGTAGAGAAAATAGCTTTGATGTATTGTAGCTGAAAGATTAGAGTTACATAACTTTGAAATTTTATGAGGTTTTGATTTTGCACTCGTTAGTTCTTATCAAGGTTGTCAGTGATGATTGAATGGATGTTTTTATGATGATCATTGCTGTCAACATTTCTTAAATATATCAGTTGACAACCTGGTATTCTTAGCTGATTTATATGTTATAAAATTGAACACTTGGCATTGTTCTTACGGCGGTTGGAGGATCAGCGTTGTGCCACTCCGACTCACCTTGTGTACCTCCCTTTGAAAGTTGAAACTTCGGGCGATATATGAATATGATATAATATATATATATATATATATGTGTGTGTGTGTGTGTGTGTGTGTTTGTATGTATATAAATATTATATATATTTGTAATATTCAGTATATTAATATATATATATATATATATATATATATATATATATATATATATATATATATATATATACACACACACACTAGTATACATAAGCCGACTCCATCATATATATTAGACGATTAGTGTATATATATATTAGTATACATACATTCAGTGTATATATATATATATATATTAGTTTATATACATATATGAATATATATACAATGTTTTAAAAGGCGCGAGGCGAGTTTGAGGCATTTTGGCCGGACGAGGCGAGGCGTAAGCCTCGAGGCGCATTGAGACGTAAGCTTCATTTGAAATAAAAAACTCTCAGAATCTCATAAAAATATCATATTATTGAATGGAAGAAAGAGATTGGAACTCAATACCAACCTCATCTTTTCTAGACAAAGCATCAGCAGCCACGTTGGTTATCCCTTTTCTATATTGTATTTCAAAATCATATCCCATAAGCTTGCAAACCCACTTCTGGTATTGATTTCCTATCACCCGCTGTTCAAGTAAAAACTTGAGACTCTTCTGATATGTCTTAATTATAAAATGTCTGCCTAGTGTCTCCATTTTTGAACAGTCCAGACAAACGCTATTAGCTCCATCTCGTATATGGGTTTCAAATGATTTTTGAGTCCCAAAACCTGACTGTGGTAAGCAATGGGGTGTGAATCCTGCATGAGCAGAGCCCCGATTGATAACCTGCCTCGACAACGAATACTCGTTTGAAATTCGGCATGGCCAAAACAAGAGTTTTAGTCATGATTTTCTTCTGTTTCTGAAATGCCAATTCTAATAAACTTCAGAAAAAAAAAAGCACAAATTAGGATCTTTGTTTAATAAAATTTTTATTGCATTCTCTGCCAAATTAGGAAATCGCCGCTGAGAATCAATGTGAGTCGCTGAGGGTGTGAGAGTTTTCGTTTCGTGCAGTAGGTCGCTGGGAGGGTTAGGTTTTAATACAGGTCACAGCAGGGTCGGTTTCTTAGAAGTGACCCGTATTAAAAAAAAGGAACGATGCTGTTGAAGTATCCAGCTTCCCGTGCGCCTCAAACGCACCGCCTCGAGACATGCATTTCTTCAGCGCCTCGGTCAGTAGAGGCGTTCGCCTCAACTCTGCGCTTATTCCCCAACGCCCCGAGGCGTTTATTCCGCGCCTCGAGGCGTACGCCTCGACAGTTTTTCCAAACATTATATATATTATTTATAATTAGTCGACTAATATATATATATATATATATATATATATCAGTATACATACAGTCAGTATATATTAGTTTATATACATATATGAAAAAATATATATATACAATGTTTTAAAAGGCGCGAGGCGAGTTTGAGGCGTTTTGGGCGGACAAGGCGAGGCGTAAGCCTCGAGGCGCATTGAGGCGTAAGCCTCGTTTGAAATAAAAAAACTCTAAGAATCTCATAAAAATATCACATTATTGAGTGGAAGAAAAAGATTGGAACTCAATAACCACGTCATCTTTTCTAGACAAACCATCAGTAGCCCCGTTGGTTGTCCCTTTTCTATATTGTATTTCAAAATCATATCCCATAAGCTTGCAAACCCACTTCTGGTATTGATTTCCTATCACTTGCTATTTAAGTAAAAACTTGAGACTCTTCTGATATGTCTTAATTATAAAATGTCTGCCAAGAAGATAGTGTCTCCATTTTTGAACAGTCCAGACAAACGTTATTAGCTCCTTCTCGTATATGGGTTTCAAACGATTCTTGAGTCCCAAAACCTGACTGTGGTAAGCAATGGGGTGTGAATCCTGCATGAGCAGAGCGCCGATCGATAACCTGCCTCGACAACGAATACTCGTTTGAAATTCGGCATGGCCAAAACAAGAGTTTTAGTCATGATTTGCTTCTGTTGCTGAAATGCCAATTCTAATAAACTTCAGAAAAAAAGTACAAATTAGGATCTTTGTTTAATAAAATTTAATTGCATTCTCTGCCAAATTAGGAAATTGCCGCTGAGAATCGACGTGAGTCGCTGAGGGTGTGAGAGTTTCCTTTTCGTGCAGTAGGTCGCTGGGAGGTTTAGGTTTTAATACAGGTCACAGCAGGGTCGGTTTTAGAATCGACCGTATTAAAAAAGGAACGATGCCGTTTAAGTATCCAGCTTCCCCTGCGCCTCAAACGCACCACCTCGAGGCGTGCGTTTCTTCAGCGCCTCGGTCAGTAGAGGCATTCGCCTCAACTCTGCGCTTATTCCCCAATGCCCAGATGTAATACCCGTAATTTCGATTTCCGGTAATTTCTTTTTTTTTTGGCGGAAGTCCGTTTTGACGACTCTCTCATGACCGTTTCGTCATTCTGAGAATGATTAATTCTGCACTTTTTGTCATCCGAGTTCATTTCGGTGTTGTTTTGTTGAGTTCCGTGTCTTTTGGCGACTTTTCTGCACTTGAGCTCGATTCTTGCGAATCTCGTCCGAAACTGTTGTTTCGCGTTTCTTGTAAGTTAATTTAATGTTATTATTCATGTTGAGAGCTTTGGTTCGGTGTTTCGATCACGTATCGTGATTTCCGGGCGTTTTGGGCCATTTTTGTAATTTCCCAAAGTTTGGGGTAATTACTTCCGTTGTCGAATTCCGACACTTCGGGTGGTCGGAATCGTGTGTTCTCTTAGCGCTTGGATTCGTCTTTGCGAGTACTTCGTAACCGTATCTCCGATTTTTACTCAGGTTCGGGTTTCGGGTCGTCAGCCGTCGAGTGGCCACGGCCGAGTCACGGCCGGAGCAGGGCTGGCTTTGCCGAGTTACGGCCGTAAGGTGCCGTTACGGCCGTAATGTGTGCGATTCGGCCGTAAGTGTGATCTCGCACGGCCGACGGCTGGGCATCTTAGGACGAAGGCCTACGGCCGTAATGTGTGCGATTCACGGCCTTAAGTGCCGGCGATTCTTTGGATCGATTTTTGGCGAATGCGATTACGGCCGTAAGGGCCGAGTTACGGCCGTAAGGCACCGCCGTTCTGGCCGTAACCGGCCCATATATATAGGCCTGCGGCCGCTTCGCTTTTTTTTTTTTTTCCTCGTTTACGTGGCCGCGGACGGGAGTGACCGGTAGGAGGTGTTCTTGGACGATTCTACTCATTCCAAGGCGTTTTGGAAGATTCTTGTTGATTATATCAACATCTAATCCGTGTGTTTCGTCGAATCAAGGTATATTTCTTGATTTTCCTTCAAGTTGACTTTTAGGAGAAATTGTTCTTGATTTCGTTTCTAATCCGATTTTGATACATCGGTTAGTGTAGTATGATGTTATTAATCGTGTTCTATGGGTTGTATATCCATATTTCGAGTTTGTTCAACTCGATTAGTGATTCGAGTGTTCTTGGGAGTTATCGAACATTGAGTGTTCGATTAAATGTCCCAATGAGTTTCCCTTCGATAGTTTGTTGGGATTTTCGTTGTTTTGGCCTTGATTCTCGTCGTAACCATGTTTTATTGTTCCTTCCGGAGGTTTATAGGTGTTCGAGGATTCCAATGTTGAATTCCGTTTGGTGATTGATGATTCGTGTGGTGTTATTCTCGTAGTACTTGTGGTGCTATCGCGTTCTTGATATTGTTCGGGGGTTCGGGGCTATTCGACCGCGTCCCATCCGTCGTCTCGTTGCGATCGTGATTTCGAGGCAAGTACCTTGCCCATACTTTTCTTGTTTCGTGGATATAATAATTGGTGATCGTCTAAATGTGTTTGTTTGGTCATTTGAAAATTATTTTCAAAAGATTCGGCTAGCCTTGTTAGGGGCTCTCTTTCAAAATGCATGTTTTGTAAGTGTGTGGGTTGTAAGTGACTACGTGTATCCTTTGGATATGTTTGGAGTCGATGTGGTGTTTGATAATGCGTGTGTACGTATATGGCTTCATTTCAGTGTATTGCGGTTTTGACATGATGTGACGTTAGTTGTTACTCCTTTGAAAGGAGGTTGCGATGCTTAATGTTTTTTCGTTTCATAATCGATTATTGTTGTGTGCTTGTTATACGTGATGTGCCTCCGTGTAGGATTGTTGAATCTCCGGGATCCATACTTGCTAGTATGGGTCGGGCGAGACCGTAGGGTTATCCAATCCGGGTATGTCTTGCGGGGACTCCGAGGTTCGTGGCTTGTTAGCCCGATGCCGTGATAACTAGTGGGGTTATCATCGGGTATGTCTTGCAGGGACTCCGAGGTTCGTGGCTTGTTAGCCCGATGCCGGGATAACTTATGGTTGTGATATGTGTGTGATTTGTTTAGCTAGCCAGCTCGGGAGGGTCCTTCGAGGCCTCGGGCGGGATCAATGATATTACTCTGTTCCCAAGGCGATGCTTGGTGTGATATGTTATTTAGTGAATGTATTTTACTCACCGTGGGTTGGTTCGACGGGGCCACGACGGGAATTCCAATGGGTGAGTCCAGGAATCACGAGTATAAACTTCACGAGTTGGTATTTGATTTTATGTCCGTCGAGGACATGTGACTTGGGTTTTGGCCCTGTGAACTGTTGTCGGTTTTCTATTTGCGAAAATAAAACCTTTGGGCTGTGACCCTGTTGATTTTTGGAAAGATAAGGATTCGGTAATCCTAAATTGTTTTCTATTAAAACTCTCGATGGCATTTTAAACTATTTTATAAATTGTTTCCCTTTAACTTGTAGTCTTCTTTTATCCGCTGCGTGAGTTCTTTGTAATGGCTTTCGGTATTTTACCAACTGAGTTTTATTTCGAAAACCGATTCCCTTAACCGAGTTTTTGGCATTAATGCCTTGATCATTTTGGCGAAATTCTTATGACGGTATTTAGTATTCTCCAAATGGCTTTTGTAAGTTTTTGAAAAATTACCGTCATCAGCCTTTTTGGCATTTTTGTAAATGGTTTTATCCTGGTGGGTTCCGGCGTGGGACCCACGGCGCTATAAAGTTTTGTGTAATTACCTGAAATTTTTGGGCATTCTAGCCTTTTGGCATCGTCCTTTTTGGCATTGAATTATTTTCGAAAACTTGAGTATCTTAAAAATAAATTTCGAGATGTACGTTTAAAATGAATTATTTTCTCGTGGTACATCCAAGGTGCCACAATATATTTCCAAATTCTTCTACCTCGAGGACCAAAATATTTTGAGATATTTTCAATGTTTTAGAAACACTTTTATTTAGACCCAAGGGTCGAATATTCTGAAAGTTTTCACTAAGAGAAAGTGTCCACATTTTTATCAAATGCTAAATGGTTCTCCAAAGTCTCGATAATGATATTTCATGTTTGTATTTTTTTTAAAGGTGATACTCAAGATCGACCGGTGTTTTTCTAAATTATTTTCAAAATGAGGTTTTCGTTTTTAAAACCTATCCATTCCTGTTTAAGGGCTGGGTATGTATGTATGATGTTCGCGTTCTCATTACGATGTTTGCTCCCGAGTATGATCGAATTGGCGGTGTGAGCGTTGAGTCGCTTTCCACACAATTGTTGTGTTAACCCTCTGTGAGAGGTGGGATGTTGGTGTTGAATATTGTCGCCTCGTGGTGATTTCTGCGTTGTCGCGCGTGTGCGAGCTGTTAGAGCTTGGTTTGGTATGGGCGTGTGCATCGGTAATCGTTCCGTTATGTGTCGGTTGTTTAATGTCTTGTTACCTTGCTCCTGTTTTTGTGAATTTCGTGGATGAGGTCGAGGGTAATACCCATACTATTTTGACTTCTGTATTTTCTCTTTCTAGAGTCTATCGATTCGCTCGTGTTCGTTGATACTGTCTGAACTTGTTTTGTATTTCGGGTTCATCATTCGAACGAGCTGTGATCTTGTTTTGGGTCGACCTGGTATCGTTGTGACTTTTCCGAGTTCGGTTCGATTCTTGTGAACCTTGTTCGGAAGTAACATCTTTTGGTTCTACTAGTTCTTTTATTCGTAGTGGATCGGATTTAGAACTTCTGTATTTTCGACTCTGTCGACTCGTTTATGTTCGTTGACATTTTCTGAGCTTGTCCTGCCCCTTGCTTTTGTTGATCGAACGAGTGTGGTATTGTTTCGGAATAACTCGTTTGTCGTTGTGATTTTTTCAATTGTTATTCCCTTTCCTGTGGATCTTATGTGATTACACATCTCGTTGTTTTCACCGGATCATATATATTGTCTCGAGTCGAGATGTGAACCTTGGAGTTGTTGTTTGAATTTTATTGTTCTTCGTGATTCGAACATGAGTGTTCGATTTTTGTTGTCTCGATCGTTGTGGTTCGATCATTTGATTGTTCGGTTTTTGTTGATCTCATTTCGTGATTGTTGAGCGTTCAGACTCCTTCCTAATTTCCTTATGTTCGGGAAATTAGTCTCGTTTTCGATCTTCCAACCCTTGGGCGGTGGAATTCCGTATTTCTTCAGCGATTGGCTCGCGTTTTGATTGATGTACCATTGGGGTGGTCGATCATATTGATTTTCGTTCGTTGTGTTTTATGATTCTTCGGATAATTGACTTGACTATATTATCCGTTTGATGACGCTTGTCATTTGTTGGTTTTATTATATTCCTAACGGCGATGTTGTGTTGGTCGCCGTGGAGCGTGTTTTCACGCCGTATATTCCTTTGCGTTGATTGTAACGTTTCACCGATGGGAGCGTAAGTTACGCGTTTCTTGTGTATCTCGTTGAGTTTTTCCTAGCAGGATATTTCTTCTCCCTACTTGTTTTAAGTTTCGGGACGAAACTTCTTTTAACGAGGAATGTAATAACCGTAATTTCGATTTCCGGTAATTTTTCTTTTTTTGGCGGAAGTCCGTTTTGACGACTCGCTCATTACCGTTTCGTCATTCTGAGAATGATTAATTCTGCACTTTTTGTCATCCGAGTTCATTTCGGTGTTGTTTTGTTGAGTTCCGTGTCTTTTGGCGACTTTTCCGCACTTGAGCTCGATTCTTGCGAATCTCGTCCGAAACTGTTGTTTTGTGTTTCTTGTAAGTTCATTTAATGTTATTATTCATGTTGCGAGCTTTGGTTCGGTGTTTCGATCACGTATCGTGATTTCCGGGCGTTTTGGGCCATTTTTGTAATTTCCCAAAGTTTGGGGTAATTACTTCCGTTGTCGAATTCCGACACTTCGGGTGGTCGGAATCGTGTGTTCTCTTAGCGCTTGGATTCGTCTTTGCGAGTACTTCGTAACCGTATCTCCTATTTTTACTCAGGTTCAGGTTTCGGGGTCGTCCGGGCCGTCGGAGTGGCCACGGCCGAGTCACGGTCGGAGCAGGGCCTGGCCTGGCCGAGTTACGGCCGTAAGGTGCCGGTTACGGCCGTAATGTGTGCCAGTTACAGCCGTAAGTGTGATCGGGTACGGCCGTACGGGCGCTGGGCATCTTCCGGACGAAGGCCGGTTACTGCCGTAATGTGTGCCAGTTACGGCCGTAAGTGCCCGGCGATTCTTTGCCCGATTTTTGGCGAATGCGATTACGGCCGTAAGGCTGCCGAAAGTACGGCCGTAAGGTCTGCCGGTTACGGCCGTAACCTCGCCGCCATATATAGGCTGGCTCGGCCGGTTTCGTTTTTCATTTTTCCTCGTTTCTGTGCGGCTGCGGACGGGAGTGACCGGTAGGAGGTGTTCTTGGCCGATTCTACTCATTCCAAGGCGTTTTGGAAGATTCTTGTTGATTATATCAACATATAATCCGTGTGTTTCGTCGAATCAAGGTATATTTCTTGATTTTCCTTCAAGTTGACTTTTCGGAGAAATTGTTCTTGATTTCGTTTCTAATCCGATTTTGATACATCGGTTGGTGTAGTATGATGTTATTAATCGTGTTCTATGGGTTGTATATCCATATTTTGAGTTTGTTCAACTCGATTAGTGATTCGAGTGTTCTTGGGAGTTATCGAACATTGAGTGTTCGATTAAATGTCCCAATGAGTTTCCCTTCGATAGTTTGTTGGGATTTCCGTTGTTTTGGCCTTGATTCTCGTCGTAACCATGTTTTATTGTTCCTTCCGGAGGTTTATAGGTGTTCGAGGATTCCGATGTTGAATCCCGTTTGGTGATTGATGATTCGTGTGGTGTTATTCTCGTAGTACTCGTGGTGCTATCGCGTTCTTGATATTGTTCGGGGGTTCGGGGCTATTCGACCGCGTCCCATCCGTCGTCTCGTTGCGATCGTGATTTCGAGGCAAGTACCTTGCCCATACTATTCTTGTTTCGTGGATATAATAATTGGTGATCGTCTAAATGTGTTTGTTTGGTCATTTGAAAATTATTTTCAAAAGATTCGGCTAGCCTTGTTAGGGGATCTCTTCCAAAATGCGTGTTTTGTAAGTGTGTGGGTTGTAAGTGACTACGTGTATCCTTTGGATATGTTTGGAGTCTATGTGGTGTTTGATAATGCGTGTGTACGTATATGGCTTCATTTCAGTGTATTGCGGTTTTGACATGATGTGACGTTAGTTGTTACTCCTTTGAAAGGAGGTTGCGATGCTTAATGTTGTTTCGTTTCATAATCGATTATTGCTGTGTGCTTGTTATACGTGATGTGCCTCCAGGTAGGATTGTTGAATCTCCGGGATCCATACTTGCTAGTATGGGTCGGGCGAGACCGTAGGGTTATCCAATCCGGGTATGTCTTGCGGGGACTCCGAGGTTCGTGGCTTCTTAGCCCGATGCCGTGATAACTAGTGGGGTTATCATCGGGTATGTCTTGCGGGGACTCCGAGGTTCGTGGCTTGTTAGCCCGATGCCGGGATAACTTATGGTTGTGATATGTGTGTGATTTGTTTAGCTAGCCAGTTCGGGAGGGTCCTTTGAGGCCTCGGGCGGGATCAATGATATTACTCTATTCCCAAGGCGATGCTTGGTGTGATGTGTTATTTAGTGAATGTATTTTACTCACCGTAGGTTGGTTCGACGGGGCCACGACGGGAATTCCAATGGGTGAGTCCAGGAATCACGAGTATAAACTTCACGAGTTGGTATTTGATTTTATGTCCGTCGAGGACATGTGACTTGGGTTTTGGCCCTGTGAACTGTTGTCGGTTTTCTATTTGCGAAAATAAAACCTTTGGGCTGTGACCCTGTTGATTTTGGAAAGATATGGATTCGGTAATCCTAAATTGTTTTCTATTAAAACTCTCGATGGCATTTTAAACTGTTTTATAAATTGTTTCCCTTTAACTTGTAGTCTTTCCGTTTTGGAATGTTTTACCAAACTCATGCCTCGGGAAGTGCTTTTCGTTACGTTTGGAACTTTGAGGATTCCTGATTATTATTGTTCTTGGAACTTGTATTGTATGGCTCGTATTTTTGCACTTGTACTTGCACTAGCAAAACAGTGGAGTTTTGCTAACCCCCGAATATTCGGGGGGTGAATGTCTATTTTTGTATTTAGGTTTTGGAGCATAGCACAGGGTCGGCACGAAGGATGATGAAAGATGAACGATACTAATCACACGAGGATCCGTTGATGTCGTATTGGTCTAGTTGTATTTTATTTTCCGCTGCAGTATTTTTTCCCCATTGTACGGGAGTTTATTGTATTTTGACCCCTGCGTGGGTATGTGTTTGGAATTGAGTTGTATGTTATTATTGAAAGACCAAGTCGGTCTACTGAGTCATTTTAGCCTTAAAGGCGATGTTTAGATGTTTGATTTTAGTTATCAGCCTGGTAGATCCTCGAGGAGAGGGTCTACGGCGTGTAATATCCCTGAGTGGATTGGGGGTGTTACACCAGAGGCGTTTCTTCTGCGCCTCGTCTTGAGGCGCGCCTCGAGGCGTACGCCTCGACAGTTTTTTCAAACATTATATATATATATATATATTAGTTATAATTAGTCGACTAGTATCGACTAGTCTACGACTTGCCATGCCGGACCTCCGTCGACTCAACTCGACTTACTGCCGTAACAACCATGACTCTTGGATTTTAGCTGCTTTGTCTTATAGATTGTATTCCGGTAGTATACGTCTTATTTGCTTAGTGAAGAAGTGGTATATCTTTATTAAAGTTCATTTCAAAGATATAGTGTGGTTATTATACGAATACCTTTTAAAGAAATAAAATAACAATCTAATGTGGTGCATATTGTTTTTATATTTGTAGAAGCTAGTGATGGTGTATCCACCTTATAAAGAGTGGATGGGCAAAAATAGTAATAGAATGGGAGATGTGTATGTCACAGGTGTTAGAGAATTTGTTAAGTATGCGAGAAGAAATCTAGGAGATGATCTTATCTCATGTCCATGCACGCATTGTAAAAATGGTAAAAATATGAATTGGGAGAACATTGAGGTACATTTGATCAAGTGGGGAATGTAAGAAGATTATTTATTCTGGAATTATCATGGGGAGCGAAACTATCCTTTTATTCCTGATCAAATACCAGTGAATGAAGTATTTCATGAAGAGGGTGAGGTACTACGACATAGTAGGTCGAACGACCTTCTTAATGATGCTTATGGACTTCACATGAATCAACCTAATAAAGAGAGTTTATTGCATGATAAAAGTTGTGAAGTAGAACATCTTAGTCAAGATAAGGATTATGTCAAGTTAAAAGCTACGGCGGCAAGACCTTTATATCATAATTCCAACCCAAAGCACACAACATTGTATGCTACTGTTGGTTTGCACAACTTGAAGAGTCGTTTCGATTTATCAGGAAATAGTGTGACAGAAATCCTAAAGTGGGCAAAAGACTTGATTCCAAAGGATAATACACTTCCTGATACCTATCCGGACATGAAGAGCAGCTTAAAGGGTTTAGGGATGAAATATAAATCTATTCATGTGTGAAAGTTCGATTGCATTCTATATCGAAAAGAGCATAAGCATAAATTGAAATGTCCAGTTCGCAATGAATATAGATATGTCCAAAAAGTAAATCTAAATTGTAACATAAAAAGAGATACAAAAGTACCACATAAGGTACTTAGATATTTTCCTCTAGGACCAAGATTGTCGAGACTTTACACTGTACCTTGGATAGGAGAGGCAATGACCTGGCATGCTCGGGCACAGGTGGGTGAAAATCTTATGCATCATCCGACTGATTCTTCAATGTGGAAGGCTGCAAATTTGCGGCACCCAGAGTTTACACAAGAAAGTCGCAATGTCCGCCTTGGAATATCAACTGACGGGTTTAATCCTTTTGGTAATTTAAGCACAACCCACAGTATTTGGCCCGTCTTTGCAGTTCCATATAATCTCCCACCATCTCTATGCATGAAAAAAGAGTTTTCTATATTGTCGTTGATTATACCGGCGCCTAAAGCTCCAAGCGATGACATAGATGTATTTTTGGAACCACTAGTTGAAGAATTGAAAGATTTGTGGGTTGAAGGTGTGCAGGCATTTGATTCATTCAAACAAGAGACGTTCACTTTGAGGGTTATGTTGTTATGGGCCATTCACGATTTTCCAGCATATGGCACTTTTTCTGGCTGTAATGTGCATGGTTACTTGGGCTATCCGATTTGTGCAGAGGAAACGGAAGCCACATATTTAAAAAATAGTCACAAAGTATTTTATCATTCCCATAGGAAATTTTTACCAACTAACCACAAGTTTAGATCAGTACAAAGTAATTTTCTCCCAGATGTGGCAGAACCTAGGCCAGCTCCTAGAAAGCTCTCTGGGTCAGAAGTTGAACAAAAGTCATCCTTGGCTTGTTAGGCTCTTAGGGATAAACACGCCAAAATTTTGGCTGAGAAACGTAAATTAAAGGATGAATCTATGAAAACAGCTTGGTCTAGGAGGTCAATATTGTTTGATTTGCCATACTGGAAAGAACATTCGGTGCGACACGTGCTAGATATAATGCATGCTGAGAAAAATATAATTGAGCACATAGTGGGAACATGTATTGATTGGGGTCACTCGAAAGATGGGGTAAACACTCGAAAAGATCTTCGTACGTTCAAAACAAAAAGATCGTTATGGCTAAAGGAAGATCCTAAAACTGAGAAAACTATAATGCCTGTTGGAGCATTTTCTTTGTCTACGAATGAAAGGAAACTGTTACTAAATACATTGTATGAGTTGAAGGTCCCCTCGAATTTCTCTTCTAATTTGCGTAGGGTTGTCCATCATGCAACCAATGATTTGAAACAGTGTAAGTCTCACGATTGGCATGTAATTATGCAATTAGTCCCACTTTTATTTGGACACTATTTTATGAAGCATAAGGATCTCCGGAAGGCTGTTATGCAAATAAGTTTGTGATTTACCATACTATGCTCAAAAGTTGTCAATAAGAAGCACGTAATTGCGGCAAAGACTAGTGTAGCTGAGGCTACATGTGTATTGGAGAAGTACTTCCCTCCTACGTTTTTCGACATTAGCATCCATTTACTAGTGCATTTATGTGATGAGGCGCTACAATGTTGGCCGGTTAGGTATCGTTGGATATATCCTTTTGAGCGGTTGATGAAAACCTTCAAAGATTATGTTAAAAATGCACGATATGTTGAAGGTTCTATTGCAGAGGAATATATCATAGAAGAAGCTTACATATATGCGAAGGAGTACATTCCCAATCCAGCTAATGAGACACGAGAATGTTTTGTTGATGAATCAGATGGTTTTGCTGATGATGGGGCTTTGGGGAACGGAAAATTAGTGACACTAACAAGTGTCCAATATGAACAAGCAATCCAATATATTTTTGAAATGCACGAAGATATAGACGACTGGAAAGAGTGAGAATTCATAAGCTTATATAAAATTAATTACTAAATTTATTATTTCTCAGGCGTCATAATTTGCTTATTTATCATATAGGAAATTTGATCGATCTGACTTGGGAAGAAAAAGAAAAAGAACAGGGAATATAAACATCGAATTCAGGCATTAGGTAGCAAAAGAGGTATGCTAGCATAAAGTTCACTTTATAGATGATGTTAGTAAATGAGCTTGACTAATTATTAATGCATGCATGCCCTTTTTTAATTTCAGTTGTTGAAAAGTAAAGATGTCTCGTCAAAGCTTGTACGCTATGCCACAAGCCCCAACTTTGTGGCTAAGGAATATGGGAGATATCATCTTAATGGCTTTATGTTCTCAACTAGTGCACAGGATTCACATCTTGTGGCTAAACAAAATAGTGGTGTTTCAATTAATGCTCTAACCTACTTTAGGGCTAGTTCGAAAGATAAAAAGTTGGTTGAGGCTGAGATTACGTATTATGGTATTATAAGACAAATTCTTGTATTAGACTATGTAACTGAAAAGGTAACGACATTTTACTGTGACTGGGTAAAAGTAGAAGATAAGGCAGCTTGTATGGTCGACCCAGACACTAACTTGGTCATGGTAAATTTGAATAAGATGAAGAGCAAAGACAATATAAATGATGAACCATTTATTTCTGCATTCCAGAATTTGAAGCAAGTATTCTATGCAAAGAGCCCGAAGGATGGGTCATGGTCTGTTGTTCTATACTCCCCCAAGCGTTTGACTACATCTGTAGATGACTTGGAGGCACCTTCTCAATATCAATCTGCTTTAGATGACAACCCAGAATTGAAGAAATTTCTTGATTATCTAGATGAATAAATGTTTATGAATTTTTGTTAAATTCGTACTATGAACCTCTCATTGTAATTTTGTTCCCTATTTTCATTTTAAGTCCATGATCTCAAATGTAATTTTGGAAAGTGTAGTCTAGTCCTATTTTATTTGAATTTGAAAGAGCAGATGACTATTATTGTTCAAATTCATTCCATTTATGATGTGAAAAAATTATTTTGACAAGTATATGTATTATATGCATAAATTTGTCGAATATATGATTTCGAGGGTTATATATGAATCTGTAAATTTGGGTGCATTGTAGTGTGTATTCTGGCGAGTATTTCAAATCTTCTGTACGCAATTCGAAGATCGACGCTCGGGGCACTTTCATAAGCGAAAAGAGAGGGCCAAGGAAAGAGCCTGCTCCTTGGTCCAGAATAAGGTAAAACATAATGTTCGATGAAATTCGCTTCTTAGCTGTACTTTACCTTTTGGAAGAGCAGACTTGAATATGTAAATTTCAAAATTCACCCCAACACTTTAAATTTTCAAAAACAGGTATTTCCTATTTTCATTTAAGTCCATGGGCTCAAATATAATTTTGGAAAAGTGCAGTCTAGTCCTATTTTATTTGAATTTGAAAGAGCAGATGACTTGTTCAAATTCATTCCAATTATGATGTGAAAAGATTATTTTGACAAGTATATATATTATATGCATAAATTTGTCGAATATATGATTTCGAGGGTTATATATGAATCTGTAAATTTGGGTGCATTGTAATCTGTATTTTGGTGTGTATTTCAGATCTTTTGTACGCAGTTCGAAGATTGATGCTCGGGGCGCTTTCATAAGCGAAAAGAGAGGGCCAAGGAAGAGCCTGCTCGCTGGTCTAGAATAAGGTAAAACATAATGTTCGATGAAATTCGCTTCTTAGCTGTACTTTACCTTTTGGAAGAGCATACTTGAATTTGCAAATTTCAAAATTCACCCCCAACACTTTAAATTCTATCCTAGTTCAAAAACAGGCCTTTCCTATTTTCATTTAAGTCCATGGGCTCAAATATAATTTTGGAAAATTGCAGTCTAGTCCCATTTTATTTGAATTCTGGAAGAGCAGATGACTTGTTGTTCAAATTCATTGTAATGTGTATTTTGGGGTGTATTTTGATACATAAGAGAAAGTCTATCCTAGTTCAAAAACAGGCCTTCCCTATTTTCATTTAAGTCCATGGGCTCAAATATAATTTTGGAAAAGTGTAGTCTAGTCCCATTTTATTTAAATTCTGGAAGAGCAGATGACTTGTTGTTCAAATTCATTGTAATGTGTATTTTGGGGTGTATTTTGATACATAAGAGAAATTCTATCCTAGTTCAAAAATAGGTATTTCCTATTTTCATTTAAGTCCATGGGCTCAAATATAATTTTGGAAAAGTGCATTCTAGTCCCATTTTATTTGAATTCTGGAAGAGCAGATGACTTGTTGTTCAAATTCATTGTAATGTATATTTTGGGGTGTATTGTGATACATAAGAGAAATTCTATCCTAGTTCAAAAACAGGTATTTCCTATTTTCATTTAAGTCCATGGGCTCAAATATAATTTTGAAAAAGTGCACTCTAGTCCCATTTTATTTGAATTCTGGAAGAGCAGATGACTTGTTCAAATTCATTGTAATGTGTATTTTGGGGTGTATTTTGATACATAAGAGAAATTCTATCCTAGTTCAAAAACAGGTATTTCCTATTTTCATTTAAGTCCATGGGCTCAAATATAATTTTGGAAAAGTGCAGTCTAGTCCCATTTTATTTGAATTCTGGAAGAGCACATGACTTGTTGTCCAAATTCATTCCAATTATAACTGATTCTTTGGACAAGTATATATATTTTATGTTAACTGCTCGAATGTGTATATATATATTAACTGATTCCAGATTTTAGCTGCTCCAATATATGATTTGATGAGGCTTTTTTTTGATACATAAGAGATAATGACAGCTTCATCAATTAAGCAAGAAGGTGAACCGAATACTCCAACGAACTCCCAAGCATATGCCAATGAGGGGCACCCGATTATAGATAAACGGACTGTCATTACCTTTAATAGCACAGAACAAATAGTTGGAAATAAGGATAAGTTCAAGGCTCGATGTTTAGTCCTACTAAAAATACAAGTAGGGTTGGAGTACGATGACTGGAGGCAAGTTGATCAAGCCATAAAGGACGATATGTGGATGACTCTCTATCGGGAATTTAATGTCCCGCTTGTTAGAAAGGAATATGTTTTAAAAGAGATGGGTGGGCAACTAAAAACTTGGAGATGGTACATGCGACAAAAGTATTTAAAGAATCTGGATGCTACTGGAATACTGGCTTTGAAGGACCACGTACCCCCGAAAGAGAACATTCGCACCATCCAATGGAATGCATTTATTGAACATGAAGCAACGGCCAAAAAGCTTCAACAAAGAGAGGTTCTAAAAGCAAACAGGGCTATTAAGAACGATGTCACTGTCTTGGCAGGACATCCTACGCCGAGAAAGCTATCAAAATGGTATATACATGGAATTTTAATATATATAATGTAACAGCCCGAAAGCGGCGGCTATTACAGTGCCGTGGACCCCTATCGGGACCCACCAGGCGATATCACGATATACACCTACAATTTGACAACGTGGCACCGTACCACAATATTTATCAAAACCCCGATGTGGAGTATAAGATATATATGTCTTTAATACGAGCAAACGTACACAGGATCCAAATTCAGTACAGACCATATGACGATGGGCAATACCTAACAAATTATAGTACATTCATCTGACACAAGATAAAATGAAAATCATAATAAGACATAACCGAACATTAAAAGACTCAGGGCCCCCGAAATAGCATCCTTCAAAACCCTCCGTCACCATCGTGCTCTTCTTGTGCCTTGCGCTTTCCTCGCCCTGAAATACAAGTATTTCGCCCTAAACCACAGGGTCAGCTATACATGATAATAATTCTCATGACATTATACAATTCATATATATACAGATTTCAAAGAAAACAATCGAATACTGAATATACCCCGCAGGCGTATAAGCAGTCAGTCCCAACTGTCGAACATATCCAAATATATGAACAACCATATAATATGGCTCAAGACGGACGTCACAGTACACCCGATTCGGAAATGTGTCCGTGCACATGTCCACCCCATATACGGAATCCATAATATACGTGGGACGATGTACCTAATTAGCCTCACGAACTACGTCTCGTGTGCACGATCTAAATACGGAAAACATCCACGCATGATCATCAAGTGCCTGGCTAAAAATCCTACACATAACCAATCGGCACGCAGATATGACTCCAGAGATGTCACGATACAACATGACAACGAAACTCAACGAATTACACCTTTATCAAGGAATCGAGCGACTCACCGAAGTGTCAACAAAGCTCAAAAGGACCAACGGTAACAAGAACGGTAAATTTGGGTATATCATCCCAACACAATGATAATACGATCAAGGGTATAACCATATCACGAATCATAGATTCTCAGAACATTTCATATACACGAAATGCATAATAATCACAAGAATTCAACCATCATTATAACCAAGCAAGATAACTTGCCTCAATTCTGTAGATGAATAATCTTTCTTTGAATGATCAAGCGAAAGGTATCCCCGTCTAACAATACTCACGTGAACACGCAACCTTGAATGAAATGTAATTCATTCAACAACACATTCGTACGATAACGGTATCATTACATAAAAACAATATTCGTAAATTTACTTGAATAGATCAATTATCCTAATGATCATTTTAATGTTCCAATTACAAATCATCATATAACATGTTTATTCTGTTCATTCACATATTCTAGCATTAATGTCAAACACTAGGAGTCCAGATTTTTACCAATGTAACATTGTGAAAACATCTTTTCAAATCATCGGCACTTCCGATTATGATATAAGTTTGTGTTTAATTACATTCTTCATTATTTTACCAACGATTACATTAAAACCGATTCCTATATGAGAGCATAAGTTTAAGTTTTTAGTGAACTAAGAACGTCATCTTAATTTACGTCTCTTAACACACACGGATTAATGAAATGGAATTCGGCTACTCCCTCTACCGCATTTGTATCACCATACTCACTACAATCCTCCTAAGAATATTATCAACATATTAATGTAGTGATTAACACCTCCTTAATTTATCAACGAAATCGATTAACTTGAACATATGAAGATTACAACTGCCTTCTATCAAAATCCATTGTTTTACTTTTGAAGAAGTTATTAAAAACCTAGTTATATCATTGGATACTTGGAATTCTAAATATAACTTCATCCCATCTTGTGAAAATTATCTTCAAAGGGTTAACATAATTCTTCCAACAATTTATCACGAAGGTATCGATTTTAGAGGGACAAAAATATGGTTCCATATTACCTTTCAAGAATCAATTGAATGTTCAAGACAAGATTAGTATCTCCCACCTCTAATCATTAAGGATTTCATTCCTAACATGTTCTTAGTGTTGAGACTATAATCAACTTCCGATTATCATGTTATTAGTCAGGTTTTATCTATCATTATCAACACAACCATATTATGAAGTTATCATACATCAAGAAGTAATACTAATGCCCCTAATCTTGATCTTCACTTAGTTTGAGCATGATTCAATTAATTTATCATGTTTATACTAGCTTAAACTAACATTATGTGAAGTGTTTATATACTAACATCATCATAAGCATAGATTTAATATGAGTTAAAGAAAAGCCAACCTCAAAATGAAGAACAACACCAACACTTCAAAGGACACACTTCAATCTACTAATCTCCAAGTCACAAACCAAGTGCTGAAGCTCCAACACAAGATAGAAGGGCTAGAAATTGATTTGGCAGGGTGGGGAATCGTTTTTCTCAGAGGGAAGGTTGAATGGGTCGAGCAGGAAAATGAAAGGCAAGTCATATTTTTATAACCTGAACTCAGCATTACGTACGTTAAAGAGAGGGGTTAACGTATGTTAAAGCCCTTATGTACGTAATCTCATGAACATTACGTACGTAATCGATTTATCATATCTTACTGACTTGAAATACACAAATCGTTACGTGCGTAAATATATAACTATTATGTACGTAATAGCCGTTGACTTGGCTGTCGCGATCGACTCCTGACCACCTACCCACGTTCGGTCCCACCTGCCGAAAAGGCAGGCTGCTGATGGATACCCCGCATTACGTACGTTAATATATGAATGTTACGTACGTAAGGCTACGTACATAGCGTACGTGAAGAAGATAGGCTAACGTATGTTAAGTTCTATAACAAGCAGAAATGGAATTCTCCCAATATCACCCAACAATTAATATAGTATGAATGACCATGATTCCAACTTAACATAATTCGTCGATATACTTGCTACAACAATATAGATATAGTGCGAAAATACTTGGTTTAAATCAGAAAATACAATAGTAAAGGCGAGGGTATTACATACTTCCCCCCTTAAAAGGAGTTTCATCCTCGAAACTAAGGGGTAAACATCTCGGGGTATATCTCTCGCATGCTATCCTCAGTCTCCCATGTAGCTTCCCCGACTCCATGTCTCGACCACTGAATTTTTAATAAGGGAATTGCCTTGTTCCTCAACTGTTTGACTCTTCTCTCAAGTATCCGCACAGGGCGTTCTTCATACGAATGGTCATCGGATATTTCGACCTCGTCGAATTGAATAATGTGGCTTGGGTCAGCAACATACTTCCTCAACTGAGATACATGGAATACGTTGTGAATCCGGCTCAAAGACGGTGGTAATGCCAAACGATAGGCTAGGTCGCCTACTCACTCCAGGATCTCAAATGGACCAATATACCTTGGGCTCAACTTGCCTCTCTTCCCAAATTGGAAAACACCTCGAGTAGGAGACACTTTGACTAGTGCATGGTCACCAACCTCAAACTCGAGTGGTCGTCGACGATTATCTGCATATGATTTCTGGCGGCTTTGGGCCGTTAATAGACGACTCTTGATCAGGGAAATCTTCTCGCGGGCTGCTAATAACATATCAGGCTCTGTACCAATAGATTCAGACAAATCGTCCCAACACAAAGGGGACCTACAACGATGACCATACAATGCCTCATAAGGTGCCATCTTGATCGAGGCGTGCCAGCTGTTATTATATGTGAATTCTACCAACGGTAGTTGGGCTTCCCTGTCGGGCTTCCAATCGAGAGCACATGCCCTCAACATATCCTCTAGAGTTTGAATAGTCCTCTCAGACTGACTGTCGATCTGAGGATGAAAAGCCGTAGTGAAGTTCAACTGTGTACCCATCGCACGATGAACCGCCTTCCAGAAGTGCGACACAAACCATCCGTCACGATCTGATACAATACTCTTAGGGGTACCATGCAGTCTCACAATCTCTTTGATGAACAACTGGGCCAATCTCTCAGGGCCCCACGTATCCTTGATCTCCAAGAAGTGGGCTGATTTAGTCAATCGATCCACAATCACACAAATCGTATTCATGCCTCGACGGCTCATCGGTAAGCTAGTAATAAAATCCATCGATATGTCTTCCCACTTCCACTCGGGAATCGGAAGCGGTTTCATCATGCCAGCTGGTCGTTGATGCTCAATCTTGACCTGCTGACAGGTCAAACATTTCGAAACGAATTCGGAAACCTCCCATTTCATGTTACCCCACCAATAATATGGCTTCAAATCCTTATACATTTTGTTCGATCCCAGGTGTATGGAATACGGGGTAGCATGAGCCTCCTTCAGAATAGTATCCCTCAACTCTTCGTCTGCTGGTACACATACTCGGTTTTTAAAGCGTATCTGTCCATCCTCGTGAACCACAAATCCAGGGGCCTTCCCCTGATCGATTTCTCCTCGAATTCTGGATAAGAACGGGTCCGTCATCTGTTTCGTCCTGACCATCTCATCAAGGGATGATGAAATCTCAAGCGTGCAAAGTTGTCCCTGAATGCGCTGTAACCAGACCTCAATCTCTGGTCTCATGAACTCTAATTGCAACTCCCTCTGGGCGGTCAAATGAGCCAGTATCTACTCCTGTACTGTCTTACGGCTCAAGGCATCGGCAACCACGTTTTCCTTGCCTGGATGATAAAGGATCTCGATATCATAGTCTTTGATTAGCTCTAACCACCTCCTTTGTCTCATATTCAACTCATTCTGAGTAAAAATATACTTCAGGCTCTTGTGATCCGTAAAAATCTGGCAGGTAACTCCATACAGATAGTGGCGCCAAATTTTTAATGCAAACACTACGGCTGCTAACTCCAAATCATGAGTCAGGTAGTTGACCTCGTAAGGACGCAACTTTCTGGATGCATAGGCGATCACTTTCCCGTTCTGCATTAATACGCAGCCAAGGCCCTGTCTCGATGCATCATTATATACCATGAATCCTTCCATTCCTTTAGGTAGAACCAAAACAGGTGCTGAAATTAATCGACTTTTGAGTTCATCAAAACTTTGCTGACATGCTTCCGACCACAAGTACTTCTTATCTTTCCTCAACAGATTAGTCATCGGTTGAGCAATTTTGGAAAAACCTTCCACGAATCGTCTGTAATAGCCTGCTAGACCCAGAAAACTATGATCGTCCTTCACGTTCTTCGAAGGTAGCCAGTCTCGGATAGCTTCTGTCTTCTGTGGGTCTACTCTCACTCCATCTGCTGATATTACATGTCCCAGAAAAATAACCTCAGACATCCAAAATTCACATTTAGAAAATTTTCCATAGAGTTGTTCTCGCCTTAATGCATCGAGAACCTGGCGGAGGTGACACTCATGCTCCTCATGATCACGAGAGTAGATCAGGATGTCGTCAATAAAAACAACTACAAAATGATCTAGATAATTAATAAAAACCCGATTCATCAATTCCATGAATATTGTCGGTGCATTAGTCAGTCCGAATGGCATGACAACGAACTCATAATGCCCATAGCGAGTGCGAAAAGCTGTATTCGAGATGTCAGACTCTCGAATCCGCAATTAGTGGTACCCGGATCTCAAGTCGATCTTGGAAAATACAGCGGCTCCCTGGAGCTGATCCAATATATCATCGATGCGAGGTAAAGGGTATTTGTTCTTAATTGTTACTTTGTTCAGCTCACGGTAATCAATACACAAACGCGGCGATCCGTATTTCTTCCGTACGAATAACACCGGCGCTCCCCAAGGAGATGCACTGGGTCGAACATATCCTTTCTCAGTTAACTCCTCAAGTTGTCTCTTCAACTCCTGCATCTCATTCGGGGCCATACGATATGGTGCTTTCGAAAGCGGGGACGTCCCTGGCTCCAACTCAATGGTGAATTCTACCTCTCGCTGTGGGGGTAGTCCTGGAAGCTCTTCTGGAAATACATCTGGATAGTCTCGAACTACCGGAATATCAACCAATTCGATTGGTCGGTCAGTTGTCTTGGTCATGTAACACCAATAACCAATGCATCCCTAGTTCAGTAATCTCACAGCCTTCATAGCGCTGATGACTCTCCCAGAATGATTGGGATTATCACCCCGAAAAATACACTCGACGCCATCATCAGATGTGACGGTCACCATTCTCTTATGGACGCTAAGAACGGCATCGTGACGATCCATCCGGTCGATACCCAAGATTACATCATCTTTATTTAAATCAACCACAATCAAGTCGGACAACCACTCACGGTCGTTCATGCGAATCGGACAGTTCTGTACTTCACGATTCCCAATAATTCTTCTACTATCGGGTAGACCAATTACATAAGGTTCACAATCGGTAACATGATTCAATTGCAAACGACTCAAACAAGAAGTAGACAAAAAGGAGTGTGAAGCACCAGTATCAAAAAGAACACAAACGGGCTGAGAGTGGATCTCGAGAGTACCTGCAATCATGCTGGCTTCGGGATCATCGGATTTCTTCATCTCGTAGACTCTGGGTTTTGCAACCCCGGAAGCAGGTGTACCAGCTTGATTTCCACGGCCCATCCCTTTGTTTGCCCCGGTAGTCTGGTAAGAAGCGGACGGAGGAGCATGGTCCTGGACAGAAGGCTGTACTGAAGCAAGAGATGCTACTGGAGCACTACCGGGTCCACCCCTGCAATAGCGAGCACAATGTCCGCTCTTCCCACAAGTGTGACATGCAACGGTCGACTTCGGACACTTGGAGCTGATTTTTCCCTGGTCCCCACAGTTATAACACACGACAGGTGAGCTGATTGCCCGAGAGTGCATTCCTGTCGGCTTCGGCGCCATAGGTGGCCGTTCAGAAGGATTTGGTACAGGCTGGGGCTTCTTGAACATCCCGATTCTTATCTGCTGAGTGCAGTTCCTGGATCTCTTGTTGGAAAACTGAGGCTGCTTCTTGGAAATCTCCTTCACAGTAAGTTCATACTCCAAAGCCTTCTCAATAAACTATGGTAGGGTCGTACAATGGTGATTAAGCAATTGCATCCTCATTCGGGGTTTAAGCCTCTTGAGGAAGTATTTGATCTTATCATCTTCCGAACGGACAAATGATGTAGCAAAAGGGAGAAGTGCTTGGAATTTTTCAGCAATAGATAACACATCCTCGTCTTCCGATGGATCGGGGTTCGGTAATTCAGACAGTTTGGCTTCACGGAGGGGTGCAGGATAGTAACGATCTAGCATAAGATTCTTGAATTCCTCCAAAGTACTCGCGCTATCAGCAGGCCTCACAGAAAGCCACCAAGTATGGTCACTCTTACTAAGGTAGTAGGCTGCCACAGCAACTCGATTTTCCTTTGGGCACTCCACCATCTCGAACAGTTTCTCAAAATGCTCTATAAAGTGTATAATGTCAGCAGGCTCAGATGAGCCTTCAAAAGTCGGAGGTCGCTGTCGTGATATGTCGCTAATAATCCGGCTCATGATCCCGCCATGCACCAGAGGCGGAGGCTGCTGTCCCTGCTGTTGACCAGTAGTATTCCTCTGCATAGCTTCAATTAGCTGACCTATTTGGGTCATCTGGGCCATCATGCCCTGCATCACAGTGTAAGGATCGACACATGCATTTTCTCCAGTGTGATGCGATTGGTCCCTAGAAGGCGAATCACTGCCTGCGGAACTCTGTTCCACATTCGTGCGCCTGTTGGCTCGTGGTATCGGGATTCGGCCCCTTCCGCGGCCTCATCCCCCTCTGCCACGGCCTCTCAGATTCCTTTCCATACTGAAAGAATCAAGTCACAAGTACAGTTCAAGTTATCAATCATAATTCATGCTAAGTTAATGGCAACAGGGAATTTCATATCCAACAAAGCAGTTCGTAAAGAATCACTGGCATTGCAAGTGCTTCACACTCAATATCATATCAACATCAAGTCGAAACAATTCCAATCACATAACTAATTTAGGTTTTCCTCAGACAGATGAATTTTACCACATGTTAGTAAGATGCCAAGATAAGTAAAGAGACCAATACGACATCAATATCATGCCAGTAATCAAATTATGGCTCATGAGAACATACCGTATTCGACGGGTCAAGCGCTTGCACAGGTTACACGTGGCACGAAGGTTTCTTGATGTTATTTCTGTAATATCCGGAACTTCTACTACCGTTGTTTAATATTATATTATCCGAGTTATATTGTACAACGTGGAATCTGTACAGTATAGATAAAATAAATGAAGGGCTGAGATGTCAGAATCGGTATAATTGCCATACTTGGTCGATAATTGAATTAGATGATATAGTGCGTCATGTATACGTATCCAGTATGTCGAGACGGACGAGAAAAGTTGGAAATGGCTAAGTATAACATTATTAGTGCACGCTAATAATCACGAGTAGCGCACGCTATCGTGCAGGTTTAGCGCATGCTACGGACACAACTTAGCGTATGCTAGTGAAGAACAGCTCAGAGGAATCTGCGTGTGGACCAGGCCACTTTCGGCGCACGTTCTGATAAGTCAACGGATGTTTGTATTGTAGTACTAGCGCACGCTAAACCCTAAAGGTTAGCGCACGCTAATGGTATATTGGACAAAAAGGAATCTTATCCTCGTCAGCACTTTCGGCGTGTGGACCAGTCTTCGGAGCATACAGACAAACGAGTCAACTAATATTAGTGCACGCTAAACGCAAGGACTTGCGCACTCTAAAGAGTGTAAATTACGTACGCTAATGCATGGGAATTACGTACATAAGCGCATGTACGAAGCCAGACAGTAGCCCCTGAACTGCGATAGGGCACACTAATAAAGTCAGTTAGCGCACGCTAAACATAAGGTTTAGCGCACGCTAGTAATATACTTTATAAAAAGGGACAGAAGGGTGTTATGAATCATTTCGTCCATTTCTTTCCTTTCACCCGATAGAGAGAACCTTGGGAGGACATTTGGAGTTCCTAAACACTAAGGGATGATCCTCTTTAACAAGATTAAAGATGGAAATCATGGATTAAAGCTTTGTTCTTTAAATCATTGGTGATTCTGGGAAATGGATTCAACCTTGGAAATCAATCCATTCCTTCAAAAAGGTAATCACTCTTCACTTTGGGATTTCGTTTTGGATTGCATATGATATTCTTGAGTTGATGATTATCGTATAAACAAGTTGATAAGCATGATTATGAGATGGATTACCGGATTATGATGATGTTATTGTTGATACGAAGATATTAATATGATTCTTGTGGTTTGAATTGTGTTGTTCGTTTTCTGGAGATAAGTGGATTAATCCTTCTCCTCAGTTTCGGATGTTGAAGTTATTGTCGATGATTCCTCTCTGTAATGGAAGATTAAGGAAGTGTTGTTACGTTCTTGATGTTTCATGTATTGATATTAAGGAAGATGATATATGGATATAGAACTTGGATTATAAGTTGGACGATTGTTTATATGTTAAAGGATATCGGATTTCATTGTTTTGATGACTATAAACATGGTTTTAGATCACTTAGTGTTCTTGATAATCACCATATGTTTATCGGTATCTGAAAAACATGTATCAGTACAGCATTAGCGCACGCTAAGCTTATTGGCTAGCGCGCGCTAACGAGAGCAACTTAGCGCACGCTACATTAAGTGATTAACATGCGCTAAGAAGGCAGAAAGTGCAGTATTTTCATGTTGTGGTTTTGAATTCGTGCTGGTTTGAGTTGGATTGATCCGACTAGTGTTTAATAGAGATTTTGTCAAGCCGTTGGGTTTGTGATTTGGTTTTATCGATTGTTGATTGTTATCGAACTTGTTGTTTATCGATTATTGTAATAGGTTGAGATTATTGATCGATGATTAGAACTATGCATTGCGGTCATGTTCGAGAATGTTCGTGAATTGCATTGATCAGGGCCAAGGGACTTGTAGATGACGGCAATGGAATTGGTAACGGCTTCATCGGTATCGAGGTAAGTTATTACTTGCTCAGTTTATGGTATTTAATGAATGGTTTCCGTTTCATTCGTGTATAATTCATATAGCAATGTTTATAATCGTAATAACAGGAGATTTGGGATTATAAATCGTATTCGAGTCTTGGGAATCTAAATCATAATGTATATGATTTACTTTTGTTATTGGTATACTTGTATATCGAGGATATATTGTGATAAAGACGAAGATATGAATTATCTGCAATCCGTGATACTTTGGACCGTCAACTATTGAGGATAATGGTTCGTGATGGTTTAGACATTGAGATTGTTCTCGAAGGACTCGAGGAAAGTACTCTAATCATTTTTATCATTTGTGTCGATCATGTCGTGATACATTCGTGTATCATTGTTGTCATGCATTTGTGCATTGTTTTTGTCATGTATTGTGTACTGTTGTTTTGTGCAGTTGTGCATTGTTGTCATATGTCCACCTCGTGTTGGTCCGACGGGATCATCGGGGTATCTATGCTAGCATGCGCTGGATCATCGGGCGGTTTTTCCACCTCGGGTTGGTATGACGGGATCATCGGGGGATCTAGGCAGTGAACGCTGGATCATCGGATTGCCATGTATTGTTGTTGTGCATATGTATATTATGGGTTTGCCATAAGTATACATTGTTGTTATTGATGTGAGCATATTGACGTTGTCATATGAGTATGCATTTGTAGGTCTTGTGTTAGGACCGTGTCCGTATTTTGTTGATCCAATCTTGGATTAGACTGACGTGATTTCATCGTGGCATTTCGTATCTTGAGGTATGTTCCATATTTCCTTGATACTTGTCTTTGATGGACAATCGATTATCGTATTGGAATTGTCGATGTTATCCAATGGATTGAATTGGCCAGAGTTGGTATAATTTCCGTATCGCGAGTTATGATAATGTTTTGAGAACCTTGGGTATTGTTGAGATACCGTACAGATAGTTTGGTATTATCTTATTGTGTTGTCAAGGATACGAATCGTGGATTTTCGTAAAGTTACGACAGTAAAATTACATTGGTCGTATTCTTACTTAGTATTTCCATTGATATGTAATTATTGACGTGTTGTGATGGTTATCATTGTTGGATATTATGGCTGACCCCGTCGTGAGCTTTCTTTTTAGGTTCTTGGATTATCAAGCTTGTAGCGGTCGTGGAGAGATGAGCTTTCCGGAGGATACTGGCTAGGGCATGTATTTGTTTATTGAGTTTCCTGATCAGTTCTTGTATTCCGCTGCTAGAGTATTTTAATTATTTATCTTTATCCGCTGCGTGAGTATTTTTAAATGACCTATTGGTATCTGGTAACTTAGGTTACTTTGGGAAATCATTTTCCAAATTTGTTCTGTTGGTACGTGTAAGCGATAGCTTAACGTATGTTTTTAAACTGTTGAGTTTTAGCATTTTGGGCCTTGTGGTTTCAAATGAGATTTTACGACGGTCTTGATAAATGAGTTTTATAAAGTCTTCGAATGTTTTTAAAAGATAGTACCGTTGTTGGCCTCTTGGGCGTTTGTAAATGTTTTTGAAAATATCCTTCAGCCTTGTGGGTTCCATCTCGGGGCCCACGGCGCTGTAATATTTCCGGTCGGCTCTGGGGGTGTTACAGATTTGGCATTAGCAAACCAGTTTAATTTTTTCGAAAATTGATTTTGTGGTCTTACCAAAATTTATGTTTTGAGCTTT
Organism: Orobanche coerulescens; assembly: GCA_033398695.1. Lineage (NCBI taxonomy): Eukaryota > Viridiplantae > Streptophyta > Magnoliopsida > Lamiales > Orobanchaceae > Orobanche > Orobanche coerulescens. The sequence goes on from CM065818.1 coordinate 33,621,469, forward strand.
GAAACCTTTGAAAATTTATCTTCTCGATGAGACTATATGATTTCAAATCTAGTTTTGAAAATGTGATTGATATACATACGCATTTAGTGCATAGTGCATATCATGGTGAAGTTCTGAGTAAGACTCACAAACTAGATAACACTCTAACGGTACGACGAAAAGAGAACCGAACTTTAGTATGGTAATTTGGTTATCTAGGGATGATCGGTTGATTGATCGGATAAGAAGAATATGTTGCGTGATGTAGAATTCATGCACAGGATGTAATTTTGGAACTTTGGGTTTTGTGAAACCGGGACATATGTACTATGTGATTCCATTGGTATGGTGGTAGTGCGACTCTACAATAGTGACTTTTGAATGATTTCTTTGTAAGTGTAGATTTGGGGATGGTAACGCCATGCTGGTTGTTTTAGATATTGAGTGGTCGTTCCCACTCCATGTATGATTTGGTATGTTCATTGGGTTGTGATTGATTGTTCGTATGCCGAGGAGTATGTTCGATAGTCAGGTGTGTTTATTGAGATCCACTGTATGTGATTGGTGTGTCGTTTTGAGAACCTTATTCGTTGGTATATCAGTTTCTATGGTTCTGTATTGATCGTGTTGGAGTTTACCGTGTGAAGGTATTCTCGATTTTTGTTGATCGTTCGTTGGTAATATTGGAGTTTATCATGATGATGATATTCTCGGCCGTGTTTTGACCTTTGGATTGGTCGTATTAGAGTTTATCATGTCGATGATATTCTCGGTTAATTTATTGGTTGATTATTGTTGGTGATCATCTGAGCGTTTAGATTGTCTGTCGATGTTTCGGGATTTGTTGCCATGGTGTTGAGCATTTGTTTCACAGATGTATCGTGTATTATTCGTTTTATCGGAATTGGGACTTGATTGTATAATCAGGTAGATAGGATTTGACACGAATAGATTATTTCATCCGAAGATGATATATTTTGTTGAGACTCAAGGAATTGTGATTGTAAGCGTATTGAGACTGTTCAGTGAGGTCACTTGCTAGTATCTCAAGAGATCGTCGACTTTGCGCATTGGTAAGTATGCTATTTCGGTTATTCGTGAATGATGATGATTGGTCGTTGTCGTGATGGTTTCGAATTATTTTGGTTGAACGGTTTTTTGTTTTTCTATGACGGATTGCAAGTTTCGAGGACAAAACTTATTTTAAGTGGTGTAGTATGTAATATCCGGAACTTCTACTACTGTTGTTTAATATTATATTATCTGAGTTATATTGTACAACTTGGAATCTGTACAGTATAGATAAAATAAATGAAGGACTGAGATGTCAGAATCGGTATAATTGTCATACTTGGTCGACAATTGTATTAGATGATGTAGTGTTATACGTATCCAGTATGTCGAGACGGACGAGAAAAGTTGGAAATGGCTAAGTATAACATTATTAGCGCACGCTAATAATTACGAGTAGCGCACACTATCGTGTAGGTTTAGCGCACGCTACGGACACAACTTAGCATACGCTAGTGAAGAACAGCTCAGAGGAATCTGCGTGTGGACCAGGCCACTTTCGGCGCACGTTCTGATAAGTCAACGAATGTTTGTATTGTAGTACTAGCGCATGCTAAACCCTAAAGGTTAGCGCACGCTAATGGTATATTGAACAAAAAGGAATCTTATCCTCGTCAGCACTTTCGGCATGTGGACCAGTCTTCGGGGCATGCAGACAAACGAGTCAACTGATATTAGCGCACGCTAAACGCAAGGACTTGCGCACGCTAAAGAGCGTAAATTACGTACGCTAATGCATGGGCATTACGTACGTAAGCGCATGCACGAAGCCATACAGTAGCCCCTGAACTGCGATAGGGCACGCGAACAAAGTCAGTTAGTGCACGCTAAACATAAGGTTTAGCGCATGCTAGTAATATACTTTATAAAAAGGGACAGAAGGGTGTTATGAAGCATTTCGTCCATTTCTTTCCTTTCACCCGATAGAGAGAAGCTTGGGAGGACATTTGGAGTTCCTAAACACTGAGGGATGATCCTCTTTAACAAGATTAAAGATGGAAATCATGGATTAAAGCTTTGTTCTTTAAATCATTGGCGATTCTTGGAAATGGATTCAACCTTGGAAATCAATCCATTCCTTCAAAAAGGTAATCACTCTTCACTTTGGGATTTCGTTTTGGATTGCATATGATGTTCTTGAGTTGATTATTATCGTATAAACAAGTTGATAAGCATGATTATGAGATGGATTACCGGATTATGATGATGTTATTGTTGATATGAAGATATTAATATGATTCTTGTGGTTTGAATTGTGTTGTTCATTTTCTGGAGATAAGTGGATTAATCCTTCTCCTCAGTTTCAGATGTTGAAGTTATTGTCAATGATTACTCTCTGTAATGGAAGATTAAGGAAGTGTTGTTACGTTCTTGATGTTTCATGTATTGATATTAAGAAAGATGATATATGGATATAGAACTTGGATTATAAGTTGGACGATTGTTTATATGTTAAAGGATATCGGATTTCATTGTTTTGATGACTATAAACATGGTTTTGGATCACTTAGTGTTCTTGATAATCGCCATATGTTGATCGGTATCTGAAAAACATGCATCAGTACAGCATTAGCGCACGCTAAGCTTACTGGCTAGCGCGCGCTAACGAGAGCAACATAGCACACGCCACATTAAGTGATTAACATGCGCTAAGAAGGCAGAAAGTGCAGTATTTTCGTGTTGTGGTTCTGAATTCGTGCTGGTTTGAGTTGGATTGATCCGACTAGTGTTTAATCGAGATTTTGTCAAGCCGTTGGGTTTGTGATTTGGGTTTATCGATTGTTGATTGTTATCGAACTTGTTGTTTATCGATTATTGTAATAGGTTGAGATTATTGATTGATGATTAGAACTATGCATTGCGGTCGTGTTCGAGAATGTTCGTGAATTACATTGATCAGGGCCAAGGGACTTGTAGATGACGGCAATGGAATTGGTAACGGCTTCATCGGTATCGAGGTACGTTATTACTTGCTCAGTTTATAGTATTTAATGAATGGTTTCCGTTTCATTCGTGTATAATTCATATAGCAATGTTTATAATCATAATCACAGGAGATTTGGGATTATAAATCGTATTCGAGTCTTGGGAATCTAAATCATAATGTATATGATTTACTTTTGTTATTGGTATACTTGTATATCGAGGATATATTGTGATAAAGACGAAGATATGAATTATCTGCAATCCGTGATACTTTGGACCATCGAGTATTGAGGATAATGGTTCGTGATGGTTTAGACATTGAGATTGTTCTCGAAGGACTCGAGGCAAGTACTCTAATCATTTTTATTTGTGTTGATCATGTCGTGATACATTCGTGTATCGTTGTTGTCATGCATTTGTGCATTGTTGTTGTCGTGTATTGTGTACTGTTGTTTTGTGCAGTTGTGCATTGTTGTCATATGTCCACCTCATGTTGGTCCGACGGGATCATCGGGGGATCTATGCTAGCATGCGCTGGATCATCGGATGGGTTTTCCACCTGGGGTTGGTCTGACGGGATCATCGGGGGATCTAGGCAGTGAACGCTGGATCATCGGATTGCCATGTATTGTTGTTGTGCATATGTATATTATGGGTTTGCCATAAGTATACATTGTTGTTATTGATGGGAGCATATTGACGTTGTCATATGAGTATGCATTTGTAGGTCTTGTGTTAGGACTGTGTCCGTATGTTGTTGATCTGATCTTGGATTAGACTGACGTGATTTCATCGTGGCATTTCGTATCTTGAGGTTTGTTCCATATTTCCTTGATACTTGTCTTTGATGGACAATCGATTATCGTATTGGAATTGTCGATGTTATCCGATGGATTGAATTGGCCAGAGTTGGTATAATTTCCGTATCGCGAGTTATGATAATGTTTTGAGAACCTTGAGTATTGTTGAGATACCGTACAGATATTTTGGTATTATCTTCATCTGTTGTCAAGGATACGAATCGTGGATTTTCGTAAAGTTACGACAGTAAGATTACATTGGTCGTATTCTTAGTATTTCCATTGATATGTAATTATTGACGTGATGTGATGGTTATCATTGTTGGATATTATGGCTGGCCCCGTCGTGGGCTTCTTTTTAGGTTCTTGGATTATCAAGCTTGTAGCGGTCGTGGAGAGATGAGCTTTCCGGAGGATACTGGCTAGGGCATGTATTTGTGTATTGAGTTTCCTGATCAGTTCTTGTATTCCGCTGCTAGAGTATTTTAATTATTTATCTTTATCCGCTGCGTGAGTATTTTTAAATGACCTATTGGTATATGGTAACTTAGGTTACTTTGGGAAATCGTTTTACAAATTTGTTCTGTCGGTACGTGTAAGCGATAGCTTAACGTACGTTTTTAAACTGTTGAGTTTTGGCATTTTGGGCCTTGTGGGTTCAAATGAGATTTTACGACGGTCTTGATAAACGAGTTTTATAAAGTCTTCGAATGTTTTTAAAAGATAGTACCGTTGTTGGCCTCTTGGGCGTTTGTAAATGTTTTTGAAAATATCCTTCAGCCTTGTGGGTTCCATCTCGGGGCCCACGGCGCTGTAATATTCCCGGTCGGCTCTGGGGGTGTTACAATTTCGATTCTACAATGACTCAAAAGAAAACACACTCTCTGATACCATCTTCTGTAACAGTCCGAAAGCGGCGGCTATTACAGTGCCGTGGACCCCTACCGGGACCCACCAGGTGATATCACGATATACACCTACAATCTGACAACGTGGCACCGTACCACAATATTTATCAAAACCCCGATGTGGAGTATAAGTTATACATGTCTTTAATACGAGCAAACGTACACAGGATCCAAATTCGGTACAGACCATATGACAATGGGCAATACCTAACAAATTATAGTACATTCATCCGACACAAAATAAAATGAAAATCACAATAAGACATAACCGAACATTAAAAGACTCGGGCCCCCCGAAATAGCATCCTTCAAAACCCTTCGTCACCATCGTACTCTTCTTGTGCCTTGCCCTTTCCTCGCATAGCTCATTAGCTGCTAGTAACAGGTGCGCCCCAAACCACATGGTTAGCTATACATGATAATAATTCTCATGACATTACACAATTCATATATATATATATACAGATTTCAAAGAAAACAATCGACTACTGAATATACCCCGCAGGCGTATAAACAGTCAGTCCCAACTGTCGAACATATCCAAATATACGAATGACCATATAATATGGCTCAAGACGGACGTCACAGTACGCCCGATCCGAAAATGTGTCCGTGCACATGTCCACCCCGTATACGGAATCCAGAATATACGTGGGACGATGTACCTAATTAGCCTCACGAACTACGTCTCGTGTGCACGATCTAAATGCGGAAAAAAATCCATGCATGATCATCAAGTGCCCAGCTAAAAATCCTACACATAACCAATCGGCACACAGATATGACTCCATCACGATACAACATGACAATGAAACTCAACGAATTACACCTTTATCAAGGAATCGAGCGACTCACCGAAGTGTCAACAAAGCTCAAAAGGACCAGCGGTAACAAGAACGGTAAATTCGGGTATATCATCCCAACACAATGATAATACGATCAAGGGCATAACCATATCACGAATCATAGATTCTCAGAACATTTCATATACACGAAACGCATAATAATCACAAGAATTCAACCATCATTATAACCAAGCAAGATAACTTGCCTCAATTCCGTAGATGAATAATCCTTCTTTGAATGATCAAACGAACGGTATCCCCGTCTAACAATACTCACGTGAACAAGCAATCTTGAATGAAATATAATTCATTCAAAAACACATTCGTACGATAACGGTATCATTACATAAAAACAATATTCGTAAATTTACTTGAATAGATCAATTATCCTAATGATCATTTTAATGTTCCAATTACAAATCATCATATAACATGTTTATTCTGTTCATTCACATATTCTAGCATTAATGTCAAACACTAGGAGTCCAGATTTTTACCAATGTAACATTGTGAAAACATCTTTTCAAATCATCGGCACTTTCGATTATGATATAAGTTTGTGTTTAATTACGTTCTTTATTATTTTACCAACGATTACATTAAAACCGATTCCTATATGAAAGCATAAGTTTAAGTTTTTAGTGAACTAAGAACATCATCTTAATTTATGTCTCTTAACACACACGGATTAATGAAATGGAATTCGGCTACTCCCTCTACCGCATTTGTATCACCATACTCACTACAATCCTCCTAAGAACATTATCAACATATTAATGTAGTGATTAACACCTCCTTAAGTTATCAACGAAATCGATTAACTTGAACATATGAAGATTACAACTGCCGTCTATCAAAATCCACTGTTTTACTTTTGAAGAAGTTATTAAAAACCTAGTTATATCATTGGATACTTGGAATTTTAAATATAACTTCATCCCATCTTGTGAAAATTATCTTCAAAGGGTTAACATAATTCTTCCAACAATTTATCACGAAGGTATCAATTTTAGAGGGCCAAAAATATGGTTCCATATTACCTTTCAAAAATCAATTGATTGTTCAAGACAAGATTAGTATCTCCCATCTCTAATCATTAAGGATTTCATTCCTAACATGTTCTTAGAGTTCAGAATATAATCAACTTCCGATTATCATGTTATTAATCAAGTTTTATCAATCATTATCAACACAACCATATTATGAAGTTATCATACATCAAGAAGTAATACTAATGCCCCTAATGTTGATCTTCACTTAGTTTGAGCATGATTCAATTAATTTATCATGTTTATACTAGCTTAAACTAACATTATGTGAAGTGTTTATATACTAACATCATCATAAGCATAGATTTAATATGAGCTAAAGAAAAACCAACCTCAAAATGAAGAACAACACCAACACTTCAAAGGACACACTTCAATCTCCTAATCTCCAAGTCACAAACCAAGTGCTGAAGCTCCAACACAAGATAGAAGGGCTAGAAATTGATTTGGCAGGGTGGGGAATCGTTTTTCTCAGAGGGAAGGTTGAATGGGTCGAGCAGGAAAATGAAAGGCAAGTCATATTTTTATAACCTGAACTCAGCATTACGTACGTTAAAGAGAGGGGTTAACGTACGTTAAAGCCCTTACGTACGTAATCTCATGAACATTACGTACGTAATCGATTTATTAGATCTTACTGACTTGAAATACACAAATCGTTACGTACGTAAATATATAACTATTACGTACGTAATAGCCGTTGACTTGGCTGTCGCGATCGACTCCCGACCACCTACCCACGTTCGGTCCCACCTGCCGAAAAGGCAGGCTGCTGATGGATACCCCGCATTACGTACGTTAATATATGAATATTACGTACGTAAGGCTACGTACATAGCGTACGTAAAGAAGATAGGCTAACATACGTTAAGTTCTATAACAAGCAGAAATGGAATTCTCCCAATATCACCCAACAATTAATATAGTATGAATGACCATGATTCCAACTTAACATAATTCATCGATATACATGCTACAACAATACAGATATGGTGCGAAAATACTTGGTTTAAATCAGAAAATACAATAGTAAAGGCGAGGGTATTACATATAATTAATGTAATCAACAATTCTTCTTTTTCCGCTTATACATGTAAAGTGGAGTTTAAGTTTCAACTTATATTTATACGCTTCCTCTAATTATACATGTAAAGTGGAGTTTAATTTTTTATTTATTTTCCATCTTAGATTTTCGATGCGTTGGCTGATATATATTTTTTTTATGTGTAGAAAGCGAAGGATCCAAATCAGCGGTCGCCTACTCGTTCCGAGGTGTACTTAGAGTCACGAAAACAACAAAAAACTGGGGAACTACACCCAAAAGTTGCTGAAGCATGTGTAAGTTTTGAAATATAAATTTCTAAGTCAGTCTTATATACATCAAAATAGGCTTATGCGATCTTATTTTGCAGCATAAAGTTATAGAATTCCATAGTAGCCAAGACTCCTCAAGCCAGGCTTCTTTAGAGGATGATGCACTTACCCAGATTTTCGGAAAGGATTCTAGAGGAAGAACACGTGGTGTTGGTCGAGTCTCTAAGGGCACCGTGAAGGCTATTCAACATATTAAGTCCAACATTGACATGGTCCTTAATAGTAATCAACACTTGAGAAGGTTGTTTACAACATGCAAGATCAACTTACTAGTTTTATAGCAGCATTCGACCATTCTCCAAAGTTATTTTCGCCACAAACTTCTACACCCTCACAAATTTCTGCTGGATCAACATTTCACTTAACAAATCCAAGTGCAACAGGTACGCCACAAACAACCCATGTTCTTATTAAAGATGTCATTTCAACCAAGGTCATTGCTCAAGGAGAAGTAGTTCCAACTTTGAAAGGCGAAAAAGTACACGGGCGCAATATTCAAGACCATGAAAGCAAGATTAGTGTTATAAGTGTGGAGAATGACGAGAATGACACTCAATTATATTTAGGTAGATAAGGTTGTGCCACCACGATCGGGGAAGTTGTTGGTGGGTTTGTGGTGTGGCCTAAATGTTTCCTCGAAGAAATATATTTTAACTTGAATTTGTGGACTTGTAATATTTTGTGAACTTGGAAGTATTTTAGGTTTATTTATGAACTTGTAATTTGTGGACTTGGTGGTACTTTGAATTTATTTTTGAACTCACAGTAATTTATGGACTCCGTAATACTTTGGGTTTATAAGGATTTGTAGTATTTTGGCTTTTGTGGAATATTGTGAAAAAGATTAGGTGATTTTTTTCTTGGTTTGCACATTTTATTTCTGTTTTTTTTTTAATTTTTTTCTAAATTTATGACTGTCTAAGACAGTAACAAACTCTAATATTATGAAAACTCTATTTGACCGTCCGTGACAGTCATAATCGTAAATTTCTAACTTTAATATTGTGACTATAAAAACTCTATTTTTGACAGTTTTAAGAAGTCATAAAATTTAATGTTGTGACTGTTTAAAGCAGTCGTAACTTTTCAGCTATGTGACTGTCATGGACAGTCACAGGAGTAAATTATGTGACTTCTTTAAACTGTCACAAATAGAGTAATTTGTGACTGTTGATAACAGTCAAAAAGTGTGTTTGTGACTGCCATATAAAGTGGCTTTGGAAAGTCATAAAACTGAGTTTTGTGACTGTTTTATGACTGTCATTAACAGTCACAAAGAATTTTGTGACAGTTGATTCTGTGACACTTATTTGTGACCGTTTTTGCCATTTATGACTGTTTTTGGCAGTCACAAAATTGTGATTCTAGTGTAGTGATGTAAAATTGAGAGTTATAGTTATTATTCCAGTACGATTCTCGTCTAGGAGGTGGAGCCATTTTCATAGATCTTACAGATTGCCTCCTGGGTCTCTAGTTGAATTCCCTAAGTTGTTGTTGATACTGCGCTGCGACTTGTTTTCTTGATGGATAACGAGGCTCCTGTATCCAATATCTAGGTGCGCTGTACTGAAAGTACTGCCGTGCGGGCCTTTGATATTTAGATACAGCCTTCTATCTGAACGGCTGTTGGCGCTGTTGATATGCTCGGGGAGCATGCTGTTGTTGGTTACGTCTTACAGGTCTGAATGGATGGTGATTCCACTGTTTGGAATATGACTGTGGTGGCGGAATGGCAGCTTTTGCAGTTCGCGGTGCAATGGGTTCCTTCACAGGACTTGGAATTTCTTCTGATACAGGAATGGGTTCCACACTTCTGATACAGGACCTGTTTCTCTAGTCATCAAACTCGTTAATAGAAAACATAGGTACCTTGCTTATTAATGAGGTATCCATATGTGAGGAAATAGGAAAGATAAATTGATTAAAAAAATAAGTGATTTAGGATCTAATTTGGTTAAAAATACGACTGATTCTTTTTAGAATCAACTGCTCTGATACCACTTGTTGGTCCCAAAGTATACAGGACACAGCTTGAAAAGTATTTAAGCAACAAGTTGTACGATTTTCAAATCAGAGTGCGTAGTAGAAGTCCTAAAACATTAAGTTGCTGTCGATACAGCAACTCGGTCTAATCTCCTGTTAGCTTGGTGCGTACAGGGTTTTGCAGTGTATACTTATATAAATCACAGTTTATGAGAATAGTAACGGCAAAAGGTAAATAACACAGTATTTAAGTGGTTCAAGGTAAACCCCTCTACGTCCACTGGTCCTCCACACTGGAGTAAAACGTTTATTATAAATACTGCCACTACGCCATAAATGGCCTTCGACAACCACATAACTATGTTACCTTAGACCGAAATTTCTGTTGCTACAGACCCATAATGGGCAAAGGTAACATTTTAGCTAAGTTGCTCTGTGAGCAGTAGCCTTTGGACTCAAAGGCAACATGTGGATCATCCTAAGCTAACATAGGATTATTTTTTACCTAAGGACCCTACAGCAACATCCTAAGAACCCTACAGCAACACCATATTCGTATTGCACTAGACTTTATAATTTTGTAAAATATATAGCCAATTTAGTGGGTTCCACATGTGGGGCCCATTTTATGGGTCCCACAGGCCAGGCCCACCGGTGGGACCCACTTAGTGGGGTCAGTTGGTGGGGCCCATATGTGGGACCTACTTTTCGTGGGGCCGTTAGTGGAGCCTACTTTGTGGGGGCCACGGGTGGGGCCACAAATATGCAGCAATTTTTAGTCTAGTGTAACACCTATATTACCAATTGCAACAAACTAGGTGTTACCAATGAAAGACATTTGCAATATATATATATATATATATATATATATATATATATATATTACCTATGGTAACACCTTCATTTTAACAAAATAAAAATGTAAATTTTAAATTTAGCATTTCCCATTAGAAAAACCAACAAACCAATTCACATAAACCAACTACATCATCCAACTACATAATCCCATCATAAAAAAACAACTATATCCAATCACAAAACCAACCAACTACATCACCAACTACATATATACAAGTACTAGACGAAAATAACTAGGTTATTTTTAACCAATTACATCAGTGGACGTCTAAGACCAATATACAAAAAGCCTCTAAGAAACTATTATGTGGAACACTTATTCAATTAGCTAAGGATTAGCCAATTTGCCTGAGTTGGTGTCCATTCACAAACTTCACCTTCTTTGAACGAGAGAGCTGCAGAATGAAACAAGAAAGAAGAGTCAGTGATTAGTGATAGTTACTAAGCTTCCAAATAGGCAGCCTGTTAACAACTATCAGAAAAATAAGGTCTCCAAACTAGTTGTTGTAAACCAGAAATAATTTGGCAAGTTTATTTATCTTGACCAAATTTGAAGGATCATTTATCGAATTCTTGAAGGAAAAGCAGTGCACTAGAATCCTCAGCCTAAAATCTTGTTCCACATCCCAAAAGATTAGCAAGGGGAACAACTAGATGTTTGATTTCAGAAATTTGAAGCCAAATACCACAAACTCAAAGGAGTAGCTACTCAGAGAGGGAATCCTCTGCAGTTAAGATTGCTAGGTTTTAAATCCCTATGTTGAACATTTGCAGAATGCATGTATTTTAACCCACGGAGGAGCTGGTACAAGAAATACTGCAGAGGGAAACACACCATCCGTATTTACTTTTACCAAACAAGAAGTCTCTTACAATTAATTATAATGCAAGAATAATAAAGAACCATGGTGGTATGTCTTTTGACAATGAGGACTATAACAACAGGAAAAAATAGTAAATCTTGACAACAAAAATGAGTTACTGAATGAGCAAAGATAGGATAACACTAGAAAACTTAATCATAATTTGTTCTACAGATGCTTGCTCCCATGTATCGGTCGACACTGATTCATTTAATTTAATGGTCGAATGCTACTCGTTAATATCCTCCGACTTATCCACTACTTCAGACACATCATAAGTCAGTGTACAGGGAGGGACAACCCTAAAATTTAAGCAATTCCAGGTAGTGGATGGATCATATAAGCAATTCCAGGTGACGGGAGAGAGATCATTTACTTCAACTATTTGTTGGTGAAACTATCCTTGAAAAAAATTGCAGGCTAGCTGCCTATAATTTTACTTCTACGCGCTATGAAGCAAAGCAGAGACGCTGCCCTGATCATAGTAATCATACACCAAGAGATTTTCTTCTTTTGAGAAGTAGACTACGGAAGCAAATTATGCATATCCAAGAGACCCTTTTAACTATTTCGACACATCGCCTAGAGACTAGAAATTACACACAAACCAAAAGGAAGAAAATGAGAAGTTACAAAGTAATTCATAGAATCTGATGCCTTTTCAAGATATTTCATTGCAAATGAGAAAGAACTTATAGAACCTTTGGTGCGTAAAATAGAACCTGGCAATGATCCTTTGACAATGGTTGATTGGAATGGATAATCTGGTGGAGATCCGTATCCATAAGTTCATATGCAATGTAAACATCATTAAATGCTCCCCTTTGCGGAGGTGGAATTACATCTCTCATTGCAACAATCTGCAACAAACAAGATATGTATTATTAATAGACTCATCCATTCCAAAAGATAATGCCTCAAGTTCCATTTTTTTTTTTAAAATCGCGGCCTCATAACCATCGACTTGAAATCCTCGTAAAAGATCATATTCGATTTCTGGTTGTTAAGAAATTACGAAAACATGATAGCACTAGATAAGCGTGCTACATCCAGAAAGATGCAAACTAGAGGTATAAATTAGAGAGCAGCAAAAAAGTAGGATAAATTAGGATGCCCAGTTATAGGAAACACATCTTCTCATAAAAGAGTGAGGTGCCAAAGATGACTTCAGGAACACTTGATATAACTTTAAACTTATGACTGACCAACCCCATCGTGACTGGAAGCTACAACAATTACATGAAATGTAGAAGGCAAAATAAACGAGAGTTGTTTGGTTACCAAATGATACCGTATGCGCCTTTCCCAGTGGGCATGATTGGGGGTTTATATTTGGAGGTGACCTCGAAGAGGTTGTCGAAGATGTTGTACTGGATGAATCGTCTGCCATGGATAAGTATTGCAGGTATGTGATCCACTGGTGGTTGGACTGGCGAGGGATCTGGCTCCGCCTCCGACATCATACCCTTCGGGCAGCTGGGACAGCTGTAAACCAAGGTGAAACTTATCAACATAAAACATAATCAAAACTGAAACTTATCAACATAAAACATACTTGTGCGGTTGAAGATATATATTTTTTATTTAATAGAATAATTTTTTATAAAAATAGATTCAATGTTTTATTAAAATTAATTATTTTTAAAGTTAAAAATACCAGGCTTCAAGCTCATACCAGGCCCAAGAAAAGTGCATTGCTCAAGAAAAGTTCAATATGGGCCCCATCAGGCTTCAAGCCCGTACCTCAATGGCATTATGAAATAAGTGCATTGCTCTTATTTTTTGAGAAGATATGATGATGCTGTCAGAAACAGCGCATTTGAGTCTCAGATTGTCAATTAAACTCGATACATCTAAATATAATATAGAGCATATTGAACGAATGGTATATCCAATACAAGAACACCACTTACTAATTTATTAGGTAGGCCTACTTTTTCTTAAAACTGATTTGCCTTCACCAACCGTTGAAATTCTTCCACTATTGATGGTAGGCATACCTAAACAGGAAAACGAAGTATGATAAGGTCAGAGTAAATAAATATCTGCCAAAAAAATGAGCTACAATGAACTGAAAAGTAAACTAGGTTTAAGGATGATTTCAAATCCACAAGAAAATGAACCAAAACTGATGATGAATCTGAGTCCATTGGCATATGTTGCGATATTTCATTTAACACAAGTGCACGTTATTGTAGACAAGTAATAAAGTGATGAGTGAGATAACGTTCCCACGGGGACTGAATCACTAAGTACCGATTTATATGTATTCTAATTTTATTTGAACTGTCGAAGTTTGGGATACAAATTAATAACTAAAGAAAACCAATAAAAGAACAAACAGTAAAAACGATCGCTCGAAGAAAGAAAATCAAATGATGAATAAGTCTAGGATTGTGAATCCACCTCGGTTTATCCGAATTTACTCTCGATTATCTGAAGTTAATGATTTCCCAATTTATTGAAGGCGAAGATTGCTAAAATACTCTACCGCCTCTCCCGAGGTCAGTAGATTTTTCTAAGGCGAATAATACACTCTATCCCTAGGTGAATTAATTCGACAATAGGCAAAAAGCACAAAATCTTCAAAAGGCCACGTAGTTCCTATGAGTATGTTCCTATCTCACAAGATAAAACGATTATCACCAATAGTTCCTCACCAACTCTCCTCTCCCGATTCGAGTTGCGTAATTAAAACAATCCAATTATAGGCCACACAATTGAAAGTATTAAAAACGATTGGGAAAACTCAACAGAAAAGGGAATTATATAGATTATCAAAAGCAAATTCGTCAAAACTTTGGTTTCATCAAAATCCTAGAACAGGGTTTTGGACTGACATGCTGAAGAATAAAAATACAAAAATAATGAATGAAAGCATTGAAATCAAACGCAGATGAAGAACTCGGATTCCTCCGTTCTTCTAGCTTCCACTCTCTGCTCCTGGATGTCTTCTGCTTCTTCTCATTGATGATGATCGATTCCTCTCTTCCGCGATCTTCGATGATCAATCCCCCCTATAATCTGACCTTCAATGTTTATTTATAACTTCTCTCAGCCTCCAAAACACGTCCGTGTGATTAGGTCGAGAACAGGCTCCAAAACGGCACAAAACCGCACAGAACACACCAAAACCGCCCCGTGGGCTGCGACTCACTTAATCTGTGCCGCGGCTCACGGTGCTCAGCGAGATGCCTGGGAGCTCTATTTTTCTCCTGGGCCGCGGCTCAGCATACTTGTGCCGCCGCTCAGGGTACAGTTGGTTCGGCGCCCTTTAGGTCGCCTTCTTGTGCCGCGGCTCAGCATCCTTGTGCCGTGGCTCTGAGCCAAAATTTTCCGTTTTCGCCCGTTTTCATCGTTTTAGCTTCCGGACTCCAATTGTAATATCCGCAATTTTCGATTTCCGGTAATTTTTTTTTTCGGCGGATGTCCATTTTGATGACTTGCTCATGACCGTTTCATTATTCTGAGAACGATTAATTCTAAACTTTTTGACATCCGAGTTCGTTTCGGTGTTGTTTTGTTGAGTTCCGTGCTTTTTAGCGACTTTTCCGCACTTGAGTTCGATTCTTGCGAATCTCGGTCGAAACTGCTGTTTCGAGTGTCCCGTAAGTTCGTTTAACTTTGTTATACGTGGTGTGAACTTCAGTTTGGTTATTCGATCACGTATCGTGATTTTCGGGCGTTTTAGATCATTTTGTAATTTACCCAAAGTTATGGGTATCCGTATCTGTAATTGTTGTCTCGACCCGTTTCTTGGTCGCGTATGATTAATTATGGTATTATGTTTTCATTTCGGGTCGTTGATGTTGTCCGCGAACTTTTCGTCATGTTCGTTCAGACGCTGAAATCGAGTCGTCGAGCCACGGTGGTCTGCATCGCCGGACGGTTGGATCGCTCGACGATTGCGGCACCGGCCGAACAGTGCAGAACCGGCGAGTGCACGCCACGGCCGGAAGGCCGCGCGCTAACCGGCAGTGTAGCGCACGCTATCGGATGGCCTAACGACGCTATCGGAGTGCAGGCGGTGGGGTTACGAGGTTCGAATCGGTCAGATCGGCAGTAGCGCACGCCATCTTGCCGGGCATTGCGCACGCCACGACCGGCAGTAGCGCGCTACTGGCCGGAAGGTCGCGCACGCTACTGCCGAAAGCGCCTAGTCCAAGAGGTCATCGATTGCGGCCTAGGCCGATAGCGCACGCTAGCTCGGCAGACTAGCGCGCGCTAGTCCGGCCCAGTATAAATGTGACAGAGCAGTCACATTTCATCTCGTTTTTCATTTCCTTCCTTCTCCGTCCGCGGCTGGCGATTCATGGGTGACGAAGCCATGTTGTTTAACAACAAACCCACAAAGTTCTTGAGTTCATAACATCAATCAATCATCCGTTATCATCCTTTGATCCAGCCAATCAAGGTAATCGTACCTTAGAACCCTAATTTCGTGAATTTGGGGGTTTTTGCATTTTCGTCCGATTCGTTCCGTGTTGTTGATTAATTCATGATGGGTATGATTAATCTTGGTAGTATTCTTTTGTTTAACATCATTTAATCCATTGTTCTTCGTCGAATCGAAGTATATTTCTTGATTTCCTTCGAATTGACTTTTTGGGGGATTTGTCCTCGATCTCATTTTTCATCCGTTTTCGATGGATCGATTATGGTTAAATGATGTTGTTAAACATATTCTATGGATTGTATATCCATATTTCAACTTGGAATTCTGTTTTCGGGTTTTGACGGGACGAATCGTGTTCTTGGCCGTTTTGGGGGAAATCCTTGAACCTTCGTCATTTGTTCTTTGAATTCAGCGGATTTGGGTCGTACTTTGGAATTCATTTTCGTTGTTATTGTTTTCGTTCGTAGTTCATTGTTTTGGATTGTCGTTCGGTGGAGTCGGCGAGTTCGTAGTCGGTTCGTGCCAACCTACTTCGGCCGATTCTCCGCGTTGTGGTTATTCGAGGCAAGTATCTTGCCCATACATTTCATATTTCGTAGGCATAATTATTGATAAATGATTTTATGCGAAATCCAATGTTTAATGAACGTTAAAAAGGATCGGTATGTTCTCGATAAATATTATCTTTCAACGATAATTCGTATACTTCGTGAATGGATATGTTCTCGGAATATGTGTGTTAGTTTAAATGCGTTGAGAGACGTTATGATCGCATTGAGTGAATATAATAGACCATAATTGTTTGCCGAGGATTGTGCATTGAATTGTATATTTGTTCGGTGGGTATTCGACATGATGTGATGTTAGTCGTTACTCCTTTGAAAGGAGGTTGTGATGCTTAGTGTTGCTTGTCTTGATAATCGATTATTGTTGTGTGCTTGTTGTATGTGATGTGCCTCCGGGTAGGATTGTTGAATCTCAGCGATCAATACTAGCTAGTATGGGTCTGGCGAAAACGTAGGGTTATCCAATACGGGTATGTCTTGCGGGGACTCCGAGGTTCGGGGCTTGCTAGCCGATCTTGGGATAACTTGTGGGGTTATCATCGGGTATGTCTTGTGGGGACTCCGAGGTTCGTGGCTTGTTAGCGCGATGCCGGGATAACTTATGGTTGTGGTTTGATTGTGATATTCGTGTCGTGGAGACATGCGATTTGATATGTTTTTCCTATTGGGTTATTCACTAGAGTTTGTTCTTCGGGAGCATCTGAGGTTCGTGGCTTGTTAGCACGGGACACGAATAATCCTTAGGAACATGTGATTTGTGATTTGGGTCACGGACCCCGTGTTTTGTGAAATGGGTTGTGGACCCTGCGTATTGTTATCGGAACTTGAATTTTGGAAAATGACTTTTTGGGTTGTGTCCCTAAATGTTTTCGAAAGGTTTTAGAATTCCTAAATCCCAAATGTTTTCTAAACTCCCGAGATCATCAAATGTTTTGTAATATGTACATTGGGTTATTTCCTACCTTTCACGTTTTGAATGGTTTGATCAAGTGAATTTTCTCAGGAAGTATATTCGTGATTATTCTGTTTTTATGGAGTATGATATGTATGGCTTGTTTTCGTATTTATACCTGCACTAGCAAAACAGTGGAGTTTTGCTAACCCCCGAGTATTTGGGGGGTGGATGTCTATTTTTGCATTCAGGTTTTGGAGAATAGCACAGGGTCGGCACGAAGGATGATGAAAGATGAACGATACTAATCACACGAGGATCCGTTGATGTCGTACTGGTCTAGTTGTATTTTCTTTTCCGCTGCAGTATCTTTTCCCCGTTGTACGGGAGTTTATTGTATTTTGACCCCTGCGTGGGTATGTGTTTGGAATTGAGTTGTATGTTATTATTGAAAGACTAAATCGGTCTACTGTGTTATTTTAGCCTGAAAGGCGATGTTTAGATGTTTGATTTTAGTTATCAGCCTGGTAGATCCTCGAGGAGAGGGTCTACGGCGTGTAATATCCCTGAGCGGATTGGGGGTGTTACATAAATGGTATCGGAGCTTAGGTTGAGGAAACCTAGGCTGTCGAGTCAAATCGTGTTGTTTGAGTCTTGTTTCGTCGGATTTTATCTGACTGAGTCGTGTCGCGACGCGTCGTTTGAGTTTGTTGGTCGTGATTAGTATCGTGGGGCGATCATCATCTTCGTGCGACCTGTGGAAGTAAGTCTCCCTTCTTTGTGTTGTGCCTCGTGTAACACGAGCTATTTTTATGATTACTTGTTAAGTGGCGGAATCCTCTTATGGATTTTGATTTCGTGATATGTGATTATTTGACTCTCATATTTCGTTCATATGAGGAGTAGTGTTGCTGGATTGTGCATGTTGAACTGTATTTCTTTTATCCGCTGCGTGAGTTCTTTTGTAATGACTTTCGGTATTTTACCGACCGAGTTTTATTTCGAAAATCGATTTCCTTAACCAAGTTTTTGGCATTGTGGCCTTGATCATTTTGGCGAAATTCTTATGACGGTATTTAGTAATTTGTAAATGGCTTTTGTGAGTTTTTGAAATATTACCGGCGTCGGCCTTTTTGGCGTTTTTGTAAATGGTTTTATCCTGGTGGGTTCCGGTGCGGAACCCACGGCGCTATAATGTTCCGTGTAATTACCTGAAATTTTTGGGCATTCTAGCCCATTGAATTATTTTCGAAAACCTTGAGTATCTTAGAAAATAAATTTCGAGACGTACGTTTAAAATGAATTTTTTTCTCGTGGTACATCCAAGGTGCCACAATATGTTTCAAAATTCTTCTACCTCGAGGACCCAAAATGTTTTGAGATATTTTCAATGTTTTATAAACACTTTTATTTAGACCCGAGGGTCGAATATTTTGAAAGTTTTCACTAAGAGAAAGTGTCCTCATTTTTGTTCAAACGCAAGATAATTTTCAAAGTCTCGACAATGATGTCTGTCAAACTTTTTGTAAAGTGATACTCAAGATCAACTAGTGTTCCCAAAATTTTTCTTTCAAAAGGTGGTTGTTTCGTGATGTTTAGTAACTGTATGCTGGATATCTTTCGGACCGCTGAGGTCGCTGAACGATACCGTCATTGCTGGGGTGTTTGTATGTGTGTTGCTTTACGATGGTAATCGTTGTAAGTGTTTCATGTTATGATTTCTGTTGTCTTTGAGTGGTTTCTTATTCGGTATCTTTGAGGCGAGAGGTCGTGGTCGTGGCGGCCGGATGCGTGATCGGGATCACGCTGCCGGTGATGGTATTGGTATTGGTGTTGCTACTATTTTGCGGCAGTAGCTACCTGAATGACTCGATTGACTCAGGGCGATTCGGTAGCGTTGCAGGTGACCCGAGAACACGGCGCAAATCGGTGGCTTCGGAGGTGATTAGTATGAACCCCCTCGATTTGCGGTGTTGCGGATGCGTTGGGTGGGATGGTTGGCTTTTCCGGTTGGGAAAGATATTCGAAAGTCGATTGTCTGAAGAGCGGAAGGTACCTGTGCGCGATACCTTCTTGATAAAGATGCCGCTAATTGGTGGGAAGTCTGTTAAGCCTCGTGGCCGTGATGTCACGTGGGCGGAGTTCGAGGCATTGATGGAAGCCGAGTTACGCCCAATCGATTAGAGAACAGAGGATTCACGAATTTTATTTGGCAGAACCGCAAGATATTTCAGTGTCTCAGGCTATAATCGACTATAGCAAACAACTCAGTTATGTACGAGATCGGGTGAGAACCGAGGAAGAGAGGATCTTTCATTTTGACAGACGAATGAAGCCGGAGATTCGTGCGTATATGTCAGGACTCACTTGCACTTCGTTGAGGGACTACCAAGATCGAGTCTTGGCCCGTGAACTAGCTTCTTTATCATCGGAGCGTGTGCCCGAGTCGAAGAAGCAGAGGAAGTCCGATGACCTTGTGGACAGTGCAGGAGCTGGTGGTTCTAGTTCGTAATGTCGTAGTCTTTCTGTTGTGAAGCTCTGTCGCTCGTTACGCAGGACTAAGAGTTCCAAGTCGTCTGCTTTCACTCCTGGTAAATCCAGGAGGTGTTTTAACTGCAATGTGGCAGGGCATGTCCGTGCACATTATCCTTCTCCGCTAGTAACGTGTTACAAGTGCGGGCTTGAGGGACACCGGGTTCAGTTTTGCGAGTTAGTTGCCAAACCTTCCGAGGCACGAACTTGAGCACTAATATCAGGACCGGCTCCGAGGAGTCCCTGAGGAGCGTGGTCTATCAGTTGTATGTTATGTTATTTCCTTACCTTGTTGTTTCGAATTTCAGAAATTAACTTCTATTCGAAGTGGATTGGATTTTGAACTTCTGTATTTTCGACTCCGTCGACTCATTTATGTTCGTTGACATTTCTGAGCTTGTCACTTGTTGGTTTTATTATATCCCTAATGGCGACGTTGTGTTGGTCGTCGTGGAGCGAGTTTTCACACCGTATATTCCGTTGTGTTGTTTGTAACGTTTCGCCGTTGGGCGTTAGTTATGCGTTTCTTGCGTATCTCGTTGAGTTTTCCTGGTGGGATATTGCTTCTCCCTACTTGTTTTAAGTTTCGGGACGAAACTTCTCTTAAGGAGGGTAGAATGTAATATCCGCAATTTTCGATTTCCGGTAATTTCTTTTTTCGGCGGAAGTCCGTTTTGATGACTCGCTCATAACCGTTTCATTATTATGAGAATGATTAATTCTACACTTTTTGACATCCGAGTTCGTTTCGGTGTCGTTTTGTTGAGTTCCGTGCTTTTTAGCGACTTTTCCGCACTTGAGTTCGATTCTTGTGAATCTCGGTGGCTTCTTGTTTGAGTGTCCCGTAAGTTCGTTTAACTTTGTTATACGTGTTGTGAACTTCATTTGGTTATTCGATCACGTATCGTGATTTTGGGCGTTTGGGCCATTTTGTAATTTACCCAAAGTTACGGGTATCCGTATCTGTAATTATTGTCTCGACCCGTTTCTTGGTCGAGTATGATTAATTATGGTATTATGTTTTCATTTCGGGTCGTTGATGTTGTCCGCGAACTTTTCGTCGTGTTCGTTCCGTACGTTTCGGAAATCGAGTCGTCGATCCACAGTGGTCGGCATCTTGGCCGGACGGTTGCGGGGATGGCCGGACGATTGCGGGCACCGGCCGGACAGTGCGGCAGAACCGGCGTAGCGCACGCTTCTGGCCGGAAGGCTGCGCGCTAACCGGCAGTGTAGCGACGCTATCGGATGGCCTAACGACGCTATCGGAGTGCAGGCGGTGGGGTTCGAGGTTACGGGGTGGTCAGGATCGGCAGGTAGCGCACGCTACTGTTGGGCATTGCGCACGCTACGACCGGCAGGTAGCGCGCGCTACGGCCGGAAGGCTGTGATCGCTAGAAATTCGCGTAGTATGGTTTTCAAATCCGATCAATTTTAAAATTTGTAAAACCTCAAAGTATTTCCAAGGTATCGAACCCAAGGGAATTGATATGTCGAAAATAAAGGAAATAACTCTACTCAAAATTTTGACTGCTATTTAGGAATCCGAAAATTTGGTTTGTTTCTAATTATCTAACTTTAAAAATCGAAAAATAAAAATTAAATAAAAGATGAATTATCTAAATCAAGCAAATAAAGCAAATTAGCAAGATAAAATCACAAGTTGAAAACTAATTGATCCTAAGGTAGTATCTTCTAATTGAGTTCACACAATCCATTCTCTTGATTCCTTTTCCCCAAATTTTAATTCAATCCTAGAAATAATTACTCAGCCGATCTAGAATTCTGATCAAGGCAACCTAGAAAGATAGTTAATTTAAACCCTTTTTCCCGCCAAGGCTCAAAGAATTTAAATCACTTAAAAAGCGTCAACTTATTTAACTATGATTTATCTTTCTCCACTCAGGTCTTAAGATAAAATCATATTGTGCATCAAGTATTTCCACTAATTAATTAATCCTTCCGGGCAAAATTAATTAGCTAACATGCATCGATTAAGGGCCCTTTAATCTAGCATGAGATTTAACACGTCCTGATCACAAGCCTAGGATGAAAGGTCAAAAGGTAATCAAAGGAACAACATGTGAACATCAATTAAAATTACTAACCCTAGAATCAATCAATGGATTTAGCCAGACATAATTGAAATTAAACAAGAAATAGATGGAGAATGCATATTATTAATATGAAAAGAGAGATTACAACCCTTTTCGGATGAACTCTGAGTCTTCAATCTCCGAAAAACAATAATAGTTGCTGCCTCCAAAAAGTTCTTGTCTCCAAGGAATTAATCTTGCCCAAAAAAAAGTAAACGTGTGCTAAAGATCATAAAAGGTGATAAAAGATGATGAAAGATGGTGAAAGATGCTCCAGGATCATAAACTAGGGCTAGAAGGAGGTCTATATAACCTATGGGAGTTAAAAATCCCGATTGGAACTAATCTAGGAAACAAAATCTATCCAAAAGAGTCACAATCCGTCAAAACACGAGATCCCGCGGAGCAGCCTATCGGACGCACCTATCGGCCGATAGGCTGGCCCGATAGTTGGTTCGTCGGTCGACTTCACTCGATAGGGCCTGGACACCTTTCGGATGCACCTATCGGCCGATAGGCTGGCCCGATAGGTGGTCTGACTTTTGCAAAAATCCTGTTTCTTCCGTCCGTTTGACTCGACTCTCGGTCCTTTGTCTCGTTTTGGGTCCTTTTGGCTCTAAAAACCTGCAAACACACTAAAACCAACCCAAACGCGTAATACGGCTCGACTAATCATAAATAAGCCAAATACGAGCACATTAATCACGAAACGAGATAAAAACCTAGTATAAAATCCTAGAAAAATGTGGTAAAATTACCACTTATCAAACCCCCCCAAACTTAAGCCTTGTTCGTCCCGAACAACAAAAAGAAAAGAAAAAGAATGTCGTGAATTATCGTGCAACTCATAGTGTTCAACCTAATCAATACTATCCTGTAATTCTCTCTAAATAGTCCGAGTGTCGTAAAAGCGAGCTGCACTCAGAATAATGATTCCGCAAAGTAGTCAAGTTCAGTCCTAATCATTCGTTCATGAAGAAAATCCAGCTCAAAGATTAACAAAACGTGAGTTAAATCGACCGTCAATATGAAAGGCTAAAATAAACAAGCTAGTTCGTCCCGTTACACAGTCTAGTGGCACAATTTTCACGAGTTTCATAACAAATAAACCTCGGACAGTATTCCCTTATATATATGTTCAAGAATTTGATTCGAGTTGACCACTAGGTTAGGATCTCGGGATGTTTCATCGGGGTAATCCTAGGGTGGAACTTCCATTCTCATGTATTAGGAAACCGTTTGACGTAAAAGACACTCATGGGGCACATGGATGCTTCTAGTTACTAAGTTCCCGTCTACAGCGGAGAAACAACTCGAATATATAATTTCCGCATGTCCGAATCAAGGTCGCCGTTTTACGCGAGGGTAAACAACGGGTCACACGAATACCCCCGGTTACTAGGCTTCTTATCATTGGCACATGTGAAATATCTAAATCACTAGTCTAATCAGGGTCGTCGTTTTACGCGAGGGTAAACAACGGGTCACGCGAATGCCCCCGGTTACTAGACTTCCCTTCATAGAACAACATTATCTCGACTTTTGGGAAAAACTGACCGACTCTAAACTCAATCTAAGTGCCAACACGACTAAAGAAACAGTACGACTCACTATCCGGAAGATGTAACCAAACGTATTGACGGTGATTTTAAAACAAGTATGTATCGTCTCTTATCTGCCAAGACCTCTACAATCACGAAAAATTTTGGACCTAAATGAATACTATGCAAAACAGAAATAACTGACTACAACTCGACTAAAACTCGACCGTTTCTTCAGAGAGAAAAACAGTGTCGTAACATCGGTATCACACAAATAGAAGCACGAAAAATTCACGAATAAAGAAAAACTAAGACAAGCAAGGCTATCTAAAAAAAAATAAAAATTTTACGCAAAGTAGACCAAAATCTAAAAAAAAACTATTTACCCAAGCAAGGCATCAAAGCAAACAACGAAAAGCAAACACGAAAGCAAAAAACTACTACGACCTAAAAATAGAAACTAGCAAACACACCAAACGAAAATGAACATAAAAATCTAAAAACTAAGCAACAAAAACCAAATCCACGCAACACCACTATGAGAAGCACAAATAAAAACAACGGGCACCAACACAAGCAAAAAGTGAGACAAGGCATACAAGGTACTCACACGTGCCGAAATTAACAAAGCCGCACTTCCCCAAACTTATTTCGCATCCCAAAGGAGGAATAAGTTTGAAAAGAGAAAGGAGTGGCTTTGTTAACGGAGTACCTGATCACTGCGGCGGAAAAGGCGGGTTTGTCGGCAAGCTCGGATCATAGCGGGCTCCCTTTCCTTCTCTGTGGTTGCCTTAGACTTTCCGGCCTTACACGGCTTCGACTTTTTGCTTTGCTTTCCAGCCATTTCAAAGTTCCTACAAAACAACCATCAAATCAATATCCACTAAGCAACTCATAATGCAAACATTCAACGAGTGTCGACATAATCCAATAATCCCACAATATCAACTAAGAGCCCTATAATGTCCAATAAACATCAAAATCATAGACCCGACAGCCATATACTACGATCAACAAATCACACAACCTCCCCCAAACTTCGACTCCCCCATTTCATATTCAAAGGATCAAAATCACATCCCACAATAACAAAACTACATACTTCGATCATATTAGGACAAATTCTCTCCAATCCAATCTAATTCATCAACAATTCAACTCACATCAATCCCAATTAACAATTCAATTCAACAAATTTACCCAATTTCAACAAATTCGAAATTAGGGTTCTTCCAATTTGGGGGTTTTTTTTTCAAAATTCGTTCAATTTCATCAATTAATCCCTCAATTCGAAGTACCCATGAACAATCAAGCATAGATAACATGTTTCCCTCAATATTCTATCAACAATCGGGCATAAAATTCAAAGAACATCAAAGTCTAACAAAAGCCCCCAAAAAGTAGATCCCCAATTCGAAATTCAACTAAACTCCAAAAAGAATCCGTCAAAGTGCTTCAAAACATGTATAGAATTGAAAAACAAGAGGATTAAGTGTCGAAATTAAGTACCTTGATCGAATTTGTAAGAAAGAACAATAGAAAAAAAATCGCCCCTTGTTTCTTATCGGCCGATATGTGTGTGTGTGTGAGAAAAACGGGTGGTTAAGGTGTTTAAAAGGGGGTATTAATCAACCAGGTCGAAGCGGATACTGGGCCGGGTATGTCCTATCGGACTGGCCTATCGGCCGATAGTCTGGGCCGATAGGACAGACAGAAACTTACGTACCTCATATCAGGACATGATATCGGTCGATAGGGTCTGCCTATCGACCACTGCTTGTAACATTTAATATTTTTAATTTTCCTCAGCCTATCGGCCGATAGGCTCGCTTGATAGGTTCGTCTGTCTCAAAAAAAAATTTCAACTTTTTCTATTTCGCATACTTGGTCCCGTTTTCGCTTGGATATGGCGATTAAAGACCTGCAAGTATCCAAAACTCGGCGTGCATGGATTAGAACTAAACAAAACTAACAAAGCTACTACGAAACTAGAAACTACAAAAATTACGCAAACGAAAAATCGAAAACAAACGAATAAAACGAACTAATATACATACGTTGGGTTACCTCCCAACAAGTGCTACGTTTAACGTCTTTAGCTAGACGATACCTCATTCATTACGGGTCTTCAGCGACAACTCCCCCTTGAACGGGTTTGTTGACATCAAGATAGCATACGTCCCTCTCATTAGATCGAAACTCGTTCGCCTCCAACATTCGAACATACTTTGGCAAATCCTCGTAAATTTCTTCAACATCGGAATGTGAGTAAATGGAGTGTGAAATGCAATGCTCCAATAAGTCGGTCGGGGGCGGCATAATAGACTCAATTTCATAACATTCCTCGGGCGCATCCTCGGGCTTCTTCATCGCATCATAGATGGAAATTTTCATATTTTGATCATTAACCCGGAAGGTAAGATCACCCTCTTGGACGTCGATAAGTGCTCTCCCCGTCGCTAGAAACGGTCTCCCAAAGATCAATGGTTGATTCTCGTCCTCAGGCATATCAAGAACTACGAAATCGGCCGGGAAGACTAAGTGTTGGACTCTCACGAACACATCCTCCACAACTCCCCTCGGATAAGAGATCGACCGGTCCGCCATGAGTAGAGAAATGGTAGTCGGCCTCATCTCCCCAATCTTCAACCTCTGAAAGATGGATAGAGGCATAAGATTGATGCTTGCCCCGAGATCACACAATACATTACTGAACGTTTGGTCGCCAATCATGCATGTCAAAGTAAAACGTCCCGGATCCTTCTGCTTGAGCGGGAGCTTGTTTTGAATGATAGCGCTACACTCCTCTGTCAAATTTATTGTTTCAAACTTCGCCAACTTCCTCTTGCTTGCCACAGCGTCTTTCAAGAATTTAACGTACCCCGGCATGTCTCTCAAAGCGTCTAAAAGTGGAATGTTGATATTCACCTTTCGAAACATGTCGATAAACCGTTGAAGCTTTTCATCATATCTCGACTAGGCCAATCGCTATGGAAATGGAGCTTTTACCTCAGAATCCTTAACATTCGAACCTAAGGGAGCCTTTCGACCGATAGGGGGGTCGATAGGCTCAATTTCTGGACTTCTGTCTGGGTATCGGGTGGGCATATCGGCCGATAGTCTTGGCCGAAAAGCCTGCTGCGTTTCATCTTCCTTCTCGTTCTCGGCTCCCGTTTCTAGTACATCTTTGTTTCCAGATTCCTCAATTTCAGCCCCATGATTACTGTACCTTGTCCCACTCCGAAGCTCGATTGCGTTGCATTGTTGCGTCTTCGGGTTGGTCTCGGTACTGCTCGGAAAATGGCCCGGCTTATGAATTCCGGCTTGGGCGTTCGCCATTTGACCCATTTGGGTCTCCACCATCGACATCTGCTTTGTCAAGGCTATCACTGAGTTTCCAATAGATGTCACACTATGCTCGAGAGACCCGAACCTCTTGTCTACTTTATAAATAAAATCTTTTTGACTCGCCTCTAACCTTTCCAACATCTCTTCCATCGGTGTCTTAGCAATCGGCTCTTGAATGACCCCGTTTTTCACGTTAAATCCCGGTGGTGGCTGAAGAGCATTGTTCGGGTTGGCATAGGAGAAATTAGGGTGGTTTCGATTGTTCGGATAATAGTTCCCCCTATTTCCCCCTTGCTAGAAGTTTCCTCCTTGCATGTAATTTACATCCTCCTCAATTGCAATAGGCTCGTTTAGATCTTCAAAAACTGCATTGACTCCCAAAGTCTTCTTTTTTAGCATCTCAAGCTCTTTCTGTTGTCTTTCAAATTTTGCCTTCAAATCACCGTAGGCGTTCTCGTCACCGGATGAGACCTTTCTTCTCGTCATCTTCCTATCGATCACCTCCTCATAATCATTGTTGACCGCTAGCTCGATGAGATTCTTGGCCTCTTCATAATCGTTAGCAAGAAATCCCCCTTTTGAGGAATAGTCCAACTCTCTTCTAGCCTTCCTCGTCAAACCCTGATAAAACCGAATGTAGATTTCCTCCTTGTCAATTCCATGCTGTGGGCATTTGCGAAGTAGCTTCTTAAATCGGATCCATGCCTCGTAGAAGTATTCATCCTCATATTGCTCGAATTGCAAGATATCGTTGATTTGTTTTTGCACCTTCGAGGGAGGATAGAACTATGCTAAGAACAACCGAGTCATCTCTCTCCAAGTACCAATTTCCTTCCGATCTAGACTCTTGTACCAATCTAGCGCATCGTCTTCTAAGGAGAACCGGAATAGGCGGAGCTTAATGACATCCGGAGGCACTCCGTTTTGCTTGATGGTGGCACATATGTCCAAAAACGACTCAAGATGAGCGTTTGGATCTTCATTAACTCCTCCTCCGTATGTTTGAGACTTCACCGTAGCGATGAGGGACGGCTTAAGCTCGAAGTTGTTGGCATGAATCTTCCCCCAACCTCCTTCTTGATAATCGTCCAGCTTCGGTCGAAAGCGGGCATTCAAAGGGATCTTCTCGGGACGAGCGAGTTCTCGTGGTGGGTCAACAATGCCGGCCATGGTATCAACGATAGGTATAGAAATAGTCTCGGTTCTCGCTTCTTGCTTCTTCCTCCTCAAAGACTTCTCGATTTCCGGATCCAAAGAAAATAAGTCCTTTCCTTGGGATCTTGTGATCATGCACCGCCTACAAGGAAGAGAAAACAAGATGTGAGGAAACGAGATCGAATATTAATAATAATAGTATACAACCTAAAGTAACAATCTCTTCTTTTTCGAATTATCCCTTTAAGTTTTCTATCAATTCCCCGGCAACGGCGCCAAAAATTGATCGCTAGAAATTCGCGTAGTATGGTTTTCAAATCCGATCAATTTTAAAATTTGTAAAACCTCAAAGTATTTCCAAGGTATCGAACCCAAGGGAATTGATATGTCGAAAATAAAGGAAATAACTCTACTCAAAATTTGACTGCTATTTAGGAATCCGAAAATTTGGTTTGTTTCTAATTATCTAACTTTAAAAATCGAAAAATAAAAATTAAATAAAAGATGAATTATCTAAATCAAGCAAATAAAGCAAATTAGCAAGATAAAATCACAAGTTGAAAACTAATTGATCCTAGGGTAGTATCATCTAATTGAGTTCACACAATCCATTCTCTTGATTCCTTTTCCCCAAATTTTAATTCAATCCTAGAAATAATCACTCAGCCGATCTAGAATTCCGATCAAGGCAACCTAGAAAGATAGTTAATTTAAACCCTTTTTCCCGCCAAGGCTCAAAGAATTTAAATCACTTAAAAAGCGTCAACTTATTTAACTATGATTTATCTTTCTCCACTCAGGTCTTAAGATAAAATCATATTGTGCATCAAGTATTTCCACTAATTAATTAATCCTTCCGGGCAAAATTAATTAGCTAACATGCATCGATTAAGGGCCCTTTAATCTAGCATGAGATTTAACACATCCTGATCACAAGCCTAGGATGAAAGGTCAAAAGGTAATGAAAGGAACAACATGTGAACATCAATTAAAATTACTAACCCTAGAATCAATCAATGGATTTAGCCAGACATAATTGAAATTAAACAAGAAATAGATGGAGAATGCATATTATTAATATGAAAAGAGAGATTACAACCCTTTTCGGATGAACTCTGAGTCTTCAATCTCCGAAAAACAATAATAGTTGCTGCCTCCAAAAAGTTCTTGTCTCCAAGGAATTAATCTTGCCCAAAAAAAAGTAAAAGTGTGCTAAAGATCATAAAAGGTGATAAAAGATGATGAAAGATGGTGAAAGATGCTCCAGGATCATAAACTAGGGCTAGAAGGAGGTCTATATAACCTATGGGAGTTAAAAATACCGATTGGAACTAATCTAGGAAACAAAATCTATCCAAAAGAGTCACAATCCGTCAAAACACGAGATCCCACGGAGCAGCCTATCGGACGCACCTATCGGCCGATAGGCTGGCCCGATAGTTGGTTCGTCGGTCGACTTCACTCGATAGGGCCTGGACACCTTTCGGATGCACCTATCGGCCGATAGGCTGACCCGATAGGTGGTTTGACTTTTGCAAAAATCCTGTTTCTTCCGTCCGTTTGACTCGACTCTCGGTCCTTTGTCTCGTTTTGGGTCCTTTTGGCTCTAAAAACCTGCAAACACACTAAAACCAACCCAAACGCGTAATACGGCTCGACTAATCATAAATAAGCCAAATACGAGCACATTAATCACGAAACGAGATAAAAACCTAGTATAAAATCCTAGAAAAATGTGGTAAAATTACCACTTATCAGGCTGCGCACGCTACCTGGCCGAGCAGTCTAGTCCAGTAGGTCACTGGATTGCGGCCTGGGCCGATAGCGCACGCTATCTCGGCAGACTAGCGCGCGCTAGTCCGGCCCAGTATAAATGTGACAGAGCAGTCACATTTCATCTCGTTTTTCATTTCCTTCCTTCTCCGTCCGCGGCTGGCGATTCATGGGTGACGAATCCATGTTGTTTAATAACAAACCCACGAAGTTCTTGAGTTCATAACATCAATCAATCATCCGTTACCATCCTTTGATCCAGCGAATCAAGGTAATCTTACCTTAGAACCCTAATTTCGTGAATTTGGGGGTTTTTGCATTTTCGTCTGATTCGTTCCGTGTTGTTGATTAATTCATGATGGGTATGATTAATCTTGGTAGTATTCTTTTGTTTAACATCATTTAATCCATTGTTCTTCGTCGAATCGAAGTATATTTCTTGATTTCCTTCGAATTGACTTTTTGGGGGATTTGTCCTCGATCTCATTTTTCATCCGTTTTCGATGGATCGATTATGGTTAAATGATGTTGTTAAACATATTCTATGGATTGTATATCCATATTTCAACTTGGAATTCCGTTTTCGGGTTTTGACGGGACGAATCGTGTTCTTGGCCGTTTTGGGGGAAATCCTTGACCTTCGTCATTTGTTCTTTGAATTCAGCGGCTTTGGGTCGTACTTTGGAATTCATTTTCGTTGTTATTGTTTTCGTTCGTAGTTCATTGTTGTGGATTATCGTTCGGTGGAGTCGGCGAGTTCGTAGTCGGTTCGTGCCAACCTACTTCGGCCGATTCTCTGCGTTGTGGTTATTCGAGGCAAGTATCTTGCCCATACATTTCATATTTCGTAGGCATAATTATTGATAAATGATTTTATGCGAAATCCAATGTTTAATGAACGTTAAAAAGGATCGGTATGTTCTCGATAAATATTGTCTTTCAACGATAATTCGTATACTTCGTGAATGGATATGTTCTCGGAATATATGTGTTAGTTTCGTACGTTGAGAGATGTTATGATCGCATTGAGTGAATATAATAGACCATAATTGTTTGCCGAGGATTGTGCATTGAATTGTATATTTGTTCGGTGGGTATTCGACATGATGTGATGTTAGTCGTTACTCCTTTGAAAGGAGGTTGTGATGCTTAGTGTTGCTTGTCTTGATAATCGATTATTGTTGTGTGCTTGTTGTATGTGATGTGCCTCCGGGTAGGATTGTTGAATCTCCGGGATCCATACTTGCTAGTATGGGTCGGGCAAAACCGTAGGGTTATCCAATACGGGTATGTCTTGCGGGGACTCCGAGGTTCGGGGCTTGCTAGCCCGATGCCGGGATAACTTGTGGGGTTATCATCGGGTATGTCTTGTGGGGACTCCGAGGTTCGTGGCTTGTTAGCGCGATGCCGGGATAACCTATGGTTGTGGTTTGATTGTGATATTCGTGTCGTGGAGGCATGCGATTTGATATGTTTTTCCTATTGGGTTATTAACTCGGGTTTGTTCTTCGGGAGCATCTGAGGTTCGTGGCTTGTTAGCACTGGACACGAATAATCCTTAGGAACATGTGATTTGTGATTTGGGTCACGGACCCCGTGTTTTGTGAAATGGGTTGTGGACCCTGCGTATTGTTATCGGAACTTGAATTTTGGAAAATGACTTTTTGGGCTGTGTCCCTAAATGTTTTCGTAAGGTTTTAGAATTCCTAAATCCCAAATGTTTTCTAAACTCCCGAGATCATCAAATGTTTTGTAATATGTACATTGGGTTATTTCCTACCTTTCACGTTTTGAATGGTTTGATCAAGTGAATTTTCTCGGGAAGTATATTCGCAATTATTACATTTTTGTGGAGTATGATATGTATGGCTTGTTTTCGTATTTACACTTGCACTAGCAAAACGGTGGAGTTTGCTAACCCCAGAGTATTCGGGGGTGGATGTATATTTTGCATTCGTGTTTTGGAGCATAGCACGAGTCGGCACGAAGGATGATGAAAGATGAACGATACTAATCACACGAGGATCCGTTGATGTAAATCTTGGTCTAGTTGTATTTTCTTTTCCGCTGCAGTATCTTTTCCCCGTTGTACGGGAGTTTATTGTATTTTGACCCCTGCGTGGGTATGTGTTTGGAATTGAGTTGTATGTTATTATTCAAAGACCAAATCGGTCTACTGTGTCATTTTAGCCTGAAAGGCGATGTCTAGATGTTTGATATTAGTTATCAGCCTTGTAGGTCCTCGAGGAGAGGGTCTACGGCGTGTAATATCCCTGAGCGGATTGGGGGTGTTACATAAATGGTATCGGAGCTTAGGTTGAGGAAACCTAGGCTGTCGAGTCAGATCGTGTTGTTTGAGTCTTGTTTCGTCGGATTTTATCTTACTGAGTCGTGTCGCGATGCGTCGTTTGAGTTTGTTGGTCGTGATTAGTATCGTGGGGCGATCATCATCTTCGTGCGACCTGTGGAAGTAAGTCTCCCTTCTTTGTGTTGTGCCTCGTGTAACACGAGCTATTTTTATGATTATTTGTTAAGTGGCGGAATTCTCTTATGGATTTTGATTTCGTGATATGTGATTATTTGACTCTCATATTTCGTTCATATGAGGAGTAGTGTTGCTGGATTGTGCATGTTGAACTGTATTTCTTTTATCCGCTGCGTGAGTTCTTTTGTAATGACTTTCGGTATTTTACCGACCGAGTTTTATTTCGAAAATCGATTCCCTTAACCGAGTTTTTGGCATTGTGGCCTTGATCATTTTGGCGAAATTCTTATGACGGTATTTAGTATTTTGTAAATGGCTTTTGTGAGTTTTTGAAATATTACCGTCGTCGGCCTTTTTGGCGTTTTTGTAAATGGTTTTATCCTGGTGGGTTCCGGTGCGCAACCCACGGCGCTATAATGTTCCGTGTAATTAACTGAAATTTTTGGGCATTCTAGCCCATTGAATTATTTTCGAAAACCTTGAGTATCTTATAAAATAAATTTCGAGACGTACGTTTAAAATGAATTATTTTCTCGTGGTACATCCAAGGTGCCACAATATGTTTCAAAATTCTTCTACCTCGAGGACCCAAAATGTTTTGAGATATTTTCAATGTTTTATAAACACTTTTATTTAGACCCGAGGGTCGAATATTTTGCAAGTTTTCACCAAGAGAAAGTGTCCTCATTTTTGTTCAAACGCAAGATGATTTTCAAAGTCTCGACAATGATGTCTGTCCAACTTTTTGTAAAGTGATACTCAAGATCAACTAGTGTTCCCAAAATTTTTCTTTCAAAAGGTGGTTGTTTCGTGATGTTTAGTAACTGTATGCTGGATATCTTTCGGACCGCTGAGGTCGCCGAACGATACCGTCATTGCTGGGGTGTTTGTATGTGTGTTGCTTTACAATGGTAATCGTTGTAAGTGTTGCATGTTATGATTTCCTGTTGTGCTGAGTGGTTTCTTATTCAGTATGCCGAGGGGCAGAGGTCGTGGTCGTGGCGACCGGATGCGTGATCGGGATCACGCTGCCGGTGAATTTATTGGTATTGGTGTTGCTACTATTTTGCAGCAGGTAGCTACACAGATGACTCAGTTGACTCAGGCAGTTCAGCGCGTTAGAGAGGTGACCCAGAACACTGGCGCAAATCAGTGGCTTCAGGAGGTGATTAGTATGAACCCCCCTCGATTCGCCGGTGTTGCGGATGCGTTGGGCTGGGATGGCTGGCTTTTCCAGTTGGGAAAGATATTCGAGGCTGTCGATTGTCCTGAAGAGCGGAAGGTACCTATTGCGCAGTACCTTCTTGATAAAGATGCCGCTAATTGGTGGGAAGCTGTTAAGCCTCGTGACCGTGATGTCACGTGGGCGGAGTTCCAGGCATTGATGGAAGCTGAGTTCTGCCCGAAACCGATTAGAGAACAGAGGATTCACGAATTTTATTTGGCAGAACCGCAAGATATTTCAGTGTCTCAGGCTATAATCAACTATAGCAAACAACTCAGTTATGTACGAGATCGGGTGAGAACCGAGGAAGAGAGGATCTTTCATTTTGACAGACGAATGAAGCCGGAGATTCGCGCGTATATGTCAGGACTCACTTGCACTTCGTTGAGGGACTACCATGATCGAGTCTTGGCCCGTGAACTAGCTTCTTTATCATCGGAGCGTGTGCCCGAGTCGAAGAAGCAGAGGAAGTCCGATGACCTTGTGGACAGTGCAGTAGCTGGTGGTTCTAGTTCGCAATGTCGTAGTCTTTCTGCCGTGAAGCTCTGTCGCTCGTTACGTGGGACTAAGAGTTCCAAGTCGTCTGCTTTGACTCCTGGTAAAGCCAGGAGTTGTTTTAACTGTAATGTGGCGGGGCATGTCCGTGCACATTGTCCTTCTCCGCTAGTAACGTGTTACAAGTGCGGGCTTGAGGGACACCGGGTTCAGTTTTGCGAGTTAGTTGCCAAACCTTCCGAGGCACGGACTTGAGCACTAATATCAGGACCGGCTCCGAGGAGTCCCTGAGGAGCGTGGTCTATCAGTTGTATGTTATGTTATTTCCTTACCTTGTTGTTTCGAATTTCGAAAATTAACTTCTATTCGAAGTGGATTGGATTTTGAACTTCTGTATTTTTGACTCTGTCGACTCATTTATGTTCGTTGACATTTTTGAGCTTGTCACTTGTTGGTTTTATTATATCCCTAACGGCGACGTTGTGTTGGTCGTCGTGGAGCGTGTTATCACACCGTATATTCCGTTGTGTTGTTTGTAACGTTTCGCCGTTGGGCGTTAGTTATGCGTTTCTTGCGTATCTCGTTGAGTTTTCCTGGTGGGATATTGCTTCTCCCTACTTGTTTTAAGTTTCGGGACGAAACTTCTTTTAAGGAGGGTAGAATGTAATATCCGCAATTTTCGATTTCTGGTAATTTCTTTTTTTTCGGCGGAAGTTCGTTTTGATGACTCTCTCATGACCGTTTCATTATTCTGAGAATGATTAATTCTACACTTTTTGACATCCGAGTTCGTTTCGGTGTCGTTTTGTTGAGTTCCGTGCTTTTTAGCGACTTTTCCGCACTTGAGTTCGATTCTTGTGAATCTCGGTCGAAACTGCTGTTTCGAGTGTCCCGTAAGTTCGTTTAACTTTGTTATACGTGTTGTGAACTTCAGTTTGGTTATTCGATCACGTATCGTGATTTTCGGGCGTTTTGGGCCATTTTGTAATTTACCCAAAGTTACGGGTATCCGTATCTGTAATTATTGTCTCGACCCGTTTCTTGGTCGAGTATGATTAATTATGGTATTATGTTTTCATTTCGGGTCGTTGATGTTGTCCGCGAACTTTTCGTCGTGTTCGTTCCATACGTTTTCGGAAATCGAGTCGTCGAGCCCTGGTGGTCGGGTACTGGCCGGACGGTTGCGGGACTGGCCGGACGATTGCGCATCGGCCGGACAGTGCGCGGGAACCGGCGTAGCGCACGCTACGGCCGAAAGGCTGCGCGCGCTAACCGGCAGGTGTAGCGCACGCTATCGGATGGCCTAACGCACGCTATCGGGTCTGGGCAGTGGGGTTCTGAGGTTCTGGAATCGGTCAGGATCGGCAGGTAGCGCACGCTACTGTCGGGCATTGCGCACGCTACAACCGGCAGGTAGCGCGCGCTACGGCTGGAAGGCTGCGCACGCTACCTGGCCGAGCAGTCTAGTCCAGTAGGTCACTGGATTGCGGCCTGGGCCGATAGCGCACGCTAGCTAGGCAGACTAGCGCGCGCTAGTCCGGCCCAGTATAAAAGTGACAGAGCAGTCACATTTCATCTCGTTTTTCATTTCCTTCCTTCTCCGTCCGCGGCTGGCGATTCATGGGTGACGAAGCCATGTTGTTTAACAACAAACCCACGAAGTTCTTGAGTTCATAACATCAATCAATCATCCGTTATCATCCTTTGATCCAGCGAATCAAGGTAATCTTACCTTAGAACCCTAATTTCGTGAATTTGGGGGTTTTTGCATTTTCGTCCGATTCGTTCCGTGTTGTTGATTAATTCATGATGGGTATGATTAATCTTGGTAGTATTCTTTTGTTTAACATCATTTAATCCATTGTTCTTCGTCGAATCGAAGTATATTTCTTGATTTCCTTCGAATTGACTTTTTGGGGGATTTGTCCTCGATCTCGTTTTTCATCCGTTTTCGATGTATCGATTATGGTTAAATGATGTTGTTAAACATATTCTATGGATTGTATATCCATATTTCAACTTGGAATTCCGTTTTCGGGTTTTGACGGGACGAATCGTGTTCTTGGCCGTTTTGGGGGAAATCCTTGAACCTTCGTCATTTGTTCTTTGAATTCAGCAGCTTTGGGTCGTACTTTGGAATTCATTTTCGTTGTTATTGTTTTCGTTCGTAGTTCATTGTTGTGGATTGTCGTTTGGTGGAGTCGGCGAGTTCGTAGTCGGTTCGTGCCAACCTACTTCGGCCGATTCTCCGCATTGTGGTTATTCGAGGCAAGTATCTTGCCCATACATTTCATATTTCATAGGCATAATTATTGATAAATGATTTTATGCGAAATCCAATGTTTAATGAACGTTAAAAAGGATCGGTATGTTCTCGATAAATATTGTCTTTCAACGATAATTCGTATACTTCGTGAATGGATATGTTCTCGGAATATGTGTGTTAGTTTCGTACGTTGAGAGACGTTATGATCGCATTGAGTGAATATAATAGACCATAATTGTTTGCCGAGGATTGTGCATTGAATTGTATATTTGTTCGGTGGGTATTCGACATGATGTGATGTTAGTCATTACTCCTTTGAAAGGAGGTTGTGATGCTTAGTGTTGCTTGTCTTGATAATCGATTATTGTTGTGTGCTTGTTGTATGTGATGTGCCTCCGGGTAGGATTGTTGAATCTCCGGGATCTATACTTGCTAGTATGGGTCGGGCGAAACCACAGGGTTATCCAATACGGGTATGTCTTGCGGGGACTCCGAGGTTCGGGGCTTGCTAGCCCGATGCCGGGATAACTTGTGGGGTTATCATCGGGTATGTCTTGTGGGGACTCCGAGGTTCGTGGCTTGTTAGCGCGATGCCGGGATAACTTATGGTTGTGGTTTGATTGTGATATTCGTGTCGTGGAGACATGCGATTTGATATGTTTTTCCTACTGGGTTATTCACTCGGGTTTGTTCTTCGGGGGCATCTGAGGTTCGTGGCTTGTTAGCATGGGACACGAATAATCCTTAGGAACATGTGATTTGTGATTTGGGTCACGGACCCCGTGTTTTGTGAAATGGGTTGTGGACCCTGGGTATTGTTATCGGAACTTGAATTTTGGAAAATGACTTTTTGGGTTGTGTCCCTAAATGTTTTCGTAAGGTTTTAGAATTCCTAAATCCCAAATATTTTCTAAACTCCCGAGATCATCAAATGTTTTGTAATATGTACATTGGGTTATTTCCTACCTTTCACGTTTTGAATGGTTTGATCAAGTGAATTTTCTCAGGAAGTATATTCGTGATTATTCTGTTTTTATGGAGTATGATATGTATGGCTTGTTTTCGTATTTATACCTGCACTAGCAAAACAGTGGAGTTTTGCTAACCCCCGAGTATTTGGGGGGTGGATGTCTATTTTTGCATTCAGGTTTTGGAGAATAGCACAGGGTCGGCACGAAGGATGATGAAAGATGAACGATACTAATCACACGAGGATCCGTTGATGTCGTACTGGTCTAGTTGTATTTTCTTTTCCGCTGCAGTATCTTTTCCCCGTTGTACGGGAGTTTATTGTATTTTGACCCCTGCGTGGGTATGTGTTTGGAATTGAGTTGGATGTTATTATTGAAAGACCAAATCAGTCTACTGTGTCATTTTATCCTGAAAGGCGATGTCTAGATGTTTGATTTTAGTTATCAGCCTGGTAGATCCTCGAGGAAAGGGTCTACGGCGTGTAATATCCCTGAGCGGATTGGGGGTGTTACACCAATTTCCTGCAAAACATAAAAGAATAGGGCATTAAAAGCTCATTTATGCAGATTTAATTATGAAAAGAATACAAAATAATGATAAATAAGCATATAAAAATATGCCTAACAGCATAGGTTTATTAGACAAAGACAAGGATTTGATGATGGATTTCAAATCGCTACCCACAAGTTCCTCAATTCAAATAGAAGGCAATATCAGACAAACATTTGAAAGAGAAAATAATATAAAACTAAAATCATGACTAAACATTATTGTATGCCCATATCAAACGCTGGGTAGCCAACTATGGCAGCTAAATCTAGCACAATCACAGATCCGGAATAGCCTCTTAGGACATCAAGGCAGTCACCAAAACTGCTTATACCTTCCTGAGCATTAGGTCTCACCAAATAAGAAGAGAAGTTAGGAGGATCTTAACAACAAGTACCATCACACGGCTGACTGCAACAATACATATAGCACAGTAGAAGGATAGTCATTAAGGAACATCAAGCATCTCAGTCCAATTATTTATACTTATTAGGAACACTGATACTCCGTAACTACCAATAGAACACTCTTTCCTACTCCAGGCCAGTTTTAAGAGTAACATGTAGAAATGATATTATTTTATTCTTTAGTGTAATCATATAAGAAAAATAAGAAATTTATCTTCTTTTAAAGGTTTTATTAGCAATGTCTAAAGTTAGGGGATTAAAGCGAACCATTTTCCAATCATATTTCAGTTCGATTCGATTTACATATGATATATATTTCTACTGAAAATGAAAAATAGGATCATACATATTGATAAAAATAACTCAAACAACGGCCTATCATTGAAGGGATTTAGTCCTTCCTCTGCCCACCGAGTTCTATTTCTGTTTCAGAAAACACACACACACACACACGTTTCAGAAAAACAAAACCAAGTTCATAGATCGTACAAATTTCAATCCTGTTTTCAGAACCAAATCAGAAACAAAAAAAAGAACTCACCGGAGTTCAATCGGGATTATCTAACCCTCACGCTCGCTGCCACCAATTTTGTCACTGACCACAAACCCGCGGACGTCTTCAGCCTCAGCCACCGTCAATTCGTACCAAAGAAAATGTCGCCGCTGCGCTGAACGCCGTCGAGCCGAGATCCACCACCTTCCTTAAATTTCCGTCGGTAGACGAATCAAGCGGGTGGAAGTCCGAACCCAGTCCCTGAATTTGTTTGAACGGACGACCATCGATCGAATTTCTGTAGTCACTGCCGCCTCCGTCGCCAGTTCTGCAAGTCGCCGGAGGAAGGATTTCGCGAGGAAAGGGATCGAGGAAAATGTCGGGTGGAGAGAAATAGAGTGAGATGAGGGATCGGGATAGGGATTTTATATCTTATTATTTGACTAGATTTTAAATTTAGTCCCTAAGTTTCTAACTCTTTCAATTTCACCTCATACATCTTTTAATTATTACATTAACGCCCAATCAGGTTTATAATTCCTTCAATTTCACTATCACTTTAAGCAGCATCATTTTATTCAGGTGGGAATTTTCACGATCACATTAATTGCTTTAACTGGACTGCTATGTGATATTCTATTTACGTTTTAAATTTAGGATACATGTAAAATTTGAGGAAAATCTTGATTACAAATATTAATTTATAAATTTATTTCTGCCGCAATTATTACCTGTTATCTATGTCATGTCGTTGCCTTAATTAATGGGCATTTATTTTAGTCAGCGTAGCGACTCGACATTATTTTTATTAAAATTTGTTATTATATGTAGACATTAAATTTGTTATTTTAGTTATTTTGTAATTATTCATAGTTATTACAAGCTTTTATTATTTAATAATTTTTTTTAATTATTTAAATCAAAATTTATTAATTT
The DNA here is from genome assembly GCA_033398695.1 of Orobanche coerulescens. Taxonomy (NCBI): domain Eukaryota; kingdom Viridiplantae; phylum Streptophyta; class Magnoliopsida; order Lamiales; family Orobanchaceae; genus Orobanche; species Orobanche coerulescens. The sequence goes on from CM065818.1 coordinate 33,661,249, forward strand.
TCAAATACTACTTTATTTTAAAACCTTTTCAATTTAAATTTATTAAAAATATTTTATTATTTATAGAAATATATATAATTCATTATTTGATAGAATATTTTTTTATAAAAATAGATTCAATGTTTTATTAAAATTAGTTATTTTTAATGTTAAAAATTTATTAAATCATTAATTTTATACAAAATTCAAAATTTTGGTTATTGATACTCTAAGGTAACACATCTCATGGTGTTACTGAGAGTTACACCTTTTATAGCTAGAGTAACATATATTTCAGGATTTGGTAACACCATAACCCGAACGTTGTGGTAGCTCTAAAATTTCATAGCTATGGTAACATCCAAGAAGGTAATACCCCCCCTTAAGTGTTGTATAAAGCCATCTATGGCGTAGTGTGCGTACACAACTATGTATTTATAATCAAACCTATCCTTGTATCGTTCACACAGATAGGCACAAAGACTGTCGCTTTCAACCGTTCACACAGATTGGTTAAAGCTTCCACTTGACTGGCTTCTTCACACACAGTTCTGAAGCTTCGTCTCTTCAATGCAGATCCGTCACACACAGTTAAGGAAAAGCAAGGATTTCTCAGTCCACACAGGGCTGATGGGTTTGTTCAATGATAGAACGATGGTTTGAAGGTTGAGCACTTTGGATATTTCTTTTCTCACAATATGCAGTATACTTGAAGAAATATGTTTACTCTGATTATTCGTGTAAGCACTTGTTGGTTGTTGTTGAAAGGGTATATGATCTTCAAACTATGGAGATATAAATAGCCTTCTGAAATATATCCGTTGTAACAGATCCATTGAGCAAGATTCTGTGACAACTTGATAGTTGACTTGAAAGGACTAGGATCCGGATATTGTGGGATTTGAAGATCTCTGTTGGTTTTAGTATTTAAATACTTTATCATTTCAGTATTTAAATACTTCTTTAACAAATGGGACTTGACTTTAGGGAATTCCAAAGATTCCTTTCCAAACGGTCTTCAGTCCTGTTCCGATATGAATGTTGTATCCAATTATGATGTAGGCATATTGGAGTAGTTCGATGCTGTATGGAAAGATGCTGTATTCGGATAGCTTCTATATTTGGTGTTTACTTAGACTTTGTTGCTGTATTTTGGCAACCCGAGAGCTTGCTGTATGCTGGCGCTATGAAAAGGTCTTCGATACAGAGCCAACAACTTTGATCGACTTTTCGATACAGCTGCTTGCTGTATGCTGGACATTTATCATCTTGTTGTATGCTAGCATGCTGTATGAAGCTTTGTTGTTTGGTAATTATCAAAAAAACTTTTCCCAACAGGCTTAAGTCAGCAACATTGAAGGTAGCAGAAGCATTATATTCACCAGGTAGATCCACTTTGTAGGCATTATCATTGACGCGTTCTAAAATTTGAAATGGTTTGTCTCCCCTCGGCATCAACTTCGACTTCTTTATGCGGGAAACCTCTCTTTCCTCAAGTGAATCCAAACCCAGTCACCTGGTTCAAAGAATACTTGCTTCCATCCCTTATTCTTTATTCAGACATTATGTTCGTTGCATTTTTCAATTTGTTCTCGAACCTTTGCATGCAGTCGTTTGATCATTTCAGCCTTTTTCTTCCCATCGATACTGATCATGTCATCTATAGGAATAGGCAACAAGTCTATAGGAGTTATCAGATTAAAGCCATATACAATTTCAAATGGATAAAATGTAGTGGTAGAATGAACAGTTCTGTTATAAGCAAATTCAATGAATGGTAAAGATGTTCCCCAGTTTTTCAAGTTCTTGTTAACAAAAGTTCGTAACAATTGACCAAGTGTTCGGTTAACTACCTCGGTTTGGCCATCAGTTTGGGGATGACAAGTTGTCAAATAAAGCAATTTTGTTCCCAGTTTCACCCACAAAACTTTCCAATTATGGCTACAAAATTTAGTATCCCGATCGGACACTATGTTTTTTGGCATTCCATGTAAACATACAATTTCTTTGAAAAATAAATTTCCAATATGAGTGGCATCGTCATCTTTGTGACATGCAATGAAATGTGCCATTTTGCTAAATCTATCAACGACGACAAATATAGAACCACACCCAGATTTTACCTTTGGTAACCCCAACACAAAGTCCATAAAATGATCAACCCAAAGGCTTGTTAGGAACTGGAAGTGGCATATACAAACCATGTTGTAAAACTCGTGATTTTGCCATTCGACAAAGAATGCATGAATTGACAATTTTATAAACATCATGTTTTATTTTAGGCCAAAATAAGTGTTCATGCAATAATTCAAAAGTTTTGGCAATTCCGAAATGTCCAATTAATCCCCCACTATGCGCTTCCCTTACTAACAACTCCCATGTCGAACAAAAAGGAATGAAAAGTTTATTTTTACGGAATAAAAATCTATCGTCCCGATAAAATTTATCCATACTTTTTGTTTCGCAAGCAACATATATTTCGCCAGAATCTTTATCTCCCACATAAGATCCTTTCAAGAGCTCAAATCCCAACAATTTACAAGAAAGTGTATTAAGTAATACATACCTTCTTGACAATGCATTGACAATGATGATCTCCTTACCTTGTTTATACTTGATGATGTAAGGAAATAATTCGATCTCTTCTAACCATTTGGCAGGTATTTTACTCAACTTATTTTGTCCTTTGAGATGCTTCAATGATTCATGATTCATGTGAATCACGAACTCTTAAGGCCATAAGTAGTGTTGCCATGTACGTAAATCTCTAACCAAAGCATACAATTCTTTATCATATGTAGGGTAGTTCAACGTCGCTCCTCCAAGTTTCTCACTAAAGTAAGCAATCGACTTCTTTTCCTGCATTAATACCACTCCAATTCCTACTCCAGAAGCATCACACTCAATTTCAAAAGTGCTAGAAAAATCTGGTAATGCTAAAACAGGTGCGGTGCATAATTTATCCTTTAATGTGTTAAAAGCATTTTCTTGATCATCACCCCAATGAAATTTAGCATGTTTCTTTATAAGTTCATTTAACGAGGCTGCAATCGTGCTAAAATCTTTAACAAAGCGTCGGTAAAAACTTGCTAAACTATGAAAGCTTCTGACCTCAGATGCATTAGTCGATCTAGGCCATTCTCGCATGGACCTTATCTTTAATTCATCAACTTTTATGCCGTAAATACTAATGACATAGCCAAGGAATATAACCTCACTCATGTAAAAAGTACATTTCTTGAGACTAGCATATAATTGTTCCTTTCTCAAGATAATTAAAACCAATCTTAAATATTCAACGTGTTCGTCTATACTCTTGCTATAAATGAGAATATCATCAAAGTATACGACAACAAATTTTCCAATATAAGCATGCAAAACATGATTCATTAGCCGCATAAAAGTGTTGGGTGCATTTGTAAGACCAAAAGGCATTACCAACCATTCATATAATCCGTACTTGGTTTTAAAGGCCGCCTTCCATTCATCCCATTCTTTCATACAAATTTGGTGATAACCTTTCATTAAATCAATTTTACTAAACACACGCGAACCATGTAATTTGTCCAACATATCATCTAACCTTGGAATTGGATGTCGATACTTTACCGTGATATTGTTCACCACTCGGCAGTCGGTGGGCATTCTCCAAGTCCCATCTTTCTTTGGTACGAAAATTATCAGAACGACACAAGGACTCAAATTTGTAGGTCACAAGTCGTCGGGAATAAGTCTAGAGGGGGGTGAATAGACTTATTAAAATCTTTTCCTAAATCACAGGTGACTTAGTCAGCTGATCTAATATCCAGCTAATAAACACTTAGCTGTAAATGAGATATGCGGAAGCACAGCTGATGATAATGCAGGTGACTTATGTCGTCTGCAGGTGACTTATGTCAACTGTAAAACTAAGTTATGCGGAAGATAGTTGGTTGCTAAATGGAACAGTAAATATGGATGCAGCAGATAAATATGATGAATTCAATAAAATACACAGGCACTTATAGTGGTTTCAGAGGTGGGGTAATCCTCTATTAATCCACTTCTCTCCAAACCAGTTGGATATAAATTCACTATAACAGTCAACCAGTGATAAATGTTACAGTAAATTTCCTAGTTACAACAGCTTCCAACTAGTGGAAACCCATGGCCGTTGCAAGTCCCTTTGACTGCCTAGCACATCCTGATTGAAAACCCGTGGATACCTCAACAACTCTCGAGCTGTCTATCACCTTCCAATCAAGAACCCGTGGATGCCTTATCAGTCGTGAAAACTTCTGAAACCTCATTCACAGAAGTACCCCGTACTCAAACTTTCAAGACAAGAGTGTTGTCTTGTCCAACTAAAAGAGCTTCTTTTGAATATGACTTTAAGCTTGATCTTTCGCGATGCTACAGATTGCTTTGTTTGCTTTGAATACTTTGATCACTTGTATGTGTTGTTCACACCGTACTTTGTTTAATCTGTTCTTCATATATTTATAGTACAAATCTTAAGCTTCTTCATATCCGTTGCATTTCTTGTAACCAATCCGTCCGTTGGATAGTAGACTTCTTTATTTATTCGTTCATCTCTTTGCACGGCTTGTCTCTTTCTTCAAATCTGTTCATTTGAAGAATCTTCCCTTTGCGCCGTTTTTCTTGATTACTATATTTAGAAAGTCTTCCGGGCATCGATCTCTTGGAATAAATTAATCCTTAATTTTCGGGAATCATTCACTTTCTCTCCTGCTTTTACGTCCGCATGTCTTGTCGTTGTTGTTTGCTTTCAACGCTTTGCTTACGTGGACTGAGTTTAGTTGGCTTGCAGATAGAGTTTGGTCAACCTCCTCTGATATTCTGTTTGACCAAAAACCTTGTCTGATAAAGAACTCATCTGTAGTCAACCTACCGCTGATGTTTGCTTTGACCGAATGTTGCCTGATAATGCGTCTGATGCTAACTCTTCTGTGGTCTAACCTCAGCTTATATTTTGTGTTGACCAAACCTTCTATGATAATAAGTCATCTGCGGTCAAACTTCTCTGATATACTCGGTTGACCAGAACTCATCTGATATGTTGCCTGATTATATCTTGTCTGTGGTCAACCTTCTATGATCTGATGAGTTGACCAAGACTCGACTGAACTTATCTAGCCTGATGATAATTTGCCACCTCGTCTGCTACAGTGTTTTGGTCAAACCTCCTTTATATTCCTGTTGACCAAAACTCGCCTGATAAAGAACTTGCCTAATGACTTATCTGATATTTTGGCGGTTATATACTTACCCGATTTTTTACAGATGAACTTCTAGATCAACCTTAGCCTATTTCAATGGCTCAGAAGATACTCATTTAGTTCTTATTTACAATGCCAAGTACTTAGTACATACATTTGAATAAATCACAAATACAGGGATGACATCATTAAAATCTAACAAGTATTCCTAACAATTCCCCGTATTTTGATGATGGCAAAACTTAAGCATTCAAATGTAAATATGTCTGCACAAAGGTAAAGTGCAAGACAAAAATCAAACTCAGTCTGTTTGAGACAACTAGTGGTTGTCATTCAAGTGACTGTTATAAACTTTCAGAGTTACTACATTTCAGTACAGAACATTATGAATGAAACAAAGTGCAAGTAAAAATTACAAGTAAAACAGAAATTACAAGTAAAAGTGAAAAATTACAAGTAAACTGAAATTACAAGATATTATATCCCTCTTCCTCTTCCTCTGATTCTGGATGGAGGGAGTGATCTCAAGGGTTTATCTCCAATGGGTCTTTTCCTGACTGGTATCAGTCCATACTTCTTCTTCACTATTGATGAGGCAAATTCCTATTGTTCTGGAGAAGTAAAATTATTTTCAATGCATACCCTTTTAATCTCTTTCTGAAGAGCAATCTCATCCAATTCTCTATTCATGGGAGTAGGTGCTTCTTCAGGTCTGAACTCTGGAATCCTGGGGTATGCATTGAAGTCCTTTTCAGCATATTTCTTCAAAATCTCCCAAAGGTTGGGGAAATTCATCTCCATGAAATTGATGAAGATTTCTTGTGGTAATAGTCCTTATCTTCAATGATTTCCCACAAGTAGTGCTTCTCAGTAAATTGATTCCTAGCTGATCCCCACATCTGTTCAGCTTTTGTAGAAAGGAATTCTTTCACATAGTATAACTCTTTTCCTTCCCATTGTAATGGTACAACAGGTTCTTGCCTGGTTCTTTTCCTTTTGGCTGCAGGTTCTTCAGGAGGTGCAGCTGACTCTTTTCTTTCCAGGCTTGAGCTTTCTGCCTGAATCAGAGGGAGGTCTTGTCTTTTTGGTCTTGCTTCTTCCTTGTCTTCCCCGTTATTCCTATCTTCCCCCTTTTTGCCAGCATCAACAACTTTAGCTAGTTGTCCCTCCACCATCAGCATTAAGTCAGTCATGCCAAGAGGCATTCTTGAGTTTGTGGGTGGTGGTAAGGGTTCTTTTCTGTTGATAAGGGTGTCCAACTTGTCATTCAAGGTTTTCAGCTCAGGCTTGACTTCCGTCGCCAGGAGCGTAGTAATTGTCTCTTTCACTATCCCTCAGATCACCTCAGTGATATTTCAAGGTAGTTGATATACAGTTGTCTCTGCATGAACAAAGTTCTCTGTTGAATACTCTTCTGCAGGTGGCCTCTGAGCAATGGATTTCTCAAATGAGACTTGCCTGTCTACTGGCGCTTGATCAGATGGGTTTTTTTAGGGGTACTTGATTTTTCAGAGTCATCTGCAGGTGATGTTGACCTACTAGAGTGACTTTTTGCAGACTGTTCCCCCTGAACCTTTTATCCCTCTGATTTCTCAGCTTCGGAAAGTTTAGTTGTGATTGAGGCCTGATCAGGTGACTTATGATCATGGTCATCATCATCATCTTTTCTTCTTACCTCTTCCTTCACTTCTTTATCCTCCTCTCCTTCTTCTTCATCTTTTTCTTTTTCAACTTCTTCCTCCTTTTCATTTCCTTCTTCTTTTTCAGCTTCCTCTTTTTTCTTTTCTTCTTCTTTGTCCTCCTTTTCAACTTCTACAATTATAATTTCCTTTTCTTTTTCATCTCCTTCTCAATCTTCATTCTTTTCTACTTTCTCCTCCTCTCCAAGGGTTTCACCTTGTGATACACCCTTCGTAACATTAAGGACGAAATGGTCCATGTTTTGTTTGAAATGAGAAAGGAACTTGTTCTCTTTTAACAACAAACTCACATATTGCTCTTGACAGCAAAATATTACAAGTTGTTCAGTAGTCGTGGGTGATCCCAGGTACTCCTTTCAACAAATTCTCTCAATTGAGGGAAGGTAAGAGTTTTTAATTCCTTCCACTCTTCATAGATATTGACAAAGGAAAATTTGAGAGATTGTTGTTTTACTAGTTTTAATTGCTCCTTGGAAAGGTTCATAGGATTGTTGTCCCTGAGGTTGAAAGAATATCCAGCTTTTGGTACCTCAAGTGTTTCTTCAGTCTCTTTTTCCCCAGTAACACTTGGGAGAGTTAATAGAGGAATTATTTCTGCCACCAACTCCGAGGAGTGAGCAGGTTGATATTCAAGAACAACTGGTGCAGGTGATATGACAGGTGCAGGTGATGTCATAGTCTGCAACTCTTCTTCTTCTTCTGATGAATAGTCCACCATGCCTCTCTGTCTTTTGGAGGACTGATCAGGTGAAGATTGGATGTAGACAACTTCCTCCGGTTCAGGTGACTTTCTATTGAATATTTTGGACAGAGGTAAGTTGTCAGAGTCAGAGTCATATGCAGGTGCTACTTTAGGTGCAAGTGACTTTGGTAGGATCTCAGCTGCAGAGGGAGCTGACGTCATCTCCTCTGCAATTATCTCAGGTGAGTGATGAGTAGATGCATTTGATTGGACATCGTCTGAGTCCAAAGGTCCTCTATAAGGTGAGGTGCCACTAGTCATTTCCCTCAACATCTCAGCTGCCTTCAGTTTCTTATCTCCTAGTTTCTTCAAGGTATCTTGGTCCAGGTGACCAAGTCTTTGCTGACCTGAAATGTATCTGCTTTTCTTTTGGCTTTGCCAAGGAACTCCAAGATCTAGCTAATTTGAGTTCCATAGGTCAATCTGTCTGAATTTCTTTTCATTATCATCCCAGCTGACTTTATTAATTTCCCGGACTAACTGCCTGTAGATGTAGTCAGGCTAGTTAATCCTCTCCCACTGGATTAGGGCTCCCATCACAGTGTATTTGGCAGAGGAAAGTTGATCGAAACTTCCTGCCATGTCCATGACAATCTTGTTGGTTATGTCCAGGACATACTTGTATTATTTCTTTAGGTCTCCCTTCCTGGCCGTGAGTTTGACCTTCATTCCCTATTCTGGTGACCTGATTTCATACCAAGTATCTGTTGAACTCTGCTTCAGGGCCTAGACTGCGATGCCCCTATTTTCCATCTTGAAGGAATCAGTGATTGTCTGTTTGGTTATGATGATTTCTTCATCAAAAATCGAGCTTACGATGCGGTGCTCTGTGACCCGTGCTTTCGTATAGAAGCAGATGGCAACTTCCTTGAAAAGCTGCTTGGGGGAAATATCCATAAAATGGTAGATACCATTCTTCTTCATCCTCCAGATTACGTGTGCCATCATCGCCGTGTCGTTGGTCTCTAACAATCCTTCAAAGTCGACTATGATGCTAAATATGATTTGTTCCTTTACCATCTTCCGGTTGACTCCCTCGAAGTAAGTAGTTGAGTCCATTTCTGCAAAGAAGATGTTTCGATTTAGTGCAGTGAAAATTCTAGGGTTCTCTGCTTTTTCGTAGAAATTAGGGTTCTTGAACTTGAAGACGATAAGGTTTTCCTGAAACATCTTTCATCGTCTTATATACCCAGTTAAGATACGTTTTCGAATTTTAATAATTAAATAAGCTAACGGCAGCCCAAATTTTAATAAATAAAGGATGGCGGTTGGAGTTGATTGGACATCGTGGAGATAGTGTGATCATCTTTTATCCACATGTAAATAAATAATATAATAATCATATGTCGGTCAAGAAATGAGAAACTTAGCTGGTTAACTGTTTGACTTCTGATGCAGCTGTGATTTCAATTTCCTATTTGCTCTGATCAGGGGACTTTTCTTTTCTGTGCCTCTGATAAGTTAGCTTTACTTCGTTTGTCTGCTTCTGTATCAGGTGAGGTATGTCGCATGTGGTTGATATTAGCAAGATTTCCTCGTTTGTACTTTTGATCCTCATCTGCTCTGATTAGGTGACTTTCCTCATCTGTACATTAGGTGGCTTCTTAGATTGGTATGCACATCAGGTGACTTTTCTTCGTTCGTCTGATCAGGTAGCTTTTCTTTGTCCGATTCAGATTAGATGACTTTTGTTCAGGTCAGATGGCTTTTCTTCTGGTCAGATGATTTCTTTCGCCTGCCTCAGGTCAGATATCTTTTCCTGTCTATTGACCAATTGACTTTTCTTGGATCAGGTGACATGTCTTATCTGTGATTCGTGCAGATCACGTGACATGTCCCTTTTTATGATCAGATAATTTTTCTTGTCTTATTCTGATCAAGTGACTTTTTTCAACTGCTTCTGATCAGATGACTTCTCTGTTCTGATCAGATGACTTTTTTTTAGAGCATTCTTCAACTAACTTTGAGGATTTCAATCAGGTACTTGATTTCTTGCTGCTAGTGCGTATGCTTCATCAAAATCTATTTCTTTGTACTCAGTATAACTTTTTTGCTACCAGCTTTGCTTTTATTCCTAACAAGTTCCCCCTCTTTGGATGTCAGGATTTTCTCAGCTGCATTCCAGAATGTTGATTTGTCCACATGAGTTCTCCCCAATTGGTACATCTGGGCCTCTTTCTCGACCAACCCTCGCTCCCACCTAACCCCATTCGGCCGCACTAAAAGGAAGAAAAAAATGGACAAAATGACGAAGAAAGTATGCTGCCCGCCTATAGCGTATGAAACAAACGTTACGCACGTAACAACCAAATGTTACGTATGTATTACTCTACTCAGAGCTCTTTGCCCCGATCTGCATGTAAATTTACGTATGCAACCATCCCACTATTATGTATGCAAACAACGATTAACGTACATTATGCTCCTCATGCAGCATATGCTAAAGTCTCTCCAGAGGCTACTGTCTCAAGCAACAGGTATGTTAATGTATGTTAACTATGCATACAATGTATGTTAACCTTCATTAGTCACGTCTGTAATGCCTTGTTAACGTATGTAACATGTGCTGACAATAGTACGGTCTGAAATTGGTAAAACGACGCAACTACCTGACAAATAGCATGATCCAATTTGCAATAAAGCTCTGACGGTCCACAATGAGAACAATCATACGACGAAACACGACATGCAGTGTCACACGCACAAGCATACAATCACTACGACTAATGCGGCGACAAGTTGCACTTGACGTAAACCACAGCACAACACTCCATACAGTATAAAATGGAGAAATAATTCCCATAATCATCATCAAGAAGAAAAATATACAACACAAAATGATAAATAATTCCAGACAACATATACAAAATTCTCGGACATTACCTTCCAACCCACTAAAAATAAATTTCGTCCTCGAAAGTTAAAGCGAACAACAACAGAAAACATAAACAAACTAAAAGCAAGAAAATCCACCATCACGGATCTTTATGAGTCAATATTGACACCGTCGTTGAAGTTGGAGTCCCAATCGTACCAGATAATCTTTCACAGTACCGAACTCGATGCCCCTCGTGTCTATACTTGTAAAAAGTCACCGGCGGTACCTTACAGTTCACACGAACATGACCCGAAATATTACAGTTGAAACATCTTGGTGCACCATTGGAAGTTAACGACAACGACTTGAAGATCATGGATCCCCTAGATGACTGGGAAGGTCCCACAAAATAATGGTATGAGGGTTGAGGCTTAAGTACCCCAGTTCCTGTAACACCCCCAAGACGTTCAGGGCATATTACAGCGCCAAGGACCCCACACTTTGGAATCCACCAGGCTAACGTACGAAATCGACATTCGACCAAAAGACAAACATCATTAACATACACACGAATCCGCAATACAAGACAAAAGACTGGACTCAACAATTCCATTCAATATCAAATCCACCCCAAAATGGGCACATGACAATAAAAAATTCAAAGAAAGAAGTACTCGAGTACTTAAGCAAATGACATAATAAATAACTTCAAAAAACAAGACACCAAACGGACAACCACTGAACAGAATCACTCTTGCCCATCATCCTCGTACGGCCTGCATGCTCGTTCGCCTCCATGACCTGTACGTGAAATACAAAAGTATTTCCCCCATTTAAGGGGTTAGCGACAACTGCTAGTGCAAGTACAATCCATTTGAACTACCATTCTAATCAGATGAAATATGAGCCAAAAAACATTTTCGAAAACATTTATATTCCGGAATATCACGGTGCACAAACACAAAACACATTTCTCTAACAAAACATTTCAAAGTTAACTGTTGGCACGAGACTCACGGCCACCGTACCCCGCAGAAGCCCCATCGGACCATCCCTAGGTGGTTAACCCTAGTTCGCGATGTGCACACACACGGCAATACGTATCCCTAGAGGCTCCGTTAGACCGTCCCTGGGTGAACATACATACATCCACAACAACCACAGAAAGCCATAATCCAAATACTAGAATATGCAAACAAATGTAAAGTACTTGCCTTTGAGACATCTTCGACGAAACGGGAACGAACAACGACTACGATTGACCCGGAGGGAACACGTCCGTTCCTAAACGAAGGATTAACACAACTCAGTCCTATACCATAACAATAATCAAATGGAATACGTCCACAACCCCGATTACTAGCTATGACGACATACCTATAATTGATATGGGCGAGGGTTTTCAGAAATCCTTCCCGAATCGACAATCCACGAAATAAACAAGACATAATCGGATTGGGAATCACTCATTACCAATAATCGATAAGGAATAGTATAACATAACTGAATAATTCGAGTTTAAACAAATGAAACCCGAAAATCCCCAAAATTGACAAAGTTAGGGTTCTAGACGAAAATACCTTGGATTAAAGTGGAGAAGATGGATTATAATGATGATGTACTAAGATTGGAACACAATACTCAGTTTGCAATGAAACTCCATGGATTACTCTCCATAAATCGCCCCAAAATCGCCAGAATTGCCCAAAGGATGAGAAAAGGAGGAAAAATAACGAAAAGGGGGGCTGCTGTCCCATATATACTAGGCATAATTAGCGCACGCTAATCATCAAAGATAGCGCGCGCTAACGGGGGTCGCCAGCAGTCCAGTAGCTACTGCTCGGTCTCGCTAGCGTGCGCTATACAAGTTTAGCGCGCGCTAATTGCGACTAGATAGCATACGCTACGAAAGCCTAGCGCACGCTACCTGATGGTCAGAGTTCAGGATTCTGAGTCCAGAATCCTACTGCCCAGAACGCTGAAGTCGTTAACACATGCTATAACTATGAGTTAACATGCGCTAACTGTACACCGATAGCGCACGTAAGAAATAAAGAGTAGCGTGCGCTACCCACGCAGCAGTTCAGTACTGCTCAGCTCACTGCTGCAGAAGGTACGAAATCAAAACGCAATGCAAGGCCAGAATCCAGAAACATAAACACGAAATATTCGTGATCATGAAGCTAAGCGCTGAAAGAAAATACAATTCCGACTATCGGGGAATCCGAAATGCGACAAAGAAGATAAAATTCCCTAAATTTATAGGAAATTACAAAATGGCCCAGATGTCTGAAAATCATGATACAACGTCGGATTCACAACCGAAACTCACAACATGAATAACGCAACCATACAAACGCATGCAAACAAAGAAACAATGAAAACGAACGAGTTTTCCGAGAATCGAACGTATAAGTGACAAAACATGACATAAAATGGAATTACGTAAAAACATCTCTGAAACTCATCCAAATGAAAAAACTCTAAGAACAAAGTAGATTCAAAACGTCGAAAAGGTTACAAGCGAGTCAATAAAACTAGACATACACCAAAAATGGAAACTGCTAAAAATGGAAAGGTACGGATATTACATTCTCCCCCTCTAAAAAGAAGTTTCGTCCCGAAACTTAAGAATAAAAAAGCTCGGGGTGTCTCGCATGCATATCCTCCTCCAATTCCCACGTTTCTTCTTCCACTCCATGCCTCGACCATTGCACTTTAACCAAGGGAATAGTTTTGTGCCTTAAGTGTTTGTCCCGACGTTCCAAAATCTTCACTGGCCTCTCCTCAAACGTAACGTTCTTCTCGATCTCTACGTCCCCGAAGTCAATAACATGAGTCGGGTCCGGAACATACTTCCTCAACTGCGTGAAATACACTATGCACATGGCTCAACGATGGAGGCAATGCCAAACGGTACGCTAACTCGCCAACTCTCTCTAATATCTCGAAAGGTCCAATATACCTTGGACTGAGCTTCCTCTTTTTCCCAAAACGGACAACTCCCTTCGATGGAGACACTCTTAACAATACATGATCCCCTACCTCCAACTCCAAGGGTCAACGTCTCACATCTGCATAAGACTTTTGTCGACTCTGAGCCGCCAACATCCTCTCTTGAATTAACTCAACTTTCTTCCTCGTCTCCAATACAAGATCTGGCTCGGTGCCAACTAAATTGGACGGCTCATCCCAACATATCGGTGATCGACATCGTCGGACATAAAGCACCTCATACGGTGCCATCTTAATCGACATGTGCCAGCTTTTATTATAAGTAAATCTATCAGGGCCACATGCTCCTCCCAGTCACTACTCCAGTCTAACACACACGCACGTAACATATCCTTGAACATCTGAATGGTACGCTCGGACTGCCCGTCGGTATGAGGATGAAAAGATGTGCTCAAACGCAAACGTGTCCCCTATGCCTTATGTACCGCCTGCCAAAAATGCGATATAAACCGGCCATCTCTGTCCGAAATAATAGTCTTCGGCGTACCATGAAGTCTCACGATCTGTGCGATAAAAATACGAGCCAATTTTTCTGGACCCCAAGTGTCCTTGATGCCCAGAAAATGTGCCGACTTAGTCAGTCGGTCCACGATCACCCACACCATATTCATTCCAGTCTTCGTCCTCAGCAAATTTGTGACAAAATTCATAGAGATATCTTCCCACTTCCATTCCTGGACGGGAATTGGTTTCAACAACCGGGCTGGCCACTGATGCTCGATTTTAACTTACTGACAAGTCAAACACTTAGCTACAAACTAAACTACCTCATTTTTCATGTCATTCCACCAGAAATTCTTCCTCAAACCCTTATACGTTTTACTCGAGCCCGGATGGACTGAGTAAGGTGATGCATGAGCCTCTCGCATAATACCCTGTCTCAATTCCAAGGCGTTCGGAACACACAGCCGACCTTGGAATCTCAATACACCATCCTCATGAACAACGAATCTCGGGGCTTTCCCCTTCACCACATTCTCGCGGAGCTAAATAAACATCGGATCTTCCAACTGTCTCGATTTAATGTCATCGACTAGAGACAAAGAGATCTCAAGAGTACGCAACTGTCCGGCACTCCCTGGTAGCACAACCTCCACACCTAATCCTATCAACTCTCGCAGGAGCCCTGACTGGGCCGTGAGTAACTCAAGTGCCCGAAGTGATACCGATTTCCAACTCAAGGCATCTCTACCACATTTGTCTTGCCCGGATGATATAGGATTTCAATATCGTAATCCTAAATTAGCTCCAACCACCTTCTCTGTCTCATATTTAGCTCTTTCTGCGTGAAAATATACTTTAGGCTCTTGTGATCGGTGAAAATCTGACACGACGAGCCATACAAGTAATGACGCCAAATCTTCAATGCAAATACAACTGCCACCAACTCAAGATCGTGGGTAGGATAATTCAACTCGTACGGCTTCAACTGACGGGAAGCATAGGCAATCGTCTTCCCGTGCTGCATGAGTACACATCCAAGCCCTTGGCCCGAGGCATCACTATAAATGGAAAAACCCTCATTACCGCTCGGTAAAGCCAAGACGGGAGCGGTAGTCAACCGCTTCTTCAACTCCTCAAAACTCTTCTGCCTCTCGTCGGTCTACACAAACTTCTCTGACTTCTGCAACAACTGGGTAAGCGTTCGGGCGAGCTTAGAGAACCCCTCAACAAACCTACGATAATACCCGGCCAAACCCAGAAAACTACGGACCTCCTTCACGTTCTTGGGCGGCACCCAATCCAACACTGCCTCTATCTTATGTGGGTCCACACGAACACCCTCGGCCGAGATCACGTGGCCGAGAAACATAACCTCCTGCAACCAAAACTCACACTTTGAGAACTTCGCATAAAGGCGCTGAGTTCTCAAAATCCCCAACACTATATACAAATGACGTGCATGCTCCTCCTCGCTCCTCGAGTAAATCAGAATATCATCGATAAAGACGGCTACATATTTATCGAGATATTCGATAAACACGTTGTTCATTAACTGCATGAACACGGCTGCGGCGTTGGTTAGCCCAAAAGGCATAACCACAAACTCGTAGTGGTCGTATCTCGTTCGAAAGACCGTCATCGGAATATCAGAATCCTTCACTCGGAGCTGGTAATACCCCGATCTCAAATCAATCTTCGAAAACACGGTTGCCCTTGCAATTGGTCAAACAAGTCATCAATCATCATGAGCGGATACTTGTTTTTGATAGTCACTTTGTTCAACTCTCGATAATCGATACATAGACGCAGTGACCCATCCTTCTTCTTTACAAATAAGACCGGTGCGCCCCAAGGCGAAGTGCTCAGTCGGATATAACCCATGTCTAGGAACTCTCCCAACTGTTTCTTCAACTCAAGCATCTTGGAAGGCGCCATGCGGTATGGCGTCTTAGAAATCGGTGCCGCCATCAGTTCCAAATTAACAATGAACTCAACCTCACGGTCTGGTGGCAAACACGACAACTCATCTGGAAAGACGTCAGGATACTCACTCACTACCGGAATAGACGTGAGCTCGACTCCCCCTTCTTTTGATCTCAAAACATAACACCAGTAACCAGTGCAACCCCTCGAAGGAGTTTCACTGCTTTCATGGCGCTGATCAAGAATCTCTGACTACTCCACTTGCGCCCCACAAAAGAATGCTCAGTACCGTCAGAGGCTAACATCGAAATGGTTCTCGCTCTATAATTCATGATTGCCCCATGTCGGTCTAGCCAATCCTCACCAAGAATCAAGTCCTCATCCCTAATGTCTACCATAATCAAATTAGAAGACCAATCCCTACCCGCAATACTCACCGGAAAATCTCTAATCTCACAATCCCCCACGATATTATCTCCACTAGGCAGCTTAACAACAAACGGTTCACATGCAACTAGACAATCAACATGCAGACGATGCACACAATCCATAGATATAAAAGAATGCGTAGCACCAGAATAAAATAACACGGAAATAGGATGGTCAATGATGTGAACGGTACCTATAGCCACCGTCGCGTCAGGATCTCCTGCTTGTCTCATCTCATATACTTAGGGCGGAACACATCCCGCACTACCCACATCCTCGACCTCTGCCAAAACTCTGCTGAGGTTAATTAACTGCCAGCGTCTGATTCACACTCGGTTCTCTTGTAGCCGGGGCTGACACCTGAGTAACTGGTGCCCGACTCGCATCTCCACAAAACTTAGCACGATGCCCCATACGACCGCAAGTAAGACACTGAATCGGTGGCCTATCACACTCACTCACCATGTGTCCGGGACGACCACAGTTAAAATAGGAGGACCACGAACGGAAACAGTCGTAGAAGACTTAGAAACATTTCCTCGCCCAAAAGACGGGGACTGATTCCCAAAGACTCGCGAACCAAACCGATCCTTCTGATACCCGCCAGACTTACCTCCCGAAAACTGACCGGAGGTCTTCTGTTTCTTACTCTCTGTCGCCGCCTCTGTCGCAGAAAACGACATCTCATAAGACATCGCCTTGTTATGATAATCCTTCAAAGTTGTACATCCGAGACCAGACATGTAGTGACGAACTCTCGGCTTCATCCACATATCAAAGTGGCGGATCTTATCTAATTCATCCCGAACTTGATTTCTCACATAATGAAGCTGCTGATTGTAATCCTTGATCGCCTGTGAAATAGGAACATCCTGGGGCTTAGCCTCAAAGAAGGATCGAATCCTCCCCTCTTTTACTGGCCACGGACAATATTCGTCCTCCATCAACTCTCGGAACTCTTCCCACATGGCTGCCCGGTCACGTGGTTTCACTGCTTGCCACCACATTGCCGCCTCCTTGGCGAGAAAGTACTGAGCGATGGGTACCTTCCTCTCCTTGGAGCAGTTATCCGCCTCGAACACCTTCTCCATCTCGAATAACCAACTCTCCCAACCACAAGGGTCGTAAGTACCATCAAACTGCGGAGGACGCATACCAATCATGTCCTGAAGTAGCTTATCGGTGTCGGCACCAGTAGGCGGAACCGGGTTAGCATTAGCTTGGCCGACCAAGACTGCCTGAGTCAGTAGCGTCATCTGGTTCGCTACTTGTTGGAGAATGTTTACTACTCCAACATTATCATTAGCATTGCCGAAACTAGCAGACTGATCCTGCTGGCCCTCGGCGTTAAGCGGGACACTGTTCGACAAATAAGGTGTTGTCAAACCATCCCCTGAGCTTCCGGACATGGCCGCCCCACCGGCTGCTCGACGTCCCCTACCGCGTCCGCGTTCTCTACCGGTAGGCATTCTAAAGAAGTAACGGGTAAGTACAATTGAAACGTAAAACACAACATGACACTAAGAAAGGAACAGAACATGATAACGCAACGAGTCGAGTTAGGAAAAACTTACGAGCATCGGCGTACTGAGATGATGGCGTAGTAGTGATACTGTTTAAAAACGACACTCAACTAGACCCAAATAACTGACGGCCTAGGTATCCATAAACCTAAGCTCTGATACCATATTCTGTAACACCTCCAAGACGTTCAGGACATATTACAGTGCCGTGGACCCCACACTTTGGAATCCACCAGGCTAACGTACCAAACCGACATTCGACCAAAAGACAAACATCATCAACATACACACAAATCCACAATACAAAACAAAAGACTGAACTCAACAATTCTATTCAACATCAAATCCACCCCAAAACACGCACATGACAATAATAAATTCAAAGAAGGAAGTACTCGAGTACTTAAGCAAATGACATAATAAATAAATTTAAAAACCAACACACCAAACGGACGACCACTGAACAGAATCACTCTTGCCCATCATCCTCGTATGGCCCGCATGCTCATTCGCCTCCATGACCAGTACCTGAAATACAAAAGTATTTCCCCCATTTAAGGGGTTAGCGACAACTGCTAGTGCAAGTACAATCCATTTGAACTACCATTCTAATCAGATGAAATATGCGCCAAAATTCATTTCAGAAAACATTTATATTCCAGAATATCACGGTGCACAAGCACAAAACACATTTCTCTAACAAAACATTTCAAAGTTAACCATTGGTATGAGACTCACGGCCACCATACCCCGCAGAGGCCCCGTCGGACCATCCCTGGGTGGTTAACCCTAGTTCGCGATACGCACACACACGGCAATACGTATCCCCAAAGGCCCCATCAGACCGTCCCTGGGTGAACATACACATATACATCCACAACAATCATGGAAAGCCATAATCCAAATACTAGAATATGCAGACAAATGTAAAGTACTTGCCTTCGAGACAACTTCGATGAAACGGGAACGAACAACGACTACGATTGACCCAGAGGGAACACGACCGTTCCTAAACGAAGGATTAACACAACTCAGTATTATACCATAACAATAATCGAATGGAATGCGCCCACAACCCCGATTACAAGCTATGACGACATACGTACAATTGATACGTGCGAGGGTTTTCACAAAACCTCCCCGAATTCACAATCCACGAAATAAACATGACATAATCGGATTGGGAATCACTCATTACCAATAATCGATAAGGAATAGTACAACATAACTGAACAATTCGAGTTTAACCAAACGAAACCCGAAAAACCCCCAAAATTGACAAAGCTAGGGTTCTATACGAAAATACCCTGGATTAAAGTGGAGAAGATCAATTAAGATGATGATGTACTAAGATTGGAATACAATAATCAGTCTGTACGCCCCAAAATCGCCGGAATCGCCCAACGGATGAGAAAAGGAGGAAGAATGACGAAAAAATGGGTTGTTGTCCCATATATACTAGGCATAATTAGTGCATGCTAATCATCAAAGATAGTGTGCGCTAACGGGGGTCGCCAACAGTCCAGTAGCTACTGCCCGGTGTCGCTAGCGTGCGCTATACAAGTTAAGCGTGCGCTAATTCCGACTAGATAGCGTACGCTACGAAAGCCTAGCGCACGCTACCTGATGGTCAGAGTTCAGGATTCTGAGTCCAGAATCCTACTGCCCAAAATGCTGAAGTCGTTAACACACGCTATAACTATGAGTTAGCGTGCGCTAACTGCACACCGATAGTACACGCAAGAAATAAAGAGTAGTGTGCGCTACTCACGCAGCAGTTCAGTACTGCTCAGCTCAGTTCACTGCTGCAGAAGGTACGAATTCGAAACGCAACGCAAGGCCAGAATCTAGAAATATAAACACGAAATATTCATGACAACGAAGCTAAGCGCTGAAAGAAAATACATTCCGACTACCGGGGAATCCGAAATGCGACAAAGAAGATAAAATTCCCTAAACTTATAGTAATTTACAAAATGGCCCAAATGTCCGAAAATCATGATACAACGTCGGATTCATAAAACGGAACTCACAACATGAATAACTCAACCATACGAACTCATACAAACAAAGAAACAATGAAAACGAACGAGTTTTACGAGAATCGAACGTACAAGTGACAAAATATGACATAAAATGGAATTACGTAAAAACATCTCCGAAACTCGTCCAAATGGAAAAATTCCAAGAACAAAGTAGATTCAAAACGTCGAAACGGTTACAAGCGAGACGATAAAAATAGACATACATCAAAAATAGAAACTGCTAAAATGGAAAGATATGGATATTACAGTTTCGCTTCTAAATGGAACACCAGAAACCTTCTGCTTCTTTGTCACGGACATAGGCTCGGTCGACGAGAGAACGCTGAAGCTCCGCCAACATCGATATTCTCTCCAGCTACTTGCCTCTGATTACGCGACTGGTCTTCACGACCATATGTACTGGGCTGATCGGTGCTGGACAACGAATGAGTCACCTCACCATGCTCATGGTTACGACCACGACCACAACCTCAACCTCGACCTCGTCTTCTCGGCGTACTGAACATACAACCGCTCAGCGCAATGAAACATAATATCGTATAATAATATACTGAAAGTACCAACTCAGCACAACACATCAACATAAGACAACAAATAGTAACACGACAAAAATATCCATTCGGGATAACTAAGCGATTACAAGAACCACGACTGGATTAGATGGAACCTACGGCCATAACACACTAATCATATGGTCATAAGCATGCTGCTAACCGCTAGAATAGTTCAATAGCTCCGGAACAACTCTGAACGATAGCTACTACACAAAAATACTGAAAGTCACAAAGTGCTTAAGTATGTATGCAACGTACGGGTCTAAGCGCTATTGTTTCGCACGAAAGCGATATCATATAAATAAAAAATAACCTCCATCCAGGCAATACAACAATTGGGAACACAACCAAAACTCTTCAACAAGGATGCCAATATAACGAATATACGACAACAACTTGGCCCTCAGGCAAATGCATTAGCCCCAAACTCTTAGGGTATCACCTAAAATAATACACCCACATTATGAACAAGTTACATCCAAACTTGATCATAAATACCTTAATTTTGAAAATGAAAGCCAATTTGCAATTCAGAATTTTTTTCCAAATCCGAACTGAAAAGTTTTAAATCGTATACAACGGCAAAACGCTTTTTGTTAAACACTTGGGAACTATCATTGTTTCTCCAGGATAAAATATCGTCATTAGTTAAAATAAAAGTTTTCATCTTTCATCCTTTTTCGAAAATAAAATCACATTTTCATTTTAAAACATAAAAATTTTTATGGTGTGAAAGGTTTTCAAGTCATACAATTGAGTCATTCAAAAATAACACACATTGATCTAAAAATCATATCCAAAATTCTTTCAAACACGGCAAAGGATTACTGACGGTAACATCTTCCCAAATGTCCAAAACATCCTAAACACATTTTTTAAATACCGTCGTAAGGTTCAATTTGAAAATACACGATCAGTTCACCAGGACTCAAAATATTTTAGAAGTGTACGCTAAGTCACTGCTTACACGTACCAACAAAATATTTTTTAGAAATCAGTTTTCCACAAGCATATCTAAGTTTATAAATCCTTCAGAAAGCCATTTTCCATCAGCCCCTGGAGACATCGGGGAATATTACAGCGTCGTGTGCCTCGCACAGAATCCACAAGGCTAACAGATATTTTTGAATCGTTTCAAACATACCAAAAGGCCAAAGATGGTAATATATTTCAATAATCAAATACTCTCCAACAATCCATTTTTCCAAATACTATCATAAAAATCCCGTTTGAAAATGCATGGCCCGAATGCCAAAACTCAACAGTTTCAAAACATACATTAAGCCACCGCTTAAACGTACCGACAAAATAGTTAGGGAACAATTTTCCAAATTAAACCCAATTTGTAAAATACTAGCAAGCCATTTAGAAACACATGCACAACAGATATAATTAACAATGAGAATACGTTGTGGCAGAAAACAACAATAAAAAACAATCGACTCTCAAACACATGGCTATCCAACATCTAAAATTACTAGTTTAATGAGCATAGCTTGTAAACACCAGACAATCTAGGTTTCTACAATAAAACACGACTTGACTCGACCCAACGGTCTAGGTTTCCACAACCTAAACTCTAATATCATAAATGTAACACCCCCAAAACCATAAGAAAATGTCACACACCATATACCCTTCTCGCAAGAATCTACTAGGCTAGACTCTACAATAGGCAACATAATATTTGACCAGCCACTGTCAAACTACATAACAAGACAGACCGATAAGGTTGAAAATTCAAAATAAACGGACCGATGAGGTCATACCCAAGACATAAGTAACACAACTTGAACAAATTATATCATATACCCATGCATTGGTCAGTATACAATAGTAAAAACGGGATACAACAAAAAAATATAAAGAACTCTGACTCCCGATTGATTAGTATTGTAACTTGTCATCTTCCATACCGACCATGCGACTGCTCCCTCGAACTACTCATACCTGAAATGCATGAAATGTATTTCCCCCATTTAAGGGGTTATCAATTCGAATTTACCAATACAAGTATTCTAGTCATACAAAATACACCATACAAATATCAGTATAGTCGAACAACAACAAACATGAAGAGAAATTCCCGAGAGATTTTAATGGTTATAAAACAAACTAAATCCTTAAAAAATCATTATCTGGGGTATTTCAGAAAACAGAAGTCTTTTAGGGCCTCAAGTCCGAAGTTATAAAACATTTTCAGAAACATTAAGGTCTCAGCCCAGATCGCTTTTCACATCACAAGAGTTTTATAAAATGGAAAACCTTTATGGACCTCAAGTCCTAAGTTATAAACCATTTCAAATCGATTGGGTCTCGGTCCAAAGTCATTTTACATAAAACATCCTTTCCAACTACTTGACTTTCAAAACAACTCGGTGTTCTAGAATATCTTTCATTTCATCACATAGATCATTGCAGTTCATCAACCACAAACCATTTCATGTCGCTATGATGATTATCCGTGTTCTGCTCCTCAAGGTATGAAACCATATTTGCCCTGTCAGACATCCCTAGGTGAATAATCTCATCTCAACTTCATTTACACAACACTTAATGGTTATCCATGTTCCCGCCCTCGGGGTATGAAACTCTATACACCCCTTCGAACATCCCTAGGTATATAACCTCACGTTCGCGATCCGCCCCTCCAGGTACGAATCCCCATACGCCCCGTCGGACATCCCTGGGTGAGCAATACAACATTTCTCACTCATAAGCATGATCTGATGATTATCTGTGTTCCGTCTTTCAAGGTACGAAACTCTATGTGCCTCGTCGAACATCCTAGGTGGATAATCTCGGCTCAATGATAGTTTTCCACTTATACACACAATCAACATCACAACAGCCATCACGAATAGTACACGTCCAATCACACCACAAAATACACAAACAACATCACGACAATCATTACAACAACACACCATCAACACAACACGAACAATGATCAATCCAAAATTAAAATACACATCCAAGTATATGAGCATACCAACTCAACAAATATCCGTCAATCCCAACTCGGCATAATACACATCAAAAGTATAATAAACCAACTAAATCATCACAATTGACATAATATCACAACAAGGAATGATCATACACAAGTACATAACTAGACACCAACGACGATAATTCACATAATGCACATCCAATGGGAACGAGCAACTATCATAAATTCATTACTGAACTTCAATTTGCAAGATATAACTTGTATGGACAAGAATACTTGCCTCGAAATCCCCACGTGAATATTTCCACGAACACGGCTCGACCGGAAAGCCCCAAAACCTACAATCTCCACGAGAGAACACCAACAATATGATTACTACAAGAACTACAATCAATAACGATAGAAAACACACCCACCACCCGAAGGAGAACTTGTTGAAACATTTAATCGATCATTAAATGTTTAAAGTTTCTCAATAATACAAAAGACATCAACCGAGTTGCGTGAATACAAGATATGGATACACAATCCACAAAATACAACCAATAACATTAAAAGAACACCAACCGTTTTATCAAGATCAGACTAGAATCGAAATCTAGAACAAAGCCCCAAAAAGTCGACTCCAGGGATTCAAGAACATTACCTTCGATTCAATAAAGAATGAAGGATTAGATGGTGTTAATCCTTGCTAGGAACTCAAATACGTTGATGGGTGATCTCGACCAGCCCTCGCTCCCAACTCGCCCAATTCGGCCGCACCAAAAGGAAGAAGAAAAAGAGTCAAAATGACAAAGAAAGCTTGCTGCCTGCCTAATATAGGCCGCAGTTCGTTACGTATGCAACACCTCAAGGTTAGCGTACGTAACAGACTTTACACACGTAACAACCAAATATTACGTATGTAATGCTCTACTGATAGCTTACTGCCCCGATGTGCATGAAAGTTAACATACGCAACCATCCCACTGTTATGTACGCAAACAACGAATAACGTATGTTATGCTCCTCATGCAGCGCATGCTAAAGTCTCTCTAGAGGCTACTGCCTTAAGCAACAGGTATATTAACATACGTTAACTATGCACATAACATACATTAACCTTCATGGTTACAGACTTAATGCCTTGTTAACGTACGTAACATGTGCTGACAACAGCACGGTCTGAAATTGGTACAAAAACGCGACTACCTGACAAATAGCATGATGCCCAATTTGCAACGAAGCTCTGACGGTCCATAATGAGAACAATCATACGAAGAAACACGACATACAGTATCCCGCGCAAGCATACGATCAATACGACTAATGCGACGACAAGTTTTGCTTGATGAAAACCACAACAGGACACATCACAAAATATACAATGGAGAAGCAATTCCACGTACTCATCATCGAGAAGAGAAATATTCAGCACAAAATGATAAATAATTACAGACAACAGAAACAAATTTCTCGAATATTACACTAGTTGACTAGGCTACACAGCATAGCTGTTGTGTAGTAAGCATAGTGCGTGAAATGCAGTGTGATAGTACGCGCTAATATGCAGCATTAGCGCATGCTATCAAGGTAGCTGGCACATGCTAACGAGGTCGAATAGAGACCTCATATTTTGAGACTCGGTAGCACGTGCTAATAATACCAGTAGTACATGTTAACTGTGTCTGAGTATATATACACGGTCGCAGACTTTTTTTGTGTTTTTATTTATTTTCTCTCCTTGCGCGATAATTAGGGCGATATGGGCAATTTTGTAATACCCGTGTATTTTGTGAGTGTTATTTTGGATGTATTTTGTGGTATTGTGGTTATTTGGACCGTATATATTGATGATTGACCTTGGCATATTGATGGCTGATTATTGTTGGGTTCCGTGATTCTCGGATTGTGCTCGTTTTAGCCGGACTTCTTGCGAATTTAAATTTGGAAAATAGCAGTTAGCGCACGCTAAGACTGTATGTCTAGCGCACGCTAACCAGGTTCGAGTAGCGCATGCTACTCTTGTGCAATAGCGTGCGTTAGGCCCGCTGGACAGTAAGCTTTCTGGACTCTGGAATGAGGCGTTAGCGTACGCTATGGACGGACTAACGTACGCTATTTCGATGTACTAGCGCACGTTACTTGTATGATAGCGTGCGCTAGGATGTCAGGTCAGTGAGGACAGAAACGTTTCTGGACTGCAGGTACTTGCAGGTAGCGCACGCTACTGTATGGAGTTAGCGCGCGCTAGTATCAATCGGTAGCGCGCTAACAGATAGTTCAGCGTACGCTACCGGAGCCTGGCAGAAAGTTCTGGACTGCCTTTTTCTTCAACAGTGCACCGCCCTCAGCTCGTTAGCGCACGCTAAGCCTGTAGCCGTAGCGTGCGCTAATACCTCCCAGTATATATATGGGGGGTAGGTTCCAGAAACGTCATTTTTCACCTCTTCCTCTTCCCTTCGGTGGCTGGGCGATTTGGAGTGTAGTTAGACGTGGTTTTTCGACCAGTTTTCACCATCCAACAACATTTTCGTGTTCCTAAGCTCAATCTAACAAGATTTCATCCAGTGTATCATCCAAATCAAGGTAAGATTGTTCAATCCCTAGTTTTTGGAATTTTGAGGGTTTTGTTTAGATCTCGTCATTCTAGTCCGTTTTAAACCTTGAATTGGGTCAGATTATGATTGTGAAACCATAATCCCTTGTTTTTCTTGAAGTCTACGGATTTCGTTTGGAGTTCCCACCTATTGATTTGAGTATGAACAACTCCGCCTTAGTAGTGTTTGATAGTTTGTCCCTAAGAGTAGAGTTTGAAGGGAATCCCTTCCATTTCCGTGGTGTTGTGTTTTGATTCCATATTTCGATGTGTTAGGATCGAATCGTTGAAGGAAGTTCGGACCGTACATTCATCCGTTCGCCGTTTCTTGTGTCGTTCAAATTGAGGCAAGTACTTTGATTGTGTTTACTGTACTTCGTGTGAATATGTAAAAATGGAATTTGTGCCAATTGTTGATCGAGTGTGTGTGAGCCGAGTAAAACCAGTGAGGGTCCCCTGGGGTCCGGTAGGCTGCGTATCCCTACGGATCACTCGGTTGGGCTATACACCAGGGAGGGCCTGACGAGGTGTCTCTGGGGTGTGTATCTTGCTGAGAGGTACAGGGCCAGTATAGCTCGGGAGGTTGTTTTGTGATGATGACTGTGATGTGGTATTCCGGAATATCTGTGATGGCACTATGATTTTCTATGGTTTTTGTTGATTATTCACTTGTTGTACATATTCTAGAATCATTGTACTTGCACCGGCTTCTTGCTGACCCCTTTTGGGGTGGATATACTTTTGTGTATTCAGGTACAGGTCCAGTGGGAGGACTAGCACAAGACGGACACGAGCTTGGTGGGCAGCATTGATATCGTGCATTATTTTGAGTTGATGGTTATATGGTCATGGTCAAAGTCGTGTTTTGGTTTTGTACTCGCTGGCAGTCTTGTCAGGTGTTGTATGTCATGTCATTATTAATGGTTAATGATGTTGTTGTATTCCCGTGGTGAACGGTCATATTGGTTATGATTCCTCGGGATGATATGTTGTTTGGTATTGTGATGTATGTTATGTTGAAATTGAAGTTGGTTTTGAATGTATGAACATTTATGTTTGTCGTATATAATGTGTTTTATTTGGGTCTAAGTCGGTAGGTCCTCCAAAAGGATCTACGGCTGTAATATCTCCGTAAATCATGGGGTGTTACAGAATATGGTATCAGAGCCTAGGTTTATGGATACCTAGGCTGTCGGTGTTTTGGGTCTATTAAATTGAGTCAGTTGTTATCTACGATATCATTGGCATGCTACCACCTCGTGTTGGAAGACTCTTCGGATGTTGGTTGTTTCTTTCCTTCGGAAATAATTACCTTAATATTGTGCAATCTATTATTGTAATCATTTCCTTGTTGAATCATTCTTACTCTTCAGTATGCCGAGAGGTAGAGCTATCCATCAACGTGGTCGTGGTAGAGGCTGTGGCAGAGTGGTAGTGTCTGAGTCCGAGAGGTCCGTTTCAGAATCGGCATCTCGCTCTGCGACTAGGTCGGACCCGATTCCTTCGGGAGGTTCGAATGGAGGCTCGGAGGCCGAGGTGCCTAACGTTCTTCAACAAGTTGTAACACAAGTGCACCAACTGGCACAAGTGGTGCAGAATATTAATACTGGCAGGACGGTTGAGGATCGATGGCTTCAAGAAGTTATGAAGATGAACCCTCCCAGATTCGATGGTTCCGGTGATGCGAACAATTGGGATCATTGGTTAGTTGAGCTGGAGAAGATCTTTGACGGTATTGGTTGTCCTGAAGCCAAGAGAGTCCCGATTGCTCAATATCTGACAGTTGATGACGCTTCGGACTGGTGGCGAGCTGTTAAGCCCAAGGACCGTGATGTCACTTGGGAAGAATTTAAAGAATTGATGGAAGCTCAGTATTGTCCAGCGCCGGTTCAGCTAGCAAGAGTCAGTGAGTTCTTCAGAGCTCAACCCGAAGATGTTCCTATTTCTGAAGCAATCAAGACATACAACAAGCAGTTAGTGTATGTCCAAGATCGAGTTAAGGATGAGATAGACAAGATACTTCATTTCGATGCAAGGATGAAACCGGAGGTCCGAAAGTATATGGCGGGCCTTGGGTGTACTACTTTGAGAGAATATCAGGATAGAGCACTTGCTTATGAGATGGTGTCAGTTCCGGTTCCAGCAGTTTCGAGCTCGAAGAAACCAAAATTTTCTGGTAGTTTCCGAGGCAGTGGATCGCGTAGGCCTCAATCTTCTATGCAATCTTCGGGTTCCCCTCGGCTAGTGGAGGAATGCCGAGGGTTTGTTTTAATTGTGGAAATCCGGGACATGTCGGTTCCGCCGCACTTCGCCCCATTGATTGTTTTAAGTGTGGGAAGCGGGGTCATCGCGCGTTATATTGTGAGTCGGTGGGCGAATATTTTCTAAACAGTCTCTTACCCCGGTGGCACGATTACGGGTCAGCCAACTCCGAGTGTCGGACGCGGCGGTGGCAGAGGTAAAACCGAGCATAAGGATGCATCTAGCATTGGATCAGCCCCACCCCGATTGTATGAGATGAGGCGGATCGATGACGTAAGGACTACCACTACGTCGGGTATTGTTTATATTTCGATGCACCGGTAGATGTATTGTTTGATTCTGGAGCTACTCATTCTTTTATATCATTATCTTGTGTGAATCGTTTGGGCCTAGACGGTCTCTCTACATGTGAACCTTTTATTGTTGGGTTGCCAAGTGGGGAAAGGATAGTTGGGGATCAAGAGATCGCCAATTGTCCTGTAACCATTGGCGGTAAAGATTGGTCATCCGATTTGATTGTGATCGATATGATGGGAGAGGATTTAATCCTCGGTGATGATTGGTTAAATCGGCATGGAGCGATAGTAGATTATCGTCGGAAGATAATTTCGATAGTCGCTACGGATGGTATCAACACGTTTTTGAAGGGCAAAACCGGTACTTACGGGAAGTTTATTCGAGCCATGAAAGCGATGAAATTATTGCGACAAGGTTGTACCGATTATTGGTGTTACGCATTAAAGTCGGAAGTTGGCGGAGTACGCTTATCCTCTGCTCCAGCTTGTGAATGAATTTCAGACGTATTTAGGATGATTTGCCGGGATTGCCACCACATCGTGAAGTAGAGTTCGTCATCGAACTAGAGCCCAATGCGGCGCCAATATCCAAGGCACCGCAGAATGGCCCCATCGGAAATGTTAGAATTGAAGAAACAATTGGGTGAATTGTTGGACAAAGGTTATATTCGCCTAGTGTGTCTCCATGGGGTGCAGGTATTGTTTGTACGAAAGAAAGATGGGTCCTTACGGCTATGTATTGACTATCGTGAGTTGAATAAACTCACTAGTAAGAACAAGTATCCGTTGCCAAGAATCGATGATCTATTTGATCAATTACAAGGGGCTACGGTTTTCCAAGATTGATTTGAGGTCGATATTACCAACTCCGAATTCGAGATTCGGATATTCCCAGTCGGCATTTCGGACGAGGTATGGGCATTACGAATTCGTAGTTATGCCATTCGGTTTAACAAATGCTCGCGGCCTTCATGCAACTTATGAACAAAACTTTTATCGAATATCTCGATAAATTTGTAGTGGTGTTTATCGACGATATATTAATCTATTCCAAAAGTGAGACGGAGCATGCCGAACACTTGAGAATCACGTTGAGTATTTTGAGGGAGATAAGCTTTATGCTAAATTTTCTAAGTGCGAGTTCGCTTAAAGAAGTTTCTTTTCCGTACACATCATCTCAAATGATGGTATTCGTGTAGACCCTCAAAAGGTTGAAGCAGTCTTAGCTTGGGAGCCTCCACGGAATGTTAAGGAAGTTCGGAGTTTTCTAGGATTAGCGGGCTATTATCGTCGATTTGTTGAAGGATTCTCGAAAATTGCTCGACCGCTCACCCTATTATTGCGAAGACACGAAATTTGAGTGGAGTGATGAGTGTCGAAGAGTTTTGATGAATTGAAAAGCGGTTGACTACGTCTCCGATCCTATCCTTACCACAAGGAACGGAAGGTTTCGTTATTTATAGTGATGCTTCTAAACAAGGATTAGGATGTGTATTGATGCAAAATGAGAGAGTAGTGGCTTATGCGTCTCGACAATTAAAGCCATACGAGATGAATTATCCTACTCATGATCTTGAGTTAGCCATTGTGGTGTTTGCGTTGAAAATTTGGAGGCATTACTTGTATGGTTCTTCTTGTCGAGTGTATACGGATCATAAGAGCTTGAAGTACATATTTACGCAGAAGGAACTAAATATGCGTCGCCGCGATGGTTGGAATCGCTTAAAGATTATGATCTTGACATTCTTTACCATCCGGGTAAAGCAAACGTCGTTGCCGATGCGTTAAGCCGCAAGTCACCGTGTTGCAAAAGTTGGAACTACTTACCATTCAACGAAGCTTAGACGAGTTGATTGATATGGAAATTGAAGTTTGGCCTCACGTAACTCAAGGACGATTGCGTTTCCTTGAGATTACATCCTCCGTAATGGAAGATATTAAGTCCAAGCAGCTTAGATGATCTCTCAATTGTGCGGCTTGGGAAGACAGTGTTTGAGGAAAAGCTCCTGGATTCTTAATCGATGAAGACGGAGTTCTTCGATTTCGAGGCAGAACTTGTGTACCTAATAGGGATGATCTCAAACAGGTAATTTTGAATGAAGCACATTCTACTCCATACTCGATTCATCCGGGTATGAGTAAAATGTATAAGGACTTGAAGAAAAACTTTTGGTGGCCGAACATGAAGAAAGATGTAACAGAGTTCGTGATGAAATGCTTGACTTGTCAGCAGGTTAAAGCGGAACATCAGAGACCCGCCGGTAAATTGCAACCGCTACCAATTCCGGAATGGAAGTGGGAAGATATAGCGATGGATTTTATTGTGGGAATGCCAAAGACGCGAACTGGAGTGAATATGATTTGGGTAATTGTTGATCGGCTAACCAAATCCGCACACTTTCTGGGAATTAGAGATATTTGGGGACCGGAGAGGTTAGCTCGGTTATTCATTGCGGAGATTGTGAGACTCCATGGTACCCCAAAGAGTATAGTGTCTGATCGCGATGGGCGTTTTGTGTCGCATTTCTGGCAAGCAGTACATCGAGCACTCGGTACCAAATTGAATTTCAGCACCGCTTATCATCCCCAGACGGACGGACAGTCAGAGAGGACGATCCAAACGCTAGAAGACATGTTGAGGGCTTGCGCGTTAGATTGGAAAGAAGATTGGGAGACTCATTTACCATTGATTGAATTTGCGTACAATAACAGTTGGCATAGTTCGATTAGGATGGCTCCGTTTGAAGCATTATATGGAAGACGGTGTAGATCGCCAATCTGTTGGGACGAGCCATACGAGTTACTTGGAGTAGAACCGGACTTGGTGGTTCAAACACGGGAAAAAGTCGCAATTATTCGGCAAAGGTTGTTGACTGCTCAGAGTCGACAAAAGTCATATGCCGACGTTCGTCGTCGACTGTTAGAGTTCCAAAGGGAGACCATGTGTTGTTGAAAGTATCGCCGACTCGTGGAGTTCTTCGGTTTGGTAAGAAGGGGAAGCTTAGTCCTCGTTATATTGGCCCCTTCGAGATCCTGGACAAGGTAGGCGATGTAGCTTATCGACTAGCATTACCTCCGACGCTTAGTCATGTTCATAATGTGTTTCATGTTTCACAACTGCGTAAGTATGTTCCCGATCCCAGCCATGTTATTGATTATCAAGAGATTGAGATTAGTGATGATGTTACGTATGAAGAACAACCGGTAACCATACTAGAGAGACGAGTGAAACAATTGCGACGGAAAGTGATTCCGTTAGTAAAGGTCCAATGGTCTAAGCATGGAATTGAGGAGGCCACGTGGGAGACCGAGGAGAGTATGCGTGCCCGATACCCCGAACTTTTTGTATCTTAAGTTTCGGGACGAAACTTCTTTTTAGGGGGTAAGGGTGTAATACCCGTGTATTTTGTGAGTGTTATTTTGGATGTATTTTGTGGTATTGTGGTTATTTGGACCGTATATATTGATGATTGACCTTGGCATATTGATGGCTGATTATTGTTGGGTTCCGTGATTCTCGGATTGTGCTCGTTTTAGCCGGACTTCTTGCGAATTTAAATTTGGAAAATAGCAGTTAGCGCACGCTAAGACTGTATGTCTAGCGCACGCTAACCAGGTTCGAGTAGCGCACGCTACTCTTGTGCAATAGCGTGCGTTAGGACCGCTGGACAGTAAGCTTTCTGGACTCTGGAATGAGGCGTTAGCGTACGCTATGGGCGGACTAACGTACGCTATTTCGATGTACTAGCGCACGTTACTTGTATGATAGCGTGCGCTTGGATGTCAGGTCAGTGAGGACAGAAACGTTTCTGGACTGCAGGTACTTGCAGGTAGCGCACGCTACTGTATGGAGTTAGCGCGCGCTAGTATCAATCGGTAGCGCGCTAACAGATAGTTCAGCGACGCTAATGAGCTGTGAAAGTTACGGTGCCTTTTTCTTCAACGATGCACCGCCCTCGGCTCGTTAGCGCACGCTAAGCTTTGTAGCCGTAGCGTGCGCTAATACCTCCCGATATATATGGGGGTAGGTTCCGTAAACGTCATTTTCACCTCTTCCTCTTCCCTTGGTAATGGGCGATTTGGAGTGTAGTTAGATGTGGTTTTCGACGATTTTCACCATCCAACAACATTTTCGTGTTCCTAAGCTCAATCTAACAAGATTTCATCCAGTGTATCATCCAAATCAAGGTAAGATTGTTCAATCCCTAGTTTTGGAATTTTGAGGGTTTTGTTTAGATCTCGTCATTCTAGTCCGTTTTAAACCTTGAATTGGGTCAGATTATGATTGTGAAACCATAATCCCTTGTTTTTCTTGAAGTCTACGGATTTCGTTTGGAGTTCCCACCTATTGATTTGAGTATGAACAACTCCGCCTTAGTAGTGTTTGATAGTTTGTCCCTAAGAGTAGAGTTTGAAGGGAATCCCTTCCATTTCCGTGGTGTTGTGTTTTGATTCCATATTTCGATGTGTTTGGATCGAATCGTTGAAGGAAGTTCAGACCGTACATTCATCCGTTCACCGTTTCTTGTGTCGTTCAAATTGAGGCAAGTACTTTGATTGTGTTTACTGTACTTCGTGTGAATATGTAAAAATGGAATTTGTGCCAATTGTTGATCGAGTGTGTGTGAGCCGAGTAAAACCAGTGAGGGTCCCCTGGGGTCCGGTAGGCTGCGTATCCCTACGGATCACTCGGTTGGGCTATACACCAGGGAGGGCCTGACGAGGTGTATCTGGGGTGTGTATCTTGCTGAGAGGTACAGGGCCAGTATAGCTCGGGAGGTTGTTTTGTGATGATGACTGTGATGTGGTATTCCGGAATATCTGTGATGGCACTATGATTTTCTGTGGTTTTTGTTGATTATTCACTTGTTGTACATATTCTAGAATCATTGTACTTGCAGGCTTCTTGCCGACCCCTTTTGGGGTGGATATACTTTGTGTATTCAGTACAGTCCAGTGGGAGGACTAGCACAGACGGACCACGAGCTTGGTGGCGGCATTGATATCGTGCATTATTTTGAGTTGATGGTCATATGGTCATGGTCAAAGTCGTGTTTTGGTTTTGTACTCGCGTGCATCGTCCGGTGTTGTATGTCATGTCATTATTAATGGTTAATGATGTTGTTGTATTCCCGTGGTGAACGGTCATATTGGTTATGATTCCTCGGGATGATATGTTGTTTGGTATTGTGATGTATGTTATGTTGAAATTGAAGTTGGTTTTGAATGTATGAACATTTATGTTTGTCGTATATAATGTGTTTTATTTGGGTCTAAGCCTGGTAGGTCCTCCAAAAAGGATCTACGGCGCTGTAATATCTCCGTAAATCATGGGGGTGTTACAAATTTGATGCACGAGTTTTGGCAATTCCACACCATATTTCAAATAGATTAAGTTCCTTGTGAAGATTAAACAAAATTTAATCTTCCTTCATCGTCCCAATCCAAGTAAATCTCGTATAACCCTAATTTTGGGAATTTTTGGGGTGTTCTTATAGTTTTATTTTCCAAATACAATTTAGTCTATATTGTTGATAGATTCATGATTATATAATCATATTCCATTATTCTCCTTAGAGTGTTGTGGATTAATTTCTATAAATTTTAACCATTGATTGCTTTTGTCATTTTTCCCCTTGTAGTGTCCGACTAAAGGGTTCTGTGGGGAATTTATGGTGTATTCCTGGTTATTCAGTTTTATTTGTATATCATTATGTACAAGGTTGAGTTCTCGTGAAGAGCTTGGACCGAAATCCTTTCCGTTTCCTTTCCCCCTATGTGATATCAACCAAGGCAAGTACTTAGATTATATTATGTTGTATTCTCTATTTTTTCGATACCATTTGTGAATTGTAGAAATATTAAGTGTGTATATATGTGAGTAGTTGTCCACTCAGGGACGTGTCTGATGGGCCTTCGGGGGATCTATTCTAAGGACGCTATATTACGGACTGGTTCCCACCAGGGGAGGACTCGACTGAGCCTCTTGGGATCGACACTATTCAGCGTAGTCACGAGTTACCATGGTGGTATAGTTATGATGATGTTGTTTTAACGGCAAATACATATTTGACAATTTATGTATATTCTGGAATATGGATGTACTAGTGTTTAGAAACGTGAGAACTCGAGTTTGAAATATACACGGGTACAACATTGTGTAATTTTGTACTTGCACTAGCTATCTGAATGCTAACTTTAAACAGAAAAATGTTATGCATTCAGGTAATGATCTATTCGAGGATCGGGCCCATGGAACACACGACAGTAATGATTAGATGTGATTATGTTGGCTTAAGTGTTAACCATAAAGTCCCGTTATGTCTTTATCTCGTGCAGAGAGTTGATATTTAACAAGTCGTTTCGAGTTATTGTGAAAAGTACCCTGCGTGGGCAATGGTCTTACTTACCTTAGTGTCTCACTTTATTTTTTACTCAAATATTTTGGTCGAGGCCACAACCTAATTATCATTGCTAGATGTTTTACGTTTAAGTGATGTGTTAGTTTCTTTAATTTGTTAGCATGGTAGACTTTTAAGGAAGGTTTAAGAGTGTGCAACGACCCTTGACTTATTTCGGGTGTTACATTATGGTATCAGGTCCAGGCTATGAATACCTAGGTTATTGGTTGAGTTGGGTTCGTTTGTCGAGTCATAGGAGTTAGTTGTTAAGCCTAACATCATTGTGTTGTTATCTCATCGTATAACCCATGGATGAAAGTCTCCTTGAATCCTATGTGTTTCCTTATTCTATTCTCATGTTAATTATAGTCGTTGAATTGAGGTACTTTTTGGTGTGAAATGTGAACTGCAATGATCTTCCTTCGTTTTGTTTTTTTCTTATTCTTCAGTATGTTTATAGGTCGGGACATACCAGTTCACAGACTTGACCGATGGTGTGCTCATGGTGCCGCTGAATAAGGGATTTAGCCTTTTCAATCGGCTACTGATGTGGCATCACACACGGTGTTAGACACTTTGCTATTGATTTTTTATGGTCACCAGGGCTTATCGTTCAGTCAGGACCAATCGACAGATAATAATGTCAATCTGGGAGTTGCTACTATCCTTCATTAGGTAGCAGCTCTGTTAGCACAGCTAGCCCAAGCAGGGCAACAATACTAGACCTCGACTGGGGACAATGGGGCTAGAAAATGGATTCAAGAAGTAATGAGGATGCATCCGACTCATTTCACTGCTCTTC
The DNA here is from genome assembly GCA_033398695.1 of Orobanche coerulescens. Taxonomy (NCBI): domain Eukaryota; kingdom Viridiplantae; phylum Streptophyta; class Magnoliopsida; order Lamiales; family Orobanchaceae; genus Orobanche; species Orobanche coerulescens. Next base: position 33,696,932 of record CM065818.1, read on the forward strand.
TGATTCTTTGGGTTGGGAAAACTAGCTCTTTCGGCTTGGCAGGATTTTCAATGTCGTGGCTTGCCCCGACGAGAGGAGGATACCCATTGCTCATACCTCCTTGATAGGAAAGCTGTGGAATGGTGGGAGGCTGTGACTCCTCAGAATCTTACAACCACCTATGCTGAATTCACCACCATGGTATTAGGAATATGCCCTCGAATGCCAATCGGAGGATGAGAGAGTGAGAGCATTGTAATTATAAATATTAAAATAAAAAGGCATTAATTATTTCTATATTATTTTATATCTCTCGATTGTGATTTGATATATAGAATAATAGTCCTTGTATTTGAGAGAAAATATTCCACTCCTTATGGGAGATAAAGAGAAAGGTACTGAAAGTGTTAAGGGCTCGAATGCTTAATTAAATCGCAAGTCGATAAAATTTATTTGGACAGTAAGTTTAGACAAGACTTCTATAACAATAATTTGATGTGTATAGTGTATGTCTTCACTAATGGTTCATGGGAGCACACGTTATAGGTGTGTTATTGGTATTAGTATACGTGGACTCGATTCACCTCGATTCAGTCACAGATTTCACTCTAGGATTATCAATTACTGAGTCGAAAGGTTGTGATAGGTATACGTGAACCTTTGACTTGAGGTTTCAGTGGGAGATGTGCTTGTGTCATTATTAGTCACTAGAGTAGTTTAATCCAATCACCGGTTGGTGGGATCAACCTTGAAGTGTAACTTAGTGGGCAAGTAGCAGTCTCTACGAAATACCAAGATGTGATTCTTTCTCCTGCAAGCGAGCAGGTAAATGTCCTATGCGGTTAATGGCAAATGAGATCACAAGTCTTTGGCCAAAGTATTTAGAGCTAGTTGTATTTGGTACACGAGAGCTCGGTGATCTCGGCTTGCATTTACAAATGCATAGAGTCAAGTTACAATAAGGTTTGACATCACGTGACCCTAATACTTGATCGAAACATATGATTGAAGAGTTTATACGCATATGGTATTCACGACATAATGGTTTTGGAATGATCAGATCATTCATTCTCAGTTGGGTTATTGTGCGGACCACTAAGCTGGCTAAATGTTACCCATACTCATTGGCTTCTCCCATTTCCGACTAAGACGGACCTATGGAGTCGCGCACACAAGGATATTTGACGGATAAATGTGTAGTTAGTATTTCTTCATTAATACTGGATATTAGATATCTAATTTGATTTATTATATAAATTGATGCAGTCTTATAAATTGAAATTAATTACTGGGTGATTAATTTAAATCATAAATAATTATTTCATGGATAAATATAATAATAATATTGTATTTGATATAATTAATTAATTAAGTGTAAATACATTTGAGATAAAATGAAATATACTTAACAGACTAGACACGCAAATGTACAGTACACGTACCGAGTGGCTCGGCTCATTTTCTCACCATCATGTGGCCGCCCCCCTCTCATCTCTTTACCATGTGTTTTCCTTCTGTTTTTTTGTGATGTGGGGTGTGATGTATTAATTTATAGTTGTGGATAAAATAATAAGATATGTTGATCTATCATATCATTACTTCATGGTATATAAATTAAAATATCTTCACACCACCAAAAACTAGGCTTGGCCAATGCATAAGGGTGAGAAACGAGAAATTTTTTCTTGATTTCTTGTTCATTTTAGAGAAAGAAAGAAAAAGAAAAGACGAGATAAAAAATTTCTATATCCACCGTGCGGTGGCGTAGAGACACCCGGCATCTTCGGTGTTTGATCAATCATCAATTTTGAACAAATTAGATTCGCGTTAGTGTTGGTGATACGAAAAAAGAATGGAGATTTTCGGTGGCCGGAAACTATCAAAGTTAGGCTCGTCACCATCAATGAGAAATTATCAAAGGGTCTACGAGCGTAGGACTCCTTTATCTCTGACTTTTAATTTTCATATATACATATATACGATGCTTGATCGATCCTCTTAAGAGTTCGGTTTTTATCCGGTTAGACCGATTTTATTTTTCTGTTGCACAACTCCGATTTTTAATTACCGAATCCTAGTAATAGTATCAGAGTGTAGGTCTATACGATCTTATATACGATATTTATATTTGGAATGCTCCGTTGTATGATTTAATGATTTAAAATCAAAGTTGTTTTTAATCGTTAATGTGTAATTATTCGTCTAAAAAATTTATTTTCCGCGATTTTATGTTATAATATAAATCTTTTTATCTCATAAAAAACTGATTTATATGTGTAATATAAAAATTAAAAAAATATTATTTCTGGATTCGGGACGAAAAGACGAGCCAGAAAATTAGCCGGACTCGACAACTCGGGGTTGCCGGTGTTGGAATATTTATTCCACACATTATTTAATTTATGTTTTGATGATTAAAGTTGCTAAACTACAAAACAACATCGAGGCGAAGCAAAACAACGAAGCAGACGAAGACGCAAAAAGTTGCAATCTGGACTGCATTAGCGCACGCTAAGGCATATTCGTTAGCGCACGCTAACGCGGAGTAAGCTGCATCCCAGCCAAGTTTCGAAGTAAGCTGCAGTGAAGAAAAACTGAACGATAGCGCACGCTACACATAAGTATTAACGCACGCTATCGAGCCATGTTACTGTTGTGGAAGAATTCAAACACAGAATAACGTATGCAATGAAGTCATCATTAGCGCACGCTACACAGCATGATTAGCGCACGCTAAGTTGTTTGAATCTAGTCAATCCGAACGTTGGGAAAAGCAAGTCAAAGTCAAGCATCAAACGGATAGTTTGACAAGGAAAAGCAACGGATATATTACGTTAACGCACGCTACTCAATCATGGTTAACGTACGCTAAGTAAGTGAAATAACGTACGTAAGGAAGGAGGTATAACGTACGCTAAAGAAGAAACGAAGCTACTGGACTGAAACTGAAATATCTAGCGCACGCTAAGAAGGAAGGGCTAGCGCACGCTAGCTAGTCAAAACAGCCTGCAACGGCTAGTTTGTGGGAAATGCCTATAAATACCATTCCTATGGTATTGTTTGAGTACAACAACTTCAAGCAAACAAGTCATACATCTGAGAATCATATAATTACATTGTTGTTGTAATATTGAGCTTATTTTGTTAGTTTGAGTGTTTATACATTCAACATTATACACGAGAGGTAAAAGAAAAGATACGATTGGATTCGGTGTTATTAGGATCAAGTATCCGGCATTGTTAGAATCGCAATCGATATCTAAGTGAGGTTTATCTAGTACCCATAGAAAGCTAGAGTGGTTGATTCCTTATCCAATAGAAAAGGAAAAACGGTTTTACTCGGACCGATAGAAGACGAGCTTGTAGCAGTAATCCTCGACCGATAGAAGAGAGGTGTAGAGGTTTTGATCTTAATCCTAAGAAAAAAGATACATCGAGAGAGGACGTAGGCTTCGTTAATAGCCGAACCTCTATAAATCTTTGTGTGATTTATTTCCTGCAATTTTATTTACGCTTCCGCATAAAACGGCGCAAATATCCGATTTGGTACCCAACAATTGGTATCGGAGCGGTTCTCCAATACGCGGCTTAACATCCGAGGAGAAGATCCAAAATGGCGTTTCAAATCTCTCCAGCCGAAGGCCTTGCTCTCAACCGACCACCATTTTTTGATGGCGCAAACTTCATGACTTGGAAGAAGAAGATGTCAATATTCATTCGAGCTTACGACATCGAACTTTGGAAAGTGATTTGTCTTGATCCAAAAATCCCAATGAATTCCAACGGTACGCTTAAAAATTTTGAAGAATATGACGACTCCGATTGGAAAAACGACCATTTCAATTGTAAGGCAACTCAACTTCTTTATTGTGCCTTAAATCCGGAAGAACACAACCGGATATCATCGTGTGATAGTGCCAAAGAGATTTGGAAAATGCTTGAGGTAACACACGAAGGTACGTCTCAAGTCAAGGAGACGAAGATAAACATGCTCCTTCACGATTATGAATTATTCCAAATGAAGGACGACGAATCCATCTCGATTATGCTCGACCGATTTTCGGTCATCACTAATGGATTAGCATGTTTTGGAAAACCACTTTCGAGTAGTGAGAAAGTAAAGAAAATTCTCCGATCACTACCTCGAGAATGGGACGGTACGGTTACGGCAATAATGGAATCCAAAGATTTAAATACTCTCGATTTTAGTGCTCTCGTTGGTTCTCTTATCAACTACGAGATTGTTCTAAAATCTCGGAATGCCAAACCAAAACCGAAGGAGAGGTCGATATCCTTCAAGGCTAAAATGTCGAAAAAGAAAGAAGAAACCCCGGTGGACGAAAGCGACGAAGAAATGGCATATTATGCCAAAAATATTAATAAGTTCCAACACTTATTAAACCGGAGGAAGAAGGACATTCAAGCGGGCGAACCTAAAAAATTCGACAACACGTGTCGATTATGTGGTAAACCAGGCCACTTTGCTAAGAACTGTCGAGTAAAGCAAAAGGAGGTTCTAATCGCAACATGGAGCGACGAAGATCCCGATGAAGATTTTCTTGAACAAAATAATCTCGCGTTCATGGCCCGGAGTTCATTCGACGATAGCGACGTCGAAAGTCAAGTAAGTAATTCTTACGGAACTTTTTGAAGCATTCGAGTTACTACATACGGACTATCAAAATGCTTTAAATGAAATTAAGTCCCTCAAGTCTAAATATAAAACTTTGGAAATTGAAAATTCCAAAATACTTGAAAAAGGGAAATTTGTCGAAATTGATCATTTGAAATGCCTTGAAAATGAAAATATTTTGAAAAATGATCTTTTAAAAGTTCAAGATGAACTAAAAATTTTGACAAAGAAATTTTCGTGCGGCAACGATAAATTTGAACAAATGTTATGTGTTCAAAAATATACTCTAAATAAAGAGGGGTTAGGATTCAAATCACGTTCGAAAAACGAATCCGTTAAATTCAATATACCCCATTGCGAAAAGTGTTTAAAAATCGGGCATCATATTTCCAACTGCAAAAGCCCAAGACGGACGATAAAAACTAAAATGATTTGGGTTCCTAAAGGAACAAACGTTTCAAACATTGTCTACGTTTCAAAAGAAAAACCAACTATCGGTTGGATCCCCAAAAATAAATTTTGACAAATGATATTTTACAAAGGGGGAGAAGGAAATAATATTTTCAGGGGGAGTTTATACTCTTATTAATGCATAAATTGGTATCATGCATATTTATATTTTTTTGGTATCCTTTATATTTTTTTGATGAAGACAAAAAGGGGGAGAAAGATCTGAATTGAGATAAAAAAGGAGAAGGAGATGAATTGAGATAAAAATGAAAAAAATCGAAGAAGTCGAAAAGCAAAGAAAAGCATACAATTAGGGGGAGTTGAAAAATGAAAAACGACGGAGTTGAAAATTAAGGGAGATATTGAAAAGAGAAGAGAATTGGAGAAACTAACGAAACGATCAAAGTCGAAAACTTTGATTCGTAGAAATATACATATATTATTTTTTTACAGATTATCCAATTCATATGTTGTTTTGTAATCATCAAAAAGGGGGAGATTGTTGGAATATTTATTCCACACATTATTTAATTTATGTTTTGATGATTAAAGTTGCTAAACTACAAAACAACATCGAGGCGAAGCAAAACAACGAAGCAGACGAAGACGCAAAAAGTTGCAATCTGGACTGCATTAGCGCACGCTAAGGCATATTCGTTAGCGCACGCTAACGCGGAGTAAGATGCATCGACCAAGTTTCAAGTAAGTCGCGGTGAAGAAAAACTGAACGATAGCGCACGCTACACATAAGTATTAACGCACGCTATCGAGCCATGTTACTGTTGTGGAAGAATTCAAACACAGAATAACGTATGCAATGAAGTCATCATTAGCGCACGCTACACAGCATGATTAGCGCACGCTAAGTTGTTTGAATCTAGTCAATCCGAACGTTGGGAAAAGCAAGTCAAAGTCAAGCATCAAACGGATAGTTTGACAAGGAAAAGCAACGGATATATTACGTTAACGCACGCTACTCAATCATGGTTAACGTACGCTAAGTAAGTGAAATAACGTACGTAAGGAAGGAGGTATAACGTACGCTAAAGAAGAAACGAAGCTACTGGATCAAATCGAAATATCTAGCGCACGCTAAGAAGGAAGGGCTAGCGACGCTAGCTAGTCAAAACTTGACACAACGGCTAGTTTGTGGGAAATGCCTATAAATACCATTCCTATGGTATTGTTTGAGCACAACAACTTCAAGCAAACAAGTCATACATCTGAGAATCATATAATTACATTGTTGTTGTAATATTGAGCTTATTTTGTTAGTTTGAGTGTTTATACATTCAACATTATACATGAGAGGTAAAAGAAAAGATACGATTGGATTCGGTGTTATTAGGATCAAGTATCCGGCATTGTTAGAATCGCAATCGATATCTAAGTGAGGTTTATCTAGTACCCATAGAAAGCTAGAGTGGTTGATTCCTTATCCAATAGAAAAGGAAAAACGGTTTTACTCGGACCGATAGAAGACGAGCTTGTAACGGTAATCCCTCGACCGATAGAAGAGAGGTGTAGAGGTTTTGATCTTAATCCTAAGAAAAAAGATACATCGAGAGAGGACGTAGGCTTCGTTAATAGCCGAACCTCTATAAATCTTTGTGTGATTTATTTCCTGCAATTTTATTTACGCTTCCGCATAAAACGGTGCAAATATCCGATTTGGTACCCAACAGCCGGGAGGCTGCGGGAAGCGGTCAGCAACAGGTTAACTGCGCTCGGCAGGCAACGGTCGAGAGGGCTAGATCTCACAGCTAGGACCAAGCAGCCCTGTTGGCCGCGGGCTCGGCCCAGGCCTTGTGTTTTCCGACTCCATTTTTTTCGAGTTTGGTAAATTAATTTCCCGCAAATTAAATTGAAATTAGTTTGACTAAATTTGGTATCTTTATCTTTAAGGAAATTCATTTAATGAAATATTTATTTTCATCCAGAACGAATTAAAATTAATGGTTGCGTGAATTAATTAGATTAGTTCTTATCGATGGACTAATTTTATATTGATTGTGTCAATATTTAGCTTAATTGTTTATGCCATTAATTTTAATGTGATTGCTGAATTATTATTGGAAATGGACCTAGTTTTTGAATTTTTATTCAATGAGGTTGTAATAGCCATTTTGAGCTAATTTATTTTTTTAGTAAATTTGTATAGGATGCAAATTCTATAAATGTAATAAATTAGCAGTGACGAAGAGCCGAGGACAAGCCGCCATGAAGATGAAGATTCAATACTTGTAATTTGATTACCTATAATTTTCTTTTTATAGAGTTGATGATGACTCGGTACTTAAACCAAAATATTATTCTTTCGAGTATGTCAAGGTAATATTTTGTGGAAGGTTGATAAATTCCTAGGGTCCATTAGATACCTTCGGTTGTGACAAATCAAACTCCTAGTAGTTGTATGGGTTGCCGGGTGAGATTCAATTGTCAGACTGATAGGAGTTGACAGTTTAAACTTAGATAGTTCGGAGAGCTATAGAAACCGTATGGGTTGAGGGCAAGTGAACTAGGGATAAAAAAAGACAGAATCATCCATTAGATGGGTCGGTGTTAGACACCACTTTATATAGAATAATAGAATAAAAACCGTATGGGTTGCTCTCTATTAAACTTTGTAAAGAAATCGATCACCACTATGAAGTCAACAATGACTTACGGATTCCACAGGGGAGTGTGAAATGCCGATAAAAAGCCGAGTTTTGAATAAAGAAAGTCCTTAAATTCTTTACCCGGATTACAATTGAATAGTCACCAATGAATATTATATTATTCTCTCCAGTTAACAAATAAACAAAGCTCTAAAAAATTACAATAAACCCACTCATGCTTCTACTTAAAAAGAATACTCTTACTGAACACAACTTTGTGGACTTACTCTGCAATCTGAGTATAGTCCTCAGTATGGAGACGTTGGGTTAAGTCTTGGAGACGGACATCCCACCGGATTCTGCAAGGACCAGGGCTAGTTAGGAAGATGTCACAACCCATAAGAAATGGGTCAAAGATTATGTCAGGGTTTGAAGTTTCATGATGGCCTCAATGAACAACGAACTTAAAAGGGGCCATGAAAACATGCCCTATGCAAGGGCGATTCTGGAACATTTTACTGATCTCTATGGGAGCACAGCCGAACTGCTCGGTAAGAGATATCAAAGCAGTTGTTCGGTGCTCGGATGGAGGAAGGTGAGAAAGCTGGGGATCATGTCCTCAAAATGATATCTACGATCGAGAGATTAGAGGCTCTTAATTTTAGGATGCATACTTCTCTCCAAACCGACCTTATCCTATAGTCACTTCCTGACTCCTTCTCTCAGTTTGTTATGCCTTCAACTGCAATGAGATTGCTTGTAACTTGTCTGGGATAACGAACAAACTGAGTATGGTGCAGTCTCAAATGAATATTAAGTCAACGGACACTGCACTTGTAATTTCTTTTGGGCCTTAGAGGTCCAAGAACAACAAGGAAAAGGGCAAGAAGTAGTTCAAGCCCAAAAGAGTGGCAGAGAAAGAAAAAGGCGAGGCCCAATAGTTCTAAAGAGTAAGGGGCCAAGAAGATAGATGCTCGCCTGGACTGTAGTGTGTTAGGCCACTGGAGGAGGTACTATCCAAAACTTGACCAGTATGTGGCTTCAGGTACGAAACTACTAGTTTTGGGACTGAATTTTTCTGAAACTGTTTATTTCACTTCTTGGATACTTGATTCTAGTACAAGTTCTCATATATGTAGAATGAACCAGGAGTTGGAATGAAGTAGGAAGCTTGAAGCTGGAAAAGTGATGGTGATTGTTGATAGTGTGCACACTGTCGAGGCTACTGACATCGGATCACTGATGTTGGATTTAGAATCTGATTTTATTATTACTTTATATGATGTACTTGTTTTGCCCAAGAGGCATCAAATATTATATCAATTCTGGTCATGAACCGTAAAGGATATCATTTCTTTATTGTAGATGGATCCTGCTGTATTTATTTTAGAAATAAATTAGTTGGTATAGCTTCATTAATAGATGGTTTATACCATTTAAATCTAAAGAATAAAACCACTGTCAACACTATAACTAGGAAATATGGTAGGGATGAAACAAACCAAGCACTTAAGTGGAATTTTAGACTTGGTCATGTTGATCAGACTAAAATTCATAAAATGGAGAAAGTTGGACTTATGAGTCCATTGGGATCGGATCCCTATCCAACTTGTGAATCTTGCCTTCAAGACAAAATGACTAAGTCACTCTTCACATGGAATTTTGAAGAGCTTTTGAAAAACATGGATTAATATTTCATTACATTCACTAGTGACCATACTAGGTATGGATTCGTGTATTTAATGAAACGTAAATATGAAGCCTTAGAAAAATTCAAGGAATTTAATGCCCTAGTGAAAATCAAATGGGTTATCATATCAAAGAACTTAGGTCGGACCGAGGTGGTGAGTATATGAGTATCGAGTTTGATGAGTTCTTAAAAAACTGGGAATATTGTCATACTTCACTCCTCCAGCTACTCCAAAATTAAATGGTGTGTCAGAAAGAAGGAATTGAACCTTACTGATCTACCAATTTACCTGTGGGCTTATAAGCTCCTTACTGTTACACATATCTTAAACAGATATCCTTCCAAATTCGTTCCTAAGACTCCACATGAGATGTGGAAATATAGGAAACTAAGTCTTAATCATATTAGAGCTGGGGATGTCCTGCTTATGTCAAGAAGCCTAAAGTAGAGAAACTGGAAGCTAGGTATGTGAAGGATCATTTCATAGGATGTCAAGGGGATTCCATGGATACTTATTCTACATGCCTGGAGATCATAGGATCATCATTGCTTTACAAGCACACTTCCTCGATGATGAGTTTATTTGGGAAGGAGGCAGAAGTACAAATATTTCTTTAGAAGAAATAAAAAAATACCCAATGAGACACTTGTACAAGATATTAAAACCAAATCTTCTGAAATACAAACACAACCACACATGTCTAGTAGAGATTCTCATTTACCTGAGAGGTATGACTATCTGCATAAAGATGAACTAGGTCCTTATGAGATGACGGAAAGTAGCCAAGAGAATGATCCCTCTACCTATGACTAGACGATGGTAGATATGGACTCCACGAAGTGGCAAGAGGCTATTGAAGCTGAGATAGACTCTATGCATGCTAATCAGGTCTGGAATCTAGTGGATCATCCTAAGGGCATAGTACCTATTGGGAATAAATAGATTTATAAGAGAAAGACTGATAGATATGGCAAGGTTGATACCTATAAGGCCAGGCTTGCGGCGAAGGGTTATTCTCAAAGAGAGTGAATCGATTACTTTGAGACCTTTTCGCCTATGGCCATGATAAAGTCTATTCGCATGATGCTTGTCATAGCCGCCCATTTTGATTATGAAATATGGCAAATGGATGTGAAAATGGCATTCCTAAATGGATACTTCGACGAGGAGATCTATATGAAACAGCCTAAGGGATTCATATCTGAGCCAATATTTATAAAATATGCAAGCATCAGCGTACCATCTATAGAATGAAGCAGACTTCACGAAGTTGGAATCTTTTTTTGATGATACAATCAAAGAGTTTTTTTTGTCAAAAATGAATAGGAGCCATGTATTTACAAGAAGACTAGTGGGAGCGAGATTGGGTTCTTAGTACTATATGTGGATAAAATTCTACTTATAGGAAACGACATATGGATGCTCAGTTTTGTAAAAGCTTGGCCTTCTAATAAGTTCTCAATGGAAGACTTGGGAGAAGCCACCTATATTCTATGTATTCATCTCTAGCGGGATCGAGCGAAGAGAATGATAGGACTTTCCCAAGCCCTCTATATAGAAAAGATCATGAAGCGATTTAGGATGGAAAATTCTAAAAGAGGGGTCCTACCTATGTGACATGGTGTAAGACATTTCTTAGAGATGTGTCCTCAAAGTGAGGAAGACATAAAGGAAATAAGCAAGGTACCATATGCTTCAGCGGTGGGTAGCCTCATGTACGTTATGGTTTGTACTAGACCAGACATTGCTTATGTTGTGAGCGTAGTTAGTCGGCTTCAGTCAAATCTAGACAGGAATATTAGATGGCTGTAAAGAACATTCTTAAGTACCTGAAGAGGACTAAGACTTGGTTCCTACATATAGCGGTGGAGAATTTATAATGATAGGTTATACGGACTCAGATTTTTTAGGAGACCTAGATGCGCATATGTCCGCATCAGGGTATATTTTTATCTAAATGGTGGAGCAGTATCTTAGAGAAGTACAAAGCAAAGTGCAACTGCAATTTCCACATGTCAATCCAAATATCAGGCAGCCACGAAGACTAATAAAGAGGCATTTTGGATTAAGAAGTTGACTGAGGAACTTCAAGTGGTTCCCGACTCAGACTGGCCCGTGGCGCTATTTTCTGACAACGACGGAGCTGTTGCGCATGCTAGGGAGCCTAGGGCTCACCACAACACCAATCATATTGAGACAAAGTATCATTTTGTTAGAGAAATGGTTTAGAAATGGAACATTACACTGCAGAGAATAGACACGGTAAATAACATTGCTGATCCGCTGACCAAGCCACCATATCAGAAGGTCTTAGAGAGACATCTGGAAAGTATGGTATTAGATACCATAGTTTGTGGCATTGAGTGCAAGTGGGATATTGTTATGAATATGCCCTCGAATGCCACTCAGAGAATGAGAGAGTGAGAGCATTATATTATTATTATGAATATAAAATTAAATAAGATATTTATTATTCTATATTATAGTATATTACTGGCATTGTGATTTTATATATAGAATAATAGTCCTTGCATTTGAGAGTAAATATCACTCCATATGGAGTTAAGGACATAGGTATTGGAAGTGTTTATGGCTCGAATGCTTAATTGGTTCACAAGTCGATAAAACTTAACTGGCATTAAGTTTAGACAAGACTTTTATAACATGTACTTTGAATGTAGAGTGGCTATATTCACTAAGGGTTAGTGGTAGCACATGTTATAGGTATACTAATGGAATTAGTATACTCGAACTCGACTCACCTCGAGTTGGTCACATTGATTTCTCTCTAGGAATGACAACAACATAATCGAAAGATTGTGATAGGTATACGTGAACGTTTGACTTGAGGATTTAGTAAGAGGCATACTTGTGACATTAAGTTAGCCATTAGAGTAGTTCGGTCTAATCGCCGATTGGTGGATTCAACCTCGAAGTGTAACTTAGTGGGCAAGTAGTCGTCTCTACTGAATACCAAGATATGATTATTTCTCCTGTAAGTGAGCAGGTAAATATCCTATGCGGTTAATGGCAAATGACATCATAAGTATTTGGCCAAAGCATTTAGAGCTAGTTGTATTTGATACACGAGATCTCGATCATCTCAGTTTGCATTAACAAATACATAGGGTCAAGTTACAATTGGGTTTGACATTACCGTGACCCTAATACTTGATCGGGACATATAATTGAAGGGTTTATATGTTTACGGTATTCACGACATAATATTTTGGAATGATCCTATTATTCGTTCTCAATTGGGTTACAGTGCGGGCCACTAGGCTGGCTAAATGTTACCCTCACTCTTGGTTCCTCTCATTGTTGACTGAGACAGCCTATGGAGTCGCGCACAAGGATAGTCGATGGATAATGTGAATTTATTATCTCTTCATTAATATTAGATATTGGATATCTAATTTGATTTATTTGATAACTTGTTGCAGTCTTGTGAATTGAAATTAATTACTGGTGGTTAATTTAATTCATAAATAATAGTGAAGTGTACTTAATGGACTAAACACGTGAGTGTCTGGTACACAAACCAAATGGCTCAGGTCGTTTTCTCTTTACCTAATATGGCCACCACTCTATCCCTCTTTTGTCATGGGGTCCCTTTTGTCTTGAAGTGATGTGAGATATGGGAGGATTTGTCTACACTTGATGACAAATTAAGATACGAAAGGTCTTATCTAATCTAATCTTTACATGAGTGATTTTAAGATAGAAAACCATATCTCCCAAACTTGCAAAATGTGGTGATGAGTCGTGAGCACAAAGAAGAAGGAGGTAAAATTCTTTGATCATTTTTCTTCATCTTAGAGAGGAGAAAAATCAAGAATAAATAAAGAGAAAAATCTAAAATAATTTCTAGCCGTGTTCTTGAAGAATGGATTGTTATCAAATTATTATGGTTGATTATCCAACGCGTAGTGTTGTAGAGACACTCGGCACTTTCGGTATTTAATATTCCACAAGTTCGTGCGAATTGGATTCGTGTTCATGTTCGTGATCAAGAAAAAATTATCGAAGGGGTACAGAGTGTATGATTTCTAAAATTTTATCATCATTAATTTATTTTTGTATAATGATGCTTGATCGATTCTCTTAGGGGTTCGGTTTTTATCCGATTAGACCGGTTTTATTTTTCCGCTACGTAACTCGATTTTGAATTATCAAATCCCAACAGACAGTCGGTCGTGGGCATAGTGTCGAGGCTACTGACATCGGATCACTTATATTGGAATTAGAATCCAGTTTTATTATCACTTTAGATGATGTACTAGTTTTGCCCAAGGGGTACAAAAATATTATATCAATTCTGGTCATGGACCGTAAGGGATATCACTTCTTTATTGGGCACGGGTCCTGTGAATTTATTGTAGAAATAAATTAGTTGGTAAAACTACATTACTAAATGGTTTATACCATTTGAATCTAAAGAATAAAACCACCATGAACACTATAACTAGGAAGCAAGTAGGGATGAAATAAACGAAGCACATAAGTGGAATCTTAGACGTGGTCATGTTGGTCAGACCAAGATTCCTAAAATGGAGAAAGATAGACTTATGGGTCTGTTGGGATTGGATCCCTATCCAACTTGTGAATCTTGCCTTCCAGGCAAAATGACTAAGTTACCTTTCACATGGACTTATGAAATAGCTACTGAAAATTTTTAATTAATCCATACCGATGTATGTGGCCCTTTTGAAGTGGCGCTAGATTGATTTCAGCATATCATTCATTACATTCACTGATGACCATACTAGATTTCCATTTTTGCACTTAATGAAACATAAATCCGAAGTGGCGAGTATATGAGTACCGATTTTTGTGAATTCTTCAAAGAACTGAGAATAGTGCATGTCACCGTTCACTCCACCACCTACTCCATAATTAAATGGTGTGTCAGAAAGAAGGAACTGAACCTTGTTTGACATGGTTCTCCACTTGATTAACTATACTGATCTATGATTTACCTGTGGGGTTATGCGCTCCTTACTGCTGCACATATCTTAAACGGGTCATCATATCAAAGCACTTATGCCGAACCGAGGTGGCGAGTATATGAGTACCGATTTTTATGAATTCTTAAAAGAACTGAGAATAGTGTCACCGTTCACTCCACCACCTACTCCATAATTAAATGGTGTGTCAGAAAGAAGGAACTGAACCTTGTTGGACATGGTTCTCCCGTTGCTTAACTATACTGATCTATGATTTGCCTATGGGGTTATGCGCTCCATACTGCTGCACATATCTTAAACATTCCTTCCAAATCCGTTCCTAAGACTCCACATGATATGTGAAAATGTAGGAAAACCAAGTCTTGATCATATTAGGATTTCGGGATGTCCTGCTTATGTTAAGAAGACTAAAGTAGATAAATTGGAAGCTAGGTCTGTGAAGGGTCGTTTTAGAGGATATCCAGGGGATTCCATGGGATATTTATTCGATATGCCTGAAGATCATAGGGTCATCGATGCTTTACAAGCACACTTCCTTGAATATGAGTTCATTCAGGAAGGAGGCAAAGATTGAAATATTTCTTTAGAAGAAATAAAAGAAACACCCAATGAGACACATGTACAAGATATTGGAACAAAACCTTCTGAAATATAAACATAACCTCGCAGGTCTAGTAGAGCTTCTCATTTACCTATGAGATATGGCTATCTGCATCAAGAGGAACTGGGTCCGCATGAGATGACAGAAAGTAGCCAAGATAATGATCCATCTGCTTATAACCAATCGACGGTTGATGTGGACTCCGCGAAATGGCAAGCGGCTATGGAAGCTAAGATAGACTCTATACATGCTAATCAGTTGGACTCTAGTGGGTTGTCCTAAGGGCATGGTGCCTATTGAGAATAAATGGATCTATAATAGAAAGACCGATGGAGATGTCAAAGTTGAAACCTATAAGGCCATGCCTGTGGCGAAGGGTTATTCCCAAAGAGAGGGAATCAATTACATTGTGACATTAAGTTAGTCATTAAGTAGTTCAATCCAATCTTCGATTGGTGGGATAAACCTCGAAGTACATCTTAGTGGGCAAGTAGCAGTCTCTACTGAATACCAAGATATGATTTTTTCGCCTGTAAGTGAGCAAGTAAATATCCAATGGGTTAATGGAAAATGAGATCATAAGTGTTTGGCTAAAGCATTTAGAGCTAGTTGTATTTGATACGAGAGCTCAATGATCTCTCTTTGCAGTAACAAATATACAGAGTCAAGTTATAATAAGTGACATCACCGTGACACTAATACTTGATTGGGACATATGATTGAAGGGTTTATATGTATATGGTATTCACGACATAATAGTTTTGAATAATCGGATCATTCATTCTCAGTTGAGTTATGATGCGGACCACTAGGCTGGCTAAGTGTTACCCATACTCCTTGGTTCCTCCCATTGCCGAATGACACGGACATATGGAGTCGCGTACTAGGATATTTGAAGGATAAATGTGTATTTAGTATCGCTTTATCAATATTGGATATTAGATATCTAATTTGATTTGCTGGATAAATCGATTACGCCTTATGAATTGAAATTAATTACTCGTGATTAATTTAATTTATAACTAATTATTTCTTGGAGAAATATAATAATAATATTATATTTGATATAATTAATTAATTATAAATACATCTGAGATAAAATGAAGTGTACTTAACGGACTAGGCATGCAAATATCCGGTACACGAACCGAGTGGCTCGGCTCGTTTTCTCACCATCATGTGGCCGCCCCCCTCTCATCTATTTTCCATGTGTTTTTCTTTTGTTTTGTTGTGATGTGGGGTGTGGTGTATTAATTTACACTTGTGGACAAAGTGATAGATATGTTGATCATATCATATCATTACATTGTGGTGTATAAATCAAAACATCTGCCACACCACCAAAAATAAGGCTTGGCCGTAGCATAAGGGTGAGAAGTGAGAAAAAAATTTACTTGATTTCTGTTCATCTTAGAGAGAAAGAAAGAAGAAGAGGAGAGAGAATTTTTTTAATATCAATTCCTATGGTATCTTACAGAATGAATTGATATTAATTTTTCCGATCAGTGACGTAGAGACACCCGACATCTTTGATATTTGATCATTCATCAAGTTTAGATGAATTAGATCATGTTAATGTTGGTGATACGAAAAAGGAAAGGAGGTTTTCGATGGTCGGGAACTATCAAAGCTAGGCTCGTCATCGTCAAGGAGAAATTATCAAAGGGTCTATGAGTGTATGACTCCTTTACCTCTGACTTTTAATTTTCATATATACATATATATGATGCTTAATCGATCCTCTTAGGGGTTCGGTTTTTATCCAGTTAGACCGATTTTATTATTCCTCTCCATAACTTTAATTTTTAATTACCGAATCCCAGCAAATAGAGGCAAAGTATTGTCCTGACCGGTCTGAGAAGGCTGCATTGTTGAGTTCTTCTTAGCTACGCCTCAAGATGTGCCCATATCGCATGTTATAGTCACGTATAATCAGCAACTGAGTTACGTTAAGGATAAAGTAAGGAGTGAAGTGGATAAAATATGCTACATTTATGTGCATATAAGCCCCGTGTTCATCAGAGTATGGCTCCACTCATGTGTAACACCTTGAAGGAGTAGCAGGATCGAGCTTTGGTAGTTGAGATGGTGATTTCTGTGATTGAGGCTAGTTTTCAATCCAAGAAGCAGAAAATCGTCGGGAGTTACTCAGGTAGCAAAGGTAGTTGGTTTCTGAGGTCTTAGTCTACTCATGCCTCCACAGGGAAATCATTTCTTCATGCCAGCAGTTCTTGAGGCAACCGTTTGGATCAGTCTTCTACTGATAGTGGCAGGAGTTATTTTAATTGTATTCGGCCTGACCATCTTATACGTGACTTCACACTACCACCAGTCACATGTTGCACATGTGGCCAGAGTGGCCTGTGAGACTGTTGCCAGGATCATTCTGACTCAACCTAGAGCTACACCACATAGGGAGTAGAGTGTTAACCAGAGAATGCCAGTTACTCAAACTCCATAGAGTTCGAATCGTGGTCGGGGTCAGCCAGACCACCGTGGTATATCTAGTTTGGGATCATCCCAATCCTATCTTTATTAGATGAGGTGCATATATGAGACAAACGCTCCAGCAGCAAGTGCCATTCAGATCCTTTCTCATCCAGTTTCGGTATTGTTTGATTTGTGTGCCACCCACTCTTTATTGAACTGGATTGTATTTGTTGTCTTGGTATTAAGTTTATTCAAGTGCGAACCATTTGTTGTGGATATTCCTAGTGGGGATCATATGGTTGGAAATCGGGAGGTCAGAGACTGTCCAGTAAAAATCAGGAATCAGAATTGACTCTCAAATCTCATTGTGGTGGATTTAAAGGGTGAGGACTTAATACTCTGGGATGATTGGTTGAATCGTCATGGTGCCCTAATAGACTATCGAACACGTACTATTTTAATAGTGGCTGAAGATGACACCGAGCATACTTTTGTGGGTCGTAAGTCGGGTAGATCAGGGAGTGTGATCCGCGCCATGAGAGCGGTGAAACTTCTAAATCATGATTGTGTCGGCTTCTGGTGTTATGCCATGAAGGCAGAGAATGGTGGAGCCGAGATGTCGTCGATTCTAGTCGTTAGTGAATATCCCAATGTGTTTTTGCATGACTTGCCGGGATTACCACCACAACGTAATGTTGAGTTTTCTATTGATCTAGAGCCACATGTGGCCCAAGTTCTTCGAGTACCATTTCGTATGGCACCGTTTGAGATGTTAGGGTTGAAGAAATAGTTGGAAGAATTGTTGGACAAAGGGTATATTCGACCGAGCGCATCACCTTGGAGCACTCCGGTCATATTTGTCAAGAATAAAGATGGATTGCTTCGTTTATATATTGATTACCTAGAGATAAACAAGCTAACCATCAAGAGTAGATACCCTTTAACGCGTATCATTGACTTGTTTGATTGGCTTCATAGAGGTCCAGTTATGTGTGTTAGAGAGTACTTCATCCTTGATTGGTGACATCAAGGCGGAACAGTTTGTGGATCCATTTTTGATTCAATTGATGGAGGATGTGTCTAGGGGTAAAGACCCTAGATTTATGGTTCAAGAGGATGGAGTCTTGAGATTTCGAGGTATACTATGTGTGCCTTGTGATGTTGAGTTGAGGTAAACAATTTAGAAAGAAGCTCTGCTGCACTATATTCCCTTCGTCCTGGTATGAGTAAAATGTACAATGATGTACATAGTAACTTTAAGTGGAGTAACATAAAGAAGGATGTCAGTGAATTTGTGTCGAAATGTCTGACCTCTCAATAGGTCAAAATAAAGCAGCAATGACCCGCGGGGTGATTGAGATCACTTCATATTCCTGCTTGAAAGTGGGAAGATATTTCTGTGAATCTTATCACCAGCATGCCGAGGATTCAGACCAAAATGAATATGATTCGGGTCATTATAGACCGACTAACCAAATTGGCTTATTTTATGGGTATTAAGGATACTTGGAGACTCGAGAGACTAGCACGATCATTTGTTATGGATATTATGAGATTGCACGGAACTTCTAAGAGCATTATTTCTGATCGAGTTGGCCAATTCGTATCACATTTCTGGTAGAATGTTCATCGAGCATTAGATACTGAGTTGAGATTCAGTATATCTTATCATCCTCAAACATACAGACAGTCATAGCGGACAAGTCAGACTTTTGAAGATATATTCAGAGCTTGTGCTCTAGACTGGAAGGAAGGCTGGGAGTCGCACTTACTGCTGATCGAGTTTACATACAACAATAGTTGGGACGCCTAGAATATGATGGCACCATTTGATGCTTTTTATGTAGGTCATATTATGTTAAGATGATGTATGTAAACCGATTGGTACTAAGCCGTATTTGCTAGTTGAAATAAAGAAAAGATCGTATGCTGATATACGTTGTTGCCCATTAGAATTTGAGGTCGGGAACCATGTTTTGCTGAATGTATCTCTGACTTGAGGAGTCTACCACTTTGGTCGGAAGCATAAACTTAGTCCGATATACATACGACTGTTTGAGATTTTAGAGGGAGTCGGAGATCTTGTGTACCGATTGAGTTTGCCGCTATCTTTGAGTCATGTGCATAACATATTTCATGTCTCCCAGTTAAGGAAGTACGTACCGAACACTATTGGTTTTGGAAAGATTGAGATGGGCCTCATCATCACCTTTGAGGAGAGATCGATTCAGATTCTAGAGCGCCGGGTCAAACAGCTTCGCCATAATACCACTCATTTGGTTAAAGTGCAATGTTTGAGACACAGAGTCGAAGAGACGACTTGGGAAACTGAAGATTAAGCACCCCAAACTGTTCATTCTTAAGTTTTGGGAAGAAACTTGTTTTTAGAGGGGAGAATGTAATATCTGTATTCTTTTCTATTTTCAGTCATTTCTATTTTTTGTACTTTTCTGCTTTTGGTAACTTACGTATAATTATTTTGACATTTTGTAACTATTTTGTTCTGCACATTTTTCCATCTGAATGAGTTTTGGGCCTATTTTACGGAAATCAATGTATTGAAGTAAGTTTTCCGCATTTGGGTTCGATTTTTATAAATCTTGTTCGAAACTGCAGTTTTATTGTTTGTACAAGTTCATGTAACTAATTTAAACATGTTATGAGCTCGAGTATTATTGTTCGATCTCGAGTTGTGATTTTCAAACATTTGGGCCGTTTTGTATTTTTCCAAAGTTTAGGTATGTGATCCTTGTATTCGCTTTTCTGTACCTTCGGGTGGTCGGAATTGGGTGTTTGCATAGTGCTTGAGTTTGTATGTTGATTCTCTTCATAAAAATTGTGTGTTTTGTTGGGAACCTTCGTCTTTTGCATCATCCAGTTCGTGTTTGGGTTGATCAGGCTACACAGCATAGCTACCGTGCCGAAGGCATATCGCGCTCTATGCAGTGTTATAGCGGGCACTAATATGCAGCATTAGTGCATGCTATCAAGGTAATTAGCGCACGCTCACAGGGTCGGACAGAGACCTCATACTTTGGGACTCGATAGTGCGTGCTATTAATGCCCTTAGCGCACGCTAACTATTTTAAGTATATATACGCGATCAGTAGACTTTTTCTATTTTTCTTCTTTTTATCTCACTGCGCGATAGTTAGGGTGATTTGGTCGATTTAGGGCATGAGGCTTGGCGATTCCACAATATCTTTCAGCTAGCTTGAGTTTCTTATGAAGATTAAATATCATTTAATATTTCCTTCGTCATCCTAATCTAGGTAAATCTCGTGGAACCCTAGTTTTTGGGATTTTAGGGGGTGTTCATATATTTTTATCTTCCTAATCCAATTTCGTCTAGATTGTTGATAGATTCATGATTATGTAATCATATTCCATTGGTTTTCTTAGAGTTTTTTGGATTATTTTCTGTAAATTTTAACTGTGAATCGATTTGGTCCTTTGTGTCGTTGTAGTGTCCAACTAAAGGGTTATGTGGGGAATTTCTCGGGTATTCCTAGTTATTCAGTTGTGTCGTTGATTGATATCGTTATGTACTAGGGTTGAGATATCGTGAAGAGCTTGGATCGAAATCATTTTCACTTCCTTTCCCCTTACGTGATATCAACAAAATCAAGTACTTAGATTACATTATGTTGTATTATGTGTTATTTCGATACCCTTGATGAATTATGGAAATGTTAAGTGTGTTTTTTAGTAGTTGGCCACCCACGAACTACTCTGACGGCCCCTATGGGATCTATGTTAAGGATCCAAGATAACGAACTGTTCCCACATGGGACGGCTGGATGGAGCCTCTGGGAATCGATGCTAATGAGCGTAGTCACGGGCTACCATGGTGGTGTATTTATTATGATGTAGTTTTAACGATAAACGCATATTTGACAATTTATGAATATTCCGGAATATTGATATGCTAATGTTAAAAAAATGAGAGAACTGGAGTTTAAAATATACATGAGTATAACGTTGAGTAATTTTATACTTGCACTAGCTATTCGAATGCTAACCCCTTGAATGGGGGAAATGCTTTTTATGCATTTCAGGTAATGATCAGTTCGAGGAGCAAGAACAGGGAACGCACGGCAAGGATGATCAATTGTGATGATGTTGGCTTAAGTGTGAACCATAGAGTCATGTTATGTCTTTGTCTTGTGTTGAGAGTTAATGTTTAAACAATTCGTTTCGAGTTATTGTGAAAAGTCCCTTACGTGGCCAATAATTTTACTTACCTCACTGTCTCACTTTATTTTTACTCAAATATATTGGCCGAGGCCACGGCCTAAATTTCATTACTAGATGTTTTACCTTTAAGTGGTATATCTGTGTATGTGATCTGTTAGCCTGGTAGACTTTTGTCACAAAGGCGGTGGCCCTATAGGGCCTTTAGGGGCCAAGGCCCCTGGGCTTTTTTATAAAAAAAATAGTAGAGCCTAGCCCGGTATAATTAAGTAAAGTACAGCCCACACAAGTTATAATCTCTTTTTGAAAAAAGAAGATGAAATTCTTTCCCACTCCAGCGCCTTCAGTGCGTGACCAGGAAGGAAGCATAACGACCATCGTCTTCATCCAGAACTGCAGCGGCCTCCAGCAGTCCAGCATAAAGAAGACGTCGATATCGATTAGGTTTTGCCCTCTACTCTTTCACTCTTTGTCTTTTTAATTTGGGATTCTTTTGTAGCCTGTCCTAGTATTTTTTTATGAAATTATTAATATTTTGATAGTTCAATTGATTTAAAATGTGATAAAATTGTTAATTTTGTTTGACATGTAGATGAAGAAAACTCAATCTATCATTCATGAGTTTTTTAAAAGAAACATGTTAGTTCTTCTTCTCAAGATGTCGAAGAGACAACAAATCTAGATGATAATACCCCGGCTTCACCTAGTGTCCGATTACCGAAAATCCTTGCAAAAAAGCTCAAATGAATAGTAATAATATTGATCTTAGTGCATTAGAACGAGATCCTCGCTTGCGTCATCAAGTTTATGATTATCCCGCCAATCAACAAGATACAATTCGACGAGCTTATATGAATCTTGGTCCTCTTCAACCAACACTTTCCGTCTTTCTAAATGACTAGTTGGTTTTGTATATCGAAAGAGAACTTGTTGAAAAGATTACTTTGGATGAAATTATAGAAGATTTCAAGGCCGCGAAGGATCGACGAGTTCCACTTTGATGAGCGATGTTTGGTATTTTTATATTTAACATCTAGCTTTAATGTTTTGTTATTTATAATTTTGGATGATATATCTTTTGTATTTTTAAAAATATATAAGATATTAACTTCGGCCCCCACGGTTGAGAGGCTTGTGATCCGCCCCTGCTTTTGTGTAAGGTTCTACATCATGTAACGACCCGTGAATTATTTGGGTGTTACAACTAGTGATATTGTGGTTCTAATATCTAAAATTAAAAATATTAATTTGACTATAAGATGTGAATTTGCCGATTAAGTAGTTAATATATAAATTTCAACTATAAGAATAAGCATACAGAGGGTTACGGAATAAAACAGGACATAACTAACGAAAATATGTGAAGTTTTACCATAACTGTAATTCACTTAATGTGACATATGATATAGATGTTTGTCTATTTGTGATATATAATGATTTGAAGAAAATTGTTTTTTAATAATTATATTAGTGTTGTAATTAATGTATTTATTAATGAATGACCTTTATACCCCCCGAAACCCTAGATGTGTACCTATAAATAAAGGCCTTTGGCCCTCATACGAATACACACATTATTCTTCTTCTCTTCCAATTTCTCTCTTTTTCTCTCAAGTTTACAACACGTTATCAGCACGATGAGTCTCTAATTGGTGGAGATTCAGAAAAATAATTCTGCATATCAAAACATCAATTTTATATCATATGAGTATCACCTAACCCAAGCTATCGAGATGCCGACCCGTTGCAGACGCACCATCATCCGGATCTGACCCGAGAAACAGCCCTGCGATACCGACCAGCCACCCCTGCGCCTCCATCCCCGTTCTACAGCGCACAGATCCGACGAAATTGGCGGTTTTTATCATCTGAGAAGCTCCCTATGAGGTATTCTTCTGTGTGTGTGAATATGTTTGTTACTAACAGAGAAGTCATGGAAAAAAAAAAGGAGGTCACGACATCTAACAAGAAAAAAAAAATGAAAAGCCATGAAAAAAAGGGGAAGGAAAATGAAGAACACTACGAGATCTAAAAAAAAAAAAATTTGTGTAAATTCCTGATGAAGAACACAAAATAATATTCCTGAAGAATATTATCTGGGCTCTTGAAGAAGCACTTTCTTTTTATTTATTTTATTTTGCACTATTTTGTTATCGTGTAATTTTATTTCTTAAAATTATTGCTCGTAAGTAAGACAATTAATTGCAATACTATTGACAAATATACTTGTTCTAATATTATTTCTTGATCTTGAATATCATAATATTTAATATTTGGGTCCCGAAGATTCAAAGGTCAATAGTAACCTGCAGTTTCCAACATTTTATATGCATTATTGATGCTCAAAAATTATCAAGAAGAGCAATCATCGTGTAGTAAGATTGAAGAATCGATATTAATCGAGTTATTTTGGTGTTTTTTGTATAGATTTGCTGTAGTTCAGTAAATCGAGTGTATAGCTCTCATCCGAACTCCGAATGAGGTGTTCTTGGATGATTTGGAAATCTAACAAAAGATTCTACGACTTTCATGTTTTGAGTTTTCTCAGATTCGGATAGTAGCGATGCTTAAATCGAGAATCAAGTGGCTGCTCCGAATTGAAGTTTGTGATCAATTGTTGTCCACTAAATTGATCGTATCTCAGTCATCCGAAGTCTGATTTAAACGTTTTAAGATGATTTAGAAATCTGAAAGATAAATCTACGACTTTCATGTTTTGACTTTTTTTAGATTCTGAATTATTCAAATAATATTCTTACAAAATTTGTACTCCCGAAGTGGTACAAATAACATGTTATCCGCTCCTCAAGTAGCCGATGATATTTCTATTAACTATATTGATACTTGCTGTTTCATTAGTAAAGCACATTAAGTTATATGTCAATTATGCACGTCTAGATAAGTAAATATGAGACCCGAAGTTTCATATGCTTTACAAACATTACGTGAATAAATTTGAAACCCGAAGTTTCATCTGTTACAAGTATCTCGCGAATAAATTCTGAAACCTGAAGTTTCAATATTAGTATGACCATGTGATATGTCAAATATTTAAAGATCTTTATACATAAACTTGTAGTTTCGCTTTCACATGATAAGAACCTAAAGTTCTACATAATATTCACCATTTAAATATGAACATAGTTTAATTGAAGGACACGACGTTCTTCTTAATAATGATTTGAAACCAGAAGTTTCATATCAAAATTCTTGAACTTAAAGTTGAGAAGTATCGAATATTATATTATTGAAACTCGAAGTTTCATAACGAAACTATATTACAAATTAGAAGCATAACATTATGTTTCAACTATTAACTCGAAGTAGCACGATTGATATATGGTTACGATTTATCATAATCATAAAGATTACACATCGTTGCTCCCGAAGTAGCACGATTATCTTGAGCTTTTTCACATATTTATTCACGACAGTTCTACCTCATATTATCTAATTCTTTTTAGATCTATGGTTCTACCTTCTCCATTCTTTTGGTGGATCGACTTCCTAGAGGTATGAAGCTATAGATTTAAATTTGATATTGTATTAACATTATTATCGATCGAAAGTTACGAAAATTGAAAGAATTTTTCAAAAATAACTTTTGATGATATTTTGATTGAATAATTGTGGATTAAGACATCTTTATACAATTTAAAATATGATATGAATATTTTGGTTCAGTGCTTGAACAATTATCTATGAATGACTTAAAATATGACAGATTCAATTGATTCATTTTCTTATGATTCTACTATTAAGGTATGTTGTGTCATAATTAAAAAAAAAAATCAATGGATATAAAAACTATTGTTAATAATATATACATTTCATAAACTGCAAATCATGATATTAAAATAGAAGTATTTTGTTACTTGTGCAGAAATTGTGATTTGCTCAATTGCATCGACATGTTTTGATTATTATAAATTTTTTATAATGCATGTCTTTCTGTTGCTATATGATTTAATTATGCAATCGATTATATTGCACTAATTTTGTAGTTTCTAGAAGAAACATAAATTACAATATTCTTAATAATCTTGAAGATTATTAATAAATAAATAGTTGATGTTCTTAATGAACACATCAATATCTTATCATACGAAAAACAATGTGTTTATGATGAACACATTAAATAAGTTATTTAATATTCTTGAAGAATATTAAATATTGGGGTTGCAATTTTTTGATCTTTACTTTGAGCATTTGTACTCCTTCTCGTTATTAAATTATTTTTACAATTATCATTATATTGATTTAAATTGTTGCTCCTGAAGTAACACAATGAATATTCTTGATGAATATTACAAATTCTTGAAGAATAATTCATATTGTAGGTGATATATGTTTATCCCTCTAACTAGTTTCTTGAAGAAACACAAATTTGCAATCTCAATAATCTTGAAGATAATTAAAAATAAATAGTTCCTGAAGAACAACACAACGATATCTCATCATAATTTTATAATAAGTTTATGATGATCACGTTAAATAAATTTAGTATTCCTGAAGAATATTAAAATTTTGAGATTGCATTTTTCTATGCTTTATTTCGAGCATTGTTATCTTCTATTCTCATTATTTAATTATTTTAATCATTATCCTTATATTATTTTAATGTTTTAGGCGATATGTTTATCTCCAATGAAAAAAAAATGCAATATGTCATATTAACATTGATTTGATCAATCTTATTTGTGGAATGATATTGAAATTGATTTGCAATATCTTATTAAAACAATCCCTGAAGGATTGGTAGAATTCAAATAATAATATTCTTGTTATTATCTCTCGAAGAGCTTCATTAATCCTTCGACGAGAATCAAACTAGTTATATATTGATTCTACAATGAGTATCAAATAATTACATGATGTATTTTGCATCCAATGACCATGTTGCGATGAATTTATAATTCAAGGATCCAAATTATTACCAAGGCATGAATATTTGGATCAATATGTAATTAGTGCGTGATTAAAATACCTCCGGAAGAGGATTTCTCATATGATAATTTCACGTATCTATATGGGCTACATGAAAAATACATGTATACTTTGTCAAAATGCATATTTAGAGCCTAAAATTGGGGTCAATTGATCATTTGATACGCTGATTTTATAATCCAACTCAATATTCCCGACATTAGGGGGAGATATGAAATATAAATAAGAGAAAGTCGGAAAATTCTCGTTGGGTTGGATATTTAAATTTACGCACTATGAACTCGAAGTTCAACAAGTTATGATTGCCAGAGGAGTGATGAAATCTCATATACCAGTTGTATATGTACTATAAAGAATTAAAGTCGAATGTGAACGAAATATATTTGTTGATACTCCTCGACGCCAGAAGCGTGAGAGACATATTCTTTATTGGTATTAAAGATAAAATCCGCGGAATACAAATTTATTAAACTAATAACATTACTTCAAAAAACCTCCTGAAGAGGATCATCTCGAAGACGAGAATCCCAATACCTTAATTTGCACGTGCACTAAATAATTATAATATTGGGATTATGGGACGACCAAATCAAATGTTATGGGATGAATATTTGATTTTGTTGAAGTTGTCATTGACTTTGTGAATATGGGAGAATTGTTTATAAGAATGATAGTTGTCGACAACACTTTGTGTCTCAACAATTGCTAGTGGAGTGCCTGAAGCACTAAATAAAATATAAGCAATTGAGAGAAAGCTTAACTCGCAAAATAAAATAAAGTGGTGAAAGATAAGCGAGATTAGCATATCAAGGGTTTAAGCGCATACCCAAAACATATTCTCCCGTTGGCACTAAATTTCGTCATTTAATATACATATGACAATTATTATGAATATAGATATTCAATTAGTGATGTCATCACCACATTTTTCTATGGGTCATTGGACGCGAATATCTATATGAAAGTCTCTGACGGACTTGAGGTTCCTAAAGTAATAGGAACGTGAAATTCGCAATATGTACTATTTTGAGTTATAAATATTTATACATTTTGAAATAGTCTAGTGGATCAACCGACTAAGTGAATTCCTCCTGAAGAGGATATATGTGAATTATTTGAACTCGTGTCTAAAGACAAGTTCAAAATGAAAAACTTAGATAAAACTAAGTATTAGTATTGTCTCGGCTTGTAGATCGAGCATATATGATGGAAAGTTTTTATACATTTAGCTGCCTAAAGGTTGTCTTACCACTTGATGTGGATACCGACTCATATAGATCTCAAGAAAATATCAAAGATATAAGAGGACCAGAAGTTCCGTACTTGTATGCTATTGAAGCATTACATTATCAGGCCTGATATACAATTTGAAGTTAACATGCTAGCAAAATTTAATATTTCTCCAAGAAGGAGAATGTGGAATGGTATTAACCATAGTGGTCTATTACATGAAAGAGATCGAGATTCAATATTGGTGGCTATTAGGGTATTATGATCTCATATTTATTCTCATATTGCCTATTTATTTTGATGAGAAATATTCTCCATTTATGTATTGCATATAATGTTTGGGCAAGTAAGATGAAATTTATTTCCACATGAGCTTCAGAAGAGCAATAATGATAATCTAGCAGACTTATTCACTAAATCTCTCCATGTCTGAAAATTATATTCATGGTATTGGAGTACAAGATTGTTATCTTGAGGGGGAGAAGTGATAACTTTTAAATCAGTTTGAAGATTATGTCGACCCTGAAGGTCAAAAGGTCCTGAAGACCAAATGGTTGTACTCTTTTTCCCTTTCTAAGTTTTTTCCCACCGGGTTTTCTTAGTTAAGGTTTTTAACGAGGCAACCAATGCAACACATGAGCAAATTCATACTATGTACTCTTTTTCTCTATCGGTTTTTTTCCACAGGGTTTTTCCGAAGGAGTTGATGAGGCATGAACATCATAATATTCAAGAGGAAATATTGTATGAAGACGATGTCACTTGTATCTCAAAAGGTAGATACATCAATATTCACTTAAGTGATTAGTCAGCGAACTTATTCAAAAAGGCGTTGCCGACATCAACATTCAGAAGACTAGTATACAAGATCGGAATGCGTCAACTCAAAGATCTTATGAAATCGATTTCAGGGGGAGTAGCTGTACTCTTTTTCCTTCGATCGGGTTTTTTCCCAGGTTTTCCGACAAGGTTTTAATGAGGCGGCGTATTAAAAGGTCATTCGAGAAGTGTTGTAATTAATGTATTTATTAATGAATGACCTTTATCTGCAAACCCTAGATGTGTACCTATAAATAAAGCGCTTTACTCATAAAATCTACACATTATTAACCTTCTTCCAATTTCTCTCTTTTTCTCTCAAGTTTACAACAATTAGAAATTTATAATGAGCCTTTAAAGACTAAAGTTATGTGTCATTATTATTTTGGTATAAATTCGTTATCATTTGCACCAACCAATTATCAACAGTACCAAACTAGTTGGTATACCAATTTCAATAGTTGGGAAAGTTAATGATTTTCTCATACCATCTTATATTGGACGAGCAATTTTCTTTTTGAATTTTCCACCTTTTTAATAAAAAAAAGCCAAAACGACGTCGTTTTAATCAAGACGATGTTAAAACGACGTCGTTTTGGTCAAAACGACGTCGTGGTACCATTTATTTTTTTTTGTTCGAAAAATTTCTGGTGATGTACGTGCACCACCGGGCTTAAGGTAGATCTGTCCCTGTTTGACGGGCAAGTAGTCATGAGGTCAATTTTCCATTGGAACTTGAGCAAGTAGTCATGAGGTCATTTATGATCTTTGGGAGGTTCGTGATTCATGTTCCACATTCATCTCTTTGATAATTGTAAACTGCTTGGCTAACTTTTTCCTGAGTAGTTATTCAGTTTGCATACCTATAATACTCTATAAGTCTCTTTGTGGTGAAAAAATATCTAAACATCACAATACTTTGTTTAAAAAAGATATTAGAATTCAATCTTTTTTGTGTTTAATCCAGCAATAATAATTTTTTTTTAATTCAGTTAAGATAATGGTTTTTAATGAGAATTTGATTGGCACCTGTTTTGTTGTGGTGGTTGTTTAAAGGATGAATCATTATTTGTATATTTGTAATAAGATGTTACTTTTTTAAAGTTAATATAGATTCAAGGATAAATGGATGCATATATGTTTTAAGGTTAATATAGATTCAAGGATAAATAGATGCATATATGTTTTAAACCGTGCAGAACATGTATGTTCAAAACATACATGTATGTTTTTTAAAGGCGTGCACATTTGTTTTATGTGTTTTTTAGTTGGTATAAATTTTTTTATGGTTTTTTCAAAGCGTACATGTATGTTTTTGGAAGGCGTACATACATGTTTTATGGTTAATATATAAAATGAATGAAATCGTACATATGTGTTTTTATAGTTGGTATGAAATTCATGAAAGAGTGTGCATATGTGTTTTATGATTGATATAAAATTAAAAAAAAATATGTATATATATTTTAAATTGTGCCTATGCATCTTATATATACGTGTCGAATTCTGGTATCATTGTACTTTTCTGTTAAATTTCATTTTCGTCAGCTATATATCTACTACCTATTGTGATTTGTATGCGGTTTGCTTGCTTTTAAATTGTCTTTCTCATTCTCATCATATTTTCATTTTTGTCTTCACTACCTCATCTTATTTTTCGTAGTGCGTTTGTGTTCTGTGTTGGTCGATGTCGCGCTGTTTGCGGGTTGGTAGTTGGAATTTGGGTACCTTGTCGGGTAAGCTTTTAGAGCTTGTGGATGTTTTGGGTAAGAGAAGGATTGATGTGGCTTGTATTCAGGAGACTAGGTGGAAGGGGGCGCAGTCCAGGGAGGTGAACGGTTTTAAATTGTGGTATTTAGGCATTGCTAACTCGAGCAATGGTGTGGGCATTCTTTTGTCTAAGGAGCTTAAGGACAACGTCGTGGAAGTGAAGAGATGTAATGATAGGATTATGTCTTTTAGAGTGGTGGTTGGGGAGAAGATGGTTAACGTGGTATGTGCGTATGCCCCTCATGTTGGTTTAGGTGTGCTTGATAAGGAAGCCTTTTGGGTCTGTTTAGATGAGTTGGTCGGGTGTATTTCGGACGATCAATTTATTATTTTGGGGGGCGATTTCAATGGGCACATTGGTGAGGGGGTGGATGGATATCATAGTGCGCATGGGGTTTCGGCTTCGGAGTTAGGAATGCAGGAGGTTCCGCACTGTTGGAGTTTGCCATTGCGCATGAGTTGGTTATTGCTAACTCTGTTTTCCAGAAGAGAGCTGAGCACCTCATCACCTTCAGTAGTGGGGGGCACAACACGCAAATTGACTACCTTTTGTTGTGCAGTCGTGATGCTAGGGCGTGCGTGGACTGCAAGGTGTTCCGGAGCGAGGCATCTGCTTCTCAACACCGGCTGCTGGGCTAGAGTAGCTAGACCTAGGATTCTCTGGAAGGATCTGAAGGGTGAGAAGGCGACAGTATTCAAGGAGTCTCTGACCCGCGAAGGAGGTTTTTTGCGTGGGGGCGATGCTAACCTTATGTGGACCAGCATGGCCAATGCTATTAGGAGAGTGGGCGAGAAGGTGGTAGGGGTTTCTTCGGGCAGGTCTAGTGGACCTAAGGAGGCATGTTGGTGGAATGAGGAGGTCCAGAACAAGGTTAAGGCAAAACAAACGCTATTTAAGGAGCTTTTGTCGGTTAGTGCTGGGGAGGAGAGAATCTTGAAGATTGTAGCGTGCAAGGTGGCGAAAAGAGAGGCTAAGAAGGCAGTGGCTAAGGCTAAATGTGAGGCTTACGAGGAGATGTACAAGCGCTTAGACAGCAAAGAAGGAGCGAATGCTATTTTTAAACTAGCGAAAGCTAGGGAAAGAGGGTGGCGCGACCTCGGTCCCGTTAAGTTTATTAAGGATGATTTGGGCCAAGTGTTAGTGAACGATGTGGCTATTAAGGAGCGGTAGAATAGGTATTTTTTCGAACTTTTCAATGAGGCTAGAGGTAGTGACTCGGTGGTGCAAGGAGTTAGTCTATCCTCTGCTCGTTTGTTTAGTTCTTGTGAGAGCATCAGCAAGGAGGAAGTAAAGGGTGCCCTAAGGAAAATGGGTAGAGCTAAGGCTGTAGGTCCGGATCAGATCCCTATTGAGGTGTGGCTTTCTCTGGGGGAAGTCGGAGTTCAGTGGTTAGCAGAGCTGTTCAACATCCTCCTCAGAGGTTATAAGATGCCGACAAAGTGGAGGCATAGTATTGTCGTGCCATTTTTCAAGAACAAAGGCGATGCTCAGAATTGTAGTAACTATAGGGGTATTAAACTCCTCAGTCATACTATGAAACTTTGGGAAAGAGTGGTGGAATGCAGGGTTAGAAGAGAAGTTGAGATCTCAGAGAACCAATTTGGCTTCATACCGGGGAGGTCCATGACTGAGGCCATTCATCTCGTCAGACGCCTTATGGAGAAGTTTAGAGAGCGGCGTAAGGACCTCCATATGGTGTTCATAGATCTAGAGAAAGTTTATGATATCATTCTGCGCGATGTTATTTGGAGGAGCCTAGTAGAGAGGAGGGTGTCGTTGCCGTTCGTTATGGCGATCCAAGACATGTACTCCCAAGCTAGGACGTGCGTTAGGACCCCAGTTGGTGACACCCAGTATTTTCCGGTTGAGATAGGGCTACACCAGGGGTCGGTGCTAAGCCCTCTTCTCTTCGCTCTAATCCTTGACGTCATTTCGCGAGGGATTCAAGATGGCATCCCGTGGTGCATGCTTTTTGCTGACGACATTGTGTTAGTGGCGGAGTCGAGGAGGGAGGTGAACTCGAAGTTGGATCTTTGGAGGGCTAAGTTAGAATCCCAGGGCTTGCGTGTGAGCCGGTCTAAGACCGAGTATCTCTGGTGTAACTTTAGTGGTGAGGCCAACGAGAAAGATGTAGAGGTAATGATTGCGGATCAGATCATACCCCGTACGGAAAAGTTCACGTATTTGGGTTCGATCATTCAGAAGGAAGGTGAGTGTGAAGATGATGTCACGCATCGCATCAAGGCGGGGTGGCTAAGGTGGAGAGCAGCGACAGGGGTCCTGTGCGACAAGAAAGTCCCTTTAAAGTTGAAGGGTAAATTCTATAGAGCGGCAATCCGACCTGCAATGTTGTATGGCTCCGAATATTGGGCGATGAAGAAGTCGCTTGAGAGCAAGTTGGAAGTGGCTGAAATGAGAATGTTACGTTGGTCGTGTGGTCGCTCAATGTTAGATAGAATAGCGAATGGGGTTTTCAGGAACGCGCTGGAAGTGGCGCCCATCTCAGCGAAAGTTAGGGAAGGGAGATTGAGATGGTTTGGCCACGTCCACAGGAGGCAGGCGTCTACTCCAGTGAGGAGGGTCGGGAGTTTATTGGTTGTCGGGGAGAGGAGGAGAGGCAGACCGAGGAGGACGTGGGAGGAGCAGCTGATATTAGATTTGAAGGCCTTAAATCTTTCCGAGACCATGACGGTTGATAGGTGCGCTTGGAGGCGCCAGATGTCTTTGCGTGTGGTGTATTTTTGACAGGAAGCTGTGCGCAGAGTCAACCTCTCTTTTGTTAGAGCAGCGTTCATCGGGAGTGAAGTAGCCAAATTCCGCTTAGGTAATTCCCATGTGGATTAAACCATGAGCTCAGGTATGGTCTCGAGATTTTTCGAATCATATGTTTTCCTTTGTATTTATCACACAAGATTCTGTTGTGCACTAAGCTGGGGGTCTTCACGGAAACAGCCTCCCTACCGTAATAAGTAGGGACATGGTCTGCGTATATCTTACCCTTCCCAGACCCTGCTCTGAGCGGGATATACTGGGTATGTTTGGTTTGGTTTGTTTTGGTTTCATCTTTATATTGGTTTGTACATGGTATTCCGAAAAAATATGGTATATCCACTATTATCACCCCTACTAAAAGTATGTATAAGATAAAATGAGAGATTAGTTTCCCTAATGGATGAAGATAGAATTGTTGGAATATTTATTCCACATATTATTTAATTTATGTTTTGATGATTAAAGTTGCTAAACTACAAAACAACATCGAGGCGAAGCAAAACGGCGAAGCAGACGAAGACGCAAAAATTGCAATCTGGACTGCATTAGCGCACGCTAAGGGACATATGTTAGCGCACGCTAACGAGGAGTCAGCTGCATTCCAGCCTAGTATCGAAGTAAGCTGCAGTGAAGTCAGCAGATGGATAGCGCACGCTACACTCTATTATTAGCGCACGCTACCCTCTATTATTAACGCACGCTATCGAGCCATGTTACTGTTGTGGAAGATATTCAAACACATAATGACGTATGCAATGAAGTCATCATTAGCGCACGCTACAAAGGATGATTAGCGCACGCTAAGATGTTTGAATCTAGTCAATCCGAACGTTGGGAAAAGCAGGTCAAAGTCAGCATATCAAACGGTCACTTTGACAATCCATGCAACGGATATATTGGATTAGCGCACGCTACAAAGGAAGTGGTAGCGCACGCTAATCGTTAAGGCGAGCTACCGGTGAAATATAAAGTGATTAACGACGCTACATGAAAGCCTTTACGTACGCTAGAGCAAAAATGTGCGATAGCGCACGCTAAGAAGGAAGGCTAGCGCACGCTAGCTAGTCAACCGGGCAAGAACGGCTAGTAAGGAGGAAGAAGGCTATAAATACCAAGGAGTTGGTATTATTCCATACAACAACATTGAGCAAAGCATACATACGTGTTATATCATTGTAAACATTATAGTTGTTGTTCTTGAGCTTAATTAAGAGTGATTGAGTGTTATACACAAGATCATACACGAGCGATAAAAAGAAAAGATACGATTTGATTCGGTGTTATTAGGATCAAGGATCCGGCATTGTTAGAATCACAATCGCTATCTTAGTGAGGTTTATCTAGTACCGATAGAAAGCTAGAGTGGTTGATTCCTTATCCAATAGAAAAGGAAAAACGGTTTTACTCGGACCGATAGAAGACGAGCTTGTAACGGTAATCCCTCGACCGATAGAAGAGAGGCGTAGAGGTTTTGATCTTAAGCCTAAGGAAAAAGATACATCGAGAGAGGACGTAGGCTTCATTAATAGCCGAACCTCTATAAATCCTCGTGTCCTTTATTTTCCGCAATTTATTTTCGCTTCCGCGTAAAACGGCGCAAATATCCGATTTGGTACCCAACAATTGGTATCGGAGCGGTACTCCAATACGCGGCTTAGCATCCGAGGAGAAGATCCAAAATGGCGTTTCAAATGGGTCCCGTCGAAGGCCTTGCTCTCAACCGACCACCATTTTTTGATGGCTCAAACTTCATGACGTGGAAGAAGAAGATGTCTATATTCATCCGAGCATATGACATCGAGCTTTGGAAGGTGATTTGTCTTGGTCCGAAAATTCCAACAAATTCCAACGGTACGCTCAAAACCTTCGAAGAATATGACGATTCCGATTGGAAAAACGACCACTACAATTGTAAGGCAACTCAACTTCTCTATTGTGTCTTAAATCCGGAAGAACACAACCGGATATCATCGTGTGATAGTGCCAAAGAAATCTGGAAAATGCTTGAGGTAACACACGAAGGTACGTCTCAAGTTAAAGAGACGAAGATAAACATGCTCCTTCACGATTATGAATTATTCCAAATGAAGGACGATGAATCCATCTCGATTATGCTCGACCGATTTTCGGTCATCACTAATGGATTAGCATGTTTTGGAAAACCACTTTCGAGTAGTGAGAAAGTAAAGAAAATTCTCCGATCACTACCTCGAGAATGGGACGGTACGGTTACGGCAATAATGGAATCCAAAGATTTAAATACTCTCGATTTTAGTGCTCTCGTTGGTTCTATTATCAACTACGAGATTGTTCTAAAATCTTGAAATGCCAAACCAAAACCGAAGGAGAGGTCGATAGCCTTCAAGGCTAAAATGTCGAAAAAGAAAGAAGAAACCCCGGTGGACGAAAGCGACGAAGAAATGGCATATTATGCCAAAAATATTAATAAGTTCCAACACTTATTAAACCGGAGGAAGAAGGACATTCAAGCGGGCGAACCTAAGAAATTCGACAACACTTGTCGATTATGTGGTAAACCAGGCCACTTTGCTAAGAACTGTCGAGTAAAGCAAAAGGAGGTTCTAATCGCAACATGGAGCGACGAAGATCCCGATGAAGATTTTCTTGAACAAAATAATCTCGCGCTCATGGCCCGGAGTTCATTCGACGATAGCGACGTCGAAAGCCAAGTAAGTAACTCCTACGACGAACTTTTTGAAGCATTCGAGTTACTACATACGGACTATCAAAATGCTTTAAATGAAATTAAGTCCCTCAAGTCTAAATATAAAACTTTGGAAATTGAAAATTCCAAAATACTTGAAAAAGGGAAATTTGTCGAAATTGATCATTCGAAATGCCTTGAAAATGAAAATATTTTAAAAAATGATCTTTTAAAAGTTCAAGATGAACTAAAAATTTTGACAAAGAAATTCTCGTGCGGCAACGATAAATTTGAACAAATGTTATGTGTTCAAAAATATACTCTAAATAAAGAGGGGTTAGGATTCAAATCACGTTCGAAAAATGAATCCGTCAATTTCAAAATACCCCGATGTGAAAAATGTTTGAAAATTGGGCATCACATTTCAAATTGCAAAAGCCCAAGACGGACGATAAAAACTAAAAGGATTTGGGTTCCTAAAGGAACAAACGTTTCAAACATAGTCTATGTTTCAAAAGAAAAACCAACTATCGGTTGGACCCCCAAAAATAAATTTTGACAAATGATATTTTACAAAGGGGGAGAAGGAAATAATATTTTCAGGGGGAGCTTATACCCTTATTAACGCATAAATTGGTATCATGCATATTTATATTTCATTTGGTATCCTTTATATTTTTTTTTACTTTTTGATGAAAACAAAAAGGGGGAGAAAGATATGAATTGAGATAAAAATGAGAAGGAGATGAAGAGGAGATAAAAATGAGAAAAATCGAAGAAGTCGAAAAGAAAAGAAAAGCATACAAATAGGGGGAGTTGAAAAAATTGAAAAACAAAAAACGACGGAGTTGAAAAATGAAGAAGTCGAAAAAGAAGAAAAAGAAAAGAAATGGAGAAACTAACGAAACGATCAAAGCCGAAAACTTTGATTCGTAGAAATATATATATTATTTTTTACAGATTATCCAATTCAAGAGTTGTTTTGTAATCATCAAAAAGGGGGAGATTGTTGGAATATTTATTCCACACATTATTTAATTTATGTTTTGATGATTAAAGTTGCTAAACTACAAAACAACATCGAGGCGAAGCAAAACGGCGAAGCAGACGAAGACGCAAAAATTGCAATCTGGACTGCATTAGCGCACGCTAAGGGACATATGTTAGCGCACGCTAACGAGGAGTCAGCTGCATTCCAGCCTAGTATCGAAGTAAGATGCAGTGAAGTCAGCAGATGGATAGCGCACGCTACACTCTATTATTAGCGCACGCTACCCTCTATTATTAACGCACGCTATCGAGCCATGTTACTGTTGTGGAAGATATTCAAACACAGAATGACGTATGCAATGAAGTCATCATTAGCGCACGCTACAAAGGATGATTAGCGCACGCTAAGATGTTTGAATCTAGTCAATCCGAACGTTGGGAAAAGCAGGTCAAAGTCAGCATATCAAACGGTCACTTTGACAATCCATGCAACGGATATATTGGATTAGCGCACGCTACAAAGGAAGTGGTAGCGCACGCTAATCTGTAAGGCGTAGCTACCGGATGAAATATAAAGTGATTAACGACGCTACATGAAAGCCTTTACGTACGCTAGAGCAAAATGTGCGATAGCGCACGCTAAGAAGGAAGGCTAGCGCACGCTAGCTAGTCAACCGGGCAAAGAACGGCTAGTAAGGAGGAAGAAGGCTATAAATACCAAGGAGTTGGTATTATTCCATACAACAACATTGAGCAAAGCATACATACGTGTTATATCATTGTAAACATTATAGTTGTTGTTCTTGAGCTTAATTAAGAGTGATTGAGTGTTATACACAAGATCATACACGAGCGATAAAAAGAAAAGATACGATTTGATTCGGTGTTATTAGGATCAAGGATCCGGCATTGTTAGAATCACAATCGCTATCTTAGTGAGGTTTATCTAGTACCGATAGAAAGCTAGAGTGGTTGATTCCTTATCTAATAGAAAAGAAAAAACGGTTTTACTCGGACCGATAGAAGACGAGCTTGTAACGGTAATCCCTCGACCGATAGAAGAGAGGCGTAGAGGTTTTGATCTTAAGCCTAAGGAAAAAGATACATCGAGAGAGGACGTAGGCTTCGTTAATAGCCGAACCTCTATAAATCCTCGTGTCCTTTATTTTCCGCAATTTATTTTCGCTTCCGCATAAAACGGCGCAAATATCCGATTTGGTACCCAACAAGAATTTATGTTTATATCAATTGGAGCTTAAACTACTACTGTTGTCCTAGTCGAAGTGCTACATTTCACCCAATAAATCGTCATTTTAGAAGTGTTACATTTAGTTAATATCATAAATAAAACACAGCGAAAGTGAAGTTGGAGAAATTTGATAAAAGCATTATACGCATCTACGAGTACAAAACCTATTTAGGCATGCTAATTAATGCACTATTAAGATTAATAAGTAATTTAAATATTGTTTGTTATTTATTAAATAGTATTGTTGGTAAAATCAATATCCTAATTTAGATCAAAAGATCATAGGATATTTACCTCTTGATGCATAGTGGTTGCTACCTTGATCTCTTCCCCAAAATCTTCTAGAGTATGATCTCGCCTTAATCCGTACGTTGTGTGGGCAACGAGCTACTGAATCTTGCATGGACTACAAAAGGAATCGATCAAATTTATATTCTTTCTTACAACTCTCGATTTTCTTTTTCTTCAAGTAATTCTGATTTATAGCAAGAAGTAAAGTGTATCTCGATTGTGGAATCAAAGACACAAGTCAAGATCCAAAATTAAACACTTGGAAGAAAAATCGAAATCCCTTGTGAACAACGAAGCGTACTGCTGAACCCCTCCCCTTAAGTCCTATTTTAGGCTTTGGAGTACTCTAGGGATCTTAAAGATGATTAGGGTTAGGGCTCCTAGTGTAACCCACTTTCCATATTAAGCCCTTCCTAATATGGTTGAATTCACTAATATCAATTCATTCCACTAAAGAATTAATATTTCACTTCAAACTCAAATCTCAATTTAAGAAATCAGGCTCCTTATTTAAATATATCATTTTCCGTGTTTAAAATATCTAATGCCCATTAATTAATTTAAGTTATTGATAGCTTTAATTAATTAATTTCGTATCCAAGAGTAGTACCACTGGAACCTTATTATTATATCGGATTTAAATCAACCTACATAGTTTAATATAATAATCATTATCGAGCTCCTGAAGGGAACATCATCAACCTCCACGAGTCGGGACACAATTTCTAGTTAAAATAATAATTGTCATATAAATAATACTATTGCCCAAGATACGAAGCACATTGAGTCAATCACTGTGACTTTCACCCATAGTAAATCAAAGCAACAAATATTACAAATACATAATTAAATATTATATACTTAGAATTAAGAAAAATATAATTATTTAATATTTACGGTCTTCTTACAGTCCGTACAAAAGACACTATCTCATTGCGATCCAGCTCAATGTATCCAAATACGCTAATACATGCTAATAGTCAAGACCAACTAATCTAAAGTATACATTACAACTTTTCATATAATTTATCTAGTAATTATATAGGTTGTGAACTATTATATTATTTTATAAGACACTGATAATGTGATCTTTCATGTGACACCAACACACCACATTATCTTCAATATAAAATAATTAAAAAATACATTTGCATAACCATAACGTGATTAATAAGTAAAATATGTGATTAAATATAATTAATATTCTCATTGGTACTTACAGGGAAATAAAGTAATACAAGCATAAAGTATGCTTTGCAGTATACAACCCTAACAATCTCCCACTTATACTCAAAGCATGATTTTAAGTATATTACTCTATTATATAGTCAATCATATATCCCACTTATACTCAAAACAATGCTTCCATACACCGTAATCCCATTCCTTCCGCATGTCTTTCAAAAACTTTTGAGGATAGGCCTTTCGTGAAAGGATCAATAAGATTATCTTCCGATGCAACCCTGGCTACAA
This sequence comes from Orobanche coerulescens, assembly GCA_033398695.1. NCBI lineage: Eukaryota > Viridiplantae > Streptophyta > Magnoliopsida > Lamiales > Orobanchaceae > Orobanche > Orobanche coerulescens. The sequence continues at coordinate 33,736,684 of CM065818.1, forward strand.
CTACGTCTCTTTTGTTTATGAAGTGTCGTATGATATGGTACTTGTGGTTGATATATTTACTTGCCTTTACGGATCGTGGTTCCCTCGAATTTGCAAATGCATCAGTATTATCACAATAAAGTGTAATACCCTTTGGCAAATCGAAAATCACATCTAAGTCCTTCAGGAAGTACTTGAGCCATACCGCCTCTTTGGCTGTCTCATAGGTTGCCACGTACTCGGCTTCCATAGTAGAGTCTGAGATGCATTTCTGATTCACACTCCTCCAACAAATGGCTACACCTCCCAAAGTAAACATATAACCTGAAGTAGATTTGGACTTTTCTTTGTCTCATGGAAAATCTATGTCAATATAACCCATTGGACATATGTCGTCTGATTGATATACTAGCATGTACTTCCTAGTCCTTTTCAGGTACTTGAGTATGTGCTTGACAACAATCCAGTGTCCTGGTCCTGGGTTCGACTAGTATCTAGCAGTCGTGCCTACGGCATGACAGATATATCGTCTAGTGCAAAGCATAACATACATGAGGCTTCCCACAGCTGACACATAAGGGATCAGCTTCATCTCATCTATCTCCTTTTGTGTCACGACACATGTCCTTAGATAGTTGAATTCTATGTATGTAAGGTAAAAAACCTTTCTTGGAATTCTCCATGCTAAACTGCTATAGTATTGTATCGATATAAGATGCCGGCACAACATCATTTTCTTCCCATCACGAAAGATCCTGATCCCTCCCTACTGTTGGAACATTTTGTTCCATACATAAATTAAAAGTGTTTTGATGATTAAAGTCGATAAACAAAACAAAATAACGAAGAGGTGAAGCAAAGAATCGAAGAAAATGAAGTTGCAAAAAGGCATTCTGGACATAGCTAACGTACGTAAACAAGAGTGCATAATGTACGTAAATGATTGAATATTACATACGTAACAGAGTGTTATTAACGTACATAACATGTTCAAACCAAGTGAACGTTGGAGGAGTCAAATTCAGAAAAGCATGCAACGGATATATGACGTCAGCAATGACATAAGACTTAACGTAAGTAATAGATGGTATGTTAACGTACGTAAACAAAATGACGAAACTCCCTGGACTGATTTGTGAAGAGGCTTACCTACGTAACCTGTCAAGGTTAACGTACGTAATCAAGCTTACGTACGTAATGTGGAGGAGATAGCATACGTAATGATGGATCTGGCAGCTAACGGCTAGTTTGATGATGGAGCCTATAAATACCATGTCTATGGTATTGTTTCATACACAACAACTTCAAGCATACGAGATAACCATCTGATATTTATATTGATATTATTGTTGTTGTAATATTGAGCTTACATTGAGTGATTGAGTGTTATACACAAAATCATACACGAGTGGTAAAAGAAAAGATACGATTGGATTCAGTGTTATTAGGATCAAGGATCCGGCATTATTAGAATCGCAATCGCTATCTAAGTGAGGTTTATCTAGTACCCATAGAAAGCTAGAGAGATTGATTCCTTGTCCTACGAAAAGGAAAACGGTTTAACTTAGACCGACACAAAGACAAGTACGAGTGGTTTATCACGGACCAATAGAAGACGTGATTGTAAACAGTTATCCCTCGACCAATAGAAGAGAGGTGCAGAGGTTTTTATCTTGAACCTATACAAAAAGATACCGAGAGAGGATGTAGGCTCGTTTATAGTCGAACCTCTATAAATCCGTGCGTCATTTAATTTCTGCATTTTATTTTACACTTCCGCAACATGGCACAATATCCGATCTTGTACCCAACAATTGGTATCGAAGCGGTACTCCAATACGCGGCTTAACATCCGAGGAGAAAAGATCCGAAGGCATTTCAATATGCTCCTGTCGAAGGCCTTGCTCTCAACCGACCACCATTCTTTGATGGCTCAAATTATTTGACATGGAAGAAAAAGATGTCGATCTTTATTCGTGCCTACGATATAGAGATTTGGAAGATTATTTGCTTAGCCTGAAAATTCCTCTCAAATCGGACAGTACGCTAAAATCTTTCGAAGAATACGACGATACCGATTGGAAAAATGACCATCTAAATTTTCAGGCTACTCAACTCTTATTTTGTGCCTTAAATCCGGAAGAGGTCAATCGAATCTCATCGTGTGAGAGTGCGAAAGAAATATGGAAAATTCTAGAAATCACACACGAAGGGACGACTCAAGTCAAGGAGACGAAAATCAATATGCTTCTCCATGACTACGAGTTGTTCATGATGAAAGGTGACAAGTCCATCACCAATATGCTCGACTGATTCTCGGTTATCACTAATGGACTTGCTTCGTTCGGAAAACCATTGTCTAGTAGTAAAAATGTCAAGAAAATATTACGATCACTACCTAGCGAATGGGACGGCACCGTGACCGCAATTATGGAATCTAAAGATCTCAACACGCTTGATTTTAGCGCCCTCGTTGGTTCGCTAATTAATTATGAGATCATGCTAAAATCACGAAGTGTCAAGCCGAAACTGGAGGAACGATTGTTAGCCATGAAGGCTAAGATATCGAGAAAGAAGAAGAAATCCCGATGGAAGAAAGCGACGAAGAAGCGGCATATTATGCCAAGAATATTAATAAATTCCAAACCTTATTAAACCGGAGGAAGAAGGATATCTCGAGCGAAACGAAGAAATTCGGCAACTCTTGTCATCTATGTGGAAAATCAGGCCACTTCGCTAAGCATTGCCGAGCTAAACCCAAGAAGGAGGTTCTCGTGGCAACTTGGAGCGATGAAGACGAAGACGACGAATTTATCAATCAAAATAATCTCGCTCTCATGGACCGGAGTTCGTTCGACGACAACAACGTCGAAATCCAAGTAAGTATATCCTCTCGTGACGAGTTATTTGATGCATTTGAGTTATTACATACGAATTTTCAAAATGCTTTGTCCGAGATAAAATCCTTGAAATCTAAAATTAAATCTTTGGAAATTGAAAATTCCAAAATTACCGAGAAGGGAAAATTTGTCAAAATCGATCATTCGAATTACATCGAAAATGAAAATATTTTGAAGGATGATCTTGCTAAAATTCAAATCGAGCTTAAATCTTTGACAAAGAAATTCTCGTGCGGAAACGAGAAATTTGAACAAATGCTTGGTGTTCAAAATTTTACTTTGAATAAAGAGGGGTTAGGATTCAAAACTCGTTCAAAAAACGAATCCGTTAATTTCAAAATACCCCATTGCGAAAAATGTTTAAAAATTGGGCATCATATTTCAAATTGTAAAAGCCCTAGACGAACGATTAAAATTAAGAAAATTTGGGTTCCTAAAGGAACAATTATTTCAAATATCGTTTACGTCTCGAAACAAAAACCAACTATCGGTTGGATCGCAAAAATTAATTTTGATATTTTACAAAGGGGGAGATAATACTTTCAGGGGGAGTATATTTTTTTTTGAAAAAGGGTATAAACTCCATCCTACTCATGCATTTATTTATCATAAATTAGTATCATGTATATTTTACATTTATTGCATATTTTTATTCAATTGGTATTTTATTGCACCTTTGATGAATACAAAAAGGGGAAGAGATAGGAGAATGGAGAAATAAGTCGAAAATGGGATTAACCTTGAAATGGGGAGAAAAATCAAAGAAAATCGAAAGCATACAAAAAGAATTGGAAAAACGAAGGAGTTGAAAAATAAAAAGGAGAAGCCGAAAATAACAGGAAAATAAAAATGAGAAGACGTCCAAAAAGACGATGAAAAATTTGAAAATGATAAAAGAAAAGGAGAAAAGAAAGAAGGAGTCGAAAAATAAATGGGAGAAGAACTAACGAAACGGACAAAGTCGAAAACTTTGGTCTGTACACATATACATATATTTGTATTTTTGCAGGTAAATCCCATTGACGAAGTTTTATTTTGTAATCATCAAAAAGGGGGAGATTGTTGGAACATTTTGTTCCATACATAAATTAAAAGTGTTTTGATGATTAAAGTCGATAAACAAAACAAAACAACGAAGAGGTGAAGCAAAGAATCGAAGAAAACGAAGTTGCAAAAAGGCATTCTGGACATAGATAACGTACGTAAACAAGAGTGCATAACGTACGTAAATGATTGAATATAATGTACGTAACAGAGTGTTATTAACGTACGTAACATGTTCAAACCAAGTGAACGTTGGAGGAGTCAAAGTCATAAAAGCATGCAATAGATATATGACGTCAGCAATGACATAAGACTTAACGTACGTAATAGATGGTATGTTAACGTACGTAACCAAAATGACGAAACTCCCTGGATGATTTGTGAAGAGGCTTATGTACGTAACCTGTCAAGGTTAACGTACGTAATCAAGCTTACATACGTAATGTGGAGGAGATATCGTACGTAATGATGGATCTGGCAGCTAACGGCTAGTTTGATGATGGAGCCTATAAATACCATGTCTATGGTATTGTTTCATACACAACAACTTCAAGCATACGAGATAACCATCTGATATTCATATTGATATTATTGTTGTTGTAATATTGAGCTTACATTGAGTGATTGAGTGTTATACACAAAATCATACACGAGTGGTAAAAGAAAATATACGATTGGATTCGGTGTTATTAGGATCAAGGATCCAGCATTATTAGAATCGTAATCGCTATCTAAGTGAGGTTTATCTAGTACTCATAGAAATCTAGAGAGGTTGATTCCTTGTCCTACGAAAAGAAAAACGGTTTAACTTGGACCGACACAAAGACAAGTACGAGTGGTTTATCACGGACCAATAGAAGACGTGATTATAAACGGTTATCCCTATACCGATAGAAGAGAGGTGTAGAGGTTTTTATCTTGAACCTATACAAAAAGATACCGAGAGAGGACGTAGGCTCGTTTATAGTCGAACCTCTATAAATCCGTGCGTCATTTAATTTCCGCATTTTATTTTACACTTCCGCAACAAGGCGCAATATCCGATCTTGTACCCAACACCTGCTTCTACCAAATCCTTCATATAGAACTGCTCAGACATGCATATCGTACTTCTAATAACTCTTTCATGGTGTTTCTAATCAGAAGATATCATCTACGTACTATACAAGAAACACCAACACGTCTCCATCACTTTTCTTATACACACAACTCTCACTCGGACATTGGACGAATACATATGACTGTACAACCTCGTCAAATCGAGTGTTCCATGATCTAGATACTTGGTTAAGTCCATAAATGGATCGCTTAAGCTTTCACACTAAGTGCTCTTCTCCTTCAGCAATGAATCCTTCTGGTTGGCACATGTAGATTTCCTTGTCTAGACTTCCATTCAAGAATGCAGTCTTGACATCCATTTGCCAAATCTCTAGATCTAAATGTGCAGCTATACCTAAAAGAGTCCAGATTGACTTAAGCATGGCTACTGGCGAAAAGGTTTCATCGTAATCGATGCCCTCATTCTGAGTGTAACCTTTTGCTACAAGTCTCGCTTTGAAGGGTTCAATATTCCCGTCACCTTACTTCTTTCTCTTGTAGGCCCACTTACTCATAATGGCTTGTATCCCATCACATAGTTTTACTAGCTCCCATACTTGATTGGAATCCATAGATCCCATTTCTGATTCCATTGCTACTTTCCACGAGTCAACATCTTTCTTGGATTGCCTCCTTGTAAGTCCAGGAATCCGATTCAGCTTTGCCAAGGATTGAGTCCGAAGACTGCCCCACGCCTATGAATTGTTCTGGTTGACGAACAAACCTCCCACTACGATGAGGCAAATCCTCGGTTAGTGTAAAAGTCTCAAAAGTGATACATGGTGCAGTGCTAGTTGGTGCTTGTACGATTGGTATAGACGGAGTCTCGCCCCTTAACTCTTCTAGAATTATTTCTCTCATGGGCTTGTGAATAATCACATACTCCTCTTCCAGGAATCGGGCATTATTGCTAACAATGACATTCTGATCCTGGGGACTATCGAACAAGCCACCCTTCGTTCCCTTGGGGTATCTTACAAACACTCGTACCTCTGTACGAGATGCCAACTTATCAGCATCCTTATTCAACATATGTACTGAAGTACGCCAAATCCAAACATGTCCTATATTAGGATTTCCCCCACTCCACAGTTCTGTGATTGATTTTGGAATTAATTTCGAAGGCACCATGTTTAAAATATATGCCGTTGTTTCCAAGGCGTACCCCCATAACAAAATAGGTGGATCTGAGTAATTAATCATTGACCTAACCATTTCTAGATGAGTTCTGTTTCTTCTCTAGCAACACCATTTTGTTGTGGAGTTCCTGGCGCAGTGAGCTGGGACGAAATCCCCTCATTTGCCAAGAAATCCAAAAATTCTCTAAGGTATTCGCCACCATGATCATATCGTAGTGACTTGATACTCTTTCCATGACGATTATCCATTTCAGCCTTGAAATCTCTGAACTTCTCAAAGGCTTCATACTTACATCACATCAAATAGATGTATCCATATCTCGAACAATCATCTATAAACGTGATGAAGTATTCAAAACCACCCATATCCTGGATGTTCATTGAACCACATACATCCGTCTGAATCGATTCTAACACGTTCTGAGCATGGTTGCCCTTGCTTTTAAAAACCCTTTTGTTCATTTTACCTTCCAGACAGAATTCACAAACTGGAAATAACTCAACTTGGAGATCATCCAATGGGCCATCGTCTACTAATCTTTAAATTCTTCTAAGGTTTACATGACCTAACCGTAGAAGCCACATATATGTTTGGCTTATGCTTGAAGGTTCTTTTCTCTTTTTAGGTTTAGACAAAAATTTAAGCGAATTATGTTTATACATGGGAGTTTTTACAGTATTAATGACATACAGTCCATCAGTACATATACCTTTGCAATCATATTCATCGTTTCTTCTAATAATAGAATTACCATCAAAAGAAACCGAATAACCATCACAACTTAATTAAGAAACTGAAATTAATTTCATTCTAAAATCAGGTACCAATAATATATTATTCAGGACTAATATTCCATCACTAATCTTTAAATGCGCGACTCCCAATGCTACAACCATAAGCCTAGAATAATCAACCCAGTTGATGGTGATCTCGCCCGCACTAAGTTGATTGGTTACCTGAAAACCATGCGAGTTAAAGCAAACATGATCAGTGGAGCCTGAATCTACTATCCACGAAGTGGTAGAATAAGCTGCCAAACATACTTTGATTACTAGTGCAGGAGACGTAACTTTCTTAAGAGCAGGGCAGTCCACTTTGAAATGTCATTTCTGACCGCACTTGTAGTACTTTTTCTTTGGCTTTTTGTTCGCCTCAGGATGAGGAGCTTTGCTTTTTACCTTGAGAGTTGCCACTTGCTTTTAGCTCACTTGTTTCTTCTTCTTCCCCCATTTGGGTTTAGAAGTTGAAACATCAGTTGCCACTGTAATATCCGCAATTTCGAATTTCGGTAATTTTCTTTTTTGGTGTATTTCTCGATCGTAGTGACTCTCGTATACCTTTCAGTGTGTCCTTCCTGTCAACTGTTGAACTGTATTTTCGTTATTGATGTACGGAACCGCCGTTTCGGGGTTGCCGCGGATCCATTTCGTGTTATTGGTTCCCAAATATTGATTCATATCGTTTTATTCTCTTTCCGGATCATTTTCATCATTTTGGGACCCAAAAGGGGGTGTGGGCCGCGGCACAAGACAGGTGTGCCGCGGCACACGATGGTCGAGCGGCCCATCAGTGTGCGGCACACCCATCCTCTGCGGCACAGTGCAGCCGGTCAGCCGCGGCACATCCGTCCGTGCCGCGGCACACCGTGTGACATCTGCGACCAACACTGCACTGTGTGCCGCGGCACACGCTGCCGTGGCTGCACAATGCCAAAACACAGGAGTAAATTTTCGGCTGTGCGCGGCACACGGTGCCAATGCGGTTTGTCTTTATTAGACGAAATCGGTCGTCTTCTCCCTCATTTTCACCGCATCGCGAGAGAGAGTGAGAGAGGGGGAAGGGTTCTTCATCTATATCCATTGGGGGTTGATTTTCACCATTTTTCTTGATTTGTGAGGCTCGGGCAATCAATCTAACGCGTGTTCTACGGATCTTGGTACTTGAATCTCGTAGGTAATATTCTAAAACCCTATTTTCGATTAAATTGGGGTTTTGGGTTTTTCTTCCGATTCGTTCCGTTTTGTTGGTGGATTCATGATGTATACGATTAATATTGTTAGTATCTTTAGTTTTCCTACGGATTCATGGATATTTTGTGGATTTTTACGGAATCGAGAGGGTTTGGTTGTGGTCCGCCCTCGTTGTTGTTTTCGGTATGAATATACATGAATCGTAGGCGGGTTTCCGGGTGTATTCCATTTCCATAATCGTTTAGAAGTGGTTGTGATTGTGCTATTCGAATCGTTAGGTTCATTTTCGTCGGTTCCTCGCGGTCGTGCTTGATTCTTCCGTTCCGTTCATTGTCGTCTTCCTTTTCGTTAGCATCGGGCGTTCCGAAGCTTCCCGGTTGAGCCGTATCCGTTCGTGGTTCAGTGCTCGTGGTATCGAGGCAAGTACCTTGCCCATACTTTCTCGTTTTATGGATATGATGATCGGTGGTCTTCTTGATGTGTTTATTTGGTTATTTGAAATGAAGTTTCAAAGGATTTCGGTTTGGCCTCGTTAAAGGCTTTCTTTCAAAACGCGTGTGTTTTGTGAACGGTACTTTGAGAATTGATTATGATTTGATTATTTTGAACGTTAAAGGATTTTATGATGATACTCCTATTGTTTAAAGTTATGGAATCGTGTATTCCGTATTTAATCTTGTTATTGTGTTTTGAAGAGTTTGATAATGGTGTCGAGTTAAGGGCCATCTCTAGTGAGTATTCTTAATGAACTTACATTCTTAGCATGTTAGTATTGCATGAGTAACGTGTGTGTGTGTATGCTCACTGCGGGTTAGATCCGACGGGGTCTCGGTAGGGCTCCACGAAGCTGTGGAACCGCGAGCTTGCTTTTAACCACTGTGGGTTAGATCCGACGGGGTCTCGGCAGGGATCCACGAAGCTGTGGGTCCGCGGTTAATTGTGGTGCATTTTACAAATGTGGTTTGATCATTGGCATTTAGGAAATGAGTGCTTCAAGGGTTTTCATTTGCATGCATTGACTAAGTGTGTAAGAGGTAAGTTGTTCGTTTGGCCTACTTGGCTAGGATGGCTCTAGAGTATTTTGTTGTTTGTTTTAAATCCTTTATTTGTGGATTTTGATGTTGGGAGACGAACCTTGTGGTCGTTCTTGTGTACTGTGAGTTGATGAGATTTGGGGCTAAAATCCCAATGGTTTTGTAAAAGTCATTTTATGGATTGGGGCTAAAATCCCAACATTTTTGTAAAAGTCCTTTTACGGATTTGGGGCTAAAATCCCAACGGTTTGGTAAAGGTGATTTTACGGAAAGTAAACTTTGGGGCGGTGACCCCTTTTGTCTTGTGGATTTTGAAAAGTAGGATTTGATAATCCTAAATGGTTTTCTATTAAAACTCTCGATGGCATTCTAAACCGTCTTATAAATTATTTCCATTGATTTATGGTATTTCGATTTTTAAAGGTTTTCTCAAACCCTTGCCTCGAGAAGTCCTTTTCGGTGTGTTTGGATCTGTGAGGATTCTGTTATTGTTATTCGTGGAATGTGAATTGTATGGCTCGTATTTGCACTTTGTATTTGCACTAGCAAAACAAGAGAGTTTTGCTAACCCCAGTATTCGGGGTGGATGTCTATTTTGCATTCGTGTTTTGGAGCATAACACGGGGCGGCACGAAGGATGATGAAAGATGAACGATACTAATCACACGAGGATCCGTTGATGTCGTATTGGTCTAGTTGTATTTTCTTTTCCCGCAAGATCTTTTCCCCGTTGTACGGGAGTTTATTGTACTTTGACCCCTGCGTGGGTATATGTTGTAATTGAGTTGTATATTTTATTGAAAGACCACATCGGTCTACTGAGTCATTTAGCCTTGAAGGCATTGTCGAGATTTTAAATGTTGTTACCAGCCTGGTAGATCTTCGAGGAGAGGGTCTACGGCGTGTAATATCCCTGAGTGGATTGGGGGTGTTACATAAATGGTATCGGAGCTTAGGTTGTGGAAACCTAGGCTGTCGGGTCAGTGGTGTCTATTGAGTTATGTCTCGTCGGATTTAGTCTGACTGAGTCGTGTCGCGACGCGTCGTTCGAGATGTTGGTTGTGGTTAGTATCGTGGGGCGATCATCATCTTCGTGCGACCGGTGGAAGTAAGTCTCCCTTCTTTGTGTCGTGCCTCGTGTGACACGAGCTATTTTTATGATTATTTGTTAAGTGATAGAATCCTTATGTGGATTTTGGTTTCACGATATGTATTTAATCGACTCTCGTATTTGATTTATACGAGGAGTGTCGTCGCTTGTGATGTCTTTTTATTGTTGTTTTTGTCCGTTGCTGATGATTTTCGAATCGATTTGCACGTTTTACAAGTTCTCTTGTGGAAGCTTTGTGCTTATACACGTTCGACTTGTTCACTAGCCAGTGCGGTAGGGTCTTTAGAGATCTCGAATGGGGCCAGTGGTTTTGTTCTGAATGTGGTTATTTGACTCTAATATTTTATTCTTATAAGGAGTAGTGTTGCTGGATTGTGCATGTTGAACTATATTTCTTTTATCCGCTGCGTGAGTTCTTTTGTAATGACTTTCGGTATTTTACCGACCGAGTTTTATTTCGATAACCGCTTCCCTTAACCGAGTTTTTGGCATTATGGCCTTGATCGCTTTGGCGAAATTCTTGTGACGGTATTTAGTATTTTGTAAATGTTTTTTAGCCTGGGGTTCCGACGCGGGACCCACAGCGCTATGATGTTCCGTGTGACTACCTGAAATTTTTGGGCATTCTAGCCTTTTTGGCATCGTCCTTTTTGGCATTGAATTATTTTCGAAAACTTGAGTATCTTAGAAATAAATTTCGAGACATATTTTTTTCAAATGAGTTATTTTCTTGCGGTACATCCAGGTACCACAATATATTTCAAAATTTTTCTGCCTCGAGGACCAAAATGTTTTGAGATATTTTCAATGTTTTAGAAACACTTTTATCTAGACCCGAGGGTCGAATATTCTGAAAGTTTTCACTAAGAGAAAGTGTCCTCATTTTTATCAAATGCGAAACGGTTCTCCAAAGTCTCGATAACGATGTTTCACGTTTGTACTTTTTGAAAGGTGATACTCAAGATCAACCAGTATTCTTCAAATTATTTTCAAAACGAGGTTTTTGTTTTTAAAACCTATCCATTCCCGTTTGAGGGCTGGGTATGTATGTATGATGTTCGCGTTGTCATTATGATGTTTACTCCCGAGTATGATCGAATTGGCGGTGTGAGCGTTGAGTCGCTTTCCAGACATTTGTTGTGCTAGCCCCCTGTGAGAGGTGGGATGTTGGTGTTGAATGTTGTCGTCTCGTGGTGATTTCTGTGTTGTCGCGCATGTGCGAGCTGTTAGAACTTGGGTTGGTATGGCCGTGTGCATCGGTGATCGTTCCGTTATGTGCCGGTTGTTTAATGTCTTGTTACCTTGCTCCTGTTTTTGTGAATTTCGTGGATGAGGTCGGGGGTAATACCCGTATTGTTTTTGGCTTCTGTATTTTCTCTCTCTCAATTCTATAGACTCGCTCGTGTTCGTTGATACTTTCTGAACTTGTTCTGTATTCCGGTTTCATCGTTCGAACGAGCTGTGATCTTGTTGTGGGCCGATCTGGTTATCGATGTGACTTTTTTTTCGAGTTCGGTTCGATACTTGTGAACCTTGTTCGGGAGTAACATCATTTGGTTCTACTAGTCCTTTTATTAGAAGGGATCGGATTTTGAACTTCTGTATATTCTATCTTGTCGACTCATTTATGTTCGTTGACATTTCTGAGCTTGTCCTGCCCCTTGTTTTTGTTTATCGAACGAGTGTGGCATCATTTCGGAATAACTCGTTTGCCGTTGTGACTTTCCAATTTCTATTCCTTTTCATGTGAACCTTGGAGTTGTTGTTTGAATTTTTATTGTTCTTCGTGATTCGAACATGATCGTTCGATTTTTGTTGTCTCGATCTTTGTGGTTCGATCGTTTGATTGTTCGGTTTTTGTTAATCTCGTTTCGTGATTGTTGAACGTTCAGACTGTTTCGTAACTCCCTTAAGTTCGGGAAATTAGTCTCGTTTTCGATCTTTCAATCCTTGGGCGGTGGAATTCCGTATTAGTTCAGCGATTGGCTCGCGTTTCGATTGATGTACCGTTGGGTTGGTCAATCATACTGACTTTCGTTCGTTGTGTTTTGTGATTGTCGGATAATTGACTTGGCTATATCATCCGTTTGATGACGCTCGTCATTTGTTGGTTTTATTGTATCCCTAACGGCGACGTTGTGTTGGTCGTCGTGGAGCGTGTTTTCACGCCGTTTATTTCTTTGCGTTGCTTGTAACGTTTGATGGGCGTAAGTTACGCATTTCTTGTGTATCTCGTTGAGTTTTCCTGGCGGAGATATTGCTTCTCCTACTTGTTTTAAGTTTCGGACGAAACTTCTTTTAAGGAGGGTAGAATGTAATATCCGCAATTTAATTTCGGTAATTTTCTTTTTGATGTATTTCTCGATCGTAGTGACTCTCGTATACCTTTCGGTGTCCTTCTGTCAACCGTTGAACTGTATTCGTTATTGATGTACGGAACCGCCATTTCGGGGTTGCCGCGATCCATTTCGTGTTATTGGTTCCCAAATATTGATTCCTATCGCTTTTATTCTCTTCCGGATCATTTTCATCATTTTGGGACCCAAAAGGGGGTGTGGGCCGCGGCAAGACAAGATGTGTGTGCCGCGGCACACATATTTCTCCGGTCGATGGTCGAGCGACAGACTGTGTGCCGCGGCACACCCATCCGGCAGCCGCGCACGTGCCGAAGTCCGCCGCGGCACATCCGTCCGGTGCCGCGGCGCACCCGTGTGACATCTCGCGACCAAAACTCGCCAGACTGTGCCGCGGCACACGCTGGCCGTGCCGCGCACAATGCCAAAACACAGGAGTAAATTTTCGGCTGCGGCCGCGGCACACTTCGGGCCGCTGCACACGGCGGTCAATGTGGCGATTGCCTTTATTAGACGAAATCGGTCGCCTTCTCCTCATTTTCACCGCATCGCGAGAGAGAGTGAGAGAGGGGGAAGGGTTCTTCATCTATATCCATTGGGGGTTGATTTTCACCATTTTTCTTCTGTGAGGCTCTGCAATCAATCTAACGCGTGTTCTACGGATCTTGGTACTTGAATCTCGTAAGGTAATATTCTAAAACCCTATTTTCGATTAAATTGGGGGTTTTGGGTTTTTCTTCCGATTCGTTCCGTTTTGTTGGTGGATTCATGATGTATACGATTAATATTGTTAGTATCTTTAGTTTTCCTACGGATTCATGGATATTTTGTGGATTTTTACGGAATCGAGAGGGTTTGGTTGTGGTCCGCCCTCGTTGTTTTCGGTATGAATATACATGAATCGTAGGCGGGTTTCCGGGTGTATTCCATTTCCATAATCATTTAGAAGTGGTTGTGATTGTGCTATTCGAATCGTTAGGTTCATTTTCGTCGGTTCCTCGCGGTCGTGCTTGATTCTCGCTGCCTTCCTTTCGTTAGCATCGCGCCCAAGCTTCCCGCTGAGCCGTATCCGCTCGTGGGTTCAGTGCTCGTGGTATCGAGGCAAGTACCTTGCCCATACTTTCTCGTTTTATGGATATGATGATCGGTGGTCGTCTTGATGTGTTTATTTGGTTATTTGAAATGAAGTTTCAAAGGATTTCGGTTTGGCCTCGTTAAAGGCTTTCTTTCAAAACGCGTGTGTTTTGTGAACGGTACTTTGAGAATTGATTATGATTTGATTATTTTGAACGTTAAAGGATTTTATGATGATACTCCTATTGTTTAAAGTTATGGAATCGTGTATTCCGTATTTGATCTTGTTATTGTGTTTTGAAGAGTTTGATAATGGTGTCGAGTTAAGGGCCATCTCTAGTGAGTATTCTTAATGAACTTACATTCTTAGCATGTTAGTATTGCATGAGTAACGTGTGTGTGTGTGTGCTCATCGCGGGTTAGATCCGACGGGTCTCGGTAGGGCTCCACGGCCGTGGAACCGCGAGCTTGCTTTTAACCACCGTGGGTTAGATCCGACGGGGTCTCGGCAGGGATCCACGGCCGTGGGTCCGCGGTTAATTGTGGTGCATTTTACAAATGTGGTTTGATCATTGGCATTTCCGGAAATGAGTGCTTTTGAACGGTTTTCATTTGCATGCATTGACTAAGTGTGTAAGAGGTAAGTTGTTCGTTTGCCTACTTGGCTAGGATGGCTCTAGAGTATTTTGTTGTTTGTTTTAAATCCTTTATTTGTGGATTTTGATGTTGGGAGACGAACCTTGTGGTCGTTCTTGTGTACTGTGAGTTGATGAGATTTGGGGCTAAAATCCCAATGGTTTTGTAAAAGTCATTTTATGGATTGGGGCTAAAATCCCAACATTTTTGTAAAAGTCCTTTTACGGATTTGGGGCTAAAATCCCAACGGTTTGGTAAAGGTGATTTTACGGAAAGTAAACTTTTGGGGCGGTGACCCCTTTTGTCTTGTGGATTTTGAAAAGTAGGATTTGATAATCCTAAATGGTTTTCTATTAAAACTCTCGATGGCATTCTAAACCGTCTTATAAATTATTTCCATTGATTTATGGTATTTCGATTTTTAAAGGTTTTCTCAAACCCTTGCCTCGAGAAGTACTTTTCGTTTTGTTTGGATCTTTGAGGATTCCTGGTTATTGTTATTCGTAGAATGTGAATTGTATGGCTCGTATTTGCACTTTGTATTTGCACTAGCAAAACAGTGGAGTTTTGCTAACCCCCGAGTATTCGGGGGGTGGATGTCTATTTTTGCATTCAGGTTTTGGAGCATAACACAGGGGCGGCACGAAGGATGATGAAAGATGAACGATACTAATCACACGAGGATCCGTTGATGTCGTATTGGTCTAGTTGTATTTTCTTTTCCGCTGCAGTATCTTTTCCCCGTTGTACGGGAGTTTATTGTACTTTGACCCCTGCGTGGGTATATGTTGTAATTGAGTTGTATATTTTATTGAAAGACCAAATCGGTCTACTGAGTCATTTAGCCTTGAAGGCATTGTCGAGATGTTAAATGTTGTTACCAGCCTAGTAGATCTTCGAGGAGAGGGTCTACGGCGTGTAATATCCCTGAGTGGATTGGGGGTGTTACAGCCACAAGAACTTGATACCCTTGTCTGAAGAGTTCTTCGGAAACTTGAAGCTTCTGTCAGCAAATCCGCCAAGGTTTACTCCATACGATTCATATTGTAGTTCAGGCGGAACTACTCAAAGCTCTTAGGTAAGCTACCTAGGATGATATTAACGTGTAATCTGCATCGATAGTAGCCCCTAAGATATCAAGTTTGTTTAGATAAGAAATCATCTTTAGAACATGATCCCTTAATGGGGTTCCTTCGGGAATTTGGGTCGTCATCAAGATCCTCATAGCATTTTGCCTAGCTGCACGGTTCTAGGGACCAAACATCACGCCGAGATTTTTCATTATTTCTGCAGTTGTGCCCATACTCTGATGCTGATGCTGCAATACATTTGCTAAAGAAGCCAGGATGTAACAGCGATCCATCTCATCAAATTTCTTCCATTTGCGGTCTTCTTTCACCTCATCAGGTGTCGAATCTGCATCTGGTTCCAACGGGCATTCCTTAGTTAGAACAAACGTGTGTTCCTCAACAATCAGGATAATATTTAAATTACGTTTCCAATCAGCAAAGTTAGTACCATCAAGTTTGTTTCTTTGAAAATTACAGCAAGTGGATTGAAAGACATCTGAGATAAAATTAAAAATATTCATCACATAATGCATAGCAAAGTATATTGAGAAATCTCAAACACATTATATAAGCTAGCAACCAACACCTCGAAAAATTCACATATGCAAGCCATGATCGTGTGAACGTTTACACAGACATTTTTCAAGTAAAGTTTTACGTCTTTAATTTTACTATCCAGTCAATTTACGTTATGACAAGTAAAATTAATAATTGGTTCCTCTTGGCCATGTATTAATTAACATAGACTCCAATGGGGAGCTTATTGATTAATACACCTAAGTGAATACTATAATTTAACAACCTTAAAATATTTTCTTCTAAATAATAATCCTACAGACGGAGAGGTCCTATCATAAAAAATAATATTACCTTTTGTTATCATTTGAAACTTAAAACCGGGGACCTATAATTAGCACATCCGATATGGAGAAAGACCCTAATGTCAACGCGAATGCTAATTACTTCACAATTTAAATTAATTATAGAGGCCAATTTTATTTTATTTAAAATTAAATCAATTTAATCACTTAGTTATTTTAGCCTTAAGATTTTAATTTTCTCGTCCTAGCATGCAAGAAAGCATATCACATCATAATCCATACATGCCATACATTCAAATTGGTAAAAACCAAAAATAAATGCATGGATAATAATTTATCCAATTATCATGGTCTTCGTCTCCGAATTGAATCCGAGAAAATCTTCGACTTGATATCTCCACTGGATCAAGCATCTCGGCAGTCCTTCTCGACCAGGCCGTGGATTTCCAAAAAATTAAATTTTCACTTTATGCAAAATTAATTACATAAAAAAACTAAAATTTAAAATTCCGACTTTCCGGCGGACGCAACAAACGACGGTGAAATGGACCAGACCAAAACTGGACAATCCGACCAATCGGCGAATCGACTGTAATGCATAAAGACGCACTTCTGAGGCCTCGCCGCCGGCAGCCGCATGCCGCCGCCGGCCGTCTGTCAGCCCAAAGATCGGATGTCCTGTCGCTCTAGTTCTTCGTGATTTTATCTTCTACAAATTCGATTATAATTTCATAAAAAATAAAGTACATTGAATTCCAGCAAAATTACATGAAAATTTAAGATCCTAGATCTACCCATGGATTTTTTCATGGGAAAGAACCATTACATGCCTCAAAATCGGTCCAAACCGACAATTGCATAAAAAATAATAAAGTAAACCATTCACATAATCATGATAATTAGATCATATTCCCTGCAAGAATACATCTAGCAAAATATCCCAAAATCAAATTACATGAATATTTAAACTACTATCAATTAATCACTAAAATTAATTAAAATAGCAAAAGTCTAAAATCTGTAACACTCCCAAGACGTTCGGGGCATATTACAACGCTGTGGACCCAACCCTTTGAGTCCACAAGGATAACACACATCTCGACCACCCAACCAACGACAAACACTATGACATAATACACCGATTCTAAATAAAGACAACGATAACAAACAGACTATCTTACAACATTAACTCAACGATCAAACATCTTCCCAAAACTTGGTCCGAAAATAATACAAAATAAAATGAAGGAAGTACTCGAGTACTGAAGCAAATAATACAATAAATAAAACCCAAGCGACAGGACATGACTCAATCGACCAACTGAACAGTGTCACTCTTGCCCATCACCCTCATACTGACCGCGTGGTCGCTCGTCCCTTGGACCTGTACCTGAAATACAAAAATATTTTCCCCATTTAAGGGGTTAGCGCCAACTGCTAGTGCAAGTACAATAACATTTGAACCACCATTCTATATACATGATATATGCGCAAAAAACATTTTCAAAAACATTTATCCCGGAATATCAAAGTGCACATGCACCAAACATAGTTCTCAAATAAAATATTTCAAAGGTTAACCGTTGGTACGAGACTCACTGCCACTGCACCCCGCAGAGGCCCCGTCGGACCATACTTGGGTGGTCAACCCCAGTTCATGATACGCACACACACGGCACTACGTATCCCCAGAGGCCCTGTCGGACCATCCTTGGGTGAACATACGCATTCACATTCACACATACTTGCCTTTGAGACATTATGATCGCAACGGAAGGTCTACGAGGACTAGGAATGACCCGTAATGACAACGTCCGTTCCTAGACGAAAGGTTAACACGAATCAGTCCTAAACGATGCTAATAATCGAGTGAAAACACCCACAGCCCCAACTACCTTTCACAACCACACACATGGGTTGAATTTTGATGGAAACGAATTGGGAAACACCCATAAACATTAATTGAAGTAGAATACTATAATATAAATGGACAATTCGTACACAACTGGACAAATCCCAAAAAAAAATACAAAGGTTAGGGTTCTAGCCAATTACCTTGGACTAGGGCGGAGAGAGATGGATTAAGATGATGGATAACTTCATTTGGAGCACAATAATCGATCTATTGAGGAACTCCATGGATTGCTCTTCACAAATCGCTACAAAACACTCAAAGGAACTCAAATCGCGGACAAGAGAGAAAGGAGAAAGAAAATAATATGTTTGGGGCCTGTTCAAGTTTTTAAATACCCGACAGGTTAACGTACGCTAATGAGTGGGGTTAACATACATTAAGGTGTTTACGTACGTAACACTCGGATCTAGTGTACGTAAGGACTCGGCAGAACTCACTGCCTAAAATGTTGAGATGATTACGTATGTTATTGTCAAGAGCTTACGTATGTTAACAGTGTCCGTAACGTACGTAAGGGAGCATGCATAACATACGTTATGCATGCCACAGTCTAGTACTGCCGAGTGCAGTCCACTATTCAAGAAGACACGAAATCGAAATGCAACAAAAGATGGGATCCAAAGACACATTTACGAAGTATTCGCGGCGACGAACCTAAGTGCTAAAAGGAAGCATTATTCCAACCACCCGAAGGTTCGGAATACGACAATGGAAGTAATTTCACTAAACTCTTAGGAAATTACAAAACGGCCCAATCATCTGAAAATCACGATACGACGTCGAAATGCTAAACCGAAGTTCACAACACGAATAATTCTACCTTACGGACTTGTAAGAACAAAGAAACAATATATTCGAACAAGTTTTATGCGAATCGAATGTACATGCGACGAACACCATAACATAAAGTGAAATACGTAAAAACACCTCCAAAACTCGTTCAAATGGAAAAACACCAAGAACAAAATAGTTTCAAAACGTCGAAACAGTTACAAGCGAGTCGCTAAACATAGACATACACCAAAATAGAAACTGTTAAAGATAGAAAGTACGGATATTACAAAATCTGGCTCTGATACCAACTGTTGGGAATAAATCGCATCGGAAGCGAAGTTCGAGAAATATGATAAAAGCGTTTTACGCATCCACAAGCTACAAAACCTATTTCGGCATGCTAATTAATTAAATACTAAGATTAATAAGCAAATAAATATTATTTATTTTTTATTAAATAGTATTATTGATAAAATCAATATCCTAATCCAGATCAAAAGATCATATGATATTTACCTCTTGAAGCGTACTGGTTGCTACCTTGATCTCTTCTCCAAAACCTTCTAGAGTGTGATCCCGCCTTAATCCGGATGTTAGAGGGTCCAACAAGCTACCGAATCTTGCTTGGACTACAAAAGTGATCGGCCGAATTTATGTTCTTTCTCACAACTCTAGATTTTTTCTTCTTTTTTTCAAGTAATTCCGACTTAGCAAAAATTAAAGTGTTATCTCAATTGTGGAATTAAAGACACAAGTCAAGATCCACAATTAAACACTTGAAAGAAAAAATCGAAAGCCCTTGTGAAAAATGAAGCATACGGCCAAACCCCTCCCCTTAAGTCCAATTTATAGGCTTTGGACTATTTTAGGGACCTTAAGGAGGATTAGGGTTAGGACTCCTAGTGTAACTCAACTTTCATATTAAGCCCTTCTTAATATGGTTGAATTCACTAATATCAATGCAATCCACAAAGAATTAATATTGCATTTCCAACCCAAATCCTAATTTACGAATCGGGCTACTTATTTAAATATATTATTTCTCGCGTTTAAGATATCGAATGTCCATTAATTAATTTAAGCTACTGACAGCTTTAATTAATTAATTTCTTATCCAAGAGTAGTTCACTCAAAATTATTATATCGGATTTAAATCCACGTGGAGGGTTCAAGATAATGATCGTCATCAATCTCCTCAAGGGGACATCATCAACCCACACGAATCGGGACATGATTTCTAGTTATAATAATAATTATCATATAAATAATTTATTGTCCAAGATACGAAACATATGGAGTCAATCACTATGACTCTCACACATAGTAAATCAAAGCAACAAATATTATAAATACATAATTTAATATTATATACTTAGAAGTAAGTAATAATAATTATCCAACATTTACGTTCTTCTTACAGTCAATACAGAAGATACTATCTCACTGCGATCCAGTTCAACGTTGCAACGCCCCAAAAATTACAATAAATTTGAACTTTTTATAAATGCCATTTTATTAGATAAAAATATAAGTGTTGAGAGCCAAGTTAACGTTTCATCACAACCGGTAAGTTTAACCACCAACCCCAAATAACACAGCGGAAAATGTAATAATTCTAAACTCGAGTCTCAGAATAAATAATAACAAAGATCTTCTCAACGCGCTAGTGTGTACCGTCACGCCTTACTGCCACTCGCACCTGAAACAGTAATTTATAGGAAAAGGGTAAGCACGAAGCTTAGTGAATTCAAACACCATATAGGATATCAATCATATGAACATTACCCCTAACCACAGATAGATACAAATAATCCACACATGCCAGTTTGAGAACATATCCTAAACAGGCAAACTCATGCAAGAACAACTGTTTGTATAACCATCGGTCTCCCCAAATTCATACAACACCATGTACGTGTTCCTCGGTCCCCCTGAGTTTATACGACACCTGTATATGTATTTCTCAGTCTCCCCGAGCTCTCGGTCTCCCCGAGTTTATATGACACCCATATACATATTTCTCAGTCTCCACGAGCTCTCGGTCTCCCTGGGTTTTATACGAAACCTACGTCCATACTAGACGCTACAGCCTAGTACCACATACAACAAAATTGACTAGCACACACACGAGCAACAGTAATGCGCATATAACCCCTAACATACACAGTGAGAGAACTCACCTCGATTAGAAGCGTATCACCACGAAACTATATCAAGCTTCAGGAAAGGTTTCCACCTCTCTTCCTTCTCTAAAATGGGATTACATTTCATAAATAAGCATTCTTTGCTAAAAACTTATAACAAAAGTCCAACTATATAATTTCAGATTTTACCCCAAATCTGTAGGTCTGTTGGGAACCTGTGTTATCCTTCATAAACCCACTTAATTACCAATATTATTCCATTTACAGGTAACTCAACACTATACCTTTCCAGGGACATATTGTACAAGGTCTAATTATTTTTCAAAATGACATATCAAGGCTGTTAAATTCTGGACAGACCTTGGAAATGACCAATTCCACCCAAATTCTAAATACAATCAGGTCCTGAATTTTTATAGGGACTTAAATGACTTAAAATGTGATCATTTTCAACTGGTCTTGCCCCAAACTCATTCTCCAATGATTTTATACAATTAAATGAATTCAGCACTTCAAATATGTCAATTTCGGGACAACCTGTGAAACATTGCACTTTTAAGTCTAGCTAAGGCCATTTCTTGGCTTATATTTATTCTAATGAAACATATCCCATTCAAATACTAAATTATGGACACTGATCTTGTCCCAATACGACTTCCATAGAATTTATTACGAATTAATGAAGTTCTGGACATAACAACACTCAACACAACAGTCCATTTTGGACCAGTCAACAAAGATTGTATTTTTCACCATAGATACGATCAGACTCAGGCTTATAGTCCTTCTAACGATAGAAATTATACTAAATTTTAGAACTTTGGGCACTGGCCTTGCCCTAATCCGATTTTTCTAGAAGTAAATATGATTTTCGCAATACAATGTTAGATTACTTACCTAAACTCGCAAGATTGAGAGTTCCATAGCAAAACCCTAGCGACCCGTCGCGTCCACCCTCTTCTCCTCCTCTGATCAGCGAAAGTGAGGACTTAGGGTTAGAGTTTAGCTTATATATTAAGTCATCTTTCTCATTTTGGCTCCTTAGGTCCTCTTTGTTTAAACCCTAAGTTTTATAATTAACCATTCACCCGGAATATTTAAAATGATTAAATAATCATATCCGCAACTTGGGGTGTTACAACTCTCCCCCGCTTGAATCACACTTCGTCCTCGAAGTCTAGGCCCACGAACAACTCTGGATAATTTCTCGTATTTCCACCTCGGGCACCCAAGTCCACTCTGAACCCTTTCGGTGTTGCCATTGGACCTTCACTAAACTAATCTCCTTGTTACGCAAGGTCTTTGTCTTCCTCTCGATAATAGAAATCGACTTTTCTACATAATTATGTCGCTCGTCAATCTGAATGTCTTCCAAATGAACCACTACAGACTCATCCACCAAACACTTTCGCAAATGAGAGACATAAAAAGTGTTGTGGATCAGGTTCAACTCACCCGGTAGCTCCAAGCGGTACGCTACCTTACCTATTTGTACAATAACCTTATAACGTCTGATGTAATGGGGTCCCAACTTTCCCGTTTACGAAATCTAATCACCCCTTTCGAGGGTGACACCTTCAACAACACATAATCTCCCACCTAAAACTCCAAATCTGATCGTCTCTTGTCGACGTGACTCTTATGCCGACTCTCTGCAGTAACTAAATGGTACTTCACCATCTGTATCATCTCAGTCGTCTTCAGCACAACGTCGGTGCTCCCCAATACCCGCTGACCAACCTCGCCCCAACAAATGGGCGTCCTGCACTTCCTACTATACAACATTTCTTACGGCGGCATGCTGATACTGGAATATAAGCTGTTGTTGTAGAAAAACTCCGTCAAAGGAAGGTACGGATCCCAACTACCTCCAAAGTCAATAGCACATGCCCGAAGTATATCCTCAAGGGTCTGAATAGTACGCTCACTCTGTCCATCAGTATGTGGATGAAAAGTCATGCTAAAATACAACCGCATACCCATCTCCTCTTGAAACCTCTCCCAAAACCGGGAGATAAAACGGGTGTCCCAGTCATAGACAAGTGAAACTGGCACCCCGTGCCTGGATACAATCTCTCGCACGAAAATCTTTGCGAGCTTCTCCGCCGAGGATCTCTCCCTGATGGTCAAAAAGTGAGCACTCTTGGTCTGACGATCGATAATCACCCAAATAGCATCATTCCCACGTGGAGTCCTTTAGAGTTTCGTAATGAAATCCATTGTGATCTGATCCCATTTCCATACCGGAATCTCTAAAGGCTGCAATTCCCCATGCAGCCGCTGATGCTCAGCCTTGACTTTCCGACAAGTCAAACACACCTCTACACACTTGGCGACATCCTGCTTCATGACGGGCCACCAATAACTCTCTTGCAGGTCGCGGTACATCTTCGTAGATCTGGGATGAATAGAAAACTTGGACTTATGCGCCTCGTCCAACAAAATCTGCCTGTTCCCGCCAGTGAAACCCAAACTCTACCATACCGAGTCAGTAAACCTCGACTATCATGGGAAAAATTCGGAATTTCACCCAAAACTCTCTTACGCTTGGTATTCTCGTCCAGAACTGCCACTTCTTGAGCACTACCTATCGACACAAGGAGAGATGCAACCACTATTAACCGCTGATACAAACCCCGCAATGGTTCACCAATCATATGCCGACTAAGTGTGTCCGCAACAACTTTTGCTTTACCCGAGTGGTAAAGTATCTCACAATCATAATCCTTGACTACGTCAAGCTGCCTCCTCTGACGCATATTGAGGTTTTTTTGGTCCATCAAGTATTTAAGGATTTTGTGGTCAGTGTATATCGTACACTTGACGCCATACGAGTAATGCATCCAAATCTTGAGGGCAAACACCACTGCTCCCAACTCTAGGTCATGAGTCAGGTAGTTCGCCTCATGAAGCTTCAACTGTCTCGAAGCGTAAGCTATGACCTTACCACACTTCATGAGAACGGCACCCAAACCCTGGTGAGAATCATCACAATACACTACTAGATGCTCCATACCCTCGGGCAAAGTCAACACCGGAGCCCCGTATAAACGTCTGTGCAACTCCTCAAAATCCCTTTGCTGTTCCTCACCCCAACTAAAAGCCACAGATTTCTTCGTTAATCGGGTCATAGGTAAAGCAATCTTGGAGAAGTCCTGAATAAATCTCCGGTAGTACCCTGCTAACCCAAGAAAACTCCGTACTTCAGTGGGAGTCTTCGGCACTTCCCACTGCATCACTGCAGTAATCTTGGCCGGATTGACCATAATACCATTATGGTTCACGATATGTCCTAGGAATTGGACCTCCCGCAACCAGAACTCACACTTGGATAACTTAGCATAAAGTTTCTCTCGCCTCAAAACTTCCAAGACTTCTCGCAAATGCATCTCGTGCTCTTTCTTCGACTTTGAATACACAAGAATATCGTCGATGAACACAATCACCGACCGATCCAGCATCGGCCTGCACACCCTGTTCATAAGGTCCATGAACGCTGCTGGTGCATTGGTGAGCCCGAAAGGCATCACCACAAACTCATAATGGCCGTAACGTGTACGAAAGGTCGTCTTCTCCATATCCTCACTCCTCACCCGCATCTGATGATACCCCCATCTCAAATCAATCTTAGAGAACCACGAGGCTCCCTGTAGCTGGTCGAACAAGTCATCGATTCTTGGAAGAGGATAACAATTCTTCACCGTAAGCTTATTCAACTCACGGTATTCTAGACACATCCGCTTGCACCCGTCCTTCTTCACAAACAGAATCGGGGCTCCCCACGGTGAACAACTCGGCTTGATGAACTCCTTCTCGAGAAGTTCCTGCAACTGAGTGTACAACTCTTTCATTTCCGGTGGAGCCAGGCGATAAGGTACCTTGGCCACCGGAGCAGCACTCGAAATCAAGTCAATGCGTAACTCCACCTATCACTCGGGAGGTATCCCTGATAAATCGTCGGGAAATACATCAGCAAATTCCCGTAAAACTGGCACATCCTCCACAGTCTTCTTCTCTTCATCGCCGCGCGTATCTATCACATACGCTAAATACCCCTGGCCACTGTGCTGTAAGTACCTCCGCACTCTCGCAGCCGAACATATCGCTGAGGCTCGCCTGGGCGAGTCTCCCTGAACCAGCAGTTCTCCCCGCTTGGGGTTCGAACTCGTACAAACAATCTCAGCATCAAAAGCATCCAGCCAATCTATGCCCATAATCATGCACAACTCACGCATAGCAATCGGAATAAAATCTATAGGAAACCTCACCCCAGAGATTTCCAAAGTGCATCCCCGATACACGTCCGTAACCGTCAAGGTCCTGACATAAGCAACCTCAACCAAAGTGGATAACCTAAACGACCTGCAACTCGGCCAAAACACTCACCAAAAGTGTGAGATACGAATGAATGAGTAGCCCCGCTATCAAACATCACTACAGCAGGCACCGAGTTAACTAAGAATGTATCTGTCACCACTTTAGGCCTAGCCTGCGCCTCCTCCACTTTCAGCTGGTGCACTCTACCTCGGGCTGCCTCGGGTCTAGCCTTACCCACGCTGCCATCAGTAATACGCAAGGGGGCAGCCGCAAGGGCTCTTTGTGCCCCACCCCCGTCGGCAACCCTCGGATTCGGGCAATTGGCCTTTATGTGGCCCATATATTTGCAGTTAAAACAGACCATTAGCGGTACCCTACAATCACGGCCAAAGTGTCCTACCTGTACACACTTGAAACACTTGTCATCTCTCTTTCCGTTACCATCCCTGGGCTTAAACCCACCACTCCTTTGACTCGAGCGCGAGTCCGAGAACTTCGTATTCTTTGGAATAGACGATATCGGTGCCACGGTCTGTACTGCCTTCCTCATCTTGGCATGCATCTCTAGCTCAAGTTCCCATCTCCGGGCAGCCTCCATCATCACATCAAGTGAAGCATACTGTGCAGTACTCACGAACTCACTAATCTCTGTACGTAACATATCCTTGTACTGCATCATCTTCACGTCCTCAGAAGCTGCATACTAAGGGCAAAACAGTGCCATCTCCATGAACTTTCTATCCATCTCCTTCACAGTCTCCGTAGTCGATGTGAGCTCCAAGGATTCTTTAGCAATCCTCCCCATCTCCACTGGAGGCACATACTCCACACGAAAAAGTACGACAAACTCCTTCCAGGTCAAGGTAGTGTGCTCAATAAGCGTCAATGCAGTAGCACACCAGTCTTTCGCTCCGTCTCGTAACAGGTTCACCGCGAAACGAACCTTCAGGTTCTCCGAAAAACCACTGGTAAGGAATGCACACTCCATGTCTGAGATCCAGCGCATGCTGACGATCGGGTTAGAGTCTCTCTTAAACTCTGGAGGAGAACAAGCAGAGAGATCCCAATACTGAAACTCTCATGCTCGGGGCTACCCACCATCAGGGGGTGTAATCGCCGCGATGCGCTCCTCCATCATCAGTACCACTTCATTACGAATGGCAATAATAATCTCGGGGATCGCATACTCAATAGCGTGCATCACCTCAGCCGCAATCATTTCACGAATCGCCAAGAAGAAATCCAAGATCAAAGATCTCGACTCAAAGATTGTTGTTCCTTCTCGTGATGGCCATTCTGGGTAATAATTACAGCGATTTATTAGCACACAATAAATCATGTTAACTACACTCACGCTCAACTCCTCGGATTCTCCGTGACCGTCCCCGACTCGAGCACGGATCCTGTGCTTCAAATAGTATGAGCTCTACTACTACCTTACACACCTATCCTTACTCGTTTCGAGTCCCAACCCGGAGTGCCCAAGTAGTTCCCTTCCGACGGTTATACCCATATGCCCGTACAAGCATATGTAAACACTCTTCCTAGCTCACTAGGAACTTCACCCAATCCCACTACCCTTGCTATAATGAAATCTCCACTAGAATACAATCAGGTCCTGAATTTTTATAGGGACTTAAATGACTTAAAATGTGATCATTTTCAACTGATCTTGCCCCAAACTCATTCTCCAATGATTTTATACAATTAAATGAATTCAATGTAGGAATAATTCGGTACTTGCACATGTATTACAAATAAAATTCTGAACTTAACTATAACAAAGAACAGAAAGAAAATATTACACTTGAAACTAACGAACAATTTTTAATAAAAGGACTAAAGATTGTCCGAAGCTAGAGCTTTTGCCCGCAAGACGAGAATACGCCCCGGTAGTGCTCACGGTGAAGCAGCTCATCCCCAAAGGTTAAAACGATCTGAACATCTCGGCAGTAGCAGCACCACAAACTGACCGAGCACCTGCGAACTGGGCTGGAACGAAGTCTGAACTGTATATGCTATGATAAAGAATGCACTGATTTTCGTGTGTTATGCAATGACCAAAATGCTGATATATATAGCACTCCTTGATCAGGTGAAGGGACTCGTCGCCATTACTCCTGCCATGATGGATGGCAGTTTCAGACGCCCAAAGGGCTGGTCGGATGAAGAGTCAAGGCAACTCAAGAGTCAAGGCAACTCAAGAGTCTTGTCCATACCAAAAGGCTAGTGGACTTACGGATTTGGGCCAAAAAGATAAGCCTAAACACCAGCCCAAAGTACCAATTGCCAAGATCCAGGTCCTGGGCCTGGACTGAGCCCGAGCCCGAGCCCGAGCCCGACCCGACGGACGGCCGGCCGGTCGGTCGGCGGCGCGCGCGCGTGTGTGTGTGTGTGCGCGAGGACACCCATACACACCAACCCACTTGTTATTAAGCCCATAAAGGCAAAGACTTTAAATACAAGCCAAAACATCCATCCACAATCAATGTGGGATAACTAACATCATATACCTCATGTTAGTTCCTACTCCAACATCCAACTTTAACATATAATATCTCACTCACCGAAAATCGGTTTAGAAATATTAAATATACCACGTTCATCTACTCACGACGTAGATTAACATTCAATAAATATTTTAATTAAATAATAAATATTTAATTAACAATATCTATTCTTAATAAATGGTTAATTACTAAACCATTTCCAAAAATCCTCCACATGAGTGAGAATGCCAATGCAAAATGAATGCAAATGCATAGTTCAGTCCCCAAGAGACAATATTGCATTTGGCTAGGTGGCTTGTGACCTTGAACCTATCCATTGTCAACATCATCGAGTATACTGGCGGCATAGTGGTCATGAAAATCTTGAACTAGTTCTCCATGGTGTATAGTGAGACAATAATATAGACACAATATCATCTCAATTTCGTCTGTTCTAACGTTTTGTGTTCTTTTCGTCCTTGGACACCCCTTTGGATTCATAAGTGTATCAACTGAAGTGGCCCTCACTTCACAATTATATAGGTAATTCTTATTCCCAAGTATCCTACTATACTTGACCTCTCCGAGGTAATCAAGAATCATTAAAAATCATAAGATTTAACCTCACCACATGTAGGTAAACAATCACTCACTGTTCTCAGAGAATATGTATGTTTGAGTGTTTTAACACACGGATTATTATAACTTCGTTATCCCATTGAACCAAGATCTTGGGATCCTCCAATCTATAAGGTTGGGTTTCCGCTATAATCATCCTTAAGATGTGGATTTAAAACCCATTCCTTCTAACAATTTATACATTTGATCTCGATTAATACTCTTCATCAACGGACCCGCCAGATTATCTATTGACCTTACATAGTCAATTAAGATAATCCCACTCAAGATCAAATGCCTCACGGCATTATGTCGTCGACGAATATGTCGATACTTACCATTATAAAACATATTTTGTGCCCGTCCAATAGCAGCTTGGCTATCACAGTGTATCAACACAGACGGCACAGGTGTCGTCCAACATGGAATATCCTCGTGGAAATTTTTAAGCCATTCAGCTTCTTCACCAGCTTTATCCAAAGCTATGAATTCAGATTCCATGGTAGACCTAGCAATACAAGTTTTTTCTTGGACTTCCAAGATACAGCACCACCTCCAATAGTGAACACATATCCACTTGTAGAAAATGAGTCTTTCGATTCGGATATCCAATTAGCATCATAATACCCTTCAAGTACAGCAGGCTCTCTTTAATAATGAATCGCAAAGTTCTGAGTATATTTTAAATAACTCAGTACTCGTTCTAGAGCCCTCCAATGTTCTTTACTTGGATTAGCTGTGTAGATACTCAACTTGTGAACCGATCATGCTATATCAGGACGAGTACAATTTGACAGATACATCAAACTCCCAATGATCTTAGCATATTCATCTTGACCCACAGGTTCACCCTTATGATTATTCAGATGAACATTCGGTTCCCAAGGAGTCTTAGCAATGGGTTTATAAAAGAGTTGAATTTTCTTAACACTTTCTCAACATAATGAGATTGCGTCAAAGCAATTCCGTTAGGCATTTTCAGAATCTTAATTCCAAGAATAGTATCAGCCAAACCCATATCTTTCATGCTAAAATTCTTACTTAGCATTCGTTTCATTTCACCAATCACACGAGAGTTGCTACCCATTATCAAAATATCATCTACATATAGACAAACAATGACGTAATTGTCACCCGTTTTCTTAACATAGACACATTTGTCACTCTCATTGATATTGAAACCATTTGACAACATCACTTCGTCAAATTTCAAATGCCACCGCAGAGGTGCTTGTTTCAAACCATATAAAGACCGTTGTAGTTTGCATACCATGTGCTCTTTCCCAGGTACTACAAACCCTTCTGGTTGTTTCATATAGATTTCATCTTCCAGCTCCCCATACAAGAATGAAGTCTTAACATCCATTTGATGAATCTCGAGATTGCGCAAAGCAGCAATAGCGAGTAGCACCCTAATAGAACGTCTTGTCACGGGCGAGTAGGTATCAAAGAAATCATAACCAGCTTTTTGCCTAAAGCCTTGAACTACAAGTCGGGCCTTATATTTGTCAATAGTACCGTCAGACTTGTACTTCTTCTTTAGGATCCATTTACATCCTAAAGCCTTACAACCCTGTGGTAGTTCAACTAACACCCAAGTATGATTCAGCATAATAGACTCAATCTCAATGTCCATTGCCTCTTTCTAGAAAGTTGCATCTGGACCGGATAAAGCTTCTTTTACAGATACCGGTTCACCGTCTAACATCAAAACGATGTAGTCGGGTCCGTATATCTTTACTTTCCAAATTCTAGTACCTCGTCTAGGTTCTACATTGACTGACGTAGACCTAGGTCGCTTTCTGTTCGGTCGTTCAAATAACACCGGATTCGAGCTAGAGGCTTCATCTATGGTTTCATAACACATAGGCTCGTCTACAAGGGTAGAACTTGTAGCTTCATCATCAACTATTTTGTTAGAGTTAGGATCAACCTTATTCTTATAAGGATAGATATTTTCAAAGAATACAGCATTCATTGATTCAATCGTTGTATTTACATGAATGTCGGGTATCTCGGATTTGTGTACAACAAACCTGTAAGCGATGCTGTTAAGTGCATAACCAATAAAGATACAATCGATCGTCATAGGACCAATTTTAACTTGTTTAGGTAGAGGCACCTCAACTTTCGCCAAACACCCCCACATTTTGAGATATTTGTAAGATGGTTTTCTTCCTTTCAACAACTCATAAGGAGTAACATCCTTACCTTTGTGTGGGAATTTTGTTCAATATGTAGTTGGCTGTCAAGACAGCTTCCCCCCACATGTTCTGGGGCAACCCTGAACTAATTAATAAGGCATTCATCATATCTTTAAGTGTTCGATTCTTACGTTCGGAAACGCCATTAGATTGTGGAGCATATAGAGCCGTGGTTTGATGAATTATACCACTTTCGTTGCATAATTCCTCAAATGGAGCTACATATTTACCTCCTCTATCACTTCGAACTATCTTAATACGGCAGCCTAATTGATTCTCGGCTTCATTCTTGAAGTTCTTAAAGGCTTCAATAGCCTCATCTTTACTTCTCAAAAGATAAAGATAACAATATCTTGTGCAATCATCGATGAAAGTGATAAAGTACTTCTTACCACCTATATTTTGCACAAATTAAATCACACACGTCTGTGTGAATTAATTCAAGGGGTTTTGTGTCCCGTTTTACCGAATAAAACGGTAGTTTCGTCATTTTTGCCTCAACACAAATCTCACATTTGTTTTGATTTTTGATTTCATTTAATTTTAGTAAATCTAAGTTTACTAATCTTTTTATAGCATTTAGATTCACATGACCTAATCTACAATGCCATAAATTTGAGCAGTCAAGCAAATAAGCAGAAATAGTAGCATTATTATTAGCAACTGCTTTGGGGGCTTACAAGTACGAACGCTAAGTTTTAACATGTCCTCGACAATATGACCTTTCCCGAGAGTCTTGCCAAACTTGCGTATTATCATAAAATCGCTACGAAGGTCTACATCAAATTTAGCTCTAACTAATTTGACACCAGACACCAAATTCTTGCGGATTGCCGAAGCATGCAGCACATCCTTCAGAGTTATCTCCACACCGGAGGTGAATTGAAGCACAACAGTTCCAATTCCAAAAATTGGAGAGGTACGATCACTTGCCTCTGTGATGAAGCGGTCTTGAATCTCCTTGTAAGTGAAAAACAAGTCTCGGTTCACACAGATGTGAACAGTCGCACCTGTATCAAGAAACCAAGTAACAGGGTTAGGTTCCGAGACATGATTTACCTTGGTGATCATGGCAGCAAGATCATCTTTGTCCCAAGAGTCAAAGTCCTTCTCGACATGGTTGACTTTGCCTTTTCCCTTGTTCTTCTTCAGCTTTCGGCAGTTTTTTGCCATATGGTCGGGCTTGTCACAGTTGTAGCACATTCCGGTAAACTTCGTCGGAGGTGCCACATCCTTTCACTTGCCTTTGGTAGGATGTGGACGCTTTTTGGAAGGTCCGCCCCTACCTTCAGTCAGATTAGCCTTATCATCCATAGGAGCTTTGGTTTTCAAGTCTTGATCACGGACTTGAGCTTCAGTTTGGAGCTTAGCAACCAAAATTTCAAGAGTCATTTCCTTTCGCTTATTCTTAAGGTATCCCTTGAACTCCTTCCAACTAGGCGGCAACTTGTCGACCAAGAGCGCCACAGTGTACGCCTCGGGTAGAGGCATCCTCTCAGAATGAACATCATGTATAAGAGTTTGGAACTCTTGTACTTGGGACATCATTGGACGAGAATACACCATTTGGAATTCGGAGAGCCTCGTCACAACAAACTTCTTCGTGCTAGCAGGATTAACACGATATTTCAACTCAAGAGCATCCCAAATTTCTTTGGCAGTCTCCTTGATGTTGAACACATTGAACAGGCCATCATCAAGCCCGTTCAGCAACATATTCCGACACAGATAGTCGGAATGAACCCAGGTATCATAGTCGGTACGCACTTGAACATTCGCCTCGTTCTCATCAGGGACAGGAGGCTTTTCTTCACGCAGGAAGCTAGCAAGCCCCATTGTGGTAATGTAGAACATCATCTTTTGAGACCAACGTTTGAAGTCGGTGCCCGAGAAAATAGGAGGTTTCTCGGCGATAGGCATTAGCCGAGCAGCATTGTGAATGGGAGCCATTGAAGAGCTTGATGATCCAATGGTTCCAGAACTGGTGGATGGATTAGTGGATGCGCCGGTGCTAGCATTGAACGAAATTTTCTTCCAGCAAAAGTTTGAGGATGACACGAACAAGTAAGGTCGATTATTCTCTTCTTGCGATTGTAGGAATAATTCGGTACTTGCACGTGTATTACAAATAAAATTCTGAACTTAACTATAACAAAGAACAGAAAGAAAATATTACACTTGAAACTAACGAACAATTTTTAATAAAAGGACTAAAGATCGTCCGAAGCTAGAGCTTCTGCCCGCAAGGCGAGAATACACCCCGGTAGTGCTCACAGTGAAGCGGCTCATCCCCAAAGGTTAAAACGATCTGAACATCTCGGCGAGCAAAGACCGCAGATCGACCGAGCACTGCGAGTGGGCCGAACGAAGATCGAATCAGTATATGCTCTGATAAAGAATGCACTGATTTTCGTGTGTTATGCAATGACCAAAATACTGATATATATAGCACTCCTTGATCAGGTGAAGGGACTCGTCTCCATTATTCCTGCCATGATGGCTGGCGGTTTCAGACGCCCAAAGGGCTGGTCGGATGAAGAGTCAAGGCAACTCAAGAGTCTTGTCCATACCAAAAGGCTAGTGGACTTATGGATTTGGGCCAAAAAGATAAGCCCAAACACCAATCCAAAGCACCAATAGCCAAGATCCAGGTCCTGGGCCTGGACTGAGCCCGAGCTCGAGCCCGAGCCCGAGCCCGTGCCCGTGCCCGATCACGACCCGACCCGACCCGACGGACGGACGGTCGGTCGGTCGGCGGCGGCGCGCGCGTGTGTGTGTGTGCGCGGGGACACCCATACACACCAACCCACTTGTTATTAAGCCCATAAAGGCAAAGACTTTAAATACAAGCCAAAACATCCATCCACAATCAATGTTGGATAACTAACATCATATACCTCATGTTAGTTCCTACTCCAACATTCAACTTTAACATATAATATCTCACTCACCGGAAATCGGTTTAGAATTATTAAATATACCACGTTCATCTACTCACGACGTAGATTAACATTCAATAAATATTTTAATTAAATAATAAATATTTAATTAACAATATTTATTCTTAATAAATGGTTAATTACTAAACCATTTCCAACATTCAGCACTTCAAATTTGTCAATTTCGGGACAGCCTGTGAAACATTGCACTTTTAAGTCTAGCTAAGGCCATTTCTTGGCTTATATTTCTTCTAATGAAACGTAATCCATTCAAATACTAAATTATGGGCACTGATCTTGTCCCTTCCATAGAATTAATTACGAATTAATGAAGTTCTGGACAGAACAACACTCAACCCATCAATCTATTTCGGACCAGTCAACAAAGATTGCATTTTTCACCATAGATACGATCCGATTCAGGCTTAGAGTCCTTCTAACGAAAGAAATTATACTAAATTTCGGAACTTTGGACACTGGCCTTGCCCTAATCCGATTTTTCTAGAATTAAATATGATTTTCGCAATACAATGTCAGATTACTTATCTAAACTCGCAAGATTGAGAGCTCCATAGCAAAACCCTAGCGACCCGTCGCGTCCACCCTCTTCTCCTCCTCTGATCAGCGAAAATGAGGACTTAGGGTTAGAGTTTAGCTTATATATTAAGTCATCTTTCCCATTTTGGCTCCTTATGTCCTCTTTGTTTAAACCCTAAGTTTTATAATTAACCATTCACCCGGAATATTTAAAATAATTAAATAATCATATCAGGAACTTGGGGTGTTACAAACGTATGCAAATACGCTAATGCATGCTAATAGTCAAGACCAACTAATCTCAAGCATGCATTGCACCTTTTCATATAATTTGTTTAGTAATTATATAGGTTGTGAACTATTATATTATTCTATAATAAAAAATAACTAGACAATATATTTGCATAACCATAACGTGAATAAATATGCAAAACATGAGATTAAATGTAATTAATATTCTCATAGATAGTTACAGGGAAATAAGATAATACAATCATAAAATATGTTTTGCAGTATACAATTCTAATAGTTATCTATCTCCAATCACATTAAATCATTACACACTCCCCTTAATCTCCAACTCACACTCGTCATCAATATATTTTATTTTATTATATAGCACGTACTTATAATTGTTGGGCCACACCCATGTGGGGTGATGTCAACTTTTTTTTTTTTTGTCTTTTGTCAATTTTCCAAAGCCATTTTATTTAACAAGAAAGTTGGGCACCGATTTTGGCAAGACTTTTGACCGGAGAAGTTTAGGCGGATGAAGAGAATTTGCTTTTGATTTCAGCGCATGAAAGGAATAATAGTAAGCGATGGTGCTCAATTCCCCTACAAAAGGGTCAGCTAGGCACATGAATTCATCACCCAAGCATTCCTCATCCTCAATTCCTCCAAGAGACTGAGGGAAAGGTGAAGAGAAAATAGTATATTTGAGTGAAGAAAATTTGAGAAAAATAAAAAGTATTTTTTCTATCTCCTCAAAAGTGTGTGTTCTTATTTTTCTTAGTTAATCAAAATTTAAACATTTGACATATTTCTGTATTTCGGGAGATTTTCTCATGAGAAATTGATGCCCTAATTTATTTAGGGAGACTTTTTGTAAGTCTACTATAGTCATAGTGAAAGATTTTCGAAATAAGATTCACTCGTAGTTTTTCTCATTTTGAATTTTCCACATAAAATTCTTGTGTCATTATTAACTCGCTATTTTGGGAACTTTTCTTGATTTGGTTCCCATTGATTAAACCAGCTAGGGGAAAAGATATTAAATTTATGCATTTATTATATTCTATTATGCTTGTAAAATATACTAATTTTATTCTAAATATAATACTTTGACCGAGACAAATGGAGTATAGGAATTTTTCATTTTGCAACATCTAAAACTAATAAGAGCTTTCGAGCCAAAAATATTTCGAGTCAGGATGTGAGAATATTCCTCAAATACTCCCACTTCAATTGACCGGATTAGGTTGTTAGTTGCAAAAACAGTTTCCATTACAAAGCGTAAAATAGAGTTAAAATTTATTTTTATACTCTCTCCGTCCCAGTTAACATGAGTATTTTGATTTTATATGGTCAATAATTTTCAAATGTTGGGAGGACAGAAGAATTCCCTATTACGATTGGGGTGCATCAAGGATCTGCTCTTAGTCCTTTTCTCTTTGCCATAGTCATGGACGAATTGACAAGAGAAATTCAAAATGACGTTCCGTGGTGTATGATGTTCGCAGATGATATTGTGTTGATTGATGAAACGAAGGTTGGAGTGCAACATAAATTGGAACTTTGGAGGGATACTTTGGAAGCTCGAGGCTTTGTGAGCAGTAAGATCGAATATATGGAGTGTAGGTTTAGCGAAAACAGTGATAGAGAGGCGGGGATGATCACATTTGATGGGAAAGTTGTTCATGGATCCACTTTCTTTCGGTATCTTGGATCTATTATCCAAAAGGATGGAGAGCAGATGGCGAGGCTCATGTGAGAATAAAGCGGGGTGGTTGAAGTGGAAGAGTGCCAAGGGTTTTATGTGATCCGCATGCCTCATAGATTAAAGGGTAAATTTTACCGCACGGCAATTAGGCTGCTTGTTATATGACACCGAGTGTTGGGGCAGAAATGATGTCACGTTCAAAAGATGAATGTGGCGGAGATGCGTATGCTACGATGGATGTGTGGTCATACAAAAAGGATCGGCTCGAAATGAGGTGATCGAGAGAAGGTAAGAGTTGCGTCTATAGAAGACAAGATGATGGAGAATCGATTACGATGGTTTGGTCATGTGAGAAGAAGACCTATTGATGCAGGTGAGGACTAGAAAGTTGAGCAAAGTAATGTTGAAAGGTAGAGGAAGGCCAAGAAAACTTGGATAAAGATGATTGAAAATGATATGCGGTTTTAATTGGAGAAAGTATGGCGTTGAGAGAAATGTGGCGGGAAAAAATACGGATGGTGGATGGAGTCTGATTCTTTTTTTTTTTTCCTATTTTCTTTTATTTCATGTTATCTTTTTTTTTTTTTTTTTTTTTTTTTTTTTTTTTTCTTTTTTTTTTCATTCATTCTCTTTTTTTATTTGCTTTTTCCTCTACTTTTTCCCTCTTTTTTCCTTTTATGTTATTTATGTAACGATTATTGACGGTTTCAAAGTTTGATTCATGTTAGCCGACCCCAAATCATTTTGGGACTAAGGCTTAGATGTTGTTGTTGTTGACTATAAATTAATCTCAAACTATAATGGTAAAATATTTAACAAAATTATATTATGAAACTTTAGATAGTGAAGTTTCATAATATAATTTTGTTAAATATTTTACCATTATATTTTGAGATTAATTCTTAGTCAAACTTAGAAATTATTGACAATATAAAGTCAAAATGCTCATGTTAGCTGGGACGGAGGGAGTAATAATTAACCACATTGGTTTTTTTTTTTGGACTAGGATCCTCTGCAGCACAGCATGGTACTGTGCTGCATCCCAGCCGTTAGATTACACACACCCGCACGGGTGTGTGTGTGTGCGTGTCGAATCGCACGGTGCAGTGCAGCACCGTGCTGCACTGCAGAGGATCCCGACCCTTTTTTTTTGCTATTGTAGTCGTAGGTTTTGTTGCTTTATTGTTCTCTTTTTGTTCTTTTTTTTTTTGATAACTCAGTTTCTAGGCTTACACCTAACTATGTCTGAGGTTAACAACTCTGCATTCTCATTAATGCCACCAAGATAAATCGCGGGATGTGCACGAATTGATCAGTGTCTTGTCGGGTTCTGCTGACGTACAATCTGATCCTCCCAGGTAAAGAGAACATGAAGTCCTCCCCCCGAATCGAACCCACACGGATGATATTCAGTATGAGGTCCTGTCAAAGACTTAATTAGAGTGTATATATTCCGGAAAAGATTTTGAAGTGGAGGCAAGAGGGATAGAACCCCTGACCTCCACCCCAGATGAATTTTTACACTCATGTGGTGGCCAACTGAGCTAAGTCAGTTGGTTTTGTTGCTTTATTGTTCTCATAGTTAAAAGAAGTGTATCAAAGAAAATACTTGTACTTTTGTATTGACATATCTAAGAGTATCACTAATGGTTTGCTTCCCTAATTTCAGTTTTTACTGATGTGATCATAGATACATCATCATCTTCACTACCTCATATTTTTACTCAAACTAACTTTATCGGTTCTATGTTTTACTTACTTCATTATGGATCACACAAACCATTAACTCAATATTTCATTTATTCACTTCATACTCTAATTAATTTTAAGTTTTATATTTATTAAATTTAATATTTTAAATATTGTAAATATAAGTTAATATAGAAAAATAAATATAATTAAAACTAAAACTATTAGATAATATATATTTTCACGTACACTAAAAGAAGTTAAAAAATAGAAGAAATATAAAGTAAGAAATCAAGTGAAAAAGTTGGAAAATTTCATTGGGTACGTTGGGCCAAAAAATAACTTGTAACAAAAGATTAAAAAAAGGAAAAAAGAAAAGAAAAAACAGACTAATATTGTAGTAAAAATAAACAAGACAAAAAATTAAGGCAGAAGATGTGTGTATTCTCATTAAAGGGATCCCTTTAAATAGGGAGAGATTACATATTTCGGAACATTCTAACAGGCCTAGTCCTACACTAACTAGGAGAAGTCCATTAACCTGTAGACTAAGGCACACAATGTGTATTTACTTTAACACTCCCCCTTGTGTCGAGTCTTTAATGCATGTCAAGTTGCCTCTAGAGATGTTAAACGGGCTAGCCCTAGCGGTTTCAGGCTAGCCCGGGCTTCGGGTTAAACGGTCCGGGCCAAAAAAGCCCGAATTTAAATGGGCTAGGAAATTTTGGCCCTAACCCTAACCCTAGCGGGCTTCGGGTTAAACGGGCTAAACAGGCTCCGAATATAAAAAATCTATTTTTTTCCAAATATTCACACATAGACTTACCAATCTAGACACTAATCAAATTCATAAATAAACTCATGTCATACATAGTTTTAACTTTTTAGTTGCAATACATAACCAAAGTTGTAAATCTAAATATCCAGAAATAGTTGCATTACATAGATAAATTCATAAATTTAAATGTCCATAGACTCAAAAGTAACTCGATCATCATCCTCAAAATACAAAACGAGAATCATCCTCAAAACATGATTTCAAGCATCATCATTCATCCTCGTCCTCGACTCCTCGGTCACGGTCGATTCTACTTTGGACAAAGTATCATCTTCATATTCTTCTTCATCTAAAAAAATAACAATAATGAATTACTTCAACTACGGGCAAAAGGTGGCAATACAGTCCTTTACTGGACTGAGTCAATTACACCAACTCAATAAGAGCATGAACAATTTTTTTCTATACTTGACAGTTTATAATGACAGTCCTTTACTGGACATTCTGGACTGAATCAATTACTATACTTTATAATGACAATTTTTTTTTCTTGACAGT
This sequence comes from Orobanche coerulescens, assembly GCA_033398695.1. Lineage (NCBI taxonomy): Eukaryota > Viridiplantae > Streptophyta > Magnoliopsida > Lamiales > Orobanchaceae > Orobanche > Orobanche coerulescens. Next base: position 33,775,819 of record CM065818.1, read on the forward strand.
TTACAATTGACAAAGAAAGTATTACAGTTCAGTTTATAAAGAAAGTAATGAATAAAATAAAACTATAAAGGCATTACATTCAAGAAAACCTTGCAACCAACTACGGGTACAAAGAATAGCTTGTACATGATTACCAAGTAGCCGACTCCTATACTTAGTGAGAACACGGCCCCCTATGCTAAATGCCGATTCAGATGCCACGGTGGTGATCGGAATACTTAAAATATCACATGCCATATGCGATAATGCAGGCCATCACTCCTTATTATCTTTCCAAAATGATAAAACATCTAAATTTGGAAAATATTTAAACTCAAGTGGCGGCTCATCCAAATATTGATCTAATGCGGACTTCTCATTTTGGCTATTTGATGTTGTGCTCTGCCAGTCTTGTAAAACCTAAAAAAAGAATAAAAAAAAATTGGGATTGGGACAACTAAATTTACAACATTAACATGAGTAAACATTTAAAAGAAACTAAATACTTACATCATACAAATTAAAATCAGCAACCGGTTCTTTTCCTTTCCCACCTACTGAAGGAGTACCAGACGATAAATTTGTAGAGTTCTGTGAGCTACTTTCACTTGGTTGAGCAGATGATATCCACTTCGTATACTCACCAAAAAGCATTTGCAAGTTCCTTCTAATATTACCAATTTTATCTTCGCAAGTATGTAGATCAAGTTGAGTGTAACAATATTTTATCATTCCCAATTTCGCCCGAGGGTCAAGTACAGCCCCAAATGCAAGCACCATGCTGCAGTCACTCCAATACTTATCAAATTTTTCTTTCATTTTCAAAGATGTACCCTTAATATCTTCATCTTCACTCTCCACATTTTGTTTCAAAAAACACTCTATTTTACATATTTGCATGAAATACAAGTTGGAAGTTGGATAAGATGTCCCAGAAAATAAATTTGTGATCACGTAAAAAGGGCGCAAGAAGTCACACATTTTCTCTGCCCTTTTCCACTCTTCACTTGTGGGAGAAAATTTGTAGTTCCTATCATTCAATTCAAGACTACCAAAAGCATGCTTGTATTTAACTGCACTTTCAAGCATAGCAAAAGTAGAATTCCATCTAGTAGTTACATCTAAGCGCAAACCAACTTTAGTGTCAATACCCCCCACTTGACTAACGCACTCAAAAAATTTTATCTTCCTCCCCTCTGATGCCTTAACATACATGATACTATCTCTTATTTTGTTTAAAGCTTTATTAGCCACTTTCAAGCCATCTCGAACAATAAGGTTCAGGATATAAGCACAACATCTTACATGAAAAAATTGACCTCCACATAAAAGACTATTTTGCAGTGAAAGCTTCTCCTTCAAAATATTTTGCAGAGAATCATTAGACGAAGCATTATCCAAAGTAAGAGAAAATATCTTTTTGTCAATACCCCATTATTTTAAACAGTCATGTACCTTAATTGCCAAATCAAACCCAGTATGTGAAGGCTCAATCTTACAAAAAGAAATAATCTTACTATTTAATTTCCAGTTAGAATCAACAAAGTGTGCCGTCACGCAAATATATCCCTCACCGGTAATAGCTGTCCAACAATCAGATGTCAAGCATATTCTACTAGGACTAGCACATAGAACAGACTTTAACTTTTCCTTTTCAACACGATAGATCTCACATAAATCAGACGTGGCGGTTAATTGTCAAGCAAATTTCGTTAAGCAAAAACCACATGGGAAAAATGCCTTGATCGTAGGAAAAATAGTACAACATCCAGACATATAGGTTATGCTAATTTCGTTAAGCCAAAACCTCTATTAATCATTTCGTCAATCAATATGCTCAAGAACGTGATCGGTTCGTCGATCAATGAGCTAAATGTCTAATTACCTCGTTAAAAACATTTCCAAGTGATAAAAACCCAGTGGAAAAAAAAAGAATCCTTGGTTAAGGAAAAGAGTGTAAATTGCGACATAGATGTAAGACTCCCTCTCAAGTCTACATCTCCCCCTGATTAGTTCGTCAATCAAGGAATCTAAAAAACGGTGCACGTGATGTTGCCTCATTAAAAACTTTGTCAAGTAACAAAACCCATTGGGACAAAATAAACCTTGGTCAAAGAAAAGAGTACAACATTGGTGGGTAAATTCGTAATACCTCACCCTCCCATCCGATCCTTACTTCGATCTTGGGAGTTCGGAAATCCTACGCATCCGATGTTTCTCACATATTTTTCAATTACGACTTTGGGCAGTGATTTAGTGAATAAATCAGCCACATTATCCTCAGACTTCACTTGGTAACTTGGATGTTGAGGAGGGCATGTTGTTGCTGATTGCAGAAAATTTTTGGAGAGATATGGTTCGTATCATCCCCCTTGATATACCCATGCTTCATTTGTTCGATGCAAGCGGTATTATCTTCGTATATGCATGTGGGCACATCAGTGACATTACTTAATCCACTGTTACCTCGAATATGTATAACAATGGTTCTCAACCATATATACTTGCATACCACCTCGTGTAGAGCGATAATCTTAGCGTGATTCGATGAGGTAGCAACAAGGGTTTGCTTAGTTGATCTCCAATATATCGCGGTGTTCCCAATGGTAAAAGTGTAACCAATCTGGGTACAATCTTTATATGGGTCTGAAAGATACCCAGCATCAGCAAAACCTATCAACACATTCGTCGGGGTAGTTTTCTCGGCATTCACACTTACTTTAGTGATTGCACATTCATCGGCAGTTTCGTTAGCCTGATAGGGAAAGAAAAGTCCCTAATCAATGGTTCATTTGAGGTATCAAAAGATGTTCTTGATACCATTCCAATGACGCTACATGGGCTCAGAACTATATTTAGTCAACAAGTTCACTGAGAAAGCTATAACAGGTCGAGTATACTAAGCTAAGTACAATAATGCACCTCTTCATCACATTCCTTAAGACGAAATGGATCTTTCTTCAAGTCCAAACTACGACCAATCATGGGAGTGCTAACCGTATGTGCCTTGTCCATATTAAAACGACTGATTTTCTTTTGGACATAGGCAGACGGGTGGATGAGGATTCCACTAGCTCGATATTCTAGCTCTATGCTTAGATAAGATCGAGTCTTCCTAGATCATTCATCTCAAATTCGGAATTTAGATAGTTGTGGTTTCTCTTAATTCGTCAAGAGTACCGATTATGTCCATATCGTCGACATATTCAACTACAATTACTAATTCGAAACTTGTTTTCTTAATAAACACGCAGGGACACAATTCGTCGTTCTTATATCCCCTTCCAATCAAGTAGTCACTTATGCGGATATACCACATCCGCCCGGATTGTTTTATTCCGTAAAGCGAGCGTTTCAACCGTACTGCAAATGCACTCCATGGTCTAAAGTCACTTGACTTGGGTAATGAAATGCCATCGAGCACTTTCATATATATCTCTATATTAAGATCCCCATAGAGATATCACTAACCACATTTATGAGCTGTATTTCCAGTCCTTCGGAAATCACTAAGCTAATGAAGTAGCTTAGGGGAGAGTACGTCTCCTCGGTTAATTCCACGGCGTTTATGAGAACCTTCGAGCCTTGTACTTCAGGACTTCATTCTTCTCATTATGCTTACTGACAAAGGTTTAGTTTATGTCCTACAGGATTTACACTTGGTGAGGTTAGCACTACCTACCAATTACCTATCTTTTTATCAAATAATCTAGTTCTGCGTGAAATGCTTTATCCTTTAAGGCTAATCAACTAAATGTTGATATCATACAACAGAGCGAGGTTCGGTATTATCTTGCTCTAAGCTTTGAGAAATGATAGATCATCAAAGTGGGTGGATGATTAGTCCACACTCTCGTGATTCATCGAGATTTCTTCATTTTCTAAATCATATAAATCTTTGAGGCATCCCCCTCGTCATGACTCATGGACATAGTAAAATCGAATATGATCTCATGAAACGAGTTCATTGATAACTAATAAGTTTGTGCCTTACTCTACCTCCTCCTTAGGTGAGTATTAAGTCGAACCATGTAGCTACCACCTCTTCCTTCATGGAGCTATGGCCTAAATCACGCATCCACCATATGCGATGGCAGCACTCGATTCGTTGGTGTTGCGACTCTTACCGAGGACTTTAAACCTTACAGGTTGCAGCTGGTATATATGATCTCGTCACTTTCACGAAATCAATAAACGCATCAGGCATCGAATCTGCTACATTTCAAAGATCGAGAATTTTCACTATCACATAGCAAAATATGGGGATCAATACGAGACAAAATAGGGACACACCATGACAATTCCTGTCGTTCCTTGAGAGAGTTCGTCTTCTCTCTTCCCCCCAACAACGGGAAGGTTATCTCATCGAAGTGACAATCCGCAATCGAGTAGTAAAGATCACCTGTCAAAGGTTCTAAATAGCGTATAATCATTGAGGATTCGTATCCAATGTAACTACTTAATCGTCTCTAAAGATCCATGCACTCTGGGGGTGTATATGGCACAATACTACATAACCAAATATGCACAATTGGCACTCAAGTTCGTCTAAGTCCAAAATGTAAAAATCAGGGCATATCCAGTTACCAACTGGTATCCATAAATCGTTTGGTTAGCAGACGGTCTAAAATGAGCGAATAAGTAAAGCTGCATGCAAGACTACATAACCCCAGGTAGAAATAGGTAAATTGCTGTGCATAATCAATGCCCGGGATACCATCTGATTTGTTCGATAGTTGCCTCTGCAAGATCGTTTTGTATATGCTCGTGGGGGATGGATGCTTTTTGTCGCTCCCGATTGACATGCAGTATTCATCAAGTACTTTAGATGTGAACTGTAACACCCCAATTCACAACTGGGACATTACACGCCGTAGAACCCTCGTGAGGTCTACCAGGCTAACACATGACATATAAACCACAACGTAATCCCAAATGATGCACTCAAAAGTATATAAGGCCGTGGCCTCGGCCAAAACATTTTAACGGAGTACATGAACAGAGATTAAGTACCAATTCATTGCTCACGCAGGGGACTTAAACCAAGTTTCAAAATAAACAGTATAACTTCATTACTCGACAATGCAATGACAAAACATAAAAATGCAGACTCGAGCCACATCATCAAGCCAGCCCATCCTTTGCATGCATGTCCCGTGCCTGCTCCTCATTCCTCCCGGCACCTGAAATGCATAAGACGCATTTCCCCCATTTAAGGGGTTAGCATTCGAATAGCTAGTGCAAGTACACAATTACACTACATTATATACAAATACGTTTTTTACACAATCATCTCAATCAGAAATCATTTGCCATAAATATTCCGGAATACTACATTGGCAATCAAATCAGTTCCAATCATCACGATATCACAAAATCCCGTGGCCGTACCCCTTAGTATCGACCCCCAGACATCCCGTCGAACACTCCGGGTGGGATACCACTTCCGCGACCGTACCCCTTAGTATCGACCCCCAGACATCCCGTCGGACACTCCGAGTGGAAGTTCAATCACACACGCACCCAAGTTCCCTTCCGCGGCCGTACCCCTTAGTATCGACCCCCAGACATCCCGTCGGACACTTCGGGTGGAAGGAACACAACTCACGCACCCAAAAATCACAATCCATCATTCATTTCGAAAATCACAACATACATAACGAAATGTAATACATGTACTTGCCTTGAATAAGACGAAACGAAGGAAACAACGAAGGAATAGGTTTTGGTCCGAACAATCCTCCCAAATCCGCTCCTAACACAATAACGGTATACAAAAAGTCTCAATAATGCGGAAAGGTAAGAATTAATCCTAATTCTACCCGTTGGGGGCAATTCATCGGACACCAAGGGTGCATAAGGAAATGAAATCGGTCAACGGTGTAATAACGGGATTTCATCCCATCCAGTAACAAGAAAACCAAGGGTCACGAGTATACTATCAAAATCTAGCAACAACATCGGTTAAATCGGATTAAAATACAAGATCACCACCAAACCCTCCCCAAAATCATACTAGGGTTAAAGGAGTTCTTACCTCTTGAAGATTCAAGCACTATAATCCGAAGAACACATGTTAGATCCACAATCTAAGCTACACGGTCGGAAGGAGATGAAGAAAATCACACAATCAAGTGGTAGATGGAGAACAATCCCCCTCTCAAACCTCTCTCTCTCGTACGGTGGAAGGAAGGAAGAAAATGAGGGACTCACACTGAATAAAAGCGCAGGTATAGCGCTGACCGCATTGTGTGCCGCGGCTCAGCTGAAGTGTGCCGCGGCACAGGGCCAAAAATTGCGCCCAGTGGTCGGCAGTGTGCTGCGGCCCTTCCGGCATGTGCCGCGGCACACGGTACAGAAAGTTTGGCCGCTAAGTGCAACCCGGGTGTGCCGCGGCCCGAACGAGTGTGCCGCAGCAGTGACTCGGCAGTGTGCCGCGGCCCTGCCGGCATGTGCCGCGGCACACGGTACAGTCTGCTCGGCCATGAACTGGGCAATGTGTGTGCCGCGGCGCACAACCCTTGTGTCGCGGCCCACACCACCCCTTGGGTCCCAAAATGATGAAAAATGAACCGGGAAGAGAATAAAAGCAATAGGAATCGATATTTGGGCAACAATAACACGAAATGGAAGTATGGAAACCCCAAACGATCCGAAGTACGCCACCACAGTCGAACAAGGAACGAATTCCCTAAACTTATAGGAAATTATAAAAACGGCCAAAACATCCGAAAATCATGATACAACATCGGATTAACAATCCGAAGCTCACAACATGCTCTAATCCACCATACGAACACATGGAAATAGGAAAAATGATAAAATCGGGCGAGTTTAACGAGAATCGAATACACAAGCGATAGAATATAACTCAAGGTGAAATTACGCAAAAACATCATCGAGACTCATCCCAACGGAGAAACTCCAAGAATAAAATAGATTCAGAATTCTAAAACAGTGCCAAGCGAGTTGTCCGAAACAAATATATACCGAAAATAGAAATTACCAAAAGTAGAAAACACGGATATTACATTATCTCCCCCTAAAAATAAGTTTCGTCCCGAAACTTACAACACGAATAACTCAGGGTATCTCGATCTCATACTCTCTTCCGTCTCCCACGTGGCTTCCTAGGACCCATGCCTCGACCATTGCACTTTAACCAAAGCAATGGTTTTGTGCCTGAGTTGCTTCACCCGATGCTCTAAGATCTGAATCGGCCTCTCCTAGAAGGTAATGTCGGGCCCCAACTCGATCTCTCCAAAATCAATAATATGGATAGGGTCTGGTACGTACTTCCTAAGCTGGGAAACATGAAATATATTATGCACGTGGCTCAGGGTCGGCGGCAAACCTAACCAATATGCAAGCTCTCCAACTCTCTCTAGAATCTCGAACGGCCCAATAAATCTCGGACTAAGTTTACCCTTCCGACCGAAGCGGTAAACTCCCCGTGTCGGCGACACCTTAAGCAAGACGTGATCTCCCACCTCAAACTCCAACGGTCGGCGACGTGTATCGGCATAAGACTTCTGCCGGCTCTGGGCCATCACCAATCTATCGCGAATCAGGGCAATCTTCTCTCTCGTCTCAACTACCATATCGGGCTCGGTACCAATTAGCTCGGACGCATCATCCCAACACAACGGCGATCTGCACCTTCTTCCATACAACGCCTCGAATGGTGCCATTTTGATCGAGGCATGCCAACTATTGTTGTACGTGAACTCGATCAACGGCAAGTGCGTCTCCCAATCATCCTTCCAATCTAAGGCACAGGCTATCAACATATCCTCCAACGTCTGGATCGTCCGCTACGACTGTCCGTCAGTATGAGGGTGGTAAGACGTACTGAGTCTCACCTCATTCCCCAAAGCTCGATGAACCGCCTGCCAAAAATGTGATACAAATCGGCCATCACGATCTGAAACAATACTCTTAGGAGTCCCATGCAATCTCACGATCTCCGCAATAAACACTCGCGCCATCCTCTCCGGTCCCCAAGTATCCTTAATACTCAGAAAGTGAGCTGATTTGGTTAGTCGATCAACAATAACCCAAATCATGTTCATTCCAGTCCAAGTCCTAGGCATCCCGGTAATGAAATCCATAGAGATGTCTTCCCATTTCCATTCTGGAATGGGAAGTGGTCGTAGCAACCCCGCAGGTCGCTGATGCTCAATCTTAACCTATTGACAGGTTAAACACTTCGCCACAAACTCGCTAATGTCCGATTTCAAATTACTCCACCAGTAGTTACTCCTCACATCCTTGTGCATTTTGCTCGTACCAGGATGTATGGAATAAGGCGTAGCATGAGCCTCACTCAACATCTTCTGTCTCAACTCAATGTCATTCGGTACACATAATCTGCCGCGAAATCTCAGAACGCCATCATCCTGAACCACAAATCCAGAGGCTTTCCCCTTCCTCACATCCTCCCTCAGCTGGACTAAAAACGGATCATCATACTGTTTCGCCTTGATATCATCGGTCAAGGATGAAGTGATCTCCAACGTACATAACTGACCCTGAACTCTCTGAATCCAAACCTCGATATTCTGACAGATAAAATCCTGCTGGATCCTACTCTGTGGTGTAAGTACCTCTAGCATCTGCAATGCCATCGGTTTCCTGCTTAAAGCATCAGCCACTACGTTAGCCTTACCCGGATGGTAAAGTATCTCGAGGTCGTAATCTTTAATTAGCTCCAACCACCTACGCTGTCTCATATTCAACTCTTTCTGACTGAAGATATACTTCAGACTCTTGTGGTCCGTAAAAATCTTACACGACGATCCATAGAGATAATGTCTCCATATCTTTAAGGCGAAAACGACCGTGGCTAACTCCAAATCGTGCGTGGGGTAATTCGCCTCATACGGTTTCAACTGGCGGGACGCATAAGCAATCACCCTGTCTCTCTGCATCAAAACACATCCGAGCTCGAGGCCCGAAGCATCACTATATACCACGAAATCCTCGTTCCCCTGAGGCAATGCTAACACGGGTGCGGTAGTTAGTCGCCTCTTCAACTCGTCAAAACTACTCTGTCTGTCTGCGGTCCACTCGAACTTCTGGATTTTCTGGAGTAACTGAGTGAGCGGTCTAGCGATCTTAGAAAATCCCTCAACAAATCTACGGTAATAGCCTGCAAGTCCCAGAAAACTCCTCACTTCCTTCACGTTTTTGGGCGGTTCCCAAGCCATCACCGCCTCTATTTTCTGTGGATCTACCCGAACTCCTTCTGCTGAAATCACATGCCCGAGGAACATCACTTCCTTGAGCCAAAACTCACACTTAGAGAACTTCGCATATAACTGCTCAGTTCTCAAAATGTCTAATACAATCCGGAGATGTAAGGCGTGCTCCTCCCGACTCCGTGAGTAGATCAAAATGTCATCGATATATACGACTACGAATTTGTCCAGATACTCAATAAAAACTTTGTTCATTAACTGCATGAACACTGCTGGGGAATTGGTTAGCCCGAAAGGCATAACCACAAACTCAGAATGGCCGTATCTCGTCCGAAAGGCAGCTTTCGGTATATCGATGTCCCGAATCCTCAACTGATAGTAGCCCGATCGCAAATCAATCTTCGAAAAGACTGTCGCCCCCTGAAGCTTATCAAACAAGTCGTCGATCCGGGGCAAAGGGTATTTATTTTTGATGGTCAACCTGTTTAATTCTCGATAATAGATGCATAAACGAAGCGATCCATCCTTCTTCTTAACAAAAAGTACGGGCGCACCCCAAGGCGATGCGCTCGGTCGAATATACCCTTTATCTAACAATTCTCCCAACTGATTCTTCAACTCTAACATCTCCGACGGTGCCATACGATACGGTGCTCGAGAAATAGGGGCTGCATTCGGCTCAAGATCGATAGGAAACTCCACCTCTCGCTGTGGTGGTAATCCCGGCAAGTCGTCTGGGAATACGTCGGGATACTCACTAACAACTGGAATTGACGACATGTCAACCCCACCATCCTCCGCCTGCAGAGCGTAACACCAATAGCCGACACAACCCTGGTTCAGAAGTTTCTTCGCCTTTAAGGCGCTAATCACACTCCCCGATCTCCCCGGCTTACGACCGATGAGGGTATGCTCGGTGCCGTCCTCGGCTACTATCGAGATGGTACGAGTCCGATAGTTCATGATAGCACTGTGACGCTCCAACCAATCGTCCCCGAGGATTAAATCCTCACCCTTAAGGTCTATAACAATGAGATTCGAGGGCCAATCTCGGCTCCCGATCCTCACGGGGCAATCCCTAACTTCCCGGTCCCCAACCATACGATCCCCGCTAGGCGTACCCACCACAAACGGTTCACACTCAAACAAGCAGTTAAAGCCAATACGATTCACACAATCCAATGCAATAAAGGAATGGGTAGCACCCGAATCAAAAAGCACGGAAACTGGATGAGTAAAGATCTGAGTGGTACCTGATGCCACCGGAATGTTTGCCTCCTCTGTGCGCCTCAGCTGATACAATCGGGGGTGAACTGAACCCGAACTCGAGGCTGCGCGGCGATCATGCTGACCCCGACCCCTACCACGACCCGAACCCTGCGGAACATGAGTAGCTGGAATACTGTGATCCTTCTGATCGGTAGTGGTAGTCGGAACTCTAATAGCCCTGGTGTCCCTCTCACAATGAGTTGCCTGATGCCCGGTCTGCCCGTAAGTAAAGCAAGTGACTCGAGGAAAAGGGCAATCCTTCATTAAATGCTCATATTGGTTGCAGTTAAAACAAAAACTGCCACCAGAAGCAACGGACTGGACTGAACGATTACCCTGAGATCCACCGGCCTGATGAAACGGCCTCTTCCCCGGCATAGGAGCAGAACGAGACCTCGAAAACTGACCACCCTTACCGGCCGAGAATCCGCCGGTAGTCTTCTGCTTCTTAGCTTCCGAGACCGACTCTAATTCCGGGACGGCCATCTCGATCGCTAGAGCGCGATCCTGGTATTCCTTCAAAGTGGCACACATGAGCGGCGCCATACTCTGCCTAATATGCGGCTTCATGCGCATGTTGAAGTAACGGATTTTATCAGCCTCCGTTCTCACTTGATCTCTCACGAAACCCAACTGCTGATTGTAAGAAATGATGGCCTGAGAAATAGGCACATCCTGAGGTGTAGCGGTGAAGAACTCCACAATTCTGCGCTCCTTGACTGGCGGCGGACAATACTCTGCTTCCATAGCAGCCTTGAATTCCTCCCAAGTAGCCCGACGGTCTCTGGGCACTACGGTCTCCCACCATTCCGCAGCTTCCTTATCCAGAAGGTACTGGGCAATATGTACCCTCCTGTCTTCAGGACAAGCTACGGCATCAAAGGTCCTGGACAATTGAAAGAGCCAATTCTCCCAACCGAGGGAGTCAGAAGATCCGGAGAAACGAGGAGGGTGCATCTTAGTCACCGTCTGAAGCCACTTACTAGCTTCCTCTCCAGGTGTCGGAGGCGTATTCTGGCGTCCACCCTGAGCTATCTGAGCAAGCTGGGCTACTAACTGCTGAAGTACGGCAGTAGCCCCGGCGTCGGCATTATTTCCCGACGGCACTGAGTGAGAGGCTGAGTCCGCAGAGGACTGATAAAGTGATCCCTCTTCATTATCAGCACCCCGACCACGGCCTTGGCCGCGTCCCCTAGCTGGTCTACCACAACCTCTCAACATACTAAAAGAAGAATGAAAAGGACAAGGTCAGAAAGATTCGCAATTGACAAAGTTGGCATCACAATTCATAATTCCGAGCAACGCAAGAAAACAAATTACAGAAATATAAGAGTTCGAGGAGACTTACAGCCACGGGTCGCACGAAAAGACGGTAGCATGATGATATTAGGCTCAACGACTGACTCTAATGACGCAACTGACAGACCCAAAAATTTACTAACAGCCTAGGTATTCAAAACCTAAGATCTGATACCATAAATGTAACACCCCAATTCACAACTGGGACATTACACACCGTAGAACCCTCGTGAGGTCTACCAGGCTAACACATGACATATAAACCACAAAGTAATCCCAAATGATACACTCAAAAGTAAATAAGGCCGTGGCCTCGGCCAAAACATTTTAACGGAGTACATGAACAGAGATTAAATACCAATTCATTGCCCACGCAGGGGACTTAAACCAAGTTTCAAAATAAACAGTCTAACTTCATTACTCGACAATGCAATGACAAAACATAAAAATGCAGACTCGAGCCACATCATCAAGCCAGCCCATACTTTGCATGCATGTCCCGTGCCTGCTCCTCAGCCCTCCCGGCACCTTAAATGCATAAGACGCATTTCCCCCATTTAAGGGGTTAGCATTCGAATAGCTAGTGCAAGTACACAATTACACTACATTATATACAAATATGTTTTTTACACAATCATCTCAATCAGAAATCATTTGCCATAAATATTCCGAAATACTACATTGGCAATCAAATCAGTTCCAATCATCACGATATCACAAAATCACAACTGATATCCCGTGGTCGTACCCCTTAGTATCGACCCCCAGACATCCCGTCGAACACTCCGGGTGGGATACCACTTCCGCGGCCGTACCCCTTAGTATCGACCCCCAGACATCCCGTCGGACACTCCGGGTGGAAGTTCAATCACACACTCCCCAAGTTCCCTTCCGCGGCCGTACCCCTTAGTATCGACCCCCAGACATCCCTTCGGACACTCCGGGTGGAAGGAACACAACTCACGCACCCAAAAATCACAATCCATCATTCATTTCGAAAATCACAACACACATAACGAAATGTAATATATGTACTTGCCTTGAATAAGACGAAACGAAGGAAACAACGAAGGAATAGGTTTTGGTCTGAACAATCCTCCCAAATCCGCTCCTAACACAATAACGGTATACAACAAGTCTCAATAATGCGGAAAGGTAAGAATTAATCCTAATTCTACCCGTTGGGGCAATTCATCGGACACCAAGGGTGCATAAGGAAATGAAATCAATCAACGGTGTAATAACGGGATTGCATCCCATCCAATAACAAGAAAACCAAGGGTCACGAGTATACTATCAAAATCTAACAACAACATCAGTTAAATCGGATTAAAATACAAGATCACCACCAAACCCTCCCCAAAATCATACTAGGGTTAAAGGAGTTCTTACCTCTTGAAGATTCAAGCACTATAATCCGAAGAACACATGTTAGATCCACAATCCAAGCTACACGATCGGAAGGAGATGAAGAAAATCACACAATCAAGTGGTAGATGGAAAAAAATCCCCCTCTCAAACCTCTCTCTCGCGTACGGTGGAAGGAAGGAAGAAAATGAGGGACTCACGTTGAATAAAAACGTAGGTATAACGCTGACCGCATTGTGTGCAGCGGCTCAGCTGAAGTGTGCCGCGGCACAGGGCCAAAAATTGCGCCCAGTGGTGGCGGTGCCGCATGCCCTTCCGCATGTGCCGCAAAGACACGGCATGCAAAGTTTGGCCGCTAAGTGCAACCAGGTGTGCCGCGCCGACGAGTGTGCCGCAGCTGACTTGGCAAAGGTGCCGCGCCGCCGGCATGTGCCGCGGCACACGGTACAGTCTGCTCGGCCATGAACTGGGCAATGTGTGTGCCGCGGCGCACAACCCTTGTGCCGCGGCCCACACCTCCCCTTGGGTCCCAAAATGATGAAAAATGAACCGGGAAGAGAATAAAAGCAATAGGAATCGATATTTGGGCAACAATAACACGAAATGGAAGTATGGAAACCCCAAACGATCCGAAGTACGCCACCACAGTCGAACAAGGAACGAATTCCCTAAACTTATAGGAAATTACAAAAACGGCCCAAACATCCGAAAATCATGATACAACGTCGGATTAACAATCCGAAGCTCACAACATGCTCTACTCCACCATACGAACTCATGGAAATAGGAAAAATGATAAAATCGGGCGAGTTTAATGAGAATCGAATACACAAGAGATAGAATATAACTCAAGGTGAAATTACGCAAAAACATCATCGAGACTCATCCCAACGGAGAAACTCCAAGAATAAAATAGATTCAGAATTCTAAAACAGTGCCAAGCGAGTTGTCCGAAACGAATATATACCGAAAATAGAAATTACCAAAAGTAGAAAACACGGATATTACATGAACTCTCCAGCATTATCAAGTCTTATAGACCGAACATGGTGGTTAGGGTGGTGAGCCCTTAGACAGATAATTCGTGCTAGAAGTTTTTGCAAAAGCAGCATTTTTAGTGGACAAGAGGGTGACATGTGACCAACATGTCGAAACATCAACCAGAACCATAAAACATCTAAATGGTCCGCACTCTGGTTGAATCACTCCAGAAATATCTATTTGAATAATATGTAAGAATGGAATTTACACATCTTTAGCATAGGACGGTCTCGCTCCTACTTTGGCTAAAGCGCAGGCTTTGCACAAGAGACGATGTGCATTTGGCAGGGTCAAACATTAGAACGGGCGTATGTCTCCGATGCTTTGGATGATGTAGCTTGAGGAACACCAACAAAATTCATTATATGGGTTCGTAACCCGTTTCTACTTTGCACGCGAAAGAAAAGATTGTCCGTGCAGATCATGACTTGGATGCCCCAGTCGGTCGTGCCAAAGCCTGTAATCACATAGGATTCAACAACCCTAATTGAAGTGACGTACAGTCCACTAGATTTACTTGTAAGTGTTGCTAAGATGCGCTTTCGACCGCATTCACTAGAGGTAATATATATACTCTATTCCACTCTCACAATGGTTTCAACATGAAAGTTGTTGATACGTATGTTGCTACCCAAAATATTATCCGGAGATAGATATTGCTGGAATGGATGGGATAGCAAACAAATGCAAGAGCACTTCCGTGAGAAAGATAAATAACACAAGATTTGCCGGGGTTGTTAGTCCCGGGCTTGAATGCTCTCGCGAGATATTATTAATACTAATATTCGGGGATACAAGTACTAATGTAAGAATACAATTACAATGAGTGTAAAGATTCTTGTTATCTTAGCTAGTGAGCGTGTAGATTGCCGGAAGAACCAAATTTGATGCTTTGTGAATTCTTGTAACAAGGAAGATGAACAGTCGCGGCGGTGAGAGATCGACAGTCTCTCACGACGAGTATATAGCTGGATGCTTGGGCTCATGGGCTTATGAATCTCTTGGAATCTATCTAGTAGAGACTTGCTGCCTATGCCGATCGTCTTCTGGGCGAGAGATTCGGAGAGAGAAGTGCTGAGATGGATTCCGACGAGAAAGCAGGGAGCTTGTATGTTCTACTGTATTTCTGTTGTTGGTGAAATGAATTCCGAACCTTTTTCCAGCAGGAGGAGGTTCTCTATTTATAGGACATGGATGTGCCGGGCGATCGCCTTTTCTGCATTATAATAATCGGGCGATCGTCTTTTAGCACATGGGCTTGTTCCCTTAAAGTCTGCAGGAGTTGCTGGCAGTCAACTGTAAGGTCCAATGGGGAGCCTGCACGCGTCCTGAGTTGCTGTCACGGGTGGTCCCACTGACAACTTTCGGCGCGCCTGCCGGTAGGTGAGGTAGGTGACAGGCTGTGGTCAAAGGTCTTGTCTCTCAGCAAAAGATATTGCCTGTCAGCGGAGATCTTGTCTGTCAGCGCCTTTTGTGGATCTGCACGTGGGTGCTGTTCTGAGATCCAGTCCTCGATGACTTTGACGGGCGATCATCCCTGCTCGGGACGTAGGTCGATCGTCCTTAGCTGGATACTAGAGTCGGTCGCCATCTACCAAATGGCGATCGCCTTGGGAGTCGATCGCTGGGTACCTGATGGTGGTCTGATATCTTCGATTAGGCGAGCTAGCCAAAGTTTGACTGGAGTTGACTTGGTCGCTCGGCCTTATAGTCGATCGCCTGTCGGGATGAATAAATCGTGACACAACAATTGCCCCACTCGCTCATACGTTGGAAACGTGGGGTGAGGTGGCTCTCTGGCGATCGCCGAACTTTTGACGAGCGACTTTGTGTTTAATCGAATCGGCGATCGTCTTTGGTGATATGCCTGGGTTCTGACGACTGGTTGGACGCTAAATCGCTGAAAAAATAATGGGTGTGGAAAAGTCTCCGCGCACGTGTCGGGCTTCTATTGGAGGACGCCAACGGTCATTAATGACTCCTCGACGCGTCCTGAAAAGACGCGACGCGGGTCTCGAGGGTCAATTAATGCGTCGCTTTGAGATCCGACCCCTGAGGTTTTCCCTTATTGCAAACGAGTCCCTGCCTTCTCCTATAAAAGGGGCGCGGTGCTGCAGTTTCATACTCACGCGTACTTATTGGAGAAAGAAGGACTTGCTGTCGAATTTTCTGAAGATCTTAGTGCCGATCGTCGTTCGATTTCACTTTCGGGTAAGAAAAATCCTTTTCCCCTTATCTGTCTCTGAGAATGGCCGGAACCTCATCATCACGTGGGGTGGGTACCAGTTCTGCCTCCGGGACATCGACTGTCCGGGGAGAATCTTCTTCCGTCTTCCACCTGGAGACGGCGGCTGAAGCTATTCGGTCCGGAATTGACCCTGCTGAAGTCGAGGCTTTATTCAATGAGGTCGATGTTGCTAAGGAGACGGCTGCTGAAGAAAGACGATCACAGATTGAGAGAGATCTGGCGATTAGGGCCTACTGGGAGCAGCATAGTGCTTTCGGCCGGGCCTATAAGGCTTTTGCTGAGATAATGGAGAAGTTGGCTGGTCCTACTCCGAGATTCGATTTCCGGGGATACTCGGTCGCCTACCCCTATGTGCTTCCCAAACGGTCGCAGTACCGGGTTGCGCAGCGATCGTTGTGGTCGCTTGGCCAGATACGGAGTTCGACGACCAGGAAAGATCTGGCCGTCTGGAGGACAAGATTCCATGTTCCTTCAGATGTGGACATGTTCGCGCCGGCGGAGAATGAACGAGCCGACCAGCCTCTGATGGGTATGGTCGCCGTGAATGAGGCGATTATGTAGGCCGGGCTGCGCTTCCCTCTATCCTTTGCTGTCTCCCATATGTTGGCCGCTTGGAATGTGGCGCCACTTCAGCTGACGCCGAACGCCTGGCTCCAAATTAACTGCACTCTCACCCTTTTCGGCGGTCACCGCCTGTACCACCTCCCATCGCCGTTGGAGATGAACCATTTGTTCAAACTGACGGCTCATAAAGGGTTGGTCGGCAGTTACCATATTCAGGGCCGATCTGGTCGGGTGATTCACGGAGTCCCGAATAAGATATGGGGCGATCAGACGAAGTGGTTCTGGGTCGCCGGCAAGTGGAGGGCTTCCGCGAGCGACAACCCTTCGGGCGAGATGGAGATCCCCACTGAGTTTCAGGAGAGGAATCCCGGTAAGGGTTTAGACTCTCCCTTCGTTCGGATGCGTTTTGGACTGATCTAATTTGATTTCGGTTTTGCAGGTTTTCACATTCCGGCGATCGAGGA
Organism: Orobanche coerulescens; assembly: GCA_033398695.1. Lineage (NCBI taxonomy): Eukaryota > Viridiplantae > Streptophyta > Magnoliopsida > Lamiales > Orobanchaceae > Orobanche > Orobanche coerulescens. Next base: position 33,793,251 of record CM065818.1, read on the forward strand.
GCTGCCTTTCGACTTTCTCATTGTCTGGGAGCGGATAAGGAGCTTGTCGGACGACGACCTTGACGCCAACCGGATCAATAAGGAGAGTCGTTGGTTGTCAGCTCGACTATTCCGTTTCCCGAGACATCTCTCGGTGCCAGGTATGAGTTCTGCGACCTTCACTTCTTAGGCGATCGCCTTACTTGAGGACAGTATCTGATTGTTGATCGATCGTCTTAACTGCAGAGGTTCGCTTTCCTCGCTTTTTGGAGCCTCCGACGGAGATCGCCATGTCGAATCCTGGAGTTCTAGGCCGTCTCCGCCATAAGAGGTCGTCTCGGGCCCCACCTGTTGCGTTGCCAATAGTTCCGGAGGCGGAGCCTCGCGTGGAGCCGGTCGTGGCTGAGGAGGGAGTTCCGGAGGAGGGGCTTCGAGCGAATCGCAAGAGGCCGAGGCCGGAAGAAACTTCGGTTCCTGCCCCGGGCGATGAAGTGTCGATCGCCGCGCCTCCGATCACCATCGTTGCTCCGGAGAATGAGCCGCCCTCTGCGGCTTTTATGCGGGAGATGGCGATCGCGGATGCTGAGACCCCTCGAGGGAAACCGTATTTCGGTCGGGATCCCGAGAAGGCTGAGAGGTAGATTGCATTTTTGTGTTGAAAATTGCATCTGCGTAGGAGTTGTATTAACTTAGTTGTTTTGATGCAGGATCCGTCGCGCAGATCCGTCTTGCCCGCCGATGGTCGTGGATTTCCTAGCGAGCCGATCTCCTCGCCATTCCTGCGACATTCCTCCATACGTTAGCAAGGCTGCTTCTGCTCTGCCGAAGGCATGGACGACCGATCTGGATGCGATCGCTCGTCAGCGATCGGGGAGTTCGATGCAGGCTGTTCTCGCCCTTTCTCTCCAGACGGCGACCATAGCTTTCCAGGCTGCTCAGGAGTTTGAGGGGCGGCCTTCCACTATTCGCCTGCAGGCGGATCTCGAGGCGGCTCGGAAAGAGAACGTCGAGTTTGCTGATAAGATCGCGGCGATGGAGAAGGACTCTCTGGAGGCGGCCAGGCAAGCGAGCCATGAGCTTGAGCTGGAGAAGAAGGAAACCGAGTTGGCTCGTTTGGCGGTTGACCGATTTCGGGACCAGATGCTGAATGCCGTCCGGGTGCAGGAGGTCGCTGAAGAGGAGGCCGATCGCCAGAAGGTGACGATCGCTAGGTTGACCAGCGAGCTGGCGGAGGCGAAGGAGAAGGTTGCTGCGAGGGAGGCCGAGCTACAGGGGTCGCAACAGGCGATGGCAGAGCTGAAAGGAGAGGTAGAGGCGACCAAGGCCGATCCTTTTCAAAACTTGGAGTTTGTTAGCGAGTTCGCCTATTATTTGGCGTTCGCCGACTCGATACGAGCGGCTAAGAAGGGAGGTTTGGAGGTCGGGCCTCTTGCCGATAACTTCAAGGCGTATGCGTTGGAGCATCCTCTCCATTCAGCTTTCTCCTTGCCGATCTTGGATCTTGCGGACATCGGCGTGAATTTGAGCTGGTATCCGTCTCCGGCCAATCTTGCTCATCCCTACGCTCCGGAAGATGAAGGGACCGCACCGGATGCTGATGGCGAAGGCCAGGCAGGGGCCTGAGGCACTTCATTTTTGATGTTTTAGCTTATTTCCTTGTAGTTTGTAGCTTTCTTTTGTAGCATTTGGGCCTTCGGGCGGCCATGTACTCCGATTTTTTCAAGTAATGAAACGAACGTTTGGATTTCTGACTTACCACTTGAATGAATGGTTATTTTTGAGTCTTTGTTTGACTTTGTACAAATGTGTGAGGAGAGATCATTGCGAGGGTAGTTCCAAATGAATTGATAAACTCATAAAGATAACTTTTTACAACAAATTCGATCGCTGCACAACTTGCTGAAAATGACGACCTCCGTATGTTGTTGAATAGCGACGATCGTCGTATAGGTAGTCCGCACTCTTATTGCCCCTTGTTTTTATTCAATTAGCGGAAGTAAGAGGATGAAAATAATTCGTTGAGTGAGTGGTCTTCAACTTTGTCGAATCCTCGAGGACGGTCGTCCGTCTTGAGGAACCGTGCACGATCGCGGAGTTCGATGGGCCGACTCCTTGATCATGTCTTGATGCGCGAAGACATTGAGTGTCTCGTGACTCATTTTAGTATGAGGGTCCTCTGTTAGGCTGCGCCTCGCCTCGTATTTAAACGAAGGGCGTGCGGTCTCGGTCTAGAGGAGTCCTTGCGCGGGGCAGCGTCGGATGATTCAACACCACGCCCGCGGCTTGTTTAGCTCTGCTTCCACCTCAGCCCACCATAAAGATGGCAAACCTCGACGGTGTACGTTGAGATGGGGGTTGTGGCACGTCGCATTGTCCGGGTTCACCACGTTGAATGATGAACCTTTGAGGGCGGGCGATCGTGTCCACTGATCAATTTTGGAGGGCCCTCAGACTATGCCGGCCTCGTATCTAAACGAAGGGCGGGCGATCTTGGCCCGAAGGGACCTTGCATGGCCTAATCAGTCGGTTCCATCGACCACCAGGACCATGGCTGCACTCTTCCACCTTGGATCGTCATGTAGATGCCGACCTTCGACGGTGTACGTTGTGCGGAGGAGGCGATCTCGTGCCTTAGTCCATCATGTTAGATGGTGAACTGTAGATGGCGAGCGAGTCCTCCAGTTTCTTAAATAAGAAGGGAGATCGAGGAGACTTCCGAGATCTCCTTCTCTTGATTGAAGCATGTAGAGACGGTCGCCGAGGTTGATCCAGGGGTCGGCTCGTATGAGCTTTCCAGCTTATTTTGTGTTCGACTCGGACGATTGTGTATAAGGATTGGTAGGGGCTTTGGCTAGGCCAATAAGCTGTCCAACTTGCCTTCCTCGAACAATCTCCAGAGCTGTTTGAGGAGGTCGCGGCATTGGTTGGTGATGTGGCCGGGACTCTTATGGTAGGCACAGTATTGATTGTTGTCCAGGTGACCATGGTCCCTTATCGCCTTTGGCTTTTTGAGCTTCTCGTGCTCCTTGATGGCATAGAAAATATGTGCCGGAGTTCGGTTGAACATATGGAGGAGATGGGCTTCCATGTCCTCGAAGGCCTTGAGATCTCCGGGTGGCTTGGCGATCGCCTTCTTTGCTTTGGCGATCGCTACCTTCTGGACAGGAGGTGGCGTTTCCTCGCCCAGGTGGAGGGTGAGTAGCCTTTGCCTGGCCAGAAAGTTGGCAGCTTTAGCGCGGAAGATCGCGTAAGTTGGGGGAATATCCTTAGAGAGATGTTTAAACATGGGAGAATGACCGTAGAATCCCCCCATGACCGAATAGAGAGCGAGCTCGTCACTGATGGGTTCGCCGGTGAGGATGATTTCGTCTACTCGGTCGATGTAATCTGCGTCTGACTCGTCCTTCCCTTGCTTGATTTTCATCACGCGGTGGGGGCCTTCTGGTCTGGCGACCTTGCTGGCGAAGTATGACGTGAAGTCATTCGCCAGTTTCTTAAAGGAGGTGATTGATCGTGGTGGTAGTGAGACGTACCACCTATGGGCCAGCTCGCCCAATGTTAACGGGAAGATCCAGCACTTGGTTGCATCAGATGCCCCACAACCAGTCATGTAGATTCGGAATTTACTCAGGTGGGTTTCGGGGTCCGATCTCCCCTCATACAGAGGTGTTTTGGGAGGAGCGATCGTTGGTTGTATGGGGGCAAGCTCGATGTGGACCGCGAGTGGCTCGGTCGTCTCGGTGATCTTTTTGCTGGCGCTTGCCCCAGTGTCCAAGAGCGCTTTCATCTCGTCGAGCTGGCATTGTATAGCGCCATCGCCGTGGCCTGACTGCTAGCGGCTCGGCGCTCGGAGCGGGAGCCGAGGCGATTGAGTACTGATCCCCTGGCGATCGGGGCGGGAGTCAGACGGCTGACCTGCGTTCGGCTGTGAGGTGGGTAGGCCGAACTCCTGGTGACGGATTCGGATTCCGTCTTTCCAAGTTTGGAAACAGAATGCCCCGGTCGCCAGGATGGGTCGCGACCCAAGCGATTGAATATGGATCCGTCCGGTCGTGCGAGAGCCTTTCCTCGCGAATTGGGGCTTTCTGACGATCGCTCGTTCAGAGTCTCCGAATTTCCGTTTTCCCATGCGGCGGATGATCGAGGGAGTTATCGCGGGCGACGCGCATGCTCTCCGTCGCTCCTCTAGGATGGCCATAGCCTCCTCGATCTGTTCCTCGGTTTGGAACTGATCGAGTGAGAGGTTGGGGCCATCTCTCGGATGCGGGATCGAGAGTCTCTTCCTGTCGTCGGCTGGGGTTCGGATTGAGCCGGGATATGGTGTCCGGCGGTTCGGAGAGCGGCTTTCTTGGATGTACCGGCGGATGTCATGATTCTGAAGGTTTTCTTTGAAGTGCAGTGAGTGTCACTTCAAGTATATGCCCTGAGAACAGTGAGTGTTCTTCGGGACGGTGGGAATAAAAGTTTGAGGGTTAAGTCCCCTTCCTCTAGCGCCAATTGTTGCTACCCAAAATATTATCCAGAGATAGATATTGCTGGAATGGATGGGATAGCAAACAAATGCAAGAGCACTTCCGTGAGAAAGATAAATAACACAAGATTTGCCGGGGTTGTTAGTCCCAGGCTTGAATGCTCTCGCGAGATATTATTAATACTAATATTCGGGGATACAAGTACTAATGTAAGAATACAATTACAATGAGTGTAAAGATTCTTGTTATCTTAGCTAGTGAGCGTGTAGATTGCCGGAAGAACCAGATTTGATGCTCTGTGAATTCTTGTAACAAGGAAGATGAACAGTCGCGGCGGTGAGAGATCGACAGTCTCTCACGGCGAGTATATAGCTGGATGCTTGGGCTCCTGGGCTTATGAATCTCTTGGAATCTGTTTAGTAGAGACTTGCTGCCTATGCCGATCGTCTTTTGGGCGAGAGATTCGGAGAGAGAAGTCCTGAGATGGATTCCGACGAGAAAGCAGGGAGCTTGTATGTTCTACTGTATTTCTGTTGTTGGTGAAATGAATTCCGAACCTTTTTCCAGCAGGAGGAGGTTCTCTATTTACAGGACATGGATGTGCCGGGCGATCGCCCTTTCTGCATTATAATAATCGGGCGATCGTCTTTTAGCACATGGGCTTGTTCCCTTAAAGTCTGCAGGAGTTCTGCGGCCAATCAGACGGTCGATGGGGAGCCTGCACGCGTCCTGAGTTGCTGTCACGGGTGGTCCCACTGACAACTTTCGGCGCGCCTGCCGGTAGGTGAGGTAGGTGACAGGCTGTGGTCAAAGGTCTTGTCTGTCAGCAAAAGATCTTGCCTGTCAGCGGAGATCTTGTCTGTCAGCGCCTTTTGTGGATCTGCACGTGGGTGCTGTTCTGAGATCCAGTTCTCGATGACTTTGATGGGCGATCATCCCTGCTCGGGACGTAGGTCGATCGTCCTTAGCCGGATACTAGAGTCGGTCGCCAGCTACCAAATGGCGATCGCCTTGGGAGTCGATCGCTGGGTACCTGATGGTGGTCTGATATCTTCGATTAGGCGAGCTAGCCAAAGTTTGACTGGAGTTGACTTGGTCGCTCGGCCTTATAGTCGATCGCCTGTCGGGATGAATAAATCGTGACACAACAACGTATATCCTTGAAGCTTTGTCAGGTTCGAGTTAGTCACTCTCAATGCATATAGAGTGTCGGTGATTGTAAAACAGTGCCATTTGGCATCAAGAACCGGGGCTGCCACATCTTTTGATGAAGTGAGATGATCCAATCACCATAGTCACTGATACGTTATAGGCTATTACTATCATCCTATCGCTCGAGTGTTCCTCGATTCATTCATCAAACGAGAACACGAGTAATAAAAACCCTGAACCATAAGCATAGGAACAATATTCAGTACTTTGAATAAAGTCAATCACTCATATACGTAAGCAACAATAATATCTTGTTCGAAACCAAAATACATTAGACCATTACCGAAAAATATTAGAACATCTACCGATAAAATTAGTCATAGAGGAGGGGCGTCCAATGACTTTGGCACGTATGGTGCAATACTGCCATCGGTAAATATGAAAGTGACATTGGGGGTCATGTCATGATCTTCTTCTTTTATATAGTGAGCCTCCTATTCGTCGAAATCTCAATATCTCGTCTAACTGTATTAAAATATCTGCTTTGCATGGCAATTCGTATACCAATGGCAGCAATCTCACATTAGGAGTCAACTCGTTTATTGGGAGCCAGGGGCATCGTCTCTTCTCACTACATTGGAATATTGGAAGAGCCTCCATGACCACGACCACATTCACGACTGACATATCCCTTTCCACCATGCAAGTTCGTTCCATGTGGTTTGGGATTGGCACGTCCAGTCCCTTTTTCGTCAGGGTTATTTCCACATTTCATTTGCCATTAATGGCCTCGGGAATTTGCTCAATCCCTGCAGGCCTGGCATAATCGTACTCCATACTATACTGATTCGCTAGTATAAGTGCTTAAGTAGGGAAATTGGAAAGTTTTTTTCTGGATCATGTCGTCTTTTGTGAGTTTCTTTTCACAAAAAAATAACCTTAGGGCGGAGCATATCTTTATCAAAATTGTTGAATTGTTATAATAAAGCAAGTGGATTTCGTCCCACTGCACGGCCAACTCGAGAAATAATATTCTCGAAATGGCCCTTACGGGCATCCCATAATTCGTTGGGGATTTCATCTAAAGATATTCCTACCATAAGTTGGGGTCGATATTTTACCCAAGAACATCAACGCGCTTTCTTTCACCTTTTAAAATGGTTTGTCGTCTGTATGAATAGAAAGGGTGGCGCTAACGTCTTAAAATCAGAATCTGATCTGTGGCACTCAAGTCCTTCTGAGCCTAAGATGCTGAATTTCGATCGAGGTGGATTAGCCATATTTTTAAGCAAGAGAAGAAGCGAATACGTTTCACATAATCATGAGTTCGTCCATGATAGATTGTTCAATAATGGGATTATTTTCTTTAGAACCAAGATATGGTCATGATTTCAATGCGATACACATGAAGTTTTGTTATCATGGTACTATTGGTAGTAGAAATACAGTCATTTAAACTAGACTAGGAATGTAGCCTAGTTGCATGTCATATATAAATATGCATGCAAATTATATATATAATTATATATATAAACATATAATTCATGTATGGTATAACTAGATACACATTATGCAGTTAAATAGATATCTTATGGCGCAATAACGATTAGTTATTAATCAAAGAATATAAATTAAATAATTTTAATTCAAGTGGTTAATTAATCTATTTGATTTAATTAAGCATAATTAAATTAATTTATAAATCATATTATGCTATTAAATCAAATAAAAGCAAATTAAATAATTCACGAACAAATAGTAGGTCGAGTTCGTGTACCTCACTTCGCGAGTTGGGTTAGAAAATTTGATTGAATCTGTCGGGTCGGGCTGGGCAGCAACTGGATCAGCTATTAACTGGGCCGAAAAACAACGGACTGGATCTACTATTGGGTCGCGTGGGCCGGGCTGGAAAAGAGGTGCGGGCTGGGGGGTCAGCGGGCGAAATGTAGAGCCATGCATCTGTTTCGGAGCAGGGAAGGGTCGGGTTCGGAGCTGGGGAAACGGTTGTGACCGTGTGGATCTAAACTGATTGGAACGCCTGCGGGAGTCGGCCGAATTATGGTGATCGGGATCGAGGGATCCGGGGGTTGGTTACGGGTCGATGGTTCAGGCGGAATGAGAACGAGACAGCGATGGGGAACCGAGTGTAGGCGTCGAACGCGGGCTGTGACGGGAATTAGGTTTCCCGTGGCGGAGATGGGGTTCGGGCGGCTGTGCGGTGGTGGTCGTCCGAATTGGATGTGCGACGGCTGGGCTTCTGGTCCTTGCGGCGGTAATTTTCTCGCTGAAGAAGATGAAGTCGATCGGAATTAGGGTTTCAGCCTTGATCTTTTTTTTTTTCGAATTTCGTATTTTTCTTACTCTGTTGGTAGAATACGTGCTGATAACGTGTTGTAGTAAAAAAAACAAGACAAAAATTAGGGCAGAGATGTGTGTATTCTCATTAATGGGATCCCTTTACATAGGGAGAGATTACATATTCCGGAACATTCTAACAGGCCTAGTCCTACACTAACTAGGAGAAGCCCATTAACCCGTAGACTAAGGCATACACTGTATATTTAATTTAACAACTAAAAGGAAAAAACACGAGGGGACCTACTTTACAAATCTCACTTCCAATTTTGACAGCGCTTCCTTCTCCCTTCTTCCTCCTCCCTCCCTTCACTTCCTCCCAACTATTATTTCCCTAACTTCTTCCTTTTCGCTTCCTTATTGGAGTGCTCTAATGTAGCATGACCTTCTTTTGCTTGGCTCTATACAAGTCCCGTGCTATTTGAACTATTTATTTGTTTAGCAACTTAATTTACCTTATTTCTTATGTTGCAAGTTTATTTGAAATAGGACTATTTTTACAAGTATAAATCGAATTTACCTTATTATTTGATGTTGGATTTTGATATATAAAAACTAATACTTTCTTTTTTCTCATAGGTCTTCTGGTTGTACAAATGTAAGAAAAAATATAATAATAGACCACAAACTGGGTAGGAGGATCATGGATGCTCAGATTGGATATGAAATTGATAAACAGACACGTACACAATCCATTGATGAAGATGTCAACAAACAGATAAGCAAACAGTACATCCAACACACGAGCATCACCAAAAGCAACTTCCTATGATAAAATGAGTATTGATTTCTATATATTTTGTACGTTGGTGTTGCATATGGTTAGAGGGAAGATAAAAAAAACTAGAATTGCCACACTATGGTGAAACAAGACTAAGGCAACGTAAAACTCAAGTAGAATAGTGCGCATACATGTGGTCTTAGACTCTTAGAGACGTTTGGCGATACAAAGATACTCAGCTTTAACATTAGATCGCAAGACGAGAGGCTAAGGCTTAGACAACTATAAAGTGAGATTTTCACCAAGCAAGACATAATAACCAAATGTGGATCAGTGAGTTTTGGGGCAACCCTCCAGGTCAGCATCAGAGAAATCAATGATATGATCCATAAGAGAATAAGAAAGAGCGAGATCATGAGATAGGGTACCAAAAAGATATTGAAGAATACGTTTAAGAGCGTAATAGTGACATTTACGAGGGTCATGCGTAGAAATATAAACTTGTTGCACGTTGTAAACAATATCATGTCGAGTGATGGTGAGATATTGCAAAGCATCAACAAGACTGCTGTAGAGAGTGGGATCGGAGAAAGGTGGACCAGAAGAGGGAATCTTGTACTTGGTATAGATAGGAGTGGACCAATGGTTACACTCGATCATGGAGCAGAATTTCATGAGTGAACTTATTATGGGATAAAATAGATCGAGTGAGGAGCGAGAGAGAGAGAGAGAGAGAGAGAGAGAGAGAGAGAGAGATCCCTAAAAGTAATGAAGAGAACCTAAATGATTCATGGCAAACTCGATGGATACAAGTGAGTGATAGATGACATGAGAGAGACGAAAGAAGCAGCATGAACGATATCATCAACATGAGAAACAAGTATGCAGTGAGATCACTGTGCTTAAGAACAAAGAGGTAAGATTGTGTTTTACAACTTACGAAGCCTAATGGTGACACTAAGCACGAGGTGCTTGTTTAAGGCTATAGACAACCTTCCGAAGAAGACAAACATAATCTATGTCGTGGATTGACAAACTTGGAGGTTATTCCATGTAACAACATGAGATATATGTACGTGCAAAAATGCATTTTGACATCCAACTGGAGGTGGTCCATGAGAAAGGGACGACAAGACTGAAGACAGTACGAAGAGTGGTTCAGTTAACCACTAGACTGAAAACTTTGTCATAGTCAATGCTGGGCTTTTGAGTAAAAACTTGAGCAATAAGATGAACCTTGTAATGCTCGAGGATCCCATAAGAGCAAAAATTGCGACAATAAATACATATGGATCCAACAAGATTGACATTAGGAGGGCAAGGAACAAGGTCACATATGCCATTGGTGTCAAGAGTGGTGGAGGGCAAGGTACGGCTGGGATTCCAGATACAAAAACTAGTATGCAGCGGAATGATAAAACTCAAAATAAAGAATCCCAAACAGGATCGATCAAGTAACGTATATACGAAAAATAAATTGACGAAGACAAAGGATTAAAGTCCCATACCTTTGAAGCCTTTGATAATATCTTCGTAATTTTGATGATGATCATAAACCCGAACATGAGCACAAAATCCCTTCGTCGCAAATACCGATAGCACGATGTATCTACTTCACACGTGTCGGAACTTGATCGGAAAAATCAACGAGACTTCATTCTATCAAGAACACGGCTAGGAAAACTCGTATGAATCTTTCTCTCTTGTTTTTCATTCTTTTCTTCCACCTCAAAGATGAATAATTTATTGAAGAAAAAACTCTCCCTCTCTCTCTTTGGTTCGGCCAAATGGTGGTCTGTATTAGGTTGAGTGGTGTTGATATATATAATATACTCATCACATGAAAAAGTGATGAGATATGATCAATCAAAAGAATATCTACACATATCACCATTTTGGAATCAAGTGGAAAGTCTCCACCACCAACATATAACAAAAAGACAATCACCATTTGGAGATAGGAGGGAGGTGGGCGGCCATAAGGAAAATTCTAAGAAACGGGTCGAGTCACTCGGCTCGTGTATCGGACGTTCGTCAAACGAATCCATTAAATACACTCTGTTTTATTTCCACTGTATTTATACTAATTAATTAATCCAATTAATTAATTATATCAAATACAATTATATTTCTCTAAGAAATATAATTTATGAATTAAATTAATTATCCAGTAACTTAATTTCAATTCATAAGATAGCTATTTCATTTATCCAATAAATCATAATTAGATATCCAATATCTAATATTTATAGAGAGATAATAAATTCATATTTATCCGTAAAAGATCCTGATGCGCGATTCTGTAGATCCGTCTCAGGAGGAACCAATGAGTGCGGGCAGCACTTAGCCAGCCTAGTGGGCCGCACTGTAAATCCCGACTGAGAACGAATGAAGGGATCATTCTGGAACCATTATGTCATAAATACCATATACGTATAGACCCTTCATCAGATGCCCCAGTCAAGTCTTCAGGTCATGGTAAAGTCAAACCCTACTGTTGACTAGTCACTATACATGTGTTAATGCAAATCAAGACCGACTGATTACTAGTGTACAATATGACTAGATCAGAATGCTTTGACCAAAGACTTATGATCTTATTTTCCATTAACCATAGAGGACATTCGCCTGCTCACTAATAGGAGATAGAATCCTTTCTTGGTGTACAGTAAAGACTGCTACCTGCCTGTATAGTCCGCCCTTCGAGGTTGACCCAGCGATAGAGCAAATGGGTCTAACTACTATAATGACAAAATAAATGTCACAGGCACATCTCTTACTGAACCCTCAAGTCAAAGGTCCACGTATACTATCACAACCTTTCGATTCGTCATCGACTCTCAAAGAGTGAATACCATGTGACTGAATTAAGTATGAGTCGTGTTCAAGTATACTCGTCCTACCAATATACATATAACTATGCTATCAAGACATGCACATGTCCTAGCATCAGTTATACAAGTCTTATTCAAAACTTAATGCCTAATTAAGTTTATCGACTTGCGAACGGTTTACGTAAATAAGCCCTAAGCACTTCCAGTGCACTTCTCTCTTATCCGATAACGAGAGTGGAATGTTCGCTCTTATTTACAAGGGCTTCAATTCAATGTTTACCAAATCAAGAATACATTTGAAATACAATGAACAATGAATGAATCATATTTGCCTTTTATTGATAATTCCATATTTACAAGTACAATGCCCCTTCTCTCTCATACCCTAAGTGGCATTCGAGGGCATATTCCTAACAATCGCCCACTTGCACTTAATGCCATTCATCATGGTATCCAATACCCATGTTCTTCAGATGTCTTTCTAAGACAGCCTGAGATAACGGCTTAGTCAGCGGGTCAGAGACATATCCTTTGCTAATCGTCTCTAGAATGAGGTGATACTCTCTCTATATGCTTGGTGCTGTGGTGAGCCCTTGGCTCCTTGTCTTGGGCGACAACTCCATCATTATCACAGAATAGTGATATAGGCAGCTCCGCGTTAGGCCCCACTTGAAGTTCTTGCACAAACTTCTGCATCCAAAAAGCTTCCTTGCTAGCCTCTGAGGCAGCTTGGTACTCTGCTTGGCAGGTGGAATCAGCAGTAGGTCTTTGTTTGGAGATTCTCCAAAACACTTCTCCTCCATTGAGAGTAAACAAATACCCAGATGTCGACTTACAATCGTCTTTGTCTCCTTGAAAATCAGAATTGGTGAATCCAACCACCTTTAGTTCTCCACCACCGTAAGTAAGAACCATATCTCTAGTCCTTATTATGTACTTAAGAATGTTCTTAACGGCAATCCAGTGTTCCCTTCCCGGGTTTGCTTGAAAACCACTTACCACACTCACAGTGTAGGCTAAGTCTAGTCTCGTGCACAACATAGCGTATGAGGCTACCTACTTCCGAGGCATATGGTACATTACTCATCTCTCTTTTGTCTTCCTCACTTTGAGGACACATTTTCTTGGTGAGATGAATTCCATGTCGCATGGGGAGGAACCCTCTTTTAGAATTATCCATCTTGAATCTTCTCAGGATCTTTTCTATATAGAGGGATTGGGAAAGTCCTATCATTCTTCGTGCTCTGTCTTTGTAAAGATGGATCCCTAGAATATAGAAAGCTTCTCCCAAGTCTTTCATGGAGAACGTTTTAGAAAGCCAAGCTTTCACAGTGCTGAGCATTGCTACGTTATTTCCCATAAGTAGAATATCATCTACATATAGTACTAAGAACGCAATGTTGCTCCCACTGACCTTTTTGTAAACACATGGATCCTCCTCGTTTTGCACGAAATCAAAGTCCTTGGCTGCTTCATCAAATCAAAGGTTCCAACTCCGAGAAGCTTGCTTCAGCTCATAAATGGCTCGTTGCAGCTTACACACCTTATGAATATTAGCTTTGGACACAAAATCCTTAGGCTATTCCATGTAGATCTCCTCCTCGAGGTATCTATTTAGAAAAGCTGTTTTGACGTCCATTTACCATATTTCATAATCGTAATGGGCAGCAATGGCAAGCACCATGCGAATCGACTTGATCATAGCTACGGGCGAGAAGGTATCATGATAATCGATCCCTTCCTTTTGGGTATAACCCTTTGCCACAACCCTGGCCTTATAGGCGTCAACCTTGCCAACCCCATCAGTCTTTCTCTTATAGATCCATTTACTTTCAAGAGCCTTCATGCCAGTTGGTAAATCTACTAGAGTCCAGACCTGATTGGCATGCATCAAGTCTATCTCAGCTTCCATAGCTTATTGCCATTTATCGGAGTCCACATCCACTATCGCCTGGTTATATGTGACAGGTTCATCCTCACGGCTATCAGGTATGTCGTGGAGACCCAGTTCTTCTACATGTGTATAGCCAAACCTCTCAGGCAAGTAAGACACCATATCAGACATTCGAAGTGGAGGTTGTGTTACAATAGGTTCGGTTCTTGATCCGTAATCAGATGTCTTCTCAAGACTTTCATTGTGCTCTTCCAAAGAGACATTTCTACCCGAGCCACCTTCCTGAATGAATTCATCCTCAAGGAAGTGCGTTTATATAGCCACGATGACCATATGGTCTTCGGACATATAGAATAGATAACCCATCGAGTCCTCTGGGTATCCTATGAAACGTCCCTTGACGGACATCGCTTCCAGTTTGTCCACCTTAGCCTTCTTGACATAGGCTAGACATCCCCAAATCCTTATGTGATTAAGACTTGGTTTCTTACCCTTCCGCATCTCATGCGGAGTGATAGGAACGGATTTGGAAGGACATCTATTAAAGATATAGGCAAAGGTAAGTAGGGCATACCCCCACAGGTAAATCGGTAAACCAGTATAATTCAACATAGAGCAGACCATGTCCTACAAAGTCCGATTTCTCCTTTCTGAAACACAATTTAACTGTGGGGTTCCTGGCGGTGTGAATTGCGAAACTACTCCATGTTCCTTAAGGAACTCATCAAACTCGATGCTCATATACTCGCCACCTCGGTCTGGCCGAAGTGTTTTGATATGACATCCAGTCTGTTTTTCAACTAGGGCCTTAAATTTCTTGAATTTAGTAAAGGCTTCGGATTTATGTTTCATCAAGTACACAATCCCATACCTAGTATGATCATCTGTAAACATTATGAAATATTAATATCCATCTAGTGCTGCTTCCAAAGCACCACAAACATCAGTATGTACCAACCCAAGTTTCTCAGCAGCCCTTTCAAATGTCCCTGTGAAGGGGGACATAGTCATCTTGCCTCTAAGGCAGGATTCACAAGTTAGATAGGGTTCTTCACCCAATGTACTTAAAAGTCCATCTTTCTCCATTTTGTGAACCTTGGTCTGACCAATATGACCAAGTCTAAGGTGCCACTTAAAAGCTTGATTACTATCATATCTGCCACGTTTCCTAGTTATAGTGTTCACTGCTGATTTCTTTTGCAAGTTGAGGTGATATAAACCATTCAAAAATATAGTTGTACCAACAATTTTATTTTGAAAATAAATTTTACAGCTACCATTGCCAATGAAGAAACAAAATCCTTTCCGGTCCAAAACTGGAATGGATACAATATTTTTATGCCCCTTGGGCAAAACCAGTACTTCATCTAACGTCAAAATAAAACTGGATTCCAAACCCAGTAGGAGTGATCCAATATCGGTTGCCTCGACACTTTGTCCTCTTCCGAAAGTGACCATCACTTCCCTAGCTCCAATATGCCTACTTCGATCCAGATCCTGATTCATAGTGTAAATATGAGAGCTAACACCTGAATCTAGAATCCATGAAGCAGAATGTACAGTAGCGGAACAATTGGTTTCAAAAACAAAAAGTTCCGTACCTAATGTGCCATTGACCTTGGGACAAGTCCTACGCCAGTGTTCCAGCTCACCGCATACAAGACATTTGTCCGTAGGTTTGGGACCACCTGCCTTCTGAACCTTTAGGTCTTGCCCTTGCCTTTTTGCACCCCTTTCTTGGATTTATACTGCTCGTAGGTCTTTTTCTTCTTGCTCTTGGAACTCCAAGGCCCAGGAGAAATCACAAGAGCAGCCTCCCTCGGCTTAGTCTTCATGTTAGTCTGTGTCGTCACCAGTTTGTTCATTATCCCAGCTAATGTACATGAAATCTCATTACAGTTGAAATTCATTACAAACTGCGTAAAGGGGTCAGGTATAGATTGAAGGATGAGATCAATTTGGAGGGATAAATCCATATGAAAGTTGAGCACCTTGAGCCTCTCAATCATAGAGATTATCTTGAGGACGTGGTCTCCTATTTTCTCCCATTCCTTCATCTTAGAACTGAATAACTGCTTTGATATCTAATATCTAGCAGTCCTACTGTGCTCTCCATAAAGTTCGGTCAATTGTGCGAGAATCTGCCTAGCAGAATTCATTTTCTCATGCACTCTCTCCAGCTCATTAGTCATTGAGCCCATCATAAAGCCACGGACCAGCACATCAACCTTGACATATTTTTCATGGACGTCAACTTCTTCCTGATTACCCCTAGTTCGGACTGGAGTCGGTGGAATGGCCACCTAAAAGACATATCCCAGAGAATCCATACTGAGTACAATCATCAGATTCCGCAACCAGTCAACAAAGTTGGGTCCAGTTAGGAGGTTATTTTCAAGTAGTATTGCAAGTGGGTTCTTTGCCATTTTAGAGAGAGATTGTTTCGTTTCTCTATATTGATTTAGACAAGATTGAATTAGTGGATTGTTTTATTATGACCGAGTATAGAATTTAAGGGCTTTTATAATTCTTGTCTCGGCTCTCACTAATTTTATCAGAATTACACACTCCCATGTTATAACCCAGAAGTCATGGTTAGATCGACTTCTTAGTGGTGATCGAGTTCTTTACAAATTTTAATAGACGCAACCTGTCAGGTTTCTTGCCTATTAATTTCTGTAAAGTGGTTTCCAACACCAACCCGTCTAACGGATGATTCGACCTTCTTTTACCTGTAGTCTTCATTCCCCCAACCTATCCGGTTTCTTGGCAATCCAGACTATCTAAGTTGTTGACCATCAACGTCTATCAGTCTGACTATTGAATCTCGCCCAGCAACCTATCAGGTTTCTAGGGGCAAAATTTATCACCAACCGAAGGCATCTAATGCACTCAAGAATTTATCAACCTCTACCAAATGTACTACCGCGATAACTCGGAAGCATAGCACATTGGCTCGGGTATCAATTTTCTACGAGTTTGATGGAGGGTGGGAAACCTCGTAACCTTTTCCAACTTAGTCTGTTTGTTTGTCGGGAGAATTTCGTGATTAATGTTACACTTTGCACATTATAATTCAATTATAAGCGCGTTTGTGTTTGTCAATCATTCAAAATGAAAAACAGTAAATAGCAACCTAGTTACTACCAACATGCAGTTCATGGACCGTTCCTAGAACAAAACATCGTAATCTAATTACATGTCTTCGGTCTTGAATCTTCATCTTCTCGAACGGATCTTCCTCTAATCTTTGTCATTACATATAAATTTTACATTTGAAAAATTGCATCCTATACAAATTTTTATAGTAAAATAAATGGGCTCAAAAATTGCCTTTACAACCCAATCAAATAAAACCAAACGATTCAAAACTAGGTCCATGAACCACATCCCCATTCAAAAGCATTCATCCAACAAATACTAAATAAATGGATTGAAAATTAAATATATTGATCCAATTAATATATATAATCAACTATTAAATCGAATTGATCCAATCAATTCTCACAATCGGTAATATGAAAACGTTCAAAGTAATTCGGTTAAATACATGTATTCCATTCAATTAATTTTCCTTTATAAATTGAGATACCATATATTATTTTAATCATATTAAATCTAATTTAAAATAGGAATTAATTTTCAGAAATACACGAAGAAAACGAGCCCGAAACAAGACGGAATTGGTGGACATGTCCGAACGGCTGACCGCGGTCCGAATCACTGGATCGCCGGCAGGCCAACACTGAGGCTGTGTCTTGGTCCCAAAGGCTGGACCGCATGGCGGCCTCGCATCAAGCTGCATGTAACCAACGGCAATACGGGCCTCGATTTCTGACTGGATATCCAATATCTATATTTTTCAACATTCGTATCTTCAAAATAAATCATATTTCCAAGAAATTAAAGATTTATATTTAGACATAAATTTACGAAAAATATAACTACATCGAACGAATAAACATATACCATGATTATGACAATAAATGATTCCAAATCATTCACCATACTATCAAGCATTCCAAATGCTAAAAAAATGGTATATACGGTATCATTGACCTCGCTCCGATAGCACTGTTGGGATCTGGATACAAAAACGAGTACGCAACGGAATGATAAAACGCAAAATAAAGAATCCCAAACAGGATCGATCAAGTAACGTATGTACGAAAAATAAATTGACGAAGACAAAGGATTAAAGTCCAATACCTTTGAAGCCTTTGATAATATCTTCGTAATTTTGATGATGATCACGAACCCGAACACGAGCACAAAATCCCTTCATCGCAGACACCAAAAGCACGATGTCTCTACTTCACACGTGTCGGAACTTGATCGGAAAAATCAACGAGACTCCGTTCTATCAAGAACACGGCTAGGGAAACTCGTAGGAATTTTTCTCTCTTGTTTTTTTTTTCTTCCACCTCAAAGATGAAGAATTTGTTGAAGAAAAAACTCTCCCTCTCTCTTTGGTTCGGCCGAATGGTGGTGTTTATTAGGTGGAGTGGTATTGATATGTATAATATACTCATCACATGACAAATTGATGAGATATGATCAATCAAAAAGAATATCACATATCACAATTTTGGAATCAAGTGGAAAGTCTCCACCACCAACATATAATAAAACGACAAGCACCATGTGGAGAGAGGGGGAGGTGGGTGGCCATAAGGAAAATTCAAAGAAACGGGCTGAGTCACTCGACTCGTGTACCGGACGTTCGTCAAACGAATCCGTTAAATACACTCCATTTTATTTTCAATATATTTATACTAATTAATTAATCTAATTAATAAATTATATCAAATAAAAATATATTTCTCAAAGAAATATAATTTATGAATTAAATTAATTACCCAGTAACTTAATTTCAATTCATAAGACAACTATTTCATTATCTAATAAATCATAATTAGATATCCAATATATAATATTAATAGAGAGATAATAAATTCATATTTATCCGTCAACGATCCTGATGCGCGACTCTGTAGGTGTGTCTCAGCCGGCATTGGGAGGAACCAATGAGTACGGGCAGCACTTAGCCAGTCTAGCAGGCCGCACTATAAACCCCGACTGAGAACGAATGAAGGGATCATTCTAGAACCATTATGTCGTGAATACCATATATATATAGACCCTTCATTAGATGTCCCGGTCAAGGCTTCGGGTCACGGTAAAGTCAAATCCTACTGTTGACTAGGCACTATACATGTGTTAATGCAAATCAAGGCCGACTGATTACTAATGTATCCAATACGACTAGATCAGAATGCTTTGGCCAAAGACTTGCGATCTTATATGTCATTAACTGTATAGGACATTCGCCTGCTTACTAACAGGAGATAGAATCCTTTCTTGACGTACAGTAAAGACTGCTACCTGCCCATATAGTCCACACTTCGAGGTTGATCCAGCGATTATGCAAATGGGTCTAACTACTCTAATGACAAACTAAATGCCACAGGCACATCTCTTAGTGAACCCTCAAGTCAAAGGTCCACGTATACTATCACAACCTTTCGATTCGTCATCGACTCTCGAAGAGTGAATACCGTGTGACTGAATCAAGTATGAGTCGTGTTCGAGTATACTGGTCCCACCAATATACCTATAACTATGCTATCAAGACATGCAATGTCCTAGCATCAGTTATACAAGTCTTACTCAAAACTTAATGCCCAATTAAGTTTATCGACTTGCGAACGGTTTACGTAAATAAGCCTTAAGCACTTCCAGTGCACTTCTTTCTTATCCGATAACGAGACTAGAATGTTCGCTCTTATTTACAAGGGCTTCACTTCAATGTTTACCAAATCAAGAATGCATTTGAAATACAATTAACAATGAATGGATCATATTTGCCTTTTATTGATAATTCCATAATTACAAGTACAATGCCCCTTCTCTCTCATCCCCTAAGTGGCATTCGAGGGCATATTCCTAACAGGTACAAGGTCACATATGCCATTGGTGTCAAGAACGGAGATCTCAGCTTCCATGGATGGCTTCTAAAGGGAATCACGAAAATCTCGAGTATAATAATAAATGATACGAAAGAGAGCAAAAGGAGAAAGTTTGGATGCTAGTTTAGGATGAAACATACAATATTTGGCGTGACTGGTCATATGAGGGGAATGAGGGTCGTAATGAGCTGGAAACGGTGCAATAGGCATAGGGTACGAATGTGATGCATGAAAAATAAGTCAGAGAATTGGGGGTAACGAGAGGCGGTGGTGAGATGGTAGGCGAAAACAATGGTAGAATAAGGAGTGAGTCGTAATTGTCAATGGTCGAAGGTTTTCGAAAGGACGAGTTAAGGAAATAATTGCATTGAAGGAGACGTGATAGGATATGACTCATGAGGAGGCTAACTTACTGTAAGCGGATAAGTCACTACGTGATGATTTTGTTGGTCGTTAAGTCGAGGCAACAAAACTGTAACACCCTGAGATATTCGAAGTATATTACAGCGCCGTGGACCCCTACATGGGACCCACCAGGCTAAAATAAGAAAACACCACTCGACTAACCGTCTCGATAATCGAGGAAACATACATTAACAATACAACAAATAACAACACGCCCAGAGCAACCGGCGTAATAAACATCAACCGACAAATATAGTAGTTTCAACGAATAACAATCACAATTCAAAGAGAAAAGCCTAAGTACTCGCGAGTACAATCTATAAGTTTAGAAGTAAACAACAACCATGACGAAAGAAACAACCGAAGTAAAAGAACTCAAATGCACATGTCAACGACCCTGGCCAGCATCCTCGTACTGTCCCAATGCTCGCTCGTCTCGCTGAACAAAACCTGAAATCCATAACAAGAATTTCCCCAAAAATGGGTCCCCAAAGGGGTTAGCAATTATGTTAGTACAAGTAATCAAGGCAAACCAATCGCTTACACATTTCATAGTACAATGC
Organism: Orobanche coerulescens; assembly: GCA_033398695.1. Classification (NCBI taxonomy): domain Eukaryota; kingdom Viridiplantae; phylum Streptophyta; class Magnoliopsida; order Lamiales; family Orobanchaceae; genus Orobanche; species Orobanche coerulescens. Next base: position 33,813,595 of record CM065818.1, read on the forward strand.
ATCAAATTCATTTCAAAACCAAAACCAGACATGTCTTTTCCGAAAAAAACAGTCAATCAATTTGCCTTGGGGACAGGGCTATACCATTGATCCCGCTCGAGGACTCTAAGGATCCTCCCGAGCTAGCCATATCATAAAACAAATCACGCACGCGCATCGCCTTGGGAACAGGGCTATACCATTGATCCCGCTCGAGGCCTCTAAGGACCCTCCCGAGCTGGCAAGCGAAACAAACTCGTGAATCCAGGGCTATACCATTGGATTCTACCGAGGTGAGAAAAGCACACACAACATACATCATCATTTCATGTTAAGCATAAAGGTTTCCAAAAATGCTTGCCTTGAGTAATTGACGAAGCAACGAACGGAAAGGAAAATCACCGACGAACGCTAGGAACCGATAATCACGAACCTAACGATTCGAAGAATACAATCACAGACATTTCTAAACGAATATGGAATTGAAATACTCCCGAAAACCCGCCTACGATTCATGTGTATTCGTATAAAAATAACAATGAGGGCGGACTACAACCAAACCCTCTCGAAAACGCAACAAATACAAAATATACCATGAATCCGTAGGGAAACCAAGAATATCAACAAGATTAAACATATTCATCATGAATTAATCAACCATACAGAACGAATCGGACGAAAAACTCGAAACCCCAAGTTTCCCAAAAATAAGGTTCTAGGAGTTGACCTCGGATTAAAGACGAAGAACACGAATAGATGTTGATAATATACTCCAAAAACTCGAGGAAGGTGATGGCTCGGAGTTACAAAGCTTCAAATCGCCCGAAAATGCCAAGAAATCGCCTTGGAGTCGGAGGGGAGAGGAGGAGAAGTGAAAAATGACTGAAATCAGTCAACCCCTGGGTATATAAACCCAGGCCGAGTTACATACGTTAGCCATAGGTAGCTAACGTATGTTAGCTTGTTAACATGCGTAAGCCCTCCCATCTTAAGTACGTAATGCAATAGGCAGGACCGCCTGTCCAATTTCCTACATACCATTACGTACGTAACAGCATATGGTTAACGTACGTAATGTCCCTTACTGAGGAGTACAGGCCGCTACCAACAGGCAAGGAAAGAACCGAAAAATCGAAATGTAATGGTGAACAAAACATGAGGGTATGAACGTAAAGGATTCGAGGCGACGAACCTAAGTGTTGAAGGAAAACATATTCCCGACTACCCGAAGGATCGGAAAACAACAACAAACGTAATTATCCCAAAACTTTGGGAAATTACAAAATGTCCCAAAACATCCGAAATGTACGATACATGGTCGAAACACAAAACAAAAGCTCACAACACGCATAATAACATGAGATGGATCTTCGGCAACCCCGAAACGGCGGTTCCGAACGACGATTTACGAGAATACAAGAAATAGCGATGAAAATGACATAAAACACCGAATCGAGTAAAACGAGTCCGAAACAAGCTCGAACGACAAGAAGTCCAATATTAAATATTCTCGAAATGTCAATACGGTTACAAACGAGTTGCTAAAAATGAAAATACACCAAATATGAGAATATCGGGAAAAAGAAAAAATACGGATATTACATTCTACCCCTCTAAAAATAAGTTTCGTCCCGAAACTTAAGAAAAAAACAACTCAGGGTACCTAACACGCATGGTATCCTCAGTTTCCCAAGTTGTCTCCTCGACACCATGCCTCGACCACTGCATTTTGACCAAGGGAATGGTCTTATGACTCAGTCACTTCTCACGGTGCTCCAAAATCTTCAAGGGACGCTCCTCGAAGGTAATGTCCTCGACAATATCGATCCTACCATAATCGATGACATGACTAGGATCCGGGACATATTTCCTCAGTTGGGAAACATGGAAAATGCTATGAACATGGCTCAAGGATGGGGGCAACACCAAACGGTAAGCCAATTCGCCAACTCTCTCAAGAATCTCGAAAGGTCCAATAAATCTAGGACTCAACTTCCCTTTCTTCCCGAAATGGAAAACTCCTCTCGTCGGCGACACCTTTAGTAAAATGTGGTATCCCACCTCGAATTCCAAAGGTCGACGACGGATGTCGGCATATGACTTCTGTCGACTCTGAGTAGTCAAAATCCGTTCCCGAATCAATTCCACCTTCCGCCTCGTCTCTAAAGCGATATACGGTTTGGTCCCAACCAAATCAGATGCCTCATTCCAACAAATCGGCGATCGACATCGCCGCCCATAAAGTGCCTCATATGGTGCCATCTGAATTGACGCGTGACAACTATTGTTGTACGTGAATTCGATCAATGACAAATGCTCCTCCCAGTCACTACTCCAGTCGAGAGCACAAGCACGCAACATATCCTCGAACGTTTGGATGGTGCGCTCCGACTGTCCATCCGACTGAGGATGAAAAGAGGTACTCAAACGTAACCAAGTACCCAACGCCTTATGCACTGCCTGCCAAAAGTGTGATACAAAACGGCCATCCTGATCCAAGATAATAAACTTTGGAGTACCGTGGAGTCTCAATCTGCGCAATAAACACACTACCCAACCTCTCCGGGCCCCAAGTATCCTTGATGCCCAGAAAATATGCCGACTTGGTCAGACGATCAAAAATCTCTCAAACCATATTCATGCCCAATTTCGATCTCGGCAAACTCGTAATGAAGTCCATCGATATATCTTCCCATTTCGATTCCGGAATGAGAAGTGACTGCAATAACCCAGCTGGTCGCTGATGCTCGATTTTGACCTACTGACAAGTCAAGCATCTTGCTACAAATTGTGCGACCTCTTTCTTCATGTCATTCCACCAGAAATTCCTTCTCAAGTCCGTGTACATCTTACTCGAACCAGGATGAACGGAGTAAGGCGTAGCATGGGCCTCACGCAAAATGCCCTGTCTCAGCTCCGAGTCGTTCGATACATTCAGCCGACTCTGAAATCTTAGTACACCATCTTCATGAATTAAAAACCCGGGAGACTTTACTTTAAGAACATTCTCTCGGATTTGGATAATCATCGGATCCTCTAGCTGCTTCAGTTTAATTTCATCGATCAGAGATGACAAAATCTCTAAAGCACAGAGTTGCCCAACGGCTCCCGACAACAAAATCTCAACACTCAACTCAATAAAATCCCGCTGAAGCTTATATTGAGACGTAAGGATCTCAAGTGTCCGCAACGAGACCGGTTTCTGACTCAAGGCGTCGGCCACAACGTTCGCCTTGCCCGGATGATAAAGGATTTCGAGATCATAATCCTTAATCAACTATAACCACCTCTTCTGCCTCATATTCAACTCCCGTTGAGTAAATATGTATTTCAGACTTTTATGATCAGTAAAAATCTAACATGCAGAGCCAAAAAGATAGTGACGCCAAATCTTGAGTGCAAAAACAACTGCCGCTAACTACAAATTGTGAGTAAGGTAATTGAGCTCATACGACCTCAACTGTCTCAACGCAAATGCAATAGTCTTGTCATGCTGCTTCAACACGAATCCAAGACCCTGACCCGAAGCATCGCTATAAATGGCAGAACCCTCGTTGCCACACGGCAAACGCCTCTTCAACTCCTCAAAACTCGACTGCCTCTCATCATTCTAGACGAACTTCTCGGACTTTTGGAGCAACTGTGTAAGTGGCCGAGCTAGTTTCGAGAAACCCTTGAAGAACCTACGGTAGTAGCCAGCTAAACCCAAGAAACTACGGACCTCCTTCACGTTCTGAGGCGGTGCCCAGTCTAACACTGCCTCAACCTTCTGCGGATACACACGGACCCCCTAGGCTGAAATCAGTGACCTAGAAATATCACTTCCTTTAGCCAGAACTCACATTTCGAGAACTTTGCATAGAGTTGCTCGATCCTCAAAATGTCTAACACTACTCGGAAATGATGCGCCTGTTCCTTCTCGTTCCTCGAATAAATAAGGATATCGTCAATGAAGATGATGACACACTTATCCAAATACTCAATAAAGACCTTGTTCATCAACTGCATGAACACCGCCGGCGCATTAGTTAACCCAAAAGGCATAACTACAAACTCATAGTGTCCGTATCTCGTCCGAAAAGCTGTTCTCGGCACGTCGGATTCTTTCACCCGAAGCTGATAGTACCCTGATCTCAAGTCAATATTCGAGAATACCACATTTCCCTACAACTGATCGAACAAGTCATAAATCCTCGGTAGAGGATACTTGTTCTTGATGGTCACCTTGTTTAGCTCGCGATAGTCGATACACAAACGCAGTGAACCATCCTTTTTCCGAACAAACAAAACCGGTGTGCCCCAAGGCGAAGCGCTCGGTAGAATATACCCCGACTCAAGAAGCTCGCTCAACTGCTTCTTTAACTCGGCCATCTCTGAAGGTGCCATGCGATATAGTGCCTTCGAAATCGGAGCCGCACCTTGATAACAAACTCTACCTCACGGTCTGGCGGCAACCCCAGTAACTCGTCAGGAAAGACGTCAGGAAACTCACTAACAACTGGAATCGATGAAAGCTCGACTCCACCACTCTCCGCCTTCAAGGCGTAGCACCAATAACTAGTACACCCCTTCCGCAGGAGTCTCATCGCCTTCAAAGCATTAATAACGAACTTCTGGTTTCCCCTCTTTCGCCCTGCGAAAGAGTGCTCGGTGCCGTCCTCGGCTAACATAGTGATGATTCTCGTATGGTAGTTCATGCTTGCACCATGCCGCTCAATCCAATCATCCCCGAGAATTAAATCCTCACCCTTAATTCCCACAACAATAAGATTAGAGGGCCAAGCCCTCTCACAAATAAGCACAGAACAACCTCGAACCTCCTGATCACCAACGATCCTATCACCGCTAGGAAGCTTAACGATGAAAGGCTCACAAGGCGTCAAACAGTCGAGACTCAAACGACACACACTCCAGAGATATGAATGAATGTGTAGCACCAGAATCGAAAATCACACTGACAAGATGAGAATGAATATGAACGGTACATGTCGCCACAGTAGCCGTTGGATCATCGGCCCTCCTCATCTCATAGACACGCGGGTGGGCAGAGCCAACACTAGAAGCTCCTCCTCTAGCAAGCTGACCCCGACCTCTCCCTCGGCTGGCACTCGGTGGAGACTGTGGAGAAAATGAGCCCTAATTCACACTCGGCTCCCTAGGCACTGGATGAGAAGAATGGGCACCGCGAACCTGTCTGATCTGTTCACAAAAGGAAGCCTTGTAGCCCGACTGGCAACAAGTATGACAAGTCAACTGCAAACGAGGACACTCCCGGTTCTTATGGCCCGAAAGCTATAGTTTAAGCATATGAGTTCACGAATGGAGGTTCTAGCAGCACCTCGATAACTCCCAGAAAAATGAGCCGAACCGCCGGCAGGGACATTCGCAGACTGAGATTTCTTCTGGCCTCCGACCTTGTGACCAGAAAAATTTCCGGCGGACTTCTGCTTCTTGCTCTCACGAGCCGCTTCACTGGCCGTCACCGACATATCATACGCAAGAGCCCTACTCTGATAATCCTTCAAAGTGGTGCAGACGAGCCCAGACATATAGTCTCGAATTGACAGTTTCATCCGTCTGGAAAAGTGAAAAATTTTGTCGCTCTCCTCGACAACTTGGGTCTTCACGTAGCCCAAATCCTTGTTGAAATTGGCAATAGCTTGAGAAACAGCAATATCCCGAGGCTGAGCATCATAAAAGGCATGAACTCGAGCCTGTCTAACCGGCCACAGGTAATATACAGTCTCCATTAGGTCCTTGAAATCCGCCCACGAAGCAACGTGGTCCTTAGGCCCAACAGCCTCCCACCAGTCAGTAGCGTCCCCAGTGAGAAAGTACTGGGCAATAGGGACCTTGCGGTTCTCGGGACAGTTGGTGGCAACAAAGACTTTAGATATCTCCTTGATCCATCCCTCCCAGCCAATCGGGTCTGAAGCTCCCGAAAACTGAGGAGGAAGCATCTTGATGACATCCTGAAGCCAACGATCTGCTCCACCCCGATTAGCGTGGAGCGAATTCGGGTTCTGAACCGCCTGAACTATCACCGCCATTTAGTTCACCATTTGTTGCATAACAGCCGCAACACCAAGGTCGGTGTCATATTGAGAAGAAGCATGGCTATGACGGTCACCGGTGCTGCCGGCTCCCGAAGAATGCGACATGGCCGTCCCACCGGCTGCCCCACATCCCCGGCCGCATCCAGGGCCACGACCACGGCCTCTTCCAGCATCCATACTGGTGTTAAAAGGTGGCAAAAAGCAACTTGATGATAAGTAAGAGAGGAAAAACAACCACAGTTCAAGAAACGGAAATACGGTCCGAGAAAACAAGGAATCGAGTAAGGAAAACCTACAAACACTCGAAGTACCGAGATGCTGGCAGCGGTGTGACAATGTGCAAAAACAAAACACAACTAGACCCAAATAACCGACAAGCCTAGGTATCCATAAACCCGATCTCCGATACCATTTCTATAACAACCCGAGATATTTGAAGTATATTACAGCGCCATGGATCCCTACGTGGGACCCACCAGGATAAAACAAGAAAACACCACTCGACTAGCCGTCTCGGTTAGTGAGGAAACATACATTAACTATACAACAAATAACAACACGCCCGGAGCAACCGGCGTAATAAACATCAATCGACAAATATAGTAGCTTCAATGAATTACAATCACAATTCGAAGAGAAAAGCCTAAGTACTCACGAGTATAATCTATAAGTTTAGAAGTAAACAATAACCATGATGAAAGAAACAACGGAAGTAAAGAACTCAAATGCACATGTCAACGACCCTGGCCAGCATCCTCATACTGTCCCAATGCCCGCTCCTCTGGCTGAGCATAACTTGAAATCCATAACAAGAATTTCCCCAAAACAGGTCCCCAAAGGGGTTAGCAATTACGCTAGTACAAGTAATCAAGGCAAACCAATTGCTTACACATTTCATAGTATAATGCATCAAATTCATTTCAAAACCAAAACCAGACATGTCTTTTTCGGAAACAAACAGTCAATCAATTTGCCTTGGGGACAGGGCTATACCATTGATCCCGCTCGAGGCCTCTAAGGACCCTCTCGAGGCCATATTATAAAACAAATCACGCACGCGTATCGTGTTAGGCGTATTTTTTTACGCTTATTTATCATTATTTAGTATTATTTTGGCGAGTAAAATTTCATAAATTAGCTTTTAATGTCTTATTCTTGTATGTTTGACAGGAGATTGTAGTCTGGAAGCTAAAACGAGGCAAAACGGGTGAAAACGGTGAATTTTGGCCGTGGGCCGCGGCACAAGGCAACCGGGCCGCGGCACAGGAAGGCACCCAGCGACCCCTGAGCAATCTGTACTCTGAGCCGCGGCACAAATTTGGTGAGCCGCGGCCCAGATGAATTAAAAGGCGCCCAGGCGTCCAGGTGAAGACCGTGTGCCGCGGCACAGATTAAGTGAGCCGCGGCACACGAGGCGGTTTTGGTGTGCTCCGCGCGGATTTGGGCCGTTTTGAAGCCAGTTCTCGACCTACTCACACGGACGCGATTTGGAGACTGTTGAGAGCTATAAATAAGGGTTTAAGACCCTAATTAATCATCTTGGAAGCTTGGGAAAAAAGAGGATCACAGAAGATTATCGCAGACGAGAGAAGCATAAGACATCAAGGGCAGAGGGCGGAAGCCAGAAGAATGGAGGAATCCGAGCTCTTCATCTGCGTTTGATTTTCATGCTTTTATTTATTAATTCTGTATTTTCATTATTTACCATGTCAGGCTAAAACCCTTAATCTAGGATTTTTATGAAACCTTTGTTTCGATGGATTTGCTTGAGATTATCTATTTAATTCCCTTTTTGTTGAGTTTTCCCAATCGTGTTTAATGCTTTCAATTATCTGGCCAATAGTTGTATTATTTTAATCATTCAATTCGAATCGGGAGAGGAGAGTTGGTGAGGAACTATTGGTGAGGACCATTTTATCTTGTGAGATAGGAATATACTCATAGGAACTACGTGGCCTTTTGGAGATTTTATGCTTTTTGCCTATTGACGAATTAATTCACCTAGGGATAGAGTGCGTTATTCGCCTTTAGAAAAATCTATTGACCTCGGGAGAGGCGGTAGAGTATATTAGCAATCTTCGCCTTCAATAAATTGGTAAAATCATTAACTTCAGATAATCGAGAGTAAATTCGGATAAACCGAGGTGGATTCAGAATCCTAGACTTATTCATCATTTGATTCTCTTTCTTCAAGCGATCGTTTTTACTGTTTAGTCTTTTATTAATTCTTTTAGTAATTAATTGCAAACCCAAAAATTCGATTGTTCAAATAAAACTAGAATACATAAAAATCGATAATTAGTGATTCAGTCCTCATGGGAACGATACTCACTCATCACTTTATTACTCATATACGATAACGTGCACTTGCGTTCAAGAAATATCGCAACAAGTTTTTGGCGCCGTTGCCGGGGACTGAAATTTTTGCTAATATCGATTTTATTATTTCTATTCTTAGTTTGAACGTTTTTATTTACTTATTTTCGTGTATTTAATTTTATTTATTCATTTGTTTTCCTTTCAGGAAGTTTTCGGGTAGTGTATGAGAAAACTCGTTAACAAAGGCCTACTACCTTTGAATACCGAACTCGAGCGCACTCTTAGGAGAAAGAAGAAGGAGAAACGAGAGCTACCGACAACAGTCACTATGGCTGAAAATATCGAAATTCAAGGAGGAGATAACCATGTGCAGCAAGTTCAACCGGCACTGGCTCTTCGAGATTATGCTATGCCGCAGATCAACGCGAACTTTTCGGGGATTCGGCGTCCAACAATCCAAGCCAACAATTTCGAAATCAAGCCTGCGATCATTCAGATGGTGCAGGCTAGCCAGTTTTGTGGATTGCCGAACGATGACCCCAACACATATATTGCTTCTTTTCTCAAGACTTGTGACACGTTCAAGAACAATGGTGTCACCGACGATGCTATCCGTTTACGGCTTTTCCCTTTCTCTTTGAGGGATAAAGCGAAATTTTGGCTAAATTCCTTACCACCGGGCTCGATCACGACATGGGCAGAGTTAGCGCAAGCCTTCCTTGCTAAATTCTTCCCACCTTCTAAGACGGCGAGTCTGAGAAACGAGATCACTACCTTTGTTCAGTATGATATGGAATCGCTTCACGAGGCGTGGGAGCGATTCAAAGATTTGTTAAGGAGATGCCCACATCACGGCCTTCCGGACTGGCTTCAGATTCAGACATTCTACAATGGTTTGAGTGCTTCCACACGCACTCTCGTGGATGCAGCAGCCGGTGGAGCTTTGATGGGAAAGACGATGGCTGAAGCACACTCGTTGTTGGAAGCTATGGCCGCTAATGCTTATCAATGGCCATCCGAACGAATGACGCCGAAGCGTGTTATGGAAATTTCGAGTAATGACCCGATATCTACATTGTCAGCTCAAGTCGCCGCCTTGACTCAGCAACTTCAAGCATTTTCACATGCTCCTTCCCCCGTCACCATTGAGTCTTGTAATTGGTGTAATGGATCCCATCCCAGCGCGGAGTGCCAAGTTAGAAACCCGTTCGAGCAGCCCCAAATTGAACAAGCTCAGTTCGTAGGAAACGGAAACCGGCAAAATAATCCGTACTCCATCACGTATAATCCGGGATGGCGTAATCATCCCAACTTCTCATGGAGAAACGGACAGAACTCGAACCAACCTCCGTTCACTCAAAACCAACAGCAGCTTCCTCCCGCTCCAAAAGTTTCTCTCGAGGAAGCAATTGCGAAATTGGCAGCGAATACGAGTCAATTCATGACCCGTACTGAAGCAACATTGCAAAATCATTCTGCCTCCATTCGCAACTTGGAAGTCCAGCTGGGCCAGATTGCTAATGTGTTGACAGCCCGACCGAAGGGAGCATTGCCAAGTACGACCGAGACAAATCCTAGAGAAAGTCTAAATGCGATCAGTTTGAGAAGCGGGAAGGAGGTGTGTGACCAGCCCGAGAGAAGTGAAAAGAGAAGTGAAATTGAGGAGAAGAAAAATTTAGCGACGGAGGAATCACAAGATTGGAGACCCTCGATAACGTTTCCGGATAACCCGAAGGCATATGTGCCACCCGTCCCGTTTCCGCAGAGATTACAACAGAAAAAGGCGGACAAGCAATTCTCTAAGTTCCTCGACGTGTTCAAGAAGCTTCATATTAACATTCCATTTGCCGACGCGTTGGAACAAATTTCAAGCTACGTTAAATTCATGAAATAGATCTTGTCAAAGAAAAGAAAACTCGAGGAGTTTGAGACAGTCGCCTTGACGAAGGAGTGCAGCGCGATTCTTCAGAAGAAGCTTCCACCAAAATTAAAAGATCCGGGAAGTTTCAACATACCGTGCACCATGGGGAATCTCTCTTTTAATAAGGCGTTGTGCGATCTCGGTGCTAGCGTTAACCTCATGCCTCTGTCTATTTTCAAAAAGCTGTGAATTGGAGAAGCAAAGCCGACGACGGTCTCCTTGCAATTAGCGGATCGATCTATTAAGTATCCAAGGGGAGTGATTGAGGACGTGTTAGTAAAAGTGGATAAATTTATCTTTCCAGCGGATTTCATTGTTCTCGACATGGAGGAAGATCAAGATATCCCGATTATCTTGGGACGACCATTTTTAGCGACCGGCCGAACTCTTATAGACGTGGAAAAAGGGGAATTAACACTGCGGGTTCAAGACGAGCATGTTACGTTCCAAGTGTTCAAATCCTTTTCATGTCCGGGAGGTGTTGATAAGAGCTCACAAAGTGAAAGTGTGGAGGCCGTTGTGAAAGAAAGACACCGAAAAAATCGTCGTTCGAAAAACTCAGATTTCGTTTCAGATGGTCCAACTTTTAAGAAAGATGTAGAACGAGTCGCATTTCTCAAGCATGTGAACATGCAATCATCGCCATCTGACCAGCCACAATCAGAAAAATCTGCTGCTGTCATAAGTTTGTTCGTGAAAGAGGAAAATAAACTGGAAGTCAAACGGACGTCTAGTCGTGAGAAAAACGGGTGTTTCAGGAATTGTTCTCGTCAAAACCTTTCCGCAACCAACATTGGGTGTCCGAACCGAAAATCGAATCGTTAATGACCGATGGTCAAAATTTTAAAAACCATATTAACGGTTCAATGAACGGGGTGGAGATCAAATGGAGTTTGCGAAAAGCGAACTGATTTTTAAATAGGCCCGGCTGAAGATATAAACTTAGCGCTTCTCGGGAGGCAACTCGAGTTCTTAGTTGTAGATTGTTGCGTTTCTGTAATTTTCGTGCATTCTTGAATTCAAATAATGAAATAAACACATGGAGACGATTACTAATTATCATATCCATAAAACAAGAATTGTATGGGCAAGGTACTTGCCTCGAATAACCACAACGCAGAGAATCGACCGAAATGAGGAGACTCGGACCGACTACGAACTCGCCGACTCTGCCGAACGACAACCCGAAACAATAAACTACGAACGACAACAATAACAATGAAAAAAATGAATTCCAAAGTATGACCCAAAGCCGCTGAATTCAAGTAACAAACGATGAAAGTTCAAGGGTTTCCCCCAAAACGGCCAAGAACACGAATCGACCCGACAAAACATGAAATTGGAATTCCCAACTGAAATATGGATGTACAATCCATAGGATATGTTTAACAACATCATTTAACAACAATCGATTCATCAAAAAGGGATGGAAAATGATATCAAGAACCAATCCCCCAAAAAGTCAACCCGAAGGAAAATCAAGAAATATACCTTGATTCGGCGAAGAACAATGGATTAAATGATGTTAAATACATGAATAATACTAAGATTAATCATACCCATCATGGATTAATCAACAATTCAGAACGAATCAGACAAAACCCGAAAACCCCAAAATTTCCCAATGATAGGGTTCTAGGAAATCTAACCTTGATTCGCTGGATCAAAGGATGTTATAGGATGATTAATAAATGATATAAGCTCTAGGACTTCGTGGATTAGTTGCTTGACAACATGTCTCCTTGATCACCAAGCCTCCAGCCGCGGAAAGGAGAAGATAGAAATGAAAAATGGATGAAAATATAACTGCTCAGCCATATTTATACTGGCGCGGCCTAGCATGCGCTAGCCTTCCGGCCGTAGCGTGCGCTATCGGCTAGTATCGGCCCAGAACTCTCGGCCGGGGCCCGCATGACCGGGATCCGACCCAACTCGCCGATCGGGACTTGCTCGCCCGACCGAGAAGCGGCGGCTGCGTGGACGCTAGCGCACGCTAGGCGACCTGTCCAGAACCCTCTGGACTAAACTTCTCGGCCAGATAACGTGCGCTAGTCGGCCGACAGCGTGCGCTACACATGCCGGTTAGCGCGCGCCACGACCGAAAGTAGCGTGCGCTACCTTCCGATCCTCCCTGAGTCCAGAACCTGTGACCTCTCTACCTGCACCGATAGGCGCCGGGCCGGCCGCATAACGTGCGCTACTCTGTCGGCTAAGCGTGCGCAGCCTTCCGGCAGAGCGCGCCACGCCGGTTCCCGCGTCGCCTGCCGGCTCAAGACTTCCGACAGTGCTTGCCGCACCCGTCCGGCCAGTGCCCAACCGCCCTGACCCGACGATTCAGTTTCCGAAAACGTACGGAACGAAACACGACGAAATGCTCGCGGACAACATCATCTATCCGAAATGAAATACTACGCGACAATGAATCACACGCGACCAAATAAACACGAAAATCGATCAATACAACAAATACAAATAAGGATACCCACAACTTTCGGTAAATTACAAATGGCCCAAAACGCCCGAAAATCACGATACGTGATCGAATAACCAAACCGAAGTTCACAACACGTCTACAAAATTAAACGGACTTATGGGAAACTCGAAACAGTAGTTTCGAACGAGATTCGCAAGAATCGAACTCGAGTGCGGAAAAGTCGCTAAGAAGCACGGAACTCAACAAAACGGCACCGAAACGATCTCGGATGGCAAAAAGTGCAGAATTAATCATTTTCAGAATGACGAAACGGTCACAAGAGAGTCGTCAAAATGGATTCCCGCTAAAAAAAGAAAATTACCAGAAATCGAAATTGCGGATATTACATACTCCTCCTTAAAAGAAGTTTCATCCCGAAAATTAAAACAAGTAGGGAGAAGCAATCTCCCTCCAGGAAAACTCAACGAGATACACAAGAAACGCATAACTTATGCCCAACGGCGAAACGTCACAAGCAACGCAAAGGAATATACGGCGTGAAAACGCGCTCCACGACGACCAACACAACACCACCGGTAGAAACATAATAAAACGAAAAAGTGACAAGCGTCATCAAACAGATAATATAATCAGGTCAGTTATCCGAACCATCACAAAACACTAAGCACCTATTACAAGGAAACACGCACGATCGAGAAAACAGAAAGTAAACACAAAACGATCCACAAGGACAATCACAAATAATTCGGACTACGCCGAAATCCTCAAAAGCACACTAGGCATCTCCATGCACTTTCGGAGCAGGGATGCAACCTCGATCCCCCAAATCTCTCAGTTACCGTCTCACATTGCACGGCTCGGTGACCCATCTGGCCACACCCGAAACAACAAACTAACGGTGAACGACGATTCTTCGCGGTACGAGATCAGGCAACAACAGTCATACAACCCCGATCGAACAACAACGATCGATCAACAATGACTGAACAACAAAGATAGAACAACAATGATCGAACAACAATGATCAGATAACAATTATCGAACAACAACGGTCGAAAAATAACTTCGAAGTTCACACTTCAACTCAAGACATCAAAAGGGCTAGTAGAAACTAACATATGTTACTTCCGATCAAGGTTCACAAGAATCAAACCGAACTTAGAAAGGTCATAGAGATAACAAGATCGACCCAAAACAAGATCACGGCTCGTTCGAATGATGAAACCGAAATACAGAACAAGTTCAGAAAGTATCAACAAACACGAGCGAGTCGATAGACTTGAGAAAGAGGAAATGCAGAAGTCCAAAAATAATACAGGTATTGCACTCGACCTCTTATAAAAGAAGGTCGTCACCGCAACTCCTAATAACGGAAACAAGGTAACAACACAAAAGGAGTCGATGGAAACATTTTCAATGGGCCTCTTAGAGCCGATCCTGATATCTGCACTAAAGTTCGTGCCCCGAAAGACTCGGAACCCAACTCGCAAAACTGTATCCTGTGTCTCCCGGGTCCACACTTGAAATGCGTTACTGACGAGAAGGACAATTGGTACGTGCATGCCCCCGGCACACCACGGTTGAAACACCTCGGCTCGGCATACCAAATATACAAATTCTAGATACAATGGAACATAACATCACAAAACAACAAACCGGAGATACCAACTTGGCATAACATATCAACACATACTAAAATCACAACAACCACGGCATTGTTCGACGATTACAACGGACCGAATGATAACCAGCACATAATCACAAAACAGCATGAAAAAATCACGCATTTACACAAACGTGCAAACTCAAGTTCCAACAGCTCGCACTGGTGCGATAACACACAAATCATCACAAAGCGACAACATTCAATACTAACATCTCACCTCTCACAGAGGGCTAATCACAACAAATGCGTGGCAAATGACTCAACGTTCACGCCACCAATTTCATCATACTCGGGAGCTAACATTCTAACGACAATACGAATATCACATATACATTCCCGGACGGCAAACAGGAATGATAGATTTTAAAAAATGAAAACCACCTTTTGAAAACAATTTGGAAACCCCAGTTGATCTTGAGTATCACATTTTCAAAAAGTTGTACAAACACCATTATCGAGACTTTGAAAACCATCTTGCGTTTGATAAAATGAGGACACTTTCCTTTAAATTGAAACTTTCAGAAATATTCGACCCTTGGGTCTAAGCAACTGCATTTCTAAAAATAATTGAAAATATCTCAAAATATTTTGGTCCTCAAAGTAGAAGAATTTTGAAATAGATAGTTGCACTAGTAGGCGCGCCGAAAATAGAATCCATTTAAAAGTACGTCTCGAATTTTATTTTCTAAGACACTCAAGGTTTTCAAAAATCCAATAGGCCAGAATGCCCAAAACTCACACGTATCGACATTCACGTACATACAATCATAATGCACTCATCAACTCGTTTTAAATCAAGACAACATCTGTCTTTTACCAGAAATAAACAGTCAAATATCCTAGTAAAAAAGACATAAATAATGATAACACTCCTCATATAAACGAAACATGAGTCACATAAACGCATCACGAAACCAAGAATCTACATGAAGGTTCCATCACTTAACAAATAATCAAACAAGTAGCTCGTGTCACACGAGGCACAATACAAAGAAGGGAGATTTACGGCCACAGGTCGCACGAAGATGATGATCGCCCCACGATACTAATCACGACCAACAAACTCAGACGACGTGTCGCGACACGACTCAGTCAGACAAAATCTGACGAGACAAAAACTCAACAAACACCACTAAACCCAACAGCCTAGGTTTCCACAACCTAAGATCTGATACCATTTATGTAACACCCCAATCCGCTCAGGGATATTATATGCCGTAGAACCTTTCCTCAAGGATCTACCAGGCTGGTATCGACATCGAATATCTCAACAATGCCTTTAAGGCTAAAATGACTCAGTAGACCGATTTGGTCTTTCAATAAATACATATAACTCAATCACAACACATGCCCACGCAGGGGTCGAGTACAACACACTCCCGTACAACGGGGAAAGAATACTGCAGCAGAAAATAAAATACAACTAAACCAATACGACATCAACGGGTCCTCGTGTGATTAGTATCGTTCATCTTTCATCATCCTTCATGCCGACCCTGTGCTATCCACCCCCCGATTTCTCGGGGGTTAGCAAAATTCCACTATTTTGCTAGTGCAAGTATAAAGTGCAAAAATACGAGCCATACAATACAAGTTCCAAGGATAATAATAACCAGGAATCCTCAAAGATTTAAACATAACGAAAATACTTCCCGAGGCAAGAGTTTAGGTAAAGCTTTACAAAATCGAAAGATCCCAAGTCAAGGGAAATAATTTATAAAGTGATTTAAAATGCCATCGGGAGTTTTGATAGAAACAACTTAGGATTTTCGAATCCTTCTCTTTCCAAAATCAACAAGGGTCACAACCCAAAGGTTTCGTTTTCACAAATAAAACCAACAACAATTCAGAAGGTCAGAGCCCACATCAAGTGTCCTCAACGGACATAAAGTCAACAGAACATAATCACATACAAGCATCGCCTAGGACCGGGATGAAGCCACAAATCCCACCCGAGGCCTCTAAGGACCCTCCCGAGCTGGCTAGCGAAACAAATCACACACCATATCTCACGGTTGGATCAATCACTTGTTGCATCCTGACCACATGATCACAAGACATGTGTCACCGTAGATTATCTCAGGCTCTCACAGTTGGATCAATCACTTTTTGCATCCTGACCACATGATCACATGCCATGTGTCACCGTAGACCTTCAACCATATCCACACATTCACACAAATAACATATCAGATCAATAATATCCAAGTAATTCACTCAATGGCAATAAACACAATGCACGACGCAATGGTCAAATCACAACGCACCGATATGAGATAATATATACATATATATTATCAAAGCACAACGACAACACCAAGTGTATTCATAGTAATTCATGTAACCATCCACGAACACAATGTTCACAAAACACACGCATTTTGAAAGAGGGCCTTTAACAAGGCTAACCGAATCTTTGAAAGTGAAATTCAAATGATCAAATAAACACATGGAGACGATCACTAATTATCATATCCATAAAACAAGAATTGTATGGGCATGGTACTTGCCTCGAATAACCACAACGCAGAGAATCGACCGAAGTGAGGAGACTCGGACTGACTACGAACCCGCCGACTCCGCCGAACGACAACCCGCAACAATAAACTACGAACGACAACAATAACAACGAAAATAAATTCCAAAGTACGACCCAAAGCCGCTGAATTCAAGTAACAAACAATGAAAGTTCAAGGGTTTCCCCCAAAACGGCCAAGAACATGAATCGACCCGACAAAACATGAAATTGGAATTCCCAACCGAAACATGGATGTGCAATCCATATGAGGTGTTTAACAACATCATTTAACAACAATCGATTCATCAAAAATGGATGGAAAACGAAATCAAGAACCAATCCCCCAAAAAGTCAACCCGAAGGAAAATCAAGAAATATACCTTGATTCGGTCAAGAACAATAGATTAAATTATGTTATACACATGAATAATACTAAGATTAATCATACCCATCATGGATTAATCAACAATTCGGAACGAATCGGACAAAAACCCGAAAACCCCAAAATTTCCCAAAGATAGGTTTCTAGGAAATCTAACCTTGATTCGCTTGATCAAAGGATGTTATAGGATGATTAATATGATATAAGCTCTAGGACTTCGTGGACTAGTTGCTTGACAATATGTCTCCTTGATCACCAAGCCTCCAGCCACGGAAAGGAGAAGATAGAAATGAAAATCGGATGAAAATATGACTGCTCAGCCATATTTATACTGGCGCGGCCTAGCGTGCGCTAGCCTTCCGGCCGTAGCGTGCGCTATCGGCCAGTATCGGCCCAGAACTCTCGGCCGGGGCCCGCATGGCCCGGCACTGTCGACCCAACCTGCCGATCGGGACTTGCCTGTCCGACCCCGATAGCGTGTGCTGCATGGACGCTAGCGCGCGCTAGGCGACCTGTCCAGAACCCTCTGGACTAAACTGCTCGGCCAGGTAACGTGCGCTAGTCGGCCGACAGTGTGCGCTACACATTCCGGTTAGCGCGCGCCACGACCGGCTGCAGCATGCACTACCTGCCGATCCTCCCCGAGTCCAGAACTCCAGGGACCTCTCTGCCCAGCCCGATAGCGTGCGCTGGCCGACCGCATAACGTGCGCTACTCCTGTCGGCTAGCGTGCGCAGCCTTCCGACAGTAGCGCGCGCTATGCCGGTTCCTGACGCGTCTGTCCAGCCAGTGTCTAGCACTTCCAACAGTGCTTACCGTCCGGCGATTGCCCGCCGCCACGGCGATGATTGATTTCCAGCGTCGGAACGAAACACGACGAAATGCTCGCGGACAACATCATCGATCCGAAATGAAATACTACGCGACAATGAATCACACGTGACCAAATAAACACGAAAATTGATCAAGACAACAAATACGATTGAGGATACCCACAACTTTGGGTAAATTACAAAATGGCCCAAAATACCCGAAAATCACGATACGTGATCGAATAACCAAACCGAAGTTCACAAAAGTCTAACAAAGTTAAACGGACTTATGGGAAACTCGAAATAGTAGTTTCGAACTCGAGTGCGGAAAAGTCGCTAAGAAGCACGGGACTCAACAAAACGGCACCGAAACGATCTCGGATGGCAAAAAATGCAGAATTAATCATTCTCAGAATGACGAAACAGTCACAAGCGAGTCATCAAAACGGATTCTCGCTAAAAAAAGAGAATTACTAGAAATCGAAATTGCGGATATTACAGTTTTTCTCTATAAGAGTGGGAGAAAGTGAAACAATTGTCAGTTTAGGTTGTGTGCAATTGAGGGTGCAACCATTTGGAGAATTACTAAGTTGACCTTGGATCACAGCAGTCACCCTGATTTGAACCGTGCTTCCGCACGGTCAGTCACTTTGGAGGTTGTTGCCCATTATTTTGCTCTTAGATTGACCGATGAGGGGGTCACTTTGAGGCCAAATGAGATGATTGCAGAGATGCGCAGGGAGTACGGCATTAACATGCTATACATTTTTGCTCTTCGAACGAGGAATATAGCGATAGAGAATACATACGGCTTCTTTGATGAGTCGTATCAGAGGCTCCTGTCTTATATGTATTTGTTGAAGCAGCGTAATCCAGGGACAATTTATGATTTGCAGACTACTCGTGAGGGAGTGTTTTGCCACATGTTCGTTGCACTCGGACAGAGTATTTCTTAATATATTTCTCATTCATATCCTTAATTTGGTGCCTTCCTGCTGGGTTTGCAGAGTTGAGTCAATCTAAGTGCATGCACGCGAAGGGGCCACAACTGTGATTGTCTGTTTGTATGAACTGCAGTTCTTGTGGCATAATTTTGAAGCTCATCTTCGTGTCATACTTTTTCTTCAATTGGTTGTTCAGCAAATACCCAGGTTGAGCTAGCACACGAGGCATCAGATGAGTAATTGGTCGCAGTTGGTTAAATCGGTATCGACCATATTGGTGTTGGTGTGACAAGGAATCGTACAACTCCACGGTTCATGTTATGATTTTACTTTTGATAGTAACCCAGTGGTTTTGGTCAAGGCAACAAACGGCAATGATCTGTTGAAACAAAATATGTAAACATATAAGATCATCACATCGAACATAGGGAATCATTTATAAATATCACTTTTCAAACTAACTTCGTCGTAATTTGACCATAGAACTGCATTTGGACATGTCATGAAGTCCTTGATGGATTTAGGCATTTTTCAACCCTTGTAAACAGGCTTTCGTGTCACCTTGATACCGAGTGGATCATAGTTTTGCAAACTCGTTGGTCATAATTAACTACAAAAAGTCAAACCACAAATTAAAAAAAAACTTCCACATCACACCAATGATATACAGAAGAGTAATTTATAGAACTTATGTAAATTTGGAAGCTGACAAGTACAGTGCGAACTCTACCGACACCAACACCGTGGACCCCCTCCGAAGCCTCGCTCGAGTGGCAAGCACATAACAATATATCACCTCGGCATGAAAGTCTTCATGGCATGACTCTATGCGGTCAAATAATGCGTGGGTGAGAACATACCCAGTCTCCAAACACCGTACGATAGAATCACATGGCTGCTCCCTGAACTATAGGTACAACTTCTTCAGATCCTCACTATTTCTTGGAGGCACCACCACAAAAGGCTCTCGAAGAGCAGCAGAGGGTTGACTCACTCACTGTGGAAGACTACGCTCACCCAACTGCTGCGGCCCGGCACTCTCACCAACTTCATCACCCTAATCGTCCCTCTCACAACTATAACGATCATAGACCTGTACAATAGGCTGTTCGATCTGAAAAACTAGTTGCTTGATCTGAAATACAGGCTGCTGCTGAGAACTACTACTCTAGCCGGGAAACATCATACTATAATGATGCTCGTCCTGAAACCAATCAAACATCGTACCATACTGCTGAAACGGCACGTCAAATGGCTGGTAATAATGCTCATTTTCCTGAAACCATAGAGTCGGCTGAAGAGGCTGCTCAGTCCACTCAAAAGAATGCTGAATCTGAGAATGATGATTGTGCTGAATCTGAGAATGATGACTAGGGTGACTCTGAGAATGGTGACTATGGGCTGCACCGGAGACTGAGCGATGTGTAGGGTCAAAAATCCTATGTTGGGTGCTGCTAATAGATGCAGAATGACGAGGCCAATCGAGAAACCTATCACGGCTCCCAACAGAGTAGTGCTGTAATATCCGCAATTTCTGATTTTTGGTAATTTTATTTTTTCGGCAGGAGTCCGTTTTGACGACACACTTGTGATCGTTTCGTCATTCTAAGAATGTTTAATTCTGCACTTTTCGGTGTCCGAGTTCATTTCGGTGTCGTTTTGCCGAGTTATGTGCTTTTTAGCGACTTTTCCGCACATGAGTTCGATTCTTACGAATCTCGTCCGAAACTATTTTGAGTTTCCCGTAAGTCCGTTTAACTTGGTTAGACGTGTTGTGAACTTCGGTTTGGTTATTCGATCACGTATCGTTATTTTCGCGTGTTTTGGGCCATTTTGTAATTTCCCAAAGTGGTGGGTATCCGTACACGTATTTGTTGTCTTGACCCTTTTTATGGTCGCGTGTGAGTTTGATTGTAACTCAAGCTCTTAGTATGATCTTATTCTGGAGCTTTCCGTCCGTATCTTGAACTTGGTGTTCCGATCGGAGGAATTCGTTGTTGTAATCGGCTTTGAGAGTACTGTTGTTGTCCTTTTGAGTCGTTAGCGCACACTACACCTACTGGTTAGCGCGCGCTATGGTGCGGTTGTTAGCGCATGCTTCAGGTTTGGTAGCGCATGCTAACGAGTGGTGCAGAAACAGTCCAGAGGCTACTGGACTGGGTTAGAACGTTGGTTAGCGCACGCTACCCGGTAGTTCAAGGCGATCCGAGCTCTTTGGGTAGTGCGAGGCCTCGTTAGCGCACGCTAATTTTTGTAGCTAGCACGCGCTAACTGTACATTTTGGCAGAACGTTTTGTTCTGATGCTTTGATAGCGCACGCTAATCAGGTAGGATTACCGCACGTTAAGTTTTCCAGTATATAAACTAGACAACAGTCATTAATCTGCATTTTCTTCATTTTCTTCTTCTTCCTCCGCGGGTTCGAGACGTGGCGACTAGGGTTCGTTACCTGGGTTAATTTTCTTCCATTCCAAGGTGTTTTGGAGTATCCTAGGTGATTATAACATCATCTAATCCATTGTTCTTCACCGAATTAAGGTATTTTTCTTGGATACCTAGAGTTGACTTTTGGGGGAATTTGTTCTTGATTTCGTTTTCCTTTCAGTTTTTATAGACCGATTGTTGTTTAATGATGTTGTTAAACATATCCTATGGATTGTATATCCATATTTCAGTTTGGAATTCCGTTTTCATGTTTTGGTCGATCGATTCGCGTTCTTGGCCGTTTTGGGGGAAACCCTTGAACTTTCGTCGTTTGTTCTTTGAATTCAGTGGCTTTGGGTCGTGATATAGAATTTATTTTCATTATTGTTATTGTTGTTCGTAGTTTATTGTCGTGGGTTAATGTTCGGTGGAGTCTGTAATAATCGTACCTTTTATCGCTTATAATTAGGAATTCAGGAACTTTGTAGTTTGGTTCGTAAATTTTTCGAACATTGGTATCATGTGTTTGATTCGAATTTGAGCCTGTATGTTGTGTTTCTTGTTGGTATTTCGTTAATATCCGTCATCGAGGAGTCGAACTGCTTGCATCGCTTCTGCAACCCAGGATTAGCGTGCGCTACCTTATATGGGTAGCGTACGCAACGGTAGTTGTAGGCTAACGTGCGCTACTACAAGAGGTTACGCACGCTGCTTAGCGGCATGGGGCGGTCCAGAGCACCGGACTGACTAAAAATTGAGCTAGCGCATGCTAAGGCATCATAGTAGCGCACGCTAGAGGCAGTAGCGCACGCCAGCCCAGGTGTTAGCGCGCTAAGTGACCGGACGGTAAAGCAGTGAGGTCTGGACTTTAGCAGACCAGCGAGTAACGTGCGCTAAGGCGGTCGTTGCGTGCGCTAACTCGTCGGTAGCGCACGCTATTCGGTCGTAACGCACGCTACCGGTGTGGACGAAGGGTTTTCGAGAGCGAGAAGGTTACGGACTTAGACTGGACACGGATAGCGCGCGCTAAGGCGGAAGGCTGCGCGCGCTAACTCAGCGATCTGGCGCACGCTAACTCGATTGAGTAGCGCACGCTATCGGATGTGGTGCTCACCCGGCTCGAGTGGCGAGAAGGTGCAGGGTGTAGACCTAGGCCGATAGCGCGCGCTATTCGGTAAGCGTTAGCGCGCTAAGGCGCACTTATATAAATACATGTGTTGCGGTCAACACTTGTCATTTTCATTTTCTCTCCTCTTCTTGAGCTTCTAGACGACTCCGGGCAGTGTAGGCGAGGTTTTCGGCGGAGCACGGTTGAAACTCAAATCTTTCCAACTTCAAGTAAAGATCTATCAATCTTACGTCGTCTTCACCAAGGAATCGAGGTAATCCTTCCGTAGAACCCTAACTTTGGGGAAATTTGGGGATTTTGGGGATCTCGTTTCTCCATCCGTTTTAACTCCAAATCATGATGGATTGTAGTTGAAAATGGTTGTATAGGTATGATTTCATGATTTCCTCAAGGTTTTGTGGATTGATTCCAAATCCTCTTTTGTAAATCGAGCAAAACCCATTACGCCCTCGTAGTACTCGATTAAATGGTCCTAAGGGTAGAACTTAGGATGGATTTTCGTGTCTCCAACAAATTGTAACGATTAACGCCTCAATGTTTGTTAGGAGCGGGATTCGGAAGATAGTTCGGACCGTAACCTTGTTCGTCGTTTGTTCCTTTGAGAGTAAGAAAGTTCAGGCAAGTACTTTATTGCATTAGTTTATGGCATGCATTTATGTGATGGTTTAGAGAATGATGAGAGTTGAAAGGTTATTCTCGGGTACTCTCACTCGGGGATTGACTCGACGGGGTCACACGGGGACCTGGTGGCTTAGCGGCTGGACCGGGTCACGAGAGATACTCTGAGTGGACATCCTCACTGGGATTGCTCGGCCAGGGCACACGGGGACTTGGTGGCTTGAGGGCCGGACCGGTCGCGAGGGTTGTCGGAGTGTTTTCTTGGTGATTGATATTGATATTAGGAATATCGTAAATTGAAGCTATTTTGGGATTTTGAAATGATTTGGAAATGCACGTGGATTAAAATAATTGTAATCTTGTACTTGCACTAGCGGTTGTGGCTAACCCCATTGTTGGGGTGGAATGTTTTGTACATTTCGGGTATTCTCGAGGGACAGAGCCCCCATGTGGCGCACACGGAGTTGACAAGCACCTGGATGTTAGAGAGCTCGCATCGATCGTTGTATTGTGATGTTGAGTCGATTTATATCTTGTATTATGGGTGGTTTTGAGTTGTACTTTGTCGTGTAATGTTTGCGTTCGGTGATGATTTGAAATATACTCTTTTGGCCGCGGTAGGAGCCTAACTTGTGTTTTGTAACCTTTGTTGGACTATTATGTCATGGTTGTTATGTATTGGATTGTGGTTAAATCTTGTGTGTCGCCACTGGCGGACCCTTGTGTGTCTGTGGCGTGTAATATTCCGGTTAGATCGGGGTGTTACATTTATGGTATCGAGCACAGGTTTCGGAAATACCTAGGCCTTTGGACATTCGATTGTCAAGTCATAAGAGTCGTATAAGTGATCGAGCTCAACACCGTGTGATGCTGTCGAGCCGTGTGACCCATGGTGGTAAGACTCCTTAACTCTCTTTGTGCCTTGTCGCTTTCATAGTAAGGTAGATTTAAGTTCCTTGATTCATGAACTGTTCTGATAATTTTAATCCTTCTATATCTCGGTATCTTTGAGAGGCCGTGCGGACGTGGCGGACGTGGACGCGAGAGGCCGTGGTCGTCGTACCGCTAACGAATCTGGCACACATTCTAATGATGCATCTGATTCGGCATCCCATACGGATCCGAACACCGCTTCTTTGAACCCGAGCGGTCAGCCAGATCCTACTGTAAGTCAAGAACCGTCGGCTGACACTAATGTGAATGCCGGCATAGCTGCTATACTCCAGCAGGTAGCGGCACAATTAGTCAAGTTGAATGAATCCGGATATCATGATCAACCCACAGATGAGAGTAAATGGCTTCAGGGGGTGATGAAGATGCAACCTCCTCGTTTTACTGGTGCGTCTGATACATTGGGATGGGAAGGATGGTTGTTTCAGTTTGGCAGAATTCTTGACGCCGTTGCGTGCCCCGAAGAAAGACGGGTCCCTATTGTACAGTACTTCCTTGACAAGGAGGCTGCGGATTGGTGGGAAGCTGCGAAACCTACGGATCGTGTGGCCACTTGGGCCGAGTTTAAAGTTGCGATAGAGGAAGAGTATTGCCCTTGGCCTATTAGAGAAAAACGAATTGCAGATTTCTTTACGGCAACACCTCAGGATGTACATCACCGAGGCCATTGTTACGTATAATCGGCAACTCAACCATGTTCGTGAGCAAGTAAGGACCGGCGGATAAAATCCGTTACTTTGATTTGAGAATGAAGCCCGAGATTCGTGAGGCTATGGCGGGTTTGGATGCGTTACGTTGAAGGAATATCGGGATCGTGCTTTGGCTATCGAGATGGTCATTTCCGCGTCAAGGTCGGGTACCGAGATGAAGAAGCCAAAGACGGCCGGTGGTTTTTCCGGAAGTAAAAGTGGTGGATTTCACAAATCTCAAGCTTCTCACTCTGCTATCGGGAAATGCGCTCGGCAAGCCGGTAGTGCTCCGAGTTTACGGCTGGGCGATCTTACGCCTTTGGTAGAGGACAATGTTTCAATTGTAATCAAACAGGCCATCGGTGTCGGGAATGTCCACTTCCTCCGTTATTTGTTTCACATGCGGTCAGTGGTCATCGGGCGGCCCATTGCGAGGCCGCCACCAAAATTGTTAAACAGCGAGTTCGGCACCAACTCCGAGTGTGAACCGGGGACTACATCTAATCGGCCGCAGACTGGGACGTGGAAGAGGTCGAGGTCGGTGGGATCGACAAGTGCATCGAGTGTGGGTTCGGTGCAGCCAGAGTGTACCGAGATGAGGCGTGCGAGGCAGATCGGAGGCTCGGTAGCTGCAGGTATCACGCAAATACTTTCTCAACCTGTATCGGTATTATTTGATTCGGGAGCTACCCATTCGTTCATTGCTCTTGATTGTGTGAAACGTTTGGGTCTTGGGTGTTTGATTGAGTGCGAACCATTCGTAGTAAGCACTCCTAGTGGAGAGCGTTTGATTGGGAATCAAGAGATTAAAAATTGTCTCGTGTATATCGGGAGTCGAGATTGGCCTTGGACCTCATAGTGGTAGATCTGAAAGGAGAGGATGTAATTCTGGGAGATGATTGGTTAAATCGCCATGGTGCTATCATGAACTACAGGACACGAACTATTTCTATAATAGCGGAAGATGGTGTCGAGCACACTTTCTTGGGTCGTAAACCGGGTAGTTCAGGTGGAGTGATTTCCGCCGTTAAGGCGATAAGATTGTTAAAACAAGATTGTATTGGTTATTGGTGTTACGCCATGAGCACAAATGGCTGTGAAGCCGATTTATTATCCATTCCAGTTGTGAATGAATACCCAGATGTGTTTCTGGATGACCCACAGGACTACCTCCATCTAGAGAAGTAGAGTTTCCTATTGACCTTGTGCCAAGCGCAGCACACTTTCCCAGCGCCTTATCGTATGGCACCCTCGAGATGTTAGAATCGAAGAAACAATTGGGCGAGCTTACGGATAAAGGGTACATCCGACCTAGTGCATCACCTTGGGGTGCGCCGGTCCTTTCGTTAAGAAGAAGGACGGATCGTTAAAATCTATGCATTGATTATCGGGAATTGAATAAGTTAGCTGTTAAGAACAAATATCCTTTACCTCGGATAGACGATTTGTTCGACCAACTTCAGGTGCCACGGTATTCTCTAAAATTGATTTGCGATCGGTATATTACGGTGAGGATTCGGGATTTTGACATTAGAAGGCGCCTTCCGTACTCGATACGGCCATTACGAATTTGTGGTTATGCCATTTGGCACGACCAACGCTCTGCCGTGTTTATGCGGTTGATGAACAAAGTTTTCATTGACTATCTTGATAAATTTTTGGTCGTTTTCATTGATGATATTCTTGTCTACTCCGGAATGAGGAAGATCATACTAAACATCTCCGAATGGTGTTGAACACTTTGAGAATGGAGAAACTTTACGCTAAATTCTCAAAGTGCGAGTTCTGGCTTAAAGAGGTGACATTTCTTGGTCACGTAATTTCGATCGATGGAGTTCGAGTGGATCCCCAAAAGATAGCGGCCATTGTTGAGTGGGAACCCCTAGGAATGTGAAGGAGACCGGGAGCTTTCTAGGGCTTGCCGGATACTATCGCAGGTTCGTGAAGGATTTTCAAAAATCGCTCGACCACTTACTCGATTGCTCGAAGTCTCGAAATTCGAGTGGACGGACGAGAGGCAAAACAGATTTTGATGAGCTTAAACGACGATTAACTTCGGCGCCCGTGTTATCGTTACCTCGGGGCACCGACGATTACGAGGTGTACGGTGATGCTTGAGGACTTGGATTGGGTTGTGTTTTGATGCAAAGAGGTAGAGTGATTTCATATGCGTCCGACAATTGAAACCATATGAAATGAATTACCCTACCCATGATTTAGAGTTATCGGCGATTGTATTCGCGTTAAAAATTTGGAGGCATTATCTTTATGGTTCCCGTGTAAAATCTACACGGATCACAAAAGTCTAAAATATATATTTAGCCAAAAGGAGCTAAATATGAGACAACGTCGATGGTTGGAGCTGATTAGGGATTACGACTGGAAATATTATATCATCCAGAAAAGCTAATGTGGTAGCGGACGCATTAAGTCGAAACCCGTAGCCCTCCAAATGCCGAGTATGCTTACATCTCAACACGAGATCCGTCGAGACATAATTAGGCAAGATATAGAGATTTGGCTCCGAGAAAGTTCAAGGCCAATTATGTACTTTGGAGATCACGTCGTCCTTGATCAACGAAGTCAAGTCGAAGCAATTTGAGGATCCATTACTAGTCCGGCTAAGGAAGGATGTAATGAGAGGAAAAGCTCCGATTTATGATTCAGGATGACGGTGTTTTAAAGTTTAGAGGTAGACTTTGTATACTGCGGGACGTCGAACTTAAGCGAGACCATATTGAGGAAGCGCACACTACACCGTATTCTCTTCACCCGATACGAGCAAAATGTATAAGGACGTGAAGAATAATTATTGGTGGAGCAATATGAAGAATGATGTTGAAGAGTTCGTTTGAAATGCTTGACGTGTCAACAAGTCAAGGTTGAACATCAACGGCCGCGGGGTTGCTTAAATCACTACCAATCCCGAATGGAAATGGGAGGATATAACGATGGATTTTGTCACCAACATGCCGAGCACGCGCACAGGGATGAACATGATTTGGGTTATTGTCGATCGACTAACCAAGTCAGCTCACTTTACGGGAATTAAGGATAATTGGGGGCCCGAAAAACTAGCTCGTGTATTCATCGCGGAAATTGTAAGGTTACACGGGACTCCTAAGAGCATTATTTCCGATCGAGACGGTAGATTTGTGTCGCACTTTTGGCAATCCGTTCATCGAGCTTTAGGGGCCAGGCGAGGCTCGGTACATCGTACCATCCTCGGTGATGGGCGATGCGAGCGGACAATTCGAGACTCTTGAGGACATCTGCGAGCATGTGCCACGAATTGGAAGCATGGTAGAATCGCATTTGCCACTAATCGAATTTGCCTACAATAATAGTTGGCATGCGTCGATTAAGATGGCACCGTTTGAGGCTTTATATGGACGGAAATGTAAGTCACCATTGTGTTGGGATGATTCCTCTGAACTGATTGGGACGGAGCCGGATATGTTAGTGGAGACCCGGAAAAGATCTCTTTGATTCGCGAGAGGCTTTTGGCCGCCCAAAGCCGACAGAAGTCCTATGCCGATAATCGACGTCGACCGCTAGAGTTTGAAGTCGGCGATCATGTGTTGATAAAAGTATCGCCAACCCGGGGAATTTATCGCTTTGGGAAGAAAGGTAAACTCAGTCCGAGATATGTTGGGCCATTCGAGATTATAGAACGGATTGGCGAACTTGCTTACCGTGTGGGCCTTCCGCCTTCACTGGGTCATGTGCATAATGTATTTCATGTTTCGCAATTGAGGAAATACGTCTGGGACCCTAAGCATATCATTGATTTTGGGGAGATTGAATTAAATTCGATGTCACCTTTGAGGAAAAACCAATCCAGTTTTGGAGCATCGGGTAAAACAACTTAAACGTAAAGTTATTCCCTTGGTCAAAGTACAATGGTCGAGACATGGATCGGAAGAAGCCACGTGGGAGACGGAAGAGCATATGAAGTCTAGATACCCGAATTATTCACTTCGTAAGTTTGGAATGAAACTTATTCTTAGGGGAGAGAATGTAATAATCGTACCTTTTATCGCTTATAATTAGGAATTCGGGAACTTTGTAGTTTGGTTCGTAAATTTTGAACATTGGTATCATGTGTTTGATTCGAATTTGAGCTGTATGTTGTGTTTCTTGTTGGTATTTCGTTAATATCCGTCATCGAGGAGTCGAACCGCTTGCATCGCTTCTGCAACCCAGGATTAGCGTGCGCTACCTTATATGGGTAGCGTACGCAACGGTAGTTGTAGGCTAACGTGCGCTACTACAAGAGGTTACGCACGCTAACCGCGGCATGGGGCGGTCAGAGCCTTTGGTGGGACTAAAAATTGAGCTAGCGCACGCTAAGGCTTCATAGTCGCGCATGCTTGGGGACCAGGTAGCGCTCGCCACTGTTGGGGGTTAGCGCGCGCTACGTGACCCGGACAGTCCGGCCCGTGCGGTCTGGACTTTAGCGAGACCAACAGGTATCGTGCGCTAAGCGGGTCGTTGCGTGCGCTAACTCGTCGGTCGTAGCGCACGCTATTCGGTCGTAACGCACGCTACCGGTGTGGACGAAGGGTTTGAACAGAGCGAAGGTTACGGACTTAGGCTGGACACCAGATAGCGCGCGCTAAGGCGTAAGGCTGCGCGCTAACTCAGCGATACGGCGCACGCTAACTCGATTGAGTAGCGCACGCTATCGGATGTGGTGCACACCGGCTCGGCCAGGCGAAGGAGTGCAGGCTGTAGACCTAGGCCGATAGCGCGCTATTCGGTAAGCGTTAGCGCGCGCTAAGCGCACTTATATAAATACATGTGTTGCGGTCAACACTTGTCATTTTCATTTTCTCTCCTCTTCTTGAGCTTCTAGACGACTCCGGGCGGTGTAGGCGAGGTTTTCGTGAGCACGGTTGAAACTCAAATATTTCCAACTTCAAGTAAAGATCTATCAATCTTACGTCGTCTTCACCAAGGAATCGAGGTAATCCTTCCGTAGAACCCTAACTTTGGGGAAATTTGGGGATTTTGGGGATCTCGTTTCTCCAGCCGTTTTAACTCCAAATCATGATGGATTGTAGTTGAAAATGGTTGTATAGGTATGATTTCATGATTTCCTCAAGGTTTTGTGGATTGATTCCAAATCCTCTTTTGTAAATCGAGCAAAACCCATTACGCCCTCGTAGTACTCGATTAAATGGTCCTAAGGGTAGAACTTAGGATGGATTTTCGTGTCTCCAACAAATTGTAACGATTAACGCCTCAATGTTTGTTAGGAGCGGGATTCGGAAGATAGTTCGGACCGTAACCTTGTTCGTCGTTTGTTCCTTTGAGAGTAAGAAAGTTCAGGCAAGTACTTTATTGCATTAGTTTATGGCATGCATTTCTGTGATGGTTTAGAGAATGATGA
This sequence comes from Orobanche coerulescens, assembly GCA_033398695.1. NCBI lineage: Eukaryota > Viridiplantae > Streptophyta > Magnoliopsida > Lamiales > Orobanchaceae > Orobanche > Orobanche coerulescens. Next base: position 33,843,832 of record CM065818.1, read on the forward strand.
GAGTTGAAAGGTTATTCTCGGGTACTCTCACTCGGGGATTGACTCGACGGGGTCACACGGGGACCTGGTGGCTTAGCGGCTGGACCGGGTCACGAGAGATACTCTGAGTGGACATCCTCACCGGGATTGCTCGGCCAGGGCACACGGGGACTTGGTGGCTTGAGGGCCGGACCGGGTCGCGAGGTTGTCGGAGTGTTTTCTTGGTGATTGATATTGATATTAGGAATATCGTAAATTGAACTATTTTGGGATTTTGAAATGATTTGGAAATGCTGTGGATTAAAATAATTGTAATCTGTACTTGCACTAGCGGTTGTGGCTAACCCCATTGTTGGGGTGGAATGTTTTGTACATTTCGGGTATTCTCGAGGACAGGAGCCCCCATGTGGCGCACACGGAGTTGACAAGCACCTGGATGTTAGAGAGCTCGCATCGATCGTTGTATTGTGATGTTGAGTCGATTTTATATCTTGTATTATGGGTGGTTTTGAGTTGTACTTTGTCGTGTAATGTTTGCGTTCAGTGATGATTTGAAATATACTCTTTTGGCCGCGGCCGAGGCCTAACTTGTGTTTTGTAACCTTTGTTGGACTATTATGTCATGGTTGTTATGTATTGGATTGTGGTTAAATCTTGTGTGTCGCCAGCCTGGCGGGACCCTTGTGTGTCCTGTGGCGTGTAATATTCCCGGTTGGATCTGGGGGTGTTACAGAGTCGGCGGGTTCATAGTCAGTTCGTGCCAACCTACTTCGATCGGTTCTTCGCGTTGGTGGTTGTTCGAGGAAAGTACCTTGTCTATACAATTCTTGTTTTATAGATATGATAATTAGTGATCGTATCCTTGTGTTTATTTGATCGTTTGAATTTCACTTTCAAAGATTCAGTTAGCCTTGTTAAAGGCCCTCTTTCAAAATGCGTGTGTTTTGTGGACATTTTGTTCGTGGATGGTTACGTAAATTACTATGAATACACTTGGTGTTGTCGTTGTGCTTTGATAATATATATGTATATATTATCTCATATCGGTGCGTTGTGATTTGACCATTGCGTCGTGCATTGTGTTTGTTGCCATTGAGTGAATTACTTGGATATTATTGATGTGATATGTTATTTGTGTGAATGTGTGGATATGGTTGAAGGTCTACGGTGACACATGGCACGTGATCATGTGATCAGGATGCAACAAGTGATTGATCCAATCGTGAGAGCCTGAGATAATCTACGGTGACACATAGCTTGTGATCATGTGGTCAGGATGCAACAAGTGATTGATCCAACCGTGAGATATCGTGTTTGATTTGTTTAGCTAGCCAGCTCGGGAGGGTCCTTAGAGGCCTCGAGTGGGATTTGTGGCTTCGTCCCGGTCCTAGGAGATGCATGTGCGTGATTTGTTTTATGATTGTGGCCAGCTCGGGAGGGTCCTTAGAGGCCTCGAATGGGATTTGTGGCTTCGTCCCGGTCCTAGGTGATGCTTGTATGTGATTATGTTGTGTTGATTTTATGTCCGTTGAGGACCCTTGATGTGGGATCTGGCCCTGTGAATTGTTGTTGGTTCTAATTGTGAAAATGAAACATTTGGGCTCTGACCCCTGTTGATTTTGGAAAGAGAAGGATTCGAAAATCCTGAGTTGTTTCTATCAAAACTCCCAATGTCATTTAAGATCACTTTATAAATTGTTTCCCTCGACTTGGGATCTTTCGATTTTGGAAAGCTTTACCTAAACTCTTGCCTCAGGAAGTATTTTCGTTATGTTTAAAGATGAGGGATGGATGTCTGTTTTGCATTCAGGTTTTGGAGCATAGCACAGGGTCGACATGAGGGATGATGAAAGATGAACGATACTAATCACACGTGGACCCGTTGATGTCATATTGGTTTAGTTGTATTTTATTTTCCGCTGCAGTATTCTTTCCCCGTTGTACGGGAGTGTGTTGTACTCGACCCCGGTGTGGGCATGTGTTATGATTGAGTTGTATGTATTTATTAAAAGACCAAATCGGTCTACTGAGTCATTTTAGTCATAAAGGCATTGTTGAGTTGTTCAATGTTGTTACGAGCCTGGTAGATCCTTGAGGAAAGGTTCTACGGCGTGTAATATCCCTGAGCGGATTGGGGGTGTTTGGTATCGGAGCTTAGGTTGTGGAAACCTAGGCTGTCGGGTTTAGTGGTGTCTGTTGAGTTTTTGTCTCGTCGGATTTTGTCTGACTGAGTCGTGTCGCGACGCGTCGTCTGAGTTTGTTGGTCGTGATTAGTATCATGGGGCGGACATCATCTTAGTGCGACCTGTGGCCGTAAGTCTCCCTTCTTTGTATTGTGACTCGTGTGACACGTGCTATTTTTTTGATTATTTGTTAACTGATGGAACCTTCATGTAGATTCTTGGTTTCGTGATGCGTTCATGTGATTCTCATATTTCGTTTATATGAGGAGTGTTGTCATTACTTATATCCTTTTTTACTGTGATATTTGACTGTTTGTTTTCCGGTAAAAGACGTGCTGTCTTGATTTTGAGCGAGTTGATGCGTGTATTATGATTGTATGTAAGTGAATATTGTTACATGTTAGTTTTAAGGCATTCTAGCCTAATAGATTTTCGAAAACCTTGAGTATCATAGAAAATAAATTTCGAGACGTACCTTTAAAATGAATTATTTTCTCGCGGTACTTTCAAAGTGTTTTCTAGTGCCGCAATATATTTCAAATTATTCCAGTTGGGGACCAAAATATTTTGAGATATTTTCAATTATTTTTAGAAATGCAGTTGCTTAGACCCAAGGGTCGAATATTTTTGAAAGTTTCAATTTAAAGGAAAGTGTCCTCGTTTTATCAAATGCAAGATGGTTTTCAAAGTCTCGATAATGGTGTTTGTACAACTTTTTGAAAATGTGATACTCAAGATCAACTGGTGTTTCCAAATTATTTTCAAAATGTGGTTTTCATTTTTTTTAAAAACCTATCAATTCCCGTTTGCGGTCTGAGGATGTATGTATGATGTTCGCATTGTCGTTATGATGTTAGATCCCGATTATGATCGAATTGGTGGCATGAACGTTGAGGTGTTGCCACGCAATTGTTATACTAGTCCTCTGTGAGAGGTGTGAACTGATATTTACTGTTTGTTACCTCGTGGTGATTTGCGTGTTGTCGCAAGAGTGTGAGCTGTTGAAGCTTGGGTTGGTACGTTCATGTATATGTGTGATTGTTTCGATGATGTTTTCTGATTATGTGCTGGTTATCGTTCGGGCCGTTGAGATCGATGAACGATACCGTCATTGCTATGATTTTATTATGCGTGTTGCTTTATGATGGAAATCGTTATATGTGGTATGAGTTATGATTTTCTGTTGTGCTGAGTGATTACTTATTCAGTATGCCGAGAGGCCGAGGTCGTGGTCGTGGCAATCAAATGCGTGGTCGAGATCATGCTGCCGGTGACGATACCGGTATCGGTGTCGCTACTATTTTACAGCAGGTAGCCACACAGATGACTCAGTTGACTCAGGCAGTTCAGCGTGTTACAGATGTGACCCAGAACACTGGTGTAAATCAGTGGCTTCGAGAAGTGGTTCGTATGAATCCCCCTCGTTTTGCTGGTGCTGCAGATGCATTAGGCTGGGATGGTTGGCTTTTTCAGTTGGAAAAGATATTCGAGGTAGTTGATTGTCCAGAAGAACGTAAGGTCCCGGTAGCTCAGTATCTTTTCGACAAGGATGCCGCTAGCTGGTGGGAGGCTGTTAAGCCTCAAGATCTTGTTGTTACATGGGCATAGTTCCAGAGATTAATGAGAGATGAGTTTTGTCCAGAGCCGATCAGAAATCAGAAGATTAATGAATTATTTTCGGCGAAACTGCAGGATGTACCGCGGTCTCAAGCTATTATTGATTTTAGCAAATAGCTCGGGTATGTGCAGAATCAAGTAAGGACAGAGGAGGACAAGATTTGTTATTTTAGTAGGCGGATGAAGCCGGAGATTCGTCAATACATGGCAGGTCTCTCTTGTACTTCCTTGAGAGATTATCAGAATAGGGCGTTGGCCTATGAGCTATCCAGATTGCCGACCGAGATTATGTCCGCGTCGAAGAAACAGAAAATCGTTGGGGACTTTTCAGGAAATCAGGGGAGTGGGCCCCCTGAGTTGGGGACTTCGTTTCGTCCTCCTAAGGTGATTCCTCGATCGCGTGATCAGGGGAGTAGTACCCCTGCAGTGAGTTATGTGAACAGCTCGAAGATATGTTATAACTGTAGTCGAGCGGGCCATACGGCGAAGAATTGTCATTCACCGTTAGTTAGCTGTTTCGAGTGTGGCCAAGTGGGTCACCAAGCCGTGCATTGCGATACGGTAACTGAGAGATTTGGGGTTCAAGGTTGCGTCTCTGCTCCAAAAGGACACGAATATGCCTAGTGTGGTTTTGAGGATTTCGGCGTAGTCCGAATTATTTGTGTTTGTCCTTGTGGATCGTTTGTGTGTTTATTTATGTTTTCTTGATTGTGCGTGTTTCCTTGTAATAGGTGCTTAGTGTTTTGTGGTTGTTCGGATAGTTGACTTGATTGTATTATCTATTTGATGACGCTTGTCACTTGTTGGTTTTATTATGTTTCTACCGGTGGCGTTGTGTTGGTCGTCGTGGAGCGCGTTTTCATGCCGTATATTCCTTTGCGTGCTTGTAACGTTTCGCCGATGGGCGAAAGTTATGCGTTTCTTGTGTTTCTCGTTGAGTGTTTCCTGGCAGGATGTTGCTCCTGCCTACATCTTTTAAGTTTTGGGACGAAACTTCTTTTAAGGAGGGTATAATGTAATATCCGCAATTTCCGATTTTCGGTAATTTTCTTTTTTCGGCGGGAGTCCGTTTTGACGACTCACTTGTGACTGTTTCGTCATTCTGAGAATGTTTAATTCTGCACTTTTCGACGTCCGAGTTCGTTTCGGTGTCGTTTTGCCGAGTTTCGTGCTTTTAGCGACTTTTCCACACTTGGGTTCGATTCTTACGAATCTCGTCCGAAACTAATGTTTTGAGTTTCCCGTAAGTCCGTTTAACTTGGTTAGACGTGTTGTGAACTTCGGTTTGGTTATTCGATCACGTATCGTGATTTTTGGGTGTTTTGGGCCATTTTATAATTTCACAAAGTGGTGGGTATCCATATACGTATTTGTTGTCTCGACCCATTTTATGGTCGCGTGTGAGTTTAATTGTAACTCAAGCTCTTAGTATGATCTTATTCTGGAGCTTTTCGTAAGTATGTTGAACTTGGTGTTTCGATCGGAGGAATCCGTTGTTGTAATCGGTTTTGAGAGTACTGTTGCTGTCCTTTTGAGTCGTTAGCGCATGCTACACCTATTGGTTAGCGCGCGCTATGGTGCGGTTGTTAGCACACGTTACAGGTTTGGTAGCATGCTAACGGGTGGTGCAGAAACAGTCCAGAGGCTACTGGACTAGGTTAGAACGTTGGTTAGCGCACGCTCCTGGACTGGGTCTGGGGGCCTCGTTAGCGCACGCTAATTTTTGTAGCTAGCGCGCGCTAACTGTACAACGTTTTGTTCTGATGCTTCGATAGCGCACGCTAATCAGGTAGGATTAGCGCACGCTACGCTGTCCAGTATATAAACTGGACAGCAGTCATTAATCTGCATTTTCTTCATTTTCTTCTTCTTCCAAGGTGTTTTGGAGTATCCTAGGTGATTATAACATCATCTAATCCATTGTTCTTCACCGAATCAAGGTATTTTTCTTGGATACCTAGAGTTGACTTTTTGGGGGATTTGTTCTTGATTTCGTTTTCCTTTCGGTTTTGATAGACCGATTGTTGTTTAATGATGTTGTTAAACATATCCTATGGATTGTATATCCATATTTCAGTTTGCAATTCTGTTTTCATGTTTTTTTCGGTCGACTCGCGTTCTTGTCCATTTTGGGGGAAACCCTTGAACTTTCATCGTTTGTTCTTTGAATTCAGCGGCTTTGGGTCGTGCTATAGAATTCATTTTCATTGTTGTTATTGTTGTTCATAGTTTATTGCCGCGGGTTAGCGCTCGGTGGAGTCAGCGGGTTCGTAGTCGGTTAGTGCCAACCTACTTCGATCGGTTCTTCGCGTTGGTGGTTGTTCGAGGCAAGTACCTTGTCCATACAATTATTGTTTTATGGATATGATAATTAGTGATCGTCTCCTTGTGTTTATTTCATCGTTTGAATTTCACTTTCAAAGATTCGGTTAGCCTTGTTAAAGGCCCTCTTTCAAAACGCGTGTGTTTTGTGGACATTGTGTTCGTGGATGGTTACGTGAATTACTATGAATACACTTGGTGTTGTCGTTGTGCTTTGATAATGTATATGTATATATTATCTCATATCGGTGCGTTGTGATTTGACCATTGCGTCGTGCATTGTGTTTGTTGCCATTGAGTGAATTACTTGGATATTATTGATGTGATATGTTATTTGTGTGAATGTGTGGATATGGTTGAAGGTCTACGGTGACACATGGCACGTGATCATGTGGTCAGGATGCAATAAGTGATTGATCCAACTGTGAGAGCCTGAGATAATCTACGGTGACACATGGCTTGTGATCATGTGGTCAGGATGAAACAAGTGATTGATCCAACCGTGAGATATCGTGTGTGATTTGTTTAGCTAGCTAGCTCGGGAGGGTCCTTAGAGGCCTCGAGTGGGATTTGTGGCTTCGTCCCGGTCCTAGGCGATGCATGTGCGTGATTTGTTTTATGATTGTGGCCAGCTCGGGAGGGTCCTTAGAGGCCTCGAGTGGGATTTGTGGCTTCGTCCCGGTCCTAGGAGATGCTTGTATGTGATTATGTTGTGTTGATTTTATGTCCGTTGAGGACCCTTGATGTGGGCTCTGGCCCTGTGAATTGTTGTTGGTTCTACTTGTGAAAATGAAACCTTTGGGCTGTGACCCCTATTGATTTTGGAAAGAGAAAGATTCGACAATCCTGAGTTGTTTCTATCAAAACTCCCGATGGCATTTAAAATCACTTTATAAATTGTTTCCCTCGACTTGGGATCTTTCGATTTTGGAAAGCTTTACCTAAACTCTTGCCTCGGGAAGTATTTTCGTTATGTTTAAATCTTTGAGGATTCCTGGTTATTATTGTCCTTGGAACTTGTATTGTATGGCTCGTATTTTTGCACTTTGTACTTGCACTAGCAAAACAGTGGAGTTTTGATAATCCCCGAGTATTCGGGGGGTGGATGTCTGTTTTGCATTCAGGTTTTGGAGCATAGCACAGGGTCGGCATGAGGGATGATGAAAGATGAACGATACTAATCACACGTGACCCGTTGATGTCGTATTGGGTTAGTTGTATTTTATTTTCTGCTGCAGTATTCTTTCCCCGTTGTACGGGAGTGTGTTGTACTCGACCCTTGTGTGGACATGTGTTATGATTGAGTTGTATGTATTTATTTAAAGACCAAATCGGTCTACTGAGTCATTTTAGTCATAAAGGCATTGTTGAGTTGTTCGATGTTGTTACCATCCTAATAGATCCTTGAGGAAAGGTTCTACGACGTGTAATATCCCTGAGCGGATTGGGGGTGTTTGGTATCGGAGCTTAGGTTGTGGAAACCTAGGCTGCGGGTTTAGTGGTGTCTGTTGAGTTTTTGTCTCGTCAGATTTTGTCTGGCTGAGTCGTGTCGCGACGCGTCGTCTGAGTTTGTTGGTCGTGATTAGTATCGTCGGGCGATCATCATCTTCGTGCGACCTGTGGCCGTAAGTCTCCCTTCTTTGTATTGTGCCTCGTGTGACACGTGCTATTTGTTTGATTATTTGTTAAGTGATGGAACCTTCATGTAGATTCTTGGTTTCGTGATGCATTCGTGTGATTCTCATATTTGGTTTATATGAGGAGTGTTGTCATTACTTATGTCCTTTTTGACTGTGATATTTGACTGTTTGTTTTCCGGTAAAAGTCATGTGCTGTCTTGATTTTGAGCGAGTTGATGCGTGTATTATGATTGTATGTAAGTGAATATTGTTACATGTGAGTTTTTAGGCATTCTAGCCTAATAGATTTTCGAAAACCTTGAGTATCATAGAAAATAAATTTCGATACGTACCTTTAAAATGAATTATTTTCTCGCGGTACTTTCAAAGTGTTTTCTAGTGCCGCAATATATTTCAAATTATTCAAGTTGGGGACCAAAATATTTTGAGATATTTTCAATTATTTTTAGAAATGCAGTTGCTTAGACCCAAGGGTCGAATATTTCTGAAAGTTTCAATTTAAAGGAAAGTGTCCTCGTTTTATCAAATGCAAGATGGTTTTCAAAGTCTTGATAATGGTGTTTGTACAACTTTTTGAAAATGTGATACTCAAGATCAACTGGTGTTTCCAAATTGTTTTCAAAATGTGGTTTTCGTTTTTTTTTTAAAACATATTAGTTCCCGTTTGCGGTCTGAGGATGTATGTATGATGTTCGCATTGTCGTTATGATGTTAGTTCCCGAGTATGATCGAATTGGTGGCATGAACGTTGAGGTGTTGCCACACAATTGTTATACTAGTCCTCTGTGAGAGGTGTGAACTGATATTTACTGTTTGTCGCCTCGTGGTGATTTGTGTGTTGTCGCACGAGTGTGAGCTGTTGAAGCTTGGGTTGGTACATTCGTGTATATGTGTGATTGTTTCGATGATGTTTTTCTGATTATGTTCTGGTTATCGTTCGGGCCGTTGAGATCGCTGTAGGATACCGTTATTGCTATGATTTTAGTATGCTTGTTGCTTTACAATGGAAATCGTTATATATGGTATGAGTTATGATTTTTCTGTTGTGCTGAGTGAATACTTATTCAGTATGCCGAGAGGCCGAGGTCGTGGTCGTGGCAATCAGACGCGTGGTCGAGATCATGCTGACGGTGATGATGCCGGTAACGGTGTCGCTACTATTTCACAGCAGGTAGACACACAGATGACTCAGTTGACTCAGGCAGTTCAGCGTGTTACAGATGTGACCCAGAACACTGGTGCAAATCACTGGCTTCGAGAAGTGGTTCGTATGTATCCCTCTCGTTTTGCTGGTGCTGCAGATGCATTAGGCTGGGATGGTTGGCTTTTCCAGTTGGAAAAGATATTCGAGGTAGTTGATTGTCCAGAAGAACGTAAGGTCCTAGTAGCTCAGTATCTTTTCGACAAGGATGCCACTAGCTGGTGGGAGGCTGTTAAGCCTCAAGATCATGTTGTTACATGGGCAGAGTTCCAAAGATTTATGAGAGATGAGTTTTGTCTAGAGCCGATCAGAAATCAGAAGATTAATGAATTATTTTAGGCAAAACCGCAGGATGTACCGCGGTCTCAAGCTATTATTGATTTTAGCAAACAGCTCGGCTATATGCAGAATCATGTAAGGACAGAGGAGGACAAGATTTGTCATTTTAGTAGGCGGATGAAGCCAGAGATTCGTCAGTACATGGCAGGTCTCGCTTGTACTTCCTTAAGAGATTATCAGAATAGGGCGTTGGCCTATGAGCTATCCAGATTGCCGACCGAGATTATGTCCGCGTCGAAGAAACAGAAAACCGTTGGGGACTTTTCAGGAAATCAGGGGAGTGGGCCCCCTGAGTTGAGGACTTCGTTTCGTCCTCATAAGGTGATTCCTCGATCGCGTGATCAGGGGAGTAGTACCCCTGCAGTGAGTTATGTGAACAGCTCGAAGATATGTTATAACTGTAGTCGAGCGGGCCATACTGCGAAGAATTGTCGTTCACCGTTAGTTAGCTGTTTCGAGTGTGGCCAAGTGGGTCACCAAGCCGTGCACTGCGAGACGGTAACTGAGAGATTTGGGGTTCAAGGATGCGTCTCTGCTCCGAAAGGACACGGAGATGCCTAGTGTGGTTTTGAGGATTTCGGCGTAGTCCGAATTATTTGTGTTTGTCCTTGTGGATCGTTTGTGTGTTTATTTCTGTTTTCTTGATTGTGCGTGTTTCCTTGTAATAGGTGCTTAGTGTTTTGTGGTTGTTCGGATAGTTGACTTGATTGTATTATCTGTTTGATGACACTGGTCACTTGTTGGTTTTATTATGTTTCTACCGGTGGCGTTGTGTTGGTCGTCGTGGAGCGCATTTTCATGTCGTATATTCATTTGCGTGCTTGTAACGTTTCGCCGATGGGCGAAAGTTACGCATTTCTTGTGTTTCTCGTTGAGTGTTTCCTGGCAGGATGTTGCTCCTCCCTACTTATTTTAAGTTTCGGGACGAAACTTCTTTTAAGGAGGGTATAATGTAATATCCGCAATTTCCGATTTTCGGTAATTTTCTTTTTTCGGCGGGAGTCCGTTTTGACGACTCACTTGTGACCGTTTCGTCATTCTGATAATGTTTAATTCTGCACTTTTCGACGTCCGAGTTCGTTTCGGTGTCGTTTTTCCGAGTTCCGTGCTTTTTAGCGACTTTTCCGCACTTGGGTTCGATTCTTACGAATCTCGTCCGAAACCATTGTTTTGAGTTTCCCGTAAGTCCGTTTAACTTGGTTAGACGTGTTGTGAACTTCGGTTTGGTTATTCGATCACGTATCGTGATTTTTGGGTGTTTTGGGCCATTTTGTAATTTCCCAAAGTGGTGGGTATCCGTATACGTATTTGTTGTCTCGACCCTTTTTATGGTCGCGTGTGAGTTCGATTGTAACTCAAGCTCTTAGTATGATCTTATTTTGGAGCTTTTCGTGCGTATGTTGAACTTGGTGTTTCGATCGGAGGAATCCGTTGTTGTAATCGGCTTTGAGAGTACTGTTGTTGTCCTTTTGAGTCGTTAGCGCATGCTACACCTATTGGTTAGCGCGCGCTATGGTGCGGTTGTTAGCGCACGTTACAAGTTTGGTAGCGCACGCCAACGGGTGGTGCAGAAACAGTCCAGAGGCTACTGGACTAGGTTAGAACGTTGGTTAGCGCACGCTACCTGGTAGTCGAGCGATCCAGAGCTCTTTGGGTAGTGCAGGGCCTCGTTAGCGCACGCTAATTTTTGTAGCTAGCGCGCGCTAACTGTACAACGTTTTGTTTTGATGCTTCGATAGTGCACGCTAATCAGGTAGGATTAGCGCACGCTAAGCTGTCCAGTATATAAACTGGACAGCAGTCATTAATCTGCATTTTCTTCATTTTCTTCTTCTTCCTTTGCGGGTTCGAGACGTGGCGACTAGGGTTCGCTACCTGGGTTAATTTTCTTCCATTCCAAGGTGTTTTGGAGTATCCTATGTGATTATAATATCATCTAATCCATTGTTCTTCACCGAATCAAGGTATTTTTCTTGGATACCTAGAGTTGACTTTTTGGGGGATTTGTTCCTGATTTCGTTTTTCTTTCGGTTTTGATAGACCGATTGTTGTTTAATTATGTTGTTAAACATATCCTATGGATTGTATATCCATATTTCAGTTTGGAATTCCGTTTTCATGTTTTGGTCGGTCGATTCGCGTTCTTGGCCGTTTTGGGGAATACCCTTGAACTTTCGTCGTTTGTTCTTTGAAATCAGCGGCTTTGGGTCATGCTATAGAATTCATTTTCATTGTTGTTATTGTTGTTTGTATTTTATTGTCGCGGGTTAGTGCTCGGTGGAGTCGGCGGGTTCGTAGTCGGTTCGTGCCAACCTACTTCGATCGGTTCTTCGCGTTGGTGGTTGTTCGAGGCAAGTACCTTGTCCATACAATTCTTGTTTTATGGATATGATAATTAGTGATCGTCTCCTTGTGTTTATTTCATCGTTTGAATTTCACTTTCAAAGATTCGGTTAGCCTTGTTAAAGGCCCTCTTTCAAAACGCGTGTGTTTTGTGGACATTGTGTTCGTGGATGGTTACGTGAATTACTATGAATACACTTGGTGTTGTCATTGTGCTTTGATAATGCATATGTATATATTATCTCATATCGGTGCGTTGTGATTTGACCATTGCGTCGTGCATTGTGTTTGTTGCCATTGAGTGAATTACTTGGATATTATTGATGTGATATGTTATTTGTGTGAATGTGTGGATATGGTTGAAGGTCTACGGTGACACATGACACGTGATCATGTGGTCAGGATGCAATAAGTGATTGATCCAACCGTGAGAGCCTGAGATAATCTACGGTAACACATGGCTTGTGATCATGTGGTGATGATGCAACAAGTGATTGATCCAACCGTGAGATATCGTGTGTGATTTGTTTAGCTAGCCAGCTCGGGAGGGTCCTTAGAGGCCTCGAGTGGGATTTGTGGGTTCGTCCCGGTCCTAGGCGATGCATGTGCGTGAGTTGTTTTATGATTGTGGACAGCTTGGGAGGGTCCTTAGAGGCCTCGAGTCGGATTTGTGGATTCGTCCCGGTCCTAGGCGATGCTTGTATGTGATTATGTTGTGTTGATTTTATGTCCGTTGAGGACCCTTGATGTGGGCTCTGGCCCTGTAAATTGTTGTTGGTTCTACTTGTGAAAATGAAACCTTTGGGCTGTGACCCCTGTTGGTTTTGGAAAGAGAAGGATTCGAAAATCGTGAGTTGTTTCTATCAAAACTCCCGATGGCATTGAAAATCACTTTATAAATTGTTTCCCTCAACTTGGATCTTTCGATTTTGGAAAGCTTTACCTAAACTCTTGCCTCGGGAAGTATTTTCATTATGTTTAAATCTTTGAGGATTCCTGGTTATTATTGTCCTTGGAACTTGTATTGTACGGCTCGTATTTTTGCACTTTGTACTTGCAGTAGCAAAACAGTGGAGTTTTGCTAACCACCGAGTATTCGGGGGGGATGTATGTTTTGCATTCAGGTTTTGGAGCATAGCACAGGGTCGGCATGAGGGATGATGAAAGAAGAACGATACTAATCACACGAGGACCCATTGATGTTGTATTGGTTTAGTTGTATTTTATTTTCCGCTGCAGTATTCTTTCCCCGTTGTACGGGAGTGTGTTGTACTCGACCCCTGCGTGGGCATGTGTTATGATTGAGTTGTATGTATTTATTGAAAGACCAAATCGGTCTATTGAGTCATTTTAGCCTTAAAGGCATTGTTGAGTTGTTCGATGTTGTTACCAGCCTGGTAGATCCTTGAGGAAAGGTTCTACGGCGTATAATATCCCTGAGCGGATTGGGGGTGTTGCAAGTGCAGCGGGATCCTATAACGTCTATGCGTAGGTTCAAAAAAAATCCACGATCCCAGAAAGGACCCGGCAAGAAACTCGAGCGATAAATCCTGTATCAGACTCGTCTTATAAGATCGCCTTCAAATGGAGATCGAAGTACTCATCCCTGCTCGTGTCCTGGGTGTGGTCCAGACAAGGAAGTCCATGGATACAACACACCCTCTCTGGCTGCCTCTCCCGGTCAGATGTCTCTGCCCCATCTACTGGTGGAGTACTCTGTCGGCATCACTTCGACATTTTATGTGCCGACTCATGTGTAATTATTTTTCCAGCAGCCTTCTTCAACCTATCCATAATTTTCTCTCTCGGCTTCGGTACAAGCTCATCCTCCTTGTTCTTCACAATTATTCGTATAGGCTTTATGAACTTAACATCATATGGCGAGCCATTCGCAAAACTCGGATAGTAGTACTCATCCTCATCCTCCTACAGATGCGGTAAAGAGGGAAGTACTTTGTGCTGCAAAAAAAGTCATTAAAACATACCATTAGAGTAAAATCACATGACGTTGAATTAATGAGTGAAGTCACAAGAAAATACATTTATAAATTTACATACCTTTTTGTCTAAAAATGAGTGAAATCATATAATATCTTCCTCGTAGTCCACATCAAACACCCGGGTACTTGGATAGATTTATCTCGAATTCCACACAATTCTCCTAATAAAAGAATCATCTCGTACGACCATATCTGTAAAGTCCAAACCCGACCATAGAAGTGATAATCCTTATGTTCTTGTCCCTTCTTCATGGCTCCATTTTCTATGTAGTAAGACAAAACCCAAAGCCATAAGAACCCCAAGAAAACATATCACACTGTTCGGAATCCTCAACTAATGCCCATGCCCATGTTTCGATCATCATGCCGTCACGGAATAGGGTAAAGTAGTAGTATATCAGCAAATTGGCAACCTTCACATAATCTCTTATGTCTCTACCAAAATCTCAAGAATTGAAATTCTTTCGCAGAACACTAACCTTAATATTTTTGCCATGGAGTATTCTGTGAAAAATACCGTCATACCGAAGGAGATGGTTGTCCTGTGGATGGAAGGTAGAGTTCCCAAAGTGCAGTCCAGTGATCATTGCAAAATCAGAGGCCATAAAATGAATGGTCCTCCTGCAAACCTGGAACCACGACTCGTCCGGGGGAATTTGATCACCCTCCAACTAACGGGCAATCAAGTGATGTAGGGCAGAATTTGTACTCCCATTTCTCTAAACTTAATCAAACGCCCCAGGACCCCCTCGGTCAAGCTCTCGATAGCTCGATCACCAATTGCAGAATTGTGGCTAATACTTCTTAGTGTCTCAATTATCTCTTAAAATACCGCCTCCCGAATATAAAGATTGACTTGCTGTGTAACAAAGCACAATGTAGGTCTCTTTCATATGCAACTAGTCTGCAATATAGACATACTAAATCATAAGAAGAACCATGATAGAATGTCTAAGGAAACAAACAAAAAAGACCACTGTCTTGCACACGATGGCATGCACACGATTGATGCCCGACGTGTGAAGACCATCGTGTGCAACACGATGGCTCACACGATCGATGCCCGTCATGTGTAGACCATCGTGTGCAAGGCAGAAGCCTTTGGTCTTCTTGCCTACGATGGCTAACACGATCGATGCCCGTCGTGTGTAGACCATCGTGTAAAAGGCATATGGCTTTGGCCTTCTTGTCCACGATCGACGATCGTCGTCTGTAAACCATCGTGCCCACGAAAGACCATCGTGCACACGATGGTGTCATCGTCTTCAGCACTATCGTGAGACGATGAACAACCGTCGTAGGTGCGACCGTGTGTGACTAAATTACACTAACCGCCGGTTCATTGACGAAAGCCTATTGGGTGTCACTATAATGTGAGGAACTTCTGTGGTGTTCGGATTCTCGGTCGTAGTCGGAGTTAGACATTCTCGTCGGCGATAGGTTTTGGTTGGGACGGTCGGGTTTTGCGACACATAGAGAGAGATTTTTTTTTGGACGAGAGAGAGGGGTTGTGGGGCCGATTGTTGTTTTATTAGTTTTCTATTTCTTTTTGGTTTTTTATCTTTTAGTAGTAGACTTAAGTGATCCCAAAAAAAAAATACTAGACTTAAGGGTAATAATATCTTTTAATACATTTTGGTATAAAAAACTTATACTATTATAAATGAAGATATATAACTTGTTACTTTTATGGCTTGATACTAAAAAAGATAAGCCCCTTTTGGCAATGTATTGGACTTTTTAAGATAGTTTTAATATTTTATTATTATTTTATGTAGTTTATATTTAAAATATTTTAATTAAGAATTATTATACTTTATTATTATTATTATTATTTAACTGAATTTAGTTAGAAATTATTATACATACGTATTATTATTACTACTATCACTATTATTTTTATTTTTGTGATATAAAAAATGTTATTGTCGTTGAATATATTGTTATGTGATATTATTATTATTAATATTTTATATTAATATTATCAATAAAAGTATAATATTATTATTATTATTTTATATTAACATTATCAATAAAATTATGTCTAATTATTATTATTATTTTTGTTATTGTAATATAAATAACTTTACTGTTTTTATATATATTGTTATGTGATATTATTACTATTTTTCATATTCGTATTATCAATAATAATATATAATATTAATATTACTAATTATTTTTGTTATTATTCAGTAACTTCAATTCAATTCCATTCAATTCAGTTTAATTCACTTCAGCATAATTAAGTTTAATTCAATTGAGCAAAATTTAACTCAAAAGAACAAAACTTAACATATGTTGTTTGGTCTAAAGAAAAATAAAATTCCATAGTTGCCAACGAAACTTCTTGTGGTATTTCATAAACCTTAGGAAATTAGACTGCCGGGTTTGTATAATCTTTTTTTTTTGATAACTAGGTGATCCCAGCTTAGCCGGACTAATCCTAGTCCCTCAATGAACCCACTCCTAACCCATTGAGAGAAGTAAATCGCGAGTCGCTCAAGCAATTCCAGGGTTCCCAATACCTTTTCTGTACACTTCTGTGCACAAGGAGAAGCCCTTAACTGATTAACAACGCCTCATGTTCCCAGCACAGTTCTCGGGAGAACAGCCACTAATTGGTCAGCACCTCCGGGTTCCCCGCAAGGAAATACTCCCACACTGCCGCTTGACGCGAGATTAAACATTGATTAGCAGTCGCTCGAGCTAGCCCCGGGGAGCTAGAGGATCATAAAGAGAAAAAACCTCCTCTTTCACCTCCTTGGTGGGAATTGAACCCATGACCTCCCAAATGAGTGTCTTTAAGGGTAGGTGTCCTACCCCTGGACCACCAACCAATTCCCTAGGGTTTGTATAATCTTAGGATTATTGTTAGTGTTTTCTTTCCTTTTTTTTCCAAGTGTTGTGTATTCAATTGTTTTGGATTTTTTTGTCCCAACTAGTGTCTTACACCCGTTCGATGCACGGCACACGAATTTGTAATTTTTTAAATTAAATTAATAATTGATATATTAAAACAACAAAAAGAAAAGAATTTAAAATAAAAATATCATCATGAACCCATAACCATTACATAATATCATGTCCAAAAATTATTACAAATTTTGAAAACCTCCTTGTAAACAATGTTAGTAGTTTTATTGCTTAATTTTCCATTTTCATCACAAACTAACATCTTCAATCCACTTTTGTTAGTCACTCTAGAAATTTCCACATATAATCGTCCATGAGTAAATATCGGCGTCCTCAAAAATATTCCGACATGTGAAAGAGATTGTCCCTGACTTTTATTTATCGTCATAGCATAGAAACCATAAGAGGGAACTGTCTGCTTTGGAAACGGAAAGGCAATCTTGCATCAGAAGGAGTAAGAGTCAATCTAGGAAGGTAAACCATATCCCCTGCATTACTTCCCTCCAAAACTCTTGCTTGATGAACATAAGATCCCAACTTTGTAATAACTAATCTTGTTCCATTACACAGACCAGATGTATGATCAATATTTCGCAACAACATTACATGAGCACCAACCTACAGAAAAATAACGATTAGTTTTCAATGCTATAAATAAACAATTTATAAAAAATAAAATTTATTTTCAATTGATGGTTGGGCACCCCAGAACACTTTATGCTATTTAAATATTCTACAGAGTGCATTTGCCCAAATGCACTTATCCTCGATCCGTAGTAGCAATTGAATCTGCACTTAAATAATTTTTTTTCATCTGAAGCATGTGCGGACACCATATACTCATTAATACGATCAACTTCATCTAAAATAGGTGCCAAAATTGCTCTTCCTTGCAAATATGATAAATCTCCATTGTGATCCCAAAACGAAGGATAAGTTGCATCCACAATAGAACGAATATAGTGTAATACCCATGATTTTCTCTTTCGGTAATTTTTCATTTTTGGCATTTTTCTGATTTCCAGAACTCGCTTGCGAGCGTTTTGACATTTTGATAATGTTTTGTTCTGCGTATTTGGTCGTCCAAGTTTTTTCGGGTTTGTTTTACTAGAATCCGTGTTTTGAGCGACTTTTTCCGCTATTTGGTTCATTTCGTGTGATGGTGGTTTGAAGCTACAGTTTCGTATTTCCTATAAGTCCGTTTAACTTTGTTATACATGTTGTGAACTTTGGTTTGGTTGTTTGATGTCATATTGTGATGTTCGGACGTTTTGGGCTGTTTTGTTATTTCCCAAAGTTTGGGGGTAATTACTTCCATTGTCGTATTCTTGACCTTAGGGTAGTCGGAATCGTATTTTCTTTTAGCGCTTCGTATGCATGTCTTCGTATTACGTTGTTGTTGTCGTTTTGCGGTTTCATCGCGCTTGTACTCGACGAGCTGAACATAGCAGTTTTGGAAATGCTAAGTGCCTTACGTACGATATGCGATGAGCATAACGTACATTAACATCATGCGCCTTACGTACGTTAAGCCCTACTCATAACGTACGTAAGGGTCTTCACAGTTCGGACAGTGAGTTCTGTCCATCGATTGCGCACGCTATGTAATAATCATAACATACGTTATTGGTATTTGTTACGTATGCTACGAGGCTTTGCTAACATACGTAAAGGACTTCAGGTAATCGGGCAATGAGCCAGGGATGGCTCTTACGTACGTAAGGGTTTATACCTTACGTATGTTAATCTTGTAACGTACGTTAGGATGGTTACCTTAACGTACGTAAACTCAGTTTCCCTTATATAACTGGGGGTTGACCCAGATTGGGTCATTTCTTCCTCGTTCATTTTGCTGCGGTTTTGGGCGTCTTGGATGGCTAGGAATCGCGCTTCCAACAAGAGTTGATGACAATAATCATCTTTATGATTCTTTTTCGTGTGTAGTATCGTCTAATCCTTCTTGTTCCTTCGAATCTAAGGTAATCATCTTGTAAACCCTTCATTTATATTTCGTGAATCTTCAAGATTGGAGTTGTTCTTCGTGAATCGTGTTGTTGTATGTCATCAATAGTTTGTATTGATTCTACTCCTATGATTTGATTCGTATTTCTTGTCGTATTCGGGTTCGGGTGATGTTCTTGTTGTTCTTGAGGAAGTATTGAACCCTAAGTGTTTGATCTTTTGTTTCTACGAATTCTTGTTGGGAATTTCGTATATTTTCCATCCTCCTTGCGATCGACCTTTTAGTAATTATGTGGTTCTTGTGTTTTCGACCTACTTGGAGGAGTCGAGGGTTTCCGGTCAAGCTCTCCCGTTGCTTCGTGTGCTTTGGACTTGAGGCGAGTATCTCGTCCATATTCTTTATACTTTGAGAATGTGATGTGTCGTGAATTTAACGTGGACTTGTTAGTGATTGTATATTTAACCATAACTTTCTTTCAAACGAATATGTGATTTCTATGAAAGTAAATTCGAACGTAAACTTGAGTTTTTTGTAGAATGATAACAACCATTTCATGTTATTTTGTGCTTAAAATGGATACTAGAAATGAGTAGTTATCCAACGAATTGTGGAATCGCGTAATACTTGTATTATTCGTTCGTTAGCTTTTTTCCTGAATGATGGTGTGCTGTGAATGTGTGCCTTTGTGGAAGTGATGATGCATTAACATATGTATTACGTGTTTGTGGTTGTGGTGAATATTGTACCTTTATTGTTGTGTATCTTAGTGAATTGAGATGTTATTTGGGTATGGACACATGTGGCCTCCGGCAGTGCGTGCTTGCGAGTACGGCCAGATGTTACGATTTGACCATAAGGTTATAAATTTAGGTAGGTCTGGAGGGGGCTCCGAGAATCGTCACTTGCGAGTGCGATGTCATGATAACTTATGGGCGTGTTTGAATGATGTTATCCGGGTAGGGTCTCGTCGAGGCCTCCGGAGGCGCGTGCTTGCGAGTATGGCCAGACGTTACAATTTGGCCATAATGTTATCCAATCGGGTAGGTCTGGAGAGGGCTCTGAGAATCGTCACTTGCGAGTGCGATGTCAAGATGACTTGTGTGTATGTTTGAGTTTGTTTATGATAGCTAATCCGGGTGGGTCCCGTCGAGGCCACGAAGGCGATTTGGATGTTTGATTTGATATCTCTGAATTGTGAATGCTTGAATCTTGGATCCCGGTTATATTGGTGAATATAGTTTTGTCTTTGAGGCTTGGTTGAGAATTGAATCATTTATATGATTTTGAAAGAAAACCCCTTTTGAAAAAGAAGAAGTATAAATCTTTTCATGATTTTACACTAAGACCCCCAACATCTTCAATTATTATTTTAAATGTGTTTTGAAGTTATTCTTATGATCCTTCCTAATGGAAACTATTTTCGAAAAGAATTTAGACTCGGGGATCGTGTTACTACCTTGTCGAAAGGTTATTTTCACAACGATTGTATTCTTGATGTATAATTGTATAGCTTGGTTACTTTCTAGCGATTTCCATCGCTAACCCCTCGTTGGGGATTATGTTATACTTTTCAGGTATTCCGATTTAAGAGTGAGCAACCACAGGATCGATCGGCTTGGAGGATGATGTAATGCAGCGATACTAGTCACAGTTGTAGTCAGTTGTCCATCAGTGACCTAACGGTCCGAGTGTTTATTTCTAGTTTCTTTGTCATCCTTAAAAGTATGGACATGTTGTGTAAATTGTGATCGAGTTGTATTTTGGTTTATCAGTTGTACTGCTATGTTGTATTTTGAGAGACCTAATCAGTCTATGGTTTTACGTTTTGGTCGAGTTGACTACGTGTGGGTTTTGTTTTGTAGTTTCTTGCCTGGTAGACCCTTGCGGAAAGGGATCTACGGCATGTAATATCCCTGAGTAGATTGGGGGTGTTACGTAAATAGTATCGGAGCTTAGGTTTGTGAAAACCTAGGCAATTGGGTCTAGTTAGGTCTTGTCGGAGTCGTGTCTTGTCATGTCACCCGGGTGAGCAATTGTGAACAAGAGTGATCATTGTGATCCGTTGTGATCAATGCAGCCATCATCTCCATGCGACCTGTGGACGTAAGTCTTCTGTTTTATGTGAGGTATTGGTATTTCATGATTTCCTGTATGTGCGATGATTGTGGTGCATAATTTTGCTTGTGTAGTGATGTGGAATGAAAATCCGTGTTTGATATTCGTGGCACACCGTTTGTGTTTGAGTTGAATGTATTGATGGTTGGACACCGGTTGGTACAATATGATGTGAAAACTGTAAACCTTAATGTGTCTCATAGAATGTATCAAGGGTAGAGTTCGTGAGGAACTCAGATGGATAGTTTTGATGTATGTCTGAACTTGGTGTTCGCGAATTATATTTGGTTGGATTTATAATCTCGTTTGCCGATTGGACGGGTAGTTCCAGGTTCAATTGCTTTTGAATAGTTGTAATTATGTCCGTTGCGTGTATGTTTGAAAATAGTTTTCTTAATTATAATTATGAACTTGAGTATGTTTGTAAAAGAACCGATTTTTGAAAATATTTCGATGGTGCGGTTAATCAACAGTTTTGTATGGATTTTGAAATTGGTTAAACTTTGACGAGTTAGTCTTATATTTTCAAATGACACCTTCAGACGGTATCTGAATTAGGCGTTTTAAAGTATTTTGGATATTGTAAAATATTACCGTCATTTGGGTTATGATCGAAAGGATTTTGGAATTTATTTTGCAAAGATTCGAAAGTTTCTCTTCGAAACAGAACGGGATGGTGATGATTTCAAATTTCATTTTTTTACTGAGTTCTCTCCATTTTATGAGGAACGAAAAGTCTTCTAAAATATATTTCACACTTTTTCGTGATTTTCAAAATAATAAATCCCTGATCCGTTTCACAAAGAATTGATAATTATAAGCATTTTTGTTGTTTGAGAGTGAAATTCCATTTTTTTTATGTGTACATTCGGCAATTATGTTTGAAAGATACGTGTGCTGGATAATATCATTACTCGTGTTGATGATTCTCGAGTTGTGGTCATTAAACTACTTTTCCATTACTCTTGTTAGAAAGTTTGAACTTTAATAAACTTCGGAAAATTCAGTGCTTTAACTCAAAGATTTTGACTTGAGATCTTCAAAAGTTCAATTGAATTTGGATGTTCTTGATTATTGGAAAATCGATGAGTTTTGTCAACTTTAATATGGGAGTTTATGACTATTTTATGAGAGTTCAGTTCGATTCGAAAATGGTGGTAACAGTTGAAAATGGTTCGAAACTTGAATGATATTGTCGTATATGCAGTGATAGCTGCACTTGATGCCTTGGGCATGTGTTGAATGTTTCAAGTGGTTTACCCATGTGCTTGATTCTAATTTGTGATGACTTGATAAATGTTGTTGTCAGAGATATTCATTTCTGAATCTATGAGAACTATTGGATATGAGTTTATTGTGTGAACACTCTATGATAACTCTTGTTAGCAAGAATATTTCTGTGCTTCGCAGTGTGTCTTGTATGAAACTCCTTTTGTGATTGGCGTTCTGTGTTGTTATATCTCGTTTTAACAAATGGTTGTTCATTTTAGTATGTCGAGGGCCAGAGGTCGGGGCCGTGGTAATCAGTCGCGCGATCAGAATCATGCTCCCGGTGGTGGTGTTGGTATTGGTGTTGCTACTATACTTCAACAGGTGACAGACCAGATGACTCATTTGACCCAGGCGGTTCAACGTAATACTGCTGTGACTGAGAACATCGGGCTGACTCAGTGGCTTAGAGAAGTGGTTCGTATGCGTCCTCCCTGTTTTGCGGGCGTAGGTGATACATTGGGATGGGATGGTTGGCTTTTCCAATTGGAAAAGATTTTCAAGGCGGTTGGTTGTCTAGAGGAATGGAGGATTCCTATCGCTCAGTTACATCTCGATAGTGATGCTGCTAATTGTTGGGAGGCCGTTGAGCCTCAGGATCATGCTGTTACTTGGGAAGAGTTCAAGAAGTTGATGGAACTGGAATTCTGTCGGGAGCCGATTGGAGAGTAGAGGACCCGATATTTTTGTCTAGCCAAGCCGCAGGATGTACCCATGTCGCAGGCTATTATTGATTATAGTCGACAACTCGCTTACATGAAAAGGCAGATGAGGACCGAGGAAGACAAAATTCGTCATTTTGGTATGCGGATGAGACCAGAGATTCGACAGTATATGTCGGTTTTCACTTGTGCTACTTTGAGAGAGTATCAGAATCGAGCCATGGCATACGATATGGAATCGTTATCTACTGGCCTTTGCATGAGCCAAAGAGGCGGAGGAAGTCTGGAGATTTTTCGGATAGTGTGGGAGTCGGAACTTCTTCTCGTCGAGTTTCGCATAGTCCTACGGTGGAACCTTCATTTTCTTCGTTCGGTGGAACCAAGAATTCCAAGTCGTCTTCTTTGACTCCTAGTCAGACTGGGAGGTGTTTCAATTGCAACGTTGTGGGTCATGTGCAAGCTAATTGTCCTTCGCAACCGATTACTTATTATAACTGTGGACTCGAGGGCTACAGAGTTCAGTATTGTGAATTATTCCATGAAGTTTCCTAGAATTGTGCTTCGGCATCGGTATCGGATCGATTTATCGGGAATGTTGAGATTCTGTCGTCTGTGCTTTGTTGTTTGTCACTTCACCCTTCTTTTTTTTAAGTTTCGGGACGAAACTTCTTTATAGAGGGGTAGAATGTAATACCCGTGATTTTCTCTTTCGGTAATTTTTCATTTTTGGCATTTTTCTGATTTCCAGAACTCGCTTGCGAGAATTTTGACATTTTGATAATGTTTTGTTCTGCGTGTTTGGTCATCCGAGTTTGTTTCGGGGTTGTTTTACCCGAATCTGTGTTTTGAGCGACTTTTTCCGCTATTTGGTTCATTTCGTGTGATGGTGGTTCGAAACTACAGTTTCGTGTTTCCTATAAGTCTGTTTAACTTTGTTATACGTGTTGTGAACTTCGGTTTGGTTGTTTGATGTCATATTGTGATTTTCGGATGTTTTGGGCCATTTTGTAATTTCTCAAAGTTTGGGGGTAATTCTTCTGTTGTCGTATTCCGAACCTTCGGGTAGCCAGAATCATATTTTCTTTTAGCATTTCGTATGCATGTCTTCGTCTTGCGTTGTTGTTGTCGTTTCGCAGTTTCTTCGCGCTCGTACTCGACGAGCTGAACTTAGCAGTTTCGGAACTGCTAAGTGCCTTACGTACACTATGCGATGAGCATAACGTACATTAACATCATGCGCCTTACGTACGTTAAGCCCTACTCACAACGTACGTAAGGGTCTTCACAGTTCGGACAGTGAGTTCTGTCCATCGATTGCGCACGCTATGTAATAATCATAACGTACGTTATTGGTATTTGTTACGTACGCTATGAGGCTTTGCTAACGTACGTAAAGGACTTCAGGTAATCGGGCAGTGAGCCAGGGATGGCTCTTACGTAAGTAAGGGTTTATACCATACATACGTTAATCTTGTAACGTAGTTTCCCTTATATAACTGGGGGTTGACCCAGATCGGGTCATTTCTTCCTCTTTCACTTTGCTGCGGTTTTGGGCGTCTTGGATGGCTAGGAATCGAGATTCCAACAAGAGTTGATGATAGTAATCATCTTTGTGATTCTTGTTCGTGTGTAGTATCGTTTAACCCTTCTTGTTCCTTCAAATCTAAGGTATTTATCTTGTAAACCCTTCATTTATATTTCGTGAATCTTCAAGATTCAAGTTGTTCTTCGTGAATCGTGTTGTTGTAAATAATCAATCGGTTGTATTGATCTACTCCTATTATTTGATTCGTATTTTTTGTCGTATTCGGGTTTGGGTGATGTTCTTGTTGTTCTTGGGGAAGTATTGAAACCCAAGTGTTCGATCTTTTGTTTCTACGAATTCTTGTTGGGAATTTCATATATTTTCCATCCTCCTTGCGATCGACATTGTAGTAATTACGTTGTTCTTGTGTTTTCGACCTAGTTGGAGGAATCGAGGGCTTCCGGGCGAGCTCCCCCATTGCTTCGCGGGCTTTGGACTTGAGGCGAGTATCTAGTCTATATTCTTTATACTTTGAGAATGTGATGTGTCGTGAATTTAACGTGGACTTGTTAGTGATTGTATATTTAACCGTAACTTGCTTTCAAACGAATATGTGATTTCTATGAAAGTAAATTCGAACGTAAACTTGAGTTTCGTGTAGAATGATAACAACCATTTTATGTTATTTTGTGCTTAAAACGGATACTAGAAATGAGTAGTTATCTGAGGAATTGTGGAATCGCAGAATACTTGTATTATTCGTTCGTTAGCCTTTTTCCTGAATGATGGTGTGCTGTGAATGTGTGCCTTTGTGGAAGTGATGATGCATTAACATATGTGTTACGTATTTGCGGTTGTGGTGAATGTTTTACCTTTGTTGTTGTATATCTTAGTGAATTGAGATGTTATCTGGGTAGGGACCCATGTGGCCTCCGGCGGCACATGCTTGCGAGTACGGCCAGATGTTACGATTTGACTATAAGGTTATTAATTCGGGTAGCCACCACTTATACATACCGATAAAATAGTTAGAAAAAAGGGTTTAACGAAATAACCCAAGTTCGCAAAATGCCAAAAGGCCATTTTGAAAGTACACACGAGTTTGTAAAGATACCGAAAAGCCATTTTAAAATACACATGCAGTGGATAAAAATACAGTTCAAAATACACATTTGCAGCGGAATAAAACAACCAGAAGAGAATACTCAATACTCAAATAAATGCCACAGCCAGTATCACCCGGGAAGATCACCCCTTCACGACCGCTACTAGCTCGATCTCCGAGTACCTAAAAATAAAGCCCACGACGGGGTCAGCCACAATACTCAACAATGATATCGATCACATCAACATAAATAATTACATACCAATGTAATAACGAAGTAAGAATACTACTAATGTAATTTTATCGTCATAATCTTACCAATCCACGACAATCCATAACAGATTAATCCTTACCATAATTCACATTTCGCATTCTCAAATGACGAAATGAACTCAACAACAATTATCTGTACTGTATTCCAAAAATACTGACAATCCTCAAAACATCATCATAACTCATAAGTGAGGAAATAATCCAATATGTGCCAACTCCTGTCCGTCGGATTACACAATCAAATCTCAACTTGGATAAACCAATAATACACAACATATCTGTATATCAACTATCACATGATAATGATAACCAAATCCTGAAACATCGACGTACAGTCCGAATGTTCATACGATCAGTAACAATGATCAACCAATACATCAACTGAGAATATCATCGACATGATAACTCCAATATGACCAACAAATGATCAATGATAACCGAGAGTACCCTCAACATGGTAAACTCCTAACACGATCAACAAATGATCAATAATAACCGAGAATACCCTCAACGTGGTAAACTCCAAACACGATCAACAAAGATAAAAAATAACCGAGAATACCCTCAACATGGTAAACTCCAAACACGATAAACAAAGATCAACAATAACCGAGAATACCCTCAACATGGTAAACTCTAACACGATCGATAAGGATCAACAATAACCGAGAATACCTTCAACAAGGTAGACTCTAAATGATCAACAATAATGGATCTCAAAGAAATAACTCTGACTGTCGAACATACCCCTCGGGCGTATGAACAACCAGTCATAAACCGTCGAACATATCCAATCATACATGGACTATAAACGTCCCAACAATATGGCTCAAAATATGGACGTCACAGTACGCCCGATCCGGAAATGTGTCCGTGCACATGTCCACCCCGTATATGGAATCCAGGATATACCTGGGACATGTACCTAATTAGCCTCACGAACTACGTCTCGTGTGCACGGTTCAATGCGGAAACATCCACGCATAACCATCATGTGCCCGACTAAAAATCCTACACAATAACCAATCGGCACGCAAATATGACTCCGGATATGTCACGATGCAACATGACAATGAAACTCAAAGAATCACATATCCAATAAGGATCAAAAGACTCACCGAAGTGAACAATGACAAACTGACAAAGAAAAGTCGACACGACTAATCAATATCCAAAACAAAAATCCTGGGATCATCATCCCCGACAAACGATCAACATGATCAACAATCTCAATAAAATCAGCCCTGGGATCATCATCCCTCAACGAAATAATCAATACGAATCCCAATATATGAAACATCATCGTACAACATATACGACAATTCAACATAATAATTATCTTTATAACTGAACAATACTTACGTTACCTCAAAGCCGAAGACAATATCCTTTCCACGAACCAACATCCCTGAATGAATACACAGTTATACGGATAATCCCGAAATAGGTATAGTCCATTTATACCAACAAACCACCATCCCGACATCAATGTCGAAACGGTAAACCAGCCTCGATATCCGTAATTCCATATCAGTGACCAAATATAACTCACATCTCCGTATTCACCAATACATTTAAACCATATACATTATGATTTAATTAAATCCAAGGCACAATATACAAACCATCATCCCGATAATTTATATTTATAATATCATTGTATATGAATTATAAATGAAATGAAAGAGAAACCATTCATCAAATATTATAAACTGAACAAGTATAAACTTGCCTCGATACCGATACCACGAAGTCGTTACCAAAATCCATTGCCTTAGTCTACGAGCTCCTCATCCCCGATCAAAAGAAAACTACGAACTCCTCAGCCTCAACTGCAACACAACGGTCGTAATCCATGATCAATTATCGCAACCTAATGCAATAATCAAATGACAACACATCCGATAATAATCAACAGCCGACATAACCAACCAATCGAACTCAACGGTTCATCAAAAACCTCGAATAAACGCAGTCTGAACAAACCAAATCAAACCATCACGAATTCATAATCACAACACAAAAATACTGCACTGTCTGCCTACTTAGCGCACGTTAAATGCATAACGTAGCGTACGCTAAGTTGCTCCCGTTATCATGCGCTAGCCAGTAAGCTTAGCGTGCGCTAATGCTGTACAGTGGCATGCATTTCAAGCATCGACTAACACCTTGCGACTACGAATCCGAATGAAAAGGAAATCATACTCCAAGATTAACAATAACCTTTACAGATCCAAACTAATCATCATACTCGAAATCATATTCGTATTCTTATTCGAATATTATATCAAAACACATAACTTGGCTCTAGATACGAATATTCTATATTCATATCCAAAACACCAACACCTTCTATACATAATCATCATATCCTATCATTTCAGAGCTCTTCAAGAACATGAAATATCCGAAATCACGTTCAGAACAACATAATCCGAGGTATATGTCATAATGTTTATCATTTTCTTCATCATGCAAATCACATAATCAAACCAACCCGATAACAAGGATCATCTCATACATAATCTGGAATACAACCTCATATCATGATTTAACTCATCTAAATCGACCACTGAAATTATCATGATTCAGAAATCCATGATTCAACCTCATCAAATTAAATGACTCACCATTAACATGAAGAATCTTAAATAACATCCGAAAACTCTTATAATAATCCCATAAAATTTCATATAATATTATCACGTGATTATCCAACATGTTCTCTCACAAGTAATCGTCCTTAAAATGAACTGCTATCAAAGGGATACGAAAATTACCTGGATTAGAAGAATCAAGAAGAAGAACACTTGAACTCCATTCCAAGAATCATGAGTAACTTAAAGAACAAGGCTTGAATCCATGATCTCTATCTTAATCTTGTTAAAAATCACCACCTCACCATGTTTGGGAACCTCAAGAACTTCCCAAAGCTCTCTCTATCGACTGAAGGAAAAGAATGGACTAAATGCATCTCAAAACCCGTCTGTCTCCTTATATAATAAACATTACTAGTGCACGCCACTCTCATAAAATAGCGTGCGTTATTGCCCTAGCGTGCGCTAACTGACTTTGTTAGCGTGCGCTATCGCAGCCCAGAGGCCACTGTCTTCCTCGTACATCATCTTACGTACGTAATTCTCATGCAATAGCGTACGTAATACATCTTGTCTAGCATACGCAAGTCCTTGCATTTAGCATGCGCTAACTTCAGTTGACTTCTATAGTCTACCTACCGTATGTGCCCCCGCATGCCGATCTGACAAGGATAAGATTCCCTTTGACCAATCTAATATTAGCGTGCGTTAAGCCTCATGCTTTAGCGTGCGCTAATACTTCAGGACAAACAACCGTTGATCTTATCCGGACACACGCCGAAAGCAGCCGGGTCCACACGCAGATTCCCTTTGATCTGATCTGCACTAGCGTGCGCTACATTCTGCCTCTAGCGTGCGCTAACCATGAACGATAGCTTGTGCTATACTTGAACATTAGCGCGCGCTAATCAGGCTATACTTAGCCATTTCCAACTCATCTCGTCCGTCTCGACATATTGGATACGTACACTCACATACTGAATACCTATACTCAATCCAATAATATTCTCACATGATAGACCCGATGTCAAAATTAAAATAACCGGATACACGATATCCTCAATGTAATTGTCGAACAACTACGACAATTTTACCAATACAGCTGTCTCAGTTCTCAATTTTTTTTATCCATATTGTATAGACACCAAGCTATGCAGTATATCTTAGATAAAATAACGCAAAAAATTTATACTGAAAATCCGGATATTACATTTGTCGTGTTAGCCCTCTATGAGAGGTGTGATGTTGGTATTAAATGTTTGTCGCTTCTTGGTGATTGGCATGTTATCGCACCTATGCGAGCTGTTAGAGCTTGTGTTTGTATGAGTATGTACATCTGTGATTGTTTCATGATGTTTTGTAATTGTGTGCTGGTTATCGTTCGGGTCGTTGAAATGTCCGAATGATGCCGTCATTGCTGTGATTTTAGAATGTGTGTTTGGCCTTACGATGGTAATCGTGGTATGTGCTATGTGTTATGATTTTCTGTTGTGCTGAGTGGTTACTTATTCAGCATGGCGAGGGGCAGAGGTCGTGGTCGTGGCAATCAGACGCGTGATCGGGATCATGCTGCCGGTGATGGTGTTGGTATCGGTGTTGCTACTATTTTGCAGCAGGTAGTTGCACCTAGTATAAAAACTGGCTTTTGCATCGCCTCTCTGGCAACGCACTGACAAGAAACGTGATGCATAAGCATATTTGGGGTCAATTTTATATTTTTAGAAAAAAATTATGTATCATATACTAAAATATAACTGATACCTAAAGTGTTTGAAAATTTACTAAAAATTGTTTGCATCGAATGGTTTTTAGTAGTCGATACATAATGTCTCAACTTTTAACTTTTTAATATTATATGTATCAAACAGTTATAGGTGTGATGCGTAATGTGCTAATTTTTTTAATATTTCCTGATTGCTGAGTATCACATATTAATAATATTTGATGTTGAAATCTTGTACATCACAGTTTTACTGATGTGTGATGCATATGTACACCAACATTAATTATAACGATTATACAGTATACACAGAGACAGACTCTTATCTCTCAATCGCCCCTCATCTATATCGCTTGTAAACCCTACCATTATACTTTGCCATCTCCGGCGAATTCGTTGAGGCTTGTTGTCTGGATACGAGGTTGGAAAGTTTCGAGCGGCCCTAGGTCTTTGCTTTCTTCGATTAAGATCTCTCATCCAAAAAAGTGTGATTCCAGCTATTAGCAATCAATTCCCCTTGCTTTGGAATTTCATTTCGAACCAGAGCTTTGGCTTCTTCTACTTCATGATAGCTTCCCTTTCTAAAGATCAGCAGATGTAGTTTCAACTCTAAATCTGTTTGGGAATTCGTAAGAACGTTTATCCTTTCTGAAAATTTTATTTGTTTACTCGTATGTAACCGATTTTTGGGAATTATATAAATTATTTTCAACTCCTCCCTTGTGCAATTTTTGAAAGAATGTAACAATGGTGGGTGCTTGTGGCTAACGAGTGAGTTTTATTAATTTGATATTTGTTTTAAGATGATATATTGAATAGCAGTGGTGGGTATTGGTGGCTGACATTATTTTCATTGCTTTCTGAAATTTTGTGTATGTTTGCAAGATTCCTCCATGAGTTCATTTAACTTCTGCACGAGTATTGGTGTCCGCCTTATTTGCTGTCTTACATTGCCTTCTACACGAGTTGATTTAGCTTTTTTAATTTAATTTTCAATACTGTTAAAGTGAAACTGCACCATTCAGAACAAATAATCCCCAAATTCCTAGTTCACTCTCACCTTCAACTTCTTCCCACTTCAATTAAAAAAAATCTCCCTGAAATTGACTCTTGAAGACTATTCGATCAAAAAAATTCGCTCTTCAATTGTGTCGCACGTCCAATTTTTCCTCGTTCTCAGTAAGAAAATCTTAAGGCTCTGTTTTCTTCATGAGGATTAACTCAAACTCTTTCTTTCAAGGTATGTTGATTTTTTATCCACTCGTTCCCCCATAATTTCTCTCAATTTTTTCACCTAATTGTTAAATTCTGCTAAAACTTGTTTAAACAAAAATTTTAGGTTTAATATTAAGGACTAAAATGGTTGTCTTTATGGTGAATAATATGCTTATATTTATGTTTAATGCAGATAATAATACAGTGATTATTTAATACTTATGGATCAAAATTGAATATCTGGTAAGCGTGATTCTGAGGGATTTAAAGAAGGGGTTGAGGAGTTTATTAAATGGGCAGTGGCGCATAAAAAATCAAAAGATAAGAAATTCTATTGTCCTTGTAGAATCTGTGGTAATAAGAGGAAAGTGTGCACCGTAGATCAATTAAGGGAGCATATATGGTGTAATGGAATGACAAAAAGTTATGCGGAATGGATTTGGCATGGTGAAAGGGCAACAGGTGATAGTATCAGTACTACCAATCATGTTCCCATAGAAGAAACCGATTATGATTTAGAGTATGAAGATCAAAATGAGGTAAATACTTTCGATGATGATTGAATAAATGAGATGTTACGTGACATGAACGGGAACTTATCTTTCAAGAGTATTGCTGAGAAACCTTTATATACGGGTTGTACTAAATTTACTCGTTTATCTGGTATAATGAAGCTATTCAAGTTAAAAGTCGCAAATGGTTGGAGTGATAAGGGTTTCACATGTAATACCCGGTTGTAATTCATTCATTTTCATTCAGTAATTATCAGTCTGTAATTGTCACTCAGTGTATTTTCACTCAATTATAATCATTCATCAATCATATTCATTCACCGTGTTCACCGTTCGGAAAAACTTCGAGTTGTGTATCGTTATTGTTCATTATTTCAACTTTCCTCATATGAGTTCGACTTTGTTAGATCACCATTAATTTTTGGTAACTCCAAAAATTCTAAATCTTTGCAATATTATAGAGCATCGAGTTAGCTTTCCAATGGTTCAAACGGTGAGTCAATCGGAGTCCGGACGAGAGAGTTATGGTCGTTTTAGCTCACCCGCTCATTTTTCAGCTTTTGGCCGATCAATGCCGACCGGACTCGGTCGTGTTGTCCGACACGGCCCGTGCCGTACTCGTCCGGAAATGCCGAAGTATCTGCCCACAGGACTCGACCGTGTCGTTTGGCACGGCCGAGTCGAACTCTTCCGGATAAGCCAGAACCGATCGCTGGGCGCCGGCCGTGTCCCGGGACACGGTCGAGTCATGCCGAAGTCATTTCGGACGGGTCACTATCGGAAGGCCCTCCGCGCCGCGACCGTGTCAAGCAGGACATGGTCGATTCCCTGTCGGCCAGCTGTGCGACACGACCGTGCCGATCGGCACGGGCCGTGTCCGGCAGGGTAGTCAACCCCTATAAATTCGTTTTTTGAGCATTTCAGCTCATTTCTTTCCCTTTTTTTTCACCTTCAACCGAGAGAGAGAGCTTGAGGGAGGGTTTTTCCTTCACAAATCATTTGAGTGTTTGATTTTCTTCACCTCCTTTCGATCGTGAAGCCCGGATAATCGATCTAACGCGTGTTCTTCGGATTAAAGTACTTGGATCTTCAAAGGTAATATTCTTCAACACCTTGGATTTCGATTTTTGTGTTGAGATATGATGTTTTGGACGTTATAATCATGTTATATGAAGGGATATGTATATGATTATGAGTTTGTATAAGGATTCATTGGATTATTGAGAGATTATTCAAGAACACTTTGAATATCGAGTTGGATTTGGGGATTTTCGACTAATTGTTGTTATAATCACATTTTTGGATATTCATAACAGATTATTGATCGTATTGGAGATATTTTGTTGGTTTAAAACACTTCTTGGGGGATTTGATATTGGTATATTGAGGTTTGATTGTAAACAATCGGAGTTTGGCCACAACGTATTCGATATAATGCCCCAATGAATTTAGTTTAATCGTATCGACGTTTTGAGTTCGTTATATTCGTGTTTGATTCGTATATTGAACGGGTTGTTGGATATTGTATAATTCTAGGTTGTTCGAGCGACCGATATCTCAATTAGGACGTCGTTCGTGGAAGGATAATTGTCACCGGTATTGTGTAAGTTAATTCTTACTCGGTTAAAAGGATATTCATTCCTTTTGTTGTTGATCATTCATAATCATAACTCATTCATCATTGTATTAATCATATTGAGACTTGTAATTGTTGAATAATCACTTCATTAACGGGAACGGCGGTTCCAATCATTCCATTGAAACTATCAATCACTTCATTATTACTCTCATCTCGGTGAGTCATTCTTGACTTTGTCAGATTAATATTTATTCATTGATATTCATTACGGTCATTCTTGTTCATATGACCTTCTGGGTTCATATTGCGTGGCCGGGTGCGGATGTGTGGAATTTTTAGTCGGGCACATTATGGCCATGTATTGGGAGTGATACATTGGGTGTGCACACGGTAACAGATTACCTCCGTGAGACTAATTAGGTACAAGGACGGGTGTGTCCGGTCATTCGTCTTGTACACTTGCACAGAACACTACGGGCGTACTATGATACCCCTCTTCAGCGTAATTCATAACTAAGGATAATTCATAACTTCAGATATATATCATGATTGTGTATTTTCAACCCTTGAGGATTGTTGTTCTGTATAACTGACCCCGTTTGGGGATATTTGTTTCTCAGGTCATGGCAAGGCAAAGGCACACGGAGAGCACGTTGACGGCGAGGAGTCCCAATGATACTAGAAGGGGGCCCGATGCTGATCACTTATTGATCATTTATGTTTCCTTTATTTATTCAGCTGCAGACATTAGTTTGAATACTCGTTTCATTCGGTGTTGTGTATTTTATCGTCACATAAGATACACATGTATTGTATTTTATCACAGGTGTGTTGTATGAAACTCTAATCGGAGTAATTGATGTTGTAATGTGGTTCGGTACTACATTTACCCCGTGTAATTCATCCTTTTTCATTCGCACGGTGGGTCCTGGGGTCCACGACCGTAATATCCGCCTAGTTTGGGGTGTTACAGAGTTGGTATCGGAGCGTGGTTTTGAATACTACCTTCCAAGTCATGTCTCATTTGAAGTCATCGTCATCAGACTAGTATCATTGGACTTTCGTGTCACGTGTGACCTGTGCAAATGCCGAGCCAATCAGACCGAAAGAACTGTAAGATTTCTAACGCCATGGTATAATTTCTGGCAATAGTCATTCATTCATCATTCATCAATTAACAATCCTCAAACATCATCATTCATTGTGATCAGGACGATCATATTAACTCATTAATCACTTAATTCATTTCAATACTCAGTTAATGATCAGGACGATCATATTAACTCATTAATCACTCAATTCATTTCATTACTCAGTTGTCGACCTGGATGGCCATATTATCAATTTTATTAAGTTATTCAAGATAATCATTTCAAGAATTTTATCAGATAATCATGTCACTTCAGTAAATCATTCATATAATTACTAAGTTAGAACATGTATACTCATTTTCATCATCTCATGACATAATCATAACGTGATAATTATGCGGGAAATGTAATCATTATGCGACTTTCCTCCTTCAGTATGGAAAGGGCAAGAAGAGGACGTGGAGGACGAGGCCGTGGAGCGGGCCGAATCCCTAGAGCTCGTGTGAATACACGTGCGAATGCGAGGAATAATGCAAATTCATCTAGCAGCGACGCTGCTACTCATTCACCTGGACGTGATCATTCTCTATCAGGGAGTCGTACTCGGGACACCGCTCAGTCAGAAGGTGTTCGGGTTGACCCACTCGCTTTTATGCAGGGCATGATGGCCCAAATGACCCAGATGACACAGCTGATG
Organism: Orobanche coerulescens; assembly: GCA_033398695.1. Lineage (NCBI taxonomy): Eukaryota > Viridiplantae > Streptophyta > Magnoliopsida > Lamiales > Orobanchaceae > Orobanche > Orobanche coerulescens. Next base: position 33,878,695 of record CM065818.1, read on the forward strand.
CAGACGATGCATAACTCAGTCAATCAAAATCAACAGGCTCCTCTGCCGCTACCTCAGAGGCCAGAGAGGAATGTGAGCAATATCATCGGCGACATCTCTCGCCAGAGGCCACCTACTTTTGAGGGCTCGTCTGAGCCGGCGGATATTATTCATTGGCTCGAGCACTTCGACAAGTTGTTTGCTATGGTAGAGTGTCCCGAAGGACACAAAGTTTCTGTTGCGGCTTACTACCTGGGTAAGAGCGCACATTCTTGGTGGTTGTCGTTGAAGCCCACCGAAGGATCATGTACTTGGGAACAGTTCAAGACTCTCATGATGGAGAGATATTATTCGGCCCCACTTAGAGAGGCCAAGCTGTCAGAATTACTCACCCCCGACCCCTCAACAGAAGAGGATGTTCTCGCCATTGCCGAGAAATTTCAGGAACTTCTTCCGTTCGCCTCATCTATCATTCATTCCGAGGCGGATAAGATTAAGTATTTCAGCAAGAGGCTGAAATCCCGTATGAGATTACAATTGCTTAATCATAATTGCACCACGTTGGCCGAATTCATTGAGAAAGCTCTTACCTATGAGCTTACTGCTAAAGAATTTGCTAAGCAGCAACCTTCGTCTGCTAGCAAGAAAGCGAAGAATCGTAATCAGTCTGAAGGCGGTCAGACAACCTTCAAGAAACCTCGTGCGGGCTCTGCTTTTTCTGAGCGACCTCCTGTGACGTCTAAACCCGCGGAATCTCGATCCACGAGCGGCGATTGCCATCACCGTTATAATCGTGGGGATCTTGGTCATGTCGGCACCAAGTGTCCGAGACGATCATCACGTGTCATAAGCGTGGAATTGTTGGGCATAAGGCCCGTTTTGCCGTAGGGACTCCAAACCTACTCCGGCGTCATCTCGGCCCCAAGCGATCGGCCATTCGAATCGAGCCACTCAATCGGGCTCGTTTAAAACGACAGAGCGACTAAAGGTGGAGCCTATAGTCGCAGACGGAGCGTCCGGCCGGACTAGCAAACCCCGGATTTATGAGATGAAGAAGACCGATGATCCCGAGGCTCGAATGATCTCAGGTACACTCGATATTCTATCTCAACCTGTGTGTACCCTTTTTGATACTGGTGCATCGCATTCATTCATTTCCGAGTCATGTTTGAGTAGACTACTTCTGGGTAGTGCTACTAGTTGTGAGCCTTATGTCATTGGTCTACCTGATGGTAGACGAATTATCGGTAATCGGGAGATTCAGGATTGTCCGATTCAGTTTCATGGTCGTGTATGGCCAGCGGACCTTATCGTGGTAGATTTGCCGAGGGACGACGTCATCTTGGGTATTGATTGGATGGATCGTCATGATGCCATCATTAGTGTCCGTAAGCGTATGATCACTATCATTTCAGACGATGGGGTCGAATGTGTGTTTCAGGGAGGTAATCCCGGCTGTTCTGGTAAGGTCATTAATTTGATGAAAGCAGTGAGGTTACTCAATCAGGGATGTGTTGGTTATTGGTGCTATATGACCAAAACCGAGAAGTCACCAATAATGTTGACGGATATTCCGGTAGTAAGAGAATATGCCGATGTTTTTCCAGACGAGTTACCTAGTTTGCCTCCACAGAGAGATGTGGAATTCACGATTGAGTTGGAGCCTGGTACGTCTCCGATATCGAAGGCACCGTACCGGATGGCCCCGACCGAAATGCAGGAGTTGAAGAATCAACTTGAGGAATTGTTCGAGAAAGGTTATATCCGACCTAGTGCGTCCCCGTGGGGAGCACCAGTGCTGTTTGTCAAAAAGAAGGATGGTTCTTTTCGCTTGTGTATTGATTACCGGGAATTGAACCGGGTGACGATCAAGAATAAGTATCCTTTACCCCGTATCGATGACCTTTTGGATCAACTTCAGGGAGCTTCAGTATTTTCCAAGATCGACTTAAGATCTGGATATCATCAGCTGCGGATTCGAGAGTCGGATATTGCGAGGACGGCGTTTCGAACACGTCATGGTCATTATGAGTTCGTAGTTATGCCGTTCGGGCTAACTAATGCACATGCGGTATTCATGGAGCTAATGAATCGGGTCTTCATCGACTTTTTGGATCGGTTTGTTGTTGTCTTCATCGACGACATTTTGATTTATTCTCGTAACCGAGAGGAACACGAGATTCATCTTCATCAGGTTCTCGACGTGTTGAGACGAGAGCAACTCTATGGAAAGTTTTCCAAATGTGAGTTATGGATGCCCAAAGTGACTTTTCTCGGACATGTAATTTCATCGGACGGAGTTCATGTCGACCCTCAGAAGACGGAGGCTGTCCGAGACTGGTTACCTCCGAAGAATATTAAGGAGATCCGAAGTTTTCTCGGATTAGCGGGCTATTATCGGCGATTTGTGGAGGGATTTTCTAAAATCGCTCAACCCTTGACGAACCTTTTGCGGAAGGATAAGAGATACACGTGGTCCGACGCGTGTCAACGGAGTTTTGAGGAACTCAAGAGCCGGTTAATGTCAGCACCTGTACTTTCCTTACTGCAGGGGACGGAGGGATTTGTGGTTTATAGTGATGCGTCCGGACAGGGTCTCGGATGTGTACCCATGCAGAATGGGAAGGTTATTGCTTATGCTTCACGGCAATTGAGACCTTACGAGGTTAATTATCTGACTCACGATCTAGAGCTAGCAGCCGTGGTTTTCGCTTTGAAAATCTGGCGTCATTACCTATATGGCGTCACCTGTCAGATTTTCACCGATCATAAGAGTTTGAAGTATATATTTACTCAGAAGGAGTTAAATATGCGACAGAGACGGTGGTTGGAATTAATCAAAGATTATGATATCGAGATCCTTTACCACCCGGGGAAGGCGAACGTTGTCGCTGACGCCTTGAGTCGTAAGTCCGTTCAGGAGCAAATGGTTGCTCGTTTAACAATTCAGAAGGAGCTCCAACAGGAATTCCTTAGACCCGAGATCGAGGTCTGGCTTCAGCGAGTTCAGGGACAGCTTTGTATGTTAGAGATTTCATCATCTCTTGAGGATGCAATCAGGGAGAATCAGGGTTCAGACCCAGCATTGTTGCGCATTCGTGAGGATGTGGCTCAGGGGAAAGCCCCTGGATTCGTGATCCACGAGGATGGACTTTTGAGGTTTAAGAACCGGTTGTGCGTACCGGCGAATGACGAGTTGAAAAACTCTATTTTGAGAGAAGCTCATGCTACCCCTTATTCTGTTCATCCGGGGTCCAGCAAGATGTACAAGGACTTGAAACAAAATTACTGGTGGAGTAATATGAAGCGAGAAGTCGCAGAATTTGTTTCGAGATGCTTAACCTGTCAACAAGTTAAGATTGAACATCAGCGACCGTGGGTATGTCAAACCTCTTCCTATTCCCGAATGGAAGTGGGAAGGCATTTCTATGGATTTCATCACGAGCTTGCCGACGAGTCGTCGTGGCATGAATACGATCTGGGTGATTGTGGACCGCTTAACTAAATCAGCTCATTTTCTTGAGATTAAGGATACTTGGGGTCCCGAGAGACTTGCCCAGTTATTCATCAAAGAGATAGTGAGACTGCACGGTACTCCTAAAAGTATCGTTTCCGATCGTGACGGACGGTTTGTGTCACATTTTTGGAAATCAGTTCATCGTGCTATGGGAACTCAGCTTAATCTCAGTACTGCCTTTCATCCTCAGTCCGACGGACAATCAGAGAGGACTATTCAGACATTAGAGGACATGTTGAGAGCTTGCGTCCTCGATTGGAAGGACGATTGGGAAGCCCAACTACCGTTGATCGAGTTCACGTATAATAATAGTTGGCATGCTTCCATTAAGATGGCACCTTACGAGGCCTTGTATGCCGTCGTTGTCGATCTCCTTTGTGTTGGGATGACTTGTCGAATCAATCGAGCCCGATATGCTTATAGCCGCCGGGAGAAGGTAGCTTTGATCAAGAGTCGTATGTTGACATTTCGAGTCGGAAATCATATGCGATAATCGCTGCCGACCACTAGAGTTCGAGACGGGTGACCACGTTTTGGTCAAGGTATCCCAGTCGAGGTATTTTCCGTTTCGGAAAACGGGGGAAGTTGAGTCCGAGATTCATTGGACCGTTTGAAATTTTGGATCGAGTAGGCGAGTTAGCTTATCGATTGGCTTTACCTCCGGCTTTGAGCCGAATTCATAATGTGTTTCATGTCTCTCAGTTGCGAAAGTATGTTGCCGACCCGAGTCACATACTGCAGTTCGACGAAATCGAGATCGCCGACGACCATTCATATGAGGAGCGTCCTATACGAGTCTTAGAGCGGCGAATCAAACAGTTGAGAAATAAGTCGATTCCTTTGGTCAAGATTCAGTGGTCCAGACACGGAGTCGAAGAGGCTACTTGGGAAACCGAGGATAGTATGTGGGAGAGTTATCCCGAGTTGTTTGACCCTTAGTTTCGGGGACGAGACTCTTTTAGGGGGGGTGTATGTAATACCCGATTGTAATTAATTCATTTTCATTCAGTAATTATTAGTCTGTAATTGTCACTCAGTGTATTTTCACTCAATTATAATCATTCATCAATCATGTTCATTCACCGTGTTCACCGTTCGGAAAAACTTCGAGTTGTGTATCGTTATTGTTCATTGTTTCAACTTTCCTCATATGAGTTCGACTTTGTTAGATCACCATTAATTTTTGGTAACTCCAAAAATTCTAAATCTTTGCAATATTATAGAGCATCGAGTTAGCTTTCCAATGGTTCAAACGGTGAGTCAATCGAGTCGGACGAGAGAGTTATGGTCGTTTAGCTCACCCGCTCATTTTTGACTTTTGGCGATCACCGCCGCGACGGGACTCGGTCGTGTCGTCCGACACGGCCCGTGCCGTACTCGTCCGGAAATGCCGAAGTATCTGCCCACAGGACTCGACCGTGTCGTTTGGCACGGCCGAGTCGAACTCTTCCGGATAAGCCTTAACCGACTGCCCAGACGCCCGACCGTGTCCCAGGACACGGTCGAGTCATGCCGAGTCGCTGTCGGACGGGTCACTATCGGAAGGCCCTCCGCGCCGCGACCGTGTCAAGCAGGACACGGTCGATTCCCTGTCGGCCAGCTGTGCGACACGACCGTGCCGATCGGCACGGGCCGTGTCCGGCAGGGTAGTCAACCCCTATAAATTCGTTTTTTGAGCATTTCGGCTCATTTCTTTCCCTTTCTTTTCACCTTCAACCGAGAGAGAGAGAGCTTGAGGGAGGGTTTTTCCTTCACAAATCATTTGAGTGTTTTATTTTCTTCACCTCCTTTCGATCGTGAAGCGCGGATAATCGATCTAACGCGTGTTCTTCGGATTAAAGTACTTGGATCTTCAAAGGTAATATTCTTCAACACCTTGGATTTCGATTTTTGTGTTGAGATATGATGTTTTGGACGTTATAATCATGTTATATGAAGGGATATGTATATGATTATGAGTTTGTATAAGGATTCATTGGATTATTGAGAGATTATTCAAGAACACTTTGAATATCGAGTTGGATTTGGGGATTTTCGACTAATTGTTGTTATAATCACGTTTTTTGATATTCATAACGGATTATTGATCGTATTGGAGATGTTTTGTTGGTTTAAAACACTTCTTGGGGGATTTGATATTGGTATATTGAGGTTTGATTGTAAACAATCGGAGTTTGGCCACAACGTATTCGATATAATACCCCAATGAATTTAGTTTAATCATATCGACGTTTTGAGTTCGTTATATTCGTGTTTGATTCGTATATTGAACGGGTTGTTGGATATTGTATAATTCAAGGTTGTTCGAGCGATCGATATCTCAATTAGGACGTCGTTCGTGGAAGGATAATTGTCACCGGTATTGTGTAAGTTAATTCTTACTCGGTTAAAAGGATATTCATTCCTTTTGTTGTTGATCATTCATAATCATAACTCATTCATCATTGTATTAATCATATTGAGACTTGTAATTGTTGAATAATCACTTCATTAACGCGAACGGCGGTTCCAATCATTCCATTGAAACTATCAATCACTTCATTATTACTCTCATCTCGGTGAGTCATTCTTGACTTTGTCAGATTAATATTTATTCATTGATATTCATTACGGTCATTCTTGTTCATATGACCTTCTAGGTTCATATTGCGTGGCCGGGTGCGGATGTGTGGAATTTTTAGTCGGGCACGTTATGGCCATGTATTGGGAGTGATACATTGGACTGTGCACACGTAATGCATTACCTCCGTGAGACTAATTAGGTACAAGGACGGGTGTGTCCGGTCGTTCGTCTTGTACACTTGCACAGAACACTACGGGCGTACTATGATACCCCTCTTCAGCGTAATTCATAACTAAGGATAATTCATAACTTCAGATATATCATGATTGTGTATTTTCGACCCTTGAGGATTGTTGTTCTGTATAACTGACCCGTTTGGGGATATTTGTTTCTCAGGTCATGGCAAGGCAAAGGCACAGGGAGAGCACGTTGACGGCGAGGAGTCCCAATGATACTAGAAGGGGGCCCCAGTCTGTTCAGTCACTTATTCAGTCATTTATGTTTCCTTTATTTATTCCGCTGCAGACATTCCGTTTGAATACTCGTTTCATTCAGTGTTGTGTATTTTATCGTCACATAAGATACACATGTATTCTATTTTATCCTGGGTGTGTTGTATGAAACTCCTAATCGGAGTAATTGATGTTGTAATGTGGTTCGGTACTACATTTACCCTGTGTAATTCATCCTTTTTCATTCGCCTGGTGGGTCCCAGTCGGGGTCCACGACACTGTAATATCCGCCTAGTTTGGGGTGTTACATCACAGCTTTGTTGGAAGTGTTGACAGAGATGCTTCCAGAAGGTAATTTACTTCCAGGTTCCACCTATGAAGCAAAGAAAATCATGTGTCCATTTAGCTTGGATGTTGATAAAATACATGCATGTCCTAATGACTGTTTGTTATACCGAAAGGAGTACAAAGACTTGGAAAAATGCCCAAGATGTGGAGTTTCGCGGTATAAGGTATATGATGATGATTGTGGCAAAAAAGGGTCCCCTGCTAAGGTATTATGATATTTACCAATAGTTCCGAGATTTAAACGACTTTTTGCCAATGCCAAAGATTCAAAAAATCTTGTTTGGCATGAAGAGAGAAATAAATATGGTATGCTTCGACATCCAGCTGATTCACCGCAATGGATGAAGATTGATTCAGTATTTCCAGAATTTGGGGCTGACGTGAGAAATTTGAGGCTTAGGCTTTGCACGGATGGTGTAAATCCATTTGGTTCTTTGAGCAGCTAATACAGTGTTTGGCCAGTTCTATTAGTCATTTACAATTTACCTCTATGGCTTTGTATGAAAAGAAAGTATATGATGTTGTCACTTCTTATTTCTGGTCCCAAACAACCGGTAAATGACATAGATGTGTACTTGGAGCCACCCATTGACGACTTGAAAAAAATATGGGATGAAGAGGTGCCTGTTTATGATGCATATTCTAATGAGTAGGGCTGTTGCGGTCCGAGTGAACTCGAGACCCGGTCAAGAACCGAACCAAAAAACCTGGGATCGAAACTCACCCGACAATTAACGAGCTCGGATACGAGTCCTTAAAATTGAACCGAAACCGATAAGACCCGGACCGAAAAAACCGGAAGAAACCCGGTAACAGATAAAATACACACACACACACACACACACACACCAAACAATGCCTTTGGTATATGAAATTTTTAATCATGTATATATATATATATACACACACACACACAAACACAAATTAGGTTAAAAATTCTGAAATCTCCCCACTCCCCCTAGCTGCACGGCCCGCACCTTACCTAATTAGTTTCAATTTTGGGAATTTCAGTTTATTTTCGATTCGGGTTAGGGTTAATAAATTTGGGGGTTTTAAATTAGTTTAGGATTCGAATTTGAGGGATTCAAGTAAGGTTTTTGGGGGTTTAAAATAATTGTTCTAATTTGGTGATTTCAATTTTTTTTATAGGTTAATTATTTCCAGATTCGGGTTTTTGGGTTCTGGATTCGAGTTTTGAGTTTCGAGTTTTTGGGATTCGGGTTACCGGGTTTCGGATTCGGACTGTATTCTGGCCCGAACTATTTCGGACCGGTTCCGGATCTTAAATATGACCCGGTCCGGACCGGTCCCGGGTCTGTCAAAAACCGGACCGGTCCGATAACAGCCCTACTGATGAGTCTTTCACATTAAAGGCCATGATTTTTTGTACAATTAATGATTTTCTAGCATATGGAAATTTATCTGGATATAGTGTCAAGGGTTGTAAAGCATGCCCACTATGTGAAAATGGCACAGATTCCGTATCATTGGGTAGAGGTCAAGGAAATGGGAAGCAGGTGTATATAGGCCATCGTAGATTTCTCCCTCGTAACCACCCTTATCATAGGTTGAGAAAGTCATTTAATAGGGATCCCGGCCATAGAGCAACTTCTCGTGTGTTAACAGGCAAGCAAGTTCATGAACGGGTTAGTGGAATTAATACCGTGTTTGGTAAACCTTACAAGCCTTCGAAAGAAAAAAAAAACTTGGAAAAAGAAGTCTATATTCTGGAGCTTCTCTTATTGGGAGCACTTACATGTTAGACATTGTATTGATCTTATGCATGTGGAAAAAAAATGTGTGTGATAGTCTTATTGGGACTTTACTTAACATACCGGGAAAGACAAAGGATGGTGTCAAATCAAGGTATGACTTGGTTTCAATGGGCATACGACCTGAGTTAGCTCCACAAAATAAGGGAAAACGGACATATCTGCCCCCAACTTGTTATACATTATCAAAAAAGGAGAAAACAATCCATTGTGAGTGTTTAAATGGCATCAAGGTTCCTCATGGCTATTCATCAAATGTTCGAAGTATTGTTTCAATAAAAGATTTAAAGTTAATTGGGATGAAATCTCATGACTGCCATATCTTAATACAACAATTCTTGCCTGTGGCAATTCGGTCAATTTTGCCAAGTATTCCTTCTTCCGCACAAACAAGACCGGTGCGCCCCAAGGCAAAGCGATCGGTCGAATATACCCCGACTCCAGAAGCTCCGTCAACTGCTTCTTCAACTCGGCCATCTCTGAAGGTGCCATGCGATATGGCATCTTCAAAATCGGAGCCGCACCCGGCTCTAACTCGATAGCGAACTCAACCTCACGGTCCGGTGAATATGAATCGGAAAATGGTAGTGAGGATGATGCTGGAATTGCTGATATTGGTGCTGAAATTTTTGATGAGCTGCCAGAGGAACAAAATGATCTACTTGTCAATCAACTTGAAGGGCACGAGCTAAGTAGTATGATTCAGTTTGTCACCATTATAATTAATTTGATATTATCATGTATATATGTTTGAAATAATACTTTTTCTTCTCATATTTTTTTCGTATTCCTTTATAGCACCCTTGGGAAGGAAGAGAACTAAAGGACCAACTGTGTGTAAAGATGTCTATGAATGGATGTTAGATGAGTGGAAGCTTATTATTTTGAATGCAAAAGGGAAGCCAATTGGGTCGAATAAGAAGATATTAGATAAATTTTAAAGATTTTTAGGGATGTTGGCTCGTAATTCAACTCTTGGACCATTGAACAAGCTTAGTTGGCATAAAGTTGAAGACAAGGATAATATTTGGAGTTCTGTAAGGTATGTTTTTTTTAACTACTTGTCTGATTTTACTCCTTTGAACTTTCGGATCTAACCAAATTTTAATCTGATCAAATACATGTTCTACCGCATGAGGCACATGAGGCCTATATTCATCTATACTAGTTGTCTGATATCATAATACTTTTAGTTGTCTGATCTAACTAGTTGAGGCATGTTTAACATTTTTAGTTGCCTGATCATAACATGAGGCACATAATCAGATCTAACTAGTTGTCTGATTTCATAACATTTTAATCTGTACTAACATCTGAAAAGACACATGAGGCATATATTCAGAAGTTTTACCGCATAATAACCACATAAAACACATCTTCAAAAGTTTTACCACATCTTTAGAAGTTTTATCATAGGAAAAACAAATAAAATATTAACAGATGATACTTCCACAGTTACACGGATTTTTAATGACTCAATATGCAAATTAACTACAATATTAGGATAACAAGGAGTCTTTAGTGAGAATTTATTTGATGGCGACTTGATATTGAAGTGAAATGTTACCTTGAACATATTTGGGGTTCGCCAACACATTTAATTTCTTCATACATACAAAATAAAAGAGAAACCATAGATAAAAAATGGAAATATTGCACAGTAGTGTTTACTATGACTTCGTCTCACATGAGGACTCATTTTTTTATTGGTTTTATTTAACCAGGATGTATTGATCTTGATTCTATCTTGGATGCTGTTAAAAGTCTTGGTTAATTAACAGAATGATATGTACAGGTTGTTCTTGCTTATATAACTTATTGATCAATGTTCTCTATGAAGTAGTGCTTATGATAAATTACTCCTTTAATGTCTCATTACAATGCTTGATGTAGACTAAATCTATAATATTCAAGGAAGGTAAAGATCATGTGTTGACGTCAGTTGGAAAGCTCTAGCGTAGATATAAATGTAGTGTAATGGCGGAGAACTTCTCTCCATATGACAATGATAAAGATACATTGTTAAATGCGCCTGATACAATGCAAGATTGGCATTTCAAGGAGTTGTTGGACTATTGGAATTTGGATCCAATTCAGGTATCTTTATGCTTTTTCCTCTATTTATAAAAGACGCTATGATACTAAGTGTGTGGGAAGATATCTTGTGTCAAATATGCAGGAAGAAAGTGACAAGAAAAAGGAAAAAACAGCATAAACCAAAAGGATAAACACACTATGGGTCCTACTAGCTTTCCAAGGAAGAAATATGAATTGGTAAATCAAATATATAATAAATGATCCTTTTTTACCTTTTATGCTATGGTCAAATTTGAAATTCTCCACTGTACTTAATATGTATCTCCATGAAAGAAATAACAAGATTCTGAGAAAAAGCCGCATTCACAAGCACTTGCATACAAAGAAAGTCGTAAAAAGAAAGAAGGCAAAAGTAACATTGTAAGTTTCACTTGCTTGTTGCAAAAGTGTCAATTTGTCTTAACTATGTATATACTTGTGATACTTTCATTATAGAATAAGATGGAGGAGGGCGAAATGCAACATGAAATTGAAGGAGACGGTGTAGATTCTCAAGCAATGACAAAAGGAGAAAATCATTCAGTAAAAAAGAGGAATAAAGCTTTTGTGGGTGGGTTTATAATTCCCGACGAGTTTTTACAACCATATAAAGACCAAATTGTCAAAGATACGATAGAAGAAGTAACGAAGATGTTTAAGAAAGAACTCGAACCAGAAATATGTGCTAACTTGACACGGTCACTTGGAGATGTATCCTCGTGATTTGAACATACAGAGAATAACCGCCAGGTACAATATTTTAAAGGAAATGACGATGATCAAGACCTTAATCAGATAATTACTTTAAGTTGAAAATTATTATGTAAATTCATTTGTTAGTCTGGCTTCAGTATTCTTCATGTAACTTCAACTCTGTGCTGGAACTACATTGGTTGATTGAATTCATTGGTTATTAATGTTTCTTTGTAGCTGCTATATGTATTTCTGGTTTTACTTGAGTTATGTTTGCTGGAAAGATATGATTTGGTCTTGTCTTGTAGCTGGTTGAGTGGTTCTGTTTGATTGTCGTGATGTGCTCGTATGTTTGGCAGCCTGTATTGGTTTAATTAGCTATAGTATGGGGTGTTACTAAGGCCAAATGGTCCTTTTATCATGGATAAAATGTCTTTTAAATTAGGAAGCTAGTTATAAGTTATAACATCAGGTCATGAATGACAGTTGTCTAATGCCTGTTTGTAATTGTATGTTACAAAATACATCGATTCCTTATTGAGCCGATGTAAATAAAGCATTGTTTTTTTAACATTTGTAGTAGTGTTGTTAGTGAAATAGATAAAGCTCACTGTGCCAACAAAGCACTTATATCAATTTGCTATACTTGGACTTTTTATCGCACTTCAAGTATCTCATTCGAGCGCTACGATGGGATTTTAATACATTGTCTGATTTTTGCTGTTATATAGTCCCAATCAAACTGATCTACATGACTGCATAATAGTCTAAAATATATGCTTACATTATAGCAACATTTATACTGTTTAGGCATATTTTTAGTGGTTTTTCTGGAGCTATTTTTGTGCTATTTTTGCTGCTATTTTTTGTGTTGTTTTGTCTATTTTTGGTGCTGTTTTTGTTGTTGTTTTTGTGCTGTTTTGGCTGCTATTTTTTGCTGCTGTTTTGCTGTTTTTGCTGCTGCTTTGGTGCTGTTTTTGCTGCTGTTTTTGCTGTTTTGGGTGCTATTTTGGTGCTGTTTTTGCTGCTGTTTCTGGTGCTGCTTTTTGCTATTTTTGGTGCTGTTTTTGCTGTTTTGGGTGCTGTTTTTTCAGTTTTTCGTGCTGTTTTGTGTGCTGTTTTTGCTGTTTTTGGTATTGTGTTTGCTGCTAGTGGGCGATGATGCCTCTACCACATCATTAATTTTATGACATTGCCCTTCGCTAGTTGTGGGACTATTATTTTCAGAATTGATTTGTTGATGTTTCATGCTTGGAGTTGAATACCGCATATTGGTGCTTCATGATGAAGAAGTTGTGAGCTCCTACAGTTTTTTTTTATTACTGGATCATCGAGAAGATCAAGATGATATATTGGAGTAGTCTGTCACGATCACCCGAAAACATTCATGCATATATGGTGAAATAATTGAAGATGAAGATCAAAAGATACAAGAATATATTAGTGATATATATAGTAAAATTTATTTTGGAGATGTTTCTATTGACATTGCCTTGGTTTAATCTCTTATAGAAATAGATATCTTATGATAGAATTTATGGTAGTATTGCTCGTTAGTTTTTGGCCTTCAAAAATATACATTTGTGAATGCGTACATTGTCTATCTAAGTACTTTGTCTATATTATATTATTATTTATCAATTTTTTTCCCACAAGAGGTTCAATCTTATTATTGTTACTTTGTTATAGGTTTCCCACTAATTTTTTGTAAATATTTTGAGTTTGTTTGATATACAATACTACTAATAATAATAAATATAATAATAATAATAATATCCATAATATATGCTACCTAAAAATAAAAAAAATGATACATAAAATATGACAGTGTTACATCAGGTTGTTGACAGTGATACAAAAGGTCAAACAAAATGTTACTTATTTGTAAAAGAGTTGATTGAAAAGTGTTACCAATGACAAAAAAATGTTGCATTAGAAATTATAACACTTTAAAAATGTTATTTTCAGCTTTCAAAAGTGTTACTCAAGAGGACTTAAGGTATCACTTGAAAAAGTGTTATCATAGGTTTACAAAAGTATTACCATAGAGCATAGGAGACACGAGCAGATGTATCAACAATAAAAGTGTTACCTGTTCTCTATACTAACACTTTTAGCCTTTTATGTAGCACTTATTGGATGTTACTTAAGACTGATTATGCACTAGTGCTCCCACCAGTTAGCAACATCTTGGTCGAGGAGATACTATGCAATAGGCACTCCTCGACCCTCAGGGTAGTTAATAGCCTCGAAAAATCTTCCCCAACTAGAATAACCAGCCATCCCATCCTAGAGCATCGGCCGAACCAGCAAAACAATGAGGATGTATATTAATCACCTCCTAAAGCCAACTTCCCGCGCCAATATTTTCGACTGAGTTAAGTTATGTTGAACACCTGAGTCAAAAGAGCCATTTGATTCGCCATCAGCTGAAGGATGGTAACGGTACCAACATTCACATCATTGCCAGCTGAATGGCCCTGACTGAGCGACTGATATTCCCGACCATCGACACTAGGTCGATTCGCACTTGATAGCAAATTATTCACCTGGACACGACCACGGCCACGGCCGCGAGATTCAATGGTCAAACTGATAGACGTTGATGGTCAACAACTTAGATAGTCTGATTGCCAAGAAACCTGATAGGTTGAGGGCATGAAGACTAGGGGTAAAAGAAGATCGAAACATCTGTTGGACGGGTTGGTGATGGACATCACTTTGTAGAAATTAATAGACAAGAAACCTGACAGGTTGTGTTTGTTAAAATTTGTAAAGAACTCGATCACAAATAAGAAGTCGATCTTACGATGACTTCCGGGTTATAACATGGGAGTGTGTAATTCCGATAATATTAGTGGGAGGCGAGACAAGAATTATGAAAGCCCTTAAAATTTACACTTAGTCATAATAAAACAAGTCACTAATTCAATCTTGTCTAAATCAATGCAGAGAAACGAAACAATATCTCTCTAAAAATGGTAAAGAAACTACTTGAAAAGAATCTCCTAACTGGCCCCAACTTTGTTGACTGGTTGCGAAATCTGATGATTGTGCTCAGCATGAAGTCTCTGGGATACGTCTTGGAGGCAGACATTCCACCGACTCCAGTCCGGACTATGGGTAATCAGGAAGAGATTGAGGTCCATGAAAAATGGGTCAAGGGTGACATGCTAGTCCATGGCTTTATGATGGGTTTAACGACTAATGACCTGCAGAGAGTGCACGAGAAAATGACTTCTGCTAGGCAAATTCTCGCACACTTGACCGATCTTTATGGAGAGCACAGTAGGACTGCTAGATATGAGATATTGAAGCAGTTATTTAGTGTTAGGATGAAGGAAGGGGAGAAAGTGGGAGACCACGTCCTCAAGATGATCTCTATGATTGAGAGGCTCGAGGTGCTCAACTTTAATATGGATTTATCCCTTCAGATTGATGTCATCCTTCAATCTCTGCCTAACTCCTTCATGCAGTTTGTAATGAATTTCAACTATAATGAGATTTCATGCACATTAGCTGGGCTAATGAATAAACTAGTCACAACATAGTCTAACATGAAGACTAAACTGAGGTAGGGTGCTCTTGTGATTTCTTCTGGGCCTCGGAGGTCCAAGAACAAGAAGAAAAAGACCTACGAGTAGTATAAACCCAAGAAAGGCAAGGGCAAGGCCCAAAAGGTTCATATGGTAGGCGATCCAAAACCTACGTACAAATGTCTTGAATGCGGTGAGCTGGGCCACTGGCGTAGGACTTGTCCCAAGATCAATGGCGCATTAGGTACGAGACTTTTTGTTTTTGAAACCAATTGTTCCGCTACTGTATATTCTGCTTCATGGATTCTGGATTCAGGTGCTACTTCTCATATTTGTACTATGAATCAGGATCTGGAACTAAGTAGGCAGCTTGAATCTGGGGAAGTGATGATCACTGTCGGAAGCGGACAAAGTGTCGAGGCAATCGATATTGGATCACTCCTACTAGATTTAGAATCTGGATTTATTTTGACGTTAGATGAAGTGCTTGTTTTTCCCAAGGGGCATAAAAACATTGTATCCTTTCCAGTCTTGGACCGGAAAGGATTTTCTTTCTTCATTGGCAATGGAAGTTGTAAAATTTATTTTCGAAATAAATTGGTTGGCACAGCTACATTGTTGAATGATTTATATCATATGAACTTACAAAATAAATCAGCAGCGAACACTATAACTAGGAAATGTGGCAAGCAAGATACTAATCAAGCTCTTAAACGGCACCTTAGACTTGGTTACGTTGGTCAGACCAAGGTTCACAAAATGGAGAAAGATGGACTTTTAAGTCCATTGGGTGTAGAATCCTATCCAACTTATGAATCCTGCCTTAGAGGCAAGATGACTAAGTCCCCCTTCACATGGACATTTGAAAAGGCTGCTGAAAAACTTGGGTTGGTACATACCGATGTTTTGTGGTGCTTTAGAAATAGCCCTAGACATATATCAATATTTCATAACGTTCACATATGATCATACTAGGTATGGGATTGTGTACTTGATGAAATATAAATCCGAAGCCTTTACTAAATTCAAGGAATTTAAGGCCCTAGTTGAAAAACATATTGGATGTCATATCAAAGCACTTCGGTTGGATCGTGGTGGCGAATATATGAGCACAGAGTTTGACGAGTTCCTTAAAGAACATGGAATAGTTTCAAAATTCATGCCGCCAGGAACCCAACAGTTAAATGGTGTTTCAGAAAGGAGAAATCGGACTTTGTTGGACATGGTCCGCTCCATATTGAATTACACTGATTTACCAATTCACCTATGGGGATACGCCTTACTTACCGCTGCCTATATACTTAATAGATGTCCTTCCAAATCCGTTCCTATCACTCCGCATGAGATGTGGAAGGGTGGAAAACCAAGTCTTAATCACATAAGGATTTGGGGATGTCCAGCCTATGTCAAGAACGCTAAGGTGGACAAACTGGAAGCGAGGTCCGTCAAGGGACATTTCATTGGATACCCGTAGGACTCAATGGGTTATCTATTCTACATGCCAGAAGACCATAGGGTTGTTGTGGCTTTACAAGCACACTTCCTTGAGGATGAGTTCATTCAGGAAGGTGGATCGGGTAAAAATATCTCTTTGGAAGAGTATAATGAAAGTCCTGAGGAGACATCTGATCAGGGATCACAAACCGAACCTATTGTAACACAACCTCCACTTCGAAGGTCTGATATGGTGTCTCGCTTACCTAAGAGGTATGGCTTTACACATGTCGAGGAACTGGGTCTCCACGACGTACTTGTTAGCCGTGAGGACGACCCTGTCACCTATGACCAAGAGATAGTGGGTGTGGACTCTGATAAATGGCAAGAAGCTATGGAAGTTGAGATAGACTCGATGCATGCCAATCAGGTCTGGACTCTAGTAGATATACCAACTGGCATGAAGTCTGTTGGAAGTAAATGGATCTATATGAGAAAGACTGATGGGGATGGAAAGGTTGACGCCTATAAGGCCAGGCTTGTGGCAAAGGGTTAGACCCAAAGGGAAGGGATCGATTATCATGATACTTTCTCGCCCATAGCTATGATCAAGTTGATTCGCATAATGCTTGTCATTGCTGCCTATTACGATTATGAAATATGGCAAATGGACGTCAAAATATCTTTTCTAAATGGATACCTCGAGGAGGACATCTATATGGAACAGCCTAAGGGTTTTGGGTCTAAAGCTAATATTCATAAGGTGTGTAAGCTGCAATGTGCCATCTATGGGCTGAAACAAGCTTCTCGGAGTTGGAACCTTCGATTTGACGAAGCAGTCAAGGACTTTGACTTCGTGCGAAATGAGGAGGATCCATGTGTTTACAAAAAGGTAAATGGGAGCAACATTGCGTTCTTAGTACTATATGTAGATCATATTCTACCGATAGAAAATAACGTAGCAATGATCAGCACTGTGAAAGCTTGGCTTTCTAAAACGTTCTCCATGAAAGACTTGGGAGAATCTTCCTATATTATAGGGATCCGTCTTTACAGAGATAGACCATGAAGAATGATAGGACTTTCCCAAGTCCTCTATATAGATAAGATCCTAATAAGATTCAAGATGGATGAATCTAAAAGAGGGTTCCTTCCCATGCGACATGGAATTCATCTCACCACGAAAATGTGTCCTCAAAGTGAGGAAGACAAAAGAGAGATGAGTAAAATACCCTATGCCTCGGAAGTGGGTAGCCTCATGTACGCTATGTTGTGCACGAGACCGGACTTAACCTATGTTGTTAGTATGGTAAGTCATTTTCAAGCAAACCCATGAAGGGAACACTGGAATGCCATCAAGAACATTCTTAAGTACTTGACAAGAATTAGAGATATGATTCTTACTTACGGTGGTGGAGAACTTAAGGTGGTTGGATTCACTAATATTGATTTTCAAGGAGACAAGGACGACTCTAAATCAACATCTGGGTATTTGTTTACTCTTAATGGAGGAGCAGTGTCTTGGAGAAGCTCCAAGCAAAGCGCTACTGCAGATTCCACCTGCCAAGCAGAGTACCAAGCTGCCTCGGAGGCAAGCAAGGAAGCATTTTGGATGTAGAAGTTTGTGCAAGAACTTCAAGTGGTACCTAATGCGGAGCTTCCTATATCACTATTCAGTGATAATGATGGAGCTATCGCCCAAGCCAAGGATCCAAGGGCTCACTACAACACCAAGCATATAGATAGAAAGTATCACAAAATTCGAGCGATGGTTGAAAAGGATATGTTTCGTTGCAAAGAGTAGACTCAGAAGACAATGCCTCTGACCCACTGACTAAGCCATTATCTCAGACTGTCTTGGAAATACATCTGAAGAACAAGGGTATTGGATACCATGATCTGTGGCATTGAGTGCAAGTGGGAGATTGTTAGGAATATGCCATCGAATGCTACACAAGCGATGAGAGAGAAAGGGCATTGTACTTGTAATTATGGAATTATAAATAAAAGGCAAGATGATTCATTCACTGTTTATTGTATTTCAAATGCATTCTTGATTTGGTAAACATTGAAGTGAAGTCCATGTGAATAAAAGCGAACATTCCACTCTCGTTATCAGATAAGAAAAAATACATTGGAAGTGTTTAAAGTTTATATACGTAAACCGTTCGCAAGATGATAAACTTAATTAGGCATTAAGTTTTTGAGTAAGACTTGTATAACTGATGCTAGGACGTATGCATGTCTTGATAGCATAGTTATAACTATATTGGTGGAACCAATATACTCGAACACGGCTCATACTTGATTCAGTCACACGGTATTCACTCTTGGAGGGTCGATGACGAATCGAAAAGTTGTAATAGTATACATGGACCTTTGACTTGTGGGTTCAGTAGGAGATGTGTCTGTGACATTTAGTTTGACATTAGAGTAGTTAGACTCATTTGCTTAATTTCTGAGTAAATCTCAAAGTGCGGACTATACGGCTGGTAGCAGTCTTTACTATACGCCAAGAAAGGATTCTATCTCCTGTTACTGAGCAGGCAAATGTCATATATAGTTAATGGCAAATAAGATCCTAAGTCTTTGGCCAAAGAGTCTGATCTAGTCGTATTGGATACACTAGTAATCAGTCGGTCTTGATTTGCATTAACACATGTATAGTGTCTAGTCAATAGTAGGGTTGACTTTACCGTGACCCGAAGACTTGACCGGGACGTCTGATGAAGAGTCTATACGTATATGGTATTCACAACATAATGGTTCGGGAATGATCTCTTCATTCGTTTTTCAGTCGGGGTTTATAGGCGGCCTGCTAGACTGGCTAAGTGCTGCCCGCACTCATTGGTTCCTCCGAATGCCAGCTGAGATGAACCTATAGAGTTGCGCATCAGGATCATTGACGGATAAATGTGAATTTATTATCTCTCTAATTATATTAGATATTGGATATCTAATATCTATTGGATAAATCAAATAGCGGTCTTATGAATTGAAATTAAGTTACGAGGTAGTTAATTTAATTCATAAATTATATTTCTTAAAGAAATATATTTGTATTTGATATAATTAATTAATTGAATTAATTAATTAGTATAAATGTATTAGGTGATAAAACGGAGTGTATTTAATGGAATTGTTTGACGAACATCCGGTACACGAGCCGAGTGACTCGCATCGTTTCCTCCCACCTTCCTCATAGCCTCCCCCTACCCCATCTCCACATGTGGATGTATTTTTCATGTTGTGGGTGGTGATTTTATTCCACATGCTTCCAAGGGGTCTTGATTTTCTTTTCTTATAAAATCAAGACTTGTCTTCCTTTTGGCATGTGTGACATTATATATGTTTTCTTCATCACTCCACCACATAGACATCATTTCGGCCGAAAGCTATTTCAATAGAGGGGAGAGAAATTTTCTTGATTTTTCTTCATCTTGGAGTTGAGAGAAAATAAGAAAAACAAAGAGAGAAAAATTCCTTTGAAACTTCCTAGCCGTGTTCTTTCAAGAACGGAGTTTCGGTGATTTTTTCCGGTTAATTTCCGATGCATGGTGACGTAGAAGCATCGTATATTTAGTGTTTGGGAGGAAGGGATTTCGTGCTCGTACTCGGGTTCGTGATCATCATAAACTTACGAAGACATTATCAAAGGCTTCAAGGGTATGGGATCTTAATCCTTTTATCTTCATTGATTTATTTTCCGTAAATACGTTACTTGATCGATCCTATTTAGGATTCTTTCTTGTGTATTATTATTCCGCTGCGTATTCATTTTTGTTTCCGAAATCCCAACAACTATTTCCCTTTGTTGTCATCAACCAAGGACGAAGTAATTTCGAGGGTACACAACTGTCCTTGCACTCTTTGAAGCCAAACTTCTATACCTTGTTCGATCAAATCCTGACGAATCTTTGTCTGGGGTGTAAGAACCTCGAGCATCTGAAGTGATGTCGGTTTGCGACTCAAAGCATCCGCGACAACATTGGTCGTTCCCGGATTTTGAAGAATTTCCAAATCATAATCCTTAATTAATTCCAACCAAATTCGTTGCCTCATATTCAACTCTTTCTGACTAAAAATGTATTTCAAACTCTCGTGATCAGTATAAACCCGACATGAAGAGCAATACAAATAATGTCGCCAAATCTTAAGTGAAAAAACAACCGAGGCCAATTCCAAGTCATGAGTAGGATAATCACCTCATACGGCTTCAACTGCTGTGATGCAAAGGCTATCGTTTTATCGTGCTGCATAAGCACACATCCAAGTCCCTATCATGAAGCGTCACTATAAAATGCAAATCCTTCACCACCATGTGGTAAAGCTAAGATCGGCGTTGAAGTCAAATGTCTCTTTAGTTCATCAAAGCTTTGTTGTCTCTCCACAGTCTAAACAAACTTTTTTGTCTTCTGAAGTAATTGCGTAAATGGTCGAGCGAGTTTTGAGAACCCCTCGACAAATCAACGATAATACCCAGCAAGACCCAAAAATCTACGAACTTCCTTACCATTATTAGGTGGTGACCAATCTAGCACTGCCTCAATCTTATGCGGATCCACATGAACCCCTTCAGCCGAAATCACATGGCCGATAAACATAACTTCCTTCAGCCAGAACTCACATTTTGAGAATTTCGCATAAAGTTGATCAGCTCTCAAAATGGATAGTATTAAACGCAAGTATTGGGAATGCTCCTCCTCATCTCGAGAATAAATTAAAATATCGTCAATAAAGACTACACATTTATCGAGGTACTCAATAAATATCTTGTTCATTAAATGCATGAATACTGTCGTTGCATTAGTCATCCCAAAAGGCATGACTACAAATTCATAATGTTCGTATCTCGTCCGGAAAGCAGTCTTCGGAATGCTGGACTCTTTCATTCGAAGCTGGTAGTATCCCGATCTCAAATCAATCTCCCTACAACTGATCAAATAAATCATCTATACGAGGTAATCAATGCATAAACGTAGGGAGCCGTCCTTCTTTCTCATAAAAAGAACCGGTGCACCCCAATGCGAAGCGCTCGGTCTAATGTACCCAATCTCCAGCAGTTCTCCCAACTGATTCTTCAATTATTGCATTTATGAAAGTGCTATACAATAAGGCGCCTTAGAAATTGGAGCCGCGTCAGGCTCTAAAACAACAAAAAATTCTATCTCTCGATCTGATGATAATCCCGTAAGATCGTCTGGAAAAACATCTGAATATTCATTAACAATTGGAATCGAAGAAAAGTCGACTCCATTCTCCTCTGAATTCAAACAATAACACCAATAGCCGGTGCACCCATCCTCATTTATCATAGTGATAACCTTAGTGCGATAATTCATAATTGCTTCTTGACTCTCAAGCCAATCATTATCGAGGATTAAATCCTCGCTATCGATATCGATCACAATCAGATTCGACAACCAGTCAGTACCTGCTATGCATACAGGATAGTTTTTAATCTCCCGATTACCCATGATTCTATCCCCGCTAGGTAGTTTTACAATAAATGGGTCACAAAAAGTCATACAATGAATACCCAAACGGCATACACAATCTAAGGAGATAAAAGAATGTGTAGTACCAGAATCCAATAGTACTCGAACATGATGAGATTGAATGTGAATGGTACCTGAGGCCACCGCCGCATTAGAATCATCCTCTCAGCGATCTCATAAATTCGTCGATGTGCCAAACCAACACTGGAATCTCCCACTCTAACTGTCTGACCCCGTCCACGGCCTCTGCCATAACTCTACTGCGGCGGAGTAGATGATTGCCACTAATTCACATTCGGTTCCTTAAGTACTAGGGCGGAAGCTCGGGTATCAATGGTCTTATCCCCAACCATACAATAAATCGCCCTATGACCCATCTCGCCACAATTATTACATCTTAGAGGTGGAAAAGAACACTTGCAGTTAAGGTGACCAGTACGGTTACAATTGTAGCAAGTCATGACACGAGTTGAACGAAAACTCTTACCACCCCTAACACAATGCGACGACTGCCCAACCGAACAGTTGGTCCTCTGGGGTTTCTGAAAGTTTCCACCCTTACTACTAGAATAGTTACCGATGGTCTTCTGCATCTTCGGCTCATTAGCAATATCAGTGTTAACACACAACATAACATATGTTAAAGCCCTGTCTTGGTACTCCTTCAAGGTAGTACAAGCAAACCTGGCCATGTAACACCGTAAATCCATGTTCATTCGCATGTCAAAATGGTGGATCTTGTCGCACTCATCACGCACCTGATTTTTCACATGAATCATTTGTTGGTTGTATTCTATTATTTTTTGTGAGACTGGAATGCTCTGCGGCTTAGCCTAGAAAAAGGCTTGGATCCTGCTTTCTTGCACTGGCCAAGGACAAAACTCATCTTCCAGCATATCCTTAAATTCATCCCATGTAGCAGCATGATCTTGTGGTTTAACAGCTTTCCATCAAGTCGCGGCTTTATTAGCAAGAAAGTACTGAGTAATGGGTACCTTCCTTGTTTTGGGGCAATCAACCGCCTTAAACACTTTTTCCAATTAAAAAAGCTAACTCTCCCAACCAGCTGGGTCGGTAGCACCGCTGAACCGCGAAGGATGCATACGGACCACATTTTGGAACAAAGCATTCACCGTCGGATTAGGATTATTCATCTGAACATCTTGTGTCAGGAGAGCCATTTGATTTGCCACCTATTGAAGAATATTCGGAACACCAGCATCTGTATTATCTCCTCGTCTGGCCGACTGGTCATGCTGACTCTCGGTATCCGGATGCACTAAATTTGTAATACCCGGTTGTAATTCATTCATTTTTATTCAATATTAATCAGTCAGTAATTATCATTCAGTAAACTTCACTCATTATTAATCACTCTTCATTCATGATTCATTCATTTCGCTCACTGTTGGCATGTTGAAATCGTATATCAATTACCGATCGTCATTTCATCTCCATTTCTAGATCGAGACGGGAGTATTATCATTTTCATCGTGATTAGTAGTCTTGTACTGGGAGTATCATCTTTGGCACGTGTTGGACTTGTTCACTTTCACATTCGTATGATATGTCGGATCATTCATCAGTCGTAGCGAGGAATTGGAGTTATCGGATTTTTCACCTTGTCCAGCATTGAGTTACGGCCGTAAGGATTGTAGTTTACGGCCGTAACAAGTGTTCGTTGATTTCAGGCCATTTTGGACGAACGGGACTTACGGCCGTAAGGTTTCAGAATACGGCCGTAAGTTGAGCAGGTACGGCCGTAAGACTTGGCCGGTTACGGCCGTACGTGTCCAGCAGGCTGCCCAGGCATTTTTGGCCGAAGGCGAGTTACTGCCGTAAGAAGGGTAGGATACGGCCGTAAGTGGTATTCGTATATTTCAGGTTTTGTCGGTCGGGAGGGACTTACGGCCGTAAGGGTTGCGGCATACGGCCGTAAGATGAGGAAGGTACATCCGTAAGGCTTGGCCGGGTACGGCCGTACGCTGCAGGCAGGGTGCCTGGTCATTTTCGACGAAGGGGGCTTACGCCCGTAAGTTTGGCCAGATACGGCCGTATCATCTGAGTTACGCCCGTAAGGTGTGCGGGTACGGCTGTAAGGATGTCGGCAGATGTTTTAGACGAGGGCGAGTTACGCCCGTAAGTCAGGAGCGGATACAGCCGTAAGGCTGTCGGCAGGTATTTGGACGAAGCCGAGTTACAGCCATACGAGTTGGCCGGTTACGGCCGTAAGGCCGTTGACCTGGAATGTTATGGCCGTAAGAGGGCCGAGATACGGCCGTAACTTCTGGCAGTATATAAGGAGTTGGCCGGGACGTTTTTTCCTCATTTCTTCATTTCTCCAACTTTTATCCGAGAGAGAGGGTTGAGGGAGAGATTTTCCATCACCTATCACTTGAGTGTTAGATTTTCATCATTTTCATTCGTTTGGGAAGCTTGGATACTCGATTTAACTCGTGTTCATCGGATCGAAGTGGTTGAATCTTCAAGAGGTAATTTCTTCAACATCTTGGATTTCGATTTTGTATTGGAATATGATGTTTTGGACGTTATAATCATGTTATATGGAGGGATATGCATATGATTATGAGTTTGTATAAAGATTCATGGGATTATTGAGGGATTATTCAAGAACACTTTGAATATCGAATTGGAGTTGGGGGTTTTCGATTAATTGTCGTTATAATCACGTATTTGGATATTCATTATGGATTATTGATCGTATTGAGGATGTTTTGTTGGTTTTGAAACACTTCTTGGGGATTTCATGTTGGTATTTTTGAAGTTTGGTTGTAAACAATCGAAGTTAGCCACAAAGTGTTCGATATAATGCCCCAATGAACTTGGTTTAATCGTATCGACGTTTTGAGTTCGTTATATTCGTGTTTGATTCGTATATTGAACGGATTGTTGGTAATTGTACTTATTCAAGGTTGTTCGAGCGACCGATATCTCAATTGGGACGTTGTTCGTGAAGGATAATTGTCACCGGTGTCGTGTAAGTTAATTCCTACTCGGTTAAAAGGATATTCATTCCTTCTTGTTGTTGATCATTCATAATTATAACTCATTCATCATTGTATTAATCATATTGAGACTTGTAATTGTCGAATAGTCACTTCATTAACGAGGAACGGCGGTTCCAATCATTTCATTGAAACTATCAATCACTTCATTATTACTTTCATCTCGGTGAGTCATTCTTGACCTTGTCGAATTATTATCCATTGATATTCATTGTGGTCATTCTCGCTCATATGACCCTTCTGGGTTCATATTGCATGGCCATGTGCGGATGTGTGGAATTTTTAGTCGGGCACGTGATGGCCATGTATTGGGAGTGATACATTGGACTGTGCACACGGTAAAGATTAACTCCGTGAGACTAATTAGGTACAAGGACGGGTGTGTCCGGTCATCAGTCTTGTACACTTGCACAGAACACTTCAGGCGTACTATGATACTCCTCTTCAGCGTAATTCATAACTAAGGATATTTCATAACTTCAGTTAAATCATGATTGTGTATTTTCAACCCTTGAGGATTGTTGTTCTGTGTAATTGACCCCGGCTGGGGATTTTGATTTTCAGGTCATGGCAAGGCAAAAGCACGGTAATAGCATGCTGACGTCGAGGAGTCCCAGTGATACTAGTAGGGGGCCCCGATCTTTTAGTTATTCATGTTGTTGTCCTTTAATTTCCGTTGCAGACTTTCATTTGGATACTCCATTTCATTCAGTGTTGTGTATTTTATCTTCATATAAAATATACTAGTATTCGGTATTGTCCTGGTGTGTCGTACTTAAACTCCTCATCAGAGTATTTGGTAATATAATGTGGTTCGGTACTACAATTATATTATTTAATTCATCATTTTCATTCGCCTGGTGGGTCCCAGTCGGGGATTCACGGCACTGTAATATCCGCCTAGTTCGGGGTGTTACAGAGTTGGTATTAGAGCGTGGTTTTGAATACTACCTTCCGAGTCATGTCTCATTTGAAATCATCGTCATCAGACTAGTATCATTGGACTTTCGCGTCACGTGTGACCTGTGCAAATGTCGAGCCAATCAGACCGAAAGAACTGTAAGATTTCTAACGCCATGGTATAATTTCTGGCAATAGTCATTCATTCATCATTCATCAATTAGCAATCCTCAAACATCATCATTCATTATGATTAGGACGATCATGTTAACTCATTAATCACTTAATTCATTTCACTACTCAGTTGATGATCAGGACGATCATGTTAACTCATTAATTACTCAATTCATTTCATTACTCAGTTGTCGATCTGGATGATCATATTATTAATCTTGTTAAATTGTTCAAGATAATCATTTCAAGAATTTCATCAGATAATCATGTCACTTCAGTAAATCATTCATGTAATCACTAAGTTAGAGCATGTATGCTCATTTTCATCATCTCATGACATAATCATAACGTGATATTCATGCGGGAAATATAATCATTATGCGACCTTCCTACTTCAGTATGGAGAGAGCTGTCAGGGGATGCACGGGGAGAGGCCGCGGTGCGGGCCGAAACCCGGGAAATAATCACTCGCTGTCGGGAAATCGTACCCAGGACTCGGCTCGATCAGAAGATATGCGGGTTGATCCACTCACTTTTATGCAGGTCATGATGACCCATATGCAATTGCTCAATCATCATTGCGCCACTCTGGCCGGATTAATCGAGAGAACTCTCCCGTATGAGCCTGCTGCTAAGGAAATTGCTGAACAACAACCTTCATCTGTCAGCAAGAAATCAACGAAGCGTAATCAATCCGAAGGCGGTCACTCAACCTTCAAGAAGCCTCGTGTGAGTCCTATCGTTTTTGAGCGACCTCCTACGGTGCATAATCGTGTGGGATCTCAGTCCCGAGCGGCCAGTTCGGCCATCACCTGTTTCAACTGTGGAGCGTCGGGTCATTACAGCACTAAGTGTCTGAAACCGTCTATCACGCGCCATAATTGTGGGAATTTTGGGCATAAGGCCCGTTTTTGCTGAAAGGACTCCAAGTCGGCTCCGGCGGCATCTCAGGCCCCGAAGCAATCAGCGATTCGTAATCGATCGCTCACAACGCTGTTTAAGACAATAGAAGCAAATAAAGTTGGAGCTCATATTTATCAGACGGGAGCGTCCGGTTCGGGGGCCGGCAAGTCCCGGATTCATGTGATGAAGAGGATCGACGATCCGGTGGCCCGAATGATCTCAGGTATACTCGTAATTTTATTTCAACCTGTGTGTACCTTTTGATACTGGTACACCACATTTCATTCATTTTCGAATCATGTTTGAATAGACTTATTTTGGGATAGTCCTATTGCTTGTGGACCTCATACCATCGGTCTACCTGACGATGGAAGAATTTTCGGAAATCATACCGAAGTAAGCTTAATGACCGCGATTGGTTGGTGGACCTAATCGTGGTGAATTTATCTAAGGACGATGTAATATTGGGTATTAGTTGGATGGATCGTCATGATACTATCCTTAGTGCTGTAAGCATTTGGTCACTATCATTCCGTCGTTGGTTGTCGAATGTGTGCTTCAGGGAGGTAATCCCCGTTGTTCCAGAAGAATTATTATTATGATGGAAGCAGAGAAATTCCTCAATCAAGTTGTTCAATCATTCATTGTATCATTTTCATCGATTGGCCGTTCTAAGGCAATCGAGTTGTTCAATCATTCATTGTATCATTTT
Source organism: Orobanche coerulescens (assembly GCA_033398695.1). NCBI lineage: Eukaryota > Viridiplantae > Streptophyta > Magnoliopsida > Lamiales > Orobanchaceae > Orobanche > Orobanche coerulescens. Next base: position 33,906,278 of record CM065818.1, read on the forward strand.
CATCGATTGGCCGTTCTAAGGCAATCAAGTTGTTCAATCATTCATTTTATCATTTTCATCGATTGGCGGTTCTAAGGCAATCGAGTTGTTCAATCATTCATTGTATCATTTTCATCGATTGACCGTTCTAGGGCAATCGAAATGTTCAATCATTCATGGTATCATTGTCATCGATTGACGATGTATTTCCAGACGAGTTACCTGGTTGCCTTCACATAGAGTTGTGGAATTCACGAGTGAGTTGGAGCCCGGTACGTCCCTGTTATCGAAGGCACCATACCGGATGGCCCCGACCGAAATGCAGGAGTTGAAGATTCAACTTGAGGAATTGTTCGAGAAAGGTTATCTCCGACCGAGTGCGTCCCCGTGGGGAGCACCAGTGCTGTTTGTCAAGAAGAAGGATGGTTCGTTACGTTTGTGTATTAATTATCAGGAGTCGAATAGGGTGACGATCAAGAATAAGTATCCCTTACCCCGTATTGATGATCTCTTAGATCAACTTCAGGGAGCTTCAGTATTTTCCAAGATCGACTTAAGATCTGGATATCATCGGTTGCGAATTCGAGAGTCGGGTATCGCAAGGACAGCGTTTCGTACACGCTATGGTCATTATGAGTTCGTAGTTATGCCGATCGGGCTAACTAATGCACCTGCGGTATTCATGGAGTTAATGAATCGGGTTTTCATCGACTTTTGGATCAGTTTGTTGTTGTCTTCGTCGATGACATTTTGATTTTATTCTCGTGATCGAGAGGAACACGAGGTACATCTTCATCAGGTTCTCGACGTGTTAATACGTGAGCAACTTTATGGAAAGTTTTCTAAATGTGAGTTCTGGATGTCCGAAGTGACTTTTCTCGGGCATGTAATTTCATCAGACAGAGTTCGTGTCGACCCTCAGAAGACGGAGGCTATCCGAGATTGGCAACTTCCGAAAAATGTTAAGGAAATCCAAAGTTTCCTTGGATTAGCTGGTTAATTATCCGACCCACGACCTGGAGCTAGCAGCCGTGGTTTTCGCGTTGGAAATTTGGCGTCGTTACCCTTATGGCGTCACCTGTCAGATCTTCACTGATCACAAGAGTTGAAGTATATATTTACTCAGAAGGAGTTAAATATGCGACAAGGACGGTGGTTGGAACTAATCAAAGATTACAATATCGAGATCCTTTACCACCCAGGCAAGGCGAACGTTGTCACCAATGCCTTGAGTCGTAAGTCCGTTCAGGAGCAGATGCTTGCTCGTTTAACAGTTCAGAAGGAACTTCAACAGGAATTTCTGAGAACCGAGATCGAGGTCTGGTTATGATTAGTGCATAATTGATCTAAAATTCATATACAAAATATTCATTTTTCCGGGCATAATTGTACTGATTTGTGATTAAAAATATATATTTTACAGATATGTCCAAACATGAGCTAAAAATGGTTATTTTACAGATTACTGACATGAAGCATAAAAAAGGACGGAAAACAAGATCAAATCCAACGACGGGAATTTTTCCAGGACAAACGACCATACAAAACGGCGCAAAATGGACCGTGTACTGTCGGCCGTTTCACATACGGCGCAAAAGAGGTCGTGTCTTGGGCCGTTTCACACACGGCCGGCATTTAGCGCCGTGTCCTCGCGCGTATTCCGGAAGAGACCGAGTCACCACAAAACGGCGCACAACACGGGGCAAACTGGGCCGTTTTTCATCGTCGTGTTTCAGCAGATGCCATGCAAAATTAGTCCACTTTTGACCAACTTGTGAAATCAACCACAAGATATTTTTTTGGTCAAAAATCTGAAAATTCAAAGACATGGGTGAAGTGTGAACAAAGAATTAAAAAAATAATATTACAATAGATATTTTGAATTAAATAATCAATTGTATTCTTGAAAATCACCTATAAAAGGACATGTTCATCCATTGCAAAAATCCCAATCAATACCAATTACCAATTCTCAAAATCATCTTCTTGCTAAGAAATACTCCTTTCTTTTAGCAATATATTTTCCTTAGAGCTTTCAATTTTAGTTTGTATTTTATTTTTGGTTTGAAGTTTTTCTTTCATTTAGTTTGTAATTGAAAAGTGCTTGATCAATAAGCACTTAGTATTTTACTTTCAATTTTTGTAAGCTTGTAACCTTTAAACAAGTTTGAAGTTATATTTTAAAGTTTGTTTCTTGCACTTTGATTCATCATATTCAAGTAAGTTTTATCTATTGTCATTAAGTTCTAGTAATTAAAAGTTTCTATATATATATATATTATATATATATCAATTATTTCTATTATAATTTTAGTATGTATAAACCGATGAGTAGCTAATCTTTCTTCCTAGGGGAAGGGGGATTTCTATTAGGTTATATATTGAGTATTTGATTGATTTAAACTATTTTTAGGACTAATTGGTTTAAATAGAGATTGATCATATCCTATTTTTACTAATGAAACCTTCTTGATTGATTGTTGAGTGAATTGGAAACATATCTTTTCAATCTATCAAATGTTAATCTTGTTATCAACATCTTAAGATTGCGAAAGTGGTTAAGACATCTTTGATTACGAAAGTACGGAGGTGAAAAGTTGATTACTCGATGAACGATCGTTTATCCTAAAAATAGTCAAGTTAGAGAAATGAAAGGACTAATTGGTTTAAATAGAGATTGATCATATCCTATTTCTACTAGTGAAACCTCCTTGATTGATTGTTAAGTGTATTGGAAACACATCTTTTCAATCTATCAAGTGTTAATCTTGTTATCAACATCTTAAAAAAGTGACAGCGATTAAGACATCTTTGATTACGAAAGTACGGAGGTGAAAAGTTGATTACTCGATAAACATTCATTTTTTCTTTTATATCCATATAAATCAATTCCTATACTCAATTAAAAACCTAATTTAATGAACCCGTAATCCCCTAGATTTTATAAAATCCAACTCATTTTAATTCTATTCATTTTCACTAGTTAAAAATAGTCTAGTATAAATAGTCTTAATATAAATAGTCTAGTATAAAAAATAGTGTAGTATAAAAATAGTCTTATATAAAGTAGTCTTATTAAAAATAGTTTAGTTTAAAATATAGTGCATTTTAATTTAGTTAATTTTTAAAAACCCAAAAATATCTTTTTTTAATATTTTAGTATTTATTTCTCGCAATTTGTAACAAAAAATTATACGAAGCCCTGTTGGACAATCCACGAGAGAAAAGACCTTGGTAGAACTTACCACAAACTACTTCTACCTCGTATATATTTGCGAGCGACTCAAGAACTCCTATTTTTAGGATAAGTTTTCTGGCCGATCAAATTTTGGCGCCGTTGCCGGGGATTGTTTTAGGCCAAATATAATTTTTCTGTCCGGTCAAGTGGCGGATAACAGTACTCGTGACTATTAAAGTCGGATTTTTCAGCTTTCCCAAACAAGCGATATTTGTAGATATTTTATCGTTTTCATTTTAATTTTTTTGTCATGGAAGAAACATTGTATAAAATTGAAAAAAGATTTCCCTTTCTAAGCAAAAATGCAATTTTAAAGATTTACAAGACAAGGCTTGAAAGGATGAGGTTGCTTATGAATAAAAGCATACCTTTTGACATAAGATTCATTGTCGAAGCCAAAGTAAGAATAGAAGGTGAATTCACAGAAACACCAACTAGATTCTTACCAGGGTTTGGAAAAAGTTCATATGCCAAGAAACGACGAGCAAAGATTCTAGCCGTTTGCTTTAAATGTGCTAGATGGAACTGTAATGCAAAATGTCGATCTTTAGGAATTCCATCTACAAACAGAGAAGATAAAATTCAGTTCATTAATGATGGTCTGAATAAGGAGAATTTAGATAATATCGAAATTTCTCTTGACACGCATCCTAGTGGACTTGTGTATTACGGAATTCAATGTTTGTGGAATAAATTTAAACCAGAATATGAACAACGTCTTGGGAATCTGACGTTAAAAGACCCTGTTTGCCAATTTGTAAGAAAATTGGATGGGAAGCTTCTCCCCGACTCATAGAAGGCGTTTAAGCCGTTTCTGAACGTAAAATCAGAGGAAGATGTGAGCCACAATCACAACTATTGTACATACGCGTAAGTATCTTTTATTTTTGTCGTGTGGTGAGATTTTCTGAATAAAAAATGTGATACGCGATAAAAGCTTTCATTATTCTATTGAGTAGTTGAAGCACAATCAAACGCAATCACAAACTTGTTAAACAATTTTTCCTCATCTTTTCTTCTATAAATAACCTTTGTGCTTGTTTCTTTTATTATCCCTCAAACTTGTACTTTTCTCTTTTTCTCTCTAAGTAAATTTCTTTTCAAAAATGGAGTCATCATCTTCCACAAAAAAATTTTACAGTGCATTTTTGGTGGATCTAGTTACGGAAAAGAGGCATGCTTCATCAAGCGGCCCACGACTTGGGTCGTACCTTAGGAGAAAAATGCATTCATGTAGTTTACGGAGGAGGAAGTCTAGGATTAATGGGACGAGCTGCTGCTTCTGCCTATATGGAAGGAGTAAGAGTGTTGGGAGTAATCCCAAAATCTCTGGCTGAAAGTAAAATCACCGGGTCAACTATTGGAGATGAGTTTAGATCTGTGAATATGCAAGATCGCATAACTCACATGATAAATAATTCTGGCGCCTTTATCGCCCTTCCTGGTTTTGGCACCCTTGAGGAATTTTTTCATGTGGTTACGAGCCACTAAATGTTCATCAAAACCAATAGAGTGCTTAATGTCAATGGTTTCTTTGATGGTTTCTGTCTTTCATCGACTACTCGCCGAAAAGGGCTTTATTTCCGAGCGTGCAAAACGAATCATAGTCGTTGCAACAACACGAGAAGAACTAATCAAAAACTCAATGAATTTGTTCCTCAACCAGATCCACTCTAGCTAAAATTGTGCAGGTAGAAGATTTTCTGATGAGAAAACGAAAAGTGGATTCATTCCTCTCCCTTTGATAACCCATGAACGGACCTCTTGTATTTTTACTTTACGTGTGTAATAATCGTGCTAAATGATGGCGGCTTAAGGAGTTTCTTCTTGATCTCTTGACGCGCATCTATTCGCGATTTATGTATTCTTGTAATTTTTATTTCGTGTTTTGCTTTTATAAAAACTTTGATGGCGGCGTAAAGGCGACTCTTCGGACTTTCTTGATGCGCATCTAAAAATTATGTTATACTTACAGTATATTTTATTTTCTTTTGTGTGTGCCTCGTATATTTATTCTCTTGCAGATTCTAAAAGGCGTTAGGCTCGGACATCAACTTTCTTAACAGGAGTATTCTCGCTTTCGCATTGATTTTTTTATTTTATTTTTAAACTGAGGACAGTTTTATTTTCAAGTTTGGGGGTGGTTTGTTTTAGTATGTTTTGGTGTGTTAGTATTTTGGTGTGTTTTTATTTGCCTAAATTTTTTTGTTTCAGTATATATATATATATATATATATATATTATTTTGATTTGTGAGATTTCTAGATCTGGCCATAACACCAATAAATTAGCTATATACAAACTTCTAAAATCGTTTTAACTTAAAAAAATTGTATATTCCAAAAAAATTTTGAGCCTTAATCTCTCTTTCCAAGCCTTGTAATTATCATATAAAATCGAGTCATTCGTTACCTTGAGAAAAGAAGAATCAATTGGTTGATGAAAAATAAAACTGAAATTTACTTAATTTGTGGAGTTTTTGATTTTTCATGCTTAACTAAAAATGATTTTACGCAAAAATTCTATTCCCTAAAAAAAAAAGGAGTCATTGGTGAAAAGAGCTACACGTTAGCAAATAACGGTGTGAAAGCTATCACCTAAAAAAATAAATGACGAAAAGGAGAAGTGTTGAGCAAGAATAAATGCTAATTTTGGAAGTCTTAAATTTTGCGAAAAATAAAGGACTAACCATTGTTCGTGCGTACGCTGCCGTCTCGAAAAATTGGTGAAAAGAGCTACACGTTAGCAAATAACGGTGTGAAAGCTATCACCTTTTTACGAAAGAAAAATAATGAGATAGAAATTGTGTTAGTGAAAAGAGCTACACGTTAGCAAATAACGGTGTGAAAGCTATCACTAAAAGGGATGTAGTTTATGAGCAGATTTGAATTAATTAGCAGCTGAATTTCAATACACTCAATTTTGTGAAAATCACAATATTTGATGACGCCGATGAAATTCTTCTTCATATTGAGTCGAAAAATAAACGAGTGATCGAGAGCAACCATTAAAGGGAGTCGTGTGAAGTCACGAGTGGGAAAGAAATAATCAACCTTTTGGGTGGAAAACCTTGTATTTTGGAATTACAAAAATAAAAACCGTGTTTTAACTTCAAAATCGTTAGTAGATTTATTTTGAATCTTTATTCATTTCTATCTACTGTATAAAGTTGGTTATTGTGTATTAATGGCATTTTGATCTCTTTTTATCTTTATATATAATTATTTTTCTTAAATTTGTGTGTATTATTTTTTTATTTTATTTTGTGTGTGATTAATAAAGAGTCTTGCTCGGGACTAGCAAGAATCTAAGTGTGGGGTATTTGATTAGTGCATAATTGATCTAAAATTCATATACAAAATATTCATTTTTCCGGGCATAATTGTACTGATTTGTGATTAAAAATATATATTTTACAGATATGTCCAAACATGAGCTAAAAATGGTTATTTCTGATTCGACATGAAGCATAAAAAGGACGGAAAACAAGATCAAATCCGGCAGGAATTTTTCCAGACAAACGACCATACAAAATGGCGCAAAATGGATCGTGTATCTTGTCTGCCGTTTCACATACGGCGCAAAAGAGGTCGTGTCTTGGGCGTTTCACACACGGCGGCATTTAGCGCCGTGTCCTCGCGCGTATTCGGAAGAGACCGAGTCACCACAAAACGGCGCACAACACGGGGCAACCGGGCCGTTTTCATCGTCGTGTTTAAAGCAGATGCCATGCAAAATTAGTCCACTTTTGACCAACTTGTGAAATCAACCACAAGATATTTTTGGTCAAAAATCTGAAAATTCAAAGACATGGGTGAAGTGTGAACAAAGAATTAAAAAAATAATATTACAATAGATATTTTGAATTAAATAATCAATTGTATTCTTGAAAATCACCTATAAAAGGACATGTTCATCCATTGCAAAAATCCCAATCAATACCAATTACCAATTCTCAAAATCATCTTCTTGCTAAGAAATACTCCTTTCTTTTAGCAATATATTTTCCTTAGAGCTTTCAATTTTAGTTTGTATTTTATTTTTGGTTTGAAGTTTTTCTTTCATTTAGTTTGTAATTGAAAAGTGCTTGATCAATAAGCACTTAGTATTTTACTTTCAATTTTTGTAAGCTTGTAACCTTTAAACAAGTTTGAAGTTATATTTTGAAGTTTGTTTCTTGCACTTTGATTCATCATATTCAAGTAAGTTTTATCTATTGTCATTAAGTTCTAGTAATTAAAAGTTTCTATATATATATTATATATATCAATTATTTCTATTATAATTTTAGTATGTATAAACCGATGAGTAGCTAATCTTTCTTCCTAGGGGAAGGGGGATTTCTATTAGGTTATATATTGAGTATTTGATTGATTTAAACTATTTTTAGGACTAATTGGTTTAAATAGAGATTGATCATATCCTATTTTTACTAATGAAACCTTCTTGATTGATTGTTGAGTGAATTGGAAACATATCTTTTCAATCTATCAAATGTTAATCTTGTTATCAACATCTTAAGATTGCGAAAGTGGTTAAGACATCTTTGATTACGAAAGTACGGAGGTGAAAAGTTGATTACTCGATGAACGATCGTTTATCCTAAAAATAGTCAAGTTAGAGAAATGAAAGGACTAATTGGTTTAAATAGAGATTGATCATATCCTATTTCTACTAGTGAAACCTCCTTGATTGATTGTTAAGTGTATTGGAAACACATCTTTTCAATCTATCAAGTGTTAATCTTGTTATCAACATCTTAAAAAAGTGACAGCGATTAAGACATCTTTGATTACGAAAGTACGGAGGTGAAAAGTTGATTACTCGATAAACATTCATTTTTTCTTTTATATCCATATAAATCAATTCCTATACTCAATTAAAAACCTAATTTAATGAACCCGTAATCCCCTAGATTTTATAAAATCCAACTCATTTTAATTCTATTCATTTTCACTAGTTAAAAATAGTCTAGTATAAATAGTCTTAATATAAATAGTCTAGTATAAAAAATAGTGTAGTATAAAAATAGTCTTATATAAAGTAGTCTTATTAAAAATAGTTTAGTTTAAAATATAGTGCATTTTAATTTAGTTAATTTTTAAAAACCCAAAAATATCTTTTTTTAATATTTTAGTATTTATTTCTCGCAATTTGTAACAAAAAATTATACGAAGCCCTGTTGGACAATCCTCGAGAGAAAAGACCTTGGTAGAACTTACCACAAACTACTTCTACCTCGTATATATTTGCGAGCGACTCAAGAACTCCTATTTTTAGGATAAGTTTTCTGTCCGATCAGGTTACAGCGAGTACAAGGGCAACTTTGTACGTTAGAAATTTCATCATCACTTGAGGAGGCGATTCCGGAGAATCAGGGTTCAGACCCAACATTGTTGCGCATCCGTGAGGATGTGGCTCAAGGGAAAGCCCCTGGATTCGTGGTCCACGAGGATGGACTTTTGAGATTTAAGAATCGGTTGTGCGTACCGGCGAATGACGAGTTGAAAAACTCGATTCTGAGAGAAGCTCATGCTACCCCTTATTCGGTTCATCCGGGGTCTAGCAAGATGTACAAGGACTTGAAACAAAATTACTGGTGGAGTAATATGAAGCGAGAAGTCGCGGAATTTGTTTCGAGATGCTTAACCTGTCAACAAGACAAGATTGAACATCAGTGACCGGCGGGAATGCTGAAACCGCTCCCTATTCCAGAATGGAAGTGGGAAGACATTTCTATGGATTTCATCACGAGTTTGCCGACGAGTCGTCGTGGCATGAATACGATCTGGGTGATTGTGGACCGCTTAACTAAATCAGCTCATTTCCTTGAGATCAAGGATATGTGGGGTCCCGAGAGACTTGCCCAGCTGTTCAACTAAGAAATAGTGAGACTGCACGGTACTCCTAAAAGTATCGTTTCCGATCGTGACGGACGGTTTGTGTCTCATTTTTGGAAATCAGTTCATCGTGCTATGGGAACCCAGCTTAATCTCAGTACCGCCTTTCATCCTCAGTCCGACGGACAATCAGAGAGGACTATTCAGACACTAGAGGACATGTTGAGGGCATGCATCCTCGAGTGGAAAGACGATTGGGAAGCCCAACTACCTTTGATCGAGTTCACGTATAATAATAGTTGGCATGCTTCGATTAAGATGGCACCTTACGAGGCCTTGTACGGTCGTCGTTGTCGATCTCCTTTGTGTTGGGATGACTTATCAGAATCAATCGACACCGAGCCCGATATGCTTATAGCCGCCCGTGAGAAGGTAGCTTTGATCAAGAGTCGTTTGTTGACTGCTCAGAGTCGAAAGAAATCTTATGCAGACAATCGTCGTCGACCACTAGAGTTCGAGACGGGTGACCACGTTTTGGTCAAGGTGTCCCCGAGTCGAGGTATTTTCCGTTTCGGAAAATGGGGGAAGTTGAGTCCGAGATTTATTGGACCATTTGAGATTTTGGAATGAGTAGGCGAGCTAGCTTATCGTTTGGCTTTACCCCCGACGTTGAGCTGAATTCATAATGTCTTTCACGTCTCTCAGTTGTGGAAGTATGTTGCCGACCCGAGTCACATACCTCAGTTCGACGAAATCGAGATCGCGGATGATCATTCGTATGAGGAGCATCCTATACGAGTTTTAGAGCGGTGAATCAAATAGTTGAGGAACAAGACGATTCCTTTGGTCAAGATTCAGTGGGCTAGGTACGGAGTCGAAGAGGCTACTTGGGAAACCAAGGAGAATATGCGGGAGAATTATCCCGAGTTGTTTGACCCTTAGTTTCGGGGATGAAACTCTTTTTAAGGGGGGGAGTATGTAATACCCGGTTGTAATTCATTCATTTTTATTCAATATTAATCAGTCAGTAATCATCATTTAGTAAACTTCACTCATTATTAATCACTCTTCATTCATGATTCATTCATTTCGTTCAGTGTTGGCATGTTGTAATCGTATATCAATTACCGATCGTCATTTCATCTCCGTTTCTAGATCGAGACGGGAGTATTATCATTTTCATCGTGATTAGTAGTCTTGTACTGGGAGTATCATCTTTGGCATGTGTTGGACTTGTTCACTTTCACATTCGTATGATATGTCTGATCATTCATCAGTCGTAGCGAGGAATTGGAGTTATCGGATTTTTCACCTTGTCCAGCATTGAGTTACAGCCATAAGGATTGTAGGTTACGGCCGTAACAAGTGTTCGTTGATTTCAGGCCATTTTGGATGAACAGGACTTACGGCCGTAAGGTTTAGGAATACGGCCGTAAGTTGAGCAGGTACGGCCGTAAGACTTGGCCGGTTACGGCCGTACGTGTCCAGCAGGCTGCCCAGGCATTTTTGGCCGAAGGCGAGTTACGGCCGTAAGAAGGGTAGGATACGGCCGTAAGTGGTATTCGTATATTTCAGGTTTTGTCGGTCGGGAGGGACTTACAGCCGTAAGGGTTGCGGCATACGGCCGTAAGACGAGGAAGGTACGGCCGTAAGGCTTGGCCGGGTACGGCCGTACGCTACAGGCAGGGTGTCTGGTCATTTTCTAGGAAGGGGGCTTACGCCCATAAGTTTGGCCGGATACGGCCGTATCATTTGAGTTACGCCCGTAAGGTGTGCGGGTACGGCCGTAAGAATGTCGGCAGATGTTTTAGACGAGGGCGAGTTACGCCCGTAAGTCAGGAGCAGATACTGCCGTAAGGCTGTCGGCAGGTATTTGGACGAAGCCGAGTTACGGCCGTACGAGTTGGCCGGTTACGGCCGTAAGGCCGTTGACCTGGAATGTTACGGCCGTAAGAGGGCCGAGTTACGGCCATAACTTCCCACAGTATATAAGGAGTTGGCCGGGACTTTTTTCCTCATTTCTTCATTTCTCCAACTTTTATCCGAGAGAGAGAGGGTTGAGGGAGAGATTTTCCATCACCTATCACTTGAGTGTTAGATTTTCATCATCTTCATTCGTTTGGGAAGCTTGGATACTCGATTTAACTCGTGTTCATCGGATCGAAGTGGTTGAATCTTCAAGAGGTAATTTCTTCAACATCTTGGATTTCGATTTTGTATTGGAATATGATGTTTTGGACGTTATAATCAAGTTATATGGAGGGATATGCATATGATTATGAGTTTGTATAAAGATTCATGGGATTATTGAGGGATTATTCAAGAACACTTTGAATATCTAATTGGTGTTGGGGGGTTTTGATTAATTGTCGTTATAATCACGTATTTGGATATTCATTAAGGATTATTGATCGTATTAAGGATGTTTTGTTGGTTTGAAACACTTCTTGGGGATTTGATGTTGGTATTTTTGAAGTTTGGTTATAAACAATCGAAGTTAGCCACAAAGTGTTCGATATAGTGCCCCAATGAACTTAGTTTAATCGTATCGATGTTTTGAGTTCGTTATATTCGTGTTTGATTCGTATATTGAACGGATTGTTGGTAATTGTACTTATTCAAGGTTGTTCGAGCGACCGATATCTCAATTGGGACGTTGTTCGTGAAGGATAATTGTCACCGGTGTCGTGTAAGTTAATTCTTACTCGGTTAAAAGGATATTCATTCCTTTTTGTTGTTGATCATTCATAATTATAACTCATTCATCATTGTATTAATCATATTGAGACTTGTAATTGTCGAATAGTCACTTCAATAACGAGGAACGGCGGTTCCAATCATTTCATTGAAACTATCAATCACTTCATTATTACTTTCATCTCGGTGAGTCATTCTTGACCTTGTCGAATTATTATCCATTGATATTCATTGTGGTCATTCTCGCTCATATGACCCTTATGGGTTCATATTGCGTGGCCGGGTGCGGATGTGTGGAATTTTTAGTCGGGCACGTGATGGCCATGTATTGGGAGTGATACATTGGACTGTGCACACGACAAAGATTAACTCCGTGAGACTAATTAGGTACAAGGACGGGTGTGTTCGGTCATCCGTCTTGTACACTTGCACAGAACACTACGGGCGTACTATGATACTCCTCTTCAGCGTAATTCATAACTAAGGATATTTCATAACTTCAGTTAAATCATGATTGTGTATTTTCAACCCTTGAGGATTGTTGTTACGTAATCGACCCTACTGGGATTTTGATTTTCAGGTCATGGCAAGGCAAAAGCACGGGAATAGCATGCTGACGCCGAGGAGTCCCAGTGGTACTAGTAGGGGCCCCGATCTTTCAGTTATTCATGTTGTTGTCCTTTAATTTCCGCTACAGACTTTCATTTGAATACTCCGTTTCATTCAGTGTTGTGTATTTTATCTTCATATAAAATATACTAGTATTCGGTATTGTCCTGGTGTGTCGTACTTAAACTCCTCATCGGAGTATTTGGTAATATAATGTGGTTCGGTACTACAATTATATTATTTAATTCATCATTTTCATTTGCCTGGTGGGTCCCAGTCAGGGATTCACGGCACTGTAATATCCGCCTAGTTCGGGGTGTTACAAAATTAGATAAAGTAGGGGTAGCCGACCTCGCAACGGAACTGAGGGAAACGGCTATGCCACATCCTCTCCCGCACCCACGGCCACGTCCACATCCTCGTCCCCTGTCAGCAGACATTCTGAATGATACATACAGTACATAAGTACAATTCAAATCGCACGTCATCGAGGTGACCGATTCCCAAGAATTCCAAATCAAAAGTGAAGCGATTGAGGAAATACAAGAAGAGTAAAAGCACTTACAAGTACCGGTTGCACTGTGATGATGGCAATGTAGTGATACTGTATAAAAACGATGACTCAATCGACCCAAAAGACCGACATCCCAGATATCCATAAACCTAATCTCTGATACCATATTCTATAACACCCCCCAAGTTATTCAGGGTATATTACAGCATCGTGAGCCCCTCTACGGGACCCACAAGGCTATACATACACGGAACCATGAATTTCGACCGATAAGGTCTAAACATAATCTGGTGGAAGACAAAAAAATTGACAACAAAGGTAATAATCAATTCGACAGAATACAATACATTGGGAATTAAAACCAGAGCAACACAAGCCAAAACATCAAGAACATCTGCAGCACTACTCGAGTGTTCATAACCATTCTAAGTACAACATTACTGAATGGCTGAAATACAAACAGACAGAGACAAGACACAGCATCACTCTTGCTCATCATTCGTGCCGACCCGGTACATTCCTATCCGCTCTCCTGGATCCTGAAGTACATGAAAGGTAATTCCCCCAAAAGGGGTTAGGCATCGAATAGCTAGTACAAGTACACAAGTATGGAATACAATACTTCTTGCACGATAAAGTAAGAATATACTCATATCATCAATCATCGAGATATTCAATCCCATATCATTCTCATATTACCAACCTTAAGATTAGTATTATGGAATAATTAAATCTCATACCATACCTCATGATTAACCGTGGATTTGCACTATTAGCTATGATCCCTCAGAGGACTCGAAGTCCCATCCTGGATTGGTTAACCCAAAAATGCTCAATGGATCACACCATAAGCAACGACCGCTCAGAGGACTCGAGGTCCCATCCCGGAGTGAAAATATAATTATACCAACACGATGTTCAATGGATTGTACTAAAAGCAACGACCCCTCAGAGGACTCGAAGTCCCATCCCGTAGTGAACACGTGGTTACACACATAAGATTGTTCAATGGATCGCACTATAAGCAACGACCCCTCAGAGAACTCGAGGTCCCATCTCAGAGTGAACATCTTATCAAATACATCACAAACACTTTACTTTCAACGTCAAGAATTACAATCATAAACATATAGTTGCTTTTGAGATATCGAGAATAGGAAGAAAAGGTATTCAAGGTCGGTAGGTCCAAGAACGCACTTCCGGACCTAAACGATTCGTAAGGAATACGATAATCAATAATCAATACTCCACTCACACGAAGATACTCCTAAAACCCTGTGTATGATTAACAATTCTCCAAGGATATACATATAGAGGTTGGAAATCGTCCAAACCCTCTCAAATCTAAGTAATATACAAAAATGTTCATAAATCGCAAGGCGAACGTGGGTACGGAGTAGATACTTCATAATATCAAGGATTCCATGCTTCAGAATGAATTAAATGGATGAATCTTAGAAAAAACCCAAAAATTTCCCCATACTAAAGTTCTAAGGAATTTAACTCGATTCAGAGAGAAAAAACGGATTAGCTGTTGTATAATATTTGTTATCTAATTAAAGATGATGATATATGATGAAAGGTTGCCCCAAATCGCCTCAAGATCGCCTCTCTCGTGTTCTCTCGTCGGAAGTGTAGGAAAATGAGAAGAAAATGACGAAAAACATGGTTGTCCAATATATTGGACTTAATTAGCGTGCGCTAGGCCAATGATTAGCGCATGCTAACGAGCCTAGAAAGAAAATGGACCTTCTGCATCTGTCCCGTTAGTGTGCGCTAATTAGAGAATTAGTGTGCATTAGTAAGACAGTCCAGCAAAGGATAGAACGTTTTGCCCTTAGCAGTTAGTGTGCGGTAATAATACATTAGCGGGCGCTAACGTGGCATTACAGAAACTCTGAAACCTACTGCCCAACTCAATAGCATGTGCTACTGTCAATGCTAGCGTGCGCTACTCAATACAAATAGCGTGCATTAGATCATCGCCTAGCGTGCGCTAACTGCTCGACTAGAGCACAGAAACGAATCTACTGCCTCTGCAGTACCCGAATCATCAGCGTGCGCTACTGGCGAAGCTAGCGCATGATACTCAGCACAATTAGCATGTGTTAGCTCATCGCCTAACGTGCGCTAACTGATCCTCTCAACGATACAACTACGAAGTCCGATCAACATGAACATGCTCCGAAAGATACGAAACTCTAAAATCAACAACATCTCAATAAGCGCTTACAAATAGCGACAAAAGTGAAAGAACACCAAAGCTAAAAAGTTATAAAAAGTACGGGTATTATGATAAGCACTATCGTTCCACTCGAAGACGATACTATACAAACTACGAAACAACTCCTCACGATACAGTACAACCCGGTAATATGAACCGAACTCATTCTACGAGAATAACAACATATCGAATACATGAAAAGTGTTGGTGCTCAAGCAGTGCATCGGTCACAACTAGCACTTTAGTCGATAACATCACATTATGCATGCATTTCATCTAAACTCCATTATATAAATAGCAATTTCAGAAATAAAAGTCATCTTGCAATTAGAGAATCCTCCATCACCATTATTTTCATAAGGATGAAACCATGAGTTCCACACCGGAACTCAATGGCTATTACATTGTTGGACTTCGGTCCAGCATCCTGCCTGTATGGGCTTAAAAATGCGCGAGGAGCGGCTTGCTATTCGACTTGTGAGATTTGCACTAGAAAGTGGTTAAATGAATTGATTTGGACTACTCATACCAACAAGATGCATCTTCTTTTTCTGGTATCCATCTCATAGAAACTCCTGTTAAGCGTGCTTGGCCTGGAGTAGTTATGGGATGGGTGACCCCTGGGAAGTTTCTCAGGTGCACGTGAGTGAGGACAAAGCACGCTAGAAAAACTTGTATTGGTACAGTGAGGATAGTCTTTATCATTCTTGCGACCAACAATTGGTATCGGAGCAGGTCACGGGTGCGGATTCCCTCGAAGTATCCTACAGTGGAGGCTGCCAGAGTGTTGGAACTGAGAGGCGGGCATGCAGCAAATGTTGCCAGTTGTCTGAACTAAGATGTTGGCGATGTGGAGGTTGTCAGGTGCTGGAGGGCTCTGTGATCAAATTTAGTATGCTGGAACTGAGATACTGCGCAGCAGAAGTAAACGGAGCTGGAACGGATGCTATTGTCAAGTGTTGGAGAACTGTGTGAATGAATCCAGCTGCTAGAAGGCTGTGTGATCAAATCTAGTTCGAGGAGGTTTTCAGACTATGGGGCTGAGAAGCTGGCAGGTACTGGGAGGGGGATTGTTGGGCTTCGGTCCAGCATCCTGCCTGCATGGGCTTAAAAATGCGCGAGGCGCGGCTTGCGATTCGACCTGTGAGATCTGCACTAGAAAGTGGTTAAATGAATTGATTTGGACTACTCATACCAACAAGATACATCTTCTTTTTCTGGTATCCATCTCATAGAAACTCCTGTTTGTAACACCCCCAATCCACTCAGGGATATTACACGCCGTAGACCCTCTCCTCGAGGATCTACCAGGCTGGTAACAACATTTAACATCTCGACTATGCCTTCAAGGCTACAAAGACTCAGTAGACCGATTTGGTCTTTCCACAAATACATACAACTCAAATACAACTCATGCCCACGCAGGGGACAAAATACAACTACACCCATACAACGGGAACAATACAGCAGCGGAAAATAAAATACAACTGAACCAACACACGATGTACGGTTCCTCATGTGATTAGTATCGATCATCTTTCATCATCCTTCGTGCCGACCCTGTGTTATGCTCCAAAACCTGAATGCAAAAACAGACATCCACCCCCCGAATACTCGGGGGTTAGCAAAACTCCACTGTTTTGCTAGTGCAAATACAAAGTGCAAATACGAGCCATACAATTCACATTCCACGAATAACAATAACCGAGGATCCTCAAAGATCCAAACGAAACGTAAAGTACTTCCCGAGGCAAGGGTTTGAGAAAACATTTCAAAAACGAAATATCATAAATCAATGGAAGTAATTTATAAAACAGTTTAGAATGCCATCGAGAGTTTTAATAGAAACAATTTAGGATTATCAAATCCTAATCTTTCCAAAATCAACAGGTGGTCACAAATTTCAAAGGTTTTGTTTTCGCAATTAGAAAACCAACAAAGAATACACAAGGTTAAAACCCATGTCACGTGTCTTCATGGACATAACATCAATACAATATAATCACCCAAGATACGTAAACCTTGGTCACCAAAAATACAACATCAACTCGTGAGTCCGTGGCTATACCATCGATTCCCTTCGTGGCCCCGTCGGACCCTCCCAAGGTGAGTAGAATGCGTTTTGAAATCATATACACCAATTCGTGAAGTTTTACTCGTGAATCCGTGGCTATACCATTGGAATTCCCTCCGTGGCCCCGTCGAACCCTCCCGAGGTGAGCAAATACATTCACCAAACAAACAACCGCACTCGTGAATCCGTGGCTATACCATTGGAATTCCTCCGTGATCCCGTCGGACCCTCCCGAGGTGAGCGAAATACATTCACACAATTAACATGTCACAACAAGGATATTCATACAATCCACCAAAGGCAACAAACACAAAGCACGACATCATCACAAATCACAATGCACCAAAAATGAGATAATATATGCACACACGCGTTATCAAGCGCAACATCAACACCAAACATATCCATAGGATTCACATAGTCACTTACAACCCACACAATTTACAAAACACACGCGTTTTGAAAGTGAGCCTTTAACGAGGCTAGTCGAATCTTTTGAAAAACCCATTTCAAACAAACACACACACATACCAAGACGATCACCAATCATCATATCCACAAAACAAGAAATGTATGGACAAGGTACTTGCCTCGAATAATTAGACGATGACACGAACGGAGCGGAAGAGTTGAACACGACCGCAAGGAACCGGCGGAAATGAACCTAACGATTCGAATAGCACAATCACAACCACTTCTAAACGATTACGGAAAAGGAATACACCCGGAAACCCGCCTACGATTCATGTATATTCGCACAAAAATAACAACGAGGGCGGACCACAACCAAACCCTCTCGATTCCGTAAAACTATGAAAATATACCATGAATCCGTAGGAAAACTAATGATATCAACAAGATTAATCATATTCATCAAGAATCCATCAACAAAACGGAAAGAATCGGACAAAACCCCAAAATCCCCAATTATCCAAAAAGGTAGGGTTTCAAGAGATATTACCTTGAGTGATTCAAGTGTTTAGATTCGTAGAACACGCGTTGGATTGATTATCCGAGCCTCACAACCGAAAAGAAATGATGAAAATCGACCCCCGGATGAAGAACTCTCCCTCTCTATACCCTCTCTCTCGCTACTCTCGCGATGCAGATGAAAAAAAAGAAGAAATGAGCTGTGCACGCTCAAAACGACACATTTATAGTGTAACACAGCAGGACCTATCGGCCGATAGGCTGGCCGATAGGCCCAGCCGATACCCTATACAAAATGCCGGCAGTAGAGTCTATCGGCCCGCCCTATCGGCCGAAAGGCTCCTGGACGGTGCCCGACAGCTGACAGTCTTCCACTAAAACGACCATAACTCTCTCGTCCGGACTCCGATTGACTCACCGTTTGAACCATTGGAAAGCTAACTCGATGTTCTATAATATTGCAAAGATTTATAATTTTTGGAGTTATCAAAAATTAATGATGATCTAACAAAGACGAACTCATACTTAGAAAAGTCGTTTAGTAATCCTGAATTCAACAAAACGACACCGTAGCCCGAACCTGAATACGAACCAAGATACGGTTACGAAGTACTCACAAAGACGAATCTAAGAGCTAGTAGAACACACAATTCCGACCACCCGAAGGCTCGAGATTCGACAACGGAAGGTAATTACCCCAAACTTTGGGAAATTACGAAAATGGCCCAAATGCCCGAAAATCACCATACGTGATCGAATAACCAAACCGAAGTTCACAACACGTCTAACAAAGTTAAACGGACTTGCGGAAACTTGAAACAGTTTCGGTCGAGATTCGCAAGAATCGAACTCAAGTGCGGAAAAGTCGCTAAAAAGCACAGAACTCAACGAAACGACACCGAAACGAACTCGGATGTCAAAAAGTGTAGAATTAATCATTCTCAGAATGACGAAACGGTCATGAGCGAGTCGTCAAAACAGACTTCCGCCGAAAAAACAAATACCCGGAACGCGAAAATTGCGGATATTACATTCTACCCTCCTAAAAGAAGTTTCGTCCCGAAACTTAAAACAAGTAGGAGAAGAAATATTCCGCCAGAAAACTCAACGAGATACACAAGAATGCGTAACTAACGCCCAACGGCGAAATGTTACAAACAACGCAAAGGAGTATACGGCGTGAAAACACGCTCCACGGCGACCAACACAACGTCGCCGTTAGGATATAATAAAAACCAACAAGTGACAACGTCATCAAACGGATAATATAGCCAAGTCAATTATCCGACAATCACAAAACACAACGAACGAAAATCAATATGATTGACCAACCCAACGGTACATCAATCAAAACGCGAGTCAACCGCTGAACAAACACGAAATCCCACCGCCTAAGGGCTGGAAGATCGAAAACGAAACTAATTTCCCGAACTGAAGGGAATTACGAAGGAGCCTGAACGTTCGCCAATCACGGAACGAGGTCAATATAAACCGAACAATCAAACGATCAAACCACAACGATCGAGACAACAAAGATCGAAGAATCATGTTCGAATCACAAAGAACAATAAAGTTCAAACAACAACTCCCAGGATGATCTGGTGAGAACTACAAGACATGCATTGCCGAAGATCCACAGGAAAGGGAATAGCGATTGAAAAGTCGCAACGACAACGAGTTATTCCGAAATAACACCACACTCGTTCGATCAACAAAAGCAAGGAGCATGACAAGCTCAGAAATGTCAACGAACATAAACGAGTCGACAGAGTCGAAAATGTAAAAGTTCAAGATCCAGTCCACTTCGAATAAAAGAACTAGTAGAACCAAAAGATGTTACTTCCGAACAAGGTTCACAAGAATCGAACCGAATTCGGAAAGTGACAAATGATAACAGATTGACCCAAAACAAGATCACACTGCTCGAACGACGAAATCAAATACGTAACAAGTTGAAAGTATCAACAAACACGAGCGAGTCGATAGACTCGAGAAAGAGAAAATGCAGAGTCTAAAAACAACACGGGTACTACATTCGACCTCTTATAAAAGAAGGTCGCCCGAAACTCACAACAAATAAATCAAGGTGACGACACAACAAGCAACCGACGTAAACATCCTTCAAAGGCCTCTCAAAGCCGATTCCGATGATCTGTGGCCAAGCGCGAACTCCGAAAGTCTCGTGAGCCAATTCACAAAACTGAATTCGTGTCCTCGAGTCCACACTTGAAATGTGTTACCGACGAGAAGGACAATTTACACGTGCATGCCCCGCACATCTCGATTGAAACGCCTCGGCTCGGCATACCGAAAATACAAATGCTAGATACAATGGGGCATAACGTCCGCAAAACAACATAGCGGAGATGCCAACTCAGCACAACAAGGAATCATAATACATATCATATACAACGATTATCATCGTAAAATAATACACACAAACACTTCAAGAACGACGGTATCGTTCGCGACCTCAACGGCCCGAACGATAACCAAAGACATAATTACAACCATCATGAAACAATCATACATGTACACAAATGTACAACTCAAGCTTTAACAACCCACACTCGTGCGACAACACGCAAATCACCACGAGGTGATAACAAGAAACACCGATTCACACCTCTCACAGAGGGCTAGTACAACAAATGCGTGGCAACGACTGACGTTCATGCCACCAATTCGATCACACCGGGGTTAACACCGTAACGAAAGTTCGAAAACCATACACGCATTTCCGGTCCGCAAACAGAATGATAGGTTTTAAAACGAAAACCACCTTTGAAGACAGTTTGGAAACACGGTTGATCTTGAGTATCATTTTACAAAAAGTAGTACAAACACCATTATCGAGACTTTGAAAATCATCTAGCGTTTGAACAAAAATGAGGACACCTTTCCTTTAGTGAAAAACTTTCAAAAATATTCGACCCTCGGGTCTAAGCAAATCGCATTTGAAAATATCTCAAAATATTTTTGGTCCTCAACCGAAAATTTTTGAAATGAATTGCGGCATTAGAAAACGCCTTGAAAACACCGCAAGAAATTAATTCGCTTTAAAAGTACGTCTCGAATTTTAATTTTCTAAGATACTCAAGGTTTTCAAAATAATTCAATGGGCTAGAATGCCCAAAAATTTCGTAATTACAAGGAACAATATAGCGCCGTGGGTCCCGCACCGAACCCACCATGCTAAAACCAATTACAAAATGCCCAAAAAGGCCGATGACGTAATATTTCAAAATTCACGAAGCCATTTAGAAAATAATAAATACCGTCATAAGAATTTCCAAAACGATCAAGGCCGTAATGCCAAAAACTCGGTTAAGGAATTGGTTTTCAAAATAAAACTTCGGTCGGTAAAATACCGAAAGCCATTACAAAAGAACTCACGCAATGGATAAAAGAAATAAAGTCAAACATGCACAAGACAAAGAACACGCTCCTCATATGAACGAAAAATGGGAGTCAAATAATCACATATCACGAAATCAAAATCCATAAGAGGATTCCGTCAATTAACTCATAATAATAAAATAGCTCGTGTCACACGAGGCACAACACAAAGAAGGGAGACTTACATACACAGGTCGCACGAAGATGATGATCGCCCCACGATACTAATCACGACCAACAAACTCAAACGACGCGTCGCGACACGACTCAGTCAGATAAAATCCGACGAAGCAAGACTCAAACAACACGACTTGACCCGACAGCCTAGGTTTCCTCAACCTAAGCTCTGATACCATTTATGTAACACCCCCAATCCACTCAGGGATATTACACGCCGTAGACCCTCTCCTCGAGGATCTACCAGGCTGGTAACAACATTTAACATCTCGACTATGCCTTCAAGGCTACAAAGACTCAGTAGACCGATTTGGTCTTTCCACAAATACATACAACTCAAATACAACTCATGCCCACGCAGGGGACAAAATACAACTACACCCATACAACGGGAACAATACAGCAGCGGAAAATAAAATACAACTGAACCAACACACGATGTACGGTTCCTCATGTGATTAGTATCGATCATCTTTCATCATCCTTCGTGCCGACCCTGTGTTATGCTCCAAAACCTAAATGCAAAAACAGACATCCACCCCCCGAATACTCGGGGGTTAGCAAAACTCCACTGTTTTGCTAGTGCAAATACAAAGTGCAAATACGAGCCATACAATTCACATTCCACGAATAACAATAACCGAGGATCCTCAAAGATCCAAACGAAACGTAAAGTACTTCCCGAGGCAAGGGTTTGAGAAAACATTTCAAAAACGAAATATCATAAATCAATGGAAGTAATTTATAAAACAGTTTAGAATGCCATCGAGAGTTTTAATAGAAACAATTTAGGATTATCAAATCCTAATCTTTCCAAAATCAACAGGGTCACAGCCCAAAGGTTTTGTTTTCGCAATTAGAAAACCAACAGCAATACACAAGGTTAAAACCCAATGTCACGTGTCTTCGGCGGACATAACATCAATACAATATAATCACCCAAGATACGTAAACCTTGGTCACCAAAAATACAACATCAACTCGTGAGTCCAGGGCTATACCATTGGATTCCCTTCGTGGCCCCGTCGGACCCTCCCAAGGTGAGTAGAATGCGTTTTCGAAATCATATACACCAATTCGTGAAGTTTTACTCGTGAATCCAGGGCTATACCATTGGAATTCCCTCCGTGGCCCCGTCGAACCCTCCCGAGGTGAGCAAATACATTCACCAAACAAACAACCGCACTCGTGAATCCAGGGCTATACCATTGGAATTCCCTCCGTGATCCCGTCGGACCCTCCCGAGGTGAGCGAAATACATTCACACAATTAACATGTCACAACAAGGATATTCATACAATCCACCAAAGGCAACAAACACAAAGCACGACATCATCGTCAAATCACAATGCACCAAAAATGAGATAATATATGCACACACGCGTTATCAAGCGCAACATCAACACCAAACATATCCATAGGATTCACATAGTCACTTACAACCCACACAATTTACAAAACACACGCGTTTTGAAAGTGAGCCTTTAACGAGGCTAGTCGAATCTTTTGAAAAACCCATTTCAAACAAACACACACACATACCAAGACGATCACCAATCATCATATCCACAAAACAAGAAATGTATGGACAAGGTACTTGCCTCGAATAATTAGACGATGACACGAACGGAACGGAAGAGTTGAACACGACCGCAAGGAACCGGCGGAAATGAACCTAACGATTCGAATAGCACAATCACAACCACTTCTAAACGATTACGGAAAAGGAATACACCCGGAAACCCGCCTACGATTCATGTATATTCGCACAAAAATAACAACGAGGGCGGACCACAACCAAACCCTCTCGATTCCGTAAAACTATGAAAATATACCATGAATCCGTAGGAAAACTAATGATATCAACAAGATTAATCATATTCATCAAGAATCCATCAACAAAACGGAAAGAATCGGACAAAACCCCAAAATCCCCAATTATCCAAAAAGGTAGGGTTTCAAGAGATATTACCTTGAGTGATTCAAGTGTTTAGATTCGTAGAACACGCGTTGGATTGATTATCCGAGCCTCACAACCGAAAAGAAATGATGAAAATCGACCCCCGGATGAAGAACTCTCCCTCTCTATACCCTCTCTCGCTACTCGCGATGCGATGAAAAAAGAAGAAATGAGCTGTGCACGCTCAAAACGACACATTTATAGTGTAACACAGCAGGACCTATCGGCCGATAGGCTGGCCGATAGGCCCAGCCGATACCCTATACAAAATGCCGGCAGTAGAGTCTATCGGCCCGCCATATCGGCCGAAAGGCTCCTGGACGGTGCCCGACAGCTGACAGTCTTCCACTAAAACGACCATAACTCTCTCGTCCGGACTCCGATTGACTCACCGTTTGAACCATTGGAAAGCTAACTCGATGTTCTATAATATTGCAAAGATTTATAATTTTTGGAGTTATCAAAAATTAATGATGATCTAACAAAGACGAACTCATACTTAGAAAAGTCGTTTAGTAATCCTGAATTCAACAAAACGACACCGAAGCCCGAACCTGAATACGAACCGAAGATACGGTTACGAAGTACTCACAAAGACGAATCTAAGAGCTAGTAGAACACACAATTCCGACCACCCGAAGGCTCGAGATTCGACAACGGAAGGTAATTACCCCAAACTTTGGGAAATTACGAAAATGGCCCAAATGCCCGAAAATCACCATACGTGATCGAATAACCAAACCGAAGTTCACAACACGTCTAACAAAGTTAAACGGACTTGCGGGAAACTCAAACAATAGCTGGTCGAGATTCGCAAGAATCGAACTCAAGTGCGGAAAAGTCGCTAAAAAGCACAGAACTCAACGAAACGACACCGAAACGAACTCGGATGTCAAAAAGTGTAGAATTAATCATTCTCAGAATGACGAAACGGTCATGAGCGAGTCGTCAAAACAGACTTCCGCCGAAAAAAAGAAATTACCGGAAATCGAAAATTGCGGATATTACACTGTTAAGCGTGCTTGGCCTGAAGTAGTTATGGGATGGGTG
The DNA here is from genome assembly GCA_033398695.1 of Orobanche coerulescens. Classification (NCBI taxonomy): domain Eukaryota; kingdom Viridiplantae; phylum Streptophyta; class Magnoliopsida; order Lamiales; family Orobanchaceae; genus Orobanche; species Orobanche coerulescens. The sequence continues at coordinate 33,930,969 of CM065818.1, forward strand.
ACCCCTTGGAAAGTTTCCCAGGTGCGCGTAAGTGAGGACAAAGCGCGCTAGAAAAGACTCATGTTGGTACAGTGAGGAAAGTCTTCATCATTCTTGGGACCAACATACATTCTTTCCAAAAAACAACTTCAAACCATTTTACAAATATTGCGCGAAGGCTCGATAATCGCTTTATCAAAATACATGGCCACTTTCCATTTGAAGCATATTCTCACAAGTACGACAAGAGAATCAATTAGCGAATACGCAACTTTCACCAAATACCATTTATAAAATAATAGATGAAGCAATTTAAAACACCTTACATAACTTCCAAATTTATTTTTGAAAAAGCAGTGGAATCGGTTTTAAAATATAAATGCAGCGATAAATATTTAATTCATCCAGGATATTGAGATTCCTTGCCAACCATGGCATAGATAGTATCATTCTAATTCATGCTTGAAAATCACATTTGAGAAGAAAAAGTAAAGCATCATGTTCACTCGATATTTTCTCCCAAGGTGAAACATTGTTATTAAGTCTAAAAGGTTCTCTTGTTGCAAAACATGCTTGAACAAAACCCAATAGGTTGGAATTAGTTATATCAATCATTATAAACTTGCAAAAAGACTAGTGACCATACTACTTATCAAAATACTCAAGGACATTCAAAAATTTATTTTCCAAATACCGTCTTAAGAACCCATTTGATAATACACGACCAGATTGTATGTTAAGCTACCGCTTGCACGTACTGATGAAACATTTTAGGAAATCATTTTTTCCCATTATTATACTCAAGTTCATAAAATACCAGAAAACCATTTTAAAATACGCACGCAACGGATATCATTAACAGTGAAAATATGTTTATAATGGAGAACAACAGTTAGCCGAAGTTTTTGATTCCCAAACACATATCTATCTGAAATTTTAGAATCACCAGTTCAACAAACATACTTTTCATCGATACCAGATTCAATAAAGATCAGTGTCATCAGACTAAGTTCTCAACAGGTCTTACTATCGGTAAGCCCCTTTTTAGGCGCATCCACAATCGGAAAATTCATCAAAACATACTTCACAACCCATGGTCCAATTTATCATTACATCTCAAACACGCCACATTCAACGCACCACAAGCATCAAGTGTAGATCACATCACATATCATATACGTAAACCAATTTATGTAATATAAAGTATAACCAAAAAATGGGAGACTTACATCCATAAGTCGCACGAAGAAGATGGTCACGCCACGATACTAATCACAATTGACAACTCAGGTGCAAAGCACGTCACCTCATAACTTGACACAATAATCGACACTTTCGATGACACGATAAGACACGACTTGACTCGACCCAACAACCCAGGTTTCCTCAACCTAAGCTCTCATACCATATTTTGTAACACCCACGGTCCAGTCGGTGGATATTACAGCACTGCAGACCCTTCTCGTAGGTATCTACGAGACTGAACACCAACTATCAAGAACATACCGATCCTTTTAAAAGTTCATTAAAACATTCAAATTGTAATTTAATTCCAATACTAACGAATACGTCTACGAAACACGAAATGTATGGGCAAGAAACTTGCCTCGAAATCGGCACGCAAGTATTCCGACGAACACGGCTCAACCGGGAAGCTCCAAAACGCTCGATCCTATCGAAAAGGAAGATGGCGATGAACGGAAAGGTTCAACACGGTTTCTTCGCAAGAAACTCGACCCTAAATTCAAATAATTAATAAATCAACGATCATACGAGGAAGAATAATCGTAGAACATCCCAAAACCCCACTATGACATTCTACCGGCCACCTTCAAGGCGTCGATCAAGAACTCGACCAAAACAACGAATCGATACGATCCAACCATGGAATAACAAGAGAAATGATATAATACATCTAAATAATCATAAACCCATCACAACCTTTTGTCAAAACGGATTAATAGGATGAAATCAACCAAAATACCCAAACTAGATTTTAGGAAATCATACCTTGATTCGATGGATCGAAGAAGGTTATAGGTTGATTAATCGATGCTATGAACTCAAAAACGACGTGTATTGGAAGATATACACCATGCCTTCGTGTTCTCCAATCCTTGGCCGCGGAAGATAATGAGAGGGATGAGAAAAATGGGTGAAAATCCGACTGCAGGGCCTTAAATAGGCTGCCTGCCGGCAGGGTTACATACGTAACTGACCAAGGCTTACGTACGTAACCGAGTCACTGCCCCAACTCTACCGGCATCGTTATGTACGTAACCGGCCAAGGCTTACATATGTAACCGGCCTTACGTACGTAACTGCCGAGCATTAACAGCCGTAACTCGGCCAGTACCGGCCTGGGCCCAGACTGCCCGGCCATGACTAGGCCGGGGCCAACTCCGACGACCCGAACGACCCCGAAACCCGAACCTGAATATGAATCGAAGATAAGGTTATGAAGTACTCGCAAAGATGAATTCGAGCACAAAGATAACACAAGATTCCGACCACCCGAAGGCTCGAAATTCGACAATGGAAGGTAATTACCCCAAACTTTGGGAAATTACGAAAATGGCCCAAAACGTCCGAAATACACGATACACAATCGAAACACCAAGCCAAAGCTTGCAACATGAGTAATAACATTAAATGAACTTACGAGAAACTCGAAACAACAGTTTCGGACGAGATTCGAAAGAATCGAACTCAAGTGCGGAAAAACCGCTCAAAAACACGGAACTCAATAAAACGATACCGAAACGAACTCGGATGACAAAAAGTGTAGAATTAATCATTCTTGGAATGACGAAACGGTCATGAACGAGTCATATAAACAGACTTTCGCCGAAAAAAAAGAAATTACCAAACCACAACGCCACATGAAGCCATAATTCGAATACTAGAATATGCATACAAATGCTAGGTACTTCGCTAGAATGGACACTTTAGTCGACGTATACTCACAACCAATGTCACACAATCACAAGCAATTACCAATACCAAACAACACCAAGTGCCACAACCTCCTTACGAAGGAATAACAACAAATATCACAAAACGTCCCATATTTGCCGAACATTTACACAAATCAGTACACAATCCTCGGCAAATAATTTCGGTCTACCAACATCACTAAACATGATCAACATCTTCCAATATATGAAACTAACGCACATATTCCGAAAGCACATTAATCTACTAAGCATACGAGTTATCATTTGAAAGACAACAATATCTGGAGGGGGCTCCGAGAATCATCACTTGCGAGTGCTTGATGCCATGATAACTTATGGGCGTGTTTGAATGATGTTATCCGGGTAGGGTCCCGTCGAGGCCTCCGGAGGCGCGTGCTTGCGAGTATAGCTAGACATTACAATTTGACCATGAGGTTATCCAATCGGGTAGGTCTAGAGAGGGCTCTGAGAATCGTCACTTGCGAGTGTGATGTCAAGATAACTTATGTGTATGTTTGAGTTTGTTTATGATAGCTAATCCGGGTGGGTCCCGTCGAGGCCACGAAGGCGATTTGGGTGTTTGATTTGATATCTCTGAATTGTGAATGCTTGAATCTTGGATACCGGTTATATTGGTGAATATGGTTTTGTCTTTGAGGCTTGGTTGAGAATTGAATCATTTTTATGATTTTTAAAGAAAACCCCTTTTGAAAAAGAAGAATTATAAATCTTTACATGATTTTACACTGAGACCCCCAACATCTTCAATTATTCTTTTAAATGTGTTTTGAAGTTATTCTTATGATCCTTCCTAATGGAAACTGTTTTCGAAAAGAATTTAAACTCGGGGATCGTGTTACTACCTTGTCGAAAGGTTATTTTCACAACGGTTGTATTCTTGATGTATAATTGTATAGCTTGGTTACTTTCTAGCGATTTCCATCGCTAACCCCTCGTTGGGGATTATGTTATACTTTTCAGGTATTCCAATTTGAGATTGAGCAACCACAGGATCGGCTTGGAGGATGATGTAATGCAGCGATACCAGTCACAATTGTAGTCGGTTGTCCGTCAGTGACCTGTCGGTCCGAGTGTTTATTTCTAGTTTCTTTGTCATCCTTAAAAGGATGGACATGTTGTGTAAATTGTGATCGAGTTGTATTTTGGTTTATTAGTTGTACTGTTATGTTGTATTTTGAGAGACCTAATCGGTCTACGTTTTTATGTTTTGGTTGAGTTGACCACGTGTGGGTTTTGTTTTGTAGTTTCTTGCCTGGTAGGCCCTTGAGGAAAGGGATCTACGGTGTGTAATATCCCTGAGTAGATCGAGGTGTTACATATAGTCATTAGATTCAGTTATTAAATGGTCATTGGGAATCTCAACCTCAACCTCTCCATCATTGTCACCCCCTAATGTTCCATCACCTATCGATGTCATCCAATGCGAGAATCTTATTAAACTATCCGCATCATTTGGATTATACAAACTCTGAAGCATCATGTTCTTTGTTAAGCGCAGAACCTTGCAACTACGCCAAATAGCTGATGAATTAATTGTAGCATGTACGATATCTTGTCTAGTACCCTTAGGAATTATGGGCAATATCTGACGAAAATCTCCTCCGAATACAATTACCTTACCCCCAGATGGCTGATTATATGCTTCGGGTCTTTCACTGCGCATGATATCGCGCAAACTACGATCAAGAGCCTCAAAACAATATCTGTTTTAAAAAAAATACAATCAAATGCAAGAAATATCATTAATTGAAAAATATCTTTAACCAAATTTAATTATTATATTACAATTTTATTTAAAATTAAAAACAGACCTATTCATCATCGGAGCCTCATCCCATATGGTAAGATCTGTTTTTACAATGAGTTCAGCGAGAGCACTTGGTTGCTTTATATTGCAGGTGGAAATCTCATTCAAATTTAAAGGAATTGCAAATCTGGAATGAGCTGTCCAGCCACCCGATAATAGCAATGAAGCTATGCCACTGGATGCAACATTTAATACAATACCACCTCCCGAACGAACAGCAGCTGAAAGTGTCTTCCAAACAAAAGTTTTACCAGTCCACCAGAACCATACAAAAATAAGACTCCCCCACGTTGGCTATCGACGACTCTCATAATAGTATCGTACACAATACGCTGCTCACTATTCATCATGCTTACAAACTTACCATATTCTACTGCAAGTGCATCTGTATCGTAAGCAAGCTCCGCAGCTTTTAATGGATTAGTGAAAGAAACAACGTCAATATTATCCGGATATGGCAAAGTCGGATATTCTTCAAGAGATCTACCTCTTTGTTGCATGATATTCTCAATCTCGCTCAAACACAAATTCTTAATTTGATCCTCTATAAGTATCAAATCTGTACGAAAAAAAATCAAAAAAGAAGAGAAATTTAGGTAGTAAGAAAAAATATATAAATAGGTACCTTCGCGCCTCAATCCCATTCTATATTTGAATTAAATATCAGCAGATAAATAACTCCAGCACTTATCCCAAACAAATTCTGGATGTGACATAGAATCTGAAGTGAGCAAAGTGACAAACAATGATCTCAACATATTTTCTGATCCCCAAGAACTTGCTTCAATTATAGCATCAACATTAGGGATGTCAATGGGTTGGGTAGGGTACGGGTATACTTCCTCCATACCCTACCCTACTTGATTCGGATTGGGTTCGGGTATTGCCCATCGGGTAATCGGGTACCCAATGGGTATTCGGGTACCCGTATACCCTTATATTTAAGAATATAAATATTTTTAATATATATCATATATACCTATAATGTAATTAATAAATTCAATTTAGTATAAAAAATATTTAAATATAATATTTTATATAATAATATATAATTTATAATACAATATAATATTTATGTATCATATATAATAATAATAATATTTATATAATTCAAATGGGTACGCGGATCGGGTAATCGGGTCGGGTATTCGGGTAATATACTATACCCATATCCTACCCATACCCGACCATAAAATTTTGGGTTCGGCCGAAATTCGACCCGATTTCGGGTTTATTCGACGGGTAGGATTGGGTACGGATAAAGTTGACACCCCTAATCAACATACTCTTTGTCATCATCTCGTAATCCTCGAGCATAACATGCATCTCTAAATATCTGATATAAAACACCGTTACATGTCCTTATATCATCATAACATTCACATCTACGCACTATTTTAAGCAAGATTCTTAAGAAATATAGCTCCCCAGATCCTGGATAAACATAATATAATCTTCCAAATGCAGTACCCTTTTGCCTTGGTCGCCATTGTCGTAATTTAGCATCCCAAACGAACCACTTTGGAAACTATGCATATGTCAATTCTTTTGCTTGAGGATAAATCTTGTTTGCCTTCATCCATGCTGTAAACATTGTGCATTTGGATGAATATCGATCCAATACATACTGAAAAGTAGCTCCTCACGAAAGATCACATTTTGCTGTCTCTCAAGATGAAACCCAAGCCTGACTACCTTAGGTTCCCTAAAATGGATCTCATATCCAAACAACCTCCATGCAGCTTCCGAAGCAGAAATGTATCCACAGTCGTAGTACATCTTAATCTCATCAACAAATTCAGATGAAGTATCCACATCAGCATCACGATAGAATGAAGCGGTTACTCTATTATTGCCCTTGTGCACATACTAAAATAAATACTTTATAAAATGTGATTGATTGCACCATTTAACATTGATATGTGCATGATACTTCATCAATAAATAACGATTGTGAGGAACGACAAACCTGCATTCATAAAAATAATAATCGTTATCTCAGGAATTCCAAACAGAATATCAATATGTTAAGAAAATAGAAAATATTATAACATGAAAAGTAATATACCTATTGTCAAGATCAATCCCATTTTTATCAATTTGCCTTCCATCATTTCTACGACGGTATACTATATATCCCTCCACATCCACCGTAGTTTTATCGGTGAATTTTTTAGGGAAATATTTAGTACAACTCCCATTAGACATGCATGACGAATTATTATTTGCTAATCCACATGACCCATGCATCATGTATTCCGACACGACATCGTAGTATTGAGGGTCAAGATCTTTATCCGGTATCTCAACAGAAATTATACTGTCGACAACATCCACATTACATGTACTATCAAAATTACTCAAGAATAGCAAAATATGAGCATGAGGCAATCCGCGCATTTGAAACTCAATTGTATATACAACTGCATTTGAAAAAAAATGTTAGAATAGTTCAGGTGAATTTAATTATTGTCATAATATGACTGATTTATTTAAACACAAAATTGTATTTATTCAAAAAAAATTATTTTTTTTCGTATCTGGTTTTGAATATACAAAATGAAGAATGTAAAATAAACTCACCGGCTTTTGCCTCTCCAAAATACTTCAATGTCGAAATTCTCGTAATAGATTGTCACCTTTGGCGTGAAAAATTCGCGATAGAATATCCGAATGATCCCCAGGACGCAAATTCCTATTCTTAATGAATCGACAAATTCTGGCCATTTAGGATTACATGTGAACGTAACAAATAGGTTTGGATAACCAACACATCTGCATATACCCATTGCGTCATGATAATTTTGTATCATATACCTCGCACCACCAACAAATGATGAGGGTAATATAATTCTCTTTCCGACTGAAGAAGGATTACAATCTCCGCGATTTAAAGCATCATCCAATGCAGAATAAGAATCACATCTAAAGTCCGATTGATGATTTCTTACGTATGTAATATGGTACGACTCAACCATTGTATAGCCATCCACCAAAAACTGTTGGAACAAACGTCTTGAAAATAAGATATGAGGTGATTCATCATATCTTTCTTGTAAACAACAAAATACTCTCACAAGGTCACATTATTCTGAGTACGTGCCTTACTCTTCTTAGTTTGGCAATGCGGAATGTCATCTCTGAAACCATCTTCTCCATATAAAAAAAGCAGTGGATATTGCAAAGGCAAATAAGACACATGCAACTCACTTGTTCGCGTCAACCGTCCTAATCGACTCTCTACAATAATATCTCTATTTATGGGAATATCATATCATTCACATCTCCAACAATTAAAGCAGCTACCTCAGAAACTTGCGGCAAATTATAGCGTCGTCCATCAGAATTTCTACGACAAACCAACTTCAATTTAAGGTGAATAGTTATATCTGTAACCTTTCTCCAGTAAAACGAAACCAACGCACAAGTAAATTATTTTCATCAAGAATATTTTTGATTATTTTAACAATATCATTATGAACTCCCCCGTCATTATCTTCTTGCCTGTTAAAAAACGATAAATAAGAAATATAAAAATAAAAATACTTTATCTGATAAGTAGTAACAGAATTCTTATAAAGAATCGTAAAAGTTACCTCACAAATCGCATCCTATCACGTATCTCATTTTCGGTATCGTAAATATATAACTGAGAAAATATTTCTTCGGAGTTTCTAGTTGGTAACAAACTGCCCATCAAATGATAATTTTCACCATTCAATCGAAACACTGGTGCTCATCTTCCATCATTTAATGATGTATCTATTTTGCGACCCATTGACGTGAAGGAGAACATTGTATTATACACTCGAATGCTCTCAATAAAGCGCTTACTTAAATTATTTGTACCATATAATAAATTTTTGAACAATTGGGGAGGCTCTCTCGTAAATGGTAATTGTATTTTCCCTGAAACGAAAATCCGAAAATATTTCAACTGAAATAAGAAATCTGCATATAGAAAAAATATTAATAATATAAGATTACAAATAAATAACAAAGTTTACCATGAGCACAACACAAAGAATAAATGGGAGAATCAGTACACTCGGTACTTTTCTCCAATCTCTCATCGTACCAAAAAATAGCTCCACAATAATTACATTTCCAATTAGGATCCCCAAGATCATAATAACTGGCACATTAATTTTAATAATAAGAAGAAATTAAAATTTTAAAATGTTAGAAGAATATTTACTTAATTAACTTTATTATTTATCATGTATAAAAAAATATATTTATTCAATTGAAGACTGAATTTTAATAATCTAAAGAAGTCATTTTTTTTTGTTACAATAAAAAAGTCATCTTAATATCATATGTTGTTGTTTTTTAATCACATTATTTATAGGTTATTTTAATATTTTTTTATTAATTTATTATACATTTGTATCTTGAGGTCGACCGACTTCATTCAATATACAGTCCTTACCCTAATTCCCATGCCAGTCAATAGCCCCTCCCCCCTTCTTCCTCCCCCAGCTGCGTATGTCGAACTGTGAACTCATTTTTCCTCCCGCAGCTGAGATTTCTTCCCAATCTCACTTTTATTCTTTATCCTCCAGATAATCTTTCAACCATCCGATAGATTCTTCTCCTATCCCCAACCATAAATTTAAAACCTCGATATAAATCATCAGATGCATTCTTCCGCTAGCACAAATTCTGTGGGTTTTAAACGGATATGAATAGCAGAAGAATTAAACCTCCTTCGTTCAATTCGATATACACAAGTTTCATCTAGAGTCTTCCAATCCGTAAAAGTTTATTATAAATATTTCATATTCCTTAGTAATTACATTCAGATCTAATAATATGCTTACTAATTATATAATTTTGTTCTGTCTAGGTTTATTCTTTTTGAAGGTTGATTTTAAATAGCTAAGTTTTCGAAACATAGAAGAATCTTTTTATGGTTTATATAGGGTTTTCAAATTAGTGAAAGGCCGATTAATTTAACTTCATATTTTGTTAGAATTTCCTGCAGATATAAAGAAATATTAACTAATTCAGTAACGGTGTTATGTTAATATCAATTGCAGTCCTGATTCAACCGATGTTATGCAAGCAAATTGAAGATCTGATATTAAAGATGAATCCACAGAGATAAGTCTTTTATGGAATGTTTTGCTATGTATTTATGTTTTACTGCAACAATATAAAATGCTATGCATAAGAAAAACCCAGAGTTTGCATTTATTAAATACCTATTATCTTACTCCATAAATTTTATGCATCAAAATAAAATCTCAACAACTGAAAATTGCAATGCCCGGATAATTATTGTGTATTTTACCTGTATTCGAACTTGTAACATTTGATTATGTGGTATTATTAATCGAAGTGTTTTTTCCCGTATTCGTATTCCTACGTTCTTGAGTTTCCATGCATACATATATCTGCACGTCATAACGCAGGCTATATGTTGAGCATAACGTACGTTAAGTGTTGAATATAACGTATGTTATAATCGTAGCGTAGCGTACATAAGCATCAGTCAAAGGCAGATCAGATAAGGTCGGCGTGTGGAGCCAGAGGGAGATTCGTTGGATTTTCCCCGCGTGAACCTGGATGCCTTTTCAATAAAGCAGGTCAACGAGGCTTAACGTACGTTAGATATAGGTGATAACATGTGCTATGTTCATAGTGTTATGTGTAACACTCCCAGAGCTATCCAGGAATATTACAGTGTCGTGGGCCCAGAGACGGAACCCACAAGGCTAAAAGATATTTTTGCAAACATTTACAACTGCCCCCGAGGCTAAAACGGTACTATCTTTTAAAAACATTCGAAGACTATATAAAATCCGTTAATCATAACCGTCGTAAAAAACTCATTTGAAACTACAAGGCCCGAAATGCCAAAACTCAATAGTTTAAAAACATACGTTCAGCTATCGCTTACACGTACCGACAAAATAGTTTAGAAAACCATTTCCAAAATAACTCAAGTTGCCAAAAATCAAAAGGGCATTTAAGAAATACTCATGCAACGGAAAGGACAACAATTAATCAGAAGACTCGATTCAAAAACACAAGCCATAACCAGTATCCTCCGGGAAGCTATTCTCTTCACGACCGCTACAAGCTCGATATCCCAAGAACCTAAAAAGAAATCCCACGACGAGGTCAGCCATAATATCCAACAATGATAACAATCACATCGCGTCAATAATTACATGCCAATGAAATACTAAGTAAGAATACGACCAATGTAATCTTACCGCCATAACTTTACTTACTCGAATAATCCTCATCAAAATAACCATTATCATATTGCATATCTCGTAATCTCGATTAACCAATAAACTCAAACATAACATCTGTATTGTTCCTTAAACAATACTCAAGATTCTCAAAATATCATCACTAACTCATGATACGGAAAAATACCAGCTCTGACCAATTCGATCCATCGGATAACATCATCAAGTCCCAACACGATAATCCATTGTCCATTAAAAGACAAATACCAAAGGAAATACAGAACATACCTCAAGATATGTAATGCCACGACAATCATGTCAGTCTAGTCCGAGATCAGATCAATACCACATACGGATATGGTCCTAACACAAGACCTACAAATGCATACTCACATGACGACATCAATATGCCCACGATAACAACAACAATGTATACTTATGGAAATCCGATGATCCAGCGCACACAGCATAGATCATAAGATGATCCTGAAAGACGAACACGAGGTGGATAACCCATAATATACATATGCACAACAACAACACATGGTAATACAACGATCCAGTGCACACAACCATAGATTCCCATGATGATCCCGTCGGACCAATGCATGGTGGAAATACCTATCCAGCAATCCAATGCACACAGCATAGATTCCCAAGATGACCCCGTCGGACCAACACGAGGTGGACATACGACAACAATGCACAAATGCATATTAACAACAATACACAAATGCATGACAACAACAATACACAATGTATCACAATATGATCGACATAAAATGACAAAAATGATTAGAGTACTTGCCCCAAGTCCTTCGAGAGCAATCTCGATGTCTAAACCATCACCAACCATTATCCTCAATATTCGGCGGTCCAAAATGTCACGGACGGTAGTTAATTCATATCTTCCTTTTTATCACAATGTATTCTCGATACCCAAGTATACCAATAACAAAAGTAAATCATATACATTATGATTTAAATTCCCAAAATCCGAAAACAACTTACAATCCCAAATCTCCTGTGTTCACAATCATAATCATTACTATACGAATTATAAACGAATGAAATGGAAACCATTCATTAAATATTATGGACTGAGCAAGTAATAACTTGCCTCAATACCGACACGACGATGATGAAGCTGCTACCAATCCCATTGCCTTCGTCTACGAGCTCCTCGGTCCTAACCAATGCAATTCACGAACATACTCGAACTCGACCACAACATATTATTCTAGTCGACGATTATAACCAACGGTCAATGATCACAACCTATTGAAGTAATCAATCAACACATGTTCAATAATAATCCATTTCCGATACAACCAATCAATCGAACTCAATGGCTCAACGATTCCTCGATCATATACAAAACCAAATAGTATAACTCAAACCATCACGAACTCACATCCATAATACTGTAACACCCCCAAAACCATATGGGAATATTACACGCCGTAGACCCCTTTTCACGAGGATCTACCAGGCTAAACATTACAGAATGACCAAATTCTTGCCCGGCCAGGGTCAAACGATAAAATAATACAAACCGTTAAGGTCAGTTACACGTGAATACACAGACCGATGATGTTACACAACTCAATCAACAGAACTGACTTCATACAGCATTACCCATACAGGGGTCGAAGCACAATACATCGGAAGACTGAAATCAACTCTGACAATACAACTTAACTCTACCAACTCTCAACTCTTGATTAGTATCGTAGCTCGTCACTTCCTATGCCGATCCTGTGACTGCTCCCCCAAACCTGCATGAACCTAGACGCAAAACAGACGTCCACCCCCCCAATTACTCAAGGGTTAGTAAAACTCCACTGTTTTACTAGTGCAAGTCAAATAATATGAAATGTAACGAGCAAACATTAACCATGGATCAATTACAATAACTAAGTACCAAAATATTCCCGGGAGGTTTTAACAAGGGAAAATAAGCTATGAAGCATTTGAAAATAAGATCATCATCTCGGGGATTTTTAGAATGACAAAACCTTTAAGACCTCAAGTCCTAATTCGGAAAACCTTTTAGAAAACCTTAGGGTTCTAACCCAAATACGATTCTTATTTCGATAATCTACAGTACGAAAATATTTCCACAAATCTCGCGGGGTTCGGTCCAACATTACTTTCCTTCAAAACTTCATTTTCGAAACTTAGTTGATCAAAACATATTCATGACTCTGTGATCTCCTGCCACGAGTCTACGTAGGTTCGACAACCCGCATGGAAGGAAACAAACACACCAATCACAACAACTAGTCCTGACCCCGTGAACCTATGTCACATGTCACCATAGGTTCCGCCGAACCCGCACGGTTGGAAATCACACATCAATCATAACGACCAGTCCTGACCCCGTGCACCTGTGTCACGTGTCACCGTAGGTTCCGCCGAACCTGCACAGTTGGACGTACTGTGTCATGATCCGATGGACTTGTGCCATGAATCATCGTAGGCCTCGTCAGACCCGCACGATTGGACCTCAGCATCACATACTAAGTTCTGATCCCATGGACCTGTGCCATGAATCCTCGTAGGCCCCGTCGAACCCACACGAGTGAACTTAGCATACCAGCACACAACATTCACATGCACATCATACCAACACGTTCACGATCAATCAATCACATTGATTACACACAAACCGTCATACATAGTACAATCTCAAAAATCCAAAACACCGATGCAATCAATGCCACATAACTTATGATCAATGCCTATATCACGATACACATCCAATTGTCCAATCGACCAACATATACATTTCTAAGTTACACATCTAATATTATCACAATTAACCAGAATTCATTCATTTCAACACATAAGTCACATTCACAACATTCAGGTTCTACATAGTCGGCACCCGAATATTCCTACGGATACGGCACAACCTAGAAAACCCTGAACACCTACAATCCTCCGTGAAATCCAATGGAAACACGATTACTATGAGAATAACAATTGAAATCAACGGAAAACACGTTCAAAAATCCAAGAGAACCCTTTGAGACATTTAATCGGATATTCAATGTTCAAGGTTTCCTTAGAACACCAAAAATCCCAATTGGGTTCCAACGAACTCGAAATACGGATATACAATCCGTAGAACATGCCTACTAATGCCCAATAACATCAACCGATTCGTCAAAATCGAACGAACGACGAAAATCAAGAAGGAAATCTCGAAAGTCAACCCTAGGAGATTCCAAGAAATTACTTCGATTCGACGAAGAACAAGGATTAGATGTTGATATAATCGAAAAAGGTCTTCCAAAATGTCTTGAAATTGAGTGGAATCGACCAAGAATCCCTCTTTCCGAACCTCCCGTTCGTCAGCCGCCACGAGAAGGAAAAATGGAGTGAAAATGGCACAACCCGTCGGCCAGGGCTAAATAAAGCAGCGGATGTTACAGCCGTAATCGGCATTGTCTAACGGGCGTAATCGGCACCTCCCAGGATACTGCCCCAAAACACTCGGCACCTTACGGCCATTACCGGGAAAAGCCTTATGGCCGTAACCGGGCATTATGGCTGTACCCAGCCATACATTACGGCCGTACCCGATCATCCTTGGGTCAGTGCCCAACCTGTGCGGGAGTCTTACAGCCGTAATCAGCGAGGCATTACGGCCATAACCGGCCATGTCTTACGGCCATAACAGGCACTGCATTGCGGCCGTAACTCGGACATGCCCTGCGGTCGGGACTCGATCGTTCCGATGGTCCGTTAAGGCACTCGACAACGTTTCGGTCACACTAACGCACCGGCTATGATTCAAAACAATAATGAGAAAATAACGAAACATAACATACCACATCACATGCACACATTAATCAAAGAAACGCACGTAACAACAAGTTGGAGCTGACTAAAACGGCTATACGATAGTAACAAATAGAGTATCATGATAGAAACCACTCCGACATTCCGACGTCAAAACACAAAGAATCCTAGATAACAGAAAACGAAAATACCGGATATTACATTCTACCCCACTAAAAATAAGTTTCGTCCTGAAACATAAAATAAAACATCCAGGTAGAATACAAACAAAACAAAAAAGGTTCACACAACGAATTATATCAATCTCTACATGAATTACAGCACAAATACATCACGTTACTACGTTACTGGGCACCGCTGGGCCCTCCATGAGTAGGGGCGGGATATCGGCTCCCAAACATCTCAACGACAGTCTCGCAGTGTACCGCCTGGTGTCCCACATGACCACATTTGAAACAGTTAACTTGCGGCGAGCGACAATTCTTCGGAGTATGGCCGACACGGCTATAATTGAAACATAACTTCATGCCGCTCGTCTTACTCGGCTCTTGAGTAGGATTATTAGGCTGATCAAACGAACGATGAGTGTTCCCAGAAGGACAATGCAAAGCAATAGGCTCACGAATCTCACTTCTCTGGCCTCTTGAAAAGTTATCCGAGGTCTTCTGTCACTTACCTCCTAAGCTAGCCTGTGACACGGAAACAGCCATCTCGATGGCTAGAGCTCGGTCTTGATATTCTTTCAAGGTAGTACACATAAGTGGAGCCATACTCTCACGGATATGGGGTTTCATGCACATATTAAAACACCGGATCTTGTCCACTTCACTTTTCACCTGATCGCGAACATAAGCCAACTGCCGATTATAATTGACTATCGCCTGGGATATCGACACATCCCGGGGCGTAGCCGAGAAAAACTCAATGAACCTGCACTCACGGATAGGCAACGAGAAATACTCTGCCTCCATGGTGGTCTTAAACTCAGCCCATGTAGGTGTATGATCTGCAAGCACTACAGCCTGCCACCAGTCTGCAGCTTCTTTGTCGAGCAGGTACTGAGCAATGGGTACCCTCCTTTCATCCGGACAA
Source organism: Orobanche coerulescens (assembly GCA_033398695.1). Classification (NCBI taxonomy): domain Eukaryota; kingdom Viridiplantae; phylum Streptophyta; class Magnoliopsida; order Lamiales; family Orobanchaceae; genus Orobanche; species Orobanche coerulescens. The sequence goes on from CM065818.1 coordinate 33,946,841, forward strand.
GCTATAACATCAAATGTTCTGTCCAACTGGAAGAGCCAGTTCTCCCAACCTAACGAGTCAGAATGGGGTCGTTGCATTCTCATCACATCTCGTAACCACTTACTAGCCCCGTTATCCCCATCTGGGTTCTCATTCCGATGTACGTCCTGATTCATCTGTACTAACTGGTCAACCACGTGATGAAGGATGGTGGCGGCGCCAACGTCAACATTAACTCTGGCTGATTGTCCCTGATCTCGCGACTGGTCATCACGATCATCTGTACTGAGCTTATTGGTGCTCGACAAAGAGCGAGTCACCCTCTCATGCTTCTGATTACGACCACCACCACGACCACGGCCTCGGCTTCGACCCCTCAGCATACTGAACGGACAACCGTTCAGAATAACATGACAAAACGAACCTCACATAATCAACATAAGCCAACAAACACCAGCACAATACAATATTCACACCAAGTCACGACACAAATGAAATTGAAATACTTTTCATTTGACTTCGTCAATTACACGAACTAACACCACAATAATAGAACTTAAATTTAAAAGTAATTCACACGGTCACATCGACATAGATATACGACCTTTACCTCAGCAAACACGGTTAAAACATTATGCATACCATTGTGGTCCAACATAGATAATATTCTTAAAAGTAAGTTTTTCGAGGTATTTGTTCAAATGATAATATTTTAAAATTCGTGAGTTCGAAAGATTTTGCTGAGATGAAATTTTTGAAAACACTTTTAATACCTCGGTCATTTAACCGAAACCATGGACCCATTATCAGAACTGCTTTGAATTGAAATCATTTGCACAACAATACTTTGAAATATCAAATCCACTCTATAACCGATGTCATCAAAATGACCTTATTAATATATGTCATCACACTAATCACTTCCACAGATCATCTATCATGTCAGGATAACGTCATGGAACAATACAATTAAATCAGACTATGCCGTCACAACACTTAGGTGTACAATCAAATTTGCTAGCAAGAAAGGTAACGATCGACAACATGTCAATAATATCCAAAGAGGATAAACAACCGAGTGCAACATTACTGATGCAATAACTAAAGTTCACAATCGTCATCTGCGGACCACACGACTATATCCATGGGAATCGCACGACCGATATAGAGTATAGATACGACTGTAACAATAAGATTATGGTCGTGACAGCAATAATCTTACGACCATAATAACACACAACTTACGGCCGTAACAACTAGAAGATTACGGCCGTAATACCAACATCTTACGGCCGTAGCAACTACCAGCTTACGGTCAGAATACGATTTCGACGGTCAGAATTCACCGGCCGTTAAACAACTGAAGTAACCCAGCAGCCCCGAAACGGTTCCGAGAGTTAGGGAACGATACCTAACAACGAATCCCGCCACTTAGGCATACAACCAAGATTTTCTGACGAGAATAATAACATAGCAACTCACTGCACGACTTAACCTCAATACATAAATACATAACGTTCTAATTTCCGAAAGCCAAAATTGTTTTGCAAAACAGAAATTTTTCCAAAATCCTTTCGATCATAACCAAGATGACGGTAATATTTTGCAATGTCCGAAGAATTTTAAAACACATTCTCCAAATACCGCTTGATGATGCCATTTGAAAATACGTGACTAATTTGTCAAAATTCAACCGATTTCAAAACCTATATAATCCGTGGTTTTAACCGCACCATCAAAATATTTAAACAATAGCAAACGATTTCCACAAAAATGTTCAAACCCGTAAAGTCCTCCAGGAAAACATTCTAAAACTTACCCGTAGCGACATAAATACAACAATCTAAAAACAATCAAACTTAAAACCACATGCCCAAACGGCAAACAGGATCGCCAATCCAATTGAATACATCTCGCGGCATCAAGTTTAAACATATAACAAAACCATTCCTCGGAGTTTCTTACGAACTCAATCGTCGATACCTTATTTCGAAACCCATCAAGGTTCTCAACTTTCACATCATACCACCCCACACGGTGGTTCAAAGGCCAAACATCAATACGTCAAGTTCTATCCACATACAGTGTGTCACAAGCATTGAATACAAACCTTATTACACAACACCGTGCAAATAAAATCACGCACCACAATTGACTCACATAGATAAAATCATGATGCACAGGTACCTCGCATAAAAGAGGAGACTTACGTCCACAGGCCGCACGGAGATGACGGTCGCCCACGATACTAATCTCGTCTGATAACATATCTGACACGTTGTGACTACGCACAACTCAACTTGTCACCCGAAAACTCGAATGACAAAACAACATAATACTCGACAAATCACGACTCGACTTGACCCAACAGCATAGGTTTCCGCAACCTAAGCTCGGATACCATAAATGTAACACCCCCAAAACCATATGGGAATATTACACGCCATAGACCCCTTTTCACGAGGATCTACCAGGCTAATCATTACAGAACGACCAAATGCTTGCCCGGTCTGGGTCAAACAATAAAATAATATAGACCGTTAAGGTCACTTACACGTGAATACACAGACCGATGAGGTCACACAACTCAATTAACAGAACTGACTTTATACAACATTACCCACACAGGGGTCGAAGCACAATACAGCGGAAAACTGAAATCAACTCTGACAATACAACTTAACTCTACCAACTCTCAACTCTTGATTAGTATCGTAGCTCGTCACTTCCTGTGCCAATCCTGTGACTGCTCCCCCGAACCTGCATGTACCTGGACACAAAACAGACATCCATCCCCCGATTACTTGGGGGTTAGTAAAACTCCACTGTTTTACTAGTGCAAGTATCAAATCATACTAAATGTAACGAGCAAACATTAACCATGGATCAAGTACAATAACCAAGTACCAAAATATTCCCGAGAGGTTTTAACAAGGGAAAATAAGCTATGAAGCATTTGAAAATAAGATCATCATCTCAGGGATTTTTAGAATTACAAAACCCTTAAGACCTCAAGTCCTGATTCGGAAAACCTTTTCGAAAACCTTAGGGTTCTAACCCAAATACGATTCGTATTTCGGTAATTTACAGTACGAAAACATTTCCACAAATCTCGTGGGGTTCGGTCCAACATTACTTTCCTTAAAAACTTCATTTTCGAAACTTAGTTGATCAAAACATATTCATGACTCCGTGATCTCCTGCCACGAGTCTCCGTAGGTTCGACAACGTGCACGGAAGGAAACAAACACACCAATCACAATAACTAGTCCTGACCCCGTGAACCTGTGTCACGTGTCACCGCACGTTCCGCGGAACCCGCATGATTGGAAATCACACATCAATCATAACAACCAGTCCTGACCCCGTGAACCTGTGTCACGTGTCACCGTAGGTTACACCGAAACCACACGGTTGGATATACTGTGTCCTGATTCGATGGACCTGTGCCATGAATCATCCTAGGCCTCGCCAGACCCGCACGATTGGACCTCAACACCACATACTAAGTTCTGATCCCATGGACCTGTGCCATGAATCCTCGTAGGCCCCATCGAACCCACACGAGTGAACTTAGAATACCAGCACACAACATTCACATGCACATCATACCAACACGTTCACAATCAATCAATCACATTGACTACACACAAACCGTCATACACAGTACAATCTCAAAAATCCAGAACACTGATGCAATCAATGCCACATAACTCATGATCAATGCCTATATCACGATACACATCCAAGTTACAATCGACGAGGAACAAGGATTAGATGTTGATATAATCGACAAAGGCCTTCCAAAACGTCTTGAAATTGAGTGGAATCGACCAAGAATCACTCTTTCCGAACCTCCCATCCGTCAGCCGCCATGAGAAGGAAAAATGGAGTGAAAATGGCACAACCCTTCGGCCAGGGCTATATAAAGCCGCGCACGTTACGGCCGTAACGGACAGCAGCTTACGGCCGTAACTCGGCCCTTACGGCCGTAATCGGCATTGTCTAACAGGCGTAATCGGCACCTCCCAGGCCACTGTGCCAAAACACTCAGCACCTTACGGCCGTAACCGGGCATTAAGGCCGTACCCGGCCACACATTACGGCCATACCCGATCATCCCTGGGTTAGTGCCCAACCTGTGCGGGAGTCTTATGGCCGTAATCGGCGAGGCATTACGGCCGTAACCGCCAATGTCTTACGGCCGTAACAAGCACTGCATTACGGCCGTAACTCGGCCATGCCCTGTGGTCGGGACTCGATCGTTCCGACGGTCAGGTTAGGCATTCGACAACGTTTCAGTCACACTAACGCACCGGCTATGATTCAAAACAATAACGAGAAAATAACGGAACATAACATACCACATCACATGTACACATTAATCAAAGAAACGCACGTAACAACAAGTCGCACCTGACTAAAACGGCTATACGATAGTAACAAATAGAGTATCACGATAGAAACCACTCTAACATTCTGGCGTCAAAACACAAGCAATCCCAGATAATGAAAAACGAATATACCGGATATTATAAATACGAATCGAAATCCGATAATCGTTATTAACAATCAATATAACCGATCATCAAACCTAACGATTTCACAGTATCTCGATTAAACACAAGTCCGAACAATCCAACTCAAACAATTACGAATTCACAACCACAATACGATTACGAATACGAATGTAAAGGAAATCATATTCGATGATCAATCATGATCTTTCCGGATTCCAAATTGTTATCATGATTCGTATTTCATCAAGAGCATACGAATTCTACCACTACAATCAACATGACTTAACGAGCATTCGATCTTCATATCTAAAAATACCGATAATTCAGCATACAATCATCTTTCTATGTTTAATTATCAAAAGTTCTTCAAGAACGCTAAGTGATTCGAAACCATGTTCATAGTCATCAAAACAACATAATTCGATATCCTTTAACATGTAGATAATCATCCAACTCATAATCCAAGGCATATATCATCATATCCTTCAACATAACCTCTCATAACATTAAGAATCGTATCAACACCACTATAATCATCATCATACAAATCAAATACAGATAACAATACCAAGAATCCGAAATAAAGATGTAGAGTTCAACAACATACCTCAAGAACATGAACAACACCATCAAACACATCAAGGATCATCGATATCTTCATATCCAAGCCTCAAATCCATGTTTCCAAGCTCATAACAAAGATGGAAGAGGTTTATCTTCACTACCATACTCAGATGGACGAAGTTTGGAGGAAGGAATGGTTTTGTTCTCGCGAAGAAATGAAAAACCGATCCTCCATTTATAATCTACAGCGCTCATTAAGTACGTTATAAACCATCATTAATGTACGTAATGCTCCCTAGCGTATGCTACATATCCAACATAGCGTACGTAATAGTCATCTAGAGCTCACTGCCTCAGTTCCTATCTTGCCTAACGTACGTAACACTTGTTCCATAGCATACGTAATACGTACGTTGACTTGCTACAATATATGCTCATATTACGTACGTTATATGCTCTGTATAGCATACGTAATACCTAGTTGACTTATCTTTTGGCATGCCAGCCGATACCTAGGCTCCACATGGCAGGTATTGATTCCTCTGTCCGATTCCTCTCATTACGTACGTAATGCGTTATACATAGCGTACGTAACACTTAGCATCTTAGCGTACGTTACCTCATAAACTTAACATACGTTAAGGACTCTGTACTTAGCCATTTACAACCGTTCCTGCCTGTCGTCTCGACATACCGAATATGTATACACAACATACTATATCCTCAAATACAATTGTCGACCAAGTACGATAATTATACCAATACAGATGTCTCAGTCCTTCATTTATTTTATCCGTACTGTACAGATTACACGATGTACAACATAACTCGGATAAAATAACATTAAAAAATAGTAGTAGAAATTCCGAATATTACATACCACACCACTTACAATAAGTTTCGTCCTCAAAACTTGCAATCCGTCATAGAAAAAACAAATAAACTGTTCAACCAAAATATTCCGAAACCATCACGACAATGGTCAATCATCATCATTAACGAATAACCAAAATACTATACTTAAAAATGCACCAAGTCGATGATCTCCTGTGATACTAGCAAATGACTCCACTGTAATGCCTAAATATGCTTACAATCACAATTCCATGAGTCTCAACGAAATATATCATCTTCGGATGAAATAATCTATCCATGTCAAATCCCGTCTGCCTGATCGCACAATCAAGTCCCAATTCCGATAAAACGAATAATACACTATACATCTGTGAAACAATTGCCACAACAATGACACAAATCCCGAAACATCGACATAGAAATCGAACACTCATACGATCATTAACAATGATCAACTAACCCATTAACCGAGAATACCATTGACATGATAAACTCCAATATGACCAACGAACGATCAACGATAATCGAGAATACCTTCACACGGTAAGCTCCAACACGATGAACGCAGAACCACAGAGACACATATACGGACGAATAAAATTCTCAAAATGTAACACAAATCACATACAGTGGATCTCAAAGAAACACACCCGACTGTTGAACATACCCCTCGGCATACTAACAACTAGTCATAAACTGACAAACATACTCAAAGATACATGGAGTTGGAACGACCAATCATTACCCAAAACAACTATCCTGGGGTCACCATCCCCAAATCCACACTTACAAAGAAATCATTCAAAAATCACTATGGTAAAATCGCGCTACTACCATACCAATGGAATCACATAGCACATATGTCCCGGTTTCACAAAATCCAAAGTCTCCAAAATCATACTCTGTGCATGAATCTACAACACGCAGTATATTTCTCTTATCTGATCAATCAACTGATCATCCCTGGATAACCAAACTACCATACTGAAGTTCGAATCTCTTTTCATTGTTCCATTAATGCATTATCCAATTTGTGGGTCTCACATAGAACTTCACCATGATATGCACTATGCACTTAATGCGTATGTATATCAATCACATTTTCAAAACCATTTGAAATCATATAATCTCGTCAAGAAGACAAATTTTCGAAAGTTCCTTCAAGAATTTCAAAACTCAAAACATAAATTTTCGTAAGACCACGAAATCAATTTGCGAAAAATTAAATCGGCTCACTTACGTCAAGTTCTCGATGACAATTCTTTATGAATACACACGATTAAATAAAATGGGATTATGCAAATGCTTAACTGCATCCATACTCCTGTATACCAGTTCGGCTCGTCACCAAATCTACTGACATCCCATTTGAAAACCACACGATAAAGTTCCAAAATATTAATGTATAGACTCCGATAAAAACTCATTTTCCACATATGACTCGCAACCTCGACCATTAACCCATCCCGGATCACCTCAACTATGCTATGACAAAACATTGAATAATCAACAAATCAAACACAGCAAAAGACTACCCGGGAAGTCTCATTTGAACAAATAAATCAAAACCCCGAAAGGTAGTAATAAAATGCATAAACGATTAGTAAAGTGTTTTACAAATCTCGGGAGTTTTAGAAAACAGAAAAGCCTTTTTGAAACATTAGGGTCTTAGCCCATATCTCGTTCCACATATAAGAAGTTTATAAAGTAGAAAACCCCTTTTGAACCCCAAGTCTTGAGGTATAAAACTATTTCAAAATCGATTGGGCCTCGGCCCAAAAATTATTTCTGGTAAAACATCCGTAAAATATTCATTTTGAAAGGTATCATTTTCAAATGCTCAAAAACTATTTCATATATCTCAAAATGAACTAACACGACTACATGTTCTTCTCATCAATTCACAATCTTTCTCCCAAATGCATAACTCCGTTCCAAAATTTAACCGACATATTGATTTCCAAAATCATAGCTTCTCAAGATCATCAATCCTGTCACAACTCTGTCACTCATACTGTGATGCATAATATCTTTTTGAATCTCAAAGCATATCAACGTAGAATGGCAACAAATCTCAATGCAATTCAAAAATCCAAATACTTACAGATCGTGAAGCCGATGATTCCCCGTGATACTGGCACATGTCCCAACTCTAGAAAACTACTCGACATAGATATTTTCAAAACACACATTTTGCAAACTCAGCTCAACTCGAGAACACAGTACATCTCTATCCAAAGAAATACATTAATACCATTTGGAAAAATTTACAACAACCTCAGTACCACACTGGTAAATCACATAACGCACAAGCCCGAGTGATCAACAAAACCCCAGGGGCTCTAATATTCGTCAATCGGCAACTCAAATTGTAACACCCCCAGAATACGTCCGGAAATGTTACACGCCATAGGCCCTTCTCACAAGGATCTACCAGGCTAAACTCCACTAGACTACACAATGATTGACCGACCGGGGTCAATCTAAATACAACGCAGACCGACAAGGTCATTAAACAATTCCGAAACTAATGAATTTTACATCTCGATGACAAAAATAAACTTTCACACAAAAAGGGATGACAACTCCATTTAATAAATGAAAACCTACACCCGTGCAAGGGTGAATACTCAACCAAATGGAAAATACCGACCCAGATGGAATAAAAGAAAAAGACTCTGACTCTTGTGTGATTAGCATCGTCATCTTCCATCTCCTTCCAAGCCAATCCCGTGACTGCTCCTGAGCTACCAAAACCTGAGCGCATAACAGGCACCCACCCCCGAAAACTCGGGGGTTAGCAAACTGGAATTTTGCTAGTGCAAGTACATAATATACAAGATATACGAATAATAACAACACAAAACTCAACCGTCGTGAAGCCTTAACACAAACCATACATTCCCATAGTCAACACAGAGTAGCACTCGCATACACAAGGTGAAAGATAATCACATAGTCATATTCTCTTTACGGAACATAACACCAATGAAACTTTAAACGAGCCCAAGGAGTCAGAAAAATCCCTTTTGTAAAAGGAAAAGTATTTTGATAAGATAGTTTGCAAACATTATTATTGACTCGGGCCGTCTTGGGGTTTTGAAAATCGAATGGGAACACTTTTGAAAAATAATTTCAAAAGCTCTCGGGTCCTTGACCCAACATATGGAAAATAATTACACGAAAGCCATGTCACGTTATTCGGGGTCCTCGACCCAATTTATAGACCACTGTCACAAACGAAATCATTACAACATCTCACAGGGTTCTCAACCCAATCCAAATAACATCATCACAAGATCAATCATCTCAACACATCACAGGGTCCTCGACCCAATACACGGAATGGCACCACAATACAATCAAAGGCACAATCTCTCATTCGACATGTCCTGCTCAAGACCCCCGATTAATTAACCCTCGGAGATTTCGTCAAAACTCCTTGGTTAATTAACCCTGATACCAACGCTTTAAAAACAAGTTGAAACAAACTTTCAAAAAAAACACGAATCGCGGTCTATAACAAGACAAACATTTAAAAGTGAGTTGGAAGAATTTAAGATACGAACATCGTTTGGTAACGGTGTCTTAGCTATCACTCAAATACCCGCAATCAATAAGCCTGCCAGGCGCCTCCCTTGCGCACCTGTGCACCGGCATTCACTCCACTATGTTGGCCGCGCCTTGAACATGTCACCGCGCCGGCGATCACTCCCGCAAGAGCCGCCCCTTCCGCGCGCATTAGGTAACACCGGTGTTCACCACCCATATGGAGCCGCACATTGCAACATACACCAGGCCGGAGTGCACGCCCCACCCTCATAGGTTTTTGGATACGACGTTTCTCACAACAAGTATCCACATTGTTTCAAACATCAAGCACACAGACAAACGTTACAACAATTATCAACTTAGTACATCAAGTCACACAATTTATCCGCCAATCTATGACCACACAAATAAACAAAACCACGCACGTTATCCATCAAAACTCAATCACAATAAGCCTTCAGGCATAACCAACCAACAATGCACATATATCCCTATATTGCGACTCAACCGAATAATATATATACATATATATATATATATATATATATAATCTTACTATATTATATGAATAAGTATAGTTCACCCATCAATCCAAGTCGAGTACGTCAACTAGTGTTAGTATTCATCACTCGTCATTCATCGACATAGGCATATATATTAATATACGTATATACATACATATATTTAACATATAAATATATATAAATCTATATATATATATATACACATATATACATCCGTATAAATTCATACACTTCGACAACAATGATTTCACGTAGTTACAATTCGTATATCAAGGTACTTGCCTTGGTAATCTCTCGTGGATACTCCGAAAATACGGTCGATTGGCAAAATCCGGAACTCCAATGAAAACAATGATCGGAAGGGCTCAACACCATATTTTTCATAGGGAAATCATCCCTAATATTCTATCATCGAATAAACAATCAATCGCACGATGAAAAACATCACAAAACGGCCAAATTTCTCTCTGCGGCATTTCCCCGGACACCTTGAAGGCATCAAATGAAAGTTCATATAAACGACGAATTGGAAATGGTAAAACTGTGGAAAGATGATGAAAATTATAGAATACAACTTAATCTACAATTATCCATCAGTAATTTAAGTTCATATGGCTCGAACGGACGAAATCTACCAAGATCCCCAAATTTCACAAAGTTTGGATTTTAGGAAAAAACTAACCTTGATTCGGTCGATTGAAGGATGTTATGGAATGATCGATTAATGATATGAACTCAGGATCTTCGTGGATTTGTTGTTCAACAACATGCCTCCTTGTTCTCAAAAGCTCCAGCCGCAGACATGAAGGAAGAGAAGTGAAAAATGGGTGAGAACAGGGCTGCTCGGTCATATATATACTGGTAACTGACTAGCGTGCGCTAGGTTGTCCGGGTAGCGTGCGCTATCGGCCGGCCCTGGTCCAGAATCTTCGGCCGGGTTCCGATAGCGTGCGCAAGACATCGGCAGCAGTGTGCGCAATCAGCCCGTCCAGGATCTACTGGACTAATCTGCCCGGCCAGGTAGCATGCGTCGGCCGAGCCAGTAGCATGCGCTAGCCTGCCGAGTTAGCGTGCACAGCTGTCCAGCCGTAGCGTGCGCTACCTGCTGGTCTGGCCGAAGTCCAGACCCTACTGCCTAGACTGCCCGGCCGATTAGCGTGCGTTACCTCCCGGCAGTGGCGTGCGCTACTCCTGCGGGTTAGCACGCGCAGCTGTCCGGCCGTAGCGTACGCTAGGCCGATCCCTGCCGCAACTGTCCGGCAGCGCCCAGCCTCCATGACGGTCCCTGCCGCGCCTGTCCGGCAGTGCTCTGCATCCATGCCGATTCCTGCTGCACCTGTCCGGCAGCGCCCAGCCGCCATGACCCGACGACTCGATTCTCCAAAATCGCACGGAAACGAACATGATGAAATGCTCAGTAGGAGTCTCGATCACGAATTCAAATCTCTAATATGCATCAAAGGAAATATTGCGGAAGAAATTTTGTAACGAATTATAATAATATTATAAGTCACAAAAACCGAGATATACGAAAACGGGAAAAATAGGATTCCCACTCGGTTAGGCGTTCGACGGCATCTCGACCACTTTAACGCACCGGTTATGATCCAAAACGATAACGAGCAAATTACGAAGCATAAAATATCCCAAGCATGGAATGAACACGACGAAAAGCTCGTGGTCAACATCCACGATCCGAAATGAAAATGATGATATTCAACAATTCACCACATATGGCCCTAAATACAAAAACGATCGTCGAGGGGGAGAAATAAATAAATGCTGACGCCCGACAGTTGAGAAATTTCCGGTCTACAAGAAATATTCAAATTAAACCAGAAATGAAAAATATCGGGTATTACATTCTACCCCTCCTTAAAATAAGTTTCGTCCCGAAACTTAAAGTAAGGAGCGGTGGAACAATCAAGGAAAAGCAATTACGTGCTCAGCCCCAAAACATCACGAGCAAAACACGAATGCAAGGTTCCAGAAGTACGATAAACTGACCTAGCATGTACAAGGCAGTTTAAAATAGTCGAAAAGTTCACAGATGAATTACCAACAATGAAAGTCATCCCATACCGAAAATACTAAGAAGAGTACGGGTAATACATTACCCCATACTAAGAGGACATTACGATCCCGAAACTTAGAACAACAAAAGATGGAAATGTAAAGCAATGAAACAAAAAACGATCGAAGTCACGATTGTTGGAATCAGCAACGATTAGGACATATTACAAAATATTCATTCTCCCATGTTAGGCTCTTCAGAAGGAGACATAGGGTTTCGGGACATTCTCCGGTCACTTGCTCTGTTCGCCAACAGGGTAGCATTCTTTGCCAGTTCGAAAATTATCTCACAATGTTTCTCCCGATGACCTTCACACCCGCACCGGTAACAAGTCAAGAGTGGAAAGGGACAATTTACACGAACATGTCCCCGACGATTGCAGTTGAAGCACCCTCCCTTCTTACCAAGAGTCACCGACGCTGGCTTGGGATTCCCAGCGCTCACTCCCGATCGCGAAGACGATGCGTTCGAATGACGTGGGGGTTTGGGAGCCTTAGACTCTTCACCGACCAAAAATTTCCCAGATGTCCTCGATCTTTTGGCTTCGCCCGTGGGCTCGACTACTGAGGAGATTTCATAGGATATCGTTTGATTTTGATACTCCCTCACTGTAGCATGAATCGTTGTCGTACGAACCAGCTCGCCGCTTCCATTCCCATCATCACGTCTATGCCCGCTGAGGCTCGACATACTAATGCAGATAATACCGTTCAACAATATTAATTTATCAGTCGTACAATATACCACAATTATCAACCGAGTTTTAGTTAACATCCTTAGAATAACGGTAATATCGTAAAGCACAAAGTTTTATGAAGTCAATTTCGAGTCCTTCGACGAGGACGATCATTATATGTATGCACTTAATGAAAACAAATTTTTGAAAAAGAGGGCTAGTCACGTTGCACCCAAGACTTGTAAATACTGTCTTTTATTTCAGAAGAGGAAGTTTATATAACGACTCTAAAAATTATTTTCGAGTGATGTATAAAAGAAAAATTAAAAATTGAATTATAACTAATTTGAAATATTTCAAAAGTGTTGAGTCCCAAATACCACAATTTTGAAAATCTTTCCTCTTATACCAAAACGTTTATTCGAAAGAATTTTCCACCGTGATACATGACCATTTGACATGACGACATTAAATCATGGTTTTTCACAATGTTAGAAAATTTCAAAGCACCACTTTAAAATATTCGTGATACTATAGCGCCGTGGGCCCCGTGCCGGAATCCACCAGGCTAAAAACTATTTTCAAAAAAATGTTCAAAATGCCAAAAAGGCCGATGTCGGTAATATTCTCAAATACTCACAAAAGTCATTTATAAAATATCAAATACCGTCATAAGAATACTATCAAAACGTGCAAGACCAAAATATCAAAACTCGGTTTGCAAGATACCAAAAGCCATCTCAAAATATTCACACAGCGGATAAAATTAACATTCATAAATTTATTATAATAAAGTGCAGGAACAGATAAATATGCTCGACTTCCGAAGCATACTACATAACCATTTTTACTCGGACCGCATACGCATGCTATATCCTAAAACAATAATATCACCAACAAGTTTCAAATCCCTAGTTCACATTAAACATATTAGCACAATATAATCAAATACGTATATAAAGGGACTTACGATCGGGAGACTTACCATCACGGATCGCTTGAAGATGATGTCGGAACCACGATACTAATCACAACTCTGATGCGCGCGACTTACACCGAACATGGACTTGACACAACGGCCTAGGTTTTTCGCAAACCTAAGCTCCGATACCATAATTGTAACACCCCCAGAATACGTCCGGAAATGTTACACGCCGTAGGCCCTTCTCACAAGGATCTACCAGGATAAACTCCACTAGACTACACAATGGTTGACCGACCTGGGTCAATCTAAATACAACACAGACCGACAAGGTCATTAAACAATTCAGAAACTAATGAATTTTACATCTCAATGACAAAAATAAACTTTCACACAAAAGGGATGACAACTCCATTTAATAAATGAAAACCTACACCCGTGCAAGGGTGACTACTCAACCAAATGGAAAATACCGACCCAGATGGAATAAAAGCAAAAGACTCTGACTCTTATGTGATTAGCATCGTCGTCTTCCATCTCCTTCCAAGCCAATCCCGTGACTGCTCCCGAGCTGCCAAAACCTGAGCGCATAACAGGCACCCACCCCCCGAAAACTCGGGGGTTGGCAAACTGGAATTTTGCTAGTGCAAGTACATAATATACAAGATATACGAACCATAACAACACAAAACTCAACCGTCGTGAAGCCTTAACACAAACCATACATTCCCATAGTCAACACAGAGTAGCAATCGCATACACAAGGTGAAATATAATCACATAGTCATATTCTCTTTACGGAACATAACACCAATGAAACTTTAAACGAGCCCAAGGAGTCAGAAAAATCCCTTTTGTAAAAGGAAAAGTATTTTGATAAGATAGTTTTCAAACATTATTATTGACTCGGGCCATCTTGGGGTTTTGAAAATCGAATGGGAACACTTTTGGAAAATAATTTCAAAAGCTCTCGGGTCCTTGACCCAACATATGGAAAATAATTACACGAAAGCCATGTCACGTTATTCGGGGTCCTCGACCCAATTTATATATCACTGTCACAAACGAAATCATTACAACATCTCACAGGGTTCTCAACCCATTCCAAATAACATCATCACGAGATCAATCATCTCAACATTTCACAGGGTCCTCGACCCAATACACAGAATGGCACCACAATACAATCAGAGGCACAATCTCTCATTCGACATGTCCTGCTCAAGACCCCCGATTAATTAACCCTTGGAGATTTTGTCAAACCTCCTTGGTTAATTAACCCTGATACCAACGCTTTAAAAACAAGTTGAAACAAACTTTCAAAAAAACACGAATCGCGGTCTATAACAAGGCAAACATTTCTCACAACAAGTATCCACATTATTTCAAACGTCAAGCACACAGACAAATGTTACAGCAATTATCAACTCAGTACATCAAGTCACACAATTTATCCGCCAATCCATGACCACACAAATAAACAAAACCACACACGTTATCCATCAAAACTCAATCACAATAAGCCCTCAGGCATAACCTGTTAGGAGTATGCCCTCGAATGCCACTCAGAGGATGTTGAGTGAGGGCATTGTACTTGTTATTATGTAAATCATCAATATAAGGCAATGGATGTTTCTTTATTTACTGGTAGTTACTGGCATTCCTAACTCGTAAATATACATATAGAAACTAGTCCGTGTATTTGAGAGCAAAACGTTCCACTCCTTATTGGATAAGGGGGTCGGCACTGGAAAGGTTTATAGCTCAAATACTTAATCGTTCGCAAGTCAATGAAACTTGACTGGGCGTTAAGTTTATGTGAAGACTTGTATGACGTGTTCTTTGACATGGAGAGTGCCTGTCGAACGCTAATGGTTAGTGGGAGCACACGTTATAGGTATGCTAATTGGATTAGTATACTTGAACCAACTCACCCTCGATTCGTCACACGGATTTCACTCCGGGACAGTCAATGACGGAATCGAAAGGTTGTGATAGGTATTCGTGAACCTTCGACTTGAGGATTTAGTAGGGATGTGCTTGTGACGTCAAGATTTTCATTAGAGTAGTTCGACCCTCTAAACCGGAAGGTGGGGGTCAACCTCGACTTGCATCTTGACGGGCAAGTAGCAGGTCCTACTGAATACCAAGATAGAATTCTTTCTCCCTTTAGTGAGCGGGTTATATGTCCTATGCGGTTATTGGCAGATAAGATCATAAGTCTTTGGCCAAAGCATTGGAGCTAGTAGTATTGGATACACGAGAGCTCGATGATCTCGATTTACATTAACGCATGCATAGCGTCAAGTACAGATGGGGTTTGACTGACCGTGACCATATAACTTGATCGGGACATTTGAAAGAAGGGTTTATACGTATACTGGTATTCACGACAGAATGGTTCTTGAATGATCCCAATCATTCGTTCTCAGTCGGGGTACAGTGTAGGCCGCCAGGCTGGCTAGGTGGTGCTACTACTCTTTGGTTCCTCCCATTGCTGACTGAGACGGACCTACCGAGTCGCGCATTAGATTGACGACGGAAAGAATTGAGCTTGTTTTCTCATTATAAATATTAGATATTGGATATCTAATTTATTGGACATTGGATGTCTAATTGATTTTGGGACATTGGATGTCTAAATTGATTTATTGGATAAATTAATTTACGGCCTAATGAATTAAATATATTACTGGGTGATTAATTTAATTCATGAATATAATTATTTCTTGGAGAAATTAATTATGTCATTATGTATTTGATGATTAATTAATTAGATTAATTAACCGATATAAATACATCGGAACGGAATCGGAGTTTATCTCTTTGGACTCACGGGAGTCCGAAATGGACCGAGCTTGTCCAATTCCTTCTAAAGGCTGCCCCACCTCATACTTTTCCCTCATGGTCTTGGTCTCATCCTTGGTAGGTTGATGACTAAAGACATTTTGAGATATCATATCTCATTTTACATAGAAAGGTGATTTGAGGTGGTTGAAATGAGATAATATTGAAGACTTTGAAAACACTCACACACCCAAAATAAAAACACATATCCAGCCGTGGGTTTTAGAAATGGGAGAGAGAAGATAGTTTTCATTTTGGTCTTCAACATCATCTTCATCTTGTTCAACTTTCTTAGAGAAAGATTGAGAAAAAAATAGAGAGAACAAGATTATACACTTAGAGTGTGATAATAATAAAAAGCTTCATCACTTGATTCTATCCGTAACCTTAGAGGTTAATCAAGTGTTGTTATTCCGGTCGTTTTTCCGGCGCGTGGCAAGTAGAGACGCGGTGCTTTCGCCGTTGGATCGTTCAAGAGCTTGGGGAATAGCTCAAGAGAAGGTTATCCATTTAATCAACGGACTACGAGGGTATGTTTCTCGTATCTCTTGTATTTCGTTTCGATATTCGTATATACGTAGCTCGATCGATTCTCGTAGGGATTCGGATTGAATTAATTTTCGTTTTACCGCTTCCGCTGGGCCTTCGTTTTAGGCACTGAATCCCAACAGTGGTATCGGAGCAAGGTCTTGCAATCGTATATACGATATATTGCATTTGGAATGCTTGATTAAATGATTAGTGATTTGGAATCACAACCGTTTAATTCGTTGTTTTAATTGTTCGTCGAAAATTTAATTTTTCCATGTTTTTATGTTACGATATAAATCGGTTTTATTTATTAAAACTGAATTATATGGGTAATATTAAATTAGAAAAATATAATTTTTGAAATCTGGACGAAAAGAGTCGGAAAATCGCTTTGCCGGGATCGCCGGGCTGCCGAAACTGCCAAAGTGCTGGACCGCTGCCGGGCAGCTTGTTTCCTGTACTGGGCAGATCAGCCCCTCGGCTAAGGACCGGCTGTGATGCCGGACCACGGACTAGGCCCGAGCGATTTTATTTCGATTCCGTTTTGTGTTTATGTTTCATTATAATAATTTCCGGAAATTAAATTGGATTTAATTTGACTAAATAAAATACTTGGTGTTTTATTTTGAGGAAATTTATTATTGTGAAATATTTATCATCCAGTTTATACGAACGAATTAAAACTACCATGTTTGTGAATTAATTGGATTAATTCTAATAGATGGTTATTTTTTATATTGGTTGGATCAATATATTTAATGTTTAATCTATTTATTTAGTATTTATTGGATGAATGATTTTGAATGGGGATGTGGTTCGTGGACTTAGTTTTGAATCGTTCGTTTTATTCGATTGGGTTGTAAAGGCCGTTTTGAGCCTATTTATTTTACTAGAAATGTTTGTATCTAGGATGCAATTTTCGATGTAAAATTTATATGTAATAACGAAGACCGGAGGAAGATCCATTTCGAGAAGACGAAGATTCAAGACGAAGACTTGTAATTAGATTACGGAGTTTTTGTTTTCTAGGAACGGTCCATGAACCACATGTTGGTAGCAACTAGGTTGTGAATTGTTGTTTCATATTGTATGAATGCCACAAACGCGCTTAAACGATTAATGTGCAAAGTGTAACGCTAATCGCGAAAATTCTCCCACGATAAATTATTAAGTTTATAAGGTTTCAAGGTTTTCCTTCCCTCCATCGAGTTTTCGAGAAATTGAAATCCAAACTGGATGTGCTATGCTTCCGAGTTATCGGGGTAGTCTTTTGGGGAGGACGGATAAATTACCGAGAGCGCATTGGATGTCTTCGGTTGGAGCAAATTTTATCCCTAGAAACCTGATAGGTTGCCGGATAAGATTCAATCGTGAAACTGATTTGCGTCGATGGTATAAACTTAACTTGTTCACGAACCATAGAAACCGTATAGGTTGAGGGGAGTGAACAAGGGGAAAAAGAAGATCGAATCATCCATTAGATGGGTTGGTGTTGGACACCACTTTATGAAAATTAAGACTAGAAACCTGTTCGGTTGCCCTCTATTAAGATTTATAAAGAACTCGATCACCACTATGAAGTAGAGCGACGATACTTCCGGATTTCACATGGGAGTGTGTTATTAGATAAAAATAGTGGGATTTGGGTAACAAGAATAGAAAAGACCTTAATTCTATACTCGACATAATATAACAAGTCACTAATTAATGTTATGCTTAATGCGGACATAACTCAATATGACAATGAATCCACTCACAATTCTACTCGAAAAGAACACCTTAATGGGACCTAACTTTGTGGATTGGCTCCAATCGATGATTGTCCTCGGTATAGAGCCTTTGGGATACGTCTTGGAGACGGACATTCGGCGCCTCTGTGCGGACCGAGCCAATCGGGAAGAGATTGAAAACCACGAAAAGTGGGTTAAGGATGACGTGAAAGTCCGTGCTTATATGAAGGCTTCCATGTCTAATGAGCTTGAGAGCTCATGAGAAAATGACTTCGCTGGCGATTCTATCTCACTTAACTGAGCTTTATGGTGAGCACAGCAGAATTGCTAGATATGAGATATCCAAGCAACTGTTCGGTGCAAGGATGAAGGAAGGTGAGAAGGTTGGGGAACACGTCCTCAAAATGATATCCATGATCGAGAGATTGGAGGCTCTTGATTTTAAAATGGATACTTCTCTCCAAACCGACCTTATCCTACAATCTCTCCCTGATTCCTTCTCACAGTTTGTTATGAACTTCAACTGCAATGAGATTGCATGTAATTTAGCTGGGCTAATGAACAAGCTTGTGACCGCTCAGTCTCAGATGAAGACTCCGCGGATGAAGGAGTCTGCTCTTGTGATTTCTTCAGGACCTCGGAGGTCTAAGAACAAGAAGAAAAATACCAAGAAGCAAACTGGACTACAAGTTAAGGACCTTAAGGGTAAGGGCAAGGCCCCGATGGTTCCGAAGAACAAGAAGAAGAAGGATACTTGTCTCAAGTGCGGTGAGCTGGGCCACTGAGCTAGAGACTGTCCGATTCTTCACGGCACTTCAGGTACAGAACTTTTAGTTTTGGAAACAAATTGTTCTGCTACTGTATTTTCTACTTCTGAATCGGATTAAGTGCTAGTTCTCATATTTGTACCGTGAATCAGGATCTGGAACAAAGTAGGAAGCTTGGAGCTGGAGAAGTAATGATCACAGTCGGAAGCGGGCATAGTGTCGAGGCGACCGACATAGGATCACTTCTTTTGGGTTTAGAATCCGGTTTTGTTTTGACTTTAGAAGATATACTTGTTCTGCCCAAGTGGCAAAAAACCATTGTATCCATTCCGGTCATGGACCGAAAAGGCTTTTCATTTTTCATTGGTGATGGTTCCTGCAAAATTTATTTTAGAAATAAACTAGTGGGTACTGCTACATTGTTGAATGGATTGTATCATCTAAATCTCAGCAACAAAGTAGTTGTGAATACTATGACTAGAAAACGTGGTAGGGATGAAACCAATCAAGTTTTGAAATGGCATCTTAGATTTGGTCATATTGGTCAAACCAAGGTTTACAAGATGGAAAAAGATGGACTTATGGGTCCATTGGGATCAGATCCCTTTCCTACTTGTGAATCTTGCCTTAAAGGCAAAATGACTAAGTCCCCCTTCACAGGGACATTTTAAAGAGCCGCTGATAAACTGGGATTAATCCATACCGACGTATGTGGTGCTTTGGAAGCAGCACGTGACGGATATCAATATTTCATTACGTTTACAGATGATCATACTAGGTATGGTTATGTATACTTAATGAAACATAAATCCGAGGCCTTTGAGAAATTCCAAGAATTCAAGGCCCTAGTCGAGAAACAAACTGGTAATCATATCAAAGCACTTCGGTCAGACCGAGGTGGCGAGTATATGAGTACGAAGTTTGACGAGTTCCTTAAGGAACATGGAATAGTTTCGCAACTAACACCTCCAGGTACTCCTCAGTTAAATGGTGTGTCAGAAAGAAGGAACCGGACCCTGTTGAACATGGTCCGTTCCATGCTGGGCTATACTGACTTGCCGATTTACCTGTGAGGGTATGCAATCATGACTGCCGCATATATCTTGAACAGATGTCCTTCCAAATCCGTTCCTAAAACTCCACATGAGATGTGGGAGGGAAGGAAACCAAGTCTTAATCATATTAGGATTTTGGGATGTCCCGCCTATGTCAAGAAGACTAAGGTGGAAAAGTCGGAAGCTAGGTCTGCGAAGGGATGTTTCATTGGATTCCCATCTGGGACGATGGGATATCTATTCTACATGCTCGAAGATCGAAGGATCATTGTTGCTTTACAAGCACACTTCCTGGAAGATGAGTTCATTCAGGAAGGCGGAGCAGGTAGAAGTATTTCTTTAGAAGAATATAATGAAACTCCTCAGGAGACACCTATGCAAGAAAGCTGGGCCAGACCTTCAAACACAAGTACAACCACCTCGTAGGTCTAGTAGGGTGTCTCATTTACCTGAGAGGTATGGGCTTGTGCACTTGGAGGAGCTGGGTCTCCATGAGGTTCCAAGTGATAACCAAGAGACCGACCCGACGAACTATGACCAAGCGATGGTGGATGTAGACTCCGCGAAATGGCGTGAAGCTATGGAAGCTGAGATAGACTCGATGCATGTCAATCAGGTCTGGACTCTAGTAGACCGACCCAAGGGCATAGTGCCTATTGGGAACAAGTGGATCTACAAGAGAAAGACTGATGGTGATGGCAAGGTTGACGCCTATAAGGCCAGGCTTGTGGCAAAGGGTTATACCCAGAAGGAAGGGATCGATTACCACGATACCTTCTCGCCCGTAGCCATGATCAAGTCTATTCACATGATGCTTGCTATAGCTGCCTACCACGATTATGAGATATGGCAAATGGACGTAAAGACGGCTTTCCTTAATGGATTCCTCGAGGAGGAAATCTATATGGAGCAGCCTAAAGGCTTTGTTTCCGAAGTCGATATTCAGAAAGTGTGCAAGCTTCAGCATTCCATTTATGGACTGAAGAAAGCGTCGCGTAGTTGGAACCTTCGTTTTGACGAGGCAGTCAAAGAGTTTGACTTCGTGCAAAATGAGGAGGAACCTTGTGTATATACAAGAGGGTTAGTGGGAGCAAGATCGCATTCTTAGTACTATATGTAGATGACATTCTACTAATAGGAAATGATGTGGGAATGCTCAGTTCTGTGAAAGCTTGGCTTTCGAGTAATTTCTCCATGAAAGACTAGGGAGAAGCTACCTATATTCTTGGTATTCGACTCTACCGGGATAGAGCGAAGAGAACAATAGGTCTTTCCCAAGCCCTCTATATAGATAAAATCTTAAAGCGATTTAAGATGGATGATTCTAAAAGAGGGTTCCTACCAATGCAACATGGAATAAAACTCTCTTTGAAGATGTGTCCTCAAAGTGAGGAACAACGAAAGGAAATGAGTAATATACCATATGCTTCGGCCGTGGGTAGCCTTATGTATGCTATGTTGTGTACAAGACCTGAAATCGCGCATGCTGTAAGCGTGGTGAGTAGGTTTCGAGCAAACCAGTAGGGAACATTGAATCTTGTAAAGAACATTCTCAAGTACTTGAGAAGATCGAGAGATATGGTTCTTATGTATGGCGGTGGAGATTTGGATGTGGTGGGATTCACTGATTCGGACTTCCAAGGACTGAAGGACGACTCGATCTCCACTTCTGGCTACATATTTACTCTTAATGGAGGAGCAGTATCTTGGCGTAGTGCCAAGCAAAGCGCGACTGCTGATTCCACCTGTCAGGTTGAGTATCAAGCAGCCTCGGAGGCTTCCAAGGAAGGGTTCTGGATTAAGAAGTTTCTGGGAGAACTTCAAGTGACACCATGTGCTGAGCTGCCTGTTCCGCTGTACTGCGACAACGATGGAGCTGTAATGCAGGCCAAGGAGCCGAGGTTTCACAACAGCACCAAACATATTGAGAGGAAGTATCATCTCGTAAGAGAATTTGTTCACAAGGGATACATTGTGCTGCACAGAGTAGACTCAGCCGACAACGTCGCCGATCCACTGACCAAGCCACTTTCTCAGACTAGCTTGGAGCGTCATCTGGAGAACATGGGTATTAGATACCATAGTGTGTGGCATTGAGTGCAAGTGGGAGATTGTTAGGAGTATGCCCTCAAATGCCACTCAGAGGATGTTGAGTGAGGGCATTGTACTTGTTATTATGTAAATCATCAATATAAGGCAATGGATGTTTCTTTATTTCCGGTAGTTCTTGGCATTCCTAACTCGTAAATATACATATAGAAACTAGTCCGTGTATTTGAGAGCAAACGTTCCACTCCTTATTGGATAAGGGGTCGGCCTTTGGAAAGGTTTATAGCTCAAATACTTAATCGTTCGCAAGTCAATGAAACTTGACTGGGCGTTAAGTTTATGTGAAGACTTGTATGACGTGTTCTTTGACATGGATAGTGCCTGTCGAACGCTAATGGTTAGTGGGAGCACACGTTATAGGTATGCTAATTGGATTAGTATACTTGAACCGACTCACCCTCGATTCGTCACACGGATTTCACTCCGGGACAGTCAATGACGGAATCGAAAGGTTGTGATAGGTATTCGTGAACCTTCGACTTGAGGATTTAGTAGGGATGTGCTTGTGACGTCAAGATTTTCATTAGAGTAGTTCGACCCTCTAAAACGGAAGGTGGGGGTCAACCTCGACTTGCATCTTGACGGGCAAGTAGCAGGTCCTACTGAATACCAAGATAGAATTCTTTCTCCCGTTAGTGAGCGGGTTATATGTCCTATGCAGTTATTGGCAGATAAGATCATAAGTCTTTGGCCAAAGCATTGGAGCTAGTAGTATTGGATAGACGAGAGCTCGATGATCTCGATTTACATTAACGCATGCATAGCGTCAAGTACAGATGGGGTTTGACTGATCGTGACCCTATAACTTGATCGGGACATTTCAAAGAAGGATTTATACGTATACTGGTATTCACGACATAATGGTTCTTGAACGATCCCAATCATTCGTTCTCAGTCGGGGTACAGTGTAGGCCGCTAGGCTGGCTAGGTGGTGCTACTACTCTTTGGTTCCTCCCATTGCTGACTGAGACGGACCTACCGAGTCGCGCATTAGGATTGACGACAGAATGAATTGAGCTTGTTTTCTCATTATAAATATTAGATATTGGATATCTAATTTATTGGACATTGGATGTCTAATTGATTTTGGGACATTGGATGTCTAAATTGATTTATTGGATAAATTAATTTACGGCCTAATGAATTAAATATATTACTCGGTGATTAATTTAATTCATGAATATAATTATTTCTTGGAGAAATTAATTATGTCATTATGTATTTGATGATTAATTAATTAGATTAATTAATCGATATAAATACATCGGAACGGAATCGGAGTTTATCTCTTTGGACTCACGGGAGTCCGAAATGGACCGAACTTGTCCAATTCCTTCTAGAGGCTGCCCCACCTCATACTTTTCCCTCATGGTCTTGGTCTCATCCTTGGTAGGTTGATGACTAAAGACATTTTGAGATATCATATCTCATTTTATATAGAAAGGTGATTTGAGGTGGTTGAAATGAGATAATATTGAAGACTTTGAAAACACTCACCCAAAATAAAAACACATATCCAGCCGTGGGTTTTAGAAATGGGAGAGAGAATATAGTTTTCATTTTGGTCTTCAACTTCATCTTCATCTTGTTCAACTTTCTTAGAGAAAGATTGAGAAAAAAATAGAGAGAACAAGATTATACACTTAGAGTGTAATAATAATAAAAAGCTTCATCACTTGATTCTAGCCGTAACCTTAGAGGTTAATCAAGTGTTGTTATTCCGGTCGTTTTTCCGGCGCGTGGCAAGTAGAGACGCGGTGCTTTCGGCATTGGATCGTTCAAGAGCTTGGGGAATAGCTCAAGAGAAGGTTATCCATTTAATCAACGGACTACGAGGGTATGTTTCTCGTATCTCTTGTATTTCGTTTCGATATTCGTATATACGTAGCTCGATCGATTCTCGTAGGGATTTGGATCGAATTAATTTTCGTTTTACCGCTTCCGCTGGGCCTTCGTTTTAGGCACCGAATCCCAACATAACCAACCAACACCGCACATATGTCCCTATATTGCGACTCAACCGAATATATATATATATATATACTATATTATATGAATAAGTATAGTTCACCCATCAATCCAAGTCGAGTACGTCAACTAGTGTTAGTATTCATCACTCGTCTTTCACCGACATAGGCATATATATCAATATACGTATATACATAAATATATTTAACATATAAATATATATAAATCTGTATATATATATAGACACAAACATATATATATATATACACATATATACATCCGTATAAATTCATACACTTCGACAACAATGATTTCATGCAGTTACAATTCGTATATCAACGTACTTGCCTTGGTAATCTCTCGCGGATAATCCGAAAATACGGTCGATTGGCAAAATCTGGAACTCCAATGAAAACAACGATCGGAAGGGCTCAACACCAGATTTTTCATAGGGAAATCGTCCCTAATATCCTATCATCGAATAAACAATCAATCACACGAGGAAAAACATCACAAAACGACCAAATTTCTCTCTGCAGCATTTCCCCGGACACCTTGAAGGCGTCAAACGAAAGTTCATATAAACGACGAATCGGACATGGTAAAACCATGGAAAGATGATGAAAATGATAGAATACAACTTAATCTACAAATATCCATCAGTAATTTAAGTTCATATGGCTCGAACGTACGAAATCTACCAAGATCCCCAAATTTCCCAAAGTTTGGATTTTAGGAAAAACTAACCTTGATTCGGTCGATTGAAGGATGTTATGGAATGATCGATCAATGATAGGAACTCGAAATCTTCGTGGATTTGTTGTTCAACAACATGCCTCCTTGCTCTCAAAAGCTCCAGCCGCGGATATGAAGGAAGAGAAGTGAAAAATGGGTGAAAACAGGGTTGCTCGGTCATATATATACTGGTAACTGACTAGCGTGCGCTAGGTTGTCCGGGTAGCGTGCGCTATCGGCCGGCCCTGGTCTAGAATCTTCGGTCGGGTCCGATAGCGTGCGCAAGACATCGGCAGCAGCGTGCGCAATCGGCCCGTCCAGGACCTACTGGACTAATCTGCCCGGCCAGGTAGCGTGCGCTAGCCTGCCGAGTTAGCGCGCGCAGCTGTCCGGCCGTAGCGTGCGCTACCTGCTGGTCTGGCCGAAGTCCAGACCCTACTGCCTAGACTGCCCGGCCGATTAGCGTGCGTTACCTCCCGGTAGTGGCATGCGCTACTCCTGCGGGTTAGCGCCTAGTTGTCCGGCCGTAGCGTACGCTAGGCCGATCCCTGCCAGAATCGCGGCGCCGGCCTCCATGACGGTCCTCGCCGCACTGTCGGCGGTGCTCGGCATCCGTGCAGTTCTGCCGCACTTTGTCCGGCAGCGCCCAGCCGCCATGACCCGACGACTCGATTCTCCAAAATCGCACAGAAACGAACATGATGAAATGCTCGGTAGGAGTCTCGATCACGAATTCAAATCTCTAATATGCATCAAAGGAAATATTGCGGAAGAACGTTCGTAACGAATTATAATAATATTATAAGTCACAAAAACCGAGATATACGAAAACGAGAAAAAATAGGATTCTCACACGGTTAGGCGTTCGACGACATCTCGACCACTTTAACGCACCAGTTATGATCCAAAACGATAACGAGCAAATTACGAAGCATAAAATATCCCAAGCATGGAACGAACACGATGAAAAGCTCGTGGTCAACATCCACGATCCGAAATGAAAATGATGATATTCAACAATTCACCACATATGGCCCTAAATACAAAATCGATCGTCGAGGGGGAGAAATAAATAAATGCCGACGCCCGACAGTTGAGAAATTTCCGGTCTACAAGAAAAATTCAAATTAAACTGGAAATGAAAAATCTCGGGTATTACACGAATGACGTGATAAAAACACGACTCGACTCGACCCAACGACCTAGTTTTTCTCAACCTAAGCTCCGATACCATATTCTGTTACACCCCCAGTGCTATCCAGGAATATTACAGCGCCGTGGGCCCAGAGAAGGAACCCACAAGGCTAAATGACATTTTCGCAAATATTTACAACTGCCCCAGAGGCTAACGACGATACTATCTTTTAAAAATATTCGAAGACTATATAAAATCCGTTAATCATAACCGTCGTAAAAATTCATTTAAAACTACAAGGCCCGAAATGCCAAACTCAACAGTTTAAAAACATATGTTAAGCTATCGCTTACACGTACCGACAAAATAGTTTACAAAACCATTTCCAAAATAACTCAAGTTGCCAAAAATCAAAAGGGCATTTAAGAAATACTCATGCAGCAGAAAGGACAACAATCAGAAGACTCGATTCACAAACACAAGCCACAACCAGTATCCTCCCGGAAGCTCATCTCTTCACGACCGCTACAAGCTCGATATCCCAAGAACCTAAAAAGAAATCCCACGACGGGGTCAGCCATAATATCCAACAATGATAAAAATCACATCACGTCAATAATTACATACCAATGAAATACTAATAATACGACCAATATAATCTTACTGCCATAACTTTACTTACTCGAATAATCCTCATCAAAAAAACCATTATCATATTGCACATATCGTAGTCTCGATTAACCAATAAACTCAAACATAACATCTGTATTGTTCCTTAAACAATACTCAAGATTCTCAAAATATCATCACTAACTCATGATACGGAAAAATACCAACTCTGACCAATTCGATCCATTGGATAACATCATCAAGTCCCAACACGATAATCGATTATCCATTAAAAGACAAATATCAAATGAAATATGGAACATACCTCAAGATATCCAATGCCACGACAATCATGTCAGTCTAATCCGAGATCAAATAAATACCACATACGGACCTGGTCCTAACACAAGACCTACAAATGCATACTCACATGACGACAGCAATATGCCCACGATAACAACAACAATGTATACTTATGGAAATCCGATGATCCAGCGCACACATCAAAGATCCCAAGATGATCCTGAAAGACCAACACAAGGTGGATAACCCATAATATACATATGCACAACAACAACACATGGTAATACAACGATCCAGCGCACATAGCTATAGGTTCCCATGATGATCGCGTCGGACCAACGCATGGTGGAAATACCTGTCCAGTGATCCGGCGCACACAGCATAGATACCCAAGATGATCCCGTCGGACCAACACGAGGTGGACATACGACAACAATGCACAAATGTATATTAACAACAATACATAAATGCATGACAAAAACAGTACATAATGTATCACAATATGATCGACACAAAATGACAAAAATGATTAGAGTACTTGCCCCAAGTCCTTCGAGAGCAATCTTGATGTCTAAACCATCACCAACCATTATCCTCAGTATTCGACGGTCCAAAATGTCACGGATGGTAGATAATTCATATCTTCATTTTTATCACAATGTATTCTTGATAACCAAGTATACCAATAACAAAAGTAAATCATATACATTATGATTTAAATTCCCAAAATCTGAAAACAACTTACAATCCCAAATATCCTGTGTTCACAATTATAATCATTGCTATACGAATTATAAATGAATGAAATGGAAACCATTCATTAAATATTATGGACTGAGCAAGTAATAACTTGCCTCGATACCGACACGACGATGATGAAGCCTCTACCAATCCCATTGCCTTCGTCTACGAGCTCCTCGGTCCTAACCAATGCAATTCATGAACATACTCGAACTTGACCGCAACATATTTTTCTAGTCGACGATTATAACCAACGGTCAATGATCACAACCTATTGAAGTAATCAATCAACACACGTTCAAGAATAATCAATTTCTAATACAACCAATCAATCAAACTCAACAGCTCAACAATTCCTCAATCATATATAAAACCAAATAGTATAACTCAAACCATCACGAACTCATATCCATAATACGAACCGAAACCCGATAATCGTTATTAACAATCAATATAACCGATCACCAAACCCAACGATTTCACAATATCTCGATTAAACACAAGTCCGAACAATCCAACTCAAACAATTACGAATTCACAACCACAATATGATTACAGATACGAATGTAAAGGAAATCATATTCGATGATCAATCACGATCTTTTCGGATTCCAAATTGTTATCATGATTCGTATTTCATCAAGAACATACGAATTCTACCACTACAATCAACATGACTTAACGAACATTCGATCTTCATATCTAAAAATACCTATAATTCAACATACAATCGTCTTGCTATGTTCTATTATCAAAAGTTCTTCAAGAACACTAAGTGATTCGAAACCATGTTCATAGTCATCAAAACAACATAATTCGATATCCTTTCACATGTCGATAATCATCCAACTCATAATCCAAGGAATATATCATCATATCCTTCAACATAAACTCCCATAACATTAAGAATCGTATCAACACCACTATAATCATCATCATACGAATAAAATACGGATAACAATACCAAGAATCCGAAAACCTACCACAAAAACATGAACAACACCATCAAACACATCAAGGATCATCGGTATCTTCATATCCAAGCCTCAAATCCATGTTTTCAAGCTCATAACCAAGATGGAAGAGGTTTATCTTCACTACCATACTCAGAGGGACGAAGTTTGGAGGAAGGAATGGTTTTATTCTCGCAGAGAAATGAAAAACCGATCCTCCATTTATAATCTGCAGCGCTCATTACGTACGTTATAAACCATCATTAACGTACGTAATGCTCCCTAGCATACACTACATGTCCAACATAGCGTACGTAACAGTCATCCAGAGCTCACTACGTCAGTTCAGATATTGCATAACGTACATAACACTTGTTCCATAGCGTATGTAATATGTATGTTGACTTGCT
Source organism: Orobanche coerulescens (assembly GCA_033398695.1). Lineage (NCBI taxonomy): Eukaryota > Viridiplantae > Streptophyta > Magnoliopsida > Lamiales > Orobanchaceae > Orobanche > Orobanche coerulescens. The sequence goes on from CM065818.1 coordinate 33,976,400, forward strand.
ATAGTATATGCTCATATTACGTACGTTATATGCTCTGCATAGCGTACGTAATACCTAGTTGACTTATCTTTTGGCACGCCAGCCGATACCTGGGCTCCACATGGCATGTATTGATTCCTCTGTCTGATTCCTCTCTTTACGTACGTAATGCGTTATACATAGCGTACATAACACTTAGCATCATAGCATACGTTATCTCATAACTTAACGTACGTTAAGGACTCTGTACTTGGCCATTTACAACTGTTCCTGCCTGTCGTCTCGACATACCAAATACGTATACACAACATACTATATCCTAAAATACAATTGTCGACCAAGTATGACAATTATACCAATACAGATGTCTCAGTCCTTCGTTTATTTTATCTATACTCTACAGATTCCACGTTGTACAACATAACTTGGATAAAATAATATTAAACAATAGTAGTAGAAATTCCGGATATTACATTACGTACATAAAGGTTTTGGATAGCATACGTAAGAGAAGATAGAATCGAGGCAGTGAGCTACTACCGGGCGCTAACATATGCTAAGGATTGAGAATAGCGTACGCTAAGGTGATAACGTACGTAAGGCTTTGCTCTTAACGTACGTAATGTGTAAAATTCTATTTATAGACCTCAACTCCCTTTTCATTTCCTCCTCACTCCTTGGCCGACTTCTGCAACTTGAGAACTCCCCAACCCCCATAAATCTCTTATATCATCATCCCAGCTCGGTTTAGAAGATTGTAGACCCTTATGGATTGGTGTTCACGCTTACGGTGTTGAGTTTCGCCAAGTGTTTCGTCGTTCTTCTCTATATTAAGGTATGGTGATCCTTCAACAACTAGAATACATGTTCTTAATGACGTTTTGAACCTATTTTTGAGATTACCAAGTTCGTTATTATCATGATGAGTCGAACACCATGTTTTAAGATGAATAGATTCAGTTATACTTCGGTTCTCCTTCGTTGTTAAGAGTATTAATCGAACCTTGTTGGGATAGAACACTAGGATGTAGTTTTACTGAGATTGTTATGGATTTTGAACATGATTTCGAGTAAGGTTTTTGAGTTTACTAAGGTATTTGACCGAGCATAGTTCATGTTTTGAGAGATGTGCTTGAATTAACAATATTTTTCATATTCTTGGGTAAATGAATTGACTATGCTGTTAGAATCAACCCGGAACACCATTGTATCGTCTCATCTTCGTAGTACGCTTTGGTATGCTTATATATTGAATCATACCTTTGATATGAATTGTAAGATTAGCCGAACCATATATTTATTGGTAGTTGAAATCCAGATTTAGGTTTGGATTGTGGTTACATGTATATCCATGAACCCTTAGACGTCGACATTTCATCTCCGATATGGTCATTCGATTCGTATGAAGTATGTCATTATTTCTGGCTTAGCTTTCATCGAGTAGATAAACCGTGAACCGGACTTACGTTAATGTTAACTCGGATATAACTTAAGGCGCTAGATGTTCGTATGTTAGCTTTGTGAAGTAAGTTGAACCCTTTGTTATTTCTTTTGAATAAGGTCCGAGCCTTACAAGGTGATTGATCGAAGGGGCGACCATCGAGCGTATTGACAGTCGTTGAAGTATCTAATTCTTGCCATCTTTCTAAGGCAAGTATCGTAATTTGACTATTGCTTTAATGTTGATGATTTTGATCATGCATATTGTCATTCATGTTGTTGAACATGAGATCATCCAAGTTGAATTGTCATAATGTCGTTCAGGTTATTGATTCATATATTGTTCATGTTGATGAACATATTGATTTCCATATGTGTATGCATAGTTATATTGTATATGTTGTATTGATCCGAAGGGATCATGTGATCTATGCTGAGGGCGCTGGATCATTGGACGGGTTTTCCACCTCGTGTTGGTCCGACGGGATCATATTGGGATCTATACTAAGGGCGCTGGATCATTGGATTATCCTGTGTTGTGTTGATGGAATCATGTGGATTCGCATCATTGGATTCCGGTAGAGGAAGTCCACATTTTGTATTTTGCTATACATCATTGTTGCATATCTGATTTTGTATATTATGATACTTGTACTAGAATCGTTTTGCTAACCCCTGCGGGGGTGGGCATTTGTTTTGATGTTTAGGTAGCCAAGGAGCGGGGAAGCAACCACAGTACCAGCATGATGACGAAGGGGCACAGTGATGTTATCCATTGAATTGTTTTGGTATTCTGGTTTTGCATTAAGTATTCGAGTACGTGTGTTCTTTTGTTGATTTGAGAAATTTGTAATAAATGGGTTGTTTGGGATGACTAAACCGATTATTAAATTACTCAATTATTGGTGGTACTTTCGTATTGTTCAGTATTTCTTTTTATTTAGCATTGTAGATCCTTATATAAAGGGTTTACGGCGCTGTAATTATTCCGAATATATCGGGGTGTTACAAAAAAAATATTTTTGAACCTGGAAATATTTGTTGTACCCTTTCATCAGTTTGATTTATATTGACCATATCAATATAAGGATTTCCAGTGCATTGTATAAAAGTAATCCTTGGGTATGAGTTTTGAAACGAAGCACCTTGCTATGAAATACAAAACATTTTATCAAAATAATATAAATTGAATAGTTTTATGCATTGCATTTGAATAATAATGTATCATATAAAGCAATATATGTTTGACAGATCATATAACATGTTATTGATTGCAATTCATACCTGAACTTGATACATGTTCTCCTTTATTTTTTTCTGTATTCATCACTGATTACACCCTTCTCCAAACTCATATTTGTCATTCTCGTTTTAGGCTGATTTCTCAATGATCTGTTTAAGGAACCGGGAGTTACAATATTACCATCAACTCTGTTCAATGATCTTCAAACTGAGTCAAGTACATATGAATCAGAAACTATTCCTAAAGGATCATAAGATTCCAGAATATAAGGACTTGAGAAATTGTAGGCTACATGGTATAATCATACTTGACATGAAAATGTATAGAACTTAAATCTTATAAAAAAATGTGTCTAACTTACTGAAATCCATATGCAATGAAGAATTACTGCTCATCATGTTGTTACTTGTCATATCATTTTTTTCTTTTTCTATTCCTTTTCCTAGACTGTTGTGTCCTGCCTGCATCGATTCTGGGAACTAACATCAAAAATGGTAATTTTGAACATGAATTGAAGCATCATGTGTAATATGTTAGGCGTATTTTTATGCGCTTATTTATCACTATTTTATATCCATTTTAAGTCTAAATCAGCATAAATGAGCTTTTGATGCACTATCTTTATATGTTTTGAAGGAAATTGGAGTTCGGAAGCCTAAACGACGAAAAACGGGCAAAAACGATAAATTCTGGTTAGGGGCCGCGGCACAATGAAGCTAAGCCGCAGCACACACACGGAGAGCATTGAGCCAGCACACACTGTACCGGGGGCCGCGGCACGCACTTACTGAGCTGCGGCCCATGAAGAAAAATTGCGCCCAGGCATAGGGCGCTGAACATGTTGAGCCGCGGCACACACTTACTGAGCCGCGGCCCGCAGGGCGGTAATCCTGATTTTGCCGCGTTTCTGAGCTGTTTCTGAAGCCCGTTTTCGACCTAATCCTCGGACGCTTTTTGGAGACGAATGATGGTTATAAATAGGGATTTAAGGTCTGAAGATCAATGATCGAGGAACATTGAGGAGAAGCAGAAAACACCAAGGAGCAGAGAGCGGAAGCTAGAGAACGGAGGAATCCAAGTTCTTCGACTGCGTTTGATTTCTATTATGCTTTCTTTTATTCTTTGTGTATTCTTATTTTCTAGCATGTCAGGCTAGAACCGTATTCTAGGATTTTGATGAAACCGAGGTTTAGATGAATTCACTTTTGATTTAAAATTATTTCCCTTTCTTATTGAGTTTTCCCCAATTGTTTTAATTACTGTCAATTATGTGGCCTATGATTGATTTGTTTTGATTACGCAACTCGAATCGGGAGAGGAGAGTTGGTAGGAAAAATTGGTGAGAACCGTTTTATCTTGTGAGATAGGAATATACTCATAGGAATTACGTGGCCTTCCTGAAGATTTCGTACTTTTTTCCTATTGTCGAATTAATTCACCTAGGAATAGAGTGTGTTATTCGCCTTAGAAAATTCTATTGACCTCGGGAGAGGCGGTAGAGTATTTTAGCAATCTTCGCCTTCAATAAATTGGGAAATCATTAAATTCATATAATCAAGAGTAATTCGGATAAACCAAGGTGGATTCACAATCCTAGATTAATCACTTATTTGATCTTCTTCCTTCGAACAATCGATTTTACTATTTTTTGCTATTATTAATTTTCTTTAATTATTGCTTGCATCTCCAATTTCGATAGTTCAAATAAAATTAAAATACAAATAAATCGGTAATTAGTGAGTCAGTCCTCGAGGGAACGATACTTTCTTACTACTTTATTACTTTCTTACGACAACGTGCACTTGCGTTCACCGAAATCTCGCAACAAGTTTTTGGCGCCGTTGCCGGGGACTGATTATTTTACTAATATCGGTTTCAGTATTTCTAGTCTTAATTTGAACATTATTTTATTTTTGTGTAATTTTTTTATTTGTTTTCCTTTCAGGAATTTCTGGTTAGTGCATGAGAAAATTCGGTAACGAAGGTCTATTACCTTTGGATACTGAACTCGAGCGCACTCTTCGGAAAAACAAGAAGGAAAAGCGTGAGCTACCGACAAAAGACACCATGGCCGATAACAAAGAAAATCACGGAGGAGACAATCTTACGCAACAAGTTCAACCAGCATTGGCACTCCGTGATTATGCAATGCCACAAATAAATGCAAACTTTTCGGGGATTCGGCGTCCAACCATCCAAGCGAACAACTTCGAGATTAAGCCGGCTATTATTCAGATGGTGTAAGCAAGCCAATTTTGTGGACTGGCGAACGATGACCCCAACGCACACATCGCTTCATTTCTAGAGATATGTGACACCTTCAAGAATAACGGTGTTACCGATGACGCTATTCGTCTGCGGCTTTTCCCTTTCTCTCTAAGGGACAAAGCCAAGTTTTGGTTGAATTCATTACCGCCGGGATCTATCACGACTTGGGCAGAATTAGTACAAGTCTTCGTGGCTAAGTTCTTTCCACCATCAAAGATAGCGAGACTTAGGAACGAGATAACTACTTTCGGGCAATTTGATATGGAGTTGCTTCATGAAGCTTGGGAGCGATACAAGGATTTGCTAAGGAGATGCCCACACCATGGTCTTCCGGATTGGCTGCAAATTCAGACATTCTATAATGGATTGAGTGCTTCTACACGCACTCTCGTTGATGCAGCCGCTGGAGGTGCTCTAATGGGCAAAACGATGGCCGAAGCCCACTCTTTATTGGAAGCTATGGCTGTAAATGCTTATCAGTGGCCTTCCGAACGAGTAAACCCAAAGCGAGTTATGGGAGTTTCCGACAATGATCCAATATCTATGCTATCGGCCCAAGTTGCCGCCTTGACTCAGCAACTTCAAGCTTTTTCACATGCTCCTTCTACCGTTACTACAGAATCATGTAATTGGTGTACTGGGTCTCATCCTAGCGCAGAGTGACAAGTTGGAAATCCTTTCGAGCAACATCCGATGGAACAAGCTCAGTTTGTGGGGAACGGGAATCGACAGAATAGTCTGTATTCCAACACATACAATCCGGGGTGGCGAAATCACCCTATCTTTTCGTGGAAAAACGGACATAACTTAAACCAACCTCACTTTGCTCAACACCAACAGCAACCCCCTCCCGCTCCAAAGATCTCTCTAGAGGAGGCAATGGTGAAATTAGCAGCAAATACAAGTCAGTTCATGACCCGTACGGAAGCAACCTTGCAAAACCATTCCGCCTCTATTCGCAACTTGGAAGTCCAATTGGGTCAAATAGCAAATGTGTTAACAGCCCGCCCTGTGGGTACCTTGCCAAGTACAACCGAGACGAACCCCAGAGAGAGTATTAATGCCATTGGTTTGAGAAGTGGGAAGGAAGTGTGTGAGCAGCCCAGGCAAAACAAAAAGAGAGGTGAAGATGAGGGGAATAAAAATTCGGCGACCGAGGAATCACAAGTTTCTAAGAGCTCGAAACTGTTTCCAGATAATCCGACAGCCTATGTGCCTCCCGTCCCGTTTCCACAGCATTTGCAAAAGCAAAAATTAGACAAATAATTCTCCAAGTTTCTTGACTTCTTCAAGAAACTACATATCAACATTCCATTTGCCGACGCCTTAGAACAAATGCCTAGCTATGTGAAGTTCATGAAGGAAATCTTATCTAACAAAAGGAAGCTCGAGGAATATGAAACGGTGGCACCGACTGAAGAGTGCAGCGCAATCTTGCAAAGAAAGCTCCCGCCTAAATTGAAGGATCCAGGAAGCTTCACTATACCGTGCACTATTGGAAACTTGTCTTTTGATAGAGCATTATGTGATCTCGGCGCTAGCGTTAATCTCATGCCTCTTTCTATTTTCAAGAAGGTAGGAATTGGGGAAAAGCGAAACCTACTACTGTCTCTTTACAACTAGCCGATAGATCCATCAAGTACCCGAGAGGGGTAATAGAAGATGTCTTGGTCAAGGTCGATAAATTCATTTTCCCTGCTGATTTCATTGTGCTTGATATGGAAGAAGACCATGAGATTCCGATTATCTTGGGTAGACCGTTCTTAGCCACCGGAAGGACCCTTATCGATGTTCAAGAGGGTAAATTAATACTTCGGGTTGAAGATGAGCAAGTCACAATCAAAGTGTTTCGATCTCTCCCGTGTCCAAGCAAAGACCAGAAGTGTTCACAAATTGATATATTTGAGAAAGACACACACCGGGAGAGTTGCCGGTCGAAATGTTCAGAATCCGTTTTAGTTGCTCCGACGTCTAAGAAAAATATAGAACGAGTCGCATATCTTAGGCATTTGGACATGTCGTCTTCATCAACTGTTCATACACCAACAAAAAATTTTAATGCTGTCATAAGTTCATTCGTGAAAAAGGATAATAAGCCGGAAGTGAAACGGGTGCCAAGTCATGTGCAATATGAGTGTTTTGGAAAGTTGCTTTTGTTCAAATCTTTTCGCAAAGAACATTGGGTGTCCAAACCGAAAATCGAATTGTTAAAGACCAATGGTCAAAAATTTAAAACACATATTAACGGTTCGATGGACGGGGTGGAGTTCAAATGGTGTTTGCGAAAAGCAAATTGATTTTCAAAAGGTCCGGCTGAAGACTATAAGCTTAGCGCTTCTCGGGAGGCAACCCGAGTATTAGTTGTAGATTTTATTTTTTAGTGTTTTCTTTCATTTTTAGAGTCTATTTTTTCGTCATATTTGCTTGGATATGCTTATCTCTCACGTTCTTGGTGTTTGCCTTTGAAAATTCTGTGCAGAAATCACCCTAGGGGAAAATTCAGTAATGGGCCGCGGCACAAAGGAAGCGAGCCACGGCACACACAAGTCGACACAAGAAGACTAACCGCACTATACTCTGTGCCGCGGCACGAACTTACTGAGCCGCGGAACACTTACACTACGAGCCGCGGCACACGGCAACATGATAAAAAGGCCCAGGCAGGCTGTACCCTGGGCCGCGGCTCACTTAAGCTGTGCCGTGGCCCCTGTTGCGAAGATCAATCGCCCATGTTTCCTTTATAACATGGATCAGCCGGCACAAACAGTAAGTTTCCTTCCTTTCCTCGCGTAGCACTCGGACGAACCCTATTCAAGTTTTCTTCTTCTTACATTCTTCAATCCAAGCAAGGTAATTCTCAAATCTTAATCATAATTGCTCCATGAATTGCAAAGTGAGGTAATGTTCTACATTCAATATTGAATATGTTTAGTTCCATCAAGTTGAGTTGATATGGTGATTATTGATTGATTGTGATGGTATTTGTTGATCATCTATGGATTATTGATGTTTTTTTTTTGCTGTTTTGTCATGACTATCGATTGATGTTGTTATTGTTGGGGGTTGGATTAAACCATTATCATTCTTGTTCTTCATTTAAACCCATGCATGCTAAATGTTTGATAAAATGCGTCAATGAAAATTTTTGAGCCGAACATTTTAAAACTATATGCAGCGAATTTGATTATCGAATTACATTGTGCCCCAACCCTTACATCATGTTTAAACTTGAAAGCTTAGCCTTAATTTCCTCTTACGATGATGCAAGCTAATTCAACTCTATATTCACGTTCCGCGTATCTTAAGTTGAGAGTGGTGTAGTTTTCCTTAAAGGTTGTGTAATTTCTGGTGTTTATTTTTTCAGGAACCTCACCATGGCTAGAAAAAGGAAGATTAGTACGAGGGCTAGGACACAATCATCCCCCACAAGAGGGGAAACATCATAAAGCCGAGCCGATTTGGAGTCTCACCAATTTTCCGATCCGGACATTCACAAAATATTCAATGAGAAAATCCGACCTCGACCAATAATCCCGGAGCGGGGATTCACTCCCGCCCCCCAGGATGGTGAGCTTTTGACTATGATAAACGAGATGGGATGGACTCGTTTCACTGCGCCTCCCGAACCGACTGTGATCTCTATCGTCCAGGAGTTTTACGTTAGTGCTCTATTGCGACATATCCGGGCAGGGCAGATGATAGGGCAATCAGATGCTCGGACTCAGGTCGTCGTCCGAGACCATACTGTGGATTTTTCGGTGGCCACAATTCGGAGACTATACGAGCTGCCAGTGGTGGACGAGATGGCGTATACGCGTATTATGAGTAGCCTCACGAGGGAGGCTCTGCTTGAGTCACTCACACATCCCGGTTCCGTCTGGGAGACGCGCGCCCCGGGTTTTTCAGCCTTATATTTTAAGAGCTCGTGCCTCAGTTAGCTCGGGCGAGCCTGGATATACTTCCTCTGCGCACGAGTTTATCCTACCTCGCAGATCCGCTCGGTCTTACTCTCTCGTGCCCGACTACTATATGCTATCACTACCGGGCTCAGATTCGATGTGGCCCCTCATCTGGTCCGATCTATCCTTCAGTGCATTGAAGGAGGGGCCAATACGGGGCTGAAGCACCCATCTCTCATTTGCGCTCTATGCCGCCAGTCGGGCATGACTTGGTCGGATGATGAGCCAACGCTAGCACCCCAGGGTCCGATTGATCATCGCATTATTTCTCACTTTGACCAGTGTGGTGGAGCGCCTGCACATGCTCGGGGACGAGGATTTCTTCTTGACGAGCTACATGAGCAGTCCCCCGAGCCTCTTCTTCTGACGCATGAGCATGCGGAGTCTAGCCCGCCGCCCGAGAGAGAGCACCTGCAGGCGATGTTCGACAGCCTGAGAGAGGAGATGTGGAGAGATAGAGAGGAGATGAGGAGAGTTTCAGAGAGCCATATAGCTGCTTTGCGAGAGGAGATGCGGACAGAGAGAGAGCCTCCTCGTAGCTGTCCGAGAGGAGATGAGAACAGGCCCGCCGGGCCAATCGACGTGAGGAGAGGCGCTTGGCGGCGAGGGATGCGTACCATCAGGACTACCTTTCTGCGTGGGCGAGCCATATACTGCACCCGGACGGGCCCTTCATCCCACCAATTAGGCCATCTACACCACCCTCCTCGCCGGATGAGGCCGGCACCAGTTCCTGAGCGGACATTAGAGGAGTACTTGACCTTTTCTCTTATTGCATATTACTAGTCGTGTCCATTGAGGTAAATGTACGTCCTAAGTTTGGGGGGTTTACTTTCAGTTTCTCTTTACTTATTCGTTGACATTTTTTGTTATTTTTTGATGCTAGCCTTGCTTGTCCTATTTTTATTTGCATTCGTGGATTTTTCGTGCTTCTTTGTGTAAAACTGATGATATGATACTGATTTTCTTTTTGAAGAAACGGTTGAGTTTTGGTCGAGTTTGCAGTCAGCGATATCTGTTTCCTTTGAGTATTCATTTAGGTCTCAAATTTTTTTCGTTATTGTAGATATCTTAGCGTATAAGAAAGGAGACATACGTGTTTTCAAATCGTCGTCTATACGTTTGGTTACACTTTTCGCGTAGCTAGTCGTCCAGTAACATGAGTCTTGTTGGCACTTAAATTGAGTTTAGGAACAGTTTTTCCCAAAAAGTCGAGATATTATACATATTCTATGATGGGAAGTTTAGTAACCGGGGGGTATTCACGTGACCCGTTGTTTACTCTCGCGTAAAACGACAACCCTGAATAGACTAATGGTTTAGAAATATCGCATTACCGATGATGGGAAGCCTAGTAACCGGGGGTATTCACGTGACCCGTTGTTTACTCTTGCGTAAAACAGCAACCTTGACGTGCGGGAATTGCTATTCGAGTTTTTGTCCGCTGTAGAGGGGGACTTAGTAACTAGAAGCATCCATGTGCCCCATGAGTGTCTTTTACGTCAAACGGTTGCCCAATACATGAGAATGAAAATCCACCCTAGGATTATCCCGATGAAACATCCCGAGATCCGAACCTAGTGGTTAACTCGAATCTTTATTATGATCATAAGGGAATGCTGTCCGAGGATTATTTTTGACGATGAAACTCTTGAATTTTTGCCACTAGACTGTGGGACTGGGCGAGTTAGCTTGTTTAATCTAACCCTTCATATCGGCGGTCGGTTAAATTCACGCTTGTTAATCTTTGAGCTTGATTTTCTTCATGAACGATTGATTTGCACCAAAAATGGTTACTTTGTGGAATCAGTGTCCTTGATGTGACTCACTAATACGATACTCGTATTATTCTTTGAGATTTTCAGGGTAGTATTGAGTAAGTTGAGCACTATGGATTTGTACGATCATTCACGATACTTCTTATTTGAAATTGATTTTTGCTTGAGGACAAGCAAAGGCTCAAGTTTGGGGGTATTTGTTAGGCGTATTTTTATGTGCTTATTTATCACTATTTTATATCCATTTTAAGTCTAAATCTGCATAAATGAGCTTTTGATGCACTATTCTTATATGTTTTGAAGGAAATTAGAGTCCGGAAGCCTAAATGACGAAAAACGGGCGAAAACGACAAATTCTGGTCAGGGGCCGCGGCACAATGAAGCTGAGCCGCGGCACACACACGGACAGCATTGAGCCAGAACACACTATACCGGGGGCCGCGGCATGCACTTACTGAGCCGCGGCCCATGAAGAAAAATTTCGCCCAGGCATAGGGCGCTGAACATGTTGAGCCGCGGCACACACTTACTGAGCCGCGGCCCACGGGGCGGTAATCCTGATTTTGCCGCGTTTCTGAGCTGTTTCTGAAGCCCGTTTTCGACCTAATCCCTGGACGTGTTTTGGAGACAAATGATAGTTATAAATAGGGATTTAAGGTCTGAAGATAAATGATCGAGGAACATCGAGGAGAAGCAGAAAACACCAAGGAGCAGAGAGCGGAAGCTAGAGAACGGAGGAATCCAAGTTCTTCGACTGCGTTTGATTTCTATTATGCTTTCTTTTATTCTTTGTGTATTCTTATTTTCTAGCATGTGAGGCTAGAACCCTATTCTAGAATTTTGATGAAACTGAGGTTTGGACGAATTCACTTTTGATTTTGCATTATTAAAATATATTTCCTTTTCTTATTGAGTTTTCCCCAATTATTTTAATTACTGTCAATTATGTGGCCTATGATTGATTTGTTTTGATTACGCAACTCGAATTGGGAGAGGAGAGTTGGTAGGAAAAATTGGTGAGAACCGTTTTATCTTGTTAGATAGGAATATACTCATAGGAATTACGTGGCATTTCTTAAGATTTCGTACTTTTTGCCTATTGTCGAATTAATGCCTTAGAAAATTCTATTGACCTCGGGAGAGGCGGTAGAGTATTTTAGCAATCTTCGCCTTCAAAAAAATGGGAAATCATTAAATTCATATAATCAAGAGTAATTCGGATAAACCAAGGTGGATTCACAATCCTAGATTAATCCCTTATTTGATCTTCTTCCTTCGAACAATCGATTTTACTATTTTTTGCTTTTATTAATTTTCTTTAATTATTGCTTGCATCTCCAGTTTCGATAGTTCAAATAAAATTAGAATACGAATAAATCGGTAATTAGTGAGTCAGTCCTCGAGGGAATGATACTTTCTTACTACTTTATTACTTGCTTACGACAACGCGCACTTGCCTTCACCAAAATTTCGCAACATATACCCGAAATTCTGATGTGTATTTCATGTGTATTTAAACCTTGTGACATTGTATATGTTGTATTTGATCTGAGTATTATCCTCCGTATTTCATGATCCTGTGTTGTTGAGCGTATGATTTCATGAATATTGTTCATACTTGTATTTGTGCACTTGTAGCGGACGCTAACATCTAGGTGTAGTGCACACTAATTGAGTTAGCTAGCGCACGCTACGTATGAGCCTTAACGCGCGCTATACGTAGTCAACATGATTGAGACAGGTTGGTAGGTGAGATCAGACTGCGGATCTTTCTTGGGATATGTCGGAATAAATCTGGACGGCTTTTTGGAAAAGTCGAGTCAACGGTGCGTAGCGCACGCTAATGGTTTGAGGCTAGCGCACGCTAAGTTGAGTATAGTGAGGTCAGTACAGCTTCGTATGGTCGTTAGCACATGCTATATTGAGAGGTAGAATACGCTAATTGCTGTACTTAGCACACGTAAGGGATGTTTAGCATACTCTAAGCCGAGATCAAACAGAGACAGTAGACTGCAAGCCCGTTAGCGCACGCTAATTAGGAAGAGTAGCGCGCTAATAACCTTTTTCTATAAATAGGATAGCACCTAACTTCATTTTTCAGTTTACACCTCTTCCCACACCCGATTTTTGAGACATAGAGAGTTACTCTCTCCATCCTAAACCTGCATACCAGCCTCTTAACATCACCATTGAAGTCAAATGAGCTTTGAGGATTGGTGTTCTAGCTTTTGGGCATGGAGTTCATCAAGTTATTTCAACCTTTCCTTCCGTTTAAGGTATGTTATGGTTTACCAAGCTGGAATTTATGTTCTTAGCTATATTTTGAGCTTGCTTCAGAAATCATTGGTCTAGTTAAAGATCTTATGAATCCAGCACCATATCTTTTGAAGATTGGAACCCGGTTATACCTTGTTTTTCCCTCGTTTCTAAGAGTGTTGATTGAGCCTTGATGGATGAAAACCCTAGGGTGTAGTATCTTAAGTTCATTTTGAATTATGAGCATGATTTTAGTAAGGTTCTAAGATTCAATTTGATGTTCCACCGATGATAATTCATGTTTCGATAAAGGTGTTTGATTTGACAATATTCTTCACGTTCATGCTTGTAATGAATCGGCTATGTCAATGAAATAAACCCGGACCACCGTAGTACCGTTCCCTTGCGTAGTACATTTGGTATGCTTGTATCTTGAGTCATACTTGTGGTATGAATCGTAAGAGCCGAACATATAGGAATTGGGAATTGAAACCAATATTGAAGTCTAGATTTTGATGACTTGTATATCCTTGAATCCATAGACATCCGCATTTCGCCTCCGACATGATCATTCGACTCATATGAAGTGTATCACTATTTCCGGCTCAGCTTTCATCAAGTATACTAACCGTGAACCGGCCTTACGTCATTATTACATGATTTTAACTTAGAACATTCGGTAATCATACGTTAGTTTCGAGTAGTATGTTGAGTTCATTGTTATTTATTTTGAACAAGGTCCGAGCCTTGCATAGTGATCGACCGGGGGGCGGTGGCCTTCAGACGCGTGAAATTCGTTGGAGTATTTAATTCTTGCCATCTTTAAGGCGAGTATCGTATTTTGAAGTTCGTTAATATTGATGATTTTGACCATGCATACTGTTTATTCAAGTTATTGAGCATGAGATCATTTCCGTTGAATTATCATGTTAAGCGTTATCGAATACTTGTATGTTCATGTCGATGGACATATCGATTTATGCATAGATGTATGCATAGTTGTGTTTGTGTATGTTGTATTGATTCGAAGGGATCGAGCAGTATATGATGAGGGTGCTGGATCGGATATCCACCTCGTGTTGGTCCGACGGGATCATCTTGGGATCTATACTGAGGGCGCTGGATCATTGGATGGGTTTTTCCACCTCGTGTCGGTTCAACTGGATCATCTTGGGATCTATGATGAGGGCGCTGGATCATTGGAATGCCCATGTTGTATTGATGGAATAGTGTGGATTCGCATCGTTGGATTCTAGTAGCGTAAGTCCATATTTGTTATGTATCGTTGTTGCATATCTGATTTTTGTATATCATGATACTTGTACTAGCATTATTTATCTAACCCCTTCGGGGGTGGACTTTTGTTTTGATGTTCAGGTAGCCGAGGAGTGGGGAAGCAACCACAGTACCGACATGATGACGAAGGGGCTCAGTGATGTTATCCGTCGTGTTGTCTTATTATTCTGGTGTTATTCACAGTACTTGAGTACGTGTGTCTTGTTGATGAATTGAAATGTTGTAATAATTGGATTCATTTAGGTTGTTGAACCAGTTGCCGAACTACTAAATTTTTATGGTACTTTTGTATTATTCCGCATTTGTTTAATTTAGCCTTGTAAATTCTTATATAAAGGGTTTATGGCGCTGTAATTATTCCGAATATCTCGGGGTGTTACAGAATATGGTATCGGAGCTAATATTCATGGATATCGTGGCAGTCAGGTTTTAGTTGGGTCTGTTTATGTCATTCAATTTATGGGTCATCGTAACATCACTGCTCAACCACCATCGTCATGTGGACCGTGGTTGTAAGTTTCCTAATTTCATATACTACCGTTTTATTTAATTGTGTTTTGTGGATATTGACGGATTTTCTTTTAGAAAATTTTGCCCTGGATATTGAGTATTTGTGGTTACAGTATGTTGAGAGAAGGTCATGGACGCGGATGCGGTCATGGACGCGGATGCGGTCGTGGACGCAGACGTGGTAATGCGAGACAGGAAGATCCAGCATCCACCCGGATGCATCGACTAATCGAACTAATTCCCTTTCCGGAGGACAACAAGAATCAGTAAATGATAACGTAAATCCTAACATGTCGGGAGTGCTTCAATAGGTGGTCGCTCAGATGGCCCAGTTTGCTCAGGTAGTTGAACGCATACAGACGGCGATGGGACAGCAGCACAACGAGGATAATTGGGGAGACAAGTGGCTTACGGAGGTGGTCAAATTGCACCCACCAAAATTTGACGGTTCTGCAGAGATGCCTACTTGGGATCATTGGCTGAAGGAATTGGAAAAGATATTTGCGGGAATCAACTGTCCCGATGAACGGAAAGTCCCGATTGCTCAATACTTTCTGACTGGAGAATCTTTCGATTGGTGGGAGGCCATTCGACCTGAGGATCATCATGCTGACTGGACAGAATTCAAATTAATGATGGAAGCTCAGTATTGTCCTCGTCCAGTTAGAGAGGCTAGAGTCCGAGAGTTTTTCTCACTGCAGAATTTGGAGGCATCTGTGACAGACATGATCAAGACTTTTAACCATCAGTCGACCTGTGTGCAACATCTGGTCAGGACCGAGGTGGAAAAGATTTTTCATTTCGACATGCAGATGAAGCCGGAGATTCAGCAGTATATGTCTGGATTTGAATGTACTACTCTGCGGCAGTATCAGGACAAAGGACCGGCCTACGAGATGAAAGAGGTAATGGTGGAGAAATTTGCAGAAGCAAAGAAGCAAAAAGTGTCTGGCAACTTCACTGAGAACAAGAGTAGTGGGCCCCATAAAGGCCAGTCTTCATTTCATTCATCCAAGAAACCTCCATATCCTCCTCGAGGTGGAAAGAAGTTCTGGACAGCATCAACAGTTTCAGACGTACCGAAGAAGTGTTATAACAGTGGTCGAGCAGGGCATGTTCGGCGTGATTGCTCCGCTCCTTCCGTGACCTGTTTCGAATGTGGGCAGGAAGGCCACCGTGCGACCTTTTGCAGTAATGTGACTAGATCGGTTGGTACTCGCACTCCAGCACTAGTTCCGAAAGAGACAAGTGTGAACCTGACATAGCAAAGTGGTTTTCAGCAACACAATGCCAGGAAAAGAGAAGCGTCCAGTGCTGGGTCCGTTCCTCCGCGCCTGTACGATATGAGGAGGTCAGATGATCAAAACACTGTTGTTGCATTAGGTACGATTCAGATCATTTTGAAACCAGTTAGTGTCTTATTAGATTCAGGAGCTACGCATTCTTTCATATCTTTGAAATGTGTTAATCGTTTGAAAATCTCGTGTTTATATGATTGTGAACCTTATGTTGTGGGTTTACCGAGTGGAGACAGAATTGTGGGGTCTCTAGAAGCTGGAGATTTTCCTGTGTCTATAGGAGGGAGAAATTGACCGTCAAATCTTATCGTGGTCGACATTCAAGGTGACGATTTAATTTTCGGAGACGATTGGCTCAACCGATATGGGGCTATTTTGAATTATCGAAAGAGAGTTATTTTGATTATTGCTGATAATGGGTCTGAACATGTATTTGAAGGATGGAGACCAGGAAGCTCAGGGAAAGTAATAAAAGCCATGAAAGCAGATAAATTGCTAAAGCAGGGTTGTCACGGATTTTGGTGTTATGCTATGAAAAAGGAAGAAGGGTTAGAGCTCTCATCTATTCCAGTAGTGAACGAATTCTCTGACGTATTCCCTAACGAACTACCCGGATTACCTCCGCGAAGAGCTGTAGAGTTTAATATTGAATTGGAACCAGGAGCCGCACCTATTTCTAGAGCATCATACCATATGGCACCAACCGAGATGTATGAGTTAAAGAAACAACTGGAGGAATTGTTAAAGAAAGGTTACATTCAGCCTAGCGTTTCCCCTTGGGGAGCACCCGTCCTCTTTGTCCGGAAGAAAGATGGATCCCTCCGATTGTGTATTGATTATAGGGAGCTAAACAAAGTGACAATCAAGAATAAATACCCATTGCCTCGGATAGACGATTTATTTGATCAACTGCGGGGAGCAACGGTATCATCGAAGATTGACTTGAGATCAGGATATCATCAATTGAGGATTAGGGAATCTGACGTACCGAAAACCGCTTTCAGGTCCCGGTACGGGCACTATGAATTTGTGGTGATGCCATTTGGACTTACTAACGCTCCTGCAGTGTTTATGCAATTGATGAATCAGGTATTCCTGGAGTACTTGGATAAATTCGTGGTTGTCTTTATTGACGACATCTTGATTTATTCGAAGGATCCAAAAGAGCATGCTGAGCATTTGCGTATCGTTTTGAATATTTTGAGGAATGAATATCTTTATGCAAAACTTTCTAAATGCGGGTTCTGACTTGAGGAAGTAACAATCCTTGGACACGTGATATCGTCCGACGGAGTACAGGTGGACCCGAAGAAAATTAAGGCAATCTTGGAGTGGGAATCTTCTAAGAATGTGAAGGAAGTCCGAAGATTCTTAGGACTTGCCGGATATTATCATCGCTTTGTGGAAGGATTTTACAAAATTGCTCGTCCTCTTACTCAGCTGTTGTAGAAGATTCAGAAATTCATGTGGGATAATAAATCTCAGGTTAGTTTTGATGAACTTAAAAGAAGACTGACAACGGCGCCCATATTAGCACTACTAGATGGAACTGATGGGTTCATGGTTTACAGCGATGCTTCAAATCAGGGTCTGGGTTACGTGTTGATGCAGAAGGATAGGTGATTGCCTATGCCTCTCGACAATTGAAACCGTGTGAGATTAACCACCCGACTCATGATTTAGAGTTAGCAGCTATTGTCTTTGCCCTGAAGATTTGGCGACATTATTTGTACGGCACTCACTGTCAGATCTTCACAGATCACAAGAGTCTCAAATATATTTTCAGTCAGAAGGAATTAAACATGAGATAGAGGAGATGGATGGAATTGATCAAAGATTACAACCTGTAAATCCATTGTCATCCAGGCAAGGGAAACGTGGTAACTGATGCACTGAGCCGCAAACCTGTTTCTCTTCGAATGTTGGAAGCGTTTATGTCACAGCCCAGCATTCAACGAGAATTAATCCGTGAAAGAATTGAAGTGTGGTCGCAAAGAGTCTAAGGGCAGCTATGTATGATGGAATTAACTTCGCCGTTGATCGAAGAAATCAAATCTAAGCAGTTGAATGATTCTCTGATTATTCGGTTACATGATGAAGTGAACAAAGGGAAGGCCCCAGGATCCGTGATGCAGGATGATGGAGTTATGAGATTTCAGAGTCGACATTGCGTCCCCGATGATGATGTATTGAGACAGACTATCATGAAGGAAGCTCACAGCATGCCCTATTCTATTCATCTAGGCACCAGTAAGATGTATAAGGATCTAAAGCAAAATTTCTGGTGGGAAAATATGAAGAAGGATGTAGCGGAATATGTCTCGAGGTGTCTAACTTTTCAACAGGTTAAGATTGAACATCAGCGACCTGCCGGAATGTTGAAGCCATTTTCGATTCCTGAGTGGAAGTGGGAGGATATATCGATGGACTTTATCACCAATATGCCAAGGACCAGGGTAGGAATGAACATGATTTGGTTGATAGTTGATCGACTAACCAAGTCGGCTCATTTACTAGGTATTAAGGATACCTGGGGACCCGAGAAATTGGCATGAGTATTTATTTCGGAGATAGTCCGATTGCATGGTACGTCAAAGACCATTATTTCGGACCGAGATGGTCGCTTTGTGTCACATTTATGGAAGGCAGTTCATAAGGCCTTGGGAACCGAGCTGAACTTTAGCACGACTTATCATCCTCAGATGGACGGACAGTCCGAAAGGACTATACAAATAGTAGAAGATATGCTCAGAGCTTGTGCCTTGGATTGGTCGACCGATTGGGAGATTCACTTGCCGTTGATTGAATTTACCTACACTAATAGTTTGCATTCTTTCATTAAGATGGCACCATTCGAAGCGTTGTACGGGAGAAGATGCAGATCGCCCCTGTGCTAGGATGATTCTTCTGATTCGATCGGGACCGAAATTCATACTCAAAAGAAGGTAGCTCTAATTCGGGAAAGGCTGTTGACTGCCCAGAGTCGACAGAAGTCTTATGCATACGTGCGTTGTCGCCCGTTGGAGTTCGACATTGGGGACCACGTGCTGTTGAAGGTTTCTCCTACTCGGGGAATTTTTAGATTTGGGAAGAAAGGGAAGCTGAGTCCGAGATATATCGAACCATTTGAGATCCTTGAAAAAGTTGGGGAGTTATCATAGAGGTTGGCCTTACCACCATAACTGAGTCACGTTCACAATATGTTTCACGTATCCCAGTTACGGAAGTATGTACCAGATCTCAGTCATATCATTGATTTCGGCGAGATCGAGATAGCTAATGACGGCACCTTCGAAGAGAAACCAATCAAGATACTCGAGAGTGGGATCAAACAATTGAGGAATAAACCAATATCCTTGGTTAAAGTGCAATGGTCACGACACGGAGTCGAAGAGGCCACTTGGGAAATGGAGGATGATATGAAGACTAGATATCCGGAGTTATTTTCATCTTAAGTTTCAGGACGAAACTTCTTTTTAGGGAGAGAGGATGTAATACCCGAAATTCTTATGTGTATTTCATGTGTATTTGAACCTTGTGACATTGTATATGTTGTATTTGATCTGAGTATTATCCTCCGTATTTCATGATCGTGTGTTGTTGAGCGTATGATTTCATGAATATTGTTCATACTTGTATTTGTGCACTTGTAGCGCATGCTAACGTCTAGGTGTAGCGCACGCTAATTGAGTTAGCTAGCGCACGCTACGTATGAGCCTTAGCGCGCACTATACGTAGTCAACATGATTGAGATAGGTTGGTGATAAGTGTCATTTTTGTACACTTATCCATGGTTTGTATCGATAAAATTCACCCATAATTGAGCTAGTCTACTCGTTTTTTGCTTTTAATTTATTAGTTTTAATAATTTTATTTTTATTGGATGATGATCGGATTAAATAACTGAATTACTCAAGAAACAACATGTTTAATAAATATTCTCTTTATTGAATTTTGATATATTCATGTTGTAGGGCTTTTCGAGACGAATTCGGCTCTTTTCCGGATTCAAAATCGAGTTATATATCAAAAGTTATCATCAGAAGAAGATCGGGGCAAAACGCAAAGTCCGAGGAATGCGGGCTGAAAACGTAACTATCAAAGCTTGAAATGAGCAAATTTACGAAGACGTTACGGCCGTAACATTCAGGAGTTACGGCCGTAAGTCACCTCGATTACGGCCGTAACTCCGAATGTTACGGCCGTAACTCTTGACAGATTGCTATGATTTGTCTAATTTTTTATACTTTTTGTGTATTATTGAGGGGATGGCTGGCATTGATCCGATATAATGTAATAATGATGTAGTTTTGGAGCTATTAGATGACTTTAGGTGTATAAATAGACCCCTTAGATCCTTCATCATTCACCATTCATCTTATAATTTTCCATGTTCTTGTAAACTTTTCTTTTTGTGTGAAGAACACACTTGTGTTCTTGAGTGATCTTAGTTAGTGTGGTACAACATATGTTGTTCAGAGAGTTTATTGTTTCTATCTCCTTTATCTACTAAGGGAGTTAGGATCAATTCTTTCTCTTGATTCAACTAAGAATGACCACCAAAGCTTGTAATATGTGTAATAAACCCTTTATGGGCTAAGTTTCTTAAGTTGGGATTATAAACAAGGTTAGTCATGTTATTTATGTTTGTATAAAGATATATTATGAATTACTTATTATTGTGTGTGATTTTCATTGTTTTAACAATCTTTATTTATTTGGCCAATTAATGAAGATATTTATGATCTTCATATGTTTCGAAAGAAAATATGTTTGATTAGATCAAATGATCTTCACTCTAAGTTTTTCTAGGGGATAGAAATATACCCCTAGTCCTTAGATGATTCTTTGAGTTATTTTCATAAATCCTAATGCTATGTATTGAAGCCAATCAACATAGAAATATAGTGGATTGATTCAATATGTAAGGGGCATTTTATAGTTCGAAAGAGAAACCGTCTTTTTAAGGAAAATCGAATCTACACAACATAATAAGTAAATTCATCTTATGATCTCTAATACATCTTTTATAACTAATGACGAACTAAGTTTGTAATCCCAACTATTTCATTTTATCGATAATCAATCTATTATTATTGCTATCTTTTTATTTCCTTATAATATTAGAACTATTATTGCAATTTCTTTGCAATTATTAAACCAAACTTTTTAATTGTGTGTTTCACTCATCCTTAGTATCTATAAAAATAGACTAATAGTGTATAATTCAAATTATAACATAACTTCCTTGTGGGATCGATAAACCGGACTCAAAAAGTCCACTTTACTACTTGATACGATATCGTGCACTTGCGATAGTTACACAAAAAGCGTGTCAAGTTTTTGGCGCCGTTGCCGGGGAAGTATAAGTTATATTTGAAATCTTACATTATAAACTATTTTTGTAGGTACAAATTTCTCGACGTTGTAACTTAGTACTAAATTGTGTTTGTCCGGTCAAGTGGCGGATAACGGTACTCCGTGACTATTAAAGTCGGATTTTGATTTCCCACAACAACTTATTTTTTTTTATATTTTTTTTTTATTTTATTTTCATTGTCTTTTTTTTTTGTTTTTTTTTTATCATGGATGAAACATTGTTTAAAATTGAAAAAAGATTTCCCTTTCTAAGCAAAAATGCAATTTTAAAAATTTACAAGACAAGGCTTGAAAGGATGAGGTTGCTTACGAATAAAAGCATACCTTTTGACATAAGATTCATTATCGAAGCCAAAGTAAGAATAGAAGGTGAATTCACAGAAACACCAACTAGATTTTTACCAGGGCTTGGAAAAAGTTCATATGCAAAGAAACGACGAGCAAAGATTCTAGCCGTTTGCTATAAATGTGCTAGATGGAACTGTAATGCAAAATGTCGATCTTTAGGAATTCCATCTACAAACAGAGAAGATAAAATTCAGTTCATTAATGATGGTATGAATAAGGAGAATTTAGATAATATCGAAATTTCTCTTGACACGCATCCTAGTGGACTTGTGTATTACGGAATTCAATGTTTGTGGAATAAATTCAAACGAGAATATGAACAACGTCTTGGGAATCGACGTTAAAAGACCTGCTTGCCAATTTGTAAGAAAATTGGATGGGAAGCTTCTCCCGACTCATAGAAGGCGTTTAGGCCGTTTCGAACGTAAAATCGGAGGAAGATGTGAGCCACAATCACAACTCGTACATACGCGTAAGTATCTTTTATTTTTGTCGTGTGGTGAGATTTTACGAATAAAAAATGTGATACGCGATAAAAGCTTTCATTATTCTATTGAGTAGTTGAAGCACAATCAAACGCAATCACAAACTTGTTAAACAATTTTTACCTTCTTTTTCTTCTATAAATAAACTTTCTCTGGTTTCTTTCATTCATCCCTCAAACTTGCACTTTTCTCTGTTTCTCTCTAAAAATTTTTTTTTTTTTTTCTTATTTTCAAAAATGGAGTCATCATCTTCAACAAAAATTTTACAGTCTGCATTTTTGGTGGATCTAGTTCTGGAAAAGAGGCATGCTTCATGAAGCAGCCCACAACTTGGGTCGTACCTTAGGAGAAAAATGCATTCATGTAGTTTACGGAGGAGGAAGTCTAGGATTAATGGGGCGAGCTGTCACGCCTATATGGAAGGAGTAAGAGTGTTGGGAGTAATCCCAAAACCTCTGCTGAAAGTAAAATCACCGGTCAACTATTGGAGATGAGTTTAGATCTCGTGAATATGCAAGATCGCATAACTCACATGATAAATAATCGCGCCTTTATCGCCTTCCTGGTTTTGGCACACTTGAGGAACTTTTTCATGTGGTTACCAGAGCCACTAAATGTTCATCAAAACCAATAGGAGTGCTTAATGTCAATGGTTTCTTTGATGGTTTCTTGTCTTTCATCGACTACTCTGCTGAAAAGGGATTTATTTCCGAGCGTGCAAAACGAATCATAGTCGTTGCAACAACACCGTAAGAACTAATCGAAAACTCAATGAATTTGTTCCTCAACCAGATCCACTCTAGCTAAAATTGTGCAGGTAGAAGATTTTACCGTGAGAAAGCGAAAAGTAGATTCATTCCTCTCCCTTTGATAACCCATGTCGGACCCCTTGTATTTTTACTTTTTGTCATGTGTAATAATCGTGCTAAATGATGGCAGCTTAAGGAGTTTCTTCTTGATCTCTTGACGCGCATCTATTCACGATTTATGTATTTTTATTTCATTACTATAATGTTTATTTCGTGTTTTGCTTTTATAAAAACTTTGATGGCAGCGTAAGGCGACTCTTCGGACTTTCTTGATGCGCATCTAAAAAATTATGTTATACTTACGAGTATATTTTATTTTCTTTTGTGTGTGCCTCGTATATTTATTCTCTTGCAGATTCTAAAAGGCGTTAGGCTCAGACATCAACTTTCTTAACAGGGAGTATTCTGCTTTTCTGCATTGATTTTTATTTTATTTTTAAACTGAGGACAGTTTTATTTTCAAGTTTGGGGGTGGTTTGTTTTAGTATTTTGGTGTGTTGTAATTTTGGTGTGGTTTGTTTAATAATTTTGGTGTGTTTTGATTGATTTGGTTATTTGCCTTATTTTATATATATATATATATATATATATATATATTTATATATATATCTATAGTATTTTGATTTTTTTAGATTTTTAGATCTGGCCATAACACCATAAATTAGCTATATACAAACTTCTTAAATCGTTTTAACCGGTAAAAAAATTGTATATTCCAAAATTTTTTGAGCCTTAATCTCTCTTTCCAAGCCTTGTAATTATCATATAAAATCGAGTCATTCGTTACCTTGAGAAAAGAAGAATCAATTGGTTGATGAAAAATAAAACTGAAATTTACTTAATTTGTGGAGTTTTTGATTTTTCATGCTTAACTAAAAAAATAATTTTCTGCAAAAATTCTATTCTCTAAAAAAAAAAAAAAGGAGTCATTGGTGAAAAGAGCTACACGTTAGCAAATAACGGTGTGAAAGCTATCACCTAAAAAAATAAATGACGAAAAGGAGAAGTGTTGAGCAATGCCTAATTTTGGAAGTCTTAAATTTTGCGAAAAATAAAGGACTAACCATTGTTGGTGCGTAGTCGCTGTCTCGTAAAAATTGGTGAAAAGAGCTACACGTTAGCAAATAACGGTGTGAAAGCTATCACCTTTTTACGAAAGAAAAATAATGAGATAGAAATTGTGTTAGTGAAAAGAGCTACACGTTAGCAAATAACGGTGTGAAAGCTATCACTAAAAGGGATGTAGTTTATGAGCAGATTTGAATTAATTAGCAGCTGAATTTCAATACACTCAATTTTGTAAAAATCACAATATATTTGATGACGCCAATGAAATTCTTCTTCATATTGAGTCGAAAAATAAACGAGTGATCGAGAGCAACCATTAAAGGGAGTCGTGTGTATCACGAGTGGGAAAGAAATAATCAACCTTTTGGGGGGAAAACCTTACATTTTGGAATTACAAAATAAAAACCGTGTTTTAACTTCAAAAATATTAGTAGACTTATTTTGAATCTTGATTCATTTCTATCTACTGTATAAAGCTGGTTGTTGTTTATTAATAGCATTTTGATCTCCTTTTCTCTTTTTATATTTTAATTTATGTGTGTATTAATTTTCTTATTTTTTTATTTTTATTTTTATTTTTGGAGTGTGAATAATAAAGAGTCTTGCTCGGGACTAGCAAGAATTCAAGTTTGGGGTGTGATAAGTGTCATTTTTGTACACTTATCCATGGTTTGTATCGATAAAATTCACCCATAATTGAGCTAGTCTACTCGTTTTTGCTTTTAATTTATTAGTTTTAATAATTTTATTTTTATTGGATGATGATCGGATTAAATAACTGAATTACTCAAGAAACAACATGTTTAATAAATATTCTCTTTATTGAATTTTGATATATTCATGTTGTAGGGCTTTTCGAGACGAATTCGGCGGTCTTCCGGATTCAAAATCGAGTTATATATCAAAAGTTATCATCAGAAGAAGATGGGGCAAAAACGCAAAGTCGAGGAATTCTGGGCTGAAAACGTAACTATCAAAGCTTGAAATGAGCAAATTTACGAAGCCACGTTACGGCCGTAACATTCAGGAGTTACGGCCGTAAGTCACCTCGATTACGGCCGTAACTCACAATGTTACTAGTAACTCTTGACAATTGCTATGATTTGTCTAATTTTTATACTTTTGTGTATTATTGAGGGATGGTGGCATTGATCCGATATAATATAATAATGATGTAGTTTTGGAGCTATTAGATGACTTTAGGTGTATAAATAGACCCCTTAGATCCTTCATCATTCACCATTCATCTTATAATTTTCCATTTTCTTGTAAACTTTTCTTTTTGTGTGAAGAACACACTTGTGTTCTTGAGTGATCTTAGTTAGTGTGGTACAACATATGTTGTTCAGAGAGTTTATTGTTTCTATCTCCTTTATCTACTAAGGGAGTTAGGATCAATTCTTTCTCTTGATTCAACTAAGAATGACCACCAAAGCTTGTAATATGTGTAATAAACCCTTTATGGGCTAAGTTTCTTAAGTTGGGATTATAAACAAGGTTAGTCATGTTATTTATGTTTGTATAAAGATATATTATGAATTACTTATTATTGTGTGTGATTTTCATTGTTTTAACAATCTTTATTTATTTGGCCAATTAATGAAGATATTTATGATCTTCATATGTTTCGAAAGAAAATATGTTTGATTAGATCAAATGATCTTCACTCTAAGTTGTTCTAGGGGATAGAAATATACCCCTAGTCCTTAGATGATTCTTTGAGTTATTTTCATAAATCCTAATGCTATGTATTGAAGCCAATCAACATAGAAATATAGTGGATTGATTCAATATGTAAGGGGCGTTTTATAGTTCGAAAGAGAAACCGTCTTTTTAAGGAAAATCGAATCTACACAACATAATAAGTAAATTCATCTTATGATCTCTAATACATCTTTTATAACTAATGACGAACTAAGTTTGTAATCCCAACTATTTCATTTTATCGATAATCAATCTATTATTATTGCTATCTTTTTATTTCCTTATAATATTAGAACTATTATTGCAATTTCTTTGCAATTATTAAACCAAACTTTTAATTGTGTGTTTCACTCATCCTTAGTATCTATAAAAATAGACTAATAGTGTATAATTCAAATTATAACATAACTTCCTTGTGGGATCGATAAACCGGACTCAAAAAGTCCACTTTACTACTTGATACGATATCGTGCACTTGCGATAGTTACACAAAAAGCGTGTCAGTTGGTAGGTGAGATTAGACCGCGGATCTTTGTTGGGATATGTCAGAATGAATCTGGATGGATTTTTGGAAAAGTCGAGTCAATGGTTTGAGCTAGCGCACGCTAAGTTAAGTACAGTGAGGTCAGTACAGCTTCGTATGGTCATTAACGCACGCTATATTGAGAGGTAGCATACGCTAATTGCTGTACTTAGCACACGTAAGGGATGTTTAGCATATGCTAAGCCGAGATCAGACTTGTGAATGATTAAGTGAATCATATGGATATGTTTGACATTGGTGTTGTGACACATGGCTTGTGATCATGGTGGTCAGGACACGGCAAAGTGATCGGTCCAACCGTGAGAGCCTAAGAAGACTTACGGTGAAACATGGCAAACGATCACGGTATCACGGATATGATTGTGGATGTGTGTTGCCAGGGTCGATTACCTTGGATGTGTTACTAAGATTTCATATCTTGGGAGGTTATGTTTTGTTGATTTTATATCCGTCGAGAACACGTGGTGTGGGTTGTGGACCCCATGAATTATTGTTGGTTTGTATTTGAGAAAGTAAATCTTTGGGCTGTGATCCCTTTTGGTTTTTGAAAAGAGAAGGATTCGATAATTCTAAATGGTTTTCCGTTAAAACTCCCGAGGGCATTTTAACATTTTATAAATTGTTCTCGTGAGTTGTGATCTTTCAAATTTTGAAAGTCTTACTCAAACTCTCTGCCTCAGGAAGTATTTCCTTTCGTTATGCTTGAATCTTTGAGGATTCCTGATTATTATTTTTCTGGGAATATGTTTTGTATGACTCGTATTTGCACTTTGTACTTGCACTAGCAAAATAGTGGAATTTTTCTAACCCCCGAGAAATCGGGGGGTGGATGTCTGTTTTATGTCGAGGTACATTCAGGTTTTGGGGAGCATAACATAGGGTTGGCACGAAGGATGATGAATGATGATCGATACTAATCACATGGGGACCCGTACGATGTTGTATTGATTTAGTTGTAGTTAATCACATGGATAGTTGAGAAGTTTGGGGATTGAATTTACGTCTCTGCTCCGAAAGGACACGAAGATGCGTAGTGTGGTTTTCGAGAATTTCGACATGGTCGGAGTTCTTCGTGGTTACCCTTGCGGATCATTGTGTGTTTAGTTTCTATTTTTCGATTGTGCGTGTTTTCTTATAATAGGTACCTTTTGTTTTGTAATTGTTTGGATAATTGACTTGATTGTGCTATTTGTTTGGTGATACTTGGCACTTTTTGGTTTTATTATGTCTATGCTTGTGACATTGTGATGGTTGTCGTCGAGCGTGATGTCGCGCCGTATGTTTCCTTGCGTTGCTTGTAACATTTTGCCGATGGGTGTGAGTTATTCGATTCTTGTGTATCTCGTTGAGATGTTCCTGGTGGGATATTGCTCCTCCATATTTATTTTAAGTTTCGAGACGAAACTTCTTTTAGGGAGGGTAGTATGTAATATCCACAATTTCGATTTTCGGTAAATTTCTTTATTTTGGCAGGAGTCTGTTTTAGCGGCTCGCTAGTGACCATTTCGTCATTATGAGAATGATTAATACTGCACTTTTTGTCATTCGAGTTTGTTTTGGTGTCGTTTTGTTGAGTTCCGTGCTTCTTAGCGACTTTTCCGCACTTGAGTTCGATTCTTGCGAATCTCATTCGAAGTTGTCGCTTCGTGTATCCCGTAAGTTTGTTTAACTTTGTTAGACGTGTTGTGAGCTTCATTTTGGTTATTCATCGTCGTATCGTGATATTTCGGTCGTTCGGGCCATTTCGTAATTTTCCAAAGTTTTGGGGTGTTTGCCCTCGTATCGTCTTTCCAATCTTCGGGTTGTCAGAACTATGTCTTTGTTTAGTGCTGAACTCGTGTTTTGATTATTGTACTACTCGTCTTGCTCGATCGTAGTAATTCGTGTTCATCGCGTTCCGCGGTCCTTTTCGAACCAAACTTCTGGCATCTGTTCTGTACTGCCAGATAGATAACATACATTACCATCATCTGTAGCGTACGTTAGTGATGCTTCTATAACACCCCCAGATTTAACTGGAAATATTACAGCGCCGTGGGCCCCGAGATGGAACCCACAAGGCTAAAAGAAATATTCGCAAGCATTTACAAATGCCCAAGAGGCCAACGACGGTACTATCTTTAAAAATGCACAAAGGTTTATAAAACCCATTTAACAAAAACCGTCGTAAAAACTAATTTGAAATCGCAAGGCCAAACAGCCGACACACAAAAGTTTAGAAAACGATTTCCAGAGTAACCTAAGTTACCAGATACCAAAAGAGCATTCCAAAATACTCACGCAGCGGAAAAAGACCAACCATAAATATATTCTAGCAGCGGAACACAAGAACCAATCAAGAAACTCAATACACAAAACATGTCCTAGCCAGTATCCTCCGGGAAGCTCATCTCTTCACGACCGCTACAAGCTCGATACTCCAAGAACCTAAAAAGAAATCCCACGACGGGGTAAGCCATAATGTCCAACAATGATAACCGTCACATCACATTAATAATTACATACCAATGAAAATACAACATAAGAATACGACCAACGTAATCTTACCGCCATGACATTACTTACTCAAGTAATTCTCATCAGAATAACCATTATCACATTTCACATCTTGTACTCGATTAACCCATAAACTCGAACATAATATTTGTATTGTACCTCAAACAATACTCAAGATTCTCAAACTATCATCACCAACTCACGATACGGAAATATACCATTTCTGACCAATACGATCCATCGAATAACATCATCAAATCCCAAGACGATAATCGATTGTCCATCAAAGACAAAGACCAAAGGAAATACGGAACATACCTCGAGTTATGGAGTGCCACGACAATCATATCGGTCTAATCCGAGATCAGATCAATGCAATAAAGACACGGACCTAACACAAGACCTACAAATGCATACTCATATGACCACGTCAATATGATCACAACAATAACACTCATGTATACTCAATGGAAATCCGACGATCCAGCGCCCTCAGCATAGATCCCTTTGTTGATCCTATCAGATCAGCATGAGGTGGATAACCAACAATACACATATGAACAACAACACATGATAAAATCAATGATGCGAATTCACAAGATTCCATCAACACAATACTGGTAATCTAACGATCCAGCGCCCTCAGCATAGATCCCCATGATGATCCCGTCGAACCAACGCATGGTGGAAAACTTGTCCAACGATCCAGCGCCCTCAGCATAGATCCCCATGATGATCCCATCGAACCAACGCATGGTGGACATTCGATTCAGCCCCCTCAACATATATCCTCATAATCCCATCGGATAATTTACACAACATAAACAACACAATATGCATACACATATGCAAATCAACACGTTCATCAAGATGAACAACATAACATGCACGACAACATGACAATTTACTAGGACGACTTCATGTTCAACAACATGAAAGAAAATGTACGAGACCAAAATAAATAACACTAAACCATAATCAATATGGAATACTTACCCCGAGTCCTTTGGGAGCAACCTCGATGTCCAATCATCACCGACGATTATCCTCAATGCTCGGCGATCCAAACATACAATGAACTATAGATACTCATATCCTCATCTTTACCATAATGTAACCACGATACTCGAACATACCAATAACTGAGATAAAGCATATACATTATGATTTACCTCCCAGAATCGAAGGAACGATATGCGATCCGAATACCCAGAGTTCACAATAATAATCATCGCTATATACATTATAAACGAAATGAAACTGAAACCATTCATTAAATATTATAACTGAGTAAGTAATAACTTGCCTCGATACCGATACCACGAAGTTGCTGCCGAACACATTGCCTTTGTCTACGAGCTCCTCAGCCCCAATCAAAAGCAATACAATGGACATACTCGAACACGACCGCAATATCCGGTTATAATCACCTATCAATAATCTCAACCTATCGAAGAAATCAAATAACACATATCCGATAACAATCAACAACCGAAAAAACTAACCAATCGAACTCAACGGTTCAACACAACCTCGAATAAACACAGTCAGAACCAACCAAGTCAAACCATCACGAATTCATAATCAAAACATAAAAATATTGCACTGTCTGCCTACTTAGCGCACGTTAAACGCATAACGTAGCGTGCGCTAAGTTGTCCCGTTAGCGTGCGCTAGCCAGTAAGCTTAGCGTGCGCTAATGCCGTCTGATGGCATGCATTCCAAACATCGACTCACATCTTGCGACTACGAATCCGAATGAAGGGAGACATAAATCTCCATATCTCTTGAAGATAAACGACCCCATAATTATCACAATGATCATGTCAATGTCCATATATCAATAACAACCTCAATAATCAAACCGACTCGATAACAAGGATCATATCATGCTAAATCTGGAATTCAACCTAGTATCATGATTCATCTCATCTAAATCGACCAATATAATTACCAAGATTCAGAAATCCTTCTTAGATCGGGTTAAATGAATCAACATCCTTATGGTATGAAGAATTTTAACTAACATCCGAAACTCTTAACAAAATTCCATTGAATCTCATATAACATCATCATATGATTATCCAACATGCTCCTTACATGAAATCATCCAAGAAAAACGAACCATCATCAAGAGGATACGAAAATTACCTGGATTGGATGAACCAAGAATAAGAACACTTAACTCCATTCCAAGAATCATGAATAATTTGAAGAACAAGGCTTGAATCCATGCTCTACATCTTAATCTTGTTAAAGATCATCATCTCTCAGTGTTTGGGACCTCAAACCTCTCTCTAAAAACTCTCTCTCTCGGTTGCAAGGAAGGAATGGACGAAATGCTTCATAACACCCTTCTATCCCCTTTTATAATATTCATTATTAGCATGCGCTAACATCTCATGTTTAGTGTGCGCTACCGCCTTAGCATGCGCCAACTGACTTTGTTAGCGTGCGCTATCGAAGCCCATAGGCTACTGCCTTGCTTCGTAAACTAGCTTACGCACGTAATGCCCATGCATTAACGTACGTAAAACATCGTGCTTAGCGTACGCAAGTCATTTACCTTAGCGTGCGCTATCCGAAGTTGACTTGCTACAGTACACACCTACCACTCGTGCCCCCACATGCCGAAAGCATCCGCGATTATCGCGATTCCTTTGACCGATCTGGAATTAGCGTGCGCTAACCATACGGTTTAGCGTGCGCTATCCCTACATGACAAACACCCGCTGACCTTATCTGGACACGCGTCGCAAGTGGCCTGGTCCACCCGCCGAAAGCTAAGATTCCATTATTGGCGATCTGATGTTAGCGTGCGCTAACCAACATACGTTAGCGTGCGCTAACTGAATATAAAAATCAACCTGGGCCTACCTGTCGGCCACCTTCCGGAACTAACCCAGAAAGTCGTTACGTACGTTAGGTGTCCTTCTTAGCGTACGTAACCGAACCTCTTAGCGTACGCTATCAGTACTTCGTAGCGTGTGCTACCTGTACCCAGTAGCGTGTGCTAATGAATACTTAGCCATTTTTCCGCAATTTCTGTCCAACATCTTGACGTACCAAAAACGAACATGAGACACACTGAACACAATCACTGAATCCAATAATATTCTTATACGATATACTCTATATCGAAAGTATGATAACCTAATACACGATATCCTCAAATGTAGCTGTCGACCAGATACGACAATTATACCGATACTGACATCTCAGTCCTTTATTTATTTTATCCCTACTGTACAGATTCCACGCTGTACAATATAACTCGGATAAAATAATATCAAACAACAGTAGTAAAAATTCCGGATATTACATTCTACACCACTTAAAATAAGTTTCGTCCTCGAAACTTGCAATCCGTCATAAAACAAACAAACATACCTTTCAACCCGAAATATCCCAAAACCATCACGACAACGATCAATTATCGTCATCACCGAATAACCAAACGAGCATACTTACAAATACGCAGGTCGACAATCTCCTGAGAAACTAACAAGCGATCTCACTGTACAGTCTCAATACGCTTACGATCACAATTCCCTGAGTCTCAACAAAATGTATCATCTTCGGATGAAACAATCTGCCCGAATCAAATCCTGTCTGCCTGATTACATAATCAAGTCCCAATTCCGATAAGACGGATAATACACAATACATCTGCAAAAGAACTGCCCAAAACAACGACACGAATCCCGAAACATCAACACAAAATCCGAACGCTCAGATGATCACCAACAATGATCAATAATCAACTGAATTTATCATCGACATGATAAATTCCAATATGACCAACCAGAGGTCAAAACACAATCGAGAATATCATCAACGTGATAAAATCCAATATTACGAACGAACGATCAACGAAAATCGAGAATACCTTCACACGGTAAGCTCCAACACGATCAACACAGAACCACAGAAACAGATATACAAAAGAATAACATTCTCAAAACGACAAATCAATCACGTACAGTAGATCTCAATAAACATACCCAACTGGCGAACATTTCCCTCGGCATACGAATAACGAATCGCAAATCGACGAACATACCAATTCATACAAGGAGTGGGAACGACCACTCAATATCCAAAACAACCAGCATGGGGTCACCATCCCCAAATTTACACTTACAAATAAATCATTCAAAGATCACTATGGTAAGATTGCGCTACTACCGCACCGATGGACTCACATAGCACATATGTCCCGGTTTTACAAAGTCCAAAGTTCCAAAATTACATCCTGCACATGAATCTACAACACGCAGTATATTTCTCTTATCTGATCAAACAACCGATCATCCTTGCATAACCAATCTACCATACTAAACTTCGAAACTCTTTTCCTTGTACCCTCGATATGATATGCCCGATGCACTAAATGCGTATGTACATCAATCACATTTCCAAAACCAGTTTGAAATCATATATTCTTGTCACGAAGATAATTTTCGAAAGTTCTTTCAAGAGTTTGAAAACTCAAAACATAAATTTTCGTAAGACCACGAAATCAATTTTAAAAATTAAATCGGCTCACTGGTGCCAAGTTCTCGATCAAAATTCTTTTCGAATACACACGATTAAATAAAATGGAATTTATGCAAATGCTTGTGCATATCCATACTCCTGTATACCACTTCGGCTCGACACCAATATCCACTGATATTCCATCGGAAAACCACACGATAGAGTTCCAAAATCTCAAATATAAACTCCGACCAAAAACTCCCTTTTCCACATATGACTCGCAACGTCAATCATTAACCTATCCTGGATTACTTCAATTATGCATTGACAAAACATGGAAACAAATCAATACAGTAAAATACTTCCCGAGAGGTTTCATTTAAATAGGTAAACCAAAACTCCGAAAGGCAGAAATAAAATAGATAAACGATTGGTAAAGTATTTTACAAATCTCGGGAGTTTTAGAAAACAGAAAAGCTTTCTTTTGAAACATTAGGGTCTCAGCCCGTATCTTGTTCCGCATTACAAGAAGTTTAAAAAGTAGAAAACTCTTTTCGGACTCCAAGTCCTGAGTTACAAAACTATTTCAAAATCGATTGGGTCTCGGCCCAAAAATCATTTTCCGTAAAACATCCGTAAAACATTCATTTTGAAAGGTATCATTTTCAAATGATCAAAAGCAGTTCATATATTTCAAAATGAATTAACATGCTACATGTTCTTCTCAACCATGCACAATATTTCTCCCCAAATGCACAATTCCGTTCCAAAATCTAACCAACAAACTGATTTCCAAAATCATAGTTTCTCCTGATCATCAATCCTGTCCCACTCTGACATCTCATACTGTAACGCATGATATCTGCTGAATCTCAAAACATATCAACTTAGAACGGCAATAAATCTCAATGAAATTCAAAAATCCAAATACTTACAGATCGTGAAGCCGATGATTCCCCGTGATACTGGCACATGTCTCGACTCAAGAAAATACTCGACACAGATATTTTCAAAACACACATTTTGCAAACTCAGTGCAACTCAAGAACACAATATATCACGTTAACACCATTTGGAAAAGTTTACAACAATCCCAGTACCACACTGATAAATCACATAACCCATAAGTCCGAGTGAACAACAAAAACTCACGGCTCTAATATTAGTCAATTGACAACTGGAATGACGCGACCAAAACACGACCCAACTCGACCTAAATGCCTAGGTTTTCTCAACCTAAGCTCCGATAACATATTCTGTAACACCCCCAGATTTAACCGGAAATATTACAGCGCCGTTGGCCCCGAGATGGAACCCACAAGGCTAAAAGAAATATTCGCAAGCATTTACAAATGCCCAATAGGCCAACGACGGTACTATCTTTAAAAATGCACAAAGGTTTATAAAATCAATTTAACAAAAACCGTCGTAAAAACTCATTTGAAATCACAAGGCCAAACAGCCGACACACAAAAGTTTAGAAAACGATTTCCAGAGTAACCTAAGTTACCAGATACCAAAAGAGCATTCCAAAATACTCACGCAGCGGAAAAAGACCAACCATAAATATATTCTAGCAGCGGAACACAAGAACCAATTAAGAAACTCTATACACAAAACATGTCCTAGCCAGTATCCTCCGGGAAGCTCATCTCTTCACGACTGCTACAAGCTTGATACT
The DNA here is from genome assembly GCA_033398695.1 of Orobanche coerulescens. Taxonomy (NCBI): domain Eukaryota; kingdom Viridiplantae; phylum Streptophyta; class Magnoliopsida; order Lamiales; family Orobanchaceae; genus Orobanche; species Orobanche coerulescens. The sequence goes on from CM065818.1 coordinate 34,011,420, forward strand.
CCAAGAACCTAAAAATAAATCCCACGACGGGGTCAGCCATAATGTCCAACAATGATAACCGTCACATCACATTAATAATTACATACCAATGAGAATACAACATAAGAATACGACCAACGTAATCTTACCGCCATAACATTACTTACTCAAGTAATTCTCATCAGAATAACCATTATTACATTTCACATCTCGTACTCGATTAACCCATAAACTCGAACATAATATTTGTATTGTACCTCAAACAATACTCAAGATTCTCAAACTATCATCACCAACTCACGCTACGGAAATATACCATTTCTGACCAATACGATCCATCGAATAACATCATCAAATCCCAAGACGATAATCGATTGTCCATCAAAGACAAAGACCAAAGGAAATACGGAACATACCTCGAGATATGGAGTGCCACGACAATCATATCAGTCTAATCCGAGATCAGATCAATGCAATAAAGACACGGACCTAACACAAGACCTACAAATGCATACTCATATGACCACGTCAATATGATCACAACAATAACACTCATGTATACTCAATGGAAATCCGACGATCCACTCCTCAAAGATAGATCCCTTTGTTGATCCTATCGATCGGCATAAGGTGGATAACCAACAATACACATATGAACAACAACACATGATAAAATCAATGATGCGAATTCACAAGATTCCATCAACACAATCTGGTAATCCAACGATCCAGCGCCTCAAGATAGATCCCCATGATGATCCCGTCGAACCAACGCATGGTGGAAAACTCCGTCCCAACGATCCAGCGCCCTCAAGATAGATCCCCATGATGATCCGTCGAACCAACGCATGGTGGACATTCGATCCAGCGCCTCAAAGATAGATCCTCATAATCCCATCGGATTATTTACACAACATAAACAACACAATATGCATACACATATGCAAATCAACACGTTCATCAACATGAACAACATAACATGCACGACAACATGACAATTTACTAGGACGACTTCATGTTCAACAACATGAAAGAAAATGTACGAGACCAAAATAAATAACATTAAACCATAATCAATATGGAATACTTGCCCCGAGTCCTTCGGGAACAACCTCGATGTCCAATCATCACCGACGATTATCCTCAATGCTCGGCGATCCAAACGTACAATGAACTATAGATACTCATATCCTCGTCTTTACCATAATGTAACCTCGATACTCGAACATACCAATAACTGAGATAAAGCATATACATTATGATTTACCTCCCAGAATGGAAGGAACGATATGCGATCCGAATACCCAGAGTTCACAATAATAATCATCGCTATATGCATTAAAAACGAAATGAAACTGAAACCATTCATTAAATATTATAACTGAGCAAGTAATAACTTGCCTCGATACCGATACCACGAAGCTGCTGCCGAACACATTGCCTTTGTCTACGAGCTCCTCAGCCCCGATCAAAAGCAATACAATGAACATACTCGAACACGACCGCAATATCCGGTTATAATCACCGATCAATAATCTCAACCTATCGAAGAAATCAAATAACACATATCTGATAACAATCAAAAACCGACAAAACTAACCAATCGAACTTTACGGTTCAACACAACCTCGAATAAACACAGTCAGAACCAACCAAGTCAAACCATCACGAATTCATAATCAAAAGATAAAAATATTGCACTGTCTGCCTACTTAGCGCACGTTAAACGCATAACGTAGCGTGCGCTAAGTTGTCCCGTTAGCGTGCGCTAGCCAGTAAGCTTAGCGTGCGCTAATGTTGTACAGTGGCATGCATTCCAAACATCGACTCACATCTTGCGACTACGAATCCGAATGAAGGGAGACATAAATCTCCATATCTCTTGAAGATAAACGACCCCATAATTATCACAATGATCATGTCAATGTCCCTATATCAATAACAACCTCAATAATCAAACCGACTCGATAACAAGGATCATATCATGCTAAATCTGGAATTCAACCTAGTATCATGATTCATCTCATCTAAATCGACCAATATAATTACCAAGATTCAGAAATCCTTCTTAGATCGGGTTAAATGAATCAACATCCTTATGGTATGAAGAATTTTAACTAACATCCGAAACTCTTAACAAAATTCCATTGAATCTCATATAACATCATCATATGATTATCCAACATGCTCCTTACATGAAATCATCCAAGAAAAACGAACCATCATCAAGAGGATACGAAAATTACCTGGATTGGATGAACCAAGAATAAGAACACTTAACTCCATTCCAAGAATCATGAATAATTTGAAGAACAAGGCTTGAATCCATGCTCTACATCTTAATCTTGTTAAAGATCATCATCTCTCAGTGTTTGGGACCTCAAACCTCTCTCTAAAAACTCTCTCTCTCGGTTGCAAGGAAGGAATGGACGAAATGCTTCATAACACCCTTCTGTCCCCTTTTATAATATTCATTATTAGCGTGCGCTAACATCTCATGTTTAGCGTGCGCTACCGCCTTAGCGTGCGCTAACTGACTTTGTTAGCGTGCGCTATCGAAGCCCAGAGGCTACTGCCTTGCTTCGTAAACTAGCTTACGTACGTAATGACCATGCATTAACGTACGTAAAACATCCTGCTTCGTACGCAAGTCATTTACCTTAGCGTGCGCTATCCGAAGTTGACTTGCTACAAGACACACCTACCACTCGTGCCCCCACATGCCGAAAACATCCGCGATTATTGAGATTCCTTTGACCGATCTGGAATTAGCGTGCGCTAACCATACGGTTTAGCGTGCGCTATTCCTACATGACAAACACCCGCTGACCTTATCTGGACACGCGTCGCAAGTGGCCGGGTCCACCCGCCGAAAGCTAAGATTCCATTATTGGCGATCTGATGTTAGCGTGCGCTAACCAACATACGTTAGCGTGCGCTAACTGAATATAAAAATCAACCTGGGCCTACCTGTCGGCCACCTTCCATAACTAACCCAGCAAGTCGTTACGTACGTTAGGGGTCCTTCTTAGCGTACGTAACCGAACCTCTTAGCGTACGCTATCAATACTTCGTAGCGTGCGCTACCTGTACCCAGTAGCGTGTGCTAATGAATACTTAGCCATTTTTCCGCAATTTCTATCCAACATCTTGATGTACCAAAAACGAACATGAGACACACTGAACACAATCACTGAATCCAATAATATTCTTATACGATATACTCTATATCGAAAGTACGATAACCTGATACACGATATCCTCAAATATAGCTGTCGACCAGATACGACAATTATATCGATACTGACATCTCAGTCCTTTATTTCTTTTATCCCTACTGTACAGATTCCACGCTGTACAATATAACTCGGATAAAATAATATCAAACAACAGTAGTAAAAATTCCGGATATTACAACTTCTTTATGTATGTAATGCGCCCTCCGTTTTGTACATTATCGTGTTCAGGATTTCGGGCAGAGAGGTCTGGATGGCTCTTGCGTACATAAGGGCTTGCACCTTACATACATTAATCATCTAGCGTACGTTAGGTTTGTGCCCCTAACGTACGTAAGCTCGGACGTCTACTTATACCTGAGGGTTGACCGATTTCGGGTCATTTTTATCTTTCTCCTCCTTCCTTCAGTTTTTGCAATCTCGGCACCTGTGTGATGAGTTTTCGTCGGGCTTTGATGATAGTAATCATCTCGGTGGGTATTCTTCGTGTTAATCATCACCTAATCATTTTTCTTCTCCGAATCAAGGTAAGGTTTTAGAACCCTATTTGAGATATTTTGGGGTTTGTCTTGATTTCGTGATTTTAATCCGAAATTGTTGGTTCTTTTGTTGTTACCTAGTCTTGTTGACCTTAACCCATAGTTTGGAATTCTGTTTTCACGTTTTTGTCGTATCGATTCGTGTTCTTGGCTGTTTTGGGGGAACCATTGAACTTTCGTCGTTTGTTCCTCGAATTCAGCGGCTTTGGGTTGTGCTATGGAATTCATTTTCATCATTGTAATTGTCGTTCGTAGTTTATTATCACAGATTGGTGCTCAGCGGAGTCGGCGGATTTGTAGTCAGTTTGTGTCGTCTTACTGCAGTCGGTTCTCCGCGTTTGTGATTATTCGAGGCAAGTACCTTGTTCATACCTTTCTTGTTTTGTGGATATGATGATCGGTGATTGTCTAAGTGTGTTTGTTTGGTTGTTTGAAATGAACTTTCAAAAGATTTGGTTTAGCCTCGTCAAAGGCTCTCTTTCAAAATGCGTGTGTATGTTGGTTGTTTTGTGAATGATTAAGTGAATCCTATGGATATATTTGAATCCAAATGTATTTATACTTAATTAATTAATCTAATTAATTAATTTTATCAAATACAAAATTATAATAATATATTTCCAAGAAATAAGTTATTTACTCACCTAATTAAAAACTCAATTAATATAGTGCCATTAGATAAAAATTAAAGTCATTAAGACTTAACATTTATAGCACAGGACAGAATCTTTAAATAAATAAGAAATGATAATATATTAATATTATTGGACATTTGATATTAATATTAAATTCAATATAAAGAGAGAGAATCGATAAAATAGTCAAGTGACGACTAACAAGAAAAACTACACAATCCCTTATTGTTACGGAAATATTAACAAATGAAAGCATACAACAAATGATTAAGCGAACATGTTGATGGATAAAAAGGAATAAGTTTCATCGTTTCATAAATATAAATATTCAATATTATATCTATTAATCATTCTTGCCTATCTTTACTTGTCGTATGTGTGACCCAAAAGGCTTATATTATGTTGGCAATTATTTAATACCTTATTAAATAATAAGTCATAAGCGGTCTCTAGCAAGATATTATGACTACCTAAGTAATATAAGTTTATAGTCCACTAAACCATTTAACGTGTCAAATCCCTTTGTCGCACGATATAATACTTGGACTAAGTCATAAAAATTGTCATACTAATTATGTTCAAATGCTTTCTCGATCTTAAGTAGACTGATTGAATCAAATGACTCTTCATTTGAGCATGGCCATGTATTTCCTTTAATCCTACTAATCGCGGGGGTCAGGAGATATCTCTCTCCGTAAAGAGAAGGACAAATCCCCATCTTGATTATTCATTGTCTTCTACACGACTCCCACTAATCCCGATCGCTAATATTTATGATCATCATGTTTCAGATGGCGTTGGATTACGTCAAGGCATAGCAGTTATCATGTTGGACTTTGTGATAATCTCAGGTTCAAAAATTTATTGACATATTGTTATATTGAGATTCACTTATGACATTTCCATGCAGTGATTTCAATGCGGGTCTGTCCAGTATTGCGTTCTTTAACCAATACCCATAAGTTTGATCCGTATCATACGCATAATCATCCGATGGTTATCAATCAAACTTATACTATTATACTAATCAATTGAGTATCCACTCAACGTGATTGGACCAGGGACATTTGAATAATCTTATTATTCGTGAATAACTATTATTCGATTATTCTAATATTACAACATGCACACATTATAATAATCAACGAGAAATAAATTATATCAAATAACTTTATTTAAATGTGACAATTACAAATCTAGGCACATCGAATGTCCTAGAGCACTATTCCCAACAATCTCCCACTTGCACTAGGACCATTCATTCATGACTTTTAGTCCTATCGATCTAGCATGCTCAACATGCTTTCCTTGTGAGAGAGTATAATACCCGTCATTTTCATAATGCAATATTATTATTTATAATAATATTATAATGCATTTCATTTATTTAATTTCATTTAGAGGATCATGAACATTTACTTCGACGTATCACAAGTCCTAGCCCGAGTCATTTCGTCATATATATATTCAAGTGGTCATTATTAATTTTGTGATAGTGTTATTAATTATTCGAGTATAATACTAATACTACTATCAATAATGTTGACATTATTATTATTAATAATATTATTAATATCGTTTTATTAAGTATTAATATTATTATTATTGTTATCATTATTATTTTTCAGATTTATTTTATGATCATTATTACCAATTAATTATTATTCTACATTTACTATTATTAGTATTATTATTATTATACCAATTATATTTAACCATGTGTCTTAATTTAACCAAACTATGATTAAATTTTCTTAACCACGATTAAGAATTTTGGTGCAGTAGATCGATGAAACATCAGAATTCTCACTTCCTCAAAACTCCTCAATGTTTATCAACATTCACATCCTAATACAACTTAAACACTTAAAAATTTACACCTATAAATACTAATTTTGCAGTACATAAATTCTTTACACATCGACCCAACACCCTAACAAAGAAGAAGAAGGAAAAAAGAATACATCTACCATCTGTACAAATCGGCAGAATCAATTCACAACTATTTCCTCTACAAAAGTCTACTGCACATTAAGGAGAGGAGAATAAATCATCTTCCCACTGCAAGGTCGATCATTCCAGCTCTCTCTGATTCCTCCTGCAGCAATCCATCATCCGATAAGTTCTGAATCTTCTCCATATGGTGGTTCTAAGCTATGTTATAATTGTAGGAAACCGGGACATTATGCGAATAAGTGTCTGCATCCTAAAGTCTAAAAGTTGCTGGAAGTCGAGCAACAAGAAAAGGACGAAAGGGGGCGTGCTTGGAAGAACAAGCTCAAGGCCCTGATCGGCGAATCAGAAGCCTCGCCCACTCAAACCAAGACCGAGGAATGTCTTCAGGCGGTTACTGATAGCGACTCATCCGATGATGAGCTCTAAGACAAAGCATACATGTGATTTATGGCTAAAGATATTGAAGACGATGAACATAGCGATGATGAGGTAAGCTCAACATCCAATATTCCCATTAATTCATCTCATACTTTCTAAAATATAATGAATGAATTAAAAAACATTCAAAAGGCCCATGAGACATTAAAACGAGAAAACATACAGCTCGAAATTTCTAACTTAGAGCTGAAAGATGAAAATGACTTGCTAAGAAATAATTACGAAAATATGTCTATCGATTGTGAAAATAGCAAGATCACAGTGGAAAAGCTCATGGAGAGCAACCATTAACTTGCTCACGATCTAAATGAGACCAAGTCCCATAGTGAGAGCAAGACAAATGATTTCGTTCTGCTCGAAGCCAAAGTAAAAATTCTCGAGAAACGAGAAGGAGAACTAGAGAACATCTTGAAATCTTTCGAGAAATCATCTATAAGGATGGAAGAAATTCTAAGCACTGGGAAACATGCTCATGATAAAAGTGGCTTAGGATATAACTCATTCTCCAATAAAGGGAAAACTAGTACTGTGTTCGTCAGGGGTGTGGATCCCATTCCTGCACCTGAGGAGACCCGAAGTCCTGTAAAGGTACCTATTGCACCGCGTACAGCAAAGGATGCCATTCCGCCACCCATAACTGTAAGGCGTAACCTACAGCATGCTCCCCAATCATATCAAAAGCGCCAAAAGCCGTTCAGAAAGAAGGTTGTACCCAAATATCAAAGGCCCGCACAACAGTACTTCCAAAAGTACAGCGCACCTAGATACTGGATACAGGAGCCTCGTTATCCATTGAGAAAGCAGGTCGCCGCATAATATCAGCAACAGCTTTCGGAATCCAACTGGAGACCCAGGAGGCAAGCTATAAGGCCGAAGAAAATTGATCCACCTCCAAGACGGCATTCGTACTGGATTAATAATAATAACCCTGAATTTTACATACATCGTAATTATCAAGGTTACAACGACTACATGTCTGCCCCACGTAGACATCGCAAGAACGTACCTAAAGTAACCTACAGCAAGCCAATTGTTGTAAGGCAAATATGGGTACTTAAAGGCATTAACATCCATGGACCCAATATACAAAGGGTACCTAAATCTACTTAATTTCTTTGCTTACAGGACATCAAAGAGAAGGACATCTGGTACTTCGGCAGTGTATGTTCTCGGCATATGACAGGAGATAGAAGCAAGCTGTCAGATTATGTAGAAGGTCGCGGTCCAAAAGTGTGCTTCAGTGATAAATCCAAAGGAAGAACAAGAGGGAAGGGAACCCTGCTTGTAGGAAAATTCAAAGTCACCGATGTAGCCTATGTTGAAGTCTTACAGTATAATCTACTTAGTATTAGCCAGTTCTGTGACAAACAATTCTCGGTGAAATTCTATATAGATCACTGTAGAGTCAAGAACATTCTGAACAAAGAAGTTGTGCTCATAGGAAGCAGATCAGGTAACATATATATTGCTGACTGGATGCCTATGAGCTCCACAATTCCTTGTTTTGTTGCCAAAGGCACTGTAGATCAATGCTGGCTATGGCACAAGAGAATGTCTCACGTCAACTTCAAGACGATCAATAAGCTCGCTAGACAGTGAATGGTTAGAGGTTTGCCCGATGTGTTATTCCAAAAAGACAGCGTCTGCGGACCCTGTCAGAAAGGCAAACGAATCAAGACCACCCTGAAAAGCAAATCATACATGTCCACTCACAGAGTTCTAGAAATGCTACATGTGGATCTCTATGGTCCTATAGACCCGGTGAGTTTGGGACGTAAGAAATATTGTCTCTTTATTGTTGATGATTATTCGAGGTATGCTTGGACAATCTTCCTGAGCAAGAAGAAGGAAACCACATCAAAGCTGTCGGAGCACCTGAGAAAGCTTCAGAATGAAAAAGGGTTGAGTATCGTGTCCATTCATTCCGACAGGGGTACTGAATTAACTAATCACTTCATAGGGCACTATTGTTCGGACAATGGGATACAACATGAATACTCAAATTCCCGAACACCTCAACAAAATGGTGTTTCCGAGCGAAAGAACAGGACACTCAAAGAAGCAACAAGGACCATGATTGCCGTAAGCAAGTCGCCGCCACGTTTCTGGGGCGAAGCAACAAATACAGCATGGTATACACAAAACCGATGTATCATCAACAAGCATCACAACAAAACAGCATATGAGGTATGGAACAACAAAACTCCATTAGTTTCATACTTTCACATATTCGGATGGAGGTGTTACGTTCTGAACAACGGGAAGGATCAACTTATAACTTTCGATGAGAAATCGGATGAAGGGATATTTGTAGGATATTCCTCTGTCAGCAAAGATTTCAGGATCTTTAACAAACGGAAGCTGACAGTCGAGGATTCTGTACATGTATTGTTCGACGAACCTCATCATGACCCTACAAAAGTAGAATATCTTACTCATAATATCCAACAACTCTCCATTAATGACCCTCCAACTCCAGTAGAATATCTTGAAGCTGATGTTGTACAAGTTGAAGCTGAAACTACAACAACTCAAGATACAGTACGGGACGCCGAACTAGAACCTAACAGAAGATGGTTGAGAGATCACCCACAGGAGTTGATCATAGGAAATATTGATGCTGGAGTATCTACACATAGGAAAATACAGAGTACACAAGGATATGTACTGTGTGCGCAAGAAGAAACTGAATCTGAGAAGTCTTCATTTACTGTATGGAAATCTCAAGCAGAACTCAGAAGACTTAATATGTGCACCTTAGCTGTATTTTTAGCTCAATCTGAACCTGTTTCTACCAAAGAAACTCTAGACAATTCTCACTGGATTACATCTATGGAAGAAGATCTTAACGGTTTTTAAAAAAACAATGTATGGTATCTAGTACCCAGGCCTGAGCATCAAGCCGTAATTAGAACCAAATGGGTATTTAGAAACAAGAAGGATGAGAATGGACTTGTTATTATGAACAAATCCCGTCTAGTCGCACAAGGCTACAGACAGGAAGAAGGCATAGACTACGATGAAACATTTGCCCCTTTAGCCAGACTAGAAGCCATTAGGATATTTCTAGCCTTTGCTGCCTATAAGAGCTTTATTATATATCAAATGGACGTCAAGAGCGCATTCCTGAATGGAGACCTATCCGAAGAAGTCTATGTTGAACAACCACCAGGGTTTGTCAACACAGCAGGTGGAGACCTTGTATACAGGCTACTAAAAGCACTGTATGGACTTAAGCAAGCACCCAGAGCGTGGTATGAAACCCTGTCCTGTACCTTACCAATAATGGATTCGAGAAAAGTGATGTGGACAAGACTCTGTTTAAGATACAGGAAGGTGATGACCTCCTGAAGGTTCAAATATACGTAGGTGATATTATATTTGGTTCTACTAACCTTGCTTTGTGTCAAAGGTTCTGTCATCTCATGCAAAGTAAATTTGAAATGAGTATGATGAGGGGAACATAGTTATTTCCGAGGATTGCAGGTAAAACAGTTGCCTACAGGAATCTTTATCAACCAGGAAAAATACAGCAAGGAGCTTCTCAAAAAGTTTGGAATGAATAACTCCAAATCTTCGTCAACCCCCATGAACACTTCCATGCAAATTAGTGCTGATGAAGCTGGAAAGCCGGTTGATCAATCACTCTACAGGAAGCTAATAGGCTCACTCCTGTACCTAACAGCTAGCAGACTCGATATCCAGTTTGCTTTAGGAGTGTGTGCTCGGTATCAAGTAGCACCTAAAGAATCACACTTCACAACAGCCAAACGAATCCTGAAGTACGTCAAAGGAACAGTCGATGCAGGACTATGGTATCCTAAAGAAGGTGGATTCGATCTGGTTGGCTACAGCGACTCAGATCTCGGAGGTTGCAAGCTAGATAGGAAGAGTACAAGCGGTACTTGTCACTTTCTTGGACCTAGACTTGTGTCCTGGTTCAGTAAGAAATAATTGGCAATCTCGCTTTCCACAGCTGAATCAGAATACTATGCTGCTGGTAGTTATTGTATGTATATCCTTTGGATGCAACAACAGCTGTCAGACTATGGAATCATTGCCAAGGAAACACCGATTATGTGCGATAGCACGAGTGCAATTGCAATAACACACAATCCTGTATTGCACTCGCGTACTAAGCATATTCATATGAAGAATCACTTCATTCGGAATCATGTTGAGAATAAGGATGTTCGGCTCGAGAAAGTTCGTACAGATATTCAATTAGCCGACATCTTCACCAAGACTCTCAGCACAGCCAGATTCTGTATGCTTCGACAAGAATTGGGAATGCTACAGCCCGACTCCCTATAAGTTTTTGTGCTTTTACTCATCAATTGAGAGGGAATACTGTAAGACCCAAGAATTCAGTATCCACCATTAATTAACTGTGCACTCAGACAGTCAGACAGCACTGTAGGACTAAGAAGACATGAAATCTTCTTACAGCTGATGTGTGCATTAATTAAGGGGGAATATAGTATGACCCATGAATACAGTATAAATCCAAAAATTGCTGTAAGAATTGAATCCCGTATGTACCTTTTAAGGGGAAACACTGTATTCTCGCAGATACAGTACATACTATGGGACATCAATTAATATTATATTATATTAATATTTTATTCATTTTAAAATAATTTTTAGTCCACGTGCCCTGTTTTAAAATTCAAACATCTTCGCATTTAATGCTTTACATGACATTTGGACTGTATTATCTCAAACGCTGCGATTTTTCAATTAATTAATTATTTCAAACCGCCATTTCGTGCAATAAGGGAAGTCGAAACGTCGGAAGTGGGACCGGTTATCATTTCAAAATTGGATGGATAAGATGTACTAGTTACGCTCGATTCATCCTGTTCGTTCATTTAAAAGACGGTTCCCATCCCTTAAATCTGACTGTTCACTATTTGTAAACCCTAATCTTCCATGCCCACTATAAAAGGACTGTATCCTGCTACCATCGACTCTTTACGCTTTCTGCATATTAAACGAGTCCAAGAGCATGCAGACTACAAAGTTTTCTGCAAATCACTGCATATTTTGTTACTTCATTTTTTTTGCAAACAATGGCATCTTCTCAGACTTCCTCTCAGACAATGAAGAAAAGGGACAACATCATTGATGGACGTCTCTTCATTCGATCTGTTGTCATGGAAAGGATCCAAGCTAAGGACGAGGACCTTGACGACATGGAACATGTCGTCTCCAGGATCAAACAACAAGGCCTCTACCGCCTTGGTAGTCAACACGCTGAAGCTTATGATGAAAGCATTGTGGAGGAGTTCTACCTTGACGCCTCCATCAAGTTTCTTTCTCTGAAAAGAGGAGGAGGCGTTTTTGATATTTTTGCTACTGTCCGCAGAGTTCAGATCTGCGTTGACCAAGAGCTGCTGCAGAATATTTACAAGCTGCCGTCCGATGGCCTCAAAATGGAAGAGCTGGAGACGTTCGGGTCGGAAGAATTGCTACTCGCCTGTTGGGGATTATTTACAGGTGATGGTTCGGAGAAGAATGTCCATCCATATTGTCAAAAAAGAAGATTTTGCTTGCCCTACATGGACTTGAATGATTCTGTTGCCGTGTCATTGTGAACAAAACTGGTGCATTCGAGATGTGCACTAATCTGCACTTTAAAATGATGGTCGCCATCATGTCAGGCGAATGCGTCAATTGGTGCCAGATTGATCTCAAGCGCATACAAGAAGAGGCTGCCAAGCCCAGCACCCAGAAGAAATCATTTGGGATTATCCTCAACCACATTCTCACTCGCTGTGGCGTACAGCAATCTCGAGACACCAAGAAAAGTAGCCCCGTAAAATTCATCGGTGGGAGCAAGCCCAAAGTATTCAACAAAGACGGATTGTTCTCTACCAGACCCCATGTCAACACCATGCCCATATCTAACAATCCCAGGGATGTCACTGACAGGGCTACTAGCCAGGACAAGAAAAGGAAAAGAAGCGCTTCTCATAGCAAATCTCCTCTTGCTGTTGAGAAACCGAAGAAGAAGCAGAAGAAGGCTTCCAAAGCCAAGTCTACGGCGCAACCCGTTATCCAACACCCACAGGGCGCAACCCCTGCGGAAGAAGTAGCTACTATTGTTCATACAGTAGATCTCGGGCCTTTGGCGGCAACGACGGATAGACAGCTATTTGCCAACTTAGAAGGCTCTAGCAAGTCGGCTGCCCCTTCGGAGACTAAATCCACATCTCCAATAAGGGATACCAGACCCTTAAAGGATCCCTCTCCCATCGGGGAACCAACCCCTGTTCGGGATCCATCTCCAAAATAGGCTCCCACACCTGTCGCGGATCCCATTCCTACAGTAGACCCACGTAGTGTACGGAGCCCCTCCCCCTCTGCTATCATTAAGGAAACCCTCCTTCAAGTGCAAATTGATCAAGCATTTGAAAGGTTTGTCCAATGGAAGTCATACAGGGTCGCACCTTATGACATTCTATATAATTGGGAGGATTGGAAAGAAGAAGAAAAATTTGTTCTGGAGGTGACCGATTCCCAGAATATCGAAGTCCTTATCCAATGGGACAACAGCTTTTGCCAAGAGCTGATCAAGAGATACTTTCTGGTAAAAAAGCAAGCCCGATTGAAAGGAAAATCCAAATCCGAAGACACTATTCCCAACAGCCCAACATCTGACCACGACTCGAACGACGACGACGACGCCTTTCAGGCAGGTCTCAGAATGAGTCGCGATGAAGCTAGAGAACAAGAACTCTCTCCGATGCATAACCAACAGGGTCAGGGGACCTCAAACCAACAGCAGTCCCCTCCCCGTCAACAGGAAGCTGCCCAAGACCAGGAGGAATCAGTCCCTCCTATCACTGAAGAAGCGACAGTTTCTGAACAGGCACCCGAGCCTGTCGCCGAACAAGAAGAAGAAGCATGCACCATCTCGCACGAGGAATCAGTCGCTCTGCCGGATCAGGTGGATGCTGAGAGACAGTAGGAGGAATCAATCCATCCTGTACCCATGTCTACAGAAACACAACCGAAACAGGTGGAATATATCCCCCTGTCGCCGAGACTGAACAAGCTGAACAACCAACATCCATGCCCGTACCTGATGCCCCTGCATCACCTCCATCTGTGGAATCCAGTGATGGTTTTCTACCCGAGGAGACCACAACGGCCGTGTAACCATGTGGTCGTACGCTAGCTCAGTGGAGCTGAAGAAGAGAAACTAGCGTGCCCAACTCTCCCCGCACAGAAGCAAAGATCGAGCAATTGCAAAATCAGTCGCCAAACAGTATTTCTACAGGATGCTGTAGATGCCCTATACAATGTTGGCAAACGACTCGATTGGCTGCACGAGACTGCCATCGATGAGATGACTGGCCTGAAGTGAGAGATTATGAAGGTTGAAAAAGCTTTTTGCATTCTGCCGAGTGTATTGAAGCAAGCCCTCTCACAAATTCAAAAGCGTCAGGAACATATTCTCAAAGAGAAACAGGCAAAGCGATATGTCATTGAGATTACATGACACACGCATAGCTGTGGTTTTTATGTCCCATCGGGCAGGGAGTGATCTAAATATTTTCAAATTTTTCTCCTTTTGGGTATATACTTTACCCAATGCTTCAAGTTCACCGACAATGCCAGTGAATCTGTGGTCAAGTTCCTCAAGAGTTTCAGATGATTACATTTCAAAAGATTCAAATTGCTGAGTGAGTTTTGAAATCTTATTTTCTTTTGAGAGATCAGTTCCCTCACAAATCATCTTGAGTTTCTCCCAGATTTCCTTGGCTGTCTTGCAGCTCTTTACCTTTGAGAATGTGCCTTTGTCGAGAGTGAAAAATAGCGCATTCTTAGCTACTTTGTCGAGGTTGTCGCGCTTCCGGTCATCAGTTGTCCACTGCTCGCGCTCTTTCTCGAGCATCTCGGCATGAGCTTCAATCCTTGCGGCAGGATTTACCTTCATGATCTTTATGGAGCCATCTTGGATGACAAAAATAATCTCTTCGTGCATGGCTGCAAGACGTGCTTCCATCCTAATTCTCCAATCATCAAACTTGTTAATAGAAAACATAGGCACCTTATTTATCAGTGAGGTATCCATGAGTAAGAATAGGAAAGATAAGACCATTTTCAAAAGAATGTGTAATTTTAGGATCTGATTCGATTAAAAATATGATTGATTCTTTTTAGAATCAACCTCTCTGATACCTCTTGATGACCACTAAGTATACAGAATATAGCTTGGAAAAGTGTTGGTACAACAAGTTGTACATTTTTCAAATAAGAGTGTGTAGCGGAAGTTCATTTAAGTGAGTTGCGGTAAATACAGCAACTAGGTTTTCTCCTAGTAGCTTGGTGCGTACAGAGTATGCAATGTATACTTATAAATAATCACAGAAATGAAAACAGTAGAGGCAGAAGGTAAATAACACAGTATTTAAAGTGGTTCGAGGTAAACCCCTCTACGTCCACTGGCCCTCCACACAGGAGTAAAATATTTATTATAATCACCACGTACACAACTACGTAACTATAATCAAACCGATCCTTGTATCGTTCACACAGATTGATACAAAGATTGTCGCTTTCAACCGTTCACACAGATTGGTTGATGGCGTCTTTTGACTTAATTCTTATCACACAGATTGAAGCTTCGTCCTATTCGTCCCACACAGGTCAGAATAACTTTCTTAGTCCACACAGGGCTAAGTTTTACTCAAAGGTAAAATGGTAAAGTAACAAGTTTAGAACAGTAGCTTGAACACGATGATCTTGAGCTGATGATGTGCTCTTCTTGGTGACTGAGTGTATTTCTTCTCTTCAGATATATATAGATACTTGAAGAAATATACTTGCTCTTGTAAGCTTTGATTTGACAATAATGAATATTTAGTCATTCGATTTCGTATTGCATTCGTTTGTTATATATTTATGTGCAATGTCCTCTTGCATGGACTATTTATAACCTTGGAATAGATCCGTTATAAATATGTCTGTTGGCTGAGTTGGTGAGCTGAGATCCATTCTGATTGGTTGATTGACTTTCAAGAACAAGATTCGGATTTCGCTCGTTATCTGAAGATCCTTGTCAGTTGGTATTTAAATACTTTATCCAGTCAGTATTTAAATACTTCTTTCAAATGGTGTTCTGACTTTAGCGTAACAAGTAGATTCCTTCTCAACGGTCTTCAGTTCTGTTGGATAAGTGTTTATTATCCCAACACTTTCAGCCTGTATGCTGTATCCAGCATAGTCCATCTTATTGTTGTTAGCTGTAGACTTCAACGCTGTAGGCTATCTTCCATGCTCTATAGCAGGCGCTATATGGAGATTCAAGACAGCTTCCATACTTGGCGGTATATCGAGTCCTTTGCTGTATGATGGCCAATATTCTTTGAGATAGCTTGCTATATGTTGACTAGATAACTTGCTGTATGATGGCAGTGAGGAATTTGCTGTATTTTGGCACTTATCAAAATAAGGTACGTGTTTGTTTATCCCAACATTATGTATACTACATGTATACATCTTATGTATATAATAACTAGTACCTTTTGAGCAATATAAATGTATAAATCAAATTGATCAAATCTATATTTATGCAACCTCGGAATCAAAATATAATTATGTTCATATAAAAGTTTTAAAGAAGCATAATCTTTACATAAACAAATTTATGTTCATATGCACCTATTAATATTCATAATCCTAACAGAAAATTATATGTAGCTCAAATCATATGTTCTTTAATTCTTGGATTATTACTAGAACTAAACCATCACATGAATCTCCATATATCAAAGAACCATATATGTCAAGATCAAACATATAAATCAAAATAGATATCACCATATACATATTAAGATAGGCATTGTATATATATATATATATATATATATATATATATATATATATGTAGGTCACAAGTCGTCCAGAAACAAGTCTAGAGGGGGGGGTGAATAGACTTGTAGAAACTCTTGAACTCTTTTTCTCGAAGAGTGAGTTTCTTCAGCTGATGATCAAACAAATGACTAGGAGTCGTTTGTTCTTGGATATGTGCGGAAGTCAGCTGATGACGAATATAAATTAACTTAATGAAACACTTAACAATGGATGCAGCAGTTAGAGTATGATGCAGTAAAATAGTAAATAACACAGGCAGTTATAGTGGTCTCAGAGGTGGGGTAATCCTCTACTAATCCACTTTTCTCCAAACCAGTTGGAGATGAATTCACTATAATTGTCAACCAGTGATAAAGATTACAGTGATTCACAACACACTACAACAGCTTCCAACCAGTGGAATTCCGTGCCGTTGTACACACTTGACTGCCTTGCACCTCTTGATCCTCGATCCTCGGATGCCTTTACAGTCTGCTACTTCAACCAGTGAAGTACCCCGTACTCAAGATTTAAAGACAAGAGTGTTTGTCTTCTCCAACTAAAGAGCTTCCTTGAATATGAACTTTTGGATCTGCTCTTTTTCACGATGCTATTTGTTTGCTTGAGATTGCTTTGTTTGCTTTGATCGCTTAGAGTATATGTTCGCACCTAGTTTGCCTTTTCAAATCTTCGGGTATATATAGATCACGATCTCTGAGCTTCTTCCTTGTAGCCGTTGCAAATCTGAACAAATCCATCCGTTGGAGGGAGACTTCATTGTTTAATCTTTTCTGAACGTTGCAAGGCTGGATTCCCATTATTTTATTTTATCTTCCGACCGTTGTGATGACTTCTGCATGTGAGCGCCGAATCTTTTGAATATAAAAGGATTAAAGTCTTCACGGTGGGTGAGGATGATTTAAATAAATCATATCTCTTGCGGGAATCACTCCAATTTGTCTCTTCACGTTGCATGTGAGCTTTCCGTAATATTTGACTTTTCAAAGCATGCTGACGTGGACTTGGAGTACTAGTCAGTGTAGTTGAGTAGCAGATCGATGTGCGGCTTACTTCTCTGCAGTAGGTCGTCTCTACCAGATAATCGCTTTGATATTTGTCCGATCGTGTGACTTCCCGAGGTACCTTGGCCGATCTGGTCAAACTTCTCGATAAATTTTAGTTGACCAGGGCTACTCTGATTGGAGTCGGCTGTACTTCTCTGATAGACTAGACTGTACTTTAGTACTTAGCCGATTTTCAGCCTAACTAACTTTGGCCTACAGAAGACACTCATTTGGTTCTTCTTTACACTTTGCCAATTTTATACTTAACACATTTTGGCCTATGGAAGATACTCATTTGGTTCTTCCTTACATTTCGCCAATTAATAAACATTTGATTTTAAATTAATGACATCATCAAAATCTAACAAGTATTCCTAACAATATATATATATATACAAATCTATTAAAATTATATATATCACCATATATATAAATATACATAGATAAAATTTATATATTGTAACACCCCCAATATATTCGGGAATATTACAGCGCCGTAAATCCTTTACATAAGGATTTACAAGGCTGAAGAATTTAAACAGGCATTAAAAGATACTAACGAACGGAAATAACGAAATTACGGTACAACAATTCTGACCCAATACAGAAATAGTACAATTGTTCAACAGAACTCAATAATACATCACCAAATTCAAACTCATCACAAATGACTTCGTACTCGAGTACTTATTGAAATAACGAATAAACAACAGATAAATAAACCCGGTCGGGACATCACTCTGCACCCTCGTCGTCATACAGCCCAGGTGTTGCTTTCCCGCTCTCCCGGATCCCGAACACAAACAAAATGTTCACCCCGAAGGGGTTAGCACAACGATGCTAGTACAAGTACCACAACATATTATTCATATCTCACGAAGAATAATAATAATGTAAACGACAAAATACCAACGAGTCTTCTCTACGAAACTCAAACATAACATACACAACCGATAATCACATCATGATATCAATACATACACATGGTAATTCCATCGATCCAAATGCTCACCGCTGTAGAACCCACGATGATCCCGCTGACCAACCCGTGGTGGTGGAAAACCCGTCCGATGATCCAGTAAGACGCTAGCATAGATCCCCGATGATCCCGTCGGACCAACACGAGGTGGACATACAATAACGACATACATGCACGACAATATGTATAACAACAATACATAAAACAATTAAGGTACTTGCCTCGATTTGAAGACAATAACAACACTTCCACGAAAATGACCACTCGAAGATCGTCCTCCTCAATCAATCACGTAACGAGACCAAACCTTAACAAAAGAAATGATATAGGATTTATCTCACGTCGTATGAATGTTTAACAATTCGATTTACGGCCAATGCTCATAAAATGCAACTGATCAATCGCTTAGCGCACGCTAAGTACTCTGTGTAGCGTGCGTTAAGTCTGCCCGATAGCGCATGCAAACAACAAAGCCTAGCGCACGCTAACGATGCATGGTTAGTACTTTACTGACCATCCAACTGACTCGTCTGATGGTCTAGCGTACGTTACGTACCAAACGTAGCGCACGCTAACTAGTGCTCGATAGCGCACGTTAAACTGCATATCATAGCGTGCGCTATCTCTGCATGGCAGTTTACTGCTGAGCAGTAAACTGTTCTTGCCATGATTGAAACAATGAAATCTTTCGTGATAATTCATGTTACTTCCATGAATACCATGTTCATACCCTTATGAATGATTTTACGGATAAAGACAACTTCGGATTCAAGGATATGCATACCAATATAAAACCATATTCCATTCCGACTTCAAATCTTCATACGACAATTCGAAAAGCTTATCGGTTGATATCAACACCTCTATATCAATCCATATTATCATACTGAAGTTGATAAACGTCCTATATATACTAGATAAATCCTTCCATGATCAAACCTTTAGATTTATCTAACAATAAGGATGTTAACGTCTAGTTCAAGATTACTATGAAATCATCTATTAGATTCGGTTTACCAATGATAGAAGCTTCTCTTCACATATTCAGTGTACTAAGATTCGAATCATGATGATTATAATCAAGGTATTTAAGGCTTATTCATCTCACTATTCCAAACATGATATACTTGGATAATTCATCTATGAAAATCCATATCTTGTTAACATGATCATCCAAATCGTTAGAATCCAACTCTAAGTCTGGAGATAGATTGAACATACCTTAAAATGACGAAAATCACTGAACTGTAAGGTAGAATCCCACTCCGGTTGGTTGTATGCCACTCCAAGGTGCTATTCCACTTCCATGAACATTCTCAAGTGATAACCAATGTGTAACACCAACAATATGTGTTCTAAGTGTATAGGAATATTACTACAGCTCTCTGAACTCTCAAGGATGAAGAATGGGCGAAAGAAATGAAAGCCAAAACGGTTGATGTCCCATTTATAATATTCTGCATTATTAACAAATTAGCGCACGCTACTAAGCATCCCTTAGCGTGCGCTAATAATGGTTGACTTCAGAATTTGTCCGGGTGCATCAGCGGGAATCTTATCCGGACCCATGTCCCGGCTGGCGCATGTGTTAGCCGTCCCGCTCAATAATTGAGCTCTTAGCGCACGCAACTCCTATCTTCATAGCGTGCGCTAATAATGGCCCGATAGCGCGCGTTAAGATACATTCTTAGCGTGCGCTATCACGAGGTTGCTTGAGCAATTTTTGCAAGTTTCTATACTTATGTATAATGATATCAATGCACGAAATATCATACTCCAATAATAAAAATCACCAATCCGAAATATTACATGGTTTTAATACAGATGAAATACACTGTACTAAATCCGGATATTACATACTCTCCTACTAAAAAGGAGTTTCGTCCCGAAACTCAAGACGAAAATAACTTGGGATATCTAGACTTCATATCAGCTTCCGTTTCCCAGGTGGCTTCTTCCATTCCGTGACGTGACCACTGAACTTTGACCAAAACGATTGACTTGTTCCTCAGTTGCTTAACTCGACTCTCGAGTATCTTGACTGGTCTTTCTTCAAACGTCCTATTCTGCTCGACTTCGATCTCGCCGAAATCAATGATATGACTGGGATCTGGTATATATCTCTGTAACTGGGATACGTGGAACACGTTATGAACATGGCACAATGACGGCGGCAATGCCAATCTGTATGCCAACTCCCCAACTCTCTCGAGGATCTCAAAGGGTCCGATATATCTCGGACTCAGCTTTCCTTTCCTTCCGAAACGAAAGATTCCCCGAGTAGGAGAAACCTTCAAAAGTACGTGATCTCCAGTACTGAACTCCAATGGGCGGCGGCGTACGTCCGCATAGGATTTCTGGCGACTCTGGGCAGTCAACAGCCTTCCACGAATTAAGGCTATCTTCTCTCGAGTCTGCTCGATCAACTCGGTTCTGTTCCGATCAGGTCCGATGAATCGTCCCAGATAGGGGCGATCTGCATCTCCTTCCGTATAATGCCTCAAACGGTGCCATCTTAATAGAAGCATGCCAACTATTGTTGTAGGTAAATTCAATCAACGGTAGATGAACTTCCCAATCGTTTGACCAATCTAAGGCACAGGCCCTTAGCATGTCTTCCATCGTTTGTATAGTTCTCTCAGATTGTCCGTCGACCGTGGGTGATAAGTCAGATCAAGTTCATTTCGGTCCCCAAGGCCTTATGAACTGCTTTCCAAAAGTGAGACACAAAACGGCCGTCTCGATCAGAAACAATGGTCTTCGGCGTACCATGCAATCGAACTATCTCCGAAATAAAGACTCGTGCCAACCTCTCTGGTCCCCACGTATTCTTAATGCCTAGAAAATGAGCCGATTTGGTTAAACGATCAACTATCACCCAAATCATGTTCATTCCCGTCCTGGTTTTCGGCATATTAGTGATAAAGTCCATCGATATGTCCTCCCACTTCCATTCAGGAATCGGGAGTGGCTTCAACATTCCAAAGAGTCGTTGATGCTCGATCTTAACCTGCTGACAAGTCAAGCATTTCGAAACATAGTCCGCTACGTCTTTCTTCATGTTGCCCCACCAGAAGTTCTGCTTCAAGTCCTTATACATTTTATTGGTGCCCGGGTGGATAGAATAGGGCAAACTATGAGCTTCCTTCATAATCGTCTGTTTTAGAATATCAACGTCGGGAACGCAGAGTCGGTTCTGAAATCTCAAAACTCCATCGTCATGAATTATGAATCCGGGGGCCTTTCCTTGGATCACTTCATCATGTAACCGAATCATCAGAGGATCATCTGCCTGTCTAGATTTGATTTCTTCGGTTAATGATGAAGTTATCTCCATCACGCACAGCTGTCCCTGGACTCTTTGTAACCATACTTCAATTCCTTCATGAATCATCTCTCGCTGAAGGCTAAGTTGGGAGGTCCGTGTCTCCAGCATCTGAATAGAGACAGGCTTGCGGCTAAGTGCATCGGCCACTACATTCGCTTTGCCTGGATGATATAAAATCTTCAAGTCATAGTCCTTAATCAGTTCCAACCATCTTCTTTGTCGCATATTCAACTCTTTCTGACTAAATATGTACTTGAGACTCTTATGATCCGTAAAGATCTGACAGTGAGTCCCGTACAGATAATGCCTCCAGATATTCAAGGCAAAAACCACTGCTGCTAGCTCCAAATCATGTGTCGGGTAATTCACTTCATAAGGTTTCAGTTGTCGCGACGCATAAGCGATCACCTTATCATTCTGCATCAACATGCACCCAAGTCTTTGGTTCGAAGCATCACTGTAAACTATGAATCCTTCAGTTCCCTGCGGAAGTGATAGAATCGGTGCCGTCGTCAATCTCTTCTTCAATTCATCAAAGCTAATCTGACACGATTCATTCCACTCAAACTTTTGAGTTTTCTGCAGGAGTCGAGTAAGTGGGCGGGAGACTTTAGAAAACCCTTCCACGAATCGACGATAGTATCCAGCAAGTCCTAAGAAGCTTCGGACCTCTTTCACGTTCTTTGGAGGCTTCCAGTCCAATATTGCTTCGATCTTCTGAGGATCTACTCGGACTCCTTTAGCTGACACCACATGGCCGAGGAACATTACTTCCTTTAGCCAGAATTCACACTTAGAAAGTTTGGCGTACAATTGCTCGTTTCTCAAAAGTTCTAATACAATCCGCAAATGCTGTGCATGTTCTTCCGGACTCTTAGAATACACCAGAATGTCATCAATAAATACGACCACAAATTTGTCCAAAAATTCAATGAACACTCTGTTCATCAATTGCATAAATACAGCAGGTGCGTTAGTGAGACCAAACGGCATCACTACAAACTCATAATGCCCGTAGCGAGTTCTGAATGTTGATTTCGGAACATCAGATTCCTTAATCCTCAGCTGATGGTATCCTGATCTCAGATCGATCTTAGAAAATACTGTTGCCCCTTGCAACTGGTCAAACAAATCATCAATCCGTGGCAATGGATACTTGTTCTTAATCGTCATCTTGTTCAGCTCTCGATAGTCAATACACAGTCGGAGCGATCCATCCTTCTTTCTGATTTAAAAGAATCGGCGCTCCTGTGGTGAAACGCTGGTCAATATAGCCCTTGTCCAAGAACTCCTCCACCGCTTCTTCGCCAGACATCTCAAGAGGTGCCATAGGATTCGGCGCCTTAGTAGTTGGTGTTGCTCCGGTTCCACTCAATGGTAAATTCCACATCCCTTCGTGGAGGTAGTCCGTAACTCGTCAGAAATACATCCGGAAATTCGCTCACAACAGAATGGATGAAAGTTCTACAATTTCGTCTTCTTTCTTCATTGCGTAACACGGTGCAGATGTGACCTGTTTCAACAATTTGTGACTTTCATCGCCTTGATCAACTTTCCCGAGCTTCCGGTTTCCATCCTCAAACGTAATCTCGAACCATCGTCCGATCGGCGAGATATTCCTCCTTCGGTAGTTCACAATTGCTCCATACCGATTAAGCCAATCGTCTCCGAGTATCGTGTCGTCCTCTTGCATTTCTATCACGATCGATTTGAGAGCCACTCTCTGCCTCCAAATGATACAGGGAAATTTCTAGTTTCTAAATTTCCGACAATCCTTTCTCCACTCGGTAAACCAACAACATAAGGTTCACAAGCATGAAAACCGGAAATATTCAAATGATTTACACAAGACAAAGATATGAAAGAATGTGTAGCTCCTGTATCGAATAAAACGCTAACCGGCCGGGAAAGGATCTCGACAGACTGGCGCGATGCAAGAAGATCTTGATCGTCTGTCCTCCTCATCTCTGCAGACGTGGGGAGCAGATCCGACACTCGATGTCCCCTTTCGGTCCCATTGTCCTCTCGCTCGCCTGCGGCCAAAATTGTGAGGCATCCGAACACTTTGCCGCGCTCGTGGAATACCGGCCTCCTTCTCGACTCGGCCGTGGTGTACGGCTCTAAAAGACTTTGCAGCCTCTTCACAAAACACCACCCGATGTCCCTCTCGTCCACAATCAAAACAAGTCACCTCAGGAAGGGGGCAATTGCCGATAGTGCCCCGTCGGGCGCAGCTTAAAGCATTTCTGTAACATCGCAATAGTTGATGTCGCTCCGAAGTTCTTTCCACTCCTAGCTGGGTGCGGAGGTTTCTTGAAAGAGTGAAAGGATGACTAGGCCTTACGGGGCCCGCTGTTCTTGTGCTCTGTAAAAGTACCAGAGACTTTCTGTTTCTTGTTTTCCGCAAATTTCTCCATGGCTGCTTCCTTGATCTCATATGCCAACGCCTTATCCTGGTATTGGCGGAGTGTGGTACATTCAAATCCGGACATGTACCTCTGAACTTCTGGTTTCATCCTCATATCGAAATGGATCATCATTTCTACATCTGTTCTGACCAGATGTCGAACAAATGCCAGCTGTTGGTTAAACGTCTTGATCGCTCGATACCGCACATCAGAAGGCTGAGCGGAGAAAAACTCCCGAACTTTGGCTTCCCTCACAGGACGAGGGCAATACTGAGCTTCCATCATCAATCTAAACTCTGTCCAATCAACATCATGGTCTACCGGCCGGATGGCTTCCCACCATTCGGACGCTTCCCCTATCAGAAAATATTGAGCGATAGAGGCTCTCCTATTGCAGGCGCTTGATTCCGGCAAAGATTTTCTCCAGTTCTTTCAACCAATGATCCCAGGTGGGAGTCTCAGAAATACCGTCGAATTTGGGTGGTTGCATCTTCGCCACCTCTTGCAGCCACCGGTCACCTCGATTTCCCATATCTGGGATCCCTTGCTGTCTCTCTCCCTGCTGTAGTCCCACCGCCACTTGCATTCGGTCCACGACCTGGGCGAACTGAGTCATCTGGTTCACCACTTGACGAAGGATCTCTGGTACAGTAGGTTCTGGTTCATTATTAACAGATTGTTGCGGCTCGCCTGAGCTATGACTGGCCTGGCTAGAAGGCGACGCTTCCCTTTCGGCATTTCTCCGTCCGCGTCCACGACCGCGACCACGTCCACGTACGCCTCTCAACATACTGTAAGCATAAATACTCAATATACAGGAAACAACATCGTTCTAATATTCGAGTATAAAGAGATACAATATGTAAAGAACGAGATAGAGTTTAGGAACTTACAACCACTGTTCGTATGAAGACGTAGGCAGTGCAGTGATGTCATTCACGGCCGGTTACCCCAAAAGACATAAATGACCCCTATTTTAACCCAACGGCCAAGATATCCATAATCTTAGCTCCGATACCATATTCTGTAACACCCCCAATATATTCGGGAATATTACAGCGCCGTAAATCCTTTACATAAGGATTTACAAGGCTGAAGAATTTAAACAGGCATTAAAAGATACTAACGAACGGAAATAACGAAATTACGGTACAAGAGTTCTGACCCAATACAGAAATAGTACAATTGTTCAACAGAACTCAATAATACATCACCAAATTCAAACTCATCACAAATGACTTCGTACTCGAGTACTTATTGAAATAACGAATAAACAACAGATAAATAAACCTTGGCCGACATCACTCGCACCCTCGTCGCCATACAGCCCAATGCCGTTTCCCGCTCTCCTGGATCCTGAACACAAACAAAATGTTCACCCCCGAAGGGGTTAGCACAACGATGCTAGTACAAGTACCACAACATATTATTCATATCTCACGAAGAATAATAATAACGTAAACGACAAAATACCAACGAGTCTTCTCCTACGAGAAACTCAAACATAACATACACAACTGATAATCACATCATGATATCAATACATACACATGGTAATTCCATCGATCCAGCGTTCACTGCCTAGAACCCACGATGATCCCGTCAGACCAACCCGTGGAGGAAAAACCTGTCCGATGATCCAGCGCACGCTAGCATAGATCCCCCGATGATCCCGTCGGACCAACACGAGGTGGACATACAATAACTACATACATGCACGACAATATGTATAACAACAATACATAAAACAATTAAGGTAGTTGCCTCGATTTGAAGACAATAACAACACTTCCACGAAAATGACCACTCGAAGATCGTCCTCCTCAATCAATCACGTAACGAGACCAAACATTAACAAAAGAAATGATATAGGATTTATCTCACGTCGTATGAATGTTTAACAATTCGATTTACGGCCAACAGTTCATAAAATGCAATCTGACTGACCTGCTTAGCGCACGCTAAGTACTCTGTGTAGCGTGCATTAAGTCTGCCCGATAGCGCACGCAAACAACAAAGCCTAGCGCACGCTAACGATGCATGGTCAGTACTTCACTGACCAGCCAACTGACTCGTCTGATGGTCTAGCGTACGTTACGTACCAAACGTAGCGCACGCTAACTAGTGCTCGATAGCGCACGTTAAACTGCATATCATAGCGTGCGCTATTCGCATGGCGCCATCGCCGAGCAAGAACTGTTCTTGCCATGATTGAAACAATGAAATCTTTCGTGATAATTCATGTTACTTCCATGAATACCATGTTCATACCCTTATGAATGATTTCACGGATAAAGACAACTTCGGATTCAAGGATATTCATACCAATATAAAACCATATTCCATTCCGACTTCAAACCTTCATACGACAATTCGAAAAGCTTATCGGTTGATATCAACACCTCTATATCAATCCATATTATCATACTGAAGTTGATAAACGTCCTATATATACTAGATAAATCCTTCCATGATCAAACCTTTAGATTTATCTAACAATAAGTATGTTAACGTCTAGTTCAAGATTACTATGAAATCATCTATTAGATTCGGTTTACCAATGATAGAAGCTTCTCTTCACATATTCAGTGTACTAAGATTCGAATCATGATGATTATAATCAAGGTGTTTAAGGCTTATTCATCTCACTATTCCAAACATGATATACTTGGATAATTCATCTATAAAAATCCATATCTTGTTAACATGATCATCCAAATCGTTAGAATCGAACTCTAAGTCTGGAGATAGATTGAACATACCTTAAAATGACGAAAATCACTGAACTGTAAGGTAGAATCCCACTCCGGTTGGTTGTATGCCACTCCAAGGTGCTATTCCACTTCCATGAACATTCTCAAGTGATAACCAATGTATAACACCAACAATATGCGTTCTAAGTGTATAGGAATATTACTACAGCTCTCTGAACTCTCAAGGATGAAGAATGGGCGAAAGAAATGAAAGCCAAAACGGTTGATGTCCCATTTATAATATTCTGCATTATTAACAAGTTAGCGCACGCTACTAAGCATCCCTTAGCGTGCGCTAATAATGGTTGACTTCAGAATTTGTCCGGGTGCGTCAGCGGGAATCTTATCCGGACCCATGTCCCGGCTGGCGCATGTGTTAGCCGTCCCGCTCAATAATTGAGCTCTTAGAGCACGCAACTCCTATCTTCATAGCGTGCGCTAATAATGGCTCGATAGCGCGCGTTAAGATACATTCTTAGCGTGCGCTATCACGAGGTTGCTTGAGCAATTTTTGCAAGTTTCTATACTTATGTATAATGATATCAATGCACGAAATATCATACTCCAATAATCAAAATCACCAATCCGAAATAATACATGGTTTGAATACAGATGAAATACACTGTACTAAATCCGGATATTACATATATCATATATATAAACATCATACATCACATTTATGAACATTGTATATCAATTGTTGGCCACTAAGTATACAGAATACAGCTTGGTAAAATGTTTAGTCGACAAGCTGTACGATTTTCAAATTAGAGTGCGTAGCGGAAGTTCTTTTAAATGAGTTGCTATAAATACAGCAACTAGGCTTTATCTCCTGTTAGCTTGGTGCGTACAGGGCTTTGCAGTGTATACTTATAAAAATCACAGTTTATGAAAACAATAACGGCAGAAGGTAAATAACATAATATATAAAGTGGTTCGAGGTAAACCCCTCTACGTCCACTGGTCCTCCACACAGGAGTAAAATGTTTATTATAATCACTACGTACACAACTACGTGACTATAATCAAACCTATCCTTGTATCGTTCATACAGATAGATACAAACACTGTCGCTTTCAACCGTTCACACAGATTGGTTAAAGCTTCATGTTGACTTGCTTCTTCACACACAATTCCAAAGCTTCGTCCTATTCGTCCCACACAGGTCGAAATAGCTTCTTTAGTTCACACAGAACTAGGTTTCTACTCAAAGGTAAAAGTAAGGTAACCAGGTTAGAACAGTAGCTTGAATATGAAGTTCTTGAGCTGATGATGGCTGTTCTTGATGACTGAGTATATTTCTTCTCCTTCAGATATGGATTGATGCTAGGAAGAAATATACTTGCTCTTGTAAGCTTGATCAGATCATAATGAATATCCAGTCTTTTGGTCGTTTGAATATTGCTTGTAAGCTTATATGTATTCTTGTTTTCTTATCTTCAAACTCCAAGATATATATAGACTCTGAATAGATCCGTTGAGAATAGATCGTTTGAGCAGAGATTCTGTTCTAATGAGTTGACTGACTTGTAAAATACAAGATCCGGATTTTTCTCCTTGTCTGAAGATCTCTGTCGGCTTAGTATTTAAATACTTTATCCTTTCAGTATTTAAATACTTCTTTTCAAACGGGGCTTGACTTTAGTGAGTAAAGTAGATTCCATTCCAACGGTCTTCAGTCCTGTTGGATAAGTGTTTGAATATCTTACACTTTACAAATGGATCGCTTTATCCAATATGTTGATTGACTAACGCTGTATGGAATGATGCTGTATGAATGATTCAGGACAGCTTCCATACTTGGTATCATACGGGCTGATGAGCTTCATGCTGTATGATGGCACTTCGGGATAGCTATTTGCTGTATGTTTGGCTTTTGACTATTTACTGTATGTTTTTTGCTATTTGGCATTATCAAAACAACATTGCTTTTCCCAACAATTTCCGCTTTTTTGATAATGCCAAAACCTGATGTCAAAACCTCTTAAATATTTTTGATTAGAGAGTCTTCTTGGTCTTCTGTCGAATGTTTCAATTATCCTTTTGTTGTATGTTCGGCATTTGTCATCTTGCTATATGATTGGCAATGCAAGATACAGGAAGTTTATCCAACTGTACGATCATCTTCGGGACAGCTACTTGCTGTATGATGACTTATACGAAGTCTTGCTGTATGTTGGCTATTATCAAAACAAGGTACAGGATTTGTTTATCCCACCAATTTCCCCCTTTTTGATAATATCAAGACCTCTTCATTGATGATGCCAAAACCTCTTTATGCTAAAACAATTTCCCTCTTTTTGATAACATCGTGATCTAGAGTGGCAGACTTCTTGATCTTCTGTCGAAATGATCTGATCTTCAGTACTTAGGAAAGAAATGTGAACTGCTCGCAGGTAAGTTCTAAAATGATAGCATCTAACAAGGAAGTGTATTACAACTTAAACTTATGATAGGCACGCAGGCACAATCTTATAGTGAAGTCTAGTGTTAAATACAACTTAACCTATGAACTGTTCGCAAACAAGTTCTTACAGCTTATATACTTAACAAGTTTGATTGCAGCAATAAAAAAATTGAATTGAGTTTAAATTCGCATCGTTTGAGATAGTGAAGTCCAGATGTCACACAAAGCATTTAAATAATAAAAATGTTTAAATATTTAAACAGGGCATGCGGACTTAAAACTGTTTGCAGTACACAATAGAATAAAACTATCAAGCATAATTGATGTCCTGTAGTATAAGTATTGTATCCACGAATAATACAGTGTTCCCCCTTTAAAGGTACATACAGGATTCAATTCTTACATTAATGTTCGTATTAACACTGTATTCATGGGTCGTACTATATTCGCCCTTAATTAATGCACACGTCAGCTGTAGGAAGGTTTCATGCCTTCTCTGTCCTACAGTGTTGTCTTGACTGTAATATCCAACTGTAATTTTTATCTATCGTAGTATATTACTCGGATAATTTGAATGTCGTGGATTGTTGCATTTAGTATAATGACTATAATGTTGAGATGTTATAGATTTGAGTTACTTATCGTTGTTATTTCACTTCATGTTTGATGGTTCAATGTTAATTAGAGAGTTGCATATTTGACCTGTTCTAGTGGCGTTAGCGTACGCTACACAGTTAGATTAACGTACGTTAAATCCCGTGTCTTAGCATATGTAACCTGTTATCCGTTGCATGCGCTAGGAGGGAATCAGATCGCATCAGTTGACTCCTGACCATGTATGGACATGCACGTGGTGAGTGTTGGACTGTCGGGAGGGTCAAAGTCGACCATAATTAGCGTACGTAATACTTTTTATTTAGCGTACGTAAATGGCATGTGAATTTGAGACAGTAGCCTCTGTATGATGGTTGCATACGTAAAACTTTCGAGTTAACGTGCGTAACAGGGTTAGCGTACGCTAATATCTTTCGATAGCGTACGCTACTGATGTATAGTCTATTTAAAGACATAGACTGTTTTTCATTTCTTCACAACTTCAACCTAATTTTCTCTCCATATATCACCCCCTGCCTCCCTAGACCGATATTACCCTTTTCTAACTTGTTTTTTAGCCTTAGATCTTGGAGTGGAGCTCATTGATTTGAAGTTTAGAAGGTGTTCTTAAACTTGGAGTGTGTTCTTGTAGCTTTGGGGGTTGTTCTTCATTTCTGGAGGTATGTTGTGCGATTGTCCTCTATATTTTCGTAGTTATGATGTTAGTAATGTAAAATACTTCACCTAGTGTTGAATTAATCAAGTAAAACATGTTTGCAATTAAGCTTTTTAACACTTCTTGGTGAATATGATAATTAAGGGTTTCGAATGTAGGTGTTCTTGATGTTATAGTGATAGTATCCATGTTTATAAATATCATGCTTATCTTGCTGGACGAAATAATCTCAGTAGAACATTGATAATCAGTTAGCTTCATCATAGTTAGATTTAATCAATAGAATTGATATCATAAAGTGTTAAAACACCATATTAGGTATTTACTTACCTTAGGAAGAACTTGACAATGTTGATATTGGGATGATGTTCTCTTGTTCAGAAATCTTAGAAGTTATAACCTCATTCTTGTTCGGCTTAACAAATCTTTGAGAAATGATAAGGATATTGGTAATTACAACAATAACTTTTTATTATCGAATGTGTTGTTAACGTAAGAATGTATTTGATCATCATGATAGAGTATATAGTGTTCTTAAGAATGAGATGTTAATTGTGAATATTAATGTCATAGTAGATTGAATATTGAATTTGTTATGATTGCCCTTGTATAGTAGTAGATGTTGTAGAACATAAGCACTTGGTTAACCTGATTTTAATGGTGAATTGAAGATGTTTGTTCATAGCAATGACAAGAATATTAAAGGACATTTTAGTATAGTAATCCGACTGTGGAAGACAAACTATATGTATTGGAACCCTTCAATAATCGGTAGAATATTCGTTAGGGTGGAATGAATTATTCGGGTAGGCTGCGGGCGTCGTTTCTTACGAATTGATATCAATATTGTATGAATGTATTATTGAATGAATTATGTTTCATTCAAGGTTGCTCATTCGAATGAGTATTTTAGTTGAGGATACCGTCCGTTTGATCATTTTGAGAAGGACTATCTTTCGCCTACGGAATTGAGGCAAGTTATCTTGCTTGGTTATAATGATGATTGAATTCTTGTGATGGTTATACGTTCGTGTATATGAAACACTTATGAATCTGTGATTCATAATTTGATATTGTTCTTGATGATGTTTCCGTTTTTCATTGCGGGATTGCATTCCCAGGTCCATCACATATGAATCGTTGATCCTTATTGTCACTTCGGTGAGTTTCTTGATCCTTGATTGGATATGTGATTTATTGAATTCGTTGTCATGTTGTATCATGACATATCTGGAATTATATATGCGTACAGATTGGTTATTGTGTAGGATTTTTATCCAGGCACATATAAAGTCATACGTGGATGTTTCCATGTTGGATTGTGCACACGAGACGTAGTTCGTGAGGCTAATTAGGTACATTGTCACACGTAAATTCTGGATTCCGTATACGGGGTGGGCATGTGCACGGACATATTTCCAGATCGGGCGTACTGTGATGTCCATCTTGAGCCATATTGTTTTGGTCGTTCATAGTCCATGTATGATTGGATATGTTCGACGGTTTGTGACTGATTGTTTATACGCCTGAGGAGTATATTCAATAGTCGGGATGTTTCTTTGAGATCTAATATATGTGAATTGTATAATGTCTTGAGAATTATTATCATGTATATCTGAACCTGCCGTTTGGGCGAAATACTTGTGTTGTATTTTAGGTTGAGGCAAAGGTAAGGCACTGGAAGAGCATGGTGACGGCGAAGGGTTCGGAGGATACTAGTTCGGAGGGCTCAAATCTTTTGTATCCGGTTATGTTCAAACCGTGTAATGTTACTTTAATTCCACTTCTTTTAAACTATTGTCCGGTTGTATTAATATTTGAGGTATATTCCATCTCCATATGGTTTATACTTGTATTTCGGATCCTGTGTATCATAAGGTCGTTGGCCATATCATTAATAAACTCCTAATCGGAGTAGTGACTATTTATTGTGGTTCGGTATCACAAGATAATATTTATTTAATCTGTATTTTGGTATCGCCTAATGGGTCCGAGTGTGGGGTCCACGGCACTATAATAGCAGCCTTTTTGGGGTATTACAGAAGATGGTATCAGAGAGTCGTTTTCTCTATAAAAGTCATTGTGAAATGAATTAGTATAAAGAAACCTTCGTGTCACGAGTGACCTGTGCAAGCGCCTGACCCAACGAGCCAAATACGGTATGTACTTTACGAGCCATGATTTAATTACTGGCGTGATATTGATATCGGAATGGATCTCTTTGTTGATCTTGTTATTTTGAGGATCTGTGGCAGAATTTATCTGATTGATAATTCGAGGTAAATTTTGGATTAATTATGTGATTGAAATTGTTCGACTCAACATCGATATGATATTCTGTGTGACACTCGTAGTGTCGATAATTCATTGTGAACTGTTTTCTTGAATATGTAATTCCTTGTTGCTGTTAACTTAGTATGAATTTTGATTGGTATCTTGAACTGTACTTATTATTATGGTTGATTCTTTCAGTATGGAAAGAAATCTGAGAGGCCGTGGCAGAGGGGGATGAGGCCGCGGAAGGGGCCGAATCCCGATACCACGAGCCAACAGGCGCGAATGTGGAGCATAGTTCCGCATGCAGTGATTCGCCTTCTAGGGACCAATCGCACCACACTGTACGCGAGGATGCGCGTGTCGATCCTTATGTTGTGATGCAGGGCATGATGGCTCAGATGACCCAGATGGGTCAATTAATGGAGGCTATGCAGCTAGATACGACTGGCCAGCAACAGGGGCCTCACCCTCCACCTCCTGTGCATGGCGGACCCATGAGTCGGATCATCAGCGACATCTCTCGGCAACGACCCCCAATTTTTGAAGGCTCCTCTGAGCCTGCTGACATTGTACATTGGATTGAGCACTTTGAGAAATTATTCGAGATGGTGGACTGCCCAGAAGAGAACCGCGTCTCCGTAGCAGCTTACTATCTTAGCAAGGGCGCCCACACCTGGTGGCTTTCGGTTAGGCCAGCTGATGGTGTTTATACTTGAGAGGAATTTAAAACCTCGTGTTAGACCGTTACTATCCAGGTCCTCTCCGTGAGGCCAAGCTGTCAGAATTGCTAAACCCAGATCTATCCGAGGATGACGATGTGCTATCTGTTGCCGAGAAATTTCAGGCACTCCTTCCTTTCGCCTCTTCTATTATCCGAACGGAGGCCGATAAGATCAAATATTTTAATGATAATGCAACTGTTGAATCACCACTGTACGACCCTACCGGAGTTCATCGATAAAGATCTGGAATATGAATTTACCGCGAAAGAGATTTCTAAGAAGCAACCACGGTCCAACAACAAAAGATCCAGGAACCAGAACCAGACTGACAGTAACCGGGGGACATTCAGGAAGCCCCAGTCATTACCAAACCCTTCTGAATGACCACCCATGGCATCAAAGCCAGACGGATCACACTCTCAACTGGTCAACTCATCTGTTGTGTGCTATAACTGTGGGGACCAGGGGCACGTCAGCTCTAAATGCCCGAAGTCGTACGTCGCATGCCATACTTGTGGGAAGAATGAGCATCGTGCTCGTTATTGCGGGAATGGACCGGGACGTGATCCAGTAGCATATCATGCTCCAGTTCAGTCTTCTGTCTAGGACCGTGTACCTCCGTCCGCTTCCTATCAGACGACAGGGACAAACAGGGGAATGGGTCGTGAGAATCAAAGTGGTACACCTGGTGCCGAAACTTCAAAACCCAGGATTTACGAGATGAAGAAGGCTGACGATCCCGAGGCCAGCATGATTGTTGGTATACTCGAGATCCACTCTCAGCCTGTATGTATCCTTTTTGATACGGGCGCTTCACACTCCTTTATGTCTGCTTCTTGTTTAAGTTGTTTGACACTAGACCATGTTATTAATTGTGAGCCTTATGTGATTAGTCTACCTGATGGTAGAAGAATTATTGGAAACCGTGAAGTCTAGGACAGTCATATTCGTATGAACTGTTAGGAGTATGCCCTCGAATGCCACTCAGAGGTTGTTGAGAGAGGGCATTGTACTTGTAATTATGTAAACCATTTATATAAGGCAAATGAATGTTTCTTTATTTACTGGTAGTTACTGGCATTCCTAACTCGTAAATAAACATATAGAAACTAGTCCGTGTATTTGAGAGCAAACGCTTCCACTCCTTATTGGATAAGGGGTCGACCGGAAAGGTTATAGCTCAAATACTTAATCGTTCGCAAGTCGATGAAACTTGACTGGGCGTTAAGTTTATGTGAAGACTTGTATGACGTGTTCTTTGACATGGAGAGTGCCTGTCGAACACTAATGGTTAGTGGGAGCACACGTTATAGGTATGCTAATTGGATTAGTGTACTCGAACCGACTCACCCTCGATTCGTCACATGGATTTCACTCGGACAGCCAATGACGGAATCGAAAGGTTGTGATAGGTATTCGTGAACCTTCGACTTGAGGATTTAGTAGGGATGTGCTTGTGACGTCAAGATTTTCATTAGAGTAGTTCGACCCGTAAACCTAAGGCGGGGTCCACCTCGACGTGCATCTTAACGGCAAGTAGCAGTCCTATCGAATACCAAGATAGAATTCTTTCTCCCGTTAGTGAGCGGGTTATATGTCCTATGCGGTTATTGGCGAGATGAGATCATAAGTCTTTGGCCAAAGCATTGGAGCTAGTTGTATTAGATACACGACACCGATGATCTCGATTTGCATTAACGCATGCATAGCGTCAAGTACAGATAGGTTTGATCGACCGTGACCCTATAACTTGATCGGGACATTTGAAAGAAGGGTTTATACGTATACCGGTATTCACGAGAATGGTTCTTGAATGATCCCAATCATTCGTTCTTAGTCAGGGCAGTGTGTGCCACCAGCCGGCTAGGTGGTGCTACTACTCTTGGTTCCTCCCATTGCCGATCGAGACGGACCTACCGAGTCGCGCATTAGGATTGACAACGGAATGAATTGAGCTAATTCTCTCATTATGAATATCGATATTGGATATCTAAATTTGGGACATTGGATGTTTAAATCGATTTATCGGATAAATTGATTTACGGCTTAATGGATTAAATATATCACTGGGTGATTAATTTAATTCATGAATATAATTATTTCTTGGAGAAATTAATTATGTTATTTTGTGTTTGATATGTTTAATTAATTGGATTAATTAATCGACACAAATACATCGGAATAGAATCGGAGTTTATCTGTTTGGACTCACGGAGTCCGAAACGAACCGAACTCATTCGTTTTTCATGATAGCCGCCCCATTATGCTTCCACCCACTTTCCCATTGTCTTTTCTTCCATTTATTAAGTGATGATAATGACTTGGTGGGACAAGACTTCATGTTACATGAGTTGTAAACATGAGGGTGGAAATAATATAAGATGATGTCTTTGACAAACTCTCCCACTTACTTGATTCCATTTCCAACGTGAGGTTGAAGAGGAGAGAGAGATAGAAGTCTTCTTCATCATCTTCATTATTCATCTTCTTCATTCATCTTCTTCACAACTTCTTAGAGATATTTTGTGAGGAAATATTGAGAGAGATAGATATTCATACACTTAGAGTGATATTAATATCTATAACAAGCTTCATCACCTAGCTCTAGCCGTATCCTCGGAGGATAGCAAGGTGTTGTCATTCCGTTCGTTTTTCCGGCGCGTGGCAAGTAGAGACGCGGTGCTTTCGGCGTTGGATCGTTCAAGGGCTTGGAGCGGATTGAACTCGTAGAGATCAAACTAAATCTTGGGGAATAGCTCAAGAGAAGGTTACCATTTAATCAACGGACTTCGAGGGTTAGTTTCTTACGACTCTTGCTTTTCGTTTTTGATATTCGTATATATGTAGCTCGATCGATCCTCGTAGGGATTCGGATCGAATTAATTTTCGTTTTACCGCTTCCGCTGGGCCTTCGTTTTAGGCACCGAATCCCAACAGTGGTATCGGAGTGTAGGTCTTGCGATCGTATATACGATATTGGCATTTGGAATGCTCGATTAGATGGTGAATGATTTGGAATCATTTTAGTCATAATCGTGGTATATGTTTTTCGTTCGTAATAATTGTATTTTTCGTAAGTTTATGTCTAAATATAAATCTTAAATTTCTGGGAAATATGATTTATATTGAAGATATGAAAGTCGTAAAATATTGATATTGGATATCCTATCGAAAATCTAGCCCCGAATCGTCGTCGGACGACTTTTCGACAAAAAGGGTATTTTGGCCGAGAATGACTCGACCGTGTCCTGGTGACACGGTCGTGTCCGGCAAAGGTGGCCAAAGCATCGCTCGAGACCCGATCGTGTCGAGACACGGCGTGTCCGGCCGAAATGACTCGACCGTGTCTGGATGACACGGTCGTGTCCTAGCCTACCAAGTCATCGCCAGCGACCGACCGTGTCCCAGACTCGGCCGTGTCCTCGCCGGATTCTTCCGAGCGTGACTCGCCAAGCCAGCGCGTGATCGCCAGAGTCGCCGAGGGTGACTCGCCATGCTTGCCTGCTTTCACCCCGGCCGATTTTTCGTGTATTCTTGAAAATTAATCTCCGCATGTTAAATTGGATTTAATATGATTAAAATGATTTATGGTATTTCATTTTATAAGGGAAATTTGATTAATTGGAATATTTATGGTCGATCAATTATTTTGAACGTTATCAAATTACCGATTGTGTGAATCGATTGGATCGGTTCATATTGTTGATTGGATCAATGTATCTCTACGCTTTCCATTTATATAGTATTTATTGGATGAATGCTTTTGAATGGGGATGTGGTTCGTGGACTTAGATTTGAATCGCTCGCTTTATTCGATTGGGTTGTAAAGGCCGTTTTGAGCCTATTTATTTTACTAGAAATGTTTGTATCTAGGATGCAATTTTCGATGTAAAATTTATATGTAATGACGAAGACCGGAGGAAGATCCATTTCGAGAAGACGAAGATTCAAGACGAAGACTTGTAATTAGATTACGAAGTTTTTGTTTTCTAGAACGGTCCATGAACCACATGTTGGTAGCAACTAGGTTGTGAATGGTTTTTTCATATTGTATGAATGCCTCAAACGCGCTAATATGATTAATGTGCAAAGTGTAACGTTAATCGCGAAAATTCTCCCACTATAAATAATTAAGTTTATAAGGTTTCAAGGTTTTCCTTCCTCCATCGAGTTTTCGAAATTGAAATCCAAACCGGATGTGCTATGCTTCCGAGTTATCGGGGTAGTCGTCGGGAGGACGGATAAATTACCGAGAGCGCATTGGATGCCTTCGGTTGGAGCAAATTTTATCCCTAGAAACCCGATAGGTTGCGGATAAGATTCAATTGTGAAACCGATTTGCGTCGATGGTATAAACTTAACTTGTTCACGAACCATAGAAATCGTATAGGTTGAGGGGAGTGAACAAGGGGAAAAAGAAGATCGAATCATCCATTAGATGGGTTGGTGTTGGACACCACTTTATGAAAATTAATAGACTAGAAACCCGTTCGGTTGCCCTCTATTAAGATTTATAAAGAACTCGATCACCACTATGAAGTAGAGCGACGATACTTAGGATATCACATGGGAGTGTGTTATTCCGATAAAAATAGTGGGAGCCGGGTAACAAGAATAGAAAAGACCTTAAATTCTATACTCGAACATAATTGAATGAGTCACTAATTAACTGCTTATACTTAATGCATAAATCTCAATATGACAATGAATCCACTCGCAATTCTACTCGAAAAGAACACCTTAATGGGACCTAACTTTGTGGATTGCCCGCATCCGATGATTGTCCTCGATAGAGGCACTGGGATACGTCTTGGAGACGGACATTCCGGCGCCTCCTATGCGGACTCGAGCCAATCAGAAGAGATTGAAAACCACGAAAAGTGGGTTAAGGATGACGTGAAAGTCCGTGCTTATATGATGACTTCCATGTCTAATGAGCTTCAGAGCTCATGAGAAAATGACTTCGCTAGGCGATTCTATCTCACTTAACCGAGCTTTATGGTGAGCACAGCAGAATCGCTAGATATGAGATATCCAAGCAAGCTCGGTGCAAGGATGAAGGAAGGTGAGAAAGTTGGGGAACACGTCCTCAAAATGATATCCATGATCGAGAGATTGGAGGCTCTTGATTTTAAAATGGATACTTCTCCAAACCGACCTTATCCTACGCTCTCCTCGATTCCTTCTCACGCTTGTTATGAACGTCAACCGCAATGAGATTGCATGTAATTTAGCCGGGCTAATGAACAACCGGTGACCGCTCGCCTCGGATGAAGACCCGCGGATGAAGGAGTCTCGCACTTGTGATTTCTTCTCGACTTCTAAGTCTAAGAATAAGAAGAAAAAGACCAAGAAGCGGACTGGACCACAAGCTAAGGACCTTAAGGGAAAGGGCAAGGCCCCGATGGTTCCAAAGAACAAGAAGAAGAAGGATGCTTGTCTCAAGTGCGGTGAGATGGGCCACTGGGCTAGAGACTGTCCGATTCTTCATGGCACTTCAGTGAGTAACTTTTAGTTTTGGAAACAAATTGTTCGCTTGTATTTTCTACTTCTGGATAATGGATTCTGGTGCTAGTTCTCATATTTGTACCGTGAATCAGGATCTGGAACAAAGTAGGAAGCTTGGAGCTGGAGAAGTTATGATCACAGTCGGAAGCGGGCATAGTGTCGAGGCGACCGACATAAGATCACTTCTTTTGGGTTTAGAATCCGGCTTTGTTTTGACTTTAAAAGATGTACTTGTTTTGCCCAAGGGGCACAAAAACATTGTATCCATTCCGGTCATGGACCGAAAAGGCTTTTCATTTTTCATTGGTGATGGTTCCTGCAAAATTTATTTTAGAAATAAACTAGTGGGTACTGCTACATTGTTGAATGGATTGTATCATCTAAATCTCAGCAACAAAGTAGTTGTGAATACTATGACTAGAAAACGTGGTAGGGATGAAACCAATCAAGTTTTGAAATGGCATCTTAGACTTGGTCATATTGGTCAGACCAAGGTTTACAAGATGGAAAAAGATGGACTTATGGGTCCATTGGGATCGGATCCCTTTCCTACTTGTGAATCTTGCCTTAAAGGCAAAATGACTAAGTCCCCCTTCACAGGGACTTTTGAAAGAGCCGCTAATAAACTGGGATTAATCCATACCGACGTATGTGGTGCTTTAGAAGCGACGTGACGGATATAAATATTTCATTACGTTTACAGATGATCATACTAGGTATGGTTATGTATACTTAATGAAACATAAATCCGAGGCCTTTGAGAAATTCCAGGAATTCAAGGCCCCGGTCGAGAAACAAACTGGTAATCATATCAAAGCACTTGGTCGGACCGAGGTGGTGAGTATATGAGTACGGAGTTTGACGAGTTCCTTAAGGAACATGGAATAGTTTCACAACTAACACCTCCGGTACTCCTCGGTTAAATGGTGTGTCGGAAAGAAGGAACCGGACCTGTTGAACATGGTCCGTTCCATGCCGGGTTATCTTGACTTGCCGATTTACTGTGGGGGTATGCACTGATCGCCGCGTATATCTTGAACAGATGTCCTTCCAAATCCGTTCCTAAAACTCCACATGAGATGTGGGAAGGAAGGAAACCAAGTCTTAATCACATTAGGATTTGGGGATGTCCCGCCTATGTCAAGAAGACTAAGGTGGAAAAGTTGGAAGCTAGGTCTGCGAAGGGACGTTTCATAGGATTCATGCCCTGGGACGATGGGATATCTATTCTACATGCCCGAAGATCGAAGGATCGTTGTTACTTTACAAGCACACTTCCTGGAAGATGAGTTCATTCAGGAAGGCGGAGCAGGTAGAAGTATTTCTTTAGAAGAATACAATGAAACTCCTCGAGAGACACCTGTGCAAGAAACTGGAACCGAACTTTCTGAAACACAAGTACAACCACCTCGTAGGTCTAGTAGGGTGTCTCATTTACCTGAGAGGTATGGGCTTGTGCACTTGGAGGAGCTGGGTCTCCATGAGGTTCCAAGTGATAGCCAAGAGACCGACCCAACAACCTATGACCAAGCGATGGTGGATGTAGACTCCGCGAAATGGCGTGAAGCTATGGAAGCTGAGATAGACTCGATGCATGTCAATCAGGTCTGGACTCTAGTAGACCGCCCCAAGGGCATAGTGCCTATTGGGAACAAGTGGATCTACAAGAGAAAGACCGATGGTGATGGCAAGGTTGACGCCTATAAGGCCGGGCTTGTGGCAAAGGGTTATACCTGAAGGAAGGGATCGATTACACACGATACCTTCTCGCCCGTAGCCATGATCAAGTCTATTCGCATGATGCTTGCTATACCGCCTACCACGATTATGAGATATGGCAAATGGACGTAAAGACGGCTTTCCTTAATGGATTCCTCGAGGAGGAAATCTATATAGAGCAAATTTAAAGGCTTTGTGTCCAAGTCGATATTCGTAAAGTGTGCAAGCTTCAGCGTTCCATTTATGGACTGAAGCAAGCGTCGCGTAGTTGGAACCTTCGTTTTGACGAGGCGGTCAAAGAGTTTGACTTCGTGCAAAATGAAGAGGAACCTTGTGTATACAAGAAGGTTAGTGGGAGCAAGATCGCATTCTTAGTACTATATGTAGATGACATTCTACTAATAGGAAATGATGTGGGAATGCTCGGTTACGTGA
Source organism: Orobanche coerulescens (assembly GCA_033398695.1). Classification (NCBI taxonomy): domain Eukaryota; kingdom Viridiplantae; phylum Streptophyta; class Magnoliopsida; order Lamiales; family Orobanchaceae; genus Orobanche; species Orobanche coerulescens. The sequence goes on from CM065818.1 coordinate 34,052,937, forward strand.
AAGCTTGGCTTTCGAGTAATTTCTCCATGAAAGACTTGGGAGAAGCAACCTATATTCTTGGTATTCGGCTCTACCGGGATAGAGCGAAGAGAACAATAGGCCTTTCCCAAGCCCTCTATATAGATAAGATCTTAAAGCGATTTAAGATGGATGATTCTAAAAGAGGGTTCCTACCGATGCAACATGGAATAAAACTCACCTTGAAGATGTGTCCTCAAAGTGAGGAACAACGCAAGGAAATGAGTAATATACCATATGCTTCGGCCGTGGGTAGCCTTATGTATGCTATGTTGTGTACAAGACTCGACATCGCGCATGCCGTAAGCGTGGTGAGTAGGTTTCGTGCAAACCTGGTAGGGAACATTGACTGTCAGAAAGAACGTTCTCAAGTACTTGAGAAGAACGAGAGATATGGTTCTTATGTATGGCGGTGGAGATTTGGATGTGGTGGGATTCACCGATTCGGACTTCCAAGGACCGAAGGACGACTCGATGTCCACTGGCTACATATTTACTCTTAATGGAGGAGCAAGATCTTGGCGTAGTGCCAAGCAAAACGCGATCGCCGATTCCACTGTCAGCCGAGTATCAAGCGACCTCGGAGGCTTCCAAGGAAGGGTTACGGATTAAGAAGTTTCGGGAGAACTTCAAATGATACCATGTGCCGAGCCGCCTATTCCATTGATCATGCGACAACGACGGAGTCAGAAGCGCAGCCACGAGCCGAGGTTTCACAACAAAGACCAAACATATTGAGAGGAAGTATCATCTCGTAAGAGAATTTGTTCGCAAGGGATACATCAGATCGCACAGAGTAGTAGACTCGGCCGACAACGTCGCCGATCCACCGACCAAGCCACTTTCTCGGACTAGCTTGGAGCGTCATCTAGAGAACATGGGTATTAGATACCATAGTGTGTGGCATTGAGTGCAAGTGGGAGATTGTTAGAGTATGCCCTCGAATGCCACTCGAGGTTGTTGAGAGAGGGCATTGTACTTGTAATTATGTAAACCATTTATATAAGGCAAATGAATGTTTCTTTATTTACCGGTAGTTACCGGCATTCCTAACTCGTAAATAAACATATAGAAACTAGTCCGTGTATTTGAGAGCAAACGCTCCACTCCTTATTAGATAAGGGGTCGGCACCGGAAAGGTTATAGCTCAAATACTTAATCGCTCGCAAGTCGATGAAACTTGACCGGGCGTTAAGTTTATGTGAAGACTTGTATGACGTGTTCTTTGACATGGAGAGTGCCTGTCGAACACTAATGGTTAGTGGGAGCACACGTTATAGGTATGCTAATTGGATTAGTGTACTCGAACCGACTCACCCTCGATTCGTCACATGGATTTCACTCGGGATACCAATGACGGAATCGAAAGGTTGTGATAGGTATTCGTGAACCTTCGACTTGAGGATTTAGTAGGGATGTGCTTGTGACGTCAAGATTTTCATTAGAGTAGTTCGACCACGTAAACCTAAGGCGGGGTCCACCTCGACGTGCATCTTAACGGGCAAGTAGCAGTCCTACCGAATACCAAGATAGAATTCTTTCTCCCGTTAGTGAGCGGGTTATATGTCCTATGCGGTTATTGCGAGATGAGATCATAAGTCTTTGGCCAAAGCATTGGAGCTAGTTGTATTAGATACACGATACTCGATGATCTCGATTTGCATTAACGCATGCATAGCGTCAAGTACGATAGGGTTTGACCGACCGTGACCCTATAACTTGATCGGGACATTTGAAAGAAGGGTTTATACGTATACCGGTATTCACGAGAATGGTTCTTGAATGATCCCAATCATTCGTTCTTAGTCGGGTGCAGTGTAGGCCACCAGCCGGCTAGGTGGTGCTACTACTCTTTGGTTCCTCCCATTGCTGACTGAGACGGACCTACCGAGTCGCGCATTAGGATTGACGACGGAATGAATTGAGCTAATTCTCTCATTATGAATATTGGATATTGGATATCTAAATTTGGGACATTGGATGTTTAAATCGATTTATCGGATAAATTGATTTACGGCTTAATGGATTAAATATATCACTGGGTGATTAATTTAATTCATGAATATAATTATTTCTTGGAGAAATTAATTATGTTATTTTGTGTTTGATATGTTTAATTAATTGGATTAATTAATCGACACAAATACATCGGAATAGAATCGGAGTTTATCTGTTTGGACTCACGGGAGTCCGAAATGAACCGAACTCATTCGTTTTTCATGATAGCCGCCCCATTATGCTTCCACCCACTTTCCCATTGTCTTTTCTTCCATTTATTAAGTGATGATAATGACTTGGTGGGACAAGACTTCATGTTACATGAGTTGTAAACATGAGGGTGGAAATAATATAAGATGATGTCTTTGACAAACTCTCCCACTTACTTGATTCCATTTCCAACGTGAGGTTGAAGAGGAGAGAGAGATAGAAGTCTTCTTCATCATCTTCATTATTCATCTTCTTCATTCATCTTCTTCACAACTTCTTAGAGATATTTTGTGAGGAAATATTGAGAGAGATAGATATTCATACACTTAGAGTGATATTAATATCTATAACAAGCTTCATCACCTAGCTCTAGCCGTATCCTCGGAGGATAGCAAGGTGTTGTCATTCCGTTCGTTTTTCCGGCGCGTGGCAAGTAGAGACGCGGTGCTTTCGGCGTTGGATCGTTCAAGGGCTTGGAGCGGATTGAACTCGTAGAGATCAAACTAAATCTTGGGGAATAGCTCAAGAGAAGGTTACCATTTAATCAACGGACTTCGAGGGTTAGTTTCTTACGACTCTTGCTTTTCGTTTTTGATATTCGTATATACGTAGCTCGATCGATCCTCGTAGGGATTCGGATCGAATTAATTTTCGTTTTACCGCTTCCGCTGGGCCTTCGTTTTAGGCACCGAATCCCAACATGAACGACCATGAGTGGTTGTCAAAATTTGATTGTGGTCGATTTACCTAAGGATGATATAATCTTGGGTATCGATTGGATGGATCGTCATGATGCCATACTTAGTGTGCCCAAGCGGATGGTAACTCTCACTTCTAATGATGGTTTCGAGTGCATTTTTCAGGGTGATAATCCCAGCCATTCCGGGAGAGTCATCAGCGCTATAAAAGCAGTGAAACTGCTTAATCAAGGGTGTATTGGTTATTGGTGTTACATGACCAAAACAGCAGATCGATCAGTTAAATTGGCAGATATTCCGGTAGTCCGAGACTACCCAGATGTATTTCCAGATGAGTTGCCAGGCTTACCTCCACATCGTGAGGTAGAATTTACTATTGAGTTAGAGCCAGGTATGTCCCACTTTTGAAAGCACCATATCGTATGGATCCGACTGAGATGCAGGAGTTGAAGAACCAACTTGAGGAGTTGATTGAGAAGGGTTATATTCGACCTAGTGCGTCCCCTTGGGGAGCACCAGTGCTATTTATACGAAAGAAAGATGGATCTCTGCATTTGGGTATTGATTATCATGAGCTGAACAGAGTGACCATCAAGAACAAATATCCATTGCCTCGTATTGACGATTTATTGGATCAACTTCAGGGAGCTGCTGTATTTTCAAAGATCGACTTGAGGTCTGGTTATCATCAGTTAAGGATTCGAGAGTCCGATATTTCGAAGACCGCTTTTCGTACTCACTATGGGCATCATGATTTCGTGGTAATGCCATGTGGACTGACAAATGCGCCAGCGGTATTCATGGAGCTGATGAATAGGGTTTTTATTAATTATCTGGATCGTTTTGTAGTCGTTCTTATTGACGACATTCTGATTTACTCTCGTGACCATGAAGAGCCTGAGCGTCATCTCCATCAGGTTCTCGAAGTGTTGAGGCGAGAGCATCTTTGTGGGAAGTTTTCCAAATGTGAGTTCTGGATGCCTGAGGTTATTTTTCTTGGGCATGTGATATCAACCTAAGGGGTGAGAGTAGACCCACAGAAGACAGAAGCTAATCGAGATTGGCTAGCTCCAAAGAACATGAAGTAAGTTCATAGTTTCCTCGGTCTAGCAGGTTACTAGCGACGGTTCGAGGAAGGTTTTTCCAAAATTGTGCAACCGATGACTAACCTATTGAGGAAGGATAAGAAGTATTTGTGGTTAGAGGCATGTCAGCAAAGTTTTGATGAGCTCAAGAGTCGATTAATTTCAGCACCTGTTTTGGTTCTACCAAAAAGAACGGAGGGATTCGTGGTGTATAGTGACGCGTCGAGACAGGGCCTTGGATGTGTACTGATGCAGGAAGGGAAAGTGATTGCCTGTGCATCAAGACAATTGCGACCCTGTGAAGTTAACTATATGACCCATGAGTTGGAGCTAGCAGCCGTGGTGTTTGCTTTGAAAATCTAGCGTCACTATCTGTATGGAGTTACCTGTCAGATCTTTACTGATCACAAGAGCCTGAAGTACATTTTTACTCATAAGGATTTGAACATGAGATAGAGAAGGTGGCTAGAATTAATCAAAGACTATGATATCGAGATCCTTTATCATCCGGGCAAGGCAAATGTGGTTGCCGACGCTTTAAGTCATAAAACAGTGCAGGAGCAGATGCTTAGCCGCTTGACAGCTCAGAGAGAATTGCAATTAGATCTTATGAGGCCGGAGATTGAAGTTTGGTTACAGCGTGTTAAGGGACAACTTTGCACACTTGAGATTTCTTCGTCTCTTGATGATATAATCAGAACGAAGCAGGTTATGGACCCATTCTTCTCTTGAGTTCAGAATGAGGTAACTCAAGGGAAAGCCCCTGGATTTGTGATCCACGAGGATGAATTTATACGCTTTATGAATCAAGTTTGTGTACCCACAGACGAAGATTTGAGGAACTCTATCCTGAGAGAGGCTCATGCTACCCCGTACTCCATTCACTCGGAGTCTAGCAAGATGTATAAGGATTTGAAGCAATGTTATTGGTGGGAAAATATGAAACGTGAAGTTGCAGAGTTCGTTTCGAGATGTTTAACCTGTCAGCCAGCGACCCGCAAGAATGCTGAAACTGCTCCCGATCCCCGAATGGAAATGGGAGTACATATCAATGGATTTTATCACTAGCTTGCCGACGAGTCATCGAGGGATGAATACAATTTGGGTGATTGTGGATCGGCTGACCAAATCAGCCCACTTTTTGGAGATTAAAGACACGTGGGGTCCCGAGAGATTGGCCCAGCTATTTATTAAAGAGATTGTAAGATTACATGGTACTCCCAAGAGTATTGTATCGGATCGTGACGGGCGATTCTGGAAGACAGCTCATCCTGTGATGGGTATGCAGTTGAATTTCAGTACGGCTTTTCATCCGCAGACTGATGGTCAGTCTGAAAGAACTATCCAAACTCTAGAGGACATGTGGAGGGCGTGCGCTCTTGATTGGAAGTACGATTGGGAAGCCCAACTACCTTTGGTGGAATTCACTTATAATAATAGTTGGCATGCTTCGATTCAGATGGCACCGTATGAGGCATTATATGGCCGTCGTTATAGGTCCCCTTTGTGTTGGGACGAGCTGTCAGAATCTTTGGGTACAGAACTCGATATGTTATTAGTAGCCCCTGAGAAGATCGCTCTGATTAGGAGTCGTTTGTTAATGGCTCAAAGCCGACAGAAGTCTTACGCAGACAACCGTCGACGACCGCTTGAGTTCGAGGTTGGTGACCATGTGCTAATGAAGGTGTCTCCTACCCGAGGTGTTTTTCGTTTTGGGAAGAGAGAAAAACTGAGACCGAGGTACATTGGGTCGTTTGAGATTTTGGAGCGTGTAGGTGATATGGCCTATCGACTGGCTTTGCCACCGGCTTTAAGTCAGATTCACAACGTGTTTCATGTTTCTCAGCTGAGGAAATATGTTGCTGATCCGAGTAATATACTTCAGTTCGATGAGGTCGAGATAGCGTAGGATCACTCGTACGAGGAGCGTCCCGTGCGGATACTAGAGAGAAGGATCAAACAGTTGCGGAATAAGACGATTCCCTTGCTAAAAGTTCAGTGGTCATGACATGGAGTCGAGGAGGCTACGTGGGAAACCGAGGTTAGAAAGCGAGAGAGGTATACCGACTTGTTTACCCCTTAGTTTCGAGGACGAAACTCCTTTTAAGGGGGGAGTATGTAATATCCAACTATAATTTTCATCTATCATTGTATTACTCGGAATTTGAATGTCGTGGATCGTTGCATTTAGTATAATGACTATAATGTTGAGATGTTATATATTTGAGTTACTTATCGTTGTTATTTCACTTCATGTTTGATGGTTCAATGTTAATTAAAGAGTTGCATTTTTGACCTGTTCTGGTGGCGTTAGCGTACGCTACACAGTTAGATTAACGTACGTTAAATCATGTGTCTTAGCGTACGTAACCTGTTATCCATTACTTGCGCTAGGAGTGAATCAGATCGCATCAGTTGACTCCTGCCCATGTATGGCCATGCACGTGGTGAGTGTTGGACCGTCGGGAGGGTCAAAGTCAACCATAATTAGCGTACGTACTTCTTTTTATTTAGCGTACGTAAATGGTATGTGAATTTGAGACAGTAGCCTCTGTAGGATGGTTATGTACGTAAAAATTTTGGGTTAACGTACGTAACAGGGTTAGCATACGCTAATATATTTCGATAGCGTACGCTACTAATGTACAGTCAATTTAAAGACACAACCCATGTTTCATTTCTTCACAACTTCAACCCGATTTTCTCTCCATATATCACCTCCCTGCCTCCCTAGACCGATATTACCCTCTTCCAACTTGTTTTTGAGCCTTAAATCTTGGAGTGGAGCTCATTGATTTGAAGTTTAGAAGGTGTTCTTGAACTTGGAGTGTGTTCTTGTAGCTTTGGGGGTTGTTCTTCATTTCTGGAGGTATGTTGTGCGATTGTCCTCTATATTTTCATAGTTATGATGTTAGTAATGTAGAATACTTCACCTAGTGTTGAATTAATCAAGTAAAACATGTTTGTAATTAAGCTTTTTAACACTTATTGGTGAATATGATAATTAAGGGTTTGGAATGGAGGTGTTCTTGATGTTATTGTGATAGTAACCATGTTTATAAATATCATGCTCCTCTTGCTGGACGAAATAACCTCAGTAGAACATTGATAATCAGTTAGCTTCATCGTAGTTAGATTTAATCAATAGAATTGATATCATAAAGTGTTAAAACACCATATTAGGTATTTACTTACCTTGTGAAGAACTTGACAATGCTGATATTGGGATGATGTTCTCTTGTTCAGAAATCTTAGAAGTTATAACCTCATTCTTGTTCGGCTTAACAAAGCTTTGAGAAATGATAAGGATATTGATGATTATAACAATAACTTTTTATTAATCGAATGTGTTGTTAACCTAAGAATGTATTTGATCATCATGATAGAGTATATAGTGTTCTTAAGAAGGAGATGTTAATTGTGAATGTTAATGTCATGGTAGATTGAATATTGAATTGGTTATGATTGCCCTTGTATAGTAGTAGATGTTGTAGAACATAAGCACTTGGTTAAACCGATTTTAATGGTGAATTGAAGATGTTTGTTCATAGCAATGACAAGAGTATTAAAGGACATTTTAGTATAGTAATCCGATTGTGAAAGACGAACTATATGTATTGCAACCCTTTAATAATTGGTAGAATATAAGTTAGGGTGGAATGAATTATTCGGGTAGGTTGCGGGTGTCGCTTCCTACGAATTGATATCAATATTGTATGAATGTATTATTAAATGAATTATGTTTCATTCAAGGTTGCTCGTTCGAGTGAGAATCTTAGTCGAGGATACCGTCCGTTTGGTCATTTGGAGAAGGACTATCTTTCGCCTACGAAATTGAGGCAAGTTATCTTGCTTGGTTATAATGATGATTGAATTCTTGTGATGGTTATACGTTCGTGTATATGAAACACTTATGAATCTGTGATTCGTAATTTGATATTGTTCTTGATGATGTTTTCGTTTTTCATTGCGGGATTGCATTCCCAAGTCCATCACCTTTGAATCGTTGATCTCGTTGATCCTTATTGTCACTTCGGTGAGTTTCTTGATCCTTGATTGGATATGTGATTTATTGAATTCATTGTCATGTTGTATCGTGACATATCTGCAATCATATCTGCGTGCCGATTGGTTATTGTGTAGGATTTTTAGCCAAGCACATATAAAGTCATACGTGGATGTTTCCGTATTGGACTGTGCACACGAGACGTAGTTCATGAGTGTAATATCCTAGAATTTCACTATGAATTTTTCGCATTATTTTACCTGGGATGTACTATACAGAGTGGGACCGACACGATATGAGTGGATAAATAATTTTGGAAACCGTGACAGTCGTGCCAGTATGTCTATCGAGGTTATTTTGATTCTAGGATATTACATGCTTGGTGTGTTTTTCGATGTCGGATATACCGTATGAGTATTTGTATGATTGCCATACTTGGTCGACAGTTGTAATTGAGGATATCGTGCATCAGATGTATCGTATGGAAATGTTTTCGGAACGAGTATATGTATTCGGTATGTCGCGTGTATGTGTTCGGTTTATTGAGACGACAGACAGGTGCAGAAATGGCTAAGTATGAAAGCCATTACGTACGCTATGTAAGGAGTCTTACGTACGTAATTAAGCAGGATTAACGTACATTAAGGAGTTTATATTACGTACGTTATGAAGGGATTCAGACAGGATCGAGCCGTGGTCGGCAGGTGGGACCCGGTGTCGGCTGCTTTCGGCGCAGGATGTGGACAGGTGAGTCAACCTCAGTATTACGTACGCTATACATGGCATATTACATACGTAATATGGGTTGATACTGTAGCAAGTCAACTGCTACATTACGTACGCTATGGTGATGGTATTACGTACGTTACGCAAGGTGCAAAATAGTACAGTTTACCCTGGATGACAATTACGTACGCTATATAGGACATATAGCGTGCGTTAAAGGCCTTACGTACGTTAACGTTGGGACTTAACGTACGTAACGAGATGCACAGTTTATAAAATAAGAACGGGACTTTCATTTCCTCACGAAAGGAAACACATTTCCTCCTCCCCAGCTCGTCCCTCTTCACTCTCAAACCCATTTCAGACCCTCATACCCTTGTTAAGACTTTGATGAAGATGATTAGAAGCTTGAAACTTGGAGTTCTTGATGTTTTTGGAAGTGTTTGATCCTTGTGGTTCTTCTTCAAGAGGTATGTTGATAAACTCCTTCCATCGATTCGGATTTTGATGTTGTTATTGATGTTCTTCTCCGTATGATGATGATTATGGTATTGTTGTTATGATTTTTAGATTATACGAATCGTATGTTGAAGAATATGATGATATATGCTTTGGATTATGAACTAGATGATGGTTAGATGTTTGAACATATCGAATTACGTCGTTTTGTTGGCTATGAACATGATTATGGATTAATTCACGTTCTTGAAGAGTTCTTGAGTAATATATGTCCGTAAATTAGAAGGATTGCAGTTAATTTCGGTATATGATTATTCGTGATGAAAACCGGTAATTGAATTTCTATGAATTTACAAAGATGATCCGTGTTAATCCGAATTAAAATTGAAGTCGGAACCAAGAATGTTGTAGACATTGTTAGAACTATTGATTATCGAAATTCGGCTTGAAATTCGTATTGTTAAGAGTTGGTATGGTTTGGTTCCGTATGATCGAAATGTCGTTGAACCGTTGAGTTTGATTAGTTGGTTATACCGGTTGTACTGATTGTTATCGAACGTATTGTTAATTGATCATTGCGCTAGGTTGCGTTAAGTGATCGTGATGATTAACTGTTCTGCTGCGATTGGAATTGGAGGACGCATGAATCGCATTGGTCGGGGCGGTGGAACTTGTAGATGAAGACGACGGGATTGGTAACAACTTCATTGTATCGGTATCAAGGCAAGTTATGCTTGCTCAGTTCATAATGTTAATAAATGATTTCGTTTTCATTTCATTTATGATTCATATAGCAATGGTATTATGGAATGTGAATTGTCAGAATGGTGGTATGTATGGTATTTTTGGACTAAGATAAATCATAATGTATATGATTTTAAGACGTCTAGAGGAAACGGAGATGTGAATTAAATTTGGTCTATTGCATGAGAAGTTGGATATCAAGGTTAGTTATCCTGTCGATATTGAACTCGGGATGGTGGTTTGGTATTAGTTATGGACTGTACTTCATTTTGGATTTTTCGGATAAACCGTGTATTCGTTCAGGGCGGTTGGTCATGGAAAGGTTAGCGTCTCCAGCTTGAGGTAAATTAATATTGTTAGATTATGATAATCATCATGTTGCATTATTGCATGTGTGTGTTGATATTTCATGTGGTGAGTGCGCACCATCATTTGTTACGTTTTGTAATGTGCTCTTCATTGGGCTGTGATCTGTTGGGCCGATGTGTTATGGGATAAGACCTATATGGCACCTATGTTCCGGGGTATTCCTGTGTGGATACTTTCGTGACCCTTGGTTGCGACATTGGGGTATTTTGTGATTGCATGAACTGTGTTAGGGGATAAGACCTATATGGCACTTATGTTCCGGGGTATTCCTGTGAGATGCTTCCGTGACCCTTGGCTGCTGCCTTGGGGTTTATGTGTTAATATTATATGCATTGTTGAGCATGATGTGGACTGTTGTCTGATGGAAATACGACATTGTGGTCGTGTCGGCCTTTCATGATCGAGTTACTATTGCTCTTTTGGGAAATCTTCTGATCCTTGATGGATATGCGTTTCTTCGAGAATCGTTGTCATGTTGTATCGCGGCATATCTGGAGTCAGATACGTTCTGATCGTTCATGTGTAGGATTTTCGAGACTGGCACGTGTAGCATGTGTTGGTTTCGACCTCATATTGAACCGTGCACACGAGATGTACTTCGTGAGGCTGATTAGGTACGAGACCAGACGAGTATCTGATCAATACCCGTGGTTGGCTTGTACACAGACACATGTCCGGATCGAGCGTATCGTGATGTCCATCTTGAGTCTTATTGATTGGTCGTTCACAGTCCATGTATAATTGGATCTATTCGATATTCGGATTGTCTTTGAAATCCCGTATATATATGATGTGTATATGGTTGACGATTTTATTCCCTCGTGTATCTGTTCCCGTTTATCCTTTTCTGGTCTCGTTGGGAGTTACCATATCAATGGTAAACTTATTTGTTATCGATCCTTCATTAATCTTGTTTGGAGTTCCCCCTATCATTAGTAGTCTCGTTCGTTATTGATCCTTATTGATTCCGTTTGGGAGTTTGCCTTACCGTTGGTATTCTCGGTTGTTGATCCCTTATTATTCCTATTGGAGTTTACCGTGTCGTCAGTATTTTCGGTTGTCGACTTCTTATTGCTCTTGTTGGAGTTACCGTATCGTTGGTATTACCAGTTGTTGGTCCTTATTGATCCTATTAGAGTTTACTGTGTCATCAGTATTCTCGGTTGTTGACCTTTTATTGATCTTATTGGAGTTTATCGTACCGTTGGTATTTCTGGTTGTCGACTCTTATTGATCTTGTTGGAGTTTACCGTATCGTTGGTATTCTCGGTTATTGATTCTTCGTTGATCCTTACCGTGTCGTCGGTATTCTCAGTTGTCGACCTTTTATTGAACTTGTTGGGATTTGCCGTATTGCCGGTATTCTCGGTTATTGATTCTTCATTGATCTTTTTGGAGTTACCACATTATGGTATTCTCATTCGTGGTTGATCCTTTTTCGATCTTGTGTGGGGTTATCATGTCATTGATATTCCCGTTTTGAGGCATTAGTTGTTTATCATTATTGATTGTGTGAACATTCGTGTTTTGCATTGATATCCGGGACTTGCCATTTTCTCAGGACGGTTGGTTTACAGATGTACCGTGTGATATCGGTTTTATTAGAATTGGAATCCAATTGTGCGATCCCGCGGACAGAATCGGACTTGGACAGATTATTCCATTTTGGAGATATGTTTATGTTTGAGAATCTTGGTATCGTTTCGGATACAACTCAGGTGGTTACTCTGAACTCATCCGTCACTTAAGGACGCGAGATGTGATTATGATAAGGATTGATTCGATATGGATTGTGATGGGTTGGTAAGGTTATGTCGGTAAGACTACACTGGAATTATTCTTACCTTGTAATTACATTGATATGTATTGTTTTTGTGATGTGATCGTTATCATTATTGAGTATTATGGCTGACCCCGTCGTGGGCTTTATCTTATAGGTACTCGGAGTTCGAGCTAGTAGCGGTCGTGAAGGGATGAGCTTTCCGGTGATACTGGCTATGGCGTGATTGTTGGGATTGTGTATTCTTTTCCGGTTTCCTAATTCCGCTGCAAATGTAATTAATTGTGTTTTTATCCGCTGCGTGTGTGTATTTAAATTGGCTTTCAGTATTCTTTGAAATGTGTTTTTATCCACTGCATGTGTGTGTACATTCAAAGGGATTTTTGACATTTTTAAACATTTGCGAAAATGATTTTAGCCTTGTGGGTTCCAATGTGGAGCCCACGGCGCTGTAATATTCCCGTTTGGTTTTGGGGGTGTTACAGAAGATGGTATCGGAGCTTGGGTTTCGTAAAACCCGGGCGTGCGTGTTATGTGGCTCTACCTGTGCGGTAGTAGCGTGACTTTCGAAAATGATTTTCTGACTTTTGGGTCAAACCGATTTTGGAGGTTTCAAAATTTTTGAAATATTTTCAAATTGTTGTATTTGCGATGCCGGTGTGTTGTTAGTGTGTTGAGACTTTGTATGGGAGTCGTATGCTGGTATCACGGAAGATCATAGACTTCACGGCCTGTAAGTATGTTCTTTCTGTTATTTCAGTTTTGATGATGATTATTTGATTATGGTTTCGTGATTTTGAGATATTTCGGGATTGAGATATTGATTATGACAGGTGTTGAGTTTCGAGGACGAAACTTATTTAAGTGGGTGTATATGTAATATCCTAGAATTTCACTATGAATTTTTCGCATTATTTTACCTGTTGTACTATACAGAGTGGGACTGACACGATATGAGTGGATAAATAATTTTGGAAACCGTGACAGTCGTGCCAGTATGTCTATCGAGGTTATTTTGATTCTAGGATATTACATGCTTGGTGTGTTTTTCGATGTCGGATATACCGTATGAGTATTTGTATGATTGCCATACTTGGTCGAAAGTTGTAATTGAGGATATCGTGCATCAGATGTATCGTATGGAAATGTTTTCGGAATGAGTATATATATTCGGTATGTCGCGTGGATGTGTTCGGTTTATTGAGACGACAGACAGGGGCAGAAATGGCTAAGTATGAAAGCCATTACGTATGCTATGTAAGGAGTCTTACGTACGTAAGTAAGCAGGATTAACGTACGTTAAGGAGTGTACATTACGTACGTTAAGAAGGGATTCGGACAGGATCGAGATGTGGTCGGCAGGTGGGACCCGGTGTCGGCTGCTTTCGGCGCAGGATGTGGACAGGTGAGTCAACCTCGGTATTACGTACGCTATGCATGGCATATTACGTACATAATATGGGTTGATACTTTAGCAAGTCAACTGCTACATTACGTACGCTATGGTGATGGTATTACGTACGTTACGCAAGGTGCAAAATAGTACAATTTACCCTGGATGACAATTACGTACACTATATAGGACATATAGCGTGCGTTAAAGGCCTTACATACGTTAACGTTGGGATTTAACGTACGTAACGAGATGCACAGTTTATAAAATAAGAACGGGACTTTCATTTCCTCACGAAAGGAAACACATTTCCTCCTCCCCGGCTCGTCCCTCTTCACTCTCAAACCCATTTCAGACCCTCATACCCTTGTTAAGACTTTGATGAAGATCATTAGAAGCTTGAAACTTGGAGTTCTTGATGTTTTTGGAAGTGTTTGATCCTTGTGGTTCTTCTTCAAGAGGTATGTTGATAAACTCCTTCCATCGATTCGGATTTTGATGTTGTTATTGATGTTCTTCTCCGTATGATGATGATTATGGTATTGTTGCTATGATTTTAAGATTATACGAATCGTATGTTGAAGAATATGATGATATATGCTTTGGCTTATGAACTAGATGATGGTTAGATGTTTGAACATATCGAATTACGTCGTTTTGTTGGCTACGAACATGATTATGGATTAATTCATGTTCTTGAAGAGTTCTTGAGTAATATATGTCCGTAAATTAGAAGGATTGCAGTTAATTTCGGTATATGATTATTCGTGATGAAAACCGGTAATTGAATTTCTATGAATTTACAAAGATGATCCGTGTTAATCCGAATTAAAATTGAAGTCGGAACCAAGAATGTTGTAGATGTTGTTAGAACTATTGATTATCGAAATTCATCTTGAAATTCGTATTGTTAAGAGTTGGTATGGTTTGGTTCCATATGATCGAAATGTCGTTGAACCGTTGAGTTTGATTAGTTGGTTATATCGGTTGTACTGATTGTTATCGAACGTATTGTTAATTGATCATTGCGCTAGGTTGCGTTAAGTGATCGTGATGATTAACCATTGTGCTGCGATTAGAATTGGAGGACGCATGAATCGCCTTGGTCGGGGCGGTGGAACTTGTAGATGAAGACGACGGGATTGGTAACAACTTCATCGTATCGGTATCAAGGCAAGTTATGCTTGCTCAGTTCATAATGTTAATAAATGATTTCATTTTCATTTCATTTATGATTCATATAGCAATGGTATTATGGAATATGAATTGTCGGAATGGTGGTATGTATGGTATTTTTGGACTAAGATAAATCATAATGTATATAATTTTAAGACGTCTAGAGGAAACGGAGATGTGAATTAAATTTGGTCTATTGCATGAGAAGTTGGATATCAAGGTTAGTTATCATGTCGATATTGAACTCGGGATGGTGGTTTGGTATTAGTTATGGACTGTACTTCATTTTGGATTTTTCGGATAAACCGTGTATTCATTCAGGGCGGTTGGTCGTGGAAAGGTTAGCGTCTCAAGCTTGAGGTAAACTAATATTGTTAGATTATGATAATCATCATGTTGCATTATTGCATGTGTGTGTTGATATTTCATGTGGTGAGTGCGCACCATCGTTTGTTACGTTTTGTAATGTGCTCTTCCTTGAGCTGTGATCTGTTGGGCCGATGTGTTAGGGGATAAGACCTATATGGCACCTATGTTCCGGGGTATTCCTGTGTGGATACTTTCGTGACCCTTGGTTGCGACCTTTGGGTATTTTGTGATTGCATGAACTGTGTTAGGGGATAAGACCTATATGGCACTTATGTTCCGGGGTATTCCTGTGAGATGCTTCTGTGACCCTTGGCTGCTGCCTTGGGGTTTATGTGTTAATATTATATGCACTGTTGAGCATGATGTGGACTGTTGTCTGATGGAAATACGACATTGTGGTCGTGTCGGCCTTTCATGATTGAGTTACTATTGCTCTTTTGGGAAATCTTCTGATCCTTGTTGGATATGCGTTTCTTCGAGAATCGTTGTCATGTTGTATCACGGCATATCTGGAGTCAGATACGTTCTGATCGTTCATGTGTAGGATTTTCGGGATGGGCACGTGTAGCATGTGTTGGTTTCGACATCATATTGAACCGTGCACACGAGATGTACTTCGTGAGGCTGATTACGTACAAGACCAGACAAGTATCTCATCAATACCCGTGGTTGGCTTGTACACGGACACATGTCCGGATCGAGCGTATCGTGACGTTCATCTTGAGTCTTATTGAATGGTCGTTCACAGTCCATGTATAATTGGATCTGTTTGATATTCGGATTGTCTTTGAGATCCCGTATATATATGATGTGTATATGGTTGACGATTTTATTCCCTCGTGTATCTGTTCCCGTTTATCCTTTTCTGATCTCATTGGGAGTTACCATATCAATGGTAAACTTGTTTGTTATCGATCCTTCATTAATCTCATTTGGAGTTCCCCCTATCATTAGTAGTCTCGTTCGTTATTGATCCTTATTGATTCCGTTTGGGAGTTTGCCTTACCGTTGGTATTCTCGGTTGTTGATCCCTTATTATTACTATTGGAGTTTACCGTGTCGTCGGTATTTTCGGTTGTCGACTTCTTATTTCTCTTGTTGGAGTTACCGTATCGTTGGTATTACCAGTTGTTGGTCCTTATTGATCCTGTTAGAGTTTACTGTGTCATCAGTATTCTCGGTTGTTGACCTTTTATTGATCTTATTGGAGTTTATCGTACCGTTGGTATTTCTAGTTGTCGACTCTTATTTATCTTGTTGGAGTTTACCGTATCGTCGGTATTCTCGGTTATTGATTCTTCGTTTATCCTCACCGTGTCGTCGGTATTCTCGGTTGTCGACCTTTTATTGAACTTGTTGGGATTTTCCGTATTGCCGGTATTATCGGTTATTGATTCTTCATTAATCTTGTTGGAGTCATTCGTGGTTGATCCTTTGTCGATCTTGTGTGGGGTTATCATGTCATTGATATTCCCGTTTTGAGGCATTGGTTGTTTATCATTATTGATTGTGTGAACATTCATGTTTTGCATTGATATCCGAGACTTGCCATTTTCTCAGGACGGTTGGTTTACAGATGTACCGTGTGATATCGGTTTTATCATAATTGGAATCCAATTGTGCAATCCCGCGGACAGTATCGGACTTGGACAGATTATTCCATTTTGGAGATATGTTTATGTTTGAGAATCTTGGTTTCGTTTCGGATACAACTCAGGTGGTTACTCTGAACTCATCCGTCACTTAAGGACGCGAGATGTGATTATGATAAGGATTGATTCGATATGGATTGTGATGGGTTGGTAAGGTTATGTCGGTAAGACTACACTGGAATTATTCTTACCTTGTAATTACATTGATATGTATTGTTTTTGTGATGTGATTGTTATCATTATTGAGTATTATGGCTGACCCCGTCGTGGGCTTTATCTTATAGGTACTCGGAGTTCGAGCTAGTAGCGGTCGTGAAGGGATGAGCTTTCCGGTGATACTGGCTATGGCATGATTGTTGGGATTGTGTATTCTTTTCTGGTTTCCTAATTCCGCTGCAAATGTAATTAATTGTGTTTTTATCCGCTGCGTGTGTATATTTAAATTGGCTTTCAGTATTCTTTGAACTGTGTTTTTATCCGCTGCGTGTGTGTGTGTACTTTCAAAGGGCTTTTTGACATTTTTAAACATTTGCGAAAATAATTTTAGCCTTGTGGGTTCCAATGTGGAGCCCACGGCGCTGTAATATTCCCGTTTGGTTTTGGGGGTGTTACAGTGAGGCTAATTAGGTACATTGTCACACGTATATTCTGGATTCCGTATACGGGGTGTACATGTGCACAGACATATTTTCGGATCGGGCGTACTGTGATGTCCATCTTGAGCCATATTGTTTTGGTCGTTCATAGTCCATGTATGATTGGATATGTTCGACGGTTTGTGACTGGTTGTTCATATGCATGAGGGGTATGTTCAATAGTCGGGATGTTTCTTTGAGATCTAATATATGTGAATTGTATAATGTCTTGAGAATTATTATCATATATATCTGACCCTGTGGTTTGGGCGAAATACTTGTGTTGTATTTTAGGTCGAGGCAAAGGCAAGGCACGGTAAGAGCATGGTGACGGCGAAGGGTTCGGAGGATACTAGTTTGGGGGCCCCAAGTCTTTTATTTCCAGTTATGTTCAAACCGTGTAATGTTACTTTAATTCCGCTTCTTTTAAACTATTGTCTGGTTGTATTAATATTTGAGGTATATTCCATCTCCATATGGTTTATACTTGTATTTCGGATCCTGTGTATCATAAGGCCATTGGCCATATCATTAATAAACTCCTAATCGGAGTAGTGACTATTTATTGTGGTTCGGTATCACAAGATAATACTTATTTAATCTATATTTTGGTATCGCCTGGTGGGTCCCAGTGTGGGGTCCACGGCACTGTAATAGCTGCCTTTTTAGGATGTTACAGAAGATGGTATCAGAGAGTCATTTTCTCTTTAAGAGTCATTGTGAAATGAACTACCATCAAGAGACCTTAGTGTCACGTGTGACCTGTGCAAGCGCCTGACCCAACGAGCTAAATACGGTGTGTACTTTACGAGCCATGATTTAATTACTGGCGTGATATTGATATCGGAATGGATCTCTTTGTTGATCTTGTTATTTTGAGGATCTGTGGCAGAATTTATCTGATTCATAATTTGAGGTAAATTTTGGATTGATTATGTGATTGAAATTGTTCGACTCAACATCGATATGATATTATGTGTGACATTCGTAGTGTCGATAATTCATTGTGAACTGTTTTCTTGAATATGTAATTCCTTGTTGCTATTAACTTAGCATGAATTTTGATTAGTATCTTGAACTGTACTTATGGTTATCATTATGGTTGATTCTTTCAGTATGGAAAGAAATCTGAGAGGCCGTGGCACAGTGGGACGAGGCCGGGGAAGGGTCCGAATCCCGATACCACGAGCCAACAGGTGCGCGAATGTGGAGCATAGTTCCGCAGGCAGTGATTCGCTTTCTAGGGACCAATCGCACCACACTAGATGCGAGGATGGGCGTGTCAATCCTTACTTTGTGATGCAGGGCATGATGGATCAGATGACCCAGATGGGTCAATTAATGGAGGCTATGCAGAGAGCTACGACTGGCCAGCAACAGGGGCCTCACCCTCCACCTCTTGTGCATGGCGGACCCATGAGTCGGATCATTAGCGACATCTCTCGCCAACGACCCCCGACTTTTGAAGGCTCCTCTGAGCCTGCTGACATTGTACATTGGATTGAGTAGTTTGAGAAATTATTCGAGATGGTGGACTGCCCAGAAGAGAACCGCGTCTCCGTAGTAGCTTACTATATTAGCAAGGGCGCCCACACTTGGTGGCTTTCGGTTAGGCCAGCTGATGGTGTTTATACTTGGGAGGAATTTAAAAACCTCATGTTAGACCGTTACTATCCAGGTCCTCTTCGTGAGGCCAAGCTGTTAGAATTGCTGAACCCAGATCTGTCCAAGGATGATGATGTGCTATCTGTTGCCGAGAAATTTCAGGCACTCCTTTCTTTTGCCACTTCGATTGTCCGAACGTAGGCCGATAAGATAAAATATTTTCTCAAGAGGCTTAAACCCCGAATGAGAATGCAACTGTTAAATCACCACTGTACGACCCTGCCGGAGTTCATCGAGAAAGCTCTCGAATACGAACTCACCGCGAAAGAGATTTCTAAGAAGCAACCACAGTCCAACAACAAAAGATCCAGGAACCAGAACCAGACTGACAGTAACTGGGGGACATTCAGGAATCTCCAGTCGTTGCCAAACCCTTCTGAACAACCACCCATGGCGTCGAAGCCAACTGGATCGCACTCTCGACTGGTCAACTCATCTGTTGTGTGCTATAACTGTGTGGACCAGGGGCACGTCAGCTCTAAATGCCCGAAGCCGACTGCCGCATGCCATACTTGTGGGTCGGATTCAATTCTTATATTAATGTTCGGATTAACACTGTATTCATGGGTGGTGCTGTATTCCCCCTTAATTAATGCACACGCCAGCTGTAGGAAGGTTTCATGCCTTCTTTGTCCTACAGTGTTGTCTCGACTGTTCTGAGTGTACACTTAATTCATTGTAGATACTGTATTCTTGGGTCATACAACATTCCCGCTTAATTAATGAGTAAAAGCATAAAAACTTACAGGGAGTCTGTGTTGGAAAGTAAATCGTAGCGGAAGCAAAGTTTGGGAAAGATGATAATCACATTTTACGCATCCACGAGCATAAGATCTATTTAGGCATGCTAATTAATTAATTACTAAGACTAATAAGCAATTTAATATTATTTATTATTTATTAATTAAATATGTTGATTATTAAAATATTCTAATCTTGATCCAAAGATCATAGGATATTACCTTTTGAAGAGTATTGGTTGCTTTCGTCTGGATCACCTTGTATTTCTACCTTTAGACCTTCTAGAGTATGATCCGTCTTAACCCGGACGTTGTGTGGGCAACGAGCTACCGGATCTTGTTTGGACTTCTATGGGGAATCGGCCGAAACTTGTTCTTGTTTGTGATCACTTTATTTTTTTTTTGCTTTCTAGTATTTTATGAACACTCTTAGCAAATTAATTGTGTTATCTAAATTGTAGAATCAAAGACACAAGTCTAGATCTACAATTAAACACAAGAGGAAAAATTTGATCACACAACCTCACAAGAAAGCATTAGCCGTCGGCTAAACTTGCTGACTTTAGCCGACGACTTTACTATTGGTCGTCGGCTAAAGTCAAGTTAGTCGTCGGCTAAAATTTTGTAGTTTAGCCAACGACTAGTATACTTT
The DNA here is from genome assembly GCA_033398695.1 of Orobanche coerulescens. Lineage (NCBI taxonomy): Eukaryota > Viridiplantae > Streptophyta > Magnoliopsida > Lamiales > Orobanchaceae > Orobanche > Orobanche coerulescens. The sequence goes on from CM065818.1 coordinate 34,073,312, forward strand.
AGCCGACGACATGCCGTCGGCTAAAGTCAAGTTTAGCCGACGGCTAGTATACTTTAGCCGACGGCATGAAATCGGCCAACACCTGAAAAGTCCTATATATAGGCTCTTGGACTACTACTAGGGATCTTAAGGAGGATTATGAAAGGACTCCCAATAAAATTCATCTTACCTTATTTGGACTCTTCCTAATATAATGAATCTATTAATATCAACTTAGTCCACTAAAAAGTTGATATTGCACTTCCTAACAAAATCCCAAATTACGAAATTGGGCTCCTTATTAAATATATTATTTTCCGTGTTTAAGATATCGAATGTCCATTAATTAATTATAAGCTACTGACAGCTTTAATTAATTAGTATCTTATACAAGAGTAGTACTACTCGAACCTTATTATTATATCGGAATTAAATCCACCTGCAGGGTTTAATATAATAATCATTATCGATTCCTCAAGGGGACATCATCAACCCGCACGAGTCGGGCATGATTTCTAGTAATAATAATAACTGTCGTATAAATCATATTATTCCCAAGATACGAGGCTTATTGAGTCGATCATTTTGACTCTCACCTATGGTAAATCAAAGCAATAATTATTATAAATGCACAATTAAATATTATATACTTAAAGTTAAGAATTAATAATTATCCGAGATTTCCATTCTTCTTACAGTCAGTACAGAAGATACTATCCCACCTTGATCCAGTTCAACGTATGCAAATACGCTAATGCATGCTAATAGTCAAGACCAACTATTCTCAAGCATACACTACAACCTTTTATATAATTTGTCTAATAATTATATAGGTTGTGAACTATTATATTATTTTATAAGGCACTGATAATGTGATCTTCTGTGTGACACCAACACACCACATTATCTACAATATAAAATAATTAGACATTTCATTTGCATAACCATAACGTGAATAAGTATGCAAAACATGTGATTAAATGTAATTAATATTCTCATAGGTAGTAATAGGGAAATTAGGTCATACAAGCATAAAGTATGCTTTACAGTATACAATCCTAACAATCTCCCACTTATACTCAAACATGCTTTTAAGTATACTACTCTATTACATAGTCTCTCGTTTCTCCCACTTATACTCAAAGCAATGGTGCCATATACCGTAATCCCATTCCTTCCACATGTCGTTCAAAAACTTTTGAGGGTAGGCCTTTCGTGAAAGGATCATTAAGATTATCTTCCAATGCAACCCTGGATACAACTACGTCTCCTTCCTTTACGAAGTGTCGTATGATGTGGTACTTTCGGTTGATATGTTTACTTGCCTTGTGGGCTCGTGGTTCCCTCGAATTTCCAACTGCACCAGTATTATCACAATAAAGTGTAATATCCTATGGCAAATTGGAAATCACATCTAAGTCCCGCAGGAAGTACTTGAGCCACACTGCCTCCTTGGCTGCCTCAGAGGCTGCCACGTACTCGGCTTCCATGGTAGATTTCGAGATGCATTTCTGCTTCACACTCCTCCAACTAATGGCTCCACCTCCCAGGCTAAACACATAACCCGAAGTAGACTTGGACTTTTCTTTGTCCGATGAAAAATCTGAGTCAGTGTAACCCACCGGACATAGGTCGTCAGATTGATATACAAGTATGTACTCCCTAGTCCTTCTTAGGTACTTGAGTATGTGCTTGACAGCAATCCAGTGTCCTGGTCCTGGGTTTGACTGATATCTAGCAGCCATGCCTACGGCATGACAGATATTTGGTCTAGTACAAAGCATAGCATACATGAGACTTCCCACAGCAGATGCATAAGGGACCATCTTCATGTCATCTATCTCCTTTTGTGTCTTGGGACACATATCCTTAGATAGTTGAATTCCATGTCTGTAAGGTAGAAAACCTTTCTTGGAATTCTCCATGCTAAACCGCTTCAACACTGTATCAATATAGGATGCCTGGGATAAGCACAACATCCTTTTCTTCCGATCACAAAAGATCCTGATTCCCAGGATGTGTCCTGCTTCTCCTAGATCCTTCATATCGAACTGCTCAGATAGCCATACACGTACGTCCGACAATTCCTTCACATTGTCTCCAATCAGAAGGATATCGTCTACATATAGTACAAGAAACACCAACACGTTTCCATCGCATTTCTTATATACACAGCTCTCACTCGGACATTGGACGAATCCATATGACTGGACAACTTCGTCAAAATGAGTGTTCCAAGATCTAGATGCTTGCTTAAGTCCATAAATGGATTTCTTAAGTTTGCACACCAAGTGCTCTTCTCCTTCAGCAATGAATCCCTCTGCATGGCGCATATAGATTTCCTTGTCTAGACTCCCATTCAAGAATGCAGTCTTGACATCCATCTGCCAAATCTCCAGATCCAATGCGCAGCTATAGCTAAAAGAATCCGGATCGACTTAAGCATGGCTACCGGCGAAAAGGTTTCATCATAATCGATACTCTCTTTCTAAGTGTAACCTTTTGCAACAAGCCTCGCTTTGAAGGTTTCAACCTTCCCGTCACCTCCTTTTTTTCGCTTGTAGACCCATTTACTCCCAATGGCTTGTACACCATCAGATAGCTCTACTAGCTCCCATACTTGATTGGAATCCATAGACCCCATTTCTGATTCCATTGGTGCTTGCCAGGAGTCAGCATCTTTATCTTAGATTGCCTCCTTATAGGTCCAGTGATCTGATTCATCTTTGCCTGGGATTAAGTCCGAAGACTTTCCCATGCCTATGAATCATTCCGGCAGATGAACAACCCTCCCACTACGACGAGGCAAATCCTGAGTTGGTGTAAAAGTATCAGAATCGATACGTGGTGCAGTGTTAGTTGGCGCTTGTACGATGGTATAGACGGAGTCTTGCCACTCAGCTCTTCCATAATTATCTCGCTCATGGGCTTGTGATAATCATATAATCCTCTTCCAAAAATCGGGCATTGGTGCTAACAATGACCTTCTGATCCTGGGGACTATAGAACAAGCCACCCTTTATTCCTTTAGGATATCCTACAAACACTCGTACTTTTGTACGAGATGCCAACTTATCAGCTTCCTTATTCAGCACATGTGCTGGAGTACCCCAAATCCGAACATGTCCTAGACTGGGCTTACACCCATTCCACAGTTCTGTGGGTGTTTTTGGAACTGATTTCGAAGGCACCAGGTTTAGAATGTACGCTGCTGTTTCTAAGGCGTATCCCCAAAACGAAATAGGTAAATCTGAATAACTCATCATTGATCTAACCATTTCTAAAAGAGTCTTATTCCTTCTTTCAGCCACACCATTTTGTTGTGGAGTTCCTGGCGCAGTGAGCTGGGATGAAATCCCCTCATTCACCAAGAAATCCAAAAACTCTCCACTAAGGTATTCCCCACCACGATCAGATCGTAGTGACTTGATACTCTTCCCATGACGCTTCTCCATTTCATCCTTGAAGTCTCTGAACTTGTCAAAGGCTTCAGACTTACGTCGCATCAAATAGATGTATCCATATCTTGAATAATCATCTATAAACTTGATGAAGTATTCAAAACCACCCCTAGCCTGGATATTCATTGGACCATATACATCCATATGAATCAACACATTCTGAGCATGGTTTCCCTTGGTTTTAAAAACCCTTATGGTCATCTTACCTTCCAGACAGGATTCACAAATTGGAAATGACTCAACTTGGAGATCATCCAATGGGCCATCATCTACCAATCTTTGAATCCTTCCAAGGTTTACATGCCCTAACCGTAAATGCCACAGATATGTTTGGTTTATGCTTGAAGGTTCTTTTCTCTTTTTAGGTTTAGACAAAGAGTTAAGTGATTTATGCATAGGAGTTTGTGCAGTATTAACGACATATAGTCTATCATTAAAATTACCTTTGCAAATATATCCATTGCTTCTTTTCCTAATAATGGCATAATCATCAAAATAAAATGAATAACCATCGTTTTTTAATTTAGAAACTGAAATTAAATTCATTCTAAAATCCAGTACTAATAATACATTATTGAGGACTAATAATTTATCATTAATATTCAACTGCACGACTCCCACTGCAACAGCCATAAGCCTGGAATAATCACCCCAGTTGATGGTAATCTCGCCCGCACTAAGCTGCTTGGTTAATTTAAAACCATGCGAGTCAAAGCAAACATGATCAGTGGAGCCTGAATCAACTATCCACGAAGTGGAAGAACAAGCTGTCAAACATGTTTTGACTACTAGTGCACGAGACATACCTTTCTTAAGAGCAGGGCAGTCCGCTTTAAAATGTCCTTTCTGACCGCACTTGAAGCACTTTCCCTTTGGTTTTTTGTTCGCCTCGGGGTGAGGAGCCTTGCTTTTCACCTTGAGGGTTGCCACTTGCTTCTGGCCAACCTGTTTTTTCTTCTTTCCCCATTTGGGTTTGGAAGAAGTAGCACCGGTTGCCGCAAGAATCTTATGATAACCTTGTTTGAAGATACCTTCAGCAAATTGAAGCTCTGTCAGAAGTTCCGCCAAACTTATCCTACGGTTCATATTGTACTTAAGGCGGAACTGCTCAAAGCTTCTTAGTAAGTTGTGTAGGTAACAAGTCATCCAGGAATAAGTCTAGAGGGGGTGAATAGACCTATTCAAACTCTTTTCCACAAAGGATGAGTTTCTCAGTTGATGGTACAGAAGACTTAGAGTCATCTGTAGTCAATGTAAGTGCGGAAGTCAGCTGATGATGAATACGGAATTAATCAATGGAACACTTAAGTATGAATGCAGCAGTTAAGTATGATGATGAAAGCAGTAAAACACGCAGGCAGTTATAGTGGTCTCAGAGTTGGGGTAATCCTCTACTAATCCACTTTTATCCAAACCAGTTGGAGATAAATTCACTATAATTGTCAACCAGTGATAAATATTACAGTGATTCAACCAATTACAACAGCTTCCAACTAGTGGAATTCCTTGCCGTTGCAACTCCCTTTGACTGCCTTGCACCTCTTGATCTACGATCCTTGGATGCCTTTATAGTATCTCGAACTTCAACCAGTGAAGTACCCCGAACTCAGGTTTTAAAGACACGAGTGATTGTCTTCTCCAACTAAGAGCTTCTTCAAATAAGAACTTTTGAACTCTTGCTCTTTCACGATGCTATTGTTTGCTTTGATTGCTTTGTTTGCTTTGATTGCTTGTAAGTGTTGTTCGCATAGTACTACCCAACTTCAAATCTTCGGATATATATAGGTGTCAATCCATGAGCATTTCTTCATAGCCGTTGCAAATCTGTAACAAATCCGTCCGTTGGAGAAATAGACTTTTTTGTTTTTCTTTCTGAACGTTGCAAGGCTGGATTCCCATATTTTAATCCAATTCTGACCATTGTGAAGACTTCCATGTGATGGCACCGAATCTTTTGAACATAATAAGATTAAAGTCTCCGGTGGTGGGTCTGGATGAATTACTTAATTCATATCCTTTCCGGGAATCTCTCCAGTCTGTCTCTAATCGCTCGCATGTGACTTTCCATAAATATTGACTATTCAACGCATGCTGACGTGGACTGGAGTACTTGACTGATTACTTGACTGACCTCTCTGTGGTCAACCTATCTAATGTGCAGTCAACCTTCTATGATGTCGACTTCTCTAAAGTGCCGACTTGTCTGAAGTCTTCTGACCTGATTAAACTTGACTGATCTGATGGTCAGACTTCAGATGACTTGACTTTCCTTCTTGACTGCAGTCTAGTCCAACTTCGCTGATTAAATTGTTTGACCAGAACTTCTCTGATAAGGATTGCTTGATATGACTTGTTTGTGGTCAACCTTATCAGAACAGGTGAGTTGACCAAGACTCGGCTGATAGATACTTATCTGATTTACACTTTGCCGATTTTTAAGCCTAACTTATGTGGCTTATAGAAGATACTCATTTGATTCTTCTTTACATTTTGCCAAGTATCTAACTTAACACAGTTTGGCCTTTGGAAGATACTCATTTGGTTCTTCCTTACATTTTGCCAAGTAATAATCATACATTTGAATATAATGATGACATCATCAAAATCTAACAAGTATTCCTAACAAATTCCCCTTATTTTGATGATGGCAAAACTTAAGTAATTATTCAAAAGAAGAATAGGTCTGCACATAAGTGCAAGACATACAATAAAATCAGTCTTTGTTTTGAGACAACTAGAGGTTGTCTTTCAAATGACTGTTTATATATTTCTTCTGATTTTGTTTACAAGTACATCAGCTTTGAAAGAACAAACAAAATACAGAGAAATTACAAGTCTTCCAAAATCAAAAATTACAAGAGAAATATAAGTACAAATAAATAGATCCTATCTGCCTCTGCCTCTGCGGACAGTTTGCTTGGGAGGCCTAAAAGGCTTAGCTCCAATAGGCTTCTTCTTGATAGGAACCAGGCCATACTTCCTCTTTATAACAAGAGCGGCAAAATCTTGATCTGATCTTGATGATTGATAGAGATTTCTCATTTTGGATCCTCCTTAGCATCTCAGGTAACTTGGTTAGTGTTTACCTCTTTTTATATAGAAAAACAACCCATGTGTATATTAAGTAGTCATCTACTACTACTAGAGCGTGCTTTCTGCCACTTAAGGTTCTTGGCTTGATGGGACCAAATAGATTTATGTGAAGTAGATCTAAAATCCTTGTTGTAAGAGTGGTAGGTTGAACTGGCTTGAATGATGCTCTTGTTTGCTTCCCTTTCTGACACGCATCACAGAGCGCTTCCTTCTTGAATACTTCTTCTGGAAGTCCTCTGACCAGCTTCTGAGAACTAATCTTGTTGATGGATTTGAAATTTAGGTGACATAATCTCTTGTGCCATAGCCATCCATTCTCAGCTATTGTCTAAGATAGAAAACAGGTATTAGGAGTTCCAGTGTTCCAATATATCATATAGACATCCCTTATTCTGAATCCTTATAGCTTCACTTCTCCAGATAGGATATCTATCACCATGCATTTCCAAATGATGAAGACTACTAGATTCTTCTCATCACAAAACTGACTTATGCTCAAAAGATTATACTTGAGCCCTTTGATATAATGAACTTTTGATATGGTGATGTTTCCTCTGTGCAGCTCTCCAAAACCTTTGGTCTGACCTCTAGAGCTATCTCCAAAGGTTACGTTTGGACCTTTTTCTTTGGTATAATTCATCAGCACCTTCTTGTTCCCGGTCATGTGCCTTGAGCATCCGGAATCTACAAACCATTCTTCACCTTCAATGTTTGAATTTGTGGAGCTGTGGTAGTAGTCCTTCCACCTTTTATGCAATCAGACAAGCAGAGATTTAGGTACCCAGATCTGTGTGGGTCCTCGGGGGTTAGTTGGTTTCCTGGAGAACTGGTTTCTCCTGGGGTTGTGAAAGTTGTTGTTATTACCCTTGAAAGGTGTGTAAGGTCTGGGCCTATATCCTCTGTTGGGATTGTGTATGCCTCATAAAACTGATGGTGTGGGCCATGCTTAAATCTTGGCTGGGAGCATTTGTTAAATCTTTGAGGTCTCCACACCTGTTCGTTTTGAAAATTAGGATAACCTTGAGATTTCCATTTGCCCCTCCCATTTTCAAATCTGTTTTTGGGGAGTCTTTGATAATAGTGGGCATGTTGTCTAGGCTGCTGCTTCTGCCTTGGCCATTGCCTAGTCTCATGTCTAGGTGGCTGCCTTGTATAACTTGGCTGCAGCCTAGACCTGTGACTTGGCTGCTGCCTGTTTTGAAACACAGGTTTGTATATTGGCTCAGCAGATGAGACAATTGTTTCTCTCTTGATGAAAGTGGTTTTAGAACTAGATGGAGTGTGGGGGTCATATCCAAGGCCTGATCTGGAATATAATGGCCTTTTATTTGTACACAATTCGTCCAGGGTTAGAGATGCCTTCGGGGAGGTTATTTCCTTCGCCTGAGTTTTACTTAGCTGAGTCAGTTTTGCAAACTCAGCTTTGACATGAGCAAGTGCAGCTGATTTTTCACTATTCAAAACAGTTAGTCGTTTTATCTCTGCTGTGGTATTATTAGCCTGGTTTGTAAAGTTGTCTGCAGCCTGTTTTTTAAGATCAGCTTTGGTTTTATTAAATTCTAGGCTAAGTTTTTCAAAGTTATTTTTCAGCTGCCTATTCTCATCTTGCAGCTGGGTCCTCTCGGCTGATACAGTTTGGTGTGCAGTTTTTAATCTCTCAAAATCTTTGAGAAGTTGATTTACAGACTCATGTAAGTCCATGTCTTGTGACATGTCTAAGCTATTATTATTTGAAACTGAGGGTTTAGATGTTATCTCTTCATCAGCTAGGTTGGCCATCAGACAATCATATTCTTCATCATCATAGAGAAGAATCCGCTGCTTGATTCTACTTGCTCTTGGTCTTCTCCAATGAGGGCCTTCCTTCGGTCTTCTTTTCTGCTCACCTCCTTCTTGCTCTCGTCCTTCTTGAGATCAGTACAGTCGATTTGGATGTGTCCTGTCTTGTGGCAATTATAACACTCCACCTTCCAGCTTCCAGCCTTTTGATTTCTCCTGGGGTTCTCCTTATAATTCATTTTGTATTTGGAGTAATTCTTTCTGAAGTTGCTGAACCTTTGCATTATGAACGCCATTTCTTCCTCAAAATCAAGTGGATTTGGAGGTTTGACATCAGATAGGTTCTTGGCGGGCGACTCGGCTGCAAAGGCTATTCCCTTCTCTGCAGGCTCGGTAGATGATGAACTTGGAAGCTCAAACTCATAAGCTTTTAGATCAGAGAATAGCTCTTGGATCTTTATATTTTTAAGATCCTTGGATTCTCTCATGACCAATGCCTTCATATTCCATTCTGGGTTGAGAGATCTTAGAACTTTCAAAGCCATTTCCCTGTTGCCATATGATTTTCCAAGAGAGTTGATTTTATTGATGATCTCTATAAACCTTGTGTCCACGTGGTCTATAGATTCTCCGGACTTCATTTTGAAGTTGTCAAATTTCTGGGTAGCAATTGATAGCTTGTTTTCTTTGATCAGCTCCGTGCCTTCACATATCACCGCAAGGGTGTCTCAGATCTCCTTGGCATTTTTGTTGTTCTTGATCTTGACCATTGTTGATTTATCTAGAGTTTGATACAACACGTCTCTGGCCCGGTTGTCAAGGTTGGCCAGCTTTCTTTCTTCAATAGTCAGCTCCATCCTCTTCTTTGGGATCTTTTCTGGCTTCCCGGCTGTAATCTCCTCAGGAGTGTTGTCCTTCTCGAAGATGAATGGACTGTCCTCTATGATGCACCACATGTCGTCATGGATTGAAGATAAGTGTGCCTGCATCCTTATCTTCCAAAGATCATACTCGTCAACTGAAAAAACAGGTAATCTAGAATGCATGTGTTCCATTTCTAAAATAAGCTTAAAATATATCCTCGATATATGGATCTAGTTCTTGAAATATTGAGCATACCTCTCTGATACCACTTGTAGGTCACAAGTCGTCCAGGAATAAGTCTAGAGGGGGGGGTGAATAGACTTATTCAAACTCTTTTCCACAAAGGATGAGTTTCTCAGCTGATGGTACAGAAGACTTATAGTCGTCTGTAGTCAATGTAAGTGCGGAAGTCAGCTGATGACGAATACGGAAATAATCAATGGAACACTTAAGTATGAATGTAGCAGTTAAGTATGATGATGAAAGCAGTAAAACACGCAGGCAGTTATAGTGGTCTCAGAGGTGGGGTAATCCTCTACTAATCCACTTTTCTCCAAACTAGTTGGAGATGAATTCACTATAATTCTCAACTAGTGATAAATATTACAGTGATTCAACCAATTACAACAGCTTCCAACCAGTGGAATTCTTAGCCGTTGCAACTCCCTTTGACTGCCTTGCATCTCTTGATCTACGATCCTTGGATGCCTTTACAGTCTCTCGAACTTCAACCAGTGAAGTACCCCGAACTCAAGTTTTAAAGACACGAGTGATTGTCTTCTCCAACTAAGAGCTTCTTCAAATAAGAACTTTTGAACTCTTGCTCTTTCACGATGCTATTGTTAGCTTTGATTGCTTTGTTTGCTTTGTTTGCTTGTAAGTGTTGTTCGCATCGTACTGCTCAACTTCAAATCTTTGGATATATATATAGGTGTCGATCCTTGAGCATTTATTCATAGCCATTGCAAATCTGTAACAAATCCGTCCGTTGTTGCAAGGCTGAATTCCCATATTTTAATCCAATTCCGACCGTTGGGAAGACTTCCATGTGATGGCGCCGAATCTTTTGAATATAATAAGATTAAAGTCTTCAGTGGTGTGTCTGGATGAATTACTTAATTCATATCCTTTCTGGAAATCTCTCAAGTCTGTCTCTAATCACCCGCATGTGACTTTCCATAAATATTGACTATTCAACGTATGTTGACGTGGACTGGAGTACTTGGTTGATTACTTGACTGACCTCTCTGTGGTCAACCTATCTAATGTGCAGTCAACCTTCTCTGATGTCGACTTCTCTGAAGTGCCGACTTGTCTGAAGTCTTCTGACATGATTAAACTTGACTGATCCGATGGTCAGACTTCAGATGACTTGACTTTCCCTTTTGACTGCAGTCTGGTCCAACTTCACTTATTAAATTGTTTGACTAGAACTTCTCTAATAAGGATTGCCTGATATGACTTGTCTGTGGTCAACCTTATCTGAACAGGTAAGTTGACCAAGACTCAGCTGATAGATACTTGTCTGATTTACACTTGGCCGATTTTTAAGCCTAACTTATGTGGCTTATAGAAGATACTCATTTGGTTCTTCTTTACATTTTGCCAAGTATCTAACTTAACACAGTTTGGCCTATGGAAGATACTCATTTAGTTCTTCATTACATTTTGCCAAGTAATAATCATACATTTGAATATAATGATGACATCATCAAAATCTAACAAGTATTCCTAACAAGCTGCCTAAGATAATATCGACCTGCGTTTCCGCATCGATAGTAGCCCCCACTATGCTCAGTTCGTTCAAATGAGACATCATTTTCAGAACATGATCCCTTACTGGGGTCCCTTCATATATTTGGGTTGTCATCAATACCTTCATTGCATTTTGTCTAGCCGCCCGGTTCTGATGACCAAACATCTCGATGAGACTTTTCATCATTTTCGTGGCCGAGCACATCGTCTGATGCTGATGCTGCAATACATTTGTCAGTGAAGCCAACGAGCCATCTCATCAGAATTTTTCCATTTTTGGAATTCAGCCAACTCTTCAGTAGTGACATCCAGTTCTGGTTCTAGAGGGCTATCCTCGATTAAGACAAATTTATGCCCCTCAGCAGTCAGGACAATGTCAAGATTTCTTTTCAAATCGGCAATGTTAGTGCCATCAAGTTTATTTTCTTTCAGAATAACAGTTAGTGGATTGAAAGAAAAGGAAAAAGAGGGTTGTTTCTTACCGAAGGATTGAGTCGATCGACGAAAGGCAGATAAGGCTTCAAAAATTTTTTGGCTATCTTTCTCTCCGATGAAATTGCGTAAGGGGGATTACACTGTAACCCTGGCCCTTTTTATAGGAGAAGGCGGGGGCTTCCGTGCAAATAAGGATAATCTCGAGGGCTGAAGTGCAACCATCAGATAAAGTCGCAGTCAATGCCTCCCTTGAAACCCGCGTATGCGTCGTTTCAAGGACACGCCAGACGAGGAGTCTTAACTAACTGTCGGACTCCCCCAACCGCATCGCGACACGTACCCCCGTGGAGTTTCGAGCCTGCTATTATTTCTGTAACACCCCAAACTAGGCGGATATTACAGTGCCGTGGACCCCCGACTGGGACCCACCAGGCGAATGAAAAAGGATGATTTACACAGGGTAAATGTAGTACCGAACCACATTACAACATCAATTACTCCGATTAGGAGTTTCATACAACACACCCAGGATAAAATAGAATACATGTGTATCTTATGTGACGATAAAATACACAACACTGAATGAAACGAGTATTCAAACGGAATGTCTGCAGCGGAATAAATAAAGGAAACATAAATGACTGAATAAGTGACTGAACAGACTGGGGCCCCTTTCTAGTATCACTGGGACTCCTCGACGTCAGCATGTTCTCCCCGTGCCTTTGCCTTGCCAAGACCTGAAAAACAAAATCCCCAAACGGGGTCAGTTATACAGAACAACAATCCTCAAGGGTTGAAAATACACAATCATGATTAACTGAAGTTATGAAATATTCTTAGCTATGAATTACGCTGAAGAGGAGTATCATAGTACGCCCGTAATGTTCTGTGCGAGTGTACAACACCCGTCCGTGTACCTAATTAGTCTCACGGTGTAACGCTTTCCCGTGTGCACGGTCTAATGTATCGGTGAACCCAATACATAACCATCGTGTGCCCGACTAAAAATTCCACACAGCCACACCCGGCCACGCAATATGAACCCAGAAGGTCATATGAACGAGAATGACCGTAATGAATATCAATGAATAAATAATAATCTGACAAAGTCAAGAATGACTCACCGAAATGAGGGTAATAATGAAATGAATGATAGCTCAACGAAAAGATTGGAACCGCTGCTCCTTATGATCAAGTGATTAATTGACAATAACAAGTTTTAATATGATTACTACAATGATGAATGAGTTATGATTATGAATGATCAACAACAAAAGGTATGAATATCCTTTTAACCGAGTAAGAATTAACTTACACAACACCGATGAAGAATGTCCGTCCACGAACAACGTCCTAAATGAAGTGTCGATCCACGAACAACCTTAATTCAATACAATTACCGACAATCCGATCAATATACGAATTAAACACGAATATAACGAACTCAAAACGTCGATACGATTAAACTAAGTTCATTGGGGCATTATATCGAATACGTTGTATCCAAACTCCGATTGTTTACAATCAAACCTCGATATCCCAATATCAAAATCCCCAAGAAGTGTTTCAAACCAACAAAACATCTCCAATACGATCAATAATCCGTTATGAATATCCAAAATGTGATTATAACAACAATTAGTCGAAAATCCCCAATTCCAACTCGATATTCAAAGTGTTCTTGAATAAACCCTCAATAATCCAATGAATCCTTATACAAACTCATAATCATATACATATCCCTTCATATATCATGATTATAACGTCCAAAACATCCTATTTCAACACAAAATCGAAGTCCAAAGTGTTGAAGGAATTACCTCTTGATGAACCAAGTGCTTTAATCCAGAAGAACACGCGTTAGATTGATTATCCGGGCTTCACGATCGAAAGGAGATGAAAAAAATCAAACACCCAAATGATTTGTGAAGGAAAAACCCTCCCTCAAGCCTTATCTCTCGGTTGAAGGTGAAGAAAAGGAAGAAAAATGGGTGAAATCTGAAAAAATGAATTTATAGGAGTCGATGCTGCCAGGACACGGCCGTGCCGATCGGCGCAGTCGTGTACCGCCGGTGGCGGCGGTTGGCGGCAGTGACTCGACCGTGTCACCGCCGACACGGTCGCGCGGCGGAGGGCCTCCCGACGATGACCCGTCCGGCAATGACTTCGGCATGACTTCGGCCGTGCTGAGCGACACGGTCGGGCGTCTGGCGATCGGTTCGCTTATCCGGAAGGTGCGACTCGGCCGTGCTGCATTTACACGGTCGGGTCTCGAGGCGAACTTCCGGCACTTTCCGGACGAGTACGGCACGGGCGTGTCGGACGACACGGCGAGTTCGTTCGGCGTTGATCGGCGATGAGCGGTTGAGCTAAAACGACCATAACTCTCTCGTCCGGACTCGATTGACTCACCGTTTGAACCATTGGAAAGCTAACTCGATGCTCTATAATATTGCAAGATTTAGAATTTTTGGAGTTACCAAAAATTAATGGTGATCTAACAAAGTCGAACTCATATGAAGAAAGTTGAAACAATGAACAATAACGATACACCACTCAAGTTTTGAACGGTGAACACGGTGAATGAATATGATTGGTGAATGATTATAATCGAGTGAATATACACCGGTGATAATCACCGAATGAAATTCTTGAATGATAATGATGAATTACAACCGGTATTACATACACCCCTTAAAAGAGTTTCGTCCCGAAACTAAGGGTCAAACAACTCGGGATAACACTCCCGCATATTCTCCTCGGTTTCCCAAGTGGCCTCTTCGACTCCGTTTCTAGATCACCGAATCTTGACCAAAGGGATCGTCTTGTTCCTCAAGCTGTTTGATTCGCCGCTCTAACACTCGCACAGGACGCTCCTCGTACGAATGATCATCCGCGATCTCGATTTCGTCGAATCAAGTATGTGACTCGGGTCGGCAACATACTTCCATCGAGAGACGTGAAACACATTTTGAATCCTGCTCAAAGCAGGAGGTAACGCCAATCGATAAGCTAACTCGCCTACTTGATCCAAAATTTCAAACGGTCCAATGACTCTTGGGCTCAACTGCCCCCGTTTTGCGAAACGGAAGAATACCTCGACTCGGGGATATCTTGACCAAAACATGGTCACCCGTCTCGAACTCTAGTGGTCGATTTACGATTATCCGCATACGATTTCTCGACTGAAATGTCAACATACGACTCTTGATCAAAGCTACCTTCTCCCGGGACGGCTATAAGCATATCGGGCTCGGTGCCGATTGATTCTAACAAGTCATCCTAACACAAAGGAGATCGACAAAGACGACCGCACAAGGCCTCGTAAGGTGCCATCTTAATGGAGGCATGCCAACTATACCGTACGTGGACTTAAACAACAGAATCGGGCTTCCCCATCGTCTACTAATCGAGGACGCATGCCCTCAACATGTCCTCTAATGTCCGAATAGTCCTCTCGATTGTCCGTCTGACCGAGGATGAAAGGCGATCGAGATTAAGCCGAGTTCCCATAGCACGATGAATCGATTTCCAAAAATGGGAAACAATTCGTCCGTCACGATCGGAAACGATACTCTTAGGAGTACCGTGCGGTCTCACTATCTCCTTGATGAACAACCGATCCAGTCTCTCGGGACCCCACGTATCCTTGATCTTAAGGAAATGAGCTGATTTAGTTGAGCGGTCCACAATCACCCAGATCGCATTCATGCCACGACGACTCGTCGGAAAACTCGTGATGAAATCCATCGATATATCTTCCCACTTCCATTCCGGAATAGGGAGCGGTATCGCATACTCGCCGGTCGCCGAGGTTCCATCTTGACTTGTTGACAGGTTAAGCATCTCGAAACAAATTCTGCGACTTCTCGCTTCATATTACTCCACCGGTAATTTTGTTTCAAGTCCTTGTAAATCTTCTTGGACCCGGATGAACGAGAATAAGGGTAGCATGAGCTTCTCTCAAAATAGAATTTTTCAACTCGTCATTCGCAGACGCACAACCGGTTCTTAAACCTCAAAAGTCCATCCTCGTGGACCACGAATCCAGGGCTTTCCTGAGCCACATCTTCACGAATGCGCAACAATGCCGGGTCGAACCCCGATTCTCCCGATTGCATCCTCGAGAGATGATGAAATCTCTAACATACAAAGTGTCCCCGAACTCGCTGAAGCTGGACCTCGATCTCGGGTCTAAGGAATTCTGTTGAAGCTCCTTCGAATCTGTTAAACGAGCATGCATCTGCTCCCGACGGACTTACGACTCAAGGCGTCGGCGACAACGTTCGCCTTGCCGGGTGGTAAAGGATCTCGATATCAAAATCTTTGATTAGTTCCAACCACCGTCCCCTGCCGCATATTTAACTCCTTGTGAGTAAATATATAGTTCAACTCTTGTGATTGGTGAAGATCGACAAGTGATTCCATAAAGGTAACGACGCCAAAATTCCAACGCGAAAACCACGGTTACTAGCTCCGCCGTGGGTTGGATAATTAACCACCTAATCCGAGGAAACATCGGATTTACTTAATATCTTACGGAGGTTGCAAATCTCGGATAGCCTCCGTCTTCGAGGGTCGACAAGAACTCGCGGATGAAATTACATGCCCGAGAAAGTCATTTCGGACCTCCGAACTCACATTTGGAAAATTTTCCATAAAGTTGCTCTCGTCTCAACACGTCGAGAACTTGAAGAAAATGAACCTCGTGTTCCTCTCGGCTAAGAGAATAAATCAAAATGTCGCCGATGAAGACAACAACAACCGATCTAAAAGTCGATGAAAACCCGATTCATTAACTCCATGAATACCACAGTGCAATAGTTAGCCCGAACGGCATAACTACGAGCTCACAATGACCATAGCGTGTATGAAACGCTGTCTCGCGATATCCGACTCTCGAATCCGCAACTTGTGATATCCAGATCTTAAGTCGATCTTGGAAAATCTGAAGCTCCACGAAGTTGATCTAAAAGATCATCAATACGAGGTAAAGGGTACTACTCTTGATCATCGCCTGCTCAACTCTTGGTAATTAATACACACACGAGACGAGCCATCCTTCTCCTTGACAGATCACACCGGTGCTCCTCACGGACGCAATCGGTCGGAGATGACCTTTCTCGAACTACTCCTCAAGTTGAATCTTCAACTCCCGCATTCAGTCGGGGCCATCCGATACGGTGCCTTCGATAAAGGGGACGCACGGCTCCAACTCACTCCGAATTCCCTTACTCTATGTGAAGGTAACTAGATAACTCGCCTGAAATACATCGTCAATCGATGACAATGATACCACGAATGATTGAACATTTCGATTGCCCTAGAATGGTCAATTGATAAAAAGAGATACCAATAATGATTGAACAACTCGATTGCCTTAGAAAGGCCAATCGATGAAGATGATACAATGAATGTTTGAATAACTCGATTGCCTTTGAAAGGACAATCACGAAAATAATACAATGAATGATTGAATAACTCGATTGCCTTAGAAAGGCCAATCGATGAAAATGATACAATGAATGATTGAATGACTCGATTGTCTTAGAAAAGCCAATCGATGGAAATGATATAAGGAATGACTGAATAACTCGATTGCCTTAGAAAGGCCAATCGATGAAAATGATATAATGAATGATTGAATAGTTCGATTGCGGAATTTCTATGCTTCCGACATAATAAAAATTCTACTGGAACAACGGGGATTACTTCCCTGAAGCACACATTCGACAACCAACGACGGAAAGATAGCGACTAAACGCTAACAAACACTGAGGATAGTATCGAGACGATCAAACCAACTAATACCGAAAATTACATCGTCCTAAGATAAATTCACCACGATTAGATCCATCAACCAATCGCGGTCATTAAGTAGGACTATACCGAAATAAGTCTATTCAAGCATGATTCGAAAATGAATGAATGCGGTGTACCAGCATCAAAAGGTACACACAAGTTGAAATAAAATTACGAGTATACCTGAAATCGTTCGGACCATCGGATCGTCGATCCTCCTCATCATATGAATCTGGGACTTGCTGGTCCCCGAACCGTACGCTCCCGTCTGATAAATACGAGCTCCAACTCTATTTGCTTCCATTGTCTTAAACGACGATGACAAGGCAGTCTGATTCTGAAACGCTGGTTGCTTCGGGGCCTGAGATGCCGCCGGAGCCGACTTGGAGTCCTTTCGGCAAAAACGGGCCTTATGCCCAGAATTCCCACAATTATGACATGTGATAGACGGCGTCGTACACCTAGTACTGAAATGGCCCGGCGCCCCACAGTTGAAACAGATGATGGCCGAACTGGCTGCTCGGGACTGAGATCCCGTAGGATTAGGCGCCGTAGGAGATCGCTCAGAAACGATAAGACTCACACGAGGCTTCTTGAAGGTTGACTGACCGCCTTCGGATAGATTACGCTTCGTTGATTTCCTGTTGACATATGCAGGTTGCTGCTCAGCAATTTCCTTAGCAACTGGCTCGTACGGGAGAGTTCGCTCGATTAATCCGGCCAGAGTGGCGCAATGATGATTGAGCAACTGCACATGGGTCATCATGGCCTGCATAAAAGTGAGTGGATCAACCCGTACATCTTCTGATCGAACCGAGTCCTGGGCACGATTTCTCGGCTGAGTGATTATTTCTCGGGTTTCGGTTCGCACCGCGGCCTCTCCCCATGCATCCCTTGACAGTTCTCTCCATACTGGAGTAGGAAGGTCGCATAATGATTATATTTCCCGCATGATTAGCACGTTATGATTATGTCATGAGATGATGAAAATGAGTATACATGCTCTAACTTAGTGATTATATGAATGATTTACTGAAGTTACATGATTATCTGATGAAATTCTTGAAATGATTATCTTGAATAACTTAACAAGATTGATAATATGATCATCAGATTGACAATGGATAATGAAATGAATTGAGTAATTAATGAGTTAACATGATCGTCACGATTATTAATCGAGTAATGAAATGAATTAAGTGATTAATGAGTTAACATGATCGTTCTAATCACAATGAATGATGATGTTTGAGGATTGTTAATTGATGAATGATGAATGAATGACTATTGCGAAATTATACCATGGCGTTAGAAATCTTACAGCTTCTTCGATCGATTGGCTCGGCATTTGCACAGTCACACGTGACGCGAAAGTCCAATGATACTAGTCGATGACGATGATTTCAAATGAGACATGACTCGGAAGGTAGTATTCAAAACCACGCTCCGATACCAACTCGTAACACCCCAAACTAGGCGGATATTACGGTCTGTGGACCCCCGATCGGGACCCACCGGGCGAATGAAAAGGATGATTTACACAGGTAAATGTAGTACCGAACCACATTACAACATCAATTACTCCGATTAGGAGTTTCATACAACACACCTGGATAAAATAGAATACATGTGTATCTTATGTGACGATAAAATACACAACACCGCATGAAACGAGTATTCAAACGGAATGTCTGCGGAATAAATAAAGGAAACATAAATGATGAATAAGTGATCAGCAGATGGGGCCCCTTTCTAGTATCACTGGGACTCCTCGACGTCGGCATGTTCTCCCGTGCCTTTGCCTTGCCAAGACACGAAAAACAAAATCCCCAAACGGGCCGATTATCTGAACAACAATCCTCAAGGGTTGAAAATACACAATCATGATTAACTGAAGTTATGAAATATTCTTAGCTATGAATTACGCTGAAGAGGAGTATCATAGTACGCCCGTAATGTTCTGTGCGAGTGTACAACACCCGTCCGTGTACCTAATTAGTCTCACGGTGTAACGCTTTCCCGTGTGCACGGTCTAATGTATCGGTGAACCCAATACATAACCATCGTGTGCCCGGCTAAAAATTCCACACAGCCACACCCGGCCACGCAATATGAACCCAGAAGGTCATATGAACGAGAATGACCGTAATGAATATCAATGAATAAATAATAATCTGACAAAGTCAAGAATGACTCACCGAAATGAGGGTAATAATGAAATTAATGATAGCTCAACGAAAAGATTGGAACCGTCGTTCCTTATGACTGAAGTGATTAATTGACAATAACAAGTTTTAATATGATTACTACAATGATGAATGAGTTATGATTATGAATGATCAACAACAAAAGGTATGAATATCCTTTTAACCGAGTAAGAATTAACTTACACAACACCGATGAAGAATGTCCGTCCACGAACAACGTCCTAAATGAAGTGTCGGTCGCACGAACAACCTTAATTCAATACAATTACCGACAATCCGATCAATATACGAATTAAACACGAATATAACGAACTCAAAACGTCGATACGATTAAACTAAGTTCATTGGGGCATTATATCGAATACGTTGTATCCAAACTCCGATTGTTTACAATCAAACCTCGATATCCCAATATCAAAATCCCCAAGAAGTGTTTCAAACCAACAAAACATCTCCAATACGATCAATAATCCGTTATGAATATCCAAAAATGTGATTATAACAACAATTAGTCGAAAATCCCCAATTCCAACTCGATATTCAAAGTGTTCTTGAATAAACCCTCAATAATCCAATGAATCCTTATACAAACTCATAATCATATACATATCCCTTCATATATCATGATTATAACGTCCAAAACATCCTATTTCAACACAAAATCGAAGTCCAAAGTGTTGAAGGAATTACCTCTTGATGAACCAAGTGCTTTAATCCGAAGAACACGCGTTAGATTGATTATCCGGGCTTCACGATCGAAAGGAGATGAAAAAAATCAAACACCCAAATGATTTGTGAAGGAAAAACCCTCCCTCAAGCCTTATCTCTCGGTTGAAGGTGAAGAAAAGGAAGAAAAATGGGCTGAAATGCTGAAAAAATGAATTTATAGGAGTCGATCGCTGCCGGACACGGCCGTGCCGATCGGCACGGTCGTGTCGCACCGGCCGGCATGGTTGGCAGCATGACTCGACCGTGTCCTCGCCGACACGGTCGCGGCGCGGAGGGCCTCCCGACGATGACCCGTCCGTCCGACTGGCGGCTTCGGCGCGCTCAGCCGTGCGGCGACACGGTCGGGCGTCTTTGGCGATCGGTTACGGCTTATCCGGAAAGTGCGACTCGGCCGTGCTGACGACACGGTCGGTCCTCGGCGAACACCCGGCACTTTCCGACGAGTACGGCACGGCCGTGTCGGACGACACGGCCGAGTTCGTTCGGCAGTGATCGGCCAATGAGCGGTTGAGCTAAAACGACCATAACTCTCTCGTCCGGACTCCGATTGACTCACCGTTTGAACCATTGGAAAGCTAACTCGATGCTCTATAATATTGCAAAGATTTAGAATTTTTGGAGTTACCAAAAATTAATGGTGATCTAACAAAGTCGAACTCATATGAAGAAAGTTGAAACAATGAACAATAACGATACACCACTCGAAGTTTTTTCGAACGGTGAACACGGTGAATGAATATGATTGGTGAATGATTATAATCGAGTGAATATACACTGGGTGACAATCACCGAATGAAATTACTGAATGATAATGACTGAATTACAACCGGGTATTACAATTTCCCGCTCTTTTCAGCGACCGAGTGGATCGTGCAAATTCAAAACCAGTCCGCTCGAAAAAACGATCGTCTAAACTCATAAAAAGTCACTCGTCTAAATCCAAGCGATCGCCAGTGAAGCCACCTCACCCCATGTCTTCGACATGAGAGCAAGCTGGGGGGGTAATTGTTGTGCGGCGATTGATACGCCTGGACGGCGATCGACGTAAGGCCGAGCGACCGAGTTCACGATCAAATGAGCCACGGCAAACTTTCCAATCGAAGGTAACAGTCCATCATCCGTCATATCTACGAGGACTGGATCTCGGAGGAAGGACCCACGTGCAAGATCTGCGAATGGCGCCACAGAATAAGTACCGTTGACTCCAGCCCATCGGTAGCTGTCAGTGACAAGGAAGGCCTCACCTACCGACAGACCTGCCGAAAGGTCCTAGGTGGGGCCTCCCAAGACAGCGACATAGACACGTGTTGTCTTCTCATTGGTTCGCACATCTGTCTGCCATCAACTGCTGCGGACTTTAAGGAGACCAACTCATGTGCTAAAGACGATCGCCCGCTTATTATAATACAGCAGAGGCGATCGCTCAGCGACTTCGAGTCCTATAAATAAAGAGCCTCCAGCATTTGGAAAGCTCTCAGCTTTTCTCTTGACTCTATCTAGGATTTCTCTCTCAGAACCTCCTAACCAAAAGACGGTCGGCAGAAATGAGAACTCCCTACGGTTGAGAAGTTCCTTTAAGAGGTTCACAAGTTCAGAAACTACTTCTATACGAGAGTTCAGCTAATTCACACAGTGAGAGACTGTCGATTTCTCACAGTCAGCACAACACTCCATCGTTGTTACAAGAACTCACAGAGCGTCAACTCTGGTTCTTCCGGCAATCTTCAGCACTCAAGAGCTAAGATAACTAGGGTCTTTACACTCATTGTAATTGTACTCTAGCATTAATATTTATACTCTCAAGTATTCATATTAATAATATCTCGCGAGAGCATTCAAGCTCGGGACTAACAACCCCGGCAAATCTTGTGTTATTTAGCTTCCCTCGGACGTGCTCTCGTATTTGTTTGTTACTCACCCATTCCAGCAATCACTTCCAGATAATATTTTGGATAACAATAGGTTCCACACCCCTGACGAATACCGTACTAGATTTTCCTTTGTGAGAGAACGAGTTGTACCCTAAGCCACGTTTGTCATGAGCATGTTGCCCAGTGCTTAGGATCTCTTCCATTCTATTAGAGGATTTCTCGAAAGAATTCAAGATTGTCTCTAATTCTCCTTCACATTTCTCGAGAGATTTTACTTTGGCTTCGAGTAGAGCCAAATCATTTGTCTTGCTTTAAAGATGAGACTTAGTCTTATTTAGATCGTGAGCAAGTTGATGATTGCTCTCCATGAGTTTTTCTAAATTGACTTTGCTGTTTTCGCAATCGACTGACATATTTTTGTAATTATCCTTCAGCAAGTCGTTTTCTTCCTTCAGCTCTAGGTTAGAAATTTGGAGCTGTATGTTTTCTATTTTTAATGTCTCATGGGCCTTTTGAATGTTATTAAATTAATTCAATATATTTTCAAAGGTATGAGATATATTTACAGGAATAGTTTAGGTAGAGCTTACCTCATCATCATCGCCGTCTTCATTTTCCTTGTTAACTTTGGCCATAGAGCACATGTAGGCTCTATCTTCTAGCTCATCATCAGACGAGTCACTGTCAGTGACCACCTGGAGACACTCAGTCTTTGTTGATGCGGGCGAAGCTTTTGATTCTCCAATGAAGGCCTTGAGTTTGTTCTTCATCCTGATTCTCCAGTCATCAAACTCGTTAATAGGAAACATAGGTACCTTGTTTATTAATGAGGTATCCATATATGAGGAAATAGGAAAAATATATTGTTTTCGAAGGAAATAAGTGATTTAGGATCTGGCTCGGTTAAAAATACGACTGATTCTTTTTAGAATCAACCGGTCTGATACCACTTTTTGGCCACTAAGTATACAGAATACAGCTTGGTAAAATGTTTAGGCGACAAGCTGTACGATTTTCAAATTAGAGTGCGTAGCAGAAGTTCTTTTAAGTGAGTTGCTGTAAATACAGCAACTAGGCTTTATCTCCTGTTAGCTTGGTGCGTACAGGGTTTTGTAGTGTATACTTATAAAAATCACAGTTTATGAACAGTTACGGCAGAAGGTAAATAACACAATATTTAAAGTGGCTCGAGGTAAACCCCTCTACGTCCACTGGTCCTCCACACAGGAGAAACGTTTATTATAATCACTATGTACACAACTACGTGACTATAATCAAACATATCCTTGTATCGTTCACACAGATAGATACAAAGACTGTCGCTTTCAACCGTTCACACAGATTGGTTAAAGCTTCCTCTTGACTTGCTTCTTCATACACAGTTCCAAAGATTCGTCTTATTCGTCCCACACAGGTCGAAATAGCTTCTTTAGTTCACACAAAACTAGGTTTTTACTCAAAGGTAAAAGTAAGGTAACCAGGTAAAAACAGCAGCTTGAATATGAAGTTCTTGAGCTGATGATGGCTGTTCTTGATGACTGAGTATATTTCTTCTCCTTCAGATATGGATTGATGCTAGGAAGAAATATACTTGCTCTTGTAAGCTTGATCTGATGATAATGAATATTCAGTCTTTTGATCGTTTGAATATCGCTTGTAAGCTTGTATGTATTCTTGTTTTCTGATCTTCAAATTCCGGGGTATAAATAGCCTTTGAATAGATCCGTTGAGAATAGATCCGTTGAGCAGAGATTCTGTTCCAATGAGTTGACTGGCTTGTAAAATATAAGATCCGGATTTTGCTCCTTGTCTGAAGATCTCTGTCGGCTTAGTATTTAAATACTTTTTCCTTTCAGTATTTAAATACTTATTTTCAAACGGGGCTTGACTTTAGCGAGTAAAGTAGATTCCGTTCCAACGGTCTTCAGCCCTATTGGATAAGTGTTTGAATATCTTGCACTTTACAGTTGGATCGCTGTATCCAATATGTTGATTGACTAACGCTGTATGGAATGATGTTGTATGAATGATTCAGGACAGCTTCCATACTTGGTATCATACCGGCTGATGAGCTTCATGTTGTATGATGGCACTTTGTTCTTTCGTTGTATGATTGAGGCACTTGCCATCTTGTTGTATGATTGTATTCGGGGCAGCTACTTGTTGTATGTTTGGCTTTTGACTATTTGTTGTATGTTGTTTGTTGTTTGGCAATTATCAAAACAACATTGTTTTTCCCAACATCAACATATATGAAAATCGAAATAATGAAAATATACTAGTCGCTCCGATACCGCTGTTATTTTTTATCGAACTAATAAGATTTATGATCTCATCATATATCAAAATAGTGCAGCGGAAGTATAATATAATATGTAAAAACCCTCCGAGGATCCAAGTATATTAACAAAGTACCAAGAACAAGATTGTTACCTCTTATAGCGTGTTTTCGATCGAGCCTTCTAGAGACATTGCAAGAAGTGAGCGTCCTCTACTGTATCCACACAACAAACAAGTCACGAGCATCTAATGGATTGCTAGCTCTGATTCAATAAAGATTTCACTTAAATCAATTTGAATATAGGTATGTTCTTGATTATGGTAAGAACAAGAACACCAAGAATATTATTCAAATGTTCTTGAACTTTGATCTAAAATAACAACTATGAATCTTATTCAATATATTATTAAAGATTGAACTCACAAGATTCGATGAAGATTAGATGAGTATTCTAAATACTTTCTTGGTCAAATAATCAATCTTCAAAGATATGAAGATATGTTCTTGATTCTTTTGATTATTCAACTCTTGAATATTATCTTCAAGACTTTGAGAGAGAGAAATATCAAAATCAGATTTTTGATTCTCTCTACACAAATATGTCTTCATTTGTGATTAAGTCTTATGTGAGGGCTATCACAAGACACTCTTATATAGTCCTCCAAATGACTAAGGGTTCACCAACCTTTTCACCAACCATATTTAACCGGAACAAAATAGATGCTCTGCTCGTTTAAGTGTATGACTTTGTGGGTTCCAATTAATACGGAAATGAGTATAAAAACAATTTTATGACTCATAAATCATAAGCGGCCTCTAGCTAGACATTATGACTACCCATATTAAAAGAATTAATTCGACGGCACGAACGAAATCCCGTTACTGTATAATATTTAATCCTCTCGTCGCGCAATATCCTAATTAAGCATAAGGCATGGATAAGTCGACTTTATATAGCTTAATTAATATTCTTGATCTCAAGTTACAATTGTCCCATTCAAATATTTATCAATAACTCTTTATTGATCAACTTGAGCATGGGCATGCATTTAAATAATTTTAACTTATCAAGGGCCCATGGATATCTTCTCCGTTTTAGAGGAGGGACAAGTCCCTTCTGGAAAAACTACTTCCATCTGCATAAATCGTACCATATCCAATCACAAACCGTATGGTCTCTTGTTAAAGAATATGTTGGTATTGTGTTAAATGATACTCATTATGTAGGAAACTGTAGTGTCTTTAGGTAATAAGGACTTAAATAATATATAACAATCAGAGGAATTATAATGACTTAATCCATATATAATTCTCTTTGTTAGGTCATATCCAATACGATTTCTCTACATGTATCAATGACGTGATATAATATCTCATGTTCATGACCAGTAAAACATAACCATCGTATCACTATCATACTAGTAATCATATTACTAGGGATATCTAGAATAAATATTCTTTAATACTTTAACGAGCTTTACTATCAAGTCACATACTTGATGATCGTAAGCAGAATATTAATTCAATAATATAATCAATATTATATAATAATAATAAATGTCTCCACGTTATTATTAAACAGTATACTTAGGGCATTATACTAACAGAGATTGTAACAGTTTACCTCGGACTGATAGAAGACAATGCGGAAAAGGTTGATCTTGAGCCTATAGAAAAAGATACGGAGAGAGGATGTAGGCACGTTTGGCCGAACCTCTATAAATCTTGTATCGTTTATCTTCTGCAATTTAGTTACGTTTCCCCAACGCAAAAGAGTTTGAAAACTCTACTCCGCGAAATAATCCACCATTCCAAGTGGGGTGCCGATTTCCAACAATTGGTATCGGAGCCAGGTTGCCATAAAAATCTGCTTAACATCCGAGGAGATAAAAAGATCCAATGGCGCTCCAATTTTCACCGGCCGAAGGTCTTGCTTTAGATCGACCACCATTCTTTGATGAATCGAATTTTATGACGTGGAAGAAGAAATGTCTATTTTCATCCGAGCTTACGACATCGAGCTTTGGAAAGTTATTTGCCTAGGTCCCAAAATTCCTACAAAACTGGATGGCTCTCTCAAAAGCTTCCAAGATTATAATGATGAAGATTGGAAGAACAACCACTATAATTGCAAAGCAACGCAATTATTATATTGTGCTCTAAATCCGGAAGAACACGACCGGATATCATCATGTGACAGTGCCAAAGAGATTTGGAAAATGCTTGAGGTAACTCATGAAGAAACATCACAAGTCAAGGAGACGAAAATCAATATGCTCTTTCGCGACTACGAGCTATTTAACGAACATGCTCGACCGATTTTTGGTTATTACTAATGGACTAGCTTGTTTTTGGAAACAATTAACAAGTAGTGAAAAGTAAAGAAAATCCTACAATCACTACCTGCTGAATGGGACGAGACAGTTATGGTGATTATATAATCGAAAGATTTAAATAATCTTAGTGCCCTCGTTGGTTCACTAATAAACTATGAGATAGTTCTTAAGTCTCGGAACGCCAAGCCGAAACCGAAAGAAAGAACAATAGCTTTAAAAGCTAAAAAGGTGTCAAGAAATGAAGAAATCCAGGTGGACGAAGATGATGAAGAATTGGCATATTATGCTAAGAATATAAATAAGTACCAAAACTTATTAAACCGGCAAAGAAAAGACATCAACTCGAGCGAGTCACAGAAATTCGACAATAATTGTCGAAACTGTGGTAAACCACGTCACTTTGCTAAAAATTACTGAGGCTCGACTTCGAAGAAGAAAGTGCTTATAGCCATATGGAGTGACGAAGAGGATGACGACGAATTTATTCAAAATAACCTCACACTCATGGCAAGGAGTTCATTCGACGAAAGCGACGTCGAAATCCAGGTTAGTACATCATCTCAAGATGAACTTTTTGAAGCATTCGAACTTTTACATACCGATTTTTAAAATACTTTAATTGATAATAAATCCCCAAAAGTGAAAAATAAATTATTGAAAATCGAAATTTCCAAAATAAATGAAACAAGGAGATTTATAGAAAGCGATCATTTTAAATGCCTTGAAACTGAAAATAAATTAAAGAATGATCTTTTAAAAGTTTAAAATGAACTCAAGGATTTAACGAATAAGTTTTCTTGCGGAAATAACAGATTTGAACAAATACTTTCCGTTCAAAAATTTTCATTAAATAAACACGGGTTAGGATTCAAGCCAAATAATAAAACCGAATCCTTAAATTTTAAAATACCCCGATGTGAGAAATTTTTAAAACTTGGGCATCATATTTCTATTTCCAAAATCCCAATATGGACGATCAAAATTAAAAGGTTTTGATTCCAAAGGAACCCTTATACCGAATATCGTCTATGTTTCAAAAGAAAAACCAACTCTCGGTTGGATCCCCAAAAATCAAAAGTAATATATTTCCAACAATTGGTACTTTGATAATTTATATTTTTAACAATTGGTATTTAACTCAGGGGGAGTTACCATTATTCTTAAAATAAGAAATCTATTTTTGAGGGGGAGTTTTACCAGTTAATTATCATATTTAATTTTTATTATCAATTTTATTGATTATTATTGCACTTTTTATTATGACAAAAAAGGGGAGAAGATGTTGAGAAAAATGATGGGAGAATATGAGAATATGAGTCACGGAAGAATGACTAAAAAAATAAAAATAATATCCCAATCAAGAAAGGGGGAGAAAAGACGAAGGAGAAGAAAGTCGAGAAAATAAAAGTAGAAGTTGAAAAAGAAAAAATGAGAAGGAGTTGAAAAGGAGAAAAGAAAAGATGGGGAGAAGAAAACTAACGAAACGGACAAAGCCGAATACTTTGATCTGTATTATTTTATATTTTTACATGTATAAATCCCATCAGAAAGTTGTTGTTTTGTCATCATCAAAAAGGGGGAGATTGTTGGAATATTCTATTCCACATTATATTAAAAAGGTTTTGATGATGAGTTGATGACGAGTTGTCGATCAAAGAAAACAACAATAGAATGAAGCAAAAATAACAATAAATCAAGGAGGAGTCGAAGTCGCTCGAAATAGACGAGGAACGTCACCTGATTCTGAGAACGTATGAGGAAAAGCTAACTGATCAGACCAGGCGGGAAAAGTCATCTGATCAGACCAGACGGGAAAAGTCATCTGATCAGACAAGACGGGAAAAGTCATCTGATCAGACCGGACTGCAAAAAGTCATCTGATCAGAACAGACGGGAAAATTCTTCTGAACAGACCAGATGAGAAGAAACCCAGCTGAAGTGTCACCTGATGATTTAACGTACGCTATGCATGTATCATAACGTACGTAATAGAAAGTCACCTGAAGACTTACCTGATGGGTTAGCGCATGCTACGAAGAATTATTAATGTACGCTAAAAAGGACATTTAACGTATGTAAGACACCATGCTTAACGTACCTAATGTATTCTGAATACGTATTCAAACTAAACAACTGTTGGAAGATTTGAAGTCAAAGTCAAAAAGGCATGCAACGGATCTATAACTTTAAGGATTAACACACGCTACGAATCAATCTTAACGTAATCAAGCAATTAACGTACGTAATGGAGAAGAGCTAACATACGTAAAGGTTGGACAGAAGCCACTAGACTGAAACTGCAAGCAGATAACGTACGCTATAGAGAGGCTTTAACGCACGTAAAAGTGTTAACGTACGATATGCATGAAGCATAACGCACACTATGAAGAGGCAGTGGGCTAACGGCTAGTTGAGAGAATATGCCTATAAATACCAAGTCATTTGGTATCATTCAACACAATAACAAGCAAATCACATATTGATCAGATATCATTGTATACACTATCGTTGTTGTAATTATGCTAAATTGACAAGTGTTTGAATATTCATACACGAAAACACACACGAGAGGAAAGATATAGATTGTAGATTGATTTGGTGTTATTAGGATCATTGATCCGGCATTATTTATAACACCCCAAACTAGGCGGACATTACAGTGCTATGGACCCCCGACTGGGACCCACCCGGCGAATGAAGATTAATGTATTACACAATACAATGTAGTACCGAACCACATTATGTCATCAATTGTTCCGATGAGGAGTTTCAAGTACAACACACCCAGGAATACAGAAATACATGTATATTTTACATGGAGATAAAATATACAACACTGAATGAAATAAAAATCCAAACAGAACTGCAGCGGAAAAATACATGACAAAGAAACATGAACAAATGAAGAGACTGGGGCCCCCTACTAGTATCACTGGGACTCCTTTCCGTAAACGTTCTCTTCCCGTATTTTTGCCTTGCCATGACCTAAAAATAATATCCCCAACAGGGTCATTTACATAGAACAATAATCCTCAAGAGTTGAACAAGCGCAATCATTATATATATTAGTTATGAAATCAAGCTGAAGAGGGGCATCATAGTACGCCCGTAATGGGACGTGCAAGTGCAC
The DNA here is from genome assembly GCA_033398695.1 of Orobanche coerulescens. Classification (NCBI taxonomy): domain Eukaryota; kingdom Viridiplantae; phylum Streptophyta; class Magnoliopsida; order Lamiales; family Orobanchaceae; genus Orobanche; species Orobanche coerulescens. The sequence goes on from CM065818.1 coordinate 34,103,034, forward strand.
AAGACGAGGGTCCGGACACATCTGCACTTGCACCTAATTAGTCTCACGGAGGCACGTTACTGTGTGCACAGTCCATTGTGTCGGTGAACCCGTATCACATGACTATCGTGTGTCCGACTAAAAATTCCACACATAACCACCCAGCCACGCAATATGAACCCAGAAGGTCACACGAACAAAAGTGACCATGAAGAATATCAATGAATAGAAAATCGACAAGGGTCAATAATGACTCACCGAGATGAAATAATAATGAAATGAATGAAAGCTCACTGAAATGATTGGAACCGTCGTTCCTCGTGAAATGAATGATTAGTTTGATAATTACAAATCTCGACATGATTAATACACTATGAATGAATTATGAATATGAATGAACAACAAAGAAAGGAATGAGTATCCTTTTAACTGAGTAAGAATTAACTTACACAATACCGGTGATGAAATGTCCTCTCTCGAACAAATATCCTTAATGGAATTATCAGTCGCTCGAACAACCTTGAATAACATAATTACCAATAAATTATTAATATACGTATCAAGTAAGTTCACAACCAACTCAAAATTCGATACAACAATATCCAAACTCATTGGGGCATTCGAACAAATACGTTGCAAACATTCATCCTTTGATTATAACCAATCCCAAATATATCGAAACCAACCTCTAAAATGAGTAGTTCAACTCTAACAAAACATCATCAATACAATCAAATAAGCCAATAGGAATACTCCATTCGAGATTACGACAAAATCTTGTCGAAACCCCAATAATCCCAAAGTCAACCCTTAGGGTGTTCTTGAATAATTCTCCAAATACTCAACAAATCTGAAAAACACACCAATAAATCCATAGGAATACATGAATCCATGGTAGATAATCTATCTCTAACATATTCCAACATATAGCAAGCTAACTCGAAGAGATCGGAAGGAGAACACTCAAATCCCGAAATTCTAGATTCAAGAAATGTTTACCTTGATTTGGTGAGTTGGAGAAGATTAAATGATGATTAATCTGAACTAGAAGCTTGAAGATATTGATAGTTGATTGCATCTCGAATAACACTCCACAAAATGTCCAAAGTCGCCCAAAATCGCCTGTGAGAGAAGGTGATATGTGAAAATGCCGTAACTGGACTCAACTGTCCTATTCATACGAGAACTAGCTTAGCGCGCGCTAGCTCCTAATATTAGCGTGCGCTAGCGGGTTCACCGGACAGTCCAGCGAGTTCTGACTGCTTCGTTAGCATGCGCTACGAACTTGCTAGCATGCGCTAACGTCTTCTCTTTAGTATGCGTTAACCAAAATTAGCGTGCGCTAACTAATGTTTGATACCCAACAACTAGAGTCCATAACCTACTGCCCCAAAGTCTGATCAAGCCTTAGCGCGCGCTACACTGATGCTTAGCGTGCGCTACCAAAATAACTCTTACGTACGCTATACCTACTCCTAGCGCGCTAAGAATTTCCCGCCTCAGTCCAGTACCTACTGGACTGCCTTCTCCCAAAACGCTAGCGCGCGCTGATGAAGCGATAGCGTGCATTACAACTCACAACTGGCATACGCTATTTTCCAATCATAGCATGCGCTACAAATCATCCAATTCAGTCCAGTACCTGACTGGACTCTACCTCAATTGCACTAACGTGCACTAATGATCAATGGTAGTGTACGCTACACCCCATACACAGGCTACCAAAACGAAGATAATGATAGTATTCTCGACTCGAATCTCAAACAATGTTGAAAGGCGAATGATAACTGATCCAAGGTTCCAAATATGCCAAATGGTGAACACAATGAACAAACATGAATGATGAATGATTATTACTGAGTGAAAGATTACTGAATGACAATTAACTAAATGATAATGAATGAATTTACAATCGGGTATTACATTATTAAAATCATATCTAAATCCAAGAGCGGTTTGTCTAGTACCATAGAAAGCTAGATAGGATGCTTCCTTGTCCGATAGAAAAGGAAAACAGTTTATCTTGGACCGACATAAAGACAAGATTGTAACCGTTTACCTCGGACTGATAGAAGATGAGATTATAATGGTTTACCTCGGACCGATAGAAGGCAAGGCGGAAAAGGTTGATCTTGAGCCTATAGACAAAGATACGGAGAGAGGACATAGGCACGTTTGGCCGAACCTCTATAAATCTTGTGTCGTTTATCTTCCGCAATTTAATTACGCTTCCACAATGCAAAGGAGTTTGAAAACTCTACTCCGGGATATAATCCACCATTCCAAGTGGGGTGCCAATTTCCAACACATATGTTATATAGTATTACGTACGTACCTTATGCAGTTTTTGCATATGCTAAAGTTATACGTAACGTATGCTAAGATACCTGGAGGTTTGAGGCAATAGCCTCTGTCAACCTCCTTACGTACATTAACTTCAGTCAATAGCGTATGTTAGGACGAGGTTGCAACGTACGTCATTTACCTATTGGTTCGAGGCAGTAACTTATGGAAATAGATTTATGTACGCTAACACTAATGCGTTGCGTACGCTATCAGCTCTCAGCGTACGCTAAGTATTCCATGCAAAGCACGTAAATTCCCATGATGGTTTGAGTTAGTAGCCTCTGCTCAGCCCGCAGCATACATAGTTATTGGATGTTAGCGTACGTTAATGGTCTTACATATATAAGTGTTTAGATGTTACGTACGTAACGTGGTCACGGTTATATAAACACGGACATCAGCCTTTTCCTGCAATTACTCACTTTCTTAACCTAAACCTATAAGAGAGCGCAAGGGAGATGACTTGAAGGCGATTTGGTGCAATCTTTCATCATCTAATCCATCCTTCCTTTCGAAATCAAGGTAATCATCCTAGAACCCTAAATTTTGAGATTTGGTGGTTTCTTAAGGACTTCGTACGATTTAACTTGTATTACTCTTAGAATCATGTTGAGCATGAATTACTTATCCCGAATACATATTTCCCCTATGAATTCATAGTATGATTTCCATATTTTGGCAAAAATCGAGAGGGTCAGTTGTGGTCCGCCCTCTATCTTATTGAATATTGTTTTATACGAATCATATGCGGGGTTTCGGGAGTTCCTTCTTGTTAATTGAGTATTGATTGTTGATTATCATATTCCTTATGAATCGTTAGGTCCAGAAGTGCCTTCTTGGACCAACCGAGCTTGAATACCATTTTTCTTCGATTCAAATATGTCTCAAAGGCAAGTGTATGTTTATGATTATATGTTCTTGACTTTGAAAGTGATGTATATGTGCTGTATGTGAGTATATTCTCACTCCAGGACAGGCCGATGGGTCCTCTGAGGGGTCTTTGCTTTTGGTGGGGTCCATGAACATATTTGGGTTAACCACTCCTGGACGGGACGGCGGGTCCTCTGATGGATCTCTACTTCTAGTACGATCAACGGTTAATCACGTATATATTTGAAATGGGAAATGATATAAGATTTAGTTATTCCGGAATACTAGTCACGAGTTTGATGAAATCGATGTTATGCTTACTTTATCATTCGAGAAATATTATTTCATAATCGATATACTTGCACTAGCTATTCCAGGGCTAACCCCACTTGGGAAAAATACGTTTCATATATTTCAGGTTCTAGGTGAGCAAAGAAGGGTACCGGGTCGGCGTGAAGATGATAGGCAAGAGTGATGTTGTGTCATTTCCTTTTCTATAGCGATTATGTTCTCCATCTGAGATGTTGTACCTTGAATGATTTCTAGTACTCGAGTACTACAGGATATTTTCCTGGTTGTTCTATTATCTTTAGACATTGATTTTTATTTCCTTTTGTTTGATTATATCTAGACCTTATCGGTCAAAGTTCATCGTTATCGTATAGACTTTTAGATCCCACGAAAGGCTCACGGCGATGTATTATACCCTGAATATCTTGAGGGTGTTACATTAAGGACGTATTACTCAAATACACCAATTCACCATGCTTTTATAGATATTTTTAAAAAAATTGATCTTCTGCGCGAACTAATGTCATTGAAGAGTCTGATTTGATTAGAGCTTCCATGCAATCTAAATATAACAAGTATCGGGGGATTTCGATAAAGTGAATAAATATTATTTCTTAGCCATTGTGCTTGATCCCCATCATACATTAGATAAGGTGGTTGATTTCTTTGTGGTTATATGTGGAGATGATGATTCTAGTGAAAGGGTTGTTGAAGGTCACATAAATAGAGTGAAGGATTTTTTGAAAAAGCTTTATAATATTTATGAGGGTGTATCCATGGTTCAACCACCTCATAGCGAAACTAGTAGTGTTGGAGGTAATAATTCATGCATTTCAAGTGGTAATGAGTCATTAAGTTTAAGTTTGAGTTCTCAGGCGAAAAGGAGGTTGCAAGAAAAAAGTTTAGTGAGGAAAGCGATAAAAATGGTATCATTCAAAACGACGTGGATAGATATTTATTGAATGCTATGAAGGGGATGGAGATGAAAACTTCAATATTCTAAATTGATGGAGAGTTAATGAAGTATCTAAATACCTTATATTGACACTTATTGCACGTGATATTTTAGTAATTTCGGTTTCGACCATTGCTTCCAAGTCGTGCTTTAGTACTAGTAGACATATCATTGATTCCGTCCGTTCTTCTTCGAGTCCCAAAATGATGGAAGCTTTACTCAAAATTGGCTAAGTGGAAGTCACGTTGCTGTAAATCATGAACCAACGACGGGAAAGTAGAGTTTTATGAGAGAATTGAAAAAGGTAATCTCTATTTTTGAATTAGTGTTTTTTTTTAGAATTTGAATTACATACTTGATTACAAGTTATGTACATTTTTAGTCTATCAATTATTGTATATGTTTTTTAATGCAGAAATGTCCAAGAATATCATGTTATCGGCAAAAAGTAGAAGATAAAAGAAATACGAAAGGTGGAAGCAAGAAGTTAAATATAAAGAACATCGTTAGTGTTATTGATTTTAACTATGAGCTGTTCTATTGGCTGTTTGGACTATTTTATGAACTGTTTAATGGATTTTTTTATGGACTTTGTGATAGTAATTATTTTGGATGTATTTGAAATATTTTGGATCTTTTTTGTAAAAGTTCCAGTGCAAGTTAGAAGCTGTTTTTCTGGACTATTTTAGGTAAGAGTTTCACTTTGTGATAGTTATTTATTTTGGACTATTTTAAGTTATAAACATATTTGGTAATATAGTTTTTTATATAATATTTTAACAAGTTTAAAATGCAGTTTTTTAAATGATATAATACACAATTAGTATAAATTATGACTAAAATTGTAATTATATAAAAAATCAAAATAGACCGAATCAGACCGAAACCGAATAATTTGATGGGTCTAGGTTACATAGTTGTAAAAACCAAAATCAAACCGAACCAAAACTGAATTATTAAGTTTTGGGGAGGGTTTGGGGGACCTGATCTTACCCCAACCGAAACTAAAAACATCTCTTGAAAATCTAAGGCCATGTTCGGGGTGGTTTTCTGTTTTCTGTTTTGAAATTTTCAAAATGTAAAACCACTTTCTGTTTTGAGCTTTAAAAATTTCAGAAATCAAAACCAGATTAAATTTTGAGTTAAGAAATTTTCAAAAATCAAAACTGTAGTTTAAAACATGAACATAAAAGTGGTATCAAAGTGGAAGTTGACAGTGGTCGGTGGTGATCAAAGTAGTAGTTGACAGTGGTCGGAGTGGTGGTTAGCGAGGTGGTTGGCGATGATCGGAGAGGTTGTCGGAGCGATGACCGGCGGTGGTCGGAAATAGCCGTCGAAATGGTGGTCCTTGGTCAAAGTGGTAGTTGACGGTGGCCGGAGTGGTAGTCGGTGGTAGCCGGAGTGGTGGTTGGTGGTGGCGAACGGTGGTCAAAATGGTGGTCAGTGGTGGTCAAAGTGGTAGTTGACGGTGGTCAGAGTAGTGGTCGGTGGTGGCGGGAGGGGTGGTTGGAGTGATGGCCGGTGGTGGCCGGAGGGGTGGTTGGCGGTGGCTGGAGTGGTGGTCGGAAGTCGACCATCGAAATGGTGGTCCTTGGTCAAAGTGGTAGTTGACGGTGGTCGAGTGGTAGTTGGTGGTAGCCGTAGTGGTAGTTGGTGGTGGTGAACGGTGGTCAGAGTGGTGGGTAGTGGGTGAGATGGTGGTCAGTGGTGGCCAAAATGGTAGTTGACGGTGGTCAGAATTGTGGTAGGTTGTGGCCGGAGGGGTGGTCGGTTGTGGCCGGAATGATGGTCGGTGGTAGCAGAGTGGTGGTCGGAAGTCGGCCGTCGAAATGGTAGTCCTTGGTCAAAGTGGTAGTTGACAGTGGCCGGAGTGGTAGTCGGTGGTGGTTGGTGGTTGTGAACGGTGGTCAGAGTGGTGGTCAGTGGTCGAAATGGTGGTCAGTGGTGGTCAAAGTGGTAGTTGACGGTGGTCAGTAGTGGTCGGTGGTGGCCGGAGGGGTGGTCGGTGGTGGGCGGAGTGATGGTCTGGTAGCAGAGTGGTGGTTGGCGGTGGCCGGAGTGGTGGTCGGCAGCGGTCAAAGTGGTGGTCAGTGGTTGTTGAAGTGATGGTTTGTGATGGCGTGTTAATGTTAAAACAAAAAACTGAAATTAGAAAATCTCTTTATTTGGTTTTGTGTTTTGAAGGAAAATTGTTTCGAAAATAATGAAATAATCAATTCAGCACTATTTTACCCAAACATGTTTTGGTTTGAAATTGACTTTTAAAACCAAAACCAAAAACTCGGCAACCATTCAAACGGGCCCTAAGAAAATGAAATTTATTTAAAGATTCAAAATTGGTTGGTGTGTGTAAGTGGAAAATCACGAAGTCTGCATTTGGGGGCTGCGGAAGCCGGAAGGGAGGAAAGTAGGCAAATGCGAAAAAAATGGCAATTTAATCTCACTCCACGTTTCTCCGGCCCCTGCCCGGCTTCTATATATAGTCACCTGGCTCTCTCCTCTAATACTAAGCTACCCAGTACCCAGCCACCCATTTTCCCATACTCTCTCTCTCTCGCTCGCTCTCTCTCCCCTCTGTTGTTTTCTTGCCTGTACGCGCCTCCGCCTTCGCGTTTTTGCTTCTTAGTTTGGGATTTCCGAACCTACTGTTTACTTTATTTTTTCTTAATTTGATCTTTTTTTTTTCGTAAAAGAAGAAGATAGATGGCCAATAATGTGGGGATACTCGCCATGGAAATTTACTTCCCTCCCACTTGCATCCAGCAGGTAAACATTCTTTCTTTCTCTCTCTAATTTTTATTTATTGTTTTTCTTAACGTGAGTTAATGGAGGCATTTACTAAACGTTCCACGCATGTGTAGTGTAGAGAGTTTTACTTGTCGTGATTTTCATTAAATGTGGCTGGCAAAAGAGATCCAGATCAATTTTTTTCTTCGTTTTAGAATTTTCTAGAGTGAAGCTACCAACTCTGATCTTATATCTGATTTCATTTTATCATGTGCCTATTTTTTTTTCAGAATTTTCATTTTCAGATTCAAATTTATTTTAAGATTTTTTTTTTTTTTTTTTGAGATGGGAGGAAGACTGAATCCTTTTAGTTAGGATCGTGTATTGATTTTTCTTCAAGATTATGCTTGAAGGTCTGGGAATAATTAAATCCCTACATCTTAATTATCTGTTCAGCTATATTTTTCTCTTTCCTCCCAAATGAATGTTGATATGCGTGTTGCAGGAAGTGCTGGAGGCTCATGATGGAGCAAGCAAAGGAAAGTACACAATTGGGCTTGGACAAGATTGCATGGCGTTTTGTACCGAGGTCGAAGATGTCATTTCCATGAGGTGCTCACTTTTTTATAAGTGTGATTGAATTCTCATATCCATGTTAGGCATATAGATGTTGATTTAGTCTTCTTCTATGCAACATAATATATTTGGGACTTACCTTAGCATGGTGGTTATATTAGGCCATCTTATGAAACTAAATTGGAAATTGATATTCAATGTGATTTGAAGTCATCTTTTCCCAATTAATAAAGAGAAGAGTCGAAACGTCGTTCCTTATCGATACTTTAATAATTTCATTTCCTTAAATTGGAATGAAATCTATCTGCTCTACTTAACTTATCAATTCATCATAGTTCATAAATTTGGGAAGTTTATTATTCAGTGTGTAAATCTGCAATGTATGGACTGATTGTAAATATTTGATAATAAAAAAACTGAAAAGCATAAAGATCTCAGCCTATATTTCATCATTGGAATTGAAGTATGGTTTTAGGAAATGTTACAATGCTGTGTGAATCTGTTGAACAAAAGCTTCCACCGGCTAGTATAAGTTCATTAGAAGTTAACTTTTCGATCAATATTTGTTGACCCTTTGAGCTTCAGTATGACAGCTGTCACGTCACTCCTAGAAAAATACGGGGTCGATCCGAAGCAGATCGGGCGTCTTGAAGTTGGAAGTGAGACTGTACTTGATAAAAGCAAATCCATTAAGACATTTTTGATGCCAATCTTTGAGGTAATTAGTGATTTCTCTGTGTTTTTACTGTAGAAGGTTGGAATATATTTTCAGTTGTATGTAGTTTATCCTGAATTTTGGTTACATGAGCTTATATAGCAAAAAGGATCATACAAGTTCGTAGGTTTTTAGATACTAATATGCTCCACCATAGCTGTGTTTAATCCAATTCCTAGAGTCACTAGTTTAGTACAACTTGGACAGGCTTTCATCTTTTGCTTTTCTTGCTTAAAGTGGAAAATGCTCTATTATGTTAAGAGTTCTTAATTAGAGTCACATAAGGGTTTCTTGATTATATGCCGATTCAATCCGAGATTTTTTATTTGATTCATATTACATTTTTTTAACATATTATTTTGAGATATCACCATCTTTTGTTTTTTTTGTACACGTATACTCATCCTTTGCTTTTCCATGTGAATAACCAGAAATGTGGAAATACTGATATAGAAGGTGTTGACTCAACAAATGCATGCTACGGGGGTACTGCTGCATTATTCAACTGTGTCAATTGGGTGGAAAGTAGTTCATGGGATGGACGATATGGGCTTGTTGTCTGCACAGACAGTGCGGTATGACCATCATCCTTTATAAACTTCTTCTCTTGTATTTCCAATTCTTTACAAAAAAAAAAAAAAAAAATGAAGAATTAAAAAAGGTGGAGCCACCTAACATTCCTATGGTGCTCTTTCAAGCAGGGTTATTTATCTCTTGATTACATCTCACTCGTATACTAATATGGAAGTTTATTTAGATTCTGTGAAAACCTAACTAGAAATGCTCGTTTGGTTCTTTACAAGTCAGCTTCATTTGATAGGTCTATGCTGAGGGTCCAGCTAGGCCAACCGGAGGAGCTGCTGCTATTGTCATGCTGATAGGACCTAATGCTCCAATTGCTTTTGAAAGCAAGCTTAGGGCGAGCCATATGGCTCATGTTTACGATTTTTACAAGCCTGATCTTGCCAGTGAATATCCAGTAAAAAAACTCCAGCAAACCTTTTAATCTGTTAATTTGTATCCCTGGTAGTTTGCTTTTTTATTTGAATTGATTTTCAATGAGAATAGAATTCTGTGATTAGAGTTTATAAAAAATAAAAGTAATATGATGCTCCGTTACGAATTTGCAGCATTATATATTTGTTTCTCATATTGTTTGAGTTATGCTTGTAGGTTGTTGATGGCAAGCTTTCTCAGACATGTTACCTCATGGCACTCGATTCTTGTTACAAAAGCTTGTGCGACAAGTAATCTGCTGCAGAACAGCTTCATCCTGCTTTTATGTTTCTAAATTTTATCTTCGGGTACTTACTGCTGTAGTGCATTGTAGGTATGAGAAGCTCGAGGGCAAGCAGTTTTCAATAGCTGATGCAGAGTACTTTGTATTTCATTCTCCATATAACAAGGTACCTAAAAGTAAAACAAAGGGCATAATATAAAATATATTACCTGAAAACATATTTTTGTTAACAATTTTACTTGAAACCTGCAGCTTGTACAGAAGAGCTTTGCTAGATTGTTGTTCAATGACTTTTTGAGGAGTGCCAGGTCAATATTTTGCTTCTTGAATGAAGTTTGGGATATTTAGACAAACACCCCTAAGGTTTAGGGTACTTGTGGAAGATCTCATAGAAGTTTTATACTTTAGAAAAGCACTTGAAGTTTGATACGGTCTTATATTACACCCTTACATTCATGAAAATACCACACTTGCCCCTTATTTTTTATTTAACGCATAATCAAGCCTCAAATTTTTGTTATTTCCAACTACCCAAAAACTCAAGGGTAATTCTTGTCATCATCCCATAAAGTTTCACTTATATGTTAGAAATGCTTATTCTTAGTTGTAGCTTGTTTGTCTGTGACTTAATTTCTCAGCTCCATTGATGAGGCCGCCAAAGAGAAGCTGGCACCTTTTTCATCATTAACCAGTGACGAAAGCTATCAGAGTCGCGATCTTGAGAAGGTCTGAATAATCAGACTTTGCCCATTTCAAAAAAAATTACTACTATATTACTCTAGATAATCTGTTGGTTGGATATCTAACAAACAATCTTGAGCACCGCTTTATACATAGATATCAGACATGTGGGCTAATTTTAGTTTATCTGACAGGCATCTCAACAAGTTGCAAAGCTATTTTATGATACTAAGGTGCAGCCCTCTACACTTATCCCGAAACAAGTGGGGAACATGTACACTGCATCACTCTATGCTGCGTTTGCATCCCTCCTCCACAATAAAAATAGCACTTTGGTATACATTTCTAATCTTGCTCGTTAAACTTTTTATTATCGCTTTATGAATATTTTTCAATTTGAAAACGAGTCATTATTTTTGAACATTTTTCCCCTTTTTTCTTCAGGCTGGCAAAAGGGTGGTATTGTTTTCCTACGGCAGTGGTCTTTCAGCCACCATGTTTTCTCTCCGTTTGAACGAGGGGCAGCATCCTTTTAGCCTGTCCAACATTTCAAATGTGATTAATGTTTCAGAGAAGTTGAAGTCGAGGCATGAGGTATGCTATCTTTAGTTCCTTTTTTTTTGCTTGCTTGCTTGACTTGACAACATTGTTTCAAAAACCAAACCGGCTGTGTGAATCAGGAATGGTTGGTGGTTGGCCCTGTCGGGATACCTCCTACAAACTATTTTTGTCTTGTGGTTGTACTGGTCAATGTTTCAGTCAGAAACCAGACGAACCAGTCATGATTGGCCAAAATACCATTTGAACCGATTTCAATTGGTTATTATTATTATTATTATTATTATTATTGTGACATGACAATAGCAATTATCTCAAACTCATCGCCGTCTCATGATATTTTCCATATAAATGGAAAAACCTATGATGTTGACGGTTTTGGAATTTCGTTCTATTTCTCCTTCATATGAAGGTTGCGACAGGAAGGGCATCCGGCGTAAAACTTTGCCACTTTGTTATTTGCATGAGTTATGGTGTTAACTAATTTTAGACAATTAAACGACACTATAATCTTCATGCCACCGACCCCAACATAGTTGGGATTAAGGTGCTGTTGATGATGATGATGAATTGTAATATTTTAAACTCCTAACAAAAACTCAAAAAGTTTAGAACTTGTATTTTGTTACATTTATGTGATTATTTGAATAACTGAAATAGTGGTTGATATATAGTTGAAATTCCGTGGCTCACTTGTGTGACTATAATAAGCGTTTGTCTGTCTGCGTGCAGTTTGCACCAGAAAAATTCGTCGAAATCATGAAGCTAATGGAGCACAGATATGGAAGCAAGGACTTTGTAACGAGCAAGGATGGGTGTAGTCTTCTTGCACCAGGCACATACTATCTCACTGAAGTGGATTCCAAGTACAGGAGATTTTATGCCAGGAAGACTGTCGAGAATGGTGGTGTTGCCAACAGCCACTGAACTGAAAAGACTTGCTTCAACCCGAATAGGATGCCATGATTTTTCCCCTCCCTCTTGTTTCTAGTTATTTTAGCGCATACGAAAAAAGTAACTGTATTTTCTTTTGTTCTTTTCTTGATTTTTATTTTTATTATTGTAGATGGCCGACCAATATTATACATTGCCCCATTGGATCGGCCTCCTACATTGCCAACTTCTCTCTCTCTGAAATTTCGGGGGCCTTGTGGACTTTAAGTCGTGTGTAAGGAGTATGGGTAGAATTGTATTTGTGTTCGGTCTAATGAGTATAATAGTACTTGTGTTTGGCCAAATGGATATTGTAGTATTAATTGATGAACATGTACGCTAGCTATTGATGAAAAATAAATCAAACACAAATTCCAATTGTCATCCTATGTACATTAAATCATGGATTGAAATAGATCATTGTATAATCACCTGTTGATTTTTTGTTTTAAGATCACACCAAGTGACCCAACAATAGCTTCTCAAAGTCACACCTAAGTGACCCAACAATGACTTCTCAGATAAAAGGTAATTCTCAGATAAAAGGTGTTCAAAAATCAACTAGAGCCAAGCAACAAAAAATATTATGAGTATAGGAGATATAGGTGTTCAAAAATCGACCAAGCCAAGCAACAATAAAAAATATTATGCGAGATATTAGCCTAGATGCCCTCAAAATGATTTGGTGCAATGAGTAGAGTTTAAGTTCACCAAAAAAAAAAAATTGTAGTTTTACTAAAGTATCTTAGAATTTTCAAGCGAATTATATGTGTATATGTATTTGGAAGTTCGTTTTTTATGGTTATTAATTTATAGTTTCATCGGCACCCTAAATATACACTGGGATTTTAAGAAAAAAAATAATTATCTTATTATTAATTGATTGGAGTATAAATTTAAACTGGTTTCAAATTGGGACCGAATAAATTATTAGTTTTGTCGAGATTATTGATTTATATCGATGTTTTACTGACTGGAAGTACGAAATTACTAATCTTAAAAACTAAAAGATAAAAATGAAATACATCTAATTATAACAAACATTTCTGTCAAAATTGAAATACCTTAATTTCAACTAGAGCAACCACATGTCGTATAACCCTTCACTGAATTAGGGGTGTGCAAAAAAAACGATTAAATCGAAAAACCGCACCGCACCATAAAAATCTTACCGAAAAGCCGATAAACCGACATATATGGTTTTTATTTTTTAAAAAACCGAAACTTCGGTAACGGTACGGTATTTGACTTAAATACCGAAAAAAATCGTACCGTACCGTTATTTATATTAAATATTTTTATGATAATATATCATATATATAGTAGTTACAGACTCACATGAATATAGAAGTATAACAAATTTATTGAAGTTCAAGATACTTGTTTGTCTTGTTTTTTTATTTTTTTATTTTTATCCTCCAAAATAGTTTGATGAAAACTTGAACATTAAATTAGTTAATGTCTTAAGGTTAGTGTGATTTTTTTGGTTTAGCTATTAATTTGGATCAGCTATTTATGGTACCTTGTTGAATTAATTTATTCGAGTATTTTTGTCTTATTAATGCTATCAAGTATCAAGTAGAAAAACTAAAAAATACCGTACCGATGTAAACCAAACCGAAATACCGAACTACCAAACCGAAAAAAACTCGTATATTTATGGTATTAAATCATAATAAACCGAATTTATTTTTATTTTGTAAAATTAAATATCATAGGATCGATCTACGTTCCGAGTAGATGATCGTGGTATATTCACTTTCTCTAAACCGATTCCCGGTGAGTGGAAAATAGTGAATTAAAATTTGTCACTTAATTATGAATAAATGAGGGATGGCTAACCCACATTGAATAATAAGCTATCATTATTCAAGTATATAAGAAGTTGTCATTATTCATGTAATAATTAATGGCACATGTGTATGGGCTTAAAGCCCACAGGCGCGCGCCGCTGCCGCCGCCCGCCTGCGCCTCGGCCTCGGCCGCGTGCCGCGAGCCGTGTGCCGTGGACCTTGAACCTTGGACTTGATCTTGTGGATGTAGATCCAAAGTCACATAAGTGATTGAGATATAATGTGGAAGATGTAGAACCGAGACGTGGTAGTAGGGTTAGGACACCCATTTGGACCTGACTACATATCATTTACGTTGGATGAAGAACCAACATCGATCAAAGTAAGTTATGCGAGACCAGACGGGTTTCTCTGGAAAGAAGGTGTTCAGAATGAAATTGACTCAATTTTACAAAATCAAACTTGGGTTTTGTTGATTTACCTGAAGGTTAAGCCCTTAGGATGCAAATGGATCCTTAAAAGAAAGTACAAGGCTGATGGGTCAATTGATAAATATAAAGCTCGTTTAGTAGTCAAAGGTTTCAAGTAGAAGGAAGGGTATGATTTTTTCGATACATATTCACTTGTAACGAGAATTACATCTATTCGAGTGCTTCTCACGATTGCTGCTTTGCACGATCTTGAGATTCATCAAATGGATGTTAAGACTGCTTTTCTGAACGGTGATCTGGATGAAGAGATCTATATGGAACAACCTGAAGGGTTTGTAGTACTTGGACAAGAGAAAAAGGTATGCAAACTGGTTAAGTCTCTATATGGATTGAAACAAGCTCCACTACAGTGACACTTGAAATTTGATAATGTAATGTTATCAAATGGTTTTAAAATAAATAAGTGTGATAAATGTGTTTATATTGAGAACACTAATAACGGCTATGTTATTGTGTGTCTTTATATAGATGACATGTTAATCATGGGTAATAATATACAAGTGATTAACGATACTAAGAACATGTTAAAAAGAAATTTTGACAAGAAAGACATGGGCTAGCGGATGTGATTCTTGGAATGAAAATTTTGAGAAAATCTGATGGAATCATCTTGACACAATCTCACTATGCCAAGAAAGTTCTCAAGAAGTTTAATGCTTTTGATAGATTGTCGGCTAAGACCCCAATAGAGTTGAATGATCACTTGAGCAAAAATCGAGGGGAGCCCGTTGCACAAGAAGAATATGCACGAGTCATTGGGTGTTTAATGTATCTTACAAATTTCACTCGACCCGATTTAGCTTGCGCTGTGAACAAATTGAGTCGTTACACGAGCAATCCAAGCAAAGAGCATTAAAAAGCTCTCATTAGAGTTTTGAGGTACTTAAAGTATACTAAAAAACTTGGGCTACACTATTCGAGATACCCCCCGATACTTGAAGGGTACTGTGATGCGAATTGGATATCCAATACGAAAAGTTCATTTTCTACAAGTGGTTACGTATTTACCATTAGGGGTGGAACTGTCTCGTGAAAGTCCGCAAAACAAACGTGTATCGCCCGATCCCCCATGGAATCGGAATTGATAGCTTTTGGACAAAGTTGGTGAAGAAGCCGAGTGGCTCAGAAACTTTCTAGAAGATATTCTATGTTGGTCAAATCCAGTGCCTGTGGTGATGATACACTACGATAGCCAAGCTGCTATTGGTAGGGAAAGAAATAACGTGTATAATGGAAAGTCTCGATATATTCGTCGACGTCATAATGCCGTGAGACATTTGATCAAAAATGGGGTTATCTCTATTGACTATGTAAGATCATTGGATAATCTAGCGGATCCGCTGACCAAAGGGTTAAACCGTGATCAAATGAATAAATTGCTAGAGGAAATGGGTTTAAAATCCATAAATTGAGAATTATCATAGTGGTAACCCAACCAAAATGACTAGAGATCCCATGAACTTGGTTCAATAGGAGAACTAAGCTATGAGAGTTCGTGTGAAACACTCATCTAAGTTTATTCCCTATAGAGCAATTGAGTGTTGAAAGCTTGCCTAGTGGTGAGGTTAAGTCTATGACTTTTAATGATTCCTAAAGATCTCGAGGAGGTTGAGTATGGCAAGATACTCGGTAAAGAATCACCTATATAAGTGATAAGTGGGGCCGCTTCATGACATACACTTATGAATCCAAAGAGGTGTCCAAGGCCCGCAAAGGGCACAAAACGTGAGAACAGATGAGGTTGAAATGTTCAAGTGTTAGCACCATTGTCTCGGTGCACGCTATTGGGGAATAGTTCAAAGCATCACGGTACTAATCCGCCTGTATACCCGATGGTATTAATTATGGAAGGTTCAAAACCACGAACTACCTATCCTTATACTTTAACGCCTCCTGAGGACTGAGTTTGTGTCTGTACATTGTACTTGGGCTATTCTCACTCATGTAGGGGATTGTTGGAATCGTTAATGATTTTAATTTTATTTTATAAAATTAAATATCATAGGATCGATCTACGTTCCGAGTAGATGATCGTGGTATATTCACTTTCTCTAAACCGATTCCCGGTGAGTGATAAATAGTGAATTAAAGTTTGTCACTTAATTGTGAATAAATGAGGGATGGCTATCTCACATTGAATAATGAGCTATCATTATTCAAGTATATAAGGAGTTACTATTATTCATGTAATAATTAATGACACATGTGTATGGGCTTAAAGCCCACACGGACGCACACGCGCGCGTCGCCTGCCCGCCCGCCTCGCCTCAGCCTCGGCCGCGGCCGCATGCCGCGTGTCGTGGACCTTGGACCTTGGATCTTGGCCTTGATCTTGATATTGATCTTGGTCTTGATCTTGGACTTGGACTTGGATCGTGGATCTTGGATCTTGGTCTTTGGGCATGGTCGTGGGCTTGGTCTTGGGCTAGGCCTTAGAAGCTCAACAACGTAGTTGGGCTCGTATGTGCTCATAAGGATGTCCATGTACATTCCTCGAGCGGTTAAGGAGCTGAATACAGTCCAGGTATATCCTGACTGTTCAAATTCAGTCAGAACGTGGCTGTAACCTCCCATGTGTAATGAGAAGTAAATGAGCAATTTGAAATATGTAACCTTTGCCCATTTGAATTTCGAAACTCCTGAGCATAATGCAACATAAATGCTTGCATTATGACAGCCATTAGTGGCTGTGTTAATTCCCTGAAGAGTGAGATGGCCTATAAATAGGCATGCATCTCATTTGCATCTGACACACGAAAAACGAAAGCTTCCTGCATACTATACTCTGCATTTCATAAGTCAGCTTTGTCCTCACCTTATTCCAGTTCGTCGGAGCTCAGAGGTTTGTGGTGCTACTACCTCCGAGACGCTGTCGTTTTATTTTTGGAGGCGATACGTCATGACCGAGAGCACTACCGGGGCGTATTTCGTCTTGCGGATAGAGGACCCCTCGACTCGGCAATAGTTTACGATTTTGCTATTTTTTCTTGTAATTTTAATTCTGCTTTTCAGGTTTTGTATTTCTGTTTTACGAGTCTTGTAAGTTCTGTTTTTTCGAGTTGTAATTTCATTTCCAGTTGTACTTTAATTTCGCCCGGCAAGTTTTTTCCGAACAAGTTTCCAACACAAGCAACATATGTATGCAGCATAATTAATTGAGGGCAAAGAATATGAAAATTTTCTTAATTACAAATACTTGCAGAATATGAATAAAAGGAGAAAACGTGTAACAGACTAAAGTTGATTGAATGAAATGCACCTCATTCTCATACAACCATGAAACTATGTGAAATTGTTGTGAAGAGAGGACAATTTGGTTGAAGAAAAAATAAACATAATATGAAGCATATGAAGGCTTCAAATGATAAAACGGGAAAGCCTACCCGCCGTCTCTTTTATCCTCCCTCATTTGCAGTTTAAGTGGAAGTTTTTTTTTTTTTTTTTTTTCATTTCCTAAAGTAAGTTTCCATATGAATTTTATACATCTTTATATCCAAATTACCCCTATTAAAAAATAAAAAAAAAATTGCATAAATGAAAAAGAAAAGTAGCTATCAGTGCTTATGTTTATATCTTGTCTGAATGGAATATTCAAATTGTGAGGCTGCAACTTTCAATATATTCAATAAGTATAATCATTTTTTGAAATAGGTATAATTTAAATATAAATATGAATAATATCTAAATATGAAATTATTTTGGGTATTGCAAAAAGAGACAATCTGCTAACCAATGATGATTGATGATCAGTTATAGGTTTCAGATGTAAATGATTCTTCAAAGATACGACAAAAAAAGAAACAACTAAACAAGAGATCTAGCAAAGGTTGAAAATAAAATATAGGCAAGCATCTCAGGACTCCAGGAGTGAATATAAGACTACAACATAAGAGTCGCATAAATAGATATTCAGAAAGACAACCCATTTTGGAAAATGTTCAACTTTTCTTGAGTACAGTAAAACCTTTATAAATTAATAATATTGAGATCGAGATATTTTATTAATTTAGCGAGATATTATTATATCGATAATAAATTATTAATTTAAAGAGTTGGCTTATATTCCTGAGCAACTCTCAAATTAATGCATTGACCTTCAAAATTTCCATATTCGTTCACTTTACCTATTTGAATAAAACACAAACAAGGACCTTCAAAATTTCTATGTACATTAACACATTAATGAACTTGAACTTGTCAAGTTCAATGTACATAGATCTAGATTGATCACTATAAAATATCTAATGATAAATTTTAAAATCACATCAACTATGGCTTCTAAACTAAAAGGTGTTAAAAAATCAATGATGACCAATCAACAACGAAAACTATTATGCGAGTATCAGAGAGATCACCAAGGATGCACTCAACAAGATTTGGTGCAGTGGGTTGACAAAACTTTCGATTTGAAAGTTAGTCAAGGAATGTTGGTCACTAAGTATACTAGATACAGTTTGGGAAATAGTTTAAACAACAAACTGTACGGATTTTAAATCTGAGTGCGTAGCGGAAGTCTTAGATCTGAGGGTTCTTTGTGGATACAAAGAACTAAATGTATAGTGTATACTTAATTAATCATGAATTAAAACAAGAAAAGCGAAGGTAAATAACACAGTAATTAAAGTGGTTCGAGGTAAACCCCTCTACGTCCACTGGTCCTCCACACAGGAGTAAAAAGTTTATTATAATTACTACGTACACAACTACGTAATTATAACAACACACAATCAATATATCGTTCACACAGATTGATATAAAGATCTTAGCTTCAACCGTTCACACAGATTAGTTTTGAGCTAATGCTTTGACTTGCTTCTTCACACACAGTTCTGAAGCTTCGTCTTCTTCAATGCAAATCCTTCACACACAGTTCCGGAGAAGCACAGATTGCTCAGTCCACACAGGGCTGATCTGGGTTTGTTCAAAGTATAGAACAGATGGTGAACAACAACTTTGACTTTAAGAGCTTTTAGCTGATGAAGTGTTGTTCAGGATGATGAGCACTATATATCTCTTTTGATCTGAGTTGCAGTAAGCTTTGGAGATATATTTTGCTCTGATAATAATTTCGATAGCTTGGGTAACTGATCTTCAGCATCTTGATGTGATATATATAGTCTCTGAAATATATATCCGTTGAGATGTATCCGTTGAGTGAGATTCCGTTCCATCGGATTTATAACACGATCCGGTTTTAGCGGGATTTGAAGATCTGTTGATTGACAGTATTTAAATACTTTATCCTTGAGTATTTAAATACTTCTTTATTCAACGGGACTTGACTTCTGGAGATACCTTCTTTGTCCTGTTGTGAGCTGTATGGAAGATAAATGTATTGGAGATTCGAGACAGTTTCCATACTTGGTTTTTTATAAGACTTCTTGCTGTACTGAAGGGCTTCACTATATGCTGATTCGAGGCAGGTCTTCGATATAAGATAATGCCTCAATACTTCGATACAGTCTCCTTTACTGTATGCGGATTGGCATATATGTCAAAACCTCTTTATCAAATACCATTCGATACAGGGATTGGATATCCTGGCTGTTTCAATACAGGGTTCTTGTTTTCCCAACAATTTCCCCCTTTTTGACAATTTGCCAAGACTTACTTTCTTAACTTTTCAAGTCTTCTTGATGATGCCAAAACCTTCTTCATGAAGTGATTTTCTTTGATGTCTTCTGGCAGATTTCTTGGTCTTTTGTAAAAAGGTCTGTCTTAGTCTAAATAATGAACTGCATGAGCGAGTAGTTCGATCTGATTTAAGGATTTTTACAACTTAAGCTTATGATTGGCGCGCAGGCACAATCTTACAATGTATTCTAAGCTTACAACTGAAATTGTGAACTGTTCGTAGACTAGTTCGTACAGCTTTATTTTCAATCAAGTTTGTATACTTGAGATTGTTTATCAAACAATTTAAGTAATCATACATCAACACAGTAGATTACGAGTTGTAATCTTTCAAGACAAACAAACACTTTTATTGATATTCAAAATAAATTGAGTACATGGTTTGCTGTTTCGTGTTAGGCGTATTTTTATACGCTTATTTATCATTATTTTGTAGTATTTTGGAGAGTGAAATTGTCTAAATGAGCCTTTAATGCCTTAATTTTGTATGATTGACAGGAAATTGAAGTCCGGGAGCTAAAACGAAGCAAAACGGGCGAAAACGGCAAATCTGGACTATGAGCCGCGGCACAAGGAAGCAGGGCCGCGGCACAGGAAGACACCCAGCCGAAGGCAGAGTAATCTGTACTCTGTGCCGCGGCACAGTCCAGGTGAGCCGCGGCACAGAATAAATTGAAGACGCCCGGGCATCCATCTGAAGGCTCTGTGCCGCGGCACAGGTATAGTGCGCCGCGGCACACTTGGCGGTTTTTGTATGTTCGCACGGATTTTGGGCCGTTTCGAAGCCAGTTTTCGACCGACTGATACGGACGCGAGTTGGAGGATATGTTGAGCTATAAATAGGGTTTAAGACCCTAATTAAAAGATGTGTGGGGATCTTTTAATCTTTTGAAGCTTAAGCTTGGAGACGGCAGAAGAAGAGGGAAGCAGAAGACTTCAAGGGTAGAGGGCGGAAGCTGAAGAACGAAGGAATCCGAGCTTCATCTGCGTTTGATTTTTATGCTTTAATTTATCTATTCTGTATTTTCAATTATTAGTATGTCAGGCTAAAGCCCTAATCTAGGGTTTTGATAAAACCTATGTTTTGACGAATTTCTTGAGACTATCCAATTAATTACCTTTTTGTTGAGTTTTCCCCAATTGCGTTTAATGCTTGCAATTATCTGGCCAATAGTTGTATTGATATAATCATTCACTTCGAATCGGGAGAGGAGATTTGGTGAGGAACTATTGGTGAGGACCGTTTTATTCTGTGAGATAGGAATATACTCATAGGAACTACGTGGCATTTGGGAGATTTCATGCTTTTCGCCTATTGACGAATTAATTCACCTAGGGATAGAGTGCGTTATTTGCCTTTAGATAAATCTATTGACCTCGGGAGAGGCGGTAGAATATATTAGCAATCTCCGCCTTCAATAAATTGGGAAAATTATTTATTACGGATAATCGAGAGTAAATTCGGATAAACTGAGGTGGATTCAGAACCCTAGACTTATTCACCATTTGATTTATTTTATTCAAGCCATCGTTTTCTACTAGTCTTTTAGTTATTAATTGCAAAATCCCAAATTCGATTGTTCAAATAAAATTGGAATACACAAAAATCGGTAGTTAGAGATTCAGTCCTCGTGGGAACGATACTCTACTTATCACTTTATTACTTGTAAACGATGACGTGCACTTGCGTGTAAGAAATATCGCAACAAGTTTTTGGCGCCGTTGCCGGGGATTGAAATTTTCTAATATCGATTTAAGTATTTCTAGTCTTAATTTGAACGTTTTAATTTTATTTTTGTGTATTTAATTTTGTTTATTTGTTCTTCCTTTCAGGACCTTTCGTGTAGTGCATGAAAAAACTCGGTAACGAAGGCCTACTACCTTTGGATACCGAGCTCGAGCGCACTCTAAGAAGGAACAAAAAGGAGAAAAGAGAGTTGCAGACGACGGTCAACATGGCCGAGAATATCGAAGTCCAAGGAGGATATAACCAAGTGCGGCAAGTTCAACCGGAGCTAGCTCTTCGAGATTATGCCATACCGCAGATCAATGCTAATTTTTCGGGAATTCGGCGTCCCACTATCCAAGCCAATAATTTTGAGATCAAGCCTGCTATTATTCAGATGGTGCAAAGTAGCCAATTCTATGATTGCCGAATGACGACCCAAATGCCCATATTGCTTCTTTCCTTGAGATATGCGACACGTTCAAGACTAATGGTGTCACCGACGATGCCATCCGATTGAGGCTTTTCCCTTTCTCTTTGAGGGATAAAGCGAAATTTTGGTTAAATTCCTTACACGGGTCGATTACAACATGGGGGGTTAGCGCAAGCCTTCCTTGCCAAATTCTTCCCACTGCTAAGACGGCGAGGTTGAGAAACGAAATAACCACCTTTGGTCAAGACGATATGGAATCGCTCCACGAGGCGTGGGAGCGATATAAAGATTTGCTACGAAGATGCCCTCATCACGGCCTTCTGATTGGCTCGATTCATACGTTCTATACTGGTTTGAGTGCTTCTACACACACTCTCGTAGATGCGGCCGCTGGTGGGGCCTTGATGGGAAAGTCTATGGCAGAGGCACACTCGCTTTTGGAAGATATGGCCGCAAATGCGTACCAATGGCCATCGGAAAGATTGACACCGAAGAGAGTTATAGAAGTTTCAAGTAATGACCCGATTTCCACTTTGTCAGCTCAAGTCGCCGCTTTGACCCATGACTCAGGCATTTTCGCACGCACCTTCCCCCGTTACCATTGAGACATGCAATTGGTGTAACGGATCACACCCGAGCGCGGAGTGTCAAGTTGGAAACCCGTTCGAGCAACATCAGATGGAGCAGGCTCAATTCGTGGGAAATGGAAATCGGCAGAATAACCCGTACTCCAACACTTATAATCCGGGGTGGCGCAATCATCCCAACTTTTCATGGAGAAACGGACAGAACTCACACCAGCCCCCGTTCGCTCAGAATCAACAGCAGCCCCCTCCCGCTCCCAAAGTGTCTCTCGAGGAAGCACTTGCAAAATTTATGACCCGTACTGAAGCTACATTGCAAAATCATTCCGCTTCCATTCGGAACTTGGAGGTCCAGCTGGGCCAAATTACTAATGTGTTGACAGCTCGCCCGGAGGGAGCATTGCCGAGTACAACAGAGACAAATCCTAGAGAGAGTCTAAACGCAATCAGCTTAAGAAGTGGAAAAGAGGTGCTGGATCAGCCCGAGCGGGGTAAAAAGAAGAAGGAAATTGAGGAAGAGAAGGATTTAAAGCCAGAGGAGTCGAAGGATTTGAAACCTTCAATAAAGTTGCCGGATAACTCGAAAACATGTGTGTCCCCCGTCCCGTTTCCGCAGAGATTACAGCAAAGAAGGGCGGACAAACAATTTTCCAAGTTGCTTGATGTGTTTAAAAAGCTTCACATAAACATTCCGTTCGCCGACGCGTTGGAACAGATGCCGAGTTACGTTAAGTTCATGAAAGAGATATTATCTAAGAAAAGAAAGCTTGAGGAGTTTGAAACGGTCGCCTTGACAGAGGAGTGCAGTGCAATTCTTCAAAAGAAGCTCCCACCTAAATTGAAAGATCCGGGAAGCTTCAACATACCGTGCACCATGGGGAATCTTTCTTTTAATAAGGCACTATGCGATCTTGGTGCTAGTATCAACCTCATGCCTCTGTCGATTTTCAAAAAGCTGGATATTGGGGAATCCAAGCCAACAACAGTCTCCTTACAATTGGCGGATCGATCCATCAAATACCCAAGGGGAGTGATTGAGGACGTTTTAGTCAAAGTTGACAAGTTCATCTTTCCAGCCGATTTCATCGTACTCGACATGGAGGAAGATGAAGATATTCCAATCATCTTGGGACGACCATTTTTAGCAACTGGCCGAACCCTTATAGACGTGGAAAAAGGGGAGTTAACTCTGAGGGTCCAAGACGAGCAAGTTACTTTTCAAGTATTCAAATCGTTTCCATGTCCCGGAAGTATTGATAACAGGTCACAAATTGAAAGTGTAAATGCCGTTGAAAGAGGAAAGCACCGAAAACATCGTCGGTGGGAAAATTCAGATTTTGTGTTAAATGGTCCAAGTCTTAAGAAGGATGTAGACGAGTGGCGTTCCTCGAGCATGAAGACAAATCTGCTGCAGTCTTGAGTGCGTTTGTGAAGGAGGAGAGTAAGCCGAAAGCCCAGCGGACAATTAGTCATGGAAAAACCGGGTGTTTCGGGAAGTTGTTCACATCGAAACCTTTCCGCAAACAACATTTGATGACCGAACCGAAAGTCGAATCGCTGACGACCAATGGTCATAATTTTAACAAATATATGAACGGTTCGATGAACGGGGCGGAAACCAAATGGAGTTTGCGAAAAGCGAACTAATGCTTTCCAATAGGTCCGGCTGAAGACTATAAACTTAGCGCTTCTCGGGAGGCAACCCGAGTTCGTAGTTGTAGATTTTTGCATTCCTTTATTTTTCTTGCATCTTTGATTTCTATTTTTTCTTTATTTTTGTGCTTCAATTTGCTTCTGCCTCTCGCTTTTAACGAGTTCTGCTCAAAATTCTGTGCAGAAAAGTCCCAGGGAAGAAACTGAAGTTTGAGCCGCGGCACAGGTATTGTGAGCCGCGGCACACATCAATCGTAAGGGGAGGCTAAACCAACTGTACCCTGTGCCGCGGCACGGCATAAATGAGCCGCGGCACACTTGAGCACTGAGCCGCGGCACACGTAATCTGTGCCGCGGCACACGACAAAACGAGCAAGCAGGTAAAAGGGACTGTACCCTGTGCCGCGGCTCACTTTAGCTGTGCCGCGGCACACTATGCGGAATCTGAAAGGCCCTGGTAGCTTATAATTCTCAATCGGCCGAACACCCAGGTATTTCTTCTTCCCTTCTCTTTCCCTCCCCAGCGCGCGATTCGGCCGAAGTTGTCTTCCAATTTTTTGTTGCGATTTCTTCTTGCATTCTTCACAAAACCAAAAGGTATGTTCAAATCGTTGATCTCTACTTGTTTATGGTTTAGATTTGAAGTTGTTTATGCCTTGGACGGATTGAACATGTTATTTTCCTTCAAAAAGTTTTAGGATTGTTTAGAGGATAACATGGTAGTTTGAATCAAATTTTCATGGTTAGTTTGGAATATGAATGAATTGAGTGTGTTGTGTTGATGATGATTGAATGGTGTTTCTGTTCTTGGGGGTTGAATCGAGCTATAGCCATGTTTATTCTTCAAGTAAACTTGTGCCCTCAAGGTGTTTGATAAATTGCCTAAGTGGAAAATTTCCTTTGGAAAAGCAATCGTTTGAATTTTCGTGCAACGTATACGTTCTGAATTTACAGCAAGCCCAACCCTTACATCCAGGTTAAGAGTTTAAGTCCAATTTCATCCTTCTCTCACAAATGCGCTATTTTGTTAAATTCGGGATTTCTGGCTGGACATCCTTAGCCAAGTGTAGATCATTGTTATTATTGTTTGCGTGAATAAACCCTCGTGTTGTACTTTTCAGGACTGATTATGGCGAGAACAAAGAAACTGAGCAAGAGAGATAGGACCCAGTCATCCCCCACTCGAGGGGAGACCTCTCGTGGTCGGGCCGGGGCGGAGGGGCATCAGTTTTCGGACCCTGAAATTCACAAGATATTCAATGAAAAGATCCGGCCACGACCGCTTATTCCAGAGAGGGGATTCACTCCAGCTCCTCAGGACGGGGAATTGCTCGCTATGATTGATAAGATGGGGTGGGCCAGATTTGCTGCACCCCCCGAGCCAGCGGTTATCTCGATTGTGCAGGAGTTCTACGCCGGATTACCTTTGTTGAAGCACATTCGGGCGGGGCATACGTTGCCGTCATTAGAGTCTCGGACTCGGAGTCGATGTCAGGGTTACGATAGATTTCTCCACGTTTGCTATTCGGAGGTGTTTGGGCTTCGGTGGTTGATGATTCGGCCTATGGCCGAGTGATGACCCGGCCTCACGAAGGAGGCCTGCTCGAGACCATTGCACGGCCGATACCGACTGGGAGCAGCGAGCACAGGGTTCTTCCACTTTCCACTTCAGGAGCTCGCGCCTCAGCCGGCTCGGGCGTGCCTGGCTTTATTTTATATGCGCACGCATTGACCCCACCTCCCAGATCCGTACGGTCTTTCTCTCCCGCGCCCGGACACTTTATGCTATCACTTCCGGGCTGCGTTTCGATGTGGCCCTCATCCTGGTCCGATCTATCTTCCAGTGTATCCAGGGGGGGCCAAGACGGGGTTGAAGCACCCCTCTCTCATCTGCGCTTTGTGCCGGCGTGGTCGACGTGGTGGCAACGAGCCGATGCTTGTCCCCCAGGCCCCGATCGACCACCGCATCATATCACACTTTGACCAGTGGGGAGGAGCGCCGGCGCACGCTCGGGGGAGAGGATTTCTGCTAGAAGAGGCCCACGAGGGGTCCCCCGAGCCGCTTTTGTTGACACATGGAGATGCCGGCCTGCCACCCGACAGAACGAGGTTGCAGGAGTTGTTTGATGGGCTGAGGGAGGATCTGAGGAGACAGAGAGAGGAGCAGAGAGAGGATCTGAGGAGAGAGAGAGAGGAGCTGAGAGAGGAGACGAGGAGAGAGAGAGATGAGATGAGGAGAGAGAGGGAGAGTTTGATGGCTGCCATGCGAGAGGAGCAGCGGACGGAGCGGGAGAGCGTTGTTGCTGCCGTCAGAGCCGAGATGCGAGAGCGAGAGCCGCCGGGCCCGACGAGAGGCGAGGCGTCGGCTGCGAGGATGCTTATCATCGGGAGCACCTCGCCGCATGGGCGGCCCATATCATGCATCCCGACGGGCCATTTATTGCACCCGCCCGGCCACCACACCACCCTCCTCACCGGATGATGCGGCACCGATTCTGAGCGGAGGGAGAAGTACTTGACCTTTTACTTTTATTGCATATCATTTTTGTCCATTGAGGTCAATGTACGTCCTAAGTTTGGGGGATTTACTTTCGGTTGCTACATTCATTGTTGTACTTTATTTTATTCTTTGTACTTTATTTCGTTGCACTTTTCATTACTTTGCGTAAAAATTTTTAGATAGCCTTGCTTGTCTTAGTTTTCTTTATTCGTGAATTTTTCGTGCTTCTATTTGTGTGATACTGATGTTACGACCTTTGTTTTTCTCTGAAGAAACGGTCGAGTTTTAGTCGAGTTGTAGTCAATTATTTACATTACCTTAGTAGTCATTTAGGTCCAAAATTTTTCGTGATTGTAGAGGTCTTGGCAGATAAGAGACGATACATACTTGTTTTAAAATCACCATCAATACGTTTGGTTACATTTTCCGGATAGTGAGTCGTACTGTTTCTTTAGTCGTGTTGGCACTTAGATTGAGTTTAGAGTCGGTCAGTTTTTCCCAAAAGTCGAGATAATGTGTTCTATGAAGGGAAGTCTAGTAACCGGGGGCATTCGCGTGACCCATTGTTTACTCTCGCGTAAAACGACGACCCTGATTAGACTAGTGATTTAGATATTTCACATGTGCCAATGATAGGGAGCCTAGTAACCGGGGGTATTCGCGTGACCCGCCGTTTACTCTCGCGTAAAACGGCGACCTTGATTCGAACATGCGGAAATTATATATTCGAGTTGTTTCTCCGCTGTAGACGGGAACTTAGTAACTAGAAGCATCCATGTGCCCCATGAGTGTCTTTTACGTCAAACGGTTTTCTAATACATGAGAATGGAAGTTCCACCCTAGGATTATCCCGATGAAACATCCCGAGATCCTAACCTAGTGGTCAACTCGAATAAATTTCTTGAGCATATATATATAAGGGATTCTTGTCAGGGTTTATTTGTTATGAAACTCGTGAAAATTGTGCCACTATGTGGAGCGGGACGAACTAGCTTGTTTATTTTAGCCTTTCATATTGGCGGTCGATTTGACTCACGTTTTGTTAATCTTTGAGTGGATTTTCTTCATGAGCAGTGATTAGGGTGAACTTGATTACTTTGCGGAATCATTATTCGAGTGCGACTTGCTATTATGACACGTGTATTATTTAGAGAGAATTACGGGATAGTATTGATTAGGTTGAACACTATGAGTTGCACGATGATTCACGACATTCTTTTATTGAATTTAATTCTTTTTGCTTGAGGACAAGCAAAGGCTTAAGTTTGGGGGTATTTGTTAGGCGTATTTTTATACGCTTATTTATCATTATTTTGTAGTATTTTGGAGAGTGAAATTGTCTAAATGAGCCTTTAATGCCTTAATTTTGTATGATTGACGGGAAATTGAAGTCCGGAGCTAAAACGAAGCAAAACGGCGCAGCCAAATCTGGACTATGAGCCGCGGCACAAGGAAGCGAGGCCGCGGCACGGGAAGAAACCCGGCCAAGGCGAGTAATCAGTACTGTGTCGCGGCCTGATCCAGTGAGCCGCGGCCTGAGAATAAATTGAAGACGCCCGGGCATCCATTCAAGGCTCTGTGCCGCGGCACAGTATAGTGCGCCGCAGCTTTGCTTGGCGGTTTTTGTATGTTCGCACGGATTTTGGGCCGTTTCGAAGCCAGTTTTCGACC
Source organism: Orobanche coerulescens (assembly GCA_033398695.1). NCBI lineage: Eukaryota > Viridiplantae > Streptophyta > Magnoliopsida > Lamiales > Orobanchaceae > Orobanche > Orobanche coerulescens. The sequence goes on from CM065818.1 coordinate 34,131,390, forward strand.
GACTGATACGGACGCGAGTTGGAGGATATGTTGAGCTATAAATAGGGTTTAAGACCCTAATTAAAAGATGTGTGGGGATCTTTTAATCTTTTGAAGCTTAAGCTTGGAGACGGCAGAAGAAGAGGAAGCGAGAAGACTTGAGGCGAGAGGCGGAAGTCAAGAACGGAGGAATCCGAGCTTCATCTGCGTTTGATTTTTATGCTTTCATTTATCTATTCTGTATTTTCAATTATTAGTATGTCAGGCTAAAGCCCTAATCTAGGGTTTTGATGAAACCTATGTTTTGACGAATTTCTTGAGACTATCCAATTAATTACCTTTTTGTTGAGTTTTCCCCAATTGTGTTTAATGCTTGCAATTATCTGGCCAATAGTTGTATTGATATAATCATTCACTTCAAATCGGGAGAGGAGATTTGGTGAGGAACTATTGGTGAGGACCGTTTTATTCTGTGAGATAGGAATATACTCATAGGAACTACGTGGCCTTTGGGAGATTTCATGCTTTTCGCCTATTGACGAATTAATTCACCTAGGGATAGAGTGTGTTATTTGCCTTTAGATAAATCTATTGACCTCGGGAGAGGCGGTAGAATATATTAGCAATCTCCGCCTTCAATAAATTGGGAAAATTATTTATTACGGATAATCGAGAGTAAATTCGGATAAACTGAGGTGGATTCAGAACCCTAGACTTATTCATCATTTGATTTATTTTATTCAAGCCATCGTTTTCTACTAGTCTTTTAGTTATTAATTGCAAAATCCCAAATTCGATTGTTCAAATAAAATTGGAATACACAAAAATCGGTAGTTAGAGATTCAGTCCTCGTGGGAACGATACTCTACTTATCACTTTATTACTTGTAAACGATGACGTGCACTTGCGTGTAAGAAATATCGCAACATTTCGAAGAGAAAAATTACAAATCAAGAATAATATACAGAGATTTCAGCTCCTATCTGTAGTCCGCATGCCTCCATGGCTTTCTCCCTGGATCATTCTCGGTACCACGCCACCAGTTCTGTAGGGAATCATTGCCTCGATCCTGGTATATAGCTCTTCCTTTATAGGATCGATCAAAGGCAAGAATCCAGTCTTTTGGATGGGTGATCCGATCTCCTCTTCTGTGTTTGGATTTCATCTCGATCTGGAGAGGGAGTTTTCCGTCTTCTAGCATCTTCGTAAATTTGTATGCGGCCTCCGCTAACGTTTTATAGTTCTTGAAGATGGCGGATTCCCTGATGAGTTTGACAAAGTATCTCATCAGTTCGTTCTTCCTCCATTGCTTCACTTCATCGGCAGTAGGATGGCGGTTGGTCGGCAGACGAATTTCAGAAGGTCTCTGGATTAGATTTTGCCACGGAACATTTGGATCATGAAATTCAGGTCAGGAGCCTGAAATCTTAAAACTTTGGGAGTGAGGGGCTAGCTTGTTTAACTCGGCAGTGATGCTGTCTTGAGCGGCCTCGAATTCCCTTTCTTGTTGTATCCTGATTCTCCTAGCAGCTTCTCTTGCCTCTTCCCCCTTTTTGGCTTCATCAAGACGTTCTAGGATTTCTAGTGCAGCATCCTGTTTCGTCTCGATGTTAGTCATTCTTTCTACAAGGGCGGAAAGCGTCTGCGACATGTCCTTGATGCATTTGTCGTGAGCGCGCAATTGAGAGCTGTTTTCAATCATGGCACATGCGGTCTTGGCTTCAGCTATTCGTGTTTTGGTTGCTTCTTCCTTCAGGAGTTGCTCCTGCTTGTCTTCCATGATTTTCAGATCTTGTTTGAAAACTTCTGGCAGAAGAACGAATGCCTCGACAACACGAGGTACTTCATGTTGTAGAGTGGTCATCTCCTCCACAGCAGAAGTATGCATCCAATTCAATGCTTTATCAACGGAAGACAGAGCATTCACTGCATCCTGGATGAATACAGTTTGAAGACCAAGTGCACGCAGGCGCTCTTTCCTAGCGGCAGAAATCGGAGAATCTGGTTGAGCAAAGTCTTCAGAGATGTTCAACCTCCTTACGTTCACGGTTGGTCGTGAAGTAAGTTGGACATCCTCAGGTATGATACCGTCCTCGGATTCCACGGTTGAAGGGGCGGGAGCAGCTTGTTCTGGTTCGGCGATAGGGGGTTGAGTGTCTTCCTGTTGCGAAGTTTCCTCAGTAGACATGGATACAGGAGGGACTGAATCCTCCTGTTGTCTCTCAGTGACAACTTCTTCAGTGGCAGCAGGCTCAGGTGCCTGTTCCAAAACTACTTCAGCTTCCTCGACTAGAGGGACTGATTCCTTTTCGTCGGGAATTAACTCTTACTGTGGCGAAGGGGGATTGCTTCGAGTCGATGGCCCTTCATCACCTTTTGGTGGATAGGCGTCTCTAGCTTGAACCTCTTCACGACTCATTCTCAGACCAGCTTGAAAAGCATCGTCGTCGTCGTCTGAGTCATTGTCATTGTCGTCTTTTGGATTTGCGGGAGAGTCCTCTGACTTGTCCTTTCCTTTACTTCTAGCGTCATATTTCTGCAACAGATGGCTTTCAATCAGCTCTTTGCAGAAGGGATTGTCCCATCAGATCAGGGCTTCAATTTCCATTGAGTCCGTCACTTCTGAGACGAATCTTTCTTCTTGGCTCCAATCGCTCCAGTTGTACAATGTTTCGTACGGAGCTAGCCTGTAGCCTTTCCATGTTAAAAATCTTTCGTAAGCATGTTCAATTTGAACAGAAAGAAGGGTCTTATGAATAATGGTGTCAGGGGAGGGACTACGTACAACGTCTGGAGAGGTTGTAGCGAGGGATTCCTGTACAGGTATGGGATCCTGTATGGAAGTGGGACTCCTTACAGGGGATGGTGCCCTGAAGGAAGATGGATCATGTACGGGTGTGGGATCCCGCAGAGGAGAAGTAGCTGTTGGCTCCAAATGGGCAGCCGACTCGCTAAAGTCTTGTTCATTGGCAGATGTCTCATTATCCGTCCTAGCCGCCAAAGGCTCAGGATCTACTGTTGATACAGTAGGGGACACCTCTTCCACAGGGGTTGGGCCCTGGGGTTGTTTTTCAGTGGGTTGAGCCACGGGGGAAACTTCTTCGGAGGGCTTGGCAGATTTGACTTTAGAAAGCCTCCTAAGTCTCTTCTTGGGCTTCTCACCAGCAGTGGGTTTCTTGCTGTGAGATCTATTTCTCTTCTTTGAAGATTCCACTTCCTGGAACTTCAAGGACTCATCTCGTGGATTTGCGAAAACTGGCATACTTCCAGTTTTTGGGTGGTTGCAGACCAAAGTGGTTTGATTATACGCAGTAGGCTTGACGTCTCCTAGGTATATCCTGGAGTTATTCTTCCTAGCATCAGCGGATTGCGACAGTCCGCATTTCGTCAGGATATGGTTTAACATCAAACCAAAAGATTTCTTCTGGGTGGCAGGCTTGCACACCTCCTCTTGCAGGCGCTTCAGGATTATCTGGCACCAATTGACCTTTTCACAGGTCAGAATAGCCACCATCATCCTGAACCTCAGGTTGGTACACATTTCGAACGCACCGGTTCGATTTTCAATTACTCTGCAGCAAAAATCATGAAGATACACATATGGGAGACAAAAATTTTTCTTGTGACATGTAGTATGAACCATGTCAACAACTTTGGAGCCTGTGAACAGTCCATAAAATTTAGTGATTAGCTCTTGAGACCCAAATGTCTCAAGTTGATCCATAGTCAGGCCATCAGCGGGTAGCCTGTAGATGTTCTGGAGCAGATTGTTATCAACACAGATCTCAACTCCTTGGATTGTAGCGATAATGTCAGCAACATGACCTCCTTGGGCCAATGACAAAAAGCGTACGGCGGCGTTGAGGTAAAATTCCTCAACCAGATGAGCATCGTACTTATCAGCGGTCTGACTTCCAAGGCGATAGAGGCCTTGTTGACGAAGACGAGTTATGATGTACTCCATGGGTTCTGCGTCGTTGGTTTCAGACAGAATGCGCTCAATGATAACAGATCTTGAAAAGATCCGGCCATCAATGATGTTAGCAGTTTTCTTCAGAGCAAGAGAAGAAGTTTGTCCAGCCATTTGATGATTTCTAAAGAAAAAGTGCAAGAAAATAACCGAAATATGCAGTAAAATGCAGAAAAGTATGTAGGCTATTTTTGCTTGAGAACTCTTGAATTTTCAGAAAGCGTAAAGAGTCTCTAATGGCAGATTCAGTCCTTTTATAGTTGGGCAGCGAAATAGGGTTTTGCAGAGTACGAATGGTCAGATTTTAAGGGATGGAAACCGGTTTTTAAAATCAACGGTTAAGATGGACTGAGTGTAACTGGTACGCTAATCCATTAAAATGTTTAAAAAATGAGCGGGTCCCATTTCTGACATTTGTGTCACCCTAAATGCCTAAAACGGCGGTTTTAAAACAATAAACAATTTAAAACATCACGGCTTTTGAGATTCAGTTGTCCAGATGTCGTGTAAGGCATTTAATGTACATGACGTTTGACATAAAAACAGGGCACGTGGACAAAAATCATTTTGAAAAGAAATAATATTCTATTATATATATACTGAATCGAAATCCTATAGTATGTGCTGTTTCCGCGTCGATACAGCGTTCCCCTTTAAAAAAGGTACATATAGGTTTTAAATTCCATACAGCAACTTGAGGATGAATGTTGTATTCATGGGTCCTACAGTATTCCCCCTTAATTATTGCACACGTCAGCTGTAGGATTCATATGTCTTCGCTCGCTACAGTGCTATATTGACGATTCTGAGTGTACAAATAATTAACGTTGGATACTGTATTCTTGGGTCTTATAGCGTTCCCCCTCAATTTGTTGAGTAAAAACAGTAATTTACTTACAGGGAGTCTGGCTGTAGCATTCCCAATTCTTGTCTTAGCATGTTGAATCTTGTTGTGTCGAGCGGCTTGGTGAAGATGTCGGCCAACTGAACGTCTGTATGAACCTTTTCAAGGATAACATCCTTGTTCTCGACGTGATTCCATATAAAGTGATGCTTCATGTTGATATGTTTAGTGCGCGAGTGCAGGACGGGATTGTGCGTGATTGCAATTGCACTCGTGTTATCACACATGATTGGAGTCTCTCTGGCATCGATTCCATAGTCTGACAGCTGTTGCTGCATCCAAAGGATCTGCATACAAAGAACTACCAAGAAGATAGTACTCTGATTCAGCCGTGGAAAGAGAATTAGCCAATTGCTTCTTACTGAACCAAGAAAGGAGTCTAGGTCCGAGAAAGTGACAAGTTCCACTTGTACTCTTCCTATCTAGCTTGCAGCCTCCGAGATCCGAGTCGCTGTATCCAACTAAATCGAATCCGCCTTCCTTAGGATACCATAGTCCTGCATCGACTGTTCCTTTAATGTACTTCAGGATTCGTTTAGCTGTATTGAAGTGTGATTCCTTAGGTGCAACTTGATATCTCGCACACACTCCAACAGCAAACTGGATATCGGGCCTGCTAGCCGTTAGGTACAGGAGCGAACTAATGAGCTTCCTGTAGAGTGATTGGTCAAACGGCTTTCCAGCTTCATCAGCACTAATTTGCACGGAAGTGCTCATGGGGGTTGGCGAGGATTTGGATGTGTTCATTCCAAATTTGTTGAGAAGCTCCTTGCTGTATTTTTCTTGGTTGATGAAAATACCTGTAGGCAACTGCTTTACCTGCAAACCTAGAAAATAACTAAGTTCCCTCATCATACTCATTTCAAATTTACTTTGCATGAGATGAGAGAACCTTTGACATAAAGCACGGTTAGTTGAACCAAAAATAATATCATCCACATAGATTTGCACCATAAGAAGGTCATCGCCTTCATGTATCTTGAACAAGGTCTTGTCCATAGCACCTTTCTCAAATCTATTGTTGGTTAGATACTGGGACAGGGTTTCGTACCAGGCTCTAGGGGCTTGTTTAAGTCCATACAATGCTTTCCTTAGCCTGTAAACTAGGTCGATACCGTCTGTGTTAGCAAACCCTGGTGGTTGTTCAACATAAACTTCTTCTGAAAGGTCTCCATTCAGGAAAGCACTTTTGACGTCCATTTGGTATACAATAAAGCTCTTATGGGCGGCAAAGGCTAAAATGTCCTGATGGCTTTTAGTCTCGCTACAGGGGCGAAGGTTTCATCATAGTCTATGCCTTCTTCCTGACTATAGCCTTGTGCGACTAGTCTGGATTTATTCCTTATAATAAGTCCATTTCGATCCTTTTTGTTTCGAAATACCCATTTGGTTCCTATAACCGATTGATGTGTAGGTCTGGGTACAAGATACCATACATTGTTTCTTTCGAAACCGTTAAGCTCTTCTTCCATAGATGTTATCCAATGAGAATTATTAAGAGCATCTATGGTCGAAACAGGTTCGGACTGGGCTAAGAATACAGCGATAGTGCACATATTGAGTCTTCTAAGCTCGGATTGAGATTTCCATTCAGGAAAATGTGATATCTCAGCATCAGATTCTTCTTATGCACAAAGTACATTTCCTTGTGTACTCTGTATTCTCCTACGAGTAGAAACACCAGCATTTATGTTTCCAATGATCAGCTCTTGCGGGTGATCTCTCAACCATCTTCGGTCGGGTTCTAATTCAGGATCCCGTACTGTATCGAAAGATTCTGTGGATACGGCTTGGCTTATGCAGTCGGCTTCATCCACATCGATTCTTACAGCTGCGGGGTTGATTTCTAAATCAACGACAGGTTCTATGTGAGTTGGAGGATCCAAGATAGATAGATGGTGAATGTAATGAGTGATATCATCTACTCCTGTAGGGTCTAGGTGTGGTTCGTCAAACACTACATGAACTGATTCCTCGATCGTCAGCTTCCTTTTATTAAAGATTCTGAAAGCTTTGCTGACGGAGGAGTATCCTACGAATATTCCTTCATCTGATTTCTCATCAAAGGTTCTAAGTTGGTCCTTCCCATTATTCAATGCATAACACCTGCATCCAAAGATGTGGATATACGAAACTAACGGAGTTTTGTTGTTCCATACCTCATATGCTGTTTTGTTGTGGTGCTTGTTGACGATACAGCGGTTTTGAGTGTAGCATGCTGTATTGGTTGCTTCACCCCAGAAATGCTGTGGCAATTTGCTTGCGGCAATCATTGTCCTTGTTGCTTCTTTCAACGTCCCATTCTTTCGTTTGGCAACACCATTTTGTTGAGGTGTACGGGCAGCTGAGTATTCGTGCTGTATTCCATTCTCCGAACAGTATTGCTCTATAAATCGGTTAGTAAATTACGCCTCTGTTTAACGAATGCACACGATACTCGATGCTTTTTCATTTTGCAACTTTCTCAAGAGCTCGGGCAGCTTTGATGTTGTTTCCTTCTTCTTGCTAAGAAAGATCGTCCAAGCATACCTGGAATAATCATCAACAACAACCATGCAGTATTTCTTACCTCCCAAACTTACTGGGTCTACAGGACCGTAGAGATCCATGTGTAGCATTTCTAACACTCTTTGGGTTGAAAGGTAGGATTTGCTCTTCAGGGTTGACTTGATTTGCTTGCCTTTCTGACATGGTCCGCAGACGCTGTCCTTCTTGAATGACACATTTGGCAAACCTCTAACCATTCCCTGTCTTGAGAGCTTGTTGATTGTCTTGAAGTTGACGTGAGACATCCTCTTGTGCCATAACCAGCTAAGATCTGCAGTGCCTTTGGCAACAAAGCATGGAATTGAGGAGCTCATAGGCTTCCAGTCAGCAATATACATATTACCTGATATGCTTCCTGTAAGCACAACTTCCTTGGTTTGGATGTTTTTGACTCTACAGCGATCCATATAGAACTTCACCGAGAACCGTTTATCACAGAACTGGCTAATACTAAGTAGATTATACTGTAAGCCTTCAACATATGCAACATCGGTGACTTTAAATTTTCCGACAAGTAGGTTTCCTTTCCCTCTTGTTCTTCCTTTAGATTTATCACCGAAACAAACTTTTGGACCGCGACCTTCTACAAAATCGGATAGCTTGCTCCTATCTCCGGTCATGTGTCGAGAGCATCCACTATAAAAGTACCAGGTATCCTCCTCTAGAATGTCCTGTAACAAAGAAATTAAGTAGATTTAGGTCCCCTTTGATTTTTGGGTCCAAGATTGTTAGTTCCTCTAGGTACCCAAGTTTTCCTGGTAGCAATTGGTTTATTCTAGGGCATACTCGGTACAGTGTTGCGATATCTACGGGGGGCATATCCGTAGTTGTTATAACCATGATAATTATTATGCATGAAAAAATTAGGGTTATTATTATTAATCCAGTACGAGTGCCGTCTTGGAGGTGGAGCCATTTTCTTAGGCCTAACAGCTTGCCTTCTGGGTCTCCAGTTGGATTCCCAATGTTGTTGTGGATACTGAACCGGCATCTGCTGTCTCGAGGGATAACGGGGCTCCTGTATCCAATACCTAGGCGTCTCATGCGATAAATCGCCGTGCGGGCCTTTGGTGGTTGGATACAGCCTTCCTTCTGAACGGCTGTTGGCGCTGTTGATATGCTATGGGAGCATGTTGTTGAGTGCGCCTCACAGGTTGGAACAGCTTATGATTCCGCTGTCTGGAATAGGATTGCGGGGGCGGAATAGCAGCCTTCAATTTTCTCGGTACAGCAGGTTCCTTCATGGGACTAGGGGTTTCTTCCGATTCTGGAATGTGTTCCACACTCTTGACGAACACTGTACTAGTTTTCCCTTTGTTTGAACATGAACTGTATCCTAAGCCACTTTTATCATGAGCATTTTGCCCAGTGCTCAGAATTTCTTCCATTCTTTTGGACGATTTCTCGAACGACTTCAGAGTGGTCTCAAGTTCAATTTCTCGCTTTTCGAGAGTTGTGATTTTGGCTTGAAGTAGAACCAAATAATTTGTCTTGCTCTCGTTGTGAGTTTTAGCCTCACTTAGTTTATGAGTAAGTTGATGATTGCTCTCCATGAGTTTTTCAAAATCGACTTTGCTGGTTTCACAGTCAAGAGACATATTTTCATAATTTATTTTCAGCAAGTCATTTTCATCTTTCAACTCTAAATTAGTTAATTGAAGCTGTATATTCTCAGTTTTCAGTGTCTCATGGGCCTTTTGAATGTTTTTAAATTCATTCATCATGTTTTCAAAAGTATGAGATGCATTTGATGGAATAGCTGAGGTTGAACTTACCTCATCGTCGCTGTCTTCACCTTCTGGAATATCTTTGGCCATAAAGCACATATATGCTTTATCATCGAACTCAACGTCAGATGAATCACTTTCAGTGACCACCTGAAGACATTCTGCTGATTTGGATGGTGTGGGGGAGGCTTCTGATTCTCCAATCAGGGCCTTGAGCTTGTCTTTCCAAGCACGTCTTCTTTCATCTCTCTCATGTTGCTCGACCTCCGGCAACCTTTGGACTTTGGGATGAGGACATTTATTTGCATAATGCCCTGGTTTCCTGCAATTATAGCACAGGTTAGCGTCACCAGATGATGTTTTGGTACTTACCTTGTGAACAGGTTTGGGCCTGTATGGAGTCTTTCCAGACTGTTTGATGAACTTTTTGAATTTATGCATGAGAAGCGCCATTTCATCTTGAGACAGGATGTCGTCGTCACTGTCAGCATTTTTGTGACTAGGCTTCGACGAGCTGGGCATGCTGTGTCGACGGTTCGATACAGCGGCTAGAGCTGTGACCTTTGAAGGATATTCTTCAGCTTTCTCTCTTCTGTTAATATCATACTCAAAAGCTTTGAGGTCAGAGAAGAGATCAAAAGTAGATATTTCATTAAGATTGCAAGATACACGCATAGCTGTGGTCTTAATGTCCCATCGAGCTGGGAGAGATCTGAAAATTTTTAAATTCTTCTCCTTTTGGGTATAAATTTTGTCCAACGCTTAAAGTTCACCAACAATGCCAGTGAATCTGAGGTCAAGTTCCTCAAGTGTCTCAGTTGGTTTCATTTCGAAAGATTCAAATTGCTGAGCCAGTTTTGAAATCTTGTTTTCTTTTGAGAGCTCAGTTCCCTCACAAATCAACTTGAGTTTATCCCAGATTTCTTTGGCTATTTTGCAGCTCTTTACCTTTGAGAACGTGCCTTTGTCAAGAGTGACAAATAACGCGTTCTTAGCCACGTTGTCAAGGTTTGCTCGCTTTCTTTCATCTGTGGTCCATTGCTCGCGATCCTTCTCGAGCATCTCAGCATGGGCTTGGCCTTCAATCCTTGCGGCCGTGTTTACCTTCATGATCTTGATAGGACCATCCTGTATAACAAAAATCATCTCTTCGTGCATTGCTGCAAGATGAGCCTCCATCCTAATTCTTCAGTCATCAAATTCGTTAATAGAGAACATAGGAACTTTGTTGATCATAGAAGTATTCATGTGATAATACAGAAATGAAAGCGACTGTTTTGAAAATAAGTGATTTTGGATCTGATTCGGTTAAAAATACGACTGATTCTTTTTAGAATCAACCGCTCGGATACCACTTGTTGGTCACTAAGTATACTGGATACAGTTTGGGAAATAGTTTAAACAACAAACTGCATTTAATTTTAAATCGAGTGCGTAGCGGAAGTCTTAGATACGGAGGTTGCCGTGGATACGGAACTAAATGTATAGTGTATACTTAATTAATCACGGTAATTAAAACAAGAAAAAGCGAAGGTAAATAACACGGTAATTAAAATGGTTCGAGGTAAACCCTCTACGTCCACCGGTCCTCCACACAGAGTAAAGTTTATTATAATTACTACGTACACAACTACGTAATTATAACAACACACAATCAATATATCGTTCACACAGATTGATATAAAGATCTTAGCTTCAACCGTTCACACAGATTGGTTTTGGGCTAATGCTTTGACTTGCTTCTTCACACACAGTTCTGAAGCTTCGTCTTCTTCAATGCAAATCCTTCACACACAGTTTCGGAGAAGCACAGATTGCTCAGTCCACATAGGGCTGATCTGGGTTTGTTCAAAGTATAGAACAGATGGTGAACAACAACTTTGACTTTAAGAGCTTTTAGCTGATGAAGTGTTGTTCAGGATGATGAGCACTATATATCTCTTTTGATCTGAGTTGCAGTAAGCTTTGGAGATATGTTTTGCTCTGATAATAATTTCGATAGCTTGGGTAACTGATCTTCAGAATCTTGATGTGATATATATAGTCTCTGAAATATATATCCGTTGAGATGTATCCATTGAGTGAGATTCCGTTCCAACGGATTTATAACACGATCCGATTTTAGCGGGATTTGAAGATCTGTTGATTGACAGTATTTAAATACTTTATCCTTGAGTATTTAAATACTTCTTTATTCAACGGGACTTGACTTCTGGAGATACCTTCTTTGTCCTGTTGTGAGTTGTATGGAAGATAACTGTATTGGAGATTCTAGACAGTTTCCATACTTGGTTTTTTATAAGACTTCTTGCTGTACTAAAGGGCTTCACTATATGCTGATTCGAGGCAGGTCTTCGATACAGGATAATGCCTCAATACTTTGATACAGTCTCCTTTACTGTATGCAGATTGGCATATATGTCAAAACCTCTTTATCAAATACCATTCGATACAGGGATTGGATATCCCGACTGTTTCGATACAGGGTTCTTGTTTTCCCAACAAGGAACAATATCAAACACTCTTAAGAGATCATCGGAGTTCCTATCGGCTAACTTTGACAAAGATGGATCTTCCAAGAGTCACAAAGCAGCCAAGTATCCGGACAGGGAGAAAGTTGTTTATGAATGGTTTTTCCAACATCAAGAGCGTGTGAATATAACAGGAGAGTTAATCATAGAGAAGGCGGTTGAGACGTTGAAGCTTTTGTATCCATAGGATTCTTTTGAGCATAATATTTCACAGAGTTGGCTTGAGAAATTCAAGTTAAGGCATGGTATCATATTGTATCGCCGATTTGGAGAAAGTGGCTCAGTCGACACACATGACATGGAGAATAAATTGGAGTCTGTAAGAGAAAAAATTAATCAATTTCCAATGAAAGATGTTTTTAATATGGATGAAACTGGTTTGTTTTACAGGTTACAAGCGGACCATTCACTTGCAACAAAACAACTTGAAGGTAGGAAACAGGACAAGGAAAGACTTACAATTGTTATCTATTGCAATGAGGATGGTTCAGAAAAAATTCCTCTATGGATCATTGGTAAGTATGCAAAGCCACATTGTTTTAAGAATGTCAACCTAAATAGCCTAGATTGTGAATACCGTGTCAACAAAAGAGCATGGATGATTAGGTTGCTTTTCGAAGAATATGTTCGTTGGCTAGATGATCAAATGCACGGTCAAAAAATTCTCTTGGTAGTGGATAATTGTCCAGCCCATTCAAAAAATATTCAAGGGTTGCAAAACATCGAGTTGTTTTTTCTACCGCCAAACATGACTTCAAAAATTCAACCATGTGATGCTGGAATAATTAGAGCCTTTAAAATGTACTACCGTAAAAGGTTTTATCGTAAGATTTTGGAAGGTTATGAGTTGGACATTTCTTCCCCAGAAAAGATTAATGTTTTAGATGCCATCAACTTGGCCGTCTCGGCTTGGAGAAATGTGAAACAAGAGTCCTTAGCAAATTACTTTCGACACTGTAAAATTCGTTCGGCTAATCCAACCGGCTCAAATGATTTAAACGATGTAAATTCTGGAGAAGACATTCGTGAGCTTGAGAACTTGATTACGGGAATGCATTATCGGCACAAAATGGATGTGAATGAGTTGTTGGATTATCCAGGTAAAAATAATGAATGTTACGAGGTTCAAAGTATTGAAGAAATTATCGCGGATACTGTTCAAAATTAGGTTGATGATGAAGTTGATGATGATTCAGCACCTTTGGAACCGGTCACTCGGAAAGAAGCATTGCAAGCGGCAATAACTCTTCACAACTTTTTGTTGCAATACGAGAATACAGTGCCTCAACTCTAAGTGCAATTGAGAGATTTAAAGATGAACTCAATATAGATTTGAAGTTCACAAAAAACAAGCGACTATAGAATCATTTTTTACTAGACAATTCTAGAATTTTGGAATATTTTAGTAATTATTAATTTATAGTTTCGCTGGGACCAATATATTTACATTGGGATTTCAAAAAAATTATTATATTATTATTTTATCGATTGGGGTCCAATTTTGTACTGGTCCCAAGTTGGAACCGGACAAATTATTAATTTTATCGAGGTTATTAATTTATTGAGTATTAAATTATAGAGGTTCTACTGTATTGGGTGTCAATTTATATGTTGTTGTGTTGTAAAAATCGGTAAAATCGGATGAGTACTCGAGCGAGTACTCGGAATCGGTCCTCAATTGAGCCGATTTGAGGTTACTCGAGTCAGAAATCGGTTTTTTCCAAAATCGGGTCAATCTCGGTCAAATTCGGACTAATCGAGAGAGTACTCGGATTTTATTATTTTTTATTAAAAATTATTTTCTTATTCAACCATATTAAGTGGTCTATTTTTTTTTTTTAAAGTTATATATCAATATGACTACATATCATTTTCTATTAATGAAAACTACGATAAAATGATATATCCTACTAAAATTTTCGAATAACCTCATAATTGGATACATACTCAGATATAGACATAATTTATAATTTTAAATATGCTCAAAATCATTTAATATTTTCATTTGTTATTACTTTAAATCATTAGGTTTTATCTATTTATAAATAAAAATAATAATGCTTAAATAAATAAATTTAAGTTATTCTTTTTATTATATATAAGAAATTAAAAATATTCTTTCATCCCGATTAGTTCTCCGAGACTCATTCCGAGTACTCTCCGATTATCCGAGTACTCATTTTTTTAAAATTAAACCGAGTACGACCGAATACCGGTTTTTACAACCTTATGTTGTGATACTTAGAAGTAGGGCTGAGACTTAAAAATCGAATACCTGAATAACCGAATTGAATTGTTGAAAATTGTTCGGTTCGATTTGGTTATTGAAAAAAATCGTGAGAATTTTGGATATTGGATCCTCTTTTCAAAGTGAATTTCGAGTAATGGGTATTGATTTTTTTTTTAAAAAAAAACAAAAAATTAAAATGCGTGATATTTAAATTAAAAAGAAAAACCCCATTATTATATATATTTTTGTTATCTGTATATTTGTTTACTACTTTCTTTTTAATCAAGCTACTATATAAACTCCAAATATCAAAATCTTTACTACTGTTTCAGGAGAAAGTAAAAGACTGTAAATACGAGTCAATCAATTGTATTCATAACACTGATAGAGGGGCCTTTATATAGGCATTACAATGAGAGTCCTTCCATACATAGGATTCCTAGATAAGGTAAGACATCTAATAGGATCCTACTACCTCTAGAAGGATCTAGAATCTTCCATCTGTGTATATACAATCAGTATTAGGTAAGAGACATCACGGGAATAATAATTCCCGGAGCACTCCCCCTGTGTCGAGCACTAATACAACAATGGTGCAGAAGATGTTGCCTTCGTAAATACCTATTCCAAGCCAAAACAAAACCCCATGGGAAAAATAAAGGCTTGATGAGGAAAAGATTGCAACGCACCAACATAACATGTCATGTATACTCCCCCTGATGTATACATAATGACTCCTCCTGATGAGTACCTCAAATCATAGGAGTCAGATGCCAAGTTGCCCTCACAATTATACCAAGAAAAAACCCAGTGGGAAAATACCTCTTGGTCTAAGTTGAACATAAGTACAACGCATCATTGTATGGATGTTCTCATAGGTCGCCTCGTTAAAAACCTTACCAAGTGAAAACCCAATGGGAAAAAACAAACCTTGGTCTAAGGACAAAAAGAGTGCGACACATCCAAAGTGCAGAGTTGCTAAAGACTTATCCGAAAATCAAGTTTTCTAAAGTCTTGACCTTAATATACTAAATCAGTCATAACTTCTTCGATTCAATAGGTATCAACGAAACTGTAAGAACTTATGAAAACTAGACACCCGTAGGTTTTCATTAACAGACAGTACGTAACCTAGATCGACCTGAGCAGATCACAAAGCTCTATCGAAGTTGACTCAGTAAATTACCGGATATATCATGTCCTACTTTGCAACAATAGTCATATGTCACTCAACATGATGGATGTGATCAAATGGTTGATTTCCTTGGAAAGTAGACACAGACCTTTCCAATGGTACCAATTTCACCATTTTCCAACAAGTGAGCTGCCCTGTAGATCATATGGGAGATAGACCAACACATTCGGGGCAAATTCGGGTATTGGTTTTCAAGTGTCCTTTTATCGAGACAGGGCGAGCTTCAAGCTTCTTGTCAATCACAGACATTGCGTGAGCGCATCCTAGGCCATCATCACAGTGGCTTTACCGGATTATTACGAATGAGTATATCGAGTCAAATATGAGTACATAATACCGTATTTTTCTCTTAAGACTGCATCATCACTTGAGTGAGCCAAGTCTTATGATGACTTCGACTAGTCATTGGGAATCATATAGGCATTACTTTATCGTCTCTTAGATTGCCTTAAACCGATTGATGAATACGCATCATCAAGTGTCCCCAAGATCCTTTCATTCTTAACTTTGAATTTAACTGAATCTCTTAGTCTCACAAGAGTACATCACTATAAACCCTTAGTTTTACACGCAAAAGCTTCATATCTCTTCCAAATCAAGTATATAGTTAGTATGCGTTCCCGACAATCACTTGTCGACGCGCTCCGTGGTCAGGAGCCACTTGATTTGAGTCTGATCCACCACGAGATCCTTTTATCACTTAACTTAGTTCCCCACTAAGATAAGATTTAACCACAAGTTGCACGTCAGTTTTTGGGAAACTATCTAACTGAAAAGATAGTGGATGTTATAATATCCATTACGATTGCACAACTTAGTTTCGTGTCATCGTAGTTGATTACAGTGCGTTCATGAGAAACCTCGCGCTATGAGGTGAGTTTAACTCCTTCTCTCACTCGCTTTAACAAAGTATATGGATAGATCTTATCTTTGGAGTGTCGGCACCACTTCAACAAAGGGCTATCACTTTGTTCATACTGAAGTCGCATATATTTCCATTTTAGGCCAATGCTACAACGTTGTAGATTTTCAACGAAGTATGGTTTGACTAAACTCACATTCCACATCCTCATGTACCGGCTTTATTCATAGAGTACTCTTTATGGATTGGCATTCATTGAGGCGTCCCCCAATGATGACTGTAATCCAGAATCACATGAGACGGATGAGTTCATTTGATCAGATGATCAAGTTTCATGTACCAAACTCGCATACATTCTTAGCGAGAGTATTTATCGAACCAAGTGGCATCCCAATACTCGATGATATCCACAGCCTAGTAACACCGTCTACCACAATTTGTGGTGTTACCATATCACCATTCATAAGTGACGAACGTCCATGACCGGACACAATCCTTGCAGACATGTTTGCAGCATGTATTTAATCTCGTCACTTTAGGAAACTTGGTGAGGCACAGTAGGGACAAACTACGACAATTCCAAGTCGTTCTACTCGAACATGATTGTTCGCATCTCCCCCTAACGACGGGAAGACTGACTCATCAAAGTGAATTACGAGATCGTCTGCCAAGGTATATTTTAAATGGACTGTGAGTGAAAGCACATGTCATATTCATTATTTATAACCCATCATAATGCGTTGTGGTAATGCACTTTGGCACATGAACATGTGGACGATAAAGGTTTTTCATTGTTAATGTAATCCACTTAACAAAATGCATACTGTTACACTCGTAACTAAGCATTTGAATGATGAGAGGTATAGGTGAGTATGACATGTTAACCTATGCTACATAACCATAGCTACTCGTCTTGAGAATCCAACAAAACCACCACCATGCACCATCGGGATCGAACATAAATAAACGATTGAACCGATGATAGGCCGTTGGTTTTATCGAACCTATAGTGCTTTCTTGAAGAGTTCACTCCCTTTACCAGCCCCAAACACCTCAAAATTTCGTGAGCATGTATAAACGGGTGTTAGTATTCCAATACCATTAACTTTGTGGTCAGAAATCGGTCGAAAAAACATCGAATTGGTTGTTGGGACGGCTGGTGGTATGTGAAAAATTCATTTAAGTGGTTCACCTCCTCCCAAGTCTCCAAATGGAACCAAAATTTGTGATAAGGTAGCCTTGGATGTTAGGAAGTACTCGTTAAAATTTCACTTTAAGACTTGGCCTAAAAGTGGGTGAACCGACCTTTACAATGACTGGTCCGCAAGTTGGACAACCATATAAACTCAGGTTTCATCAACTTATCAATCATTTTCAAAGGAACAACATAACATATAAAAGTTATCACTTGAGTACGACCATTTGTGAACACCATCATAGCATCATAAGCCATCCAGGCTAATACTTATGATCATGCATGTATAAGAACTTGGTGAAAAGGAAGGACTCAGCACCATGCTTATGCGAGTCGCTACATTATTCTCTTTAGCATAGGAGGGTGTCATCTCCTAATCGTGCCAAAGAATAGGCTTAAATCAATGAACATGGCTAAGAAGGATCATTGTAGGGTCTTTGGCGTCACACATGTTTATAAAAACAAGACGCGGATGACATAAATATCATCATCGGTCATGAGCCCTGCTCACGACTCCACCAACGTATTTTGATGTCTTTGATCCATCTAGCTTTTTTGTTCAACGAAAAAATGATGTCCATAGAAATACCGTGGTATATGGATCATCAAACTGTCCAAACTCCGGACTATTAAAGCCTAAATGTGTCAATATCCCAATACATCTTCGGGTTACAAAAACCGTTGCAAGCTGGACCATATTGACTCATGAATATTTTTTCTTTTCACATATCTAATACAAGTGATGCATAAGATTTTATTTCTCACAAATCACAATGAGATTCTATGAGTGATACACTTTGGCATATATATCATCGAATCATAACATGGTTCAATTGTTATGGAACATATGTGACTAGAAAACGCCATTCGGCATTCAACAATTTGAGCATTGTATCACTCATTAATTGTGATGACCTATTAATCATAGTCACAATGGATTTATAACACGAAATCCAAAAATATCGTGTTTCTTGAAAATAGCTTAATACGCACTCAATTTCGCTTGCAAAATTTTACAAACATGAGCATAGCGAACACTCCAACAACATAGAGATTTTATACCTAATACGATCAAAATGATCTATCATATTGAGTGCATAACATGGCAAGATTATATGCCTAAGGGGCAAAATCACGACACAAGCATGGTGTAAAACTACCATGCATAGGCTCGACCTTCTTATAAGGGTGCGTATTTTGGGTTTTCCCAAGGAAACTGTTTTTCAACATTTGAACGATGATATTTTAGCTTACAATGCATATCAAAAATTTCATCATCTATGGCAAATTTGGCCAAAAAGAGGTTGAAAACATGTGTCATAAGACCACTTGCAAATTTAATATGGGAACCAAGTTGGTTGGGATAAAAGTTAGCACAATCGCTGGAAATAAAATTCCGCACAGCTTGATTTTTGTTTACTAAAACAGCTATAACTCCCTTGTTAGGATGGATATGGACGAACGGTCTGATTTTATGGAAACTAGACTTGCGTATCTTTCTATCCATATATTGTGCACCATATGGATCATTAAACTCAGATCACAGTGCATGTTTTAATTGGCTCCTTTAGTATTTCCCAAGTTTAGTGAGAAAACAAGGTTGAGACCATTGCCAATGGCATAAGTGTTGATGTAAATACATGGCAATGCCAGCCATAGGCGCGTTTAAACGCAGCAGGGTGTTCGATTCCTTATCTCGACTAATGATCCTTTCGGTAACTCCAACTTGGTAGACTTGCAAAGAAATTAGGAATGTCGGTACAGCTAAGGCTGTTTAAAAACTACTGATTCCGTTTGAACTTTCAAAGCATAAACAAATACCAAGGAGGATGCGCCTAGTCATGATCAAATGTGTAGACAAAATCCACCAAAGTGCATCAAATCAACCAAGAATTTTAATTCTCAATTTGCAAGTATACGTCATAATAGCCGTGTTATATGGATGCAACGCGGTGCATCAATATTAAGCATTTTGAACCATGAGACATAATGAATATACCATAACCAACTCGTCTTGACCATCCAATAAGATCGACTAAACATAGTCAAATGTATAAGGCACGTGCATTTATAAATACTCGGAAAAGTATTCGGACCTATATTCATACGAACTATAATCGAGGTCAACGAATTCATGTATTTACCGCAATATGCCATTGCTTACATGTTAAAATTCATGAGAATTACTCGTACATTCTTTCATATATCATATTGCAAGGACACGGTGCATGACTACACCCACATGCAATATTGTATTTAGTAGGATGAAAGATGGAGTTTTCCAAGTACGGGATTGGGTCAAGACCAACGTGGTGGTCGCTCAATTCAACGTGACAAATCCGTCACAAATCGATTTTAATCACGACATATCCGTCGCAATCGATGTTTGTCCCATTTGTACGTCACAAATCCGTAACTAATCATGAACAAGTCATAACTTTACCGTTACCGGCAATGTTTATTTTATTCAATTGTTGGTTTAAAATCGACAAAACGGCGACGTCAAATCGCACCCAAAATATGGTGTATGCAACAACTACAAATATCGGCTTTCAACAATTATCCGTGACTCTCCCAGGACCGTCACACAGTTTAGTTCGACATCCGAGAGTGATACCATCTCTCATAGTCTCATCCACCGCAAAGTAGCGTGGGAGATAAAAAACTCAATTCCCCAATTCCCAAAAAAATTCTCAAAAGAGAGGAATTAAAAAAATGGGAACTTTAATAAAATCTTACGTGAGTACTCGGTTCCATATTTGTTTTGATCCTTGAACGGGAGCTTCTCTCCATATGAGCAATATATTTTCGTGATACTCGATTCCATATTTACTTTGATCCTTGAACGGGATAATAAATATGGCTTCTCTCCATATTTTGTACATCATCATGAGCAACATATTTTCCTATATTCACGTAAAATATAAACATGGTAAGATATATAAGTGTAAAAATCAATGAATAAACGAATCATTAATTAGGTAAATATGGAGAGTTGAGAAACGTCCGGAAAGGGCTACTGGGCTCGATAATCGGCCGAAAAAGGACTTGGGCGCGGCGGTGCAGCAGCTCGATATTGGATGAGGCCGGATATCTAAATTTCTTTATAAAAATCTACTTCTGTTAGGCAGCAGATTCAGTAAGAAATACTACTCAGAATCTGATCTCCACCGTTGAATATATAGATATTTGTGTTGGAAAGTTTTTTTCAGCAATTTCACATCGATCGGACGGTTAACGAATCGAGAAACATGATTTTAGTACGACTGTGCTGTGTAGAAAATTTGCGCGTGGAAATTCTCGTCTCTCGTTTTTTTTTTCGATTTTCTGCTCCTTTTTTTTTCTTATAGGAGTCCTGGACAGACGAGATCTACAGACGGGTCGGGCTATGTCAGCTTTAAAATTGGGACCGGTGAAGATGATCGGAGCGGTCACGGACAGCGACGTGCGAATCGGATCGACTGGAGTGGTGCGATGGCAACGGACTTTGCGAACGGAAGTCGCGCGGCTAAGGGCTACTCCTATGGATCTGATTCCGGCGATGACCGAGGAAGGGTGATTTCAGACAGCAGAGGGAGGATCTGATTTCAGCCTTGAGCGGCAAGAACGCGGGTTGCACGGGGTTGGCCGATGGGTTCGTGAGGAAAATGGCTGGCTGGTGGGTTGGACATGGCTTCTGGTCGCGAGAGCGGAAGCAGCAGCCGGCGGAGGTGGCTGAGCGCGACGGCGGTGGAGGGCTAGGGTTTTTGAAGCCCGTTTTTTTTAAATTTGCTTTTGTTTGTGTACAGTTTATTCGGGAAATACTCCGAATCAGATCTCCACCGTTGAACTTGTAGTTATGTATATCATTAACATGTTGTCAAAATTTAAGGCTGATCCGACGGTTAACGAAGCAGAAAACACAAATTCCGCGTGGTCTCGTAGTGTAGAAAATTGACGCGCGGAAATCACGATTTTTTTTTTTTTTGAATTTCGAAAATTCAGAGAGGAAAAAAATTCTACTGTTAGAGCAACGTGCTGATAACGTGTTTCAGAAGAAAGTAAAAGACTGTAAATACGAGTCAATCAATTGTATTCATAACACTGATAGAGTCCTACCATTACAATGAGAGTCCTTCCATACATAGGATTCCTAGATAAGGTAAGACATCTAATAGGATCCTACTACCTCTAGAAGGATCTAGAACCTTTCTTCTGTGTATCTACAATCAGTAATAGGTAAGACACATCACGAGAATAATAATTCCCGAAACAACTACTATATAAATTTGGTGAGCTAAATTAGAATGCTATGTCAACAAGAAACTTTCGTTGCAAGTAAAACAATAGATTATAAAATTTATACAGAGAGAGAAAAAATAACCAAAAAATCAAAAAATACTCGATAAAATTTTGATTTGGATATTTCGAGTGATGTAAACGAAAGAAACTATATCTAAAATATTTAATACGATTCAAATAATTAGTACGACTATTCTTTTTCAGTAATCGAGAATCTCAGCTCTACTTAAAAGTATGACTATCATAATATAGAGAATTGTCCGCATGGGCAGCTCAACTGGTTCCTGGGTAGCAGATTGCTATAAGGACGCAAGTTCGAGTCCCGGCAGCCACACTGTGAGAGTTTTATCCCTCCATTGCGGGGGATAGCTCCTTGTGGGCACCAGGCACTGTTCCTCCCACCTAGAGGACCGTTGAGTCATCATGATTTAATTCCTCCACCAGTCCCTATCGGGCCGAGGGATTAGAGCCCTGGGGGCGAGGGATTTCGCCTTTTGCTATCATAATATAGAGAATTCTTTTAGTAGTGATTGCATTGTTTGTGGTATTATTATTTAATATCAATGTATTGTGTTTGATCTAATCACTTTTTCATTTTTATATTATGTTACACACTTTAAAATAGAATCTACGATGATGTAATTAATGTAGTATTTGGTGTTAAAAGGACCATTGACGGACATTTCAAACAAAAAATGGGTTAGAGCTTAAAAAATATATTAAATTATACTTCCTCCATCTCATAAGTATAGCCATTTGGGTGAGTAGCACGGAACAGATCTTAACAAAAATGGAAAGAGAGTATGACATTATAGAAAGAAGTAGTGCGTTGAGTGGAGAGAGTGTGTGACTTTATAGAAAGAAATGGTAAAATGATTTACTAAAAATGAAGTGTACCTATTCTTTGGAGACGGACTGAAATGATAAAAAATGTATATACTCAAGGGACGGAAAGAGTATATTCTTTTGTGAATTTATAAAGACAGTTAGTTTTCTCATTTTTTTTATATATAATGCTAACTTCACTATTGCAATATTAGTTTTAAAGTATATGATTTAGAATCTTTAAAATTTAATTATGTTAATGCAATATTTTTATCATTATATATAACTATTTTATAATGGATATTTTGATTTTAAACATTAAATTTAAGCGTTAAAATATATTTAAATATTTAGATTTAAATGTGTGATTTTATAATTTTTAACTTATACAATGGCCCATTATGCCTGAATCTCGCCAGGGTTAGAATTATGTCGGTGACAGTTTATATTATGGACGGGAGTTCATGATGTTGAAAATGTAAAAAATAAATTAGTGAAAAATATAATACCTCAATCAATTCATCACGTCTATGTCTTTTATAGTACTTCCTAAATTCATATTGTATTGTGAACTCAAATCCACTTAACATAACAATTTTGAATTTATATATTAACAACTCTTTTAGGAGTCGTTTGATTCGTCAATATAAAGTATCACATATGAGTTTAGAATAAACAAAAATAATACCAAGTGTTTGGTTACCGATATATTAATTTCTAAAACCCATACCTCAAACCTATGAGGTATAGAATTTGTATACCTTAGGGGAGGGGAGATGTGGATATGAAGTTTATACCTCCAAATATAATATTAAACTAAATACATGACATTTGTTTCTCTGCAAAATAAAAAAGGAAACATATAAAAATATAGTTATTCTTATAACTTTATAAGTAATAAATAATAATAAAATTATTATTATTAAAACTTATAATTATATTATTAAATAATATAAGTACAATTATTATTATTGAATAATTATAATAATAATAGTATTTATTTAATTAAAAAATAGTAATTAATAAATAATATTAGTTATTATTAAGTTATTATTTTACATTATTATTTAGTAATAATTCGATTATCTAATAAAGTAATTATTTAATTATAAGTAAGATTGATAATATTTATTAAATAATAAGTAAAAATTAATAATTAATCAATAATTACAAATATATTCCATCTGTCCACGAAAAGTGTGGTCTAGAGGGAGTGACATAGTTTTTAAAAAAATAGAGGAGATGTGTATTTTTTAGTAGAAAAAGTGGAGAAGAGATGTATTTTTTGGTGGAGAAAGAGTAATATTTTAAGTGGAGTTATTTTTATTCATGGAAAGACCACAATTTTTGTGGACTACCCAAAAAGAAAATATGACCACATTTTTCGTGGACGGAGTGAGTATATATAATTATTTTTTAATATTATTTAATATACTCCCTCCGTCCCTTATAAGTATTCCAATTTTGCATTTTAGTTCGTCCTTAAAAATATTCACATTTTACTTTTGGAAACTACTTACGACTTATCCCTTCTATTTGTTGGTCTTCTTTTCCACGCATTTACACACTTACCTAAAATTTTATTAAAACTCGTGCCAAGAAAGTATGTGAACACTTATATAGGACGGTGGGAGTACTAATTATTAATCAATTAACCATAAAGTAGTTTTAATAACAACTAACATTACTATTATTCAATAATAATTATTATTTGTTAATAAGAATAAATATATTTTAGTTACTATTTAAATAATAAAAATTGTTGATTATATACGAAACATATTATTAGTTATTATTAAATAATAATAACTATTATTAAATAATAACAAGATTATTTTTTAAAGATATTAGCTGGAAGAAATATAAAAAATAATTTTTAATTCTTGATTCTAAAATATTTGAAACTAAAGACCAAGAAGGAGGTTTATTTCAGTCCACCACTAAACCAAACACACGATATCAAGAATCAAGTTCCAACTTATACTACCTTAATTCGATTCCTGATTCCAAACTTATACCTCAGAATGAATCAAACGACCCACACGCAAGTAATGAGCTGATTTGTTAGGGTTCTTTACATATCTATATAATATTTATAAATTAATTATACAAATCTAACATAAAGAAAATAATTCCAAAACTGAATACTTGCAACTAGTAATTTGTTTGAGAAAATTATCAAATTGGTCTCGTATAACCAAACCAAACCAAACATACCCAGTATATCCCGCTCAGAGCAGGGTCTGAGGAGGGTAAGATGTACGCAGACCATGCCCCTACTAATTACGGTAGGGGGGCTGTTTCCGTAAAGACCCTCAGCTTAGTGCACAGCAACATATTGAGTGAAAAATACAAAGGGAAGCATATGCGAAAAACTCAATACCATACCTGAGTCCATAGCTTAATCCACATGGGACTTACCTAAGAGGAATTAGGCTACTTCACTCCCGATGAACGCTACTCAAACAGAAGAGAGGTTGACTCCGCACACAGCTCCCTGTCAAAAACACACCACACGCAAAAGGCAATAGGATAAAATATACAATAAATGTAAAAATAAATTGGTCCCGTATGTGGGACCAATTGGCCAAAAAAACACATCTGTCTCCGGCGGACCAAAAAACCCCACATCTCTCCCCTACTTTTGTAACACCCCCAAGTTATTCAGGGTATATTACAGCGCCGTGAGCCCCGCCGTGGGACCCACAAGGCTAAACATACGCGGAACTATAAACTTGACCGATAAGGTCTACATACAATAGAAAGAAAGACGATACAAATGGTATTCGAAACCATAAACAATGAAACCATATACATCACTGCACAAATCAATACCTCGGCAACACAGGCCGGAACATCAAGGAAACTGAAATACAATACTCGAGTATTTAAAAATCCATTCCAGTACAACAACACTGAATGGAGGAATCCAAGAAAATAACCGGAGACAAGACACGGATCACACTTGCCCATCATCTTCATGCCGACCTGCACTGCCTCTGTCCGCTCTCTCGGAACTCGAAATACATGAAACGTATTTCCCCCATAAAGGGGTTAGCCGTCGAATAGCTAGTGCAAGTATAACAATATGAAACATAATACTCCTCGACAATAAAGTAAATGTAATCCGTCAATTCATCAATATCCGTCAATTCATCAATGTAAGACTAGTATTCCGGAATGACTAAAATCTCAAGACGTACGTGAATGCCGTAGAAACGGTTCGTTCATATCATACGCCGTTACATGTAGGAATGCCGTCAAAACGGTTCGTTCATTACATGCCAACATTATTTCATATGAATGCCGTAGAAACGGTTCGTTCATATCAACCATGGAATCGCACCAGAGGCTACGAAACCCTCAGAGGACCATAGGCCCGTCCCGGAGTGGCTAGAAATAATCATACCATCAATATTTCATACTTTCAAAGTCGAGAACGTACAATCATAAATGTATACTTGCCTTAATAAACGTTACCGAAGATCCCGAAGAACACGGTTCGACCGGGAAGCTTGAACCACGAAGAAGACAACGAACGGAAGGGTTTTGACTCGAGTTCTTCACAAGAATTCGACCCTAACAACATAAATTCAATAAATCATCGATCATACGAGGAAGAATAATCGTAGAACGCCCGAAAACCCCTCTATGACATTTTACCGGACACCTTCAAGGCGTCGGTCAAGAACTCGACCAAAACAACGAATCGATACGATCCAACCATGGGATAACAAGGGAAATGATACAATACATCTAAATAATCATCAATCCATCACAATCCTAAGTTAAATCGGATTAAACGGACGAAATCGAACAAAATACCCAAAATCCCCAAAATTAGATTTGGAAAATCAATTCGATTCGCTCGATCAAAGGATGTTATAGGATGGATGATTGATGATATGAGCTCCAAGACTCCATGGATATGTTGTTAAACAACATGGCTTCAAGCTTAGAACACGCCAGTGCGGAAGAGGAGAAGAAGAAGGTGAAAATGGCAAGAAAAACGTCTGCGGGGCCTTTTATAGGGGTTGATCGTCACGGACACGGCCCGTGCCGGTCGGGCACGGTCGTGTTGCACGCTTGGCCGACAGGACTCGACGGTGTCCCGCTTGACACGGTCGCGGCGCCGAGGGCCTTTCCGACAATGACCCGCCCGACAATGACTTCAAGATGACTCGACCGCGCTGCACGACACGGCCGCGGCCGGGCGATTTATCGGTCGGCTTATTCGGAAGGGTACGGCACGGGCCGTGTCGGACGACACGGCCGAGTTCGGTCGGCAGAAACTTCGGCATTTCTGGACGAGTACGGCACGGGCCGTGTCGGACGACACGACCGAGTCCGGTCGGCGGTGATCGGCCAAAATGAGCGGGTGAGCTAAAACGACCATAACTCTCTCGTCCGGACTCCGATTGACTCACCGTTTGAACCATTGGAAAGTTAACTCGATGATATATAATATGGCAAAGATTCAGAATTTTTGGAGTTTCCAAGAATTTATGGTGATTTAACAAAGTCGAACTCATACGTGGAAAAGTCGCTAAAGAACACGGAATTCAACAGAACGATATCGAAACGAACTCGGATGACAAAAAGTATAGAATTAACCATTTCTCAGGATGACGAAACGGTCCCAAGCAAGTCGTCAAAATAGACTTCCGCCAAAAATAGAAAATTTCCGGGGATCAAAATTACGGGTATTACATTCTACCCTCCTTAAAAGAAGTTTCGTCCCGAAACTTAAAACAGGTAGGGAGAAGAAATATTTCGCCAGGAAAAACTCAACGAGATACACAAGAACCGAAACTTACGCCCAAACGGCGAATCATCAATATAGAACACCACAATACATTACCCGAAGGCAAACCAAACCAATGCCGAAAAAGATACGAATTCACAATGCCCGAAGGCTCCAACGGGAATACCGATACATCACAATGGCCTGAAAGCCGAGCACCCAAAGTCAGAATCATCACAATACAGATCTCAAAGAAGCAAACTGATCGCCGGACATACCCTCGGCGTATGAACAACTGGGCCGCAAATCGTCGGACATATCCAATACAACATGGACTACGAACGATCAATCAATAAAGCTCAAGAGGGACATCACAAGACGCCCGATCCGGAAATGTGTTCGTGCACATGTCCACCCCGTATACGGAATCCGAATATACGTGTGACAATGTACCTAATTAGCCTCAAGAACTACGTCTCGTGTGCACACCCAATGTGGAAATATCCACGCATGACCATCGGGTGCCTGGCTAAAAATCTTACACATAACCAATCGGCACGCAGACATGATTCCAGATATGCCACGATACAACATGACAACGAAACTCAAGGGATAAAACATCCAATACGGATCATACGACTCACCAAGTGAACGATGACACACGAATAATGAAAGATCGACACGACCAACGATATTCAAAACAACCATCCTGGGATCGAATTCTAAGGACCGATTAACACGAACAACGATCACAACACAACAGTTCGGGAAAATCCTCAACCTTCAACGATTACAAAATTACCGAGTTCACAAGAATAATAGTGTGCTTCCTTGAATCGGTCAACACGACAATAATAATTCAACGGATGGGAATTATCATTGATAATCCCAATTGAATACTTCGATTACCGTAGAATGGCCAATCGATAACAACGATACAACGGATGAGAGTATCTTCGACAACGGATGGGAATTATCTTTGATAATCCCATTTCAATACCTCGATTACCCTAGAACGGTCAATCGATAATCAATGATACGATAGAATAGATGTCCCGGTGTCTTAAACCGACCACCAAAACGGAGATGACAAAAGGATATATCAAATGTCCCCAATCGGTTAACGCAACATCATAGCAACAGATCCAATTCGATGACAAAGATTCAACGATGTCTCAGAACGACATTAATCGCGAATAATAATAATCGATACATCGATACCGCGAACCGGCTATCGATAGCAACCTTACCAACAAGTATCGTAATGCCTTGAACCGGCCATTTACAAACAACAGTAACATTTGGCATAATTTGCCGACGGCGTCGTGTCAACCAATCCCTTGACATCAATACAATCATAAAGAGGCCAAGTCCCAAAATGATACACACAATCGTACGCCTACACGATAACATTAGTCTCATTGATTAGTACGAGTATAAAACTTGTCTCGACCAAGTTAATCGACGAACCCTTCAACCTTAACCGCAACACAACAGTCATAATTCACGATCAAACATCATACCTTATTGTAAAACGAAGGATTGATAATCAACCGGTTCGATGACGACCAATATCAATACCACCAAACCACGAACTCAATCGTTTTACCATATCTCGACTAATCATAGTCTGAACAATCCAACTCAGACACTTACAAATCTTGTCCACAATACGAGTCGAAATATGATGATCATATCAGCAACCAATTCGGACCAATAATAAGGGTCTAAATGTTCCAAACTCAATTCTTAAATACGAATTGACAAGGTTCCCTTCTCGTAAATCCATCGTTAAAATTTACTTATAACCGTCGTCAATTCGAATCATCCGACTGGTTCAAAACAATAGATAATCATATTAAAAAGGTTATCAAACAATCAATTCATTCGATTTGAATATTTGCTCCATACGTATGGGCTTCCAAATTCAAAGATGAATAATAGTCTCATCAAACTCATAATCACATTCGTATTCCTATACGAATATTATTTCCAACACATAATTTAGCTCTAGATATGAATATTCCATATTCATTTTCAAAACATCAACACTTCTAAAAAAATTTTCATCACCTCGTATAATTCAAGAGTTCTTCAAGAACATGAAATATCCGAAATCACGTTCCGAACAACATCTCCGAGGTATATATCTCCATGTTACCATTTTCTTCATCATGTCATTCATACAATCTCAAGAATCGCAACAAAACCCTTATCACCATATGAAGAAGATCTCAATGATCATATCAACATCCGAAATCTCTTATTACAATTCCAACAAATCTCGTATAACATTATCACATGATACCATAATTGTAACACCCTGCATCCTCCTGAATATTACACGCCGTAAACCCTTCTCACAAAGATTTACTGTGCTAAGCACAATTTCCACGTCATTCCAAAAATGCTAAAAAGACCGATGACGGTAATATTTTTCAAATACTAAAAAAATCATTTTCCAAATACCGTCAAAACGATCAAGGTTAAAATGCCAAAAACTCAGTTTAGGGAATCGGTTTTACAAAATAAAATTTCAGTTGGCAAAATACCAAAAATCCATTTCAAAAATACTCACGCAGCGGATAAAAGTACAGTCCAATTTATGCATTTTCATTGAAATAAGACGAACATCAAAATACACGATTCCCAATGTACTCCCTCCCAAGTAGTAGCCCAAAAAGAAAAAAAAAATGAGCCACTATCAAAGGGATACGAGGATTACCTTGCATGGACGAACCACGAATAAAGAATAATTTGAACTCCATTCCAAGAATCATTAAATCATCATAGTCATCATATGGCCTCAAGAACATCAAGATCTCTATGATTCCATAATCATAATCAACATATTCAAAGCATATCATTATCTTCCTTCAACATAAACCTCATAGAATATGGATAACACAAGAAATCACTTCAAGAATCAACAATAGTTCCATAACCAAGCTCTAATTCCATGATTCCAAGCTCACAATCATGTTAAAAGTGTTTAGAACACTCTTAAAAGTGAAGAGGGACGAGTTTTGGAGAGAAATATCTCAAAAGATCGTGAGAGAAATGAAAGGCAACACTTCAATATATAAATTGCACTCTCATTACGTACGTAGGTGTCCTTTCTTAACGTACGTAACAACTTTAACGTCGTAATCCAAAATCCATAACGACGTTACCATCTCACTGTCTCATTCCGTACCCATTACGACGTAACCCATACCATATAACGTCGTAATATACCAGTTGACTTGCTACAAGATAATGGTTGTGTTACGTACGTAACATGTCCCGTATAACGACGTAACACGACGTTGACTCACCTGTCAACATCCTCCGCCGAAAGTTGCCGAAACAGATCCCACGCCTCACAGGACTCGGTTCGTCCGATGCCTTCGTTACGCACGTAATACCTTAGCCTTGACGTACGTAACCATGCCAATCTTACGTCGTAATCTCACCTTATTAACGCACGTAATAATTCCATACTTAGCCAATTTCAACAATTCTGTCCAAAGTCATGACATACCAAATACGAGCATACGGCAAAATCAATACATATACTCAATTCAATAACATTTTCAAACGTTCACAACGTCCTCGAGCATAATTAACCATCCACGATATCCAATATATAAACGAAAAAAAATATATCCGAAAAAATCGGGGTATTACACTCTACCCCCCTTAAAAATAAGTTTCGTCCTCGAAACTTGCAATCACTCGCACAAACATTTCTTCGGAAAATCCAAACTCACCAAGATAACCTGAATTTTGAATAATCCGAACAACATACTTACAGTGCAGTGAAGACGAAGATCTCCGTGATACTAGCATGCGACTCCTAAACAAAGTCTCAACATAATACCGTTACACACCAATATCGCAATTAGCAATTTAACAAAATCTCAAGGAAGGGTTCACGTCCGTGATCACGTTACGATTCTTCCTACTTTCACCAACATTCAAGGGCACACACGTGCGTAAGTATAATCCAAATCGCACATTCTCGAAGTGACCAATTCCCAAGAATACCAAGCTATAAACGAAACGATTAAGAAAAATACGAGAAGAGTGAGAGGACTTACAAGTACCGGTCGCACTGTGATGATGGCAGAGTAGTGATATCAGGCAAATGCCGACTCAATCGACCCAAAAGACCGACAGCCTAGGTATCCATAAACCTAAGCTCTGATACCATATTCTGTAACACCCCCAAGTTATTCAGGGTATATTACAGCGCCGTGAGCCCCGCCGTGGGACCCACAAGGCTAAACATACGCGTAACTATAAACTTGACCGAGAAGGTCTACATACAATGGAAAGAAAGACGATACAAATGGTATTCAAAACCATAACCAATGAAACCATATACATCACTGCACAAATCAATACCTCGGCAACACAGCCGGAACATCAAGGAAACGAAATACAATACTCGAGTATTTAAAAATCCATTCCAAGACAACAACACCGAATGGAGGAATCCAAGAAAATAACCGAGACAAGACACAAGATCACACTTGCCCATCATCTTCATGCCGACCTGCACTGCCTCTGTCCGCTCTCTGGAACTCGAAATACATGAAACGTATTTCCCATAAAGGGGTTAGCCGTCGAATAGCTAGTGCAAGTATAACAATATGAAACATAATACTCTCGACAATAAAGTAAATGTAATCCGTCAATTCATCAATATCCGTCAATTCATCAATGTAAGACTAGTATTCCTAATGACTAAAATCTCAAGACGTACGTGAATGCCGTAGAAACGGTTCGTTCATATCATACGCCGTTACATGTAGGAATGCCGTCAAACGGTTCGTTCATTACATGCCAACATTATTTCATATGAATGCCGTAGAAACGGTTCGCTCATATCAACCATGGAATCGCACTGCAGGCTACGAAACCCTCGAGAGGACCATAGGCCGTCCCGAGTGGCTAGAAATAATCATACCATCAATATTTCATACTTTCAAAGTCGAGAACGCATAATCATAAATGTATACTTGCCTTAATAAACG
Organism: Orobanche coerulescens; assembly: GCA_033398695.1. NCBI lineage: Eukaryota > Viridiplantae > Streptophyta > Magnoliopsida > Lamiales > Orobanchaceae > Orobanche > Orobanche coerulescens. Next base: position 34,163,401 of record CM065818.1, read on the forward strand.
CATCAAGATCCCAAGAACACGGTTCGACCGGAAGCTTGAACCACGAAGAAGACAACGAACGGAAGGGTTTTGACTCGAGTTCTTCACAAGAATTCGACCCTAACAACATAAATTCAATAAATCATCGATCATACGAGGAAGAATAATCGTAGAACGCCCGAAAACCCCTCTATGACATTTTACCGGACACCTTCAAGGCGTCGGTCAAGAACTCAACCAAAACAACGAATCGATACGATCCAACCATGGGATAACAAGGGAAATGATACAATACATCTAAATAATCATCAATCCATCACAATCCTAAGTTAAATCGGATTAAACGGACGAAATCGAACAAAATACCCAAAATCCCCAAAATTAGATTTCTGGATAATCTGACCTGATTCGCTCGATCAAAGGATGTTTTAGGTTGGTTGATTGATGATTTGAGCTACAAGACTCCTTGGATTTGTTGTTAAACAACATGGCTTCATGCTTAGAACACGCCCTGCTGCGGAAGAGGAGAAGAAGAAGGTGAAAAATGGCAAGAAAAACGTCTGCGGGGCCTTTTATAGGGGTTGATCGCTGCCGGACACGGCCCGTGCCGGCCGGCACGGTCGTGTTGCACGATTGGTCGACAGGACTCGACCGTGTCCCGCTTGACACGGCCGCGGCGCCGAGGGCCTTCCGACAGCCGACCCGCCCGACAATGACTCGGCATGACTCGACCGTGCTGCACGACACGGCCGGCGTCCGGGCAGACGATTCGGCTTATCCTAAGGAAGATGCAGACGGCCGTGTCGGACGACACGGCCGAGTTCGGTCGGCGTAAACTTCGCATTTCCGGACGAGTACGGCACGGCCGTGTCGACGACACGACGACCGAGTCCGGTCGGGCGTGATCGCCAAAATGAGCGGGTGAGCTAAAACGACCATAACTCTCTCGTCCGACTCCGATTGACTCACCGTTTGAACCATTGGAAAGCTAACTCGATGATCTATAATATGGCAAAGATTCAGAATTTTTGGAGTTTCCAAGAATTTATGGTGATTTAACAAAGTCGAACTCATACGTGGAAAAGTCGCTAAAGAACACGGAATTCAACAGAACGATACCGAAACGAACTCGGATGACAAAAAGTATAGAATTAATCATTTCTCAGGATGACGAAACGGTCCCAAGCAAGTCGTCAAAATAGACTTCCGCCAAAAATAGAAAATTTCCGGGGATCAAAATTACGGGTATTACAACTTTAGCCAATTTAGTCCCCCGTCGCCGGCCGGAGTATTTTCCGGCCACCGGAGCTGACGTGGACGACACGTGGCTGACACGTGGCTGACACAAATATAAAAACCTAAATAATATAAAAAAATCTAAAAAAATTAAAAAATCTGGAATATTAAAAACCTAAATTTAAAAAAAATTAAAAAATCTAAAAAAATTTAAAAAAATTAAAAATTTAAAATTTAAAAAAAATTTATAAAACCTAAATAATGTAAAAAATCTAAAAAAATATAATTTAATAAAAGAACCTTAGGTAATTATTTTTAATTTTGAAATATTAATATAAATATATTAGAATTTTTTATTTATTTTTTAATTTTATAATTCTGAAAAGATTTTTTTCAGAAAAAAAATCTTTTTAATTCAAAAGATTAATTTTATAATTCTGAATAAAGAATCTTTTTAATCTTTTTAATTCCTAAAAAAAATTATATATATATTTTTTTTTAATTTTATAATTCTAAAAAAAGAATCTTTTTAATTTCTGAAAAGATTCTGAAAAAGATCGTTTTGATAATTTTCTCATTTTTTTCAGAAATTAAATTTTTTTTTTTGCAGAATTATAAAATTAAAAAAAATATAATTTTTTTCAGAAATTAAAAAGATTAAAAAGATTTTTTTTCAGAATTATAAATTAATATTTTGAATTAAAAAAAAATCTGAAAAATAACTTTTCAGAATTATAAAATTAAAAATAAAATAAAAAATTCTAATATATATATATATATATTAATATTTCAGAATTAAAAATAATTACCTAAGGTTCTAATTTTTTTAATTTTTTTTACGATTTTCCAGATTCTTTAAATTTTTTTAAATTTTTTTATATTATTTAGATTTTTATATTTTTTTAAATTTTTTTTAGATTTTAAATTTTTTTAAATTTAGTTTTTTTAATATTTCAAATTTTTTATTTTTTTATTTATTTATATTATTTAGGTTTTTATATTTTTTTTTGCCACGTGTCAGCCACGTGTCGTCCACGTCAGCTCCGGTGGCCGGAAAATACTCTGGCCGGCGACGGAGGACTAAATTGGCTAAAGTAGGGGGGAGATGTGGGGTTTTTTGGTCCGCCGGAGACAGATAGGGTTTTTTGGCCAATCGATCCCACATTACGGGACTAATTTGATAATTTTCTCTAATTTGTTTACCTAAGGTACTGTATTTTGATACCAGTCATTTGGATATCCATTGCTCAACATCTAGTGAGGTAAAATGTAGTTGGATACTTTCAGGTAGTACTTAGTTACCTGAATATATTATTTTTGGATACCAACATAAGTCGTTATTCTTGTTCCTTCCAGTCGAATATAATCTATTAAAGCTATTATTTTAGTTTTATGAGATTTTTGTAATTATTTTATGAAACTAATATATCACCCGTATAAAATACGGGAACATAAAAAAATTCACATAGAAGCACAGAATACTCAACTATTCACCGTAAATTTTATAGCATTTCTTTGTGAATTACATTAGTTCTTCTATTTACGATTACATCATTTTTGTTGCAATAAAAAAATTGAAGGCTTTCGTGCTCTTCACTTTGATACAAGTACATAAAACTGGCCACGATTGAATATGAGTCTTGAAGATGCACGCCAACATGAGAGAGTGCATAACTATAGAAAAGCATAATTAGTGGAAATTGTCGTCTTTGAAATTTAATTGTCAATCGACCATGAGTTTAATATCATTTGTGGAATAAATACTTTACTCCTAAATGTGTAGTATAACATAATAAATATTATGAAAGCAATTGTACCAAAATATTGCAAATATGCATCATCCAAAGCATATTAAAAATAAAATAAAGAAAACTCTCTCATAATCAATTATACTTGCAATAGCACAATAATTTCCTTCTTTTCTCACACGAGTTTCCAATTTTTTGAGTGAGTGGAAATTAAATACTTATCGAGATATATTTTTAAAAAAAATTATAGTCAATTTTTATTCTCTATAACCTTCTTTTATTTAGAGATCATTCTATTGATAAATAGGTTGTTGTAACACCCCCAATCCGCTCAGGGATATTACACGCCGTAGAACCTTTCCTCAAGGATCTACCAGGCTGGTAACGACATATAACAACTCAACCATGCCTTTAAGGCTAAAATGACTCAGTAGACCGATTTGGTCTTTCAACAAATACATACAACTCAAATACAACTCATGCCCACGTAGGGGTCAAAATACAACCACACCCGTACAACGGGAAAATATAGCAGCGGAAAAATAGAGTACAACTGAACCAATAAACAAAATACGGTTCCTCATGTGATTAGTATCGATCATCTTTCATCATCCTTCGTGCCGACCCTGTGTTATGCTCCAAAACCTGTATGCAAAAACAGACATCCACCCCCCGAATACTCGGGGGTTAGCAAAACTCCACTGTTTTGCTAGTGCAAGAACAAAGTGCAAATACGAGCCATACAATTCATATTCCACGAACGATAATAATTCGGAATCCTCAAAGGTTCAAATACAACAAGAACACTTCCCGAGGCGAGAGTTTGAGTAAAGACTTCCCAAAATTTCAAGATCAAAATATTAAGGGAAACAATTTATAAAATGATTTGAAATACCATCGGGAGTTTTAATAGAAAACGATTTAGGATTATCATATCCTACTTTTCAAAACCCAAAAGACAAAAGGGGTCACCGCCCCAAAGGTTTACTTTCCGAAAAATGACATTTACCAAACCGTTGGGATTTTAGCCCCAAATCCGTAAAATTACTTTTACAAAACCATTGGGATTTTAGCCCCAAATCTCATCAACTCACAGTACACAAGAACGACCATAAGGTTCGTCTCCCAACATCAAAATCCACAAATAAAGGATTTAACACAAACAACAAAATACTCTAGCGCCATCCTAGCCAAGTAAGCCAAACGAACACTTACCTCTTACACACTTAGTCGATGCATGCAATCATGAAAACATAGTTCCAAAGCACTCATTTCCGAAAATGCCATAAATAAGTCACATTTGTAAAATGCACCACAATTATCCGTCGATCCACGTCTCTGTGGACCCCTACCGAGACCCCGTCGGATCTAACTCGTAGTGGTTAAAAGCAAGCTCGTCGATCCACGTCTCTGTGGACCCCTACCGAGACCCCGTCGGATCTAACCCGTAGTGAGCATACACACACACATTACTCATGCAAAACTAACATGCTAAGAATGTAAGTTCATTAAGAATACTCACTAGAGATGGCCATTAACTCGACACCATTATCAAACTCTTCAAAACACAATAACAAGATTAAATACGGAATACACGATTCCATAACTTTAAACAATAGGAGTATCATCGCCAAATCCTTCAACGTTCAAAATAATCAAATCATAATCAATTCCCAAAACACGCCGTTCACAAAACACGCGCATTTTGAAAGAAAGCCTTTAACGAGGCCAAACCGAAATATTTTGAAACTTCATTTCAAACAACCAAATAAACACACCAAGACGATCACCGATCATCATATCCATAAAATAAGAAAAGTATGGGCAAGGTACTTGCCTCGAATAACCACAACACGGAGAATCAGCCGAAGTAGGTTGGCACGAACCGACTACGAACTCGCCGACTCCACCGAACGACAATCCGCAACAATGAACTATGAATGAAAACAATAAAAACGAAAATGAATTCCATAATACGACTCAAAGCCGTTGAATTCAAAGAACAAATGACGAAAGTTTAAGCGTTTCCCCCAAAACGGCCAAGAACACGATTCGTTCCGTCAAAACCCGAAAACGGAATTCCAAGTTGAAATATGGATATACAATCCATAGAATATGTTTAACAACATCATTTAACCATAATCGATCCATCAAAAACGGATGAAAAACAAGATCAAGGACAAATCCCCCAAAAAGTCAATTTGAAGGAAATCAAGAAATATACTTCGATTCGACGAAGAACAATGGATTAAATGATGTTAAACACAAGAATACTACAAAAATTAATATATCCATCATGAATTAATCAATAATACGGAACGAATCGGACAAAAACGCAAAAACCCCCAAATTCACGAAATTAGGGTTCTAAGAAAGATTACCTTGATTCGCTGGATCAAAGGATGATAACGGATGATTGATTGATGATATGAACTCGAGAACTTCATGGATTTGTTGTTAAACAACATGGCTCCATGGTAAGATCACCCCCAGCCGCGGAAGAGAAGGAGAAGAAGGAGAAAAATGGCCAAATACCCGTGTGCAGGGCCATAAATAGGCTGCACAGTGTGCCGCGGCCCAGCGGGAGTGTGCCGCGGCACAGAGCCAAATCTGCCGGCAGTAACTCGGCAGTGTGCCGCGGCCCTGCCGGCATGTGCCACGGCACAAGGTACAGAGTGCTCGGCCAAAAACTGGGAATGAGAGTGACTTAGCTATTTCGACCATAACTCCATCGTCCGGACTCCGATTGAATCACCGTTTGAACCATTGGAAAGCTAACTCGATGATTTATAATATTGCAAAGATTCAGAATTTTTGGAGTTTCCAAAAATTAATGGCGATCCAAAAAAGTCGAACTCATACGTGGAAAAGTCGCTAAAGAACACGGAATTCAACAGAACGACACCGAAACGAACTCGGATGACAAAAAGTGTAGAATTAATCATTCTCAGAATGACGAAACCGTCATGAGCGAGTCATCAAAACGGACTTCCGCCAAAATAAAAGAAATTACCGGAAATCGAAATTACGGGTATTACATTCTACCCTCCTTAAAAGAAGTTTCGTCCCGAAACTTAAAATAAGTAGGGAGAAGTAATATCCTCTGCCAGGAAAACTCGACGAGATACGCAAAAACCGAAAACTCGCGCCCGACGGCGAAGCGCTGCAAGGAACGCAAAGAGACATACGGCGTGAAAACACGCTCCATGACGACCAACACAACGTCGCCGTTAGGAATATAATAAAACCAACAAATGACAAGCGTCATCAAACGGATAATATAGTCAAGTCAATTATCCGAACAATCACAAAACACAACGAACGAAAATCAATATGATTGATCGACCCAACGGTACATCAATCAAAACGCGAGCCAAACGCTGAACAAATACGGAATTCCATTGCCCAAGGGTTGGAAGATTGAAAACGAGACTAATTTCCCGAACTTAAGGGAATTAGGAAGGAGCCTGAATGCTCAACAATCACAAAACGAGAACAAAAACCGAACAAACAAATGATCGAGACAACAAAAATCGAACAATCATGTCCGAAACACGAAGGATAATAAAACTCAAAAAACAACTCCCAGGATGATCCGGTGAGAACTAAAAGACATGCATTCCCAAAAGATCCACAGGAAAGGAAATAGCGATTGAAAAGTCACAGCGACAAACAAGTTATTCCAAAACAATACCACACTCGTTCGATCAACAAAAGCAAGGGGCAGGACAAGCTCAGAAATGTCAACGAACATAAATGAGTCGACGAAGTCGAAAACACAAGAGTTCCAAATCCGATCTACTTCGAATAAAAGAACTAATAGAACCAGATGATGTCACTCCTGAACAAGGTTCACAAGAATAGAACCGAACTCGAAAAAGTCATAGTGATAACCAGGTCGACCCACAACAAGATCACAGTTTGTTCAGACGATGAAACCGAAATACAGAACAAGTTCATAAAGTGTCAACGAGCATGAGCGAATCGATGGACTGGAGAAAGAGAAAATACAGAAGTCAAAATAGTACGGTATTACCTCCGACCTCGTCCACGAAATTCACAAAAACGGGAGCAAGGTAACAAGACATTAAACAACCGACACATAACGGAACGATCACCGATGCACACGGTCATACCAAACCAAGCTCTAACAGCTCGCACATGCGCGATAACGCAGAAATCACCACGAGGCGACAATATTCAATACCGACATCCCACCTCTCACGGAGGGCTAACACAAAAATTGTGTGGAAAACGACTCAACGCTCACACCGCCAATTCGATCATACTCGGGAGCAAACATCAAAATGACAATGCGAACATCATACATACATACCCAGCCCTCAAACGGGAATGGATAGGTTTAAAAAAAACGAAAACCTCATTTTGAAAATAATTTAGAAGAACACCAGTTGATCTTGAGTATCACCTTTCAAAAAGTACAAACGTTAAACATCGTTATCGAGACTTTGGAGAACCATTTCACATTTGATAAAAATGAGGACACTTTCTCTTAGTGAAAACTTTCAGAATATTCGACCCTCGGGTCTAAATAAAAGTGTTTCTAAAACATTGAAAATATCTCAAAGCATTTTGGTCCTCGAAGTAGAATTTTTTTTTCAAATATATTGTGGCACCTTGGATGTACCACAAGAAAATAACTCATTTGAAACGTATGTCTCGAAATTTATTTTTCTAAGTTACTCAAGATTTTCAAAAATCCAATAGGCCAGAATGCCCAAAACTCACACATATCGACGTTCACTAAAACAACTCCTAGTACACGCGTCAAAACATTTAAAATCAAGACAATACATGTCTTTAAACGGAAATAAGCGATAAAATACCACATTCAGAACAAAACCACTGACCCCATTCGAGGCCTCTAAAGACCCTCCCGCACTGGCTAGTGAACAAGTCGAACGTGTATAAGCACAAAGCTTCCACAAGAGAACTTGTAAAACGTGCAAATCGATTCGAAATCATCAGCAACGGACAAAAACAACAATAAAAATACATCACAAGCGACGACACTCCTCGTATAAATCAAATACGAGAGTCGACTAAATACATATCGTGAAATCAAAATCCACATAAGGATTCCACCACTTAACAAATAATCATAAAAATAGCTCGTGTCACACGAGGCACAACACAAAGAAGGGAGACTTACTTCCACAGGTCGTACGAAGATGATGATCGCCCCACGATACTAATCACGACCAACAAACTCAAACGACGCGTCGCGACACGACTCAGTCAGACAAAATCTGACAATACAAGACTCAACAACACATAACTCGACCCGACAGCCTAGGTTTCCTCAACCTAAGCTCTGATACCATTTATGTAACACCCCAATCCGCTCAGGGATATTACACGCCGTAGAACCTTTCCTCAAGGATCTACCAGGCTGGTAACGACATATAACAACTCAACCATGCCTTTAAGGCTAAAATGACTCAGTAGACCGATTTGGTCTTTCAACAAATACATACAACTCAAATACAACTCATGCCCACGTAGGGGTCAAAATACAACCACACCGCATAACGGGAAAATATAGCAACGGAAAAATAGAGTACAATCGAACGATAAACAAAGTACGGTTCCTCATGTGATTAGTATCGATCATCTTTCATCATCCTTCGTGCCGACCCTGTGTTATGCTCCAAAACCTGAATGCAAAAACAGACATCCACCCCCCGAATACTCGGGGGTTAGCAAAACTCCACTGTTTTGCTAGTGCAAGAACAAAGTGCAAATACGAGCCATACAATTCACATTCCACGAACGATAATAATTCGGAATCCTCAAAGGTTCAAATACAACAAGATGAACACTTCCCGAGGCGAGAGTTTGAGTAAAGACTTCCCAAAATTTCAAGATCAAAATATCAAGGGAAACAATTTATAAAATGATTTGAAATACCATCAGGAGTTTTAATAGAAAATAATTTAGGATTATCATATCCTACTTTTCAAAACCCAAAAGACAAAAGGGGTCACCGCCCCAAAGGTTTACTTTCCGAAAAATGACATTTACCAAATCGTTGGGATTTTAGCCCCAAATCCGTAAAATTACTTTTTCAAAACCATTGAGATTTTAGCCCCAAATTTCATCAACTCACAGTACACAAGAACGACCATAAGGTTCGTCTCCCAACATCAAAATCCACAAATAAAGGATTTAACACAAACAACAAAATACTCTAGCCATCCTAGCCAAGTAAGCCAAACGAACACTTACCTCTTACACACTTAGTCGATGCATGCAATCATGAAAACATAGTTCCAAAGCACTCATTTCCGAAAATGCCATAAATAAGTCACATTTGTAAAATGCACCACAATTAACCGTCGATCCACGTCTCTGTGGACCCCTACCGAGACCCCGTCGGATCTAACCCGTAGTGGTTAAAAGCAAGCTCGTCGATCCACGTCTCTGTGGACCCCTACCGAGACCCCGTCGGATCTAACCCGTAGTGAGCATACACACACACACACACATTACTCATGCAAAACTAACATGCTAAGAATGTAAGTTCATTAAGAATACTCACTAGAGATGGCCATTAACTCGACACTGTAACACCCCCAGATCCGACCGGGAATATTACAGCGCCGTGGGCCCCGAGATGGAACCCACAAGGCTGAAAGAAATTTTCGCAAACATTTACAAAACGCCCAAGAGGCTAACGACGGTATTATCTATTAAAACCATTCGAAGATTTATAAAACTCGTTTATCAAACCGTCGTAAAAACTCATTTGAAACCACAAGGCCCGAAATGCCAAGACTCAACAGTTTAAGTGCATACGTTAAGCTATCGCTTACACGTACCGACAGAATAGATTTAGAGAACGATCGCCAAGGTAACCTAAGTTACCAAATACCAAAAGACCATTTAAAAATACTCACGCAGCGGAGAAAGACAAACGATTAAAATACTCTAGCAAATGAATACAACAACCGAATGTAAGCTCAATACACAAATACATGTTCTAGCCGTATCCTCCGGAAGCTCATCTCTCCACGACCGCTACAAGCTTGATAATCCAAGAACCTAAAAAGAAAGCCCACGACGGGTCACCATAATATCCAACAATGATAACCATCACATCACGTCAATAATTACATATCAATGGAAATACTAAGTAAGAATACGACCAATGTAATCTTACCGTCTTAACTTTACGAAAATCCACAATTCGTATCCTTAACATCACCATGAGATAATACCAAAATATCCATGCGGTATCTCAACAATACCCAAGGTTCTCAAAAACATTATCATAACTCGCGATACGGAAATTATACCAACTCGCCAATTCAATCCATCGGATGACGTCGACAATTTCAATACGAAAATCGATTGTCCATCAAAGACAAGTATCAAGGAAATACGGAACATACCTCAAGATACGAAATACCATTTCCATCACGTCGCCTAATCCGAGATCGATCAACACAACATACGGACATGGTCCTAACACAAGACCTACAAATGCATACTCATATGACAACGTCAATATGATCACAAGAATAACGACAATGTATACTTATGGCAAATCCATAATATACATATGCACAACAACAACACGTAGGTAATCCGATGATCCAAGCTTCATCGCCTAGATCCCACGATGACCCCGTCGGACCAACCGTGGTGGAAAACTCCGTCCGATGATCCAGCGGCGCTAGCATAGATCCCCGATGATCCCGTCGGACCAACACGAGGTGGACATATGACAACAATGCACAACTGCACAAAACAACAATACACAATACACGACAACAACAATGCACAAATGCATGACAACAACGATACACGAATGTATCACGACATGATTGACACAAATGATAAAAATGATTAGAGTAGTTGCCCGAGTTCTTCGAGAACGATCTCAATGTCTAAACCATCATGAACCATTATCCTCAATAATCGACGGTCCAAAGTATCACGGATTGCAGATAATTCATATCTTCGTCTTTAGCACAATATATGCTCGATATACAAGTATACCAATAACAAAAGTAAATCATATACATTATGATTTAGATTCCCAAAACTCGAATACGATTTATAATCTCAAATCTCCTGTGATTACGATTATTAACATTGCTATACGAATTATACACGAATGAAACGGAAACCATTCATTAAATATTATGAACTGAGCAAGTAATAACTTACCTCGATACCGATGAAGTCGTTACCAATTCCATTGCCGTCATCTACAAGTCCCTCGGTCCCGACCAAAGCAATTCACGAACATACTCGAGCTCGATCGCAACACACGGTTGTAATCACCGATCAATATTCTAAACCTATTACGAGAATCGATAGACAACAAGTTTGATAACAATCAACAATCGATAAAACCAATTCACAAACCCAACGGCTCGACAATATCTCGATTAAACACTAGTCGAATCAATCCTACTCAAACCAAAGACGAATTTACAACCACAACACGAAAATACCGCACTTTCGGCTTCTTAGCGCACGTTAATCACCTAACGTAGCGTGCGCTAAGTTGCTCCCGTTAGCGCGCGCTAGGCAGAAACGTAGCGTGCGCTAATGCCGGACAGATGCATGTTTTTCAGATACCGATCAACTTATGGCGATTTCAAGAACACTAAGTGATTGAATCATGTTCAAAGCTATCAAAACAACGAAATCCGATATCCTTTAACATATAAACAATCATCCAACTTATAATCCAAGTTCTATATCCATATATCATCTTCCCTAATATTAATACACGAAACGTCAAGAACGTAACCACACTTCCTTAATCTTCCATTACAAAGAGTAATCATCTACAATAACATCAACATCCGAAACGAGGAGAAGGATTAATCCACTTATCTCAAGAAAACGAACGACACAATCTAAATCACAAGAATCATATTAATATCATCATACTCCGGTATACCATCTCATAATCATGCTTGTCAAACTTGTTTATGTAATAATCATCAACATTCAATCCAAAACGAAATCCAAAGATGAAAAGTGATTACCTTTATGAAGGAATGGATTGATTTCCAAGGTTGAATCCATTTCCAAGAATCACCAATGATTTCAAGAACAAAGCTTTAATCCATGATTTCCATCTTTAATCTTGTTAAAGATCACCACCTCACCGTGCTTGGGAACCTCAAGAACCTCCCAAAGCTCTCTCTATCGACTGAAAGTGAAAGAATGGACGAAATGCTTCATAATACCCGTCTGTCCCTTATATAGACTGCATTACTAGCGTGCGCTAACATCTCATGTTTAGCGTGCGCTAACTGACCTTTGTTAGCGTGCGCTATCGTAGTCCAGAGACTACTGTCTGGCTTCGTACATGAGCTTACGTACGTAATGCCCATGCATTAGCGTACGTAATTTACACTCTCTAGCGTACGCAAGTCCTTGCGTTTAGCGTGCGCTAACATTAGTTGACTCGTTTGTCTGTATGCTCCGAACAAGGGTCCACACGCCGACAGCTCTGACTAGGATAAGATTCCTTTTTGTCCAATATACAGTTAGCATGCGCTAATCAACATGCATTAGCGTGCGCTAACACTTCATTACAACATCCGTTGACTTATCAGAACGTGCGCCGAAAGCAGCCGGGTCCACACGCAGATTCCTTCCGATTCATGCGCACTAGCGTACGCTAACCTATAAACGTAGCGTGCGCTAATCCTGCACGATAGCGTGCGTTATGCATGAATATCAGCGTGCGCTAATAAGGCTATACTTAGCCATTTTCAGCTATTCTTGTCCAACGTCTCAACATACAGAATACGAACATACGGCATACTGAATACATATACTTCTTAAATGTAATTGTCAACCAAGTACGATAATTGTACCAATACAGATGTCTCAGTCCTTCATTTATTTTATCCATACTGTACAGATACCACACTGTACAACATAACTCGGATAAAATAATGTTAAATAACCGTAGTAGAATTTTCGGATATTACATACTACACCACTTAAAATAAGTTTCGTCCTCGAAACTTGCAATCCGTCATAAAAACAAATAAACCGTTCAACCAAAATATCCCAAAATAATCACGACAACGATGAATCATCATTATTACCGAATAACCAAAATAGCATACTTACATATGGCCAAGTCGACGATCTTCAGAGATACTAGCAAGTGACTTTACTGAAAAGCCTCAACACGCTTGCAATAACAATTCCATAAGTGCCAACCAGATATATTATCGTCAGATGAAATAATCTATCCGTGTTAGTTCTTGTCTGCCTGATCGCACAATCAAATCCCAATCCTGATACAAATCAATAATACACGATACATCTGTGAAACAACTGCCCAGCACAATGGCAACGAATCCCAAAATATCAACACAAAATCTGAATGCTCAGATGATCACCAGCAATGATCAACCCATAAATTAATCGAGAATATCATTGACATGATGAACTCTAATATGACCAATCCAAAGGTCGAAACGCAATCGAGAATATCATCACCATGATAAACTCCAACACGGTCAACACAGAACCACGGAAACAGATATACGAAAGAATAGCATTCTCAAAACGACAAACCAATCACATACAGTGGATCTCAATAAACACACCTGACTGTCGAACATACTCCTCGGCATACGAACAACCAATCATAAACCGACGAACATATCCAATCATACATGGAGTGGGAACGACCACTCAATATCAAAACCCACCAAAGATGGGGTCACCCTCCCCAAATCTATCCTTACAAAGAAATCATTCAAAATTCACTATGATAAAATCGCGCTAATACCGTACTCAATGGAATCACATAACACACATGTCCCGGTTTCATAAAATCCACAGCCCAAAATTACATCCCGTGCATGAATCTACAACACGCAACATATCTCTCTCATCCGATAAATCAACCGATCATCCGTGGATAACCAAACTACCATACTAACGCTCGAATCTCTTTCATCGTACCATACCGATGTACCATCCGATTCGTGAGTCTCATTCAGAACTTCACCACGATATGCATTATGCACTAAATGCGTATGTATATCAATCACATTTTCAAAACCAGTTTGAAATCATAAAGTCTCGTCAAGAATACAAATTTTCGAAAGTTCTTTCAAAAATTTCAAAACTAAAAACATAAATTTTCGTAAGACTACGAAATTAATTTTCGAAAAATTAAACTGGCTCGCAAATGCCAAGTGTTCGATATGATTTCCTTCGAATCCACACGATCTGAAGTTTTAAAAATGAAAACTATGCAAATGATTGACCGCATCTATACTCCTGTATATCAATCCGGCTCGTCACAAATCCCACTGATATTCCATCAGGAAACTACACGATAGAATCCAAAATCTCAATGTATAGACTCCGACAAAAACTCCTTTTTCCACATAGGACTCGCAACGTCAACCATTTTTCATCTGGATCACCTCAATTATGCTATGACAATGCCTTGAAACAAATCAACACAACGAAAGACTTCCCGAGAAGTTTCATTTGAACAAGTAAATCAAAATCATGACAGCGTAAACGAAATAGGTAAATGATTGATAAAGTATTTTACAAGTCTCGGAGTTTTTTTTTTAAGAAAACAAAAGTCTTTTGAAATATTAGGGTCTCGGCGTATCTCGCTCCGCATTACAAGGAGTTTAAAAAGTAGGAAACTCTTTTCGGACCCCAAGTCCCGAGTTATAAAACAATTTCAAAATCTATTGGGTCTCGCCCAAAAATCATTTACGGTAAAACATCTCAGAAAACCTTCATTTTGAAAAGTACCATTTTCAAATGCTCAAAAGCGATTTCATGTATTTCCAAAATGACTTAACATGACTACATGTTCTTCTCAACAATTCCCAGTCCTTCTCCCGAATACACAATTGTTCCAAAACTTAACCGACATATTGATTTTCCAAAATCATAACTTCTCGAGATCATCAATCCTGTCCCAAATCACAACTTATACCGTAACGCATGATATCTGCTGAATCTCAAAACATATCAACTTAGAACGGCAATAAATCTTAATGAAATTCAAAAAAATCCAATTACTTACGGATCGTGAAGCCGACGATTCCCGTGATCCGGCACATGCCTCGACTCTAGAAATTACTCGACATGGATATTTTCAAAACACACATTTTGCAAACTCGGCAACTCGAGAACACAACACAACTTTATCTCAAGAAACACGTTAACACCATTTGAAAAAGTTTATAACAAGACCAAGACTACACTGCAAATCGCACAACGCATAAGCCCGAGTGAACAACAAAACTCACGGCTCCAATATTTTTCAATCGACAACTCAAATGACGCGACGTAAATACGACCCAACTCGACCCAACCGCCTAGGTTTTCTCAACCTAAGCTCGATACCATATTCGTAACACCCCGCATCCGACCGGAATACATAGCGCCGTGGCCCCGAGATGGAACCCACAAGGCTGAAAGAAATTTTCGCAAACATTTACAAAACGCCCAAGAGGCTAACGACGGTATTATCTATTAAAACCATTCAAGATTTATAAAACTCGTTTATCAAACCGTCGTAAAAACTCATTTGAAACCACAAGGCCCGAAATGCCAAGACTCAACAGTTTAAGTACATACGTTAAGCTATCGCTTACACGTACCGACAGAATAGATTTAGAGAACGATCGCCAAGGTAACCTAAGTTACCAAATACCAAAAGACCATTTAAAAATACTCACGCAGCGGAGAAAGACAAACGATTAAAATACTCTAGCAATGAATACAACAACCGAATGAAGCTCAATACACAAATACATGTTCTAGCCAAGTATCCTCCGGAAGCTCATCTCTCCACGACCGCTACAAGCTTGATAATCCAAGAACCTAAAAAGAAAGCCCACGACGGGGTCAGCCATAATATCCAACAATGATAACCATCACATCACGTCAATAATTACATATCAATGGAAATACTAAGTAAGAATACGACCAATGTAATCTTACCGTCTTAACTTTACGAAAATCCACAATTCGTATCCTTAACATCACCATGAGATAATACCAAAATATGCATGCGGTATCTCAACAATACCCAAGGTTCTCAAAAACATTATCATAACTCGCGATACGGAAATTATACCAACTCTGGCCAATTCAATCCATCGGATGACGTCGACAATTTCAATACGAAAATCGATTGTCCATCAAAGACAAGTATCAAGGAAATACGGAACATACCTCAAGATACGAAATACCATTTCCATCATGTCAGTCTAATCCGAGATCAGATCAACACAACATACGGACATGGTCCTAACGCAAGACCTACAAATGCATACTCATATGACAACGTCAATATGATCACAAGAATAACGACAATGTATACTTATGGCAAATCCATAATATACATATGCACAACAACAACACGTAGGTAATCCGATGATCCAGCGTTCAATGCCTAGATCCAACGATGACCCCGCTGACCAACCGTGGTGGAAAACTCCGTCCGATGATCCAACAAGGCTAGCATAGATCCCCCGATGATCCCGTCGGACCAACACGAGGTGGACATATGACAACAATGCACAACTGCACAAAACAACAATACACAATACACGACAACAACAATGCACAAATGCATGACAACAACGATACACGAATGTATCACGACATGATTGACACAAATGATAAAAATGATTAGAGTACTTGCCCCGAGTCCTTCGAGAACGATCTCAATGTCTAAACCATCATGAACCATTATCCTCAATAATCGACGGTCCAAAGTATCACGGATTGCAGATAATTCATATCTTCGTCTTTAGCACAATATATGCTCGATATACAAGTATACCAATAACAAAAGTAAATCATATACATTATGATTTAGATTCCCAAAACTCGAATACGATTTATAATCTCAAATCTCCTGTGATTACGATTATTAACATTGCTATACGAATTATACACGAATGAAACGGAAACCATTCATTAAATATTATGAACTGAGCAAGTAATAACTTACCTCGATACCGATGAAGCTGTTACCAATTCCATTGCCGTCATCTACAAGTCCCTCGGTCCCGACCAAAGCAATTCACGAACATACTCGAGCTCGACCGCAACACACGGTTGTAATCACCGATCAATATTCTAAACCTATTACAGTAATCGATAGACAACAAGTTTGATAACAATCAACAATCGATAAAACCAATTCACAAACCCAACGGCTCGACAATATCTCGATTAAACACTAGTCGAATCAATCCTACTCAAAACAAAGACGAATTTACAACCACAACACGAAAATACCGCACTTTCGGCTTCTTAGCGCACGTTAATCACCTAACGTAGCGTGCGCTAAGTTGCTCCGTTAGCGCGCTAGGCAAGAACGTAGCGTGCGCTAATGCCGGATGATGCATGTTTTTCAGATACCGATCAACTTATGGTGATTTCAAGAACACTAAGTGATTCTGAATCATGTTCAAAGCTATCAAAACAACGAAATCCGATATCCTTTAACATATAAACAATCATCCAACTTATAATCCAAGTTCTATATCCATATATCATCTTCCCTAATATTAATACACGAAACGTCAAGAACGTAACCACACTTCCTTAATCTTCCATTACAAAGAGTAATCATCTACAATAACATCAACATCCGAAACTGAGGAGAAGGATTAATCCACTTATCTCAAGAAAACGAACGACACAATCTAAATCACAAGAATCATATTAATATCATCATACTCCGGTATACCATCTCATAATCATGCTTGTCAAACTTGTTTATGTAATAATCATCAACATTCAATCCAAAACAAAATCCAAAGATGAAAAGTGATTACCTTTATGAAGGAATGGATTGATTTCCAAGGTTGAATCCATTTCCAAGAATCACCAATGATTTCAAGAACAAAGCTTTAATCCATGATTTCCATCTTTAATCTTGTTAAAGATCACCACCTCACCGTGCTTGGGAACCTCAAGAACCTCCCAAAGCTCTCTCTATCGACTGAAAGTGAAAGAATGGACGAAATGCTTCATAATACCCGTCTGTCCCTTATATAGACTGCATTACTAGCGTGCGCTAACATCTCATGTTTAGCGTGCGCTAAGGCTTTAGCGTGCGCTAACTGACCTTTGTTAGCGTGCGCTATCGTAGTCCGAGACTACCGCCGGCCGTACATGAGCTTACGTACGTAATGCCCATGCATTAGCGTACGTAATTTACACTCTCTAGCGTACGCAAGTCCTTGCGTTTAGCATGCGCTAACATTAGTTGACTCATTTGTCTGTATGCTCCGAACACGGGTCCACACGCCGACAGCTCTGACTAGGATAAGATTCCTTTTTGTCCAATATACAGTTAGCGTGCGCTAATCAACATGCATTAGCGTGCGCTAACACTTCATTACAACATCCGTTGACTTATCAGAACGTGCGCCGAAAGCAGCCGGGTCCACACGCAGATTCTTTCCGATCTGTCTGCACTAGCGTACGCTAACCTATAAACGTAGCGTGCGCTAATCCTGCACGATAGCGTGCGTTATGCATGAATATCAGCGTGCGCTAATAAGGCTATACTTAGCCATTTTCAGCTATTCTTGTCCAACGTCTCAACATACAGAATACGAACATACGGCATACTGAATACATATACTTCTTAAATGTAATTGTCAACCAAGTACGATAATTGTACCAATACAGATGTCTCAGTCCTTCATTTATTTTATCCATACTGTACAGATACCACACTGTACAACATAACTCGGATAAAATAATGTTAAATAACAGTAGTAGAATTTTCGGATATTACAGACACCATTATCAAACTCTTCAAAACACAATAACAAGATTAAATACGGAATAGACGATTCCATAACTTTAAACAATAGGAGTATCATCGCCAAATCCTTCAACGTTCAAAATAATCAAATCATAATCAATTCCCAAAATACGCCGTTCACAAAACACACACGCATTTTGAAAGAAAGCCTTTAACGAGGCCAAACCGAAATCTTTTGAAACTTCATTTCAAACAACCAAATAAACACACCAAGACGATCACCAATCATCATATCCATAAAATAAGAAAAGTATGGGCAAGGTACTTGCCTCGAATAACCACAACGCGGAGAATCGGCCGAAGTAGGTTGGCACGAACCGACTACGAACTCGCCGACTCCACCGAACGACAATCCGCAACAATGAACTATGAATGAAAACAATAACAACGAAAATGAATTCCATAATACGACTCAAAGCCGTTGAATTCAAAGAACAAATGACGAAAGTTCAAGCGTTTCCCCCAAAACGGCCAAGAACACGATTCGTTCCGTCAAAACCCGAAAACGGAATTCCAAGTTGAAATATGGATATACAATCCATAGAATATGTTTAACAACATCATTTAACCATAATCGATCCATCAAAAACGGATGAAAAACAAGATCAAAGACAAATCCCCCAAAAAGTCAATTTGAAGAAAATCAAGAAATATACTTCGATTCGACGAAGAACAATGGATTAAATGATGTTAAACACAAGAATACTACCAAGATTAATCATATCCATCATGAATTAATCAATAATACGGAACGAATCGGACAAAAACGCAAAAACCCCCAAATTCACGAAATTAGGGTTCTAAGAAAGATTACCTTGATTCGCTGGATCAAAGGATGATAACGGATGATTGATTGATGATATGAACTCAAGAACTTCATGGATTTATTGTTAAACAACATGGCTCCATGGTAAGATCACCCCCAGCCGCGAGAAGGAGAAGAAGGAGAAAAATGGCCAAAAACCCGTGTGCAGGGCCATAAATAGGCTGCACAGTGTGCCGCGGCCCAGCGGGAGTGTGCCGCGGCACAGGGCCAAATCTGGCGGTGACTCAAGGTGCCGCGGCCCTGCCGGCATGTGCCGCGGCACAAGGTACAGAGTGCTCGGCCAAAAACTGGGAATGAGAGTGACTTAGCTATTTCGACCATAACTCCCTCGTCCGGACTCCGATTGACTCACCGTTTGAACCATTGGAAAGCTAACTCGATGATTTATAATATTGCAAAGATTCAGAATTTTTGGAGTTTCCAAAAATTAATGGCGATCCAACAAAGTTGAACTCATACATGGAAAAGTCGCTAAAGAACTCGGAATTCAACAGAACGACACCGAAATGAACTCGGATGACAAAAAGTGTAGAATTAATCATTCTCAGAATGACGAAACGGTCATGAGCGAGTCATCAAAACGGACTTCCGCCAAAAAAAAGAAATTACCGGAAATCGAAATTACGGGTATTACAGTTGTTATCAAAAAGAATTGCTCACATATTTTAGAAGGAAAAATTACACTCTCATCTTATTAGAAGTTTCTAAAAACAGATTTGGTTTGACGTTCTTTTTGGTCCTTTTTTGCCAAAATAGTCTAAATTATTAAGTATTTAACGGTTTCTGTTAAATGGCCAAAAATAAGATAATTTAATCCTTATATTTCAAAAAAATTACATAAATTATTTGGATATAATTTAAAATATAAAAAACAAATCCAAAACTTTCAAAAATATATCATTGATTTCAAAAGTAAATAAATTAACAAATCTTTTAAAATTAAAAAATAAAAAATCACTTAGAATGATCCATTATTATTTTCTAAAATTTTCTTTATACAAAGACGAATCTACGGATGAATATATTATTATTAAATTTATTGCTTATGTATTTAGAAATATCAACTTTTTAATTATATATATTCAACACTTTTTTTCCAATACTTCCAAGCATCTTTTATTTTAGTTGATTTTTTTTATTTTGATATACCTAATTATAGTGACTAACTAATTATATAAACTAATTGATTAGTAGAAATATATAATATTTTCGCGAGATTTTAGGTTTAAATTTTTAATATATATAGTACACAATACTATATTAATTTTTTCCTTATTTGTGATTTTTATTTTTTTATTAATAAAAACGTGAAATATTTTTGTAAATATAATCAATTCCTATTTATTCGTAATTCGTATTCCTTAATTTGTAAAAATTAATAAGGTATGTATGAGTTATTTCAGATATAATTATAATATAATTAATGCAATGATAATTGGGCCAATAATTGATTATGTGTCCGGTGAAGCATGAGAGACTGACACATAAGCACATATAGAACCAGCAAAAGACATGTGGCAGCCGAAGCATGAGAAGCTGTCAGTTAGGACCAGCATGTTCTGCATTAGTATATATGGAAGATTACATTAGTTGATCTATTTACGATTACACCATTTTTGTCGTGATAAAAAAAATTGAAGGCTTTCGTGTTCTTCACTTTGATACGACTACATAAAACTGAACACGATTGAATATGAGTCTTGGCACATACGCCAACATGATAGGGTGCATAACTATAGAAAAGCATAATTATCGGACATTGACGTCTTTGAAATTTAAATGCCAATCGACTATCTGAAGAGTCTAATATCATTTGTGGAATATATACTTTACTCCTAAATGTATAGCATAACATAATAAATATTATGGAAGCAAATGTACCAAAATATTGCAAATATGCATCATCAAAAGCATATTAGAAAATAAAATAAAGAAAACAAACCCTCTCACATAATCAACTATTCTTGTAATAGCACAATAATTTCCTTCTTTTCACACACAAATTTTCTATTTTTTGAGTGATTGAAATTTAAAAATAATTAAAATACTTATCGAGATACATTTAAAAAAGATTTATAGTCAATTTTTATTCTCTATAACCCTCTTTTATTTAAAGATCATTCTATTGATAAATATGTTGTTATCAAACAAAATTGCTTACATATTTTAGAAGGAAAAATTACACTCTCGTCATATGAGAAAATTTTAAAATAGATTTGGTTTCACGTCCTTTTTTTTATCAAAATAGTCCAAATCGTTAAGTATTTAACGATTTCTGTTAATGGCAAAAAGCAGATAATTTAATCCTTATATTTGAAAAAATTACATAAATTATTTGAATATAATTTAAAGTACAAAAGCAAATCCAAAACTTTCAAAAGTATTTAAGTTGATTTCAAAAGTAAATAAATTAAGAAATTATTTAAAATTAAAAAATAAAAAATCACTTGAGAATCACTTAAAACGATCAATTTTTATTTTCTAAAATTCTCTTTGTACAAAGACGAATCTACGGATTAGTATATTATTATTAAATTTAGTGCTTATATATTTAAAAATATCTCTTTTTGAAAATTCATAAAATCGGTAATTAAATAATTTAGTAAATATGAGTTTTTATTTAATTTGTTATTTTATATAGTTAAATAAGATTTAAAACTAATATAGAATAATTGATTTATCCACAGTTTCTTTGATTGATTTATACATAATAATTAAAATTATTGTTCTACACTTTCAATAATATTTTTTATTAAGATTATTTCAAATTATTTAATTGATTAGGACTTCGACCAATTTTTGTTTTCTAAAATTCTCTTTGTACAAAGATGAATCTACGAATTAATATATTATTATTAAATTTAATTTCTTATGTATTTAAAAATATTTCTTTGAAAATTTATAAAACCATTAATTATATAATTTAGTAAATATAATTTTTTTCATATATTTTGTTATTTTATATTAATTAAATAAGATTTAAAATTAAGATAGACTAATTGATTTATTCCATAGTTTTTTTGATTTATTTATAAATAATAATTAAAATAATTATTCCTACACTCTCAATAATATTTTTAATAAGATTATTTCGATTTATTTAATTGATTGGGACCCCAAGTACTTTTTAATTATATATATTCAACACTTCTTTTGCAATACTCCCCAGCATCTTTCATTTCAGTTGATATTTTTTTTTTATTGATATACCTAATCATAGTAACTAATTAATATAAATTAATTAATTTGTGAAAATATATAATATTTCCGTGAGATTTTAGGTTAAAATTTTTAATTTATAGTATACACTACTATATTAAATTTCTCTTTGTTTGGGATATATATTTTTTAATTAATGAAAACATGAAATATTTCTATAAATATAATCAATTCCTATTTTGTTTGTAATTCACATTCTTTAATTTATTAAAATTAATAAGATAGTATACACTACTATATTAAATTTCTCTTTGTTTGGGATATATATTTTTTAATTAATGAAAACATGAAATATTTTTATAAATATAATCAATTCCTATTTTGTTCGTAATTCACATTCCTTAATTTATAAAAATTAATAAGGTATGTAGGAGTTATTTCAGGTATAATTATAATGTAATTAATGAAATGATGATTATGTCAGTAATTGACATGTGTCACCAAGCGTGAGATCTTGACACATAAGACACAAAGACCAAAGAAGGCATGCGACAACCAAGATAAGAAGCTGGCACTTAGAATCAACATATTGTGCATTAGTATATATGGGAGATGTATTAGAATGTATAATTTATATATTTATGTATTAAATTTGGGCTTGGTGATAGTCCCTCTGTTTCAATATATTTGAAGTTTTATCTTTAGAAATAAAGATTAACAATCAAGTCAATTTGACAAATATATTCTTATATGAATAGAAAATATTAGGATGTGGAGTAAATAAAAGAAGATAATAAAATATAATTAGTAAGTTGAGATTTATTGAGATAAAGTTAAACTAAAAATATTATAAATTATAATTAAAACATCAAATATTTTGCGACACCGATTAATTTCTAGAAAACCAATTTAATACGAAACGAATGAGGTATTGGGTAGTGAGAACGCATTTTGTTTTGGGCTAAGAAAGTGTTGGATTGCCGGGGTTGCAATCCTCCTCTTATTTCGTAGCTTGGGAGGGACATTCTAATACGTTGGGAGTACGATTCCTATGTCTCATACAAATCCACGTAATCTCTCCCTTCTTAAAATTTCTCCAGAATCTAATGAAACCGCCGCCGGCGACAACTAATTCCGATCTTGATTATTGAAGCAGTTTCCCGTCATGTCCTCAGATCCCCGGCTCCAAAAACGGCCGAGGCAAATGGATGAACCGTCTGCCATGGAAGATTCTCTTTTCATGAAAGCTTTCACTACTTCTGAAACTACCAATTCCGTTGAAATTGCTAAGGAAAAACCACCTTCATACGCAGAGAAAGCTGCGCTTCATGGAAAAATCAAGGACGTCCCGATTGACGACCAGAAGAATCAAGAGGAAAGAAGGAAAATTAGGATTTCTCTGCCTACTCCGGAAATCCCTTTCAAACAGATTGAATTCGATGCAGATTTGCAAGACCTCATGGAAACTCCATGGAAAGACACCATCTTGGTGAAAATTCTGGGTAAACCATGGTTTTACCCAACACTACGAAACAAACTAGCGACTATGTGGAGTCTATATGGTGAAATTGATATGGTAGACCTTGGGCATAACTGCTACTGCCTCCGAGGATTGAGTGCTACAAAGCGCGCAATGATACTAACGGAAGGCCCTTGGCAACTGGCCGGAAGCTTCCTCTCCATACGTAAATGGAAACCTAATTTTCGGGCTGATAACGACAAGATAGACAGCACTATAACATGGGTACGCATTCTCAATTTACCGGTGGGGATGTTTCGAGAATCGGTTATTCAATCCCTGGCTACGTGTATTGGTGATCCAATAAAAATCGATGGCAACACATTTACAGGCTCTTGTGGTAAATTCGCTCGTTTCTGCGTTCAGGTTCAAACAGATAGCCCTTTGGAACTGGGCCTTTGCATCAGTGGTAAGGTGTATCAGGTCGTTTACGAAAATATCCTGTCACTTTGTCACTCTTGTGGTAAAATTGGCCATAATACGGGAAGTTGTTTGATTCCACCCAGTGTACTGACTCCAAATTCGGAGAGTATGGAAACTCAAGCTCCGCTCACCGGCGATAACATCTCTATACCACAAACTGAGTGGTTAGTAGAGAAAGCCAAGAACAAGGAATATGGTAAGTGGATGCTCGTGACTCGTCGTAAGAAAATCAACCAGGGGAACAATTCACAGACAATGAGTAAATATACTCGAAATGCAACACAAGAGAAACGCCTAGTTACTCCAATGGTCTTCTCGGCCCAGAACAACAATCAAACAGGTAGGAATTCGACTGCTATGGCCCAAACAAACAACTCTTCTCGTAACACTACAGCGGGGCGGGTGTTACCTGCTAGTCTCACGGGGCCACGTCCAAACACGTCAAAGTCGTCAACAGCCCGACGCAACAATAATGGGCCAAAGGCTGCAGGCCCAAGCTCTGTTCCACTTAATGTTGGCCAGGTCCACACAACTGATACTTCGAACCCTAGATACCAATTTTGCAATAACCTCTTCTCAGTTTTAAGAACAGAGACGATCACAGATACAGAAGAAACTCTCAATGGACTGGGAGGTGGAGCATCCGGAACTAGATATGGAGATAGACAACAGACTCGTATTCCTCAACGGAAGGCTCATGGTAAATATGGATGCCGCCCAAGCTCTGAAACCGAAACTCGGTTCCATCAATTCAGCGGCCACTCCAGGATATTTCAAACCGGCCCGGAGGAGATGTTAGTTCACATAATGGAAATTCTAGCTACTGTGTGGCAAGTCGAGGTTCTCACCTACATGATATTCCGGGAGGACGACACGAGAACGTGTTGGCAAAGGAGAATGAGGAGCAGTTGGGAGGAACTCCGGTAACAAACAATTGTGATGGAGATACTTCATCAGTTATTTGTGCTATGGAGGAGATGGATACCTGATATTCTAATTCTCTCACACCAATTATATCATTCCAATATGAAGATAACTTCGTGGAATTGTCAGGGCGCAGGTAATATGGAATTCCATAGGAATTTTCGTGAATTAGTTAGGGTTCATCAACCGCATGTTGTCTATTTATTGGAAACTAGGGTTTCAGAAGAGAATGCTAGGCTGATTGCACCCACACTCGGGTTTTCACATTGGGAAATTGCCCCGACGGTTGGTAGGGAAGGTGGCATTTGGATGCTATGGAATTAGGAGGTCATAGATGTAGAAGTTATTGAGATCGAAGATCAAAGCATACATGCGATAATTGGCCCCCAACGAACCGACCCATGGTTAATATCGGGCATATATGCGCAGCCAAGAAAGCAGGAGAAAGTCAGGCTCTTTAATAAACTCGAGGGAATCTCCAGAAACATTGATTTGCCATGGCTTGTGACCGGTGATTTTAATGAAGTTTGCTTTTCACACGAGAAATATGGAGGTAAGGTGACATCAGTGAGTCGACTAATGTCCTTCCAAGGTCGACTAGCAGTGTGTGGTCTCCATGATCTGGGTTTCAAGGGACCGGCGTATACTTGGGTAAATAAACAAGAAGGTGGGGCCAGAATTAAGGAACGCATAGATCGCGTTGTAGCAAATAACAAATGGATCGATAAATTTCAAGAATATGCAGTACTGCATTTGCCGCATACGCATGGGGACCACCACCCCATAATGACAGACACGCAAGGAGAAGTTTCTGAGCCTAACAATCGACCATTCAGATTCGAAGCGGCATGGTTTACACACCCGGGTTGTGAGTCCAAACTGAAGGAGATTTGGGCCGATAGCACAGATATAATTCAAGCTATTGCCAAAGTCCCAGATACTATGCAGGAATGGAATAAGAATTGCTTTGGTAATATTTTCCGGCGGAAGAAAACTGTTTTGGGGCACCTAAAAGGAATTCATAACTCTCCCAACCATGCTAACAGTGAGTTTTTATGTACATTGGAAGACCAACTTATCAAAGAATATAATTTGATTCTTCAACAAGAGGAAATTTTGTGGTACCAAAAATCCCGGGTGAAATGGATAGCAGACGGGGACCGTAACACAAAATTTTTTCATCAAACCACTAAGTCAAGAAGGAAACGCAATAGAATTCTAACTCTCAAGGTGGACGGTGCATGGGAAGATGATACAGAGCAGCTACAGTTGCATGCACAACAATATTTTTCGAGTCTCTTCAGTGGTCACCAAACCTGCCAGCAGCTTGGGTGAACTCTCCTTCCAGTTTCTGCATATCAAGTCCGTTTAACTACTGAAGAGGCCCAAAATCTTTCAGCCCAAATTACTATGGAAGAACTAAAGGACACTGTTTGGTCCACTCATCCTTTTAAGGCACCCGGGCCCGATGGATTGCAATCTATTTTTTTCCAGCGCGGTTGGGAGTGGTTGGGCGCATCTTTGTTAGACTTCATCAAGTCTGCTTTTGCGAACAGAGAGTTCGACCCCAGGATTTGTGTGGCACACGTGCTTAATTCCAAAAGTACCAAATCCAACCGACATATCTAAATTTCGTCCCATTTCTCTTTGTAATGTTATCTATAAATTTATTACTAAATGCATTACATTGAGTTTGAAAGAGATTATGCCACACCTTATTGCCCCGTCACAGTCGAGCTTTATCAAAGGAAGAAGCACACAAGATAATATATTTGTGCTACAAGAAGTGTTACACTCTTTGAGAAAGAAAAGAAAGAACAAGACCGGATGTATGGTTATGAAGCTTGACTTGGAAAAGGCGTATGACAAAGTCAATTGGGACTATATGGAAGAAACATTGCACGCTTTCAATTTCCCTAGCGATTTAATTGAGTTGATCATGTTTTGTGTTCGAAATGCCTCTACAAAAATCTTGTGGAATGGGGAACCACTGGAAGCGTTTAATCATACGTGTGGTTTACGTCAAGGTGATCCATTATCACCATACTTGTTTGTCTTGTGTGTTGAGCGGTTAGCTTATCTCATCCAGGAAGCTGTGGAAAGAAAGAAATGGACTCCTATTATACCTTGTAGAGATGGCCCAAAACTCTCCCACCTTTTCTTCGCAGACGATTTAATTCTAATGGGCAAGGCGACTATCTCTATGGCACGAACTATAAAGAAAGTGCTAGAAACCTTCTGCACAGCGTCTGGGCTGAAGCTGAGCCCGGAAAAATCGAAAGTGTTCTTCTCGAATCATGGTGGAGCAACACTGGAACGGGACATTAGTGATATCCTAGGATTTGGTCAAACAACAAACCTGGGAAAATACTTAGGGGTAAAGCTTGTGCATGGGAGAGTTGATAGATCTACTTACAATGATGTTTTCGATAAACTTTTGAATAGATTGGGTAGCTGGAAATCAAAATTCTTATCAGTCGCAGGAAGAGCAACACTCATTCAGTTGGTTACGTCAGCAATACCCGTCCATATGATGCAATCGAGCTGGTTGCCGGAGAATGTATGTGACAAGATTGACAAAATCAATCGAAATTTTCTCTGGTCCTCAGATACGGAAGTCCGTAAGATTCATCTTATAGGTTGGAACAAGGTGACAATACCGAAAGCTCAAGGTGGTCTTGGGCTGCGCTTAGCAAGGACTAACAATGAAGCACTGCTGGGCAAAATGGTTTGGAAAATTCTTACAAAGGAGGATACTGTATGGCAGCAACTTATACAGGCAAAGTATTTAAAGTCGCAAAATCTTCTCCACTATTGTGCAAAACCGTGTGACAGCCCGGGATGGAAAGGTGTGGTGAAGTGTGTGGGTTTACTCAAACCTTTCTTACGGTGGAAAATAGGTAATGGCGAACGAATCTTATTTTGGTATGACAACTGGATGGGAGAAAAATTGATATGTGATCTGGTCGATACTATACAGAGACATGAAACTGAACTTCGATTGTGTGATGTGTTGGATGGGGAAGGGAACTGGAATCTTGATACTATCCAAACTAGACTGTCTTTGGGATTAGTAGATGAAATCCAAAAGCCATCACTTTCAGTTATCTGATGCGGAAGATACAATAATATGGAAGGAATCTGCGTCGGGGACTTATACGTGTCAGTCAGCGTATAAGGCTCTGCAAAATAGGTACGCTGGAAATTCGCAGAGGGTTGCGCCTTGGGCTTGGATTTGGAAGATGAAGTGCAGCCATAAGCTACAGCATTTCTTGTGGCTTGTAGTCCAGAACCGTCTACCCACAAACCACTTACTAAGGCCGAAAAATAAGTGAATCGGGGCATGTTACCAATGCAATCGCATTGCATTTAATCGCTGCTACATATCCTAAGACATTGTAAGACCGCGCGTGATTTATGGCATCGCGTACTCTCAGTAGAACAATTAATAGAGTTCGATCGTATCCCAGATGCCGACTGGATTAAATGCAACCTGCTTAAACTGCAGTTTGAGTGCAAGCTGGTTCAAAATGTGGATTGGGCTTGGGTGTTCATCTCTGCCATCTGAGAGTTGTGGAAGTCAAGAAATTCGGGCGTCTTTCGAGGTTCTGTGCATACCTTGCTGTAATATCCGCAATTTTCGATTTTTGGTAAATTTCTTTTTCGGCCGGAGTCCGTTTTGACGGCTCGCTCATGACCGTTTCGTCGTTCTGAGAATAATTAATTCTACACTTTTTGTCGTCCGAGTTCGTTTGGGTGTTGTTTTGTTGAGTTCTGTGCTTTTTAGCGACTCTTTCGCGCTTGAGTTCGATTCTTGCGAATCTCGTCCGAAACTGCTGTTTCGAATTTCCCGCAAGTCCGTTTAACTTTGTTAGACGTGTTGTGAACTTCGGTTTGATTATTCGATCACGTATCGTGATTTCCGGGCGTTTTGGGCCATTTTGTAATTTCTTGGAAGTTACGGGTATCCATATCTGTATTTGTCATCTTGACCCTTTCTTGGTCGCGTATGGTTAATTATTGCATTGCGTTTTCATCTCGAGTCGTTGATGTCGTCCGCGAACTTTTCGCCGTGTTCGCCTGCGTTTTCGGAAATCGAGGCATCGGGTTGTGGCGGAAAGCACCGGCCGACCGGCGCGCACTGATCGGAAGTCTCGGGCACCGGGCCGAAAGGTGCCAGTGTAATATGTCGCACAAATCGCATCTGTGCCGCGCACACCCATCCGTGCCGCGGCACGGTGCCAGGCCGCGGCACACCTATCCGTGCCGCGACACTCGTGTGGCTTCCGC
This sequence comes from Orobanche coerulescens, assembly GCA_033398695.1. Classification (NCBI taxonomy): domain Eukaryota; kingdom Viridiplantae; phylum Streptophyta; class Magnoliopsida; order Lamiales; family Orobanchaceae; genus Orobanche; species Orobanche coerulescens. The sequence goes on from CM065818.1 coordinate 34,193,349, forward strand.
GACCAAAACCCAATCAGACTGTGCAGCCGCGCACACGCAGGCTGTGCCGCGGCACAACGCTAAAACCTGGGAGTAAATTTTCGGCCTGTGCCGCGGCACACTTTGGCTGTGCCGCGGCACACGAAGCGGTCAACTGTGCAGTTCGTCTTTATTAGGCGAAATCGGCCATTTCCATCCCCATTTTTCATCTGTGACGCGAGAGAGAGGGTATAGAGGGGGAGAGTTCTTCATCCGGGGGTCGATTTTCATCATTTCTTTTCGGTTGTGAAGCTCGGGCAATCAATCTAACGCGCGTTCTACGGATCTTGGTACTTGAATCTCCTAAGGTAATGTTCTAAAACCCTATTTTCGATTAACTTGGGGGTTTTGGGTTTTTCTTCCGATCCGTTCCGTTTTGTTGGTGGATTCATGATGTATACGATTAATATTGTTAGTATCTTTAGTTTTCCTACGGATTCATGGATATTTTGTGGATTTTTACGGAATCGAGAGGGTTTGGTTGTGGTCCGCCCTCGTTGTTGTTTTCGGTATGAATATACATGAATCGTAGGCGGGGTTCCGGGTGTATTCCATTTCCATAATCGTTTAGAAGTGGTTGTGATTGTGCTATTCGAATCGTTAGGTTCATTTTCGTCGGTTCCTCACGGTCGTGCTTGATTCTTCCATCCCGTTCATTGTCGTCTTCCTTTTCGTTAGCATCGGGCGTTCCGAAGCTTCCCGGTTGAGCCGTATCCGTTCGTGGTTCGGTGCTCGTGGTATCGAGGCAAGTACCTTGCCCATACTTTTCTCGTTTTATGTATATGATGATCGGTGGTCGTCTTGATGTGTTTGTTTGGTTATTTGAAATGAAGTTTCAAAAGGATTTCGGTTTGGCCTCGTTAAAGGCTTTCTTTCAAAACGCGTGTGTTTTGTGAACGGTGTTTTGAGAATTGATTATGATTTGATTATTTTGAACGTTGAAGGATTTTATGATGATACTCCTATTGTTTAAGTTATGGAATCGTGTATTTCCTTATTTAATCTTGTTATCGTATTTTTGAAGAGTTTGGTAATGGTGTCGAGTTAATGGCCATCTCTAGTGGGTATTCTTAATGAACTTACATTCTTAGCATGTTAGTATTGCATGAGTAACGTGTATTGTGTGTAATTTGCTCACCTTGTGTTGATCTGACGGGTCAAGGAGGGAAATCTATCCGCCGCCCGGATTTCACGAGTTTCGCACCGCTAGCCAACTCGTTAGGGTCCTTGCAAGGCCTCGAGTGAGAATGTATCCGCCGCCTGTTCTCACGGCTTAGCGTGTGCGTGGTTTTGTTTTTTTGTAATTGTAGCCAACTCGGTAGGGTCCCTATGAGGCCTCGAGCGAGAATGTATCCGCCGCCTGTTCTCGAGGCTAATTGTGAACTGTTCATTTCCGGAAATGAGTGCTTTCGAACGGTTTTTCATGATTGCATGCATTGACTAAGTGTGTAAGAGGTAAGTGTTCGTTTGGCTTACTTGGCTAGGATGGCACTGGAGTATTTTGTTGTTTGTTTTAAATCCTTTATTGTGGATTTTGATGTTGGGATACGAACCTCGTGGTCGTTCTTGTGTACTGTGAGTTGATGAGATTTGGGGCTAAAATCCCAATGGTTTTGTAAAAGTCGTTTTACGGATTTGGGGCTAAGATCCCAACGGTTGGTTAATGTCATTTTTCAGAAAGTAAACTTTTGGGGCGGTGACCCCTTTGTCTTTTGGATTTTGAAAAGTAGGATTTGATAATCCTAAATTGTTTTCTATTAAAACTCTCGATGGCATTCTAAACCGTTTTATAAATTATTCCCATTGATTTATGATATTTCATTTTTGAAATGTTTTCTCAAACCCTTGCCTCGGGAAGTACTTTTCGTTTCGTTTGGATCTTTGAGGATCCTCGGTTATTGTTATTCGTGGAATGTGAATTGTATGGCTCGTATTTGCACTTTGTATTTGCACTAGCAAAACAGTGGAGTTTTGCTAACCCCCGAGTATTCGGGGGGTGGATGTCTGTTTTTGCATTCAGGTTTTGGAGCATAACACAGGGTCGGCACGAAGGATGATGAAAGATGATCGATACTAATCACATGAGGAACCGTGTATCGTGTGTTGGTTCAGTTGTACTTTATTTTCCGCTGCTGTATTGTTCCCGTTGTACGGGTGTAGTTGTATTTTGTCCCCTGCGTGGGCATGAGTTGTATTCGAGTTGTATGTATTTGTGGAAAGACCAAATCGGTCTACTGAGTCAGTGTAGCCTTGAAGGCATTGTCGAGATATTAAATGTTGATTACCAGCCTGGTAGATCCTCGAGGAGAGGGTCTACGGCGTGTAATATCCCTGAGTGGATTGGTGGTGTTACATAAATGGTATCGGAGCTTAGGTTGAGGAAACCTAGGCTGTCGGGTCAAGTCGTGTTGTTTGAGTCTTGTTTCGTCGGATTTTATCTGACTGAGTTGTGTCGCGACGCGTCGTTTGAGTTTGTTGGTCGTGATTAGTATCGTGGGGCGATCATCATCTTCGTGCGACCTGTGGAAGTAAGTCTCCCTTCTTTGTGTTGTGCCTCGTGTGACACGAGCTATTTTTATGATTATTTGTTAAGTGGTGGAATCCTTATGTGAATTTTGATTTCACGATATGTATTTAGTCGACTCTCGTATTTGATTTATACGAGGAGTGTCGTCGCTTGTGATGTCTTTTTATTGTTGTTTTTGTTCGTTGTTGATGATTTTCGAATCGATTTGCACGTTTTACAAGTTTTGTTGTGGAAGCTTTGTGCTTATACGCGTTCGACTTGTTCACTAGCCAATGCGGGAGAGTATTTTATCAGTGGTTTTGTTCTGAATGTGGTATTTTATCGTTTATTTCCGTTTAAAGACATATATTGTCTTGATTTTAAACGTTTTGACGCGTGTACTAGGAGTTGTTTTAGTGAACGTCGGTATGTGTGAGTTTTGGGGCATTCTGGCCTATTGGATTTTTGAAAACCTTGAGTATCTTAGAAAAATAAATTTCGAGACATACTTTTCAAATGAGTTATTTTCTTGTGGTACATCCTAGATGTCACAATATATTTCAAAATTTTTCTACCTCGAGGACCAAAATGTTTTGAGATATTTTCAACACTTTTATTTAGACCCGAGGGTCGAACGTTTTGAAAGTTTTCACTAAGAGAAAGTGTCCTCATTTTTATCAAATGCGAAATGGTTCTCCAATGTCTCGATAACGATGTTTCAAGTTTGTACTATTTGAAAGGTGATACTCAAGATCAACCAGTATTCTTCAAATTATTTTCAAAATGAGGTTTTCATTTTTTTAAAAACCTATCCATTCCCGTTTGAGGGCTGGGTATGTATGTGTGACGTTCGCGTTGTCATTTTGATACTTACTCCCGAGTATGATCGAATTGGCGGTGTGAGCATTGAGTCGCTTTCCACACATTGGTTGTGCTAGCCCCTGTGAGAGGCGGAATGTTGGTATTGAATGTTGTCGCCTCGTGGCGATTTCTGCGTTGTCGAGGATGTGCGAGCTGTTAGAGCTTGGTATGGTATGACCGTGTGCATCGGTGATCGTTCCATTATGTGTCGGTTGTTTAATGTCTTGTTACCTTGCCCCCGTTTTTGTGAATTTCGTGGACGAGGTCGGAGGTAATGCCCGTATTATTTTGACTCCTGTATTTCCTCTTTCTCCAGTCTATCGATTCGCTCATGTTCGTTGGCACTTTGTGAACTTGTTTTGTATTTCGGTTTCATCGTTCGAGCAAGCTGTGATCTTGTTGTGGGCCGATCTGGTTATCGATGTGACTTTTTCGAGTTCGGTTCGATTCTTGTGAACCTTGTTCGGGAGTGGCGTCATCTGGTTCTATTAGTTCTTTTATTCGAAGTGGATCGGATTTAGAACTCTTGTGTTTTCGACTTTGTCGACTCATCATGTTCATTGACCTTTTCGAGTTTGTCCCGCCCTTGCCTTTGTTGATCGAACGAGGGTGGTATTATTTCGAATTTCTCGTTCGTCGTTGTGACCTTTCAATCGTTACTCCTTTTCTCGTGGATCCAGTGCGAGTGTGCATCTTGTTGTTTTCATCGGATCATGTTTTGTCTCGAGTCGAGGTGTGAACCTCGGAGTTGCAGTTGAACCTTATTGTTCTTCGTGATCCGAACATGATCGTTCGATTTTTTTTGTTGTCTCGATCTTTGTGGTTTGATCGTTTGATTGTTCGGTTTTTGTCAATCTCGTTTCGTGATTGTTGAACATTCAGACTCCTTCGAAATTTCCTTAAGTTCGGGAAATTAGTCTCGTTTTCGATCTTCCAACCTTTGGGCGGTGGAATTTCGTATTTGTTCAGCGTGTGGCTCATGTTTTGATCAATGTACCGTTAGGTTAGTCAATCGTATCGATTTTGGTTCGTTGTGTTTTGTGATTGTCGGATAATTGACTTGGCTATATTATCCGTTTGATGACGCTTGTCGTTTGTTGGTTTTATTATATCCCTAACGGCAAAGTCGTGTTGGTCGCCGTGGAGCGTGTTTACACGCCGTATATTCTTTCGCGTTGTTTGTAACATTTCGTCGTTGGGCGTTAGTTGCGCATTCTTGTGTATCTCGTTGAGTTTTTCCTGGCGGAATATTTCTTCTCCCTACTTGTTTTAAGTTTCGGGACGAAACTTCTTTTAAGGAGGGTAGAATGTAATATCCGCAATTTTCGATTTTTGGTAAATTTCTTTTTCGGCCGGAGTCCGTTTTGACGGCTCGCTCATGACCGTTTCGTCGTTCTGAGAATAATTAATTCTACACTTTTTGTCGTCCGAGTTCGTTTGGGTGTTGTTTTGTTGAGTTCTGTGCTTTTTAGCGACTCTTTCGCGCTTGAGTTCGATTCTTGCGAATCTCGTCCGAAACTGCTGTTTCGAATTTCCCGCAAGTCCGTTTAACTTTGTTAGACGTGTTGTGAACTTCGGTTTGATTATTCGATCACGTATCGTGATTTCCGGGCGTTTTGGGCCATTTTGTAATTTCTTGGAAGTTACGGGTATCCATATCTGTATTTGTCATCTTGACCCTTTCTTGGTCGCGTATGGTTAATTATTGCATTGCGTTTTCATCTCGAGTCGTTGATGTCGTCCGCGAACTTTTCGTCGTGTTCGTTCCGTGCGTTTTCGGAAATCGAGGCATCGGGTTGTGGCGGCCGAAAGCACCGGACCGGGCGCTGGCATTTAAGTGTCGGCAATCTTGGGCCGAGCAGCCCAGATGTAATATGTCGCACAAATCAGACTGTGCCGCGGCACACCCATCCGTGCCGCGTACGGTTGCCAAAGGCCGCGCATGCAGTTGTGCCAAAGGCTGCGGCACACCTATCCGGTGCCGCGGCACACTCGTGTGGCTTCCGCGACCAAAACCCAATCGTGCCGTGCAGCCGCGGACACGCAGTGCCGTGCCGCGCACAACGCTAAAACACGGGAGTAAATTTTCGCCCGTGCCGCGGCACACTTTGGTCAGTGCCGCTGCACACGGCGGCCAATGCGATTGCCTTTATTAGGCGAAATCGGCCATTTCCATCCCCATTTTTCATCCGTGACGCGAGAGAGAGGGTATAGAGGGGAGAGTTCTTCATCCGGGGGTCGATTTTCATCATTTCTTTTCGGTTGTGAAGCTCGGGCAATCAATCTAACGCGCGTTCTACGGATCTTGGTACTTGAATCTCCTAAGGTAATGTTCTAAAACCCTATTTTCGATTAACTTGGGGGTTTTGGGTTTTTCTTCCGATCCGTTCCGTTTTGTTGGTGGATTCATGATGTATACGATTAATATTGTTAGTATCTTTAGTTTTCCTACGGATTCATGGATATTTTGTGGATTTTTACGGAATCGAGAGGGTTTGGTTGTGGTCCGCCCTCGTTGTTGTTTTCGGTATGAATATACATGAATCGTAGGCGGGGTTCCGGGTGTATTCCATTTCCATAATCGTTTAGAAGTGGTTGTGATTGTGCTATTCGAATCGTTAGGTTCATTTTCGTCGGTTCCTCACGGTCGTGCTTGATTCTTCCATCCCGTTCATTGTCGTCTTCCTTTTCGTTAGCATCGGGCGCCCGAAGCTTCGGTTGAGCCGTATCCGTTCGTGGTTCGGTGCTCGTGGTATCGAGGCAAGTACCTTGCCCATACTTTTCTCGTTTTATGTATATGATGATCGGTGGTCGTCTTGATGTGTTTGTTTGGTTATTTGAAATGAAGTTTCAAAAGGATTTCGGTTTGGCCTCGTTAAAGGCTTTCTTTCAAAACGCGTGTGTTTTGTGAACGGTGTTTTGAGAATTGATTATGATTTGATTATTTTGAACGTTGAAGGATTTTATGATGATACTCCTATTGTTTAAGTTATGGAATCGTGTATTTCCTTATTTAATCTTGTTATCGTATTTTTGAAGAGTTTGGTAATGGTGTCGAGTTAATGGCCATCTCTAGTGGGTATTCTTAATGAACTTACATTCTTAGCATGTTAGTATTGCATGAGTAACGTGTATTGTGTGTAATTTGCTCACCTTGTGTTGGCCCGACGGGGTCAAGGAGGGAAATCTATGCTGCCGCCCTGGATTTCACGAGTTTCGTACCGCTAGCCAACTCGTTAGGGTCCTTGCAAGGCCTCGAGTGAGAATGTATGCTGCCGCCCTGTTCTCACGGCTTAGCGTGTGCGTGGTTTTGTTTTTTTTGTAATTGTAGCCAACTCGGTAGGGTCCCTATGAGGCCTCGAGCGAGAATGTATGCTGCCGCCCTGTTCTCGAGGCTAATTGTGAACTGTTCATTTCCGGAAATGAGTGCTTTCGAACGGTTTTTCATGATTGCATGCATTGACTAAGTGTGTAAGAGGTAAGTGTTCGTTTGGCTTACTTGGCTAGGATGGCACTGGAGTATTTTGTTGTTTGTTTTAAATCCTTTATTGTGGATTTTGATGTTGGGATACGAACCTCGTGGTCGTTCTTGTGTACTGTGAGTTGATGAGATTTGGGGCTAAAATCCCAATGGTTTTGTAAAAGTCGTTTTACGGATTTGGGGATAAGATCCCAACGGTTGGTTAATGTCATTTTTCAGAAAGTAAACTTTTGGGGCGGTGACCCCTTTGTCTTTTGGATTTTGAAAAGTAGGATTTGATAATCCTAAATTGTTTTCTATTAAAACTCTCGATGGCATTCTAAACCGTTTTATAAATTATTCCCATTGATTTATGATATTTCATTTTTGAAATGTTTTCTCAAACCCTTGCCTCGGGAAGTACTTTTCGTTTCGTTTGGATCTTTGAGGATCCTCGGTTATTGTTATTCGTGGAATGTGAATTGTATGGCTCGTATTTGCACTTTGTATTTGCACTAGCAAAACAGTGGAGTTTTGCTAACCCCCGAGTATTCGGGGTGGATGTCTGTTTTGCATTCGTGTTTTGGAGCATAACATGGTCGGCACGAAGGATGATGAAAGATGATCGATACTAATCACATGAGGAACCGTGTATCGTGTGTTGGTTCGGTTGTACTTTATTTTCCGTCTTTGTATTGTTCCCGTTGTACGGGTGTAGTTGTATTTTGTCCCCTGCGTGGGCATGAGTTGTATTCGAGTTGTATGTATTTGTGGAAAGACCAAATCGGTCTACTGAGTCAGTGTAGCCTTGAAGGCATTGTCGAGATATTAAATGTTGATTACCAGCCTGGTAGATCCTCGAGGAGAGGGTCTACGGCGTGTAATATCCCTGAGTGGATTGGGGGTGTTACACTTGCAACATATAATTTTCAAAGTTAAGCAGCTGGGAATGGATTTACAAACATCTCTGGGCGCCAAGTCGAACTCTGTGCACATCCCAAGGTGGCAAAGACCAAACCTAGGGTGGGTAAAATTAAACGTGGATGGTGGCTGCATTACATCCACAAATCGAGGCGCTCTGGGAGGTTTAGTTCGAGGAGAAGCAGGAGAATGGTTATGGGGATTTACAAAAGTTGTTATGTGTCCCACTGTCAACGAAAGTGAGCTGCTAGCCTTGAAGACTGGACTGGGTCTGGCTTGGGAACGCAGGATTCCACAGCTGGAAGTTGAATCGGACTCGCAGGAAGCGATTGAGCTACTGCATAACGAGAATATTACCAACCACCCGCTGCAAGAACTGATCCAAGAATGCAGAGAACTACTCCATAAGCCTTGGAATTTAAAGTTAAAATGGGTTGCACGGACTAGGAATACAGCTGCGGACAAGATGGCTAAGTTAAGCCACACGACTGGAAGCGAAGACGTGTTCTGGGACACTCCACCGGCTTCTATTTTGTCAATTCTAGATTATGATTTAGTTTAAATCACTGTAATGTCGTTTCTTTACCAAAAAAAAAAATTCTCAAGAATAGAAATAATGTCAAATATCTATTATATACAAAGCTTATCCCTCTTAATTTAATGTGCAAGGGGGGATTGTGCACAAAATTAGTACTATACAACTAATGCATTGCACACCAAAAATAATTTCGTTTTTTATAAATTCACGAATTTACATCTACATATTAAACTCCAAGGAATACAAACAATCGTGTAATGATGGAGTGAACACAAAAGGGTTCCTGGAACCATGCTCTCATAATTGATGAATATGAAGTGTTGCTGAAGTATTAATGCTTGAAGCACTATATAAACCATCCAAAGACGAGAAAACAACATAGCAAAAACCACACCGGTTTGCGGTTTGCCATATAAGCCTCACATGCGTTTTCTATTTATATGTAGATAAGAGGTTGTCACTATTTTTTAATCTTGGCCTACCTTTTCGAATATGGAGTTAAAAGACTTGCTGTGGTATTCTTTAAAGATGTTTGTGTGTGCTTCAGACGTTAAAGAGTTAGATGTTTGTATGGAGTTAAAGACTTGCTGTGGTATTCTTTCGAATATGGAGATCTGTGATTTGATGTTACTTTCTTTTCTTTGTTCGTTAAAAACACAGAAACTAAATCGAATGATTTTGAGCAGAAACATTAAAGGGTTTGATGCTGTGTTTGATTATTTCGGGTAAGGATTTACGACGGTAGTTTTTGTCGTGTTTGGTGGTTGATCTGCAAAACCAGAGAAAAAGATGGATGAGAGGCGGATGTTTTTAGGATAGTGATAAAAAATTAGATGTATATCTTGGAATGGATTGGATCCCATCTTAACCGAATTTTTTTAACCCATTGGTTTTGGGTTTTAATCGGTTGGACTAGATCCAAATGTAGCAAAACAATCTCAAAACACAATGAATTGATGTCAATAATCAACCGGTTGGTGTTTGCTAAAAGAAATGAAACAAAATGGATTGAAATAAAATGATTGTTTTAAAGTGTACAACTCATGAAAAGCTAATGAATGATGTATGCATGTAATAATGGGAAGCTTATGTGAATACTGAGTCGGACCTCCAGCAGTTGGTAAATTTGACACATACATACATTCATCAATGCATACATAAACACGTATCACGTATGTATACAGACACATAGGTACGATATTGGTATACATTGAATAAAGAAGCTGAAAAATATTATAGATACAGCATGACTGCATGGGTATTTTGCTTTATAGGTGGCATTCTTCATTGGAAATTTACCTCATATGAATGATTTACATAATCAGTATGAACACTTTCTCTCTATCTCATGATGATGCTACTAATAGTCTCCTACAATATAATGGAGACTCTTCATGTCCATTCCTATTGTATATGATGATGCTTGGGGGGATGGTAAGTTGGTAACCGTTGTGAATTAAAAACGAAATCATATCGTAGTTTCAAGATTGCATAAAATTGTAGAATCTAGAATGTTAAAACAAAAGCTGATAGTATTTAAAGATTACATGTGAAGAGACTCTTTTAAATGTAACATCTTAGAAAAAGTCTTTTTACATGTACTAATTTAATGTGAATAAACTATTTTAAGTACTGGAAACCTAATTAGTACCAATCATTACACTATGAATATTTAGATGCAATGGGTGCAACGCACGGGTTGATAAAACATTACACTATGAACATTTAAAATAAACACAATACATTACATATAACTAATTACATAGACTAAAAGAATTCTACACAGAAAAAGCGTTACGGATGAGTCCTTATTCATATTAAAAGACTACATGTGAAAAGACTATATTAATTGTAACTTTTACTGTAAATAAACTAATTTAAATACAAAAGTTATGATAACATCACAATTAAATCCTCTAAAATAAATACAATACAAATTCTCTAATAGGCATCTAAATACCGTCATATGCTCATTCAAGCGTCTGCAACCAATGCTCATTCAAGCGTCTGCAACCAATGCTCATTCAAGCGTCTGCAACCAAAGACCGTGCATCGCACGGGTTGGATCAAGCCTCGTTTTTTTTATATCATACCCTCCTAGATTATTAATGACTAGAGATAATCTGTACTACTACAATGACACGGTGACGGTGATATAATTGAACTAAAATAATTAAATTATCAGATTGTTTGCTAAAAAATTAAGATTGGTCCATAAAATTCTGTCGCCGGCGACGGGCCTACCGTAAGAAAAAAATAAAAAAATTAAGCACCGTCACAAAGTAGTGCGGCGTGTCTTGTCTTAAAAAAATTGGTCGGCCGCCAGCGGTGGCTCGCCGAAAAGCAGACCGGCGGGCCTGACGAAAGAAAAAAAGAAAAAACTGGCCGGCCGGAGGTCCGTCGGAGAACCCCGTAAAAAAGTTTTTTTTTTTAAAAAAAAAAATTAATTGCCCCTTTAATTTCAATTAATTTAATATTGTAGGAGTATTTTATAAACTATATTGTTGCTGAATATTTTTTAGTGTTATTGTTATTAGTAAATTCAATAAAGAGAAGGGAATGACAAGGTAGAGGTATAATAAGCTTTATATGTAGTCCCTTAATTATATTTTTACTTTAAATAGCTCATGCTTAGACATGTTAAACGAATCTGTCTTGACAGGCTTCACGGAACGATTTTCATCAAAAAGTTCAGGTTTGAACATATTGATAATATAGACATAATCTTAATCCCAGCTGACTTCGATCTAAAGGGGTCACTGTGGGCTTTAAGTTAAAATTTTAAAATAATGTATTTCAACTGTTAAATCTAAAACTTAAAAATCAAGTGTACATTATGAAATAGTTGCACATAATTAACTATATTAAATTAACAAAATTATAAAATTAAAATATTCTAAATTATAGTATATTTTAGAACTAAGGTTCTAAAAATAAAGTTAGACATTATATATTCAAAGAGAATGAGAAAACAATAACATTTTTAAAGTAACAATATTGAGTTTAGAAATAAAACTAATATCTGAACATCATATAACAAAAAAATGACTAAAATAAATTTTTATTTTATTGTAAGATGTAAAAATAAGTGTAAGATATTAAAATTATATCTATTAAAACTTAATGCAAGTATATATGATGAATCTACGAATTAGCACTGACTTCGAGCTAAAAGTCCAGGTCAAAGAAGCTCGACTGGCCCTTTTAACATCTCTTATTGAGTAGTTATGTCATGCATCCGAATCATGATGCAACACGGACGCAATACACAAGGTATGGTGAAATGTATCAACCATAGTATTTAATCATTTATCTCATATATACTTATCATGAGTTTATAATATTCCCAATTTGACACATGTCAATCTTCCAAGTCCTATTCTATTATCCAATCAAATTTCATAATTATTACACATCATTTTGTATTACTACATAATAACTAATTTAATACAATTTATATTAAGTTGAAATTAAACATAATCTATGGGTGAGATCTTATATAGTTACCACATTTAACAGTACAAATTAATATATTTTAATTATCATTTATTTGGAATAGGACATACAGTTTTTTATATTCAATGCTCAATTTTGTTAATTATAATATTTTAATGAGCTTGATGAATAATGTTGATAATTACAATTTTGGAAGTTTTGTAATTAAAATGCTTAATCTGAATTTAATTTTTGTAATTAAAATATTTTATTAATAAAGAAATATCACGATCATTTTTTATAAGATAACAATTCTAATCGAAGGCTACTTAAATATTTTGTAGTAAGATTGTTAATTTTATATAATCTTACTAAATTTTTAACTTTTTAAAATTTTTAAATGATTAATAGTTAAATAATAACTAATTAAAATCATCTTTTCATAATTAAGGAATTTTAAAAGTATAGTAATAATAAATATGCAATATTCGGATAAACATATAATATATTTACCAAAAATATACACTAATATCCTCAATTCCGTACAACATTCAAATTCTCAAAAATATATAGATAATTGTGTCAAATCATTTAACTCCATATTTGGAATCGCAAAAATTATACATTTATCAAGTATGCAACAACTAAAAAATCGAGTAAAATATAAATCTCCGAGAAGCCTCCGTTACTGGAAGAGATAATAATCCACAAGAGCGAATATCATCGACACGCTAATAATAAAGGTTGTCCGAATTTTTTTTGCAATCCACTATAGCTCTGAGACATTAATGATGATTCTCGGCGTTGGTGTTTTATGTATGCAATTTGCATATCCATCATTATGAATCAAGTGTGCAAGTCTTTCTAGGTAAAAAGCTCATCTACTAATTTTTTCAAAATTAATATTTTGGACTCAAAAAGTTAATCTAAACTTCTATTTTTCGTTTCAAGTAATTAGATATTTTATAAATTTAGACGAGTTCACAATTAGTATTATTTTTGGTAAAAACTCATATACCTAACTTTTCAAGAATCAATATTTTGGTCCAAAAAATTAATCTAAATCTGTATTTGTCGTCTCAAGTCGTTAGATATTTTATAAATTTAAACGAGTTCAGATAATTAGCTGGTATTACTATACGCGTTTTAGATGAAATGGGTAGTAAACTCAGTTTTTAATCAGGTTCGAGATGTGTATAGGTATATAAATTATAAATGAATTTTCATAGATTGTAATATTTTCAAATTAGTAATTCAAATTTAATTTTCATTATTTTTATCATTTATAATGTGTTTTCTTAATATTTATGTTTTAATATTTGGATACCATAAATGTAACACCCCCAGAATGCGACCGGGAATGTCACACGTCGTAGACCCTTATCACGAGGATCTACCAGGCTAAACTCCAAAAGACTACTCAATGATTGACCGACCGGGGTCAAAATTAAATACAAAGCAGACCGACAAGGTCATTAACCAATTCAGAACTAACGACATTCATATTACAATGACAATAATAAACTAGAACACCGAAAAGAATGACAACTCAATTTAATAAATGAAAACTACACCCATGCAAGGGTGAATACTCGAACGACAGAGAAATACCGACCAGAATGAAACAAAAGAAAAGACTCTGACTCTGGTGTGATTAGTATCATTGTCCTCCATCTCCTTCCAAGCCAATCCTGTGACTGCTCCCGAGCTGCCAAAACCTGAGCGCATAACAGGCACCCACCCCCCGAAAACTCGGGGGTTAGCAAACTGGAATTTTGCTAGTGCAAGTACATAATATACAAGATATACGAATAATAACAACACAAATCTCAACAGTCGTGAAGCCTTAATATAAACCACACATTCCCATAGTCCACACAGAATAGTATCACATACACAAAGTGAAAGATAATCACATAGTCATATTCTCTGTACGGAACCTAACGCCAATGAAACTTTAAACGAGTCCAAGGAGTCAGAAAAATCCCTTTTTATAAACGGAAAAGTATTTTGATAAGAAAGTTGGAAAACATTATTATTGACTCAGGCCATCATGGGGTTTTGAAAATCAAATGGGAATACTTTTAGAAAATACTTCAAAAACTCTCGGATCCTCGACCCAGCATGTGGAAAACAATTTACAAGAAAACCATTACAACGTTATTCGGGGTCCTCGACCCAATGCACAGAATAATCATCACAAAGACAATCAAAGGCACACCTCTCATTCGACAATTCCGCTCAAGACCCTTGATTAATTAACCCTGAGATTTCACAAACATCCTTGGTTAATTAACCCCAATACCAACGTCTTAAAAACAATTTGAAACAAGCTTTCAAAAACACGAATCACACTATATCGAGACCAAGATTTTAAAAGAGTTGAAAGAACTTTGAAATACGAGGATTGTTCGAGAACGGGTCTTAGCTATCACTCGAATATCCGTTACCAATAAGCTCGCCAGCGCCTCCTCGCACACTGCACCGGCGTTCACTCCACTATGTTGGCCGCCCTTGAACATGTCACCGCGCCGCGATCACTCCCGACAGAGCCGCCTTGCACGCGCATTAGGTAACACGGTGTTCACCAAACATATGGAGCCGCACATTGCGTACCACGTGCCGTGAGTACACACCCCGCCTCGAGGTTCCTGATACGACGTCTCTCACAACAAGTATTCACATTATTACAAACATCAAGTACACAATCAATCAATTCAACAATTATCAAATCAATACACCAATTCACACAATTTATCCGATACCATAACCACACAATAAACAATAACACGTACATTATCAATCAAGATCCAACACAATAAGCCTTCGGCACAACCAACCAACGCTACACATATATCCTTGTATTGCGACTCAACCGAATATATATATATATATAGATATATATATGTATATATACATATAACCTTACTATATTATATGAATAACTATAGTTCATCCATCAATCCAAGTTGAGTACGCCAACTAGTGTTAGCCTTCACCACTCGTCGTTCACCGACATAGGCATATATATCAATATACGTATATACATACATATATTTAACATATAAATATATATAAATCTATATATATACACACATATATATATATATATATACACACATATATATATATATATATACATATCCGTATAATTTCATACACTTCGACAACGATGATTTCACGCAGTTACAATTCGTATATCAAGGTACTTGCCTTGGTAATCTCTCGCGGATACTCCGAAAGTACGGTCGGTTGGCAAAATCCGGAACTCCAACGAAAACAACGATCGGAAGGGCTCAACACCAGATTTTTATAGGGAAATCGTCCCTAATATCCTATCATCGAATAAACAATCAATCATACGAGGAAAAACATCACAAAATGACCAAATTCCTCTATGCGGCATTTCCCCGGACACTTTGAAGGCGTCAAACGGAAGTTCATATAATCGACGAATCGGAAATGGTAAAACCGTAAAAAGATGATGAAAATGATAGAATACAACTTAATCTACAATTATCCATCAGTAATTTAAGTTCATAAGGCTCAAACGGACGAAATCTACCAAGATCCCCAAATTTCCCAAAGTTTGGATTTTAGGAAAAACTAACCTTGATTCGGTCGATTGAAGGATGTTATGGATTGATCGATCAATGATATGGACTCAGGATCTTCGTGGTTTTGTTGTTCAACAACATGCCTTATCGCTCTCATAACCTCTGGCCGCGGAAGGAAGAGAATGAAATGAAAAAGGTGTTGAAACAGTGGTCGCTTGGCCAAATATATATCAAGAATCGACTAGCGTGGCGCTAGGTTGTCCGGTAGCGTGGCGCTTATCGGCCGCCCCGCCGAGAAGCGCGGCGCAAGTCATCGGCAGCAGCTGCGGCGCAATCGCCCGGCCCAGTGACCTCATCGACTAATCGTCTGCCAGAAGCGTGGCGTCGCCGAGCCAGAAGCGTGGCGCTAGCTCGCTGAGTTGGCGCGCACTGTCTATCAGAAGGCGTGCTACTCGCCTGTCCGGCCGAAGTCCAGACCTACCGCTTAGATCGCCGGCCGATTAGCGTGCGTTTTTCCGGCAGTGGCGTGCGCTACTCCCGCGGTTTAGAAGGCGCACTGTCTGGCCAGAGCAGGCACGCTAGCCGGTCCTCGCCAGAATCGTCCGGCAAGCTCAAAGATCCGTGCTTGTTCCTCCCGCAACCGTCCGGCCAGCCCCATTGCCGTGGGCCCGACGACTCGATTCCTAAAAACGCACGGAACGAACACGATTTAAACGCCATGACAACAACATCGATCCGAAATGAAATTAACATACAACAAATCACCACCTATGGCCATAAACACAAAATCGATTGTCGAGAAAAATAATACCGACGCTCGGAAACCGAGAAATTTCCGGTCTAAGAAAAAGAAAAAATTCGAATAAATCAAAATAAAAATCTCGGATATTACATTAACGAGATGGATAACTAGTTGTTACAATAATTTACATTTGTTGTTTAGATATTTTATAAATTCAGATGAGTTTGGATAATTAGTGGTTTCTACTATATGGGTATGGAATGCGAACAAGTAGTAAATCATCTTTCAATCTGATTTGGTACGAATACGGGTATATAAATCCTAAAGGGGGTTTGAGTGGCTGAACCTTATACATTATTTTGGGTATTACTATATAAGTTTAGAACACCAACGAGTAATAAGTCACTCATTAATACAATTTATATTAAGTTGAAATTAAACATAATCTATATCTTATATAGTTACCACATTTAACAGTACAAATTAATATATTTTAATTATCATTTATTTGGAATAGGACATACAATTTTTTATATTCAATGCTCAATTTTGTTAATTATAATATTTTAATGAGCTTGATGAATAATGTTGATAATTACAATTTTGGAAGTTTTGTAATTAAAATGCTTAATCTGAATTTAATTTTCGTAATTAAAATATTTTATTAATAAAGAAATATCATGATCATTTTTTATAAGATAACAATTCTAATCGAAGGTTACTTAAATATTTTGTAGTAAGATTGTTAATTTTATATAATCTTACTAAATTTTTAACTTTTTAAATTTTCTAAATGATTAATAGTTAAATAATAACTAATTAAAATCATATTTTCATAATTAAGGAATTTTAAAAGTATCGTAATAATAAATATGCAATATTCGGATAAACATATAATATATTTACCAAAAATATACACTAATATCCTCAATTCCGTAGAACATTCAAATTCTCAAAAATATATAGATAATTGTGTCAAATCATTTATCTCCATATTTGGAATCGCAAAAATTATACATTTATCAAGTATGCAACAACTAAAAAATCGAGTAAAATATAAATCTCCGAGAAGCCTCCGTTAGTGGAAGAGATAATAATCCACAAGAGCGAATATCATCGACACGCTAATAATAAAGGTTGTTCGAATTTTTTTTTGCAATCCACTATAGCTCTGAGACATTAATGATGATTCTCGGCGTTGGTGTTTTATGTATGCAATTTGCATATCCATCATTATGAATCAAGTGTGCAAGTCTTTCTAGGTAAAAAGCTCATATACTAATTTTTTCATAATTAATATTTTGGACTCAAAAAGTTAATCTAAACTTCTATTTTTCGTTTCAAGTAATTAGATATTTTATAAATTTAGACGAGTTTAGACAATTAGTATTATTTTTGGTAAAAACTCATATACCTAACTTTTCAAGAATCAATATTTTGGACCAAAAAATTAATCTAAATCTGCATTTACCGTCTCAAGTCGTTAGATATTTTATAAATTTAAACGACTTCAGATAATTAGCTGGTATTACTATACGTGTTTTAGACGAAATGGATAGTAAACTCAGTTTTTAATCAAGTTTGAGATGGGTATAGGTATATAAATTATAAATGAATTAATATTTTCAAATTAGTAATTCAAATTTAATTTTCATTATTTTTATCATTTATAATGTGTTTTCTTAATATTTATGTTTTAATATTCGGATTTTTAATGAGATGGATAACTAGTTGTTACAATAATTTACATTTGTTGTTTAGATATTTTATAAATTCAGATGAGTTTGGATAATTAGTGGTTTCTACTATATGGGTATGGAATGCGAACAAATAGTAAAATCATCTTTCAATCTGATTTGGTACGAGTACGGGTATATAAATCCTATAGGAAGTTTAACTGGCTGAATCTTATACATCATTTTGAGTATTACTATGTAAGTTTAGAACACCAACGGGTAATAAGTCACTCTTTAATTGAGTTTGGAAAGAGTACGGATATATAAATTCTAAACGGATTCTGGAGGTCGAGCACAAACTTTATTATTTCGATTTATCACTGTTCGTCGCGGTAAACGACTTGGTTGATTGAACTCTAGCTAAATATAAATTTATTTATATTTATAAATTACAACGTAGCGTGATTTTTCATCGAATATCAACATATTGGGCACTAATACATCATAAATCTGGGTCCATAATATAAATTATCTATTGTTGTAAAATCGGATATTTTATCACTTCACAATATTATATATATATATATATATATATATATATTACAATATATAAGCATAAAGGAGGATGAAAGAAGATGAAGAAATTGAGCTTTTATTAGAATGAATTGTGTGTCCAAAGCTCTACCAAAGAGCTCTTTTTATAGCTCAAGATTACATGCTATACAACAAATTAATATTATTTATTATACAACATAATTGTCTTTATATTAGATATTTCAATCCAATAATTGATTGAATTATTGATTGTTGATCCCACATATCATTATTGTTGATATTATAACACTCCCCCTTTGAAATATCTTATATCATGATATCTCATTTGGGAGCATCACAAGCTGCCTCGTTAAAAAACTTATTAAGAAAAACCCAGTGGGATAAAAACTTAATAAGGGAAAAAGAGTACAGTTGTATGCTCTCCCTCAACCCAGCATGGGTAGTTCTTCTTTAAAGGTCTCGAAGATGATGCATTCCAATATTCTGAATGTGTTTCTTGAAAACATTCATAGGGAGTGATTTTGTGAAGAGATCTGCCGCATTATCACAAGATCGAATATATTGGATGTCGATCTCTTTATTTCTTTCAAGTTCCTGAGTGAATGCGAAGAACTTTGGGGGGATATGTTTGGTTTTATCGCTTTTGATGTAGCCTTCCTTCATTTGAGTAACACATGCAGAGTTGTCCTCGTATACTATTGTTGGGCCGTTATCGACTGGCAAGCCTAATGTTTCTTGAATATGTTGTGTTACTGATCTTAACCATCTACATTCTTTACTTGCTTCATGAAGAGCTATTATCTCAGCATAGTTTGAGGAAGTAGTCACGATTGTCTGTTTTTGAGATCTCCAGGATATTGCAGTTCCTCCATATGTGAATACATATCCAGTTTGTGACTTAGAATTATGTGGATCAGATAGATGACCTGCATCTGCATTGCCAAGCAAAACTAGTTTTGCATTGTTAGAATAAAACAAACCAAGATTAATCGTACCTCGTAGATATCTGAATATATGTTTTATTCCGTTAGGACATGAACTGAATCTTGCTAGTAAATTTACTGCAAAAGCTATATCCGGCCGTATACAATTAGCAAGATACATTAGGGCTCCAATTGCGCTAAGGTATGGTATTTCAGGACCAACTTCCTTTTCATTTTCTTCCTTTGGTCTGAATGGATCCTTTTCAATATTAAGTGTTCTGCCGACCATTGGGGTACTCAAAGGTGTTGATTTTGTAATATCCGCAATTTCGAATTTCGGTAATTTTCTTTTTTCGGCAAAAGTTCGTTTTGACGACTCGCTCCTGACCGTTTCGTCATTCCGAGAATGATTAATTCTACACTTTTTGTCATCCAAGTTCGTTTCGGTGTCGTTTTGTTGAGTTCCGTGTCCTTAATCGACTTTTTCACGTGGGAGTTCGACTTTCTAAAGTCACCATTAATTCTTGGAAACTCCAAAAATTCTTAATCTTTGCAAGATTATAGAGCATCAAGTTATCTTTCCAATGGTTCAAACGGTGAGTCAATCGGAGTCCAGACGAAGGAGTTATGGTCGAAATAGCCAAGACTGCACGGTATGCCTTTTTGGTGTTGAAGGGGGCTGTACCGTGTGCCGCGGAACACTCAGGCTGTGCCGCGGCACTAAGCTGATTCCTGGGCGTTTTTGGTGGCCCTGGGCCGCGGCACACTTGTCCTGTGCCGCGGCACACGGGCTTTTTCTGCGTTTTTTAGCAGATTTTCGAGGAGAAAACTTCATTTTTCTCCTCTCTTCTTCCTCCTTCCATCTAGGGCGATTTGTGGGCAATTTTTGGGCGATTTGAGTGCTCTCAAACTTGTAGAGATCATCCACCTCAAGTCTTGTTGTAGATTTTCGGCCTCTACTTGAATCCTTCATCCAAATCAAGGTATTTTTGGCTTGAACCCTTGTTTTTGTAGATTTGGGGATTTTCCTTTTTGATTTCGATTCCAATCCGTTTTTAATCAATTAATTGTTGTATAAACATTGTTTTGAACTTGTTTTACGGATTGGATACTCGTATCTTTGGTTCGTTCAACCCGAGGGGTGATTTCTTTGTTCTTGAAGGGTCTTGAACATTTAATGTTTGATTAAATGTTCGAATGAGTTCCCTTTGATAGTTTGTTGGGATTTCCGTTGTTTTCGGCCTTGATTCTCGTCGTAATCATGTTTTATTATTCCTTACGGAGGATTATAGGTGCTCGATGATTCCGATGTTGAATTCCGTTGGTGATTGATGATTCATGTGGTGTTTTCCCATAGTAATTTCGGTGCTATCGCGTTCTAGATAGTGTTCGGGAATTTGAGGGCTACCCGGCCGTATCCGTTCACTTTTCCATTGCTCGTGATATCGAGGCAAGTACCTTGCCCATACTTTTCTCGTTTTATGGATATGATGATCGGTGGTCGCCTTGATGTGTTTGTTTGGTTATTTGAAATGAAGTTTCAAAAGATTTCGGTTTGGCCTCGTTAAAGGCTCTCTTTCAAAACGCGTGTGTGTTTTGTAAACGTTGTGTTTTGGGAATTGATTATTTTGAATGTTGAAGGTTTTGATGATGATACTTCTATTGTTTAAAGTTATGGAATCGTGTATTCCGTATTTAATCTTGTTATTGTGTTTTGAAGAGTTTGATAATGGTGTCGAGTTAATGGCCATCTCTAGTGAGTATTCTTAATGAACTTACATTCTTAGCATGTTAGTATTGCATGAGTAACGTGTGTGTGTGTATGCTCACTGCGGGTTAGATCCGACGGGGTCTCGGTAGGGCTCCACGAAGCTGTGGAACCGCGAGCTTGCTTTTAACCACTGTGGGTTAGATCCGACGGGGTCTCGGCAGGGATCCACGAAGCTGTGGGTCCGCGGTTAATTGTGGTGCATTTTACAAATGTGATTCGATATTGGCATTTCCGGAAATGAGTGCTTTCGAACGGTTTTCATGATTGCATGCATTGACTAAGTGTGTAAGAGGTAAGTTGTTCGTTTGGCCTACTTGGCTAGGATGGCTCTAGAGTGTTTTGACGTTTATGTTAAATCCTTTATTTGTGGATTTTGATGTTGGGAGACGAACCTTGTGGTCGTTCTTGTGTACTGTGAGTTGATGAGATTTGGGGCTAAAATCCCAATGGTCTTGTAAAAGTCATTTTACGGATTTGGGGCTAAAATCCCAACGGTTTGGTAAAGGTCGTTTTTCGGAAAGTAAACCTTTGGGGCGGTGACCCCTTTCGTATTTTGGGTTTTTGAAAAGTAGGATTTGATAATCCTAAATCATTTTCTATTAAAACTCCCGATGGTATTTCAAATCATTTTATAGATTGTTTCCCTTGATATTTTGATCTTGAAATTTTGGGAAGTCTTTACTCAAACCCTTGCCTCGGGAAGTACTTTTCGTTTCGTTGGATCTTTGAGGATCCTTGGTTATTGTTATTCGTGGAATGTGAATTGTATGGCTCGTATTTGCACTTTGTTCTTGCACTAGCAAAACAGTGGAGTTTTGCTAACCCCCGAGTATTCGGGGGGTGGATGTCTATTTTTGCATTCAGGTTTTGGAGCATAACACAGGGACGACACGAAGGATGATGAAAGATGATCGATACTAATCACATGAGGAACCGTATATTGTTTATTGGTTCAGTTGTACTTTATTTTTCGCTGCTATACTTTTCCCGTTGTACGGGTGTGGTTGTATTTGACCCCTGCGTGGGCATGATTTGTATTTGAGTTGTATGTATTTATTGAAAGACCAAATCAGTCTACTGAGTCATTTTAGCCTTAAAGGCATGGTTGAGTTGTTATATGTTGTTACCAGCCTGGTAGATCCTTGAGGAAGGGTTCTACGGCGTGTAATATCCCTGAGCGGATTGGGGGTGTTACATAAATGGTATCGGAGCTTAGGTTGAGGAAAACCTAGGCTGTCGGGTCAAGTCATGTCGTTTGAGTCTTGTTTCGTCGGATTTTATCTGATTGAGTCGTGTCGCGACGCGTCGTTTGAGTTTGTTGGTCGTGATTAGTATCGTGGGGTGATCATCATCTTCGTGCGACCGGTGGAAGTAAGTCTCCCTTCCTTGTGTTGTGCCTCGTGTGACACAAGCTACTTTTTTGATTATTTGTTAAGTGATGGAATCCTTATGTGGATTTTGATTTCACAATATGTATTTAATCGACTCTCGTATTTGATTTATACGAGGAGTGTCGTCGCTTGTGATGTCTTTTTATTGTTGTTTTTGTCCGTTGCTGATGATTTTCCAATCGATTTGCACGTTTTACAAGTTCTCTTGTGGAAGCTTTGTGCTTATACACGTTCGACTTGTTCACTAGCCAGTGCGGTAGGGTCTTTAGAGGCCTCGAATGGGGCCAGTGGCTTTGTTCTGAATGTGGTTATTTGACTCTAATATTTTGTTCTTATGAGGAGTAGTGTTGCTGGATTGTGCATGTTGAACTGTATTTCTTTTATCCGCTGCGTGAGTTCTTTTGTAATGACTTTCGGTATTTTACCGACCGAGTTTTATTTCGATAACCGCTTCCCTTAATCGAGTTTTTGGCATTATGGCCTTGACTGCTTTGACGAAATTCTTATGACGGTATTTAGTATTTTGTAAATGGATTTCGTGAGTTTTTGAAATATTACCGTCATCAGCCTTTTTGGCATTTTTGTAAATGGTTTTTAGCCTGGGGTTCCGACGCGGGACCCACAGCGCTATGATGTTCCGTGTGATTACCTGAAATTTTTGGGCATTCTTGCCTTTTTGGCATCGTCCTTTTTGGCATTGAATTATTTTCGAAAACTTGAGTATCTTAGAAATAAATTTCGAGACATATTTTTTTCAAATGAGTTATTTTCTTGTGGTACATCCAGGTGCCACAATATATTTCAAAATTTTTCTGCCTCGAGGACCAAAATGTTTTGAGATATTTTCAATATTTTAGAACCACTTTTATTTAGACCCGAGGGTCGAATATTCTGAAAGTTTTCACCAAGAGAAAGTGTCCTCATTTTTATCAAATGCGAAATGGTTCTCCAAAGTCTCGATAATGATGTTTCACGTTTGTACTTTTTGAAAGGTGATACTCAAGATCAATCGGTGTTCTTCTAAATTATTTTCAAAATGAGGTTTTCGTTTTTAAAACCTATCCATTCCCGTTTGAGGGCTGGGTATATATGTATGATGTTCGCATTGTCATTTTGATGTTTGCTCCCGAGTATGACCGAATTGGCGGTGTGAGCATTGAGTCGTTTTCCACACATTTGTTGTGTTAGCCCCTTGTGAGAGGTGGGATGTTGGTGTTGAATATTGTCGCCTCGTGGTGATTTCTACGTTGTCGCGCATGTGCGAGCTGTTAGAGCTTGGGTTGGTATGGCCATGTGCATCAGTGATCGTTCCGTTATGTGTCGGTTGTTTAATGTCTTGTTACCTTGCTCCCGTTTTTGTGAATTTCGTGGATGAGGTCGGGGGTAATACCCGTACTATTTTGACTTCCGTATCTTCTCTTTCTCCAGTCTATCGATTCGCTCATGTTCGTTGATACTTTATGAACTTGTTCTGTATTTCGGTTTCATCGTCTGAACGAACTGTGATCTTGTTGTGGGTCGATCTGGTTATCGTTGTGACTTTTTCGAGTTCGGTTCGATTCTTGTGAACCTTGTTCGGAAGTGACATCATTTGGTTCTACTAGTCCTTTTATTCGAAGGGATCGGATTTGGAACTCTTGTGTTTTCGACCTTGTCGACTCATCATGTTCGTTGACATTTCTGAGCTTGTCCTGCCCCTTGCTTTTGTTGATCGAACGAGTGTGGTATTGTTTCGGATTAACTCGTTTGTCGTTGTGACTTTTCAATTTCTATTCCCTCTCGTGTGGATCTTATGTGAATGCATATGTTGTTGTTTTCACCGGATCATATATTGTCTCGAGTCGAGATGTGAACCTTGGAGTTGTTGTTTGAATTTTTATTGTTCTTCGTAATTCGAACATGATCGTTCGATTTTTGTTGTCTCGATCTTTGTGGTTCGATCGTTTGATTGTTCGGTTTTTGTTGATCTCGTTTCGCGATTGTTGAGCGTTCAGACTCCTTCGTAATTCCCTTAAGTTTGGGAAATTAGTCTCGTTTTCGATCTTCCAACCCCTGGGCGGTGGAATTCCGTATTTGTTCAGCGATTGGCTTGCGTTTTGATTGATGTACCGTTGGGTTGGTCAATCGTATTGATTTTCATTCGTTGTGTTTTGTGATTGTTCGGATAATTGACTTGATTGTATTATCCATTTGATGACGCTTGTCACTTGTTGGTTTTATTATATCTTTAATGGCGACGTTGTGTTGATCGTCGTGGAGCGTGTTTTCACGCCGTATATTCCTTGTGTTGCTTGTAACGTTTCGCCGATGGGCATAAGTTACGCGTTTCCTTACATATCTCGTTGAGTTTTCCTGGCGGGATATTGCTTCTCCCTACTTGTTTTAAGTTTCGGGACGAAACTTCTTTTAAGGAGGGTAGAATGTAATATCCGCAATTTTGAATTTCGGTAATTTTCTTTTTTCGGCGGAAGTTCGTTTTGATGACTCGCTCCTGACCGTTTCGTCATTCCGAGAATGATTAATTCTGCACTTTTTGTCATCCGAGTTCGTTTCGGTGTCGTTTTGTTGAGTTCCGTGTCCTTAATCGACTTTTTCACGTGGGAGTTCGACTTTGTAAAGTCACCATTAATGCTTGGAAACTCCAAAAATTCTGAATCTTTGCAACATTATAGAGCATCAAGTTAGCTTTCCAATGGTTCAAATGGTGAGTCAATCGGAGTCCAGACGAAGGAGTTATGGTCGAAATAGCCAAGACTGCACGGTGTGCCTTGTAGAGATGGCCCAAAACTCTCCCACCTTTTCTTCGCAGAAGATTTAATTCTAATGGGCAAGGCGACTATCTCTATGGCACGAAATATAAATAAAGTGCTGGAAACCTTCTGCACAGCGTTTGGGCTGAAGCTGAGCCCGGAAAAATCGAAAGTGTTCTTCTCGAATCATGGTGGAGCAACACTGAAACGGGACATTAGTGATATCCTGGGATTTGGTCAAACAACAAACCTGGGAAAATACTTAGGGGTAAAGCTTGTGCATGGGAGAGTTGATAGATCTACTTACAGTGATGTTTTCGATAAACTTTTGAATAGATTGGGTAGCTGGAAATCAAAATTCTTATCAGTCGCAGGAAGAGCAACACTCATTCAGTCGGTTACGTCAGCAATACCCGTCCATATGATGCAATCGAGCTGGTTGCCGGAGAATGTATGTGACAAGATTGACAAGATCAATCGAAATTTTCTCTGGTCCTCAGATACGAAAGTCCGTAAGATTCATCTTATAGGTTGGAACAAGGTGACAATACCGAAAGCTCAAGGTGGTCTTGAGCTGCGCTTAGCAAGGACTAACAATGAAGCACTGCTGGGCAAAATGGTTTGGAAAATTCTTACAAAGGAGGATACTGTATGGCAGCAACTTATACAGGCAAAGTATTTAAAGTCGCAAAATCTTCTCCACTATTGTGCAAAACCGTGTGACAGCCCGGGATGGAAAGGTGTGGTGAAGTGTGTGGGTTTACTCAAACCTTTCTTACGGTGGAAAATAGGTAATGGCGAACGAATCTTATTTTGGTATGACAACTGGATGGGAGAAAAACGGATATGTGATCTGGTCGATACTATACAGAGACATGAAACTGAACTTCGATTGTGTGATGTGTTGGATGGGGAAGGGAACTGGAATCTTGATACTATCCAAACTAGACTGTCTTTGGGATTAGTAGATGAAATCCAAAGCCATCACTTTCAGTTATCTGATGCGGAAGGTACAATAATATGGAACGACCAAGGCTTGGGGACTTATACGTGTCGGGCCAACAGATAAGGCTCGCAAAATAGGTACGCTGGAAATTCGCAGAGGGTTGCGCCTTGGGCTTGGATTTGAAGATGAAGTGCACCATAAGCTACAACATTTCTTGTGGCTTGTAGTCCGTAACCGTCTACCCACAAACCACTTACTAAGGCCGTAAAAATAAGTGAATCAGGGGCATGTTACCAATGCAACCGCATGCATTTAATCGCCTACATATCCTAAGACATTGTAAGACGGCGCGTGATTTATGGCATCGCGTACTCTCAGTAGAACAATTAATAGAGTTCGATCGTATCCCAGATGCCGACTGGATTAAATGCAACCTGCTTAAACTACAGTTTGAGTGCAAGCTGGTTCAAAATGTGGATTGGGCTTGGGTGTTCATCTCTGCCATCTGGGAGTTGTGGAAGTCAAGAAATTCGGGCGTCTTTCGAGGTTCTGTGCATACCTTGCAACATATAATTTTCAAAGTTAAGCAGCTGGGAATGGATTTACAAACATCTCTGGGCGCCAAGTCGAACTCTGTGCACATCCCAAGGTGGCAATGACCAAACCTAGGGTGGGTAAAATTAAACGTGGATGGTGGCTGCATTACATCCACAAATCGAGGCGCTCTGGGAGGTTTAGTTCGAGGAGAAGCAGGAGAATGGTTATGGGGATTTACAAAAGTTGTTATGTGTCCCACTGTCAACGAAAGTGAGCTGCTAGCCTTGAAGACTGGACTGGGTCTGGCTTGGGAACGCAGGATTCCACAGCTGGAAGTTGAATCGGACTCACGGGAAGCGATTGAGCTACTGCATAACGAGAATATTACCAACCACCCGCTGCAAGAACTGATCCAAGAATGCAGAGAACTACTCCATAAGCCTTGGAATTTAAAGTTAAAATGGGTTGCACGGACTAGGAATACAGCTGCGGACAAGATGGCTAAGTTAAGCCACACGACTGGAAGCGAAGACGTGTTCTGGGACACTCCACCGGCTTCTATTTTGTCAATTCTAGATTATGATTTAGTTTAAATCACTGTAATGTCGTTTCTTTACCAAAAAAAAGAAATTCTCAAGAATAGAAATAATGTCAAATATCTATTATATACAAATCTTATCCCTCTTAATTTAATGTGCAAGGGGGGATTCTGCACAAAATTAGTACTGTACAACTAATGCATTGCACACCA
Source organism: Orobanche coerulescens (assembly GCA_033398695.1). NCBI lineage: Eukaryota > Viridiplantae > Streptophyta > Magnoliopsida > Lamiales > Orobanchaceae > Orobanche > Orobanche coerulescens. The sequence continues at coordinate 34,220,687 of CM065818.1, forward strand.
AAAATAATTTCGTTTTTTATAAATTCACGAATTTACATCTACATATTAAACTCCAAGGAATACAAACAATCGTGTAATGATGGAGTGAACACAAAAGGGTTCCTGAAACCATGCTCTCATAATTGATGAATATGAAGTGTTGCTGAAGTATTAATGCTTGAAGCACTATATAAACCATCCAAAGACGAGAAAACAACATAGCAAAAAACCACACCAGTTTTGCAGTTTGCCATATAAGCTTCCTGTTACGTTTTCTATTTATATGTAGATAAGAGGTTGTCACTATTTTTTAATCTTGGCCTACCTTTTCGAATATGGAGTTAAAAGACTTGCTGTGGTATTCTTTAAAGATGTTTGTGTGTGCTTCAGACGTTAAAGGGTTAGATGTTTGTATGGAGTTAAAGACTTGCTGTGGTATTCTTTCGAATATGGAGATCTGTGATTTGATGTTACTTTCTTTTCTTTGTTCGTTAAAAACACAGAAACTAAATCGAATGATTTTGAGCAGAAACATTAAAGGGTTTGATGTTGTGTTTGATTATTTCGGGTAAGGAGTTACGACGGTAGTTTTTGTCGTGTTTGGTGGTTGATCTGCAAAACCAGAGAAAAAGATGGATGAGAGGCGGATGTTTTTAGGATAGTGATAAAAAATTAGATGTATATCTTGGAATGGATTGGATCCCATCTTAACCGAATTTTTTTACCCCATTGGTTTTGGGTTTTAATCGGTCGGACTAGATCCAAATGTAGCAAAACAATCTCAAAACACAATGAATTGATGTCAATAATCAACCGGTTGGTGTTTGCTAAAAGAAATGAAACAAAATGGATTGAAATAAAATGATTGTTTTAAAGTGTACAACTCATGAAAAGCTAATGAATGATGTATGCATGTAATAATGGGAAGCTTATGTGAATACTGAGTCGGACCTCCAGCAGTTGGTAAATTTGACACATACATACATTCATCAATGCATACATAAACACGTATCACGTATGTATACAGACACATAGGTACGATATTGGTATACATTGAATAAAGAAGCTGAAAAATATTATAGATACAGCATGACTGCATGGGTATTTTGCTTTATAGGTGGCATTCTTCATTGGAAATTTACCTCATATGAATGATTTACATAATCAGTATGAACACTTTCTCTCTATCTCATGATGATGCTACTAATAGTCTCCTACAATATAATGGAGACTCTTCATGTCCATTCCTATCAGATATGATGATGCTTGGGGGGATGGTAAGTTGGTAACCGTTGTGAATTAAAAACGAAATCATATCGTAGTTTCAAGATTGCATAAAATTGTAGAATCTAGAATGTTAAAACAAAAGCTGATAGTATTTAAAGATTACATGTGAAGAGACTCTTTTAAATGTAACATCTTAGAAAAAGTCTTTTTACATGTACTAATTTAATGTGAATAAACTATTTTAAGTACTGGAAACCTAATTAGTACCAATCATTACACTATGAATATTTAGATGCAATGGGTGCAACGCACGGGTTGATAAAACATTACACTATGAACATTTATAATAAACACAATACATTACATATAACTAATTACATAGACTAAAAGAATTCTACACAGAAAAAGCGTTACGGATGAGTCCTTATTCATATTAAAAGACTACATGTGAAAAGACTATTTTAATTGTAACTTTTACTGTAAATAAACTAATTTAAATACAAAAGTTATGATAACATCACAATTAAATCCTCTAAAATAAATACAATACAAATTCTCTAATAGGCATCTAATACCGTCATATGCTCATTCAAGCGTCTGCAACCAATGCTCATTCAAGCGTCTGCAACCAAAGACCGTGCATCGCACGGGTTGGATCAAGCCTCGTTTTTTTTATATCATACCCTCCTAGATTATTAATGACTAGAGATAATCTATACTACTACAATGACACGGTGACGGTGATATAATTGAACTAAAATAATTAAATTATCAGATTGTTTGCTAAAAAATTAAGATTGGTCCATAAAATTCTGTCGCCGGCGACGGGCCTACCGTAAGAAAAAAATAAAAAAATTAAGCACCGTCAGAAAGTAGTGCGGCGTGTCTTGTCTTAAAAAAATTGGTCGGCCGCCAGCGGTGGCTCGCCGAAAAGCAGACCGGCGGGCCTGAAGTAAGAAAAAAAGAAAAATCGGCCGGCCGGAGGTCCGTCGGCGAACCCCGTAAAAAAGATAATGGTTTTTAAAAAAAAAAGTAAGTGCCCCTTTAATTTCAATTAATTTAATATTGTAGGAGTATTTTATAAACTATATTGTTGCTGAATATTTTTTAGTGTTATTGTTATTAGTAAATTCAATAAAGAGAAGGGAATGACAAGGTAGAGGTATAATAAGCTTTATATGTAGTCCCTTAATTATATTTTTACTTTAAATAGCTCATGCTTAGACATGTTAAACGAATCTGTCTTGACAGGCTTCACGGAACGATTTTCATCAAAAAGTTCAGGTTTGAACATATTGATAATATAGACATAATCTTAATCCCAGCTGACTTCGATCTAAAGGGGTCACTGTGGGCTTTAAGTTAAAATTTTAAAATAATGTATTTCAACTGTTAAATCTAAAACTTAAAAATCAAGTGTACATTATGAAATAGTTGCACATAATTAACTATATTAAATTAACAAAATTATAAAATTAAAATATTCTAAATTATAGTATATTTTAGAACTAAGGTTCTAAAAATAAAGTTAGACATTATATATTCAAAGAGAATGAGAAAACAATAACATTTTTAAAGTAACAATATTGAGTTTAGAAATAAAACTAATATCTGAACATCATATAACAAAAAAAAATGACTAAAATAAATTTTTATTTTATTGTAAGATGTAAAAATAAGTGTAAGATATTAAAATTATATCTATTAAAACTTAGCGGGCAAGCGAGCTATAGCAGTAATCTACGGGCTAGCCTGACGAACTTCGAGCTAAAAAGTCCAGGTCAAAGAAGCTCGACTGGCCCTTTTAACATCTCTTATTGAGTAGTTATGTCATGCATCCGAATCATGATGCAACACGGACGCAATACACAAGGTATGGTGAAATGTATCAACCATAGTATTTAATCATTTATCTCATATATACTTATCATGAGTTTATAATATTCCCAATTTGACACATGTCAATCTTCCAAGTCCTATTCTATTATCCAATCAAATTTCATAATTATTACACATCATTTTGTATTACTACATAATAACTAATTTAATACAATTTATATTAAGTTGAAATTAAACATAATCTATGGGTGAGATCTTATATAGTTACCACATTTAACAGTACAAATTAATATATTTTAATTATCATTTATTTGGAATAGGACATACAGTTTTTTATATTCAATGCTCAATTTTGTTAATTATAATATTTTAATGAGCTTGATGAATAATGTTGATAATTACAATTTTGGAAGTTTTGTAATTAAAATGCTTAATCTGAATTTAATTTTCGTAATTAAAATATTTTATTAATAAAGAAATATCACGATCATTTTTTATAAGATAACAATTCTAATCGAAGGCTACTTAAATATTTTGTAGTAAGATTGTTAATTTTATATAATCTTACTAAATTTTTAACTTTTTAAAATTTTTAAATGATTAATAGTTAAATAATAACTAATTAAAATCATGTTTTCATAATTAAGGAATTTTAAAAGTATAGTAATAATAAATATGCAATATTCGGATAAACATATAATATATTTACCAAAAATATACACTAATATCCTCAATTCCGTACAACATTCAAATTCTCAAAAATATATAGATAATTGTGTCAAATCATTTAACTCCATATTTGGAATCGCAAAAATTATACATTTATCAAGTATGCAACAATTAAAAAATCGAGTAAAATATAAATCTCCGAGAAGCCTCCGTTAGTGGAAGAGATAATAATCCACAAGAGCGAATATCATCGACACGCTAATAATAAAGGTTGTCCGAATTTTTTTTGCAATCCACTATAGCTCTGAGACATTAATGATGATTCTCGGCGTTGGTGTTTTATGTATGCAATTTGCATATCCATCATTATGAATCAAGTGTGCAAGTCTTTCTAGGTAAAAAGCTCATCTACTAATTTTTTCAATATTAATATTTTGGACTCAAAAAGTTAATCTAAACTTCTATTTTTCGTTTCAAGTAATTAGATATTTTATAAATTTAGACGAGTTCAGACAATTAGTATTATTTGTGGTAAAAACTCATATACCTAACTTTTCAAGAATCAATATTTTGGTCCAAAAAATTAATCTAAATCTGTATTTACCGTCTCAAGTCGTTAGATATTTTATAAATTTAAACGAGTTCAGATAATTAGCTGGTATTACTATACGCGTTTTAGATGAAATGGGTAGTAAACTCAGTTTTTAATCAGGTTTGAGATGTGTATAGGTATATAAATTATAAATGAATTTTCATAGATTGTAATATTTTCAAATTAGTAATTCAAATTTAATTTTCATTATTTTTATCATTTATAATGTGTTTTCTTAATATTTATGTTTTAATATTCGGATTTTTAACGAGATGGATAACTAGTTGTTACAATAATTTACATTTGTTGTTTAGATATTTTATAAATTCAGATGAGTTTGGATAATTAGTGGTTTCTACTATATGGGTATGGAATGCGAACAAGTAGTAAAATCATCTTTCAATCTGATTTGGTACGAATACGGGTATATAAATCCTAAAGGGGGTTTGAGTGGCTGAACCTTATACATTATTTTGGGTGTTACTATATAAGTTTAGAACACCAACGAGTAATAAGTCACTCATTAATACAATTTATATTAAGTTGAAATTAAACATAATCTATATCTTATATAGTTACCACATTTAACAGTACAAATTAATATATTTTAATTATCATTTATTTGGAATAGGACATACAATTTTTTATATTCAATGCTCAATTTTGTTAATTATAATATTTTAATGAGCTTGATGAATAATGTTGATAATTACAATTTTGGAAGTTTTGTAATTAAAATGCTTAATCTGAATTTAATTTTCGTAATTAAAATATTTTATTAATAAAGAAATATCATGATCATTTTTTATAAGATAACAATTCTAATCGAAGGCTACTTAAATATTTTGTAGTAAGATTGTTAATTTTATATAATCTTACTAAATTTTTAACTTTTTAAATTTTCTAAATGATTAATAGTTAAATAATAACTAATTAAAATCATATTTTCATAATTAAGGAATTTTAAAAGTATCGTAATAATAAATATGCAATATTCGGATAAACATATAATATATTTACCAAAAATATACACTAATATCCTCAATTCCGTAGAACATTCAAATTCTCAAAAATATATAGATAATTGTGTCAAATCATTTATCTCCATATTTGGAATCGCAAAAATTATACATTTATCAAGTATGCAACAACTAAAAAATCGAGTAAAATATAAATCTCCGAGAAGCCTCCGTTAGTGGAAGAGATAATAATCCACAAGAGCGAATATCATCGACACGCTAATAATAAAGGTTGTTCGAATTTTTTTTGCAATCCACTATAGCTCTGAGACATTAATGATGATTCTCGGCGTTGGTGTTTTATGTATGCAATTTGCATATCCATCATTATGAATCAAGTGTGCAAGTCTTTCTAGGTAAAAAACTCATATACTAATTTTTTCAAAATTAATATTTTGGACTCAAAAAGTTAATCTAAACTTCTATTTTTCGTTTCAAGTAATTAGATATTTTATAAATTTAGACGAGTTTAGACAATTAGTATTATTTTTGGTAAAAACTCATATACCTAACTTTTCAAGAATCAATATTTTGGACCAAAAAATTAATCTAAATCTGCATTTACCGTCTCAAGTCGTTAGATATTTTATAAATTTAAACGACTTCAGATAATTAATGGTATTACTATACGTGTTTTAGACGAAATGGATAGTAAACTCAGTTTTTAATCAAGTTTGAGATGGGTATAGGTATATAAATTATAAATGAATTAATATTTTCAAATTAGTAATTCAAATTTAATTTTCATTATTTTTATCATTTATAATGTGTTTTCTTAATATTTATGTTTTAATATTCGGATTTTTAATGAGATGGATAACTAGTTGTTACAATAATTTACATTTGTTGTTTAGATATTTTATAAATTCAGATGAGTTTGGATAATTAGTGGTTTCTACTATATGGGTATGGAATGCGAACAAATAGTAAATCATCTTTCAATCTGATTTGGTACGAGTACGGGTATATAAATCCTATAGGAAGTTTGACTGGCTGAATCTTATACATCATTTTGAGTATTACTATGTAAGTTTAGAACACCAACGGGTAATAAGTCACTCTTTAATTGAGTTTGGAAAGAGTATGGATATATAAATTCTAAACGGATTCTGGAGGTCGAGCACAAACTTTATTATTTCGATTTATCACTGTTCGCCGCGGTAAACGACTTGGTTGATTGAACTCTAGCTAAATATAAATTTATTTATATTTATAAATTACAACGTAGCGTGATTTTTCATCGAATATCAACATATTGGGCACTAATACATCATAAATCTGGGTCCATAATATAAATTATCTATTGTTGTAAAATTGGATATTTTATCACTTCACAATATTATATATATATATTACAATATATAAGCATAAAGGAGGATGAATGAAGATGAAGAAATTGAGCTTTTATTAGAATGAATTGTGTGTCCAAAGCTCTACCAAAGAGCTCTTTTTATAGCTCAAGATTACATGCTATACAACAAATTAATATTATTTATTATACAACATAATTGTCTTTATATTAGATATTTCAATCCAATAATTGATTGAATTATTGATTGTTGATCCCACATATCATTATTGGTGATATTATAACACTCCCCCTTTGAAATATCTTATATCATGATATCTCATTTGGGAGCATCACAAGCTGCCTCGTTAAAAAACTTATTAAGAAAAACCCAGTGGGATAAAAACTTAATAAGGGAAAAAGAGTACAGTTGTATGCTCTCCCTCAACCCAGCATGGGTAGTTCTTCTTTAAAGGTCTCGAAGATGATGCATTCCAATATTCTGAATGTGTTTCTTGAAAACATTCATAGGGAGTGATTTTGTGAAGAGATTCCGCATTATCACAAGATCGAATATATTGGATGTCGATCTCTTTATTTCTTTCAAGTTCCTGAGTGAATGCGAAGAACTTTGGGGGGATATGTTTGGTTTTATCGCTTTTGATGTAGCCTTCCTTCATTTGAGTAACACATGCAGAGTTGTCCTCGTATACTATTGTTGGGCCGTTATCGACTGGCAAGCCTAATATTTCTTGAATATGTTGTGTTACTGATCTTAACCATCTACATTCTTTAATTGCTTCATGAAGAGCTATTATCTCAGCATAGTTTGAGGAAGTAGTCACGATTGTCTGTTTTTGAGATCTCCAGGATATTGCAGTTCCTCCATATGTGAATACATATCCAGTTTGTGACTTAGAATTATGTGGATCAGATAGATGACCTGCATCTGCATTGCCAAGCAAAACTAGTTTTGCATTGTTAGAATAAAACAAACCAAGATTAATCGTACCTCGTAGATATCTGAATATATGTTTTATTCCGTTAGGACATGAACTGAATCTTGCTAGTAAATTTACTGCAAAAGCTATATCCGGCCGTATACAATTAGCAAGATACATTAGGGCTCCAATTGCGCTAAGGTATGGTATTTCAGGACCAACTTCCTCTTCATTTTCTTCCTTTGGTCTGAATGGATCCTTTTCAATATTAAGTGTTCTGCCGACCATTGGGGTACTCAAAGGTGTTGATTTTGTAATATCCGCAATTTCGAATTTCGGTAATTTTCTTTTTTCGGCGGAAGTTCGTTTTGACGACTCGCACCTGACCGTTTCGTCATTCCAAGAATGATTAATTCTGCACTTTTTGTCATCCGAGTTCGTTTCGGTGTCGTTTTGTTGAGTTCCGTGTCCTTAATCGACTTTTTCACGTGGGAGTTCGACTTTGTAAAGTCACCATTAATTCTTGGAAACTCCAAAAATTCTGAATCTTTGCAACATTATATAGCATCAAGTTAGCTTTCCAATGGTTCAAACGGTGAGTCAATCGGAGTCCATACGAAGGAGTTATGGTCGAAATAGCCAAGACTGCACGGTATGCCTTTTTGGTGTTGAAGGGGGCTGTACCGTGTGCCGCGGCACTAAGCTGATTCCTGGGCGTTTTTGGTGGCCCTGGGCCACGGCACACTTGTCCTATGCCGCGGCACACGGGCTTTTTCTGCGTTTTTTAGCAGATTTTCGAGGAGAAAACTTCAATTTTCTTCTCTCTTCTTCCTCCTTCCATCTAGGGCGATTTGTGGGCGATTTTTGGGCGATTTGAGTGCTCTCAAACTTGTAGAGATCATCCACCTCAAGTCTTGTTGTAGATTTTCGGCCTCTACTTGAATCCTTCATCCAAATCAAGGTATTTTTGGCTTGAACCCTTGTTTTTGTAGATTTGGGGATTTTCCTTTTTGACTTCGATTCCAATCCGTTTTTAATCAATTAATTGTTGTATAAACATTGTTTTGAACTTGTTCTATGGATTGGATACTCGTATCTTTGGTTCGTTCAACCCGAGGGGTGATTTCTTTGTTCTTGAAGGGTCTTGAACATTTAATGTTTGATTAAATGTTCGAATGAGTTCCCTTTGATAGTTTGTTGGGATTTCCGTTGTTTTCGGCCTTGATTCTCGTCGTAATCATGTTTTATTATTCCTTACGGAGGATTATAGGTGCTCGATGATTCCGATGTTGAATTCCGTTGGTGATTGATGATTCATGTGGTGTTTTCCCATAGTAATTTCGGTGCTATCGCGTTCTAGATAGTGTTCGGGAATTTGAGGGCTACCCGGCCGTATCCGTTCACTTTTCCATTGCTCGTGATATCGAGGCAAGTACCTTGCCCATACTTTTCTCGTTTTATGGATATGATGATCGGTGGTCGCCTTGATGTGTTTGTTTGGTTATTTGAAATGAAGTTTCAAAAGATTTCGGTTTGGCCTCGTAAAAGACTCTCTTTCAAAACGCGTGTGTGTTTTGTAAACGTTGTGTTTTGGGAATTGATTATTTTGAACGTTGAAGGATTTGATGATGATACTCCTATTGTTTAAAGTTTTGGAATCGTGTATTCCGTATTTAATCTTGTTATTGTGTTTTGAAGAGTTTGATAATGGTGTCGAGTTAATGGCCATCTCTAGTGAGTATTCTTAATGAACTTACATTCTTAGCATGTTAGTATTGCATGAGTAACGTGTGTGTGTGTATGCTCACTGCGGGTTAGATCCGACGGGGTCTCGGTAGGGCTCCACGAAGCTGTGGAACCGCGAGCTTGCTTTTAACCACTGTGGGTTAGATCCGACGGGGTCTCGGCAGGGATCCACGAAGCTGTGGGTCCGCGGTTAATTATGGTGCATTTTACAAATGTGATTCGATATTGGCATTTCCGGAAATGAGTGCTTTCGAACGGTTTTCATGATTGCATGCATTGACTAAGTGTGTAAGAGGTAAGTTGTTCGTTTGGCCTACTTGGCTAGGATGGCTCTAGAGTGTTTTGACGTTTATGTTAAATCCTTTATTTGTGGATTTTGATGTTGGGAGACGAACCTTGTGGTCGTTCTTGTGTACTGTGAGTTGATGAGATTTGGGGCTAAAATCCCAATGGTCTTGTAAAAGTCATTTTACGGATTTGGGGCTAAAATCCCAACGGTTTGGTAAAGGTCGTTTTCGGAAAGTAAACCTTTGGGTGGTGACCTTTCGTATTTTGGGTTTTTGAAAAGTAGGATTTGATAATCCTAAATCATTTTCTATTAAAACTCCCGATGGTATTTCAAATCATTTTATAGATTGTTTCCCTTGATATTTTGATCTTGAAATTTTGGGAAGTCTTTACTCAAACCCTTGCCTCGGGAAGTACTTTTCGTTTCGTTGGATCTTTGAGGATCCTTGGTTATTGTAATTCGTGGAATGTGAATTGTATGGCTCGTATTTGCACTTTGTTCTTGCACTAGCAAAACAGTGGAGTTTTGCTAACCCCCGAGTATTCGGGGGGTGGATGTCTATTTTTGCATTCAGGTTTTGGAGCATAACACAGGGACAGCACGAAGGATGATGAAAGATGATCGATACTAATCACATGAGGAACCGTATATTGTTTATTGGTTCAGTTGTACTTTATTTTCCGCTGCTATACTTTTCCCGTTGTACGGGTGTGGTTGTATTTGACCCCTGCGTGGGCATGATTTGTATTTGAGTTGTATGTATTTATTGAAATACCAAATCGGTCTACTGAGTCATTTTAACCTTAAAGGCATGGTTGAGTTGTTATATGTTGTTACCAGCCTGGTAGATCCTTGAGGAAGGGTTCTACGGCGTGTAATATCCCTGAGCAGATTGGGGGTGTTACATAAATGGTATCGGAGCTTAGGTTGAGGAAAACCTAGGCTGTCGGGTCAAGTCATGTCGTTTGAGTCTTGTTTCGTCGGATTTTATCTGACTGAGTTGTGTCGCGACGTGTCGTTTGAGTTTGTTGGTCGTGATTAGTATCGTGGGGCGATCATCATCTTCGTGCGACCGGTGGAAGTAAGTCTCCCTTCCTTGTGTTGTGCCTCGTGTGACACGAGCTATTTTTATGACTATTTGTTAAGTGATGGAATCCTTATGTGGATTTTGATTTCACAATATGTATTTAATCGACTCTCGTATTTGATTTATACGAGGAGTGTCGTCGCTTGTGATGTCTTTTTATTGTTGTTTTTGTCCGTTGCTGATGATTTTCGAATCGATTTGCACGTTTTACAAGTTCTCTTGTGGAAGCTTTGTGCTTATACACGTTCGACTTGTTCACTAGCCAGTGCGGTAGGGTCTTTAGAGGCCTCGAATGGGGCCAGTGGTTTTGTTCTGAATGTGGTTATTTGACTCTAATATTTTGTTCTTATGAGGAGTAGTGTTGCTGGATTGTGCATGTTGAACTGTATTTCTTTTATCCGCTGCGTGAGTTCTTTTGTAATGACTTTCGGTATTTTACCGACCGAGTTTTATTTCGATAACCGCTTCCCTTAACCGAGTTTTTGGCATTATGGCCTTGACCGCTTTGACGAAATTCTTATGACGGTATTTAGTATTTTGTAAATGGATTTCGTGAGTTTTTGAAATATTACCGTCATCAGCCTTTTTGGCATTTTTGTAAATAGTTTTTAGCCTGGGGTTCCGACGCGGGACCCACATCGCTATGATGTTCCGTGTGATTACCTGAAATTTTTGGGCATTCTTGCCTTTTTGGCATCGTCCTTTTTGGCATTGAATTATTTTCGAAAACTTGAGTATCTTAGAAAGAAATTTCGAGACATATTTTTTTCAAATAAGTTATTTTCTTGTGGTACATCCAGGTGCCACAATATATTTCAAAATTTTTCTGCCTCGAGGACCAAAATGTTTTGAGATATTTTCAATATTTTAGAAACACTTTTATTTAGACCCGAGGGTCGAATATTCTGAAAGTTTTCACCAAGAGAAAGTGTCCTCATTTTTATCAAATGCGAAATGGTTCTCCAAAGTCTCGATAATGATGTTTCACGTTTGTACTTTTTGAAAGGTGATACTCAAGATCAATCGGTGTTCTTCTAAATTATTTTCAAAATGAGGTTTTCGTTTTTAAAACCTATCCATTCCCGTTTCAGGGCTGGGTATATATGTATGATGATCGCGTTGTCATTTTGATGTTTGCTCCCGAGTATGACCGAATTGGCGGTGTGAGCGTTGAGTCGTTTTCCACACATTTGTTGTGTTAGCCCCTTGTGAGAGGTGGGATGTTGGTGTTGAATATTGTCGCCTCGTGGTGATTTCTGCGTTGTCGCGCATGTGCGAGCTGTTAGAGCTTGGGTTGGTATGGCCGTGTGCATCAGTGATCGTTCCGTTATGTGTCGGTTGTTTAATGTCTTGTTACCTTGCTCCCGTTTTTGTGAATTTCGTGGATGAGGTCGGGGGTAATACCCGTACTATTTTGACTTCCGTATCTTCTCTTTCTCCAGTCTATCGATTCGCTCATGTTCGTTGATACTTTATGAACTTGTTCTGTATTTCGGTTTCATCGTCTGAACGAACTGTGATCTTGTTGTGGGTCGATCTGGTTATCGTTGTGACTTTTTCGAGTTCGGTTCGATTCTTGTGAACCTTGTTCGGAAGTGACATCATTTGGTTCTACTAGTCCTTTTATTCGAAGGGATCGGATTTGGAACTCTTGTGTTTTCGACCTTGTCGACTCATCATGTTCGTTGACATTTCTGAGCTTGTCCTGCCCCTTGCTTTTGTTGATCGAACGAGTGTGGTATTGTTTCGGAATAACTCGTTTGTCGTTGTGACTTTTCAATTTCTATTCCCTCTCGTGTGGATCTTATGTGAATGCATATGTTGTTGTTTTCACCGGATCATATATTGTCTCGAGTCGAGATGTGAACCTTGGAGTTGTTGTTTGAATTTTTATTGTTCTTCGTAATTCGAACATGATCGTTCGATTTTTGTTGTCTCGATCTTTGTGGTTCGATCGTTTGATTGTTCGGTTTTTGTTGATCTCGTTTCGCGATTGTTGAGCGTTCAGACTCCTTCGTAATTCCCTTAAGTTTGGGAAATTAGTCTCGTTTTCGATCTTCCAACCCCTGGGCGGTGGAATTCCGTATTTGTTCAGCGATTGGCTTGCGTTTTGATTGATGTACCGTTGGGTTGGTCAATCGTATTGATTTTTGTTCGTTGTGTTTTGTGATTGTTAGGATAATTGACTTGATTGTATTATCCATTTGATGACGCTTGTCACTTGTTGGTTTTATTATATCCTTAATGGCGATGTTGTGTTGATCGTCGTGGAGCGTGTTTTCACGCCGTATATTCCTTGCGTTGCTTGTAACGTTTCGCCGATGGGCATAAGTTACGCGTTTCCTTACATATCTCGTTGAGTTTTCCTGGCGGGATATTGCTTCTCCCTACTTGTTTTAAGTTTCGGGACGAAACTTCTTTTAAGGAGGGTAGAATATAATATCCGCAATTTCGAATTTCGGTAATTTTCTTTTTTCGGCGGAAGTTCGTTTTGACGACTCGCTCCTGACCGTTTCGTCATTCCGAGAATGATTAATTCTGCACTTTTTGTCATCCGAGTTCGTTTCGGTGTCGTTTTGTTGAGTTCCGTGTCCTTAATCGACTTTTTCACGTGGGAGTTCGACTTTGTAAAGTCACCATTAATTCTTGGAAACTCCAAAAATTCTGAATCTGTGCAACATTATAGAGCATCAAGTTAGCTTTCCAATGGTTCAAACGGTGAGTCAATCGGAGTCCAGACGAAGGAGTTATGGTCGAAATAGCCAAGACTGCACGGTGTGCCTTTTTGGTGTTGAAGGGGGCTGTACCGTGTGCCGCGGCACTAAGCTGATTCCTGGGCATTTTTGGTGGCCCTGGGCCGCGGCACACTTGTCCTGTGCCGCGGCACACGGGCTTTTTCTGCGTTTTTTAGCAGATTTTCGAGGAGAAAACTTCATTTTTCTCCTCTCTTCTTCCTCCTTCCATCTAGGGCGATTTGTGGGCGATTTTTGGGCGATTTGAGTGCTCTCAAACTTGTAGAGATCATCCACCTCAAGTCTTGTTGTAGATTTTCGGCCTCTACTTGAATCCTTCATCCAAATCAAGGTATTTTTGGCTTGAACCCTTGTTTTTGTAGATTTGGGGATTTTCCTTTTTGATTTCGATTCCAATCCGTTTTTAATCAATTAATTGTTGTATAAACATTGTCTTGAACTTGTTCTACGGATTGGATACTCGTATCTTTGGTTCGTTCAACCCGAGGGGTGATTTCTTTGTTCTTGAAGGGTCTTGAACATTTAATGTTCGATTAAATGTTCGAATGAGTTCCCTTTGATAGTTTGTTGGGATTTCCGTTGTTTTCGGCCTTGATTCTCATCGTAATCATGTTTTATTATTCCTTACGGAGGATTATAGGTGCTCGATGATTCCGATGTTGAATTCCGTTGGTGATTGATGATTCATGTGGTGTTTTCCCATAGTAATTTCGGTGCTATCGCGTTCTAGATAGTGTTCGGGAATTTGAGGGCTACCCGGCCGTATCCGTTCACTTTTCCATTGCTCGTGATATCGAGGCAAGTACCTTGCCCATACTTTTCTCGTTTTATGGATATGATGATCGGTGGTCGCCTTGATGTGTTTGTTTGGTTATTTGAAATGAAGTTTCAAAAGATTTCGGTTTGGCCTCGTTAAAGGCTCTCTTTCAAAACGCGTGTGTGTTTTGTAAACGTTGTGTTTTGGGAATTGATTATTTTGAACGTTGAAGGATTTGATGACAATACTCCTATTGTTTAAGGTTATGGAATCGTGTATTCCGTATTTAATCTTGTTATTGTGTTTTGAAGAGTTCGATAATGGTGTCGAGTTAATGGCCATCTCTAGTGAGTATTCTTAATGAACTTACATTCTTAGCATGTTAGTATTGCATGAGTAACGTGTGTGTGTGTATGCTCACTGCGGGTTAGATCCGACGGGGTCTCGGTAGGGCTCCACGAAGCTGTGGAACCGCGAGCTTGCTTTTAACCACTGTGGGTTAGATCCGACGGAGTCTCGGCAGGGATCCACGAAGCTGTGGGTCCGCGGTTAATTGTGGTGCATTTTACAAATGTGATTCGATATTGGCATTTCCGGAAATGAGTGCTTTCAAACGGTTTTCATGATTGCATGCATTGACTAAGTGTGTAAGAGGTAAGTTGTTTGTTTGGCCTACTTGGCTAGGATGGCTCTAGAGTGTTTTGACGTTTATGTTAAATCCTTTATTTGTGGATTTTGATGTTGGGAGACGAACCTTGTGGTCGTTCTTGTGTACTGTGAGTTGATGAGATTTGGGGCTAAAATCCCAATGGTCTTGTAAAAGTCATTTTACGGATTTGGGGCTAAAATCCCAACGGTTTGGTAAAGGTCGTTTTTCGGAAAGTAAACCTTTGGGGCGGTGACCCCTTTCGTATTTTGGGTTTTTGAAAAGTAGGATTTGATAATCCTAAATCATTTTCTATTAAAACTCCCGATGGTATTTCAAATCATTTTATAGATTGTTTCCCTTGATATTTTGATCTTGAAATTTTGGGAAGTCTTTACTCAAACCCTTGCCTCGGGAAGTACTTTTCGTTTCGTTGGATCTTTGAGGATCCTTGGTTATTGTTATTCGTGGAATGTGAATTGTATGGCTCGTATTTGCACTTTGTTCTTGCACTAGCAAAACAGTGGAGTTTTGCTAACCCCCGAGTATTCGGGGGGTGGATGTTTATTTTTTCATTCAGGTTTTGGAGCATAACACAGGGACGGCACGAAGGATGATGAAAGATGATCGATACTAATCACATGAGGAACCGTATATTGTTTATTGGTTCAGTTGTACTTTATTTTCCGCTGCTATACTTTTCCCGTTGTACGGGTGTGGTTGTATTTTGACCCTTGTGTGGGCATGATTTGTATTTGAGTTGTATGTATTTATTGAAAGACCAAATCGGTCTACTGAGTCATTTTAGCCTTAAAGGCATGGTTGAGTTGTTATATGTTGTTACCAGCCTGGTAGATCTTTGAGGAAGGGTTCTACGGCGTGTAATATCCCTGAGCGGATTGGGGGTGTTACAGATTTGTCCATGTGGAATCTTTTTAATACCCTTTCTGTATAATTTGATTGGTATACTAATATTCCATTTTTAGTATTTTCCATTTGTAGACCAAGGCAGAATTTTGTTTTTCCCAAATCTTTCATTTCAAATTCTTTCTTTAAGTAATTCATTGCTTCCAAAATTTCTGCATTAGTTCCAATGATATTCAAATCATCAACATAGACAGCAATGATTACAAATCCGGATGTTGTTTTCCGTATAAAAACACAAGGGCAAATAGGTTTATTCACATAGCCTTCTTTAATCAAATATTCACTTAATCTGTTATACCACATGAGTCCAGATTGTTTCAACCCATATAAAGATCTCTGCAATTTAATTGTATAAATTTCTCTGGGTTTCGATGCTTCAGGCAACTTAAATCCTTCAGGAATTTTCATATATATATATATCAGCATCAAGTGATCCAAATAAATATACTGTAACAATATCCATGAGATGCATATTAAGATTATAAGATACCGATAAACTAATTAAATAACGAAAAGTAATGGCATCCATAACAGGGGAATATGTTACCTCATAATCAATCCCAGGTCTTTGTGAAAAACCTTGTGCAACAAAACGAGCCTTGTATGTTACAATCTGATTTTTCTCATTTCGTTTCCTTACAAAGACCCATTTATACCCAACAGGTTTCACATTACTGGGTGTGACAACAATCGGTCCAAACACTTTTCGTTTTCTAAGAGAATTTAGTTCGGCATCTATTGCATCTTTCCATTTTGGCCAGTCAGGTCTATTTTGACATTCGAATATAGATATGGGTTCAGGATCGTCATCTCCAATTATTATATCACACGCAATGGAGTATGCAAATATCTCATCAATGTGATTATTTCTCCTATTCCATAAATTCCTCGTATTAATATAATTAATAGATATCTCGAGATCATTTGTATTTTCAGTTTCATTTTCAGTGACCTCCTTATTTGCCTCAGCTTGTGTTTCAACATGATCATATTTTTCATCATTTTGTGTTTCTTTAGCACATTCATTTATATTGGCTATTTTTCTTTTCCGGGGATTTTTATCTTACCAATAGGCCTTCCACGCTTTAAGCGTGTTTTAGATGTACTTCTATTTTCATTTTATTTTGGAATTTCAATCCGAGCAGGAGTATTAACAGCTGGAACATGTGACTTTGTCACTCTTTTCATATCAGTAAATGCATCTGGCAATTCATTTGCCAAACCTTGTAAATGTACAATTTTTCTTACATTTTCTTCCCATAATTTTGTATATGGATCCAAATGTAATAATGATGGTACATACCATGTTATGTCCTTTTCCACCTGTTTATTACCTCCCCCTAAGGTTGGGAATCCCGTCTCATCAAAATGACAATCAGCAAATCTTGCTTGAAAAACATTACCTGTTAGAGGTTCAAGATATCTAATAATAGAGGGTGAGTCATACCCAACATATATTCCCAACCTTCTTTGAGGTCCCATCTTTGTTCTTTGTGGGGTAGCTATTGGTACATATACTGCACAACCAAAAACTTTTAGATGGGAAACATTTGGCTGCTGACCAAGTGCAAGTTGATATGGAGTATATTTATGATTAGCACTTGGTCTTAACCTTATTAGTGAAGCAGCATGTAAAATTGCATGACTCCAAACAGTAACTGGTATCTTTGTTCTCATTATTAGTGGTCTAGCAATATATTGAAGGCATTTAATTAATGATTCAGCTAAACCATTTTGTGTATGCACATGCGGAACAGGATGTTCGACTGTAATTCCAATTGACATACAATAATCATTAAATACTTGGGATGTGAATTCACCAGCATTGTCAAGTCTCACATTCCGTATAGTATAATCAGGAAATTGAGCCTTTAGTTTAATTATTTGTGCAAGGAATCTTGCAAATGCCATATCACGACTTGACAATAAACAAACATGTGACCATCTACTAGATGCATCAATTAAAATCATAAAATACCTGAAAGGTCCTAATGGTGGATCAATAGGTCCACATATGTCACCTTGAATTCTTTCGAGAAATGTAGGTGATTCCTTTTCAAGTTTGCCTGGTGAATGCCTTATTATAAACTTTCCAAGAGAACAAGCTTCACATAGTTTATTATTTATGAGTTTTACACCTTTCATTGGGTGACCATGTGTACTATTAATTATTTTCCTCATCATCGTGGAGCCAGGATGACCTAGGCATTCATGCCATAATGTCAATATTTTGGGATCCTCTTTTATTATCAAATTATATTCAGTTTCATGAATATGTGTATAATGTAATCCACGAGATAATTGTGGTAGTTTTTCCAGTATTTGTTTCTTTCCCAAAATATTAGCAGTAATGTACATATATTTCATATTACCTTCAGTTACTGTTTCAGTATCATATCCTTGACGGTATATGTCATTAAAGCTCAACAAGTTTCTCTTAGATTTTGGAGAAAATAAAGCATTATTAATGACAAATTTTGTTCCATTTGGTAATATGAATTTAGCATTACCTGTTCCTTCAATCAAGTCCGCGGGACCTGAAATTGTATTTATTACTGCTTTTGTAGATTGTACCTCAGTAAAATATTTCTTATTTTTGAGGATTGTATGAGTTGTGCCACTGTCCGGGATGCAAATGTCTCCAATACCTTCCATACTCAAACTCCTTAATGAATAAGAATATAAGACTAAAAGATGGTAAGTTAGCTTAATATAATAACATTTATTAAATACTTCATACAAACTTCAAATGAGATAATACATATTTCAAACAAGAGAATACAAACAAGAGAATACAAATAAGTACAATAAAGATGCAACAAACATGGAAATCACATATTTATTTATTTATTTTTTATTTTATTCCATGTCCATGTCCACGTTTGCATCCTCAGTAAAATCTGCAGCTTCTAGGTAAGTTGAGTCGTCCTCAGGTTCATGTTCATGAAAATTGACTTCCTTTTCTTTATTTTTCAGAGATGCCTTATACATTTTAAAATATGGCCTGGCGTTCTACATGCCTTAGCTCAATGTCCCTTTTTCCCGCATCTGAAACAAGAATTTTCATTTTTATTGGATGAACCTTCTTGGACATACTTATCTTTGTCTTGTTGGTTTTTATTAATCATTTCATTTTTGGGAGGCCTAAAGTAATTTCCATAACCACGGCCACGACTTCGACCTCGACCACGAAAGTGGCCGCGACCGCGTCCCCGACCTCTAAACCAACCATGAACACCACATCCTTGATTAGTAGTTGTGGCATTTGCTTCAGGAATCGCTATCACCCCTGTAGGACGAGACTGATGATTCTTTATCAACAGATCATTATTCTTTTCAGCAAGTAAGAGAGCTGCAATTAATTCAGAGTATTCGGTATATCCCCGCATTCTGTATTGTTGTTGCAGTATTAGATGTGACGTATGGAATGTAGCATACGTCTTTTCCAATTTTTCACCTTCTTGTAATATCCTAGAATTTCACTATGAATTTTTCGCATTTTTTTTATCTGGGATGTACTGTACAGAGTGGGACCGACACGATATGAGTGGATAATTTTGGAAACCGTGACAGCCGTGCCAGTATGTCTATCGAGGTTATTTTGATTCTAGGATATTACATGCTTGTTGTGTTTTCGACGTCGGATATACCGTATGAGTATTTGTATGATTGCCGTACTCGGTCGACAGTTGTAATTGAGGATATCGTGCATCAGACGTATCGTATGAGAATATTTTCGGGATTTCGTATATGTGTTCAGTATTGTCGTATGTTCACATTTGTTATGTCGAGATGTTGGACAGGAATTGCTGGAATGGCTAAGTATGGAAGCCATTACGTACGTTATGTGTTGAAGCTTACGTACGTTAAATTGGTAGAGTTACGTACGTTATGGCCGAGACATTACGTACGTAACATGGGAATCAGACGATCGAGTCGTGGTCGCAGTGGGACCACGTGTCGGCAACTTTCGGCGGAGGATGTTGTGGTGAGTCAACGACGTGTTACGTGCGTTATACGGACGTGTTACGTCGTAACACGACCATTATCTTGTAGCAAGTCAACGCATTACGTGACGCAATGTAACAAGTGTTACGTACGTTACGGGGCGACTGGCCGAGTCGTGGCCGAGATGACCTGGATGGCCGAGCATGGCCGGACGTGACTCGTTGGGATGGCCGAGCATGGCCGGATGTGACTCGTTGGGATGGCCGAGCATGGTCGGCAGTGACTTGCTGGGGGCTAGGACTGGCCGATTACGTACGTAGACAGTGGCCGGTTACGGCCGTAATGACCGATTACGTACGTAAGGGTGCTGCCGGTTACGTACGTAAGGGTGCCGAACAAATCGACGATGAAGGTAGGCCGCCGCCGATTACGTCGTAAGCCACGGCCGTACGCACGTAATCGGCCGGCGGTCTCGCCTATTTAAAGGCTCGGACCGAGTCATCCGGCATTTTCATGTTTTTCTTCGTTTTTCGCGATTCCTTCAAAAAAGTGGATGGATTTGAGTAATATCATCATCTAGCAACATGTTTTGGAAGTTGGAATCATGGATTAACATCATCCTCCACCGGATCGAAGGTAAGAACACATGAACTCTTGATTTTGGATGTTCTTGAGGTTTCTTGGTGTTTTGGCCGATTTGCTCCATTTTGATTCGGATTATTGATAGAACTTGATTGTATACTCGTAATCATTCAATACTCTTGAAGTTTTGTGGAACAAATTCGAGTATTTCTTCGTTAAAACGATTAAATTGGATTATGCCTTCAAAGTGTTCGATGAAATGCCTCAATGAGTAGAACTTGGGAAATTCTATACGTTTTCGCATGGATGGTGATTGAATTGATATTATTGTGATTTAGGAATGAACTTTTGAAGGAAGTTGAATCGTTACCCTTCCCTTCTGTCGATTTCTTCGCACCGTGCTATTCAAAACAAGTGATTACTTGTGTATGTCATCTTCTAGAGGTATGTTTGATAATCCTCTCCTTGAATTCGGATTTTGATGTTATCGTTGAAGGAGGATTCGCATGAAGATGATTATGGTTTTGGTTTTACGATTCTTGCGGTTATATGAACTATATGTTGAAGACATTGTTTGGATTATTGAACACCGAATTTCGACTTGTGTCCGTATTGTTAAGAGTTGATATGGGTTGGTTTCATATGATCGAGATATCATTGAACCATCGAGTTTGGTTAGTTGGTCATTTCGGTTGTTGATTGTTATTGAACGTATCGTTAATCGATTATTGCATTAGGTTGCGTTTAGTGATCGTTGAAGTTAACCGTTGTGCTGTGGAGCTTGTAGACGAAGATGGCGAGATTGATAGTGGCTTCGTCGTATTGGTATCCAGGCAAGTTATGCTTGCTCAGTTCATAATGTTAATAAATGATTTCGTTTTCATTCCATTTATGATTCATATAGCAATGGTATTATGGAATACATGAATTGTCGGAATGGTGGTATGTAAGATAAATCATAATGTATATGATTTTAAGGATGTCTAGTGGAAATGGGAACGGGAATTATAATTTGGTCTATTGCATGAGAAGTTGGATATCAAGGTTAGTTATCGCGATGTTGAACTCGGGATGGTGGTTTGGTATTAGTTATGGACTTTACTTCAATTTGGATAGTCGGATAAAACGTCTAATCGATCAGGGCGGTAGGTCGTGGAAAGGTAAGCGACTCCAGCTAGAGGTAAATAAAAATTGATAGATTATGAAAATCATCATGTTGCAGTATTGCATGTGTGTGTTGATTTTTCATGCGGTGAGTGTGCACCATTGTTTGTTACGTTTTGTAATGTGCTCTTCTGTGAGCGGTGATCTGGTGGGCCGATGTGTTAGGGGATAAGACCTATATGGCACCTATGTTCCGGGGTATTCCTGTGTGGATACTTTAGTGACCCTTGGTTGCGACCTTGGGTTATTTTGTAATTGCATGAACTGTGTTAGGGGATAAGACCTATATGGCACCTATGTTCCGGGGTATTCTGTGAGATGCTTAGTGACCCTTGGCTTTGCCTTGGGGTTTATGTGTTAATATTATATGTATTGTGGAGCATGATGTGGTGTTATGCGGTGGAAATACGACATTGTGGTCGTGTCGGTCTTTCATGATCGAGTTCTTGTTGCTCTTTTGGGAAGTCTTTTGATCCTTGATGGATATGCGATTCTTTGAGATTTGTTGTCATGTTGTATCGTGGCATATCCGGAGTCGATACGCTCGATCGTTCATGTGTAGGATTTTCGGGACGGGCACGTGTAGCATGTGTTGGTTTCGACCTCATATTGAACCGTGCACACGAGGCGATTCGTGAGGCGATTAGGTACGAGACGGGCGTACTGATCAATACCCGTGGTTGGCTTGTACACGGACACATGTCCGGATCGAGCGTATCGTGACGTCCATCTTGAGTCTTATTGCTTGGTCGTTCATATCCATGTATTATCGATCTGCTCGATATTCAGTTGTCTTTGAAATCCCATATATATGATTTGTATATGGTTGACGATTTTATTCTCTCGTGTATCTGCTCCCGTTGATCCTTTTCGATCTCGTTGGGAGTTACCATATCGATGGTAAACTTATTTGTTATCGATCCTTTATTAATCTCGTTTGGAGTTCCCCTATCATTGGTAGTCTCTTTCGTTATTGATCCTTATTGATTCCGTTTGGGAGTTTGCCTTACCGTTGGTATTCTCGGTTGTTGATCCCTTATTAATCCTATTGAGTTTACCGTGTCGTCGGTATTCTCGTTGTTGATCCCTTATTATCCCGATTGGAGTATACCATGTCGTTAGTATTCTCGGTTGTTGATTTCTTATTATTCTTGTTGGAGTATACCGTATCGTTGGTATTCCCAGTTGTTGGTCCTTATTGATCTTGTTAGAGTTTATCGTGTCGTCGGTATTCTCGGTTGTTGACCCTTTATTGATCTTATTGGAGTTTATCGTATCGCTGGTATTTCCGGTTGTCGACTATTAATGATCTAGATGGAGATTACCGATTCGTCGGTATTCTCGATTATTGATTCTTCATTGATCCATAACGTGTCGACGGTATTCTCGGTTATCGACCTTCTATTGATCTTTATGGTATTTGCCGTGTCTAAGGTATTCTCGGTTATTGATTATTCGTTGATCTTGTTGGAGTTACCAGATCATGGTATTCTCGTCCATGTTGATCCTTTGTCGATCTTGTGTGGAAATATCATATCATTGATATTTCCGTTGTGATGCATCGATTGTTATCATTATTGACTGTGTGAGCATTCATGCTTTGTATTGATATCCGGGACTTGCCATTGTTTCGGAACAGTTGATTTGCAGATGTATCGTGTGATATCGGTTTTATTAGGATTGGGATCCGATTGTGCGACCCAGCCGGTAGAGTTAGCCTTGGACAGATCATTCTATATTGAGATATGATAAGTTTGGGAATTTTGGTATCATTTCTGATACAGGTGGTTACATTTGAATTCGTTCATTACCTAAGGACACGAGGCGTGGGATATGGTAAGAATTGATTGTTATGGTTGTGACGGGTTGGTAAGGTTACTTCGGTGAGATTACATTGGAATTATTCTTACCTTGTAAACACATTGATATGTATTGTTTTTGTGATGTGATCGTTATCATTGTTGAGTATTATGGCTGACCCCGTCGTGGGCTTTATTTTTAGGTACTCGGAGTTCGAGCTAGTAGCGGTCGTGAAGGGATGAGCTTTCCGGTGATACTGGCTATGGCGTAGTTGTTGGGATTCGAGTGTTCTTTCTGGTTTTATAATTCTATTGCAAATGTATTTAATTATGTTTTTATCCGCTGTGTGTGTGTATACTTTCAAAAGGGCCTTTTGGCATTTTTAACGTTTGCGAAAATGATTTTAGCCTTGTGGGTTCCAATATGGGGCCCACGGCGCTGTAATATTCCCGGTCGGTTTTGGGGGTGTTACAGAAAATGGTATCGGAGCTTGGGTTTCGTAAAACCCGGGCGTGTGTGTTATGTGGCTCTACCGGTGCGGTAGTAGCGTGACTTTTGAAAATGATTTTCTGACTTTTGAGTCAAACCGATTTTGGAGGTTTCAAAATTTTTGAAATATTTCCAAATTTCTGTATTTGCGATGCCGGTGTGTTAGTGTGTTGAGACTTTGTATGGGAGTCGTATGCTGGTATCACGAAAGATCATCGACTTCACGGACCTGTAAGTATGTTCTTTCAGTTATTTCAGTTTTGATGATTATTTGAGTATGGTGTCGTGATTTTGAGATATTTCGGGATTGAGATACTGATTATGACAGGTGTTGAGTTTCGAGGACGAAACTTATTTAAGTGGGTGTATATGTAATATCCTAGAATTTCACTATGAATTTTTCGCATTTTTTTTATCTGGGATGTACTGTACAGAGTGGGACCGACACGATATGAGTGGATAATTTTGGAAACCGTGACAGCCGTGCCAGTATGTCTATCGAGGTTATTTTGATTCTAGGATATTACATGCTTGTTGTGTTTTCGACATCGGATATACCGTATGAGTATTTGTATGATTGCCGTACTCGGTCGACAGTGGTAATTGAGGATATCGTGCATCAGACGTATCGTATGAGAATATTTTCGGGATTTCGTATATGTGTTCAGTATTGTCGTATGTTCACATTTGTTATGTCGAGATGTTGGACAGGAATTGCTGGAAATGGCTAAGTATGGAAGCCATTACGTACGTTATGTGTTGAAACTTACGTACGTTAAATTGGTAGAGTTACGTACGTTATGGCCGAGACATTACGTACGTAACATGGGAATCAGACGATCGAGTCGTGGTCGGCAGGTGGGACCCTGTGTCGGCAACTTTCGGCGGAGGATGTTGACAGGTGAGTCAACGTACGTGTTACGTACGCTATACAGGACGTGTTACGTACGTAACACGACCATTATCTTCAGCAAGTCAACGTCGATTACGACGCAATGCAACAAGTGTTACGACGTTACGGGGCGACTGACCGAGTCGTGGCCGAGATGACCTGGATGGCCGAGCATGGCCGGACGTGACTCGTTGGGATGGCCGAGCATGGCCGGACGTGACTCGTTGGGATGGCCGAGCATGGTCGGCAGTGACTCGCTGGGGGCTAGGACTGGCCGATTACGTACGTAGACAGTGGCCGGTTACGGCCGTAATGACCGATTACGAACGTAAGTGCTGCCGATTACGTACGTAAGGGTGCCGAACAAATCGACAGTAAGGTAGGCGGTTACGTACGTAAGCCACGGCCGGTTACGTACGTAACTGGCCGGCAGGTCTCGCCTATTTAAAGGCCTGGACCGAGTCATCCGGGCATTTTCATGTTTTTCTTCGTTTTTTCGCGATTCCTTCAGCAAAAGTGGATGGATTTGAGTAATATCATCATCTAGCAACATGTTTTGGAAGTTGGAATCATGGATTAACATCATCCTCCACCCGGATCGAAGGTAAGAACACATGAACTCTTGATTTTTGGATGTTCTTGAGGTTTCTTGGTGTTTTGGCCGATTTGCTCCATTTTGATTCGGATTATTGATAGAACTTGATTGTATACTCGTAATCATTCAATACTCTTGAAGTTTTGTGGAACAAATTCGAGTATTTCTTCGTTAAAACGATTAAATTGGATTATGCCTTCAAAGTGTTCGATGAAATGCCTCAATGAGTAGAACTTGGGAAATTCTATACGTTTTGCATGGATGGTGATTGAATTGATATTATTGTGATTTAGGAATGAACTTTTGAAGGAAGTTGAATCGGTACCCTTCCCTTCTGTCGATTTCTTCGCACCGTGCTATTCAAAACAAGTGATTACTTGTGTATGTCATCTTCTAGAGGTATGTTTGATAATCCTCTCCTTGAATTCGGATTTTGATGTTATCGTTGAAGGAGGATTCGCATGAAGATGATTATGGTTTTGGTTTTACGATTCTTGCGGTTATATGAACTATATGTTGAAGACATTGTTTGGATTATTGAACACCGAATTTGGACTTGTGTCCGTATTGTTAAGAGTTGATATGGGTTGGTTTCATATGATCGAGATATCATTGAACCATCGAGTTTGGTTAGTTGGTCATTTCGGTTGTTGATTGTTATTGAATGTATCGTTAATCGATTATTGCATTAGGTTGCGTTTAGTGATCGTTGAAGTTAACCGTTGTGCTGCGGAGCTTGTAGACGAAGATGGCGGGATTGATAGTGGCTTCGTCGTATTGGTATCCAGGCAAGTTATGCTTGCTCAGTTCATAATGTTAATAAATGATTTCGTTTTCATTCCATTTATGATTCATATAGCAATGGTATTATGGAATACATGAATTGTCGGAATGGTGGTATGTAAGATAAATCATAATGTATATGATTTTAAGGATGTCTAGTGGAAATGGGAACGGGAATTATAATTTGGTCTATTGCATGAGAAGTTGGATATCAAGGTTAGTTATCGCGTCGATGTTGAACTCGGGATGGTGGTTTGGTATTAGTTATGGACTTTACTTCATTTTGGATTGTCGGATAAACCGTGTATTCGTTCAGGGCGGTTGGTCGTGGAAAGGTTAGCGTCTCCAGCTTGAGGTAAATTAATATTGTTAGATTATGATAATCATCATGTTGCATTATTGTATGTGTGTGTTGATATTTCATGCGGTGAGTGTGCACCATTGTTTGTTACGTTTTGTAATGTGCTCTTACTGTGAGCAGTTATCTGGTGGGCCGATGTGTTAGGGGATAAGACCTATATGGCACCTATGTTCCGGGGTATTCTGTGTGGATACTTTCGTGACCCTTGGTTGCGACCTTGGGGTATTTTGTAATTGCATGAACTGTGTTAGGGGATAAGACCTATATGGCACCTATGTTCCGGGGTATTCTGTGAGATGCTTCCGTGACCCTTGGCCGCCGCCTTGGGGTTTATGTGTTAATATTATATGTATTGTGGAGCATGATGTGGATGTTGTGCGGTGGAAATACGACATTGTGGTCGTGTCGGTCTTTCATGATCGAGTTAATGTTGCTCTTTTGGGAAGTCTTTTGATCCTTGATGGATATGCGATTCTTTGAGATTTGTTGTCATGTTGTATCGTGGCATATCCGGAGTCGATACGCTCGATCGCTCATGTGTAGGATTTTCGGACGGGCACGTGTAGCATGTGTTGGTTTCGACCTCATATTGAACCGTGCACACGAGACGATTCGTGAGGCCGATTAGGTACGAGACCGCACCTGATCAATACCCGTGGTTGGCTTGTACGGACACATGTCCGGATCGAGCGTATCGTGACGTCCATCTTGAGTCTTATTGCTTGGTCGCTCACGATCCATGTATTATCGATCTGCTCGATATTCGTGTTGTCTTTGAAATCCCATATATATGATTTGTATATGGTTGACGATTTTATTCTCTCGTGTATCTGCTCCGTTGATCCTTTTCGATCTCGTTGGGAGTTACCATATCGATGGTAAACTTATTTGTTATCGATCCTTTATTAATCTCGTTTGGAGTTCCCCTATCATTGGTAGTCTCTTTCGTTATTGATCCTTATTGATTCCGTTTGGGAGTTTGCCTTACCGCTGGTATTCTCGGTTGTTGATCCCTTATTAATCCTATCGAGTTTACCGTGTCGTCGGTATTCTCGGTTGTTGATCCCTTATTATCCCGATTGGAGTATACCATGTCGTTAGTATTCTCGGTTGTTGATTTCTTATTATTCTTGTTGGAGTATACCGTATCGTTGGTATTCCCATTGTTGGTCCTTATTGATCTTGTTAGAGTTTATCGTGTCGTCGGTATTCTCGGTTGTTGACCCTTTATTGATCTTATCGAGTTTATCGCATCGTTGGTATTTCTGGTTGTCGACTCTTATTGATCTTGTTGGAGTTTACCGTGTCGTCGGTATTCTCGATTATTGATTCTTCATTGATCCTTACCGTGTCGTCGGTATTCTCGGTTATCGACCTTCTATTGATCTTGTTGGGATTTGCCGTGTCGTCGGTATTCTCGGTTATTGATTATTCGTTGATCTTGTTGGAGTTACCAGATCATGGTATTCTCGTCCATGTTGATCCTTTGTCGATCTTGTGTGGAAATATCATATCATTGATATTTCCGTTGTGATGCATCGATTGTTATCATTATTGACTGTGTGAGCATTCATGCTTTGTATTGATATCCGGGACTTGCCATTGTTTCGGAACAGTTGATTTGCAGATGTATCGTGTGATATCGGTTTTATTAGGATTGGGATCCGATTGTGCGACCCAGCCGGTAGAGTTAGCCTTGGACAGATCATTCTATATTGAGATATGATAAGTTTGGGAATTTTGGTATCATTTCTGATACAGGTGGTTACATTTGAATTCGTTCATTACCTAAGGACACGAGGCGTGGGATATGGTAAGAATTGATTGTTATGGTTGTGACGGGTTGGTAAGGTTACTTCGGTGAGATTACATTGAAATTATTCTTACCTTGTAAACACATTGATATGTATTGTTTTTGTGATGTGATCGTTATCATTGTTGAGTATTATGGCTGACCCCGTCGTGGGCTTTATTTTTAGGTACTCGGAGTTCGAGCTAGTAGCGGTCGTGAAGGGATGAGCTTTCCGGTGATACTGGCTATGGCGTAGTTGTTGGGATTCGAGTGTTCTTTTCTGGTTTTCTAATTCCGCTGCAAATGTATTTAATTATGTTTTTATCCGCTGTGTGTGTGTATACTTTCAAAAGGGCCTTTTGGCATTTTTAACGTTTGCGAAAATGATTTTAGCCTTGTGGGTTCCAATATGGGGCCCACGGCGCTGTAATATTCCCGGTCGGTTTTGGGGGTGTTACACTTCTGTTATGATTTTACCACAAAACTCTAGTTGTGATACAATTCTGAACATAGCAGAATTATACTCGCTCACACTTTTAAAATCTTGGAATCTTAACTTGTTCCATTCATCAACTAGTGCGGGTAATAACACTTGCTTTTGATACCCAAATCTTTTCTTAAGATTGTCCCATAAAATTTTGGGATCATCCACGTTCATGTACTCTAGTTTTAATCCCTCATCAAGATGTTGCCTCATGCATTTTAATGCTTTTGCTTTATTCATAGAAAGCTCTTTTTCATCTACCTCCGTTTCTTTGGTAGCATATGACACATTATTTGTTAGAATATTTTCGAGTCCTTTGCACCTGAGATGTGTCTTCACATCATTTGTCCAAGACATATAATTGTCTCCATTAAGATTCAAGGGAGCAAAATCGAGCTTAAGATTGGACATGGTTATCTATTACAAACATAAGATTGAAATATAATTAACACATAGCTATTACATTTAATGATGTCAGCTAAACAAAAGTATAATTGAAATTATTACTCAATACAAATACCATTCATGCTTAAATATTAATCACAACAAACCAACTAAAAACTAAAAGAAGAATCGTGACCATCATAATGATGATCACATATGTCTCACTAAAGCAATCGACTTGAGTGTAGCAAATGATGAAATTGAAAAATGTAATAAGAGTGAGGAAAGTCATAAAATATTTACCCATTTTGTAAAAATTGGTAGATATTTTGGAGATGATTAATAAGTGTGGAGTATAATATGAGTATTTATAGATTTGATTTTGAAATATGGCCGTTTATGACCGTTGGAGAATTTTTTTTTATATAGTTAATTATCATTAAAATTGGTGAATATATTCTTATATATTTAATGAACTAACCGTTGGTAATTAGAGTTTGGGGAATGGAAATTTATATATATATATATATATTATAATCTATACAGTTAGTTATAATAATATCACTACTCATATATATATATATATATATGAATTATAATCTATATAGTTAGTTATAATAATATCACTACTAGATTATAAAATCTTTCGTGGTTACTAAAAATAAAAATATCACTACCCGATTATAAAATCTTTCGTGGTCATATGAATGGGGATTTTGTATTCCTCCATTAGTAATCCTCTACAAAATATAGATGAAGATTCAACTCTTCACTAATAAATGGAACTCTTCAAATAAAAATAGGTGAAGATTTTTACACTTCACACAAATTCATTATTATTTAGGTCTTACATATATAATTAGTCCATAGTCCAAGAATCATCTTAAAAATAAGATTGAGCTTAGGTCCTTACGCATATAAATTTAAATTGATGATATTTACATAATTATTATATTTGCTTAAATATATTAATTATCATCAATAATGATATTAGATTAATACCATATCTAAGTATTATTATTACATAAATTAAATATAAATAAAGTTAATTACATACCTTTAGAATTTAAGGATGATGTACCAATATATCGAGTCCGGCTGCGGAATGGGATTAAATCGGTAGAGCTCGTGCTGATAACGTGTTGTAAAATCGGATATTTTATCACTTCACAATATATATATTATATATATATATATATTACAATATATAAGCATAAAGGAGGATGAAAGAAGATGAAGAAATTGAGCTTTTAGTAGAATGAATTGTGTGTCCAAAGCTCTACCAAAGAGCTCTATTTATAGCTCAAGATTACACAGCTATACAACAAATTAATATTATTTATTATACAATATAATTGTCTTTATATTAGATATTTCAATCCAATAATTGATTGAATTATTGATTGTTGATCACACGTATCATTATTGGTGACATCTATTTCATTTTAGTAGATTATTCCACACCCACTAAGATAATATTTGACAGTTGGTATTTTAATTTTGAAAATTTTCTTCAGATTGATGCCTAATGATGCGTTAATGTTCCAGAAGTATCGTGGATCCAATTTAATTTTCTCATGAAACTTTCTTCATTGCCATCATTTTAGAACTTCAAACGCGGAGTAGTAGTAGTAGTCGCTACAATCTACTTTCTGCACTATGCATTTGTGTCTGGAATCCTTTGCTTATATATTTCTATTTTATATATTCTTATTCACAAAATTTATTTGAAAAGGTAATATTCTCACAAACTCACCAAACATGTTGTAACGATCCGATTTTTTATGGTATTTTATAAATATTTTTAATAATAAGAAACTTGTAGAAATTTCAAGCCGTTAACTAATCTAACATTTCCTAAATAAAACATTCGCGGAAATAAAAGGGGTTTTAAATTTCCCATACAACCATAAGAATCTACCAGCAGATAATAATTTAATTAAATATTTCATATTAAATGCGTGCGGATTCAAAGAAAAAACATCAGATATACTATAATGATTAGTGATGTGTTCCCAATTTTCACTCTGGGACGTGGAGTGATTTTAATAAACCAAATGGACGCTGATGGTCTCACTTCCTGACAAACAATACATCTTCTGACAAATCCAGCCACGTTTCTTTTCAAACCTTCCAACCAAAATTTGCTTTTCAAATCTTGGTACATCTTTGTACTACCAGGATGAGCAGTGTATGATGTGTTATGTGCCTCCTCCAGAATTACCTTCTTTAATTGCATACTATCGGGCACACAAGTTCTTTCCTTGTAGTATATCGTACCATCTTCTGATATACTAAATCCTTTATCCTCTCCAGCTATTAGGGGTGTCGAGTGGTTCGGTTCCGGTTAACCGAACCACAATTTTCGGTTAACCGGAACCATAAACGCCCCAAAATAGGAACCACACCACTTTAAATTTCGGTTAACCGGAACCGCACCGATTATATATGGTTCCGATTCGGTTAACCTTAAAAACCATTTTTCTTTTTTTTTTTTATTCGAAAAAAACTGAAATAATTAATTCTAAAATGCTAAAATTAATCTTTTAAAACAAAAATAGTAGACAACAACATAATTAATCCATAAATCCAACAATTATAAGTCAAAATTAATCCATAAATACAATTAAAATGCAAAACAATCACAAACGGAGAATTGATGTGGGGGTAATTAATTTACATATTATTAATTCAATTGAATTTCTTTTTAGGATAAAAATATATAATTATAATTTATTAATATTATAATTTCGGTTTGTGGTTCTGGAACCATTCGGTTCCGGTTAACCACTAACCATATTTTTTTTTGAAGTAGGAACCACAAACCGCACCCTAACCACAAACAGTGGTTCTCGGTTAACCGGAATCAGGTCGGTTCGGTTCGGTTCCGGTTAAAACCACTAACCACGAACTTTTTAGACAGCCCTACCAGCTATAATACGCACCTTCATTTTGACCAAGAAGTTATCTTGACCCTGGCCTTCCTTGATCTTCTCTCTCAAGGTCGGTTGTACTGTAAACGTCATTAAAATTGCTTCCACCGGCTTTAACTGTGTAGCCACCTTTAGTTTCATCCTTGAAAATTCTCCGACTAATTTCTCCTCCTTAGTCAATATACAATTCAATTCTCCTCTGACCTTACGGCTTAGAGCATCAGCGACCACGTTCGCTTTCCCTGGATGATAGTGGATTGTGCAATCGGAGTCCTTCACTAACTCCAACCATCTTCTTTGTCTCATATTCAGTTCCTTCTGAATGAATAGATACTTTAGGCTTTTATGATCGGTATAGATCTCACATTTACCTCCGTTAAGGTAATGTCGCCATATCTTCAAGGCGTGAACTACTCCAGCTAGTTCTAAATCATGCGTCGGATAGTTCAACTCATGCGGCCTTAATTGCATTGAGGCATAGGCTATGACTTACCTTGCTGCATCAGAACATATCCTAATCCTTGCTTGGATGCGCCACTATAGATTACAAATTCCATCGACGGATCAGGAATTGTCAAAACTGAAGTTGAGGTCAATCTCCACTTAAGCTCTTGAAATTTTTCTTCACACTTCTCATTCCACGAAAACTGTTCTCCTTTCCTCATTAGTCGTGTCATCGGTGCGGCTATCTTAGAGAATCCTTCAATAAACCTCCTATAATATCTTGCTAATCTCAAGAAACTACGAACTTCATTCGTGTTAGTTGGTGTTTTCCAATTATTGATAGCCTCTACCTTAGTCGGATCGACTTCAATTCCTTGAGCACTAACAACATTTCCAAGAAATACTACACACTTGCTAAACTTCACATACAGCTCCTCTTTGCGAAGTATCTCTAAAACTGTCCATAGATGTTTCTCATGTTCTACTTCATCTTTCGAATAAATTATTATGTCATCAATAAACATGGTGACAAACTGATCCAAATAAGGTTGGAAAACTCTATTCATCAAGTCCATAAAGACTGTTGGGGCATTACTCAATCCAAATGGCATTACTACGAACTCGTAGTGGCGATATCTTTTTCGGAATGCAGTCTTTGGAATGTCCTCTCGTCTTTGATCTTTAATTGATGGTATCCTGAC
This sequence comes from Orobanche coerulescens, assembly GCA_033398695.1. NCBI lineage: Eukaryota > Viridiplantae > Streptophyta > Magnoliopsida > Lamiales > Orobanchaceae > Orobanche > Orobanche coerulescens. The sequence continues at coordinate 34,253,798 of CM065818.1, forward strand.
CTCAAATCTATCTTCAAGAACACTCCAAAACCTCCAACCTGGTCAAATAAGTCTTCGATTCAGGGAAGTGGATACTTGTTCTTTATCGTGAGTCGATTCAACTCACGATAATCAATACACATTCTCATGCTTTAATCCTTCTTCTTCACAAATAACGCAGGTGCTCCCCAAGATGAGACGCTTGGTTAGATATAGCCCATATCGAGTAACTCCTCAATATGTACCTTCATTTTTTGTAGTTCCTTTGGCGTCATTCTAAATGGGGCCTTTGATATAGGGGCTGCTCTAGACACCAAGTCAATTGTAAAACTCTACTTGTCTATCCGGTGGAACACCTGGCAAGTTCTCTGGAAAAGTATCTCAATAATCCTTAACAATATGGACGTCTTCGATCGTTTCTTCGAACTTTGGCTCTCCCATGATATTCACCAGATATCTTTGGCATGCCCTTATGCAATATCTTTGTTGCTTTCATGACTGATATCACTGGAGGGGCTTTGCTATGCTTAACCCCTTGGAAAACATCCTTTACTCTGACTATTGGATGCAAGACCACGTTCCTCCTTGCACAATGCAAAACCGCATCATACTTATCCAACCAATCCATACACAAAACTACGTTAAAGTTATTCATCTATAATATGTATAGATCGACTAGATATAAGTGTTCATTTATATCTATGGTTATACTATTAGCTATATCTTCAACATAAATTATTTCTCCTGCTGGTATACTAACTTCAAGGCTTTCTAAAGTTTTTCTACTTCTGAATCCAATCATGCTAAACAACTTCTTAGAGATAAACGAATGTGATGCACCAGTATAAAATAACACCAAAGCAAGAATTCCAGCGATAAATAACATACCTGACATCGTCCCGGGCTTATCTTTGTCAATCTCAAATAGACTGCACATACGTGCTTTTCCCCCGGGACCTTGATACTGGACCCTCCTATATGGGCCATTATTCTTCTGTGGGCACTGGGAGACCATATGTCCTTCTTCATGGCACCGATAACATTGATTCTGTCCTTGCATGAAAACTCCTAGTGCCTTTTTCCTCACTTGGAGTAGGCTGGGTAGTCATTCTGTGCCTTTGGCCCGAATGGTCCTTCCTTTCCACCCTTCTTGTTATTATTATTGTTACTCTGTCCCTGCCACATCCTCTTGTTTGAATTCATGATTGGTAGGGCCCTACCCTTTTCCATATCCAAGCTAGCTGAAATATTCTCGGCTCTGGAAACAGCTTCCTTATATGTCATCTTCCCATGACTAGCCAGATGATGTCGATGTAACACCCCAAAAGGTGGCTATTACAGTGCCGTGGACCCCATACTGGGACCCACCAGGCGATATCCAAAACAGGTTAAATAAGTATTATCTTTGTGATACCGAACCACAATAATTAGTCACTACTTCGACTAGGAGTTTATTTAATAGTATGGACAACGGCCTTATGATACACAGGATCCGAAAACACAAGTATAAACCATATGGAGATGGAAAATAGTTAAACATTTATCCAACCAGACAAAAATTTAAATAAGGCAGAATGAAAGTAATATTACACGGTTTAAAACATAACCGGACAACAATAGACTTGGGCCCCCGAACTAGTATCCCTCGAACCCTTCGCCGTCAACATGCTCTTCCCGTGCCTTGCCTTTGCCTCGACCTAAAATACAACACAAGTATTTCGCACATAACACAGGGTCAGATATACATGATAATTAATTCTTCCGACATTATACAATTCACATATATAGTTCTCAAGGAAACATCCCGACTATTAATCATACCCCTCGGGCGTATGAAACAATCAGTCACAAACCGTCGAACACATCCAATCATACATGGACTATGAACGATTAATAATATGGCTCAAGATGGACATCACAGTACGCCCGATCCGGAAATGTGTCCGTGTACATGTCCACCCCGTATACGGAATCCAGAATATACGTGTGACAATGTACCTAATTAGCCTCACGAAGTACGTCTCGTGTGCACAGTCCAATACGGAAACATCCACGTATGACTATATAAGTGCCCGGCTAAAAATCCTACACAATATCCAATCGGCACGCAGATATGATTCCAGAAATGTCACGATACAACATGACAATGAATTTCAACGAAATACATATCCGATTAAGGATCAAGAAAAACTCACCAAAGTGATAATAAGGACCATCAAGTTCAATGATTCAAAGTGACGGACTTGGGAATGCAAATCCCATGATGAACGATGGAACAACGTCAAAGACAATATCAAATTTATATAACATTTCACAACCATTTCATACACATGAAATGTATAAACATCACAAGAATCTAATCATCATTATAACCAAGCAAGATAACTTGCCTCGATACGGAGACGAGAAAATCCTCCCTTGTCGAATCGAACGAACAGTCCTTCGACTAATATTGTTTACTCGAACAATCAACCTTAAACAAAATACATTTTACTCAATAACATATCCGTATATTTAACGATATAAAATTAGTGATACGACACCCTACAATTCTTTTAACTCAATTCATCCTTAAAATCGGTTCGCAAGGCAATTACTGAATGTTCGCATGATTCTTTATAACCAAGGATTTATCAAGAACATGTTAAACAACCACTTATGTTGTCCATAACATCTTATGTAGATTAAACTTTCTAAAAACATTACAATGTTAAAAGGTAAAAATCTGCACCACTATGTTCATCATCTTATCTAAATTGAATAGTAAGCTTATAAGAAGGTTATATTAGTTATGAGATTACACCATATTTATGAAGATTATCAAATCATTCTTACAAAACTGAAAGATCCATTAATATCATTATGAATTCACTATCTTAAGAACACTACTTGATGATCAAACACATTCTTAGGTTATTAACACATCCGGTTAATAAGAAGTTATTGTTGTTCTCACAACTACACTTATCCTTTCTCAAGGTCCTGCTGGGCTGAACATAATGAGATTATAACTCCTAAGAATTTGAACAAGAGGACATCATCCTACTTCTAACATTGCCAAGTTCTTCCCAAGGTAAGTGAATATCAAACATGGTGTTTATACACTTTATGGTAACAATTCCATTGATTAAGTCTAACTATGATGAAGCTAACTGATTTATCAAGGTCCTACTGAGATGAATTCGTCCATCAAGGTGAGCATGATGATTATAAACATGGTTCTATCATTATAACATTAAAAACTCATCTATTTCAAACACTCATTTATCATATTCATCAAGAAGTGTGAAGAAGTTTAATTAAAACCATGTTTTACTTGATTAATCTAGCTCTAGGTGAAGTGTACTTCATTACTAACATCAACATATGAAAACAATACAGAGAAGAAAGTACACCTACCTCCAGAAAAGAATAACAACCTTCAACACCACAAGAAACACACTTCAAGCTCAAGAACGCCTTCTATCTTCGAATCAATGAGTTCCAAACCAAGTTACAAGACTCGAAACCAAGTTGGAGAAGGCAACTATAGGTTTTAGGAGGTAGGAGAGGGAATAAACAAAGAGAAAATCGGGTTGAGGCTGAAGAGAAATGAAAAACAGGCTGGGTCTGTAAATAGACTGCACAACCTTAACGTACGCTATTTAACAATTTTAGCGTACGTTAACGCTACTACGTATGCTAATCTGTAAGAGTTACGTACGTAATCAGCTTACAGTGGCTACTGACTTGAATCCGCAGGCCATTAGCGCACGCTAATTAAAAGGGTGTTACGCACGCTAATAAAAGTTGACTCTGTCCGACACGACAGCTCAGACATCATACACATGCATGCCAACGGATAACAAGTTCACGTGCTGAAGTCAACTGATGTCAGATTCCTTCTTAACGTATGCAACAGACAACGTATTACGTACGTTAAATCACGAGTTTAGCGTACGTTATTTAAGCTACGTAGCATACGCTACACCAACAGAAAAAGTTCAAAAATGCAACTCTCCAATTAACATTGAATCATCAAGTATGAAATGAAATAACAATGATATGAAGCTCAAATCTATAATACCTCAACATAATACTAAATGCAACGATCCACGATAATCAAATTATCCGAATATACAATGACAGATAAAAATAAAAAATTACAGTCGGATATTACATACTCCCCCCCTTAAAAGGAGTTTCGTCCTCGAAACTAAGGGGTAAATAACTTGGGGTATCTCACTCGCATACTATCCTCGGTTTCCCACGTAGCCTCCTCGACTCCGTGTCGTGACCACTGAACCTTTAGCAGGGGAATCGTCTTGTTTCTCAACTGTTTGATCCTCCTCTCGAGTATCTGTACAGGACTCTCCTCGTACGAATGATCCTCCGCTAATTCGATCTCATCGAACTGAAGTATATGACTCAGATCAGCAACGTACTTCCTCAACTGGGAGACATGAAACATGTTGTGAATCCGACTTAAAGCCGGTGGCAAAGCCAGTCTATAAGCCAGATCACCTACACACTCCAACACCTCAAATGGCCCAATGTACCTCGGGCTCAACTTGCCCTTCTTCCCAAAACGAAAAACACCTTGGGTAGGAGACACTTTCATCAACACATGGTCACCAACCTCGAACTCAAGCGGTCGTCGACGGTGGTCAGCATAGGATTTCTGTCGACTTTGATCCGTTAACAAACGACTCCTAATCAGGGCAATCTTCTCACGGGCTGCTAACAACATATCGGGTTTCGTACCCAAAGATTCTGACAGTTCGTCCCAATATTAACGGGACCTACAACGACGGCCATACAATGCCTCATACGGTGCCATCTGAATCGAAGTGTGCCAACTATTATTATAAGTGAATTCCACCAAAGGTAGCTGGGCTTCCCAATCGTCCTTCCAATCGATATCACATGTTCTCAACATGTCCTCTAGAGTTTGGATGGTTCTCTCGGACTAACCATCGGTCTGCGGATGAAAAGCCATACTGAAATTCAATTGCGTGCCCATCGCACGGTGAACTGCCTTCTAGAAGTGTTGTAATATCCATGTTTTCTATTTTTGGTAATTTCTATTTTTGGTGTATGTTTGTTTCGGACAACTCGCTTAATACTGTTTTGGAATTTTGAATTTATTTTGTTCTTGGAGTTTCTCCGTTTGGACGAGTCTCGATGATGTTTTTGCGTAATTTCATCTTGAGTTATATTTTATCGCATGTGTATTCGATTCTTGTTTAACTCGTTCGATTTCGTCATTTACCTATTTCCATGAGTTTGTATGGTTGAGTGGAGCATGTTGTGAGTTTCGGATTGTTAATCCGACGTTGTATCGTGATTTTCGGATGTTTGGGCCATTTTGTAATTTCCTAGAAGTTTAGGGTGCTTTTATCCTCCTTGTCGTATTTAAGATTCCCCGGAAGTTGGTAGTGTATTTTCTTTCAAAACTCAGCCTCGTTGTTATGGATACCTCATGTTTACACTTTTGAATCTATCCTTGTGTTGCATTTCGTCGTTGTATCGACTGTGCAGAGCTAAGTGTTTAGCAGCGCTGAACTGCTGCATGCATAACGTACGTTATGCATGCTCCCTTACGTACGTTATAGAGGCATCATAACGTACGCTATACCCCATTGGTAACGTACGTTATGGTTTACGCAGTTGAGTACAGATTATTCGTTACGTACGTTAACCTGTGAGAGGTTACGTACGTAAACTTCATAACGTACGTTAACAACTCGCGTTAATGTATGTAACGCGCTGTCAGGCCTTTTAATTCCTGACTTATCCTCAGTCGCGTTATTTCGTTCCTTCTCACCCCTTTGTGCGAGACGTGAGTTCCTTGAGCGATTTGGAGCGATTTGCCCAGGGCAATCCTTAGAGTTCCTTTGGAGATCGATTGTTGTGCTTCAAGCAAGGTTTATCATCATCATAATCATCCTCCATCCGTCCAAATCGAGGTATATTTACTTAGAACCCTAACATTTGGGGAATTTGGTGTTTTGTTTTAGGTTTCACCCTTCTAGTCCGATTTGCCCCTTATGATTGTTAGATTTCGATAGCGTAATCACCATCCCTTGTTTCTCTTATGGTTTTGCGGATTAAACTCGATGTTTTCCCCCGTTGATAGTTTGGATTTGGTTGTGACCTTGTATGATCGACAAATTGTTCCAACGGGTATAATTAGGATGAATTCTTACCTTTCCGCATTATTGAGACTTGTTGTATACTGTTATTGTGTTAGGAACGGATTTGGGAGAATTGTTCGGACCGAAACCTATTCCTTCGTCGTTTCCTTCGTTTCGTCTTATTCAAGGCAAGTACATGTATTACATTTCGTTATGTATGTTGTGATTTTCGAAATGAATGATGAATTGTGATTTTCGGTTGCGTGAGTTGTGTTCCTTCCACCCGGAGTGTCCGACGGGATGTCTGGGGATCGATACTAAGGGGTACGGCCGCGGAAGTGGTATCCCACCCGGAGCGTTCGACGGGATGTCTGGGGGTCGATACTAAGGGGTACGGCCACGGGATACCAGTTGTGATTTTGTGACATCGGGATGATCGAAACTGAGTTGAATGCCAATGTAGTATTCCGGAATATTTATGGCAAATGATTTCTGATTGAAATGATTGTGTAAAACCATATTTTGTATATAATGTTGTGTAATTGTGTACTTACACTAGCTATTCGAATGCTAACCCCTTAAATGGGGGAAATGCGTCTTATGCATTTCAGGTACCGGGAGAGCTGAGGAGCAGGCACGGGACGTGCACGCAAAGGATGGGCTGGCTTGATGATGTGGCTCGAGTCTGTATTTTTATGATTTGTCATTGTATTTGTCGAGTAATGGAGTAGACTGTTTACTTCTAAACTTGGTTTAAGTCCCCTGCGTGGGGAATGAATTGATGTTTACATTATGTTTCATGTACTCCGTTGAAATGTTTTGGCCGAGGCCACGGCCCTATTTACTTTTCGAGTGCATCTTTTGGGATTTCATTGTGGTTATGTGTCTTGTGTTAGCCTGGTAGACCTCACAAGGGTTCTACGGCATGTAATGTCCCATTTTGTGAATTGGGGTGTTACATTTATGGTATCGGAGCTTAGGTTTTGAATGCCTAGGCTGTCGGTAAATTTTTGGGTCTGTCAGTTGAGTCGTTAGAGTCAGTCGTTGAGCCTAATATCATCATGCTACCGTCTTTTCGTGCGACCCGTGGCTGTAAGTCTCCTTGAACTCTTATATTTCTGTAATTCATTTTCTTGCATTGTTCGGAATTGCGAATTGTGATACCAACGTTGTCAATTACGAATCTTCCTGATCTTGTTCTTTTCATTTTTTCCTTCAGTATGTTGAGAGGTCGTGGTAGACCAGCTAGGGGATGCGGCCGAGGCCGTGGTCGGGGTGCTGATAATGAGGAGGGCTCACTTTCTCACTCCTCTGCGGACTCAGCCTCTCACTCAGTGCCGTCGGGTAATAATGCCGACGCCGGGGATACTGCCGTACTTCAGCAGTTAGTAGCCCAACTTACTTAGATAGCTCAGGGTGGACGCCTGAATCCGCCCCAGACACCTGAAGAGGAAGCTAGTAAGTGGCTTCAGACGGTGACTAAGATGCATCCACCTCGTTTCTCCGGATCTTCTGACTCCCTCGGTTGGGAGAATTGGCTCTTTCAGTTGTCCAGGACCTTCGATGCCGTAGCTTGTCCCGAGGACAGGAGGGTACATATTGCCCAGTACCTCCTGGATAAGGAAGCTACGGAATGGTGGGAGGCCGTTGCGCCCAGAGACCGTCGAGCTACATGGGAGGAATTCAAGGCTGCTATGAAGCAGAATATTGTCCACCGCCAGTTAAGGAGCGCAGAATTGTGGAGTTCTTCACGGCTACGCCTCAGGATGTGCCTATTTCTCAGGCTATCATTACTTACAATCAGCAGTTGGGTTTCGTGAGAGATCAAGTGAGAACGGAGGCGGATAAAATCCGTTACTTCAATATGCGCATGAAGCCGCATATCAGGCAGAGTATGGCACCGCTCATGTGTGCCACTTTGAAAGAGTATCAGGATCGCGCTCTAGCGATCGAGATGGCCGCAGCGGAATCAGAATTGGGTACCGAGGCCAAGAAACAGAAAACGGTTGGTAGCTTTTCAGCCGACAAGAGTGGTCGATTTTCGAGAGCACAGTCTGCCCCTAGACCTGGGAAGAGACCGTTTCATCAGGCTAGGGGATCTCAGGGTAATCGTTCAGTCCAGTCCGTTGCTTCTGGTGGCAGGGTTTGTTTTAACTGCAACCAATATGAGCATTTGATGAAGGATTGCCCTTTTCCTCCAGTTACTTGCTTTACTTGCGGGCAGATCGGGCATCGGGCAGCTCATTGTGAGAGGGCCGCCAGGGCTGTTAGAGTTCCGTCTACCACTGACGATCAGAGGGATCACAGCACTCTAGCTACTCATGTTCCGCAGAGTTCGGGTCGTGGTAGGGGACGGGGTCAGCCGGATCGCCGCGCAGCATCGAGTTCGGGTTCAGTTCACCCCCGATTGTATCAGATGAGGCGCACAGAGGAGGCAGACATTCCGGTGGCGTCAGGTACCACTCAGATCCTTACTCATCCAGTTTCAGTGCTTTTTGATTCGGGTGCTACCCATTCCTTTATTGCATCGGATTGTGTGAGTCGTATTGGTTTTGACTGCTTGTTTGAGTGTGAGCCGTTTGTAGTGAGTACGCCCAGCGGGGATCGTATGGTTGGGGATCGGGAAGTTGGGGATTGCCCAGTGAGGATCGGGATCCGAGATTGGCCCTCTAATCTCATTGTTATAGACCTTAAGGGTGAGGATTTGATCCTCGGGGACGATTGGTTGGATCGTCACAGTGCTATCATGAACTATCGGACTCGTACCATCTCGATAGTTGCCAAGGACGGCACCAAGCATACCCTCGTCGGTTGTAAGCCGGGTAGATCGGGGAGTGTGATTAACGCCATGAAGGCGATGAAACTTCTGAACCAGGGTTGTGTCGGCTACTGGTGTTGTGCTCTGCAGGCGGAAGATGGTGGGGTTGACATGTCGTCGATCCCAGTTGTTAGCGAGTATCCCGACGTATTTCTGGATGACTTGCCGGGATTACCACCACAGCGAGAGGTGGAGTTTCCTATTGATCTTGAGCTGAATGCGGCCCCTATTTCTCGAGCACCGTACCGTATGGCACCGTCGGAGATGTTAGAGTTGAAGAATCAGTTGGGAGAGTTGTTAGATAAAGGGTACATTCGACCGAGCGCATCGCCTTGGGGTGCGCCCGTACTCTTTGTTAAGAAGAAGGATGGATCGCTTCATTTATGCATCGACTATCGAGAATTAAACAAGTTAACCATCAAAAATAAATACCCTTTGCCACGGATTGACGACTTGTTTGATCATCTTCAGGGGGCGACAGTCTTTTCGAAGATTGATTTGCGATCGGGCTACTACCAGTTGAGGATTCGGGACACCGATATACCGAAAGCTGCCTTTCGGACGAGATATGGCCATTACGAGTTTGTGGTTATGCCTTTCGGGCTAACCAATGCCCCGGCAGTGTTCATGCAGTTGATGAACAAAGTTTTTATTGAGTATCTGGACAAATTCGTAGTCATCTTTATCGACGACATTCTTATCTATTCACGGAGTCGGGAGGAGCACGCCTTACATCTCAGGATTGTATTAGACATTTTGAGAGCTGAGCAGTTGTACGCGAAGTTCTCTAAGTGTGAGTTTTGGCTCAAAGAAGTGATGTTCCTCGGACACGTGGTATCAGCGGAGGGAGTTTGGGTAGATCCACAGAAGATAGAGGCAGTGATGGCTTGGGAACCGCCCAAGAACGTGAAGGAAGTGAGGAGTTTTCTGGGACTTGCAGGCTATTATCGTAGATTCGTTGAGGGATTCTCTAAGATCGCTAGACCGCTCACTCAGTTACTCCAGAAAACTCAGAAGTTCGAGTGGACCGCAGACAGACAGAGTAGTTTTGACGATCTGAAAAGACGACTAACTACCGCACCTGTGTTAGCGTTGCCTCAGGGGAATGAAGATTTCGTGGTATATAGTGATGCTTCGGGCCTCGGGCTCGGATGCATTTTGATGCAGAGAGATAGGGTTATTGCTTGTGCATCCCGCCAGTTGAAACCGTATGAGGCGAATTACCCCACGCACGATTTGGAGTTAGCTGCGGTTGTTTTCGCCATAAAGATCTGGAGGCATTATCTCTATGGGTCGTCGTGTAAGATATTTACGGATCACAAGAGTTTGAAGTATATCTTCAGTCAGAAAGAGTTGAATATGAGACAGCGTAGGTGGTTGGAGCTAATTAAAGATTACGACCTCGAGATACTCTATCATCCGGGTAAGGCTAACATAGTGGCTGATGCGTTGAGCCGGAAACCGATGACGTTACAGATGTTAGAGGTACTTACGCCACAGAGTAGGATTCGGTGGAATTTTATTTGTCAGAATATCGAGGTTTGGGTTCAGAGATTTCAGGGTCAGTTATGTGCGTTGGAGATCACTTCGTCCTTGACTGACGATATCAAGGCGAAACAGTATGATGATCCGTTTTTGGTCCAGCTGAGGGAGGATGTGAGGAATGGGAAAGCCCATGGATTTTTGGTTCAGGATGACGGAATTTTGAGATTTCGCGGCAGACTATGTGTACCGAATGTTATTGAGCTGAGACAGAAGATCTTGAGTAAAGCTCATACCACACCGTACTCCATACATCCTGGTACGAGTAAAATGTACAAGGATGTGAGGAGTAACTACTGGTGGAGTAATTTGAAGACAGACGTTAGCGATTTTGTGTCGAGATGTTTGATCTGTCAGCAGGTTAAGATCGAGCATCAGCGGCCCGCGGGGCTTTTGTGACCACTTTCTATCCCGGAGTGGAAATGGGAGGATATTTCTATAGATTTTATTACCAGTATGACTAGGACTCGGACTGGAATGAACATGATTTGGGTTATTGTCGATCGACTGACCAAATCAGCTCATTTCCTGGGTATTAAGGACACTTGGGGGCCAGAGAGACTGGCACGAGTGTTTATTGCAGAGATCGTGAGATTGCATGGGACTCCTAAGAATATTGTTTCGGATCGTGATGGCCGGTTTATATCACATTTTTGGCAGGCCGTTCATAGGGCCTTAGGGACCGAGTTGAGACTCAGTACATCCTACCACCCTCAGACTGACGGACAGTCAGAGCGGACGATCCAGACGTTAGAGGATATGTTGAGAGCGTGTGCCTTAGATTGGAAGGATGATTGGGAGTCGCACTTGCCGTTGATCGAGTTCACGTACAACAATAGTTGGCACGCCTCGATTAAAATGGCACCATTTGAGGCATTATATGGGAGAAGGTGCAGATCACTGTTGTGTTGGGACGATGCGTCCGAGCTGATTAGTACCGAGCCCGATATGGTAGTTGAGACGAGAGAGAAGATTGCTCTGATTCGCGATAAATTATTGACGGCCCAGAGTCGGCAGAAGTCTTATGCCGATACGCCTCTCCGGCCGTTGGAGTTTGAAGTGGGGGATCATGTTTTGCTTAAGGTGTCGCCGACACGGGGAGTTTACCGCTTCGGCCGGAAGGGTAAACTTAGTCCGAGATATATTGGACCATTTGAGATTTTAGAGAGGGTTGGAGAGCTTGCCTATCGGTTAGGCTTGCCGCCGTCCTTGAGTCACGTGCATAACGTATTTCATGTTTCCCAGCTTAGGAAGTACGTATCGGACCCTATCCATATTATCGATTTTGGAGAGATCGAGTTGGGGCCCGGCATTACCTTCGAGGAGAGGCCGATTCAGATCTTAGAGCGTCGAGTGAAACAACTCACGCACAAAACCATTCCTTTGGTCAAAGTGCGATGGTCGAGGCATGGATCCGAGGAAGCCACGTGGGAGACGGAAGAGAGTATGAGGTCGAGATACCCCGAGTTATTCGCATTGTAAGTTTCGGGACGAAACTTATTTTTAGGGGGGGAGAATGTAATATCCATGTTTTCTATTTTTGGTAATTTCTATTTTTGGTGTATGTTTGTTTCAGATAACTCGCTTCATACTGTTTTGGAATTTTGAATTTATTTTGTTCTTGGAGTTTCTCCGTTTGGACGAGTCTCGATGATGTTTTTGCGTAATTTCATCTTGAGTTATATTTTATCACATGTGTATTCGATTCTCGTTAAACTCGTTCGATTTCGTCATTTACCTATTTCCATGAGTTTGTATGGTTGAGTGGAGCATGTTGTGAGTTTCCGATTGTTAATCCGACATTGTATCGTGATTTTCGGATGTTTGGGGCATTTTGTAATTTCCTAGAAGTTTAGGGTGCTTTTATCCTCCTTGTCGTATTTAGGATTCCCCGGAAGTTGGTAGTGTATTTTCTTTCTAAACTCAGCTTCGTTGTTATGGATACCTCATGTTTACACTTTTGAATCTATCCTTGCGTTGCATTTAGTCGTTGTATCGTCTGTGCAGAGCTAAGTGTTTAGCAGCGCTGAACTGCTGCATGCATAACATACGTTATGCATGCTCCCTTACGTACTTTATAAATGTAGGTCACAAGTCGTCCAGGAACAAGTCTAGGGGGGGGGGGGGTGAATAGACTTGTTGAAACTCTTGAACTCTTTTTCACGAAGAGTGAGTTTCTTCAGCTGATAGTTAAACAAATGACTTGGAGTCGTTTATTCTTGGATATGTGCGGAAGTCAGCTGATGACGAATAGAAATCAACTTAATGAAACACTTAACAATGTATGCAGCAGTTTAAAGTATGATGCAGTAAAACAGTAAATAACACAGACAATTATAGTGGTCTCAGAGGTGGGGTAATCCTCTACTAATCCACTTTTCTCCAATCCAGTTGGAGATGAATTCACTATAATTTTCAACCAGTGATAAATATTATAGTGATTCAAACCACACTACAACAGCTTCCAACCAGTGGAAATCCGTGCCGTTGTACACACACTTGACTGCCTTGTGTTGCTACCCAAAATATTATCCGGAGATAGATATTGCTGGAATGGATGGGATAGCAAACAAATGCAAGAGCACTTCCGCGAGAAAGATAAATAACACAAGATTTGCCGGGGTTGTTAGTCCTGGGCTTGAATGCTCTCGCGAGATATTATTAATACCAATATTCGGGGATACAAGTACTAATGTAAGAATACAATTACAATGAGTGTAAAGATTCTTGTTATCTTAGCTAGTGAGCGTGTAGATTGCCGGAAGAACCAGATTTGATGCTCTGTGAGTTCTTGTAACAAAGGAGATAAACAGTCGCGGCGGTGAGAGATCGATCGTCTCTCACGGCGAGTATTTAGCTGGGTGCTTGGGCTCCGGGGCTTATGAATCCTTTGGAATCTGTCTAGTGGAGACTTGCTGCTTCTGCCGATCGTCTTCTAGACGAGAGATTTGGAGAGAGAAGTCCTGAGATGGATTCCGGTGAGATAGCCGGGAGCTTGATGATATGTATGTTCTTCAGTATTTCCGTGAATGTATCGGAATGTGAGAGAATGTGTTCTGAGCGTAAGTCAGAATGAATTCGGAACCGTTGGTGTAATGAATTTCGAACCGTAGGTTGAATGTGAGAGAATGTGAACCTTTTTCCAGTAGGAAGAGGTTCTCTATTTATAGGGCTTGGATACGCCGGGCGATCGCCTTCTCTGCAATATAATAATCGGGCGATCGTCTTTTAGCACATGGGCCTGTCCCCTCACAGTCTGCAGGAGTTGCTGGCAGTCAACTGTGCGGTCCAATGGGGAGCTTACACGCGTCCTGAGTTGCTGACACGGGTGGTCCCACTGACAACTTTCGGCGCGCATGCTGGTAGGTGAGGTAGGTGACAGGCTGTGGTCAAAAGATCTTGTCTGTCAGCAGAAGATCTTGTCAGCGCCTTTGGTGGATCTGCACGTGGGTGCTTTTCTGAGATCCAGTCCTTGATGACTTCGACGGGCGATCGTCTCTGCTCGGGGCGCAGGTCGATTGCCCTTAGCTGGTTAGTAGAGTAGATCGCCAGCTGCCAAAGGGCGATCGCCTTGGGAGTCGATCGCTAGGTAACTGATGGTGGTCTGATATCTTCGACTTGGCGAGCTAGCCATAATTTGACTGATGTTGACTTGGTCGCTCGGCCTTATAGTCGATTCGCCTGTCGGGATGAATAAATCGTGACACAACAATTGCCCCCCAGCTCGCTCATACGTTGGAAACGTGGGGTGAGGTGGCTCTCTTGGCGATCGCTGAACTTTTAACGAGCGACTTCGTGTTTTATTGAACTGGCGATCGTCTTTGAGCCGATATACTCTGAGTTCGGACGACCTGGTTGGCCGCTGAACTGCGCGGGAAAAAACAATAGGCGTGGAAAAGTCTCCGCGCACGTGTCGGGCTTCTATTGGAGGATGCCAACGGTCATTAATGACTCCTCGGCTGACGCGTCCTCGAAAAGACGCGTACGCGGGTCTCGAGGGGGTCAATTAGTGCGTCTTTTGAGATCCGACCCCTGAGGTTTTCCCTTATTGCAAACGGGTCCCTGCCTTCTCCTATAAAAGGGGGTGCGGGGCTGCAGTCTCACTCACGCGTACTTATTGGAGAAAGAATGTCCTGCTGCCGAATTTTCTGAAGATCTTAGTGCCGATCGTCGTTCGACTTCACCTTAGGGTAAGAAAAATCCTTTTCTCCTTTTCTGCTTCTGAAAATGGCCGGAACCTCATCATCATTTGGAGCGGGTACTGCCGCCAAGGACATCGGGCCGCCGGGAGAAACTTCTCCCGTCTTCCACCTGGAGACGGCGGCTGAAGCCATTCGGGCTGGAATCGACCCGGCTGAAGTTGAAGCTTTGTTCAATAAGGCCGATGTTGCTAAGGAGTCGGCTGCTGAAGAGAGACGATCGCAGATCGAGAGAGATCTGGCGATCAGGGCTTACTGGGAGCAACACAGCGATTTCGGTCGGGCCTATAGGGCCTTTGCTGAAATAATGGAGAGGTTAGCCGGTCCTACTCCGAGATTTGATTTCCGGGGATACTCGGTCGCTTATCCATATGTGCTTCCCAAGCGGTCGCAGTATCGTGCCGCGCAGCGATCGTTGTGGTCGCTCGGCCAAATACGGAGCTCGACGACCAGGAGAGATCTGGCCGTCTGGAGGACAAGATTCCATGTTCCTTCAGATGTGGACATGTTCGCGCCAGCAGAGAATGAACGAGCCGACCAGCCTCCGATGGGTATGGTCGCAGTGAGTGAGGCCGTTATGGAGGCCGGGTTGCGCTTCCCTCTATCCTTTGCGGTCTCCCATCTGTTGGCCGCTTGGAATGTGGCGCCACTTCAGCTGACGCCGAACGCCTGGCTCCAAATAATCTGCACTCTCACCCTTTTCGGCGGTCACCGCCTGTACCGCCTCCCATCGCCGTTGGAGATGAATCATTTGTTTAAACTGACGGCTCACAGAGGGTTGGTCGGCGGTTACCATATTCAAGGCCGATCTAGTCGGGTGATTCATGGAGTCCCGAATAAGATACGGGGCGATTAGACGAAGTGGTTCTGGGTCGCCGGCAAGTGGAGAGCTTCGGCGAGCGACAATCCCACGGGCGAGCTGGAGATCCCCACTGAATTTCGGGAGAGGAATCCCGGTAAGGGTTTAGACTCTCCCTTCGTTTGGATGTGTTTTGGACTGATCTAATTTGATTTCTGTTTTGCAGGTTTTCATATTCCGGCGATCGAGGAGCTGCCTTTCGACTTTCTCGTTGTTTGGGAGCGAATTAGGAGCTTGTCGGACGACGACCTAGACGCCACTCGGATCAACAAGGAGAGTCGCTGGTTGTCGGCTCGACTATTCCGTTTCCCGAGACATCTCGCGGTGCCAGGTATGAGTTCCTGCAACCTTCAATTTCTAGGCGATCGCCTCACTTGAGGATAGTATCTGACTGTTGGTTGATTGTCTTAAACTGCAGAGGTTCGTTTTCCTCGCTTTCTGGAGCCTCCGGTGGAGATCGCAATGTCGAACCTGGAGTCCCAGCCGTCTTCGCCATAAGAGGTCGACTCGGCCCCTCCCGTTGCATTGCCTATAGTTCGGGAGGCGAGCTCGCGTGAGCCGAGCCTCGCGTGGAGCAGGTCGTGGTTGAGGAGGAGATTCCGAGCAGGCTCCGGCGACCGCAAGAGGCCGAGGCCGGAAGAAACTTCGATTCCTGCCCCGGGCGATGAAGTGCCGATCGCCGCGCCTCCGATCACCATTGTTGCCCCGGAGACTGAGCCGCCCTCTGCGGCTTTTATGCGGGAGATGGCGATCACGGATGCAGAGACCCCTCGAGGGAAACCGTTTTTCGGTCGGGATCCCGAGAAGGCTGAGAGGTAGATAGCATTTTTGTGTTGAAAATTGCATCTGCATAGGAGTTGTATTAACTTTAGTTGTTTTGGTGCAGGATCCGTCGCGCAGATCCGTCTTGCCCGCCGATGGTCGTAGATTTATTAGCGAGCCGATCTCCTCGCCATTCCTGCGACATTCCTCCCTATGTTAGCAAAGCTACTTCTGCTCTGCCGAAGGCATGGACAACTGATCTGGATGCGATTGCCCGGCAGCGATCGTCGAGCTCGATGCATGCTGTTCTCGCCCTTTCTCTTCAGACGGCGACCATGGCCGCCTGTGCCGCCAGAGTTTGAGGGGCGGCCCTCCACTATTCGCCTGCAGGAGGATCTCGAGGCGGCTCGGAAAGAGAACGCCGAGTTTGCTGACAAGATCGCATCGATGGAGAAGGACTCCCTGGAGGCGGCCAAGCGGGCGAGCCATGAGCTTGAGCTGGAGAAGAAGGAGACTGAGAAATATCGTATGGCGGTCGACCGATTTCGGGACCAGATGCAGAGTGCCGTCCAGGCGCGGAACGTTGCTGAAGAGGAGGCCGATCGCCAGAAGGTGACGATCGCTCGGCTGACCAGCGAGCTGACGGAGGCGAGGGAGAAGATTGCTGCGAGGGAGGCCGAGCTCCAGGGGTCGCAACAGGCGATGGCGGAGCTGAGAGGAGAGGTTGAGGTGACCAAGGCCGATCCCTTCCAAAACTTGGAGTATGTCAGTGAGTTCGCCTATTATTTGGCGTTCGCCGACTCGATCCGAGCGGCTAAGAAGGGAGGCTTGGAGGTCGGTCCTCTTGCCGATAAATTCAAGGCGTATGCGTTGGAGCATCCTCTCCATTCAGCTTTCTCCTTGCCGATCCTGGATCTTGCGGACATCGGCGTGGATTTGAGCTGGTATCCGTCTCCAGCCAATCTTGCTCATCCCGACGCTCCGGAAGATGAGGGGCCCACACCGGATGCCGAAGGCGAAGGCCAGGCTGGGGCCTGAGGCACTTCATTTTTTACGTTTTAGCTTGCTTACTTGTAGTTTTGTAGCTTTCTTTTGTAGAACATAGGCCTTCGGGCGACCATGTACTTTTGATCTTCTCAAGCAATGAACTGAATGTTTGATTATCTTCGATTACTTGAATGAATGGTTATTTTTGAGTCTTTATTTGACTTTGTACAAATGTGTGAGGAGAGATCGTTGCGAGGGTAGTTCCAAATGAATTGATAAACTCATAAAGACAACTTTTTACAACAAATTCGATCGCTGCACTACATCTGAAAAATGACGATCTCCGTATGTGGTTGAATAACGATGATCGTCGTGTAGGTAGTCCGCACTCTTATTGCCCCTTGTTTTTATTCACTTAGCGGAAGCAAGGGGAAGAAAATAATTCCTTGAGTGAGCAGTCTTCAATTTTGTCGAATCCTCGGGGACGGTCGTCCGTCTTGGGGAACCGTGCACGATCGCGGAGTTCGATGGACCGACTCCTTGATCATGTCTTGATGCGCGAAGACATTGAGTGTCTCGTGACTCACTTTATTATGAGGGTCCTCTGTTAGGCTGCGCCTCGCCTCGTATTTAAACGAAGGGCGTGCGGTCTCGGTCTAGAGGAGTCCTTGCGCCGGGCAGCATCGGATGAATCAACTCCACGCCCGCGGCTTGTTAGCTCTGCTTCCACCTCGGCCAGCCATGGAGATGGCCGACCTCGACGGTGTACGTTGAGACGGGGGTCGTGGCACGTCGCATTGTCCGGGTTCACCATGTTAGATGATGAACCTTTGAGGGCAAGCGATCGTGTCCACTGATTTATTTTGGAGGGCCCTCAGACTACGCCGGCCTCGTATTTAAACGAAAGGCGGGCGATCTTGGCCTAAAGGGACCTTGCATGGCCTAAGTAGTCGGTTCCATCGACCACCAGGACCATGGCTGCACTCTTCCACCTTGGATCGTCATGCAGGTGCCGACCTTCGATGGTGTACGTTGTGCGGAGGAGGCGATCTCGTGCCTTAGTACATCATGTTAGATGGTGAACTGTAGATGGCGATCGAGTCCTCCAGTTTCTAAATAAGGAGGGAGATCTGGGTGACTTCCGAGGTCTCCTTTTCTTGATTGAAGTATGTAGGGACGGTCGCCGAGGTTGGTCCAGGGGTCGGCTCATATGAGCTTTCCAGCCTGTTTTGTGTTCGACTCGGACGATCGTCCATAGAGATAGGTAGGGGCTTCGGCTAAACCAACAAGCTGTCCAACTTGCCCTCCTCGAACAATCTCCAGAGCTGTTTGAGGAGATCGCGGCATTTGTTGGTGCTGTGGCCGGGACTCTTGTGGTAGGCACAATATTGATTGTTGTCCAGGTGACCGTGGTCCATTATTGCCTTTGGCTTTTTGAGCTCTTCGTGCCCCTTGATGGCATAGAAAATATGTGCCGGAGTTCTGTTGAACGTATGGAGGAGATGGGCTTCCATGTCCTCGAAAGTCTTGAGATCTCCGGGTGTCTTGGCGATCGCCTTCTTTGCTCTGGCGATCGCTATCTTCTGGACAAGAGGTGGCGTTTCCTCGTCTAAGCGGAGGGTGAGTAGCCTTTGCCTGGCCAGGAAGTTGGCAGCTTTAGCGCGGAAGATCGCGTAAGTTGGGGGAATATCCTTGGAGAGATGTCTAAACATGGGAGAGTGTCCGTGGAATCCCCCCATGACTGAATAGAGAGCAAGCTCGTCACTGACGGGTTCGCCGGTGAGGATGATTTCGTCTACCCGGTCGATGTAATCTGCGTCAGTTTCGTCCTTCCCCTGCTTGATTTTTATCATGCGGTGGGGACCTTCTGGTCTGGCGACCTTGCTGGCGAAGTATGACGTGAAGTCCTTCGACAGTTTCTTAAAAGAGGTGATTGATCGTGGTGGTAGTGAGACATACCACCTATGGGCCAGCTCGCCCAATGTTAGCGGGAAGATCCGGCACTTGGTTGCATCAGATGCCCCACACCCAGTCATGTAAATTCGGAATTTACTCAGGTGGGTTTCGGGGTCCGATCTCCCCTCATACAGAGGTGCTTTGGGAGGAGCGATCGTTGGTTGTATGGGGGCAAGCTCGATGTGGACCGCGAGTGGCTCTGTCGGCCCGACGATCTTCTTGCTGGTGCTCGCCCCAGTGTCCAAGAGTGCTCTCATCTCGTCGAGCTGGCGTTGTATGGCAGCCATCGCCGTGGCCTGACTGCTAGCGGCTCGGCGCTCGGAGAGGGAGCAGAGGCGATTGAGTACTGATTCCCTGGCGATCGGGGCGGGAGTCAGATGGATGACCTGCGTTCGGCTGTGAGGTGGGTAGGCCAAACTTCTGGTGACGGATTCGGATTCCGTCTTTTCGAGGTTGGAAACATAGTGCCCCGGTCGCCAGGATGGGTCGCGCCCCAAGCGATCGAATATGGATCCGTCCGGTCGTGCGAGAGCCTTTCCTCGCGAATTGGGGCTTTTTGACGATCGCTCGTTCAGTAGCCCGCTGAGTTTCCATTTTCCCATGCGGCGGATGATCGAGAGAGTTATTGCAGGCGACGCACATGCTCTCCGTCGCTCCTCTAGGATGGCCATAGCCTCCTCGATCTATTCCTCGGTTTGTAACTGGTCGAGTGAGAGGTTGGGGCCATCTCTCGGATGCGGGATCGAGAGTCTCGCGTTGCTGCGGCTTCCCCCTGTCGTTGGCTGGGGTTCGGACTGGGCCGAGATATGGTGTCCGGCGGTTCGGAGAGCGGCTTTCTTCGACGTACCGGCGGATGTCATGATTCTGAAGGTTTTCTTTGAAGTGCAGTGAGTGTCACTTCAAGTATATGCCCCGAGAACAGTGAGTGTTCTTCGGGACGGTAGAAATAAAAGTTTGAGGGTTAGATCCCCTTCTTCTAGCGCCAATTGTTGCTACCCAAAATATTATCCGGAGATAGATATTGCTGGAATGGATGGGATAGCAAACAAATGCAAGAGCACTTCCGCGAGAAAGATAAATAACACAAGATTTGCCGGGGTTGTTAGTCCCGGGCTTGAATGCTCTCGCGAGATATTATTAATACCAATATTCGGGGATACAAGTACTAATGTAAGAATACAATTACAATGAGTGTAAAGATTCTTGTTATCTTAGCTAGTGAGCGTGTAGATTGCCGGAAGAACCAGATTTGATGCTCTGTGAGTTCTTGTAACAAAGGATATAAACAGTCGCGGCGGTGAGAGATCGATCGTCTCTCACGGCGAGTATTTAGCTGGGTGCTTGGGCTCCGGGGCTTATGAATCCTTTGGAATCTGTCTAGTGGAGACTTGCTGCTTCTGCCGATCGTCTTCTAGACGAGAGATTTGGAGAGAGAAGTCCTGAGATGGATTCCGTTGAGATAGCCGGGAGCTTGATGATATGTATGTTCTTCAGTATTTCCGTGAATGTATCGGAATGTGAGAGAATGTGTTCTGAGCGTAAGTCAGAATGAATTCGGAACCGTTGGTGTAATGAATTTCGAACCGTAGGTTGAATGTGAGAGAATGTGAACCTTTTTCCAGCAGGAAGAGGTTCTCTATTTATAGGGCTTGGATACGCCGGGCGATCGCCTTCTCTGCAATATAATAATCGGGCGATCGTCTTTTAGCACATGGGCCTGTCCCCTCACAGTCTGCAGGAGTTGGCCGGCACAATCGTGCGGTCCAATGGGGAGCTTACACGCGTCCCGAGTTGCTGACACGGGTGGTCCCACTGACAACTTTCGGCGCGCATGCTGGTAGGTGAGGTAGGTGACAGGCTGTGGTCAAAAGATCTTGTCTGTCAGCAGAAGATCTTGTCAGCGCCTTTGGTGGATCTGCACGTGGGTGCTTTTCTGAGATCCAGTCCTTGATGACTTCGACGGGCGATCGTCTCTGCTCGGGGCGCAGGTCGATTGCCCTTAGCTGGTTAGTAGAGTAGATCGCCAGCTGCCAAAGGGCGATCGCCTTGGGAGTCGATCGCTAGGTAACTGATGGTGGTCTGATATCTTCGACTTGGCGAGCTAGCCATAATTTGACTAATGTTGACTTGGTCGCTCGGCCTTATAGTCGATTCGCCTGTCGGGATGAATAAATCGTGACAGAACACCTTGCACCTCTTGATCCTCGATCCTCGGATGCCTTTACAGTCTCTTACTTCAACCAGTGAAGTACCCCGTACTCAAGATTATAGACAAGAGTGTTTGTCTTCTCCAACTTAAGAGCTTCCTTAAGTATGAACTTTTAGATCTGCTCTTTTCACGATGCTATTTGATTGCTTGAGATTGCTTGATTGCTTTGATCGCTAGAATGTATGTTCGCACTAGTTGCTCGCCAAATCTCTCGGATATATATAGGTCAGATCTCTGAGCTTCTTCCTTGTAGCCGTTGCAAATCTTTGAACAAATCCGTCCGTTGGAGAGAGACTTCATTGTTTAATCTTTTCTGAACGTTGCAAGGCTGGATTCCCATTATTTAATTTTATCTTCCGACCGTTGTGAGGACTTCGCATGTGAGCGCCGAATCTTTTGAATATAAAAGGATTAAAGTCTTCACGGGTCGTGATGATTTAATCAAATCATATCTCTTGGGAATCACTCCAATTTGTCTCTTCACGTTGCATGTGAGCTTTCCGTAATATTTGACTTTTCAAAGCATGCCGACGTGGACTTGGAGTACTAGGTCAGAGTCGAGTAGTCGATATGCGCCTTACATCTCTGCAGGTAGGTCCTCTACTGCTCACTGCTTGTGACTTGTCCGGGTCGTGACTTCCCGAGGTACCTCTACCGCACCTGGTCAAACTTCTCTCGATAAATTTAGTTGACCAGAGCTACTCCGATCGAGTCGGCCGCTCCTCTCGATGGACTAGGTCAGTACTTAGTACTTAGCCGTTTTTCACTTAACTAACTTTTCGCCTACGTAAGACACTCATTTGTTTCTACTTTACATTTTGACAAGTTTTATACTTAACATATGTATGCCTATGGAAGATACTCATTTGTATCTTACTTAAATATTTCCAATTAATAAAAATTTGATATTAAATTAATGACATCATCAAAATCTAACAAGTATTCCTAACAAATTCCCCCTATTTTGATGATGGCAAAACTAAGTAAGAAATCAAATGACCAAGTCTGCACTTAAGTGCGAGACAAAAGCGAAATCACTAATATTGAGACAATCGGAAATTGTCATTCAACAGACTGTTTATAAACTTTTCTGACTTATCATTGAAATTTTACAGGAATGTTTTAAGTACAGAAAATAAAATTACAAGTAAGAGAAATAACTAAAGGTCATCTGCCTCTTCCTCTGCCTCTTCGAATAGCCGCTAAGTGTGCTTGAATGGTTTGCTCCGATAGGTCTTACCTTGACCGGAGCAAGGCCATATTTTCTTTTCACAACAAGTACTGCAAGTCCTCGTTTGCCGAGATCTGAATCGTTTCTCAAGACACACTAGCTTGATTTCCCTCAAGTGCTAACTCATCAAGTTCACCGTCCATACGGATTGGTGCTTCTTCACTACGAATGTGGGAATCATAGGAAAAGCATTTTGCTCTTTAGCGTGCTTCTTCGTAATGACCCCAAAGCTTCGGATGGATTTCTTTCATGAAGTTTATGAAAATTTCTTGTGGGGAGAGTTTGTCATCATGGAGTAGTTCCTGCATAATAGTCTCTGATGAATCTCTTCTTAGCAGATCCCCACATCTCAAGAGCTTCAAATGGAATGAAATCCTCAACAAACCATAGCTCCTTCCCTTCCCATTCTAGAGTAGGTCCAAAACCACCTCTAGTTCTTCTTCTCTTCCCTTCAGGCTGGTCAGCCTGGTCTTCTGGATCTACAGCTTCCTTTCTCTTTAGACTGGAGGGTCCTTCAATCTGAGGGACATCCTGCTTCTTCTTGCTTCTGATTTCTCTTTCTTCCCCCTTTTTGCCAGCATCAATAAGGGTAGACAACTGCTGTTCCATGCGGCTCATCCAATCAGACATGCCAAATGGCATTCTGTTGTTGGTAGGGGGAGGAGGCTGAGGGATCTCTCTCTGAAGAAGGGTGTCAATCTTGGCATTTATCGATCAAGGTCGAGTGACTGAGTTGATTGCAGCTATCCAATAGTATCTCTGACGATTTGCTTGATCAGCTCAGTCATGGTAGGGGATAACTGAGCTGATGGAGAGTGCTCTCCTGATCCTTCTGCAAGGGAACCACCGCTGCAGCTCGTCTGCAGTGGTAGGTCAGAGTGGGTTTTCTCCGGGGTCCCTGACCTGGAGTCTTCAGCCAGATCTGCGTCTAGGCTGGTGTACCTGGCAGGTACCACAGACCTATCTGCAGCTTCGTGAGTAGGCTCTGGCTCCGGCTCTTGTTCTGGCTCCTTGTCTCCTTCTCTCTCTCTCTCTTCCCCTTCTTCTTCTCCAGATTTTTCTTTTTCTTCTTCCTCATCTTTTTCCTTTTCATTTTCCTTCTCTGCTCCTGCTTCTCCTCCATCATCATTATCATCATCATCATCATCATCATCATCATCATCATCATCATCATTCTTATCATCATCCTTCTCCTTCTCTTCTCCTTCATCATCCTCATCCTACTTTTCTTTTTCATCTTTTTCCTGATCTACCTCCTCTCCTTCTTCTTCATCTCCTTCATCAGCCACTTCTTCTGTCTTCTCAATCTCCTCTGGCTGTTTTTCAACTGGTATATTTTCTTCTGATTTTCTCTCTTCTTCATCTTCTTCAGCCACCAAATCAATACTTTCATTATCTCCATCTACTTCTTCAATCCTTATCTCCTTTTCAACTTCTTCCTCCTCTTCCTCTCCAAAAACACCATCAAAAATACTGAGCATGATATAATGAATAAAGTGCTCCATGTTTGTTTTAAAATGTGACATGAACCATTTATCCTGGAGGATTAAAGCCAAATCTGATTCTTTGCAAAATTCAATCAGAACCTCCTCAGTGGCTTGGGGATATTCCCAACCACTAGTTGCAATAAATGTTTGAAGATTTGTAAAAGACATGGTTTTGAAAGATTTCCACTCTTTAAAAATATGTACAAAAGAGTGTTTCTCTGCTTGTGGTTTAACAAGCTGGAGTTGTTCAATAGAAAGATTGAAGGTATTATTTTCTAATAGGTTAAAAGTATAGTCTGCTTCAGGGATAGAGATTATTAGACCTGCTTCCTCTTCTTCGGATATGTAGACTGGAGGTGTGATAACAGGTACAATCCGAGTTTCAACGGTGTCCAGTGCAGTGTGTCCGGGATGGATTGGTGATTGACCGATGGGCCGCGTGGTGCTCGATCGCTTCTCTCGCCGAATCGCAGCTTCCTAGGCCTCTTAGGAGAGGGTTCGGTGATGACTGCAGTTAGAGGGTCCTTATGGGGCTGGTCCCCGTCTCTTGAATCTGATAGCAATTGGTGTCTCGTCAGACTCGTTGTCGGACTCGATCAGCCTCCGATCTCACCGCAGTCCTGTCCGATTCTCTCGATAAATCGTATCTTGGATATGACCTTGAGTCCGGCAGATCTTTCAACAATCGGGCCGCTTTCCCAGTGCCTCCGACTTTCTTCTTTTCATGGTCCATATGACCAAGCCTCTTATTTGGGTGGAAAGGGTCAATGTTTCCCTTAGCCACTCCGGTCTTCTCCAAAAACCAACTAAGATGCGTTCCGAACGCCAACTTAGTCTTGAACTTCTTCTCATCTTCAAGCCACTCGACCTTGTTCACCTCGCGCACAAGTTGCCTGAAAATATAGTCCGCCCAATCGACTTCCTCTTCCTGAATCAACGCACCCAACACCATAAATTTCGAAGATGACAGTTGGTCATAGCTGCCCGCCATCCCCATGACTATCTTGTTGGTGATGTCCAACGCAACTCGGTAAATCCTTTTTAACTCATTCCTCTTGGCTGTAAACTTCAATTTCTCTGGGATATTTTCGGCTTTAATCGTTTTCCAGGTTTCGGCAGATGATTGTTTAAGGGCTTCGACCGCCAAACCACGATGTTTCATCCCGAATATAGAACGAATCTTCTCTGAATCTATGCTGACAGGAACTCCGCCGACTGTGCTGTGAATCCCGTGCTGAATCAGATAGGCATTGCGATAGAATTCAACAACATCTTCCTTGAACAAATGTTGCGGGTTGATGTCGAGAAACGGGTAAATCCCATTAAGCTTCATCGCCCGGATCAAATTGAGCATATCAAGGTCTTCCAGATTTGCTTCTAGTAAACCTCGAAGTCGACAACCATGGAGAAAATGACCTGGTCCTTCACCGCTTTCAAGTTCACTCCTTCAAAAGATGCCATTTCTGCAAAAAGGATTTTAGGATTTTTAGTGTATATTTTTGCTCTGTAAATTCTAGGGTTTCTGTAAGCGTAAAGAGTAAAGTGAAAGGTTTTCTTTCCTTATAAAGAAGATGAAAAGACGTTTGTATTAGTTTATTATATATTTGAAAGGTGGTACGCCTTTTGATATTCTTTTGAATTTCAAATTTGAATCGGTGGTACGATTTCAAATTCGACGGTTAATTCTGATTGGCCATCGTAAAGGTTGATTTAATAGGTGTTTGACGCATGTATTAAAATTGCCACTTGGCTTATAAAATGTATATTTTGAATGCCATAATATTATAAATGTGGCAGAAAATAAAAAATAGAGATCAGTTTAGAGAACTTAGCTGGTTCGTTTCGTTGACTGTTGACCACTCTGCAATAGGTGAGTTTGACTTCTACTTTGGTATTGATCTGACTAAGTTGCTTCGTCTGGCCTTCGTCTTCTCGCCTGCATCAGCTTAGGCTGATTCTGAGGGTCCATCCTTCCTTTAACTTGCTTCAGAACTAGATTCCCAATCTAGTAATCCAAGGTCTCTGCTCAGCTCTAGGAATCTTTCTTCTGGCAATGGTTTAGTGAAGATGTCAGCTATTTGGTAGTCTGTGCTGACTCTTTCAGCTCTAACCCTTTTGTTAAGCACATGGTCTCTAATGAAATGGTGCTTAACGTCAATGTGCTTCGTCCTTGAGTGCAAAACCGGATTGTTGGTTATTGCAATAGCACTATTGTTGTCACACCAAATAGGAACTTCGTTGTCAATAAAATTATAGTCCCTTAACTGTTGTCCGATCCATAGAATCTCTCGCACAACCTACTGCAGCTAGGTATTCGACTCAGTAGTGGAGATAGAGTTAGAAACCCGCTTCTTGCTAAACCAGATATCATCTGGTTCCTAGGAATTGACACGTTCCACTAGTACTCTTCCTGTTGATTTTGCATCCTGCGAAATCCGCATCTGAGTATCCTGATAGCTCGAAGTTGTCATCCTTGGGATACCATAGTCCAACATTAATTGTAGACTTTAGGTACTTAATTATTCTCTTGGCTGCATCTAGGTGTGATTGCTTCGGCTTGGACTAGAATCTTGCACAAACTCCAACGGCATATGATATGTCTGGCCTGCTTGCAGTGAGGTACAGAAGAGATCCGATGAGTCCTCTGTAGTGGGTTGAGTCCACTGATATGCCTGCCTCGTCTGCATCCAGGTGAGTACTTGTGCTCATTGGAATTCTTGCGGGCTTGGCTGGTTCCATTCCATATCTCTTGATAAGATCTCTGGTATACTTTGCTTGGTTGATGAAAATTCCTTTTTCCATCTGCTTAACTTGTAATCCGAGAAAGAAGTTAAGCTTTCCTATCATACTCATCTCAAATTCTCCTTGCATGAGGTTGGAGAATTTCTCGCATAGTTCTGGATTGGTTGACCCGAATATGATATCATCCACATAAATCTGGACTATTAATATGTGGCCTTCGTGCTCCACTCTGAATAGGGTCTTGTCCACTTTCCCTTTGCAAAATCCATTTTTCTCAAGAAACACAGACAGTGTTTCATACCATGCTCTCGGTGCTTGCTTGAGTCCATCAGAGCCTTCAACAGCTTATAGACTTTGTCTCCTTTGACAAAACCTGGGGGTTGCTCTACATAGACTTCTTCTTCTAGGATTCCGTTCAGAAACGCACTTTTTACATCCATCTGGTAGACTTCAAAGTCCTTGAATGCAGCATATGCGAGGAATAGTCTGATGGCTTCTAATCTTGCAACAGGTGCATAAGTTTCATCAAAATCTATTCCCTCACACTGTGCATAACCTTTTGCTACGAGTCTGGCTTTATTCCTAACAACAGCTCCATCTTCATCACTCTTGTTTTTATACACCCATTTGGTGCCAATAACTTTCTTGTGATCAGGTCTGTCTGTTAGTTCCCAAACTTTGTTTCTTTCTATCTGCTCCAATTCCTCTTGCATGGCATTAATCCATGAATAATCTTCCAAGGCTTGTTCTGTAGTCTTGGGTTCAATTTGCGACATGAAACATGAGAACATCGCCATTCCTGCTGGTAGAGTTGACTGTCTTGTCTTGACTCCATCATTCATCTTTACGATATTTTGCTGAATTGGATGATCCTTGAGCCATTTGGGAATCTCTTCCTCTTCTCGGGTTTGTTCCCCTGTTGGATTGCTCGTGGTTATCTTCATCACCGGGCTCTGATGCCCAGAATCGGATCGGCTACCGCTTGTCATCTGCAGCTTGGTTCGAATCGCAGATGAGTCTTTGTCGACTCATTTGGTCTTCTTCCGCAGAATCGGATCGGATAGGTTTGGTGATCTGTCGATCTGCATTGGGTCTTCGCCACCGCAATTGGGTCATCAGCCGGTCTGCAGGTGATTCCACCATTCCAGTGTCATGTATAATGACTTCTTCAAGGGTTGCTGACTTGAGTTTGTTCTCAATTTGCTCAAGTTGTTTCCTGTACTCAATAGTAGATTCATCAAAAACAACATGGGGTGTTTACTCCACAACTAAGGTTCTTTTATTAAAAACTCTATATGCCTTGCTTCTTTGGGAATATCCCATAAATAGACCATCATCAGTTTTAGCATCAAAGGCATTTAGCTATGTTTTACCGTTGTTGTGGATGAAACACTTACAACCAAAAACATGAAAGTAAGCAACAGTAGGAGTTCTATTATTCCAAACCTCATAGGGAGTTTTGCCATGTCTCCCTACTATCATACTCTGCTCGGGTGTGGCAGTGTGTTGACGACTTGACCCAGAACCTTTGGGTAGGTCCGCTCGCAATCATGGACCTTCTTTGCTTCCTTCGAGTTCTGTTCCTTCTTTCGGCAACACCATTCTGCTGGGCATCCCGGCCGCAGAGCTCATCTTTGGATCCCATTACGATCAGCTGTAATCGATTATCGCCTTGTTGAGAAACTCTCCTCCTCTATCGATCCGATCTTGATTATGGAGAGGGATTTCTCATTCGGATTCTTCTCGTGACTCGAGTAACTTGGTCGTGGTTTCACTTTTCTTGTATAGACAAATAATCCAAGTGTACCTTGAATAATCATCTACTATTACAAGTGCATGCTTTCGGCCGCTCAAAGTCCTTGGTTTGATAGGACCAAATAGATCCATGTGGAGTAGATCTAAGATCCTTGTTGTGAGCGTTGTAGCCGAATCGGCTTGAACGATGCTTTAGTCTGCTTTCCCTTCTGACAAGCATCACAGAGTGCTTCCTTCTTGAATGCTTCATTTGGAAGTCCTCTGACCAGCTTCTGAGAGCTAATCTTGTTGATGGCTTTGAAGTTCAGGTGACATAGTCTTTTGTGCCACAGCCATCCATTCTCAGCTACAGTCTTGGATAGAAAACAGGAGTTAGGTGTTCCTGTGTTCCAATCAATCATGTAGACATGTCTTCTTGGGAAACCTTGTAGCTTTATTTCTCCAGATAAGATGTCTATCACCATACACTTCAAGATGGTGAAGACTACTAGATTCTTCTCGTCACGTAGCGGCTTATGCTCAGGAGGTTGTACTTGAGCCCTTTGACATAATGAACTTTGGATATGACAATGTTTCCTCGGTGCAGCTCTCCAAAGCCTTTTGTCTGTCCTCTAGAGCTATCTCCAAAGGTTACATCGGGACCTCTTTCTTTGATGTATTTGGTCAGCATCTTCTTCTTCCCGGTCATATGCCTCGAGCATCCAGAGTCTACAAACCATTCTTCACCTCTAAAATTTGAGCTTGAGGAGATGTGGTTGTAGTCCTTCCACCTTTCTCGCAATTAAATAAGCAGAGATTTAGGTACCCAGATTTGTGTGGGTCCTTTGGGGTTAGTTGGTTTCTGGAGAATTGATTTCTCCTTGGATTATAGGAATTATTATTATAACCCTTATAAGGTGTACGTGGTCGAGGTCTAAATCTCCTGGTTGGATTGTATACCGGATATTCCTCAAAATTTTGATAGTGTGGGCCATTTCTAAATCTAGGATGAGACCATTTATTAAACCTTTGTGGTCTCCACACTTGTTCATTTTGGTAATTAGGATAACCTTGAGGTTTCCATCTGCCCCTCCCATTATGAAATCTATTTTTGGGGAGTTGTTGGTAATAGTGGGCATGTTGTCTGGCCGCTTTGCTTTTGCACGGCCATCGCTTAGTCGCTGTCTAGGTGGTCATGGGTGTAACATTGCGCACTAGACGCTTGACTGTTGCTGTTTTTGAATATCGGTTTATACACAGGCTCAGTGATCGAGACTATTGTTTCTCCCTTGATAAACTTGGTTTGTAACTAGAGGGAGTGTGAGAATCATATCCAAGGCCTGATTTGGTATATAGTGACCTTTTATAAGTACACAATTCGCCCAGAGTTGAAGACGCCTTCAGGGAGGTTATTTCCTGCGCCTGAGTTTTATTTATCTGTGCCAGCTTAGTAAACTCAGCTTTGGCATGAGCAAGTGCAGCTGATTTTTATTTAAGTAAAATGTTTAGCCGGTCTATCTCAGCTGTATTGACACTTGCCTGGTTTTTAAAGTCAGCTGTAGTTGTCTCAACCTTAATTAAATCTAGGCTGAGTTTTTAGAAATCATTTTTCAGCTGCCTATTCTCATCTTGCAGCTGAGTCTTCTTTGCTGATACAGCTTGGTGTGCAGATTTGAGTGTTTCAAAATCTTTAAATAACTGATTTACCGATTCATGTAGATCCATATCTTGTGACATGGCTGAGCTATTATTTGAACCGGTGGGTTTAGAAGTTACCTCTTCATCAGCTAAGTTTGCCATTAGGCAATCATACTCCTCGTCTTCATCAGAAAAGAAACCGCTGCTTGATTCGACATGCTCCTGGTCTTCTCCGATGAGAGCTTTTCTTCTGTCTTCCTTTCTGCCCACCTCCTTCTTGGTTTCGTCCTTCTTGAGCTCGGGACAATCCATTTGGATGTGTCCTATTTTGTGACAGTTGTTGCATTCAACTTTCCAGCTTCCAAATTTCCGGTTCCTTCTTGATTCTCCTTGTAGTTTTTCTTATACTTGGAGTAGTTCTTTCTGAAATTGCTGAACCTTTGCATTATGAAAGCCATTTCTTCCTCAAAATCTAGTGGATTTGGAGGTTTCACATCAGATAGGCTCTTAGCAGGGGACTCGGCTGCAAATGCGATTCCCTTCTCTGCAGGCTCAGTTGAGGATGAACTTGGAAGTTCGAACTCATAGGCCTTCAGATCCGAGAACAGCTCCTGAATCTTTATTTTATTCAGGTCCTTGGACTCTCTCATGGCTACGGCCTTCATGCTCCATTCGGGGTTGAGAGATCTGAGGACCTTAAGTGCCATTTCCCTGTTGCCATAGGTTTTGCCCAGGGAGTTGATCTCATTGATAATTTCAGTGAACCTTGTGTCCACTTGATCTATAGATTCACCATTCTTCATTTTAAAGTTGTCAAATTTTTGGATAGCAATTGACAACTTGTTTTCCTTGATCAGCTCCGTTCCTTCACACATTAGAGCTAATGTGTCCCAAATTTCTTTGGCATTCTTACAGTTTTTGATCTTGACCATGGTGGATTTGTCAAGAGTTTGGTATAACACATCTCTGGCCCCGTTGTCAAGATTGGCGCCTTTCTTTCTTCGGGGTCAGCTCCGTTCTCTTCTTAGGAATCTTTTCGGGCCTCCCAGTGCGATTTCCTCATTTGTGTTGTCCTTCTCAAAAATGAATGGACCGTCTTCAATGATGCACCACATGTCGCCGTGAATTGAAGATAAGTGTGCCTTCATTCTTATCTTCCATGAGATCATACTCACAACGGAAAAGACAGGGAGTCTAGAGTGCATGTGTTCCATTATAAAGTGAGAGTTAAGATGTATATATCTAATATAGATCTGGTTCGTGAAAAAAATGAACCAACCTCTCCGATACCACTTGTAGGTCACAAGTCGTCCAGGAACAAGTCTAGAGGGGGGGTGAATAGACTTGTTGAAACTCTTGAACTCTTTTTCACGAAGAGTGAGTTTCTTCAGCTGATAGTTAAACAAATGACTTGGAGTCGTTTGTTCTTGGATATGTGCGGAAGTCAGCTGATGACGAATAGAAATCAACTTAATGAAACACTTAACAATGTATGCAGCAGTTTAAAGTATGATGCAGTAAAACAGTAAATAACACAGGCAATTATAGTGGTCTCAGAGGTGGGGTAATCCTCTACTAATCCACTTTTCTCCAATCCAGTTGGAGATGAATTCACTATAATTTTCAACCAGTGATAAATATTACAGTGATTCAAACCACACTACAACAGCTTCCAACCAGTGGAAATCCGTGCCGTTGTACACACACTTGACTGCCTTGCACCTCTTGATCCTCGATCCTCGGATGCCTTTACAGTCTCTTACTTCAACCAGTGAAGTACCCCGTACTCAAGATTATAGACAAGAGTGTTTGTCTTCCAACTTAAGAGCTTCCTTAAGTATGAACTTTTAGATCCGCTCTTTTCACGATGCTATTTGATTGCTTGAGATTGCTTGATTGCTTTGATCGCTAGAATGTATGTTCGCACCGGTAGTTGCTCAGTTTCAAATCTCTGGATATATATAGGTCAGATCTCTGAGCTTCTTCCTTGTAGCCGTTGCAAATCTTTGAACAAATCCGTCCGTTGGAGAGAGACTTCATTGTTTAATCTTTTCTGAACGTTGCAAGGCTGGATTCCCATTATTTAATTTTATCTTCCGACCGTTGTGAGGACTTCTGCATGTGAGCGCCGAATCTTTTGAATATAAAAGGATTAAAGTCTTCACGGTGGGTCAGGATGATTTAATCAAATCATATCTCTTGCGGGAATCACTCCAATTTGTCTCTTCACGTTGCATGTGAGCTTTCCGTAATATTTGACTTTTCAAAGCATGCTGACGTGGACTTGGAGTACTAGGCTGTAGTCGAGTAGGCTGATATGCAGCTTACATCTCTGCAGGTAGGTCCTCTCGGCTGTTCACTGTTTGTGACTTGTCTGGTCAGGTGACTTCCCTGAGGTACCTCGGCTGCAGTCTGGTCAAACTTCTCTGACAAATTTAGTTGACCAGAGCTACTCGACCGAGTTGCTCCTCTCTGATGGACTAGGCTGTACTTAGTACTTAGCCGTTTTTCAGCCTAACTAACTTTTGGCCTACAGAAGACACTCATTTGGTTCTTCTTTACATTTTGCCAAGTTTTATACTTAACATATTTTGGCCTATGGAAGATACTCATTTGGTTCTTCCTTACATTTTGCCAAGTAATAAACATTTGATTTTAAATTAATGACATCATCAAAATCTAATAAGTATTCCTAACAATAAAGGCATCATAACGTACGCTATACCCCATTAGTAACGTATGTAGGTCACAAGTCGTCCAGGTACAAGTCTAGAGGGGGGGGGGGTGAATAGACTTGTAGAAACTCTTAAACTCTTTTTCACGAAGAGTGAGTTTCTTCAGCTGATAGGTAGACAAATGACTTGGAGTCGTTTGTTCTTTAATATATGCGGAAGTCAGCTGATGACGAATAGAAAGCAACTAATGAAACACTTAACAATGGATGCAGCAGTTAAAGTATGATGCAATAAAACAGTAAATAACGCAGGCAATTATAGTGGTCTCAGAGGTGGGGTAATCCTCTACTAATCCACTTTTCTCCAAACCAGTTGGAGATGAATTCACTATAATTCTCAACCAGTGATAAATATTACAGTGATTCAAACCACACTACAACAGCTTCCAACCAGTGGAAATCCGTGCCGTTGTACACACTTGACTGCCTTGCACCTCTTGATCCTCGATCCTCAGATGCCTTTTCAGTCTCTTACTTCAACCAGTGAAGTACCCCGTACTCAGGATTATAGACAAGAGTTTTTGTCTTCTCCAACTAAGAGCTTCTTTAAGTATGAACTTTTAGAACTGCTCTTTTCACGATGCTATTGATTGCTTTAGATTGCTTGATTGCTTTGATCGCTTGAATGTATGTTCGCACCGGTGATTGCTCAGTTTCAAATCTTCGGATATATATAGGTCACGATCTCTGAGCTTTTTCCTTGTAGCCGTTGCAAATCTTTTGAACAAATCCGTCCGTTGGAGGGAGACTTCTTTGTTTAATCTTTCTGAACGTTGCAAGGCTGGATTCCCATTATTTTATTTTATCTTCTGACCGTTGTGAAGACTTCTGCATGTGAGCGCCGAATCTTTTGAATATAAAACGATTAAAGTCTTCAAGGTGGGTCTGGATGATTTATTTAAATCATATCTCTTGCGGGAATCACTCCAATTGGTCTCTTCACGTTGCATGTGACTTTCCGTAATACTTGACTTTTCAACGCATGCTGACGTGGACTTTGGAGTACTTGGCTGACTTCGACTAGGCTGATGAGCAGCTAACATCTCTGCAGTATGGGCCTCTCTGCTGTTCACTGTTTGTGACTTATCTGATCAGGTGACTTCCCTGAGGTACCTTGGCTGCAGTCTGGTCAAACTTCTCTGATAAATTATGTTGACCAGGACTACTCTGACTCGACTCGACTGATCCTCTCTGATGAACTTAGCTGTACTCAGTACTTAGCCGATTTTCAGCCTAACTAATTTTTGGCCTACAGAAGATACTCATTTGGTTCTTCTTTACATTTTGCCAAGTTTTATACTTAACATATTTGGCCTATGGAAGATACTCATTTGGTTCTTCCTTACATTTTTGCCAAGTAATAAACATTTGAATTTATATTAATGACATCATCAAAAGCTAACAAGTATTCCTAACAAATTCCCCCTATTTTGATGATGGCAAAACTTTAAACAAGTAATCAAATGACCAAGTCTGCACTTAAGTGCATGACACAAACTAAAATCAGTCTAATATTGAGACAACTGGAAATTGTCATTCAACAGACTGTTATAAAACTTTTCTGACTTGATTATGATTGAAATTTACAAGAAAGTTTTTACAGGTACAGAAATAATAATAAAAAAATTACAAGTACAAGGAAATAAAGTCATCTGCCTCTTCCTCTGCCTCTGCGAACAGGCTGTTTGGCAGGCCTGAATGGTTTAGCTCCAATTGGTCTTATCTTGACTGGAGCAAGACCATATTTCCTCTTCACAACAAGAGCTGCAAAGTCTTGTTCTTGTTGAGATGAAAATCTATTCTCAAGACAAAACTGCTTGATTTCTCTTTGAAGCTCTAGCTCATTTAGCTCATTGTCCAGACGGGTCGGCGCTTCCTCTGCTCTGAATGAGAGAATCATAGGATAAGCATTTTGATCCTTAGCATGCTTTTTCAGAATAGCCCAGAGCTTTGGATGGGCTTCCTCCATGAAATTGATGAAAATCTGCTGTGGGGAGAGATGATCATCCTGGAGTATTTCCCAGATGTAATAGTCTCTGATGAATTTCTTCTTTGCAGTTCCCCACATGGGCAGGGCTTCATATGGTATAAAATCCTCAACATACCACAGCTCCTTTCCTTCCCATTCTAGAGTAGGCCCAAAACCTCCTCTAGTCCTCCTTCTCTTGCCTTCAGGCTGGTCAGCCTGTTCATCTGGATCTGCTCCTCCCTTCCTCTTCAGACTTGAGGGTCCTTCAATTTGAAGGATATCTTGCTTCTTCTTGCTTCTTATCTCTGCCCTTATCTCTCCTTGATTACTTCCTTCCCCCTGAACTCTCTCTTCCCCTTTTTGCCAGCATCAACAAGGGTAGTTAATTGCTGCTCCATTCTGCTCATCCAATCAGACATGCCAAATGGCATTCTGTTGTTGGTAGGGGGAGGGGGATGAGGAATCTCTCTCTGCAGCAGAGTGTCGATCTGTGCATTGATTGATTGAAGGTCAGGAGTGACCTGAGACGCCAGCAACTCTCCAATTGTATCTTTGACTATCTGCCTGATCAGCTCAGTCATGGCAGGAGATATCTGAGCTGATGGAGAGTGCTCTCCTGAGCCTTCTGCAAAAGAACCACTAGACTGCAAGCTTTTGTCTGCAGCAGGTACACCAGAGGGGGTCTTCTCTGGGGTCCCTGACCTGAAATCTTCAGCTAACTCTGCGTCTAGGCTGGTGTACCGGACAGGTACCACAGTCCTATCTGCAGCTTCTTGAATTGGTTCTGGCTCCGGCTCTGGCTCCTTTTCTTCTTCTTTCTCTTCCTCTTTCTCCTGATCCTCCTCATTCTCTTCTTCTTCCTTTTCTTCAATATTTTCCTTTTATTCCTCCTCATCCTTTTCTTTTTCATTTTCTTTTTCGGCTCCTGCATCTCCTCCATCATCATCATCATCATTGTCATCATCATTGTTGTCATCATCCTTCTCCTATTTTTCTCCTTCATCATCATCATCATTATCCTCCTTTTCTCCTTCATCTTTTTCTTGTTCTACCTCTTCTCCTTCTTCTTCTTCTCCTTCATCAGCCAACTCTTCTGTTTTCTCAATTTCTCCCGACTGTTTTTCAACTAGAGTATTTTCTTCTATTCTTCTCTCTTCCTGCTCTTCTTCTTCTTCTTCATCAACCAAATCAACAACTTCTTTATTTCCTTCTCCATCTACCTCCTCAATTCTAATTTCTTTTAGAACTAGAGGGAGTGTGAGGATCATATCCAAGGCCTGATTTGGAATATAGTGGCCTTTTGTTGGTACACAATTCTTCCAGGGTTGAAGACGCCTTCAGGGAGGTTATTTTCTGCGCCTGAGTCTTATTCACCTGTGTCAGCTTAGTAAACTCGTTTTTGGCATGAGTAAGTGCAGCTAATTTTTCTTTAAGTAAAATGGTTAGTCTGTTTATCTCAGCTGTGTTAATGTCAGCCTGGTTTTTAAAGTCAGTTGTAGTTATCTCAACCTTATTCAAATCTAGGCTGAGTTTTTCGAAATCATTTTTCAGCTGCCTATTCTCATCTTGGTGAGTCTTCTCTCTGATACTGTTTGGTGTGCGATTTGAGTGTTTCAAAATCTTTAAATAACCGATTTACCGATTCGTGCAGATCCATATCTTGTGACATGGCTGAGCTATTATTTGAACTGTGGGTTTAGAAGTTACCTCTTCATGCCTAGGTTTGCCATCGGGTAATCATACTCCTCATCTTCATCGAAAAGAATCACGCTTGATTCGACATGCTCCCGGTCTTCTCCGATGAGAGCCTTTCTTCTATCTTCTTTTACGCCCACCTCCTTCTTGGTTTCGTCCTTCTTGAGCTCGTGATACCCATTTGGATGTGTCCTGCTTTGTGACAATTGTAGCATTCTACTTTCCACCGCCAAATTTTCGGTTCCTTCTTGGATTCTCCTTATAATTTTTCTTATATTTGGAGTAGTTCTTTCTAAAGTTGCTGAACCTTTGCATTATAAACGCCATTTCTTCCTCAAAATCTAATGGATTTGGAGGTTTCACATCAGATAGGCTCTTGGCAGGGGACTCGGCTGCAAATGCGATTCCCTTCTCTGCAGGCTCAGTTGAGGATGAACTTGGAAGCTCGAACTCATAAGCCTTCAGATCAGAGAACAGCTCCTGGATCTTTATTTTATTCAGGTCCTTGGACTCTCTCATGGCCACGACCTTCATGCTCCATTCAGGGTTGAGAGATCTGAGAACCTTTAGTGCCATTTCCCTGTTTCCATAGGTTTTTCCGAGGGAGTTGATCTCATTAATAATCTCAGTGAACCTTGTGTCCACTTGATCTATGGATTCACCATTCTTCATTTTAAAGTTGTCAAATTTTTGGATAGCAATTGACAGCTTGTTTTCCTTGATCAGCTCCGTTCCTTCACACATTAGGGCTAATGTGTCCCAGATTTCTTTGGCATTCTTACAGTTCTTGATCTTGACCATGGTGGATTTGTCAAGAGTTTGATATAACACGGCTGCGGCGGTTATCAAGATTGGCCTTTCTTTTTCGGGAGTCAGTCTGTCCTCTTCTTAGGAATCTTCTCTCGGCTTCCCCGCCGCGATCTCCTCTGCTGTGTTGTCCTTCTCAAAGATGAATGGACCGTCCTCGATGATGCACCACATGTCGTCATGAATCGAAGATAAGTGTGCCTGCATCCTTATCTTCCACAGATCATACTCGTCAACTGAAAACACAGGGAGTGTAGAGTGCATGTGTTCCATTATAAAGTGAGAGTAAAGATATATATCTGATATAGATCTGGTTCGTGAAATAAATGAACCAACCGCTCCGATACCACTTGTAGGTCATAAGTCGTCCAGGTACAAGTCTAAGGGGGGTGAATAGACTTGTAGAAACTCTTAAACTCTTTTACACGAAGAGTGAGTTTCTTCAGCTGATAGGTAGACAAATGACTTGGAGTCGTTTGTGCTTTAATATATGCGGAAGTCAGCTGATGACGAATAGAAAGCAACTAATGAAACACTTAACAATGAATGCAGCAGTTAAAGTATGATGCAATAAAACAGTAAATAACGCAGGCAATTATAGTGGTCTCAGAGGTGGGGTAATCCTCTATTAATCCACTTTTCTCCAAACCAGTTGGAGATGAATTCACTATAATTCTCAACCAGTGATAAATATTACAGTGATTCAAATCACACTACAACAGCTTCCAACCAGTGGAAATCTGTGCCGTTGTACCCACTTGACTACCTTGCACCTCTTGATCCTCGATCCTTGGATGCCTTTACAGTCTCTTACTTCAACCAGTGAAGTACCCCGTACTCAGGATTATAGACAAGAGTTTTTGTCTTCTCCAACTAAGAGCTTCTTTAAGTATGAACTTTTAGAACTGCTCTTTTCACGATGTTATTGATTACTTTAGATTGATTGATTGCTTTGATCGCTTGAATGTATGTTCGCACCAGTGATTGCTCAGTTTCAAATCTTCGGATATATATAGGTCACGATCTCTGAGCTTTTTCCTTGTAGCCGTTGCAAATCTTTTGAACAAATCCGTCCGTTGGAGGGAGACTTCTTTGTTTAATCTTTCTGAATGTTGCAAGGCTGGATTCCCATTATTTTATTTTATCTTCCGACCATTGTGAAGACAACTGCATGTGAGTGCCGAATCTTTTGAATATAAAACGATTAAAGTCTTCAAGGTGGGTCTGGATGATTTATTTAAATCATATCTCTTGCGGGAATCACTCCAATTTGTCTCTTCACATTGCATGTGACTTTCCGTAATACTTGACTTTTCAACGCATGCTGACGTGGACTTTGGAGTACTTGGCTGACTTCGACTAGGCTGATGAGCAGCTAACATCTCTGCAGTCTGGGCCTCTATGCTGTTCACTGTTTGTGACTTATCTGATCAGGTGACTTCCCTGAGGTACCTTGGTCAGTGATCTGGTCAAACTTCTACGATAAATTATGTTGACCAGACTACTCGACTCGACTGACCGATCCTCTCTCGATGAACTTAGTCAGACTCGACTTAGCCGATTTTCAGCCTAACTAATTTTTGGCCTACAGAAGATACTCATTTGGTTCTTCTTTACATTTTGCCAAGTTTTATACTTAACATATTTGGCCTATGGAAGATACTCATTTGGTTCTTCCTTACATTTTTGCCAAGTAATAAACATTTGAATTTATATTAATGACATCATCAAAATCTAACAAGTATTCCTAACAATGTACGTTATGGTTTCCGCAGTTGAGTACAGATTGTTCGTTACGTACGTTAACCTGTGAGAGGTTACGTACGTAAACTTCATAACGTACGTTAACAACTCGCGTTAACGTACGTAACGCGCTGTCAGGCCTTTTAATTCCTGACTTATCCTCAGTCGCGTTATTTCGTTCCTTCTCACCCCTTTGTGCGAGATGTGAGTTCCTTGAGCGATTTGGAGCGATTTGCCCAGGGCAATCCTTAGAGTTCCTTTGGAGATCGATTGTTGTGCTTCAAGCAAGGTTTATCATCATCATAATCATCCTCCATCCGTCTAAATCGAGGTATATTTACTTAGAACCCTAACATTTGGGGATTTTGGGGTTTTGTTTTAGGTTTCACCCTTCTAGTCCGATTTGCCCCTTATGATTGTTAGATTTCGATAGCGTAATCACCATCCCTTGTTTCTCTTGTGGTTTTGCGGATTAAACTCGATGTTTTCCCCCGTTGATAGTTTGGATTTGGTTGTGACCTTGTATGACCGACAAATTGTTCCAACGGGTAGAATTAGGATGAATTCTTACCTTTCCGCATTATTGAGACTTGTTGTATACCATTATTGTGTTAGGAACGGATTTGGGAGAATTGTTCGGACCGAAACATATTCCTTCGTCGTTTCCTTCGTTTCGTCTTATTCAAGGCAAGTACATGTATTACATTTCGTTATGTATGTTGTGATTTTCGAAATGAATGATGAATTGTGATTTTCGGTTGCATGAGTTGTGTTCCTTCCACCCGGAGTGTCCGAAGGGATGTCTGGGGGTCGATACTAAGGGGTACGGCCGCGGAAGTGAACTTGTGTGTGATTGAACTTCCACCCGGAGTGTCCGACGGGATGTCTGGGGGTCGATACTAAGGGGTACGGCCACGGAAGTGGTATCCCACCCAGAGCGTTCGACTGGATGTCTGGGGGTCGATACTAAGGGGTACGGCCACGGGATACCAGTTGTGATTTTGTGACATCGGGATGATCGAAACTGAGTTGATTGCCAATGTAGTATTCCGGAATATTTATGGCAAATGATTTCTGATTGAAATGATTGTGTAAAACCGTATTTTGTATATAATGTTATGTAATTGCGTACAAGCACTAGCTATTCGAATGCTAACCCCTTAAATGGGGGAAATGCGTCTTATGCATTTCAGGTACCGGGAGAGCTGAGGAGCATGCACGGGACGTGCACGCAAAGGATGGGCTGGCATGATGATGTGGCTCGAGTCTATATTTTTATGATTTGTCATTGCATTTGTCGAGTAATGGAGTAGAGTGTTTACTTCTAAACTTGGTTTAAGTCCCCTGCATGGGCAATGAATTGATGTTTACATTATGTTTCATGTACTCTGTTGAAATGTTTTGGCCGAGGCCACGGCCCTATTTACTTTTCGAGTGCATCTTTTGGGATTTCATTGTGGTTATGTGTCTTGTGTTAGCCTGGTAGACCTCACAAGGATTCTACGGCGTGTAATGTCCCATTTTGTGAATTGGGGTGTTACAAGTGTGACACGAATAGCCCATCACAGTCCGATACAATACTCTTGGGGGTACCATGTAACCTTACAATCTCTTTAATAAATAGATGGGATAATCTCTCGGGACCCCACGTGTCTTTAATCTCCAAAAAGTGGGCTGATTTGGTCAGCCGATCAACAGTCACCCAAATCGTGTTCATTCCTTGACGACTCGTCAGCAAGCTAGTGATAAAATCCATTGATATGTCCTCCCATTTCCATTCGGGAATCGGGAGCGGTTTCAGCATTCCTGCGGGTCGCTGATGCTCAATCTTAACCTGCTTACAGGTTAAACATCTTGAAACGAATTCGGCAACCTCACGTTTCATATTTCCCCATCAATAATGTTGTTTCAAATCCTTATACATCTTACTAGATCCCGGGTGAATCGAGTACGGTGTAGCATGGGCTTACCTTATGATAGAGTTCCTCAACTCTTCATTTGCTGGTACACACGCTCGATTCCTGAATCGTATCAATCCGTCCTCGTGGATCACTAATCCAGGGGCTTTGCCTTGAGTGACTTCATCCCGAACTCGAGATAGGAATGGATCTGTAATCTGCTTCGATCTGATTATATCATCAAGAGACGAAGAAATCTCAAGTGCGCAAAGCTGTCCCTGAACACGCTGTAACCAAACTTCAATCTCTAGCCTCATAAGGTCCAACTGCAATTCCTTCTGACATGTCAAGCGGCCAAGCATCTGCTCCTGCACTGTCTTACGGCTCAAGGCATCGGCAACCACATTTGCCTTGACTGGATGATAAAGGATCTCGATATCATAATCTTTGATTAATTATAGCCACCTTCTTTGCCTCATGTTTGTAATACCCGGATTTTCTGTATAAATTTTTCGCGTTATTTTATCTGAGATATACTGTATAGTTTGGTATCTATACAGTATGGATAAAAAAAATTGAGAACCGAGACAGTTATACTGATGTGATTATCGTTTTTGATTGACAGATATATTCAGGATATGTTGTATCAGGTTTAACTGATTTGGATATCAGGTATACCGTATGAGGATATTTTTGGATTCATTATGTGTATTCAGTATGCCGTATGTTCGTATCCAGTATGTCGAGACGTCGGACAGGAACAGTTGATTTTGGCTAAGTATAAAAGCCATTACGTACGTTAAGCCTTGGAGCTTACGTACGTAAAATGTGTTAGCTTACGTACGTTATATAGTGTACATAACGTACGTAACAAGAGGAATCGGGCAATGGGGCCCGTGGTCGGCGGCTTTCGGCGCAGATGTGGACAGGTGAGTCAACGGATGGAGTTACGTACGTTATACAGGGTGTATTACGTACATAATACGAGTATAGTACTGTAGCAAGTCAACGTACATATTACGTACGCAACGGAATAAGTGTTACGTACGTTATGGGGCGGCTGGCCGAGTCGTGGCCGAGATGACCTGGATGGCCGAGCATGGCCGGTCGTGACTCATTGGAATGGCCGAGCATGGTCGACAATGACTCGTGGGGGTGGCCGATCACGGTCGGCAGTGACTCACAGGGATGGCTAGGACTGGCCCATTACGTACGTAAGGCAGTGGCCGGTTACGGCCGTAAGGGCCAGTTACGTACGTAAGCCAGCTGCCGGTTACGTACGTAAAGATGCCGAACGAACTGGGCAGTGGGGTAGGCCACGGCCGGCTATGTACGTAAGGACCCGCCGGTTACGTACGTAACGTGCCGGCAGGTCTCGACCTATATAAGGCCTGGACCGAGTCATCTTGGGCATTTTTCATTTTTCTTCATTTTTTCGCGATTCCTTCATCAAAAGTGGATGGATTTGAGTAAGATCATCATCTAGCAACATGTTTGGAAGTTGGAATCATGGATTAACATCATCTTCCACCCGGATCGAAGGTAAGAACACCTAAAATTTTGGTTTTTGGATGTTCTTGAGGTTTCTTGGTGTTTTGGCCGATTTGCCTCGTTTTGATTCAGATTATTGATTGAACTTGATTGTAAACTCGTAATCATTCAATACTCTTGAAGTTTTGTGGAACGAATTCGAGTATTTCTTTGAATAATCGATTGAATTGGACTATGCCTTCAAAGTGTTCGATGAAATGTCTCAATGAGTAGAACTTGGAAAATTCTACACGTTTTCGTATGAACGGTGATGGAATTGATATTGTTGTGATGATTCTTGGTATTTACAAGAATTTTGTTAAGGGAAGATAATGAACTAGTGATCACATGATTCGATTATGTTGTTATGATTATGGAATCGTAGTATTCTCGATGTTCTTGGTGGTTTGTTGCGATTCATGATGTTATGAGAAGTATATATTGAACAACATGATTATATACACCTTGAATTATGAATAAGGGTTGTTTAGATGTTAGAAAACATCGGGTTATGTTTTTTTTATGGATTATGAACGTGAATTTGGATAATTCGTGTTCTTGAAGAACTCTTGAGTTACATGTTATGATTTTGGAAGGATTTCGGATAATTTTGGAATGTGATTATTCATGATAATAATCGGTAAATTGTTTTCTACGAATTTACAAGTATGAACAAGAAGGAGTTTTGTCTTCGTATTTGGAGTTGAAGTTGGAATCGAATATGTTATAAAATCCTTAATGTCGAGATGAATTGATCATTGATATGCTGAATACGTTTTAAAGTGTTGGTGTTTTGGATATGAATATGGAATATTCACATTTAGAACTAAGTTATGTATCTTGGTACAATATTCGTATAGGAATACGAATATGATTTCGAGTTTGATTGGAATTATTATTCATGTTTGAATTTTGATATTCATACTTATTGAATAAGTGTTCAATTCGGATAATGGAATTATTTGAAAGCTTTGGAATATGGTTATCTATGATGTTGAATTAATCGGATCGTCCGAATTGATGATGATAATCGGTAATTGGTTTATATTATGAATTTACAAGGAGGAAACTTGTATCCATATTTAAGATTGAATTTGGAATCGGTAATGTTAGACCCTTGTTGGTTTAAATTGATTATTGATATGATCTTCGGATTTTGGAATCGTATTGTCGTTTTGAATTCGTGATCGATTGATTTGGTTGTTCGGATTTGTGTCTAATCGGGATATGGTGGAACCGTTGGGTTTATTGATCGGTTATATTGATTATTGAGTTGCGACTTGTATCGTGGATATGGGTTCGTATTTGTTTGAGTTGTATTGTTCAGTTTTGTTTATTATCGAGGTTTCGTTGAATCGTTGAGTTTGTTGGTTGGCTATGTCGGTTATTGATTGTTATCGGATTGTTGTTGATTGATTACTTCAATAGGTTGATATATTTTGATCGTGGATTATGACCGTTGTGTTGCGGTTGAGGCTAAAGAGTTCGTAGATTGATTTTGGTCGGGGCTGAGGAGCTCGTATACTAAGGCAATGGATTTTGGTAACGGCTTCGTGGTATTGGTATCGAGGCAAGTTTATACTTGTTCAGTTTATAATATTTGATGAATGGTTTCGTTTTCATTTCATTTATAATTCGTATAGCAATGTTGTTCGAAAGGTAAATTGTCGGTTAATGAGTTGTATATCGTACTCTGGTTGTAATAAGTCATAAGGTGTATGATTTAATTGTGTTCAGGGAAGACATGAGTTATCTTTGGTCAAGGATATAGAATATCGGATATCGAGGATAGTTATCGTGATG
Organism: Orobanche coerulescens; assembly: GCA_033398695.1. Taxonomy (NCBI): domain Eukaryota; kingdom Viridiplantae; phylum Streptophyta; class Magnoliopsida; order Lamiales; family Orobanchaceae; genus Orobanche; species Orobanche coerulescens. The sequence continues at coordinate 34,298,236 of CM065818.1, forward strand.
ACATAAGTATCGGGATAAAGATTTATTGGTATTGAATGGATGGTACCTTATTTGAGATTATTTATATAACTGTGTATTCGTTTAGGGATATTGTTCGTGGAAAGGATGTTGTCTTCGGCTTTGAGGTAATTTATGTATATTTCAGTTATGAGATAATTATTATGTTGAGTTGTTGTATATGTTGTATGTTGAGGCTTCATATATTGAGATTCGTACTGGTTGTTCGTTGAGGGATGTTGATCCCAGGACTATTGTTGGTATTAATGGTTGTGTTGATCGTCTCATTGGGGGGATGTTGATGGATATGGTCCTCGGCTTTGAGGTAATCTAAGTATTTGTTCAGTCATGTGGATAATTAGTATGTTGAGTTGTTGTATATGTTGAGGTTTCGTGTAATGAGTTTTGTATCGGTTATTCGTTGAGGGATGTTGATCCCAGGACTGTTGTATTGAGATCGTAGATCATGTTGGTCATTCATTTGGGGATGATGATCCCAGGATTGATGTTTTGGATATTGATTAGTCGTGTCAACTTTTCATTGTCAGTCTGTTGTTGTTCACTTCGGTGAGTCTTTTAATCCTTATTTGATATGTGTTTCTTTGAGTTTCGTTGTCATGTTGCATCGTGACATATCTGGAGTCATATATGCGTGCTGATTGGTTATTGTGTAGGATTTTTAGCCGGGCACATGATGGTTATGTGTTGATATTTCCACATTGAACCGTGCACACGAGACGTAGTTCGTGAGGCTAATTAGGTACAAGACCACACGTGTATGTGATCAATACTCGGGGTGGCTTGTGCACGGACACATTTCTGGATCGGGCGTACTATGATTTCCATCTTTGAGCCTTATTATTTGGTCGTTCATCCTCCATTCATGGTTGGGTATGTTCGACGGTTTGCGACTGGTTGTTCATACGCCCGAGGGGTATGTTTCGACAGTCGAGGTTATTTTCTTGAGATCCATTATTGTTGATCGTTTGGAGTTTACCTTGTTGATGGTATTCTCGGTTATTGTTGGTCCTTTGTTGATCATTTGGAGTTTACCTTGTTGATGGTATTCTCGGTTATTGTTGATCCTTCCTTGATTGCGTTCGAGATTTACCTTTTTGATGATATTCTCAATTATCGTGATCCTTTATTGGTCGTATTGGAGTTATCATGTCGATGATATTCTTGGTTGAGGTATTGGTTGATCATTGTTATTGATCGTATAAGCATTCGGACTGTACGTCGATGTTCGGGATTTGTTATCATTATCATGTGGTAGTTGATCTACAGATATGCTGTGTATTATTGGTTTATACAGGTTGAGATTTGATTGTGTAATCCGACAGACAGGATTTGGCATAGATTGGATTATTTCCACACTTATGAGTTATGATGATGTTTTGAGGATTGTTGGTATTTTTGGAACACAATACGGTATAATTGATGTCGAGTTCATTTCGTCATTTGAGAATGCGAAATGTGAATTATGGTAAGGAACGATTTGGATTGGATTGTTATGGATTGGTAAGGTTATGTCGGTAAGATTACATTGGTATTACTCTTACTGTATTATTACATTGGTATGTAATTATTTATGTTGATGTGATCGATATCATTATTGAGTATTGTGGCTGACCCCGTCGTGGGCTTTATTTTTAGGTACTCGGAGATCGAGCTAGTAGCGGTCGTGAAGGGATGAGATTCCCGATGTGATACTGGCTGTGGCTTGTTTTCAGAGAATTGAGTATTCTATTCCGGTCATTTATTTCCGCTGCAAATGTGTATTTTGAACTGCATTTATCCACTGCGTGTGTATATTTCAAAATGGCTTTTCGGTATCTTTATCCGCTGCGTGTGTGTGTATTTTAAAAGGGCTTTTTGGAAGTTTGCGAACTTGGGTTATTTCGTTAAACCTTTTCCTAAACTATTTTATCGGTACGTTTAAGTGGTGGCTTAACGTACATTTTGAACTGTCGAGAATTGGCACTTCGCCTTGTATTTTCAAATGGTATTTTATGACGGTATTTGAGAACTATGCTTTTGAAAATAATTGAGTATTTAAAATACTACCATCATCGGCCTTTTGGCGTTTTTAAATGGTTTTGAAACGGTTTTTAGCCTGGGGGGTTCCGGCGCGGGACCCTCGGCGCTGTAATATCCCAGATGGTTTTGGGGGTGTTACAATGTTCAACTCTTTCTGAGTAAAAATGTAGTTCAGGCTCTTGTGATCCGTAAAGATCTGACAGGTAACTCCATACAGATAGTGACGCCAGATTTTTAAAACAAACACCACAGCTGCTAGATCCAAGTCATGGGTCGGATAGTTAACTTCATAGGGTCGCAATTGCCTCGATGCATAGGCAATCACTTTTCCTTCTTGCATTAGTACACATCCAAGGCCCTACCTCGACGCGTCACTATACACCACGAATCCTTCTATTCCCTTTGGTAGAACCAAAACAGGTGCTGAAATCAATCGACTCTTGAGCTCATCAAAACTTTGCTGACATGACTCTGACCACAAGTGTAACACCCCAAACTAGGGGGATATTACAGTGCCGTGAATCCCCGACTGGGACCCACCAGGCAAATGAAAATGATGAATTAAATAATATAATTGTAGTACCGAACCACATTATATTACCAAACACTCCGATGAGGAGTTTAAGTACAACACACCAGGACAATACCGAATACTAGTGTATTTTATATGAAGATAAAATACACCACCCCGAATAAATAAACATTACAAACGGAATTTGCAGCGGAAATTACAAATGACAGAAATAATCAAATGATCAAATGATGAACAAACGGAATGACCGGGGCCCCTACTAGTATCACTCGACTCGTCGCCAACATGCTCTTCCGTGCCTTTGCCTTGCCGTGACTGAAACAAAATCCCCAACGGGTCGATACGTAACAACAATCCTCAAGGGTTGAAAATACACAAACATGATTTAGTCAAGTTATGAAATATCCTTAGTTATGAATTACGCCAAGAGGAGCATCAAAGTACGCCAGTAGTGATCAGTGCAAGTGTACAAGACGGATGACCGGACACACCCGTCCTTGTACCTAATTAGTCTCACGGAGGTAATCGTTACCGTGTGCACAGTCCAATGTATCACTCCCAATACATGGCCATCACGTGCCCGACTAAAAATTCCACACATCCGCACCATCCCACGCAATATGAACCCAGAAGGTCATATGAACAAGAATGACCATAATGAATATCAATGAATAATAATAATCCGACAAAGTCAAGAATGACTCACCGATACGAAAGTGATAATGAAGTGATTGATAGTTTTCAATGAAATGATTGGAACCGCCGTTCCTCGCTAATGAAATGATTATCCGACAATTACAAGTCTCAAAATGATTAATACAATGATGAATAAGTTATGATTATGAATGATCAACAACAAAAGGAATGAATATCCTTTTAACCGAGTAAGAATCAACTTACACAACAACGATGAAGAATGTCCGTCCACGAACAACGTCCTAACCAAGATCTTGGTCGCTCGAACAACCTTAATTCAATACAATTACCAACAATCCGATCAATAACGAATCAAACACGAATATAACGAACTCAAGACGTCGATACGATTAAACCAAGTTCATAGGGGCATTATATCGAACACTTTGAGTCCAACTTCGATTGATTACAACTAAACCTCAACAATACCAATCTCAAATCCCCAAGAAGTGCTTCAAATCAATAAAACATCTCCCATACGATCAATAGTCCGTTAAGAATATCCAAAAACGTGATTATAACAACTATTAATCGGGAATCCCCAAATCCAACTCGATATTCAAAGTGTTCTTGAATAAATCTCTCAATAATCCAATGAATCCTTATACAAACTCATAATCATAAACATATCCCTTCATATAACATGATTATAACGTCCAAAACATTACATCTCGACACAAAATCGAAATCCAAGGTGTTGAAGAAATTACCTCTTGAAGATCCAACCACTTCGATCCGATGAACACGAGTTATAACGAGTATCCAAGCTTCCCAAAGGAATGAAGATGATGAAGATTACACACTCAAGTGATTGATGATGATGAAATCACTCTCTCAACACTCTCTCGGATGAAGAAGGAAAAATGAAAAAGTGAGGTGAAATGACCGGCCAAGTCATTGGCATCGCTGAAGTTACGGCCGTAACTCGGCCCTCTTACGGCCGTAACTTTCCAAGTCAACGGCCTTACGGCCAGAATCGCCAACTCAGACGGCCGTAACTCGGCTTCGTCAAAGCTCGCCGACAGACTTACGGCCAGAACCGATCTGAGTTACGGGCGTAACTCCGCCTTCGTCAAAAACATCCGTCGACACCCTTACGGCCAGAATCGCACACCTTACGGCCGTAACTCGATGATACGGCCGTATCCGCCAAATCTTACGGCGTAAGCCCTCTTCGCCAAAACGGCCAGCACCACTGCCGCCAGACGGCCAGAATCGCCAACTCGTACGGCCGTACCTGCCTCGACTTACGGCCGTATGCCGCAACCCTTACGGCCGTAAGTCACCCTTGGTCGACAACACCCAAAACTTACGAACACCACTTACGGCCGTATCTCACCTTCCTTACGGCCGTAACTCACCTTCGGCCAAAATGCCCGGGCAGCCTGCTGGACCACTTACGGCCGTAACCGGCCAGCCTTACGGCCGTACCCGCTGACTTACGGCCGTATCCCAGAACCTTACGGCCGTAACTCGATGCTGGCCAAGGTGAATCAATCCGATAATTCCGATTCCTCGCTACGACTGATGAATGATCCGACATATCATACGAATGTGAAAGTGAACAAGTCTAACACGAGCCAAAGATGATACTCTCAGTACAAGGCTATCAATCACAATGAAAATGATAATACTCCCGTCTCGATCTAAAAACGGAGATAAAAATGACGATCGGTAACTGATATACGATTACAACATGCCAACATTGAACGCAAATGAGTGATTCATGAATGATGAGTGATTATTAATGAGTGAGAATTACTGAGTGACAATTACAGACTGATAATTACTGAATGAAAATGAATGAATTACAACCGGGTATTACAACAAGTACTTCTTATCCTTCCTCAGTAGGTTAGTCATTGGTTGCACAATTTTGGAAAATCCTTCCACGAACTGTCGGTAGTAACCCGCTAGGCCGAGGAAACTATGAACTTCCTTCACATTCTTCGGAGGTAGCCAATATCGAATGGCTTCTGTCTTCTGTGGGTCCACTCTCACTCCTTCGGCTGATATCACATGCCCAAGAAAGATAACTTCAGGCATCCAGAATTCACATTTAGAAAACTTCCCATAAAGCTGTTCCCGCCTCAACGTATCGAGAACTTGGTGGAGATGATGTTCATGCTCTTTGTGGTCGCGAGAGTAAATCAGAATGTCGTCAATAAAAATGACTACAAAGCGATCTAGATAGTTAATAAAAACTCCATTCATCAACTCCATGAATACCGCTGGTGCATTAGTCAATCCAAATGGCATCACCACGAACTCATAATGCCCATAGTGAGTACGGAAGGCTGTCTTCGAGATGTCAGACTCTCGAATCCTCAACTGATGATAACCAGATCTCAAGTCGATCTTAGAAAACACAGCAGCTCCTTGAAGCTGATCCAATAAATCATCAATACGAGGCAAAGGATATTTGTTCTTGATGGTTACCCTATTCAGCTCACGGTAATCAATACATAAACACAGAGATCCGTCCTTCTTTCGTACAAATAACACTGGTGCTCCCCAAGGGGACACACTAGGTCGAATATAGCCCTTTTCAGTCCACTCCTCAAGCTGGTTCTTCAACTCCTGCATCTCAGTCGGAGCCATACGATACGGTGCTTTTGAAAGTGGGGATGTACCTGGCTCTAACTCAATAATAAACTCCACGTCACGATGAGGAGGTAAGCCTGGCAACTCGTCTGGAAATACGTCTATGTAGTCTCGGACTACCAGAATATTGGCCAATTCGACTGGTCGGTCTGTTGTTTTGGTCATGTAGCACCAATAACCAATATACCCTTGATTAAGCAGTTTCACTGTCTTCATAGTGCTGATGACTCTCCCGGAACAGCTGGGATTATCACCTCGAAAATTACACTCGAATCCATCATCAGATGTGACGGTTACCATCCGCTTGCGGACACTAAGTATGGCATCATGACGATCCATACAATCGATACCCAAGATTACATCATTCTGATAAGAAGCGGATGGAGGCACACGGTCCTGGACAACAGACTGATTTGGAGTATGAGACGCTACTGGTTCACGTCCGGGACCATTTCTAGAGAAACGAGCACGATGCCAATTCTTCCCACAAGTATGGCATGCGACGGCCGGCTTCGGGCATTTGGAGCTGACGTGCCCCTGGTCTCCGCAGTTATATCACACAACAGATGAGGGGACCGCTCGAGAGTGCGATCCGGCTGGCTTCGACACCATGGGTGGTCAATCAGAAGGGTTTGGAAATGACTGGGGCTTCCTGAATGTCCTGTTACTCTCCCTGGTTACTGTTCCGAGATCTTTTGTTGTTGGGCTGTGGTTGCTTCTTAGAAATCTCCTTCGCGGTGAGCTCGTATTCCAGAGCTTTCTCAATGAACTCCGACAGGGTCGTATAGTGGTGATTCAACAGCTACATTCTCATTCGGGGTTTAAGCCTCTTGAGAAAATACTTGATTTTATCAGACTCCGTTCGGACAATCGACGAGACAAAAGGAAGAAGTGCCTGAAATTTCTCAGCGACAGATAGTACATCATCATCCTCGGATGGGTCCGGGTTTAACAATTCCGACAGTTTGGCCTCATGGATTGGCCCTGGATAGTAACGGTCTAGCACGAGGTTTTTAAATTCCTCCCAAGTGTAAGCACCATCAACTGGCCTCACTGAAAGCCACCAAATGTGAGCGCCCTTGCTGAGATAGTAAGCTGCTACGGAGACGCGATTCTCTTCCGGGCAGTCCACCATCTCGAATAGTTTCTCAAAATGCTCGATCTAATGCACAATGTCAGCAGGCTCAGAGGAGCCCTCAAAGGTCGGAGGTCGCTGGCGAGAGATGTCGCTGATGATCCGACTCACGGGTCCGCCAATCACAGGAGGTAGAGGATGAGGCCCCTGTTGCTGGCCAGTAGTGGCCCTCTGCATAGCTTCCATTAATTGACCCATCTGGGTCATTTGAGTCATCATGCCCTGCATCACAACGTAAGGATCGACACGCGCATCCTCACGCCCACCTTGGTGCGATTGGTCCCTAGAAGGCGAACCACTATCTGCGGAACTATGATCTACATTCGCGCGTCTGTTGTCTCGAGGTATCGAGATTCGGCCCCTTCCGCGGCCTCATCCCCGTATGCCACGACCTCTCAGATTCCTTTCCATACTGAAAGAATCAATCATAATGATAATCATAAGTACAGTTCAAGATACTATTCAAAAGTCATGCTAAGTTAATAGCAAAAAGGAATCACATATTCAAGGAAACAGTTCATAGTTAACTATCGACACCACGAATGTCACACAGAATATTACATCGACGTCAAGTCGAACAATTTTAATCATATAATCCATCCAGCATTTACCTCGAATTATTAATCAGATAAATCCTGCCATAGATTCTCGAAATAACAAGATCAACAAAGAGATCCATTCCGATATCAATATCATGCCAGTAATTAAATCATGGCTCGAAGAGTACATACCGTATTTGGCTCGTAGGGTCAGGCGCCTGCACAGGTCACACGTGATACGAAGGTCTTTGGATACTAGTTCATTATACAACGACTCTTAAAGAGAAACAAAACAACACTCTCTGATATCATCTACTGTAACACCCCAAAAGACGGCTATTACAGTGCCGTGGACCCCACACTGGGACCCACCAGGCGATATCCAAAATAGGTTAAATAAGTATTATCTTTTTGATACCGAACCACAATAATTAGTCACTACTCCGACTAGGAGTTTATTTAATAGTATGGCCAACGGCCTTATGATACACAGGATCCGAAAACACAAGTATAAACCATATGGAGATGGAAAATACTTAAACATTTATCCAACCAGACAAAAATTTAAATAAGGCAGAATTAAAGTAATATTACACGATTTAAAACATAACCGGACAACAATAGACTTGGGCCCCCCGAACTAGTATCCCTTGAACCCTTAGCCGTCAACATGCTCTTCCCGTGCCTTGCCTTTGCCTCGACCTAAAATACAACACAAGTATTTCGCCCATAACACAGGGTCAGATATACATGATAATTAATTCTTCCGACATTATACAATTCACATATATAGATCTCAAGGAAACATCCCGACTATTAATCATACCCATCGGGCGTATGAAACAATCAGTCACAAACCGTCAAACACATCCAATCATACATGGACTATGAACGATTAACAATATGGCTCAAGATGGACATCACAGTACGCCCGATCCGGAAATGTGTCCGTGTACATGTCCACCCCGTATACGGAATCCAGAATATATGTGTGACAATGTACCTAATTAGCCTCACGAACTACGTCTCATGTGCACAGTCCAATACGAAAACATCCACGTATGACTATATAAGTGCCCGGCTAAAAATCCTACACAATATCCAATCAGCACGCAGATATGATTCCAGAAATGTCACGATACAACATGACAACGAATTTCAACGAAATACATACCCGATTAAGGATCAAGAAAAACTCACCAAAGTGATAATAAGGACCATCAAGATCAACGATTCAAAGTGACGGACTTGGGAATGCAAATCCCATGATGAACGATGGAACAACGTCAAAGACAATATCGAATTTATATAACATTTCACAACCATTTCATACACATGAAATGTATAAACATCACAAGAATCTAATCATCATTATAACCAAGCAAGATAACTTGCCTCGATACGGAGACGAGAAAATCCTCCCTTGTCGAATCGAACGAACGGTCCTTCCACTAATATTGTTTACTCGAACAATCAACCTTAAACGAAATACATTTTACTCAATAACATATCCGTATATTTAATGATATAAAATTAGTGACACGACACCCTACAATTCTTTTAAATCAATTCATCCTTAAAATCGGTTCGCAAGGCAATTACCGAATGTTCGCATGATTCTTTATAACCAAGGATTTATCAAGAACATGTTAAACAACCACTTATGTTGTCCATAACATCTTATGTAGATTAAACTTTCTAAAAACATTACAATGTTAAAAGGTAAAAATCTGCACCACTATGTTCATCATCTTATCTAAATTGAATAGTAAGCTTATAAGAAGGTTATATTAGTTATGAGATTACACCATATTTATGAAGATTATCAAATCATTCTTACAAAACTAAAAGATCCATTAATATCATTATGAATTCACTATCTTAAGAACACTACTTGATGATCAAACACATTCTTAGGTTATTAACACATCCGGTTAATAATAAGTTATTATTGTTCTCATTACTACACTTATCCTTTCTCAAGGTCCTGCTGGGTTGAACATAATGAGATTATAACTCCTAAGAATTTGAACAAGAGGACATCATCCTACTTCTAACATTGCCAAGTTCTTCCCAAGGTAAGTGAATATCAAACATGGTGTTTATACATTGTATGATAACAATTCCATTGATTAAGTCTAACTATGATGAAGCTAACTGATTTATCAAGGTCCTACTGAGATGAATTCATCCAGCAAGGCGAGGATGATGATTATAAACATGGTTACTATCATTATAACATTAAGAACTCATCTATTTCAAACCCTCATTTATCATATTCATCAAGAAGTGTGAAGAAGTTTAATTGAAACCATGTTTTACTTGATTAATCTAGCTCTAGGTGAAGTGTACTTCATTACTAACATCAACATATGAAAACAATACAGAGAAGAAAGTACAACTACCTCCAGAAACGAAGAACAACTTTCAACACCACAAGAAACACACTTCAAGCTCAAGAACGCCTTCTAACTTCGAATCAATGAGTTCCAAACCAAGTTACAAGACTCGAAACCAAGTTGGAAAAGGCAACTATAGGTCTTAGAAGGTATGAGAGGGAATAAACGAAGAGAAAATCGGGTTGAGGCTGAAGAGAAATGAAAAACAGGCTGGGTCTATTAATAGACTGCACAACCTTAACGTATGCTATTTAACAATTTTAACGTACGTTAACGCTACTACGTACGCTAATCTGTAAGAGTTACGTACGTAATCGGCTTACAGTGGCTACTGACTTGAATCCGCAGGCCATTAACGCACGGTAATTAAAAGGGTGTTACGCACGCTAATAAAAGTTGACTCTGGCCGACACGACAGCTCAGACATCATACAAATGCATGCCAACGGATAACAAGTTCACGTGCTGAAGTCAACTGATGTCAGATTCCTTCTTAACGTATGCAACAGACAACGTATTACGTATGTTAAATCACGAGTTTAGCGTACGTTAGTTAAGCTACGTAGCGTACGCTACACCAACAGAAAAAGTTTAAAAATGCAACTCTCCAATTAACATCGAATCATCAAGTATGAAATGAAATAACAACGATATGAAGCTCAAATCTATAATACCTCAACATAATACTAAATGCAATGATCCACGATAATCAATTTATCAGAATATACAACGACAGATAAAAATAAAAAATTACAGTCGGATATTACAGTCGAATGTGATTAGTATCGATCATCTTTCATCATCCTTCGTGCCGACCCTGTGTTATGCTCCAAAACCTGAATGCAAAAACAGACATCCACCCCCCGAATACTCGGGGGTTAGCAAAACTCCACTGTTTTGCTAGTGCAAGAACAAAGTGCAAATACGAGCCATACAATTCACATTCCACGAATAACAATAACCAGGAATCCTCAAAGATCCAAACGAAACGAAAAGTACTTCCCGAGGCAAGACTTTGATAAAACCTTCCAAAATCCAAATATCATAAATCAATGGAAATAATTTATAAAACGGTTTAGAATGCCATCGAGAGTTTTAATAGAAAACAATTTAGGATTATCAAATCCTACTTTTCAAAATCCAAAAGACAAAAGGGGTCACCGCCCCAAAGGTTTACTTTCCGAAAAATGACATTTACCAAACCGTTGGGATTTTAGCCCCAAATCCGTAAAATGACTTTTACAAAACCATTGGGATTTTAGCCCCAAATCTCATCAACTCACAGTACACAAGAACGACCACAAGGTTCGTCTCCCAACATCAAAATCCACAAATTAAGGATTTAAAACAAACAACAAAATACTCTAGTGCCATCCTAGCCAAGTAAGCCAAACGAACAACTTACCTCTTACACACTTAGTCGATGCATGCAATCATGAAATCCATTCAAAAGCACTCATTTCCGGAAATGCCATAGTCAAACCACATTTGTAAAATGCACCACAATTAACCGTGGATCCACCCCTCCGTGGACCCCTACCGAGACCCCGTCGGATCTAACCCATAGTGGTTAAAAGAAAGCTCGCGGATCCACCCCTCCGTGGACCCCTACCGAGACCCCGTCGGATCTAACCCATAGTGAGCATACACACACACACACGTTACTCATGCAATACTAATATGCTAAGAATGTAAGTTCATCAAGAATACTTACTAGAGATGGCCACTAATCCGACACCATTATCAAACTCTTCAAAACACAATAATAAGATTAAACACGGAATACACGATTCCATAACTTTTAAACAACAAGGATATCATCAAAGCCTCCAACGTTCAAAATAATCAAATCATAATCAATTCCCAAAACACAACGTTCACAAAACACACACGCGTTTTGAAAGAGAGCCTTTAACGAGGCCAAACCGAAATCTTTTGAAACTTCATTTCAAATAACCAAACAAACATATCAAGAAGACCACCGATCATCATATCCATAAAACGAGAAAAATATGGGCAAGGTACTTGCCTCGAATAACCACAACGCGGAGAATCGGCCGAAGTAGGTTGGCACGAACCGACTACGAACTCGCCGACTCCACCGAACGACAATCCACAACAATGAACTATGAACGAAAACAATAACAACAAAAATGAATTCCAATGTATGACCCAAAGCCGCTGAATTCAAAGAACAAATGACGAAAGTTCAAGGATTTTCTCCAAAACAGCCAAGAACACGATTCGTCCCGACAAAACACGAAAACAGAATTCCAAGTTGAAATATGGATATATAATCCATAGAATGTGTTTAACAACATCATTTAACCACAATCGATCCATCATAAATGGATGAAAAACGAGATCGAGAACAAATCCCCCAAAAAGTCAATTCGAAGGAAATCAAGAAATATACTTCGATTCGCGAAGAACAATGGATTAAATGATGTTAAACACAAAAATACTACCAAGATTAATCCTACCCATCATGAATTAATCAACAACACGGAACGAATCGGACAAAAATGCAAAAACCCCCAAATTCACGAAATTAGGGTTCTAAGGAAGATTACCTTGATTCGCTGGATCAAAGGATGATAACGGATGATTGATTGATGTTATGAACTCAAGAACTTCGTGGATTTGTTGTCAAACAACATGGCCTCGCCACTCTCGAATCGCCAACCGCGGATAGAAGAGGAAGGAAGTGAGAAATGAATGAAAATGTGACTGCTCTGTCACATTTATACTGGGCCGGAACTAGCGTGTGCTAGCCTTCCCGGACTAGCATGCGCTATCGGCCGGTATCGGCCGAGTACCTTCGGCCAGGGCCCGCATGACCCAGCACCACCGACCAAACCTGCCAACCCGACTCCCGCTAGCGTGCGCTACGGCCGGAAGCGCGCTAGGCCGACTGGCCCAAAGAACCTCGGACTAAAAAGCTCGCCCGTGCAACGTACGCTAGTCGGCCGACGGCGGCGCTACCCTGCCGGTTAGCGTGCGCTACGACCGACGATGGCGTGCGCTACCTTCCGATCTCGACCGAGTCGAACCTCGTAACCCCACCGCCTGTGCCCGATAAGGCGTTAGGTTAGCCGATAGCGTGCGCTACACTGCCGGTTAGCGCGCGCAGCCTTCCGGCCATAGCGTGCGCTACGCCGGTTCCTGCCGCACCTGTCCGGCCGGTGCCCGCAATCGTCCGTCCAGTCCCGCAACCGTCCGGCCAGTACCCGACCACCAGGGCTCGACGACTCGATTTCCGAAAACGCACGGAACGAACACGATGAAAAGTTCGCGGACGACATCAACGACCCGAAATGAAAACATAATACAATAATTAATCATACGCGACCAAGAAACGGGTCGAGACAACAATTACAGATACGGATACCCGTAACTTTTAAGAAATTACAAAATGGCCCAAAACGCCCGGAAATCACGATACGTGATCGAATAACCAAAACGAAGTTCACAACACGTCTAACGAAGTTAAACGGACTTACAGGAAACTCGAAACAGCAGTTTCGAACGAGATTCGCAAGAATCGAACTCAAGCGCGGAAAAGTCGCTAAAAAGCACGGAACTCAATCAAACGAAACCAAAACGAACTCGGATGTCAAAAAGTGCAGAATTAATCATTCTCAGAATGACGAAACGGTCATGAGTGAGTCATCAAAACGGACTTCCGCCGAAAAAAAAAAGAAATCACCGGAAATCGAAATTACGGGTATTACATTCAACCCTCCTTAAAAGAAGTTTCGTCCCGAAACTTAAAATAAGTAGGGAGAAGCAATATCCCACCAGGACAACTCAACGAGATACGCAAGAACGCGTAACTAACGCCCAACGGCGAAACGTTACAAACGACACAACGGAATATACGGTGTGAAAACACGCTCCACGACGACCAACACAACGTCGCCGTTAGGGATATAATAAAACCAACAAGTGACAAGCGTCATCAAGTGGATAATACAATCAAGTCAATTATCCGAACAATCACAAAACACAATGAACGGAAATCAATACGATTGACCAACCCAACGGTACATCAATCAAAACGCGAGCCAATCGCTGAACAAATACGGAATTCCACCGCCCAAGGGTTGGAAGATCGAAAACGAGACTAATTTCCCAAACTTAAGGGAATTAGGAAGGAGCCTGAATGCTCAACAATCACGAAACGAGAACAAAAACCGAACAAGCAAACGATCGAGACAACAAAGATCGAACAATCATCTCCGAAACACGAAGGATAATAAAATTCAAACAACAACTCCCAGGATGATCTGGTGAGAACTACAAGACATGCATTCCCATAAGATCCACAGGAAAGGGAATAGCAATTGAAAAGTCACAACGACAAACGAGTTATTCCGAAACAATACCACACTCGTTCGATCAACAAAAGCAAGGGGCAAGACAAGCTCAGAAATGTCAACGAACATAATGAGTCGACAGATTTGAAAACACAAGAGTTCCAAATCCGATCCACTTCGAATAAAAGAACTAATAGAACCAGATGATGTCACTCCCGAACGAGGTTCACAAGAATCGAACTGAACCCGAAAAAGTCACATCGATAACCAGATCGACCCACAACAAGATCACAACTCGTTCGGACGATGAAACCGAAATACAGAACAAGTTCATAAAGTATCAACGAACATGAGCGAATCGATAGACTGGAGGAATAGAAAATACAGAAGTCAAAATAGTACGATTATTACCTCCGACCTCGTCCACGAAATTCTCAAAAACAGGAGCAAGGTAACAAGACATTAAACAACCGACACATAACGGAACGATCACCGATGCACACGATCATACCAAACCAAGCTCTAACAGCTCGCACATGCGCGATAACACAGAAATCACCACGAGATGGCAACATTCAATACCAACATCCCACCTCTCACAGAGGGCTAACACAACAAATGTGTGGAAAACAACTCAACGCTCACGCTGCCAACTCGATCATACTCGGGAGCAAACATCAAAATGACAATGCGAACATCATACATATATACCCAGCCCTCAAACGGGAATGGATAGGTTTTAAAAATGAAAACCTCATTTTGAAAATAATTTAGAAGAACACCGGTTGATCTTGAGTATCACCTTTCAAAAAGTACAAACGTGAAATATCGTTATCGAGACATTGGAGAACCATTTCACATTTGATAAAAATGAGGACACTTTCTCTTAGTGAAAAATTTCAGAATATTCGACTCTCAGGTCTAAATAAAAGTGTTTCTAAAACATTGAAAATATCTCAAAGCATTTTGGTCCTCGAGGTAGAAAATTTTTGAAATATATTGTGGCACCTTGGATGTACCACAAGAAAATAACTCATTTGAAAGTATGTCTCGAAATTTATTTTTCTAAGATACTCAAGGTTTTCAAAAATCCAATAGGCCAGAATGCCCAAAACTCACACATATCGACGTTCACTAAAACAACTCCTAGTACACGCATCAAAATGTTTAAAATCAAGACAATACATATCTTTAAACGGAAATAAACGATAAAATACCACAGTCGAAGACCGCCTAGGATTCAGAACAAAACCACTGACCCCATTCGAGGCCTCTAAGGACCCTCCCGCACTGGCTAGTGAACAAGTCGAACGCGTATAAGCACAAATCCTCCACAAGAGAACTTGTAAAACGTGCAAATCGATTCGAAAATCATCAACAACGGACAAAAACAACAATAAAAGACATCACAAGCGACGACACTCCTCGTATAAATCAAATACGAGAGTTGACTAAATACATATTGTAAAATCAAAATCCACATAAGGATTCCATCACTTAACAAATAATCATAAAAATAGCTCGTGTCACACGAGGCACAACACAAAGAAGGGAGACTTACTTCCACATATCGCACGAAGATGATGATCGCCCCACGATACTAATCACGACCAACAAACTTAAACGACGCGTCGCGACACGACTCAGTCAGATAAAATCCGACGAAACAAGACTCAAACAACACGACTTGACCCGACAGCCTAGGTTTCCACAACCTAAGCTCCGATACCATTTCTGTAACACCCCCAATCCGCTCAGGGATATTAGACGCCGTAGAACCTTTCCTCAAGGATCTACCAGGCTAGTAACAACATGAAACATCTCGACAATGCCTTTAAGGCTAAAATGACTCGGTAGACCGATTTGGCCTTTCAATAAAAACATACAACTCGATTACAACTCATGCCCACGCAGGGGTCAAAACACAACCACACCCGTACAACGGGTACAACTGAACCAATACACGATGTACGGTTCCTCATGTGATTAGTATCGATCATCTTTCATCATCCTTCGTGCCGACCCTGTGTTATGCTCCAAAACCTGAATGCAAAAACAAACATCCACCCCCCGAATACTCGGGAGTTAGCAAAACTCCACTGTTTTGCTAGTGCAAGAAAAAAGTGCAAATATGAACCATACAATTCACATTCCACGAATAACAATAACCAGGAATCCTCAAAGATCCAAACGAAACGAAAATTACTTCCCGAGGCAAGAGTTTGAAAAAACCTTCCAAAATCGAAATATCATAAATCAATGGAAATAATTTATAAAATGGTTTAGAATGCCATCGAGAGTTTTAATAGAAAACAATTTAGGATTATCAAATCCTACTTTTCAAAATCCAAAAGACAAAAGGGGTCACCACCCCAAAGGTTTACTTTCCGAAAAATGACATTTACCAAACCGTTGTGATTTTAGCCCCAAATCCGTAAAATGACTTTTACAAAACCATTGGGATTTTAGCCCCAAATCTCATCAATTCACAGTACACAAGAACGACCACAAGGTTCGTCTCCCAACATCAAAATCCACAAATTAAGGATTTAAAACAAACAACAAAATACTCTAGTGCCATCCTAGCCAAGTAAGCCAAACGAACAACTTACCTCTTACACACTTAGTCGATGCATGCAATCATGAAATCCATTCAAAAGCACTCATTTCCGGAAATGCCATAGTCAAACCACATTTGTAAAATGCACCACAATTAACCGTGGATCCATCCCTCCGTGGACCCCTACCGAGACCCCGTCGGATCTAACCCATAGTGGTTAAAAGCAAGCTCGTGGATCCACCCCTCCGTGGACCCCTACCGAGACCCCGTCGGATCTAACCCATAGTGAGCATACACACACACACGTTACTCATGCAATACTAATATGCTAAGAATGTAAGTTCATCAAGAATACTTACTAGAGATGGCCACTAATCCGACACCATTATCAAACTCTTCAAAACACAATAATAAGATTAAACACGGAATACACGATTCCATAACTTTTAAACAACAAGGATATCATCAAAGCCTCCAACGTTCAAAATAATCAAATCATAATCAATTCCCAAAACACAACGTTCACAAAACACACACGCGTTTTGAAAGAGAGCCTTTAACGAGGCCAAACCGAAATCTTTTGAAACTTCATTTCAAATAACCAAACAAACATATCAAGAAGACCACCGATCATCATATCCATAAAACGAGAAAAATATGGGCAAGGTACTTGCCTCGAATAACCACAACGCGGAGAATCGGCCGAAGTAGGTTGGCACGAACCGACTACGAACTCGCCGACTCCACCGAACGACAATCCACAACAATGAACTACGAACGAAAACAATAGCAATGAAAATGAATTCCAATGTACGACCCAAAGCCGCTGAATTCAAAGAACAGATGACGAAAGTTCAAGGATTTCCCCCAAAACGGCCAAGAACACGATTCGTCCCGACAAAACACGAAAACGGAATTCCAAGTTGAAATATGGATATACAATCCATAGAATGTGTTTAAAAACATCATTTAACCACAATCGATCCATCAAAAACGGATGAAAAACGAGATCGAGAACAAATCCCCCAAAAAGTCAATTCGGAGGAAATCAAGAAATATACTTCGATTCGATGAAGAACAATGGATTAAATGATGTTAAACACAAGAATACTACCAAGATTAATCCTACCCATCATGAATTTATCAACAACACGGAACGAATCGGACAAAAATGCAAAAACCCCCAAATTCACGAAATTAGGGTTCTAAGGAAGATTACCTTGATTCGCTGGATCAAAGGATGATAACGGATGATTGATTGATGTTATGAACTCAAGTACTTCGTGGATTTGTTGTCAAACAACATGGCCTCGCCACTCTCGAATCGCCAGCCGTGGATAGAAGAGGAAGGAAGTGAGAAATGAATGAAAATGTGACTGCTCTGTCACATTTATACTGGGCCGGAACTAGCGTGCGCTAGCCTTCCCGGACTAGCGTGCGGTATCGGCCGGTATCGGCCGAGTACCTTCGGCCAGGGCCCGCATGACCCGGCACCACCGACCAAACCTTCCGACCAAACCTGCCGACCCGACTCCCGCTAGCGTGCGCTACGCCAAAGCTGCGCGCTAGCCGACTGGCCGATAAGAACCTCTGGACTAAAAGCTCGCCTGTAACGACGCTAGTCGGCCGGCCGTGTGCTACCCTCGCCGGTTAGCGTGCGCTACGACCGACGATGAGCGCACGCTACCTTCCGATCCCGACCGAGTCCGAACCTCGTAACCCCACCGCCCGTGCCCGGAGAAGCGTCGTTAGGCGGTAGATAGCGTGCGCTACACCTGCCGGTTAGCGCGCGCAGCCTTTCGGCCGTAGTGTGCGCTACGTCGGTTCCTGCCACACCTGTCCGGCTGGTGCCCGCAATCGTCCGTCCAGTCCCGCAACCGTCCGGCCAGTACCCGACCACCAGGGCTCGACGACTCGATTTCCGAAAACGCATGGAACGAACACGACGAAAAGTTCGCGGACGACATCAACGACCCGAAATGAAAACATAATACAATAATTAATCATACGCGACCAAGAAACGGGTCGAGACAACAATTACAGATACGGATACCCGTAACTTTTAAGAAATTACAAAATAGCCCAAAATGCCCGGAAATCACGACACGTGATCGAATAACCAAACCGAAGTTCAAAACACGTCTAACGAAGTTAAACGGACTTATAGGAAACTCGAAACAGCAGTTTCGAACGAGATTCGCAAGAATCGAACTCAAACGCGGAAAAGTTGCT
Organism: Orobanche coerulescens; assembly: GCA_033398695.1. Classification (NCBI taxonomy): domain Eukaryota; kingdom Viridiplantae; phylum Streptophyta; class Magnoliopsida; order Lamiales; family Orobanchaceae; genus Orobanche; species Orobanche coerulescens. The sequence continues at coordinate 34,317,288 of CM065818.1, forward strand.
AAAAAGCACGGAACTCAACAAAACGACACCGAAACGAACTCGGATGTCAAAAAGTGCAGAATTAATCATTCTCAGAATGACGAAACGGTCATGAGCGAGTCGTCAAAACGGACTTCCGCCGAAAAAAAAAGAAATCACCGGAAATCGAAATTACGAGTATTATAGAAACAGGATATGGTGTGGTAGTTCTTTAATTATTTTCATAGCCTACCTCTTAAATTCTTTTGAAGTCTTCTTGAAAACTTTGCGCAAGCAAAAAAAAAATCGGGCAAATTATTATTAGAAAATTTTTTGATGTTGGGAAAACTCCAAAATCTAGAATTTTGAAACACAAGTCTTGTATTCAAACTTTTTTTTCTCTTTGACGTATTGTAATACATAATAGCTTTTAAAATCTATTTTGATCGTGTAAAACAAATGGCATGCCTTGTTGTGCAATTGTATTTTGACTAAAATATTAAGTTTTGAAATTCGTGAGCCTTCGAACACCAGAAATTTTCAGAATTCTTCACGGTAGTGATGTTGGCATCCGATAGTAATATCAAGACTCGATGTGTGGATCAAGTTTTGTGAGAAGAATTGTTGATTGATGCTTAGATCGCTTTGTTTTGTTATTTGACGTGACGATCCTTTTATTTATGAGTTTCGGGGACGAAACTTTATTTTAGTGGGGGGAATATAATACCAACACTTTTTATTTCATTTAATTTGGTCGTCGCGAGGTTATCGGCTATTTTATTTTATTTTATAATTAACTGATGCTCACTTGGAGTTAATTCTCATTGTTGTGTTGTATTATTTATTTTATGTGGTTTTAACGTTACGTATATATATCTCCTTGTTGGGGAAGAATAACTTTGTTTGTTTTATTTAATGCTTCTAACTAAGTGGGAGTTAGATTGTCTAATTAATTGGAGAGATCGCCAACTTAAATTGGAGAATTAACGGGTGGATCGAAGTTGTGTATAGGTGCATTGGGCTGATTATTGTATTTGTTGGGTATCGGGTCGTACAATGGCTAAAGACAGGATCGTTAATACAAGCGGATTAAACGAATATAACTATTACAATTATATTCAACTGGAAAGGGATTAAGGATTACATGCCAACTAATGAACCTATAAAACCAATATAATTATTGAAATAAATCCCAAGAACAAGCTGACCCCAAAAAAGGGAATTCGATCGTCCAGAACCAATCTGTAAATCACAAACATTCGTTTAAGTTAGCCAAGATAACGGTATTACTGAACGAAATACACCAAGTATTAAGAATACAGTATATATAGTTATATATATAACAGATGTATATATATACTATATATGTATATGGTATAAATCTGAATAGACAGTATATATATATATAGATATATATAACAAATATATATAGATAAATATGAGTCTGCAGTATATATATATATATATAGATATATATAACAAATATATATATAATATATAGATAAATACCAAAAACAGTAGAATATATATATATAGATATATATATAACAAATATATATATAATAATATATATATATATATATATAATACGAAAAACCGGAAGAAAATTAAGGGACAAGAAACCCCCTTTGAGAAAGTGGTTTTTAGGCTCAGATCTTCCGAATCCTTTGCAATTTGACACCAAGAATGTTCGATTCCACGAAGGACGAACGCCGATCCACCCCCGACCGGCACACAGCCCCGATAGCACCTTTCTAACCCAGAAAAAACCCTCAGAAAACACAGGAACTAATTCCGATCACCCTCAATGATATCACAACAGAAATATCACTCTTTCACTTCGGATTCTCAAGGTACAAGACGAATTTTTCTCTCGGTGTATTAAACTCATTCCCCAGCCACGATTTATATACACACAAGGATGGAATCGGTCACGGAATTCCATTGTGATATTCAATCGCTCACGGGGGAGAGGAGGTAGTGAGAATCGGGAGCAAAAAATCGCAGTGGGGGTGGAGTTTGACCAGGGAAGGAAAGGTCACGGGAGAGAAAAGAGAAAAGGAGGGTGACAGCGCAGTGAGAAGGGAAGTGAGGGAGTAGGGTTTAGGGTTAGGTTTATATAAGGGGAGTCGGATGGTCCAGATTAGGAGTAGATATTAAGTCTGGATCGGACGGCTCCTATTAAAGGGCTGCCACGGGCTGGGCCAGCACTGTATGGGCCAGGAGATATATAATTCTGGGCCAAGTTGGGCCAAAATAATAACAGTATTATGTAATCTGGCCCAAATACCCATTTAGACCTTACTAATGGCCCATTTGACCCACTTAGGAATCTTATCTCACATATTGGGGTAGGTTTCTTTTTTCTTTTTTTTTCTTTTTTTTTTCACATATTAGGGTAGGTTAGATGTTTTATTTTGGAGTTGCAGCCTCCCTCTTCTCACGCACTCGCTGTGCATTTCTTCTCTCTCCTTCATCGGTTGACGATGAAGCATCAGCGGCGGAAGAGCAACAATTTTCCACTTTGATGAAACACGGCCGGTTAGGCCGCAAACTACGAAGGCATCAGAGGATAGGACGCGATGGTGTTTGACGTGTGCGGCGACTCAAGATGAAATTTCGATGGATGATGATGAGGCGATGGGGGTTCGATTTTTGTGAACTCAAGCTCGGGTTTCCGGCGTTAGGTATGGTGGGAACTTCAGGGTCAAGAGTCGGTCTTCTTTCGCGATGTATTTTACAGCGGGTTCCGGGCGTGCCACGAGGAAGATGGTGAGGTAGATAATGATTCCGAGCGGTTACGGCAGTTGCAATTCTGTCTAAAGTGGAGTTCGAATGAGAGTTCGGGGCGAACTCGGTAGGTTGGTTTAGGAGTTTCTGGTGATGGGTGGATGCTAGGCCTGGAGTCCGGCAAATCAGGATGCGGGCGATTTGGGTTCCGCCTCGGACTCACTACTAGTGTGTGGACTGTGTGTATGTATCAGTTGTGTGTGTGCGGCGGTTGTGTGTGTGTGAGTTGGTGTGTGTGTGCTTACTGTATGTTTTGTATATATATATATGTAATGTGTGTGCTTGTTGTATATATGTATATATCCATACTTAATATTAAAAGAGAGTCGTAAAAAAATTTAAAGAGACAATGTCATCTCCATATTATTTCTCTTTTTAAAAATCTAAAAAAATAGATAGTTAATTTGGGAGAGAAGTTAAATGGTTATTCCATACATAATATCTACAAATTAAAAATTTTCTATCATTTTATCTTTTTATTTTTAACTCAATAGTTTAAACAATTATAACTTTTTCGTATCAATTTTATTTTTGATAAAAAAATATATCAAATTAATTCTTACTTCATGCTCTTTAATTTGACATCCATTTAGTATATATATATATAAAGTAATTTAAATATAATAATGATATATTAGATGATTAAAATATTTCCATATAAAAATATTAGAATGTTGAAGAAAATATATATTTTAGTTTATTTTCATAGTTTTGTACTTTAACAGTTATTTAATTTTTTAGAATTATTTTGTTCTGATTGTAAAATAAAAAAATAATTATATTAATGGCAAATCTTATAAAAAAATTATATTAGTAAGAATATGGGTTGGATACTTTTAATGAAAGTTGATAATAATAAATATAATTTAAATTATAATTTATAATATTGGATATAAGACTCATATTGTCCTACATGGAAAAATAAATGCATATACTTAATTAAATTAAGGTTTTCCTATCATGTGCCCTTAGATCACATAATAAGAAATTATAAATAAAAACAAATCAAATAATAGTTTAAGTACATGTGTATATATTGACTCATGTAAATTTTATTATAATTTTACAATATTGTTGAAATTCAATCACATATTACTAATATAATAAAATATATAACATTTTATGCCGTGTATCGTACGGGAGAACATCTAGTTATATTATATATGAGTGTAAGTATTTGTGTGTGCGTGCTTATGTGTGTGTAAGTCTATGCGTTTGTGTGTGTTTGAAGGATTATATGTCAGTGTGTAAGTCTATGCGTTTGTGTGTGTTTGAAGGGTTATAATAGAAACCACTCTCTATGTGTTAACTAGGAACCAACCTACACTCTTGATTGAATTTATTTAGACGCCTGAGATTGATTTCATTTTATTTAGTTATGAATATTAAATTGCTTAGTAACTCTTATAAATTGCTTAGTAACTCCTATGAAGGGTAGTTATGGATTTGACTTATAAATCTCTAATTATCTCATGCAATGATTATGGAAAAATAATTATGACATTAATCATCTTCCTATATATATCCATGATCAAGCATACATTTATTAGGTGCTTACATTATTATGATATCAAGAATTTATCTAAATTCGTATTTATAAGGTTCTTAATTCGTATTATTAAGCTTGTCATTATAATTTTAATCTAACAAGGAATATTAGTTGCTTACCTTATACATAATTTAAGCTTACATACGACAACTACAATGCTTATAATTTTATAATGGCACCGAAGATTTAATTATATTGGTACATATAAAGGTTCTTGTAACAGTTTATTAAGCAAGAGGTATGCTTATTTATACAAAATCAAATATTTAGTTTTGTTTGTATAGCTTGCTATTTTTTAAAGTGATACAGTTTGCTATTTAATGGCTTATCAATTGCTTATTTATAATCAAATTGATGCTTATATCATATAAATACAAAAGTTTTATTGTTGGTTAATTTGCCTACATGTTGCGCTTCGAAACAAAAGCTTTTACGAAATTAATGTCTATCTATTTATTTAATTTAAATTTGTAAATCTAATTTATATTATTTTAATGTAAATTTAGCTGTAATTTACATGGAGATTGTAGTGTTGGTTGTATATGGAGGTTTTGTTTACAAATTTACATTTAAATGTGGCTTATTTTGGTTGTGTGAATTGCTTAGATAATAAATTTTGAAATGCTTATTAATAATGAGAAAGATATGTTTACTTTGAATTGCTTAATTAGATAATTTTTATTGGTTAAGATAATTGGATTGCTTAATTATAGTTATTTGCTTACATTGCTAATTTACAATAAGAATGAGGCTTAAAAATTGCTTACAGATTGTTTGCTGATAATCTTGAAAGTGTTGAGTCAGTCGAATAGATAAAAGTTTATTTTCAGTTGATAATGTTGAAATGGGTGAATGACAAAATAAGGAGAAGAAAAATATTGGTTTTTTTTTTTATTAAAACAACACAATAATCTGTAATATATCCACCAAAATGAGAGATGAGAGTAATAGAATAGAAAAATTATGATTAAGAATAGACTAATGAACCTACCAATTAAGGATTCTACGGTTACCATTAAGCTTAAGTTACTATAATGCCCTTTTGTATAATAAAATGAATGAAACAAAAATGAAAGAAGCAATAAATATCATCCGTTGATTTAAAAGTTTAAATGGATTAGATTAGTTCCTAGTTAACACATAACAAAAAGTTTCTATTTGAACTCTCCTCTATATATATATGTATGTGTGTTGAGGTGTGTGACTGAATATATATATATATATATATATATATATATATATATATATATATATATATATATATATATATGTGTGTGTGTGTGTGTGTGTGTGTGTGTATTCGTGTGCGTGTCTTTATATATATAATTGAGTGGGTAATCATGGTAGTCCGTATGGGGTTGGGTTCGAAATTATGGACGAGGGAGATGATGTCGGTATAGAGGAAGGTCTTGATAAATTGTTCAACACGCGGGTTGGGGTAACTGGACCTATGGAATGAGACCGAGTTCGGAGTTGTATATGGGGCAATTGTTCAGGAATTTGAATTATGATTTCCATTAGTAATTAAATCGAGATATGGATCCAGATTGATTATTATTGGTCATTTGATCCGATCAATTAATTAAGGGGCGCTATTGAGGTAATACATTAGCCGATTAATTGCCTTCTAATTATAATATGATAAATTGCATTCATATATAAAATTATTTATTATGTAGTTATAATAAAGGTTGGGATTTCAATGGATCGAACGGGTGAGCCGCGTGTAATATCCGCAATTTTCGATTTTCGGTAAATTTCTTTTTTCGGCCGAAGTCCATTTTGACGAATCGCTCATGACCGTTTCATCATTCTGAGAATGATTAATTCTACACTTTTTGACATCCGAGTTCGTTTCAGTGTCGTTTTGTTGAGTTCCGTGCTTTTTAGCGACTTTTCCGCACTTGAGTTCGGTTCTTGCGAATCTCGTTCGAAACTGCTATTTCGAGTTTCCCGTAAGTCCGTTTAACTTTGTTAGACGTGTTGTGAACTTCAGTTTGGTTATTCGATCACGTATCGTGATTTCCGGGCGTTTTGGGCCATTTTGTAATTTCTTGAAAGTTACGGGTATCTGTATCTGTAAGTGTTGTCTCGACCCGTTTCTTGGTCGCGTATGACTAATTATGGTATTATGTTTTCATTCCGGGTCGTTGATGTTGTTCGCGAACTTTTCGTCGTGTTCGTTCCGTACGTTTTCGGAAATCGAGTCGTCGAGCCCTGACGATTGTGGGACTGGCCGGACGGTTGTGGGTTCTGGCCGGATGATTGCGGGTACCGGCCGGACGAGTGCGGCAGGAACCGGCATAGCGTACGCTATGGCCGGAAGTCTGCGCGCGCTAGCTCGGCAGGTATAGCGCACGCTAGCTTGGTCGACCAACGCACGCTATCGGGCCGGACAGTGGGGTTTCTGGGGTTCAGGAATCAGGAAGGATCGGCAGGTAGTGCACGCTACGCCGAGCGTAGCGCGCGCTAGTCGGCAGGCGTAGCGCACGCGCCGTCACGGCTAGCGACGTTACTGCCGGCGATACCTGCAGGGTTCTGGACAGATCGGCTAGCGCACGCTAGCGTCCGCGCAGCGCGCGCTATCGCGGTCGGGCAGGCAGGATCCGGCCGGCAGATTGAGTCTTCAGTACCAGGGCCTTGCGGGCCACGACCGAGGGTCATCGGCCGAGGCTGCCCGTTAGCGCGCGCTAGTCCGGAAGGTGTAGCGCACGCTAGGCCGTGCCTGTATAAATATGACAGAGTAGCCATATTTTCACCCATTTTTCATTTCCATCTTTTCCTCTCCGCGACTGGAGACTTGGCGATCCAGGAGACATGTTGTCAAGCAACTAATCCACGAAGATTGGGAGTTCTTATCATCGATTAATCCCTCCATAACCTCCTTTGATCCAGCGAATCAAGGTGAGATTTCCTAGAACCCTATTTTGGGAAAATTTGGGGTTTTTGCGTTTTTGTCCGATTCGTTCCGTGTTGTTGATTAATACACGATGGGTATGATTAATATTGGTAGTATTCTTGTGTTTAACATCATTTAATTCGTTGTTCTTCGTCGAATCGAAGTATATTTCTTGATTTCCTTCGAATTGACTTTTTGGGGGATTTGTCCTCGATCTCGTTTTTCATCCATTTTCGATGGATCGATTATGGTTAAATGATGTTGTTAAACATATTCTATGGATTGTATATCCATATTTCAACTTGGAAATCCGTTTTCGTGTTTTGTCGGGACGAATTGTGTTCTTGGCCGTTTTGGGGAAAAACACTTGAACTTTCGTCATTCGTTCTTTGAATTCAACGGCTTTAAGTCGTGCTATGGAATTCATTTTCGTTGTTATTGTTTTCGTTCGTAGTTCATTGTTGTGGATTGTCGTTCGGTGGAGACGGCGAGTTCGTAGTCGGTTCGTGCCAACCTACTTCGGCCGATTCTCCGCGTTGTGGTTATTCGAGGCAAGTACCTTGCCCATACTATTCTTGTTTTATGGATATGATAATTAGTGATCGTATAAATGTGTTTATTTGATCGTTTGTTTTAAACTTTCAAAAGATTCGGTTTAGCCTTGTTAAAGGCTTGCTTTCAAAATGCGTGTGTTTTGTGAATGGTGTGTCTTGTAAATGACTATGTGAATCCTATAGATATATTTGGTGTTGATGATGCACTTGGTATTTGCGTGTGGGCGTATATTATTTCATTTCAGTGCGTTGTGGTTTGACGTGGTGTTTTGCTAAGTGTTTGATGCCTCTGAGTGAATTGTTTGGATATCTTTGTTGCATTGTGTTATTTGTGTGAATGTGTGGATATGGTTAAAGGTCTACGGTGACACATGGCACGTGATCATGTGGTCAGGATGCAACAAGTGATTGATCCAACCGTGAGAGCCTGAGATAATCTACGGTGGCACATGACATGCGATCATGTGGCCAGGATGCAACAAGCGATTGATCCAACCGTGAGATGTGTGTGATTTGTTTCGCTAGCCAGCTCGGGAGGGTCCTTCGAGGCCTCGAGTGGGATTTGTGGCTTCGTCCCGGTCCTAGGCGATGCGCGTGCGTGATTACGTTTTTTTTATGTCCGTCGAGGACACGTGATGTTGGGCTCTGGCCCTGTGAATTATTGTCGGTTTTCTATTTGCGAAAACAAAACCTTTGGGCTGTGACCCTGTTGATTTTTGGAAAGATAAGGATTCGGTAATCCTAAATTATTTTCTATTAAAACTCTCGATGGCATTTTAAACTGTTTTATAAATTATTTCCCTTCTATTGTGGCCTTTCGGTTTTTGGAATGTCTTGCTCAAACTCTTGCCTCGGGAAGTACTTTTCGTTACTTTTAGATTTTTGAGGATTCCTGGTTATTGTTATTCGTGGAATGTGAATTGTATGGCTCGTATTTTTGCACTTGTACTTGCACTAGCAAAACAGTGGAGTTTTGCTAACCCCCGAGTATTCGGGGGGTGGATGTCTATTTTTGCATTCAGGTTTTGGAGCATAGCACAGGGTCGGCGCGAAGGATGATGAAAGATGAACGATACTAATCACACGAGGATCCGTTGACGTCGTATTGGTCTAGTTGTATTTTCTTTTCCGCTGCAGTATATTTTTCCCATTGTACGGGTGTGGTTGTATTTTGATCCCTGCGTGGGCATGACTTGTATCTGAATTGTATGTATTTATTGAAAGACCAAATCGGTCTACTGAGTCATTTTAGCCTTAAAAGGCGATGTTTGATTTTAGTTATCAGCCTGGTAGATCCTCGAGGAGAGGGTCTACGGCGTGTAATATCCTTGAGCGGATTGGGGGTGTTACAGAATGGTATCAGAGCTTAGGTTGTGGAAACCTAGGCTGTCGGGTCAGTAGTGTCTGTTGAGTTTTGTTTCGTCGGATTTTATCTGACAGAGTCGTGTCGCGACGCGTCGTCTGAGTTTGTTGGTCGTGATTAGTATCGTGCGGCGATCATCATCTTCGTGCGACCTGTGGCTGTAAGTCTCCCTTCTTTGTGTTGTGCCTCGTGTGACACGAGCTATTTTTATGATTTATTTGTTAAGTGACGGAATCCTCTTATGGATTTAGATTTCTTGATATGTGGTTATTTAACCCTCATATTTCGTTTATGTGTGGAGTAGTGTTGCTGGATTGTGCATGTTTGAATTTATTTCTTTTATCCGCTGCGTGAGTCCTTTTGTAATGGCTTTCGGTATTTTACCGACTGAGTTTTATTTCGAAAATCAGTTCCATTAACCGAGTTTTTGATATTATGGTCTTGATCATTTTATCGAAATTCTTATGACGGTATTTAACACTTTGTAAATGGCTTTTGTAAGTTTTTAAAACATTACCGTCATCGGCCTTTTTGGCGTTTTTGTAAATGGTTTTTATCCTGGTGGGTTCCGGCATGGGACCCACGGTGCTATAATGTTTTGTGTAATTGCCTGAAATTTTTGGGCTTTCTAGCCCATTGAATTATCATTGAAAACCTTGAGTATCTTAGAAAATAAATTTCGAGACGTACTTTTAAAATGAATTATTTTCTCGTGGTACATACAAGGTGCCACAGCATGTTTCAAAATTCTTCTACCTCGAGGACCAAAATGCTTTGAGATATTTTCAATGTTTCATAAACACTTTTACTTAGACCCGAAGGTCGAATATCTTTGAAAAGTTTTTCACTAAAAGAAAGGTGTCCTCATTTTTGTTCAAACGCAAGATGATTTTCAAAGTCTCGATAACGATGTTTCACGTTTATATTTTTTTTTTGAAAGGTGATACTCAAGACCAACCGGTGTTCTTCTAAATTATTTTCAAAATGAGGTTTTTGTTTTTAAAACCTATCCATTCCCGTTTGAGGGCTGGGTATGTATGTATGATGTTCACATTTTCATTTTAATGTTTGCTCCCGAGTATGATCGAGTTGGCGGCGTGAGCGTTGAGTTGTTTTCCACACATTTGTTGTGTTAGCCCCCTGTGAGAGGCGGGATGTTGGTGTTGAATGTGTAACACCCCCAAGATATTCGAGGTGTATTACAGCGCCGTGGACCCCTACATGGGATCCACCAGGCTAACACAAGAAAACACCTCTCGACTAACCATCTCGGTTAGCAAGGAAACAATCGTTAACAACAAGAATATAAATCAACACGCCCGGTACAACCGGCATAATAAACATAAACCGACAAATGCAATAACTCCAACGAACACCAATCACAATCCGAAAGGAAAAAGCCTAAGTACTCGCGAGTACAATCTATAAGTTTACAATTTGGAAAACATCCACATCAAAAGAGACAGTAGGAAATAACAAGACTCAATTGCACATGTCAACAACCTTGGCCAACATCCTCGTACCATCCCGCCCACCCACTCTGGGTGAACATAACACGAAATCCATAACAAGAATTTCCCCGACAACGGGTCCCCAAAGGGGTTAGCAATTACGCTAGTACAAGTATTCAAGGCAAACCAATCGCTTACACATTTCATAGTACATGCACCAAAATCATTTCGAAAACCAAAACAAGACATGTCTTTTCCGGAAGCAAACAGTCAAATAATTAGCCTTGGGAACAGAGTAATATCATAGATTCCCGCACGAGGCCTCTAAGGACCCTCCCGCACTGGCTACATTACAAAACAAAACACGCACATGCATCGCCTTGGGAACAGAGTAATATCATAGATTCCCGCACGAGGCCTCTAAGGACCCTCCCGCATCAAGCTAGCTAAACAAACTCGTGAAATCCGGGCGGCAGATAGATTTCCTCCTTGACCCCGTCGGCCAACACGAGGTGAGTTACACACAAGTAATATACTTCACCATTTCATTTTAAGCTTATTGGTTTCCAAAAATACTTGCCTTGAATTATTGATTTACGCAACGAACGGAAAGGAAGTCACCGACGAATGCTAGGAACCAAGGAAACCGAACCTAACGATTCGAAGAATACAATCACAACCATTTCTAAATGAATACGGAATTGGAATACACCAGAAAACCCGCCTACGATTCATGTATATTCGTATATAAACAACAACGAGGGCGGACCACAACCAAACCCTCTCGATTCCTTAAAAATCACGAAATATACCATGAATCCGTAGGGAAACTAAGAATACCAACAAGATTAATCATATTCATCATGAATTAATCGACAAAACGGAACGAATCGGACAAAAACGCGAAAATCCCCAAATCTACCCAAAAGTAGGGTTCTAAAGATCTAACCTTGATTATCTGGAACGAAGTATGTTATAGGATGATTTTTAAACTATATAACCTCAAGAACTTCTTGGTTTTGTTGTTCAACAACATGGTTTCGTCTCCTCCGAAACCTGACCATGGACCGAAGAGAAATGAAATGAAAAATAACGAGAAAGTCGCCGTCTCTGTCATTTATATATCGGCCGGAACTAGCGTGCGCTAGCCTTCCCGCCTAGCGTGCGCTATCGGCCAAAGATCGGCCGAGCACACTCGCCATGGCCCGCACGACCCGGCACCACCGACCACCCCGCCGACCGTGACTCGACCGCCGACTCCCGCTAGCGTGCGCTACGGGCGGAAGCTCGCGCTAGCCGACTCGCCCAAAGAGCCACCGGACTAACAACTCAACCCAGTAGCGTCGCTAGTCGGCCGGCAGCGGCGCTACCCTCGCCGGTTAGCGCGCCACGACCGACAGAGCGTGCGCTACCCGCCGCCGATCCCGACCGAGTCAGAACCTCGAATACCTCTGCCTGTGCCCGAGCAGGCGCTGGCCGACTCGACAGCGTGCGGCGCTTACATCGCTGAGCTAGCGCGTGAAGGCCCCGGCCAGAAGCGTGGCGCTACGCGGTTCGCCGTGCTGCTGGCGATGTCCAAAGACTCGTCCGGGCCCCGCACCCGTCCGGCTGCCGCCACCCGCCACGACCCGACGCCTCGATTTCCGAAAACGCACTTTAACGGACACGGCGAAAAGTTCGCGACGACGTCAACGACTCGAGATGAAAACGTAATGCAATAATTAATCATACGCGACCAAGAAAAGGGTCAAGACGACAAATACAGATATGGATACCCGTAATTTTCAAGAAATTACAAAATGGCCCAAACGCCTGGAAATCACGATACGTGATCGAATAACCAAACCGAAGTTCACAACACGTCTAACAAAGTTAAACGGACTTGGAAACTCAAACAATAGCTTGACGAGATTCGCAAGAATCGAACTCAAGTCTTTGAAAAGTCGCTAAAACCACGTAACTCAACAAAACAACACCAAACGAACTCGGATGACAAAAGTGTAGAATTAATCATTCTCGAATGACGAAACGGTCATGAGCGAGCCATCAAAACGGACTCGGCCGAAAAAGAAATTTACCAAAAATCGATAATTGCGATATTACATTCTACCCTCCTTAAAAGAAGTTTCGTCCAAACTTAGAATAAGTAGGAGAAGCAATATCCCTTGCCAGGAAACTCGATGAGATACACAAAAACCGAAGACTCGCGCCCGACGGCGAAACGCTGCAAGGAACGCAAAGAGACATACGGCGAGAAAATACACTCTAGGGCGACTAACACAACGTCACCGGTAGAGACATAATAAAATCAACGAGTGACAAGCGTCATTAAACGGATAATACAATCAAGTCAATTATCCGAACAATCACAAAACACAACGAACGAAAATCAATATGATTGACCAACCCAACAGTTCATCAATCAAAATGCGAGCCAAACGCTGAACAAATACGGAATTCCACCGCCTAAAGATTGGAAGATCGAAAACGAGTTCCCGAACTTAAGGGAATTACGAAGGAGCCTGAACGCTCAACAATCACGAAACGAGAACAAAAACCGAACAAACAAACGATTGAGACAACAAAAATCGAACAATCATGTCCGAAACACGTAGGATAATAAAATTCAAACAACAACTCCCAGGATGACCTGGTGAGAACAGCAAGACGTGCATTCCCACAATATCCACAGGAAAGGGAATAGCGATTGGAAGGCCACAACGACAAACGAGTTATTCCGAAACAATACCACCCTCGTTCGATCAACAAAAGCAAGGGATAGGGAAAGTTCAGAAATGTTAACGAGCATAAACGAGTTGATAGAGCTAAAAATACAGAAGTTCAGAATCCGATCCACTTTGAATAACAGAACTATTAGAACCAAAAGATGTTACTTCCGAACAAGATTCACAATAGTCGAACCGAATTCGAAAAAGTCACAACGATAACCAGATCGACTCAAAACCAGACATACTGCTCGAATGATGAAACCAAGGTATAGATCAAGTTCAGAAGGTATCAATGAACACGAGCGAATCGATAGACTGGAGAAAGAGAAGATATAGAAGTCAAAATAGTACGGGTATTACTTTTGACCTCGCCCCCGAAACTCACAACAACGGAACCAAGGTAACAATATAACAAGCAATCGACACAACGCGGAACAATCACCGATGCACACAATCATACCAACCCGATCTCTAACAGCTCGCATATATGCGATAACGCATAAACCGCTACGAGGCGATAACATCCAATACCAATCTCACACCCCTCGCAGAGGCTACCACGACAACGGTGTGGCGAACGACTCAACGCTCACACCACCAATTCAACAACAACTCGGGGTTAACACCCTAACGAGAGCACGAACATCACACATATATTCCCGGACCACAATTAGGAATGATAGGTTTTGAAAACAAAACCATCTTTTGAAAATAACTTGCAAGCACCAGTTGATCTTGAGTATCAAATATCAAAAGTAGTACAAACATCGTCATCGAGACAAAAAAAATCAGCTTGCGTTTGAAAAAAAAAGAAATGAAGACACCTTTCGTTAAATTAAAACTTGTCAGCTATATTCGACCTTCGGGTCTAAGCGAATGCATTTCTAAATCATTAGAAATATTTCAAAATATTTTGATCCTCAAAGTAGAATAATTTTGAAACATAGCGTGACACTAGTAGGCATCTTGAGAGCACTGTGAGAAAATAATTTATTTTAAAAGTACGTCTCGAGGTTTATTTTCTAAGATACTCAAGGTTTTTTCTGAAGTACAATAGGCCAAAATGCCCAAAATTCGCACGTATCAACATTTACTTAAACACATCATATCACACGCATCAAATCGCTCAAAATCACGACAGTGATATACAATCCTCAGGATATGTTCAACAACATCGTTAAAACAACAATCGGTTTATCAAAACTGGATGGAAAACGATATCAAGAACAAAACTCCAAAAAGTCAACTCTACGGATTCAAGAAAATACCTAGATTCGGCGAAGAACAATGGATTAGATGATGTTAAAAATCATCTAGGATACTCCAAAACACCTTTGGATGGAAGAAAAATCAGCCCAGATGCGAAACCGAGTCGCTACGTCTCAAACTCATGGAGGAAGGAGAAGAAATGAAGAAAAAATGCAACTTCTAGACTGGTGTCCAGTATTTATACTGGACACAATTAGCGTGCGCTATCACGGCACCAAACAAAACTCCTGACCAAAAATACACTGTTAGCGTGCGCTACCCCCAAGTGTTAGCGTGCGCTAACGAGAACTTCAGGCCCAGTCCAGTAGCTCTTGGACTGCCCTGAACTACCAGGTAGCGTGCGCTATCCTCCCCTTAGCGTGCTACCAACGCACTCTTGCGCGCGCTAGCTGCAAAGCATAGCGTGCGCTAACGACCCACAGAGACAACAACAGAACACACCAGAAAAATTACATGCCGTAAACCTTTCTCACAAGGATTTACCAGGCTAAGCACAATTTCCCATGTCATTTCGAAAATGCTAAAAAGACCAATGACGGTAATATTTTTCCAAAGCTCACAAAATCATTTGTCAAACCATCATGAAATATTCAAGGCCAAAATGCCAAAACTTGATTCAAGGAATCGGTTTTACGAAATAAAACTCAGTTTGCAAAATACCGAAAGCCGTTTGAAAGAACTCACGCAGCGGATAAAATACGGTACGAAAATACATCAAGAAGGATTTACACTCCTCGTATAAACCAAATACGAGAGTCTAATAAACACATATCGTGAAATCAAAATCCACAGAAGGATTCCATCATTTAACGACTAATCATACAAATAACTCGTGTCACACGAGGCACAACACAAGGAATGGAGTTTTACATCCATAGATCGCACGTAAGTGACGACCACCTCGATACTAATCACGACCAATGATCTCAAGCGACGCGTCGCGATGCGACTAAGTCGACAAAATCCGACGAGACAAAACTCAACAAACACAACTTGACTCGACGGCCTAGGTTTCCGCAGCTAACTGATTTTAAAATCGTATACTTTAGTTATTCGAAAATAAAACCGATAAGTTAAAAATCGTTTTCAAGACCCTTTCAAATACGACAAGGGCTTAACAATGTGGCATTTTATAAAATGTCCTAAAACACTTTTAAACACGACCTTTAAATACCGACTCAAGGTTTTATTTGAAAATACAAGGTGGCTCGCCCAAATTCATGTCACTTTCAAAAACCCACAATACGATCAAGTCTAAGAAATTTTCAAGCATGCACGCCGCATGTATTATTATTAATAGAAACACATTGGTTGTAAATAACAATAATTAGCCAAGTACCAACAATTTCCGAACACACGCATATACGGCATTCAAAAATCACCACTAATAAGCGCAACTCGAATACTAATTCCAAGCATATGTCAAACTATCTCTTCAAGTTTGACAACAGAACTAAAGATCACCGATTTGGACGTATGTCGAAACCACTATGTGAGTTTCTCAACAAACTCGCCATCAATACCTATACCGGAACATATCAATGTTCAAAACTTCTACATCATACCGCACCCTTTCGGTGTCCAACCCATCAGTACATTCGGCTCAACATACATTTAGTATATCGCAATTACCAAACACGATTCCATCATACAACAAAAGACTAGAGAGTCAAGCCCTCTCACAATATACCAAGGAGCAAAATTTGGATCTTTCGATCACCAACGATCCCACCAAAGTGCTAGAAAATTTAGCGATGGAAGGCTCAGAAACGACAAACGGTCAAGCCTTAACGGCGCACATACTCCAGAGAGATAAAGGATCGCGCAATACTAGAATCAAAAGTACACAACCGGATGGATCGAGAAACAACTCGACAATAAGTACGAGAGAGGCAATCACGGTTCAAGAAGTGGAATTTCAATACGAGAAAACAAGAGAATCGAGTAAGGAAAACTTACGAGCACTGGATGTCTTGAGATGCCGGCAATGTGTGACAATGTGCAAAACAAAACACAACTAGACCCAAATAACCAACAAGCCTAGGTATCCATAAACCTAGAGCTCCGATACCATTTTCTCGTAACACCCCCAAGATATTCGAGGTGTACATAGCGCCGTGACCCCTACATGGGATCCACCAGCTAACACAAGAAAACACCTCTCGACTAACCGTCTCGGTTAGCAAGGAAACAATCGTTAACAACAAGAATATAAATCAACACGCCCGGTACAACCGCATAATAAACATAAACCGACAAATGCAATAACTCCAACGAACACCAATCACAATCCGAAAGGAAAGCCTAAGTACTCGCGAGTACAATCTATAAGTTTACAATTTGGAAAACATCCACATCAAAAGAGACAAGAGGGAAATAACAAGACTCACCGCACATGTCAACAACCTTGGCCAACATCCTCGTACCATCCCAGCTCGTCTGGCCGAACATAACACGAAATCCATAACAAGAATTTCCCGACAACGGGTCCCCAAAGGGGTTAGCAATTACGCTAGTACAAGTATTCAAGGCAAACCAATCGCTTACACATTTCATAGTACATGCACCAAAATCATTTCGAAAACCAAAACAAGACATGTCTTTTCCGGAAGCAAACAGTCAAATAATTAGCCTTGGGAATAGAGTAATATCATAGATTCCCGCACGAGGCCTCTAAGGACCCTCCCGCACTGGCTACATTACAAAACAAAACACGCACATGCATCGCCTTGGGAACAGAGTAATATCATAGATTCCTGCACGAGGCCTCTAAGGACCCTCCCGCACTGGCTAGCTAAACAAACTCGTGAAATCCAGGGCGGCAGCATAGATTTCCCTCCTTGACCCCGTCGGGCCAACACGAGGTGAGTTACACACAAGTAATATACATCACCATTTCATGTTAAGCTTAAAGGTTTCCAAAAATACTTGCCTTGAATTATTGACGACGCAACGAACGGAAAGGAAGTCACCGACGAACGCTAGGAACCAATGAAACCGAACCTAACGATTCGAAGAATACAATCACAACAATTTCTAAATGAATACGGAATTGGAATACACCCAAAAACCCGCCTACGATTCATGTATATTCGTATATAAACAACAACGAGGGCGGACCACAACCAAACCCTCTCGATTCCGTAAAAATCACGAAATATACCATGAATCCGTAGGGAAACTAAGAATACCAACAAGATTAATCATATTCATCATGAATTAATCGACAAAACGGAACGAATCGGACAAAAACGCGAAAATCCCCAAATCTACCCAAAAGTAGGGTTCTAAAGATCTAACCTTGATTAGGCTGGATCTTAGGATGTTATAGGATGATTGATCAACGATATAACCTCAAGAACTTCATGGATTTGTTGTTCAACAACATGGTTTCGTCTCCTCCGAAACCCCACCAAGGATCAAGAGAAATGAAATGAAAAATGACGGAGAAAGTCATTGTCTCATCATTTATATATCGGGCGGAACTAGCGTGGCGCTAGCCTTCCGCCTAGCGTGCGGCGCTTATCGCCAAGACGGCCGAGCACACTCGCCATGGCCCGCACGACCCGGCACCACCGACCACCCTACCGACCGTGACTCGACCGCCCGACTCGCTAGCGTGCGCTACGGCCGAAGCCGCGCGCGCTAAGCCGACTCCGCCCAAAGAGCCACCGGACTAACAACTCATCCCAGAGCGACGCTAGTCGGCCGGCGTGCGGCGCTACCCTGCCGGTTAGCGTGCGCTACGACCGACAGAGCGTGCGCTACCCGCCGATCCCGACCGAGTCGTAACCTCGTAATACCTCTGTCTGTGCCCGAGCACAGACGTCTGGCCGACTCGACACAGGCGCTACATCGCTGAAGCTAGCGCGCAGCTGCCCCTGGCCAGAAGCGCGCTTACGCGGTTCTCGCGTGCTCGCTTGGCCAGTTGTCCAAGACTCGGCTGGGCCCCGCACCCGTCCCGGCCACCGCCACCCGCCACGACCCGACGCCGATTTCCAAAACGCACGAACGGACACACGATGAAAAGTTCATGACGACGTCAACGACTCGAGATGAAAACGTAATGCAATAATTAATCATACGCGACCAAGAAAAGGGTCAAGACGACAAATACGTGATATGGATACCCGTAATTTTCAAGAAATTATAAAATGGCCCAAAACGCCCGAAATCACGATACGTGATCGAATAACCAAACCGGTTCACAACACGCCTAACAAAGTTAAACGGACTTGCAGGGAAACTCAAAGCAGCTGGACGAGATTCGCAAGAATCGAACTCAAGTGCGGAAAAGTCGCTAAAAACCACAGAACTCAACAAAACAACACCGAAACGAACTCGGATGACAAAAAGTGTAGAATTAATCATTCTCAGAATGACGAAACGGTCATGAGCGAGCCGTCAAAACGGACTCCGGCCGAAAAAAGAAATTTACCAAAAATCGAAAATTGCGGATATTACAGAATGTTGTCGCCTCGTGGTGATTTCTGCATTGTCGCGCATGTGCGAGCTGTTAGAGCTTGGTTTGATATGACCGTGTGCATCGGTGATGGTTCCGTTATGTGTCGGTTGTTTAATGTCTTGTTACCTTGCTCCCGTTTTTATGAATTTCATGGACGAGGTCGGAGGTAACACCCGTACTATTTTGACTTCGGTATTTTTTCTTTCTCCAGTCTATCGATTCGCTCATGTTCGTTGATACTTTATGAACTTGTTCTGTATTTCGGTTTCATCGTCCGAACGAGCTGTGATCTTATTGTGGGTTGATCTGGTTATCGATGTGACTTTTTCGGGTTCAGTTCGATTCTTGTGAACCTTGTTCGGGAGTGACATCATCGGGTTCTATTAGTTCTTTTATTCGAAGTGGATCGGATTTGGAACTCTTGTGTTTTCGACTCTGTCGACTCATTATGTTCGTTGACATTTCTGAGCTTGTCCTGCCCCTTGCTTTTGTTGATCGAACGAGTGTGGTATTGTTTTGGAATAACTCGTTTGTCGCTATGACTTTTCAATCGCTATTCCCTTTCCTGTGGATCTTATGGGAATGCATGTCTTGCAGTTCTCACCAGATCATCCTGGGAGTTGTTGTTTGAATTTTATTATCCTTCGTGTTTCGGACATGATTGTTCGATTTTTGTTGTCTCCATCGTTTGTTTGTTCAGTTTTTGTTCTCGTTTCGTGATTGTTGAGCGTTCAGGCTTCTTTGTAATTCCCTTAAGTTCGGGAAATTAGTCTCGTTTTCGATCTTCCAACCCTTGGGCGGTGGGATTCCGTATTTGTTCAGCGGTTGGCTCGCGTTTTGATTGATGTGCCGTTGGGTTGGTCAATCATATTGATTTTCGTTCGTTGTGTTTTGTGATTGTCGGATAATTGACTTGGCTATATTATCCGTTTGATGACGCTTGTCATTTGTTGGTTTTATTATATCCCTAACGGCGACGTTGTGTTGGTCGCCGTGGAGCGTGTTTTCACGCCATATATTCCTTTGCGTTGTTTGTAACATTTCGCCGTTGGGCGTTAGTTACGCATTCTTGTGTATCTCGTTGAGTTTTTCCTGGCGGAATATTTCTTCCCCCTACTTGTTTTAAGTTTCGGGACGAAACTTCTTTTAAGGAGGGTAGAATGTAATATCCGCAATTTTCGATTTTCGTAAATTTCTTTTTCGCCAAGTCCGTTTTGACGACTTGCTCATGACCGTTTCATCATTCCGAGAATGATTAATTCTACACTTTTGACATCCGAGTTCGCTTCGTGTCGCTTTTGTTGAGTTCCGTGCTTTTAGCGACTTTTCCGCACTTGAGTTCGGTTCTTGCGAATCTCGCTCAAATCATTGCTTCGAGTTTGCCGTAAGTCCTTTTAACTTTGTTAGACGTGTTGTGAACTTGGTTTGGTTATTCGATCACGTATCGTGATTTCCGGCGTTTGGGCCATTTTGTAATTTCTTGAAAGTTACGTATCCGTATCTGTAAGTGTTGTCTCGACCCGCTTTCTTGGTCGCGTATGACTAATTATGGTATTATGTTTTCATTCCGGTCGTTGATGTTGTCCGCGAACTTTTCGCCGTGTTCGCCCGCACGCTTAAATCGAGTCGCCGAGCCCGACGGTTATGGATCGCCGGACGGCTATGGATCGGCCGGACGGTTGTGGGTTCTGGCCGGATGATTGCGGGTACCGGACGGACGAGTGCGGTAGGAACCGGCATAGCGTACGCTACGGCCGGAAGTCTGCGCGCGCTAGCTCGGCAGGTATAGCGTACGCTAGCTTGGTCGACCAACGCACGCTATTGGGCCGGACATTGGGGTTTCTGGGGTTCTGGAATCAGGAAGGATAGGCAGGTAGTGCACGCTACGCCGAGCGTAGCGCGCGCTAGTCGGCAGGCGTAGCGCACGCTGTCTGCCGGCTAGCGTTCCACTGCCGGGCGATTCCTGCAGGGTTCTCGACAGATCGGCTAGCGACGCTAGCGTCACAAGGCAGCGCGCTATCGCGGCCGGGCAGCAGAGATCCGCCGGCAGATTGAGTCTTGGCATTGTGGCCTTGCGGGCCACGGCCGAGGGTCATCGGCCGAGGCTGCCCGTTAGCGCGCGCTAGTCCGGAAGGTGTAGCGCACGCTAGGCCGTGCCTGCATAAATATGACAGAGTAGCCATATTTTCACCCGTTTTTCATTTCCATCTTTTCCTCTCCACGGCTGGAGACTTGGCGATCCAGGAGACATGTTGTCAAGCAACTAATACACGAAGATTGGGAGTTCATATCATCGATTAATCCCTCCATAACCTCCTTTGATCCAGCGAATCAAGGTGAGATCTCCTAGAACCCTATTTTGGGAAAATTTGGGGTTTTTGCGTTTTTGTCCGATTCGTTCCGTGTTGTTGATTAATACACGATGGGTATGATTAATATTGGTAGTATTCTTGTGTTTAACATCATTTAATCCGTTGTTCTTCGTCGAATCGAAGTATATTTCTTGATTTCTTTCGAATTGACTTTTTGGGGAATTTGTCCTCGATCTCGTTTTTCATCCGTTTTCGATGGATCGATTATGGTTAAATGATGTTGTTAAACATATTCTATGGATTGTATATCCATATTTCAACTTGGAAATCCGTTTTCGTGTTTTGTCGGGACGAATCGTGTTCTTGGCCGTTTTGGGGAAAAACATTTGAACTTTCGTCATTCGTTCTTTGAATTCAACGGCTTTAAGTCGTGCTATGGAATTCATTTTCGTTGTTATTGTTTTCGTTCGTAGTTCATTGTTGTGGATTGTCGTTCGGTGGAGACGGCGAGTTCGTAGTCGGTTCGTGCCAACCTACTTCGGCCGATTCTCCGCGTTGTGGTTATTCGAGGCAAGTACCTTGCCCATACTATTCTTGTTTTATG
Source organism: Orobanche coerulescens (assembly GCA_033398695.1). NCBI lineage: Eukaryota > Viridiplantae > Streptophyta > Magnoliopsida > Lamiales > Orobanchaceae > Orobanche > Orobanche coerulescens. The sequence continues at coordinate 34,339,231 of CM065818.1, forward strand.
GATATGATAATTAGTGATCGTCTAAATGTGTTTATTTGATCGTTTGTTTTAAACTTTCAAAAGATTCGGTTTAGCCTTGTTAAAGGCTTGCTTTCAAAATGCGTGTGTTTTGTGAATGGTGTGTCTTGTAAATGACTATGTGAATCCTATGGATATATTTGGTGTTGATGATGCACTTGGTATTTGCGTGTGGGCGTATATTATTTCATTTCAGTGCATTGTGGTTTGACGTGGTGTTTTGCTAAGTGTTTGATGCCTCTGAGTGAATTGTTTGGATATCTTTGTTGCATTGTGTTATTTGTGTGAATGTGTGGATATGGTTAAAGGTCTACGGTGACACATGGCACGTGATCATGTGGTCAGGATGCAACAAGTGATTGATCCAACCATGAGAGCCTGAGATAATCTACGGTGGCACATGACATGCGATCATGTGGCCAGGATGCAACAAGCGATTGATCCAACCATGAGATGTGTGTGATTTGTTTCGCTAGCCAGCTCGGGAGGGTCCTTCGAGGCCTCGAGTGGGATTTGTGGCTTCGTCCCGGTCCTAGGCGATGCGCGTGCGTGATTACGTTTTGTTGTTTTTTTTATGTCCGTCGAGGACACGTGATGTTGGGCTCTGGCCCTGTGAATTATTGTCGGTTTTCTATTTGCGAAAACAAAACCTTTGGGCTGTGACCCTGTTGATTTTTGGAAAGATAAGGATTCGGTAATCCTAAATTATTTTCTATTAAAACTCTCGATGGCATTTTAAACTGTTTTATAAATTGTTTACCTTCTATTGTGGCCTTTCGATTTTTGGAATGTCTTACTCAAACTCTTGCCTCGGGAAGTACTTTTCGTTACTTTTGGATTTTTGAGGATTCCTGGTTATTGTTATTCGTGGAATGTGAATTGTATGGCTCGTATTTTTGCACTTGTACTTGCACTAGCAAAACAGTGGAGTTTTGCTAACCCCCGAGTATTCGGGGGGTGGATGTCTATTTTTGCATTCAGGTTTTGGAGCATAGCACAGGGTCGGCGCGAAGGATGATGAAAGATGAACGATACTAATCACACGAGGATCCGTTGACGTCGTATTGGTCTAGTTGTATTTTCTTTTCCGCTGCAGTATATTTTTCCCGTTGTACGGGTGTGGTTGTATTTTGACCCCTGTGTGGGCATGAGTTGTATCTGAGTTGTATGTATTTATTGAAAGACCAAATCGGTCTATTGAGTCATTTTAGCCTTAAAAGGCGATGTTTGATTTTAGTTATCAGCCTGGTAGATCCTCGAGGAGAGGGTCTACAGCGTGTAATATCCCTGAGCGGATTGGGGGTGTTACACTGCGTTCATCGGGGCTTTTAGCATCAATTATCGAGGCAAGTGTTATTGCCTATATGACTTATATCATGTGAATTGATGTTATGCAAAGTGTGAATGATGGTTTACTCGTATTTATTAATTGTGTATTATGGAATTAAAATTGTTGAAATTAGTTGATTGGGTTGTATACTTGTTGATGGGTAGAGGTGCGTCTAGGATGGTTAGTTTTTGGGGAAGTCGTGTCCTTAATCTTTGAATATATTGAGTGTTGAATGTGTTACTCATGGATACCTTGTGGTATCACTATAAGAATAAACGTCAAAGACTTCGGATAATATCCGAAGTAAAAATGTTATAATTACCGAAGTCTATGTTCGTGTAGTTAAAGGTATACTTTAGACTTCGCTTATTAGGCGAAGTCTAATATCATAATAACCGAAGTCTATCTCGGTTTTTAGAACCCGAATATGGGGGTTTGCGAAGTAAAAAAGGTCCTTCCACTTCACTTATCTTATAATCGCTGAAGTGTATATTTCCTATTCGCTTCAGTAAAATATATACAGATGAAGTGAAATAATATTATCGACTTCGCTTATTAATAGGTAACGAAGTTAAAGATACCACATTTACTTCACTTTTTTTTGTTTAGCCGAAGCATTACACTCCTTTTTACTTCGCTTATTCTATTTTGTGTCGCTAATTATATATCTCTGACTTCGTTTTTTATCCAAAGTAAATAACCAACTTGCATATTTCGTTTCAATTTGTAAATATAGAATCCCTGTTGTACAAAAAAATGATCCATCCAATAAAAAACCTCAATTCAAAAGATCTCAACAACACAACCTCAAATACATCAATCAACCTCATTAAAAATTCAACAAACTCAAATCACAAGATCCCAATTCAATAACACAAGATCATAAGCATTGATAATAGTAATAAACCACGCTTTCATATATAAATGGCGGATTGTCATACAAAAATACCAAATATTCAGATTCGCGTGATTCACAAGTTTGCATTCGGCATAACTATAATATGCCAACATCAAATAAACTTCCATAATGTCTACGAGACACATGCATAGGTCTAGATAATGGACTGCACATCAACCAAACATTCACCATATTTACCCGATGAAACGACATGTTCTGATCTAACTATACCAACATACATTCACCATCATCACCTGAGTACCAGTAGTGTTGCAACCAAGACCATACATATATAGTACTGAACTGAAACTAGACAGAACTTCCTGACAATGAAGCGAGCCTAAGCACCATCGACAAATGTGAGATGAACTCGCTCCACTCGTTCCTGACTTCATCATACTGCTCCTGAGTGTAGTATTGGTCTTTGACTGAACCAGGATACTGATCAAATCACATTGAAACAAAAAAAAAATAGATTAAGTACGTTCATAAAAAATGCATCAACATCAAAAAAATTCAGTACCAAAACATACTATATAATAGAAAAGGATGCCAGAATGGAAATTACCATCTTCTCAAGCTGTGGATCTTCACTTTTAACGATCTCTTTGATGTAGCGGAGGACACAAAATCCGCAGTGAAGGGAGGATAGTTCTTGTTTCAGATTGCCCTATAAAATTTAAAAGCCATGAATCAGATGTCAAATTTATATATATATATATATTCACTCGTGCGAAAAGTTGTGTAATTTGCATTTTATTGTCATTTTTTTTGTTCCGAGAATGTCATATGCTGCAAACTTGGAATGAACATAATATCCAAATAACTTTTTTTTTCTGGTTATTTCCTGTTGACGGAAGAAGGTCAGAAGTGGGTTTCCTTATATGGCTGCTTTTCAGAAAAGATTAAAAATAATAAAAACTACCCCTGAGGTTTAGGGTAATTACAGCAAATATCCAGAAATATTACAATTAGACCCTTAGGTTTTGTATGAACATATATATAGTTCGCAAAATGATATCTCCATACACTTACAGTGATTTGCTTATAACCCGGAGCCTTATTATATCCTCTGGATGCATTGCTGGTTTTCACAGCGCTACATTTAAAAATAGAAGAATTATACCTTTGGAACATTAATGAATCTTCAAGAAAAGAATCAACATATATGCTGCTAGCCTGCTACTTATATATATATATATATACACCTGATCACAGTATTTTTCCAACCATCTAATCGAGTTCTATTGCCAAGGGGATCAATCAGGTAGACCATGTTCTTCTCATCATTGACCACAGTCAGGATCCAATGGTTACTGCATAATTGGTAAAGAAGCATTAATAATGTCACATGATAATATGATATGCATTATCATAACAGAAATAGTATTATTTACCCGTTGTTATATGGGATAAGGCAAATGCAGTCCCTCGGTGATGCCATCAAGCGAGCAATGATGTGTTTTTCCTGCACACTCTTCTCTAAAGCATGATCCACGCATCCAGGATCCACGAAGGAAAAAGAATACGGATGATTTTTCGCATTCAAGTTATTGAAGAGCTTACTGCATTAGGCCATACGATTACAATTGTATCAAGGCCATAGGTCTACCAGAGATACATAATAAGAGAGAAAAAAACATAAGATGCAATTGTATTATCTTATACAGATCTTACCCCATATAAGCCAATATATGCATACCACCAATTGCTTTCATTTCCATGAAGTCAAAGATTTGATTTCTCGACAGCCAGACTATTTTTTTCCCTCCAAACATTGCCTCATCAAGTACAACGCGCAAGGAAGTATCATTGGTCATGAATCTATCAGCGTGAGAATATATAAACTTGCAAGCCATGGGTAATGATCTCTCTATTTCCTTCAACTTCGATCGAACAACATCAGCATCCTTCTTTCCCGACTTGATTTTCTTCCCAACCTGATTCAACTCAAGTGGATCTTCATGAGCATTAGTTAGATCGATGAGTGCATGAGCAGCTTCTTCTTTCTGGGGAGAATCAACCTTCTCCTGCACAATATTTAATTAATGTAAGCCATAATGTTCTAACTTTCTATTCTTAATATACAAAACATCTATATACCCGTTATACGAGAGAATTACCTATGAACTGGCTAGAATTACCATGTCTTTTGGCCAAGCAACGATAGCGCCAAGGGCATCCACAATAGTTAGTGGACCATTTTTAATGGGAACAGGGAGATCCTCATCATAACCGTCATCGACGACACCGTCAATAGACACTTTCCAGTTGTCTTTGCCAATTGGTACAGTATGGATCAACACATGCGGCCCTCCAACTGACACTACTGTCCCATATGCAATAATATGGTCAACTTGTCCTTTGGCCAGAGTGCAAGATCTCCCCTAAACAGTATCATACGATGATTTTTAAACATAGGATCATATAATAAAAAATGGCATGGATAATGAAAACTCTAGAGTTGAAAACCTCTATTTCACGTGGATCGACCTCATCTAATTTGCTAATAGGTTGTCTTACTTTCAGCTTGTTCTTTTTCCCCTTGAAAGAACAATAAGGTAAGAATTAGCTTTGATGTACATATGAGGAAATAATATATCGACTTAATATTTATAAGAAAGTTAAATGACCTTAGGATCTGGAGCTGCTTCTTCAACATCTTTTTGTGCTGGGAGGACCTTGGACTTCCTACCCTTCTATTGACAAAAATATGTTGATTAAAATCAGGTAGATGCTATAAAGTGGATGAAATGTTGAAAGTCATTAAATAATTAAAATTACAAGTAACCTTCGCCTTTGGACCGCCAACCACTCCATCTTTCCCCACAGATATCTCAGCAGCTTTGAGTGAGAAAATGGCTGAAGAAAACGTCTGCTGGCCTTAAATAGGCTGACTGCCGGCCACGTAATGTACGTAATGTAACACCCCCAGATTTAACCGGAAATGTTACAGCGCCGTGGGCCCCGAGATGGAACCCACAAGGCTGAAGGAAATTTTTTGCAAACATTTACAAATGCCCAAGAGACCAAAGACAGTACTATCTTTAAAAATTCACAAAGACTTATAAAATCCATTCATCAAAACCGTCGTAAAAACTCATTTGAAATCGCAAGGCCAAACGACCGACACTCAAAAGTTTAGAAAACGATTTCCAAAGAAATCTCAGTTACCAGATACCGAAAGAGCATTTCAAAATACTCACGCAGCGAAAAAAGACCAACCATAAAGATACTCTAGCAGCGGAATAGAAGAACCAATCAAGAAACTCAATGCACAAAACATGTCCTAGCCAGTATCCTCCGGGAAGCTCATCTCTTCACGACCGCTACATGCTCGATACTCCAAGACCCTAAAAATAAATCCCACGACGGGGTCAGCCATAATATCTAACAATGATAACCGTCACATCACATTAATAATTACATACCAATGAGAATGCAACATAAGAATACGACCAACGTAATCTTACCACCATAACTTTGCTTACTCAAGTAATTCTCATCAGAATAACCATTATCACATTTCACATCCTGTACTCGATTAACCAATAAACTCGAACATAATATATGTACTGTACCTCAAACAATACTCAAGGTTCTCAAACTATCATAACCAACTCATGATATGGAAAAGTACCAGTTCTGACCAATACAATCCATCGGATAGCATCATTAAATCCCAAAACGATAACCGATTGTCCATCACAAGATGAATACCAAAGGAAATACGGAACATACCTCGAGATATGAAGTGCCACGACAATCATATCAGTATAATCCGAGATCAGATCAATGTAATACGGACACGGTCCTAACACAAGACCTACAAATGCATACTCATATGACCACGTCAATATGATCACAACAATAACAATCATGTATACTCAATGGAAATCCGACGATCCAGCGCCCTCAGCATAGATCCATTTGTTGATCCTACCAGATAAGCATAAGGTGGATAACCAACAATACACATATGAACAACAACACATGATAAAATCAATGATGCGAATTCACAAGATTCCATCAACACAATACTGGTAATCCAACGATCCAGCGCCCTCAGCATAGATCCCCATGATGATCCCCTCGAACCAACGCATGGTGGAAAACCTGTCCAACGATCCAGCGCCCTCAGCATAGATCCCCATGATGATCCCGTCGAACCAACGCATGGTGGACATTCGATCCAGCGCCCTCAGCATAGATCCTCATGATCCCATCGGATCATTTACAACATAAACAATACAAGTATGCATACACATATGCAAATCAATATGTTCATCAACATGAACAACAGAACATGAACGACAATATGACAAATCCACTAAGACGACCTCATGTTCGACAACATGAATGACAATATGCATGATCAAATCACTAACACTAACTGATTCGATATAAGATACTTGCCCCGAGTCCTTCGGGAGAAATCTCGATATCAAACCATCACCGACGATTATCCGCAATGCTCGGCGATCCAAACGTATCATGGACCACATGTAATCATATCCTCGTCTTTATCATAATGTAACCTCGATACCCGAATATGCCAATAACCGAAATAAATCACATACATTATGATTTAACTCCCAGAATCGGAATGACAACGTATAATCATTGCTATATGCATTATAAACGAAATGAAACTAATATCATTCATTAAACATTATAACTGAGCAAGTAATAACTTGCCTCGATACCAATACGATGATGATGAAGCCGCTACCAGTCACAATGCCTTCGTATACGAGCTCCTCGGCCCCGACCGAAGCAATTCACGACCATACTCGAACACGACCACAGCATCCGATTATAATCACCGATCAATAATCTCAACCTATCGAAGTAATCAAATAACACATATCCGGTAACAATTAACAACCGACACGACCAACCAAATCATCTCAACGATTCAACGATATCTACAATACAAACTACAACTCGATGATCATAATCAATTAATACAACCGATCAATAAACCCAACGGTTCCACAACTATCCTGATTAACCACAAGTCCGAATAATCCAATTCAAACAATTACGAATTCACAACCACAATGCGATTTCGGATACGAGCGTAAAGGAAATCATATTCGACGAACAATCACAATCTTTCCGGATTCCAAATTGATATCATGATTCGTATTTCATTAAGAACATACGAATTCTACCACTACAACCAACGAATATTCGATCTTCATATATAAAAATACCGATAATTCAATATACGATCGTCTTGCTATGTTAAATTCATCAAAAGTTCCTCAAGAACACTAAGGGATTCGAACTCATGTTCATAACCATTAAAACAACATAATTCGATATCCTTTAACATGACGATAATCTTCCAATTCGTAATCCAAGTCATGAATCATCGTATTCTTCAGTATACACTCTACATAACCTCAAGGATTTGTAGCAACAACTCCCTAATCATCATCATACGGATCAAATACGGATAATAATACCAAGAACATCAAGAACTCTATGATTTCATAATCATAATCAACATATTCAAGGTATAAACCATCATTTCACCATCTTCCTTCAACATATAATTCATATAACCTCAAGAATCGAAAAAACAACATCTTAATCCTCTTCATACGAATCATTTACGGATAACAATACCAAAATCCGAAATCAAAGTGAAGAATTCAACAACATACCTCAAGAATATGAATAACCCAATCAAACCCTTCAAGAATCATTGATATCTTCATATCCAAGCTTCTAATCCATGCCTCCAAGCTCACAATCGACTTAAAAGTTTTTAGAACATACTTAGAAGTGAAGAAGAACGGAAAAACAAAGTGAAGTAATCAGGAGAAATGAAAGACGAACTTTCATTTTATAAACTGCATCGATCTTTACGTACGTTAACCACCAGCATTAACGTACGTAATGCACTTAGCGTACGCTAAGCGTCCTTAATAGCGTACGTAATCTCATTTCCAAAACTAACTGACCTGTTTCGTCCAATTGATTACGTACGTAACATTTCCTTCATTACGTACGTAATATGTACGTTGACTTGCTACAGTAAAACTCCATTTAACGTACGTTATACACTTCTCGTAGCGCACGTAATGGCCGGGGTTGACTCGCCTGTCCACATCCGCCGCCAACATCGGGTCCCACCTGCCGACCATGACTCGGTCCTGTCCGATTCCCTTGTTACGTACGTAATTCTTTAGCCATAACGTACGTAACACAACCAATTTAGCGCACGTAAGTCTTTAACCTTAGCGTACGCTAAGTATTCTATACTTAGCCAATTTCAACTGTTACCGCCTGTCTCGACATACCGAAAACACATATACACTTACTGAATACATATACTGAATCCAATAACATTCTTATACGATATACTCTATATCGAAAGTACGATAACCTGATACACGATATCCTCAAATACAATTGTCGACCAAATACGACAATTATACCAATACTGACATCTCAGTCCTTCATTTATTTTATCCATACTGTACAGATTCCACTATGTACAACATAACTCGGATAAAATAATATTAAACAATAGTAGTAGAAATTTCGGATATTACATACTACGCCACTTAAAATAAGTTTCGTCCTCGAAACTTGCAATCCGTCATAACAACAAACAAACATACCGTTCAACCAAAATACCCCAAGCCATCACGACAACGATCAATCATCATCATTACTGAATAACCAAAAGAGTACGCTTACAAATACGCAGGTCGACGATCTCCTGAGATACTAGCAAGCGATCTCACTGTACAGTCCCAGTACGCTTACAATCACAATTCCTTGAGTCTCAACAAAATTATATCATCGTCAGATGAAGTAATCTATCCGTGACAAATCCTGTTTGCCTGATCGCATGATCAAATTCCAAACCGATAAACAAATAATATCCGATATATCTGCGAAACAACTGTCCAAAACAATGACAAATCAATCCCGAAACATCGACACAGAATTCGAACGCTTATATGATCATTATCAATGATCAACCAACTAAATAACTGAGAAGGTCATCGATAAGATATCTCCAATACGATTAATCCAATGGTCAAAACACAACTGAGATTGTCATCAACATGATAAACTCCAATATGACCAAACAGAGTCAAAACACAGTCAAGAATATCATCAACATGACAAACTCTATTATTACCAACGAAGGAGCAACAATAATCGGGAATACCTTCACACGGTAAATTCCAACACGATAAACACAGAACCACAGAAACAGATATACGGAAGAGAAAAATTCTCGAAACGCTAAACAAATCACATACAGTGGATCTCAACGAAACACATCCGGTTGGTGAACATACCCCTCGGCATACGAACACCCAATCAAGCCGACGAAAATAACCAATCATACCTGAAGTGGAGACGACCACTCAACATCTAAAACAACCAACATGGGGTCACCATCCCCAAATCTACAAAATAAATCATTCAAAATCATTATGGTAAAGTCACAATATTACCATACCAATGGAATCACATAGCACATATATCCCGGTTTCACAAAATCCAAAGTTCCAAAATTATATTATGTGCATGATTCTACAACACACGACATATTTCTCTTATCCGATAAATCAATCGATCATCCTTGCATAACCAAATGACCATACCAAAGTTCGGATCCCTATTCCTCGTTCCACATTGATATATTATCCAGTTCGTGAGTCACACTCACAACTTCACCATTATATGTAATATACACTAAATGCGTATGATTATTAATCACATTTTCAAAACCAGTTTGAAATCATATGGTCTTGTCAAAAGACAAATTTTCGAAAATTCTTTCAAGAGTTTGAAAACTCAAAACATAAATTTTCGTAAAACCACGAAATCAATTTTAAAAATTTAAATCGGCTAGCTGGTGCCAAGTTCTCGATAAAAAAAATTCTTTTCGAATACACACGATTAAATAAAATAGAATTTATGCAAATGCTGGTCCATATCCATACTCCTGTATACCACTTCGGCTTGTCACCAAATCCATTGACATTCCAACGGAAACCACGCGATCGAGTTCCAAAACCTCAATATACAGACTCCAATAAAAACTCCTTTTCCATGTATGACTCGCAACGTCAACCATTTACCCATCCTGGATCACCTCAAATATGATATGACAAAACGTTGAAACAAATCAACAAATCAAACACAGCGAAAGACTTCCCGAGAATTTCCATTTGAACAAGTAAACCAAAGCCTCGAAAGGCGGAAATAACCTAGGTAAACGATTGGTAAAGTGTTTTACAAATCTCGGGAGTTTTAGAAAACCGAAAAGCTTTTGAAACGTTAGGGTCTCAGCCCGTATCTCATTCCACATTACAAGAAGTTTAACAAGTATAAAACTCTTTTCGGATCCCAAGTCCTGAGTTATAAAACCATTTCAAAATCGATTGGGTCTCGGCCCAAAATCATTTTCCGTAAAACATCCGTAAGACATTCATTTTGAAAAGTATATTTTCAAATGCTCAAAAACAGTTCATAAATCAAAATGAATTAGCATGACTACATGTTCTTCTCAACAATTCACAGTCCTTCTCCCGAATACACAATTCCGTTTCCAAAATCTAAACGACATATTGATTTCCAAAATCCTAACTTCTCAAGATCATCAATCCTGTCCCAAATCTGTCACCTTATACCGTAATGCATAATATTCTGCTGAATCTCAAAGCATATTAATTTAGCTCGGCAATAAATCTCAATGCAATTCAAAAATCCAAAAACTTACAGATCGTGAAGCCGACGATTCCCCGTGATACTGGAACATTTATCGAATCAAGGAAATACTCGACATAGATATTTTCAAAACACACATTTTGCCAAATCAGTTCGACCCAAGAACACAATACATCTCATTCCAGAGAATCACGTTAACACCATTTGGAAAAGTTTAAAACAACCCCAGTGCCACACTCGTAAATCACATAACGTACAAGCCTGAGTGAATACCAAAAACTCACGGCTCTAGTATTAGTCAATCGACAACTCGAATGACGCGACAAAAACACGACCCAACTCGACCCAAATGCCTAGGTTTTCTCAACCTAAGCTCCGATATCATATTCTGTAACACCCCCAGATTTAACCGGAAATGTTACAGCGTCGTGGGCCCCGAGATGGAACCCACAAGGCTGAAGGAAATTTTTTGCAAATATTTACAAATGCCCAAGATGCCAAAGACGGTACTATCTTTAAAAATTCACAAAGACTTATAAAATCCATTCATCAAAACCGTCGTAAAAACTCATTTGAAATCACAAGGCCAAACGACCGACACTCAAAAGTTTAGAAAACGATTTCCAAAGAAATCTCAGTTACCAGATACCGAAAGAGCATTTCAAAATACTCACGCAGCGAAAAAAGACCAACCATAAAGATACTCTAGCAGCGGAATACAAGAACCAATCAAGAAACTCAATGCACAAAACATGTCCTAGCCAGTATCCTCCGGGAAGCTCATCTCTTCACGACCGCTACATGCTCGATACTCCAAGAACCTAAAAAGAAATCCCACGACGGGGTCAGCCATAATATCCAACAATGATAACCGTCACATTACATTAATAATTACATACCAATGAGAATACAACATAAGAATACGATCAACGTAATCTTACCGCCATAACTTTGCTTACTCAAGTAATTCTCATCAGAATAACCATTATCACATTTCACATCCTGTACTCGATTAACCAATAAACTCGAACATAATATATGTACTGTACCTCATACAATACTCAAGGTTCTCAAACTATCATAACCAACTCACGATATGGAAAAGTACCAGTTCTGACCAATACAATACATCGGATAGCATCATCAAATCCCAAAACGATAACCGATTGTCCATCACAAGATGAATACCAAAGGAAATACGGAACATACCTCGAGATATGAAGTGCCACGACAATCATATCAGTATAATCTGAGATCAGATCAATGCAATACGGACACGGTCCTAACACAAGACCTACAAATGCATACTCATATGACCACGTCAATATGATCACAACAATAACAATCATGTATACTCAATGGAAATCCGACGATCCAGCGCCCTCAGCATAGATCCCTTTGTTGATCCTACCAGATCAGCATAAGGTGGATAACCAACAATACACATATGAACAACAACACATGATAAAATCAATGATGCGAATTCACAAGATTCCATCAACACAATACTGGTAATCCAACGATCCAGCGCCCTCATCATAGATCCCCATGATGATCCCGTCGAACCAACGCATGGTGGAAAACCTGTCCAACGATCCAGCGCCCTCAGCATAGATTCCCATGATGATCCCGTCGAACCAACGCATGGTGGACATTCGATCCAGCGCCCTCAGCATAGATCCTCATGATCCCATCGGATCATTTACAACATAAACAATACAATTATGCATACACATATGCAAATCAATATGTTCATCAACATGAACAACAGAACATGAACGACAATATGACAAATCCACTAAGACGACCTCATGTTCGACAACATGAATGACAATATGCATGATCAAATCACTAACACTAACTGAATCGATATAAGATACTTGCCCCGAGTCCTTCGGGAGAAATCTCGATATCAAACCATCACCGACGATTATCCGCAATGCTCGGCGATCCAAACGTATCATGGACCATAGGTAATCATATCCTCGTCTTTACCATAATGTAACCTCGATACCCGAATATGCCAATAACCGAAATAAATCACATACATTATGATTTAACTCCCAGAATCGGAATGACAATGTATAATCATTGCTATATGCATTATAAACGAAATGAAACTAAAATCATTCATTAAACATTATAACTGAGCAAGTAATAACTTGCCTCGATACCGATACGATGATGATGAAGCCGCTACCAGTCACAATGCCTTCGTCTACGAGCTCCTCGGCCCCGACCGAAGCAATTCACGAACATACTCGAACACGACCACATCATCCGATTATAATCGCCGATCAATAATGTCAACCTATCGAAGTAATCAAATAACACATATCCGGTAACAATTAACAACCGACACGACCAACCAAATCATCTCAACGATTCAACGATATCTACAATACAAACTACAACTCGATGATCATAATCAATTAATACAACCGATCAATAAACCCAACGGTTCCACAACAATCCTGATTAACCACAAGTCTGAATAATCCAATTCAAACAATTACGAATTCACAACCACAATGCGATTTTGGATACGAGCGTAAAGGAAATCATATTCGACGAACAATCACAATCTTTCCGGATTCCAAATTGATATCATGATTCGTATTTCATTAAGAACATACGAATTCTACCACTACAACCAACGAATATTCGATCTTCATATATAAAAATACCGATAATTCAATATACGATCGTCTTGCTATGTTAAATTCATCAAAAGTTCCTCAAGAACACTAAGGGATTCGAACTCATGTTCATAACCATTAAAACAACATAATTCGATATCCTTTAACATGAAGATAATCTTCCAATTCATAATCCAAGTCATGAATCATCGTATTCTTCAGTATACACTCTACATAACCTCAAGGATTTGTAGCAACAACTCCCTAATCATCATCATACGGATCAAATATGGATAATAATACCAAGAACATCAAGAACTCTATGATTTCATAATCATAATCAACATATTCAAGGTATAAACCATCATTTCACCATCTTCCTTCAACATATAATTCATATAACCTCAAGAATCGAAACAACAACATCTTAATCCTCTTCATACGAATCATTTACGGATAACAATACCAAAATCCGAAATCAAAGTGAAGAATTCAACAACATACCTCAAGAATATGAATAACCCAATCAAACCCTTCAAGAATCACTGATATCTTCATATCCAAGCTTCTAATCCATGCCTCCAAGCTCACAATCGACTTAAAAGTTTTTAGAACATACTTAGAAGTGAAGAAGAACGGAAAAACAAAGTGAAGTAATCAGGAGAAATGAAAGACGAACTTTCATTTTATAAACTGCATCGATCTTTACGTACGTTAACCACCAGCATTAACGTACGTAATTCACCTAGCGTACGCTAAGCGTCCTTAATAGCATATGTAATCTCATTTCCAAAACTAATTGACCTGTTTCGTCCAATTGATTACGTACGTAACATTTCCTTCATTACGTACGTAATATGTACGTTGACTTGCTACAGTAAAACTCTATTTAACGTACGTTATACACTTCTCGTAGCGTACGTAATGGCCGGGGTTGACTCGCCTGTCCACATCCGCTGCCGACATCGGGTCCCACCTACCGACCATGACTCGGTCCTGTCCGATTCCCTCGTTACGTACGTAATGCTTTAGCCATAACGTACGTAACACAACCAATTTAGCGCACGTAAGTCTTCAACCTTAGCGTACGCTAAGTATTCTATACTTAGCCAATTTCAACTATTACCGCCTGTCTCGACATACCGAAAATACATATACACTTACTGAATACATATACTGAATCCAATAACATTCTTATACGATATACTCTATATCGAAAGTACGATAACCTGATACACGATATCCTCAAATACAATTGTCGACCAAATACGACAATTATACCAATACTGACATCTCAGTCCTTCATTTATTTTATCCATACTGTACAGATTCCACTCTGTATAACATAACTCGGATAAAATAATATTAAACAATAGTAGTAGAAATTTCGGATATTACACGTAATCGGCTATGGCTTACGTCCGTAACCGGCCATGGCCGAACCCACTGCCCCAAAACTGCCGGCCCGTTACATACGTTACCGGCCCTTACGGCCGTAACTGCCGGGCCATAGCGGCCGTTACTCGGCCAGGTCCTGCTAGCCGGGACTCGGTCGATCCGACGGTCCGAAAAATCTCGAAACTCAGACCTGAATGTAAACCGAAAACACAGTTACGAAGTACTCGTAAAGATGAATCCGAACACTAAGAGAACACACGATTCCGACCACCCGAAGGCTCGAAATTCGACAACGGAAAGTAATTACCCCAAACTTTGGGAAATTACGAAAATGGTCCAAAACGTCCGAAAATCACGATACGTGATCGAATAACGAAACCGAAGTTCACAACACATCTAACAAAGTTAAACGGACTTACGGGAAACTCGAAACAGCAGTTTCCAACGAGATTCGCAAGAATCGAACTCAAGTGCGGAAAAGTCGCCAAAAAGCACGGAACTCAACAAAACGACACCGAAACGAACTCGGATGACAAAAAGTTCAGAATTAATCATTCTCGGAATGACGAAACGGTCATAAGTGAGTCGTCAAAATGGATTTTCGCTGAAAAAAAAAGAAATTACCGGAAATCGAAATTACGGGTATTACAATACCGGTCGTTTCATTTATTTTCATTCTGGTGATGTGTGTTTTCTCGCTAACTAAGATAGTTAGACGAGTGGTATTTCTTAATTAGCCTAGTGGGTCCCATGTAGGGGTCCACGATGCTGTAATATTCCCTGAATATCTTGGTGGTGTTACAGAAAATGGTATCGAAGCACTAGGTTTATGGATACCTAGGCTTGTCGGTTAATTGGGTCTAGTTTTGTTTTGTTTTGCACATTGTCACCCCGCTGCCATCATCTCGGTACTTCCATTGCTCGTAAGTTTTCCATGGTCGTGGATGCGGTCGGGGACATGGGGCAGCCAGTGAGGCGGCCACGTCACATATTTCTGGGGCTGGTAGTACTGATGGTCATCAGAGCCATAGTGCTACTCAGGAGGGCGCAACTGGTGGTGGCGCCGATCTTGGTGTTGCAGCTGTGATGCAAAAAATGGTGAACTAAATGGCTGCGATAGCTCAGGCGGTTCAGAACCCGACTCCGGCCCATGCTACTCGGGGCGAAGCAGATCGTTGGCTTCAGGATGTCATCAAGATGCATCCTCCTCGGTTTTTGGGGGCTCCAGACCCGATTGGTTGGCAGGGGTGGATCAAGGAGATATCCAAGGTCTTTGTTGCCACCAATTGTCCCGAGGATCGCATTGTCCCTATTACCTAGTACTTTCTCACTGGGGACGCTACCGACTGGTGGGAGGCTGTGGAGCCTAAGGACCATGTTGCTTCATGGGTCGAGTTCAAACACCTGAGGGAGACCGAATATTGCCCGTGGACAGTTAAACAGGATCGAGTCCATGCTTTTTATGATGCTCAACCTCGGGATATTCCTGTTTCTCAAGCTATTGCTGATTACAACCGGGAGTTTGGCTTCATGAAGGCCCAAGTTAGAGAGGAAAGCGACAAGATTTTCCACTTTTCCATATGGATGAAACTGAAGATTTGTGACTACATGTCTGGGCTCGCCTGTGTAACACCCCCAGAAACTATCCGGAAATATCACATGCCGCAGACCCTCTCCGTGAGAATCTACCAGGCTAAATACTGAACAAGACATCACATATCATGCCGTCATGGTGAATAACAAACCATGAGACCGATTTGGTCTTTCATCATTAATATACAACTCAAAGATACATAACTCTTTCAGAACTCATACCCATGCATGGGTCAAATACACTCAGAAATAGAAAAAAAATACGACAGCGGAAAGACCATACAATGAACTCCAACATACTGCACACATAACTGGTCTTCATGTGATTAGTATCATTCGTCTTCCATCATCATTCGTAACTATCCTGTGTTTAGCTCCCCAAGAACATGCATGTACCTGGACGCAATACATACGTCCACCCCCCGATTACTCGGGGGTTAGCAAAATTCCATTATTTTGCTAGTACAAGTATTCAAGTCATATCAATTATACCACGCAAATATTAGTCATATCAAACCAACAACAACAAGATTTTAGAGGATTTTCCGAGGGTTTTAATATTTGTAAAATACTTCACGTCTTTAATATCTGAATTATCAACTCGGCATTTTAAAGAAAATCCGAAAAGTCTTTTAGGACCTCATGTTAAGCGTATTTTTATACGCTTATTTATCATTATTCTTTATTCATTTTGTGTCTAAAATTGCATAAATGAGCCTTTAATGCACTATTCTTTTATGTTTGGCAGGAAATTGGAGTCCGGAAGCTCGAATGATGAAAAACGGGCGAAACCGGCAACTTTTGGCCGGGGGCCACGACACAAGGAGAGTGAGCCGCGGCACACGAAGATGTCCAGGAGCGCCGAGCACACTATACCCTGAGCCGCGGCACAAGGATGCTGAGCCGTGGACCAGGAGGAAAATAGATGCCCAGGTATTAGGCGCTGAACACCGTGAGCCGCGGCACAGATTAAGTGAGCCGTGGCCCACGGGGCGGTTTTGGTGTGTTCTGTGCGGTTTTGGGCCGTTTTAGAGCCGGTTCTCGACCTAATCACACGGACGCGTTTTGGAGGCTGATGGGAGTTATAAATAAGGGTTTAAGGTCATAATTGAGGAGGATGGGAGGATCGATCATAATCAAGGAAGAGAAGCAGAAAACACCAAGAGCAGAGAGCGGAAGCCAAAAGAACGGAGGAATCCGAGTCTTCATTTGCGTTTGATCCTTATGCTTTCATTAATTATTTCTGTATTTTTATTCTTTAGCATGTCAGGCTAAAACCCTGTTCTAGGATTTTGATGAAACTGGGGCTTTGACGGATTTACTTTGATTATCTATATAATTCCCTTTTCTGTTGAGTTTTCCCAATTGTTTTTAATGCTTTCAATTGTGTGGCCTATAATTGAATTGTTTTAATCACGCAACTCGAATCGGGAGAGGACAGTTGGTGAGGAAATACTGGTGAGAACCGTTTTATCTTGTCAGATAGGAATATACTCATAGGAACTACGTGGCCTTTTGAAGATTCTGTGCCTTTTGCCTATTGTCGAATTAATTCACCTAGGGATAGAGTGTGTTATTCGCCTTTAGAAAAATCTACTGACCTCGGGAGAGGCGGTAGAGTACTTTAGCAACCTTCGCCTTCAATAAATTGGGAAATCATTAACTTCAGATAATCGAGAGTAAATTCAGATAAACCGAGGTGGATTCACAATCCTAGATTTATTCCTTAATTGAATTTTCTTCCTTTGAATAATTGATCCTATTATTTCTTCGCTTTTAGTAATTTTCCTTAATTATTTCTTGCAACTGAACTTTCGGCAGTTCAAATAAAATTAAAATACATATAAATCGGTAATTAGTAATTCAGTCCTCGTGGGAACGATATCTTACTCATCATTTTATTACTTGTCTACGATAACGTGCACTTGCGTTAAACGAAATCCGCAACAAGTTTTTGGCGCCGTTGCCGGGGACTGATTATTCTACTAATATCGATTTCAGTATTTCTAGTCTTAGTTTGAACATTTTTATTTATTATTTTTGTGTAATCTTATTTATTTGTTTTCCTTTCAGGAGTTTCTGGTTAGTGCATGAGAAAATTCGGTAACGAAGACCTACTACCTTTGGATACCGAACTCGAGCGCACTCTTCGGAGAAGCAAGAAGGAGAAACGACAGCTACCAGCAATAGTCACCATGGCCGATAACGCGGGAAATCACGAAGCAGACAACCCCATTCAGCAAGCTCAACCGGCATTAGCACTCTGAGATTATGCTATGCCGCAAATCAATGCGAACTTTTCAGGAATCCGGCGTCCAACCATCCAAGCGAACAATTTCGAAATCAAGCCGGCTATTATTCAGATGGTGCAAGCAAGCCAGTTTTGTGGATTGCCGAACGATGACCCCAACGCACACATTGCCTCTTTTCTCGAGATTTGTGACACCTTCAAAAACAATGGTGTTACCGATGATGCGATCCGTCTAAGGCTTTTCCCTTTCTCTTTGAGGGACAAAGCCAAATTTTGGTTAAATTCTTTACCACCGGGCTCGATCACTACTTGGGCGGAATCAGCGCAAGCCTTCCTGGCTAAGTTCTTCCCACCATCAAAGACGACGAGGCTTAGGAACGAGATAACCACCTTTGGGCAATTTGATACGGAGTCGCTTCACGAAGATTGGGAGCGATATAAGGATTTGCTGAGGAGATGCCCACACCACGGCCTACCGGACTGGCTACAAATTCAGACGTTCTATAATGGATTGAGTGCTTCTACATGCACTCTTGTTGATGCAGCCACTGGAGGCGCCTTAATGGGAAAAACGATGGCCGAAGCACACTCTCTATTGGAAGCTATGGCTGCGAATGCTTATCAATGGCCGTCCGAACGAGTAAACCCGAAACGAGTTATGGAAATCTCCAATAACGATCCGATCTCTACATTATCGGCTCAAGTCGCCGCATTAACTCAGCAACTTCAAGCCTTTTCACATGCTCCTTCCCCCGTTACCATTGAATCGTGCAATTGGTGCAACGGATCTCATCTTAGCGCAGAGTGCCAAGTCGGAAACCCTTTCGAGCAACCTCCGATGGAACAAGCTCAGTTCGTGGGGAACGGGAACCGGCAAAATAATCCGTACTCCAACACTTATAATCCGGGATGGCGTAATCATCCTAACTTTTCATGGAAGAACGGACAAAACTCGAACCAGCCCCCATTTGCTCAACACCAACAGCAACCTCCTCCTGCTCCAAAAATCTCTCTAGAAGAAGCAATGGCGAAATTGGTAGCAAACACGAGTCAGTGCATGGCCCGTACGGAAGCGACCTTGCAAAACCATTCCGCTTCTATCCGCAACTTGGAAGTCCAACTGGGCCAGATTGCTAATGTACTAACAGCTCGTCCGGAGGGTACCTTGCCAAGTACGACCGAGACAAACCCAGAGAGAGTATCAATGCCATCAGTTTGAGAAGCGGGAAAGAAGTGTGTAACCATCCCGATAGGAACGAGAAGAGAAGTGAGGATGAGGAGAAGAAAAACTCGGTGAGTGAGGAATCACAAAATTCGAGACCCTCGATACTGTTTCCTGACAATCTGAAGGCATATGTACCACCCGTCCCGTTTCCGCAGCGATTACAACAGAAAAAGGTGGACAAGCAATTTTCCAAGTTTCTTGACGTCTTCAAGAAACTGCATATCAACATTCCATTTGCCGACGCCTTGGAACAAATGCCGAGCTACGTGAAATTCATGAAAGAAATATTGTCAAACAAAAGAAAGCTCGAGGAGTATGAGACAGTCGCATTGACGGAGGAGTGCAGCACTATTCTTCAGAAAAAGCTTCCACAAAAATTGAAGGATCGAGAAAGCTTCAATATACCATGCACCATAGGGAACCTCTCTTTTGAAAGGGCATTGTGCGATCTCGGCGCTAGTGTTAATCTCATGCCTCTGTCTATTTTCAAGAAGCTAGGAATTGGGGAAGCCAAGACGACGACTGTCTCCTTGTAATTAGCCAATAGATCGATCAAATACCCGAGAGGGGTAGTAGAAGATGTCTTGGTTAAGGTCGATAAATTCATTTTTCCTGCTGATTTCACTGTGCTGGATATGGAGGAAGACCATGAGATTCCGATTATATTGGGTAGACTGTTCTTAGCTACCGGAAGAACCCTTATTGATGTTCAGGAGGGGAAATTAATACTTCGGGTTGAAGATGAGCAAGTCACATTCAAGGTGTTTCAATCTCTCCCGTGTCCAATCAAGGTCGAGAAGTGTTCAGAAATTGACATCTTTGAGAAGGACACACACCGGAAGAATTATCGGTCGAAAAAGTCAGAATCCGTTTCAGCTGCCCCGACGCCTAATAAGAATGAAGAGCGAGTCGCATATATTAGGCATTTGAATATGTCGTCTTCAACATCCATTCATCCAGAATTGGAAAATTCTACTTCTGTCCTAAGTTCGCCCGTGAAGTTGAAAATTTAGCCGGATGTCAAACGGGCGCCAAGTCATGTGCAAAATGGGTGCTTCGGAAAGTTGTTTTTGTTAAAATCGTTTCGCAAAGAACATTGGGTACCCAAACCGAAAATCGGATTGTTAAAGACCAATGGTCAAAAATTTAAAACACACATTAACGGTTCGATGGACGGGGCGGAGTTCAAATGGTGTTTGCGAAAAGCGAACTGATTTTCAAAAAGTCCGGCTGAAGACTATAAACTTAGCGCTTCTCGGGAGGCAACCTGAGTATTAGTCGTAGATTTTTTTGTGTGTTTCAGTATTTTCTTGCATTTTTGGATCTTTATTTTTCGTCATTTTAGCTTGGCTATGCTTATCTCTCACGCTCTTGATGTTTTCTGTTGGAAATTTTGTGCAGAAATAACCCCAGGGAAGAATTCGTGCCTGAGCCACGGCGCAAGGAAAATGAGCCGCGGCACACACAAGTCGCAAAAAGAAGGCCAAACAAACTGTACTCTGTGCCACGGCACGACCTTACTGAGCCGCGGCACACCAGGTCCCTGAGCCGCGGCACATATTCACTGAGCCGCGGCACGCCAAATGTCCAAGAAGTGCCCAGGAGAATGTACTCTGTGTCGTGGCATGGACCAAATGAGCCGCGGCACACTAACACGATGAGCCGCGGCACGCGTAGATTGAGCCGCGGCACCCGGCGACATCACACAAAGTCCCAGGCAGACTGTACTATGGGCCGCGGCTCACTTAAGCTGTGCCGCGGCCCCCGTCTAAAATGGGAAAGCCCAGGTATCCTTCATATACACGATCGGCCGGCACACATCAGGTAAAGTCCCTTCCTTCCTTTGCACAAGCGATCGGCCGATATCCTCTTCTTCTTCTTCTTGCATTCTTCATTCCAAGTCAGGTAATCCTAAATCCCTTAATCCTTATTCATACATGATTTGAGAAGTAAAGTATGGTTATGAATTGTTGTTATATGTTGCTAGTTGTTCTTCAAAGTTCTCTCAAGATTGGAGTTTGGATATGGTGAATATGGTGCTTGATTGTGATGGTATTTGTGATTATGAACGAATTGGTGATTTTAGTTGTCGTTTATCATGGCTATATATCTATGTTGTTAATTTTGGGGATTTGGATTTAGCCATTAAAATTCTTGTTCTTCATTTACACTTGTGCATACCAAGTGCTTGATAAATTGCAGCAATGAAAAAATTGTTAAGCCAAGCATTTTCAAACTATTTGCAACGAATCGTTTTATCGGATTACATTATCTCCCGACCCTTACATCATATTTAAACTTGAGAGCTCATTCTTAATTTCCTCTTTGATGATGCAAGCTCATTCATTCACGTTCTGTATGGTGTAGTCGAGAAGCGTGCAGGCTTGCCGGGCGACACCGACACAAGTTCATGAGCGGACAATAGGGGAGTACTTGACCTTGCTTCTTATTGCATTTTACTATTTTTGTCCATTGAGGTCAATGTACGTCCTAAGTTGGGGGGGGGGATTTATTTTCTGTTGCTGTACTTATTCGTTGCACTTTTCATTATTTTTTGTTATTTTGGATGCTAGCCTTGCTTGTAGTGATATTAATTGCATTCGTGAATTTTTCGCGCTTCTTTTTGTGTAAAACTGATTTTACGATACTGATTTCTCTCCGAAGAAACAGTTGAGTTTTAGTCGAGTTGTAGTCAGCGATATCTGTTTCTGTTGAGTATTCATTTAGGTCCGAAATTTTTTCATTTTTGTAGAAATCTTAGCAGATAAGAGAGGAGACATATGAGTTTTCAAATCTCCGTATATACGTTTGGTTACACTTTTCGCGTATCTAGTCATCCAGTAACATGAGTCGTGTTGGCAGTTGATTTGAGTTTAGAATCGGACAGTTTTTCCCAAAAAGTCGAGATATTATTTGTTCTATGATGGGAAGTCTAGTAACCGGGGGTATTCACGTAACCCGTTTTTTACTCTCGCATAAAACGACAACCTTGATTAGACTAGTGGTTTAGAGATTTCGCATGTGCCGATGATGGGAAGCCTAGTAACCGGGGGTATTCGCGTGACCCGTTGTTTACTCTCGCGTAAAACAGCGACCTTGAAACGGACATGCGGGTATAGCTATTCGAGTTGTTTCTCCGCTGCGGAGGGGAACTTAGTAACTAGAAGCATCCATGTACCCCATGAGTGTCTTTTACGTCAAATGGTTCCCCAAGACATGAGAATGGAATTCCACCCTAGGATTATCCCGATGAAACATCCCGAGATCCGAACCTAGTGGTCAACTCGAATCATCTTATTGAGCATATATAAGGGATTACTGTCCGAGGGTTATTTTTGATGACGGAACTCTTGAAAATGTTTGCCATTTGACTGTGGGACTGGGCGAGTTGGCGTGTTTATTTTTAACCCTTCATATTGACGGTCGGTTAAATTCACGCTTGTTAATCTTTGAGCTTGATTTTCTTCATGAACGATTGATTAGGACTGAAATTAGTTACTTTGTGGAATCAATGTCCTGAACGTGGCTCACTATTACGATACTTGTATTATTCTTTGAGATTTTTAGGATAGTATTGATTAGGTTGAGCACTATGAGTTGCACGATCATTCACGATATTCTTTTGTTTGAATTTGATTATTTTTGCTTGAGGACAAGCAAAGGCTCAAGTTTGGGGGTATTTGTTAAGCATGTTTTTATACGCTTATTTATCATTATTCTTTATTCATTTTGTGTCTAAACCTGCATAAATGAGCCTTTAATGCACTATTCTTTTATGTTTGGCAGGAAATTGGAGTCCGGAAGCTCGAATGATGAAAAACGGGCGAAAACGGCAACTTTTGGCCGGGGGCCGCGGCACAAGAAGACTGAGCCGCGGCACACGAAGATGTCCAGGAGCACCGAGCACACTGTACCCTGAGCCGCGGCACAAGGATGCTGAGCCGTGGCTTAGGAGGAAAATAGACGCCCAGGTATTAGGCGCTGAACACCGTGAGCCGCGGCACAGATTAAGTGAGTCGCGGCCCATGGGGCGGTTTTGGTGTGTTCTGCGTGGTTTTGGGCCGTTTTGGAGCCGGTTCTCGACCTAATCACACGGACGCGTTTTGGAGGATGATGGGAGTTATAAATAAGGGTTTAAGGTCATAATTGAGGAGGATGGGAGGATCGATCATAATCAAGGAAGAGAATCAGAAAACACCAAGAGCAGAGAGCGGAAGCCAGAAGAACGGAGGAATCCGAGTCTTCATCTGCGTTTGATCTTTATGCTTTCATTAGTTATTTCTGTATTTTTTTTCTTTAGCATGTCAGGCTAAAACCCTGTTCTAGGATTTTGATGAAACTGAGGCTTTGACGGATTTACTTTGATTATCTATATAATTCCCTTTTCTGTTGAGTTTTCCCAATTATTTTTAATGCTTTCAATTGTGTGGCCTATAATTGAATTGTTTTAATCACGCAACTCGAATCGGGAGAGGAGAGTTGGTGAGGAAATATTGGTGAGAACCGTTTTATCTTGTGAGATAGGAATATACTCATAGGAACTACGTGGCCTTTTGAAGATTCTGTGCCTTTTGAATATTGTCGAATTAATTCACCTAGGGATAGAGTGTGTTATTCGCCTTTAGAAAAATCTACTGACCTCGGGAGAGGCGGTAGAGTACTTTAGAAACCTTCGCCTTTAATAAATTGGGAAATCATTAACTTCAGATAATCGAGAGTAAATTCGGATAAACCGAGCTAGATTTATTCCTTAATTGAATTTTCTTCCTTTGAATAATTGATCCTATTATTTCTTCGCTTTTAGTAATTTTCCTTAATTATTTCTTGCAACTGAACTTTCGGCAGTTCAAATAAAATTAGAATACATATAAATCGGTAATTAGTAATTCAGTCCTCATGGGAACGATATCTTACTCATCATTTTATTACTTGTCTACGATAACGTGCACTTGCGTTAAACGAATTCCGCAACACCTCAAGTCCTTGAAAGTAACATATATCAACTCGGAAGTTTTAGAAAACGACAGAAAATCTTTTGGGACTTCAAGTCCAAGATTATAAAACCTTTTTTAAGATAATTGGATCTCGGCCCAAAGTCATTTCCGCAAAACATCCTTTGCCCAATCGTTAGGGTATCACCCCGAACATTCCTCAAACCAAAATGCACAATAACAAGGTTCATTTTCCGACACCAAAGCATTACAACCAAGGAACAAAACATATACGGCACATTCTAATGCCATTCTAGCCAAGTACCAAGACCCTATATATAATATATCTCAATATCGAGGACAAACGTTGTGATATTCCGGACATATCACAATTGCTGAAAACATCAACATCAACATCACGAAAATCACACTTGGTAACCCTTGGCCGTACCCATTAATATCAACTCCAGAGGCCCTGTCGGACCGTCCCCAAGTGGGAAACCACTTCCGCATCCGTACCCATTAGTATCGGGCCCCAGAAACCCCGTCGGGCCGTCCCCGGGTGGAAGAACAACTCACGCACACTAGCGTTCAAAATTTTCACAAATTCCGAAAGTTGAATATAATGTATATAGTTATGGCACTTGCTAGAATGACCACTCACCGACACATGACCACGACCAAAGATTGACGCAACTACAAACCATTCCTAGAATACGTCAATACACTAGTAGAAAAAACATCAAAGACTTCGGTACGTCTCACTTCGGTAATGTATATTAGTGAAGTAAAAACAAACAACAACTTCGCTTTTCAATTTAGGGAAGTAAACTACACACATAGACTTCAGTAAATGGTATCAAAAAGAAAGGCAGGAGATAGTTAGAAATTTTAAGTTCCAAAGACTTCGCTAATTGTATAATTACTGAAGTAAAAAGTGTGAAAAAATTTTTTTGACGCAATATTTTTACAACAGTGAAGTATACTTCTCAATTATTTTTCTGACTCCCAAAATTTTCAGCTTCCAAAAAAACCCTCCTCCTTCGCCCACTCATTTCCTCCATTATTTCCTCCCAAAAATTTTTCCCGCTCCAGTAAAAAAACCTATACTGCTGCTTCGCCCGCGATTAAGCTTCTTGCGGAGACCAATTATTAGGGTTCTTTCATCGCCCCTTCGAGGTTTTTCAGTTTCATCGAAATTTTTGGGGATATTTTCAATCTAGCTTTTATTATAGTTTTTACTCACACATTTTCTTTTATTCTTCTCATAATCGAATGTCTGCTGGCGAAATTGCTCATAATCAGACGACTAGTGGTGACATTGTACGAATTGGCTTAGGTAAGGTCTTTCTTTGGGTTTTTATTCTTCACAGTATATGTGTGGTGGGGTTTCTATATGTGTTTGTTTCTGTATGTATGTGAATATTGTGTTTCTGAGTTTCTTAGGTCTTTTTTTGGGGTTTTTATTTGCAGATTCTGAAAAAAGTTTTTTTCTATGGATTGATTTTGGGTTTTGTGAAATATATGTGTATTGTTTGAGTGTATTGTTTGGGGGGTTTTCTTTGGGGGTTCAAGGTATATGTTGTTTCCGCATATATGTTAATTAGGGGCCATGTTTGGGTGATGTTAATTGTGTTTCTGTATATTGTGTTTGAGTGATGTTAGTCTTAATCGGGGTCTGCGTGAGTGATGTTAATTTGTGATCATGTTCTATATATTGTCTTTGTTGATAGTGTTGGTGGTGATTCTGTTTGAGTTTGTTTAGTGTGTATGTATGTGAGTATTGTGCAAGATTTGATGCAAGTTTTAGTGTGTTTGTTAATTGGCAAGATTGTTGGCAAGATTTGATGCATGAGTTGTAGAGTGCTTGATTGATGTGATAAAATTTTATATTTGGTTGTCAATGCATGAGCTGAGGAGTATTGCATGATCAAATTGAAGAGAATGTATCATTGATTATCATAAATGTGTCCCTTGGATCTAAGTGGATTATTTACTCATATTAATTTTGGTTCGATCTAACTGGTTTCAAAATTTATTTATGTAGATTTTCTTCCTTGCTGAAAGAAAGATCTCTGACTACTTTGCAGAAGACATGATCAGTGGTAAGAGCACGTAATTTGCCGAGCTGTTGTTAGAATTCAGTAGTTAGTAATGGATAGATCTTGGATTAAATCAAATAGGCGGAGTGCAGTATATGGGTAAGGTGTCGAAAAGTTCATTAGAGATTGTTTAGAGAATTCAAAAATTGATCAGAACTTCATTCCTTGTCCATGTTGCAATTGCAACAACATGAAAAAAGGGTCGGTGAAGATGTTGCGAGAGCATCTTTATTTCAACGGTTTTAGTTCAATTTACACCAATTGGATTTGGAATGGGGATCAGAGCCTGAATGATGGTGAGAGTGTCAACCAAGATCCATTTGATGGTGACATGAATGAAGAAGTGGGTGATACTGATATGTGTGAGGCAGCCTTTGAGAAGTACTCAGAAGATCCTGAAGAGTTTGTCAAATTTGTCGAGGAAGCAGAAAAACCCTTGTATAAAGGCTGTCAATAGTATACAAAGTTGAGTGTGCTTTTAAAACTCTACAATACAAAAGCAAGACATGGGATGACAGATGCACTTTTTTCAGATCTACTAGCCGATTTCGGGAATATGTTACCAGAGTACCACAACCTACCATCCTCAATGTACGAAGCTAAGAAGACTTTGAGTTGTTTGGGGTTGAAGCACGAGAAAGTACACGTGTGCTCCAATGATTGTATCCTATATAGGAAACAATATGCAGATTATACCCGCTGCCCAAAATGTGATGTGTCCAGGTGAAAACTAACTAAGAACAAGAAAGAGAAGATCGGCATCCCGACCAAGGTTGTTTGGTATTTTCCTCCCATTCCAAGATTCAAAAGAATGTTAAAATCTTTGGAGACTTCAAAGAACCTAACCTGGCATGCTGATACTCCAAAAGTTGCTGGTCAATTACGACATCCATGCGATTCTCCCGCGTGGAAGTTGGTTGACCATAAGTGGAAGGATTTTGAGGAAGAGTCAAGAAATCTTCGTGTGGCGCTCACTACTGATGGAATTAATCCTCATAGTACTATGAGCAGTAGACACATTTGTTGGCCTGTAATGTTAGTCACGTATAACTTGCCTCCAGAGATGTGCATGAAGAGGAAATTCATCATGTTAACAATGCTTATATCCGGTCCAAAGCAGCCGGGAAATGATATAGATGTCTACCTTGAGTTGTTAGTTGAGGACTTGCAGTTGTTGTGGGAGAGAGTTGATGGTGTGTATGATGCATATAGAGACCAACTTTTCACATTGAGAGATGATTTGGTTGGTCGTGTCGGTTGTTAATTGTTACCGGATATGTGTTATTTGATTACTTCGATAGGTTGAGATTATTGATCGGTGATTATAACCGGATGCTGTGGTCGTGTTCGAGTATGTTCGTAAATTGCTTCGGTCGGGGCCGAGGAGCTCGTAGACGAAGGCATTGTGACTGGTATCAGCTTCATCATCATCGTATTGGTATCGAGGCAAGTTATTACTTGCTCAGTTATAATGTTTAATGAATGATTTTAGTTTCATTTCGTTTATAATGCATATAGCAATGATTATAGGTTATCATTCCGATTCTGGGAGTTGAATCATTATGTATGTGATTTATTTCGGTTATTGGCATATTCGGGTATCGAGGTTACATTATGGTAAAGACGAGGATATGATTACCTGTGGTCCATGATACGTTTGGATCGCCGAGCATTGCGGATAATCGTCGGTGATGGTTTGATATCGAGATTTCTCCCGAAGGACTCGGGGCAAGTATCTTATATCGATTCAGTTAGTGTTAGTGATTTGATCATGCATATTGTCATTCATGTTGTCGAACATGAGGTCGTCTTAGTGGATTTGTCATATTGTCGTTCATGTTCTGTTGTTCATGTTGATGTACATATTGATTTGCATATGTGTATGAATAATTGTATTGTTTATGTTGTAAATGATCCGATGGGATCATGAGGATCTATGCTGAGGGCGCTGGATCGAATGTCCACCATGCGTTGGTTCGACAGGATCATCATGGGGATCTATGCTACGGGCGCTGGATCGTTGGATAGGTCTTCCACCATGCGTTGGTTCGACGGGATCATCATGGGGATCTATGCTGAGGGCGCTGGATCGTTGGATTACCAGTATTGTGTTGATGGAATCTTGTGAATTCGCATCATTGATTTTATCATGTGTTGTTGTTCATATGTGTATTGTTGGTTATCCACCTTATGCTGATCTGGTAGGATCAACAAAGGGATCTATGCTGAGGGCGCTGGATCGTCGGATTTCTATTGAGTATACATGATTGTTATTGTTGTGATCATATTGACGTGGTCATATGAGTATGCATTTGTAGGTCTTGTGTTAGGACCGTGTCCGTATTGCATTGATCTGATCTCGGATTATACTGATATGATTGTCGTGGCACTTCATATCTCGAGGTATGTTCCGTATTTCCTTTGGTATTCATCTTGTGATGGACAATCGGTTATCGTTTTGGGATTTGATGATGCTATCTGATGTATTGTATTGGTCGGAACTGGTACTTTTCCATATCGTGAGTTGGTTATGATAGTTTGAGAACCTTGAGTATTGTTTGAGGTACAGTACATATATTATGTTCGAGTTTATTGGTTAATCGAGTACAGGATGTGAAATGTGATAATGGTTATTCTGATGAGAATTACTTGAGTAAGCAAAGTTATGGCGGTAAGATTACGTTGGTCGTATTCTTATGTTGTATTCTCATTGGTATGTAATTATTAATGTGATGTGACGGTTATCATTGTTGGATATTATGGCTGGCCCCGTCGTGGGATTTATTTTTAGGTTCTTGGAGTATCGAGCATGTAGCGGTCGTGAAGAGATGAGCTTCCCAGAGGATACTGGCTAGGACATGTTTTGTGCATTGAGTTTCTTGATTGGTTCTTGTATTCCGCTGCTAGAGTATCTTTATGGTTGGTCTTTTTTCGCTGCGTGATTATTTTGAAATGCTCTTTCGGTATCTGGTAACTGAGATTTCTTTGGAAATCATTTTCTAAACTTTTGAGTGTCGGCCGTTTGGCCTTGCGATTTCAAATGAGTTTTTACGACGGTTTTGATGAATGGATTTTATAAGTCTTTGTGAATTTTTAAAGATAGTACCGTTTTTGGCCTCTTGGGCATTTGTAAATGTTTGCAAAAAAATTCCTTCAGCCTTGTGGGTTCCATCTCGGGGCCAGTATCTCAGGAGATCGTCGACCTGCGTATTTGTAAGCGTACTCTTTTGGTTATTCAGTAATGATGATGATTGATCGTTGTCGTGATGGCTTGGGATATTTTGGTTGAACGGTATGTTTGTTTGTTGTTATGACGGATTGTAAGTTTCGAGGACGAAACTTATTTTAAGTGGTGTAGTATGTAATATCCGAAATTTCTACTACTATTGTTTAATGTTATTTTATCCGAGTAATGTTGTACAGAGTGGAATCTGTACAGTATGGATAAAATAAATGAAGGACTGAGATGTCAGTATTGGTATAATTGTCGTATTTGGTCGACAATTGTATTTGAGGATATCGTGTATCAGGTTATCGTACTTTCGATATAGAGTATATCGTATAAGAATGTTATTGGATTCAGTATATGTATTCAGTAAGTGTATATGTGTTTTCGGTATGTCGAGACAGGCGGTAACAGTTAAATTGGCTAAGTATAGAATACTTAGCGTACGCTAAGGTTGAAGACTTATGTGCGCTAAATTGGTTTTGTTATGTACGTTATGGCTAAAGCATTACGTACGTAACGAGGGAATCGGACAGGACCGAGTCATGGTCGGCAGGTGGGACCCGATGTCGGCGGCGGACGTGGACAGGCGAGTCAACCCCGGCCATTACGTACACTACGAGAAGTGTATAACGTACGTTAAATAGAGTTTTACTGTAGCAAGTCAACGTACATATTACGTACGTAATGAAGGAAATGTTACGTACGTAATCAATTGGAGGTCAGTTAGTTTTGGAAATGAGATTACGTACGCTATTAAGGACGCTTAGCGTACGCTAAGTGCATTACGTACGTTAATGCTGGTGGTTAACGTACGTAAAGATCGATGCAGTTTATAAAATGAAAGTTCGTCTTTCATTTCTCCTGATTATTTCACTTTGTTTTTCCGTCCTTCTTCACTTCTAAGTATGTTCTAAAAACTTTTAAGTCGATTGTGAGCTTGGAGGCATGGATTAGAAGCTTGGATATGAAGATATCAATGATTCTTGAAGGGTTTGATTGGGTTATTCATATTCTTGAGGTATGTTGTTGAATTCTTCACTTTGATTTCGGATTTTGGTATTGTTATCCGTAAATGATTCGTATGAAGAGGATTAAGATGTTGTTGTTTCGATTCTTGAGGTTATATGAATTATATGTTGAAGGAAGATGGTGAAATGATGGTTTATACCTTGAATATGTTGATTATGATTATGAAATCATAGAGTTCTTGATGTTCTTGGTATTATTATCCGTATTTGATCCGTATGATGATGATTAGGGAGTTTTTGCTACAAATCCTTGAGGTTATGTAGAGTGTATACTGAAGAATACGATGATTCATGACTTGGATTACGAATTGGAAGATTATCTTCATGTTAAAGGATATCGAATTATGTTGTTTTAATGGTTATGAACATGAGTTCGAATCCCTTAGTGTTCTTGTGGAACTTTTGATGAATTTAACATAGCAAGACGATCGTATATTGAATTATCGGTATTTTTATATATGAAGATCGAATATTCGTTGGTTGTAGTGGTAGAATTCGTATGTTCTTAATGAAATACGAATCATGATATCAATTTGGAATCCGGAAAGATTGTGATTGTTCGTCGAATATGATTTCCTTCACGCTCGTATCCAAAATCGCATTGTGGTTGTGAATTCGTAATTATTTGAATTGGATTATTCGGACTTGTGGTTAATCAGGATAGTTGTAGAACCGTTGGGTTTATTGATCGGTTGTATTAATTGATTATGATCATCGAGTTGTAGTTTGTATTGTAGATATCGTTGAATCGTTGAGATGATTTGGTTGGTCGCGTTGGTTGTTAATTGTTACCGGATATGTGTTATTTGATTACTTCGATAGGTTGAGATTATTGATCGGTGATTATAACCGGATGCTGTGGTCGTGTTCGAGTATGGTCGTGAATTGCTTCGGTCGGGGCCGAGGAGCTCGTAGACGAAGGCATTGTGACTGGTAGCGGCTTCATCATCATCGTATCGGTATCGAGGCAAGTTATTACTTGCTCAGTTATAATGTTTAATGAATGATATTAGTTTCATTTCGTTTATAATGCATATAGCAATGGTTATACGTTGTCATTCCGATTCTGGGAGTTAAATCATAATGTATGTAATTTATTTCGGTTATTGGCATATTCGGCTATCGAGGTTACATTATGATAAAGACGAGGATATGATTACCTGTGGTCCATGATACGTTTGGATCGCCGAGCATTGCGGATAATCGTCGGTGATGGTTTGATATCGAGATTTCTCCCGAAGGACTCGGGGCAAGTATCTTATATCGATTCAGTTAGTGTTAGTGATTTGATCATGCATATTGTCATTCATGTTGTCGAACATGAGGTCGTCTTAGTGGATTTGTCATATTGTCGTTCATGTTCTGTTGTTCATGTTGATGAACATATTGATTTGCATATGTGTATGCATAATTGTATTGTTTATGTTGTAAATGATCCGATGGGATCATGAGGATCTATCTTTGAGTCTTTGGATCGAATGTCCACCATGCGTTGGTTCGACGGGATCATCGTGGGGATCTATGCTGAGGGCGCTGGATCGTTGGACAGGTTTTCCACCATGCGTTGGTTCGACGGGATCATCATGGGGATCTATGATGAGTGCACTGGATCGTTGGATTACCAGTATTGTGTTGATGGAATCTTGTGAATCCGCATCATTGATTTTATCATGTGTTGTTGTTCATATGTGTATTGTTGGTTATCCACCTTATGCTGATCTGGTAGGATCAACAAAGGGATCTATGCTGAGGGCGCTGGATCTTCGGATTTCCATTGAGTATACATGATTTTTATTGTTGTGATCATATTGACGTGGTCATATGAGTATGTATTTGTAGGTCTTGTGTTAGGACCCTGTCCGTATTGCATTGATCTGATCTCGGATTATACTGATATGATTGTCGTGGCACTTCATATCTC
The DNA here is from genome assembly GCA_033398695.1 of Orobanche coerulescens. NCBI lineage: Eukaryota > Viridiplantae > Streptophyta > Magnoliopsida > Lamiales > Orobanchaceae > Orobanche > Orobanche coerulescens. The sequence continues at coordinate 34,372,503 of CM065818.1, forward strand.
GAGGTATGTTCCGTATTTCCTTTGATATTCATCTTGTGATGGACAATCGGTTATCGTTTTGGGATTTGATGATGCTATCCGATGGATTGTATTGGTCAGAACTGGTACTTTTCAATATCGTGAGTTGGTTATGATAGTTTGAGAACCTTGAGTATTGTTTGAGGTACAGAACATATATTATGTTCGAGTTTATTGGTTAATCGAGTACAGGATGTGAAATGTGATAATGGTTATTCTGATGAGAATTACTTGAGTAAGCAAAGTTATGGCGGTAAGATTACGTTGGTCGTATTCTTATGTTGTATTCTCATTGGTATGTAATTATTAATGTGATGTGACGGTTATCATTGTTGGATATTATGGCTGACCCCGTCGTGGGATTTCTTTTTAGGTTCTTGGAGTATCGAGCATGTAGCGGTCGTGAAGAGATGAGCTTCCCGGAGGATACTGGCTAGGACATGTTTTGTGCATTGAGTTTCTTGATTGGTTCTTGTATTCCGCTGCTAGAGTATCTTTATGGTTGGTCTTTTTTCGCTGCGTGAGTATTTTTAAATGCTCTTTCGGTATCTGGTAACTGAGATTTCTTTGGAAATCGTTTTCTAAACTTTTGAGTGTCGGCCGTTTGGCCTTGCGATTTCAAATGAGTTTTTACGACGGTTTTGATGAATGGATTTTATAAGTCTTTGTGAATTTTTAAAGATAGTACCGTCTTTGGCCTCTTGGGCATTTGTAAATGTTTGCAAAAAATTTCCTTCAGCCTTGTGGGTTCCATCTCGGGGCCCACGGCGCTGTAACATTTCCAGTTAAATCTGGGGGTGTTACAGCTAGCGAGTGGAGATAGCAGCACAGACAGCACTCCAGGATGGAAAACAACGGTTTCCATCTCGGATGAAAATAACGTTTATCCGACACCAAACAACGGACCGAAGGAGACACACGAACAACAAGATTGAGTCAGAACCAAAGCGCTAAAAGAAAACACGACCCGAGGGTACGAAAAACTACAACATCAGTAATCACCTCAAAACTTTGGGAAATTACAAAACGGCCCAAAACATCCGAAACACACGATACGTGATCGAAACAACAAGCGGAAGCTCACAACATGCACAACAACATGAGACGGATTTGTGGCAACCACGAAACGGAGGTTCCGAACAACGATTATGAGAATTGAATGAAATAGCAACGAAATTGACATTAAAAACGGAATTGAGTAAAACAAGTCCGAAACAAGCTCGGATGACAAAAAGTCCAGTACTAAATATTCTCGAAATATCATACGGTTACAATCGAGTCGCTAAAAACGAAAAATACACCAAAAATGAAAATACCGGGAAAAGAAAAATACGGATATTACAGTGGACCCCTACATGGGACCCACCAGGATGATTAAGAAATACCACTCCTCTAACTATCTTAGTTAGCGAGAAAACACACATCACCGGAATGAAAAATAAATGGAACGCCTGGTATAACCGGCAAAACAAACATCAGTGACAATCATAAATAACATATAATGATACAGACCATAATCCCAGTAGAAATGCCTAAGTACTCGCAAGTACTTTCTATAAGTTCACAAGTTTAAATAAAAACAACTGCATCAAAAGGACAACGGAAATAAAGAGACTAAATTGCACACGTCATCAACCCTGGCCAGCATCCTCATACTGCTCCAGTGCCCGATCGTCCGGCTGAACATAACCTAAAATTCATAACAAGAATTTCCCCAAAACGGGTCCCCAAAGGGGTTAGCAATAACGCTAGTACAAGTAACCAAATGAACAACTTACACCTTACACATATAGTCAAAGCATGCAAATGGTAAAGCCTCAATTTGAAACACACATTTCCGGAATTGCCATAACCCAAAACACATTTACAAAATGCACCACAATTAACCGCGGATCCACGCCTCTGCAGATCCCTACCGAGACCTCGTCGGATCTAACCCGTAGTGGTTAAAAGCCATGCTCGCGGATCTACGCCTCTGTGGACCCCTACCGAGACCCCGTCGGATCTAACCCGTAGTGAGCATACACATACACACGTTACTCATGCAATACTACCATGTTAAGCATGTAAGTTCATTAATGCTACTTGCCTCGATATTACGACGAAAAGACGGAAGGAAACAATCGCGGTTGCGAGAAATTGGACACACCGAACCTAAACGATTCGTCAAGCACCATCACAACCAATTCGACAAGAATAACAATAACGGAAGACACCCGAAACCCCACCTACGATTCATGTAAGTTCGTATAAAATAACGACGAGGACAGATCGCAATCGAACCCTCTCGATTTCACAAATACCACAAAACTTACCATGAAATCGTAGGGAAAACAAGAATACCACTAAGATTAATCATATACATCATGGATTAATCAACGATACAGAACGAATCTGACGAAAACTCAAAAACCCCCAAATTTCCCAAAAATAGGGTTCTAGGAGAATACCTTGGATTAAAGATGAAGAACACGTGTTGGTGTTGTAAATCTACACCAAGAACTCAAGAAGGATGATGGCTAGGAGTTGAAAGACTTCAAATCGCCCAAAAATCGCCCAAGAACCGGAGAGAGAGAGAAACGGAAAAGTGACAAATCTGGGTCAACTCTCTAGTATTTATAACGAGAGGGTTTAGCGTGCGCTGAGGACTAGAGATCAGCGCGTGCTACCCAGTCAAAAATAGGCCAGAACCTAATGTGATGGCCTGTTAGCGTGTGCTACCAGGAAATAGTGTGTGCTAACGGCCCCTCGATAGCGCGCTATCGGGCCATAGCGTGCGCTACCTGGGCACCAGGTCGAGTCCAGAAACAATCTGCCCTGTACTGGACTGCCGGATTAACACGCACTACCGGACACCCAGCGCCCCAAAAATAGGGTTCTAAGAGAATACCTTGGATTAAAGATGAAGAACACGTGTTTGTGTTGTTAATCTACACCAAAAACTCAAAAAGGATGATGGCTAGGAGTTGCAAGACTTCAAATCGCCCAAAGATCGCCTAAAAATCGCCTAAGAACCGGAGAGAGAGAGAAACGGAAAAGTGACAAATCTGGGTCAACTCTCTGGTATTAATAACGAGAGGGTTTAGCGTGCGCTAAGGACTAGAGATCAGCGCATGCTACCCAGTCAAAAATAGGCCAGAACCTACTGTGCTGGCCTGTTAGCGTGTGCTACCAGGAAATAGTGTGTGATAACGGCCCCTCGATAGCGCGCGCTATCGGGCCATAGCGTGCGCTACCTGGGCACCAAGCCGAGTCCATGTATCTATACGCTTTCCATTTATATAGTATTTATTGGATGAATGTTTTTGAATGGGGATGTGGTTCATGGACTTAGTTTTGAATCGTTCGGTTTATTCGATTGGGTTGTAAAGGCCATTTTGAGCCTATTTATTTTACTAGAAATATTTGTATCTAGGATGCAATTTTCAATGTAAAATTATATGTAATGACGAAGACCGGAGGAAGATCCGTTTCGAGAAGATTAAGATTCAAGACGACGTCGGAATTTGTCCAACTCCAGCTCAGTTCCGGCCATGACCGGACCTCAACTAACTCCAGCCCTTCGAACCTCGTCAAACACCATCCTGACCGACCAGACCCGAAAATTCATCTTGCCGCCGACAAACATGTCCGACGGCTCCGACGCCGAACTCCATCCGCCTGAAAACCAGATTATTCTCTCCCGTCACAGGTCACCACGCCGTCGCCGAGCTCCAGTTGTTGTCGCCGGAGACGCCTGCCCGCCACCGGTGACCTTCACAACTCGCTCCCACTAGAACCCAGATCCCCCGACCCATCTCAGCCCAACCGCAAGAACCCTGACCCTGAGCTCGCCACCGCCGATCGCCAATGAAGAAGAATGAGATGGGTGGTGTTGGTGAGAGAAAGGGAGGACCGGGAGGGGAGAGTGAGATGCGGGAGGAAAGAGAGAGATGGAGCAGGTGGGGAAAGGAGAAAAAAAGAAAGAAGAAAGAGATAAAAAAAAAAGTGAAAGGAAGAGTTGATGAGGAAAATCGGATGAAGTTTCTCCTCAAATCACATCACATGCATATACATATATATACACAATATACTATATATATATATAATATATATATATATATATATTTTATATATATATAGAGAGAGAGAGAGAGAGAGATAATTGGGCTTATCCGACCCCACAGGGTTCGAATATAAATAAACCGAGTAAAAACGAATCAATCTAAGATTCATTATTTCGTCTCCTGGTTCGATCATCCGATTATTACACTACGTCAAATAACACCAACACTAACTCGTCAATATATTAGCCCAACATCTCAGAGTCCGCCCGACTTATAAATAATCAGTTAATAAAATAAGAGAGAGAAAATAAATAAATAAAAAAAATTGTATCGCCAAAATTCGAGTTTAAAAATTCCCGGATATTACATACTACCCTCCTTAAAAGAAGTTTCGTCCCGAAACTTAAAACAAGTAGGGAGAGGTAATATCCCACCAGGAACATCTCCACGAGATACACAAGAACCGCGCAACTTACGCCCACCGGCGAAACGTTACAAGAAACGCAAGGAACGTACGGAGTAGAAACATGCTTAACGACAACCACGATTGAACCTCAATGATCGAACAACACGATCGAACACAATGATCGAACAAAAAACGGTCGAATAACTACGATCCCAAAGTTCACACTTCAACTCAAGACATTAAAAGAGCTGGTAGAAACTAAAAGATGTTACTTTCGGACAAGGTTTACAAGAATCGAACCGAACTCGGAAAAGTCACAACAATAAACAGATCGATCAGAAACAAAGTCGCAACTCGTTCGAACGATGACAACCGAGATACCAAACAAGTTCAAAAAGTATCAGCGAACACGAGCGAGTCGATAGAATTGAGAGAGAGAAATTGCAGAAGTCAAAAATAATATGGGCATTACATTCGACCTCTTATAAAAGAAGTGTCGCCCCCGCAACTCACAACAACGGAAGCAAGGTGACAACACAACAAGCAACTGACAGAAACATCTCCCATGGGCCTCTCAGAGCCGATCCTGATATCTGTGCTGAAGCGCGAACTTCGAAAGTCTCGGTAGCCAATTCGCAAAACTGAATTCGGTATCCCTCGAGTCCTCACTTGAAACGCATTACTGACGAGAAGGACAATTTACACGTGCATGCCCCGGCACATCACGGTTGAAACACCTTGGCTCGGCATACCGAAAATATAAATGCTAAATACAATGGGGCATAACGTCGCAAAACAACATAGCAGAGATGCCAACTCAGCACAACAAAGAATCATAACACATATCATATACAACGATTACCATCGTAAAATAATACACACACAAACACTACAGCAACGACGGTATCGTTCGGCGACCTCAACGGCCCGAACGATAACCACCACATAATTACAAACATCATGAAACAATCACACATGTACACAAACGTACAAACCCAAGCTTCAACAGCTCACACTCGTGCGACAACACGCAAATCACCACGAGGCGACAAATAGCAAATACCAGTTCACACCTCTCACAGAGGGCTAGTACTACAAATACGTGGCAACACCTCAATGTTCATGCCACCAATTCGATCATATTCGGAAGTTAACATTATAACGACAAAGCAAACATCATACATACATTCACAAACGCAAATGGGAATTGATAGGTTTAAAAAAAAAAATGAAAACCCCCTTTTGAAAATAATTTAGAAAAACACCGGTTGAACTTGAGTATCACCTTTCAGAAAAAGTACAAACCTGAAACATCGTTATCGAGACTTTGGAGAACCATTTCGCATTTGATAAAAATGAGGACACTTTCTCTTAGTGAAAAACTTTCAGAATATTCGACCCTCGGGTCTAAGTAAAAGTGTTTCTAAAACATTGAAAATATCTCATAACATTTTGGTCCTCGAGGTAGAAGAATTTTGAAACATATTGTGGCACCTTGGATGTATCACGAGAAAATAATTCATTTTAAAAGTACGTCTCAAAATTTATTTTCTAAGATACTCAAGGTTTTCAAAGATAATTCAATGGGCTAGAATGCCCAAAAATTTCAGGTAATTACACGGAACGTTATAGCGCCGTGGGTCCCACGCCGGAACCCACCAGGCTAAAATCCATTTACAAAAATGCCAAAAAGGCCGATGACGGTAATATTTCAAAAACTCACAAAAGCCATTTACAAAATACTAAATACCGTCATAAGAATTTCGCCAAAACGATCAAGGCCATAATGCCAAAAACTCGGTTAAGGGAATCGGTTTTCGAAATAAAACTCAGTCGGTAAAATACTGAAAGTCATTACAAAAGAACTCACGCAGTGGATAAAAGAAATACAGTCCAACATGCACAATCCAGCGACACTACTCCTCATATGAACGAAATATGAGAGTCAAATAACCACATATCACGAAATCAAAATCTATAAGAGAATTCCGTCAATTAACTCATAATCATACCTGTAACTCGCATCAGACGAGGCACAAACACAAAGAAGGGAGACTTACATCCACAGGTCGCATGAAGATGATGATCGCCCCACGATACTAATCACGACCAACAAACTCAGACGACGCGTCGCGACACGACTCGGTCAGACAAAATCCAACGAGACAAAACTCAACAGACACAACTTGACCCGACAGCCTAGGTTTCCACAACCAAAGCTCCGATACCATTTATGTAACACCCCCAATCCGCTCAGGAATATTACACGCCGTAGAACCTTTCCTCAAGGATCTACCAGGCTGGTAACAACATTGGACATCTCAACAATGCCTTTAAGGCTAAAATGACTCAGTAGACCGATTTGGTCTTTCAATAAATACATACAACTCAATCACAACACGTGCCCACGCAGGGGTCGAATACAACACACTCCCGTACAACGGGGAAAGAATACTGCAGCGGAAATAAAATACAACTAAACCAATACGACATCAAACGGGTCCTCGTGTGATTAGTATCGTTCATCTTTCATCATCCTTCATGCTGACCCTGTGCTATGCTCCCCAAAACCTGAATGCAATACAGACATCCACCCCCCAAATACTCGGGGGTTAGCAAAACTCCACTGTTTTGCTAGTGCAAGTATAAAATACGAATACGAGCCATACACAACATACTCCAAGAATATAATAATCATGAACATACTTCCCGAGATAAATCATTTGATCAAAACTGTTCAAAATGAGAAATGTGGGAATAAACCCAATATACATCTTGTAAAAATATTTTACGATCTCGGGGGTTTTGAAAACGTTTAGGGACACAGCCCAAAAAGTCATTTTCCCAAAGCATAATTACGATAACAACACACGGGGTCCACGACCCAATCATACTATCCCGATCACAATCACGGGGTTCAAGACCCGATCATATCATAACAACATGTTTCCACAGATTATTCGCGTCCCGCGCTAGCAAGCCACGGACCTCAGATGCTCCCGTAGAACATACCCGAGTGAATAACCCACAGGGAAACCATACCGAATCACATGTCACCGTAACAACAGTTACGTGACCACAAGCACAGATAAGTTCATAACCAATTCACAACCATAAGTTATCCCGACATCGCGCTAACAAGCCACGAACCTCGGAGTCCCCGCAAGACATACCCGATGGATAACCACACAAGTTATCCCCAGCATCGGGCTAGCAAGCCCCGAACCTCGGAGTCCCCGCAAGACATACCCGATGGATAACCCTACGGTCACGCCCGAATCATACTAGCAAGGATTGATCCCGGAGATTCAACGATCCTACCCGGAGGCACATCACATACAATAAGCACACAACAATAATCAACTATCAAGCCAAGCAACATTAAGCATCACAACTTCCTTTCAAAGGAGTAACAACCAATATCACCCGTCACATATTCACCGAACAAGCACACATAACAACACGTTATCCTCGGTAAATGATTACGGTTTATTACATTCACTAAATGTGATCATAAGTCTTTGAACCAACGGAGTTAACACACATAGGCCAAAAACACACTTATTCACGAAGCATCCGAGTTATCGTTGAAAGACAACATTTATCGAGAACATACCGATACTTTTTAACATTCATTAAACATCCGGATTTTACATAAAATCATTTACCAACAATTATGCCTACGAAACATGAAACGTATGGGCAAGATACTTGCCTCAATAATTGACGCTGAAAGCTCCGACGACCACGGCTCACCCGGTCGATCCATTGAAATCCCAACCACTATTATAAATACATAATAGACAATTTAATATAAGAGTCCAATTTAATATCTTATAATTTCAAGGTAATTAGTCGGCTAATATATTACCTCAATTGCCGCCCTTAATTAATTAATCGGATCAAATGATCAGCGATACTCAACCCAAGTCCATATCTCGATTATCGCTCCAACCACAAACTCCAAACTCGGACTCGTTCCATGGTCTAATTACACCAAGCTGCACATTGACCAAATTATCACCATCTCCATCTATGTCTACGACTTCCCCGTTCACAATCCCAACACCACTACATACACCACCAATTACTTATATACACAATATATATATATATATATATATATATATATATAGGGATAGGATCCGGTAGGAAAGCTTTTTTCCGTAAGAAATAAGAATGATTTTGGGCCTTTGATCTTTGGTGATCAATGGCTGCGATTTATTCACGTTGTGCTAAGAATTTGGCCTAAGTGTGCTACGCGGAATATTTTTGTGGGGATATATTTGTAATCATACATATTGTATGTTTGGTATTTCCTATAATCATGGGATTTCATATCCCACTTTCCCATCTCTTCCCAACGTGTAAGCCGTTATTTTTTTTCTCTTTCCTCCATTTTCTTATCTCTTTCCTTCATCCTTCATCCTTCATCCTTCCTCCATCATTTAACCCTAATTTCATACATTAAATTGCCACAAATATAATCCCTACGTTCAGATTTCGTTTTTTGTCTTGTTTCTCTAAACTTTCGATAACTTCTCGTCAATTCAATTCGGAATTATGGTTTCTACAAGTATTTTTTTTGTTTATTGTTTGTTCTTATTTTTGTTCGTTTGTTCGTATTTAATTCAACCAATTTGGTAATATTTTTGTTCGTTTGTTCGTTCTTATTCAATCAATGTTCATTTATACACAGTTTTTTCGCTGGTATTCAAAATAAATTCGTTGAATTTTTTTCGTTCATTTATTTCATATTTTTTCATTCAGTTATACATATTTTTATCCAATTCAATTTTTATTTGCTAATTTTGTCAGTATTTTCTTTCTTCAGTCGTTTGTATTTATTTATCTTGTTAGTTGTACGTGGTTTTTTTTCGTTCATTGTTTTTTTGGTCTTTTTTTTTTTTGATATATAGCAATACATGACAACCCTAGGTGAAAGATATTTATGTTGCACTTTCAAACATATACGTAGCACATTATATGTTTTTTATTGGCATTCGTTTCTGTTTTGGCTGAAGGCTTTATGTGTTGGCACCTTTCACAACTCAGTAGCAGTATTTATGATTTATTTTTTTGCCATTGCATTGTGTTTTAGTTGAAACTTTTTTGGTTGCACTTTCGTACAATAAGTAGCATTTTTTTTGGCATATCTTGGCATTTTTTTTGTTGCACTTTCCCACAATCCAGTAGCACTCTTTTTGTTAGCTTTTGGCATTTATTATGTTTTACAGAATGCCATAATTTATATTGACTCTTTAGCATAGAATCTTCATGTTCTATACGTAATATGTTTTCTGCTTGCATATTAAAAAAATTTGTTGTTTAATTGAGTTGTTATTTTTGAATTTTCATCGGGGGGAAGTACGTCGGAAGATGTCACCAAATTTATTGTACCTTCTTGCAAAGAAGGTATGAAACCTTACGTGGGTAAGGTTTTCGAGAATTTGAAAGAGGCAGAAGTTTTTTATAAGGATTACGCTTCTGATTGTGGGTTTCAAGTGCGCAAGGTAACGACTGTCAAATCCAAAGACAAGAATATTGTTTGGCGGTATGTGGTATGTAACAAGGAGGGATCAAAGAACGTTGCCAATAAAGTACTTTCTGGTAACAAAAAACGACGTAGGATGGACACCAGAACTGGATGTAAAGCTCGTGTAGTCATCCGATTAGAAGGTTGTGTAGGATATGTCGTTACAGGATTTATTGAGGCCCACAATCATGATATGATTTCAGAGGCGTACAAGCATCTCATGAATTCTTGTAGGAAGGTTATTCCTGCACACAAGTTGATGATTGGTAAATGCAGGAGAGCAAATATAGGTCCGATGCGATCGTTTCATTTTTTTAAGGAGCTAGTTGGTACATATGAGGATATTGGGTGTACTACTATTGAATTCAAGAACTATGCTCGTGATATGAGGGCATTTGCGAATGGAGTTGATGCGGAAATATTGCTCCAAAAGTTGGAAAGCAAGCGTGATTTTTGCGCGGGTTTCACATTTGACGTTGCTGAGGATGAGTGGCATCAAGTGAAGTGTCTATTTTGGGCAGACCCTCTGTCTATCCAAAACTATCAAATTTTTGGGGAGGCTGTCTCGTTTGATGCTACTTATTCGACAAATAGGTGAATGTTGAAAATATTTCTAATTAGTATTATGTAATGTTTTGTATTTTGTTGAGCATGCTGACTTCATGTGCAAATGTTATATAATATCGTACAATATTTTTTAGGTACAGTTTATGTCTATCTCAATTATGGATGATTGTGCTAATTTGTAAAACTATATGTGCTGCATAATATAGCTTACGTGCAGTTTGTTTTAACATGATGTGCTGTTCCTTTAATTTTGTAGATATTTATTCACTTTCGTTTATAACTGTAGGTACAAAATGATTTTCACGCCATTTACGGGAAGAGACAATCACGGTAGATGTGTCATTTTGGCGTTGGTTTGTTAACAAGGGAGGATTACGAGTCATATTCATGGATTCTTTCCAGGTTCGCAGATTGTATGAAAAGGCATCCTAAGATGTTGATAACAGATGAGGATCCCGCAATGAAAAAGGCTGTGGCAGAGGTGTTTCCTGACACTTGGCATAGGCTCTGTATGTGGCACATAATGAGAAAGGTTGCTGAGAAAGTGCCGAAAATTTTGAATGAAGATTCAGAGTTCAAGAATAAGTTGTTCAGCTTGGTTTGGTCAGAGATGTATGACCCAATAGAGTTTGAAGAAAGATGGCACAATGTGATGAACGAGTATGGATTGTGTGAGCACAAGTAGTTCTGCAAGCTGTTCTCAATGAGATCTTCATGGATTCCTTCATATTTTCGTGAGTTGGAAATGAGTGGGTTGTTCAAAACAACCTCTATCCGAGAGTGAGAATAGCTTCTTTCGACAATATTTGAATAAGCATCATGACCTGGCAGAATTCTACATTCATTTTGGTAGTGCAATTGATGCGCAACGTAATTCGCATGACAAATTATGTTATAAAGATCAAACAGGTATACCTGTATTGAAAACTCATTTTGCGATTGAGCTTCAGGCTGCAACTGTATACACTTTGAGTATGTTTCTGAAGGTGCAGCGTGAGATTTTGGCTGCGGTGCATGAATGCAGAATTTCATCTATGGTTCATAAAGATGATACATCAATATATGTTGTTGTTGCTAACGATGAGCTGAAGTTTGAAGTTACACATTTAATTGCTGAGGAATCATTTTCATGTTCGTGCAAGTGCTACACTCGGAAAGGTCTATTATGCAGGCATATTTTTGTGATGATGTTCAACATGAATGTCACATCTATCCCCCCAAAGTACATTTGCCATCGATGGACAAAGGTTGCTTCTGCTGAGATTGCAGATAAACGAGCCAACTCTGGTTATTCTCATCCGAGTGGCAATAATGAGTTGTTTATAGAGGCTTGTAAATGCATTGGTTTGGTTGATGGTGATCCAGAACGCAGAGTGCAGTTTCTTTAAATTCTTAAACATGCGAGTGCTAAATTCTCATCGAAAAAAGATCAGGATGTTGAGCAGGAAGACATAGAAGGGAATGATGCCATGTTCGAGCAGTATTATGGTTTACCCAAACCGAAGACCTGCAGACTACTGGCACCTGAAGTGTGAAGCACTAAGGGTGGTGCAGTGAGGTTGAAGTCTCATAGGGAGAAGGCCATTGCAGCAGCAGTGGCAGCAAACAAGCCGTTAAGGGGTTGTCGTACGTGTAAAACTAAGACCAATCATGATACAAGGAATTTCCCGAGTAAAATACTCGGTAGAGGTTGATTTGTAGCAGTTAACTACATGGTCTTTGGCAGTATAGTTACTTCGAGTTATAACTGGTTTGTTAGTTTGTTTATTTTTTGTCCACACTTATAAGGTGGTCTTGTACTCATATTTATTTCATTGGTGTATTTTGGAGATTTATGTTGAACATGCATCTGAAGAAGTCATTTATGTACTTTTTTTACTGTATAGCATAGGTGTGCTATGTTTATATCAATATCATGCTAAGTTGTACAATTTGTAGTGCTGGTCGTGAGCATTAGTGTGATGCACGAGGTAATGAACCTGGTCTTAGATTCAATGTTGAACATGTAAGTTTCTCCATGTCATTTATGTACGTCCCTTACTGTTCATTTGAGGTGTGCTACGTTCTTATTAATATCATGCTAAGTTTGGTAAGCAGTCGAAAAAATGAGGTAAAGGCAATGAACCTCATATTATTCAAATACAGATGGATCGATTTACTTATGTGTCGTATTTTATTATTCAAAGAATCGCCTAAAATAATTTTATCCATGATTCAAGGAATTGCTAGTTTGCTCGTTAGAGGTTGAGTTATAACTGGTCTGCTAGTTTGGTTATTGCTTTTCCAGACTACGAAGGTGGTCTGTTTACTCACATTTAGTTCATTTTTATTTTTGTAGTTTGGATATTTAATGTTGAATATGTATTTGCAGAAGTCATTTATGTACATTTTTACTGTTCAGCATATGTGTGCTAACTTTATATTAATATCGTGTCTAGTTGTAAATTTTGTGGTGCTGGGCGTGAGCATCAGTCTGATGCACAATGCAATGAAGATCATATTATTAAAATACACATGGATCGATTTATTTGTGTGCCATGTTATATTGTGTAGTGCAATATTGATGTACTTGTATATGTTAAAAAAATTCAACTGTAACCCACATGATTAATAATTAAAAAAAACATAAGATCCATTCTAATAATGAAACCCTGAGCCACATTATTACGTTCCAAAGTTTTAACAAATAAAGAAAAACTATAACGAATTTTCAAGTAATTTAAATAACATTAATTATCCTAGTAATAATGTTTCTGGCTTAATACTTGAGTCTGCACACACTTTACGGTAATGTGTCTCTGCGTTTCCCAATACGGAGTCTTTAATTATATTTTCTGGCCAATTGATCAAAGCAGCACAATAACGAATCCTCATCAATAACAATTGTTTGTCACCTTTGCCTGAAATCCCACAAGTCCATTTGGCTGAAACATCGCCCATGAACGTCTCAATATGTCTCATTAAATACACTCCACTGTCTACTAAATTACGTTTGTTGTAACACCCCCAAGATATTCGAGGTATATTACAGCGCCGTGAATCCCTATCTGGGACCCACCAGGCTGAGCAACATCATACTCATCGACTCACAGAAACGACAAAATAACACCTCGTCATAAAGACGCAAAACAGAAGAATTCACCCGGTTCAACCGGTCAAACATAACACCATCATCCAACACAAACATAATAGACAACAATACAACCCGGACGAATAAAAACTCTTAAGTACTCGAGAACTACTATTAGTTCAAAAACCACAAAAGATGAAAAAATAGAAGACACTAAGACATCACTCGTGCACAATCATCACGCACGGCCATCATCCGCATACTGGTCCAGCGCCCGCTCGTCTCGATGAACCTGACCTGAAATTCATAAAACGAATTTCCCCAAAACGGGTCCCCAGAGGGGTTAGCAATTACGCTAGTACAAGTAACCAAATGAACAACTTACATCTTACACATATAGTAAATGCATGCAATCAAGAAAACAATAGTTCCAAAACACTCATTTCCGGAAATGTCATAATCAAATCACATTTGTAAAATGCACCACAATTAACCATGGATCCACCCCTCCGTGGACCCCTACCGAGACCCCGTCGGATCTAACCCGTAGTGGTTAAAAGCAAGCTCGCGGATCCACCCCTCCGTGGACCCCTACCGAGACCCCGTTGGGTCTAACCCATAGTGAGCATACACACACACACACCATTCTCATGCAATACTACTACGTTAAGATTGTAAGTTCATAAGGGTACTTGCCTCGATCAAATAGACGGTGACACGAACAGAAAAGGGAGAGTCAAGGACAACCGCGAGGAACCGGTGGAAAAAGAACCTAACGATTCGAATAACACAATCACAACCACTTCTGAACGATTACGGAAATGGAATACACCCGAAAACCCACCTAAGATTCATGTATATTCGTACGAAAACAACAACGAGGGCGGACCACAACCAAACCCTCTCGATAACAAAAGATACTACGAAATATACCATGAATCATAGGGAAACGAGGAATACTAACAAGATTAATCATATTCATCATGAATTAACTAACAAAACGGGACGGATCGGACAAAAACATGAAAACCCCCAAATCTTTCCCAAAATAGGGTTCTAGGAAATTTTACCTTGATTTGACGATGAACAACGAATGATTAGTGATAGGTTGATGATATGAAGCTTGAATATACTTCTAAAATGGTGTTTGGGCGAAAATCGGGCGAAACCTAGCTCTCCAAGTCGTTCCCGTCGCGAAGAGAAGTGAGAGAAGTGAGAAATGAGGAAAAATACGGCTGCTGACAGTTTATATACTGGCCGGTGTTACGGCCGTAACATCCATAACATACGGCCGTAACATATGAACATTACGGCCGTAACTCACCTTCCTTACGACCGTAACTGTTCCAGGAATGAAACTGGGCAAAATTTACGAATGAAACATACGGCCGTATCAAGATACCATTACGACCGTATCGATACTTACGGCCGTAACTCGAGCATGATACGCCCGTAACTCGGAGGCTGGACCAGGGTAAGCGAAGCCTTGTTACGGCCGTATGAAGGAAGCTTACGGCGTAACTCTCGATTATTACGGCCGTAACATATACGGCTTACGGCCGTAACATGGCTCGTGACAAGAGGCGATCTGCACTGCTCGACGAGGAGACGATCGAAAAGAGAAAATAACAAGGTGTATCCATGACCACCGGATACACTCACCACGGATTTAAGTCAGAAATCAAAACGTTACGATGAAGCGTAATTCCGAATGCCCGAAGGTTCAGGAACAACAAAGATAACAAGAATACCCTAAACTTAGGGAAAATTACGAAACAGCCCAAACGTCCAAAAATCGCGATACAACGCCGGATTAACAAACCGAAACTCACAACATGAATAACTCAACTATACGAACTCGTGAAACCAAAGAAAATACAAAAGCGAACGGGTTCTACGAGAAACGGACATCCATGCCATAATACATGACATAAAACAGAATAATATTAATACATCTCCGAAACTCGTGAAAATGGAGAAACTCCAAGAGTAAAATAGATTCAAAATATCGATAAGGTTACAGGCGAGTCGCTAAAAAAAATCACCAAAATGGGAATATCGGGAAAAGAAGAAAAATGCAGATATTACATTCTACCCCACTAAAAATAAGTTTCGTCCCGAAACTTAAGAAACAAACAACTCGGGGTACTTAGCACGCATGCTATCCTCGGTTTCCCAGGTCGCCTCCTCGACACCATGCCTCGACCACTGCACCTTGACCAAGGGAATGGTTTTATGTCTCAGTCGTTTCTCGCGATGCTCCAAAATCTTCAAAGGACGTTCTTCAAAAGTAACATCCTCGGCGACATCAATCTCCCCATAATCGATGACGTGACTAGGATCCGAGACATATTTCCTCAGCTGGGAAACATGAAAAATGCTATGAACATGACTCAAAGCCGGAGGTAACGCCAAACGGTATGCTAACCCACCGACTCGCTCGAGAATCTCGAAGGGCCCGATAAATCTCGGACTCAACTTCCCCTTTTCCCGAAACGGAAAACACCTCTCGTCGGCGACACCTTTAGTAAAACGTGGTCTCCCACCTCGAATTCCAAAGGTCGACGACGGACATCGGCATATGACTTCTGTCGAATCTGGGCAGTCAACATTCGTTCCCGAATTAATTCTATCTTCCGCCTCGTCTCTAAAACGACATCCGGCTCGGTCCCGATCAAATCGGACGCCTCATCCCAACAAACCGGTGATCGACATCGCCGCCCATAAAGTGCCTCATACGGTGCCATCCGAATCGACGCGTGCCAACTATTGTTGTACGTGAATTCGATCAATGGCAAATGCTCCTCCCAGTTACTGCTCCAATCGAGAGCACAAGCACACAACATATCCTCGAACGTCTGGATAGTGCGTTCCGGTATCCCATCGGCGGGATGAAAAGAGGTACTCAAACGCAAATGATTACCCATCTCCTTATGCACCGCTTGCCAGTAATGAGATACTAAACTGCAATCACGATCCGAAACAATAGACTTCGGAGTACCGTGAAGCCTCACAATCTGTGCAATAAACACACGAGCCAACTTCTCCGGGCCCCAAGTATCCTTGATGCCCAGAAAATGTGCCGACTTGGTCAGGCGATCAACAATCACCCAAACCATATTCATGCCCGATCTCGATCTCGGCAGACTCGTAATGAAGTCCATCGATATATCTTCCCATTTCCATTCCGGAACAGGAAGTGACTGTAATAACCCGGCTGGTCGTTGATGCTCGATTTTGACCTGCTGGCAAGTCAAACATCTCGCTACAAACTGTGCGACCTCCTCCTTCATATCATTCCACCAGAAATTCCTCCTCAGGTCCTTGTACATCTTACTCGAACCAGGATGAATGGAGTAAGGCGTAGCATGGGCCTCCCGCAAAATACTCTGTCTCAACTCTGTGTCGTTCGGCACACAAAGCCGACTCTGGAATCTCAAAATACCATCCTCGTGAATCACAAACCCAGGAGACTTTCCCTTAAGAACGTTCTCTCGGATTTGAGTAATCATCGGGTCCTCTAACTGCTTCAGCTTAATTTCATCGATCAAAGATGACGAAATCTCTAAAGCACAAAGTTGCCCGACAGCTCCAGGCAACAAAACCTCAATATCTAACTCGATCAAAGCCCGCCGAAGCTCAGACTTAGATGTAAGGATCTCAAGCGTTCGCAACGCAACCGGTTTCCGACTCAAGGCATCGGCCACGATGTTCGCCTTGCCCGAATGATAAAGGATTTCGAGGTCATAATCCTTGATCAGTTCTAACCACCTCCTCTGCCTCATATTTAACTCTCGCTGGGTAAATATGTATTTCAGACTTTTATGATCGGTAAAAATCTGACATGCAGAGCCGAAAAGATAGTGACGCCAAATCTTGAGCGCAAAAACGACTGCCGCTAACTCCAAATCATGAGTAGGGTAGTTCAGCTCATACGGACTCAACTGCCTCGACACATAGGCAATGGTCTTGCCGTGCTGCATCAATACGCACCCAAGACCCTGACCCGAAGCATCACTATAAACAGCAAAACCCTCGTTGCCGCACGGCAACGCCAAAACCGGGGCTGAAGTCAAACGCCTCTTCAGCTCCTCAAAACTCGACTGCCTCTCGTCATTCCAGACGAACTTCTCGGACTTATGGAGCAACTGTGTAAGTGGACGAGCCAGTTTCGAGAAACCCTTGACGAACCTACGGTAGTAGCCGGCCAAACCCAAGAAACTATGGAGCTCTCTCACATTCTTGGGCGGTGCCCAATCCAACACCGCCTCGATCTTCTGTAGATCTACACGAACCCCCTCGGCTGAAATCACGTGACCTAGAAACATCACTTCCTTCAGCCAGAACTCACATTTCGAGAACCTCGCATAGAGTTTCTCGGTCCTCAAAATGTCTAACACTACCCGCAAATGATGGGCATGCTCTTCCTCGTTCCTCGAATAAATAAGAATATCGTCAATGAAAACGACGACACACTTATCCAAATACTCGATAAAGACTTTGTTCATCAACTGTATGAACACCGCCGGTGCATTAGTTAACCCGAAAGGCATAACTACAAACTCTTAATGTCCGTATCTCGACCGAAAAGCCGTTTTCGGCTCATCGGACTCCCTCACTCGGAGCTGATAGTACCCCGATTTCAAATCAATCTTCGAGAATACCGCAGCTCCCTGCAACTGGTCGAACAAGTTATCAATTCTCGGCAAAGGATACTTGTTCTTGATGGTTACCTTGTTTAATTCGCGATAGTCGATACACAAGCGTAGTGAACCATCCTTCTTCCGCACAAACAGGACCGGTGCGCCCCAAGGTGAGGCACTCGGTCGAACATATCCCGACTCAAGAAGCTCGCTCAACTGCTTCTTCAACTCTGACATCTCTGAAGGTGCCATGCGATACGACGCCTTAGAAATCGGAGCTGTGCCCGGCTCTAACTCTATAGCAAACTCAACCTCACGGTCCGTTGGCAATCCCGGCAACTCGTCAGGAAACACATCAGGAAACTCACTAACGATTGGAATCGACGAAAGCTCGACTCCACCACTCTCCGCCTTCAAGGCGTAGCACCAAAAGCCAGTACACCCCTTTCGCAGGAGTCTCATCGCCTTCAAGGCGTTAATAACGAACTTCTGGTTTCCCCTCTTTCGCCCCGCGAAAGAGTGCTCGGTGCCGTCCTCGGCTAACATAGTGATGATTCTCGTGCGGTAGTTCATGATCGCACCATGCCGCTCGAGCCAATCATCCCCAAGAATCAAATCCTCACCCTCGATACCCACAACAATAAGATTAGAGGGCCAAACCCTCTCACAAATAAGCACAGAACAGTCTAGAACCTCTTGATCACCAACGATCCTATCACCGCTAGGAAGCTTAACGATGTAGGGCTCACAAGGCGTCAAACAGTCGAGATTCAAATGGCGCACACACTCTAGAGATATGAACGAATGCGTAGCACCAGAATCAAAAAGCACACTGACAGGATGAGAAAGAATATGGACGGTACCTGTCGCCACGGTAGCCGCTGGGTCATCGGCTCTCCGCATCTCATAGACACGCGGGTGGGCTGAGCCGACGCTGGAAGCTCCCCCTTAACGGGCTGACCCCGACCTCTCCCTCGACTAGCACTTGGTGGAGATTGAGAAGCAAACGATCCTTGATTCACACTTGGTTCCCTAGGCACTGGAATGGAAGCCCGGGCACCAACGATTCTCTCCCTCTCACCACAGAAAGCCGCCTTGTGGCCCAGCTGGCCACACTGATTACACGTCAGCAAAGGACTCGGACAATTACGACTGATGTGGCCCGGCTGGCCACAGTTAAAACACTTCACCTCTCGAGAAGGAGCACTGGATGCCCTGCGGGGAAACCCAGTAGATCGAGCTGGGCCACCGCCAGCGGAAAAGTTAGCAGACTGGAATTTCTGCTGACCTCCACCTTTGTGGCCCGAAAAATTCCCGGCAGACTTCTGCTTCTTGCTCTCGCGCGCCGCCTCTCTAGCTGTCACTGACATATCGTAAGCAAGGGCCCTACTCTGATAATCCTTCAAGGTAGTACAGACGAGCCCCGACATATAGTCCCGAATCGACAATTTCATCCGTCTGGAAAAATGGAAAATTTTGTCGCTCTCCTCGACAACTTGGGTCTTCACATAACCCAACTCCTTATTAAAATCGGCAATAGCTTGAGATACGGGGATATCCCGTGGTTGAGCATCATAGAAAGCATGTACTCGAGCCTGTCTGACCGGCCACGGGCAATATTCGGTCTCCATCAATCCTTGAAATTCGGCCCACGAAGCAACATGATCCTTGGGCCCAACGGCCTCCCACCAATCCGTAGCGTCCCCAGTGAGAAAGTATTGAGCAATAGGGACTTTACGGTCCTCGGGACAGTTGGTAGCAGTGAAGACTTTAGATATTTCCTTGATCCACCCCTCCCAGCCGATCGGGTCCGAAGCTCCCGAGAACTGAGGAGGATGCATCTTGATGACATCCTGAAGCCAGCGATCCGCTCCGCCCCGATTAGTGTGGGACGGATCCGGGTTCTGAACCGCCTGAGCTATCGCCGCCATTTGATTCACCATTTGCTGCATAACGGCCGCAATACCAAGGTCGGCGCGCTCCTAAGAAGAATCATGACTGTGACGGTCGCCGGTACTGCCGGCTCCTGAAGACTACGACGTGGCTGCCCCACCGGCTGCCCCACGTCCCCGGCCGCGTCCACGACCACGACCGCGACCACGACCACGACCTCTTCCAGCATCCATACTGGAGTTAAATAAGTAGCAAAAGCCATACGATGGTAAGCACAAGAAAAGAACAATCACAAATCGAGAATCAAAGGTACGATACAAGAATATAAGGAACAGAGGAAGGAAAACTTACGGGCACTGGTAGTACCGGAATCATGGCAGCGTGATGATGATGTGCAAAACAAAACACAACAAGACCCAATAAACCGACAAGACTAGGTAACCATAAACCCAGTGCGCTCCGATACCATTTTCTGTAACACCCCCAAGATATTCGAGGTATATTACAGCGCCGTGAATCCCTATCTAGGACCCACCAGGCTGAGCAACATCATACTCATCGACTCACAGAAACGACAAAATAATACCTCGTCATAAAGACGCAAAACAGAATAATTCACCCGGTTCAACCGGTCAAACATAACACCATCATCCAACACAAACATAATAGACAACAATACAACCCGGACGAATAAAAACTCTTAAGTACTCGAGTACTACTATTAGTTCAAAAACCACAAAAGATGAAAAAATAGAAGACACTAAGACATCACTCGTGCACAATCATCACGCACGGCCATCATCCGCGTACTGGTCCAGCGCCCGCTCGTCTCGATGAACCTGACCTGAAATTCATAAAACGAATTTCCCCAAAACGGGTCCCCAGAGGGGTTAGCAATTACGCTAGTACAAGTAACCAAATGAACAACTTACATCTTACACATATAGTAAATGCATGCAATCAAGAAAACAATAGTTCCAAAACACTCATTTCCAGAAATGTCATAATCAAATCACATTTGTAAAATGCACCACAATTAACCATGGATCCACCCCTCCGTGGACCCCTACCGAGACCCCGTCGGATCTAACCCGTAGTGGTTAAACGCAAGCTCGCGGATCCACCCCTCCGTGGACCCCTACCAAGACCCCGTCGGGTCTAACCCATAGTGAGCATACACACGCACACACACCATTCTTATGCAATACTACTACGTTAAGATTGTAAGTTCATAAGGGTACTTGCCTTGATCAAATAGACGGTGACACGAACGGAAAAGAGAGAGTCAAGGACAACCGCGAGGAACCGGTGGAAAAAGAACCTAACGATTCGAATAACACAATCACAACCACTTCTAAACGATTACGGAAATGGAATACACCCGAAAACCCGCCTAAGATTCATGTATATTCGTACGAAAACAACAACGAGGGCGGACCACAACCAAACCCTCTCGATAATAAAAGATACTACGAAATATACCATGAATCATAGGGAAACGAGGAATACCAACAAGATTAATCATATTCATCATGAATTAACTAACAAAACGGGACGGATCGGACGAAAACATGAAAACCCCCAAATCTTTCCCAAAATAGGGTTCTAGGAAATTTTACCTTGATTCGACGATGAACAACGAATGATTAGTGATAGGTTGATGATATGAAGCTTGAATATACTTCTACAATGGTGTTTGGGCGAAAATCGGGCGAAACCTAGCTCTCCAAGTCGTTCCCGTCGCGAAGAGAAGTGAGAGAAGTGAGAAATGAGGAAAAATACGGCTGCTGACAGTTTATATACTGGCCGGTGTTACGGCCGTAACATCCATAACATACGGCCGTAACATATGAACATTACGGCCGTAACTCACCTGCCTTACGGCCGTAACTGTTCCAGGAATGAAACTGGGCAAAATTTACGAATGACACATACGGCCGTATCAAGATACCATTACGGCCG
Source organism: Orobanche coerulescens (assembly GCA_033398695.1). NCBI lineage: Eukaryota > Viridiplantae > Streptophyta > Magnoliopsida > Lamiales > Orobanchaceae > Orobanche > Orobanche coerulescens. The sequence goes on from CM065818.1 coordinate 34,394,644, forward strand.
TATCGATACTTACGGCCGTAACTCGAGCATGATACGCCCGTAACTCGGAACTGGACCAGGGGGTAAGAAACGAAGCCTTGTTACGGCCGTATGAAGGAAGCTTACGGCCGTAACTCTCGATTATTACGGCCGTAACATATACGGCTTACGGCCGTAACATGGCCTGTGACAGCAGGCCAGTCTGAAACACTGCTCGACGAGGAGACGATCGAAAAGAGAAAATAAAAAGGTGTATCCATGACCACTGGATACACTCACCACGGATTTAAGTCAGAAATCAAAACGTTACGATGAAGCGTAATTCCGAATGCCCGGAGGTTCAGGAACAACAAAGATAACAAGAATACCCTAAACTTAGGAAAAATTACGAAACAGCCCAAACGTCCAAAAATCGCGATACAACGCCGGATTAACAAACCGAAACTCACAACATGAATAACTCAACTATACGAACTCGTGAAACCAAAGAAAATACAAAAGCGAATGGGTTCTACGAGAAACGGACATCCATGCCATAATACATGACATAAAACAGAATAATATTAATACATCTCCGAAACTCGTCAAAATGGAGAAACTCCAAGAATAAAATAGATTCAAAATATCGATAAGGTTACATGCGAGTCGCTAAAAACAAAAATTCACCAAAATGGGAATATCGGGAAAAGAAGAAAAATGCAGATATTACATTTGTCACCCCATTTTATTACTGGAATCTGAAAAGTCGATTTCTCAAGCAGTTTAGCCTTTGTCACAAGGCCTCTGTAGAATAGGTATTCTGCCAGTATAGTTCGCTAGTAACAAAATGTACAATATTAATAAATTTGGGTTAAAGTTATATTCAATTAACTAAACAATATTAACAGAAATAAAAAACATACCAAGTTAGGTAGTAAATCACCATATTTCTGCGCCTGACATTCTGATGCATCATCATTAACACTATCTAGTACGACCATTTTGCTATTTTTTAGGCAGACACAAACCGCAAAGTATTTGTTCTCCTTATAAACTGGAAAAACAAACTGGACGGAAAAAATACAATTTTAATATGAAAATATATATATAATAAAATTTATCTAAAAAAAAATATTTAGTGATAGATACTTACGATATCTATGTCACTCAACTCTAAATGGGCGTTGCTACTCAGCTCAGATGTGATATTCTCAAAAAAAGAATCCTTGCGTTCCTCGTGTGTCAAATTATTAGCTACCAGTGCATCAGTCTACCAAAGAACAATGGAGTACGAAAAATCAGTAATTTAAAACATCCGGGGAAGGTTACACATAAGAAGAAAATGACACATACACATAAGAAAGTGTTGGCAAAAAAACGTGCAGGGGAACCATCCCCATGACTACTCTCAAGATGGTTTAGCATCAAGCACCAAGCGTCCACCACTCCAACTCCAATTTTATGATTTTTTGCAAGGGTATACATGTGTTCTCTTGTGATCTCGACATCTCCATATGCAAAAAGTATAGTTTCCCTAATTACAAAAAATGTAAACGCAATAAGAAATAAGTCTATGCTGGAAGGTTGCGTTAGTTGTCTTACTCTGTCTTTGGACTGTTTTGAAGTGCATATATCCCACACTTTATTTCATTTTTTGTGAGACGTTTGTCTGGATTTATCTGTCGTATCAAAAAAGGGGATCGAAAAGCTATAGGCTTATTCAATACATTCTTCGCCCTTCTCTTTTTAATGGCTGCAACTGTATATGTAGGTGAAATCTATAAAAAAGAAGATATATATCAACAATATATAGGTTAAACATAAAAGTGCAAGTTGTTCATATATTTTCCCATAGATATATCGATCTTAATCCATTTATCATAACCATGTGTTTACGCAAATTTAAGGGTTACATACACTCGCATACATTAGCATAGATCATACCCATGTCCCAATGACTTCAAAGACTAAAATTCAGCAACTGTAGTTTATGTTTAGATTATTCTACAACCATATTGAATCTACTTATTTTGCCTCGATGAACGACGCAAGACAACCTGTTTCTGGGCTTCTTCAGTGGCAGCTTGAGTTACTCGAGATGCTCGATAATTTGCTTTAGTCCTTGCAGGTGTACCACATCTCCTAATCGTTTCCTGCAATATCAGATATATAGTCTGTAAATCAAGCTGCATTCATTCCTATGTCTGTTAAAAAATATTGTGCAACCTCATGTAGTCAAAACTGCTAACTCCGAAACTAAGTGTGCACAGTTATGAAGTCAATCAACAAACATGAAGATTTGAATATGTGCTATATAAATAACAAACGAGTGCTATTAATATATTTTGTATGTGCTAGATGGAAGATCCGAGCACTTATTTAACTGAATGGTTCAAAAGGTTCAAGAGCAACAACCTACGAATGCAAACACCATATAATATATGTGCATGCAATATTCATTAAAATCAAATCATAAAGCTGTGTTTAATAATTCCCGTGACTTCCGAAAAACATAACAAAAATGATACCTATACTGAAAAGCATTTCAAACAACACAAGACACATACCAAACAAATGATTTTCAGCATAATTATACCACACAAATCAGGATCCCAATATAATTTCTCAATTTCAAAAATACACCATTGCATGTATCCGTTACCAAGAATGTAACAAAATATTCAACCTCACTAACCCGTGTCATCGCATCTTAAACAATATATTAAGTTCCACTTACCTTGGTTGTCTTCTCAGTTTCAGAATTTGAAGCTCCAGCATCCCCTCCCTCAACATTTCCGGCATTAACAAAAACATTCACAGCTCCATCAACAATACTGTATATTCCGACATCAAAAACAACATTCCCAGCTCCACCATCTCTTCCTTCCTGCTGCACACACAAAGTTAGCTTAATTAAAATCAATATTCACATGTTCCTTATTATATAATGAGCTAACCTGGACATTCTTTGCTGCAGGTGAAGCTCCAATGCCAAATTCGTTGGCGAGCGATGAATTCCACATTTGGGTTAGTCAAAGACTGAATGAGGGCATCTCCTCCAATTTGACCAGCTGCTTGTCTCTTTTTTCTAGCTCTTTGTCTACATCGTTCAACAGCTTCACAACATCAGGATGGTTGCAGAAGACATCAAAATCTTGTGTCGATTCTGGTATACAAGATCTGGGTTGTGTGGAAATCACTGTTGAACATGATATGGACTTCATGGCTTTGTCAATGGTTCGGTGAAACGAAGGCGTGTTCACAACATCTTCGGGAGCTGTCTCTATCAACTTCATCATGTGGACGGCCAATTTCGTAATTTTTTTCGCCAAACTCAGCACCTCAATGGTCACATCCGCTCCACTCTTTGTAGCTTCAGCTGCTACTTCGCTGGTTGATGGGATGGTTAAGTCATGAACTTCGTCTTGCTGAGTTGCAGGAACAACGGAAATCAGAATTGGCTCTTGAGGAAGTCCGTCACCGAAACAACCTCCCTTTATCTCTGCCTTCTCTCTGTTCCTCAGAAGCTCTGTTGTCCTGTTCACAATGATGGGGAATTCTCGTAGAGTTGTCTGCACTTTGTAGCGGACTCGATCGACGTAGAATAACTGTTACATTACGAAAAAAATCCTCGAGTTAGAATGGTCAACAGAAAAAACGGTGCTAACAAACAGAGTTATGTGTGGTATGTTATAACACAAATTATGCTAACTAAGCAAAACACCTAATCTTGAAAATTAAAAAGTACAACTTTAATCAGTAAATTAAATGTCAAAACTTAAAATGTTGTTCAATTTCATCCAATATTATGCCAAATATTAACTTTATTATGCTAAATAAGGAAATAAACTATGCTAATAATTTGTAAAAAAGATGCTAACATCAGCTTGGCAAACCTACAAGAATTTTTCCCAACAAATAAGCTGGAAAAACAATCTAGAATTTAAAATTTGAGAATTTATGCATGCACAGAAACAATTTCACAACATTTTTTTCGCATATTGTAGTCACTGACCTCTCAATTAATCTAGAATTTGATAATACAGTTAAGGAAAAGAACAGTGGGTGGACGTGATTAAATTGAAAATTTATCATAAGGAAAAACAACGGTCCAACGAAATGTGAGGCATTTTCCTCGGCATATGCTGTCTTGTTCTCGATCAAACTGCGCATCACATACTCCGACCAGTTCCACTCCTTAATTTTACTTAAATCTTCTAGGCAATTGAGAATATATGGGCTGACGTAGCCATTCGATGTGCTTTCCATGAAAGTAGACTGAATAGCTATCATAAAAAGGCGCTTGAACCATTCACCTCCGTCGACACAGCTAAGTGCAGCATCGTGCAGCTTCTTGATGGTTATCTTATGTCGCTTCGTATTAGGGATATAATCCATCATTTCATCAAACAATGGAGATTCATCATTCTTCTGAAACCTTCGCACAATTTTTCTCCCTTTAGGGAATCCATATACCCTTATCACATCGTCGTCGGTGACTAGGATTCTTCGATTCCCTGTGAGTAAGATCTCAGAGCTGTTGTGGTTGAACTTGTCAACTACCCGACGCAAGCTTTGGGCCAGTCGGTGGTTATGTTCAAATCTCACACAGGTTGAAACCCCATCTCATCAATTGCGTTGAGTTGCTTGTCGTTTAATTTTGAAAGTGTTTTAGTAAATGTGATAAGGTTGCAGCGGCTAGGCAGGCTTGGGAATGTCTCATCCTCGACATCTTCCTCAACCTCTACCTCCTGACCGTCATCTTCATCCTCAACCTTTTCCTTTTTATCCTTGTACTCGTCATCAGACCCGTCGGCATCTTCCTCAGACCACTTGGGCTCCTCATCATTTTCACCACTCGGTATTTCTTCAGCATTCTCATCATCTTCATTAGTATCTTGTTCCATAACCATTGGTCCCTTGCCTTTGCTTCTAGCTTTTCTCTTTACCTTTTCCCTATCACGGGCTGTAAAGTAAATAATTTGTTAGTCATTGAATCTATCAATAAATGAGAAAATATAGAAACCTACTGAGGTGCTAAAATAAATCAACAATGAGGCAGTACAAATGAACAAAGTGGCCCTGACTGAACCGCGTCGAGATTATAGTAATTTGCACAACTAACTAAACAAAAATGATCATCAAACCAATATAATAATCAAGCATGATCACCATAACAACTATTCAAAAATACAACTTTAAACAATAAATTAAATGTCAAAATTAGAAAGGTTCTACGATAATTCAAATTAAGTGCTAGTTAAAACAACAATCTTTACGGCTAGATAAAAAAATTCAGAAGGTCAAACTAACCCTTTTCAATGGTATTTTTTTTCCTCGTTGGTGCTTCCTCGCCACTTTCAACAAAGTCATCATCTTGATTTGGGTTATTGACCGCATCATTTCTTTTACGTTTATTTCCAAATTCATAAATAACTAACGCACTTTCTTGCTTTCCCTTGCCTTTTTGAATCCCTTTGTCCTTTCCCATAACTGATAAAAAAAAGTCATACACATAATCTATATTAATTTAGTTGTTACTGTCATGTAAAACCCCTAATGCTAAAAACTAAACTTGTATGTGCTAAATATGCATATGATGGGTGCTAAGGAATATATTAACCAATTCGATAGTCGACATCTTTCATTGAAATAAATATTAATCTTCAAGAATGGGGTTTTTTTGAGTTTTTAGTTGGCCAGAATAAATTACAACCAACATAGCTCTACATAAGGATAAATAAATGAGAAAATACAACAGCTTACTCATATGCAGAATAATCAATATTTGCCATTTACATTACTGAAGGTGCAGGAACCATGTATTTAAAGTGCAAAGCTTTTAACATAAATGTGCTAGTCAAAATCATCACCAGTGCAAAGATTTGCTTAAGTTAATCATAACTGTTATAAATTCTTGTGTGCAAGATAAGAAACAAACTATGCTAATCAAAATCATTATCAGTGCTAATTGCTACAACAAACTGGTGCTTAAGTTAAAATTATTTTTCTCAACATAAATTAAATATAAACCATAAATTAAGCACCAACCAATCTGTTGGCCAACCAAAATGATATAAATTGTCGCAGTTTTTGGTTGTACAAACATGATGCCAGTCATGGTTATACAACATGAAGACATTTTCAACACCCGGTGCAAAATAACTTTACTAAATATGCTAAACTATATTGGTAAGAGTGCTATGGAGTACTACAGTTATAGTATTTTCGTCTGTCAACCAAAAAAACATCAGGTTGTGCAAACAAAATAACCAAAATATATTTTCCAAACAAAAATACACCAAAACTCATTTTCCCAGCAGCAAATAAATTTCACCCTTGTACTTCTTATCAAAAAAATACACGAACTATGATTTTATAATATGCCAGTATATATGAATTATGCTAAAAAATTCCTTCTCCCAACAACAAATTACCGAAACTCATTCTCTCAACAACAAAGCACGATTGGCGTTGACAGCAACGAAGAGGAGTTGACAGCAGCGGCTAGGGTTGCAGATTTGCGGCGGCTAGGGTTTCATTCAAGAGGTGGCGACGCGTCGAGGTTACAATATCTCCGTTCCCTGCAACGACCAAGAGGCGGCGGCTGATTTGCTTAATTTAGCGGCGACGGGGATAGGATTTTCTGCAAAAATTATGAGAGAATAGGAGCACTGGGGAAGACAGAAAATGGGAGAAGATGAAATGAGATTTTGATGGGGGTGCTAAAGCGACGGGTGTAATTGAGAATCCCTAAAATTTGGGATTATGAACCGATATGAGGAGCGATAGATTTTTACATTTCCGGATTTGTCCTCAAATTGAGATTTCGTTTTGATTCTAATTGATGTCAGATTAGGATTTCCTTTAATTTGGACTGTAGGATTTTTATTAATGGATGGCTGAGATGTTTTCCTATTTCTTACACTTAGGCTATTTCACTCCATATATATATATATATATAGTACTCACACACACAACACACTATATATATATACATATATATATATGTACATACAGCACACAGACACAAAACTTACACACACACACACACACTTATATATATATACACACACGACTCACACCCACAGCACACACCACGCATATATATATATATATATATATAATACACACAGGCACATACAAACACCACCTTCAACACACACAATATCAACACCCACGCCGGAATCCGGCCACAACCCCAACCCCATCGTCTTCTTCTTACATCACCGGAACTCGGATCGGCGACAATCCAACCCGCCGGAATTTGTCCAGCTCCAGCTCAGTTCCGTCCATGACCGGACCTCAACTAACTCCAGCCTGTCGAACCTCGTCGAACACCATCCTGACCGTCGGAAAGTTGAGCCCAGACCCGGAAATTCATCTTGCCGCCGAAAAACATGTCCGACAGCTCCGACGCCGAACTCCATCCGCCTGAAAACCAGATTATTCTCTCCCGTCACAGGTCACCACGCCGTTGTAATACCCGAATTTTCAGTATGAATTTTTCGCGTTATTTTATCTAAGATATACTGGATGGCTTGGTGTCTATACAGTATGGATAAAATAAATTGAGAACTGAGACAGCTGTATTTGTACTCGTATAACTGTCGTAGTGGTTCGACAATTATTTTGAGGATACCGTGTATCAGGTTATCGTACTTTTGATATTGGGTATATCGTATGATGAAATTATTGGATTCAGTACATGTATTCAGTATGTCGTATGTTCGTATTTGGTATGTCGAGACGGACGAGGAGAGTTGGAAAATGGCTAAGTATAACCTGATTAGCGCGCGCTAATGTTCAATCATAGCGCACGCTATCGTTCATGGTTAGCGCACGCTAGAGGCAGAATGTAGCGCACGTTAAATGCAGTCAGATCAGAAGGAATCTGCGTGTGGACCCGGCTGCTTTCGGCGCACGTTCTGGTAAGTCAACGGTTGTTGTCCTGAAGTATTAGCGCGTGCTAAAGCATGAGGCTTAGCGCACGCTAATTGTAGATCGGTCAAAAGGAATCTTATCCTCGTCAGATCGGCATGTGGAGGCACATGCGGTACGTAGACTGTAGCAAGTCAACTGATATTAGCGCACGCTAGATGCAAGGACTTGCGTACGCTAAACGGTGTAAGTTACGTACGCTAATGCATGGGCATTACGTACGTAAGCTCATGTACGAGGTAAGACAGTGGCCTCTGGGCTGCGATAGCGCACGCTAACAAAGTCAGTTAGCGCACGCTAAAGCCGTAGCGCACGCTAAACATAAGGTTTAGCGCACGCTAGTAATTTGTTCTATATAAGGGGACAGACGGGTTTTGAGATGCATTTAGTCCATTCTTTCTCCTTCAGTCGATAGAGAGAGCTTTGGGAGGATCTTGAGGTTCCCAAACACGGTGAGGTGGTGATTTTTAACAAGATTAAGATAAAGAGCATGGATTCAAGCCTTGTTCTTCAAGTTACTCATGATTCTTGGAATGGAGTTCAAGTGTTCTTCTTCTTGGTTCATCTAATCCAGGTAATATTCGTATCCCTTGTTAGTTGTTCGTTTTTAAGGATGATTTCATGTGAGGAACATGTTGGATAATCATGTGACGATATTATATGAGATTTTATGGGATTATGATAAAAGTTTTCGGATGTTATTTAAGATTCTTCATGTTAATGGTGATTCGTTTAACTTGATGAGGTTGAATCATGGATTTCTGAATCATGATAATTTCAGTGGTTGATTTAGATGAGTAATCATGATATGAGGTTGTATTCCAGATTATGTATGAGATGATCCTTGTTATCGGGTTGGTTTGATTATGTGATTTGCATGATGAAGAAAATGATAAACATTATGATATATACCTCGGATTATGTTGTTTTGAACGTGATGTCGGATATTTCATGTTCTTGAAGAGCTCTGAAATTATAGGATATGACGATATGTATAGAAGGTGTTGGTGTTTTGGATATGAATATGGGATATTCGTATCTAGAACCAAGTTATGTGTTTTGATATAATATTCGTATAAGATTTCGAGTATGATGTTGAGTTTGGATCTGGAAGGTTGTGTTTGATCTTGGAGTATGGTTTTCATTACATTCATATTCGTAGCCGCAAAGTGTTAGTCAATGCTGGAATGCATGCATCTATGTAGCATTAGCGCACGCTAAGCATACTGGCTAGCGCACGCTATTGTGAACGACTTAGCGCATGCTACGTTATGCGTTTAATGCGCGCTAAGTAGGCAGACAGTGTAGTATTTTCGTGTTGTGATTATGAATTCGTAATGGTTTGAACTGGATTGTTTAAGACTGTGTTTAATCGAGATATTGTGGAACTGTTGGGTTATTGATCGGTTATTGATTGATAATTATGATTTATCGGATTTCGGCTTGTATTGTTGATATGAGTTCCTAATTGTTTGAGTTGTATTGATCGGTTTTGTAAATGATCGAGGTATTGTTGAGCCGTTGAGTTTGTTGGTTGGCTATGTCGGTTATTGATTGTTATCGGATGTGTTGTCATTTGATTATTGCATTAGGTCGCGATAATTGAGCGTTGATTATGGCCGTTGTGTTGCGGTCAAGGTTGGAGAGTCCGTAGGTTGCTTTTGGTCGGGGCCGAGGAGCTCGTAGACTAAAGCAATGGATTTTGGTAACGGCTTCGTGGTATCGGTATCGAGGCAAGTTCATACTTGTTCAGTTTATAATATTTGATGAATGGTTTCGTTTTCATTTCATTTATAATTCGTATAGCAATGTTGTTAGAAAGGTACGTTGTCGGTTAATGAGTTGTATATCGTGCTCTGGCTTGTATTAAATCATAAGGTATATGATTTAATTGTGTTCAAGGAAGACGTGAGTTATCTTTGATCAAGGGTATAGTATATCGGATATCGAGGATAGTTAACGTGATGACATAAGTATCGGGATAAAGATTTATTGGTATTGAATTGATGGTACCTTATTTGAGATTAATCGTATAACTGTGTATTCGTTCAGGGATATTGGTTCGTGGAAAGGATATTGTCTTCGGCTTGAGGTAATTCCAGTATTGTTCAGTTATGAGAATAATTGTTTTGAGGAATTATTGTATATGTTCTATGTGGATTCGTATTGATTATTTCGTTGAGGGATGATGATCCCAGGGCTGATTGTATTGAGATCGTTGATCGTGTTGATCATTTGTCGGGGATGATGATCCCAGGATTGTTGTCTTGGATATTGATTAGTCGTGTCGACTTTTCATTGTCAGTCTGTTGTTGTTCACTTCGGTGAGTCTTTTGATCCTTATTGGATATGTGATTTATTGAATTCGTTGTCATGTTGCATCGTGACATATATGGAATCATATCTGCGTTCCAATTGGTTATTGCGTAGGATTTTTAGCTGGGCACACTATGGTTATGTGTTGATATTATTCGGCATTGAACCGTGCACACGAGACGTAGTTTCGTGAGGCTAATTAGGTACAAGACCACACGTGTATTTGATCGATACCAGGGGTGGCTTGTGCACGGACACATTTCCGGATCGGGCGTACTGTGATGTCCATCTTTGAGCCGTATAGTTTTGTCGTTTCATAGTCTATGTATGATTGGATATGTTCGACGGTTTGAGACTGGTTGTTCATACGCCCGAGGGGTATGTTCGACAGTCAAAGTTATTTCTTTGAGATCCATTATTGTTGATCATTTGGAGTCTACCTTGTTGAGGGTATTCTCGGTTATTGTTGGTCCTTTGTTGATCATTTGGAGTCTACCATGTTGAGGGTATTCTCAGTTATCGTTGATCATTTATTGATCGTATTGGAGTCATCATGTTGATAATAATCTCGGTTGACCTATTGTTTTGATCATTGTGATGATCGTATGAGTATTTGGACTGTACGTAGATGTTGCGGTACTTGTTATCATTGTTCTGTGGAAATTTGACCTACGGATGTATCGTGTATATTTAGTTTTACCCAAATTGAGATTTGATTGTGCGATACGACGGACAGGATTTGGCACAGGTTGGATTATTTCCACACTTATAAGTTATGATGAGGTTTGGAGGATTGTTGGTATTTTGGAATATGGTACAGATAATTGTTGATTTCTTTTCGTCATTTGAGAATGCGAAATGTGAATTATGGTAAGGATCGATTTGGTTTGGATTGCCATGAATTGGTAAGGTTATAATGGTAAGATTACGTTGGTAGTATTCTTACAGTATTCTTATATTGGTATGTAATTATTTATGATGATGTGATCGATATCATTATTGAGTATTGTGGCTGACCCCGTCGTGGGCTTTATTTTTAGGTACTCGGAGATCGAGCTAGTAGCGGTCGTGAAGGGATGAGCTTCCCGATGTGATACTGGCGGTGGCATGTTTTGGAGTATCGAGTATTTCTTTTCTGGTTATTCATTTCCGCTGCAAATGTGTATTTTGAACTGCATTTATCCGCTGCGTGTGTATATCTCAAAATGGCTTTTCGGTATCTTTATCCGCTGCGTGTGGGTATTTTAAATGGCCCTTTTGGCACTTTGCGAACTTGGGTTATTTCGTTAAACTTTTTTCTAAACTATTTTATCGGTACGTTTAAGCGGCCTCTTAACGTACATTTTGAACTATCAAGATTTGGCACTTCGCCTTGTATTTTCAGATGGTATTTTATGACGGTATTTCAGAATTATGTTTTTGAAAATATTTGAGTATTTGCAAAATATTACCGTCATCAGCCTTTTGGCGTTTTTGAATTGGTTTTGTAAACGGTTTTTAGCCTGGTGGGTTCTGGCGCGGGACCCACGGCGCTGTAATATCCCGGATGGTTTTGGGGGTGTTACAGCCGTCGCCGAGCTCCAGTTGTTGTCGCCGGAGACGCCTGCCCGCCACCGGTGACCTTCACAACTCGCCCCCACTAGAACCCAGATCCCCCGACCCATCTCAGCCCAGCTGCAAGAACCCTGACCCTGAGCTCGCCACCGCCGATCGCCAATGAAGAAGAATGAGATGGGTGGTGTTGGTGAGAGAAAGGGAGGACCGGGAGGGGAGAGTGAGATGCGGGAGGAAAGAGAGAGATGGAGCAGGTGGGGAAAAGAGAAAAAAAGAAAGAAGAAAGAGATAAAAAAAAGTGAAAGGAAGAGTTGGTGAGGAAAATCGGATGAAGTTTCTCCTCAAATCACATCACATGCATATACATATATATATATACACAATATACTATATATATATATAATTGGGCTTATCCGACCCGACAGGGTTCGAATATAAATAAACCGAGTAAAAACGAATCAATCTAAGATCCATTATTTTGTCTCCTGGTTCGATCATCCGATTATTACACTACGTCAAATAACACCAACACTAACTCGTCAATATATTACCCCAACATGTCAGAGTCCGCCCGACTTATAAATAATCAGTTAATAAAATAAGAGAGAAAATAAATAAATAAAAAAAATTATATCGCCAAAATTCGAGTTTAAAAATTCTCGGATATTACAAAACCGAGGATAGCATGCATGCTAGGTACCCCAAGTTGTTTATTTCTTAAGTTTCGGGACGAAACTTACTTTTAGAGGGGTATAATGTAATATCCGCATTTTTATTTTCCCAGTATTATCTCGATTTGGTGTTTTTCTTGTCTTGGTGTCTCGTGTATAACCATATGTGTATCTCGGGAATACTTATTTTCGGATTTATTTTACTCAATTCCGCAATTGTTGGCTTCTCCGTCACTTATTGATCCGATTCTCGTAATTGTTGTTCGGAACCGCCGTTTCGGGGTTACCGTGAATCCATTGTATGTTATCATGCATATTGTGCTGTTCCGTTTGATGCTTCAGTCGTGTTTCGGTATTTAGGACCGTTTTTGTCCTGTGCCTAATGTGCGCTAATATTATTGTATAGCGCACACTAAGCATCCTTCAGTAGCGCACGCTTTGCTTATTGGTAGCGCGCGTTAGCGAGTTGAGCCCTGGCAGTGGCAGTAAGCCTGTTCCTGATCTCAGTCCTCTAGACTAACGGTTTAGCGCACGCTATGTTGGTCTAGCGCACGTTATTGTTGAGGTCTAGCGCGCGCTAGGTGTCCGGTAGCGCATGCTAACGCGACAGTCCAGTACTGGACAGTTTACTCCTGGACTCGGTCAGGTGCCCAGGTAGCGCACGCTATGGCCCGATAGCGCACGCTACCGAGAGGCAGTTAGTGCACGCTAATTTCTGATTAGCGCACGCTAACGATCTAGAACCTTAAATTCTGGACTGGGGTGTTGTAATATCCGCAATTTTCGATTTTCGGTAAATTTCTTTTTTCGGCGAAAGTTCGTTTTGACGACTCGCTCATGACCATTTTGTCATTCCGAGAATGATTAATTCTGCACTTTTTGTCATCCGAGCTCGTTTCGGTGTCGTTTTGTTGAGTTCCGTGCTTTTTAGCGGTTTTTCCGCACTTGAGTTCGATTCTTGCGAATCTCGTCCGAAACTGTTGTTTCGACTTTCTCGTAAGTTCATTTAATGTTATTATTCATGTTGCGAGCTTTGGCTTGGTGTTTCGATCACGTATCGTGATTTTCGGACGTTTTGGGCCATTTTCGTAATTTCCCAAAGTTTGGGGTAATTACTTTCCGTTGTCGAATTTCGAGCCTTCGGGTGGTCGGAATCGTGTGTTCTCTTAGTGCTCGGATTCGTCTTTGCGAGTACTTCGTAACCGTATCTTCGATTCGTACTCAGGTTCGGGTTTCGGGGTCGTTCGGGCCGTCGGAGTTGGTCCCGGCCGAGTCATGGTCGGGCATCTGGGCCAGCGACCGCCAAGTAACGTGCGGTAGTGATCGGCGATTCGTGCGTAAGGTCGGTTACGCACGTAAGGCCCTGGCCGGTGACGTAACGCCCGGCATTTCAGTGATGAGTTCGGCCATGGCCGGTTACGTACGTAACCCGGCCGGCAGTCGGCCTATTTAAGGCCTGGCAGCGTATTTCTCAGCCATTTTCTAACTCATTTTTCTTCTCTTCCGAGGATGAGGTTGTGTTAATCATGGAGGAGTGTTGTTATACAATTAATCCATGAAGTTTTGAGGTTCATATCACCAATCAACCATCCAATAACATCCTCCGATCTACCGAATCAGGTCAGATTTCCTAGAAATCTAGTTTTGGGGAATTTGGGTATTTTGGTTGTTTTCGTCCGATTAATCCGATTTAACTTAGGATTATGATGGATTGATGATTATTTAGATGTTTTATATCTTTTCCCTTGTTATTCCATGGTTGGATCGTATCGATTCGTTGTTTTGGTCGAGTTCTTGATCGACGCCTTGAAGGTGTCCGGTAGAATGTCATAGAGGGGTTTTCGGGCGTTCTACGATTATTCTTCCTCGTATGATCGATGATTTATTGATTATATGTTGTTAGGGTCGAATTCTTGTGAAGAACTCGAGTCGGAACCCTTCCGTTCGTTGTCTTCTTCGGGGTCCGAGCTTCCCGGTCGAACCGTGTTCTTCGGAGCGTTTGGTAGCGGTTATTAAGGCAAGTATCTTACTATACGACTTGTATCTTGCGACTAGTAATCACGTATGAGATTTATGATGATTTTGCGTGCCTTCATAAATATGTTCCGTTTGAGTTGGTTGTGTTTTCCGAAATTTGAAGGCTTTGTGATAATAGTGTTATATTGGTATACGTGTTAGGCGTTGTGCCATTTGTGCAGGATTGCGATGTACATATGGGATGGTTGTACACTTGATTGTGCAATGTATTGTGTACCGATCGTGTGTTATGTTGGTTGTGTGTTGTGATTGATGATAGTTGTTGCGAGTGTTGAGATTGTGCTATGTGCGTGTGATGTACGATTTTGTGATGATCAACGTGATTGATTAACTGTGCTCATTGTCATATGTAATGTGAATGTGAATGTTGTGTGCTGAAATGCTAAGTTCACTCGTGTGGGTTCGACGGGGCCTACGAGGATTCATGGCACAGGTCCACGGGATCAGAACTTAGTGTGTGGTGCTGAGGTCCAATCGTGCGGGTCTGACGAGGCCTACGATGATTCATGGCACAGGTCCATTGAATCAGGACACGACGTCCAACCGTGCGGGTTCGACAGAACCTACGGTGACACGTGACACAGGTTCACGGGGTCGGGACTGGTTGTTGTGATTGTTGTGTTTGCTCAATCCGTGTGGGTTGTTGAACCTACGGAGACTCGTGGCAAGCGATCACGGAGTCGTGAGCATGATTGATTGTTGTGATTGTTGTGTTTGGTCAATCCGTGTGGGTTGTTGAACCTACGGAGACTCGTGGCAAGCGATCACGGAGTCATGAGCATGATTGATTGATTGTGATGGTTTTGATTGGTTAAGTCCGTGCGGGTTGTTGAACCTACGGAGACACGTGACAGGGGATCACGGTGTCACGAATCGTGTTTTGTAAATCAAACTTTTTGTAAGAAAGTTTTAAGAAAAGAATGTTGGGCCGAGACCCACGAGATTTATGGAAATGTTTTCGTACTGTAAATTGTTGAAATACATTTTGAGATTTGGGTTAAGACCCTAAGATATTCGAAAGGTTTTGAAATTCTAAAAATTCCCGAGATGATAATCTTATTTTCGAGTGCTTCATAGCTTATCTTCCCTTGTGAAAACCTCCCGGGAATATTTGATACTTGATTATTATATTTGATTCACGATTATTAATTGCTTGTTACATTTCGTATGATTTGATACTTGCACTAGTAAAACAGTGGAGTTTTACTAACCCCCGAGTAATCGGGGGGTGGATGTCTGTTTTGCGTCCAGGTACATGCAGATTCAGGGGAGCAGTCACAGGATTGGCACAAGAGGATGACGAGCTGCGATACTAATCAAGAGTCGAGAGTTGGTAGAGTTTGGTTGTATTGTTAGAGTTCATTCAGTCTTCCGCTGTATTGTGTTTCGACCCCTGTGTGGGTAATGTTGTTAGTCAGTTCTGTTGATAGAGTGTGTGACCTCATCGGTCTGTGTGTTTATGTGTAAGTGACCTTAACGGTCTGTATTATTATATTGTTTGACCCTGGACGGGCAAGCATTTAGTCGTTTATGGATGTTTAGCCTGGTAGATCCTTGTGGAAGGGGTCTACGGCGTGTAATATTCCCATACGGTTTTGGGGGTGTTACAATTATGGTATCAGAGCTTAGGTTGCGGAAACCTAGGCTGTCGGATCGAGTCGAGTCGTGATTTGTCGAGTAATGTGTTGTCTTGTCGTTCGAGTCGTCAGGTGACAAGTTGAGTTGTGCGTAGTCACAACGTGTCGGATATGTTGTCGGATGAGATTAGTATCGTGGGCGACCTTCATCTCCGTGCGGCCTGTGGACGTAAGTCTCCTCTTTTATGCGAAGTACCTGTGTATCATGATTGTATCTAAATGAGTTAATTGCGGTGCATAATTTTATTTGCACGGTGTTGTGAATATAGTTGTATTTAATACGTGTGACATATAGTATATGTATAAAACTGGGCATATTGTTGTTTTACCTTTGAACCACTGTGAGGGGTGGTATGGTGTGAAAATTGAGAACCTTGTTGGGTTTCGAATAAGGTATCGACGATTGAGTTCGCGAGAAACTCCGAGGAATGGTTTTGTTATATGTTTAAACTAGATGCTGTGAGACGTATTCAATTGGATTGTGCATGTTGGTGTATTTTTTTATCCACTGCGTGAGTTATTTTGTAATGGCTTTCGGTATTTTACCGACTGAGTTTTATTTTGAAAATCGATTCCCTTAACCGAGTTTTTGGCATTATGGCCTTGATCGTTTTGGCGAAATTCTTATGACGGTATTCAGTATTTTGTAAATGGCTTTTGTGAGTTTTTGAAATATTACCGTCATCGGCCCTTTTGGCATTTTGTAAATGGTTTTTATCCTGGTGGGTTCCGGCGCGGGACCCACAGCGCTATAATGTTCCGTGTAATTACCTGAGATTTTTGGGCATTCTAGCCCATTGAATTATCTTTGAAAACCTTGAGTATCCTAGAAATAAATTTCGAGACGTACGTTTAAAATGAATTATTTTCTCGTGGTACATCCAAGGTGCCACAATATGTTTCAAAATTCTTCTACCTCGAGGACCAAAATGTTTTGAGATATTTCCAATGTTTTAGAAACACTTTTACTTAGACCCGAGGGTCGAATATTTTTGAAAGTTTTTCACTAAAAGAAAGGTGTCCTCATTTTTGTTCAAACGCAAGATGATTTTCAAAGTCTCGATAATGGTGTTTGTACTACTTTTTGTAAAATGATACTCAAGATCAACTGTTGTTTCCAAACTGTTTTCAAAAGGTGGTTTTCGTTTTTAAAACCTATCATTCCTGTTTGCGGACCGGAAATGCGTGTATGGTTTTTGAACTTTCGTTACGGTGTTAACCCCGAATTGTGATTGAATTGGTGGCGTGAGCGTCGAGTCGTTCGCCACGCATATATTTTGTTAGCCCTTGTGGGAGGTGTGATGACGATCCTTAATGTTGTCATTTCGTGGTGGCTTGCGTGTTATCGCACCTGTGTGAGCTGTTAAAGCTTGGGTTTGTACGTTTGTGTACATATGTGATTGTTTCATAATGTTTGTAATTATGTGCTGGTTATTGGTCGGGCCGTTGAGGTCGCCGAACGATAACGTCGTTGCTGTAGTGTTTGTGTGTATTATTTTACGATGGTAATCGTTGTATATGATATGTGTTATGACTCTTTGTTGTGCTGAGTTGGCATCGCCGCTATGTTGTTTTGCGACTTTATGCCCCATTGTATCTAGCATTTGTATTTTCGGTATGCCGAGTCGAGGCGTTTCAATCGTGATGTGCCGGGGCATGCACGTGTAAATTGTCCTTCTCGTCGGTAACACATTTCAAGTGTAGACTCGAGGGACACCGAATTCAATTTTGCGAATTGACTACCAAGACTCTCGGAGTTCGCGCTTCAGCACAGTTCTCAGAATCGGCTTTGAGAGGCCTTCGAAGGATGTTTCTATCGGTTGCTTGTTGTGTTGTCACATTGATTTCGTTGTTGTGAGTTTCGGGGACGACATTTCTTTTAGATGAGGTCGAATATAATACCCGTATTATTTTTGGCTTCTGCATTTCCTCTTTCTCAAGTCTATCGACTCGCTCGTGTTCGTTGATACTTTCTGAACTTGTTCTGTATTTCGGTTTAAATCGTTCGAGCTGTGATCTTGGTTTGGGTCAATCTGGTTATCGCTGTGACTTTTTCGAGTTCGGTTCGATTCTTGTGAACCTTGTTCGGAAGTGACATCATCTGGTTTTACTAGTTCTCTTATTCGAAGTGGATCGGATTTGGAACTTCTATATTTTCGACTCTGTCGACTCGTTTATGTTCGTTAACATTTTCTGAGCTTGCCCTATCCCTTTCTTTTATTGATCGAACGAGTGTGGTGTTTTGAAATTACTCGTTTGTCGTTGTGACTTTTCAATTGCTATTCCCTTTCGTGTGGATCTTATGTGAATCACATCTTATTGTTTTCACCGGATCATATATTGTCTCGAGCCGAGACGTGAAGTTGTTGTTTGAATTTTATTGTTCTTCGTGATTCGAACATGATCGTTCGATTTTTGTTGTCTCGACCGTTGTGGTTCGATCGTTTGATTGTTCGGTTTTTGTTGATCTCGTTTCGTGATTGTTGAGCATTCATACTCCTTCCTAACTTCCTTAAGTTCGGGAAATTAGTCTCGTTTTCGATCTTCCAACCCTTGAGCGGTGGAATTCCGTATTTGTTCAGCGATTGGCTCGCGTTTTGATTGATGTATCGTTGGGTTGGTCAATCGTATTGATTTTCGTTTGTTGTGTTTTGTGATTGTTCGGATAATTGACTTGATTGTATTATCCATTTGATGACGCTTGTCACTTGTTGGTTCTATTATATCCCTAACGGCGACGTTGTGTTGGTCGTCGTGGAGCGTGTTTTCACACCGTATATTCCGTTGCGTTGTTTGTAACGTTTCGCTGTTGGGCATTAGTTACGAGTTTCTTGCGTATCTCATTGAGTTTTCCTGACAGTGGATATTGCTTCTCCCTACTTATTTTAAGTTTCGGGACGAAACTTCTTTTAAGGAGGGTAGAATGTAATATCCGCAATTTTCGATTTTCGGTAAATTTCTTTTTTCGGCGGAAGTCCGTTTTGACGACTCGCTCATGACCATTTCGTCATTCCGAGAATGATTAATTCTGCACTTTTTGTCATCCGAGCTCGTTTCGGTGTCGTTTTGTTGAGTTCCGTGCTTTTTAGCGGTTTTTCCGCACTTGAGTTCGATTCTTGCGAATCTCGTCCGAAAATGTTGTTTCGACTTTCTCGTAAGTTCATTTAATGTTATTATTCATGTTTCGAGCTTTGTCTTGGTGTTTCGATCACGTATCGTGATTTTCGGGCGTTTTGGGCCATTTTCGTAATTTCCCAAAGTTTGGGGTAATTACTTTCCGTTGTCGAATTTCGAGCCTTCGGGTGGTCGGAATCGTGTGTTCTCTTAGTGCTCGGATTCATCTTTGCGAGTACTTCGTAACCGTATCTTCGATTCGTACTCAGGTTCGGGTTTCGGGGTCGTTCGGGCCATCGGAGTTGGTCCCGGCCGAGTCATGGTCGGCATCTTGAGGCCAAAGCCACCGCCGAGTAACGTGCGGTAGTGATCGGCTACGATGACGTAAGGCGGTTACGCACGTAAGGCCCCGGCCGTAACGCACGTAACGCTCGCATTTCCAGTGCGTGAGTTCGCCATGGCGATTGCACGTAAGCCATGGCCGGTTACGTACGTAACCCGGCCGGCAGTCGGCCTATTTAAGGCCTGGCAGCGTATTTCTCAGCCATTTTCTCACTCGTTTTTCTTCTCTTCCGAGGCTGAGGTTGTGTTAATCATGGAGGAGTGTTGTTATACAATTAATCCATGAAGTTTTGAGGTTCATATCACCAATCAACCATCCAATAACATCCTCCGATCTACCGAATCAGGTCAGATTTCCTAGAAATCTAGTTTTGGGGAATTTGGGTGTTTTGGTTGTTTTCGTCCGATTAATCCGATTTAACTTAGGATTATGATGGATTGATGATTATTTAGATGTTTTATATCTTTTCCCTTGTTATTCCATGGTTGGATCGTATCGATTCGTTGTTTTGGTCGAGTTCTTGATCGACGCCTTGAAGGTGTCCGGTAGAATGTCATAGAGGGGTTTTCGGGCGTTCTACGATTATTCTACCTCGTATGATCGATGATTTATTGATTATATGTTGTTAGGGTCGAATTCTTGTGAAGAACTCGAGTCGGAACCCTTCCGTTCGTTGTCTTCTTCGGGGTCCGAGCTTCCCGGTCGAACCATGTTCTTCGGAGCGTTTGGTAGCGGTTATTAAGGCAAGTATCTTTTTATACGACTTGTATCTTGCGACTAGTAATCACGTATGAGACTTGTGATGATTTTGCGTGCCTTCGTAAATATGTTCCGTTTGAGTTGGTTGTGTTTTCCGAAATTTGAAGGCTTTGTGATAATAGTGTTATATTGGTATACGTGTTAGGCGTTGTGCCATTTGTGCAGGATTGCGATGTACATATGGGATGGTTGTACACTTGATTGTGCAATGTATTGTGTACCGATCGTGTGTTATGTTGGTTGTGTGTTGTGATTGATGATAGTTGTTGCGAGTGTTGAGATTGTGCTATGTGCGTGTGATGTACGATTTTGTGATGATCAACGTGATTGATTAACTGTGCTCATTGTCATATGTAATGTGAATGTGAATGTTGTGTGCTGAAATGCTAATTTCACTCGTGTGGGTTCGACGGGGCCTACGAGGATTCATGGCACAGGTCCATGGGATCAGAACTTAGTGTGTGGTGCTGAGGTCCAATCGTGCGGGTCTGACGAGGCCTACGATGATTCATGGCACAGGTCCATTGAATCAGGACACAGTACGTCCAACCGTGCGGGTTCGACGGAACCTACGGTGACACGTGACACAGGTTCACGGGGTCGGGACTGGTTGTTGTGATTGTTGTGTTTGCTAAATCCGTGTGGGTTGTTGAACCTACGGAGACTCGTGGCAAGCGATCACGGAGTCGTGAGCATGATTGATTGTTGTGATTGTTGTGTTTGGTCAATCCGTGTGGGTTGTTGAACCTACGGAGACTCGTGGCAAGCGATCACGGAGTCATGAGCATGATTGATTGATTGTGATGGTTGTGATTGGTTAAGTCCGTGCGGGTTGTTGAACCTACGGAGACACGTGACAGGGGATCACGGTGTCACGAATCGTGTTTTGTAAATCAAACTTTTTGTAAGAAAGTTTTAAGAAAAGAATGTTGGGCCGAGACCCACGAGATTTATGCAAATGTTTTCGTAATGTAAATTGTTGAAATACAATTTGAGATTTGGGTTAAGATCCTAAGATTTTCGAAAGGTTTTGAAATTCTAAAAATTCCCGAGATGATAATCTTATTTTCGAGTGCTTCATAGCTTATCTTCCCTTGTGAAAACCTCCCGGGAATATTTGATACTTGATTATTATATTTGATTCGCGATTATTAATTGCTTGTTACATTTCGTATGATTTGATACTTGCACTAGTAAAACAGTGGAGTTTTACTAACCCCCGAGTAATCGGGGGGGTGGATGTCTGTTTTGCGTCCAGGTACATGCAGATTCAGGGGAGCAGTCACAGGATTGGCACAAGAGGATGACGAGCTGCGATACTAATCAAGAGTCGAGAGTTGGTAGAGTTTGGTTGTATTGTTAGAGTTCATTCAGTCTTCCGCTGTATTGTGTTTCGACCCCTGTGTGGGTAATGTTGTTAGTCAGCTCTGTTGATAGAGTGTGTGACCTCATCGGTCTGTGTGTTTATGTGTAAGTGACCTTAACGGTCTGTATTATTATATTGTTTGACCCTGGACGGGCAAGCATTTAGTCGTTTATGGATGTTTAGCCTGGTAGATCCTTGTGGAAGGGGTCTACGGCGTGTAATATTCCCATACGGTTTTGGGGGTGTTACAATTATGGTATCAGAGCTTAGGTTGCGAAACCTAGCCGCCGGATCGAGTCGAGTCGTGGTTTGTCGAGTAATGTGTTGTCTTGTCGCTCGAGTCATCAGTGACAAGTTGAGTTGTGCGTAGTCACAACGTGTCGGATATGTTGTCGGATGAGATTAGTATCGGGCGACCGTCATCTCCGTGCGGCTCCGTAGACGTAAGTCTCCTCTTTATGCGAAGCACTGTGGTATCATGATTGTATCTAAATGAGTTAATTGCGGTGCATAATTTTATTTGCACAAAGGTTGTGAATATAGTTGTATTTAATACGTGTGACATATAGTATATGTATAAAACTGGGCCTATTGTTGTTTTACCTTTGAACCACTGTAAGGGGTGGTATGGTGTGAAAATTGAGAACCTTGTTGGGTTTCGAATAAGGTATCGACGATTGAGTTCGCGAGAAACTCCGAGGAATGGTTTTGTTATATGTTTAAACTAGATCTCGTGAGACGTATTCAATTGATTGTGCATGTTGGATCGTATTTTTTTATCCACCGCGTGAGTTATTTTGTAATGGCTTTCGGAATTTTACCGATCGAGTTTTATTTTGAAAATCGATTCCTTAACCGAGTTTTTGGCATTATGGCCTTGATCGTTTTGGCGAAATTCTTATGACGGTATTCAGTATTTTGTAAATGGCTTTTGTGAGTTTTTGAAATATTACCGTCATCGGCCCTTTTGGCATTTTTGTAAATGGTTTTTATCTTGGTGGGTTCGGGCGCGGGACCCACAGCGCTATAATGTTCCGTGTAATTACCTGAGATTTTTGGGCATTCTAGCCCATTGAATTATCTTTGAAAACCTTGAGTATCCTAGAAATAAATTTCGAGACGTATGTTTAAAATGAATTATTTTCTCGTGGTACATCCAAGGTGCCACAATATGTTTCAAAATTCTTCTACCTCGAGGACCAAAATGTTTTGAGATATTTCCAATGTTTTAGAAACACTTTTACTTAGACCCGAGGGTCGAATATTTTTGAAAGTTTTTCACTAAAAGAAAGGTGTCCTCATTTTTGTTCAAACGCAAGATGATTTTCAAAGTCTCGATAATGGTGTTTGTACTACTTTTTGTAAAATGATACTCAAGATCAACTGTTGTTTCCAAACTGTTTTCAAAAGGTGGTTTTCGTTTTTAAACCTATCATTCTGCTTATGGACCGGAAATGCGTGTATGGTTTTCGAACTTTCGTTACGGTGTTAACCCGAATTGTGATTGAATTGGTGGCGTGAGCGTCCGAGTCGCTCGCCACGCATATATTTTGTTAGCCCTTGTGGGAGGTGTGATGACGATCCTTAATGTTGTCATTTCGTGGTGGCTTGCGTGTTATCGCACCTGTGTGAGCTGTTAAAGCTTGGGTTTGTACGTTTGTGTATATATGTGATTGTTTCATAATGTTTGTAATTATGTGCTGGTTATTGGTCGGGCCGTTGAGGTCGCCGAACGATAACGTCGTTGCTGTAGTGTTTGTGTGTATTATTTTACGATGGTAATCGTTGTATATGATATGTGTTATGACTCTTTGTTGTGCTGAGTTGGCATCGCCGCTATGTTGTTTTGCGACGTTATGCCCCATTGTATCTAGCATTTGTATTTTCGGTATGCCGAGCCGAGGCGTTTCCATCGTGATGTGCCGGGGCATGCACGTGTAAATTGTCCTTCTCGTCGGTAACACATTTCAAGTGTAGACTCGAGGGACACCGAATTCAATTTTGCGAATTGACTACCAAGACTCTCGGAGTTCGCGCTTCAAAGACATTATCGAATCGGCTTTGAGAGGCCTTCGAAGGATGTTTCTAACGGTTGCTTGTTGTGTTGTCACATTGATTTCGTTGTTGTGAGTTTCGGGGACGACACTTCTTTTAGATGAGGTCGAATATAATACCCGTATTATTTTTGGCTTCGCATTTCCTCTTTCTCAAGTCTATCGACTCGCTCGTGTTCGTTGATACTTTCGAACTTGTTCTCAGATTTCGGTTTCGCTGCTCGAACGAGCCGTGATCTTGGTTTGGGTCAACTGTTATCGCTGTGACTTTTTCGAGTTCGGTTCGATTCTTGTGAACCTTGTTCTAAGTGACATCATCTGGTTTTACTAGTTCTCTTATTCGAAGTGGATCGGATTTGGAACTTCTATATTTTCGACTCTGTCGACTCGTTTATGTTCGTTAACATTTTCTGAGCTTGCCCTATCCCTTTCTTTTATTGAACGAACGAGTGTGGTGTTTTGAAATTACTCGTTTGTCGTTGTGACTTTTCAATTGCTATTCCCTTTCCTGTGGATCTTATGTGAATCACATCTTATTGTTTTCACCGGATCATATATTGTCTCGAGCCGAGACGTGAAGTTGTTGTTTGAATTTTATTGTTCTTCGTGATTCGAACATGATCGTTCGATTTTTGTTGTCTCGACCGTTGTGGTTCGATCGTTTGATTGTTCGGTTTTTGTTGATCTCATTTCGTGATTGTTGAGCATTCAGACTCCTTCCTAACTTCGTTAAGTTCGGGAAATTAGTCTCGTTTTCGATCTTCCAACCCTTGAGCGGTGGAATTCCGTATTTGTTCAGCGATTGGCTCGCGTTTTGATTGATGTACCGTTGGGTTGGTCAATCGTATTGATTTTCGTTCGTTGTGTTTTGTGATTGTTCGGATAATTGACTTGATTGTATTATCCATTTGATGACGCTTGTCACTTGTTGGTTCTATTATATCCCTAACGGCGACGTTGTGTTGGTCGTCGTGGAGCGTGTTTTCACACCGTATATTCCGTTGCGTTGTTTGTAACGTTTCGCTGTTGGGCATTAGTTACGAGTTTCTTGCGTATCTCATTGAGTTTTCCTGACAGTGGATATTGCTTCTCCCTACTTATTTTAAGTTTCGGGACGAAACTTCTTTTAAGGAGGGTAGAATGTAATATCCGCAATTTTCGATTTTAGGTAAATTTCTTTTTTCGGAGGAAGTCCGTATTGACGACTCGCTCATGACCATTTCGTCATTCCGAGAATGATTAATTCTGCACTTTTTGTCATCCGAGCTCGTTTCGGTGTCGTTTTGTTGAGTTCCGTGCTTTTTAGCGGTTTTTCCGCACTTGAGTTCGATTCTTGCGAATCTCGTCCGAAACTGTTGTTTCGACTTTCTCGTAAGTTCATTTAATGTTATTATTCATGTTGCGAGCTTTGGCTTGGTGTTTCGATCACGTATCGTGATTTTCGGGCGTTTTGGGGCATTTTCGTAATTTCCCAAAGTTTGGGGTAATTACTTTCCGTTGTCGAATTTCGAGCCTTCGGGTGGTCGGAATCGTGTGTTCTCTTAGTGCTCGGATTCGTCTTTACGAGTACTTCATAACCGTATCTTCGATTCGTACTCAGGTTCGGGTTTCGGGGTCGTTCGGGCCGTCGGAGTTGGTCCCGGCCGAGTCATGGCCGGGCATGCCGAGCAGGCCACCGCCGAGTAACGGCGGTAGTGATCGGCGATGCACGTAAGGCCGATTGCACGTAAGGCCCTGGCCGGTAATGTACGTAACGCTTCCGGCATTTCCAGGCAATGAGTTCGGCCATGGCCGGTTACGTACGTAAGCCATGGCCGGTTACGTACGTAAGCCATGGCCGGTTACGTACGTAACCCGGCCGGCAGTCGGCCTATTTAAGGCCTGGCAGCGTATTTCTCAGCCATTTTCTCACTCGTTTTTCTTCTCTTCCGAGGCTGAGGTTGTGTTAATCATGGAGGAGTGTTGTTATACAATTAATCCATGAAGTTTTGAGGTTCATATCACCAATCAACCATCCAATAACATCCTCCGATCTACCGAATCAGGTCAGATTTCCTAGAAATCTAGTTTTGGGGAATTTGGGTATTTTGGTTGTTTTCGTCCGATTAATCCGATTTAACTTAGGATTATGATGGATTGATGATTATTTAGATGTTTTATATCTTTTCCCTTGTTATTCCATGGTTGGATCGTATCGATTCGTTGTTTTGGTCGAGTTCTTGATCGACGCCTTGAAGGTGTCCGGTAGAATGTCATAGAGGGGTTTTCGGGCGTTCTACAATTATTCTTCCTCGTATGATCGATGATTTATTGATTATATGTTGTTAGGGTCGAATTCTTGTGAAGAACTCGAGTCGGAACCCTTCCGTTCGTTGTCTTCTTCGGGGTCCGAGCTTCGGCCGAACCGTGTTCTTCGGAGCGTTTGGTAGCGGTTATTAAGGCAAGTATCTTACTATACGACTTGTATCTTGCGACTAGTAATCACGTATGAGATTTATGATGATTTTGCGTGCCTTCGTAAATATGTTCCGTTTGAGTTGGTTGTGTTTTCCGAAATTTGAAGGCTTTGTGATAATAGTGTTATATTGGTATACGTGTTATGCGTTGTGCCATTTGTGCAGGATTGCGATGTACATATGGGATGGTTGTACACTTGATTGTGCAATGTATTGTGTACCGATCGTGTGTTATGTTGGTTGTGTGTTGTGATTGATGATAGTTGTTGCGAGTGTTGAGATTGTGCTATGTGCGTGTGATGTACGATTTTGTGATGATCAACGTGATTGATTAACTGTGCTCATTGTCATATGTAATGTGAATGTGAATGTTGTGTGCTGAAACGCTAAGTTCACTCGTGTGGGTTCGACGGGGCCTACGAGGATTCATGGCACAGGTCCATGGGATCAGAACTTAGTGTGTGGTGCTGAGGTCCAATCGTGCGGGTCTGACGAGGCCTACGATGATTCATGGCACAGGTCCATTGAATCAGGACACAGTACGTCCAACCGTGCGGGTTCGACAGAACCTACGGTGACACGTGACACAGGTTCACGGGGTCGGGACTGGTTGTTGTGATTGTTGTGTTTGCTCAATCCGTGTGGGTTGTTGAACCTACGGAGACTCGTGGCAAGCGATCACGGAGTCGTGAGCATGATTGATTGTTGTGATTGTTGTGTTTGGTCAATCCGTGTGGGTTGTTGAACCTACGGAGACTCGTGGCAAGCGATCACGGAGTCATGAGCATGATTGATTGATTGTGATGGTTGTGATTGGTTAAGTCCGTGCGGGTTGTTGAACCTATGGAGACACGTGACAGGGGATCACGGTGTCACGAATCGTGTTTTGTAAATCAAACTTTTTGTAAGAAAGTTTTAAGAAAAGAATGTTGGGCCGAGACCCACGAGATTTATGGAAATGTTTTCGTACTGTAAATTGTTGAAATACAATTTGAGTTTTGGGTTAAGACCCTAAGATTTTCGAAAGGTTTTGAAATTCTAAAAATTCCCGAGATGATAATCTTATTTTCGAGTGCTTCATAGCTTATCTTCCCTTGTGAAAACCTCCCGGGAATATTTGATACTTGATTATTATATTTGATTCACGATTATTAATTGCTTGTTACATTTCGTATGATTTGATACTTGCACTAGTAAAACAGTGGAGTTTTACTAACCCCCGAGTAATCGGGGTGGATGTCCTGCTTTGCGTCCGGTACATGCAGATTCAGGGCAAGATCACAGGATCGCACAAGAGGATGACGAGCCGCGATACTAATCAAGAGTCGAGAGTTGGTAGAGTTTGGTTGTATTGTTAGAGTTCATTCGGTCTTCCGTCAGTATAGTGTTTCGACCCCTGTGTGGGTAATGTTGTTAGTCAGTTCTGTTGATAGAGTGTGTGACCTCATCGGTCTGTGTGTTTATGTGTAAGTGACCTTAACGGTCTGTATTATTATATTGTTTGACCCTGGACGGGTAAGCATTTAGTCGTTTATGGATGTTTAGCCTGGTAGATCCTTGTGGAAGGGGTCTACGGCGTGTAATATTCCCATACGGTTTTGGGGGTGTTACAATTATGGTATCAGAGCTTAGGTTGCGGAAACCTAGGCTGTCGGGTCGAGTCGAGTCGTGATTTGTCGAGTAATGTGTTGTCTTGTCGTTCGAGTCGTCAGGTGACAAGTTGAGTTGTGCGTAGTCACAACGTGTCTGATATGTTGTCGGATGAGATTAGTATCGTGGGCGACCGTCATCTCCGTGCGGCCTGTGGACGTAAGTCTCCTCTTTTATGCGAAGTACCTGCGTATCATGATTGTATCTAAATGAGTTAATTGCGGTGCATAATTTTATTTGCACGGTGTTGTGAATATAGTTGTATTTAATACGTGTGACATATAGTATATGTATAAAACTGGGCCTATTGTTGTTTTACCTTTGAACCACTGTGAGGGGTGGTATGGTGTGAAAATTGAGAACCTTGTTGGGTTTCGAATAAGGTATCGACGATTGAGTTCGCGAGAAACTCCGAGGAATGGTTTTGTTATATGTTTAAACTAGATGCTGTGAGACGTATTCAATTGGATTGTGCATGTTGGACTGTATTTTTTTTTATCCACTGCGTGAGTTATTTTGTAATGGCTTTCGGTATTTTACCGACTGAGTTTTATTTTGAAAATCGATTCCCTTAACCGAGTTTTTGGCATTATGGCCTTGATCGTTTTGGCGAAATTCTTATGACGGTATTCAGTATTTTGTAAATGGCTTTTGTGAGTTTTTGAAATATTACCGTCATCGGCCCTTTTGGCATTTTGTAAATGGTTTTTTCCTGGTGGGTTCCGGCGCGGGACCCACAGCGCTATAATGTTCCGTGTAATTACCTGAGATTTTTGGGCATTCTAGCCCATTGAATTATCTTTGAAAACCTTGAGTATCCTAGAAATAAATTTCGAGACGTACGTTTAAAATGAAATATTTTCTCGTGGTACATCCAAGGTGCCACAATATGTTTCAAAATTCTTCTACCTCGAGGACCAAAATGTTTTGAGATATTTCCAATGTTTTAGAAACACTTTTACTTAGACCCGAGGGTCGAATATTTTTGAAAGTTTTTCACTAAAAGAAAGGTGTCCTCATTTTTGTTCAAACGCAAGATGATTTTCAAAGTCTCGATAATGGTGTTTGTACTACTTTTTGTAAAATGATACTCAAGATCAACTGTTGTTTCCAAACTGTTTTCAAAAGGTGGTTTTCGTTTTTAAACCTATCATTCCTGTTTGCGGACCGGAAATGCGTGTATGGTTTTCGAACTTTCGTTACGGTGTTAACCCCGAATTGTGATTGAATTGGTGGCGTGAGCGTCGAGTCGTTCGCCACGCATATATTTTGTTAGCCCTTGTGGGAGGTGTGATGACGATCCTTAATGTTGTCATTTCGTGGTGGCTTGCGTGTTATCGCACCTGTGTGAGCTGTTAAAGCTTGGGTTTGTACGTTTGTGTACATATGTGATTGTTTCATAATGTTTGTAATTATGTGCTGGTTATTGGTCGGGCCGTTGAGGTCGCCGAACGATAACGTCGTTGCTGTAGTGTTTGTGTGTATTATTTTACGATGGTAATCGTTGTATATGATATGTGTTATGACTCTTTGTTGTGCTGAGTTGGCATCGCCGCTATGTTGTTTTGCGACTTTATGCCCCATTGTATCTAGCATTTGTATTTTCGGTATGCCGAGTCGAGGCGTTTCAATCGTGATGTGCCGGGGCATGCACGTGTAAATTGTCCTTCTCGTCGGTAACACATTTCAAGTGTAGACTCGAGGGACACCGAATTCAATTTTGCGAATTGACTACCAAGACTCTCGGAGTTCGCGCTTCAGCACAGTTCTCAGAATCGGCTTTGAGAGGCCTTCGAAGGATGTTTCTATCGGTTGCTTGTTGTGTTGTCACATTGATTTCGTTGTTGTGAGTTTCGGGGACGACATTTCTTTTAGATGAGGTCGAATATAATACCCGTATTATTTTCGCTTCGCATTTCCTCTTTCTCAAGTCTATCGACTCGCTCGTGTTCGTTGATACTTTGAACTTGTTACGTATTTCGGTTTCGCTGCTCGAACGAGCCGTGATCTTGGTTTGGGTCAATCTGGTTATCGCTGTGACTTTTCGAGTTCGGTTCGATTCTTGTGAACCTTGTTCTAGTGACATCATCTGGTTTTACTAGTTCTCTTATTCGAAGTGGATCGGATTTGGAACTTCTATATTTTCGACTCTGTCGACTCGTTTATGTTCGTTAACATTTTCTGAGCTTGCCCTATCCCTTTCTTTTATTGATCGAACGAGTGTGGTGTTTTGAAATTACTCGTTTGTCGTTGTGACTTTTCAATTGCTATTCCCTTTCCTGTGGATCTTATGTGAATCACATCTTATTGTTTTCACCGGATCATATATTGTCTCGAGCCGAGACGTGAAGTTGTTGTTTGAATTTTATTGTTCTTCGTGATTCGAACATGATCGTTTGATTTTTGTTGTCTCGACCGTTGTGGTTCGATCGTTTGATTGTTCGGTTTTTGTTGATCTCGTTTCGTGATTGTTGAGCATTCAGACTCCTTCCTAACTTCCTTAAGTTCGGGAAATTAGTCTCGTTTTCGATCTTCCAACCCTTGAGCGGTGGAATTCCGTATTTGTTCAGCGATTGGCTCGCGTTTTGATTGATGTACCATTGGGTTGGTCAATCGTATTGATTTTCGTTTGTTGTGTTTTGTGATTGTTCGGATAATTGACTTGATTGTATTATCCATTTGATGACGCTTGTCACTTGTTGGTTCTATTATATCCCTAACGGCGACATTATGTTGGTCGTCGTGGAGCGTGTTTTCACACCGTATATTCCGTTGCGTTGTTTGTAACATTTCGCCGTTGGACATTAGTTACGAGTTTCTTGTGTATCTCATTGAGTTTTCCTGACAGTGGATATTGCTTCTCCCTACTTATTTTAAGTTTCGGGACGAAACTTCTTTTAAGGAGGGTAGAATGTAATATCCGCAATTTTCGATTTTCGGTAAATTTCTTTTTTCGGTGGAAGTCCGTTTTGACGACTCGCTCATGACCATTTCGTCATTCCGAGAATGATTAATTCTGCACTTTTTGTCATCCGAGCTCGTTTCGGTGTCGTTTTGTTGAGTTCCGTACTTTTTAGCGGTTTTTCCGCACTTGAGTTCGATTCTTGCGAATCTCGTCCGAAACTGTTGTTTCGACTTTCTCGTAAGTTCATTTAATGTTATTATTCATGTTGCGAGCTTTGGCTTGGTGTTTCGATCACGTATCGTGATTTTCGGGCGTTTTGGGCCATTTTCGTAATTTCCCAAAGTTTGGGGTAATTACTTTCCGTTGTCGAATTTCGAGCCTTCGGGTGGTCGGAATCGTGTGTTCTCTTAGTGCTCGGATTCGTCTTTGCGAGTACTTCGTAACCGTATCTTCGATTCGTACTCAGGTTCGGGTTTCGGGGTCGTTCGGGCCGTCGGAGTTGGTCCCGGCCGAGTCATGGCCGGGCATGCTGGGGCCAGGCCAGCCCTGGCCGAGTAACGTGCGGTAGTGATCGGCAGTTACGTACGTAAGGCCGGTTACGTACGTAAGGCCCTGGCCGGTAACGTACGTAACGCTTCCGGCATTTCCAGGCAGTGAGTTCGGCCATGGCCGGTTACGTACGTAAGCCATGGCCGGTTACGTACGTAACCCGGCCGGCAGTCGGCCTATTTAAGGCCTGGCAGCGTATTTCTCAGCCATTTTCTCACTCGTTTTTCTTCTCTTCCGAGGCTGAGGTTGTGTTAATCATGGAGGAGTGTTGTTATACAATTAATCCATGAAGTTTTGAGGTTCGTATCACCAATCAACCATCCAATAACATCTTCCGATCTACCAAATCAGGTCAGATTTCCTAGAAATCTAGTTTTGAGGAATTTAGGTATTTTGGTTGTTTTCGTCCGATTAATCCGATTTAACTTAGGATTATGATGGATTGATGATTATTTAGATGTTTTATATCTTTTCCCTTGTTATTCCATGGTTGGATCGTATCGATTCGTTGTTTTGGTCGAGTTCTTGATCGACGCCTTGAAGGTGTCCGGTAGAATGTCATAGAGGGGTTTTCGGGCGTTCTACGATTATTCTTCCTCGTATGATCGATGATTTATTGATTATATGTTGTTAGGGTCGAATTCTTGTGAAGAACTCGAGTCGGAACCCTTCCGTTCGTTGTCTTCTTCGGGGTCCGAGCTTCCCGGTCGAACCGTGTTCTTCGGAGCGTTTGGTAGTGGTTATTAAGGCAAGTATCTTACTATACGACTTGTATCTTGCGACTAGTAATCACGTATGAGATTTATGATGATTTTGCGTGCCTTCGTAAATATGTTCCGTTTGAGTTGGTTGTGTTTTCCGAAATTTGAAGGCTTTGTGATAATAGTGTTATATTGGTATACGTGTTAGGCGTTGTGCCATTTGTGCAGGATTGCGATGTACATATGGGATGGTTGTACACTTGATTGTGCAATGTATTGTGTACCGATCGTGTGTTATGTTGGTTGTGTGTTGTGATTGATGATAGTTGTTGCGAGTGTTGAGATTGTGCTATGTGCGTGTGATGTACGATTTTGTGATGATCAACGTGATTGATTAACTGTGCTCATTGTCATATGTAATGTGAATGTGAATGTTGTGTGCTGAAATGCTAAGTTCACTCGTGTGGGTTCGACGGGGCCTACGAGGATTCATGGCACAGGTCCATGGGATCAGAACTTAGTGTGTGGTGCTGAGGTCCAATCGTGCGGGTCTGACGAGGCCTACGATGATTCATGGCACAGGTCCATTGAATCAGGACACAGTACGTCCAACCGTGCGGGTTCGACGGAACCTATGGTGACACGTGACACAGGTTCACGGGGTCGGGACTGGTTGTTGTGATTGTTGTGTTTGCTCAATCCGTGTGGGTTGTTGAACCTACGGAGACTCGTGGCAAGCGATCACGGAGTCGTGAGCATGATTGATTGTTGTGATTGTTGTGTTTGGTCAATCCGTGTGGGTTGTTGAACCTACGGAGACTCGTGGCAAGCGATCACGGAGTCATGAGCATGATTGATTGATTGTGATGGTTGTGATTAGTTAAGTCCGTGCGGGTTGTTGAACCTACGGAGACACGTGACAGGGGATCACGGTGTCACGAATCGTGTTTTGTAAATCAAACTTTTTGTAAGAAAGTTTTAAGAAAAGAATGTTGGGCCGAGACCCACGAGATTTATGGAAATGTTTTCGTACTGTAAATTGTTGAAATACATTTTGAGATTTGGGTTAAGACCCTAAGATTTTCGAAAGGTTTTGAAATTCTAAAAATTCTCGAGATGATAATCTTATTTTCGAGTGCTTCATAGCTTATCTTCCCTTGTGAAAACCTCCCGGGAATATTTGATACTTGATTATTATATTTGATTCACGATTATTAATTGCTTGTTACATTTCGTATGATTTGATACTTGCACTAGTAAAACAGTGGAGTTTTACTAACCCCCGAGTAATCGGGGGGTGGATGTCTGCTTAAGGCCTGTACATGCAGATTCAGGGGAGCAGTCACAGGATTGGCACAAGAGGATGACGAGCTGCGATACTAATCAAGAGTCGAGAGTTGGTAGAGTTTGGTTGTATTGTTAGAGTTCATTCAGTCTTCCGTTGTATTGTGTTTCGACCCCTGTGTGGGTAATGTTGTTAGTCAGTTCTGTTGATAGAGTGTGTGACCTCATCGGTCTGTGTGTTTATGTGTAAGTGACCTTAACGGTCTGTATTATTATATTGTTTGACCCTGGCCGGGCAAGCATTTAGTCGTTTATGGATGTTTAGCCTGGTAGATCCTTGTGGAAGGGGTCTACGGCGTGTAATATTCCCATACGGTTTTGGGGGTGTTACAGGTGTTAGCGTTCTGGACTGGGTTATTATTAGATAGCGCAGGCTAACTCTACATGTTAGCGCACGCTAATAACCCTCTGGTTATAAAAACCAGAGAGTTGACCCGGAATAGTTCATTTTTTTCCTCTTTTCTTTTCTCCATCGGGAGCTGGGCGATTTGAGCGATTGGAAATTTGGACTGGGGCGATTTTTATCATCTATTCAAGATCTTGAGTCTCTAACACCAGATTATCATCATTTAATCATCTTCTACCTCTTGAATCAAGGTAAATCTTCTAGAACCCTATTTTGGGGGAGATTTGGGGGTTTTCATATTTCGTCTGATTCGTTCCGTTTTGTTGGTTAATTCATGATGAATATGATTAATCTTGTTGATATTCTTAGTTTTCATACGGATTCATGGTATATTTCGTGGTTTTGCGTAATCTAGAGGGTTTGGTTGTGGTCCGCCCTCGTTGTTGTTCTTCTACGAATATACATGAATCGTGGGCGGGTTTTTGGGTGTATTCATTTTACGTATTCATTTGGATATGGTTGTGATTGTATTCTTCGAATAATTAGGTTCGGTTTCGTTGGTTCTTAGCGTTCGTCAGTGATTTTCCTTTCCATTCGTTGCGTCGTAAATTATTTAAGGCAACAACAGCTCCATATGCACCACAATCTAATGGCGTTGCTGAAAGTAAGAATCGAACACTTAAAGATATGATGAATGCCTTATTGATTAGTTCAGGGTTGCCCCAGAACATGTGGGGGGAAGTTGTCTTGACAGCCAACTACATACTGAACAAGATTCCACACAAAGGTAAGAATGTTACTCCTTATGAGTTGTGGAAAGGTAGAAAATCATCATACAAATATCTCAAATTGTGGGGGTGTTTGACGAAGCTTGAGGTTCCTTTACCTAAACAAGTAAAAATTGGTCCTTAAATGGTCGATTGTATCTTTATTGGGTATGCACAACAGCGCTTACAGTTTGTTATCCACAAGTCAGAAGTACCTGATATGACTGTGGGAACAACAATTGAATCAAGGAATGCTATATTCTTTGAAAACATTTATCCTTGTAAGGACAATGATAAAGTTGAGAACAATTCTAGCAATAGAGTTGAAGATGAAGCAACAAGTTCAAAAAATCTGTGGATGTATGTAGAACTAAGACGTGGTAGTATGGTTAAGACACCAAAGACATTTGGACCTGACTACATAGCATTCATGTTGGATGAAGAACCAACATCGATCAAAGTAGCTTATGCTAGACCAGACGAGTTGCTCTGGAAAGAAGTTGTTCATAGTGAAATTGACTCAATTTTACAAAACCAAACTCGGGTTTTCGTTGATTTACCCGAAGGTTGTAAGCCCTTAGGATGCAAATGGATCCTTAAAAGAAAGTACAAGGCTGATGGGTCAATTGATAAGTATAAAGCTCATTTAGTAGTCAAAGGTTTTTAGCAGAAGGAAGGGTATGATTTTTTCGATACTTATTCACCTGTAACAAGGATTACGTCTATTCGAGTGCTTCTTGCGATTGCTGCTTTGCACAATCTTGAGATTCATAAAATGGATGTTAAGACTGATTTTCTGAATGGTAATCTGGATAAAGAGATCTATATAGAACAACCTGAAGGGTTTGTACTACCTGGGCAAGAGAAAAAGGTATGCAAACTGGTTATGTCCCTATATGGATTGAAACAAGCTCCATTACAGTGCCACTTGAAATTTGATAATGTAATGTTATCAAATGGTTTTAAAATAAACGAGTGTGATAAATGTGTTTATATTAAGAACACTAATAACGGTTATGTTATTGTGTGTCTTTATATAGATGACATGTTAATCATGGGTAGTAATATACAAGTGATTAACGATACTAAGAATATATTAAAAAGAAATTTTGACAAGAAAGACATGGGACTAGCTAATGTGATTCTTGGAATGAAAATTTTAAAAAAATCTGATGGAATCATCTTGACACAATCTCACTATACCGAGAAAGTTCTCAAGAAGTTTCATGCTTTTGATAGCTTACTGGCTAAGACCCTAACAGAGTTAAATTTTCACTTGAGAAAAAATCGAGGGGAGCCCATTGCACAAGAAAAATATGCACGAGTCATTGGGTGTTTAATGTATCTTACAAATTGCACTCGACCCGACTTAGCTTGCGCTGTGAACAAATTGAGTCGTTACACAAGCAAAGAGCATTGGAAAGCTCTTGTTAGAGTTTTAAGATACTTAAAGTATACTCAAAACCTTGGGATACACTATTCGAGATACCACCCGTTACTTGAAGGGTACTGTGATGCGAATTGGATACCTGATACGAAAAGTTCATTTTCTACAAGTGGTTACGTGTTTACCATTGGGGGTGGAGCTGTCTCGTGGAAGTCCGCGAAACAAACGTGTATAGCCCGATCCACCATGGAATGGGAATTCATAGCTTTGGACAAAGCTGGTGAAGAAGCCGAGTGGCTCAGAAACTTTTTAGAAGATATTCCATGTTGGTCAAAGCCAGTGCCTGCAGTGATGATACACTGCGATAACCAAGCTGCTCTTGGTAGGGCAAGGAGTAACGTGTATAATGGAAAGTCTCGACATAGTCATCGACGCCGTAATACCGTGAGACATTTGACCAAAAGTGGGGTTATCTCTATTGACTATGTGAGGTCATTGGATAATCTAGCAGATCCGCTAACCAAAGGTTAAACCGTGATCAAATGAAAAAATTGCTAGAAAGAATGGGTTTCAAATCCACAAATTGAGAATTATCATAGTGGTAACCCAAACAAGATGACTGGAGATCCCAAGAACTTGGTTCAATTGGAAAACTAAGCTATGAGAGTTTGTGTGAAACACTCATCTAAGTTTATTCCCTATAGAGCAATTGAGTGTTGAAAGCTTGCATAGTGGTGAGGTTAAGTCTATGACTTTTAATGATTCCTAAAGACCTCGAGTAGAGTATGGCAAGATACTCGGTAAAGAATCACCTATATAAGTGATAAGAGAGGGCCGCTTCATAAAATACACTTATGAATCCAAAGGGGTGTCTAAGGCCCGCAAAGGACACAAAACGTGAGAACGGACGAGGTTGAGGTGTTCAAGTGTTAGCACCGTTGTCTCGGTGCACACCGTGGGTCCTTATACTTTAACGCCTCTTGAGGACTGGGCTTGTGTTTGTACATTGCATTTGGCTATTTTCACTCATGT
This sequence comes from Orobanche coerulescens, assembly GCA_033398695.1. NCBI lineage: Eukaryota > Viridiplantae > Streptophyta > Magnoliopsida > Lamiales > Orobanchaceae > Orobanche > Orobanche coerulescens. Next base: position 34,431,531 of record CM065818.1, read on the forward strand.
GGGGGATTGTTGGAATCATTAATTATTTTAATTTTATTTTGTAAAATTAAATATCATAGGATCGATCTACATTCCGAGTAGATGATCGTGGTATATTCACTTTCTCTAAACCGATTCTCGGTGAGTGAGAAATAGTGAATTAAAATTTCTCACTTAATTGTGGATTAATGAGGGATGGCTATCCCAAATTGATTAATGAACTATTATTATTCAAGTATATAAGGAGTTTTCTTTATTCATATAATAATTAATGGCACATGTAAATGGGCTTAAAGCCCACATGCCGTGGACCGTGGACCTTGGACCTTGGACCTTGGCCTTGGCCTTGATCTTAGACTTGCATCTTGGATCTTGGCGCAGTTGATCTTTGGGTGGTATTTGGGTTGTTCTTTGGGCCTGGTCATGGGCTAGGCCTTGGCTTGCTTAAAGAATTTTTTGGACTAGCTCAATAATGTTGTTGGGCTCGTATGTGCACATAAGAATGTCCACGTACATCCCTTGAGCGGTTAAGGATCTGAATACAGTCCAGGTACGTCCTGACTATTCAAATTCAGCCATAATATGACTGTAACCTCCTAGGTGTAATGAGGAGGAGTAAATGGCATGTTTTGAATTCTATAACTCCTGCCATTTGTTGAATTTCGAAACTCCTGAGCATAATGCAACATAAATGTCTGCATTATGACAGTCATTATTGGCTGTGTTAATTCCCTGCAGAGTGAGATGGCCTATAAATAGGCATACATCTCATTTGCATATGCACTTGAAAAAATCGAACATACACACAAAGTTCTCTGTATGCATTTCATAAGTCGAAGCTCTGTCCTCACCTTGTTCTAGTTCGCTGGAGATCGTAGGTTTGTGGTGCTACTACCTTTGAGACGAAGCCGTTTTATCTTTGGGGACGACACGCCTAAACCGAGAGCACTACTGAGGCGTATCTCGTCTTGTGGAAAGAGGCCTTTCTTGACTCGGCAATTTAGTTCATACGGTTTTGTTTTTAGTTTCCTTGTAATTTCAATTACGTGTTATTTTCCGTGTACTCTCATTCTCCTACATTTCTATTTCACTGTTTTCGTTCGAGTTTTGTAATTTCTGGTTTTCGAGTTGTACTTTTTGACACCGGAGTATGCAATGGTGAATTTAAATCTTATTCCCAACCTATTATGTTGCAAAGAAATCAAGAAAATATGATCACAGAAGCTGTCCATAATCTGTAGTGCTGGAATTTGAGTCAACTTGGCTGAATAAACTGTATTGACTCGGAAGGAACTAGAAGGTGGAAAATATATGGTTGGAAAAATCTGTGAGTCTAGTTTCATACGCTTCAATCAGATTGTCGTTTGGGTTTGTCTAGAAGGAGGTATGTCCGTTTTTCTAGGTGTCAGAATATTTCAAAAGAGTTATGTCTATTTTTCAAAAGAGTGATGTCCATTTTTCAAAAGAGTTATTTCTATTTTTGAAAGATGTGGTGCCTATTCATGTATTTAGAGTCAATGTTCATGAGTCTTTGAGGTCTAGAAAGTTGTATGAATAAATGGAGATGGTGTAATGGCTAGAGTCTTCTTATGTGTACTTAGGCAGTGGAGTTGATGAAATTTTTAGCCTTTGTCTTTCATTTTGAAGAAGGATTTCTTCTAAATATTGCTCTTTTCTCTTGGGTGGATTCCCTTATATGGTGAGTGTTTCCAAATTGAGTGTTCACTTGTAGTTCCTCTGTTATTCATACAATTTCCGTCGTCACTTTTGTTTTCCAGTTGTAATTTAGTTTCGCCTGGCAAGTTTTTCCCGAATAACTTTCCAACAGTTTCCCCGAGGAGTAATAACGAGCTTGGTGCCACTAATTTGAAGAACACTTTCCTGAACTTTTGTCTGTCAAGGGTTCCCTTATTCAAACCTATATTGAAGCCAACTCGGAAGACTCCCGTAGCTTGAAAATCAGTTTTCGTGAGTCCTTATTAGTTTTTATCTTCATTTAATTGGGCCAACATGTTCTTTGCTCTGTGTGTTTCCGGTTACGTTACAATAGAGTTGGCTTGTTTTTGTTGATTTCTGTTGTTGTTTAACCGGATTTCTGAATAAATAACATGAACTGTTCAGTTGATTGCTTTTGTGGTGGGTTGGTAGTCTTTTTCTTTAAGTTCTATTCCTTTTCATTTATCAGTACAATGTGAAAGTAAGAAGTTAGTTGCAAAGAAAATGATTTAGCTCCTTGTACACATTTCTAGGAAGCATATTATTCGTATTATTTATTATTATTTCACTGTTAAGGCACATCATCAGAAAGAAGAAACATGAACTTGTTACTCCTCTATCATGGACGTCGCTTTTGATGTCCCATTTATGTGATACATGGAAGAACGCTGAAGAATAGGAGCAAATGCAGAAGTCTTGTACTGGTCCGAGTTGATATTGTACGGAGCACCAGGAATATAATTATAAACAACCAACGGTGCCCGAACAATGTGGGTCCCATCCGTCCATGTTATCGTGCCCGACATGATTGGCTGCTGTGAAATGGTGGGTCCCGTGACAGTAACAGTGAAGGTCCGGGTTTGTCCAACACCTGAGAATGTCATAATAGATGGTCTAACAGTAACACTGATCGATGACGGCATGTCGAAGCTAACTCTGTAGGTTGACTTTGTTGGACCAACATTAGTCACTGTTCTAGTGAACGTTCCTTTAATCTCTTGGCCATCTTCGACGTATAGGGAGAATGATGGGTAGTTGAGATCCCAAGCTCTTCCAGGTAATATATTGGCACAAGTGGTTTTGTGTCCTGTTACTAGCCTGAGAGTGGTAGTCGTGTAGCCCTGTTTGCATAGGAAGTTGATGTAATCGGCTTCTGATGCGTCGAATACTAGTCCGGGGTCCTGGGCAGCAACCGGATTGATATGGCCAGAACCATAAGCGAACTCAAGATCAGCATGTTTTCTCGGGTCCATGACAGAAGCTGATTCATCATCAAGGGAAGAGTGTGGCGATCATTTACTATTTCACAATCTATTTTATGATATTTTAATCTCGTTTCATTACCTGTTGTCATTAGGGCTGACTTTATGGCAGCAGGCGACCATTTGGGGTGAACAGATTTGACATAGGCTGCAGCACCACTCGCATGAGGACAAGACATAGACGTGCCTGAAACTATATTGAAGAGAGTGCTCCTTGTGTCACCATCATATATCGAGGATGGTGACAATGGGGACCATCCGGCTATAATATCAACACCGGGCGCTGTGATATCAGGCTGATATTCACATATCAATAGTGTTAGAAACATACACAGCCAGAGCCAAAATAAGTAGGGATAATTACAAAAATACACTTGAGGTTTAACCGAATTACAAAGAAATCCATCTAACTTCCAAAATTAGAACGAATTACCCCTGATGTTTGATTCAGTGATCAAATTCGCCAATGGTACTAAAATTAGGGGACTAGTTGTAATATTTTTTCTAATTGTGAAGGGGGCTACAAAAATGTTTTGCATATGAGGAGGTACTCAGTTGCACGGGTATTTTGTGATTTTGAAACCACAAGGGATTTTTTTTTCCAATTAAAATCAAACAAATAAGTATATGAAGTATGTTTTTGTATCACTAGTAATTAATTAAATCACCTTGAGAATGTCCGGGGATATGGGGTTTGGTCCTCTAGAAGAAAACGAAGCAACAGTTGGAGCCATTGCGTCTTTCCATTCATCACTATATAAAATGGTTGCTATGGGATTTCTGGAAACATGAAAAATAAAAATATCTCTTGTTTGTTATCAAAAGAAAATGCAGTAGCCGGTATGCCAATCAAGGAGGGAGGAGGAGGAGGAGTAATCACTTACTCTGTGGTTTTTATGTATTCCAGAACTCTTTTTCCATCTTCAGGACTGATCCATGTTGATGGTAATGGCCAACTGAAGGCCACATCAGTTTTGACGAATTTTACGTCAGTCATGATGATTCCTGCACCATTACTGTCCAGAATTGCAGAACCGTCTGTAATGGTTTCACAGAAAACAATTTTTCCAGACACTGTGTTGGTATTCAAGGAACCAGCTCCGCATCGTTTCGCTTTATATTGATTAGAGCCACCGGAATAGTTTGGTGCATCTCCCCCCCAGATTAATGGATACGAAGTCCCATTTAGATCAAAAGAGTTGATGGCGATTCCCTAAAATTTATATATTATAAATCAGTTTTGTATGAATTTTTCGATGAGCTTATGCTTATTGGTTTCTCTTAGAATAAGTACCAACACCCATGCATGAGATTTATGTTTACTTGCATACACTCGGGGAAAAATGTTTTTTTAGGCTCGTAATTTTGGCCTAGTTGAGTTATAAGGACATTATCTTTTTGGGCCTGGAGAAGAATGACATTAATTTTAAAAGGTGGGAAAACAAGGACAATTAAGCCCGAATGAGGTCCGATTGGGCTTAATTGTCCTTGTTTTCCCACTTTTTAAAATTAATGTCCTTCTTCTCCATGCCCGAAAAGCTAATGTCCTTTGACACTACCATTTATTTCTAAAGTTTCTAAATTACTTTTTATTTCTAAAGTTTATAAATTACTTTTTTATTTATTTTACCATTTATATTTTCAATTATTATAATTTTATTAATATTTTTATTTCAATTATTTTGAAATATATTTTTAAAAATAAAAATATTTAAATTTTTAATAATTACACATCATTAAAATCTTAATAACCAAAATGTACTCAAATTCTAATTTTAAAATGTGAAAATCATCACAAAATTAAAACTATCAAATAATTTAAAATAAAAAAATTATATATAAAATTTAAAAATTTGTAAGCATCAACTAATTAACAGCAAAAAAAAATATCTAAAAACATGAATATTTTGATATAGTTAAAAATAATATTGATATAGTTTTTTTTATTTATATTAATCAATTTGAAAAATTCTTTAGATGGGGTAAAATAAATTAAACTAATCGAATTGGTTAACTCGATTAAATTTGATTTTATAATAAAAATTTATTGATTTGATTTAAAAAATTATAAATAATTGAAATATTTTTTTGATAAATTAATCAATAATATTTTTAAAATTATTTTTTTAGTTCATATATTACGATATAATTATTAAAATTAAGAGAATTATAAATATTTTTTTGGACGGAGAAGATATCAAAATGTTCTTTTCTTTTATTTTTAAATAACTTTGTTTTAAAAGATCTTGATGTTCACAGGAGCATTCGTTTGCTTCACACGACCGTTTTAAATAACTCTACAATACTCTTAACAAAAATACGTAATTGATGTTTTAACAAAAATATTTTTTCTTCAACTCTTCTAAACAATATAAATAGATTTGAAGTGTTTTTAAACTTTCTAAAAAATAAAAAAGTATTTTAAAAAAATACTAACTCAGTGAGAAATATTTCTTTTGATTAGAAGTGAGCATGAATAGATTTAGTTCGGTTTAGTGTGTTCATTTTTATAAATAAAACTAAATTATTTAAATTCGGTGCGATTTTATTCGATTTTTATTTTTTGGTTTGGTTTCAGTTTAAACCATGGTTTCTAAGAACTAATTAAATTTAAATTTTATTTTAAGTAATAATTATTTTTAAAAAAATTAAATAGAAATAATTTTTTAAAATTTAATTTAATACTACATACACTAGAAAAAAATATTTCAAAACGATCGTGATGCCCAACAAAAAATGAGTAAATTTAATTTTATTTTATTATAAGGGATAAATTAAAGATAAATATAAGATATGAAAAATATATCTGTATTAATATTTAGCGGACTCACTGGCTAATTTTGTTAACCTATGCTATGAACTAGCCCTAAATACAGTTCGGTTAAAACTTAAAACATGTAATTCTTAATACTACATTCTTTAAGAATATATTTAATTTTCATGTTAGATGAGTTATTTCAAACGGCTGAAATATTTTTTTAGGCCCGTAACTTTGGCCTAGTTGGGTTATAAGGACATTAGCTTTTCGGGCTTGGAGAAGAAGGACATTAATTTTAAAAAGTGGGAAAACAAGGACAATTAAGCCCAATCGGACCTCCTTCGGGCTTAATTGTCCTTGTTTTCCCACTTTTTAAAATTAATTTCCTTCTTCTCCAGGCCCGAAAAGATAATGTCCTCGGGCCTAAAAAAATATTTTTCCCCTCTGTTGAGGGTGCAATTTGTCAAACATGCACAAATATCGAGGGAGTGTTTGTAATTTCGACAGATTGTTGGGTACTTTTGGTAATTAAACCAAGATGTTAGTTAACTTACAGTAAAGACTAGACCGTTTCCGAGTTCCATTCTTGCAACAAATTTTCTATCGATTGTGCTGGCGGCCACTGTGAGGGTCCAAGGAGCGAAGTTCGTAACACTTGCAGGGGCAGGACCAGAATTTCCAGCCGAACATGACGTCAAGATTCCATTCCTCATGGCATGGAAAGATCCAATGGCAATAGAGTCGTCCAAGTAATCTTCAGGCCAGGATGATCCCAGGGAAATCGAGATGATATCAACTCCATCTGCAATTGCATCATCGAAGGCCTTAAGGACGTCGGCAGAACCACACCCAAAATCCGAGCACACTTTGTATACTGCAATCCTTGAATTCGGAACACCTCCTCTTATTATCCCCTTGGCTAGGCCGTAGTAACTCTCTTCTACCTCAACACCCGAAGCAGTTGAGGCCGTGTGAGTCCCATGACCTCGGAAATCTCTTGGAGATGTGTTGTCTTCAAAAAAGCTGTCGTAAGAACGAGCTCCGATGATCTTCCTGTAGTGAAGATTTCGACAAATTCTTCATCAGCCAATCTTTGAAGATTGAGAAATGTTAATGTAGTGCATAATATAGAAGACGAATTGAATTGCAAGATTAGTCCTTTAATAGGTCATGTCACAAAAAAGACCTTTAACTATATAAGCATCACATCTTTGGTCATGGGACCTTTTTCAAAATATTCTTGTATCTCTCTCTCTCTCTCTCTCTCTCTCTCTCTCTCTATCTATCTATCGATTTTTCTCTCTCTCTCTCTCTCTCTCTCTCTCTCTATATATATATATATATATATATATAGGATATATTATTTTGGCACCATAATAATGTTACAAGAATATTTTGCAAAAGTGAGTATTTGCATGATAAAGATCGAGATAACGAGACGAAAACCAAATCAAGCTACTCGATACTCGATTCGAGTTCGATTGATAAAAAGCTCGTTTGAGCTCGGTTCGTTAATATAATGAATCAAGCTTGAATACAATTTTTTTTTGATAAAATATAAAGCTCGGCTTGAGCTCGGCTCGATCTGAATAAAAATTAGAAAAAATACATGTCTTGCATTCGGCTTGATAAAAACTCGTTCAAGCTCGGTTCGATTACTAATCAAATCAAGCACAAACGTAATGCTTAAAGCTCGGTAAAAGTTTAAACAAGTTTGAACATAGCATATGTTCGGATCGTTTGGATTGATTTACGTCCCTAGATACCGATGTGTATTATAATTATTATAGTACTAGTTTGTAAATTGTGAATCTTTTATTGGACCATTTTGCTAGAGCCATAAAGTTACAGGTTCGATTTGTAAATTTGCCTAATATAGAATAATCACAAGTTCTCCAGCCTGAGGTATGTTTATCACAGTATATAAATGAAATAGAAAATGCTTACTTATTGCAGGTGAAATCCGTGGTCTTTGTGCAGGTACCTTTCCATTTGTTTGGTACAGGACTCATACCCGTGTCATCGAAACATGGATGCTCCGGCCAGACTCCTAGAAATATGATCCGACAACAATATTTGATAATATATACATAATTAGGAAGAATGGTAAAAGAAAGGAGCCATCAGCCATAATATTACCAGTGTCTAGGACGCCGATAATGACATCAGATTCCTTTGGAACTCTTATGGTGTTTAAGGTGAGATTCATGAAGTCCCAAGACCTTGTAGTGTGAAGCTTGTACATTCGATTTGGATTCACCGAAATCACTCCTTCCATTTCTGTAGTAAATAATTATTTATCTTGTGATTTTACATCTCAAACTCTTCGATTTTCAAATTAGGGGCTGTAAATGAGCAGAGCGTTAAGCAAGCCACTCTTTGAGCAAGCTCGTTTAGTCTGAGTTTTTTGATTGCTTGGTTATCATTCGCTGACAATATTTCTGATTGTCCGCGACCATAAAATGAACAACGAACTCTAATATAAACACGTTCACGAACAAGTTCATGAACGAATCTGAAGATTAAACAGAGTCGTTTACACTAAATGAACAATTGGCAAAACATGCTAAAGCTAGTATAGATGCATTGTCTCACCTGAAATTCTTGCAGCTTCCTCCTCTGTCATTTTGGCTGCAAACCCATTAAAACTTCTCTCGTAATTGTACACTAATGAGTCTTTGGCCGATGAAACGCTGAGATGATCATAAATTAATCTTTTCTCAGTATCTTAGAGAGTATATCTCCTAACTGAACAGATAGGTCTTACCCTTAAAACTAAATTTTCAAATAAATAATACCAAAAAATAGAAAGCACTAAAAATACTAGGATGACAATATATTAATACAATAGAAAACACTTCCAATTCACAACAAAATGATCCTGTTACATACTCCACAATTGTCTACAGAATACTAACAAAATAGCAAATATCCCCCGCCTCCCTCTCCCGACAAAATTGTACTCCGTTCGTTCCTTATAAGTGTTCCGACACTTTTTGTGCATGGGTTTTGATAAAATATTTGGAAAGTGCGTAGATGAGTGGAAAATGCGCCCACAAATAGAAAGGATAAGTAATAAGTAGTTTACAAAATAAAATGAGAACGCTTTTGAACGGACTAAAATGGCAAAATGAAAACACTTATAAGGGATGATGGAATATATACCGGCCAATTGCAGACCTGAAAAAATAACAGAAAAATTGATTTGAATCGAAGAACCAACTAAATTGTATGAAACATGGTTACCAAAATTTAAAAAAACATAATAATTTGGACAGAAACCGAACTAAACCGATGTAAATTCGGTTCGATATATATTAAAACCGGGATCGAACCAAAATCGGATCGAATACTTATATAAATGAAATAAATAAATAGTAGCTATAAAACTAAACTAATATTGCTTCCCTTCTCTCATCTTACAAGGTCGCCAACTGAAATATGCACATTAAATTGTTGGATTGACATATAATGTCAAATAAAGCTATAAGTTGAAAATGGGCACATTAAATTAGACGAGATTCGTTGGTTTCAAAATTGTATTACTTATTAATTAATTAATTAATTAATATGGTATAAATTTATAATATCAAAACCCGAACACTTACCGTCACATGTGACAGCTCTATTAAAATATGCCTATTCCAGGATTTGTTGGTGCTGGTGTACTAGTTCTTTTTTTTTTCAAAAATAAAATAAAATTGTATATATATATATATAAGTGTATATATATATGTATATATATACACACATATTTACTTAGATAAAACAACATGCATGCAAATATGTATACTTACTTTATATGCTAGTCGAGATTTATGACATCAATAAACGTCCACTAATTTATATATTTTGTACGAACGTTCTTTAGTAAGGGTAAAGCAGCAAAGCATTTTGAAAAACTGCTTCCAATTCTAGGGCAACATCACTATGCATGCTTTATAGTAAACATCAACACCCATGCATACAAAAATAAGCAACCTTCCAAGTACTTCGTGCAGCATTGAATGATGTTTGGTTGCAACCGATTCCTCTTGCTGAATCCGACCTCCCATGTAGACAATGTAAAGCTGCAAAATGGAACAACAATTTTAGAGAGAGAGAGAGAGAGAGAGAGAGAGAGAGAGAGAGAGAGAGAGAGATTGGTGCATGCCTTTCTTTCTTGGCACTGGCAGTTCATCACAAGGGCCGAAAGCAACAAAGAATAGAGAAGGAACGCAATTCCAGCTTTTGCCATTATGAATAATATGCGTTGAAAGTTGATTTGATTTCTAATTCGCATGCGAGTTGGAGTTTATATAGGGAGGGGGTTAGCCTTGGCTGATTGTTTTCTACTCATCGTTTGAGTAAGATTTTACTTTATCTCAAGAGTAAGATTTACTTATAATTCAAGCTTCTCATGTTAAACTATTAGTATAAGATATAGATTAATTTTATCTATAGTGCTAGTAGGTTTGGTGTAAAAACCCCTCTAGGTTTGGTGTAAAACCCACATTATATAAATAAATATATATATATATATATATATTGTTGGAAATTGGTTTTAGGAAAATGAGTTTTAACTCAATTTAAAATCAATTTGATAATAATAAAATATTTAATTCTTGGAATTAAATAATAAATTGTGAATCTACGCTTCGAGAAGATGAACGTAGGATTTTATTTTTCTCAAAACCGATTTCTGGTGATTGAGAAATAAATAATTAAAATCGACCATTTAATTGAAAAAGTGAAGAGTTAATCAGGTTTGAAAACCCATCTGATAGTTGGGCTTAAAGCTGTCTGATCTGAAAGCTGTCTGATCTAGAAGCTGTCTGATCTAAAAGTTGTCTGATCTGATAGTTGGGCTGAAAGCTATCTGATATAGAAGTTGTCTGATATAGAAGTTGTCTGATCTAGAAGCTGTCTGATCTAAAAGCTGTCTGATCTGATAGTTGGGCTGAAAGGTGTCTGATCTGAAAGTTGTCTAATCTAGAAGCTGTCTAATCTAAAAGATGTCTGATCTGATATTTGGGGCTGAATCCATCTGATCTGATATCTGGGGCAGAACCCATCTGATCTGATATCTGGGGCAGAACCCATCTGATCTGATATTTGGGACTGAACATGTCTGACCTGATATTTGGGGCTGAACCTATCTGATCTTATATTTAGGCAGAACCCATCTGATCTGATATTTAGTCTCGTTTGAAATGAGACATGTTGAGAACTTAGCTTCTAGACTATGACTTTTATTAATGACCTTTATATAGAGTAGAGCCGAGCAGGATAATTTCTGCCGGTCTATCTTGTTTGCTTGTTAATTACAAATCTTGTCTTTTTTCCTCAGTGAGTCTGAGTTCTCTCTTTTTTCTCTCTCTGTTCTAAATGCTAAAAATCCAAAGATCTGCTTTCACTGTGCATTTCTTCTATATATAGACAATCTGGGCCAGTGGAGAGATGACAGCTGGCGAATGTTTGGGGAATATGCCCAAAACACTTGTGAGTCTGCATTTATGCCTTGGACACGTGGCGGCCTTTAAGGAGCGCCTTGGGAAGGGGCGTGACTGCATGCGTTAATTGGCATGCTGGCCTGCCTCGCCGACTCTTGGCGGTGCTTATCCGCTGGGGTCGGTCCTCGGGTCTCCCGCCGTTCAGGTCGGCCTTGTTGTAATATTGAATCGGAGCATTTTTATCTTCTCTCTGCTCGGCCCTACCGGATCGGATACCGGGTCGGCCTTGGCGTCCCTGTCCGGTCCGGTTTTTAACGAGCCCGGGAGGAAATCGGGTTTTTTGCTCGGTCTGACTTCAGGTTCGGCTCGGCCGGTTTAGCTGCCTGGACTGCCTACGTGGACTCCAAGTTGGATAGGCTGCCAACAAGGGCCCCCGAGTCCAGGGACGTGCCGGGCTGGTCGGGGCTGGAGTCGTTTCATGTTGAGGCCGATCCAGCTTGTGGGAGGATAAGATCTTTCGAATAGACGCCTCTTCGAGAGTCGCGTCGATTCGATTCCCTGGTCTTTAGGTGTCATTATGTGGGGGACGTGTGGCACAAGCAGATTGGATGGCGTGTTCACGCGCTCTCGAACTTTGCGACGGTTCAGTAGGAATTGTCGCTTCACGCGCCTGGCATTTAATGCCCTTTTTTCCCCTATAAATATAGCCTGTCTTCTCCTTCATTGTTCCCTTCGCCATTTTTACGTCTTGTTGCAGAAAGAGAGAATTTTTTCGGCGATTTTTTCTTTTCCGATTTTACAAAGACTTTCCCGGTAAGCTTGTTCTTCCTCCTCTTTTTTCTTTTTCATCTAAGATGTCGGAGATGAGGGGCGAGACAGAGGCGGATTTGACCGTGTCGCCGGACCGCACGGGTGTGGCGGATCTGTCGATAGGCAGAGTTCCCGTTGACTGGAGCGTCGAGGAAGAAGAAGGCGAAGTCGTGAAGTCACCGGGATCTGGGGAAGTGTAGATGGTGGCGCCGTTGACAGCCGCCGGAGAGACTCAGGCGGAAGAAAGAGTCGAGCCGGTGGTGGCTTGGATTCGCCCTCGGCCGTCCCCTTTCGTGGAGGCGGAGTGGAATTCGGCCTCGATTCAGAGCACCGTTACAGAGGAACAATTGGCGGCGTGGCGGCTGCGATTTAAGATTCCGGCGATGGTGCGGATGTTTGTTCCGAACCCCGAGGAGAGGCCCCACACACCGCCCGTCGGTTGTACGGCGGTGTATTACCGCTCTCTACTGACCGGGCTTAGGTTTCCGCTCCCGTTAGCCTTTTCCCGGTGGCTGAGGCAGTGGGGCCTACCTGTCCCTCAAATCCATCCGAATTCCTGAGCTCGGGTGGTGGGGTACCGAGATGAGCTCGGTCTTATGAGGTGCCGAGACGAGCTCGGTCTTATGAGGTGCCGAGACGAGCTCGGTCTTATGAGGTGCCGAGACGAGCTCAGTCTTATAGTGCCGGATGAGCCGGTCTTATGAGGTACCGAGACGAGCTCGGTCTTATAGTGCCGGATGAGCTGGTCTTATGAGGTGCCGAGACGAGCTCGGTCTTATAGTGCCGGAATGGGCCGGTCTTATGAGGTGCCGAGACGAGCTCGGTCTTATAGTGCCGGATGAGCCGGTCTTATGAGGTGCCGAGACGAGCTCGGTCTTATAGTGCCGGATGAGCCGGTCTTATGAGGTGCCGAGACGAGCTCGGTCTTATAGTGCCGGATGAGCCGGTCTTATGAGGTGCCGAGACGAGCTCGGTCTTATAGTGCCGGATGAGCTGGTCTTATGAGGTGCATCAATATTAAAAAATGGAATAACGTCAAATTTTATTGATAATACCTCTTTAAATACATAGCATTCCACGGGTAAGTTAATCCTTGGCCGTTCAGATATTCCAGCCGGTAGGCTCCATTCTGAAGGACTTCACTAACTTTATATGGTCCTTCCCATTTGGGCTTAAGTGGTCCGGGATCCGGGCCCAATACCCTTTTAAGGACGAGGTCGCCGACCTGGAAGCTTCTAGGGTGAACCTTGGAGTTGTAATATTTTTCACTCCTTCTTTTGTAGACGGCGTTTCGCATTTCTGCCTGAGCTCATTTTTCGGCAAGGAGGTCCAGATTCACTTCGAGGGCCAAGTCGTTACCCTGCTCTTCAAAATGGGCTACTAGGTAGGTAGGTGCCCTGATTTCAACTGGGATAACGGCTTCAGAGCCGAAATCCAAGGAGAAAGGCATTTCTCCGGTGGCGGATTTATGCGTTGTTCTGTAGGCCCATATGGTCCCGGGGAGCTCCTCGGGCCAGGAACCCTTGAGTTCCTCGAGGCGTGTCTTGAGATGTTGCTTCAAGATCTTGTTGACCGCCTCGACCTGCCCGTTGGACTGTGGATAGTAAGGCGTGGAAAAGTTATTTCGTATTTGGAGGCCGTCGCAGAAGGCTCGAAACTTCTTATTGTCAAATTGTCTGGCATTATCATAGACAATAGATTGAGGGATCCCGAACCGGCATATGATTGACTTCCATATAAAGTCGACTATCTTCTATTCGGTTGTTCGTGCCATAGGCTCGGCCTCTACCCATTTCGTAAAATAATCGACTGCGACGATGGCGTATTGCAATCCTCCCCGTCCCTTAGGTAGAGGGCCGATCAAGTCGATTCCCCACTTGGAGAATGGCCATGGTCAATATACGGAAGTGAGAGTTTCCGGCGGGGATCGGATCTGCGGAGCGAAGATTTGGCACCGGACGCACTTCCGCACGAGCGTGATGGCATCTTTTTTGAGATTAGGCCAATAATAGCCTTGCCGGATTAGTTTATAGGCCAATGCCTGGCCGCCAGAATGATTACCGCATATACCCTCGTGCACCTCTCTGAGGGCATATTCTGATTCTAATTCGGACAGGCATTTCAGCAGCAGAACCGAGTATCCTCTTTTATATAAGGTTCCATCCATGATGGTGAACCGGGTAGACTGAGTTCGTAATGATCTCGCTCGGACTCGGTCCTCGGGTAAAATGCCGCTTTGAAGGGCTGCCTCCACCCTTGTGGTTCTGACTGTTCGGCTGCCCGGACTTCGGCCATTTCCAGGGCTGATGAGGCATGATACCCTATGCTGACCTCATCCATATGTTTGGCTCCGGCGCCATGTTAGGCGTATTTTTATACGCTTATTTATCATTATTTTGTATTATTTTGGCGAGTAAAATTGCATAAATGAGTTTTTAATGTCTTATTCTCGCATGTTTGACAGGAGATTGGAGTCTGGAAGCTAAAAGGAGGCAAAACGGGCGAAAACGGCGAATTTTGACCATGGGCCGCGGCACAAAGCAAGTGGGCCGCGGCACACGAAGAGGACCAGCGAGCACCAGAGTAATATGTACTCTGTGCCGCGGCACAGACCAGGTGAGCCGCGACCCAGAAGAAAGTCACGGCGCCCAGGTTTTAATCTGGACGCCATGTGCCGCGGCACAGATTAAGTGAGTCGCGGCACACAGGGCGGTTTTGGTGTGCTCCGCGCGGGTTTGGGCCGTTTTGAAGCCAGTTCTCGACCTACTCACACGGACGCGATTTGGATGTTGTTGGGAGCTATAAATAAGGGTTTAAGACCCTAATTAATCATCTTTGGAGGCTTGGGAAAAAGAGGATCACAGAAGACTATCGCAGACGAGAGAAGCAGAAGACATCAAAGGCGGAGGGCGGAATCCAGAAGAACGGAGGAATCCGAGCTCTTCATCTGCGTTTGATTTTCATGCTTTTATATATTAATTATGTATTTTCATTATTTAGCATGTCAGGCTAAAACCCTTGTTCTAGGATTTTGATGAAACCTAAGTTTTGACGGATTTGCTTTAGATTATCTATATAATTCCCTTTTCTATTGAGTTTTCCCAATTGATTTTAATGCTTTCAATTGTCTGGCCAATAATTGGATTGTTTTAATTACCTTACTCGAATCGGGAGAGGAGAGTTGGTGAGGAACTATTGGTGAGGACCGTTTTATTCTGTGAGATAGGAATATACTCATAGGAACTACGTGGCCTTTTGGAGATTTTATGCTTTTTGCCTATTGATAAATTAATTCACCTAGGTATAGAGTGCGTTATTCGCCTTTAGAAAAATCTATTGACCTCGGGAGAGGCGGTAGAGTATTTTAGCAATCTTCGCCTTCAATAAATTGGGAAAATCATTAATTTCAGATAATCGAGAGTAAATTCGAATAAACTGAGGTGGATTCATAATCCTATAATTATTCATCATTTGATTTTCCTTCTTTGATCGAACATTTATACGGTTTAGTCTTTTATTAATTCTTTTAGTAATTAATTGCATCCCAAAGTTCGATTGTTCAAATAAAACTAAAATACATAAAAATCGGTAGTTAGTAATTCAGTCCTCGTGGGAACGATACTCACTCATCACTTTATTACTTGTCAACGATAACGTGCACTTGCGTTAACGAAAAATCGCAACAAGTTTTTGGCGCCGTTGCCGGGGACTGAGTTTACTAATATCAATTTCAGTATTTCTAGTCTTAGTTTGGACATTTTTTTTTATTTACTTATTTTCGTGTATTTTATTTTATTTGTTTGTCCTTTCAGGATCTTTCGGGTAGTGCATGAGAAAATTCGGTAACGAAGGCCTACTACATTTGGAGACCGAACTCGAGCGCACTCTTCGAAGAAACAAGAAGGAAAAACGACAGTTACCAGCGAAAGTCAACATGGCCGAAAATATCGAAAACCACGGAGGTGATAACCCTGTTCAGCAAGTTCAACCGGCATTAGCACTTCGAGATTATGCTATGCCGCAAATTAACACAAACTTTTCGGGGATTCGGTGTCCCACTATCCAGGCGAACAATTTCGAAATCAAGCCTGTAATTATTCAGATGGTGCAAGCGAGCCAATTCTGTGGATTGCCGAATGATGATCCCAATGCACACATTGCGTCATTTCTCGAGATTTGTGACACGTTCAAGAACAATGGTGTCACCGACGATGCTATCCGTTTACGGCTTTTTCCTTTCTCTTTGAGGGACAAAGCGAAATTTTGGTTAAATTCTTTACCATCGGGCTCGATCACGACATGGGCGGAATTAGCGCAAGCCTTCCTTGCTAAATTCTTCCCACCTTCGAAGATGGCGAGGCTGAGAAACGAAATTACCACTTTTGGTCAATACGATATGGAGTCGATGCACGAGGCGTGGGAGCGATACAAATATTTGTTAAGGAGATGCCCACATCACGGCCTTCCGGAATGGCTCCAAATTTAGACATTCTACAATCGTTTGAGTGCCTCTACACACACTCTCGTGGATGCAGCCGCTGGAGGAGATTTAATGGGAAAAACTATGGCTGAAGCACACTCTTTGTTGGAAGCTATGGCCGCTAATGCATATCAATGGCCATCTGAAAGAGTAACTCCGAAGCGAGTCATGGAAATTTCAAATAATGATCCAATCTCTACATTGTCAGCCCAAGTCGCAGCATTAACGCAGCAGCTTCAAGCATTTTCGCATGCTCCTTCCCCCGTTACCATTGAGTCTTGCAATTGGTGTAACGGATCTCACCCTAGCGCGGAGTGCCAATTCGGAAACCTGTTCGAGCATCCCCCAATTGAACAAGCTCAGTTCGTAAGAAACGGAAACCGGCAAAATAATTCGTACTCCAACACGTATAATCCGGGATGGCGTAATCATCCCAACTTCTCATGGAGAAACGGACAGAACTCGAACCAGCCTCCGTTCGCTCAAAACCAATAGAAGCCTCCTCCCGCTCCAAAAGTTTCTCTCGAGGAAGCAATTGCGAAATTGGCAGCGAATACGAGTCAATTCATGACCCGTACAGAAGCAACATTGCAAAATCATTCCGCTTCCATTCGCAACTTGGAAGTCCAACTGGGCCAGATTGCTAATGTGTTGACAGCCCGCCCGGAGGGAGCATTGCCAAGTACGACCGAGACAAATCCTAGAGAAAGTCTAAATGCAATCAGTTTGAGAAGCGGGAAGGAGGTGTGTGACCAGCCTGAGAGAAGTGAAAAGAGAAGTGAAATTAAGGAGAAGAAAAATTTAGCGACGGAGGAATCACAAGATTGGAGACCTTCGATAACGTTTCTAGATAATCCGAAGGCATATGTGCCACCCATCCCGTTTCCGCAGAGATTACAACAGAAAAAGGCGGACAAGCAATTCTCTAAGTTCCTCGATGTGTTCAAGAAGCTTCATATTAACATTCCATTTGCCGACGCGTTGGAGCAAATGCCGAGCTACGTTAAATTCATGAAGGAGATCTTGTCAAAGAAAAGAAAACTCGAGGAGTTTGAGACAGTCGCCTTGACGGAGGAGTGCAGCGCGATTCTTCAGAAAAAGCTTCCGCCAAAATTGAAGGATCCGGGAAGTTTCATCATACCGTGCACCATGGGGAATCTCTCCTTTAATAAGGCGTTGTGCGATCTCGGTGCTAGTATTAACCTCATGCCTCTGTCTATTTTCAAAAGGCTGGGAATTGGAGAAGCAAAGCCGACGACGGTCTCCTTGCAACTAGCGGATCGATCTATTAAGTATCCGAGGGGAGTGATTGAGGACGTGTTAGTAAAAGTGGATAAATTTATCTTTCCAGCGGATTTTATTGTTCTCGACATGGAGGAAGATCAAGATATCCCGATTATCTTGGGACGACCATTTTTAGCGACCGGCCGAACTCTTATAGACGTGGAAAAAGGGGAATTAACTCTGCGGGTTCAAGACGAGCATGTCACGTTCCAAGTGTTCAAATCCTTTTCATGTCCGGGAGGTGTTGATAAGAGCTCACAAAGTGAAAGTGTGGAGGCCGTTGCGAAAGAAAGACACCAAAAAAATCGTCGGTCGAAAAACTCAGATTCCGTTTCAGATGATCCAACTTTTAAGAAAGATGTAGAACGAGTCGCATTTCTCAAGCATGTGAACATGCCATCATCGCATCTGACCAGCCACAATCGGAAAAGTTTGCTGCTGTCATAAGTTCTTTCGTGAAAGAGGAAAATAAGCCGTAAGTCAAACGGACGTCTAATCATGAGAAAAATGGGTGTTTCGGAAAGTTGTTCTCGTCAAAACCTTTCCGCAAACAACATTGGATGTCCGAACCGAAAATCGAATCGTTAAGGACCGATGGTCAAAATTTTAAAACCCATATTAACGGTTCGATGAATGGGGCGGAGATCAAATGGAGTTTGTGAAAAGCGAACTGATTTTTTTAATAATTCCGGCTGAAGACTCTAAACTTAGCGCTTCTCGGGAGGCAACCCGAGTTCTTAGTTGTAGATTTTTGCATTTCAGTATTTTTCTTGCATTTTTGAATATTTATGTTTCATCATTTTTTGCTTTGATTTGCTTTTACCTCTCGTTCTTGACGTGTTCCTGTTAAAATTATGTGCAGGAAAAGTCCCAGGGGAGAACTTTATGCCTGAGCTGCGGCACAAGTAAAATGAGCCGCGACACACACAAATCGAAGGGGAGAGCTTAACTTTCTGTACTATGTGCCGCGGCACAACCTTACTGAGCCGCGGCACACTTGATGGCTGAGCCGCGGCACCTGCTTTCTGAGCCGCGACACATGTCGACATAAAATCCACAACCAGGCATGCTGTACTCTGTGCCGTGGCTCACTTGAGCTATGCCGCGGCACACCTTGCGTAATTTGAACAGCCCAGGTAGTTTATAACTCTCATTCGGCCGACTACCCCAGGTACAAATCCCTTCCTCTCCTTTGCGCGCGCGATCGGCCGATCTTCATCTCCCTTCTTCCTCTTGCAATTTTTCTTGCACTCTTCACAATACAAGCAAGGTATGTCTAAACTTGTAATCTAAATTGTTCTATGAATCGAAAGGTGAAGTTGTGTTATTTATTTGAGGAGTGATTGTGTTCTTTCTTTCAAAATTCCTATCAAGTTGAGTTGATGACATGATGGCTTTTGATCGATTTTTGATGGTTATTTTTGATTATGAATGAGTTGAATATGTCGGTTGTCATGACGAATGATTCGTGTTGTTGTTTTTGGGGATTTTATCGAGCTATTATCTTGTTTGTTCTTCAATTGAACTCATGCCCTTTAAGTGTTTGATGAAATGTCTGAATGAAAAAATTGTCTTTGTTAAGGTAATATTTTGAATCTATGTGCAACATCTTCGTTCTAGAATTACAGCAACCCCAACCCTTACGTCTAGTTTAAACGTTAAAGTTCAAATTCTATTTTTATCTCACGACTGTGCTATCTCATTAAATTCGTGAATTACGGCTGGATATCCTTAGCCGAGTGATGACTATTCTCGTTATTGTTCGAGTAAGTAAACTCCAGTGTTTAATTTTTTTCAGGATTCGCTATGGCTAGGACTAAGAAGCTGAGCAAGAGGGCCAGGACTCAGTCATCCCCCACTCGAGGGGAAACTTCTCGTAGTCGCGCCGAGTCGGAGGCGCACCAGTTCTCTGACCCGGAGATCCACAAAATCTTCAACGAGAAGATTCGCCCGCGACCTCTGATCCCGGAGAGGGGATTCACTCCAGCCCCCCAGGACGGGGAACTGCTGACTATGATAGACGCAATGGGGTGGGCCCATTTCGCTGCACCCCCCGAGCCAGCGGTGATCTCGATAGTGCGGGAATTCTATGCCAGCGCGTTATTGAAGCACATTCGGGCTGGCCAGATGATACAGCAGCCAGACACTCGGACGCAGGTCGTCGTCCGAGGCATTACATTGGATTTCTCGGTGGATGCTATTCGGAGGTTGTTTGAGCTGCCGGTCTTTGATGAGACAGCTTATGCGCGAGTCATGGATAGCCTCACGAAGGAGGCTCTGCTCGAGACTCTTACACAGCCCGACTCGGACTGGGAGCGGCGCACACCGGCTTCTTCTACTTTCTACTTCAAGAGCTCGCAACTCAGCCGGCTCGATCGAGCATGGTTATACTTTATCTGCGCCCGTGTAGACCCTACTTCTCAGATCCGCACTGTTTTTCTTTCCCGAGCTCGGACATTATATGCTATCACCTCCGGGCTGCGATTCGATGTGGCTCCTCTCCTGGTCCGATCTATCTTCCAGTGTATTCAGGGAGGGGCCAAGATGGGGTTGAAGCACCCCTCTCTTATCTGCACTCTGTGTCGGCAGTCGGGTATGACGTGGTGGGACGACGAGCCGATGCTAGCTCCCCAGGCCCCGATCGACCACCGCATCATCTCACATTTTAACTAGTGGGGAGGAGCGCCGGCGCACGCTCGGGGGAGAGGATTTCTACTGGATGAGGCCCACGAGGGATCCCCCGAGCCTCTTCTGCTGACACAGGGGCAGGCAGATGCTGGCCCACCGCCCGATAGAGAGAGATTGCAGGCGATGTTCGACGGGCTAAGGGAGGATATGAGGATAGAGAGAGGATATGAGGAGTGAGAGAGAGGAGATGAGGAGAGAGAGAGAGTCTTATGGCTGCCATGAGAGAGGAGAGCCGGACGGAGAGGGAGAGCATCATTACTGCCGTCCGAGCTGAGATGCGAGAGCAGGCCGGCCGGGCCAATCTTCGTGAGTCGAGGCGTCTGGCAGCGAGGGACGCCTACCACCAGGAGAACCTTGCCGCATGGACGGCCCACATTTTGCACCCGGACGGGCCATTTATTGCACCTGCTCGGCCAGCCACACCACACTCCTCGCCGGATGACGCCGGCACCAGCTCGTGAGAGGATTGTAGGGGAGTACTTGACCTTTCACTTTTATTGCATATTATATTTTGTCCATTGAGGTCAATGTACGTCCTAAGTTTGGGGGGGTTATTTCTGTTGCTACATTTACTGCTGCACATATTTCGTTTGCACTTTTTGTTATTTTAGTTATCTTTTTGTCGATAGCCTTGCTTGTCATGATTTTACTCTTATTCGTGAATTTTTCGTGCTTCTATTTGTGTAATACTGATGTTACGACACTTTTTTCTCTCTGAAGAAACGGTCGAGTTTTAGACGAGTTGTAGTCAGTGATTTCTGTTTCTGCTAAGTCTTCATTTAGGTCTGAAATTTTTTTCGTTTTTTGTAGAGACCTTAGCGGATAAGAGAGGAGACATGCGTGTTTTCAAAGCGTCGTTTATACGTTTGGTTTCATTTTTTCGGTTAGCTAGTCGTTCAGTAACATAAGTCGTGTTGGTACTTGCTTTGAGTTTAGAGTCGGACAGTTTTTCCCAAGAGTCATGATATTATTTATTCTATGACGGGAAGTCTAGTAACCGAGGGTATTCACGTGACCCGTTGTTTACTCTCGCGTAAAACGACGACCCTGATTAGACTAGTGATTTAGAAATTTCGCATATGCCAATGATAGGGAGCCTAGTAACCTAGGGTATTCGCGTGACCCGTTGTTTACTCTCGCGTAAAACAGCGACCTTGATTCGGACACGCAGGAATAGCTATTCGATTTGTTTCTCCGCTGTGGAGGGGAACTTAGTAACTAGAAGCATCCATGTGCCCCATGAGTGTCTTTTACATCAAACGGTTTCCCAATACATGAGAATGGAAGTTCCACCCTAGTTTATCCCGATGAAACATCCCGAGATCCGAACCTAGTGGTCAACTCGAATCAATTTCTTGAGCATACATATAAGGGAATACTGTTCGAGGGTTATTTTTGATGAAACTCGTGAAAATTTTGCCATTAGACTGTGGAACGGGGCGAACTAGCTTATTTATTTTAACCTTTCATATTGACGGTCGATTAGATTCACGTTTGTTAATCTTTGAGCTGGATTTTCTTCATGAACGAGTGATTAGGACTGAACTTGGTTGCTTTGTGGAATCAGTGTTCTGAGTGTAGCTCGCTATTACGATACTCGTACTATTCAGAGAGAATTTCAGGGTAGTATTTATTAGGTTGAGCACTATGAGTTGCACGATTATTCACGATATTCTTTTGTTGAAATTAACTCTTTTTGCTTGAGGACAAGCAAAGGATCAAGTTTGGGGGTATTTGTTAGGCGTATTTTTATACGCTTATTTATCATTATTTTGTATTATTTTGGTGAGTAAAATTGCATAAATGAGCTTTTAATGTCTTATTCTCGCATGTTTGACAGGAGATTGGAGTCCGGAAGCTAAAACGAGGCAAAACGGGCGAAAACGGCGAATTTTGACCGTGGGCCGCGGCACAAAGCAAGTGGGCGGCACACGAAGAGGACCAGCGAGCACCAGAGTAATCTGTACTCTGTGCCACGGCACAGACCAGGTGAGCCGAGCCCAGAAGAAAGTCACGGCGCCCAGGTTTTAATCTGGACGCCATGTGCCGCGGCACAGATTAAGTGAGCCGCGGCACACAGGGCGGTTTTGGTGTGCTCCGCGCGGGTTTGGGCCGTTTTGAAGCCAGTTCTCGACCTACTCACACGGACGCGATTTGGAGGCTGTTGGGAGCTATAAATAAGGGTTTAAGACCCTAATTAATCATCTTTGGAGGCTTGGGAAAAAGAGGATCACAGAAGACTATCGCAGACGAGAGAAGCAGAAGACATCAAAGGCGGAGGGCGGAAGCCAGAAGAACGGAGGAATCCGAGCTCTTTATCTGCGTTTGATTTTCATGCTTTTATTTATTAATTTTGTATTTTCATTATTTAGCATGTCAGGCTAAAACACTTGTTCTAGGATTTTGATGAAACATAAGTTTTGACGGATTTGCTTTAGATTATCTATATAATTCCCTTTTCTATTGAGTTTTCCCAATTGATTTTAATGCTTTCAATTGTCTGGCCAATAATTGGATTGTTTTAATTACCTTACTCGAATTGGGAGAGGAGAGTTGATGAGGAACTATTGGTGAGGACCGTTTTATTCTGTGAGATAGGAATATACTCATAGGAACTACGTGGCCTTTTGGAGATTTTATGCTTTTTGCCTATTGACGAATTAATTCACCTAGGGATAGAGTGCGTTATTCACCTTTAGAAAAATCTATTGACCTCGGGAGAGGCGGTAGAGTATTTTAGCAATCTTCGCCTTCAATAAATTGGGAAAATCATTAATTTCAGATAATCGAGAGTAAATTCGAATAAACTGAGGTGGATTCATAATCCTAGAATTATTCATCATTTGATTTTCCTTTTTTGATCGAACATTTATACGGTTTAGTCTTTTATTAATTCTTTTAGTAATTAATTGCAACCCAAAGTTCGATTGTTCAAATAAAACTAGAATACATAAAAATCGGTAGTTAGTAATTCAGTCCTCGTGGGAACGATACTCACTCATCACTTTATTACTTGTCAACGATAACGTGCACTTGCGTTAACGAAAAATCGCAACACGCTAGATGCGAGTTTGGCCAAAGAGTCGGCTTGGATGTTCTCAGTTCGGGGAATATGTTGTATTGTTCCCCGAAAATCTTGTAGCCGAGCCCGTGCCAGGCTAAGGTACTTAACCAGTTTGGGCTCTTTGGCTTCGTATTTGCCGTTGATCTGGTTTACCACTAATTGAGAATCACTCAAGATGGTAAGGCGGGCAAGGCCGAGCGAAGTCGCCATTTCTAGACCGGCCAAGAGAGCTTCATATTCTGCCTTATTGTTGGTGGTCGGGAAATCCAAGCGAATAGCCGAGCAGAACAGACATTGGTCGGGACTAACGAGGACTATTCCTGCACCCGATAGGTCAGCGGTTGAGGATCCGTCTACATAGAGTGACCATTCTTCCGATCGGTCGTCCTCCTGTGCGATTGCTGGCGTGAACTCTGCAATGAAGTCCGCCAGGGCTTGTCCCTTTATAGCAGTGCGTGACTCATAAGCTATGTCAAACTGTCCGAGTTCGACGGCCCATTTGACCATCCGGCCGGAAACGTCAGGTCGGTGCATAACTTGCTTTAATGGATAGTTTGTTAAGACGACTACCTGATGTTCCAAAAAGTAGGGTCTCAACTTCCGGGATGCAATTAGGAGCGCATAGGCCAATTTTTCCATTGGGGCATATCTGAGCTCGGCATTGTGAAGGGCCTGACTCACATAATAGACCGGATGTTGCACTGCATTCTCCGTTCGAATCAGAGCGGCGCTGATCGCCGAGTCGGAGACCGCGAGATATAAGCTGAGAAGTTCTCCTCGAGTCGGTCTCTGCAAGGTCGGGGCTTCTGCCAGGACTTTCTTGATAGCTTCGAAGGCTTTTTGGCAAGGTTCTATCCATTGAAAATCCTTGTTCTTTTTTATCGCCTCAAAGAAAGGTTTGCATTTATCCGTTGAGCGAGAGATAAAGCGACTCGGCGCGGCTAGTCGGCCAGTTAGGCTTTGCACCTTTTTGACCGAGTTTGGAGGAACAAGCTCGGTCACTGCCGTAATTTTATTGGGGTTGGCTTCAATCCCTCTTTGGCTTACCATGTAGCCGAGGAATTTTCCAGAACCTACCCCAAATGAACATTTCTTCGGATTTAACTTCATCTTATACTCTCGCAAAATAGCAAACATTTTATTGAGGTCATGTACATGATCGGCCGAGCGCAAAGATTTTACTAACATGTCATCTACATATACCTCCATAGTATGGCCTATCAAGCTATTGAACATTTTATTTACCAGGCGTTGATATGTCGCGCCGGCATTCTTGAGCCCGAAAGGCATCATCTGATAACAGTATAGGCCGCAGGCCGAGTAGAAGGAGGTGTTCTCCTCATCAGCGGGATGCATTGGGATCTGGTTATATCCAGAATACGCATCCATAAAGCTCATTAGTTCATGCCCGGCCGTTGCATCCACCATGTAGTCGATATGGGGGAGGGGGTAGCTATCTTTCGGGCAGGCTATGTTCAGGTTGGAGAAGTCAATGCAGAGCCTCCATAGCCCGGTCGGCTTTTTTACCAAGACTGTGTTGGCTACCCAGGTCGGGTATTAGGCTTCCCGAATAAATCCATTATCGATCAGCTTTTCTACCTCCTCTTCCAGCCCCTTCTGCCGTTCCGGCCCCATTTTCCTTCTTTTCTGAATAACCGGCTTTGAACTGGGGTCGATGTTTAGCCGGTGGCATGCAAGTTCCGGGTCAATCCCCGACATATCCGAATGGGTCCAAGCAAAGAAATCCAAGTTTTGACTTAGATGGGAGATCAGCTCGGAACGGATCGACTCTTGGAGGTTGTGGCCGATCTTTAGTCTTCGGGTTGGATTAGATGGGTCCATGTCGACCTGGTCCAACTCTTCTGTTGGTTCAGCATGGCGAATTTTTCCTTTCGGATTTTGGTATCGCGGGTCGACCGGATCTTCTTCTAGGATCGGTTGCTTACCGGGCCTGCGGCGCCGGTCCGCTTCCGGTCCGGTTTCCATTTCGGGGTTTTGAGTGGCCCCGGGACCTCCGGTCTCCTGTTCTAGTAGGGTGTTTCCCGCTAGCTGTTCGGAGCTGGTGGCCCCCATTTCTTCCGACAAGTTTTCTGGGATGCCTGCCGCGACATTGATTTCGCGAGCCCGGATGCTGAGGTTGCATTCTCGGGCGGCCCAGATCCCCTCTATGTACCCCGACGCTGTCCGGGGTAGGAAATTTCATGCACAGGTGATAGGTAGACTGAGTGGCCCTCAGCCTTGACATCACAGGTCGGCCTATGATGGCATTATAGTCACTGTGCACATCGATGATCTTGAAGGTTGTGATCATCGTCCTTCTGATCGGCCCCTAACCAAATTCCAAGGCGAGGTCGATTTCCCCCAGTGGGGAGGTGCGGCAGTTGGCAAATCCCCGAATATCTTCGTTGCAGGGCCGGACATAAGATTGGTCTACTTTCATCCTACGAAGGGTATGAAGGTAGATGATGCTAGCATAGGCCCCAGAGTCCACCAACACCCTGTGGACCGGGATTCCCATTACGGGCAGGGTGATGACAAGGGCATATGAATAGGGATGGTCCAAGCCGTCTGCATCGAACTCCTCAAAAGTAACTGCCAACTGGGGGTTTTGGGGGGCTTTTTCGGCCACTGATAGGAACCCCTCTGCTCGGCGTTCGGTCTGTTGGTAGGAGGTGGTGGCTTCTCGGATAGATGCCTTTTTCTGGCGCTTCGACCGATGATCATTGACCTCGGCGGTGCCCATGATGGTTAAAATTTCCCGGGGGGATTTGGGGGCTGGAGGCACCCGATCATTCTTGGCTCTCGTCGGGTCGGCCCGATATTGGCGATCCCGAGGCGGGTTCCGGGTAAACTGCCTCAAGCCTGTCTCGTCGCATACCGCGATCAAGGCGGCGATGAGGTCTCGGCATTGTTCGGTGTTGTGACCCGCTGATTCATGATATTTACAAAAGCGGGTCTAGTCCATGTCCTTTTGATCTTTGTAGATCGGCCGAGGAACTGGGAGCAGATTTTTGTCCTTTATTTGATCTAAAATGGCCTACGCGCCCGATAACTCGGAGTTGTGGGGACTGTCGAGGATGAGGCGGGAATCTTATTTTCCCGGCGGGATTCTTGTCGGGTCTCTTTGTAGTCACGTCTATCCTCTTTCTTTTTATACGATCCCTTCTGACCGGAGGGCATGACTAACATTGGTGCTGGCATAGCTTCCTCGGCAGCTATGTGGGAGCTGGCGCGCTCCAAGAATTCCTGGTAGGTGTGTGGGACATTCTGGCACACCGTCCAGCGAAAGAAAGAATTTTTGAGAAGGCCGGCCTGGGCAATAATGGCCAGCGCATCGTCGGACATAGGTTCCGTCTCCAATATCCGTTTATTGAAACGGGATATATAATCTTTAAGGGACTCGTTCGGCCCGTGGACAACGGTAGCAATGGAAGACCGTGGGGCGACTCGCACAAGGGACCCCATGAAATGGGATCGGAATGTCGCCGAGATCTGGGCCCATGTTTGAACAGAATGGTGGGGCAGCGTCCGATACCATCTCTGGGCCCTCTCCCCCAGAGTCAGGGAGAACATTCGGCATCGGAACGCGTCCTGAGACCCGTGCAGGTCCATCCAGGAATTATAATGTCCAAGATGGGCATTGGGGTCCGTCTCCCTGTTGTACGGTGGAATTTGAGGGATTTTGAACTTCTCCGGGAGGGGTTCCGCCAAAACACTGGGGGCCAGGGGACTCTCCTGGCTGTTAAGCCATTCCGAACTTTGGGATGGCTGGAGCTGTTTATTTTCGAGCTCCGTAAGGCGCTTTTTAAGAAACTCGATCTCGCTCGAGTTATCGTCCGGAGTTGGAGGCAATACTTGCGTCGGATTTAGGGATGGGGGGGAGCTTTTTCTTCCTTACGACTCTGACTCTGGACAGTAGGAGCCGGCGCTGCCTTCTCGATTTTCTTCCCCGCCCCAAGGCGATCAAAAACGGATATGGGGCGCGAAAGCTTACTCTTCCGAGAGGGATGTGAGCTTTCGCCGTGGCTTTCCGCCTTTTCTCCGGGGATCCCAGAGGCCGTCCTTTTTTTGTTACGTCCCGAGGCAGCTGGGCGGGTCGTCTGAGATTCCGCCTCGATATGGTCCTCGGGTTTTTGAAGGGTCCCGCCCCCTGTAACCCTTGCCATAAGGGCCGCCATGCCCTGGATAAAGGCAGGGTGTTTAAAGCACTCTACCACCTTAAGGAGGTTTTCTTCCTCCATCGCGGGCTGAGGGTTTTTCGAACTGTCGTGAGACATCTCCGGTGAGCAATATAAATCTGTTTTTATCGGAGGTTCAGGCCCCTTCTTCTAGCGCCAATCTGTTGACGTCTGATTTGGTCAACGTCACGTGTACTGATCAGGACAAATGGATCGAAGACACGTAGAAAATAATAAATAAGATGAAAGGTGTTTGATCACTAAATTTTATTAATGACCTTTATATAGAGTAGAGCCGAGCAGGATAATTTCTGCCGGTCTATCTTGTTTGCTTGTTAATTACAAGTCTTATCTTTTTTCCTCAGTGAGTCTGAGTTCTCTCTTTTTTCTCTCTCTGTTCTAAATGCTAAAAATCCAAAGATCTGCTTTCACTGTGCATTTCTTCTATATATAGACAATCTGGGCCAGTGGAGAGATGACAGCTGGCGAATGTTTGGGGAATATGGCCAAAACACTTGTCAGTCTGCATTTATGCCTTGGACACGTGGCGGCCTTTATGGAGCGCCTTGGGAAGGGGCGTGACTGCATGCGGTAATTGGCATGCGGGCCTGCCTCGCCGACTCTTGGCGGTGCTTATCCGCTGGGGTCGGTCCTCGGGTCTCCCGCCGTTCAGGTGGGCCTTGTAATAATATTGAATCGGAGCATTTTTATCTTCTCTCTGCTCGGCCCTACCGGATCGGATACCGGGTCGGCCTTGCCGTCCCTGTCCGGTCCGGTTTTTAACGAGCCCGGGAAGAAATCGGGTTTTTTGCCCGGTCTGACTTCAGGTTCGGCTCGACCGATTTAGCTGCCTGGAGTGCCTACGTGAATTCCAAGTTGGATGGGCTGCCAACAGTTATTACTCTTGTTATATTGTTTTTATTATTCTTCTTATACTTCTCTTATCATTCTTGTTACACTACTATTATAAATCTTATTACACCATTTTTTATCACTCATGTTACACGACACTGTCACTGCTTGCATATTGTGTTACACTGCTTTAATTATACTTGTTACACTAATTTCATTATTCTTGTTATATTATTTTATTATTCTCGTTACACTACTTTCATAATTGTGCAAAATATTATACAAAAAGAGCTACTTTTATTGCCCTTGCTACATTGTTATTGTACTTCTTGTTATACTGCTTTTATTATTCTTGTTACAGTTTCTATTTATTGTACTATTTTTATTATTTTATTACACTGCTTTTATTATCATTGTCATATTATTTTTATTACTCTTATTATACAGTTTTTATTATTCTTGTAAACTGTTTTTATTGTTTATTGTTACAGTTAATATTGTTCGTATTACAATGTTGTTATTACTCTTGTTACACTATTTTTATTATTCTTGTTATACTTCTTTTATCATTCTTGTTACACTACTATTATAAATCTTATCACACCATTTTTTATCAACTCGTGTTACACGACACTGCTTGCATTATTGTGTTACACTGCTTTAATTATACTTGTTACACTAATTTCATTATTCTTGTTATATTATTTTTATTATTCTTTACACTACTTTCATAATTTTTGTTACGGTACTTTACGTTGCTTTCATTATTTTATTTTGCTGCTTTTAGTGTTCTTCTTACGCTACTTTTATTATTCTTGTGGGATAAAGTCTTTTTTGGTACCATAACTTTTCGCCTTTACCAAAAATGTCTCAAGAAATTTCATTTAGTCAATTACATCCCAATTTTTTCTCAAGTGTACAATTTACATCCCAATACTCGTCGGAGTTGAGAAAACGGCGTCGTTTCCCCCCATGTGAACCGCCCGTGACTTTTAATTTGGGGATTTTTATCTCCGGTGTGATGTGGACAATATGTGGCCGGGATAAAGTCTTTTTTGGTCCCATAACTTTTTGCCTTTATCAAAAATGTCCCAAGAAATTTCGCTTAGCCAATTACATCCCAATTTTTTCTCAAAGCGTGACCATTGAACTTTGACCAAAGCGATTGGTTTGTTCCTCAACTGCTTAACTCGACTCTCGAGTATCCTGACCGGTCTTTCTTCAAACGTTCCATCCTGAGCGATTTCGATCTCCAATACTGAACTTTAATGGACGACGACGTACATCTGCATAAGATTTACGACTCAAGGCGGTCAATGACCTTTCGTGAATCAAAGCTATCTTCTCTCGAGTTTGCACGATCAATTCTGGTTCCGTTCCGACCAAATCTGATGAATCGTTCCAACATAGGGGCGATTTGCATCTTCTCTCGTATAATGCCTCAAACGGTGCCATCTTAATAGAAGCATGCCAACTATTGTTGTAGGTAAATTCAATCAACGGTAGATGAACTTCCCAGTGAGTTGACCAATCTAAGGCACAAGCCCTTAGCATATCTTCCACTCTTTGAATAGTCCTCTCGGATTGTCCATCTGTCTGCGGGTGATAAGCTGTGCTGAAGTTCAATTCGGTCCCCAAGGCTTTATGAACTGCTTTCCAAAAATGAGACAAAAAACGACCGTCTCGGTCAGAAATAATGGTCTTTGGCGTACCATGCAATCGGACTATCTCTGAAATAAATACTCGTACCAACCTCTCTAGTCCCCACGTGTCCTTAATGCCTAGAAATGAGCTGATTTGGTTAAACAATCAACTATCACCCAAATCATGCTCATTCCTGTCTTGGTTCTCGGCATACTAGTGATAAAGTCCATCGATATGTCCTCCCACTTCCATTCAGTAATCGGGAGAGGCTTCAGCATTCCCCATACTCCGCTACATCTTTCTTCATGTTTCCCCACCAAAAGTTCTGTTTCAGGTCCTTATACATCTTATGTTTCAAGTATTGGGATGTAATTGAGATGTAAATTGTACACTTGAGAAAAAATTGGGATGTAATTGGCTAAACGAAATTTCTTGGGACATTTTTGGTAAAGGCGAAAAGTTATGGGACCAAAAAAGACTTTATCCCTGCCACGTATTGTCCACATCACGCCGGAGATAAAAATCCCCAAATTAAAAGTCACGGGCGGATCACATGGGGGGAAACGACGCCGTTTTCTCAACTCCGACGAGTATTGGGATGTAAATTGTACACTTGAGAAAAAATTGGGATGTAGTTGACTAAACAAAATTTCTTGGGACATTTTTGGTAAAGGCGAAAAGTTATGGGACCAAAAAAGACTTTATCCCCTTAATTCTATAACTCGCTTTTTTTCTTGTAAAAATGTGCCGTTAATTCTCTTTTGTTGTTGAGGTTGATTTGCTTGATTTTATTGTTCTTTTAAGATTTTAAATATGTAATTAAGTATTCCTTTGACGTGACTTATCACTTTAATTTGAAATTATATATGAATTCTAATTTTGGAAATTTGTTTCCCGTACTCATGCCGTACCCGTTTCTTAAATTTTGACTTCGCCATTTTTCGTTCCCGTCTCCGTGCTACCTAGATCAGACATGTATGCGCACACAAAAAAAAATATTGAAATTAAATGGACATTTTATTATTTCCGGAAACAATAAAACAAAAATGAGTTAGAAGATCAGCAAGAACTGATGAGGAAACTGTCACCATTTTCTTTCCTATCTTTCCTCATGCTTCAGTCTCGTGTATAACGTTCACAATTTCAGAAAACCCATACAAGACAATTAATCATAATTCATACACAATAAATCACAAAAAAAAAAAAAAAAACCTTACAAAAACTATGAATTTGATCTTGGAAGAGAATGGTGATGATGAGGTCTGCACTCAAAATGCTCAATTCTCGGCATAGTTCTCGTGCCAGAAGCAGTAACAGCCCTCACATGCAGCCCAGCCATGGATACCTGCAAAGCCTCCTCTTCATAAGCCATCCTTTCCATCTCCTCCATTCTCTCTTTCTTCTTCGCGTTAACAAACATCGCTATTACCAGCAAACTCAGAAGAAAAGCTCCCAATGCAGCTCCGATCGAGCTCCCGATCGCCATCCTCAATTTGCTCGCCTTTTCTCTCAACGGCATTAACGGCGACCTCACCACCAACCCGAAATGGCCGTGTCTTGTTGCAACACACACATGAGGCCTAGCTTGGTTCGAAAGAGTGATCTTCCCATTCTCATCGAAGCTCGCGCATAAAGGTATCATCCCGGGTGTCGTGTTGGCCAACGTCGCGTTGCCAAAGTCTATCGTTATCGGCTTTTTTCCGGCCTGGATTCCAACCTCGGATGCGATCACAGTACTTGTTTTGTTTGTCCAGCTAATAATGTTGTCCGCTAGAAGGCCTAAGACAGGCGAAATGAGTTGGTAGCCCGATAATTCATAGTTGTCGTTGTACAAGGACGACCAGTTGGGTCCGAGGTTTTGTCGTACGAGGATTACTCGTTCGGAGCAAGGGTGGGCGTATGTGCCGACTCCTAAGCGGAACTCTTTGATGTTTGAACCGTATCTACGAAGGCTTCCGCAACGGAACCGTATTGTGTCGATGTCTATGCCGGAGAGATTTGATGGTAGATTGACATTGTATAGTTTGCCTGTCCTTGAATTCTTCTTGTGTGACCTGAATACGTAGTCTCTGATGACAAGATCGAGGAGGCGGGCGGATTTGACTTCTCCGGGTTCACATTTGAAGGATTGTAGAGTTGCTAGTGAGAGGAAAAGAAGAGCGATGGGAGAGAGAATGCCCATTTGAGAAAACTAGCTACGGACTAGAGAGAGAGAGGCCATATGACACCTGAGATTTGCTTTATGTGTTATCTGGAACAAAAGAAAGAAAAAAATGGGATGGCGTATTATTAGGAGAGTCATTATTCTTAATTCGCTAGTTAAATCCAGAGATGTTAAAAGGGCATCGTAAGCAGGTTGGTCCGTTTAAATTGTAAAAAAAGGTCAGGTCCTAATTATTCTGCCCTATTCAAATCAGGATCTTTTTTGTCAGGATCGTTCAACTGGAAGCCCGTTAGGGCTTGCTCGTAGGTTAACCGAATTATTAATACGTATATAAATTTAATATTTTATATTTATTTTTATTAGACTATACAATAAAATAAAACTAATTTTACTCATTTTTTTGGGCATTGATCGACCATTAGTTTTTTTTTTTACACTTAAATGTTGGGAAAAAATCAGATCCCACATTCATCCACTAGGGATGAGCAGAAATAACCGAGAAATAACATGAAAAATAATAATAATCCACAACACAAGAATATACGTGGAAATTCCAAAACCAGAGAAAAACCACGGGCCTCCAGAGAGAAAACTCCACTATATGACAAATTGTTACAATCACATAGATTAATCTTTCAAGCCAACCCCCCAATTACACCCACACTCTCCGAAGATTTAACTCACACCTTTCACGCTCTAAACACAAGAGAGAAAGAAAGAACCAAACACTTCAAGTGTATTGGTTGGGGCACTTAGAAACCTATGCTTTGGTCTTCTTATATAAGCCACCACCCAAACTTCTTTACTTGACCGATGTGGGATGCCTTCAAAAACTTCTCTTTTATTATAGCCAAAATTCCAACAAACTCCACATTGGCTAAATAAAAGAAAATTTCACCATCTTCACCCACAATCCATTGTCTTCACCGACAATCATGATTCTTAAACCAAAGAATCATCATTCTCAAAATAGAGAATAACCTACTCCACCATATGAGTAGAACACTTAGAAGAAACCCGTCTAAGAATTTTA
Organism: Orobanche coerulescens; assembly: GCA_033398695.1. Taxonomy (NCBI): domain Eukaryota; kingdom Viridiplantae; phylum Streptophyta; class Magnoliopsida; order Lamiales; family Orobanchaceae; genus Orobanche; species Orobanche coerulescens. The sequence goes on from CM065818.1 coordinate 34,464,875, forward strand.
ACCACTTAGAATCAACCATTCTAAGAATTTCCTCGGCACATATCGAAAAACCCGCTGAAATTTATGGTGCAACTCTCAACTTTTGGCCCTCCTGGAAGTCCTTCAGCCATCGACATAACACACATTGTATCCATGCCAAACCGATACCCGTGTATAAATTCCACCACACACCCTACATCCATGTCAATAATCAATGCCCGTGTAAAATTCCACCACACCCGGCATCTTTCCATGACAAGCCAATACCCGTGCGCAAATTCGTGGACCCGCTAACATAACCACATCCTCTTTCATGACAACTCATATGCCAAAAGGACATAAATGTTCTCATCAGAGAAAATCATCACTGTCACAACGTTAGCCCGGATTAGGAGTTATTTGCCAGATTAACTCCACCTCCACCTTGACAGTTCACCTTCATAGCCTTGTGTAACCCGGATTGTACCAACACATCCTTGACTTATACTTGTCATAAGCCAAACTTGATCATTCCATCAAATTTCTCCACCTGCTTGAACCACCCTAGCCTGATGAACAACCGTCTCCAAATGAGACCCCCGGACACCGCTCAAGAAATCTTTTCTGATGTGGAAGGTCAGACATCACTGCGACCACAGAGCATACTCAGAATTTCAAGAGACCCAACCCGGGCTCCGATACCACTTGTTGGGAAAAAATCAGATCCCACATTCATCCACTAGGGATGAGCAGAAATAACCGAGAAATAACATGAAAAATAATAATAATCCACAACACAAGAATATACGTGGAAACTCCAAAACCAGAGAAAAACCACGGGCCTCCAGAGAGAAAACTCCACTATATGACAAATTGTTACAATCACATAGACTAATCTCTCAAGCCAACCCCCCAATTACACCCACACTCTCCGAAGATTTAACTCACATCTTTCACGCTCTAAACACAAGAGAGAAAGAAAGAACCAAACACTTCAAGTGTATTGGTTGGGGCACTTAGAAACCTATGCTTTTCTTCTTATATAGGCTTGAAGACCACCAAAACTTATTTACTTGGCCGATGTGAGATGCCTTCAAAGACTTCTATTTTATTATAGCCAAAATTCCAACATTAAATAGTATATTAAATTTAATAATTTTGATGTTATTTTGAAAAAAATCAAGTAGTTTTATTTTTATTTATATATGTTCTGTCAATCTTTAACTTTTCAAGCTCCTATAACTATTTAGCGGTATCATAGTATGTTGCAGCTAGCTCTTCTTTTAAGAATGCTTGCCTTGAAATGCAGTGTAGGCTATGTTGCGTGGATGCAGGTGCGTGGGTATGGGTACGATTGATTAGTGCATAATTGATCTAAAATTTAAATACAAAATATTCATTTTTCCGGGCATAATTGTACTGATTTGTGATTAAAAATATATATTTTACAGATATATCCAAACATGAGCTAAAAATGGTTATTTTACAGATTACTGACATGAAGCATCAAAAAGGACGGAAAACAAGATCAAATCCAACGACGGGAATTTTTCAAGGCAAAACGGCGCACAACACGGGGCAAACTGGGCCGTTTTTCATCGCCGTTTTTCAGCAGATGCCATGCAAAATTAGTCCACTTTTGACCAACTTGTGAACTCAACCACAAGATATTTTTTTGGTCAAAAATCTGAAAATTCAAAGACATGGGTGAAGTGTGAACAAAGAATTAAAAAAATGATATTACAATAGATATTTTGAATTAAATAATCAATTGTATTCTTGAAAATCACATATAAAAGGACATCTTCACCCATTGCAAAATAACCCACCTTCTTGCCAAGAAATAATCATCTTCTTGCTAAGAAATACTCCTTTCTTTTAGCAATATATTTTCCTTAGAACTCTCAATTTTAGTTTGTATTTCATTTTTGGTTTGAAGTTTTTCTTTCATTTAGTTTGTAATTGAAAAGTGCTTGATCAATAAGCACTTAGTATTTTACTTAGTGTTTTACTTTCAATTTTTGTAAGCTTGTAACCTTTGAACAAGTTTGAAGTATATTTCTTGCACTTTGATACATCATATTCAAGTAAGTTTTATCTATTGTCATTAAGTTCTAGTAATTAAAAGTTTCTATATATATATATATTATATATATAAATTATTTCTATTATAATTTTAGTGTGTATAAACCAATGAGTAGCTAATCTTTCTTCCTAGGGGAAGAGGGATTTCTATTAGGTTATATATTGAGTATTTGATTGATTTAAACTATTTTTAGTACTAATTGGTTTAAATAGAGATTGATTATATCCTATTTTTACTAATGAAACCTTCTTGATTGATTGTTGAGTGAATTGGAAACATATCTTTTCAATCTATCAAATGTTAATCTTGTTATCAACATCTTAAGATTGCGAAAGTGGTTAAGACACCTTTGAATACGAAAGTTATGAGGTGAAAAGTTGATTACTCGATGAACGATCGTTTATCCTAAAAATAGTCAAGTTAGAGAAATGAAAGGACTAATTGGTTTAAATAGAGATTGATCATATCCTATTTCTACTAGTGAAACCTCCTTGATTGATTGTTAAGTGTATTGAAAACACATCTTTTCAATCTATCAAGTGTTAATCTTGTTATCAACATCTTAAAAAAGCAAAAGTGATTAAGACATCTTTGATTACGAAAGTACGGAGGTGAAAAGTTGATTACTCGATAAACATTCGTTTTTTCTTTTATATCCATATAAATCAATTCCTATACTTAATTAAATACCTAATTTAATGAACCCGTAATCCCCTAGATTTTATAAATTCCCAACTCATTTTAATTCTATTCATTTTCACTAGTTAAAAATAGTCTAGTATAAATAGTCTTAATAAAAATAGTCTAGTTAAAAATAGTCTTAATATAAATAGTCTAGTTAAAAATAGTCTTAATATAAATAGTCTAGTTAAAAAATAGTCTTAATATAAATAGTCTAGTTAAAAATAGTCTTAATATAAATAGTCTAGTATAAATAGTCTTAATAAAAATAGTCTTATTAAAAATAGTTTGGTTTAAAAAATAGTGCATTTAATTTAGTTAATATTTAAAAACCCAATAATCTATTTTAGAATATTTTAGTATTTATTTTCGCAATTTGTAACAAAATATTATACGAAGCCCTGTTGGACAATTCTCGAGAGAAAAGACCTTGGTAGAACTTACCACAACTACTTCTACCTCGTATATATTTGCGAGGGACTCAAAAACTCCTATTTTTAGGATAAGTTTTTAACCGATCAAATTTTGGCGCCGTTTCCGGGGATTGTTTTAGGCCAAATAAAATTTTTGTATACTTTTATTTATATCTTGTGATTTAATCTTTCTTTATTTTTTGCATCTTTTATTCCTCTTGTTCTTAATTTTTTTTTCACATAAGGTGCGCTTAACTGTTTTCTAGTCTATGCAGGGCCGTAAGTCTCTTGCAAGAACTTTGGTACCATACAACGAAAACGTTCATCCCGATTATCGAGTTGTAGATAGCCTGGAAGATATTAGCAGTGAAGGAGAAGTTTTGACAGAAGAAAACACTGAATCTTCCGATCAAGAAGAAAAGTCAAGCGAAGAACATATGGCAGACCAACAAACTTTGAAAGATTTTGCTAGACCGGTGATCGGTACAACAACGTCATGCATACAACTTGGCCAGACAGCACGAAATTATGAATTGAAATCCATTCATTTCAACCAACTCCCATCTTTTTATGGGATGCCAAACGAGGATCCTTTAAGTTTTATTCGTGATTTTTACTCGGTTGTAAATACCTTTCCATTACAACAATTGACCGAGGATCAATTAAAAATGAGGTGTTTTCCTTACACTTTAAAAGATCGAGCAAAAACATGGATTATGACGTTGCCACCAAATTCATTGGCTACTTGGGATGATGTGTGCAACAAATTCATGTCTAAATTTTATCCACATCATAAAACGGCGGATCTAAGGACCAAAATTGCGGCTTTTACGCAATCGGAGGGTGAACAATTTTTTGAAGCATGGGATCGTTTCAAAACTCTTTTACTAGCATGCCCCCATCATCATTATCCTTTACACTGTTTGAGTCAAACTTTTTATGATGGGCTAACTCATAATTGCCAATTTATCGTTGACAATGCACTGGGAGATATAGAACACTAACGGCGCAAGCCGCTTTTGATTTGTTTGAAAAACTTGCTATATCCTCCCAAAGAAAAGAGTGCACGAGGCAGAGAGTCGGAGCTAATGAAGTAATTTCCACCGCCGATCTCACCGCGCAAATTGCCGAGCTAACCAAACAAGTCCAACGACTTACAACTCAAGGAATTTCTCAACCACCCACAGTCATGCCATCTCAAGAAGTATTTTTCACGGTGGTGAATTTAGTCATGCACCCAACATCAATCCCGGATGAACCACGAAGAGGTAAATGCTTTAAATAATTTTTACCAACGCCTTGAAATGACCCTTTTTCGAAACCTATAATCCCGGTTGGCGAAATCACCCTAATTTCACTTGGGGAGGTCAGCATCACCAAAAAACACCACCTCCTCAACATCAAAATTTGCAACAACCATATCAAATACCGAACCAAGTCCAAGGGTCCCACTCAAACAAACCCAGAAAACCCTCATTAGAAGAAACACTTCAATCATTCATCCAAAACTCGGATCGAAGATTTGAAGCAATGGAAGCATCAAGAAACGAGTCGAAACTCAAGTCGGGCAACTAGCAAATCAACTGCAAAATAACCAGAAAGGGAGGTTACCAAGTCAACCCGAACAAGCTAAAGCTATCACCACGCTGAGAACTGGTAATATTTATAACAATCAAGTTGATTCCCCTTCTAATGATGATATTTCAGTTATTGCAGGAAACAAGGACGAAGATAAGGAGTCAAATGAAAATTCTAAAGAAGAAGTCCCCATCCCAACACTCCACAAATCTACAAATCCATACAACCCCCCAATACCTTTTCCAATTCGACAAAAAAATGAAAAACTTGAGAAGCAATTTCTAAAATTTTTTGATATGCTGTCCAAAGTAAATGTAAACCTTCCTTTATTGGAAGTAATAAAAAGTGTCCCAGCATACGGAAAATTTTTCAAAGAATTACTCATGGATAAAAAGAAGTTTGGATATAGAGAAAAAATCATTGTCTCAGAGGTTATGTCTGCATTGCTCCAACAACGATTACCTCCCAAGCAAAGTGATCCAGGTAGCTTCATCATAAATATCGCTATGGGAAACGGTAAGAAGACCACTGGTATGCTTGATCTTGGAGCAGGTATAAATTTGATGCCATTATATATTTTTGAGCAACTTGATCTTGGTGAACTTAGCCCAACTAAAATATGTTTACAATTGGCCGATAGATCGCTTCGTTATCCTGTTGGAATTATCGAAGATATTTTGGTTGACATAGAGGGGCTTATTATTCCAGCAGATTTTGTTGTCTTAGAAATGGGACAATGTCTAGAAAATGGAAAAGATCATTCTATTTTATTGGGAAGACCTTTCATGGCTACCATTGAAACAATAATTGATGTTAAAAGAGGAAAATTAACCATGAGTGTGTTAAATGAAACCGTGACATTTTTGTGTTTAATTACCCTGTTCCTAGTTATGATTTATACGAGGAGTGTGCTTTTGTTGATATTATTGACAATTCAGAGAAACTCTCATTATACAGAACAAGTAATGGAATGTTCGAGCTTAACCGGAAGTTGAAGGAGAAGTGTGCGAAAATCTCTTACAGGGATTAAGATAGATAGTCTGGAGTCGTTAATGGATAGCAAAGAAAAAGAAATACCGAGCTTAAAGAATTGCCTAAACATTTAAAATATGTTTTTCTTGAAGAGGGAAATAAAAAACCCGTAATTATTAATGCAGAATTAAGCAAAGATGAAGAATTTCTTTTAATAGAAGTTTTGAAAAAATGCAAAGAGGCAATAGGATGGGGTTTGAGTGATATTAAGGGAATTAGCCATTCAACATGTATGCACAAAATAATCCTAGAAGAGGGAGAAAAACCAAGAAGAGAAGCACAACGAAGATTAAATCCCAATATGCTAGAGGTAGTAAAAAAGGAAATTTTAAAATTGCTAGCTGAGGGAATTATTTATCCGATTGCGGATAGTGAATGGGTAAGCCCGATACATGTGGTGCCAAAGAAAAGTGGCATAACAGTGATTGAAAATGATAAGGGAGAGCTAGTACCAACAAGGGTAACAACCGGGTGGCGGATGTGCATTGATTATCGAAAATTAAATGCCGCCACCAAAAAGGATTATTTTCCTCTACCTTTTATTGACCAAATGCTTGATAAACTTGCAGGACACAAATTCTACTATTTTCTTGATGGCCTTTCAGGGTATTATCAAGTGGCGATTGCACCCGAGGACCAATCGAAGACCACATTCACATGCCCTTTTGGAACTTTTGCTTGTCGAAGAATGCCCTTTGGATTATGCAATGCACCAGGAACTTTTCAAAGGTGCATGTTGTCAATTTTCTCAGATATGATCGGCGATTCTATTGAGGTATTTATGGATGACTTTTCAGTATTTGGATCATCTTTTGATGATTGCTTAAATAAATTGACCAAAGTACTTGAACGTTGTATTGAAAGCCATTTAACTCTCAGCTGGGAAAAAAGTCATTTTATGACTGAAAGTGGAATTGTGCTAGGCCATGTGCTGTCAAATCATGGAATTGAAGTCGACAAAGCAAAAATTGATGTCATTCAAAAATTACCGCCACCAAACAATGTAAAGGCAATCAGGAGCTCTTTAGGACATGCCGGTTTTTATAGGAGGTTTATCAAAGATTTTTCAAAAATAAGTAAACCTCTCTGCACTTTGCCTACCAAAGATGTTTCCTTCATTTTCGATGACGCTTGTCTCGATGCTTTTAAAACCTTGAAAGAGAAACTAACCACGACACCAATCGTAATTGCCCCTGATTGGTCTTTACCTTTTGAAATTATGTGCGATGCATCTGACCGAGCTGTTGGTGCAGTTTTGGGCCAAAGAATTGATAAAATGCTCCGTGTGGTTTATTACGCTAGTCTAACATTAAATGATGCGCAGGTTAATTATACGACAACCGAGAAAGAATTATTAGCTGTGGTTTTCTCACTGGATAAATTTAGATCTTATATTGTAGGATCTGAAGTGATTGTACATTCAGACCATGCAGCTTTACAACATCTGTTGAAAAAGCAACAAGCGAAACCTCGGTTGATTCGGTGGATTTTAATGCTTCAAGAATTTAATGTGGAAATAAAGGATCGGAAAGGAAGTGAAAATGTGGTCGCAGACCATTTGTCTCGTTTAAAAATAACAGAAGAAATAGATAACAAACATGAACAAATTGTGGACTCTTTTCCACATGAAAATCTATTTAAAATTTCTTCGGTACCTTGGTTTGCAGATATTGTGAATTATTTGGTTTGTGAAATGCTCCCACCTAACATTTCTTACCAAGAAAAGAAAAGGTTTTTATCATCATGCAAAAACTACTTCTAGGACGAACCATGCCTTTTCCGATTATGCAAAGATGAAATCATGAGGCGATGTGTCCCAGAAGATGAGCAACAAAGTGTACTAACCTTCTGCCACGAACTTCATTGCGGAGGACATTTTGGCGGACAAAAGACCGCTAACAAAATTCTCCAATCTGGTTTGTATTGGCCATCCTTATTTAAAGACGCATATCATTTTTGTGTTCAGTGCGATAGGTGTAATATCCGCAATTTCGGATTTCCGGTAATTTTATTTTTTCGGCGGAAGTCCGTTTCGACGACTCTCTTGGGACCGTCTCATCATTCTGAGAATGATTAATTCTGCACTTTTTGTCATCCGAGTTCGTTTCGGTGTCGTTTTGTTGAGTTCCGTGCTTTTTAGCGACTTTTCCGCACTTGAGTTCGATTCTTGCGAATCTCGTCCGAAACTGTTGTGTCGAGTTTCTCGTAAGTTCATTTAATGTTATTATTCATGTTGCGAGCTTTGGTTTGGTGTTTCGATCGCGTATCGTGATTTTCGGACGTTTTGGGCCATTTTCGTAATTTCCCAAAGTTTTGGGTAATTACTTTCCGTTGTCGAATTTCGAGCCTTCGGGTGGTCGGAATCAGGTGTTCTCTCAGTGTTCGGATTCGTATTTACGAGTACTTCTTAACCGTGCTTTCGGTTTACGTTCAAGTCTGAGTTTCGGGATTTTTCGGACCGTCGGATCGACCGAGTCGGTGCCGGCCGGACCAGGCGAAACGGCCACGAAACGGCGGTGCCCAGCGCCGTGTCTTGCGCCGGTCGGCCAGGACCAGCAGCCTGCCGAGACACGGCCGAGACACCCGGCGCCGGTCCGGGCTGCTTGTCGCGCCGTGTCCAGCAGGGGTATAAATATGGCAGAGCAGTCGGGTTTTTCTTCATTTTTCTCACTCGTTTATTCCTCTTCCGCGGCTGGAGACTTGATGATCATGGAGGGATGTTGTTAGGGGTTAAATCCATGAAGTTTTGAAGTTCATATCATCGATTAATCCTTCCATAACTTGCTCCGATAGACCGAATCAAGGCAAGTTTTCTTAAAATATAGTTTTGGGGATTTTGTTCGATTTGTCCGTTTAATCCGTTTTAACTCAGAATATTGATGGATTGATGATTGTTAAGCTATATTATATCTAAATCCTTGTTATTCCACGGTTGGATTGCCACGGATTGTCATTTTATTGAGTATTTTATCGACGCCTTGAAAGTGTTCGATAAAATGTCACAAAGGGAATTCGAGCGTTCTACGATTATTCTTCCTCATTCGTTCGTTAATTTATTGATGGTATGATGTTAGGGTCAGATTTCTCGCAATGAATTCGAGTCGGAACCCTTCCGTTCGTTGTCTTCTTCGGGGTCCGAGCTTCCCGGTCGAACCGTGTTCTTCGGAGCATTTGGTAGCGATTATTAAGGCAAGTATCTTATTATACGACTTGTATCTTGTGACTAGTAATTACGTATGATATGTATGACGATTTTGCTTGCCTCCGTAAATATGTTCCGTTTGAGTTGGTTGTGTTTTCCGAAATTTGAAGGTTTTGTGATAATAGTGATATATTGGTATACGTGTTAGGCGTTGTGCCATTTGTGCAGGATTGCGATGTGTAATATCCGGTATTTTTCTTTCCCTTGTATTTTCATTTTTGGGTATATTTCTCGGTCATAGTGACCCACATGTATCTTTCAGTATGTCCTTCCTGTCAATTGTTGAATTGTACTCTCGTTATTGTTCGTTGTTTCAACTTTCCTCGCATGAGTTCGACTTTGTTAGATCATCATTAAATTTTGGTGACTCCAAAAATTATAAATCTTTGCAATATTATAGAACATCGAATTAGCTTTCCAATGGTTCAAACGGTGAGTCAATCGGAGTCCGGACGAGAGAGTTATGGTCGTTTCAGTTTTTGGCCGAGCACTTCCAGGAGCCTTTCGGCCGATAGGGGGTCGATAGACTCACGCCTACATTCCGTATGGGTATCGGTTGGGCCTATCGGCCGATAGGCTGGCCGATAGGTAAATTTCTTCACCTTCGAACTTCCAGAGCCTTTCGGCCGATAAGGGGGTCGATAGACTACCGCCTACATTCGGTATGGCTATCGGTTATTCGGCGATAGGCGGCCGACAGTTTCTGGCGTGTTACGCTATAAATGCGTTGTTTTGAGCGTGAAGCTCATTTCTTTCCCATTTTTCCACTGCGCCGCGAGAGAGGAGATATAGAGGGAGAGTTCTTCATCCGGTCGATTTTCATCATTTCTTTTCGGTTGTGAGGCTCGGATAATCAATCTAACGCGTGTTCTACGGATCTTAATACGTGAATCACTCAAGGTAATATCTCTTGAAACCCTACCTTTTGGATAATTGGGGATTTTGGGGTTTTGTCCGATTCTTTCCGTTTCGTTGATGGATTCATGATGAATATGATTATTCTTGTTGGTATTCTTAGTTTCTACGGATTCATGGTATATTTCGTGATTTTTTGGAATCGAGAGGGTTCGGTTGTGGTCCGCCCTCGTTGTTGTTTGTATACGAATATACATGAATCGTAGGCGGGTTTCTGTATTCCATTTCCGTATTCGACTAGAGTTGGTTGTAATTATGTTCTTCGAATCGTTAGGTTTGGTTCCGTTGATTCCTAGTGTTCGTCGGTGATTATCCTTTCCGTTGCGTCATCAAAATATTCAAGGCAAGTATTTTTGGAAACCTTTATGCTTAACGTGAAATGGTAATGTATATTATGTGTGATTTGCTCACCTCGGGAGGGTCCGATGGGATCACGGAGGGAATCTATGGCTTCGTACTGGATTCATGAGTTTGTTTCGCTAGCTCTCGGGAGGGTCCTTAGAGGCCTCGAGTGGGATTCGTGGCTTCGTCCCGGTCCTAGGTGACGTGTGGTGTTTGATTTGTTTTATGAATGTGGCTTCGGGAGGGTCCTTAGAGGCCTCGAGTGGGATTCGTGGCTTCGTCCGGTCCTAGGCAAATTAATTGTGTTTGTTTCCTAAAAGACATGTCTAGTTTTGGTTTTTGAAATGATATTGGTGCATGTACTATGAAATGTGTAAGCGATTGGTTTGCCTTGATTACTTGTACTAGCGTAATTGCTAACCCTCCGGGGACCCTTTGGGGAAATTCTTGTTATGGATTTCGTGTTATGATTATCCTGACGAGGATGTTGGCGGAGTCGTTGACATGTGCATTTGGGTCTTTCTATTTCTTTCGTCCCATTTCGATTTGGTTGTTTTCTACATCTATAACCGCGATATAGACCAGCATCACAGTACTTAGGCTTTTCGTTTCAAACTCCGTGTTGTACTACTTTTATATTGTCACGTTGTTGGTTGATGCTTATTTTGCCGGTTGTTCGGGCGTATATTTACATGTCATATTATTTAATTATGTATCCTCGCTAACCAAGATGGTTAGTCGAGCGGAGTTTTCCTATTGAGCTCGGTAGGTCCCATGTAGGGGTCTACGGCGCTGTAACATATTTCCGAATATCTCGGGGTGTTACAGAAAATGGTATCGGAGCGCACTAGGTTTATGGATACCTAGGCTTGTTGGTTATTTGGGTCTAGTCATGTTTTGTTTGCACATTGTCACACCGCCAAAGATCTCGGTACTTCCAGTGCTCGTAAGTTTTCTTACTCATCCTTTGTTTTCTTACATTGTATTACTTTTCGAGTTAAAGTTGTTTTTTTCCTCCTTACTCATCATCAATATACTGTTATCTCTTAACACCGATGGACGCCGGAGGTAACCGTGGTCGTGGTCGTAGACGCGCCGAGGACGTGGGGCGGCCACGCCACATTCTTCGGCCAGCGCGATCGGTGACCGTCATAGTCATGCTTCTTCTCGAGCGCGCCGATCTTGGTATTGCGGGCAAAGAAATGGTTAACCAGATGGCGGCTATAGCTCAGGTCAAACCCCGATCGTGGACCCGATCGTGCCCATGCTAATCGGGCGAACGGATCGGCTTCAGGATGTCATCAAGATGCATCCTCCCGGAGCTTCGACCCGATCGGCCGGGAAGGGTGGGTCAAGGAGATATCCAAAGTCTTCACCGCTACCAATCGCCCGAGGACCGTAAGGTCCCTATTGCTCAATATTTTCTCACAGGAGATGCTACGGATTGGTGGGAGGCCGTTGGTCCCAAAGATCATGTGGCTTCATGGGCCGAATTTCAAGAATTGATGGAGACCGAATATTGTCCGTGGCAGGCGCTCGAGTGCATGCATTCTATGATGCTCAACCACGGATATCCCCGTATCTCGTGCCATTGCCGACTTTAACAAGGAGTCAATGTGAAGACCCAAGTTGTCGAAGAGAGCGACAAAATTTTCCATTTTTCCAGGAGGATGAAACTATCCATTCGGGACTATATGTCCGGGCTCGTACTACCTTGAAGGATTATCGAGTCGAGCTCTTGCTTATGATATGTCGGTGACGGCTAGCGATTTGGCTCGTGAGAGCAAGAAGCGGAAATTTTTCGGTCCCAAGAGTGGAGGCCAGAAATCTCAGCCGCAAATATTTCTACGGTGCTCGTTTCGGGCCGAGCTTGAGTGCCACGCGTTCTGCTTCGGGAGAGCTGAGTGCGCCGGGACCATCGCCCGGACCCCAGATGCTTTAACAGGCAAGCTGTGCCACGTGAACCGGGATTGTCTTCGTCCACCTTTGACTTGTCATACTTGTGGTCGGGCCACAAAGCTTCTTTTGCGAGAAGATCGAGACAGTTTCGGGTGCCCGTTCTTCTCACTCAAAGACCTATGGAGCCGAGCGTGAACTGTGGCTCATTTGCTCGCCGCCTCCACCGAGTGCCGGCCGAGGTAGGGGTCGGGTCAGCCCGCTAGGGAGGAGCATCAGTGTCGGCTCTGCCCGCCCGCGTATCTACGAGATGAGGAGGACCGATGATCCAACTCTTTGTGGCGGCAGACAGTACTGCTCATATCCATTTCCATCCCGTCAATGTACTTTTTGATTCGGGTGCTACGCATTCATTCATTTCTCTAGAGTGTGCACGCCGTTTGAGTCTCATTGACGCTTGTCACCTTGCGAGCCTTTCATCGTTAAACTTCCTAGCGGTGATAGAATTGTCGGTGATCGAGAAGTCGGGACTGCTTCGTGATTATTTGTGAGAGGGCTTGGCTCTAATCTTATTGTCGAGTATCGAGGGCGAGGATTTAATTCTCGGGAATGATTGGCTCGAACGGCATGGTGTAATCATGAACTACCGCACGAGGATCATTACCATGTTAGCCGAGGACGGCATCAACACTCTTTCGCAGGCGAAAGAGAAACTTAAGTTTATTATTAACGCCTTGAAAGCGATGAAACTCCCGCGAAAGGGATGTATTGGTTATTGGTGCTATGCCTTGAAGGCGGAGGATGGTGGAGTCGAGCTTCGTCGATTCAGTCGTTAATGAGTTTCTGATGTATTTCGACGAACTACCGGATTGCCACCGACCGTGAGGTTGAGTTTGCTATAGAGTTAGAGCTGCTCATTTTTCAAGGCGCCGTATCGCATGGCACCTTCAGAGATGTCCGAGTTGAAGAAGCGCTTGAGTGAGCTTCTTGAGTGGGTATGTTCGACCGAGCGCCTCGCCTTGGGGCGCTGTTGTGCGGAAGAAGGATGGTTCGCTACGTTTGTGTATCGACTATCGCGAACTAAACAAGGTGACCATCAAGAACATGTATCCTTTGCCGAGGATTGACGACTTGTTCGATTTGGGAGGCTGCGGTATTCTCGAAGATTGATTTGAGATCGGGTACTATCTCCGGTGAGGGAGTCCGACGTCAAAACGCCTTTTGGACGAGATACGGACATTATGAGTTTGTAGTTATGCCTTTCGGTTAACTAACGCGCCGGCGGTGTTCATGCGAGTTGATGAACAAAGTCTTTATCGAGTATTTGATAGGTGTGTCGTCGTTTCATCGATTTATATTCTTATTTATTCGAGGAACGAGGAAGAGCATGCCCATCATTTGCGGGTAGTGTTAGACATTTTGAGGACCGAGCAACTCTATGCGAAGTTCTCGAAATGTGAGTCGGGCCGAAAGAAGTGATGTTTTGGGCCACGTGATTTCAAATGAGGAGTTCGAGTAGATCCGTAAAATTGAGGCGGTGTTGGATTGGGCATCGCCACAAATGTGAAGGAGGTCCGTAGTTTCTTGGGTTTGGCTACTACCGTAGGTTCGCCGAGGGTTTCTCAAAACTAGCTCGACCACTTACCGATTCGAAAAATCACGCTTGCTCCCAAAACCGAGAAGTTCGTCCGGACCGATGAGAGGCGGTCGAGTTTTGAGGAGTCAAGAAGCGTTTGACTTCAGCATTGCCATGTGGCAACGAGGGTTTCGCTTTTAGCGATGCTTCGGTCGTGGTCTTGGGTGCGTATTGATGCAAGACGGCAAGACCATTGCCTATGCGTCGAGACGCTTGAGGCCGTATGAGCTTAACTACCCTACTCACGATTTGGAGTTAGCGGCGTTGTCTTTGCACTCAAAATTTGGCGTCACTATCTTTTCGGCTCGCATGTCGATTTTTACCGATCATAAAAGTCTCAAGTACATATTTACTCGCGAGAGTTGAATATGAGGCAGGAGGTGGTTAGAGTTGATTAAGGATTATGACCTCGAAATCCTTTATCATCCGGCAAGGCGAGGGCCGACGCCTGAGTCGAAACCAGGCTGCGTTGCGAACGCTTGAGATCCTTACATCTCGCCCGAGCTTCGGAGGGCTTTGATCGAGTTAGATGTTGAGGTTTTGCTGGATCTTGTCTGGCAACTTTGTGCCTTAGAAATTTCGCTGCCTTTGCTCGATGAAATTAAATCAAGCAATTAGAGGATCCGATGATTACTCAAATCCGAGAGAACGTTCTTAAAGGAAAGTCTCGGGTTTGTGATTCACGAGGATGGCGTTTTGAGATTCCGCAGTCGGCTTTGTGTGCCGAACGAGTTGAGGCAGAGTATTTTACGGGAGGCCCATGCTACACCTTATTCCGCTCATCCCGTACGAGTAAGATGTACAAGGACCCGAGGAGGAACTTCCGTGGAATGATATGAAGGAGGAAGTCGCACGCTTGTGGCGAGATGTTTGACTTGCCGTGAGTCAAAATCGAGCATCGTTATTTCACTTCGCTCCTAAGGGAAATGGGAAGATATATCGATGGATTTCGTTACGAGTTTGCCGAGATCGAGGTCGGGCATGAATATGGTATGGGTGATTGTTGATCGCGACCAAGTCGGCACATTTTGGGCATCAAGGACACTTGGGCCCTGAGAAGTTAGCTCGTGTGTTTATTGCGCAGATCGTGAGACTTCACGGTACTCAAGTCTATTGTTTCGGATCGTGACGGCCGCTTTGTATCGCACTTCGCGGGCGGTGCATAAGGCGTTAGGTACCGGTTGCGTTTGAGTACCTCTTTTCATCCCCGCCGATGGACAATCGAACGCACTATCCGACATTCGAGGACATGTTGCGTGCTTGTGCCCTCGATCGAGTAGCGATCGGGAGGAGCATTTGCCATTGATCGAATTCACGACAACAATAGTTGGCACGGCCGATTCGGATGGCACCGTATGAGGCACTTTATGGGCGGCGATGTCGGTCACCGATTTGTTGGAATGAGGCGTCCGATTTAGTCGGGACCGAGCCGATGTCGCTTTTAGAGACGAGGCGGAAGATAGAGTTAATTCGAGAACGGATGTTGATCGCCCGCAGTCGGACAGAGTCTTATGCCGACGTCCGTCGTCGACCTTGGAATTCGAGGTGGGAGACCATGTTTTGCTAAAGGTGTCGCCGACGAAGGAGTTTTTCGTTTCGGGAAGAAAGGGAGCCGAGCCCGAGATTTATCGACCCTTCGAGATCCTCGAGCGAGTAGGTGGATTGGCATACCGCTTTGGCGTTACCTCCGGCCTTGAGTCATGTTCATAGTGTTTTTCATGTTTCCCACCGAGGAAATATGTTCCGATCCTAGTCACGTCATCGATTATGGCGAGGTTGATATTGTCAAGATATTACTTTTGAGGAGCGTCCTTTGAAGATTTTGGAGCATCGTGAGAAACGACCGAGGCATAAGACCATCCCTTTGGTCAAAGTTCGGTGGTCGAGACACGGTGTCGAGGAGGCAACTTGGGAAACCGAGGATAGCATGCGTGCTAGGTACCGGAATTGTTTGTTTCTTAAGTTTCGGACGAAACTTATTTTTAGAGGGGTAGAATGTAATATCCGGTATTTTTCTTTCCCTTGTATTTTCATTTTGGGTATATTTCTGGCCGTCATAGTGACCCACATGTATCTTCAAGATGTCCTTCCTCAATTGTTGAATTGTACTCGTTATTGTTCGTTGTTTCAACTTTCCTCGCATGAGTTCGACTTTGTTAGATCATCATTAAATTTTGGTGACTCCAAAAATTATAAATCTTTGCAATATTATAGAACATCGAATTAGCTTTCCAATGGTTCAAACGGTGAGTCAATCGAGTCCTGACGAGAGTTATGGTCGTTTTAGTTTTTGGCCGAGCACTTCCAGGAGCCTTTCCCGATAGGGGGTCGATAGACTCACGCCTACATTACGTATGGGTATGGTTGGCCTATCGGCCGATAGCTGGCCGATAGGTAAATTTCTTCACCTTCGAACTTCAGAGCCTTTCGGCCGATAAGGGGGTCGATAGACTCTGCCTACATTCGGTATGGCTCGTGTTACGCTATAAATGCGTTGTTTTGAGCGTGAAGCTCATTTCTTTCCCATTTTCCATGCGCCGCGAGAGAGGAGATATAGAGGGAGAGAGTTCTTCATCCGGGGTCGATTTTCATCATTTCTTTTCGGTTGTGAGGCTCGGATAATCAATCTAACGCGTGTTCTACGGATCTTAATACGTGAATCACTCAAGGTAATATCTCTTGAAACCCTACCTTTTTGGATAATTGGGGATTTTGGGGTTTTGTCCGATTCTTTCCGTTTCGTTGATGGATTCATGATGAATATGATTATTCTTGTTGGTATTCTTAGTTTCCCTACGGATTCATGGTATATTTCGTGATTTTTTTGGAATCGAGAGGGTTCGGTTGTGGTCCGCCCTCGTTGTTGTTTGTATATGAATATACATGAATCGTAGGCGGGTTTTCGGGTGTATTCCATTTCCGTATTCGACTAGAGTTGGTTGTAATTATGTTCTTCGAATCGTTAGGTTTGGTTCCGTTGATTCCTAGTGTTCGTCGGTGATTATCCTTTCCGTTGCGTCATCAAAATATTCAAGGCAAGTATTTTTGGAAACCTTTATGCTTAACGTGAAATGGTAATGTATATTATGTGTGATTTGCTCACCTCGGGAGGGTCCGATGGGATCACGGAGGGAATCTATGGCTTCGTCCTGGATTCATGAGTTTGTTCTGCTGCTGCACTCGGGAGGGTCCTTAGAGGCCTCGAGTGGGATTCGTGGCTTCGTCCGGTCTAGGTGACGTGTGGTGCTTGATTTGTTTTATGAATGTGGCTCGGGAGGGTCCTTAGAGGCCTCGAGTGGGATTAAGGCTTCGCCCGGTCCTAGGCAAATTAATTGTGATTGTTTGTTTAGGAAAAGACATGTCTAGTTTTGGTTTTTGAAATGATATTGGTGCATGTACTATGAAATGTGTAAGCGATTGGTTTGCCTTGATTACTTGTACTAGCGTAATTGCTAACCCCTCTGGGACCCTTTTGGGGAAATTCTTGTTATGGATTTGTTATGATTATCCGACGAGCGGGCACCGGCGAAGACGAGGATGTTGGCTGTGGTCGTTGACATGTGCATTTGGGTCTTTCTATTTCTTTCGTCCATTTCGATTTGGTTGTTTTCTACATCTATAATCGATATCAGTCTCGCGAGTACTTAGGCTTTTCGTTTCAAACTCCGTGTTGTACTACTTTTAAATTGTCACGTTGTTGGTTGATGCTTATTTTGCCGGTTGTTCGGGCGTATATTTACATGTCATATTATTTAATTATGTATCCTCGCTAACCAAGATGGTTAGTCGAGCGGAGTTTTCCTATTGTAGCCTGGTAGGTCCCATGTAGGGGTCTACGGCGCTGTAACATATTTCCGAATATCTCGGGGTGTTACACGATGTACATATGAGATGGTTGTACACGTGGTTGTTCAATGTATTGTGTACCGAATGTGTGTTATGTTGGTTAAGAGTCGTTGTGATGATCATGATATTTGTGTTGTTTTGGTTTACATACTTGATTGTACATTTCGGTGTAATGTGGAATGGCTTGACATTTAATGATTATGAATTGTGTCGTGTCGATGTGTGTGTGTTCCAGGTAGGGTCTGACGAGGCCTCTGGAGTTCGGTACATGATGTGTACGAACAAAGTGTGTGATCCAGGTAGGGTCTGACGAGGCCTCTGGAGTTCGGTACATGACGTGTACGGACAAGGTGTGTGATCCAGGTAGGGTCTGACGAGGCCTCTGGAGTTCGGTACATGATGTGTACGAACGATGTTGTGGCCGGGTAAGGTCCGTTGAGGCCTCCGGAGTTCGGTACATGATGTGTACGAACAGTGTGTGTGGCCGGGTAGGGTCCGCTGAGGCCTCCGGAGTTCGGTACATGATGTGTACGAACAGTGTGTGTGGTCCGGGTAAGGTCCGTCGAGGCCTCTGGAGTTCGGTACATGATGTGTACGAACAATGATCGTGTAGCAGTGATTGTTCGGGTAACATTTTAAATATGGATCTCGGGCTCATAATGATATATTATTTAGTAGGCTTTGAAACAAGAATCGGGCTAAGGCCCTAATGTTTACGAAAAGGTTTTGTAAATTGGGACTCGAGGTCCAAAAGAATTTCTGATTTAAAAATCCCCGAGATGATGTGTTCCTTTTCAAATATCTCTTACTTGAGTTCGAAATTCTAAAACTTCTCGGGAACATTTTGATAATTGATTTCCGTATTAAATTCGTAGTTGCTATTTGCTTGTTACATTTCGTATGGTTTGATACTTGCACTAGTAAAACAGTGGAGTTTTACTAACCCCAGTATTCGGGTGGATGTCTGCTTTTGCGTCTGGTACATGCAGATTCGGGGAGCAACACAGATTGGCACGAGAGGATGACGAGCTGCGATACTAATCATGAGTCGAGGTTGTTTTGATTTTGTTGTGTTGTCGAGTTGATTTCGGTCTTCCGTGTATTGTATTTCGACCCCTGTGTGGGTAATGTTATTTAAGTCGGCTTTGTCGATTGGGTTGTGTGACCTCATCGGTGCGTGTATTCACGTGTAAGTGACCATATCGGTCTGTATCATTTTATTGTTTGACCTGGCCGGGCAAGCATTTGGTTGTTTATGGATGTTTAGCTGGTAGATCCTTGTGGAAAGGGTCTACGGCGTGTAATATTCCCTTATGGTTTTGGGGGTGTTACATTTATGGTATCGAGCTTAGGTTGCGGAAACCTAGCCGGTCGAGTCGAGTCGTGGTTTGTCGAGTAATGTGTGGTCTTGTCGCTCGAGTCGTCAGTGACAAGTTGAGTTGTGCGTAGTCACAACGTGTCGGTTATGTTGTCGGACGAGATTAGTATCGTGGCGGCACCGTCACCTCCGTGCGACCATGGATGTAAGTCTCCTCCTTTATGCGTAATATCCGTGTATCTCGATTTTATCTTAGTGAGTTAATTGCGGTGCATAATTTTATTTACACGTATTGTGTAATATAGTTGTGTTTAATACTTGTGACACATAGTATGTGTATAAAATCGGGCACGTTATTGTTTTATCTTTGAACCACCGGGTGGGGTGGTAGGTTGTGAAAGTTTTAAACCTTGATGGGTTTCGAATAGGTACTGACGGTAGAGTTTGTGAGAAACTCCGATGAATGATTTTCTTGTGTGTTTAAACTTGATACCACGAGATGCATTTGATTGAATTGGCGACCTGGTTTCCATTTGAGTATATGGTTTTAAATTCGACTGTTTTTGGAATGTTGTAATTTTTGTCCGCTATGGGTAAGTTTGAGAATGTTTCTGAAGGACTTTACGCTTTGAGAATTTTGTAGAAATCGATTTTTGGAAAATATTTTGGTGGTGCGGTCAAACCATGGTTTATATGGATTTTTAAAATTTGTTAAATTTTGACAAATGGGCCGTGTATTTTCAAATGACACAATCAAAGGTATTTGAAAAATGTGTTTTGAAATACTTCGGACATTGTAAAATATTACCGTCATCGACCTTTTGGCGTTTTGTAAATGGTTTTTAGCTGGTGGGTTCAGCGGGACCCACGGCGCTATAATGTTCTGTAATTATCTCAAATTTTTGGGCATTCTAGCCCATTGAATTATCTTTGAAAACTTTGAGTACCTTAGAAAATAAATTTCGAGACGTCGTTTTAAAATGAATTATTTTCTTGTGGTACATCCAAGGTGCCACAATATGTTTCAAGATTCTTCTACCTCGAGGACCAAAATGTTTTGATATATTTTCCAATGTTTTAGAAACACTTTAACTTAGACCCGAGGGTCGAATACTTCCGAAAGTTTTTCATGAAAAGAAATTGTCCTCATTTTTATCGAATGCGAAATAGTTTCCAAAGTCTCGATAACGATGTTTCACGATTGTATTTTTATTGAAGGGTGATACACAAGATCAATCGGTGTTTCCAAAATTATTTTCAAAAGGAGGTTTTCGCTTTTAAAACCTATCCATTCCCGTTTGAGGGCTGGGTATGTATGTATGATGTTTGCGTTGTCTTTATGATGTTTGCTCCCGAGTATGATCGAATTGGTGGCATGAACGTCGAGGCGTTGCCACGCATTTGTTGTACTAGCCCTCTGTGAGAGGTGTGGCTGGTGTTTCTTGTTTATCGCCTCGTGGTGATTTGCGTGTTGTCGCACGAGTGTGAGCTGTTGAAGCTTGGGTTTGTACGTTTGTGTACATGTGTGATTGTTTCATAATGTTTGTAATTAGGTGCTTGTTATCGTTCGGGCCGTTGAGGTCGCCGAACGATACCGTCGTGATTCTTTGTTGTGCTGAGTTGGCATCTCCGCTATATTGTTTTGCGACTTTATGCCCCATTGTATCTAGCATTTGTATTTTCGATATGCCGAGCCGAGGTATTTCAACCGTGATGTGCCGGGGCATGCACGTGTAAATTGTCCTTCTCGTCAGTGACGCGTTTTGAGGGACACCGAATTCAGTTTTGTGATTTGGCTATTGAGACTTTCGGAGTTCGCGCTTCAGCACAGATATTAGGATCAACTCTGAGAGACCCATGGGAGATTTTCCTGTCGGATGCTTTTTGTGTTGTTACCTTGTTTCCGTTGTTGTGAGTTGCGGGGACGACATTTCTTTTATAAGAGGTCGGATGTAATACCCGTACTATATTTGACTTCTGCAGTTTCTCCTTCTAAATTCTATCGACTTGCACGTGTTCGTCGATACTTTTTGAACTTGTTTGATGTCTCAGTTGGCATCATTCGAACTGGTTGTGACCTTGTTTTAGATCGACTGCTTGTCATCGTGACCTTCCGAGTTCGGTTCGATTCTTGTGAACCTTGTTTGGAAGTAACATCTTTCACTTTCTACCAGTTCTTTTAATGTCTGGAGTTGAAGTGGGGACTTCGGAGTCATTGTTCGACTGTTGTCATTCGATCATTGTTATTTGATCATTGTTATTCGATCATTGTTATTTGATCATTGTTGTTCGATCATTGTTATTTGATCGTTTTTGTTCGAACGGGGTTGTCTGACTGTTGTTGCCTGATCTCGTACTGCGAAGAATTGTCGTTCACCGTTAGTCAACTGTTTCGAGTGTGGCCAAGTGGGTCACCGAGCGGTGCATTGTGAGACCGTTGCCACGATGTTCGGGAATTGGGTTTTCGTTCCTACTCGGAGAGTGCCTGGTGGTGTCCCGTGATGTAGTTGTGTATCGTACTTCGTGCTGTAATTCGTGTAGAAATTGATATTTGTTGCGTGGACTTTTTGGTTTTGTTTGTATTCTACCATGATGTTTTATTTTAAGTTTCGGGACGAAACTTATTTTTTAAAAGGATAGAATGTAATATCCGGTATTCTCGTTTTCCGTTATCTTGAATTGTTTGTGTTTTGACGTCGGACATTTTCTTATTGATGAGAATCGGAATGATTTCCATCGTGATACTCTATTTGTTTCTATCGCATAGCCGTTTTAGTCGGGTGCAACTTGTTGTAGCGTACGTTTCTTCGATTAAATGTGTGCATGTGATGTGGTATGTGATGCGTCGTTAATTGCTCGTTGTTGTTTGAAACATAGTCGGTGGCGTTGCGTTAGTCGTCGTGGGGCGTGTTTTTACGCCGTATATTCCCTTGCGTTGCTTGTAACGTTTCGCCATTGGGCACGGATTTTTTTCGATTCTTGTGTATCTCGTTGAGTTTTCCTGGCGAGATATTGCTTCTCGCTACTTGATTTAAGTTTCGGGACGAAACTTCTTTTAAGGAGGGTAGAATGTAATATCCGCAATTTCGGATTTCCGGTAATTTTATTTTTTCGGCGGAAGTCCGTTTCGACGACTCTCTTGGGACCTTCTCATCATTCTGAGAATGATTAATTCTGCACTTTTTGTCATCCGAGTTCGTTTCGGTGTCGTTTTGTTGAGTTCCGTGCTTTTTAGCGACTTTTCCGCACTTGAGTTCGATTCTTGCGAATCTCATCCGAAACTGTTGTTTCGTGTTTCTCGTAAGTTCATTTAATGTTATTATTCATGTTGCGAGCTTTGGTTTGGTGTTTCGATCGCGTATCGTGATTTTCGGACGTTTTGGGCCATTTTCGTAATTTCCCAAAGTTTTGGGTAATTACTTTCCGTTGTCGAATTTCGAGCCTTCGGGTGGTCGGAATCAGGTGTTCTCTCAGTGTTCGGATTCGTATTTACGAGTACTTCGTAACCGTGCTTTCGGTTTACGTTCAAGTCTGAGTTTCGGGATTTTTCGGACCGTCGGATCGACCGAGTCAAGGCTGGCCGGACCTGTGCGAAACGGCCCTGGAAACGGCGCTGCCCAGCGCCGGGTCGGCCAGGA
The DNA here is from genome assembly GCA_033398695.1 of Orobanche coerulescens. Taxonomy (NCBI): domain Eukaryota; kingdom Viridiplantae; phylum Streptophyta; class Magnoliopsida; order Lamiales; family Orobanchaceae; genus Orobanche; species Orobanche coerulescens. The sequence continues at coordinate 34,487,416 of CM065818.1, forward strand.
CCAGCAGCCTGCCGAGACACGGCCGAGACACCCGGCGCTGGTCTGGGCCGTTTGCTGCGCCGTGTCCAGCAGGGGTATAAATATGGCAGAGCAGTCGGGTTTTTCTTCATTTTTCTCACTCGTTTCTTCCTCTTCCGCGGCTGGAGACTTGATGATCATGGAGGGATGTTGTTAGGGGTTAAATCCATGAAGTTTTGAAGTTCATAACATCGATTAATCCTTCCATAACTTGCTCCGATCGACCGAATCAAGGCAAGTTTTCTTAAAATATAGTTTTGGGGATTTTGTTCGATTTGTCCGTTTAATCCGTTTTAACTCAGAATATTGATGGATTGATGATTGTTAAGCTATATTATATCTAAATCCTTGTTATTCCACGGTTGGATTGCCACGGATTGTCATTTTATTGAGTATTTTATCGACGCCTTGAAAGTGTTCGATAAAATGTCACAAAGGGAATTCGAGCGTTCTACGATTATTCTTCCTCATTCGTTCATTAATTTATTGATGGTATGATGTTAGGGTCAGATTTCTCGCAATGAATTCGAGTCGGAACCCTTCCGTTCGTTGTCTTCTTCGGGGTCCGAGCTTCCCGGTCGAACCGTGTTCTTCGGAGCGTTTGGTAGCGATTATTAAGGCAAGTATCTTATTATACGACTTGTATCTTGTGACTAGTAATTACGTATGATATGTATGACGATTTTGCTTGTCCGTAAATATGTTCCGTTTGAGTTGGTTGTGTTTTCCGAAATTTGAAGGTTTTGTGATAATAGTGATATATTGGTATACGTGTTAGGCGTTGTGCCATTTGTGCAGGATTGCGATGTACATATGAGATGGTTGTACACGTGGTTGTTCAATGTATTGTGTACCGAATGTGTGTTATGTTGGTTAAGAGTCGTTGTGATGATCATGATATTTGTGTTGTTTTGGTTTACATACTTGATTGTACATTTCGGTGTAATGTGGAATGGCTTGACATTTAATGATTATGAATTGTGTCGTGTCGATGTGTGTGTGTTCCAGGTAGGGTCTGACGAGGCCTCTGGAGTTCGGTACATGATGTGTACGAACAAAGTGTGTGATCCAGGTAGGGTCTGACGAGGCCTATGGAGTTCGGTACATGACGTGTACGGACAAGGTGTGTGATCGGTAGGGTCCGACGAGGCCTGCGGAGTTCGGTACATGATGTGTACGAACGATGTTGTCGCCGGGTAGGGTCCGTTGAGGCCTCGGAGTTCGGTGCATGATGTGTACGAACGGTGTGTGTGGTGGGTAGGGTCCGCTGAGGCCTCGGAGTTCGGTACATGATGTGTACGAACAGTGTGTGGTCCGGGTAAGGTCCGTCGAGGCCTCCGGAGTTCGGTACATGATGTGTACGAACAATGATCGTGTAGCAGTGATTGTTCGGGTAACATTTTAAATATGGATCTCGGGCTCATAATGATATATTATTTAGTATGCTTTGAAACGAGAATCGGGCTAAGGCCCTAATGTTTACGAAAAGGTTTTGTAAATTGGGACTCGAGGTCCAAAAGAACTTCGCTTTAAGAATCCCGAGATGATGTGTTCCTTTTCAAATATCTCTTACTTGAGTTCGAAATTCTAAAACTTCTCGGGAACATTTTGATAATTGATTTCCGTATTAAATTCGTAGTTGCTATTTGCTTGTTACATTTCGTATGGTTTGATACTTGCACTAGTAAAACAGTGGAGTTTTAATAACCCCAGTGTATTCGGGGGGGTGGATGTCTGTTATGCGTCCAGGTACATGCAGATTCAGGGGAGCAGTCACAGGATTGGCACGAGAGGATGACGAGCTGCGATACTAATCATGAGTCGAGGGTTGTTTTGATTTTTGTTGTGTTGTCAGAGTTGATTTCAGTCTTCCGCTGTATTGTATTTCGACCCCTGTGTGGGTAATGTTATTTAAGTCAGTTTTGTCGATTGGGTTGTGTGACCTCATCGGTCTGTGTATTCACGTGTAAGTGACCATATCGGTCTGTATCATTTTATTGTTTGACCCTGGCTGGGCAAGCATTTGGTTGTTTATGGATGTTTAGCCTGGTAGATCCTTGTGGAAAGGGTCTACGGCGTGTAATATTCCCTTATGGTTTTGGGGGTGTTAAAATAGGTGTCAACGAACTGGTAATATCGGAAAAAGAAATGAGATGCCCCTCACGATCAATTTGGTCGTAGAAATTTTTGATGTATGGGGAATTGATTTTATGGGACCATTCACTAAATCTAGAAATTTTGAGTACATTCTTTTAGCAGTCGATTATGTATCCAAGTGGGTTGAGGCAATCCCCACAAGGACTAATGATGCTAATATTGTTGTTATGTTTGTACAGGAATACATAATCAGCCGTTTCGGATTTCCCAAGGCAATAATCAGTGATGGGGGATCCCACTTCTGCAACAAGTTATTTGACAAGCTTATGGCCAAAAATGGCATAAATCACAAAATTGCAACTCCCTACCATCCACAAACGTCGGGTCAGGCTGAAACAAGCAACCGACAAATAAAAGGGATCTGGAAAAAGCGTGCGCCCAACTCGAAAAGATTGGGCTGAAAAATTGGTCGATGCACTTTGGGCATACGGAGCGACATACAAGAGTCCATTGGGAATGAGCCCTTACCGTCTAGTCTATGGAAAAACTTGTCACCTTCCAGTTGAAATCGAACATAAAGCTTATTGGGCAATTAAGGTCGTTTCAATGGAATTGAAAAAGCTGGACAGGAAAGACTGCTACAAATATCTGAACTAGACGAGTTAAGAAACGAAGCATACGAGAACTCTCTGATTTACAAAGACAAAGCAAGAGACTTCATGACCGGAAACTTACCCTCAAGCACCTTGAACCAGGTACGAAAGTACTTTTATTTAATTCTCGTTTGCGATTATTTCCAGGTAAGCTAAAATCACGCTGGACGGGACCCTTCGAGATTGAGGAAGTATTTCCATACGGAGTAATTAGACTGATAAATCCTCAAACCAAAGAGTCATTTCAGGTGAACGGACACAGGGTAAAGCCTTATTTTGAAAATCAGAAAATTCCTCACGGAGAGAGCATAACCCTTGAAGATCCGTCGCACGACTAAAACAGGAAGTTGTCAAGCTAATGACATTAAACGAGCCCTTATTGGGAGGGAACCCAATTTATTTATTGTTTTTATTATTATTTATTTTCAAAAAAATCAAAACAATCAAAAAAATGAAAAATAAAAAATGTAAACAACGTCTTGGGAATCTGACGTTAAAAGACCCTGTTTGCCAATTTGTAAGAAAATTGGATGGGAAGCTTCTCCCCGACTCATAGAAGGCGTTTAGGCCGTTTCTGAACGTAAAATCAGAGGAAGATGTGAGCCACAATCACAACTACTGTGCATACACGTGAGTATCTTTTATTTTTGTCCTATGGTGAGATTTTCTGAATAAAAAAATGTGATACGCAATAAATGCATTCATTATTCTATTGAGTAGTTGAAGCGCAATCAACGCAATCACAAACTTGTTAAACAATTTGTACCTTCTTTTTCTTGTATAAATAAACATTGTGCTTGTTTCTTTTATTCATCCCTCAAACTTGCACTTTTCTCTATTTCTCTCTTAATAATTTCTTTTCAAAAATGGAATCATCATCTTCTACAAAAAGATTTAACTCAGTCTGCATTTTTGGTGGAGCTAGTTATGGAAAAGATGCATGCTTTACTGAAGCAGCCCACAACTTGGGTCGTACTTTAGGAGAAAAATGCATTCATATAGTTTACGGAGGAGGAAGTCTAGGATTAATGGGACGAGTCACGTACGCCTATATGGAAGGAGTAAGAGTGTTAGGAATAATTCCAAAACCTCTGGCTGAAAGTAAAATCACCGGGGCAACTATTGGAGATGAGTTTAGATCTGTAAATATGCAAGATCGCATAACTCACATGATAAATAATTATGGCGCCTTTATCACCCTTCCCGGTGGTTTTGGCACTCTTGAGGAACCTTTTCATGTGGTTACCAGAGCCCAGCTAAATGTTCATCAAAAACCAATAGGTCTGCTTAATGTCAATGGTTTCTTGATGGTTTACTATCTTTCATCGACTACTCTGCTGAAAAAGGTTTTATTTCCGAGCGTGCTAAACGAATCATAGTCGTTGCAACAACACCAGAAGAGCTAATCAAAAAACTCACTGAATTTGTTCCTCAACCAGATCCAGCTCTAGCTAATATTGTCTGGATGGAAGATCTCACCGTGAGAAAAAGAAAAGTGGATTCATTCCTCTCCCTTTGATACCCCATATCAGACCTCTTGTTATTTTTACTTTCTGTCGTGTCTAAAAATCGTGCTAAATGATGGCAGCTTAAGGAGTTTCTTCTTGATCTCTTGACACGCATCTATTCGCGATTTATATATTGTTATTTTATTGCTGTAATTTTTATTGTGTGTTTTTTATATAAAAGCATTGATGGCAGCGTAAGGCGACTCTTCGGACTTTCTTGATGCGCATCTTTAAAATTGTGTTATACTTCCGAGTATATTTTTTTTTGTTATTGTTGTTTGCCTCGTATATTTTTTTCATGCAGATCCAAAAAGGCGTAGCTCAAGCATCAACTTTCATTTCAGGGAGTTTTCTGTTTTCTCAATTATTTTTCATTTCTAAAAACTGAGGACAGTTTTATTTTCAAGTTTGGGGGTGGTATGTTTTAATTATTGTGGTGTGATTTGATTATTTTTGTTATTTGGCCTTGATTTTTTTTTTATGTATATATATATATATATTGTTTATTTGTGAGATTTCTAGATCTGGCCATAAACACCAATAAATTAGCTATATACAAGCTTCTAAAATTGTTTTAACCGGTAAAAAATTGTATATTCCAAAATTTTTTGAGCCTTAATCTCTCTTTCCAAGCCATGTAGTTATCATATAAAATCGAGTCATTCGTTACCTTGAGAAAAGAAGAATCAGTCGGTTGATGAAAAATAGAACTGAAATTTACTTAATTTGTGAAGTTTTTGATTTTTCATGCTTAACTAATAAATGATTTTCTGCAAAAATTCTATTCCCAAAAAAAAGGAGTCATTGGTGAAAAGAGCTACACGTTAGCAAATAACGGTGTGAAAGCTATCACCTAAAAAAATAAATGACAAACGGAGAAGTGTTGAGCAGCAACAGCTGCCTAATTTTGGGGGTCTTAAAATTTTGCGAAAAATAAAGGACTAACCATTGTTGGTGCGTAGTTGCCGTCTCACAGAAAAATTGGTGAAAAGAGCTACACGTTAGCAAATAACGGTGTGAAAGCTATCACCTCTTAAAAAAAAGATAGAAATTGTGTTGGTGAAAAGAGCTACACGTTAGCAAATAACGGTGTGAAAGCTATCACTAAAGGGATGTAGTTTATGAACAGACTTGAATTAATTAGCGGCTGAATTTCAATACACTCAATTTCGTGAAAAATCACAATATTTGATAGAAAAATCACAATATTTCAATACATTCAAAATCGTTAGTAGATTTATTTTGAATCTTGATTCATTTCTATCTACTGTATAAAGTTGGTTATTGTGTATTAATGGCATTTTGATCTCTTTTTATCTTTATATATAATTATTTTGCTTAAATTCGTGTGTATTATTTTTTACTTTTTATTTTGTGTCTTATTTTAATTTTTATTTTGTGTGTGATTAATAAAGAGTCTTGCTCGTGACTAGCAAGAATTTAAGTGTGGGGTATTTGATTAGTGCATAATTGATCTAAAATTCATATACAAAATATTCATTTTTCCGGGCATAATTGTACTGATTTGTGATTAAAAATATATATTTTACAGATATATCCAAACATGAGCTAAAAATGGTTATTTTACAGATTACTGACATGAAGCATCAAAAAGGACGGAAAACAAGATCAAATCCAACGACGGAAATTTTTCAAGGCAAAACGGCGCACAACACGGGGCAAACTGGGCCGTTTTTCATCGCCGTTTTTCAGCAGATGCCATGCAAAATTAGTCCACTTTTGACCAACTTGTGAACTCAACCACAAGATATTTTTTTGGTCAAAAATCTGAAAATTCAAAGACATGGGTGAAGTGTGAACAAAGAATTAAAAAAATGATATTACAATAGATATTTTGAATTAAATAATCAATTGTATTCTTGAAAATCACCTATAAAAGGACATCTTCACCCATTGCAAAATAACCCACCTTCTTGCCAAGAAATAACCATCTTCTTGCTAAGAAATACTCCTTTCTTTTAGCAATATATTTTCCTTAGAACTCTCAATTTTAGTTTGTATTTCATTTTTGGTTTGAAGTTTTTCTTTCATTTAGTTTGTAATTGAAAAGTGCTTGATCAATAAGCACTTAGTATTTTACTTAGTGTTTTACTTTCAATTTTTGTAAGCTTGTAACCTTTGAACAAGTTTGAAGTATATTTCTTGCACTTTGATACATCATATTCAAGTAAGTTTTATCTATTGTCATTAAGTTCTAGTAATTAAAAGTTTCTATATATATTATATATATATATAAAGCATTTCTATTATAATTTTAGTGTGTATAACCAATGAGTAGCTAATCTTTCTTCCTAGGGGAAGGGAAATTTCTATTAGGTTATATATTGAGTATTTGATTGATTTAAACTATTTTTAGGACTAATTGGTTTAAATAGAGATTGATCATATCCTATTTTTACTAACGAAACCTTCTTGATTGATTGTTGAGTGAATTGGAAACATATCTTTTCAATCTATCAAATGTTAATCTTGTTATCTGTAACACCCCCAGAATACGTCCGGGAATATCACACGCCGTAGACCCTTCTCACAAGGATCTACCAGGCTACACTCTAATAGACTACTTAAATGATTAACCGACCGGGGTCAATCTAATTACAAAGCGGACCGACAAGGTCATTAAACAATTCAGAACTAAAGAAACTTACCTCAAAATGACAAGAATAAACTCCAATACAGAAAGAAATGACAACTCAATTTAATAAATGAAAACTACACCCATGCAAGGGTGAATACTCGACCAAAAAGGGGGATGCCGACCAAAGTGAAAACAAAAGGAAAGACTCTGACTCTTGTGTGATTAGCATCGTCGTCTTCCATCTTCTTCCAAGCCAATCCCGTGACTGCTCCCGAGCTGCCAAAACCTGAGCGCATAACAGGTACCCACCCCCCGAAAACTCGGGGGTTAGCAAACTGGAATTTTGCAAGTGCAAGTACATAATATACAAGATATACGAACAGTAACAACACAAAATTCAACCATCGTGAAGTCTTAACACAAACCATACATTTCCATAGTCAACACAGAATAACACTCGCATACACAAGGTGAAAGATAATCACATAATCATATTCTCTTTACGGAACATAACATCAATGAAACTTTAAACGAGCCCAAGGAGTCAGACAAATCCCTTTTGTAAAAGGAAAAATGTTTTGATAAGATAGTTTGTAAACGTTAATATTGACTCGGGCCGTCTGGGGTGTTTTAAAATCGAATGGGAATACTTTTGGAAATAATTTCAAAAGCTCTCGGGTCCTTGACCCAACATATGGAAAACAATTACACGAAAACCAAGTCAACTTATTCGGGGTCCTCGACCCAATTTATAGAACACTGACACAAATGGAATCATTACAACATCTCACAGGTTTCTCAACCCAATCCAAATAACATCATCACGACATCAATCATCTCAACATTCCACAGGGTCCTCGACCCAATACACAGAATAGCACCACAATACAATCAAAGGTACAAACCCTCATTCGACATATCCTGCTCAAGACCCCCGATTAATTAACCCTCGGAGATTTCGTCAAACCTCCTTGGTTAATTAACCCTGATACCAACGTTTTAAAAACAAGTTGAAATAAGCTTTCAAAAACACAAATCGCGGTCTATATCAAGACAAACATTTAAAAGTGAGTTGAAAGAATTTGAGATATGAACATCGTTCGGTAACGGGGTCTTAGCTATCACTCAAATACCCGTAACCAATAAGCCTGCCAGGCGCCTCCCTTGCGCACCTGTGTACCGGCGTTCACTTCCATCATGTTGGCCGCTCATTGAACATGTCACCGCACCGGCGTCACTCCCGCAAGAGCCGCCCCTTGCGCGCGCATTAGGTAACACCGGCGTTCACCACCCATATGGAGCCGCACATTGCAAAGATACACTGTGCCGAGTGCACGCCCCGCCCTCAGAGGTTCCCGGATACGACGTTTCTCACAACAAGAATCCACATTATTTCAATCATCAAGCACACAGACAAACATCACAACAATTATCAACTCAGTACATCATGTCACACAATTTCTCCGCCAGTCCATAACCACACAAATAAACAATAACACGCACGTTATTAATCAAGACTCAACACAATAAGTCATCGGTAAAACTCCAACACTACACATGTATCCTTATATCGCAACTCAACTGAATATATATATATATATATATAGCCTTACTATATTATAAGAATAAATATAGTTTACCCATCAATCCAAGTCGAGTACGTCATCTAGTGTTAGTATTCATCACTCGTCATTCACCAATATAGGCGCTTATATCAATATATGTATATACATACATATATTTAACATATAAATATATATATATACATATATAAAACTAGATATATATATATATACACACATATATATATATATATATACACATTTATACATCCGTATAAATTCATACACTTCGACAACAATGATTTCACGCAGTTACAATTCGTATATCAAGGTACTTGCCTTGGTAATCTCTCACGAATACTTCGGAAAATGCGGTTGATTGGAGAAATCCGGAACTCCAATGAAAACGGCGATCGGAAAGGCTCAACACTAGATTTTTGTAGGGAATTCGTCCCTAGTATCCTATCATCAAATAAACAACAAATCACACGAGGAAAAACATCGCAAAACGACCAATTTCTCTCTGCGGCATTTTCCCGGACACCTTGAAGGCGTCAAACGAAAGTTCATATAAACGACGAATCGGAATTGGTAAAACCGTGGAAAGATGATGAAAATGATAGAATACTACTTAATCTACAATTATCCATCAGAAATACGAGTAAAAACGATCAAATCGGACAAAGTCAACTAAAACCCCCAAAACTAGATTTTAGGAAACCATACCTTGATTCGATCGATCGGAGCAAGTTATGGAAGGATTAATTGATGATATGGACTCACTAGTCTCGTGGATTTATAGTGGAACAACATGCCCTCATGTTCTCCAAGCTCCAGCCGTGGAAAGAGGGGAAAAGGAGTAGAACAATGGGTGTAAACCCGTCTGTCCCGTCATATTTATACTGGTGCAGGACACGGCGCAACAAACGGCTCAGTCCAGCGCCGTGTTTATCGCCGTGTTGCGGGTCAGCGCGCGACCTGACCGACACGGCGCAACAAACGGCCTAGTCGAGTGTCGTGTCTACCGCCGTGTTGCGGGTCAGTGCGCGACCTGACCGACACGGCGCAACACCCGGCGCAAGACACTTGCGCGTGTGTCTCGGCCGTGTCCGACACGGCGCAACACCCGGCGCAAATCTTGCGCGGGTTCTCGGCCGTGTCTCGGCAGGTTCGCTAGTCTGGCCGACCCGCGCAGACACGGCGCTAGCGGCGCGTTGCCACCGCCATTGCATGCAGTCCGGCCGTGAAGCTCCGGTTGAAAAATGATTCCGGCACAATCCGAAAATTACAATAGGACCACAACGACGATCCGGAAGGAGACGGAAAATAATAAAACAGGACATACGATTAGCTCGACTCCCACAGTGATAAGTCATACCCGACGAATATCACAACACGGTACATCACGCCGTACCAAGAAGTCGTCCGCAGAACAAAACGACCGGTGCAACCGGCAAAATTCGAAAATAACCGGAACAGAAATCTCGAGTATTGCAACTATAACGTACCGGTTATGATCCAAAATGATAACAAGCATATTACAAAGCATGAAATGTCCCAAGCACGGAACGAACACGACGAAAAGCTCGTGGACCGCATCAATGCTCCGAAATGAAAATAATGATATACAACAATTCACCACCTTTGGCCCTAAATACAAAATCGATCGTCGAGAGGGAGAAATAATTAAATGCTGACACTCGACAGTTGAGAAATTTCCGTTCTACAAAGGGAATTTCAAATTAAACCGGAAATGAAAAAAATCTCGGGTATTACATTCTACTCCCCTTAAAATAAGTTTCGTCCCGAAACTTAAAGTAAGGAGCGATGGAAAAATCAAGGAAAAGTAATTACGTGCTCAGCCCCAAAACATCACGAGCAAAGCGTGAACGCAAGGTTCCAGAAGTATGATGAACTGACCTAGCAAGTACAAGGCAATTTAAAATGATCGAAAGGTTCACAGATGAATTACCAACAATGAAAGTCATCCCATACCGAAAATACTAAGAAGAGTACGGGTAATACATTCCCCCGTCTAAGAGGACATTCAATCCCGAAACTTAGAACAACAAAAGATGGAAATTCAAAGCAACGAAACGAAAAACGATCGAAGTTACGATTGTTGGAATCAGCAACAATTAGGACATAATACAAAATATTCATTCTCCCATGTTAGGCTCCTCAAAAGGAGACATAGGGTTTTGGGACAATCTCCGGTCACTTACTCTGTTCTCCAATAGGGTAGCATTCATTGCCAGTTCGGAAATTATCTCACAATATTTCTCCCGATGACCTTCACACCCACACCGGTAACAAGTCAAGAGTGGAGAGGGACAATTTGCACGTACGTGTCCCTGACCGTTACAGTTGAAGCATCTTCCCTTCTTACCGAGAGTCACCGATGCTGGCTTGGGATTCCAAGCGCTCACTCCCGATCGCGAAGACGACGCGTTCGAACGACGTGGGGGTTTGGGAGCCTTAGACTCTTCGCCGACCAAAAATTTCCCAGATGTCCTCCGTCTCTTGGCTTCGCTCGAGGGCTCGACCACTGAGTAGATTTCATAGGATATCGTTTGATCTTGATACTCTTTCACCGTAGCATGAATCGTGGTCGTACGAACCACCTCGCCGCTTCCGTTTCCATCATCACGTCTACGTCCGCTGAGGCTCGACATACTAATACGGATAACACCGATCAACAGTATTAGTTTATCAGTCGTACAATATACCGCAATTATCAACCCGAGTATTAGTTAGCATCCTTAGAATAACGGTACTATCGTAAATCATAAAGTTTTATGAAGTTAACTCCGGTCCTTCGACTAGGATGATCATTATATATATGTGCTTAATGAAAACAAATTTTTGAAAAAGAGAGCGAGTCACGTTACGCCCAAAGCTTGTAAATACTGTCCTTTATTTTGGAAGAGGAAGTTTATATAACGACTCTAAAAATTATTTTCGAGTGATGTATAAAAGAAAAAAAAAAGAAATCGAAAATTAATTCGTAACTAATTTGAAATATTTCAAAGGTGTTAAGTCTCAAATACCACAATTTTGAAAATCTTTCCTCTTCTTCCAAAATGTTTATTCGAAAGAATTTTCCACCGAGATACGTGACCATTTAACATGACGATGTTAAATCATGGCTTTACACAATGTTAGAAAATTTCAAAGCATCACTTTAAAATATTCGCGATACTACAGCGCCGTGGGCCCCGTACCGGAACCCACCAGGCTAAAAATCATTTAAAAAAAAATGTTCAAAATGCCAAAAAGGCCGATGTCGGTAATATTCTCAAATACTCACAAAAGTCATTTATAAAATATCAAATACCATCATAAGAATACAATCAAAACGTGCAAAATCAAAATATCAAAACTCGGTTTGCAAGACACCAAAAGCCATCTCAAAATATTCATGCAGCGGATAAATTTAACATTCATAAATTTATTCTAATAAAGTGCAAGAACAAATAAATATGCTCGACTTCCGAAGCATATTACATAACCATTTTTACTCGGACCGCATACGCATGTTATATCTTAAAACAATAATATCACCAACAAGTTCCAATTCCTAGTTCACATTAAACATATTAGCACAATATAATCAAATACGTATATAAGGGGACTTACGATCGGGAGGCTTACCATCACGGATTGCCGGAAGATGATGTCGGAACCACGATACTAATCACAACTCTGATGCGCGCGACTTACACAAGACATGGACTTGACCCAACGGCCTAGGTTTTTCGCAAACCTAGGCTCTGATATCATAAATGTAACACCCCCAGAATATGTCCGGGAATATCACACGCCGTAGACCCTTCTCACAAGGATCTACCAGGCTACACTCCAATAGACTACTTAAATGATTAACCGACCGGGGTCAATCTAATTACAAAGCGGACCGACAAGGTCATTAAACAATTCAGAACTAAAGAAACTCACCTCAAAATGACAAGAATAAACTCCAATACGTAAAGAAATGACAACTCAATTTAATAAATGAAAACTACACCCATGCAAGGGTGAATACTCGACCAAAAAGGGGGATGCCGACCAAAGTGAAAACAAAAGGAAAGACTCTGACTCTTGTGTGATTAGCATCGTCGTCTTCCATCTTCTTCCAAGCCAATCCCGTGACTGCTCCCGAGCTGCCAAAACCTGAGCGCAAAACAGGCACCCACCCCCCGAAAACTCGGGGGTTAGCAAACTGGAATTTTGCTAGTGCAAGTATATAATATACAAGATATACGAACAGTAACAACACAAAATTCAACCATCGTGAAGTCTTAACACAAACCATACATTTCCATAGTCAACACAGAATAACACTCGCATACACAAGGTGAAAGATAATCACATAATCATATTCTCTTTACGGAACATAACATCAATGAAACTTTAAACGAGCCAAAGGAGTCAGGAAAATCCCTTTTGTAAAAGGAAAAATGTTTTAATAAGATAGTTTGTAAATGTTAATATTGACTCGGGCCGTCTGGGGTGTTTTAAAATCGAATGGGAATACTTTTGAAAATAATTTCAAAAGCTCTCGGGTCCTTGACCCAACATATGGAAAACAATTACACGAAAACCAAGTCAACTTATTCGGGGTCCTCGACCCAATTTATAGAACACTGACACAAATGGAATCATTACAACATCTCACAGGTTTCTCAACCCAATCCAAATAACATCATCACGACATCAATCATCTCAACATTCCACAGGGTCCTCGACCCAATACACAGAATAGCACCACAATACAATTAAAGGTACAAATCCTCATTCGACATATCCTGCTCAAGACCCCCGATTAATTAACCCTCGGAGATTCGTCAAACCTCCTTGGTTAATTAACCCTGATACCAACGCTTTAAAAACAAGTTGAAATAAGCTTTCAAAAACACAAATCGCGGTATATATCAAGACAAACATTTAAAAGTGAGTTGAAAGAATTTGAGATATGAACATCGTTCGGTAACGGGGTCTTAGCTATCACTGAAATACCCGTAACCAATAAGCCTGCCAGGCGCCTCCCTTGCGCACCTGTGTACCGGCGTTCACTTCCATCATGTTGGCCGCTCATTGAACATGTCACCGCACCGGCGTCACTCCCGCAAGAGCCGCACCTTGCGCGCGTATTAGGTAACACCGGCGTTCACCACCCATATGGAGCCGCACATTGCAGCATACACCAGGCCGGAGTGCACGCCCCGCCCTCAGAGGTTCCCGGATACGACATTTCTCACAACAAGTATCCACATTATTTCAATCATCAAGCACACAGACAAACATCACAACAATTATCAACTCAGTACATCATGTCACACAATTTCTCCGCCAGTCCATAACCACACAAATAAACAATAACACGCACGTTATTAATCAAGACTCAACACAATAAGTCTTCGGTAAAACTCCAACACTACACATGTATCCTTATATCGCAACTCAACTGAATATATATATATATATATATATATATATAGCCTTACTATATTATAAGAATAAATATAGTTTACCCATCAATCCAAGTCGAGTACGTCATCTAGTGTTAGTATTCATCACTCGTCATTCACCAATATAGGTGCTTATATCAATATATGTATATACATACATATATTTAACATATAAATATATATATACATATATAAAACTATATATATATATATATACATACACATATATATATACACACATTTATACATCCGTATAAATTCATACACTTCGACAACAATGATTTCACGCAGTTACAATTCGTATATCAAGGTACTTGCCTTGGTAATCTCTCACGAATACTTCGGAAAATGCGGTTGATTGGAGAAATCCGGAACTCCAATGAAAACGGCGATCGGAAAGGCTCAACACTAGATTTTTGTAGGGAATTCGTCCCTAGTATCCTATCATCAAATAAACAACAAATCACACGAGGAAAAACATCGCAAAACGACCAATTTCTCTCTGCGGCATTTTCCCGGACACCTTGAAGGCGTCAAACGAAAGTTCATATAAACGACGAATCGGAATTGGTAAAACCGTGGAAAGATGATGAAAATGATAGAATACTACTTAATCTACAATTATCCATCAGAAATACTAGTAAAAACGATCAAATCGGACAAAGTCAACTAAAACCCCCAAAACTAGATTTTAGGAAACCATACCTTGATTCGATCGATCGGAGCAAGTTATGGAAGGATTAATTGATGATATGGACTCACTAGTCTCGTGGATTTATAGTGGAACAACATGCCCTCATGTTCTGCAAGCTCCAGCCGCGGAAAGAGGGGAAAAAGGAGTAGAACAATGGGTGTAAACCCGTCTGTCCCGTCATATTTATACTGGTGCAGGACACGGCGCAACAAACGGCTCAGTCCAGCGCCGTGTTTATCGCCGTGTTGCGGGTCAGCGCGCGACCTGACCGACACGGCGCAACAAACGGCCTAGTCCAGTGCCGTGTCTACCACCGTGTTGCGGGTCAGTGCGCGACCTGACCGACACGGCGCAACACCCGGCGCAAGACACTTGCGCGTGTGTCTCGGCCGTGTCCGACACGGCTCAACACCCGGCGCAAATCTTGCGCGGGTTCTCGGCCGTGTCTCGGCAGGCCTGCTAGTCCTGGCCGACCCGGCGCAGGACACGGCGCTCGGCAGCGCCGTTTTCACCGCCGTTTCGTACAGGTCCGGCCAGCGAAGCTCCGGTTGAAAAATGATTCCGGCACAATCCGAAAATTACAATAGGACCACAACGACGATCCGGAAGGAGACGGAAAATAATAAAACAGGACATACGATTAGCTCGACTCCCACAGTGATAAGTCATACCCGACGAATATCACAACACGGTACATCACGCCGTACCAAGAAGTCGTCCGCAGAACAAAACGACCAGTGCAACCGGCAAAATTCGAAAATAACCGGAACAGAAATCTCGAGTATTGCAACTATAACGTACCGGTTATGATCCAAAACGATAACAAGCATATTACAAAGCATGAAATGTCCCAAGCACGGAACGAACACGACGAAAAGCTCGTGGACCGCATCAATGCTCCGAAATGAAAATAATGATATACAACAATTCACCACCTTTGGCCCTAAATACAAAATCGATCGTCGAGAGGGAGAAATAATTAAATGCTGACACTCGACAGTTGAGAAATTTCCGTTCTACAAAGGGAATTTCAAATTAAACCGGAAATGAAAAAAATCTCGGGTATTACATTCTACTCCCCTTAAAATAAGTTTCGTCCCGAAACTTAAAGTAAGGAGCGATGGAAAAATCAAGGAAAAGTAATTACGTGCTCAGCCCCAAAACATCACGAGCAAAGCGTGAACGCAAGGTTCCAGAAGTATGATGAACTGACCTAGCAAGTACAAGGCAATTTAAAATGATCGAAAGGTTCACAGATGAATTACCAACAATGAAAGTCATCCCATACCGAAAATACTAAGAAGAGTACGGGTAATACATTCCCCCGTCTAAGAGGACATTCAATCCCGAAACTTAGAACAACAAAAGATGGAAATTCAAAGCAACGAAACGAAAAACGATCGAAGTTACGATTGTTGGAATCAGCAACAATTAGGACATAATACAAAATATTCATTCTCCCATGTTAGGCTCCTCAAAAGGAGACATAGGGTTTTGGGACAATCTCCGGTCACTTACTCTGTTCTCCAATAGGGTAGCATTCATTGCCAGTTCGGAAATTATCTCACAATATTTCTCCCGATGACCTTCACACCCACACCGGTAACAAGTCAAGAGTGGAGAGGGACAATTTGCACGTACGTGTCCCTGACCGTTACAGTTGAAGCATCTTCCCTTCTTACCGAGAGTCACCGATGCTGGCTTGGGATTCCAAGCGCTCACTCCCGATCGCGAAGACGACGCGTTCGAACGACGTGGGGGTTTGGGAGCCTTAGACTCTTTGCCGACCAAAAATTTCCCAGATGTCCTCCGTCTCTTGGCTTCGCTCGAGGGCTCGACCACTGAGGAGATTTCATAGGATATCGTTTGATCTTGATACTCCTTCACCGTAGCATGAATCGTGGTCGTACGAACCACCTCGCCGCTTCCGTTTCCATCATCACGTCTACGTCCGCTGAGGCTCGACATACTAATACGGATAACACCGATCAACAGTATTAGTTTATCAGTCGTACAATATACCGCAATTATCAACCCGAGTTTTAGTTAGCATCCTTAGAATAACGGTACTATCGTAAAGCATAAAGTTTTATGAAGTTAACTCCGGTCCTTCGACTAGGATGATCATTATATATATGTGCTTAATGAAAACAAATTTTTGAAAAAGAGAGCGAGTCACGTTACGCCCAAAGCTTGTAAATACTGTCCTTTATTTTGGAAGAGGAAGTTTATATAACGACTCTAAAAATTATTTTCGAGTGATGTATAAAAGAAAAAAAAAGAAATCGAAAATTAATTCGTAACTAATTTGAAATATTTCAAAGGTGTTAAGTCTCAAATACCACAATTTTGAAAATCTTTCCTCTTCTTCCAAAATGTTTATTCGAAAGAATTTTCCACCGAGATACGTGACCATTTAACATGACGATGTTAAATCATGGCTTTACACAATGTTAGAAAATTTCAAAGCATCACTTTAAAATATTCGCGATACTACAGCGCCGTGGGCCCCGTACCGGAACCCACCAGGCTAAAAATCATTTAAAAAAAATGTTCAAAATGCCAAAAAGGCCGATGTCGGTAATATTCTCAAATACTCACAAAAGTCATTTATAAAATATCAAATACCATCATAAGAATACAATCAAAACGTGCAAAATCAAAATATCAAAACTCGGTTTGCAAGACACCAAAAGCCATCTCAAAATATTCACGCAGCGGATAAATTTAACATTCATAAATTTATTCTAATAAAGTGCAAGAACAAATAAATAACCTCGACTTCCGAAGCATATTACATAACCATTTTTACTCGGACCGCATACGCATGTTATATCTTAAAACAATAATATCACCAACAAGTTCCAATTCCTAGTTCACATTAAACATATTAGCACAATATAATCAAATACGTATATAAGGGGACTTACGATCGGGAGGCTTACCATCACGGATTGCCGGAAGATGATGTCGGAACCACGATACTAATCACAACTCTGATGCGCGCGACTTACACAAGACATGGACTTGACCCAACGGCCTAGGTTTTTCGCAAACCTAGGCTCTGATACCATAAATGTAACACCCCCAGAATATGTCCGGGAATATCACACGCCGTAGACCCTTCTCACAAGGATCTACCAGGCTACACTCCAATAGACTACTTAAATGATTAACCGACCGGGGTCAATCTAATTACAAAGCGGACCGACAAGGTCATTAAACAATTCAGAACTAAAGAAACTCACCTCAAAATGACAAGAATAAACTCCAATACAGAAAGAAATGACAACTCAATTTAATAAATGAAAACTACACCCATGCAAGGGTGAATACTCGACCAAAAAGGGGGATGCCGACCAAAGTGAAAACAAAAGGAAAGACTCTGACTCTTGTGTGATTAGCATCGTCGTCTTCCATCTTCTTCCAAGCCAATCCCGTGACTGCTCCCGAGCTGCCAAAACCTGAGCGCAAAACAGGCACCCACCCCCCGAAAACTCGGGGGTTAGCAAACTGGAATTTTGCTAGTGCAAGTATATAATATACAAGATATACGAACAGTAACAACACAAAATTCAACCATCGTGAAGTCTTAACACAAACCATACATTTCCATAGTCAACACAGAATAACACTCGCATACACAAGGTGAAAGATAATCACATAATCATATTCTCTTTACGGAACATAACATCAATGAAACTTTAAACGAGCCCAAGGAGTCAGGAAAATCCCTTTTGTAAAAGGAAAAATGTTTTGATAAGATAGTTTGTAAACGTTAATATTGACTCGGGCCGTCTGGGGTGTTTTAAAATCGAATGGGAATACTTTTGGAAATAATTTCAAAAGCTCTCGGGTCCTTGACCCAACATATGGAAAACAATTACACGAAAACCAAGTCAACTTATTCGGGGTCCTCGACCCAATTTATAGAACACTGACACAAATGGAATCATTACAACATCTCACAGGTTTCTCAACCCAATCCAAATAACATCATCACGACATCAATCATCTCAACATTCCACAGGGTCCTCGACCCAATACACAGAATAGCACCACAATACAATTAAAGGTACAAATCCTCATTCGACATATCCTGCTCAAGACCCCCGATTAATTAACCCTCGGAGATTTCGTCAAACCTCCTTGGTTAATTAACCCAGATACCAACGCTTTAAAAACAAGTTGAAATAAGCTTTCAAAAACACAAATCGCGGTCTATATCAAGACAAACATTTAAAAGTGAGTTGAAAGAATTTGAGATATGAACATCGTTCGGTAACGGGGTCTTAGCTATCACTCAAATACCCGTAACCAATAAGCCTGCCAGGCGCCTCCCTTGCGCACCTGTGTACCGGCGTTCACTTCCATCATGTTGGCCGCTCATTGAACATGTCACCGCACCGGCGTCACTCCCACAAGAGCCGCACCTTGCGCGCGCATTAGGTAACACCGGCGTTCACCACCCATATGGAGCCGCACATTGCAGCATACACCAGGCCGGAGTGCACGCCCCGCCCTCAGAGGTTCCCGGATACGACGTTTCTCACAACAAGTATCCACATTATTTCAATCATCAAGCACACAGACAAACATCACAACAATTATCAACTCAGTACATCATGTCACACAATTTCTCCGCCAGTCCATAACCACACAAATAAACAATAACACGCACGTTATTAATCAAGACTCAACACAATAAGTCTTCGGTAAAACTCCAACACTACACATGTATCCTTATATCGCAACTCAACTGAATATATATATATATATATAGCCTTACTATATTATAAGAATAAATATAGTTTACCCATCAATCCAAGTCGAGTACGTCATCTAGTGTTAGTATTCATCACTCGTCATTCACCAATATAGGCGCTTATATCAATATATGTATATACATACATATATTTAACATATAAATATATATATACATATATAAAACTATATATATATACATACACATATATATATATACATTTATACATCCGTATAAATTCATACACTTCGACAACAATGATTTCACGCAGTTACAATTCGTATATCAAGGTACTTGCCTTGGTAATCTCTCACGAATACTTCGGAAAATGCGGTTGATTGGAGAAATCCGGAACTCCAATGAAAACGGCGATCGGAAAGGCTCAACACTAGATTTTTGTAGGGAATTCGTCCCTAGTATCCTATCATCAAATAAACAACAAATCACACGAGGAAAAACATCGCAAAACGACCAATTTCTCTCTGCGGCATTTTCCCGGACACCTTGAAGGCGTCAAACGAAAGTTCATATAAACGATTTAATCGGAATTGGTAAAACCGTGGAAAGATGATGAAAATGATAGAATACTACTTAATCTACAATTATCCATCAGAAATACGAGTAAAAACGATCAAATCGGACAAAGTCAACTAAAACCCCCAAAACTAGATTTTAGGAAACCATACCTTGATTCGATCGATCGGAGCAAGTTATGGAAGGATTAATTGATGATATGGACTCACTAGTCTCGTGGATTTATAGTGGAACAACATGCCCTCATGTTCTCTAAGCTCCACCATGAAAGAGGGGAAAAGGAGTAGAACAATGGGTGTAAACCCGTCTGTCCTGGCCATATTTATATCGGTGCAGACACGGCGCAACAAACGGCTCGATCCTGGCGCCGTGTTTATCGCCGTGTTGCGGGTCGGCAGCGACCTGACCGACACGGCGCAACAAACGGCCTAGTCCAGCCGTGTCTACCGCCGTGTTGCGGGTCGGCGGCGACTCGACCGACACGGCGCAACACCCGCGCAAGACACTTGCGTGTGTCTCGGCCGTGTCCGACACGGCGCAACACCCGGCGCAAATCTTGCGCGGTTCTCGGCCGTGTCTCGCAGGCTCGCTAGTCCCGCCGACTGGCGCAGACACGGCGCTCGGCAGCTGCCACCGCCAAGCCAGACAGTCCGGCCAAGCTCCGGTTGAAAAATGATTCCAGACAATCCAAAATTACAATAGACCACAACGACGATCCTAAGGAGACGGAAAATAATAAAACAGACATACGATTAGCTCGACTCTACAAAGTGATAAGTCATACCCGATTTAATATCACAACACGGTACATCACGCCGTACCAAGAAGTCGTCCGCAGAACAAAACGACCGTGCAACCGCAAAATTCAAAATAACCTAAATGTAAATCTCGAGTATTGCAACTATAACGTACCGGTTATGATCCAAAACGATAACAAGCAGATTACAAAGCATGAAATGTCCCATGCACGGAACGAACACGACGAAAAGCTCGTGGACCGCATCAATGCTCCGAAATGAAAATAATGATATACAACAATTCACCACCTATGGCCCTAAATACAAAATCGATCGTCGAGAGCGAGAAATAATTAAATGCTGACACTCGACAGTTGAGAAATTTCCGTTCTACAAAGGGAATTTCAAATTAAACCGGAAATGAAAAAAATCTCGGGTATTACATTATCAACATCTTAAGATTGCGAAAGTGGTTAAGACACCTTTGAATACGAAAATTATGAGGTGAAAAGTTGATTACTCGATGAACGATCGTTTATCCTAAAAATAGTCAAGTTAGAGAAATGAAAGGACTAATTGGTTTAAATAGAGATTGATCATATCCTATATTTCTACTAGTGAAACCTCCTTGATTGATTGTTAAGTGTATTGGAAACACATCTTTTCAATCTATCAGGTGTTAATCTTGTTATCAACATCTTAAAAAAGCAAAAGTGATTGAGACATCTTTGATTACGAAAGTACGGAGGTGAAAAGTTGATTACTCGATAAACATTCGTTTTTTCTTTTATATCCATATAAATCAATTCCTATACTTAATTAAATACCTAATTTAATGAACCCGTAATCCCCTAGATTTTATAAATTCCCAACTCATTTTAATTCTATTCATTTTCACTAGTTAAAAATAGTTTAGTATAAATAGTCTAGTATAAATAGTCTTAATAAAAATAGTCTAGTTAAAAATAGTCTTAATATAAATAGTCTAGTTAAAAATAGTCTTAATATAAATAGTCTAGTTAAAAAATAGTCTTAATATAAATAGTCTAGTTAAAAATAGTCTTAATATAAATAGTCTAGTATAAATAGTCTTAATAAAAATAGTCTTATTAAAAATAGTTTGGTTTAAAAAATAGTGCATTTAATTTAGTTAATATTTAAAAACCCAATAATCAATTTTAGAATATTTTAGTATTTATTTCTCGCAATTTGTAACAAAATATTATACGAAGCCCTGTTGGACAATTCTCGAGAGAAAAGACCTTGGTAGAACTTACCACAACTACTTCTACCTCGTATATATTTGCGAGCGACTCAAAAACTCCTATTTTTAGGATAAGTTTTCGACCGATCAACGATACGATACGGGTATGGGGATACAAATTTTCAGCACCGTATTAAGGTGCGATTCGTTCACCTTTTTTCTTAACCTAAACTTAATCATATTCATAAACTAATTTATTAAGTAATAAAACACCAATTCAAATATCATCAATCATATGCATATGTTAGTGAATTAAATTCAAAATTGGGTCATACTGTAAATTTAAGTACATTATATAATAAAGTTCAATAATCTTAATGCTTAATAACATGATCAAATCTAATCATCTAGTTGGATTCGCTGAATTCATGTATTGGATTCGAATATCTATTAAACTTTATTATTTACTCCCTCCGTGCCACCCATCTTGAGCATTTGCTTTTCGGAATGGGGTTTAAGAAAAGCTGAAAAATAATGTGTAAAGTGATGGTATGAATATATATTATTTAAAGTTGTGAGAAATAAATGTGTCTTAAAAAAAGAAATGACCAAGTATTTTGGGACGGACCAAAAAAGAATATGAACCAAGATCGGTGGGACGGAGGGAGTATTATTTATGAATTCGGACGCGACATTTAAATTCACGGATTCGAGAATCGCATACTATTTAGGATCGGGAAAGCGGATAACGAAGAATCCGTGTATGATGGGAATTGGTTGGTGGTCCAGTGGTAGGACACCTACCCTTAAAGACACTCCTTTGGGAGGTCTTGGGTTCAATTCCCACCAAGGAGGTGAAAGATGAGGTTTTTTCTCTTTATGATCCTCTAGCTCCCGGAAACTCTTCGACCGCTAATCAATGTTTAATCTCGCGTCAAGCGGTGAGAGTATTTCCTTGGGAATCCGGAGGCCGACTAATCAGCCATGTTCTCAGAATCTGTCTTTGAACTCGGCGCGCTGTTAATCGCTTAAAGATTTCTCCTCGCGCAGTGCATGTAAAAAGATTTAACTCCTAATGCTCGAGCGACTCGCGATTTACTTCTCTCAATGGGTTAGGAGTGGGTTCATTGAGGGACTAGGATTAGTCCGACTAAACTGGGATCACCTAGTTATAAAAAAAAAAAAAAAAAGAATCCGTGTATGATAGAACGTATGATTTAAGACTGAAAAGGTTGAGGAAAGGTGGGGGGAATGATTTTTGGGAGCGTGGGTTTGTGATAATACACCCTCTGTATGATTACATGTCTACCACTCCAACTAGTTTGTAGGCTAAGCATGCATCAAAAAAATTGCTTGCTGTACTGGGGCCCCCATCTTGTAATGATATAAATTATATTGTCGAAAATTCTTTACTATTTATCCTATTTATTAATTTAAATCTTCTCTACATTTAATGTGTAAGAGAGAAATTTTCTTTCAATTTTTTTTATTTTATTCCTAAAACAACTAGGGGCTATAGTAAACTCTTTAAGTGTGACTATGGATGAATCTGTATCAAAATTACGTATCATCTCATTTATTTCTTCCAAAATAGTCTCAACCATAGCCCAAGAACTTTCTTGCTATTAATGCCCTTAGCCACAGCAACACAGTGTATCTCAGTGCACTTAAACATTATGGTGCATGGTAGATTCAAAGATTATCCATATTCAATAATCCTTTTGTGTCGTCCCCAGGTGCCCAGAAAACCCGGACCCGGCGGGTTGACCCGTCGACCCGGACCCGCCTGACCCGTGTAGGACCCGGATCCGGCCGACCCATCGGATCCACAGACCTGGACCCGTGGTATACACGGGTGGGGTCCGGGTCTTACCTTTCTCGACCCGCGGGTCCGACCCGGACGACCCGACGGGGATTAAAAAAAATTTAAAATTCTGTCCGTTGGACCCGGCAAGTTCGACCCGCCGGGTCCAACGGACAGAATTTCAAATTTAAAAAAGAAATATCAAAAAATTCTATCTAAAAATACTTCCTCAACCCATCTCATTTTTCACACCTTCATTCTAATCTATCTCTCAAACTCTCATTGCTAATTGCTATACCATTTAATCTCCCTTTTTTTTAGCATTTAATCATTATGTCGAGTGTTGTGTGGCGATTAATATGCCTCGGAAGAGGCGATCGCCTCAACCGTGATCGGCTGCCAAGAAGCATCAACAGCCCGCCAACGGGCACAAAGGCCGGTCGACCCAAGTTAAGTGTCAAATAAACCAAGGCAGTCTTACCAAACGAAGATGTCAGATCGAGATCAAGTACCGAGCGATCGACGTCCAGGGCGATCGTCTTTAGGTACCTAGCGATCGTCTCTAGTGCCCGATCAGGGACGACCGTCTTATGCCACATGTAAAGCCGACATCCGTCAAGTCTACGAAGACTGAATCTCGGGAAGAAGGCCCACGTGCAGACCCGCAAACGACGCAGCACGAGAAGCTTTTTTACTCCAGCCCATCACCAGCTGTTAGTGACAAGGACAGACTCTCACCTACCGACAGACCCGCAAAAGGCGCCCTAGGTGGCACCTCCCAAGACTGAGTCGCGGGGCACGTGTTGTTTTCTCATTGGTTCGCACGGTTGGCTACCTATAGCAGCCGCAGACTTTAAGGAAACTGACTCACGTGCTGAGACGATCACCCCGGTCGCCACTAATGACGTGTCAGACGCATTAAATGAGCATTTAATGCAGGAAAGGCGATCACCCTTTTGAGATTAAGACATCCCCACTACCTCCTCTTCTATAAATAGGAGACTTCCGGCATTTGGGAAGGGAGTTGAATTCCCCTCAAGATAAATCCCAGAGATAAGAATGACGTTCGGCAGAAACGAACGCTCACTATATTTAATCTTTATAACAAGAACTCACAGAGCATTAACTCTGGTTCTTCCGGCAATCATCAGCACTCAAGAGATAGACAACTAGGGTTATTACACTCATTGTAATCATACTCTAACATTAATAGTTGTACTCCAAAGCAGTATTATTATTAATAATATCTCGCGAGAGCATTCAAGCCCGTGATTAACAACCCCAGCAAATCTTATGTTATTTTCATCCCATCGCTCGTGCTCTCGCATTTTGTTTGTTACTCACCCGTAGCCATATCCAGCAAATCATTCCGAATAATATTTTGGGTAACAACAATTGGAGCTAGAAGAAGGGCTTGAACCCTTATTTTCTCTCCGACCATTTCGAAGAACACTCACTGTACTCCGGAACATATACTTGAAGAAACACTCACCGTTCTTCAAAGAAAAACCCTCGAGATAATGACGTTTGCCACCACCTCTAAGAGAGCCACCTTACGGTCCGTCGGACGCCTTATTCTGGCCCAAACCGAGTCCCAACCTACAGTAGAAGGCAGCCGCGGCGACGCCAGACTCTCACTCCTGCCCCCAAGGGACGTCCCCAGCCTCTCACTCGATCAGTTCCAAACAGCAGAACAGATCAAGGTGGCCATTGCCATCCTAAGGGACCGACGGAGAGCATGCGATGCGCCCACTATTACCCCCTCAGCCATCCGCCGTGCGGGCAAACGAAAGCTCAAGGGGTTATATGTCGAACAATCGTCAGACAATCCCGATTCACGAGAAAAGGCACTCGCGAGGCGGGACAGTTCCATCTTCAGCTGCCTAGGAAGTGATCTTTCATGGCAACCTGGGCATTCTGGCCCCAGCCATGAGACGTCGGAGTCCGAATCCGTCACCAGGAGTTCGGCATACCCGACTCCCAAAAAACAGGTCAGCCATTTGGCTCCCACTCGCCGAAAAATCGAGCTCGGCGGCAAAGACCTCATCGCCTACAATGAAGCCAGGAGATCTGCTCATGACGCGCCGGCGGAGCTGCCCACCCGGGCCGCGGCAGAGCGTGATGTACTACTTTAACTTTCCATTTTTTTTTTTTTTCCATTTTTTTTTTGTATGTATTTTTCGTATCGAATCTTCGCTTCGACCGATCATTGTGTGAATCTATTTACTTTATTTTTTTTTTTTTTTTTTTTTTTTTTTTTTTTTTTTTTTTAATTTTATTTTATTTTTTGTTTATGAGCGTTCGATTCTCATTCGATTCTCGTCTTCGTTTTCATTTGTTTTCTGTTTTTGTACAAGTTCGTATGGTTGAGTTGGTCATGTTGAGACTGAGACTTTTGTAATTCGACGTCGTTTCGTGATTTTCGGGCACTTGGGCTATTTTTGTAATTTCCAATAAGTTTAGGGAATCTCATTTTCGTTGTCGCATTACGGACCCTCCGGTGGTCGGAACTGTATTTTCTTTCAGCGCTTAACTCCGTCGTCTTGTATGCTTCGTGTTTATGTTTCTGGATTCTGGCCTTGTCGTGCGTCTCGAGAATTGTACCTTCAGCAGCAGCGTACTGCTGATGTGAGCAGTACTGCACTGCTGCGTAGGTAGCGCACGCTACTCCTTTCCCCTTGCGTGCGCTATCGATCTACAGTTAGCGTACGCTAACTAGTTGTTAGCGTGCGCTATCGTGTAGTATTAGCGCGCACTAAGCCTGTCTAACGCACGCTAATGATGCCGGACAGTAACTTTGGGACTGTTTATGAGCCCCGTTAGCGCGCGCTACTTGTGTTAGTTAGCGTGCGCTAACTATACAGTTTATATAGATCAGCGGCAGTTCAGATTCAGCATTATTTTTTATTCTTTTTCTTTCCTTCCCTTCCTACGGGTGATTTTCGGCGATTTCAGAGCAGATTGTGAAGAGTAATCAGTGGAGTTCCCTTCCAGTCCGATTTTTGTGTCTCGAGCATAACACATCATCATCTAAACCCATCTCCTTCACTCCGATTCAAGGTATTTCCTCACGAACCCTAACTTTGACGAATTTGGGGTTTTTTCGGGATTCTAGGGGTTAGTTCCGGATTGTTCAATTATGTTACGAAATTTCTTACCGATTATTGTTATTGGGTGATTCCCAATCCATTTTCCTCGAATTAATCCGCTAATTGTTGATACGGGGAGATTTTGCGTAAACCCTCGCCCGTATAGATTGAACGTTTTGTCATGAATTGTAATCGGGGTTATGGGTGTATTCCAATAGAGTATTGTTGTCCGTTGGGACTGAACTATGTTGATCATTCGTTTAGGAACCGTCGTTTTCCACCCAGACCGTTCGTAGTCGTGTTTCACTTCCGTTTCTTGAAGAATGTCTCAAAGGCAAGTACTTTATATTTGTTTACATGTTCTAGTATTTGAATTATGGCTTTATCGTGGTTGTTGTGGATGGATATGTGTATGTTCACCTAGGGACGGTCCGACGGGACCTATAGGGATACGTATTGCCGTGAGTGTGTGTATCGCGAACTGTGGTTAGCCACCCAGGGATGTCCGATGGGGCTCTGCGGGGTACGATGGCCATGAGTCTCGTACCGACGGTTAACTTTGAATTGTGATTTGTTGGAGATAATGTGTTTGTGATTGTACATTATAAATATTCCGGAATATAAAACGTTTTCTAAAATGATTTTTGGCGCATATATTCATCTGATTAGAATGTAGTTCAAATGGATTGTACTTGCACTAGCAGTTGTCGCTAACCCCTTAAATGGGGGAAATACTTTTTGTATTTCAGGTATCGATCGTGGGGACAAACGAGCACTTGAGCCGTATGAGGATGATGGGCAAGCATGATACTGTTCAGTAGTCATTTGTTGGTGTTCAGTTCTGTCAATTATTTTGATGTTGTTTTGGGATTTCTGTATTATAAAATTGGTTTAAGTACTCGAGTACTTTCTTTTCAAAATTGTTAATGTTGTGTTCCCGTTTTGGGAAATGGATTGATGTTGGATTCTATTTGTCGGGTTGTAGTCTTTTATTTGAATTGTCATTTTATTGATGATTGTTTGTCGTTGTCAAATGTCTTGTTGGTACGTTAGCCTGGTGGATTCCACAGTGTGGGTCCACGGCGCTGTAATATGCCTTGAATGTCTTGAGGGTGTTACAGAATATAGTATCAGAGCTTAGGTTTATGGATACCTAGGATGTCGGTTATTTGGGTCTAGTCGAGTGTCGTTTTTGAACAGTATCACTGTCATGCCATCATCTTAGTACGCCGGTGCTCGTAAGTTTTTCCTAACTTGATTTGTTTCGCTGTTCTGTTCTATTCTTGTCTTAGTATCTTGTTGCGTTTTGCATTTGAATTGTACTTACCCGTTACTTCTTCAGAATTCCTGCTGGTAGAGGACGCGGACGCGGTCGCGGACGCGGTAGGGGACGTGGCGCAGTCGGTGAGGCGGCCATGTCCGATCACTCGGAAACTGGTTTGGCGATGCCTTCTTTGTCGAACAGCGTTCCCCCTAGTTCCGGAGGCCAGCAGGACCAGTCTGCTAGCTCCGGTAATACACATGAGAATGTTGGAGTGGCCAACATTTTGCAGCAAGTAGCAAACCAGATGACGCTACTGACTCAGGCCGTTCTGGTCGGCCAAGCTAATGCCAACCCGGTTCCACCTACTGGATCCGACATTGATAAGTTACTTCAGGACGTGATTCGTATGCGTCCTCCGCAGTTTGATGGTGCTTCCGACCCTTCCGGATGGGAGAGTTGGCTTTTTGAGATGGAAAAAGTATTTCAGGCTGCTAATTGTTCTGAGGAGAGGAAAGTACCCATTGCTCAGTACTTCCTCGCCAAGGCAAGCGGTGAAACCGCGTGACCGGGCAGCTACGTGGGCAGATTTTCGGGATTTGATGGAAGATGAATTCTGTCCATGGCCAGTGAAAGAGGGGAGGATCCGAGCATTCTTTGAGGCTAAGCCCCAAGATGTTCCTATTTCTCAAGCTATCAAAGACTACAATCAACAACTGCATTATGTGAGAAACCAAGTCCGAGATGAGCTTGATAAGATCCGCCACTTTGATATGCGGATGAAACCGAGGGTGCGCCACTACATGTATGGTCTGGGGTGCACGACTTTAAAAGAGTATCAGAATAAAGCGATGGCTTACGAGATGTCGTTTTCTGCGACAGAGACGGCAACCGAAGGAAAGAAGCAGAAGACCTCCGGTCAGTTTTTGGGAGGCAAGTTAGGAGGGTATCCGAAGGCTCAGTCTGGTTTGCGAGTCTTCGGGAGTCAGTCGCCATCAGTTGGGCGAGGAAACGGTTCTAGGTATGCTCCTACTGCTTCCGTCCGTGGTCCTACGTGCTTCAATTGTAGTCGCCCGGGCCACATGATGAGTGAGTGTGATAGGCCTCCGATTCAGTGTCTTGCTTGTGGTCGGATGGGTCATCGTGCTAAGTTTTGTACGGATGCAGCTCGGGCTCCAGTTACTCAGATATCAGCCCCAGCTACGGGAGAGACGAGTGTGAATCAGGCACCGATAGTTCCTCAGCCGCAGCAGAGTTTTGGTAGAGGTCGAGGACGTGGGCAGCCTTCTAAAGGGGGAGCTTCTAGTGCGGGGTCTGTTCCGCCCTGAGTGTATGACGAGCAGGAGATCCTAACGCGACAGTGGCTACAGGTACCGTCCACATCCTTGATCATCATGTTTCCGTATTATTCGATTCTGGTGCTACGCATTCTTTTATATCTATGTATTATGTGCGTCGTATGCATGTTGATTTCCTAGTTGCTTGTGAGCCTTTTGTTGTTAAACTTCCTAGTGGGGATAGCATCATGGGGGATCGTGAGATAAGAGATTTTCCTGTGAGTATCGCGGGGAGTGTTTGGCCTTCTAATCTGATCGCAGTAGATATTAAAGATGAGGATTTGATTCTTGGTGAGGATTGGTTGGACCGTCATGGGGCAATCATGAATTATAGAACGAGGACTATTTCGATGTTAGCCTCTGACGGTACCGAGCATTCTTTCGTGGGGCGTAAGCGGAGTAGCCAGAGACTCTTGATCAGCGCCTTGAGGGCGGTGAGGCTTCTTCGGGGAGGTTGCACGGGTTATTGGTGTTATGCTTTGAGATCGGAAAAGGGGGGAGTCGAGCTCTCGTCTATTCCGGTAGTATGTGAGTATCCTGATGTTTTTCCACACGAGTTGCCGGGTTTACCGCCGGACCGAGAAGTTGAGTTTACCATCGATTTAGAGCCGGGTGCAGCACCGATTTCTAAGACGCCATACCGTATGGCGCCCGCAGAGATGATGGAGCTGAAGAAACAGTTGGGAGAGTTGCTAGACATGGGGTATATTCGACCGAGCGCTTCGCCTTGGGGCGCACCGGTCCTATTTGTAAAGAAGAAGGATGGGTCACTTCGTTTGTGTATCGACTACCGAGAGTTGAACAAAGTGACCATCAAAAACAAGTATCCGCTCTCGAGGATTGATCACTTGTTTGATCAGTTGCAAGGGGCAACCGTGTTTTCAAAGATTGATTTGAGATCGGGGTATTATTAGCTCCGAGTGAAGGATACCGATATTCCGAAGACGGCCTTTCGGACGAGATACGGTCACTACGAGTTTGTGGTTATGCCTTTTGGGCTAACCAACGCCCCAGCCGTGTTCATGCAGCTTATGAACAAAGTCTTTATCGAATATCTCGATAAGTGTGTAGTCATTTTTATCGATGACATCCTGATTTACTCGAGGAGCGAGGAGGAGCACGCCCGTCATTTGCATATCGTGTTAGATATTTTGAGAACTCAGCATCTTTTTGCGAAGTTCTCAAAGTGTGAGTTTTGGTTACGGGAGGTTATGTTTCTCGGTCATGTGATCTCGGCCGAGGGTGTTCGTGTGGACCCACATAAGGTAGAGGCAGTGTTGGATTGGGCGCCGCCCAAGAACGTGAAGGAGGTCTGCAGTTTTCTGGGTTTGGCCGGATATTACCGTAGATTCGTCGAGGGGTTCTCTAAGCTCGCTCGACCGCTGACTCAGTTGTTACAGAAGTCAGAGAAGTTTGTGTGGACCGATGAGAGGCAGAATTGTTTTGAGGAGTTAAAGAAGCGGTTGACAACCGCTCCTGTTTTGGCTTTACCGTGTGGTAATGAGGGTTTTTCGTTTTTCAGTGATGCTTCGGGCCAAGGGCTCGGATGTGTACTTATGCAGCACGGGAGGACGATTGCCTATGCTTCCCGTCAGCTGAAACCATACGAGTTGAATTACCCTACGCACGATCTTGAGTTGGCCGCAGTTGTATTTGCGTTGAAGATCTGGCGTCATTACTTGTATGGATCGTCGTGTCAGATTTTCACCGATCACAAGAGCCTGAAGTACATTTTTACGCAGAAAGAACTTAATATGAGACAGAGGAGATGGTTGGAGTTGATTAAGGATTACGATCTCGAGATCCTTTATCATCCGGGCAAGGCTAACGTGGTAGCAGATGCCTTGAGCCGGAAATCGGTATCGCTTCGGGTGCTTGAGCTACTTACGGCTCAGTCGGGACTTCAGCGAGAGTTTATGAGGTTGAGCATTGAGGTTGTACTACCAGAGAGTTCTGGGCAGTTGTGTACTCTTGAGATTTCTTCATCTATGGTCGATGACATTAAATCGGGACAGTTGAAGGACCCGATGTTTATTCAGCTTCGAGAGAGTGTAGGGAAGGGGAAAGCCCCAGGATTCGTTATTCATGAGGACAGTGTGTTGAGATTCTGAGGTCGGTTGTGTGTTCCGAACGACTCGGAATTGAGACAGAGTATTATGCGAAAGGCTCATGCGTCACCTTACTCAGTCCATCCGGGCTCGAGTAAAATGTATAAGGATTTAAGAAAGAATTTCTGGTGGAACGACATGAAGAATGAGGTAGTTCAGTTTGTGGCTAAGTGTTTGACTTGTCAGCAAGTCAAGATTGAGCATCAGCGGCCAGCCGGGTTGTTGAAACCACTTCCCATCCCGGAGTGGAAGTGGGAGGATATCTCTATGGATTTTGTCACGGGTTTACCGAGGACGAAGACTGGTATGAATATGGTGTGGGTGATTGTAGACCGACTGACTAAGTCGGCGCATTTTCTGGGCATCAAGGATGCTTGGGGTCCAGAAAAATTGGCTCGTATTTTTATCGCACAGATAGTGAGACTTCATGGTACACCGAGGACCATTATTTCAGACAGAGATGGCCGATTTGTATCACATTTTTGGCAGGTGTTACATAAGGCATTGGGGACACAGTTACATTTGAGCACTTCGTTCCATCCCCAGACCGATGGGCAGTCCGAACGTACCATTCAGACGTTCGAGGATTTTTTGCGCGCGTGTGCGTTAGACTGGAGTAGTGACTGGGAGGAGCATTTGGCCTTAATTGAGTTTACTTATAATAATAGCTGGCACGCGTCGATTAAGATGGCACCGTATGAGGCACTTTATGGCCGACATTGCCGATCGTCGATATGTTGGGATGAGCCGTCCGATCTAGTTGGCACCGAGCCAGACCTCGTGTTAGAGACGAGGTAGAAAGTTGAGTTGATTAGAAAGAGAATGCTGGCTGCTCAGAGTCGACAAAAGTCTTATGCGGATGTTAGGCGTCGACCTTTGGAGTTTGAGGTTGGAGATCATATTCTGTTGAGAGTGTCTCCGACGAAAGGAGTTTTCCGTTTTGGGAAGAAGGGGAAACTCAGCCCGAGATATATTGGACCTTTCGAGATATTTGAGAGAGTGGGCGAGTTAGCGTACCGTTCGGCTTTGCCTCCGTCGTTGAGTCATGTTCATAGCGTATTTCACATTTCCCAGTTGAGGAAGTACGTTCCGGACCTGTCCCACATTATTGATTTTGGAGACGTGGAGATCGAGAAAGATGTTACGTTTGAGGAGAGGCCCGTCAAAATTTTGGCGCGTCGAGACAAGCGGTTAAGGCACAAAACCATTCATTTGGTTAAGGTGCAATGGTCGAGGCACGGAGTAGAAGAAGCGACGTGGGAGTTAGAGGAGGATATGCGTTCGAGGCACCCCGAACTTTTTGATTCTTAAGTTTCGGGACGAAATTTTATTTTAGAGGGGGAGAATGTAATATCCGTAACTTTCCATTTTTAGCAGTTTCCATTTTTGGTGTATGTCTATTTTTGATCGACTCGCTTATAACCGTTTCGACATTGTGAATCTACTTTATTCTTGGAGTTTTTCCATTTGGACGAGTTTTGGTGATGTTTTCACGTAATTTCATTTTATGACATGTTTTGCCGTATGAACGTTCGATTCTCGTAAAAGTCATTTGTTTTCGTTGTTTCTTGGTTTGTACAAGATCATATGGTTGAGTTGGTCATGTTGAGACTTTCGGTTTGTAAATTCGACGTCATTTCGTGATTTTCGGGCACTTGGGCTATTTTTGTAATTTCCTATAAGTATAGGGAATCTCATTTTCGTTGTCGCATTACGGACCCTCTGGTGGTCGGAATTGTATTTTCTTTCAGTGCTTAACTCCATCGTCTTGTATGCTTCGTGTTTATGTTTCTGGATTCTGGCCTTGTCGTACGTCTCGAGAATTGTACCTTCGGCAGCAGCGTACTGCTGATGTGAGCAGTACTGCACTGCTGCGTAGGTAGCGCACGCTACTCCTTTCCCCTTGCGTGCGCTATCGATGTACACTTAGCGTAGGCTAACTAGTTGTTGTTAGCGTGCGCTATCGTGTAGCATTAGCGCGCGCTAGGCCTGTCTAGCGCACGCTAATGATGTCGGACAGTAACTTCGGGACTGTTTATGAGCCCCGTTAGCGCGCGCTACTTGTGTTAGTTAGCGTGCGCTAACTATACAGTTTATATAGATCAGCGGTAGTTCAGATTCAGCATTATTTTTCATTCTTTTTCTTTCCTTCCCTTCCTACGGGCGATTTTCGGCGATTTTAGAGCAGATTGTGAAGAGTAATCAGTGGAGTTCCCTTCCAGTCCGATTCTTGTGTCTCGGGCATAACACATCATCATCTAAACCCATCTCCTTCACTCCGATTCAAGGTATTTCCCCAGGAACCCTAACTTTGATGAATTTGGGGGTTTTTCGGGATTCTAGGGATTAGTTCCGGATTGTTCAATTATGTTACGAAATTTCTTACCGATTATTGTTATTGGCTGATTCCCAATCCGTTTTCCTCGAATTAATCCGCGAATTGTTGATACGGGGAGATTTTGCGTAAACCCTCGCCCGTATCGATTGAACGTTTTGTCATGAATTCTAATCGGGGTTATGGGTGTATTCCAATAGAGTATTGTTGTCCGTTGGGACTGAACTATGTTGATCCTTCGTTTAGGAACCGTCGTTTTCCACCCGGACCGTTCGTTGTTTCACTTCCGTTTCTTCAAGAATGTCTCAAAGGCAAGTATTTTACATTTGTTTACATGTTCTAGTATTTGAATTATGGCTTTATCGTGGTTGTTGTGGATGGATATGTGTATGTTCACCTAGGGACGGTCTGACGTGACCTCTAGGGATACGTATTGCCATGAGTGTGCGTATCGCGAACTGTGGTTAGCCACCCAGGGATGTCCGACGGGGCTCTGTGGGGTACGGTGGCCGTGAGTCTCGTACCGACGGTTAACTTTGAATTGTGATTTGTTGGAGATAATGTGTTTGTGATTGTACATTGTAAATATTCCGGAATATAAAACGTTTTCTAAAATGATTTTTGGCGCATATATTCATCTGATTAGAATGTAGTTCAAATGGATTGTACTTGCACTAGCAGTTGTCGCTAACCCCTTAAATGGGGGAAATACTTTTTGTATTTCAGGTATCGATCGTGGGGACAAACGAGCACTTGAGCCGTATGAGGATGATGGGCAAGCATGATACTGTTCAGTAGTCATATGTTGGTGTTCAGTTCTGTCAATTATTTTGATGTTGTTTTGGGATTTCTGTATTATAAAATTAGTTTAAGTACTCGAGTACTTTCTTTTCAAAATTGTTAATGTTGTGTTCCCGTTTTGGGAAATGGATTGATGTTGGATTCTATTTGTCGGGTTGTAGTCTTTTATTTGAATTGTCATTTTATTGATGATTGTTTGTCGTTGTCGAATGTCTTGTTGGTACGTTAGCCTGGTGGATTCCACAGTGTGGGGTCCACAGCACTGTAATATTCCCTGAATGTCTTGGGAGTGTTACAACGGCGATGGCCGCAATGCAACGCCAGCTCGACTATATGAAAACGCTCCTAGAAACTGGGGCAGGCGCCAAGAGAAAGGTCGCCAGACCAAGTGAGCCGCTCGCGGTCCAGATCGAGCTTGCCCCCGTGCAACCAAAGATCGCTCCTCCTCAAACACCTTTGTATGAGGGGAGATCGGACCCCGAGACTTACTTAAGCAAGTTCCGGATCTACATGACCGGATGCGGGGTGTCAGACGCGATGAAATGCCGAATGTTCCCGTTAACATTGGGCAATCTTGCCCATAGGTGGTACATCTCATTGCCACCGTGCTCAATTAACTGTTTTGAAAAGCTGGCGAGCGACTTCACGTCGTACTTCGCCGCCAAGGTTGCGCGGCCAGAAGGTCCCCACCGCATGATGATGATCAGGCAGGGGAAAGATGAGTCTGATGAAGATTACATCGACCGAGTGGATGAAATAGTCCTCACCGGCGAGCCCATAAGCGACGAGCTTGCCCTCTACTCGGTCCTGGGGGGTTTCGATGGTCTGTCTCCCATGTTCAGGCACCTCACAAAGGACATACCCCCGACCTACGTGATATTCCATGCCAAGGCCGCCGACTTTCTGGCCAGGCAGAGGTTGCTCACCCTTCGCCAAGGCGAGGGGGCAACCGGAGAGAGGAAGGCGCCATCTCCCATCCCAAATAAGGCGATCGCCAAGCCTAGAAAGGCAGTCGCGAAGCCACCCGGTGAGTTCAAGGCCTTCGAGGATGTGGAAGTCCACCTCCTCCGCAACCTCAATCTATCTCCGGCCCAGATCTTCAACGCCATCAAGGGGCGCGAATGGCTAAGCAAGCCAAAGCCGATGAGGGACAACGGTCATCTGGACCGCAATAAATTTTGTGCCTACCACAAAAGTCCCGGCCACAACACCAGCCAATGCCACGACCTCCTCAGACAACTCTAGAGATTGTTCGAGGAAGGCAAGATGGACAGTTTAGTAACCATGCCGGAGCCCCGAGCGAAAAGGACCGAGGGCCGCGATCGTCAACAGAACGACGACCGTCAACCTCCCAATCCAGTTGCCAGAATCGAACGAAACGAACCGGAGGACTCAGATGAGTCAATCCCTCCGATCAACCCCGGCGGCCGAGTCAATATGCTTCAATTAGGAGGTGGAAATCTCGGAGGTCTTTCCCCGGTTTCCACCATGTCAAACAAAAAAAGGAAGGCCGAGCTGAGGGCGTTCGCCGGAGTCCATGTCGTGGTGCCCCCAGAGCCAACCATCTACAAAGCCGCGCTCATCTCCTTCTCCAACAAGGATAGGGAGGGAGTGCAGTGCCCCAAGGGGGATGCCTTGGTGATTTCTGCATGTATCCTTGGGAAAACGGTCGACCGCGTGCTGGTTGACAACGAGAGCTTTTGCAACATCATATACAAATCTGCTCTGGACCATCTCGGCACCCTGACCAAATTCATCAAGCCGTTCGAAACCATGCTTCAAGGGTTCGGCGACAACACGGTCAAAGCCTATGGAAGGATCAAGCTCTCCGTCGACCTACTCTGCTGTTACGATCCTAAGTTTAAGATCACTAGGAACCGGAACTTTGTAATCATAGACATGCCCAGCATCTATAATGGGTTCCTAGGTCGCCCCTTTTTAGAAGCCTTTGAGGCGGTCGCCTCTTCTTTCTTTTATTGTATCAAGTTTCCCACTACCGAAGGAATAATCGGTACTATAAAAGGAGACCACCTAATGGAAAAGAAGTGTTTGAACTACTCTTATGTTGTAGCTTTTCCTTTAAACGTTTCTTGTCCTGTTTGTAACACTGGGACGATCGACAACCAACCAATGGAGATCGACGAGCCAAACACCTCATACCAGCCCAACTCAGAAGACAGCACCTCACATCGATCGTCGAACGACATCGAACCGAGGATTGATTTCGAGCCAAGCCTCGATGTTGATCCAAGGACCGATTCCGGCGATCGCTCCAAACGAGAAGCGACCGTCCCCACCGAACAGTTGGAAAGTATAACAATCGATCCGGCCCGCTTGGAGCAGGAAGTGCATATTGGCTCGAGCGTCGATCCCGAGCTAAAAGACGATCTGATCAGTTTACTATGAAAGAACGTCGGAATGTTTGTCTGGTCGCATCAAGATATGGTCGGCATCAATCCTGAACATGCTTGCCACTATCTAAAGATCGACCCGACAAGGAAGCCTGTTCACCAAAAAAGTAGGAAATTTGGTCCAGAAAAATATGCTGCGCTAGATGCAGAAGTCAAAAAGCTGCTTGACAATAAATTGATCGGGGTAGCTACCGATTAGCCATAGTGGGTGGACAACACGGTGCTCGTCAAGAAGGCGAGCGACTTCTAGAGGTTATGCATCGATTTCACCTACCTCAACGCGGCTTGTCCGAAAGATCACTTTCCAATGCCTCACATTGACCACTTGGTCGATAACACGACAGGTTGTGAAATGATGTCGTTTATGGACGCCTTCGCCGGATACCATCAGATCCCAATGGCGGAGAAAGACGTTAAACACACAACATTCCACACGGAAAAAGACGTGTTCTTTTGGGTTCGAATGCCGTTCGGTCTGAAAAATGCGGGGGTGACCTACCAACGCCTGGTCAACGGGATGTTCGCCGATCAAATCGGCAAAACCACGGAGGTTTACATTGATGACATTGTGGTCAAGAGCCTCAAAAAGGAAAATCACCTCAAAGACCTTGCCGAGACGTTCGCCATCCTCGAGAGTTTCAACATGAAGCTGAACCCCAAGAAATGCAACTTCGGAGTAAGCTCCGGAAAATTCCTGGGGCACATCGTGAGCCAAAGGGAGATCTAAGCGAACCCCACAAAGATCAAGGCGATCCTCGACATGAAAGAACCACGAAATGTCAAGCAGGTGCAACGCCTCACAGGGTGTTTGGCAGCCCTTAATCGTTTCATTTCGCAGCTCGGAGAC
Source organism: Orobanche coerulescens (assembly GCA_033398695.1). Classification (NCBI taxonomy): domain Eukaryota; kingdom Viridiplantae; phylum Streptophyta; class Magnoliopsida; order Lamiales; family Orobanchaceae; genus Orobanche; species Orobanche coerulescens. Next base: position 34,525,251 of record CM065818.1, read on the forward strand.
AAAAGAAAGCCTTTCTTCACCACCATAAAGGATAAAAAGTTTGCGTAGATGAAATAAATTTAAATGGCGTTCACCAAAATCAAGGAGTATCTTTACAACCCCCAAATTTCAAAATCGATCCCCGGCGGGAAGCTGTTCCTTTACGTGGCGGCCTCGGAGGTCGCGTTGAGCGTAGTATTAGTGTGAGCAGAGGGATAAACCAACTTTCCGATCTACTTCGTTAGTCAAGTGCTACACAACGCGGAGACATGTTACACGCCTCTGGAGAAGCTCGCCTATGCATTTGTCATGAGTGTTCGCAATCTGAGAGCCTATTTCTTCGAACACCAACTGGAGGTTCTGACGACTCTCCCTCTAAGGCAAGTTCTGCACTGGCCAGACACCAACGGGCGAATCCTCAAGTGGTCACTGGAGATCGCCCAATACGGTGTCATGTATGCTACTCGCACGGCGATCAAGTGCCAAGCGCTGGCGGATTTTGTGGTGGAATTAACTTTCCCGCCTAGCCCAACCCAGGTCGGCCATCTTACCTGGAAACTGTTCATAGATTGCTCGTCGACCAGCTCATGATCCGGGGCGGGGATTGTCCTCATCAGCCCCGACGACCAGAGTTTCACAAATACTGTGCATTTCAATTTCCGAGCGACCAACAATGAAGCCGAGTACGAAGCCTTAGTAGGCGGGCTTGATCTAGCACTCGCCGTGGGCGTTCGTCGCCTTCACGTCTTCATGGACTCCCTCTTGGTCGTGAACCAAGTCAAGGGAGAATATGAGGTGCGCTGTGAATAGATGATCAGATTTCAAGAGTTGGTCACCGAAGTGTGCACAAATTTCGAGGAAGTGATGATCGAGCAAATCCCGAGAGAGCACAACTCCCAGTCCGATGCCCTATCCAAACTCGCATCGTTGGATGAGGCAGCGAATTTCTCTAACATCCAAATCACTAAATTGGCAAGATCGGCGATCGACAAAAGCTTGGTCGACTCAGTTTCCATCGCCGAAGAGAACTGGATGACTCCGTTCATTGAATACTTAAAGGTCGGAATGGTCCCCACAGATCGGGTCAAGGCTCGCCAGCTTCAGCTTCGAGCGACCAGATACACCCTCTTGAACAACCGGCTTTACGAGCGATCTTTCAGCCTTCCTCTCCTCAAATGCATTACGCCGGAGGAAGGCCGACTTGTTTTAGCCAAAATCCATGATGAAATCTGTGAAAATCACGCGGGAGGGCGAGCCCTCATCCACAAGACGACCAGGCAAGGTTTTTTTCTGGCCTACCCTGCGAAAGGACGCGATCGCCTACGCCCGATCTTGTCACAGGTGTCATATAATGGGCCCGAACATCAAGGTCTCCCCCGAGTAGCTCACCTCTATGTATAGTCTGTGGCCGTTCGCCCAATTGGGCATCGACCTCATCGGTCCTTTGCCAACAGCACTCGGGGGATGTAAATTCGCCATCATGGGGGTCGATTACTTCACCAAATGGGCAGAGGCCGAACCACTCAACAAGATCGGCCAAGAGCAAGTAATTAAGATCATTTGGAAAAATATCATTTGCCGTTTCGGTTTACCTCAGGCTATCATCTCCGACAACAGAAAGCAGTTCGATGGTTTGGAAGTTATGCAATTTTGTGAAAAATGGGGAATAAAAAAGTTGTTCTCGGTCCCTTACCACCCTCAAACAAACGGGCAGGTAGAGGCTGTAAACAAGATCCTCAGGCACACAATCAAAGCCAGACTCGAATCCAAGCAAGGGCGCTGGGCGAGCGAGCTCCCGGATGTTTTGTGGTCCTACCGAACGACGACGAGAAATTCAACTGGCAAAACCCCATTCGCCCTCGCTTTCGGAACAGAAGCAGTGATCCCATCGGAGATCACCCTCCTCAGCCACCAAACTGCACAACAACTGACGACGGACAATGCTGTAGCCCGGCGAATCGACCCGGATATGCTCGAAGAATGCCGACTGACCTCAGAAATGAAGAACATTATCCACAAAAGGAAATCCGAAAAGTTTTTCAATTGAAAGGTCAAGGAAAGACGATTCCAAGTGGGTGACCTAGTCCTCAAGAAGATACAGACCCACACGAGAATATTTGGTCCGAACTGGGAGGGCCCGTTCAGGATATCCAAATGGTTAACCAAAGGAGCCTACGAGCTCCAACACCCAGACGGCACTCCGGACCAATATCCCTAGAATGCCGTCCATTTGAAGAAGTACTATCAGTAGAAACATCCTGTAATCATTTACTCAATGTGCAACGTGCTTAACGAGATTTTCCAGTTCTCTCCAAGTGATTTGCTTCAAAAAAAAAAGATCACCCTCTAAAGTTTGTCATCTACATGATAGACCTAGGCAAGCGATTGCATCCCCCAGCACAACGTATACCGTCAAGGATCGCCATCTAACATGACTATCCAAGGTAGAAAAGTGCAGCCATGGTTCTGGAGGTCGATGGAACCGAAAGCCCATCCATGCAAGGTTCCTTTGGGTAGAGATCGCTCGCCCTTTCGTTTAAATACGAGGCGAGCGTAGCCGAAGGACCCTCCAAAAACAGATCTGTGGACACGCTCGCACGCCCTCAAAGGTCCATCATCTAACATGGTGGACCCGGACAATGCGACACGTCCCGCCCCCCGTCACAATGTATGCCCTCGAAGGTCCGTCATCTAACATGTCGGTCCCAGGCAAAAAAGTGCTAACAAGCCATGGTCGCGAAGTCGATTCATCCGACGGCGCTCCATGCAAGGACTCCTCCAGGCTGAGATCGGCTGCCCCATTGCTACAGTGCGAGGCAAAACCTAGCCTACAGAGGACCCTCACAAATAAGTGAGTCACGAGACGTAGACCATCAGACGGAATGTCTCTCGCGCACAAGACATGGTCGCAGAGGTCGGTTCCATCGAACTCCACGACCGTGCAAGGTTCCTCTAGGCCAAGATGGTTGGCCTTCCTCGAGGAATCTGCAAAATTGAAGATCGCAAGAACTAAACCAAAGATCGCTCGCTAAACGATTTATTTTTGTTCCCTTACTTTCACTAAGTAAACAAAAACAAGGGGGAGAGCAGAGCTATACATACGACGATCGGCCTTGTTCATCTATACCTACGACGATCGCTAATCAACCACCTTTGCATGAGGTCAAATGCAAAAGATTCAGAAAGACGAACATACAAACAAGAAATCAGATAAGGAAGTGCTCATTTCATTTCATTTGAAGTACAAGCAAGGTCGCCCGAAGGCGAAATACAAAAAGGGAAGCCTAGAAAATTACAAGTAAAAACAAGAAGAGCAATCTAGCTCAGGGTGTTCCTGCCGAGCCATCGCCCCCGGCCGAACGATTGGCATTCGCTTCCTCGCCAGCATCAGGCACTGCACCCTCGTCCTTTGGGCCATCCGGGTGAACTAGGTTGTCGGGCGACTGATACCAGCTCAAGTCGAACCCATGATCCAAGGAGAGGTCTAGGATCGGCACGAAGAAGGTGGGCCGCAAAGGGTGCTCAAGCACGTAGGCTTTGAAGTTATCAGCCAAAGGGCCGACCTCGAGCCCTCCCTTCTTAGCAGCACGGATTGCGTCAGCATAAGCCATATAATAGGCAAATTTGCTGACGTATTCCACGTTAAGGTAGGGATCGGCCTCGGTCGCCTACAGCTTCTCCCTCAGCCCCGCAAGCGCTTGGTTCGCGCCATGGAGCTCGGCAACCTTGGCGGACACCTCTTCATTCAATGACATCAGCTCGCCGGTTAGCTGGTCGACGATCGCCTTCACCTCGGTGACCTCCTTCTGTGCAGCCGCGTGCGACCTGCGGGCATCCATCATCTGATCCCGCATCCGGTCATTCGCCTCCCGGGCCCAATAAAGGTCATGGCTCGCCCTGTTGGCCACCTCCAAAGAGCTCTTCTCCATAGCTAACACGTCTTTTGTGTAACTATCGCAAGTGCACGATATCGTATCAAGTAGTAAGTGGACTTTTTGAGTCCGGTTTATCGATCCCACGAGGAAGTTAGGTTATATATTGAATTATACACAATTTAACTATTTGTTATAGAGATTTATATGATTGAAACACACAATTTAAGAGTTTGGTTTTATAAATTACAAAGAAAATGCAATAATAGTTCTAATATTCAAGGAAATAAAAGATTGCACTAATAATAGATTAATAAAAGATAAAATGAAATAGTTGGGATTACAAACTTAGTTCATCATTAGTTATAGAAGATGGAGATCATAAGATGAATTTACTTATTATGTTGTGTAGATTCGATTTTTCTTAAAAAGACGGTTCCTCTTTCGAATGTCAAAACGCCCCTTATATATTGAATCAATCCACTATATTTCTATGTTGATTGGCTTCAATACATAGCATTAGATTTTATGAAAATAACTCAAAGAATCATCTAAGGTCTAGAGGTATATTTCTATCTCCTAGAACAACTTAGAGTGAAGATCATTTGATCTAATCAAACATATTTTCTTTCGAAACATATGAAGACCATAAATATCGTCATTTATTGGCCAAATAAATAAAGATTGGTAAAACAATGAAAATCACACACAATAATAAGTAATTCATAATAGATCTTTATACAAACTTAAATAACATGACTAACCTTGTTTATACTCCCAACTTAAGTAACTTATCCCATTAAGGGTTTATTCAACATATTACAAGCTTTAGTGGTCATTAATAGTTGAAAAAGAAAAAGAATTGATCCTAACTTCCTTAGTAGATAAAGGAGAAAGAAGCAATAAACTCCCTCAACAATATAAGCTAAACCACATTTACACAAATCACTCAAGAACACAAGTGTGTTCTTCAAAGAAAAAGTATTACAAACTGAGAAAATATAAGATGAATGATGAATAATGATGGATCTAAGGGGTTTATTTATACACCTAAAGTCATCTAATAGCTCCAAAACTCCAGCATTATTATATTAGATCGGATCAATGTCAGCTATCCCCTCAATAATAGACCAAAAGTATAAAAAATTAGACAATGATCACAATCTGACAAGACTTACGGCCATAACATTGAGGAGTTACGGCCGTAACTATGATGACTTACGACCGTAACATTGAGGAGTTACAGCCGTAACATGGCTTCGTAAATTTGCATTTTTGTGAATTACGCCCGTACACGCCCGTATGGAGTTTCAGACTTCATTTTCAGCTCAGAATTTCTTAGACTTTGCGTTTTTGCCCCAAATCTTCTTCGGATGATAACTTTTGATATTTAACTCTGATTTTGAATCCGGAAAGACTGCCGAACTCGTTTCGGAAAGACCTACAACATGAATACATAAAAATTCAACAAAGAGAATATTTTATACACATGTTATTTCTTGAGTAAATCAGTAATTCAATCTGATTAAAACTAAATTTACATCTTCATCTGATAAATAATAAAATTATTAAAAGCTAATTAATTCTAAGCAAAAACGAGTAGACTAGCTCAATTATGGATGAAATATATCGATACAAACCATGGATAAGTGTATAAAACTTACACTTATCACACCCCCAAACTTGAATTCTTGCTAGTCCCGAGCAAGACTCTTTATTAATCACACTCCAAAAATAAAAATAAAAATAAGACAAAAATAATACACATAAATTAAGAAAAAATAATCATATAAAAAGAGAAAAGGAGATCAAAATTCCATTGATACACAACAACCAACTTTATACAGTAGATAAAAATGAATCAAAATTCAAAATAAATCTACTAATGATTTTGAAGTTAAAACACGGTTTTATTTTGTAATTCCAAATGCAAGGTTTTCCCCCAAAAGGTTGATTATTTCTTTCCCACTCGTGACAAACACAACTCCCTTTAATGGTTGCTCTCGATCACTCGTTTATTTTTCGACTCAATATGAAGAAGAATTTCATCGGCGTCATCAAATATTGTGATTGTTCAGAGTGTAGAAATTCAGCCGCTAATTAATTCAAATCTGCTCATAAACTACATCCCTTTTAGTTATAGCTTTCACACTGTTATTTGCTAACGTGTAGCTCTTTTCACCAACACAATTTCCATTTTTTTTAGGTGATAGCTTTCACACCGTTATTTGCTAACGTGTAGCTCTTTTCACCAACACAATTTCTATTTTTTTAGGTGATAGCTTTCACACCTGTACCAAGAACAAAAGAGTTGGTATATTTCCAGCATAAGGAAATGTCATAACCCAGCAAAGCAACCAAGCTCACCTTGCGACCTTCTCCGGGTCGCGGCCAAAGAACGGCCTCCCACGAGAGGTCTCAGCGCGGGCAACCTCCGCGGATTCTAGGAAAGTCGAGGAGAGCGTAGACCCCTCCACCAGTGGAATCGCGGAAAGCGGAGGCGTGGCGATCGGCGGCGTCACGGTAGGCGCATCAACAGTAGCAGAGGCCGAGGGCTCCTCCACCCCTGCCTCTTGCGATTGAGCCGAAGTTCTCCATCCTCCCGAGGCTCTTGTTCACCGGCGACCGGCTCCAGGAGAGGCCTTGCCTCCGGGATAGGTCGGAGCGGTGCAGCAGGAACTCAGCTCATTTTCTTCCCTTGGCGCAGGTGACTCATAATCCCGGGATTCGACATAGCGATCTCTGTTGGGGGCTCTGGTAGCAAGGGAAGTGGATTTCTGCAAAGAAGGCAATCGACAAAGGTTAGTCACCTTCCTCAACCAAGACGATCGTCAAGCGAAGGAAGATCGTGAAAGTTCGTACCTAGAACCCCTAGGTGGCGAGGAAAACGAAACAGCCGAGTGGCCAACCAGCAGGCTTCGTTGTTGATCTGGCGAACATATATATGGTCGTCGGGAAGGTTGCTTATCCGCTCCCAAACGATCGCGAAATCAAAAGCTAGCTCGCCTGCCGCCAGAACAAGGGCACCTGCAAAAAGGCCAAATTAGATCAGTTCAGAATATATCCGAACGAAGGGAGAGTCAAAACCCTTACTCGGATTCCTCTCCTGGAACTCGGTGGGGATATCCAACTCGTCCGTAGGATTATCGCTCGCGACCGACTTCCACGCACCGCCGACCCAGAACCACTTCGTCGGATCGCCCCGGACCTTGTTCGGGACCCCAAGAATCACCCAGCCCAAGCGACCTTGAATGTGGTAGCCGCCAATAGAGTCCTTCTGAGCCGTCAGTTTGAAAAGATAGTTCATCTCCAGCGGCGAAGGAAGACGGTACAACCAGTGACCGCCGAACAAAGTGAGGGTGCAGACGATCTATAGCCAGGCATTCGACGTCAGTTGAAGTGGCGCCACATTCCATGTCGTTAGCAGGTAGGACACGGCGAACGGCAGTGGGAACCGCAGTCCGGCCCCCATGATCGCCTCATTAACGGTGACCATGCCCTCAGGAGGTTGGTCGGCACATTCATTCTCGGTGGGCACATAGATGGAAACGCTAGAGGAGACATGGAACTTCACCCTCCAGCGGTCCAAATCTTTTCTGGTCGCCGAGCTTCTAATCTAGCCAAGGGACTACGGGAAGCGGCGCGCGGCCCGGAACAGCATCCGCCTTTCGGGTTGATAGGGATGGGCGATCGAGTATTTGCGAAAGTCAAACTTGGGAATTAGGCCGGCCAATTTCTCCAAAAGTTGGGCAAAGTCTGAAAAGGCTTTGCCAAACGCACTGTTTCGCTCCCAGTACGCCTTCACTTCCATCTCCTCTCCGGTCAGCGAATGCATTCGCTCGACCTCCGCCGCCCTGGCCGCATCGGCTTCGTTAAAGAGTTCTTCAACCTCTGCGGGTTCAATCCCGGCGCGAATAGCCTCGACGGCTGTCTCCACGTGGAACTCCGTGGAGATTTCATCCCGGGCGGTCGAAGTCCCAGTGGCATAAGTGCTACCCATCTCATACACCGTTGGTTTTCCTCCGGACATCTTAAAAAAAAAGAAAGGAAAAAGAGAAAAGGTTTTTTCTTACCTAAAAAGTTTTAGTCGAATGACGCTCGGCAACACGAAAAAGAATTTTATTTATTGGCAACATATTGGGATGAAACTAAAGATTTAATAAAACTATTAAAGGTTTTTGAAAATACAACTAAAGATTTAAGTGGTTGTTATTATCCCACGTCTCCTAAAGTTTTAATTCATTGTTATTTTATTGTATCCGAAATGGATGCTTGTAGTAAATCCGAAAGATTATCGAATGCTATTTAAAATATGTGTTTAAAATGGATAAAATACTTTAATCGTATTCATAATATTTTCTTGATTAGTGCTGTTTTATCCCCGATTTGAATTTAGCTCAAGTATAACAATTACTTGAAATATATTATAATATTCTTAAAAATTTAGATTTTCCTAATATTGTGGATAGTGTTGAAAGTGAAACTTTGTTTCAAAATATTCCTGACGTTGAACAAGTAAAAATTAATTTAAAAAATAGTTGTCAAACTGTTTTTGCTGAATATTTAGCTAAATAGGGAGATAAGATTCAAACTCAAAAAAAAAAGAACTAGGACTACCAATACATTTAACATGGAATTCGAGAGAACTTCTACTAACTCATTTCAACAACAACTCTATAATATTGCAAGAAATAGGGGGATAGTAACGTCGGTCAAAGAAATAACCTTAGTCGGTCGATATTATGCAACTAGTTTTGTGCCGAAGGATGACAATGCAGGTACATTTGATCTGTTGGATTGGTGGAAGAGAAGAGGAACCGAATTTCCCATACGTTCCATTATGGCACAAGAAATTCTTGTAGTGCCCGCATCCACAGTCCCCATTGAGAGTGCTTTTAGTGAAGGAGGCTATATGTTGGACGAGCGGAGATCCCGAATTACGCCAAAAAATCTCGAGGCTCAAATGATACTTAAAGACGCAACGAAAGCCGAGTTACTGTTAGGGTTGTATACATCAAAGCATACTTTATGCTTGTATTGCCTAATTTCTCGATCTTTATCTAAGAGAATATTTAACTCATTTATCACATTATCGGTTCCTTATATAGTACTTCCTCCGTTCTTTTATTATTGCAACGTGTTGACTATTACACTGTTCACATACTCTCTTTTGACCATCTTTTGTGATTTATACATATGAAAAAATATAGTCATGTGGGATCTTTTTAGATTCATCTCGTAATATACTCTCAAAATATCAACTTTTTATAATTTTTAAAAGTAAAGAATTGAAGATACTAATAATCAAAGTTGTGCATTGGCAAACGTGAAAGTCCAGATGTTGCAGTTATAAATATCGATACAAGTTTGAAAGATTTATTAGTAGAAAATGATCCTATTAAAGTTACTGATATAGATTTTTTCTTAAGGATGAACTTGCTAGACACTTTACTTTCAAAAATTGCCAAATGGCGAAAAGCGTGAATGAAGATGGTTGATTTATTCTCGAGATTTATATAAAATATTTTGCTTTTGTTGTAAATTGTTCGATGCACTTCCTAGTACAAGTAAATTAGCAAATGAAAGGTAGTAGAGATTGGAGAAATACCATTTCTAAGTTGAAAGGTCAAGATATAAAGTAATGAGCACGTTGTTAATATGAGTGCATGAAGTGACTTAGAAATGAGATTATCAAAAAATAAAACAATTGATAAGTATGTTCAACAAAGAATAAATAAAGAAAGAGAACTTTGGAGAAATGTATTATTTAAAACTATTGCAGTTGTTAAAACTCTTGGGAAAAGTAACATAACTTTTAATGGAACAAATGAAAAGATTTATCAAGAAAATAATGAGATTTTTTAGTATAATTGAAATTATTGCAGATTTTGATCCTATAATGCAAGAGCACATTCGTCGAACTAAAGATAATGAAATTCATAATTATTATCTTGGACATAAAATTTAAAATGAATTAATAAATTTGCTAGCAAATGAAATTGAAACAAAAATTATAACAAAAGTTATGAGTTCAAAATATTTTTTCAATCATACTTGATTGTACTCCTGCTGTAAGTCATCAAGAACAAATGTCTATAGTTTTACGGTGTGTGGATTTTCTTCAACCCAATAGAAATAAATGAATATTTCTTAAATTTTTAAAAGTAGATTATACTAGTGGAAGAGGTCTTTTTGATGCTATTATCGATAATTGGACTTGATATAAATAAATTGAGATGACAAGGTTATGATAATGGGTCTAATATGAAATGAAACATCAAGGTGTTCAAAAGAGATTTTTAGACACTAACCCTAGATCATTTTATACACCGTGTGGTTGTCATAATCTAAACTTGGTACTTTGTGATATGGCTAATTGTTGTTCTAGAGCTACATTGTTATTTGGAGTTATGCAACATATATATATATATATATATATATATTTTCTTCTTCCACTAAACAATGAAAAATTCTACAAGATCATATCCCTAGAATAACTCTTAAGTAATTGTTACAAACATGTTGAGAAAGTCGTATAGAAAGTATAAAAGCTGTGCGATTTCAAACTTCAGAAATAAGAGATGTTTTGTTGAAGTTAGTTGAAGTTAATGATAACCTAAAATAATAAGTTAAGTTGAATGTTTGGCGACTTATGAGCTTGAAAATTTTGAATTTCTATTAGGCATTACTATTTGATATGAGTTATTGTTCGCAGTGAACTAAGTTAGTAAAAACTTCCAATCAAAGGATATGCATATTGATGTTGCTATAGAACAACTCAAAGATCTTATTTCTTTTTTTGAAAAATATAAGGAAGTGAATTTGAAGATGCCATGACATCTGCTAAAGAAATTGATAATAAAATCTATGTAGAACCCAAGTTCACTGAGAAACGTGTTATTCGTAGGAAGTGACAATTTGACGAGAATATTGATAATGAAGTTTTAAAATCACCCGAGCAATTATTTAAATCTGACTACATTTTGTACATATTAGATAAAGTAATTATTTTATTTCAAAGTAGATTTGAACGGTGTAAAGTATATCAAGATATTTTGGTTTTCTTTTTAGTATTAAGAAATTAAAGTTATTGGAAATTAAAGAATTAAGAGAATATTGTCTTAACCTTGAGCTTTCCTTAAAACATAATAACAACTCCAATATCGATGGATTAAACTTATTTTTGAAACTAAAAATTTTAAGAAATCATACACGTGGAAAATAATTCCAATTAAAATACTTGATTATATAAGAAAATACAAATGAGCTGATGATCCAGAATTGAATCTAAACTTAAAATGGTCTTTTACACGCTAGTCAATATGCAACTATATTGACCAAACCCTAATTTCTTCACCGGTTTCTTGTTTTACCACTTTGGGTGTCGTCTAGGGTTAAAGAATGGTTTTCCATTTACTTCTATGTTATATTTGTTATATTTGTAATACCCGTACTTTTCATTGACTGTTTGACCTTTCCGTTCTTCTTATTTTGTCGCTCTATAAACTCTTGGTGATGCTGTTGATATTGTTACTGAGTTTCGCATCTTGTTTGGGTCACGATCGTGTCATTTAGACCTTGCGGAAGTGTTCTGGGCCAGAGAAATAGCGTATGCTAGGCCTGGGCTAACGCACGCTAATTCTGTCTGAGTAGCGCACGCTAGCTTTGTGCCGTAGCGCGCACTAAGGGACCAATCAGGTCAGAACCAGTAACTCGGACTGCCCTCTGGACTGGCGGTTAACGCGCGCTAGGAGTTCGTTAGCTCACGCTATTCGTAGTTAGTAGTGTACGCTAATATCCGTCCGTAGCGCACGCTAACGGGCTGGTCGGCAGAGGCAGTGAGGTTGTCAGGTTTTCTGGACTATCAGGTAACCTACGCTAGGCTTCAGCTAGCGCACGCTAAAGCTGTCGCATAACGCACGCTAAGACATAGCGGTAGTGCACGCTAAGGCTTGAGCAGGGCAGAGGACAGTTGGTGCTGGACTCCAGTACTGGACACCACTTTTTGACTAGCGCACGCTAGAGAAGGGCGATTAGCGCACGCTAACGGGGCCGGCAGAAGCCACTGGACTACCCGGTGACCACGCTAGCGCACGCTAATGAAGGAAGCATAGCTTGCGCTAGACTGGACGGATATATATTGAACAATTGACTTCCATTTCGTCATTTTTCATCCTCTTCACTCATTTCCGACGGGAGCAGCTCGGGAGAGACGATTTTGGGCGATTGGAAGCGATTCTTCGTCAAACATCAACATTTTTGGTTGGAGAACAAGGATTCCACAACATCTAATCCATCCTAACGTCCAAATCAAGGTAAAAAAAATCCTTAGAACCCTATTTTTGGGGAATTTTGGGGTTTTTCCTAGATTCGTCCGATTTATTCGTTTTGAAGCTTGAGAACCTTGAGATTATGATGTATCTATCCTACATGCATGCATTCTCTATGATTTTACGGATTGGATTGTTCCGTTTTCGGACTTGTGAGGGTTTGGACGATTTTCCAACCTCTAGTTGTTTATCCATATATTTTCATGAATCGTAGACGGGTTTCGGGAGTTTCTTCGTGTAATTTGAGTATGGATAATTGATTATAATATTCCTTGTGAATCGATTAGGTGCCGGAAGCGCATTCTTGGACCTACCGAACTCTTACCCTTTTTCCGTTCAATTTCTCGATGTCTCAAAGGCAAGTATATATTTATGATTGTACGTTCTCGACTTTGAAAGTAAGATATATTAATGGCATGATTATTTATATCCACTCTGGGGCGGGCCGATGGGTCCCCTGAGGGTTTCGTAGCCTCTTGGTGCGATTCCACGGATGATATGAACGAACCACTCTGGGATGGACCGACGAGTCCTATGAGGGTTACGTAGCCTCTGGTGCGGTTCCACGATATTCATATATGTATTGATGTGATGCTATGAGATTTAGTTATTACGGAATACTAGTCTTGAATTGATGAATTGACGGTTACCTTTACTTTATTGTCGAGGAGTATTGTGTTTCATACTTGATATACTTGCACTAGCTATTCGACGGCTAACCCCTTTATGGAGGGAATACTTTTTATGTATTTCAGGTTCCAGGAGAGCGGACAGGCAGGTATCGGGTCGACATGAAGATGATGGGCAAGTGTGATACTGTGTCTTGTCTCCGGTTATATTTTTTGATTTCTCCATCCAGTGTTGTTGTACTGGAATGGTTAATGAATACTCGAGTATTGTTTTCCGTTTTCCTTGATGTTCCGGCCTGTGTTTTCCGAGGTTTTGATTTGTATTGTGATGTCTATGGATACATTGGATATGTTTGAATACCCTTGTATTGTTCTTCATTCCATTGTATGTAGACCTTCTCGGTCAAAATTTATAGTTCTGCGTATGTTTAGCCTTGTGGGTCCCACGGCGGGGCTCACAGTGCTGTAATATTCCCTGAATAACTTGGGTGTGTTACAGAATATGGTATCAGAGCTTAGGTCTATGGATACCTAGGCTCTCGGTCTTTTGGGTCGATTGAGTCGTCATTTGTCCACAGTATCACTACTCTGCCATCATCACAGTGCGACCGGTACTTGTAAGACCTCTCACTCTTCTGGTGTTCCTTATTCGTTTTGCTTCTATTTTGGTATTCTTGAGAATCAGTCACTTCGATAATGTGCGATTTGGATTATACTTACGCACGTGTGTGCCCTTCAGAATGTTGGCTGAAAGGAGGCAGAGTCGTGGCCGTGGTCACGGACGTGAACTCCTCCTTGAGATTTTGTTAAATTGCTAATTACGATATTGGTGTGTATCGGTATTATGTTGAGACTTTGTTTGGGAGTCGCATCGTAGTATCACGGAAGATCATCGGCTTCACGTACGTGTAAGTATACTGTTTTGGTTATTCGCTTGTGGCGATGTTTGATTGCTTTCGTCATGAGTTTGGAAATTTTGGATTGATCTGTTGTTTGTGACAAGATTGCAAGTTTCGAGGACGAAACTGATTTTAAGGCAATATCCCGATTTCTACTATGTAATATCTGGAATTTCAGTATAAATTTTTTGCGTTAAATTATCTGAGATATACTGGATAGCTTAGTGTCTATACAGTATGGATAAAATAATTTGAAGACTGAGACAGCTGTATTGGTATATTTGTCATAGTTGGTCGACAATTACATTTGAAGATATCGTGTATCAAGTTATCGTAGTTTTGTTATTGGGTATATCATATGACAATATTATCAGGTTGTATATATGTATTCAATATGTCGTGTATATACATCTAGTATATCAAGACGACGGATAAGAATAGCGGGAAATGGCTAAGTACAGCCACGTTAGCGCACACTACAAGGTATGCCTAGCGCGCGTTAAGATATATACTTAGCGTATGCTACGATGCACACTTAGCGCATGCTAAGAGGTTTGAGATATGTATGCTAAGGAGGACCCCTAACGTACGTAAGGTATTCTGGATAAGGTCCGGAAGGCGGCCGACAGGTAGGCCCAGACTGTTTATTATCGGCGATTAGCGCATGCTAATGCATGTTGGTAGCGCACGTTAATTTCAGATCGTCAACAGGGAATCTTGGCTTTATTGGTTGCTTTCGGCGTGTAGGACCCAGGCATCTTCTGGGAAGTTATGGATTGTCGGGTCAGCGATGATTAGCGGGTACTAAGGTCGAGGAATAGCGCACGCTACTGAGCATTTTATTGTAGCAAGTCAACACCGATTTGCGTACGTTAATACCTGGGCATTACGTACATTAGATGATGTGCGAAGCAATACAGTAGCCCTGGACTGCCAGATAACGCACGCTATCGAGGAAGGATAGCGTACACTAGTAATGTGTTTTATAAAAGGGGACAGATGAGTGCTGAGAGGCATTTTGTCCATTCTCCTTCATCCAGTTAATAGAGAGAGCTTTGAGAAGTATTTGAGGTTCCCAAACACTCTGAGATGATGGTCTTCAACAAGATTAAGATGGAGAGCATGGGTTAAAGCCTTGTTCTTGAAGTTATTCATGATTCTTGGAATGGAGTTCAATGTTTCCTCTTCTTGATTTGTCTATTCAAGGTAACTCTCGTATCCCTTGGATAGTGGTTCGTTTTAAAGGATGATTCTTGGTATTCCATGGGAAGTTTGTTGAAGAAGATAATGACATGATGACTTATATGTTAGGTTATGTTATATTGTCATGAACATGGTCAGGGAATCATGTTGTCCTTGGCAGTATTATTGTGATTCTTGATATTATGATGATATAGGCCTTAGATTATGAGTTATATGTAGGCTTAGATGTTGGAACATTGAATTATGTCGTTTGGTCGATTATGGACGTGATTGCGGATTAATCCACATGCTTGAGGGACTCCTGAATTATACGAGATGATGAATATTTATAAGAAGTGTTGGTGCTTTGAATATGAATATGGAACATTCATATCTAGGGCTAAAATTGTGTGTTTTGAAATAATATTCATGTAGGAATACGAATATAATTACGAGTTTGCTGAGGCTATTATTCATCCCTGAATTTGGAAGCCCGTACGTATGGAACAAAAGTTTAAGTCGAATGATTGGATTGTTCGATAACCTTTTAATATGATTATCTATTATATTGGATAAATTGGATGGTTCGGATTGATGACGATCATAGGTAAATTTTAACAATGGATTTACGAGAAGGAACCTTGTCAATTCGCATTTAAGAATCGAGTTTGGAATCGATAACATTTAGACCCTTATTATTGGTTCGAATTGGTTGCTGATATGATCATCGGATTTCGGCTCGTACTGTGGATGTGGATTCGTGAGGGTCTGAGTCGGACGGTTCAGACTGTGTTTAATCGAGATATTGTTGGACCGATGAGTTTGTGGCCTGGTTGTATTGATATTGATTGTCATCAAACTTGTTGATTATTAATCTTTCTTTTTACAATAAGTTGTGATGTTTGATCGTGGATTATGACTGTTATGTTGCGTTTGAGATTGAAGAATTCGTAGATTACTTTTGTCGGGACTGAGTAACTCGTAGACGAAAGCAACTGAATTGGTAACAGTTCGTGGTATTGATATCGAGGCAAGTTTTATACTTGTACTAGTCAATTAGATTGATGTTATCATATATGTGTTTGAATGTGTGTATCATTTCGAGATTTGGTCTTTTTATGATTTTGTTGATATCAGTGGATTGTTTGATACGATATCCTTCGAAAAGTTATGCCAAACGTTATTGTTGTTCGTAAATGGCCAGTTCAGGGCATTACGGTACTTGTTGGTTATATTGTTGTCGATAGCCGGTTCGCGGTATCGACGTAACGATTGTTATTGTTGATTGATGTTCCATTGGGATATTGTTGTGAATCGTCGTTATTGATATTAGTGTTTTTCTGCTGCTGTTGTATTGACCGATTGAAGGTATTGACGTATTCGATTATCATCTTCGTTATCGGTAACCGATTAAAGGTGCCGAGACATCCGTTGTAGTGTTGCTATCAATTGGCCGTTCTAAGGCAATTGGTGTATTGAATTGGGACTGTCGAAAACATCTCCCATCCGTTGTATCGTTATCGATTGGCCATTCTAAGGCAATCGAGGTATTGAATTGGGATCGCCGAGGACGGTGCCTATCCGTGAGTTATTATTGTCGTGTTTGCCGACTCAAGGCAGCACACTATCATTTTTGTGAACTCGGTAATTTTGTGATCGTTGAGGGTTGAGGATTTCCAGATTGTTGTTCGTGTTAATCGGTCCTTAGGGATTGTGGTCCCAGGATGGTTGTGTTGGATATTGTTGGTCGTGTCGATCTTTCATTATTCATGTATCATCGTTCACTTTGGTGAGTCGTATGATCCGTATTGGAGGTGTTATCTTTTGAGTTTCGTTGTCATGTTGCATCGTGACATATCTGGAATCATATCTGCATGTCGATTGGTTATGTGTAGGATTTTTTAGCCAGGCACACGATGGTCATGCGTGGATGTTTCCGCATTGGACCGTGCACACGGGACGTAGTTTTTGAGGCTAATTAGGTACATTGTCCCACGTATGTTCTGGATTCCGTATACGGGGTGGACATGTGCACGGACACATTTCCGAATCGGGTGTACTGTGATGTCCCTCTTGAGCCTTATTATTGTGCTCGTTCATAGTCCATGTTGTATTGGATATGTTTGACTGATTGCGACTGGTTGTTCATACGTCCGAGGGGTTTGTTCGACAGTCGGGGTTATTTCTTTGAGATCCATTATTGTTGATTGTTTAGAGTTACCTTGTTGATGGTACTCTCGGTCGTTTTTGGTCCCTTATTGATCGTGTTGGAGGATTATCATGTTGATGGTATTCTTGATTATTGTGGATCTTTCGCTGATAGCATTGGAGTTTATCATGTCGATGATATTCTCGGTTGGTTTGTGGGTTGATCATTGTTATTGACAGTGTGAGCGTTCGGATTGTACGTCAGTGTTTCGGGACTTGTTGTCATTATTTTGTGTGTTATTGGTTTTCGTCCATATTGAGCTTTATCGGTACAATCCGACGGACAGGATTTGGCACAGATAGTTCATGCTACACTTATGAGTTATGATAATGTTTTGAGAATTCTTGGTATTGTTGAATACAGTACAGACAATTGTAGTTGAGTTCTTTTCGTATTTTGAGATGCCCTTCAACATATCAATCGTATACCGATACTCGTTGTTGACCTTTGGAATTCGATTTTGGAGACCATGTCCTACTCTAGGGTTGGAGACTTAGCTGATCGCTTGTCGTTGCCCCCTGTGTTTGGTCTTGTTCATATCGTTTGTCATGTTTCTCAGTTGAGAAGGCATATGCCGGATCCAAGTCATGTTTTTGACTATAGTGAGATTTACGTAACCAAGGATGTTACCTATCCGGAGAAACCAGCGAAGAATCTTGAACATCATGAGAAGCAGCCTTGGCACAAAACCATCCCGTTGGTTTTAGTGCAATGGTCGATACATGGAGTCGAGGAGGCGACTTGGGAAAGGGAAGAGAATATGCGATCAGAGTACCCTGAACTTTTTATTTCTTAAGTTTCGGGATGAAACTTCTTTTTAGAGGGAGAGAATGTAATACCCGTACTTTTTATTGACTGTTTGACCTTGCCATTCTTCTTATTTTGTCGCTCTGTAAACTCTTGGTGATGTTGTTGATATTGTTACTGAGTTTCGTATCGTGTTTGGGTCACGATCGTATTATTTAGACCTTGCGGAAGTGTTCTAAAACAGAGAAATAGCATACGCTAGGCCTGGGCTAACGCACGGTAATTCTGTCTAAGTAGCGCATGCTAGCTTTGTGCCGTAGCACGCGCTAAGGGACCAGTCAGGTCAGAACCAGTAACTCGGACTGCCCTCTGGACTGGCGGTTAACGCGCGCTAGGAGGTCGTTAGCGCACGCTATTCATGGTTAGTAGCGTACGCTAATATCCGTACGTAGCGCACGCTAACAGGCTGGTCGGCAGAGGCAGTGAGGTTGTCAGGTTTTCTGGACTATCAGGTAGCGCACGCTAGGCTTCGGCTAGCGCACGCTAAAGCTGTCGCATAACGCACGCTAAGACATAGCGGTAGCACACGCTAAGGCTTGAGCAGGGCAGAGGACAGTAGGTTCTGGACTCTAGTACTGGACACCACTTTTTGGCTAGCGCACGCTAGAGAAGGGCGATTAGCGCGCGCTAACGGGGCCGGCAAAAGCCACTGGACTACCCGGTGACCACGCTAGCGCACGCTAATGAAGGAAGCGTAGCATGCGCTAGACTGGGCGGATATATATTGGACAGTTAACTTCCATTTCGTCCTTTTTCATACTCTTCACTCATTTCCGACGGGAGCAGCTCGGGAGAGACGATTTTGGGCGATTGGAAGCGATTCTTCGTCAAACATCAACATTTTTGGTTGGAGAACAAGGATTCCACACCATCTAATCTATCGTAACGTCCAAATCAAGGTAAAAAAATTCTTAGAACCTTATTTTTGGGGAATTTTGGGGGTTTTCCTAGATTCGTCCGATTTATTCGTTTTGAAGCTTGAGAACCTTGAGATTATGATGTATCTATCCCGTATGCATGCTTTCCCTATGATTTTATGGATTGGATTGTCCCGTTTTCGGACTTGTGAGGGTTTGGACGATTTTCCAACCTCTAGTTATTTATCCGTATATTTTCATGAATCGTAGACGGGTTTCGGGAGTTTCTTCGTGTAATTTGAGTATGGATAATTTATTATCATATTCCGTGCAAATCGATTAGGTGCCGGAAGCGCGTTCTTGGACCTACCGAACTCATACCCTTTTTCCGTTCAATTTCTCGATGTCTCAAAGGCAAGTATATATTTATGATTGTACGTTCTCGACTTTGAAAGTAAGATATATTAATGGCATGATTATTTATATCCACTGTGAGGCGGGCCGACGGGTCCCCTGAGGGTTTTGTAGCCTCTTGGTGCGATTCCACGGATGATATGAATGAACCACTCTGGGATGGACCGACGAGTCCTCTGAGGGTTCCGTAGCCTCTGATGCGGTTCCACGGTATTCATATATGTATTGATGTGATGCTATGAGATTTAGTTATTCCGGAATACTAGTCTTGTATTGATGAATTGACGATTACCTTTACTTTATTGTCGAGGAGTATTGTGTTTCATACTTGATATACTTGCACTAGCTATTCGACGGCTAACCCCTTTATGGGGAGAATACTTTTTATGTATTTCAGGTTCCAGGAGAGCGGACAGGCAGGTATCGGGTCGACATGAAGATGATGGGCAAGTGTGATACTGTGTCTTGTCTCCGGTTATATTTTTAGATTTCTCCATCTAGTGTTGTTGTACTGAAATGGTTAATGAATACTCGAGTATTGTTTTCCGTTTTCCTTGATGTTCCGGCCTGTGTTTGCCGAGGTTTTGATTTGTGTTGTGATGTCTATGGATACATTGGATATGTTTGAATACCCTTGTATTGTTCTTCATTCCATTGTATGCAGACCTTCTCGGTCAAAATTTATAGTTCCGCGTATGTTTAGCCTTGTGGGTCCCACGGCAGGGCTCACGGCACTGTAATATTCCCTGAATAACTTGGGGGTGTTACAATATTAGTTGGGTGCAAATGTGGAGTTCTACCTGGATTAATTTGTTTTATTAGTTGCTTTGACCTTCAAATTGTAACTCCCATTTTGGGACTTATAGACTAGGAAGTGATTTTGTAGTTCAATTGTTCAAAAATAGTTATCTGGATAAAAACATGTTGTTGACCCATTGGATTTCATAGCATTTTGCAGTTTCCCAATAGGTGATGCTATGATTTTATGAAAACCCTTTCCTTAAGTTAGTAACTGAATACTCCACTCCCTCCTTCCCAAAATGAATGACCAATTTATTTTTTATTTTTTTTACTCTTGATCAAGAGTAAATTTGTATTTTTTTTGGTCATTCATTTGGTGGCAGAGGTAATACATAATAGTGGTTCGGCTTTTAAATATGAATTCTGACCTCGTCTCTTGTCATTACTTATTATTGTACATTACGCTCTGTGCCCTGCCAATTGCAGATTGACTATCGCAATTAATGCATATTGCGGTCACAGGCTTTCTAAATACATTTATTGCTTATAGAATAATGGTAATGGTTCCCATAACCGTTGCTTTAGGGAAAGAAGTTTTGCAAAACTAAAATTAAAAAAATTTTGTCTAAGATCAACCATCTCTCAACAACGATTAACGGATTGGCTTTATTATCAATTGGAAAAAAAATGTTAAATAAAATTGATTACGATAATTTAATAAGTAATTTTGCATCTCAAAAAGTCCGAAAAATAGAATTTTAAATAAATTAAACAATTTTTTAGAATATAAAAGGCCCCATTTTGAAGTTCGCTTTAGGCCTCATTTAATGTTGGGCTAGTCCTGCTGGTGTGTGGTAATTATTACTGAGGTGCATGTAATATTTTGGGACAGTGCGTAGTTTTATTCTATATATTTTGGGCACCATCACATCAACTGTCGCCATTTTGTGAATTTTGATATCGAAAAATATTTTTTTTCCTTTCTATATATTTTAAGGAATTTAATTTAATTTCAATTCCTTAATTGAATAGTTAATCGATATTTAAATTATATATCATTTTTCAATTAAAAAAATGCCACAAATCAATTATTTGAGGAACAAGACTTGTTGAAGCACACTTGAATAACAACTCAAAGCACAACTTGCATGACATTTCGAAGCACGAATTGAAGCACAAGTTAAAGAAAGTTGAAGTAATTCCAAGCAAGTGAATTAAATTCTCTCAACTCAAGAAGTTAAATTCAAGGACATCTCGCTGTCCAAGACGATGTTCAAAGTGTTCATATCGGATTTCCATCAAATCAAAATGTTTAGTTCAAAACAAAGACACAAACCTTTGAATTAATGTTAGAGCCAATTCATCTTGGAGAGAGATCAAAAGCCAATTCCACCAAGAAGGGCCACCAATGGCAAAGTCAAGTTTTAACATTTGATTCCAGATTAAACCGCAAGCTCTTGAATAAATGTTATGAAAGTCCAAATTCATCTTGGAGGAAGATCAAAAGCTAATTCCATCAAGAAGTCACCAAAAATCAAATTCAAGTTCTAGCATTTGATTCGAGATTAATTTTTCAAGCCCTCAAACACTATTTGAGGTCAATTTATTTTGGAGGAAGATCAAAAGCTCATTCCACTCGGAAACCAAAAGGCTAAGTTAAATTCTAGTGTTTGATTTGGAATCGATCCCTCAATGCCTCGAGTAAACGATATTCAAGTTCACGTCCAAGTTCAAGCCCGTAGGAAATCAAACGGAAGGTTTCGCATCCAATATCCCAAAGTTCAAATGACTTGAAAAGAATCAGGAGAACTATAGATTATAATCCACATATTTTCTATTTGATCCCTATATATTTGATTTGTAAGAATTTTTGCTGTTTATTTATATAAAAACACGAAATTTGTGTAACATATTTCGGGCACGCCCAGTCACACAACCTCTACCTCTCAACTCTTTCCTTCACCGAAGCTTAAAGCATCCAAATACTATGCAAAAGAACATGATATTTCCTCTTCAAGCTCTTAAGGCGCAGCAACTAAAAGTGTCGGCATCACTACAAGAAACATGCCTAAGAAGATGCATGCATCTGCTAAATTGATCCATATGCAATAGAGAAAGAACCGCTGCATCTCATAAATCATGATATGGGGACTTAAAGATGATGCAGCCTCCCAATAAACATTAATATGCTCAAACATAGCACTCGTAATGGTGATCTGCTGCAACTTCTAAGAGCAAATTGCAAGTCTAACTAGAGGCATTGAGGGACTAACAAAACACGTTCAAGAGCAGGCTGGAAGTAAATAATGATGATGCTAGTCATGCTGGGCAAGCAAGCTGAGATACATGTGTTGGAATATTTTATTACAAATATTCATTAATCGAGTTTTGATGATTAGTTGTTAAGCAAAGAAAACAACAGGGAAGCTAAACAAAACAACGAAGATACAAAATAGCTGGACAGAACACAATTAACGTACGCTATATAAAGAGCTTAACGTACGTAATGTGTAGAGGTTAACACACGTAACTGGTATTGTCTAACATACGTAAAGAGGAGCTTCAGAATTCAAACAAGATGAACGTTGGAAGATTCTGAGTCAAAGTCAAAAGTGTGCAACGGATATATGAGATTAACGTAGGCTACAGTGACATGTTAACGTACGCTATCAGATGCAATTAACGTACGTAATGGAAGGATGACAACGTATGCAATGAAAGAAACGAAGGCTACTGTACTCATTTGTGCATTACCTAACGTACGTAACGAGATGAAGTTAACGTACGTAAAAAGGCTAACGTACGTAATTGAAAGACTATAACGTACGTAAAGAAGTCAGAGAGCTAACGACTAGTTGAGGCTTTGGAGCCTATAAGTACCACTTCCTACGGTATTAAATCATGGTCGGCCCTGAGGTTTAGTTGGCCTAGTGCGAGAATAAAACTTTGGGCCCTTATACTAAGAACTGCTGAAATAATTATTGGAAACAAAAGGATGTCAAAATTCAGAATATATTATAGCAAAAGAGTTCCTCATAATTGTAACACCCCCGATATATTCAGGAATATTACAGCGCCGTAAATCCTTTACATAAGAATTTACAAGGCTGAAGAAATGAAAAGACAATAACAGATACCAACATATAAGAGTAACTGAAAGATAATACAACAGTTCTAGGCCAATACCGAAAATACAAACATCCAAATGAAGAATGTTAATACATCACCAAATCCAACATCACAAACGACGATGTATTCGAGTACTTATTAAAAACAACACAAACAACAGATAATTGAACCCGGCCCGAACATCACTGTGCACCCTCGTCGTCATGCAGCTCCAGTGGTTGTTTTCCTGCTCTCCTGAATCCTGAACATAAACAAATGTCCACCCCCGAAGGGGTTAGCACAACGATGCTAGTACAAGTACAATAATTATACCACAATGATTTAATCAACAATAATCATGACAAGTTTCTCCAACGAGAAATAATAACAACACATATCACATCATGAGAGTCTCAACATAGTCATGGTATTCCAACGATCCAGTACACACAGCTATAGATTCCCACGATGATCCCGTTAGACCAACGCATGGTGGAACTACCTGTCCAACGATCCAGCGGACACAGCTATAGATTTCCCATGATGATTCCCGTCGGATCAACGCATGGTGGACAATTAATCACAACACATGTACACAGTACAATCATAACATAACCGACATAATACGAACAATTCTAATTAAAGTACTTGCCTCGAATTGATGACAAGAATAAAACTTCGACGAATATCAATACACTCGAATGTCGCCCCTTAAATCAATCATGTTGCAAAGCTCAAACCTTAAACAAAAGAAATAATATAGAGTGCATCTCACGTTGTATGAACATCTAACAATCCAAATTACAGTCGAAAGTTCACAAAACATATCCTGTCTGACCTGCATAACGTACGTTACATACCCTTTATAGCGTACATTAAGCCTACTCGTTAGCGTACGTAAGCTACGAAGTCTAGCATACACTAATCATACACTGGCAGTTCCTCTCTGATCAGTCGACTGACTTGCCTGATGGTATAACGTACGTTACGTACCAAACGTAGCGTACGTTAATTATGCCCGTTAGCATACATAATACAGCGCCTGGCGTACGCTAAACACACACATATGGCAGTTTCTCACTGAGCAGATGACTGTCTCGATTGGTGATGAAGCGTACGAAATCCTCAATGATTAACGTACGTTATCCTCATACATATCATGCTCATACAATTATGAATGATCTTACGGATAAAAACATCTTCGAATTCAAGGATACGCATATCATCACAACACTATATTCAATCTCGATTACAATTCTCATGTGAGGTTGATGCGCTTGTTTACAATATCATCATTACACTCAAACTATCATCTTGAAGATTAGTTAACAATCCACTTTTACAAGATACAACAAATCCTTTCATGATCATCCTCCTAGGCTCGTCTAACAAAAGTGATATTAATACCAAGTCCATGATTACTACGAAGACACCTTCCAAATGTTGATTATCAATCTCAGAAAGCTTCCTTTACTTGTTCGTCGTAACAAGATTCAAACTATGATGTTTTAACCAAGGTACTTAAGGCATAATCATCTCAACTTCCTAGACATGATCTTGGTTGGATAAATCATCTATGGAACCTAATATACTTGGTAGCATGATCATAACATCCTTAAGAATACGAATTCAAGGTTGGAGATAGCATAACATACCTTAAGATGAAGAAAATGCTGAGACAATAGGTAGAATCCAACTCCGGTCGCTTGTGTGCCAATCCAAGATGTTCTTCAACTTCAATGATCAAGTAATAGTGATATCCAATCTTCAATGATCAATGAAAGGTGTTCTAAAGGTTTATAATGTGGCTGGGAACTCTCTGGGAAAGAAGTATGATGAAGGCTCAGTGAACTAAACGAAATGACATGAAATGGGGTGATGTCCCATTTATAACTTTCTGACCTTAACGTACGTTAGTCTTCATGCATAACGTACGTTAGTCGTTTAGCGTACGCTACCTAGTATTTTTAGCATACGCTACCTAGTATTCTTAGCGTATACTATCGTTCACTGGTAGTTAACTGTTCTCATTCTGTACTCGATTACGTACGCTACACCATCAGGTTACGTATGTAAGCAACACCCATTAGCGTACGCTAGACACATACCTTAACGTACGTTAACACCCGTTGACTTCAAAATTGTCCAGGTTCATCCGCGGGAATCTTATCTGGTCCCATCGTCCGGCTGGCGCATGTGCTAGCTGCCCAGCTCAGTTATTGGCTGCCTTACATACGCTACGCTTCATTTGTAGCGTACGCTAACTTTGGCGGATAACGTACGTTAAGCTTCGTTCTTAGCGTACGTTATCACGTAGTTGCATGTGAAAATTTACATGTTGCTATAATCATGCACAAGGATATAAATACGAGAAAGGTCATACTTCGATTATCGGTATCACAAATCCGAATAATACAGGGTTCAACTACAGATGAAATACTCAATAATTAATCCATATATTACATACTCTCCTTCTAAAAAGGAGTTTCGTCCCGAAACTCAAGACGAAAATAATTTTGGATATCTAGACCTCATGCTATCTTCCATTTCCCAAGTGGCTTCTTCCACTCCGTGGCGCGACCACTGAACCTTAACCAAAACGATCGGTTTGTTTCTCAATTGCTTAACTCGACTCTAGAGTATCCTGATCGGTCTCTCTTCAAACGTGACATCCTTAGCGACTTCGATCTCGCCAAAATCAATGACATGACTAGGATCTGGTATATACTTCCGTAACTGGGATACGTGGAACACATTATGAACATGGCTCAATGACGTCGGTAATGCCAACCGGTATGCCAACTCTCTAACTCTCTCAAGAATCTCGAACGGTTCGATATATCTCGGACTCAGCTTTCCCTTTCTCCCAAAACGAAAGATTCCCCGAGTAGGAAAAACTTTTAAAAGCACGTGATCTCCAATACTGGACTCTAATGGGCGACGGCGCACGTCTGCGTAATATTTCTGTCGACTCTAGGCGGTCAATAGTCTTTCACGAATCAAGGCTATCTTCTCTCGTGTCTGTACGATCAATTTCGATTCCGTCATGATCAAGTATTGGGAAAACAAGAACCCTGTATCAAAACAGCCGGGATATCCAATCCCTGTATCGAATGGTATTTGATAAGAGGTTTTGACATATATGCCAATCCGCATACAGTAAAGGAAACTGTATCGAAGTATTGAGGCATTATCCTGTATCGAAGACCTGCCTCGAATCAGCATATAGTGAAGCCCTTCAGTACAGCAAGAAGTCTTATAAAAGACCAACTATGGAAACTGTCTCGAATCTCTAATACAGTTATCTTCCATACAGCTCACAACAGGACAAAGAAGGAATCTTCAGAAGTCAAGTCCCGTTGAATAAAGAAGTATTTAAATACTCAAGGATAAAGTATTTAAATACTGTCAGTCAACAGATCTTCAAATCCTGCTAAATCCGGATCGTGTTATAATCCCGTTGGAACGGAATCTCACTCAAACGGATACATCTCAACGGATATATATTTCAGAGGCTATATATATCACATCAAGATGCTGAAGATCAGTTACCCAAGCTATCGAAATTATTATCAGACCAAAACATATCTCCAAAGCTTACTGCAACTCAGATCAAAAGAGATATACAGTGCTCATCATCCTGAACAACACTTCATCAGCTGAAAGCTCTTAAAGTCAAAGTTGTTGTTCACCATCTGTTCTATACTTTGAACAAATCCAGATCAGCCCTGTGTAGACTGAGCAATCTGTGCTTCTCCGGAACTGTGTGTGAAGGATTTGCATTGAATAAGACGAAGCTTCAGAACTGTGTGTGAAGAAGCAAGTCAAAGCATTAGCTCAAAACCAATCTGTGTGAACGGTTGAAGCTAAGATCTTTATATCAATCTGTGTGAACAATATATTGATTGTGTGTTGTTATAATTACGTAGTTGTGTACGTAGTAATTATAATAAACTTTTTACTCCTGTGTGGAGGACCAGTGGACGTAGAGGTGTTTACCTCGAACCACTTTAATTACTGTGTTATTTACCTTCAGTTTTTACTGTTTTAATTACTGTGATTAATTAAGTATACACTATACATTTAGTTGTTGTATCCACAGCAACCTACTGTATCTAAGACTTCCGCTACGCACTCAGATTTAAAATCCGTACAGTTTGTTGTTTAAACTATTTCCCAAACTGTATCCAGTATACTTAGTGACCAACAAGTGGTATCAGAGAGGTTGATTCTAAAAAGAATCAGTCGTATTTTTAAGCGAATCAGATCCAAAATCACTTATTTTCAAAACAGTCTCTTTCATTTCTGTATTATCACATGGATACTTCTATGATCAACAAAGTTCCTATGTTCTCTATTAACGAATTTGATGACTCGAGAATTAGAATGGAGGCTCATCTTGCAGCAATGTACGAAGAGATGATTTTTGTTATACAGGATGGTCCTATCAAGATCATGAAGGTAAACACGGCCGCAAGGATTGAAGGCCAAGCCCATGCTGAGATGCTCGAGAAGGATCGCGAGCAATGGACCACAGATGAAAGAAAGCGAGCAAACCTTGACAACGTGGCTAAGAACGTGTTATTTGTCACTCTTGACAAAGGCACGTTCTCAAAGGTAAAGAGCTGCAAAACAGCCAAAGAAATCTGGGATAAACTCAAGTTGATTTGTGAGGGAACTGAGCTCTCAAAAGAAAACAAGATTTCAAAACTGACTCAGCAATTTGAATCTTTCGAAATGAAACCAACTGAGACACTTGAGCAACTTGACCTCAGATTCACTGGCATTGTTGGTGAACTTGAAGCGTTGGGAAAAATTTTTACCCAAAAGGAGAAGAATTTAAAAATTTTCAGATCTCTCCCAGCCCGATGGGACATTAAGACCACAGTTATGCGTGTATCTTGCAATCTTAATGAAATATCTACTTTTGATCTCTTCTCTGACCTCAAAGCTTTTGAGTATGATATTGTGAAGAGAGAAAGTCAAGAATCTCCTTCAAAGGTTACTGACTCTAGGCCAGTATCGAACCGTCGACACAAAGATGCCCGGCTCGTCGAAGCCTAGTCACAAGAATGCCGATGTGACGACATCCTGTCTCAAGATGAAATGGCGCTTCTCATGCATAAATTCAAAAAGTTCATCAAACAGTCTGGAAAGACTCCATACAGGCCCAAACCTGTTCACAAGGTAAGTACCAAAACATCATCTGGTGACGCTAACCTGTGCCATAATTGCAGGAAACCAGGGCATTATGCAAATAAATGTCCTCATCCCAAAGTCCAAAGGTTGCCGGAGGCCGAGCAACAAGAGAGAGATGAAAGAAGACGTGCTTGGAAAGACAAGCTCAAGGCCCTGATTGGAGAATCAGAAGCCTCCCCCACACCATCCAAATCAGCATAATGTATTCAGGTGGTCACTGAAAGTGATTCATCTGACGATGAGTTCGATGATAAATCATATATGTGCTTTATGGCCAAAGACATTCCAGAAGGTGAAGACAGCGACGATGAGGTAAGTTCAACCTCAACTATTTCATCAAATGCATCTCATAGTTTTGAAAACATGATGAATGAATTTAAAAACATTCAAAAGGCCCATGAGACACTGAAAACTGAGAATATATAGCTTCAATTAACTAATTTAGAGCTGAAAGATGAAAATAACTTGCTGAAAATAAATTATGAAAATATGTCTCTTGATTGTGAAACCAGCAAGGTCGATTTTAAAACTCATGGAGAGCAATCATCAACTTGCTCATGAACTAAGTGAGGCTAAAACTCACAACGAGAGCAAGACAAATGATTTGGTTCTACTACAAGCCAAAATCACAACTCTCGAAAAGCGAGAAACTGAACTTGAGACCACTCTGAAATCGTTCGATAAATCGTCCAAAAGAATGGAAGAAATTTTGAGCACTGGGCAAAATGCTCATGATAAAAGTGGCTTAGGATATAGCTCATGTTCAAACAAAGGGAAAACTAGTACAGTGTTCGTCAAGAGTGTGGAACACATTCCAGAATCGGAAGAAATCCTAGTCCCGTGAAGGAACCTGATGTACCGAGAAAACCAAAGGCTGCTATTCCGCCCCCGCAATCCTATTCCAGACAGCGGAATCATAAGCCGTTCCAACCTGTGAGGCGCACTCAACAGCATGCTCCCAGAGCATATCAACAGCGCCAACAGCCGTTCAGAAGGAAGGCTGTATCCAACCACCAAAGGCCCGCAAGGCAGTACTATCAGTACAGCACGCCGAGGTATTGGATACAGGAGCCCCGTTATCCCTCGAGACAGCAGATGCCGGTTCAGTATCAACAACAGCATTGGGAATCCAACTGGAGACCCAGAAGGCAAGCTGTTAGGCCTAAGAAAATGGCTCCACCTCCAAGACGGCACTCGTACTGGATTAATAATAATAACCCTGAATTTTTCATGCATAATAATTATCATGGTTATAACAACTACGGATATGCCCCCCGTAGATATCGCAACACTGTACCGAGTATGCCCTACAGTAAACCAATTGCTGCCAGGAAAACTTGGGTACCTAGAGGAACTAACAATCATGGACCCAAAAATCAAAGGGGACCTAAATCTACTTAATTTCTTTGTTACAGGACATTCTAGAGGAGGATACCTGGTACTTTGATAGTGGATGCTCTCGACACATGACCGGAGATAGGAGCAAGCTATCAGATTTTGTAGAAGGTCGCGGTCCAAAAGTTCATTTCGGTGATAAATCTAAAGGAAGAACAAGAGGGAAAGGAAACCTACTTGTCGGAAAATTCAAAGTCACCGATGTTGCATATGTTGAAGGCTTACAGTACAATCTACTTAGTATTAGCCAGTTCTGTGATAAACAGTTCTCGGTGAAGTTCTATATAGATCGCTGTAGAGTCAAGAACATCCAAACCAAGGATGTTGTGCTTACAGGAAGCAGATCAGGTAATGTGTATATTGTTGACTGGAAGCCTATGAGCTCCTCAATTCCATGCTTTGTTGCCTAAGGCACTGCAGATCTTAGCTGGTTATGGCATAAGAGGATGTCTCACGTCAACTTCAAGACAATCAACAAGCTCTCAAGACAGGGAATGGTTAGAGGTTTGCCAAATGTGTCATTCAAGAAGGACAGCGTCTGCGGACCATGTCAGAAAGGCAAACAAATCAAGTCAACCCTGAAGAGCAAATCCTACCTTTCAACCCAAAGAGTGTTAGAAATGCTACACATGGATCTCTACGGTCCTGTAGACCCAGTAAGTTTGGGAGGTAAGAAATACTGCATGGTTGTTGTTGATGATTATTCCAGGTATGCTTGGACGATCTTCCTTAGCAAGAAGAAGGAAACAACATCAAAGCTGTCCGAGCTCCTGAGAAAGTTGCAAAATGAAAAGGCGTCGAGTATCGTGTGCATTCGTTCCGACAGAGGTACAGAATTTACTAACCGCTTTATAGAGCAATACTGTTCAGAGAATGGAATACAACACGAATACTCAGCTGCCCGTACACCTCAACAAAATGGTGTTGCCGAGCGAAAGAATAGGACGTTGAAATAAGCAACAAGGACAATGATTGCCGCAAGCAAATTGCCACAACGTTTCTGGGGTGAAGCAACCAATACAGCATGCTACACTCAAAACCGTTGTATCGTCAACAAGCACCACAACAAAATAGCATATGAGGTATGGAACAACAAAACTCCGTTAGTTTCGTATTTCCACATTTTTGGATGCAGGTGTTATGTATTGAATAATGGGAAAGACCAACTTAGAACCTTTGATGAGAAATCAGATGAAGGAATATTCGTAGGATACTCCTCCATCAGCAAAGCTTTCAGAATCTTTAATAAAAGGAAGCTGACGATCGAGGAATCAGTTCATGTAGTGTTTGACGAACCACACCTTGACCCTATAGGAGTAGATGATATCACTCAGAACATTCACCATCTATCTATCTTGGATCCTCCAACTCCCATAGAACCTGTATTTGATTTAGAAATCAACCCCGCAGCTGTAAGAATCGATGTGGATGAAGCCAACACTGTACAAGCTGAAGCTGTATCCACAGAATCTTTCGATACAGTACGGGATCCTGAATTAGAACCCGACCGAAGATGGTTGAGAGATCACCCACAAGAGGTGATCATTGGAAATATAAATGCTGGTGTTTCTACTTGTAGGAGAATACAGAGTACGCAAGGAAATGTACTTTGTGCATAAGAAGAATCTAATGCTGAGATATCACAGTTTCCTGAATGGAAATCTCAATCCGAGCATAGAAGACTCAATATGTGCACTATTGCTGTATTCTTAGCCCAATCCGAACCTATTTCGACTATAGACGCTCTTAATAATTCTCATTGGATAACATCTATGGAAGAAGAGCTTAACGATTTCGAAAGAAACAATGTATGGTATTTTGTACCCAGACCAACACATCAATCCGTTATAGGAACCAAATGGGTATTTCGAAACAAAAAGGATCGAAATGGACTTATCATAAGGAACAAATCCAGACTAGTAGCACAAGGCTATAGTCAGGAAGAAGGCATAGACTATGATGAAACCTTCACCCCAGTAGCAAGACTAGAAGCCATCAGGATATTTCTTGCCTTTGCCGCCCATAAGAGTTTTATTGTATACCAAATGGACATCAAAGTGCTTTCCTGAATGGAGATCTTGCAGAAGAAGTTTATGTTGAACAACCACCAGGGTTTGCCAACACAGACGGTATCGATCTAGTTTACAGGCTAAGGAAAGCGCTGTATGGACTTAAACAAGCCCCTAGAGCCTGGTACGAAACCCTGTCCCAGTAGCTAACCGACAACGGATTTGAGAAAGGTGCTGTGGACAAGACCTTGTTCAAGATACACGAAGGTGATGACCTTCTTATGGTGCAAATCTATGTGGATGATATTATTTTTGGTTCAACTAACCTTGCTCTATGTCAAAGGTTCTCTCATCTCATGCAAAGTAAATTTGAAATGAGTATGATGGGTGAACTTAGTTATTTTCTAGGTTTGCAGGTAAATCAGATGCCTACAGGTATTTTCATCAACCAAGAAAAATACAGCAAGGAGCTTCTCAACAAATTTGGAATGAACACTTCCAAATCCTCGCCAACCCCCATGAGCACTTCCGTGCAAATTAGTGCTGATGAATCCGGAAAGCCATTTGACCAATCACTCTACAGGAAGCTCATTGGTTCACTCCTGTACCTAACGGCTAGCAGGCCCGATATCCAGTTTATTGTTGGAGTGTGTGCAAGATATCAAGTTGCACCTAAGGAATCACACTTCAATACAGCTAAACGAATCCTGAAGTACGTTAAAGGAACAGTCGATGCAGGACTTTGGTATCCTAAGGAAGGCGGATTCGATTTAGTTGGATACAGCGACTCGGATCTCGGAGGCTGCAAGCTAGATAGGAAGAGTACAAGTGGAACTTGTCACTTTCTTGGACCTAGACTCGTTTCTTGGTTCAGTAAGAAGCAATTGGCTAATTCTCTTTCCACGGCTGAATCAGAGTACTATCTTTGTTGGTAGTTCTTTGTATGCAGATCCTTTGGATGCGGCAACGGTTGTCGACTATGGAATCGATGCAAGAGAGACTCCAATCATGTGTGATAGCACGAGTGCAATTGCAATCACGCATAACTCATTACGCACTCGCGCACTAAGCATATCAACATGAAGCATCACTTCATAAGGAATCACGTCGAGAACAAGGATGTTCGCCTTGAAAAGGTTCATACAGACGTTGGTGGCGGCATCTTCACCAAGCCGCTCGACACGGCAAGATTCAACATGCTCAGACAAGAATTGGGAATGCTACGGCCAGACTCCTGTAAGTAAATTACTGTTTTTACTCAACAAATTGAGGGGAACGCTGTAAGACCCAAGAATACGGTATCAGCGTTAATTATTTGTACACTCGGAATCGTCAATACGGACCTTGTAGCGGCGAAGACATATGAATCCTACGGTGGCGTGTGCGATAATTAAGGGAGAATCTTGTAGGACCCATGAATACTGACATTAATCCTTAAGTTGTTGTATGGAATTTAAAACCTATATGTACCTTTTTAAGGGGGAACGTCAGACGACGCTGAAACAGCACATACTATAGGATTTCGATTCAGTATATATATAATATCATATTATTTCTTTTTAAAATGATTTTTGTCCACGTGCCCTATTTTTATGTCAAACGTCATGTACATTAAATGCCTTACACGACATCTGGACAACTGAATCTCAAAAGCCGCGATGTTTTAAATTGTTTATTGTTTCAAAACCGCCGTTTTAGGCATTTAGGGTGACACAATGTCAGAAATGGGACCCGCTCAATTTTTAAACATTTTAATGGATTAGCGTACCAGTTACACTCAGTCCATCTTAACCGTTGATTTCAAAAACCGGTTCCCATCCCTTAAAATCTGACCTTTCGTACTCTGCAAAACCCTATTTCGCCGTCCACTATAAAAGGACTGAATATGCCATTAGAGACTCTTTACGCTTTCTGCAAATTCAAGAGTTCTCAAGCAAAAACAGTCTACATACTTTTCTGCATTTTACTGCATATTTCGATTATTTTCTTGCACTTTTTCTTAAGTAATCATCAAATGGATGGACAATCCTCTTCTCCTGCTCTGAAGAAGACTGCTAACATCATTGATGGCCGGATCTTTTCGAGATCTGTTATCATTGAGCGCATGCATGCGAAACCAACGACTTGAGAACCCATGGAGTACATCATAACTCGACTTCGTCAAAAAGGCCTTTATCGCTTTGGAAGTCAGACTGTTGATAAGTATGATGCACATCTGGTTGAGGAATTCTACCTCAACGCCGCCGTACGCTTTCTGTCATTGGTCCAAGGAGGTCATGTTGCCGACATCACCGCTACTATCCAGGATGTTGAGATCTGTATTAATAACGATCTTCTCCAGAACATCTACAGGCTACCCGCTGATGGCCTGACTATGGAACAACTTGAGACGTTCGGGTCTCAAGAGCTAATCACTAAATTTTATGGACTATTCACAGGGTCCAAAGTTGTTGACATGGTTCAGACTACATGTCACAAGAAAAATTTTTGTCTTCCATATGTATATCGTCATGATTTTTGCTACAGGATAATTGAGAATCGAACCGGTGCGTTCGAAATGTGTACCAACCTGAGATTTAGGATGATGGTGGCTATTCTGACATGTGAAAAGGTCAATTGGTGCCAAATAATCCTGAAACGCCTGCAAGAGGAGGTGTGCAAACCGGCCACCCAGAAGAGATCGTTTGGTTTGATGCTAAACCATATCCTAACGAAATGCGGACTGTCGCAATCCACCGATGCTAAGAAGAATAACCCCAGAATATACCTAGGAGGCGTCAAGCCTACTGCGTATAATCAAACCTCAATGGTCTGCAACCAGCCAAAAACTGGAAGTATGCCCATTTCCGCAGATCCACGAGATGAATCCTTGAAGTTCCAGGAAGTGGAATCTTCAAAGAAAAGAAAGAGATCTCATAGCAAGAAACCCACTGCTGGTGAGAAGCCCAAGAAGAGACTTAGGAGGCTCTCGAAAGTCAAATCTGCCAAGCCCTCTGAGGAAGTCTCCCCCGTGGCTCAACCCACTGACGAAGAACCCCAGGGCCCAACCCCTGTGGAAGAGGTGTCTCCTACTGTATCGACAGTAGATCCTGAGCCTTTGGCGGCTAGGATGGATAATGAGACATCTGCCAACGAACAAGACTTTAGCGAGTCGGCTGCCCATTTGGAGCCAACAGCTACTTCTCCTTTGCGGGATCCCACACCCGTACAGGATCCATCTTCCTTCAGGGCACCATCCCCTGTAAGGAGTCCCACTTCCATACAGGATCCCATACCTGTACAGGAATCCCTCGCGACAGCGTCTCCAGACGTTGTACGTAGTCCCTCCCCCAACTCCATCATTCATAAGACCCTTCTTTCTGTCCAAATTGAACATGCTTACGAAAGATTTCTCACATGGAAAGGCTACAGGCTAGCTCCGTACAAAACATTGTACAACTGGAGCGATTGGAGCCATGAAGAAAAATTTGTCTCAGAAGTGACGGACTCAATGGAGATTGACGCCCTGATCCGATGGGAAAATGCTTTCTGCAAGGAGCTGATTGAAAGCCATCTGATGAAAAAATCTGACGCTAGAAGGAAAGGAAAGGACAAGTCAGAGGACTCTCCCGCAAATCCAAAAGACGATGGCCATGACTCAGACGACGACGACGATGCTTTTCAAGCAGGTCTGAGGATGAGTCGTGAAGAGGCTGAAGCTAGAGACACCTCTCCACACAAAGGCGATGAAGGGCCATCAACCCAGAACAATCCGCCCTCGCCACAGCATGAGAACATTCCCGACGAAGAGGAATCAGTCCCTCCACTCGAGGAAGTTGAAGAAATTTTGTAACAGGCACCTGAGCCTGCTGCCACCGAAGAGAGTGTACCTGAAAAACAACAGGAGGATTCAGTCCCTCCTGTAGCCATGTCCACTGAAGCAAATTCACAACAGGAAGCCACTCAACCCCCTGTCGCCGAACAAGAGCCAGCTGCCCCCGCCCCTTCAACCGTGGAATCCGAGGACGGTATCGAACCTGAGGATGTCCAACTTACTTCACGCCCAACCGTGAATGTAAGGAGGTTGAACAGCTCTGAAGATTTTGCTCAACCCGATTCTCCTATTTCTGCCGCTAGGAAAGAGCGCCTGCGCGCACTTGGTCTTCAAACTGTATTCATCCAGGATGCAGTAAATGCTCTGTCTTCCGTTGAGAAAGCATTAAATTGGATGCATACTTCTGTTGTGGAGGAGATGACCACTCTCCAACATGAAGTATCTCGTGTTGTGGAGGCATTCGTTCTTCTGCCAGAAGTTTTCAAGCAAGCTTTGAAAATCATGGAAGACAAGTAGGAGCAACTCCTGAAGGAAGAAGCAACAAAAACGCGAATAGCTGAAGCCAAGACCGCATGTGCCATGATTGAAAACAGCTCTCAACTGCGCGCCCACGACAAATGCATTAAGGATATGTCGCAAACGCTTTCCTCCATTGTGGAAAGAATGTCTAACATCGAGACAAAACAGGATGTTGCACTAGAAATCCTAAAAAGTCTTGATGAAGCCAAAAAGGGGGAAGAGGCAAGAGAAGCTGCTAGGAGAATCAGGATACAGCAAGAAAGGGAATTTGAGGCCGCTCAAGACAGCATCACTTCCGAGCTAAACAAGCTAGCCCCTCAATCCCAAAGTTTTAGGATTTCAGGCTCCCGACCTGAATTTCATGATCCAAATGTCCCATGGCAAACTCTTATCCAGAGACCTTCTGAAATTCGTCTGCCGACCAACCGCAACCCTACTGCCGATGAAGTGAAGCAATGGAGGAAAAACGAACTGATGAGATACTTCGCAAAACGCGTCAGGGAATCCGCCATCTTCAAGAGCTATAAGACTTTAGCGGAGGCCGCAGAGAAATTCACGAAGATGCTAGAAGACGGAAAACTCCCTCGCCAGCTTGATATGAAGAGCAAACACAAAAGATGAGACCAGATCACCCATCCAGAAGACTGGATTCTTGCCTTTGATCGATCCTATGAAGGAAGAGCTATATACCAGGATCGAGGCAATGATTCCCTACAGAACTGGTGGCGTGGTACCGAGAATGATCCAGGGAGAAAGCCGTGGAGACATGCAGATCACTATAGGAGATGAAACCCTTGTATATTATCCTTGTATATTATTTTTGTCTTTGTAATTTTTCCTTCGAAACAGCAAACCATGTACTCAATTTACTTTGAATATCAATAAAAGTGTTTGTTTGTTTTGAAAGATTACAACTCGTAATCTACTGTGTTGATGTATGATTACTTAAATTGTTTGATAAACAAACTCAAGTTAGATAACTTGATTGAAAATAAAGTTGTACGAACTAGTCTACAAACAGTTCATAATTTCAGTTGTAAGCTTAGAATACATTGTAAGATTGTGCCTGCGCGCCAATCATAAGCTTAAGTTGTAATAATCCTTAAACTGTATCGAACTTGCCTGCGAGCAGTTCATCATTTAGACTAAGACAGACCTTATGACGAAAGACCAAGAAATCTGCCAGAAGACATCAAAAGAAGATCGCTTCATGAAGAAGGTTTTGGCATCATCAAGAAGACTTGAAAAGTTAAAAAAAAAAAGTAAGTCTTGGCAAATTGTCAAAAAGGGGGAAATTATTGGGAAAACAAGAACCCTGTATCGAAACAGCCGGGATATCTAATCCATGTATCGAACGGTATTTGATAAAGAGGTTTTGACATATATTCCAATCCGCATACAGTAAAGGAAACTGTATCGAAGCATTGAGGCATTATCCTGTATCGAAGACCTACCTCGAATCAGCATATTATGAAGCCCTTCAGTACAGCAAGAAGTCTTATAAAAGACCAAGTATGGAAACTGTCTCGAAACTCAAATACAGTTATCTTCCATACAGCTCACAACAGGACAAAGAAGGAATCTCCAGAAGTCAAGTCCCGTTGAATAAAGAAGTATTTAAATACTCAAGGATAAAGTATTTAAATACTGTCAGTCAACAGATCTTCAAAATCCCACTAAATTCGGATCGTGTCATAATCCCGTTGGAACGAAATCTCACTCAAACGGATACATCTCAACGGATATATATTTCAAAGACTATATATATCTTATGAAGGTATTGAAGATCAGTTACCAAAAAAACCCAAGCTATTGAAATCATTATCAGAGCAAAACGTATCTCCTAAGCTTACTACAACTCAGATCAAAAGAGATATACAGTGCTCATCATTCTGAACAACACTTCATCAGCTGAAAGCTCTTAAAGTCAAAGTTGTTGTTCACCATCTGTTCTATACTTTGAACAAACAGCCCTGTGTGGACTGAACAATCTGTGCTTCTCCAGAACTGTGTGTGAAGGATTTGCATTGAAGAAGACGAAGCAGGCTGTGTGTGAAGAAGCAAGTCAAAGCATTAGCTCAAAACCAATCTGTGTGAACGGTTGAAGCTAAGATCTTTATATCAATCTGTGTGAACGATATATTGATTGTGTGTGTTGTTATAATTACATAGTTGTGTACGTAGTAATTATAATAAACTTTTTACTCCTGTGTGGAGGACGAGTGGACGTAGAGGGGTTTACCTCGAACCACTTTAATTACTGTGTTATTTACATTCAGCTTTTACTATTTTAATTACTGTGATTAATTAAGTATACTCTATACATTTAGTTGCTGTATCCACAGCAACCCACTTTATCCAAGACTTCCGCTACGCACTCAGATTTAAAATCCATACATTTTGTTGTTTAAACTATTTCCCAAACTGTATCCAGTATACTTAGTGGCCAACAAAACTGTATCAGCAGAGAAGACTCAGCTGCAAAATGAGAATAGGCAGCTGAAAAATGATTTCGAAAAACTCAGCCTAGATCTGAATAAGGTTGAGATAACTGCAGCTGACTTTAAAAACCAGGCTGATATTAATACAGCTGAGATAAACAGACTAACCATTTTACTTAAAGAAAAATCAGCTGCACTTGCTCATGCCAAAGTTGAGTTTACTAAGCTGACACAGGTAAATAAGACTCAGGCGCGGGAAATAACCTCCCTGAAGGCGTCTTCAACCCTGGAAGAATTGTGTACCAATAAAAGGCCACTATATTCCA
Source organism: Orobanche coerulescens (assembly GCA_033398695.1). Lineage (NCBI taxonomy): Eukaryota > Viridiplantae > Streptophyta > Magnoliopsida > Lamiales > Orobanchaceae > Orobanche > Orobanche coerulescens. The sequence goes on from CM065818.1 coordinate 34,563,981, forward strand.
AATCAGGCCCTGGATATGATCCTCACACTCCCTCTAGTTCTAGAAGAAAGTTTATCAAGGGAGAAACAATTGTCTCGACTGTTGAGCCTACATATAAACCGATATTTAAAAACAGGCAACAGCCAAGTCACATGACTAGGCTGCAGTCAGGTTACACAAGGCAGCCACCTAGACAGGCGACTAGGCAATGGCCCAGGCAAAAGCAGCAGCCCAGACAACATGCCCACTATTACCAACAACTCCCTAAAAACAGATTTCAAAATGGGAGGGGCAGATGGAAACCTCAAGGTTATTCCAATTTCCAAATTGAACAAGTGTGGAGACCTCAAAAATTTAATAAATGGTCTCAGCCAAGATTTAGAAATGGCCCACACTATCAAAATTTTGAGGAATATCCAGTATACAATCCCAACAGGAGATTCAGACCTCGACCTTACACACCTTATGAGGGTTATAACAATAATAACTACTTTCACAATCCAAGGAGAAATCAATTCTCTAGGAAACCAGCTAACCCCAAAGGACCCACACAGATTTGGGTACCTAAATCTCTGCTTGTCTGATTGCAGAAAAGGTGGAAGGACTACAACCACATCTCCACAAGCTCAAATTTTGGAGGTGAAGAATGGTTTGTAGATTCTGGATGCTCGAGGAATATGACCGGGAACAAGAAGATGCTGTCCAAATACACCAAAGAAAGAGGTCCCGATGTAACCTTTGGAGATAGCTCTAGAGGACAAACAAAGGGCTTTGGAGAGCTGCACCGAGGAAATATTGTGATATCCAAGGTTCATTATGTCAAAGGGCTCAAGTACAACCTCCTGAGCATAAGCCAGTTCTGTGACGAGAATAACCTAGTATTCTTCACCATCTGGAAATGTATAGTGATAGATATCTTATCTGGAGAAGTAAAGCTACAAGGTTTCAGAAGGAGAGATGTATATATGATTGATTGGAACACAGGAACACCTAACTCCTATTTTCTATCCAAGACAGTAGCTGAGAACGGATGGCTATGGCACAAAAGACTATGTCATCTGAACTTCAAAGCCATCAACAAGATTAGTTCTCAGAAGCTGGTCAGAGGACTTCCAAATGAAGCATTCAAGAAGGAAGCACTTTGTGATGCATGTCAGAAAGGAAAGCAGACCAGAGCATCGTTCAAGCCAGTCCAGCCTACAACTCTCACAACAAGGATCTTAGATCTACTCCACATGGATCTATTTGGTCCTATCAAGCCAAGGACTCTGAGCGGCCGAAAGCATGCACTTGTAATAGTAGATGATTATTCAAGGTACACTTAGATTATCTTCCTATATAAGAAAAGTGAAACCTTGACTAAGCTACCTGAGCTGCTGAGAAGGATCCAGAATGAGAAATCTCTATCCATCATCAAGATCAGATCAGATAGAGGAGGAGAGTTTCTCAACAAAGCGATAACCGATTACAGCGATCAGAATGGGATCCAGCATGAGCTCTCTGTAGCCAGGACTCCCCAGCAGAATGGTGTTGCTAAAAGAAGAAACAGAACCCTGAAGGAAGCAGCAAGGTCTATGATTGCAGAAGCGGACCTGCCCAAAAAGTTACGGTGAAGAAGTCAACACACTGTCACACCTGGAGCAGAGTATGATAGTAGGTAGACATGGAAAAACTCCCTATGAGGTTTGGAATAATAGAACTCCTACTGTTGCTTACTTTCATGTTTTTGGTTGTAAGTGTTTCATCCACAACAATGGTAAAACACAACTAAATGCCTTTGATGCTAAAACTGATGACGGTCTCTTTATGGGATATTCACAAAGAAGCAAGGCATATAGAGTTTTTAATAAAAGAACCTTAGTTGTGGAGGAAACACCCCATGTTGTTTTTGATGAATCTACCGTTGAGTACAGGAAGCAAGTTGAGCTAATTGAGAACAAGCTCAAATCAGCGACCCTTGAAGAAGTCATTGTACATGACACTGGAATGGTGGACTCACCTGCAGACCAGCCTAGACGCGGAGTTAGATGAGGACTCCAGATCAGGGACCCCAGAGAAGACCCCATCTGGAGTACCAGCTGCAGACAGAAGCTTGCATTCCAGTGGTTCAATTGCAGAAGGCTCAGGAGAGCACTCTCCACCAGCTCAGATATCACCTGCCGTGACTGAGCTGATCAGGCAGATAGTGAAAGACACCATTGGAGAGCTGTTGGCATCTCAGGTCACTCCTGACCTTCAATCCATCAATGCAAAGATAGACACTCTGTTGCAGAGAGAAGTTCCTCAGCCCCCTCCCCCTACCAACAACAGAATGCCATTTGGCATGTTTGATTGGATGAGCAGAATGGAGCAGCAATTAACTACCCTAGTTGATGCTGGCAAAAAGGGGGAAGATAGAGTTCAGGGGGAAGGAAGTAATCAAGGAGAGATAAGGGCAGAGCTAAGAACAAAAAAGAGGCAAGATATCCTTCAAATTGAAGGACCATCAAGCCTGAAAAGGAAGGGAGGATCAGATCCAGAACAGGCTGACCAGCCTGAAGGCAAGAAAAGGAGGACTAGAGGAGGTGTTGAGCCTACTCTAGAGTGGCAAGGAAAGGAGTTGTGGTTTGTGGAGGATTTTGTTCCATATGCAGCTCTGGAAATGTGGGGATCTGCAAGAAAGAAGTTTATCAGAGACTACTACATCTGGGAAATACTCCAGGATGATAATCTCTCCCCGCAGCAAATCTTCATAAATTTCATAGAGGCAGCCCATCCGCAACTATGGGCTATTCTGAAGAAACATGCTGGGAAACAAAATGCCTATCCCAGGATTCCTGTATTCACTGCCAAAGATCCTTCTACTATGGAAACAGGAGGTGCGTTGGATGAACTTACGCTACAAAGGAAAATCAAGGAGCTATGTCTTGAGAACAAATTTTCATCCCAAGAAGAACAAGCCTTCGCAGCCCTTGTCGTGAAAAGGAAATATGGTCTTGCCCCAGTCAAAACAAGACTAATTGGATCTAAACCCTTCAGACCTGCCAAACAGCCTATTCGAAGAGGCAGAGGAAGAGGAAGATGACTCTTACTTATTTTTTTACTTGTAATGATTTATGTACTTAAAATTTTATTGTAAAATTCAGACATGTACTTGTAAAATTAATTTTATAAACAGTCTTTTTGAATGACAATACCCAGTTGTCTCAAAAACTAGACTGACTTTAGTTTGTGTCTTGCACTTAAGTGCCGACTTGATTATTTGATTACTTGGTTAAAGTTTTGCCATCATCAAAATAAGGGGAATTTGTTAGGAATACTTGTTAGATTTTGATGATGTCATTAATATAAAATCAAATGTTTATTACTTGGCAAAAATGTAAGGAAGAACCAAATGAGTATCTTCCATAGGCCAAATATGTTAAGTATAAAACTTGGCAAAATGTAAAGAAGAACCAAATGAGTATCTTCTGTAGGCCAAAAATTAGTTAGGCTAAAATCGGCTAAGTACAGCTAAGTCCATCAGAGAGGATCAGTCGAGTCGAGTCAGAGTAGTTCTGGTCAACACAATTTATCAGAGAAGTTTGACCAGACTGCAGCCAAGGTACCTCAGACAAGTCACCTGATCAGATAAGTCACAAACAGTGAACATCAGAGAGGTCCAAACTGCAGAGATATTAACTGATCATCAGCCTAGTCGAAGTCAGCCAAGTACTCCAAGTCCACGCCAGCATGCATTGAAAAGTCAAGTATTACGGAAAGTCACATGCAACGTGAAGAGACAAATTGGAGTGATTCCCGCAAGAGATATGAATTAAAAAAGCTATCCAGACCCACCTTGAAGACTTTAATCGTTTTAGAATCAAAAGATTCGGCGCATCACATGCAGAGTCTTCACAACGGTCGGAAGATAGATTAAAATAATGGGAATCCAGCCTTGCAACGTTCAGAAAGATTAAACAAAGAAGTCTCCCTCCAACGGATGGATTTGTTCAAAAGATTTGCAACGGATACAAGGAAAAAGCTCAGAGATCGTGACCTATATATATCCGAAGATTTGAAGCTGAGCAATCACCGGTGCGAACATACTTTCAAGCGATCAAAGCATTCAAGCAATCAAAAAGCAATCTATAGCATCGTGAAAAGAGCGGTTCTAAAAGTTTATACTTAAAGAAGCTCTTAGTTGGAGAATACAAAAACTCTTGTCTATAATCCTGAGTTCGGGGTACTTCACTGGTTGAAGTCAGAGACTGTAAAGGCATCCAAGGATCGAGGATCAAGAGGTGCAAGGCAGTCAAGTGTGGTACAACGGCACGGATTTCCACTGGTTGGAAGCTGTTGTAGTTTTGTTTGAATCACTGTAATATTTATCACTGGTTGAGAATTATAGTGAATTCATCTCCAACTGGTTTGGAGAAAAGTGGATTAGTAGAGGATTACCCCACCTCTGAGACCACTATAATCGCTTGCGTTCTTTACTGTTTTATTGCATCATACTTTAACTGCTGCATTCATTGTTAAGTGTTTCATTAGTTGCTTTCTATTCGTCATCACCTAACTTCCGCATATATTAAAGAACAAACGACTCCAAGTCATTTGTTTACCTATCAGCTGAAGAAACTCACTCTTCGTGAAAAAGAGTTTAAGAGTTTCTACAAGTCTATTCACCCCCCTCTAGACTTGTACCTGGACGACTTGTGACCTACAACGCCAAGCTTTTTAAGTGTGAATTCTGGCTAAAGGAAGTAATGTTCCTCAGCATGTGGTATCAGCAGAAGGAGTCTGAGTGGATCCCCAGAAAATCGAAGCAATTATGGATTGGAAATCTCCGAAGAACGTGAAGAAAGTCAGAAGTTTCTTAGGACTTGCAGGGTATTATGGTCGTATCGTGGAGGGGTTTTCCAAAATTACCCACCCACTTACTCGATTACTGCAGAAAACCCAAAAGTTTGAGTGGAACGAGATGTGCCAGACCAGCTTTGATGAATTGAAGAAGAAATTGACGACAACACTGATTTCAGCACTCCCATAGGGAACTGGAGGATTCATAGTTTACAGTGACGCTTCGAACCAAGATTTGTAATTCATGATGATGGAGTATTGAGATTCCAGAGCCGACTTTGTGTTCCCGGTGTCGATGTTTTGAAGCAAACAATTCTGTAGGAAGCTCGCAGTACGCCCTATTCTATCCACCCGGGCACCGGTAAAATGTATAAGGATCTGAAGCAGAATTTCTGCTGGGGCAACATGAAGAAAGATGTAGCCGATTACGTCTCGAAATGTTTGATTTGTCAGCAGGTTAAGATCGAGCATCAACGACCTGCCGGAATGCTGAAGCCACTCCCGATTCCTGAATGGAAGTGGGAGGACATATCGATGGACTTTATCACTAATATGCCGAAGACCAGAATAGGGATGAACATGATTTGGGTGATAGTTGACCGTTTAACCAAATCAGCTCATTTTCTAGGCATTAAGGACACATGGGGACCCGAGAACTTGGCATGAGTATTTATTTCAGAAATAGTCTGATAGCATGGTATGCCGAAGGCCATTATTTCTGACCGAGACGGTCGCTTTGTTTCTCATTTTTGGAAAGAAGTTCATAAAGCCTTGGCAACCGACTTGAACTTCAGCACAGCTTATCATCCGCAGACATACGGACAATCCGAAAGGACTATTCAAACAGTGGAAGACATGCTGAGGGCTTGTGCCTTAGATTGGTCAACTGATTGGGAAGTTCATCTACCGTTGATTGAATTCACCTATAACAATAGTTGGCATGCGTCGATTAAGATGGCTCCGTTTGAGGCATTATACGGGAGGAGATTCAGATCGCCCCTATGTTGGGACGATTCATCAGACTTGATGTTGGTCACTAAGTATACTGGATACAGTTTGGGAAATAGTTTAAACAACAAACTGTACGGATTTTAAATCTGAGTGCGTAGCGGAAGTCTTAGATACAGTAGGTTGCTGTGGATACAGCAACTAAATGTATAGTGTATACTTAATTAATCACAGTAATTAAAATAGTAAAAACTGAAGGTAAATAACACAGTAATTAAAGTGGTTCGAGGTAAACCCCTCTACGTCCACTGGTCCTCCACACAGGAGTAAAAAGTTTATTATAATTACTACGTACACAACTACGTAATTATAACAACACACAATCAATATATCGTTCACACAGATTGATATAAAGATCTTAGCTTCAACCGTTCACACAGATTGATTTTGAGCTAATGCTTTGACTTGCTTCTTCACACACAGTTCTGAAGCTTCGTCTTCTTCAATGCAAATCCTTCACGCAGAAGCACAGATTGCTCAGTCCACACAGGGCTGATCTGGGTTTGTTCAAAGTATAGAACAGATGGTGAACAACAACTTTGACTTTAAGAGCTTTCAGCTGATGAAGTGTTGTTCAGGATGATGAGCACTGCATATCTCTTTTGATCTGAGTTGCAGTAATCTTTGGAGATATGTTTTGCTCTGATAATAATTTCGATAGCTTGGGTAACTGATCTTCACCATCTTGATGTGATTTATATAGTCTCTGAAATATATATCCGTTGAGATGTATCCGTTTGAGTGAGATTCCGTTCCAACGAGATTATAACATGATCCGGATTTAGCGGAATTTGAAGATCTGTTGACTGACAGTATTTAAATACTTTATCCTTGAGTATTTAAATACTTCTTTATTCAACGGGACTTGACTTCTGAAGATTCCTTCTCTGTCCTGTTGTGAGCTGTATGGAAGATAACTATATTGGAGATTCGAGACAGTTTCCATACTTGGTCTTTTATAAGACTTCTTGCTGTACTGAAGGGCTTCACTATATGCTGATTCGAGGCAGGTCTTCGATACAGGATAATGCCTCAATACTTCGATACAGTTTCCTTTACTGTATGCGGATTGGCATATATGTCAAAACCTCTTATCAAATACCATTCGATACAGGGATTGGATATCCCGGCTGTTTTGATACAGGGTTCTTGTTTTCCCAATAATTTCCCCCTTTTGACAATTTGCCAAGACTTACTTTCTTAACTTTTCAAGTCTTCTTGATGATGCCAAAACCTTTTTCATGAAGTGATCTTCTTTGATGTCTTCTGGCAGATTTCTTGGTCTTTCGTCAAAAGGTCTATCTTTTAGTAACTTAGTCTAAATAATGAACTTCTCGCAGGCGAGTTCGATACAGTTTAAGGATTTTTACAACTTAAGCTTATGATTGGCGCGCAGGCACAATCTTACAATGTATTCTAAGCTTACAACTGAAATCATGAACTGTTCGTAGACTAGTTCGTACAGCTTTATTTTCAATCAAGTTTGTATACTTGAGATTGTTATCAAACAATTTAAGTTACATCAACACAGTAGATTACGAGTTGTAATCTTTCAAGACAAACAAACAATTTTATTGATATTCAAAATAAATTGAGTACAAGGTTTGCTGTTTCGAAGGGAAAAGTTACAAATCAAGAATAATATACAGAGATTTCAGCTCCTATCTGTAGTCCGCATGCCTCCATGGCTTTCTCCCTGGATCATTCTCGGTACCACGCCACCAGTTCTGTAGGGAATCGTTGCCTCGATCCTGGTATATAGCTCTTCCATCATAGGATCGATCAAAGGCAAGAATCCAGTCTTCTGGATGGGTGATCCGATCTCTTCTTCTGTGTTTGGATTTCATCTCGATTTGGAGAGGGAGTTTTCCGTCTTCTAACATCTTCATAAATTTGTCTGCGGCCTCCGCTAATGTTTTATAGCTCTTGAAGATGGCGGATTTCCTGATGAGTTTGACAAAGTATCTCATCAGTTCGTTCTTCCTCCATTGCTTCACTTCATCGGCAGTAGGATGGCAGTTGGTCGGCAGACGAATTTCAGAAGGTCTCTGGATTAGATTTTGCCACGGAACATTTGGATCATGAAATTCAGGTCGGGAGCCTAAAATCTTAAAACTTTGGGAGTGAGGGGCTAGCTTGTTTAACTCGGAAGTGATGCTGTCTTGAGCGGCCTCGAATACCCTTTCTTACTGTATCCTGATTCTCCTACCAGCAGCATAGTACTCTGATTCAGCCGTGGAAAGATAATTAGCCAATTGCTTCTTACTGAACCAAGAAACGAGTCTAGGTCCAAGAAAGTGACAAGTTCCACTTGTACTCTTCCTATCTATCTTGCAGCCTCCGAGATCCGAGTCGCTGTATCCAACTAAATCGAATCCGTCTTCCTTAGGATACCATAGTCCTGCATCGATTGTTCCTTTAATGTACTTCAGGATTCGTTTAGCTGTATTGAAGTGTGATTCCTTAGGTGCAACTTGATATCTCGCACACACTCCAACAGCAAACTGGATATCGGGCCTGCTAGTCGTTAGGTACAAGAGCGAACCAATGAGCTTCCTGTAGAGTGATTGGTCAAACGGCTTTCCGGCTTCATCAGCACTAATTTGCATGGAAGTGATCATGGGGGTTGGCGAGGATTTGGAAGTGTTCATTCCAAATTTGTTGAGAAGCTCCTTGCTGTATTTTTCTTGGTTGATGAAAATACCTGTAGGCATCTGCTTTACCTGCAAACCTAGGAAATAACTAAGTTCCCCCATCATACTCATTTCAAATTTACTTTGCATGAGATGAGAGAACCTTTGACATAAAGCAAGGTTAGTTGAACCAAAAATAATATCATCCACATAGATTTGCACCATAAGAAGGTCATCACCTTCCTGTATCTTGAACAAGGTCTTGTCCACAGCACCTTTCTCAAATCCGTTGTTGGTTAAATACTGGGACAGGGTTTCGTACCAGGCTCTAGGGGCTTGTTTAAGTCCATACAGCGCTTTCCTTAGCCTGTAAACTAGGTCGATACCGTCTGTGTTAGCAAACCCTGGTGGTTGTTCAACATAAACTTCTTCTGCAAGGTCTCCATTCAGGAAAGCATTTTTGACGTCCATTTGGTATACAATAAAGCTCTTATGGGTGGCAAAGGCTAAAAATATCCTGATGGCTTCTAGTCTCGCTACAGGGGCGAAGGTTTCATCATAGTCTATGCCTTCTTCCTGACTATAACCTTGTGCGACTAGTCTGGATTTATTCCTTATGATAAGTCCATTTCGATCCTTTTTGTTTCGAAATACCCATTTGGTTCCTATAACCGATTGATGTGTAGGTCTGGGTACAAGATACCATACATTGTTTCTTTCGAAACCGTTAAGCTCTTCTTCCATAGATGTTATCCAATGAGAATTATTAAGAGCGTCTATGGTCGAAACAGGTTCGGACTGGGCTAAGAAGCGATAGTGCACATATTGAGTCTTCTAAGCTCGGATTGAGATTTCCATTCAGAAAACTGTGATATCTCAGCATCAGATTCTTCTTGTGCATAAAGTACATTTCCTTGTGTACTCTGTATTCTCCTACGAGTAGAAACACCAGCATTTATGTTTCCAATGATCAGCTCTTGCGGGTGATCTCTCAACCATCTTCGGTCGGGTTCTAATTCAGGATCCCATACTGTATCGAAAGATTCTGTGGATACAGCTTGACATGCATGTCGGCTTCATCCACATCGATTCTTACAGTGCGGGGTTGATTTCTAAATCAACGGCGAGTTCTATGGGAGTTGGAGGATCCAAGATAGATAGATGGTGAATGTTGAGTGATATCATCTACTCCTGTAGGGTCATGGTGTGGTTCGTCAAACACTACATGAATCGATTCCTCGATCGTCGGCTTCCTTTTATTAAAGATTCTAAAAGCTTTCTTGACGGAGGAGTATCCTACGAATATTCCTTCATCGATTTCTCATCAAAGGTTCTAAGTTGGTCTTTCCCATTATTCAATACATAACACTGCATCCAAAAATGTGGAAATACGAAACTAACGGATTTTTGTTGTTCAAAACCTCATATCTTTGTTTTGTTGTGGTGCTTGTTGACGATACAACGGTTTTAAGTGTAGCATGCTGTATTGGTTGCTTCACCCCAGAAACGTTGTGGCAATTTGCTTGCGGCAATCATTGTCCTTGTTGCTTCTTTCAACGTCCTATTCTTTCGCTCGGCAACACCATTTTGTTGAGGTGTACGGGCAGCTGAGTATTCGTGCTGTATTCCATTCTCCAAACAGTATTGCTCTATAAAAGCGGTTAGTAAATTCTGTACCTCTGTCGGAACGAATGCACACGATACTCGATGCCTTTTCATTTTGCAACTTTCTCAGGAACTCGGGCAGCTTTGATGTTGTTTCCTTCTTCTTGCTAAGAAAGATCGTCCAAGCATACCTGGAATAATCATCAACAACAACCATGCAGTATTTCTTACCTCCCAAACTTACTGGGTCTACAGGACCGTAGAGATCCATGTGTAGCATTTCTAACACTCTTTGGGTTGAAAGGTAGGATTTGCTCTTCAGGGTTGACTTGATTTGCTTGCCTTTCTGACATGGTCATGAGCCTTGTCCTTCTTGAATGACACATTTGGCAAACCTCTAACCATTCCCTGTCTTGAGAGCTTGTTGATTGTCTTGAAGTTGACGTGAGACATACTCTTGTGCCATAACCAGCTAAGATCTGCAGTGCCTTTGGCAACAAAGCATGGAATTGAGGAGCTCATAGGCTTCCAGTCAGCCATATACATATTACCTGATCTGCTTCCTGTAAGCACAACTTCCTTGGTTTGGATGTTTTTGACTCTACAGCGATCTATATAAAACTTCACCGAGAACTGTTTATCACATAACTGGCTAATACTAAGTAGATTGTACTGTAAGCCTTCAACATATGCAACATCGGTGACTTTGAATTTTCCGACAAGTAGGTTTCCTTTCCCTCTTGTTCTTCCTTTAGATTTATCACCGAAATGAACTTTTGGACCGCGACCTTCTACAAAATCTGATAGCTTGCTCCTATCTCCGGTCATGTGTCGAGAGCATCCACTATCAAAGTACCAGGTATCCTCCTCTAGAATGTCCTGTAACAAAGAAATTAAGTAGATTTAGGTCCCCTTTGATTTTTGGGTCCATGATTGTTAGTTCCTCTAGGTACCCAAGTTTTCCTGGCAGCAATTGGTTTACTGTAGGGCATACTCGGTACAGTGTTGCGATATCTATGGGGGGCATATTCGTAGTTGTTATAACCATGATAATTATTATGCATGAAAAATTCAGGGTTATTATTATTAATCCAGTACGAGTGCCGTCTTGGACGTGGAGCCATTTTCTTAGGCCTAACAGCTTGCCTTCTGGGTCTCAGGTTGGATTCCCAATCTTTGTTGATCTTGAACCGGCATATCTTTGTCTCGAGGGATAACGGGGCTCCTGTATCCAATACCTAGGCATCTTTATCGATAAATCTTGCCGTGTGGGCCTTTGGTGATTGGATCTGACCTTCCTTACGAGCAGTGTTGGCGCTGTTGATATGCTCTGGGAGCATGCTGTTGAGTGCGCCTCACAGGTTGAAACGGCTTATGATTCCGCTGTCTGGAATAGGATTGCGGGGGTGGAATAGGAGCCTTCGATTTTCTCGGTACAGTAGGTTCCTTCATGGGACTAGGGGTTTCTTCCGATTCTGGAATATGTTCCACACTCTTGACGAACATTGTACTAGGTTTCCCTTTGTTTGAACATGAGCTGTATCCTAAGCCACTTTTATCATGAGCATTTTGCCCAGTGCTCAGAATTTCTTCCATTCTTTTGGACGATTTCTCGAACGATTTCAGAGTGGTCTCAAGTTCAATTTCTCACTTTTCGAGAGTTGTGATTTTGGCTTGAAGTAGAACCAAATCATTTGTCTTGCTCTCGTTGTGAGTTTTAGCCTCACTTAGTTCATGAGCAAGTTGATGATTGCTCTCCATGAGTTTTTCAAAATCGACTTTGCTGGTATCACAGTCAAGAGACATATTTTCATAATTTGTTTTCAGCAAGTCATTTTCATCTTTCAGCTCTAAATTAGTTAATTGAAGCTGTATATTCTCAGTTTTCAGTGTCTCATGGGCCTTTTGAATGTTTTTAAATTCATTCATCATGTTTTCAAAACTATGAGATGCATTTGATGGAATAGCTGAGGTTGAACTTACCTCATCGTCGCTGTCTTCACCTTCTGGAATGTCTTTGGCCATAAAGCACATATATGCTTTATCATCGAACTCATCGTCAGATGAATCACTTTCAGTGACCACCTGAAGACATTATGCTGATTTGGATGGTGTGGGGGAGGCTTCTGATTCTCCAATCAGGGCCTTGAGCTTGTCTTTCCAAGCACGTCTTCTTTCATCTCTCTCTTGTTGCTCGGCCTCCGGCAACCTTTGGACTTTGGGATGAGGACATTTATTTGCATAATGCCCTGGTTTCCTGCAATTATGGCACAGGTTAGCGTCACCAGATGATGTTTCGGTACTTACCTTGTGAACAGGTTTGGGGCTGTATGGAGTCTTTCCAGACTGTTTGATGAACTTTTGAATTTATGCATGAGAAGCGCCATTTCATCTTGAGACAGGATGTAAATCGTCCTTGTCGGCATTCTTATGACTAGGCTTGACAGTGGGCATCTTTGTGTCGACGGTTCGATCTGACGGATAGAGTGTGACCTTTGAAGGAGATTCTTGACTTTCTCTCTTGTCAATATCATACTCAAAAGCTTTGAGGTCGGAGAAGAGATCAAAAGTAGATATTTCATTAAGATTGCAAGATACACGCATAATCGTGGTCTTAATGTCCCATCGAGTGGGAGAGATCTGAAAATTTTAAATTCTTCTCCTGCAGGTATAAATTTTGCCCAACGCTTCAAGTTCACCAACAATGCCGGTGAATGCGAGGTCAAGTTGCTCAAGTGTCTCGGTTGGTTTCATTTGAAAGATTCAAATTCTTGAGTCGGTTTTGAAATCTTGTTTTCTTTTGAGAGCTCAGTTCCCTCACAAATCAACTTGAGTTTATCCCAGATTTCTTTGGCTGTTTTGCAGCTCTTTACCTTTGAGAACGTGCCTTTGTCAAGAGTGACAAATAACACGTTCTTAGCCACGTTTTCAAGGTTTGCTCGCTTTCTTTCATCTGTGGTCCATTGCTCGCGATCCTTCTCGAGCATCTCAGCATGGGCTTGGCCTTCAATCCTTGCGGCCGTGTTTACCTTCATGATCTTGATAGGACCATCCTGTATAACAAAAATCATCTCTTCGTGCATTGTGCAAGATGAGCCTCCATTCTAATTCTTCAGTCATCAAATTCGTTAATAGAGAACATAGGAACTTTGTTGATCATAGAAGTATCCATGTGATAATACAGAAATGAAAGAGACTGTTTTGAAAATAAGTGATTTTGGATCTGATTCGGTTAAAAATACGACTGATTCTTTTTAGAATCAACCTCTCTGATACCACTTGTTGGTCACTAAGTATACTGGATACAGTTTGGGAAATAGTTTAAACAACAAACTGTACGGATTTTAAATCTGAGTGCGTAGCGGAAGTCTTGGATAAAGTGGGTTGTTGTGGATACAGCAACTAAATGTATAGTGTATACTTAATTAATCACAGTAATTAAAACAGTAAAAGCTGAAGGTAAATAACACAGTAATTAAAGTGGTTCGAGGTAAACCCCTCTACGTCCACTGGTCCTCCACACAGGAGTAAAAAGTTTATTATAATTACTACGTACACAACTACGTAATTATAACAACACACAATCAATATATCGTTCACACAGATTGATATAAAGATCTTAGCTTCAACCGTTCACACAGATTGATTTTGAGCTAATGCTTTGACTTGCTTCTTCACACACAGTTCTGAAGCTTCGTCTTCTTCAATGCAAATCCTTCACGCAGAAGCACAGATTGCTCAGTCCACACAGGGCTGATCTGGGTTTATTCAAAGTATAGAACATATGATGAACAACAACTTTGACTTTAAGAGCTTTCAGCTGATGAAGTGTTGTTCAGGATGATGAGCACTGTATATCTCTTTTGATCTAAGTTGCAGTAATCTTTGGAGATATGTTTTGCTCTGATAATAATTTCGATAGCTTGGGTAACTGATCTTCAGCTTCTTGATGTGATATATATAGTCTCTGAAATATATATCCGTTGAGATGTATCCGTTTGAGTGAGATTCCATTCCAACGAGATTATAACATGATCCGGATTTAGCGGAATTTGAAGATCTGTTGACTGACAGTATTTAAATACTTTATCCTTGAGTATTTAAATACTTCTTTATTCAACGGGACTTGACTTCTGAAGATTCCTTCTTTGTCCTGTTGTGAGCTGTATGGAAGATAACTGTATTGGAGATTCGAGACAGTTTCCATACTTGGTCTTTTATAAGACTTCTTCTTTGTCTTGAAGGGCTTCACTATATCTTTGATTCGAGGCGGGTCTTCGATACAGGATAATGCCTCAATACTTCGATACAGTTTCCTTTCCGTATGCGGATTGGCATATATGTCAAAACCTCTTATCAAATACCATTCGATACAGGGATTGGATATCCCATGCTTTGATACAGGGTTCTTGTTTTCCCAATAATTTCCCCCTTTTTGACAATTTGCCAAGACTTACTTTCTTAACTTTTCAAGTCTTCTTGATGATGCCAAAACCTTTTTCATGAAGTGATCTTCTTTGATGTCTTCTGGCAGATTTCTTGGTCTTTCGTCAAAAGGTCTATCTTTTAGTAACTTAGTCTAAATAATGAACTTCTCGCAGGCGAGTTCGATACAGTTTAAGGATTTTTACAACTTAAGCTTATGATTGGCGCGCAGGCACAATCTTACAATGTATTCTAAGCTTACAACTGAAATCATGAACTGTTCGTAGACTAGTTCGTACAGCTTTATTTTCAATCAAGTTTGTATACTTGAGATTGTTATCAAACAATTTAAGTTACATCAACACAGTAGATTACGAGTTGTAATCTTTCAAGACAAACAAACAATTTTATTGATATTCAAAATAAATTGAGTACAAGGTTTGCTGTTTCGAAGGGAAAAGTTACAAATCAAGAATAATATACAGAGATTTCAGCTCCTATCTGTAGTCCGCATGCCTCCATGGCTTTCTCCTGGATCATTCTCGGTACCACGCCACCGATTACGTAGGGAATCGTTGCCTCGATCACGGTATATAGCTCTTCCATCATAGGATCGATCAAAGGCAAGAATCCGGTCTTACGGATGGGTGATCCGATCTCTTCTTCGTGTTTGGATTTCATCTCGATTTGGAGAGGGAGTTTTCCGTCTTCTAACATCTTCATAAATTTGTCTGCGGCCTCGCTAATGTTTTATAGCTCTTGAAGATGGCGGATTTCTGATGAGTTTGACAAAGTATCTCATCGATTCGTTCTTCCTCCATTGCTTCACTTCATCGCGGTAGGATGGCGGTTGGTCGTGACGAATTTGAAAGGTCTCTGGATTAGATTTTGCCACGGAACATTTGGATCATGAAATTCAGGTCGGGAGCCTGAAATCTTAAAACTTTGGGAGTGAGGGGCTAGCTTGTTTAACTCGGAAGTGATGCTGTCTTGAGCGGCCTCGAATTCCCTTTCTTACTGTATCCTGATTCTCCTACCAGCAGCATAGTACTCTGATTCAGCCGTGGAAAGATAATTAGCTAATTGCTTCTTACTGAACCAAGAAACGAGTCTAGGTCCAAGAAAGTGACAAGTTCCACTTGTACTCTTCCTATCTATCTTGCAGCCTCCGAGATCCGAGTCGCTGTATCCAACTAAATCGAATCCGTCTTCCTTAGGATACCATAGTCCTGCATCGATTGTTCCTTTAATGTACTTCAGGATTCATTTAGCTGTATTGAAGTGTGATTCCTTAGGTGCAACTTGATATCTCGCACACACTCCAACAGCAAACTGGATATCGGGCCTGCTAGTCGTTAGGTCCAAGAGCGAACCAATGAGCTTCCTGTAGAGTGATTGGTCAAATGGCTTTCCGGCTTCATCAGCACTAATTTGCATGGAAGTGATCATGGGGGTTGGCGAGGATTTGGAAGTGTTCATTCCAAATTTGTTGAGAAGCTCCTTGCTGTATTTTTCTTGGTTGATGAAAATACCTGTAGGCATCTGCTTTACCTGCAAACCTAGGAAATAACTAAGTTCCCCCATCATACTCATTTCAAATTTACTTTGCATGAGATGAGAGAACCTTTGACATAAAGCAAGGTTAGTTGAACCAAAAATAATATCATCCACATAGATTTGCACCATAAGAAGGTCATCACCTTCTGTATCTTGAACAAGGTCTTGTCCACGGCACCTTTCTCAAATCCGTTGTTGGTTAAATCTGGGACAGGGTTTCGTACTGTGCTCTAGGGGCTTGTTTAAGTCCATACAGCGCTTTCCTTAGCCTGTAAACTAGGTCGATACCGTCTGTGTTAGCAAACCCTGGTGGTTGTTCAACATAAACTTCTTCTGCAAGGTCTCCATTCAGGAAAGCATTTTTGACGTCCATTTGGTATACAATAAAGCTCTTATGGGTGGCAAAGGCTAAAAATATCCTGATGGCTTCTAGTCTCGCTACAGGGGCGAAGGTTTCATCATAGTCTATGCCTTCTTCCTGACTATAGCCTTGT
The DNA here is from genome assembly GCA_033398695.1 of Orobanche coerulescens. NCBI lineage: Eukaryota > Viridiplantae > Streptophyta > Magnoliopsida > Lamiales > Orobanchaceae > Orobanche > Orobanche coerulescens. The sequence continues at coordinate 34,580,503 of CM065818.1, forward strand.
GCGACTAGTCTGGATTTATTCCTTATGATAAGTCCATTTCGATCCTTTTTGTTTCGAAATACCCATTTGGTTCCTATAACCGATTGATGTGTAGGTCTGGGTACAAGATACCATACATTGTTTCTTTCGAAACCGTTAAGCTCTTCTTCCATAGATGTTATCCAATGAGAATTATTAAGAGCGTCTATGGTCGAAACAGGTTCGGACTGGGCTAAGAAGCGATGGTGCACATATTGAGTCTTCTAAGCTCGGATTGAGATTTACATTCAGAAAACTGTGATATCTCAGCATCAGATTCTTCTTGTGCACAAAGTACATTTCCTTGTGTACTCTGTATTCTCCTACGAGTAGAAACACCAGCATTTATGTTTCCAATGATCAGCTCTTGCGGGTGATCTCTCAACCATCTTCGGTCGGGTTCTAATTCAGGATCCCATCAGTATCGAAAGATTCTATGGATACGGACTTCGGCTTGTACAGCGTCGGCTTCATCCACATCGATTCTTACAGTGCGGGGTTGATTTCTAAATCAACGGCAGGTTCTATGGGAGTTGGAGGATCCAAGATAGATAGATGGTGAATGTTGAGTGATATCATCTACTCTTGTAGGGTCATGGTGTGGTTCGTCAAACACTACATGGCGATTCCTCGATCGTCAGCTTCCTTTTATTAAAGATTCTGAAAGCTTTGCTGACGGAGGAGTATCCTACGAATATTCCTTCATCTGATTTCTCATCAAAGGTTCTAAGTTGGTCTTTCCCATTATTCAATACATAACACCTGCATCAAAAAATGTGGAAATACGAAACTAACGGAGTTTTGTTGTTCCATACCTCATATGCTGTTTTGTTGTGGTGCTTATTGACGATACAGCGGTTTTGAGTGTAGCATGCTGTATTGGTTGCTTCACCCCAGAAACGCTGTGGCAATTTGCTTGCGGCAATCATTGTCCTTGTTGCTTCTTTCAACGTCCTATTCTTTCGCTCGGCAACACCATTTTGTTGATGTGTACGGGAAGCTGAGTATTCGTGTTGTATTCCATTCTCCAAACAGTATTGCTCTATAAAGCGGTTAGTAAATTCTGTACCTCTGTCGGAACGAATGCACACGATACTCGATGCCTTTTCATTTTGCAACTTTCTCAGGAACTCGGGCAGCTTTGATGTTGTTTCCTTCTTCTTGCTAAGAAAGATCGTCCAAGCATACCTGGAATAATCATCAACAACAACCATGCAGTATTTCTTACCTCCCAAACTTACTGGGTCTACAGGACCGTAGAGATCCATGTGTAGCATTTCTAACACTCTTTGGGTTGAAAGGTAGGATTTGCTCTTCAGGGTTGACTTGATTTGCTTGCCTTTCTGACATGGTCCGCAGACGCTGTCCTTCTTGAATGACACATTTGGTAAACCTCTAACCATTCCCTGTCTTGAGAGCTTGTTGATTGTCTTGAAGTTGACGTGAGACATACTCTTGTGCCATAACCAGCTAAGATCTGCAGTGCCTTTGGCAACAAAGCATGGAATTGAGGAACTCATAGGCTTCCAGTCAGCCATATACATATTACCTGATCTGCTTCCTGTAAGCACAACTTCCTTGGTTTGGATGTTTTTGACTCTACAGCGATCTATATAAAACTTCACCGAGAACTGTTTATCACATAACTGGCTAATTCTAAGTAGATTGTACTGTAAGCCTTCAACATATGCAACATCGGTGACTTTGAATTTTCCGACAAGTAGGTTTCCTTTCCCTCTTGTTCTTCCTTTAGATTTATCACCGAAATGAACTTTTGGACCACGACCTTCTACAAAATCTGATAGCTTGCTCCTATCTCCGGTCATGTGTCGAGAGCATCCACTATCAAAGTACCAGGTATCCTCCTCTAGAATGTCCTGTAACAAAGAAATTAAGTAGATTTAGGTCCCCTTTGATTTTTGGGTCCATGATTGTTAGTTCCTCTAGGTACCCAAGTTTTCCTGGCAGCAATTGGTTTACTGTAGGGCATACTCGGTACAGTGTTGCGATATCTATGGGGGGCATATTCGTAGTTGTTATAACCATGATAATTATTATGCATGAAAAAATCAGGGTTATTATTATTAATCCAGTACGAGTGCCGGCTTGGAGGTGGAGCCATTTTCTTAGGCCTAGACTTGCCTTACGGGTCTCCGGTTGGATTCCCAATGTTGTTGTTGATCTTGAACCGGCATATCTTTGTCTCGAGGATAACGGGGCTCCTGTATCAATACCTAGGCATCTTTGTGCGTAAATCTTGCCATGTGGGCCTTTGGTGATTGGATACTGCCTTCCTTACGAGCAGTGTTGGCGTATTGATATGCTCGGGAGCATCTTTGTTGAGTGCGCCTCACGAGGTTGAAACGGCTTATGATTCCATTTATGCGGAATAGGATTGCGGGGGTGGAATAGCAGCCTTCGGTTTTCTCGGTACAGTAGGTTCCTTCATGGGACTAGGGGTTTCTTCCGATTCTGGAATATGTTCCACACTCTTGACGAACATTGTACTAGGTTTCCCTTTGTTTGAACATGAGTTGTATCCTAAGCCACTTTTATCATGAGCATTTTGCCCAGTGCTCAGAATTTCTTCCATTCTTTTGGACGATTTCTCGAACGATTTCAGAGTGGTCTCAAGTTCAATTTCTCACTTTTCGAGAGTTGTGATTTTGGCTTGAAGTAGAACCAAATCATTTGTCTTGCTCTCGTTGTGAGTTTTAGCCTCACTTAGTTCATGAGAAAGTTGATGATTGCTCTCCATGAGTTTTTCAAAATCGACTTTGCTGGTATCACAGTCAAGAGACATATTTTCATAATTTGTTTTCAGCAAGTCATTTTCATCTTTCAGCTCTAAATTAGTTAATTGAAGCTGTATATTCTCAGTTTTCAGTATCTCATGGGCCTTTTGAATGTTTTTAAATTCATTCATCATGTTTTCAAAACTATGAGATGCATTTGATGGAATAGCTGAGGTTGAACTTACCTCATCGTCGCTGTCTTCACCTTCTGGAATGTCTTTGGCCATAAAGCACATATATGCTTTATCATCGAACTCATCGTCAGATGAATCACTTTCAGTGACCACCTGAAGACATTATGCTGATTTGGATGGTGTGGGGGAGGCTTCAGATTCTCCAATCAGAGCCTTGAGCTTGTCTTTCCAAGCACGTCTTCTTTCATCTCTCTCTTGTTGCTCGGCCTCCGGCAACCTTTGGACTTTGGGATGAGGACATTTATTTGCATAATGCCCTGGTTTCCTGCAATTATGGCACAGGTTAGCGTCACCAGATGATGTTTCGGTACTTACCTTGTGAACAGGTTTGGGGCTGTATGGAGTCTTTCCAGACTGTTTGATGAACTTTTTGAATTTATGCATGAGAAGCGCCATTTCATCTTGAGACAGGATGTCGTCGTCACTGTCAGCATTCTTATGACTAGGCTTCGACAGTTTGGGCATCTTTGTGTCGACGGTTCGTCTGACTAGAGCTGTGACCTTTGAAGGAGATTCTTCAGCTTTCTCTCTTCTGTCAATATCATACTCAAAAGCTTTGAGGTCAGAGAAGAGATCAAAAGTAGATATTTCATTAAGATTGCAAGATACACGCATAACTGTGGTGTTAATGTCCCATCGGGCTGGGAGAGATCTGAAAATTTTGAAATTCTTCTCCTTTTGGGTATAAATTTTGCCCAACGCTTCAAGTTCACCAACAATGCCAGTGAATCTGAGGTCAAGTTGCTCAAGTGTCTCAGTTGGTTTCATTTCGAAAGATTTAAATTGCTGAGTCAGTTTTGAAATCTTGTTTTCTTTTGAGAGCTCAGTTCCCTCACAAATCAACTTGAGTTTATCCCAGATTTCTTTGGCTGTTTTGCAGCTCTTTACCTTTGAGAACGTGCCTTTGTCAAGAGTGACAAATAACACGTTCTTAGCCACGTTGTCAAGGTTTGCTCGCTTTCTTTCATCTGTGGTCCATTGCTCGCGATCCTTCTCGAGCATCTCAGCATGGGCTTGGCCTTCAATCCTTGCGGCCGTGTTTACCTTCATGATCTTGATAGGACCATCCTGTATAACAAAAATCATCTCTTCGTGCATTGCTGCAAGATGAGCCTCCATTCTAATTCTTCAGTCATCAAATTCGTTAATAGAGAACATAGGAACTTTGTTGATCATAGAAGTATCCATGTGATAATACAGAAATGAAAGAGACTGTTTTGAAAATAAGTGATTTTGGATCTGATTCGGTTAAAAATACGACTGATTCTTTTTAGAATCAACCTCTCTGATACCACTTGTTGGTCACTAAGTATACTGGATACAGTTTGGGAAATAGTTTAAACAACAAACTGTACGGATTTTAAATCTGAGTGCGTAGCGGAAGTCTTGGATAAGGTGGGTTGCTGTGGATACAGCAACTAAATGTATAGTGTATACTTAATTAATCACAGTAATTAAAACAGTAAGAGCTGAAGGTAAATAACACAGTAATTAAAGTGGTTCGAGGTAAACCCCTCTACGTCCACTGGTCCTCCACACAGGAGTAAAAAGTTTATTATAATTACTACGTACACAACTACGTAATTATAACAACACACACACAATCAATATATCGTTCACACAGATTGATATAAAGATCTTAGTTTCAACCGTTCACACAGATTGGTTTTGAGCTAATGCTTTGACTTGCTTCTTCACACACAGTTCTGAAGCTTCGTCTTCTTCAATGCAAATCCTTCACACACAGTTCTAGAGAAGCACAGATTGTTCAGTCCACACAGGGCTGTTTGTTCAAAGTATAGAACAGATGGTGAACAACAACTTTGACTTTAAGAGCTTTCAGCTGATGAAGTGTTGTTCAGAATGATGAGCACTGTATATCTCTTTTGATCTGAGTTGCAGTAAGCTTAGGAGATATGTTTTGCTCTGGTAATGATTTCGATAGATTGGGTTTTTTTGGTAACTGATCTTCAATACCTTCATAAGATATATATAGTCTTTGAAATATATATCCGTTGAGATGTATCCGTTTGAGTGAGATTTCGTTCCAACGGGATTATGACACGATCCGGATTTAGCGGGATTTTGAAGATCTGTTGACTGACAGTATTTAAATACTTTATCCTTGAGTATTTAAATACTTCTTTATTCAACGGGACTTGACTTCTGGAGATTCCTTCTTTGTCCTGTTGTGAGCTGTATGGAAGATAACTGTATTTGAGTTTCGAGACAGTTTCCATACTTGGTCTTTTATAAGACTTCTTGCTGTACTGAAGGGCTTCATAATATGCTGATTCGAGGCAGGTCTTCGATATAGGATAATCCCTCAATGCTTCGATACAGTTTCCTTTACTGTATGCGGATTGGCATATATGTCAAAACCTCTTTATCAAATACTGTTCGATACATGGATTAGATATCCCGGCTGTTTCGATACAGGGTTCTTGTTTTCCCAACAAGTTTGGTGTGCAGATTTGAGTGTTTCATAATCTTTAAATAACTGATTTACCGATTCGTGCAGATCCATATCTTGTGACATGGCTGAGCTATTATTTGAACCGGTGGGTTTAGAAGTTACCTCTTCATCAGCTAGGTTTGCCATCAGGTAGTCATACTCTTCATCTTCATCAGAAAAGAATCCGCTGCTTGATTCGACATGCTCCTGGTCTTCTCCGATGAGGGCCTTTCTTCTATCTTCTTTTCTGCCCACCTCCTTCTTGCTTTCGTCCTTCTTGAGCTCGGGAGTCCCATTTGGATGTGTCTGTCTTGTGACAATTGTAGCACTCTACTTTCCACTTCCTTTCTGGTTCCTTCTTGGATTCTCCTTATAATTTTTCTTGTATTTGGAGTAGTTCTTTCTAAAGTTGCTGAACCTTTGCATTATAAACGCCATTTCTTCCTCGAAATCTAATGGATTTGGAGGCTTTACATCAGATAGGCTCTTGGCAGGGGACTCGGCTGCAAATGATATTCCCTTCTCTGCAGGCTCAGTTGAGGATGAACTTGGAAGCTCGAACTCATAAGCCTTCAGATCAGAGAACAGCTCTTGGATCTTTATCTTATTCAGGTCCTTGGACTCTCTCATGGCCACGGCCTTCATGCTCCATTCAGGGTGGAGAGATCTGAGAACCTTCAGTGCCATTTCCCTGTTGCCATAGGTTTTGCCGAGGGAGTTGATCTCATTAATAATCTCAGTGAACCTTGTGTCCACTTGATTTATGGATTCGCCGTTCTTCATTTTGAAATTGTCAAACTTTTGAATGGAGATTGACAATTTATTTTCTTTGATTAGCTCCGTTCCTTCACACATTAAAGCTAATGTGTCCCAGATTTCCTTGGAATTCTTTCAGTTCTTGATCTTGACCATGGTGGATTTGTCAAGAGTCTGATATAATACATCTCTGGCCCGGTTATCAAGATTGGACAGTTTTCTTTCTTCGGGAGTCAGCTCTGTCCTCTTCTTAGGAATCTTCTCTGGCTTCCCTGCTGCGATCTCCTCTGCTGTGTTGTCCTTCTCGAAGATGAATGGACCATCCTCTATGATGCACCACATGTCGTCATGAATCGAAGATAAGTGTGCCTGCATCCTTATCTTCCACAAATCATACTCGTCAACTGAAAACAAAGGGAGTCTAGAATGCATGTGTTCCATTATAAAATGAGAGTAAAGATATATATCTGATATAGATATGGTTCGTGAAATAAATGAACCAACCTCTCCGATACCACTTGTAGGTCACAAGTCGTCCAGGTACAAGTCTAGAGGGGGCGGGTGAATAGACTTGTAGAAACTCTTAAACTCTTTTTCACGAAGAGTGAGTTTCTTCAGCTGATAGGTAAACAAATGACTTGGAGTCATTTGTTCTTTAATATATGCGGAAGTCAGCTGATGACGAATAGAAAGCAACTAATGAAACACTTAACAATGAATGCAGCAGTTAAAGTATGATGCAATAAAACAGTAAAGAACGCAGGCGATTATAGTGGTCTCAGAGGTGGGGTAATCCTCTACTAATCCACTTTTCTCCAAACCAGTTGGAGATGAATTCACTATAATTCTCAACCAGTGATAAATATTACAGTGATTCAAACAAAACTACAACAGCTTCCAACCAGTGGAAATCCGTGCCGTTGTACCACACTTGACTGCCTTGCACCTCTTGATCCTCGATCCTTGGATGCCTTTACAGTCTCTGACTTCAACCAGTGAAGTACCCCGAACTTAGGATTATAGACAAGAGTTTTTGTCTTCTCCAACTAAGAGCTTCTTTAAGTATGAACTTTTAGAACCGCTCTTTTCACGATGCTATAGATTGATTTTTGATTGCTTGAATGCTTTGATCGCTTGAAAGTATGTTCGCACTGGTGATGGCTCAGCTTCAAATCTTCGGATATATATAGGTCACGATCTCTGAGCTTTTTCCTTGTATCCGTTGCAAATCTTTTGAACAAATCCATCCATTGGAGGGAGACTTCTTTGTTTAATCTTTCTGAACGTTGCAAGGCTGGATTCCCATTATTTTAATCTATCTTCCGACCGTTGTGAAGACTCTGCATGTGATGCGCCGAATCTTTTGATTATAAAACGATTAAAGTCTGCAAGGTGGGTCTGGATAGCTTTTTTAATTCATATCTCTTGCGGGAATCACTCCAATTTGTCTCTTCACGTTGCATGTGACTTCCCGTAATACTTGACTTTTCAACGCATGCTGACGTGGACTTGGAGTACTTGGCTGACTTCGACTAGGCTGATGAGCAGTTAACATCTCTGCAGTCTGGACCTCTCGGATGTTCACTGTTTGTGACTTATCTGATCAGGTGACTTGTCTGAGGTACCTTGGCTGTAGTCTGGTCAAACTTCTCTGATAAATTATGTTGACCAGAACTACTCTGACTCGACTCGACTGATCCTCTCTGATGGACTTAGCTGTACTTAGCCGATTTTAGCCTAACTAATTTTTGGCCTACAGAAGATACTCATTTGGTTCTTCTTTACATTTTGCCAAGTTTTATACTTAACATATTTGGCCTATGGAAGATACTCATTTGGTTCTTCCTTACATTTTTGCCAAGTAATAAACATTTGATTTTATATTAATGACATCATCAAAATCTAACAAGTATTCCTAACAGGCATACAATTGCTCGTTTCTCAAAAGGTCTAAAACGATCCGCAAATGTTGTGCATGCTCTTCCGGGCTCTTGGAATAAACCAAAATGTCATCAATAAATACGACTACGAACTTGTCCAAATACTCTATGAACACTCGGTTCATCAATTGCATGGATACAGCAGGTGCGTTAGTGAGACCCAACAGCATCACTACAAACTCATAGTATCCGTAGCGAGTTCTGAACGCTGATTTTGGAACATCGAATTCCTTAATCCTCAACTGATGATATCCCGACCTCAGATCGATCTTGGAAAACACTGTTGCTCCTTGCATCTGGTCAAATAAATCATCAATCTATGGCAACAGATACTTGTTCTTAATCGTCATCTTGTTCAGTTCTCGATAGTCAATACACAATCGAAGCGATCCATCTTTCTTCCGGACAAAAATAACTGGTGCACCCCAGGGCGAAACGCTTGGCTAGATATAGCCTTTGTCCAAACGTAGCGTATGTTAATTCTGCCCGTTAGCGTACGTAAGTTACAGAGCCTAGCGTACGCTAAACACACATATGACAGTTTCTCACTGAGCAGACGACTGTCTTGATTGGTGATGAAGCGTACGAAATCTTCAGTGATTAATGTACGTTATCCTCATACATATCATGCTCATACAATTATGAATGATCTTACAGATAAAAACATCTTCGAGTTCAAGGATACACATAGCATCACAACACTATATTCAATCTCGATTACAATTCTCATGTGAGGTTGATGCGCTTGTTTCCAATATCATCATTACATTCAAACTATCATCTTGATGATTGGTTAACAATCCACTTTTACAAGATACAACAAATCCTTTCATGATCATCCTCCTAGACTTGTCTATCAAAAGTGATATTAATACCAAGTCCGTGATTACTATGAAGTCACCTTCCAAATGTGGATTATCAATCTCAGAAAGCTTCCTTTACTTGTTCGTCGTAACAAGATTCAAACTATGATGTTTTTAACCAAGGTACTTAAGGCATAATCATCTCAACTTCCTAGACATGATGTTAGTTGGATAAATCATCTATGGAACCTAATATCCTTGGTAGCATGATCATAACATCCTTAATAATGCGAATTCAAGGTTGGAGATAGCATAACATACCTTAAGATGAAGAAAATGTTGAGACAATAGGTAGAATCCAACTCTGGTCGCTTGTGTGCCAATCCAAGATGTTCTTCAACTTCAATGATCAAGTAATAGTGATATCCAAACTTCAATGATCAATGAAAGGTGTTCTAAAGGTGTATAAGGTGGCTGGGAACTCTCTGGGAAAGAAGTATGTTGAAGGCTAAGTGAAAGAAACGAAATGACATGAAATGGGGTGATGTCCCATTTATAACATTCTGACCTTAACGTACTTTAGCCTTCATGCATAACGTACGTTAGTCGCTTACCATATACTACCCAGTATTCTTAGCATACGCTATCATTCACTGGTAGTTAACTATTCTCATTCTGTACTCAATTACGTATGCTACACCATCAGGTTACGTACGTAAGCAACACCCATTAGCGTACGCTATACACATACCTTAGCGTACGTTAACACCCATTGACTTCAAAACTGTCCAGGTTCATCCGCGGGAATCTTATCCGGTCCCATCGTCCGGTTGGCGCATGTGCTAGCTGCCCAGCTCAATTATTGGCTGCCTTACGTACGCTACCCTTCATTCGTAGCGTATGCTAACTTTGGCGGATAACGTACGTTAAGCTTCCTTCTTAGCATACGTTATCACGTAGTTGCATGTGAAAATTTACATGTTGCTATAATCATGCACAAGGATACAAATACGAGAAAGGTCATACTTCGATTATCGATATCACAAATCCTAATAATACAGGGTTCAATTACAGATGAAATACTCAATAATTAATCCGGATATTACAATAATGATATCCTGCTAACAAAAACAAGTGGCAGGAGTACATGACATATTATATAGTTTTATACCTCTAAATCATGCACTTTCTTCTTCTTGATGACTTCTAAAATCTGAAATCTGCATAAAAATCTTTGGCATACATCAATTCTCATCTAAAATGACCTCTCCTTGCATTTTTCGAAGCAAAATCATCAACTATATGCTCCACGTTAATATTTTTCAGCATATTTTTTCAACACTCAAAAGCGCTAATCCATTCAACCTATCTTGACTCATACTAGTCCGTAAATAAGATTTGATTAGTTTCAATTTTGAAACACTCCATTCAGCAGATGCCACAGTGATAGGTATAGTTAATAAAACCCTATAAGCAACTAAAATATTTGGAAACATGTCCAAATTCTTCACAAATTCCACAATTTTAATAGAATTCCATGGTATTTCATAGTCATATGCTGCACTTGGAAGCATCTCCTGTAAGATTTGTAATTCTGAAAGTAAATGCTTCGCATAAATATCACAATCATCACCATGTGTCAAGGATTTTTCAAGTTTCAAACAACAATCTTTCAATCCTTCATCATCCAAAGAAATCAATCGGGAAGCATCAAACAAAAAACCAAACGCAGACTCAAAAAGTTCCATTTGTTCGAATCTAATCTTCAATTGAGAAAGTGCCATATGAACAAGAACAAGAAAGTAATCCGTTCTATAATTTTCAAAAGCAGATTGTTGTTCTCTTTCTGTGTTAGGATTTTCATCAAATTGTCTAGTTCTTTTAATCCTACGCTTTATCCAAAAAAAAAAGGTTCGATATCCATCTCAATAGCAAGCTCTTTAGCATCAACCATGGCTGATGTAAACCCATTTTCTCTATATTTTTCAAAGAAAAAATCAGCCCTTTTAAACTTGCAATAGCAACATCAAAACGCATATCTTCAGATTGCAAATTTTTGCTCACCAAATTAATTTTGTACAATATTTCATGCCAAATAATCAAACTCCATATAAATTCGAAACTTGAAAATTCATTTGGGGCTAGTTTTTCAGCATCCCAGCATATTTTTGGATCATTAGAGACTGCAACTAATTTCATTAAAGCATCTCTTATTTTAGGAGCTTGATATCTTATTACTTTCACACTTTCAATGTGACTTTCCCATCTTGTCACACATAAAGATTTTAAAGTCAAATCATCGACATATTCAAGCAAAATATTCCATCTTTTAGTGGAATTAGCGAATACTTTATATATAGCTTGACATGCTCCAAAAAAAAGATTTTTCTTTCACACAAGAGTTTGCCATATCAGAAAGTACCAAATTAAGAGAATGACAACCACAGGGCATATAAAAAGCTCTAGGATTAACATCAAGTAATCTTTTTTGAATACCTTGATGTTTTCCCCTCATATTAGAACCATTATCATACCCTTGTCCCCTCACATCATTGATATTTAACTCAAGAGAATTAAGAGCAACCTCTAATTCACCAAAAAGACCCAACCCAAAAGTATTTTCTACATTCAAAAACTCTAAAAAATACTCTTCTATTTTTACGGGGTAACTCACAACATCAACACATCTGATCACCAAAGTCATCTGTTCCATACGGGCAATCAAGAATTACAGAAAAATATTTAGCTTCTTCGATTCTTTTTATTATTGTACTTTTCGCACTCGATGCCAACATTACTATCAAATCATTTTGTATTTTATGACTAAGATAATGATAATAAATGTCCTTATTTTGAATGAGTCTAAAATGGTGTTTCATTACTTGATCAAACTCAGATATTGACTCAAGAAAACCCAAAAAATTGCCATTCGAATCTCCAAATATTTTTTCATTTTTCCCACGGAATGCCAAATTATTCTTTGCAAGGCGTTTAACGACGACAATTATTCTGATCATAACTTGTTTCCAGTGCTCATTACCTTTTTTATTTGTTCTTGCAACTCTTTATCAATAGTTTGATTGGTTCTTAATCTAACTTGGAGTTCAGCCCATGCTCTAAGGTTAGTAAGATGTTCAAGACTATCTTCGTGTTTTCTTAAGCTTTTCACCTAAGTGCACCCAATCATTTACTCCAACACTAGCTAAATTGCTTTTTGCACGAACTTTTTTTACTACTTTACAACAAAAATAGAACACCTTATTTAGTTCTTTCGAGTAAACTAACCATTTTCTGTCTGCAAGTTCTCCATTTCTTAGTTTTTGATCAAAATAATAAGTGGAAAATCCCCTACCGCATTTATCCTTTGGAAATTTAATATTATTTTCTCTAATAGGGCCATTTTCAACAAACAAATCCCTCATTTTACTATCTAATCAATCCCACACTCTAGGATCATAAATATTCAAAGAGAGAGAACCAGACTTACTAAGATTAGTTTCTTCCCTATTTTCATTAGCCACATTTTCAGTCACATCAATTTCTTCTTCAATTATCTCGTTTTCACGCTCTTCGTTAAATACATCCTCATCTTCTGGAAAACATTCTGCGATATCAGGAATTTCTTTTCCTACAACTTCATACACTTCTTTTTCTATAGAATCATTCGACACTCTTTTTAGAGTTTTTGAAGAGATCCTTTTAATAGCTTTATTTTTTCTTCTTCCTCCATTTTTTTTCCTTTTCTCGTTACCAGATGGATACTTTTTATTCAACATTTTTCCAACAAAAACAACAGGCAATAGAGGAGAGGTACAGAACAATAGAACCTGAATAAATAGATGAATAGGTACTGCAAGTCTGCAATATTGCTATCTTCAATTCCAAATCAATATCAAGGATTCCAAATTCCAATCATTCGACAAGTTCCCAACTGAATTTTTTTTCTTGCATAAATTAACAAATAAGCCAATATAAAACCAAGCAAATATGATGCATATATCTTTAGGTTAGGTTATTTGATTACTGATTAGAGAACTAATAATCAGGCAGCAACAGGAAGCAGCTAAAGGAGAGCTAGAAGACGGAGGTCTTTACTCTAATATGCCAACCAGCAGGCAGCAGCTAAAGGAGAGCTAGAAGACGGAGATGGTGATACGGGCTTGTTCGATCTGTTGGGAAAGGTTGAATTGATTCGCCTGGGGGCTGGGTGAAGAAGAGAAGACGGGAAAAAAATTAAAAAAAACTCTAAAAAAACTACTATACATACAGGCTAAAAAAAATTTTGAGCCCCTGGATCCAGTGGGCCTAGTGCGGTAGCACTGCCAGCACTGGTCCAAGGCCGGCCCTGTATTGAACCCACAACAACTTCAAGCAATCGATACATTGATCAGATATTGATATACGTTCTATTGTTGTTGTAATTGTGCTTACATTGTCAAGAGTTTGAGTGTGATACATGAAAACTCATACACGAGAGGAAAAAGAAAGGCTACGATTGGATTAGGTGTTATTAGGATCAAGGATTCGGCATTATTAGAATCGCAATCTATATCCACATGAGATTTATCTAGTACCCATAGAAAGCTAGATTAGTTGATTCCTTGTCCAATAGAAAAGGAAAACAGTTTAACTTGGACTGACAAAAAGACAAGTGATTGAATGGTTTACTCGGACCGATATAAGACGAGTTTGTGACGGTTATCCCTCGACCGATAGAAGAGAGGTGCAGAGTTTGATCTTCATCCTATAGAAAAATATACTGAATAGAGGACGTAGGAACGTTTGGCCGAACCTCTATAAATCCTGTGTCGATTTATTTTCCGCACCTTTAAATACTCTTCCGCAACGCAAAAGAGTTTTGTAACTCTATCTCCAAATGGCAATACCGACCAATCTTGTTCCAACAATTGGTATCAGATAGGTACCTCCTAGAAGTGGCTTAACATCCGAGGAGAAGTTCAAATGGCATTTCAATTTGCCCCGGTCGAAGGTCTTGCCTTGAACCGACCACCATTATTTGATGGATCAAACTTCATGATATGGAAGAAGAAGATGTCAATATTCATCCATGCTTATGACATCGAGCTTTGGAAATGATTTGCCTATGTTCGAAAATTCCTACAAAACCGGACGACTTTCTAAAAATCTTCGAAGAATATAGTGATGAAGATTGGAAAAATGATCATCACAACTGTAAGGCAACTCAACTTCTTTATTGTGCTTTAAATCCGGAAGAACACAACTGGATATCCTCATGTGAAAGTGCCAAAGAGATATGGAAGATGTTAGAAGTCACACACGAAAGAACGTCTCAAGTGAAGGAGACGAAGATTAATATGCTTCTTCATGAATATGAGCTATTCCAAATGAAAGAAGAAGAATCCATTACTGTTGGGCACTAAGTATACAGAATACAGGTTGGAAAGATTTTAGCAACACGGTGTACGATTTCAGATTAGAGTGCGTAGCGGAAGTCTTGAAACAGTGAGTTGATGTAAATACAGCAACTGGGCTAATCTCCTATTTGCTTAGTGCATACCGGGTTTTTGGAGTATACTTAAACAAATCACAATAATGAGAACAGTAAATGCAGAAGGTAATTAACACAGTAATTAAAGTGGTTCGAGGTAAACCCCTCTACGTCTACTGGTCCTCCACACAGGAGTAAAACATTTTATTATAAACACTGCGTACATAACTACGTGTCTATAATCAAACCTATCTTCGTATCGTTCACACAGATTGATACAAAGACCGTAGCTTTCAACCGTTCACACAGATAGGTCAAAGCTAACTCTTGACTTGCTTCTTCACACACAGTTCTAAAGCTTCATCCTATTCGTCCCACACAGGTCGGAATAGCTTCTTTAGTTCACACAGAACTAGGTTTTTACTTGAAGGTAAAAAGTAAAGTAACCAAGTTAGAACAACAGCTTAACTATGAAGATCTTGAGCTGATGATGGTTGTTCTTGATTGATTGAGTATATTTCTTCTTTTCAGATATGAGTGATACTGGAAGAAATATACTTTGCTCTTGTAAGCTTGATCTGAGGATAATGAATATTCAGTCGATAGATCGTTCGTGTATTGCTTGTAAGCTTGTATATGTTGGATGATCTGATCTTCAAACTCTGGGTATATATAGCCTCGAATAGATCCATTGGAAAGAGATCCGTTGAGCCTATAGTCCGTTTCAACGTGTTGATTGTATTGAATAAAACACGATCCGGTTTTTGCTCCTTGATTAAAGATATGTGTCGGCTAGTATTTAAATACTTTATCCTGTCAGTATTTAAATACTTCTTTTCAACCAGTAGTTTGAATTTAGCGAATAAAGCGGATTCTGTTTCAACGGTCTTCAGTCCTGTTGGATAAGTGTTTTAAGGACTCAACACTTACAGTTGTATGCTGTATCCAACTTGTTGCTTTTTCAATGTTGTAGCAGTAGGTTATCTTAGTGTTGCTGTATGGAAAGATGATGTATGAATATTTCAGGATAGCTTCCATACTTGGTATCATACCGACTTATGAGCTTCTTGATGTATGATGGCACTGTATACTTTTGTTGTATTTAGGAGGTGGCACTTGACATCTTTATGTACTTCAGGACAGCAGCTTGCTGTATGATGGCACTTTATCAAAACTTCGATACAGGGTTTGTTTAAACCAACAATTTCGATCGTCTTCGGGACAGCTACTTGTTGTATGTTGGCACTTTATCAAAACTTCGATATAAGGTTTTTTTATCCCAACAATTTTCCCCTTTTTGATCATTGCCAAATCTTCTTGATGATGCCAAAACCATGATGCCAAAACCTTTGAAACATCTTTGTTTCGAGAGGCTTTCTTCTTGGTGTTCTGTCGAATGATCTGGCCTTCAGCAAATTAAAGAAATGTGAACTGCTTGCAGGCAAGTGCTATCTGCCACAAAATTGCATCACTCAGGCGTGTCATGGATATCTCATTTTCCCACATCTATCGGGAAGGGAACACTATTGCGGACTATCTGGCTAATGAAGGTTATAAGTTCAGAATTTTTCGTCTTTATAGCCCGTCTAATTTGCCAGGGAAAATTAATGGCTTGGTTAGACTTGATAAAAATAATTTTCCTTATGTTAGATTTAAATAATCCTTGGCTGTTATTTTCGTTAATTGGGGCGTGTAGAGGGGCTCGTCCTCCCTCAAACGTTTTGGGCAGTTAGTGGGCCTCGTCCCCCCACATTTCTGCTCCGTCGAATAAATTTCGGTTTAAACAAAAAAAGTTCTAAAAAGGTAGTATCTAACAGCAAAGTGTTTTTACAACTTAAACTTATGATTGGTATGCAGGCACAATCTTACAGTATAGTCTAGTTGAATACAACTTAACCTATGAACTGGTTGCAGAAAAGTTCTTACAACTTATATACTTAACAAGTTTTCATACTTGTTTGATTTCAGTCAAAAAATATAGTTTTGTAATCACACAGTAACACAGTAGATTACGAGTTGTAATCTGTCAAGATAAAATTAGATTTTATTGATAAAGAGCGAAGATTACAAGGTTGGGCAAAAATAAAGATACAGAATTTTTGCTATTTCTAAAATAAGATACAGGAAGGATCTTTCAAGCTAACTCCTGTAGTTAGCATGTCTCCAAGGCCTTCTTGGATTATTCTCGGTTCCCTTCCACCAGTTTTGCACGGCATCCTTGTTTCGATTTAAATAGATTGCTCTTCCTTCAGCCGATTTGTCGAAAATAAGGATCCAATCTTCAGGGTGGGTAACCAGGTCACCTTTCCTGTGCTTAGATTTCATTTGAAGTTGTAGGGGGGCTTTCCTTCATCCAGCCTCTTTGCAAATTCCTCAGCAGCTTCCTTCAGTATTTTACAACTGTTGAATATGGGGGATTCCCTGATGAGAACAACGAAGTATCTCAACAGTTCATTTTTCCTCCAATCTTTTATCTCATCGGCTGCAGGCTGTCGATTTGTCGGGAGATTTATCACTGACGGCTTCTGCACAAGGTTTTTCCAAGGATGTTTTGGATCGTGGAATTCAGGGCGAGAACCCCGTATCCTAACGGAATGGAAAGGAGCTGACATTCGAGTAATTGCACTAGCAATGTTGTATCCTAAAATAGCTTCAAATTCCTTTTCCTGCTCCAGTCTCAGTTGTCTAGCAGCATCCCTTGATTCTGTAATACCCGAGATCTTTGTTCCAGTCTTGTTGAATTTTCTTCGGTCGAACAGTTTGTTATCGTTCACGTCTTTGGAATCGTGTGCTTGCACGGTGGCACGTTGAGTTTCGTAGCCTGCTCATTATCGTTTTGGATCGTAGTCGGTGCATTTGTGTGATCGAGACGTCGTTGAGTCTCTATCCGGGCAGTCGGAGGGCTGCTGGACCGAGTTACGGCCGTAAGGCCTGGCTGATTACAGCCGTAAGACAACGGAACTCCCTGGCCTGGGAGGACTCAGTTACGTCCGTAAGGCATTGGCCGGTTACGGCCGTAATGTGTCGGCAGATTTCGGGCAGTGGCCCTGGGAGTTCAGTTACGGCCGTAAGGCCATGCCGAGTACAGCCGTAAGTGGTGTTCGTTACGTACACAAGGCGTCGGCCATTACGTACGTAATGGGAGTTGACCGAGTTACGGTCGTAAGGCACTACCAGTTATGTCCGTAACACTGTCGGCCGTATATAGGCCTCGGCTTCGGCCAGACCTCATTTGTGCCCGTATCTCTCACCTGATGGCGGCTGCGGACGGGAGTACTCGAGGGGAGGAGTCCTTGGCCAGTTCTAATCATTTCCAAGGCGTTTTGGAAGATCCTTTTCGATTATATTATCACCGAATCATTGTTCTTCGTCGAATCAAGGTATTTTCTTCCTTAGAACCCTAGTTGTACGATTTTTGGTGGTTTCTTTGTGATTCTTCGATTTAATCCATGGATGATGAATTGTGTACGGAATTCTTATTATCTTGGTTGTGATCTTCGGATTTTGTATCCCATTTATCGATTTTTATCACCCGGTACTTGATTCGTGATTGTCTTGAAGGAACCCTTGGATTTTTGTTGTTTTTTGGGTTGATTCGGATTCCATTTAGCGTTATTGATTCGTGGTGATATTATTTTCGTAGTTTTTGTGGAGTTTTCGAGTTCTTGGTAATTCTTGGAAGCTCGAGGACTACCCGACCATGTCCGTTCGTCATTCCGTTGCTCGTAGTATCGAGGCAAGTATCTTGCCCATACATGTTGTGCTTCGTAGACGTATTATTTGGTATAAGAACCTAATTGCAAATTGAATGTTTTTAATGATCTTTTAAAAGAATCGGTATATTCTCGATAAAGGTTTTCCTTCGAAGATAACTCGTCTGCTTGTGAATAAATGTGTTTTCTGTATATGTGTATTAGTGTTGTATGTTTGAAGGTGTTGTGATTGTATTACGTGATTATAGTAGACCCTTTTTCCACTGGTCAAGGATTGTGTATTGATACGTGACTCGTCCGGTGAATATGTGATGTTGTGTGACATTAGTTGTGGGTATATGTCGGTTAAAGTGGCCATTCTAGCAAGTACTTTACATTTGGTTGCACATTCTAGTATTTGAATTATGGTTTCCCGTGGATATTGTGGATGTGTTTGTGTACGTTCTCCCAGGGATGGTCCGATAGGGCTACTGGGGATACGTATTGCCGTATGTGTGCGTATCGCGAACTAGGGTTAACCAGCCAGGGATGGTCCAACGGGGCCTCTGCGGGGTACGGTGGCCGTGAGTCTCGTATCAACGGTTAACTTTGAAATGTTTTGTTGGAGAACCTTAATTTTGGCGCATATTTCATCTGATTAGAATGGCAGTTCAAATGGTATTGTATTTGGCTGGAATGACACCAGAAAATGTGTTGTGTGTGATTTGTCTCTTGGTTGCGATATTTTGTTATGGGTACGTGAGTCCTGTGATTTGCTCTATGCATTGTAGCTTTGTGGTGTGTCGATTTAGACCATATGGTCAAGTTGCAGAGTTGTGCTCTCTCATGTCGTTCTATGAGACTATTGTCATGGCAACGTTTGACACTGTGTAGTTTCCATCGGGTTACTCTTCCGAGTATGTAATATGGATGATTGAGTCGTGGATCCCATGTTTCGTGATTTGGGTCGTGGACCCCTGTATTTTGGAAAAATGATCTTTGGGCCGTGTCCCTAAGTGTTTTCTAAAGACTTGAGAATTCTTAAATCCCAAATGTTTTCAAAACTTCCGAGATCGTAAAATATTTTGTAAGATGTACATTGGGTTTATTTCCTACCTTTCAAGATTCAAATTGTTTTGATCAAGTGATTTATCTCGGGAAGTATATTCGCGATTATTATGTTCTCGGATTATGTTGTGTATGTCTTGTATTTGTGTTTTATACTTGCACTAGCAAAACGGTGGAGTCTTGCTAACCCTCGAGTATTCGGGGGGTGGATGTCTGTATTGCGTCCAGGTAATTAGGTTGCTGGGGAGCAATTCACGGGATCGTTACGAAGGATGATGGAAGACGGCGATACTAATCACATGAAGACCCATGTTGAGTATTTAGTGAAATCTGGTTATTTTGTCTTTCCGTTGTGGTATTTTCCATTTTATGGAAATATCGATGTATTCTAACCCCTGCGTGGGTACGATTTGTGAGAAAGAATGAAGTATGTTTGATGTGTATGTTGTGGTAAAAGACCAAATCGGTCTAATGATTCGTCATTTAACCATGTCGGCATGTGTTGTATTGTTGTGTTTTCTGTATCTAGCCTGGTAGATCCTCACGGAGAGGGTTTGCGGCGCTGTAATATTCTCGAGTGGTTTGGGGGTGTTACAGAATATGGTATCGGAGCTTAGGTTGCGGAAACCTAGGCTGTCGGGTCGAGTTGTGTGTTGTGAGGTCTTGTCATGTCTTGTCTTGTCAGATTTTGTCTGACTGAGTCGTGTCGCGATGCGTCATCAGAGATGTCGGTCGTGATTATTATCGAGGTGCAGCCATCATCTTCGTGCGATCTGTGGATGTAAGTCTCCCTACTTTGCTGTGTCTCGTGTTATACGAGCTTGAGTGATTTTGTGTTATCATGTGGAGTTTAAACGTGAATTGTGAATACGTAATCCATGCTTGTTGGTTCTCGTGTTGTGCTGGGATGAAGAGCGGTGCCGGTGTGTATGTATGTGTGTGTGTGTGTGTGTCTATATATATATATATATCTTTGTATAACCCGTTTTTACAGGAGTAATGTTTTGGTTTGGTTACTCAATGAAAGTTTGTCAATGTGATATTTTAAAACTTTAAATGTTTTGGGAAGTCGCGTAAATTTTTGATTTTTAAAACATCCTTCAAGAAGGGAAAGAGTTCCATTTCCGTATGACCTCGAGACCGAAAATTTTTAGAGAACTCAAACTACTTATATTTTATTTTCATTTAGCATTGTAAATTTTTAAAAAAAAAATTGATTTTTAAAACTCAAATGAGGTCTATCAAAAATTTACTTGAGACGTGGCTTTGGTTTTCAACTTTTCGGTTTCATAAATTCCAGTTAAAAGGTATGTGGTGAGGATATTGTTATTTCAGCTATAATGCCCTGAATTGTGATTAAAGTGGTGGTGTGAACGCTGAGTCGTTCGGTATGCACTCGTTGAGGTGGTTCTCTTGACCGAGGGGTGGAAATTCGGTTTGGAATGGTATAAGTATGTGAACTGTCGGCGTTTGGATTCCTATGTTATTGTTTATTTGTAACCCCCAACTTTTGGTATTATTTGGTATATGTTCATGAACATGTTGCTGGGTTAGAACAGTTAGCGCACGCCAAACGTGGAGCTAACACGCACTATCGTGGCATGGCTAGCAAAAGCTTGGGAATTGCATTTTGGCCGTAGGCCTAACTGTTGTGATTGTTAGACTGATCGTTGTGACCGTATTCTATGTGTGTTGTCCAGTGATAACAATTGTTGTGCGCGATTATGTGTTATGATCTTTCATTGCTATAGGTTGTTGTTTGTTAATATCTAATAGTAAGTTGCTGTAAATACAACAACTCGATATGCAGTGTATACTTAAAATAATCACAGTTATTAAAACAGTAAATGCAGAAGTTAATTAACGCGATAATTAAGTGGTTCGAGGTAAACCCCTCTACGTCCACTGGTCCTCCACACAGGAGTAAAACATTTATTATAATCAATGCGTACACAACTACGTGACTATAATCAAGCCTATCAATGTATCGTTCACACAGATTGATACAAAGATCGTAGCTTTCAACCGTTCACATAGATTGGTTAAAACTAACACTTGACTAGCTTCTTCACACACAGTTCCGAAGCTTCGTCTCTTCAATGCAGATCCGTCACACACAGTTCAGGAAAAGCAAGGCTTTCTCAGTCCACACAGGGTTGGTGGTTTTCTTTAATGTAAGATCACTGGTTGAACAACAGCATGACTTTCTTGAGCTTTGAGTTGATGATGTGTTGTTCAAGTTTGAGCACTTGTATATATCTTCTCTCAGAATATGCAGTATGCCTGAAGAAATATGTTTGCTCAGATGTATATGTTCATGTAAGTGCTTGTGTTTCTTGTTAATTGCTTGTAGTCTGATCTTCAAACTCTGGGGTATAAATAGCCTATGAATAGATCTGTTGAGAAAGATCCGTTGAGCAAAAGTCCGTTACAACTGGATGGTTGACTTGTATAGACCAAGATCCGAATTTTGCGTTGTTCGAAGATCTATGTCGGTTTTAATATTTAAATACTTTATCCTTTCAGTATTTAAATACTTCTTTTCAAACGCGAGTTGACTTTAGCGAATAACATAGATTCCTTTTCAAACGGTCTTCAGTCCTGTTTCGATATGTATTGAATATCTCAATACTTTATAGCTTGAATGTTGTATCCAATTATGCTGTAGGCATGTTTGAGTAGTCGTTGTATGGAATGTTATTGTATGAAGAGACAGCTTTCATACTTGGCGTTTTTAGACTTTGTTGTTGTATCTTGGCAACGCGAAGGCTCGCTGTATGCTGGCACTATGAGGAGTCTTCGATACGGGTTTGACGACTTCGATCTTCTTTCGATATAGCTGATTTGGCACTTTATTAAAACTTCGATACAGGATTTTATCCCAAAAAATTTCCCCTTTTTTGATAATTTGCCAAGTCTCCTTAAATCTTTTTGATGTTTTTCCAAAACTTCTTGATGATGCCAAAACCTTGACACCTTTTGAAACATCTTACAGGAGGGCAGTCTTCTTGTCTTCTGTCGAATGTTCTGGCCTTCAACACTGTAGTCTAACACTATGAACTGCTCGCAGGCGAGTTCAATCTTTGAAAGAAAAGAGTATTACATCTTAAACTTATGATTGGCGCGCAGGCACAATCTTACAGTGTATTCTAGATACATACAACTTAATCTATGAACTGTTCGCAGACAAGTTCTTACAGCTTTGTATATTTAACAAGTTTTCATACTTGTTTGATTTCAGCAAGTGAATTGAATATCGTAAGCATACAAGAACACAGTAGATTACGAGTTGTAATCTTTCAAGACAGAAAAATATTTTATTAATGATGAACAAAGATTACAAGTTTCGCAAAACTTCAGGATACATGAAAAACTAAAGTACATGAAGGAATCTAACTCCTATAATGAGAATGCCTCAAAGGCCTTCTAGGATCGTTTTTGGTTCTCTTCCACCAGTTTTGAAGGGCATCCCTGTTTCGATTATGGTAGATGGCTTGTCCTTCATAAGACTTATCGAATACAAGGATCCAGTCTTCTGGGTGGGTAACCAAATCTCCTTGCCTATGCTTGGATTTCATCTTTTGCTGTAGCGGGAGAGTTACTTCGTCCAACCTCTTCTTGAATTCCTCGGCGGCTTCCTGCACCGTCTTACAACTATTGAATATGGAGGATTCCCTGATAAGAACTATGAAGTATCTTAACAGTTCATTCTTCCTCCAATTCTTTATCTCGTCGGCAGTTGGATGTCGGGTAGCCGGGAGGTTTATTGCTGGGGGTTTCTGCACGAGGTTTTTTCATGAAAATTTAGGGTCTTGAAATTCCGGGCGATCTCCCTATATCCTGACATTGTGAGTAGGAGATGATAGTCGAGAAATTTCAGCAGTGAAGCTGTCTCCAAATGCAGCTTCCATCTCCTTCTCTTGCTCGATCCTTAATCTCCTCGCAGCTTCTCTATCTTCCCCTTTTTTGGCGTCATCAAGGTAAGAGACTTTCTCATCAAGACATTCTAGAATCTTCAAGGCATCATCTTGTTTAGTCTCAAAACTTGACAATTTATCAACTAGGGAGTTGAGCACTAGCGACATGGTATCAATCTTTTTGTCGTGAGCTCGAAGATGGAAACCGGATTCGATAAGGGCAGATGCTGTCTTGGCTTCTGAAACACGAAGTTTGACTTGTTCTTCCTTCAGGATTTGATCCTGGCGCTGTTGCAGTTGGCTGAGTGCCTGTTTGAAGACGGTCGGCAAGATACTGAAGTCTTCTTCTACTCTGGATACTTCATGTCTCAGACCAGTCATCTCTTCAATAGCATACTGATGTAGCCAATCGATTGCTTTCTCGAAAGCATGCAGGGCATTAACGGTGTCCTGCAGGAAAACTATTTGATGGCCAAGAGCATGCAGTTGCTCCTTCTTTTCAGCGGTTCGGGGAGAGTCAGGCTTGGCAAACTCTTCAGCTCCGTTCAACTGTCTCAAGTTCGCATGGGTGCGGGACTCGAGTTGGATATCCTCAGGTATGATACCGTTTTTGGATTCCAATACAGATGAAGGGGCAGGAGCATCAGTTGCGGGCTCGGCAACAGGGGGTGATGTATCCTCCTGTTCTGGAATGGGTTCTGTAGACATGGATACAGGAGGGACTGATTCCTCCTGCTGTCTCTCAGCTTCCGCTTGCTTCGGCAGAGGGACTGATTCCTCGTGCGGGATGGCACTGGTCTGGTCGGGCTCGATAGCGATGGTGATAGGCTCGGATGCCTGTTGCGAAGCTGAATGTTCCTCCACGATAGGAGGGACTGAATCCTGTCTGTCTTGAGCATTATCTGGCTGATGGGAAGGGGACTGATGATGGGTTGATGTCCCTTCTCTTTGTTGATGGGATGTCCTCGACAAGTCCTGGGTTTGAGCATCCTCATGACTCATTCTCAGACCTGCCTGAAAAGCGTCGTCGTCGTTGTCTGAGTCATGATCGTATTTAGGGCTTTGAGGAGCTGATTAAGTGGATTTGGATTTTCCTTTGAGTCTGGCCTTCTATTTCGACAAGATACAACTAGAGATAAGCTCGTGACAAAACTTGTTGTCCTATTGAATTAGCAAATGGATGTCTTGACAGTCGGTCACTTCCAAGATGAAGGCTTATTTGTCCTTCCATTCACTCCAATGGTACAATTTGTCATAAGGTGCGACTCTATATGACTTCCACTGAACAAAGCGTTCAAATGCTTGCTCAACCTGTATTTGAAACAGGGTTTCATGTATCAGTGCAGAGGGGGAGGGACTCCGAACAGCAGTTGGGCTTACCGTCGGCATGGGTTCCTTTACAAGTATGGGTTCCTGTATCGGAGATAGATCCCGAACAGGGGTTGGTACCCTGAGGGGAGATGGATCCTAAACGGGTGTGGAATCCCGAATAGGAGATGTGGCTATTGGCTCTAAAAGGGCAGCCGACTCGCTAGAGTCTTTAAAGTTGGCAGATGTCTGTGTATCCGTCATAGCCGCCAAAGGCTCGGGATCTAATGTCTCGACAGTAGCAGGCATCTCTTCTATAAGGGTTGCGCCCTGGGGGCTCGATACAGTGGGTTGGGCCGTTGTATTTGCTTTCGAAACCTTCCTTAGCTTTCTTTTTGGCTTCTCACCAGCAATGGGAGTTTTGTTGTGAGATCTCTTTCTTTTTCTTGAGCTCTCCTCGCTCCTGGACTTCGAAGAAACGTCCCTTGGTTCATAGGAAAGGGGCAAAGTTCGGACAAAAGGTCTGTTTGCAATCAGGGGTGATTTGTTGAAAACAGAGGGTCTGATGCTTCCCATGTATATCCGAGAATTTATTTTCTTCGCTTCTTTGGCTTGAGGAACACCGAATTTGGTCAAAATATAATTCAGAAACAAACCAAAGTATTTCTTCTGAGATGCAGGCTTAGAAACTTCTTCCTGCAGCCTCTTAAGAACGATGTGGCACCAATTGACCTTCTCACAGGTCATAATGGCGACCATCATCTGAAATCTCAATTTGGTGCATATCTCGAACGCACCTGTTCTATTTTCAATTATACGACAACAAAAATCGTGTAAATAAACAAAAGGCAGATAGAAACACTTATTGTGACAAGAAACGTGTACATATTAGTCCGATGCGGAACCAGTGAAAAGTCCCCAATACTTAGTCAAAACTTCCTGAGATCCAAACGTCTCAAGATCCTCCATGGATAGGCCGTCAGCAGGTAGTCTATACACATTCTGCAGCAATTCTTGATCAACGCGGATCTCCACTCCGCGAATGACAGCAATGATGTCAGCAACATTTCCTCCCTGCGCAAGACAAAAGAAACGGACATCAACGTTGAGGTAAAACTCCTCAACCATTTGAGCATCGTAACGCTCAGTTGAGTGACTTCCAAGGCGATTGAGGCCTTGTTGATGAATCCTCGACATGATAATCTCCTTCAGAACGGACGCATTCAACCACTACGGATCTAGCAAAGATCCTTCTGTCAATGATGTTTGAGGTCTTCTTCAGAGAGTGATGAGGCAGTTTTCGATGATGCCAAAGTTGTTCTTGAAGAAAATAGGTGAGATTCAGAGAAAATTTGCAGTAAAGTTGCAAAGAAATGTAGGCTACTTGCACAAAGACTCGTTTAATTTTGCAGAAAGCGTAAAAAGTCAATAGGCCCTAAACAGGGCACGTGGACTAAAAATCATTTTTAAAAGAAATAACATATTAATTGATTTTCCATAGTATGTGCTGTATCCGCGAAAATACAGCATTCCCCCTTAAAAGGTACATACCAGTTTCAATTCCATACAACAACTTTCGGATTAATGCTGTATTTATCGGTCATACTGTATTCCCCCTTAATTATTGCACACGTTAGTTGTAGTATAATTCATGTCGCTTTGTTCCTACAGTGCTGATTCGATAGTCTGAGTGTATAGATAATTAACGGTGGATACTGTATTCTTGGGTCTTACAGCATTCTCCCTCAATTGTTGAGTAAAAGCATTAAAAACTTATAGGAAGTCAGGCTGTAGCAATCCTAATTCATGACGAAGCATGCGGAATATTGTTGTGTCGAGAGGTTTGGTAAAGATGTCGGCTAACTGGATATCTGTATGAAGTTTTTCCAGCCGAACATCCTTGTTCTCAACATGATTCCTGATGAAGTGATGCTTTAAATGAATGTGCTTAGTACGCGAGTGCAATATAGGGTTGTGCGTTATTGCAATTGCACTCATGCTATTGCACATTATCGGCATTTCTTTGGCTTCAATTCCATAGTCTAACAGCTGTTGTTGCATCCAAAGGATCTGCATACAGCAACTACCAGCAGCATAGTATTCTGATTCAGCCGTGGAAAGCGAGTTTGCCAATTGTTTCTTGCTAAACCAAGACACGAGTCTAGGTCAAAGAAAGTGACAAGTTCTACTTGTACTATTCATATCTAGCTTGCAACCTCCGAGATCCGAGTCGCTGTAGCCAACTAAATCGAATCCGCCTTTTTTAGGATACCACGGTCCTACATCGACTGTTCCTTTGAAGTATTTCACGATTCGTTTATCTGTTGTGAAGTATGATTCTTTTGGTGATACTTGATATCGTGCACACACTCTTACAGCAAACTGGATATCAGGCCTACTAGCCGTTAGGTATAGGAGTGAGCCAATAAGCTTCCTGTAGAGTGATTGATCAACCGGCTTTCCGGCTTCATCAGCACTAATTTGCACGGAAGTACTCATAGGGGTTGATGATGATTTAGAAGTATTTATTCCAAACTTGTTGAGAAGCTCCTTGCTGTATTTTTCCTGGTTGATGAATATCCCTGTAGGCAACTGCTTTACCTGCAATCCTAGGAAATAACTAAGTTCTCCCATCATACTCATTTCAAATTTACTTTGCATGAGATGAGAGAACCCTTAACACAAAGCAAGGTTAGTTGAACCAAATATTATATCTACATATATTTGTACCATCAGAGGTCATCACCTTCCTGTATTTTGAACAAGGTCTTGTCCACAGCACCTTTCTCGAATCCATTATCGGTTAGATACTGGGACAGGGTCTCATACCATGCTCTAGGGGCTTGCTTAAGTCCATAAATCGCTTTCCTTAGCCTGTATACGAGGTCTCCACCTTTTGTATTGACAAACCCTAGTGGTTGTTCAACATATACTTCTTCGGCAAGGTGTCCATTCAGGAATGCACTCTTGACGTCCATTTGATATACAATTAAGATCTTATAGGCGGCAAAGTCTATAAATATCCTTATGGCTTCTAGTCTGGCTACAGGGGCAAATGTTTCATCTTAGTCTATGCCTTCTTCCTGTCGGTAGCCTTGTGCGACTAGTCTGGATTTATTCCTGATAATGAGTCAATTTCTATCCTTCTTGTTTCTAAATACCCATTTGGTTCCAATTACGGATTGATGCATAGGTCTGGGTACAAGATACCATACATTATTTCTTTCGAAACCGTTAAGCTCTTCTTCCATAGTTGAAATCCAATGAGAATTGTTGAGGGCTTCTATGGTAGAAACATGTTCGGATTGGGCTAAGAATACAGCAATAGCCCATGTTGAGTCTTCTAAGTTCAAGTTGAGATTTCCATTCAGGAAATGGAGATATCTCAGATTCGGGTTCTTCTTGCGCACATAGTACATTTCCTTGTGTACTCTGTATTCTCGTACGGGTAGATACTCCATCATCAATATTACCTATGATCAACTCATGTGGGTGATCTTTCAACCATCTTCTGTCGGGTTCTAATTCAGGGTCCCGTACTGTATCTTGAGTTGCTGTAGTTTTGGCTTCAGCTTGTACAGCATCGGCTTCATCAACGTCAGTTTTTATAGCTGCGGGGTTGATTTATAGATCAACGATAGGTTCTATAGGAATTGGTGGCTTTATAATGGAAAGTTGTTGGATGTTCTGAGTAAGTTCTTCTACTCCTGTAGGGTCATGGTGAGGTTCGTCGAACACTACATGAACTGATTCCTCGATTGTCAGCTTCCTTTTATTAAAAATCCTGTAAGCTTTGCTGACAGAGGAATATCCTACAAATATTCCTTCATCCGACTTCTCATCGAAGGTTCTAAGTTGATCCTTCTCGTTGTTCAAAACGTAACACCTGCATCCAAATATATGAAAGTACGCAACTAATGGAGTTTTGTCGTTCCATACCTCGTATGCTGTTTTGTTGTGGTGTTTATTGATGATACATCAGTTTTGTGTATAGCACATTGTGTTGGTGGCTTTGCCCCAGAAACGCTGTGGCAACTTGCTTGCGGCAATCATTGTCCTTGAACCTTCTTTCAACGTCCTGTTCTTTCGCTCAGCAACACCATTTTGTTGAGGTGTGCGGGCAGCTGAGTATTCGTGCGGTATCCCATTTTCCAAACAGTATTGTTCTATAAAGCGATGAGTGAATTTTCTACCTATGTCGGAACGAATGGACACGATACTCAACCCTTTCTCATTCTGAAGCTTTCTAAAGTGCTCGGGCAGCTTTGTTGTTGTTTCCTTCTTCTTTCTTAGGAAGATTGTCCAAGCATACCTGGAAAAGTCATCGACAATAATGAGACAGTATTTCTTATCTCCCAAACTTACCGGGTCTACAGGACCATAGAGATCCATGTGTAGCATTTTCAAAGCTCTCAGAGTGGAAAGGTAGGATTTGCACTTCAGGGTGGTCTTTATTTGCTTGCCTTTCTGACAGGGTCCACAAACGCTGTCTTTTTGGAATGACACATTTGGCAATTCCTTAACCATTCCCTGTCTGGAGAGCTTGTTGATCGTCTTGAAGTTGACGTGAGACATCCTCTTGTGCCATAGCCAGCTTAGATCAGCAGTGCCTTTGGCAACAAAACACGGAATTGAGGAGCTCATAGGCATCCAGTCAGCAATATACATGTTACCTGATCTGCTTCCTGTGAGCACAACTTCTTTGGTCAGGATGTTCTTGACTCTACAGTGATCTATATAGAATTTCACAGAGAACTTTTTGTCACGGAACTGGCTAATACTACGTTGATTGTACTGTAAGCCTTCAACATAAGCTACATCGGTGATTTTGAATTTTCCTACAAGCAGGGTGTCGTTACCCAAAATATTATACGTAATGATTTGCTGGATATGGCTACGGGTGAGTAACAAACAAAATGCGAGAGCACATACGAAGGAATGTAAATAACACAAGATTTGCCGGAGTTGCTAGTCCCGGGCTTGAATACTCTCGCGAGATATTATTAATACAAATAGTGCTTTGGAGTATGAGTATTAATGTCAGAGTACACTCACAACGAGGGTAATGCCCCTAGTTTTCTAACGGAAGATAGTCATCACTCTCTCTCCCTATGCCCAAAATAAACGAAATCTCCTTCTCTCTTTATCTCGATTCTTCCTCACGCCAACGTCGATTATCTCGACAGAAAATTGCTTTCTCATTATCTTCGTCTACAATATGAATTCACTTCTCGCTTTCCATATCGAATCGGCGGTAATTTTGGAAGTTTTTTATGGCTCTTCGTTTCTACATGCTGATTCGGCTCAACGCGACCATGTCCAGGCTCCGATTATTTTGGGAAGTTTTGCATAAATTGGGAATAAAGATAAGTCTCCGATGTTTCCAGGATTCTCCTTCTGAATTTTTACTTTTCTTTTATTTCCGTTCATTCATCCGAGGGAAGTTACCTGTATTTTTGGGTGTTCGTCGGATGTAAGTTTCGTGTAATTTTGTGAATCGGTAAGTCCCCAAAATTACAAAACTTCAGTGTGATTTTTTAATTTTTGAAATAATTATTATTTTTACTAAATCCAAAATTATCCGACACAAACCCTAGATTCACAATCTAGGGTTTTGACCTGTGTTCCTATATATATGAGCGAAAAAACCAACCCCTTTGGAATTATTGCAAATTTGTCCACCACAAATCTTTCAATTTCCAACACGCAATTTTCAATAAGAATATTCTACCTGTTTGCTGTAAATAATCTGTAAGGTGTTCAATCGATTTTCCTCATATGACCTATATTATTCATTCTAATAATATAGTTTATGTATTGGTTGCTTTATTATTGTGTTACAATTATGATTTTAATGCTGGAGTTATCACAGAATATGCTGTTTTTATATGTTTTGGTTTGTTTGATATTTTCATAATTTTTAAAAGACAGTCGGTGCCTTATATATTTGGTGCAGATTTTTTTACCGGTATGTGAAATGAATGATGCTTTAGATGGATCAATAGGATAAATATATGATGTGATGTAGTTGGTTTGAAAAAAATATGTTTATGATTTTTTTTTGTTGGCCTGTGAACTTTTAAAGCAACATGTAGTTAGTGTATTTCATGCTCACTATTGCGTTAATAACTTACTACGTTTATTATACACATACATATGTTTCTCATGTTATCGGTTCTTAATTAGTTTTTCAGAATACATTTATGATGAGGAAGTTGACAAAGTTATCAATCATTTCAAATGGAAAGGAATCTTCGTGTGGTGATAATGGTGTAACTATATATATTCGAATTTCTACTCAGTGAAAAATGCTAATTGTTTTCTTTTTATCTGGTATGCTATTCTGCAGCACAAAGTATTAATTCACATTCTAAGTGGCCTTGTGTATTTATTAACAATCATGTACTTAGGGAATGGGATGATGGTCAGAGAACCAATGGACTTAATGTACAAACCATTAGAAGACCTTTCGCTGATATTACAAATGGTACATACCATGTGCATAAATATTTAATATTTACTTACGCGTTTGGTTAACCACAACTATAATATCTCTAACGTTATTTGGATTCATATGTTTATATTGTAGCAATCGGTACAAGCTCTTCTAAGAATACTAAATGTATTGATGAGATATATGAATCTTGGATATCTGCAAATCCATCAATGCCATTACAGAATCTAACTCAGATTGATGGTGTCCCAATCAAAGAGTGGCTGATTAAAAATCATGTTCTATTTTCAACGATGACCAGTACTGTTCTATTGCGCGTACAGATGGATATTCCGAACAGTGCGATAGCACAACTCGCGATCATATTTCAGGCAAGTATTTTATGCTATCTTGAAATTATATTTCTGCAGTTTATTCTAACTTCACGTTCACCTATGCATTACAAATACACACGTATAAAAACACACAACTTATGTTGGGAAGTTGTTTGATTGACAGATGTCGAATCCTCATTGAGTATTGACGGATTATTTGTTAGCCCATCTAACACTCCAGCAATTGATGATATATATGAGGCTTGGATAGATGCGAATCCCACTATGCCCTTGCGAAACCTTACTCATATTGGTGACGTGCCAATCAAAGAGTGGATTGGAAAAAATCCTCTTCCTGTTTTTAATGATGACCAATATCGACCAGTGGCACGACTATCATATTGTACATCTCCACAATGTAATGATACCGACCGTGCCACCATGAATGATTCACATGAAGGATCTCTATATTACGAAGATAAGTTGTGTGTTCTATATGTACAAATTTGTTGAACAATTTGATTTTGGGAAAGTTGATGTCATACATATTTCTATAGTGCTTTCATTCTTATTTTTTTCACTTTTTAATCAATGTCAGAGTATGAAGATGGTTCGTGTAATACATCTATTAATGAGTGCATCGATGACCCTCTACATGATTCTTGGAGGTGTTAAAATATTAGCACACTGTTTTTTGTTTACATATCCCTATCAATATAATATTTTTACAAGTTGTGGCACCTTTCTCTGATTTTTTAACCATTTTTTTAATTTAATGTTGTTAAACTAATTTTGTTTTTGTTATATACGAAACTTAATTATACAAATTAGGTATATGATGAATTTGATCAATGCTCCGAGCATTCTGCTGAGGATGATATTTAATCTTATATATTAGATAGTATGTATTATTCATTGTTTTATCTCCAGCATTAATAAGTTTCTTTGAGATGCATTTACACTAATCACTAACAATCTTTATTATACTCAATGTAGGTAAGGATATTGAGTGCACTCAGCTTTCAATTGCATGTCATAATATGTTTTTGTGGTTTTGCTGTTTACGATTTCTTTTTATGTGTACAGTTGAGTATAATTCTTATAATATTTATAAAACATTTTTCTGCTAGAGTATGATGATATGGGAGAACCAAAATATTCTTGTGAATATTGTGGAGCTTTTTTTTGGATTGCCGAGAAGAATAAAGGCAAATTAACAAAAAACAGTCCAAGGTTTACGTTGTGCTGCAAATTAGGGAATGTTGTTCTTTCTGTGATGAAAAAGACCACCACGACTTTTGTGAGAATTGAATTATGGTAAGAATCAAAGAAGTTCGCACTTTATTGATAATATAGGAGCATACAATTCTATGCTTTGATTCACTTCTATGGGTGAAAAAATAGATATACAATTAATTGTGGTGGAGCACCTCCAATATTCAGGTTGAATGGACAGAATCACCATAACATTGGATCTTTGCTTCCTGTTTATGGCCATAAGGCAAAATTTTTTCAAATGTATATACAAGACCCTCACACAGAAATTGTTAGTAGAATTGAAGCTGTCAGGTTAGTTCCATGTTGTGTGCAACACTTTCATTTTTGATAACTTCATGTTTTGGAAATAAACATGGAAAACAGAACATAAAATTGGAAAAGAATTAAAAAAATACATTAGCATAAGTTGAGTCATAGAGCTGTTGTGAATATCATATTGCATGGGTCATAACATGGGACTAGTGATTATTATTTTATAAACGAACCTGTTGAAATTGGTCACTACCAAAAATAAAAATTTATCTTTTAATAATACCATATTATCATGAGTTTAAAAAAAAATCAGAAGATAAATTAAAAATAGCTAGATAAACTACATTAGCATAAGTTGAGTTGTAGAGCTGTTGTGATACGTCCATCTGGGACTTCATGTAGAATAACAGAAATATTTTAATTTATTATGTGGTTTTCTAATTTGTTTACAAATATATCCAGAAATATTTATTTATATAATGTTGAAATTGGTCACTACCAAAAATAAAAATTTATCTTTTAATAATACCATATTATCATGAGTTTAAAAAAATCAAAAGATAAATTAGAAAATAGCTACATAAACTACATTAGCATTAGTTGAGTTGTAGAGCTGTTGTGATATGTCCATTGGGACTTCATGTAGAATAATAGAAACATTTTAATTTATTATGTGGTTTTCTTATTTGTTTACAAATATATCCAGAAACATTTATTTATATAATATATTCAAAATTATGGAGATATCACAAGTTTGAAAAATTTGTTGGACAAACTATATTTTTAATTTTGTACAGGATTTTATTGAGAGTACGTGTAGTAAAAAATTTCCCAAGTTTATGGGATATTAATATTAAATATAATTGTAAACAGTTAATATTGTCTATTTCATTGTGTCACAAGTCAAAATACATACAAGACTTGCGTGTCGGGATTGTCGCGGATATCAGAGATATGCTTGACAAACACAACGTGTTTGCAAAATCATTTAGAATGGCACATGATAGATTAAACGACAATGACTCTGTTGAACTCAAAATGAGACTTACCGAAGACAATAAAATCTTCCACAGCAAAATGAGGTTGCTGCCTTAATCAAGGGGGATATAACTTTTGATCGACTAACGTTATTGTTGAAACCAAGTGGGCCGTCTTAAGCGCATGAATCACTTAAATCTATCTTGTCTTGGTCTACAATATCCTTTATTGTTTCCATTTGGACAAGATGGTTATAGGGAAGACGTGCAGCTCACACGTTCGTTGACGTCGTATTCTAGCAAGAAAAGGAAAAATGTTAGTATAAGACAATTTTTTGCTTACAGAATTCAGGGGAGAGCAAGAGAGTCATCATATATTTTGCGATGTAGACATTTATTTCAACAATTTTTGGTTGATGGTTATACGATGATTGAGACATCTCGCTTGAATTATATAAGAGCCCATCAAAAAGAATTACGATCTGAGCTATATTATGGACTTCGTGATGTATATGGTTGTGGAGACACGGATCCGGCAAAGATTGGAAAACTTAGAGTATAGCCCAAATCATTTACTGGTAGTGCACGCAACATGATGCAGAACTATCAAGATGCTATGGCGATTTGTAGATGGGCTAGATACCCTGAGGTGTTTATTACATTTACTTGCAATCCTGAGTGGCCTGAGATCACCCGTTTTTGCGAACGTAGATGTCTACATCCTGTTGATAGGCCTGATATTGTTTGTAGGGAATTCAAAATGAAGTTGGGCATGCTTATTACAGACATAAAAAAGAAGCAGATTTTTGGTGAAACTAAAGCAGGTAAAACGATGTTGCTTTGTTCTGAAATGATGCATGTATTCATAACTTTTTTAGTTCAAGTAATAATTACTTTTTTAACATTTATTACAGTTATATACACCATTGAGTTTCAAAAAAGAGGGTTGCCCCATGCACATATATTGTTATTCATGACTCGTAAGGAACGGAACCCGACACCTGAATAAATTGATCAAATAATATCTGCCGAAATTCCGGATGTGGTAACTGATCCTGAATATTACAATATTGTCATGATTTCATGATTCATGGGCCATGTGGTTCCGCAAATACGAAATCTCCTTGTATGGATAAAGGACAATGTACGAAAAATTTTCCTAAGAATTTTGTCGAGAGCATATATATTGATAAATCTGGCTACGCTGTTTATAGATGCAGAAATAACAGGAGAAGTGTTCAAAAAAGCAGAGTGGTCCTCAATAACAAACATGTAATTCCACGCAATCGCTTTCTACTTTTAAAATATGGAGCTCATATCAATGTCAAATGGTGTAATCAGCATAAATCCATCAAGTATTTATTCAAATACATTGTAAAGGAGATGATCGAATCACTATTGCTTTCGCTAGGAATGTTGATGCAGATTCTAATCATATTGTAGATGAAATTAATCAATATGTTGATTGCTGATATATATTCTTGTGAGGCAGTCTGGAGAATGTTAGGTTTCAACAGACATTATAGAGACATCTCTGTCGAACGCTTGAGCTTTCATCTTCCTAGCCAACAGGTTGTGTAGTATCACGAGTCTAATGAAGTTGGACAGGTTGTGGAGACGTGTACAGTTAAATGTAGCAAATTTGTTGCATGGTTTAAGGCGAACAAGAAGTATCCTGAAGCTAGGGAGTTGACGTATACTCAATTTCCTAATTATTTCAGATGGCATCCAAAAACTCGTGAGTGGATTCCCAGAAAACAATGAAAGTGAGTCGGTCGGTTGTACTTTATTCGACCAGGAACAGGAGAGAGATACTTTCTCCGAATGCTTTTGAATCATGTTTGTGGACCTACATGTTTTGAGTATATCAGAACATTTGACGGTGTTGCCTATGATAGTTTTAGAGATGCATGTTATGCAAGAGGATTATTAGATGATGATAAGGAATGCGTGGATGGTATAGTTGAGTCGAGTCATTGGGCATCTGAAAAATAACTACGTCATTTATTTGTGACTTTACTTGTGTCCGATTGTTTGGACAGACCTAAAATATTGTGGGAGAAATGTTGGCAATATCTATATGCTGATATTTTGTATAACCACAAGAAGAGACTTAAAAATACAGGTATTTATGCTTCGGCTAATTCAGTTTGTTATATATCGTGCATTAACGATCTAAATTTACTTAGAATGTACAATTCAACAATTTTAATGTCTTTTCCACATTACCCCCATTTAAAAAAAATCCATTCTCAGCAGTGATATTTTTAATTTTTAATATTTTATTTTGTTTTTAAGCATTTTTAGAGTATGTAGTTTTGATTTACTCAGTTCCAAGTTATTCTAACATGAAAATATATGAGTTGTCACAATTTGTGTGTGACTGTTTTAAGTTTATTGTAGATTTGCAGTTAACAAGGAACAGATCAAGAACTATGCCTTGGTTGAATTGAAAGGATGCTCAGGCAAATGGGTAAAAAAAGCTTACAGGATTATAATACCATGCCATATCCTGAGACTACTTATTTTGCAGCTCCAGATAATATGATGTTAGCTGATGAATTGAGCTATGATAGAGTTGCTTTGACTGAGGAACATGTCAGGTTAGTATCTAATATGACTGACTAGCAACAACATGTTTATAATGATATCATGGATGCTATCGATAAAGGTCGTGGTGGTGTATTTTTTTTAAACGGCCATGGAGTACAGGGAAAAAAATTTTGTGGACTACTTTATCAGCGGCAATAAGGTCACGCGGAGAAATAGTTCTCAATATGGCATCAAGCGCCATAGCAGCAACTCTTCTTCCAGGAGAGAGGACAGCACATTCGAGATTTGTTATCCTGTTAAACCCAGATAAGAGTTCCTCATGCAATATTAAACTGGGATCTCATCTTGCAGAGCTCATTGCAATGACACAATTAATAATACAGGATGATGCTCCAATGTTGAGTAAGTACTGTTTTGAAGCATTGGACACTACAATGCGCGACATCTTAAAGTACGCAAACCCACTTGCTTTGACGCAACCTTTCGGTGGCAAGACAATTGTGTTCGGTGGTGACTACTGTTGGATGTAATTGACTGGAATCTGGTAGTTTTCTTGAACTCAAGAAACGATAATGAAGTTGGAGCTAGTATTGGATACTATCTCCATAAGATGAAATTGCCCCGTATAAAGTGCTAACGATTCTTGACAATCGTCCCTTAGATACAACGACTTCCTAGTTTAAGTTAGCAACACTTGCAAAACTTAAACTTTCAGTGAACAACTTTGTGTTTTGAACTTTCGAATAGGCAAGGACGGAAGAACTCAAGATGATCGAATGTTATATGATTTTTGTTTTCGGTTTTTATGTTTTCTATAGTAATTTCGGATTTGATATTTTCTCCAGTAGTTTGATCATTCAAAAGAGTTCTTTATATAGAGTTTCAGGTGCCTCTTGGGACTGGATGCACCCCTTGGTTCGGATCTCATTAGTGGGCAGACGCGTCCGATCATTGCTGGACAGTCATGTCTAGTCATGGTGCCCATCAGTGGACAGACGCGTCAGATCATGGTGTAGACACCCATTGCATGCTGGACATTCATGTCCAGTCATGGTGCCCATAAGTAGACATGTGCATCCACAGTGCAGCTCTTGGCGTGTACGAGCCCCATCACATCTTCCAAACTGCCTAGCCACCTCACCGAGCCAGCGAACCAAACCCTGGTTTGAGCTATCAAAATTTAAGGCTCCTCATAGCTCCTCGTGATGATGCGCACGTGCGAAGTGAAAAGTGCGCCTCTAAAGCTCCCAATGCGACAAGTGCAATGTGCGACATCGCGGTAGTGATCTCGGTCTCTGGGTCAGGCTCAGTCTCGGACGGAGCTACGCACTGTTAGATTGATACCGCCACTAGAAGGGGGGTTGAATAGTGCGGTTAAGAGTATTGTACTCTTTTTCGTGCGGAAGCAAAAATAGCGGAGAATAAAAGTGCAGATAAGAAAGAACACAAGGAATTGTTCGAGAGGTTCGGCTATTAACGAAGCCTACGTCCCCTACCTAGTTTTATCGACTATGACTTTTCTTAGAATTTGGAATTTGCACTTTCTAGTTTAGTGCCAACTTCTTACAACTTCTTGATTTCCGGGCTCAAGAACAACCTCACAAAAACACTCTTGTTTTTCTAGGTACAAGATAACCAATACACAAAATAAGTGCGAGTAGAAACTCGGCTTTCACGATATATCGCTCTAAGATACAAGAATGAAGATTGGAAATTATAGAACAAATCTTCTCGTATCACAATCTAGAATAAGAATATCTCTCAGAATGTTTGCTTGATATTGCTTGAATATGCTAGTAGGCTCAGAATTCTTGTGTATCTTCAATCTCCATGAAGGTGGCTATTTATAGCCTTCTTGAGCTCAATTTCCCGTTGGAACAGTATGAAGGTTTACGTACGTTATATGATGCTGCTTACGTACGTTACGTACGTTACGTACGTTATATGAGTCGAGTAACGGCCGTAATGAAAGTGCCGAAGCATCGGTGAGATATGATGAAATGCGTTACGACGTTATGATCCTTGTGGTTACGTCGTAATCTCTGGTCAAAGATCCGTTGATTGAGACGACTTGTTGCAACGGCTAGTGGATTTTCCAACGGTCGAATAATTCAAGCCTTACGACGTTATATGCTCCGGTTACGACGTTACTGCATGAAAAGCTTACGAAAATAGTGAATGTTACGACGTTAGAAAAGTTGTGTTACGACGTTATCTGTTAAATTTTACGTGCGTTAATGTGATATGTGTTACGTACGTTAATCAAGAGAAAGTATGTTTTAAGTAAATTTTGGCTTTAATAATACATCATCAAAACGATCTAAAAATATTGTTCCAACAATCTCCCCCTTTTTGATGATGACAAAATTTACTTTATGTGAGTTTTTGAAAAACATGATTTTGATAAAAATTAGAAACTCCCCCTGAACACGAGCATTGCAAAATAATATGCTCCCCCTGAAAACGTGCACGGGTTAGTTCAAAAGTTGATTTCAAAAACGAATACATATTATTCTCCCCCTTTTTGTCATTAACAAAAAGTTGAGAAAACCTGTAAGAGACATCAATGATCAACATAAACCAAGTCAATGATTAAACAAAACGATAACCAACATAATGTATGAAAAGATAGTCATTACAGGCAAGCATAAATATGAAATGTTTGGTCTTTTAATAAACAGGAAAAATCATCATTAGAAAGGATAGCCCGACTAGTCAAGGTCCGCCTCACGTGTCGGTGATATCCCGAAATGTGTGCAAATGCTCTTCACCATGATCTTGACCTCACTCATGTCCTTCTCAAGTCTATCCATACGAGAAGCCATCCGGGAAGAGGAGGATTAGGACGAGGACGGGAGGAACCAAGTCTGTGATGACGGACGAGGTCTAGTATGATCGAGCCCCCTCGATGTGATCCTCTCCTCCGGTCTCGGAAGAGTGCCCCCATCAATGAGCCGATCATCATCCTTAATATAAGCAAAGTATATCCAGCCACGATTTCTCGTGCGGAGATACCTCATCGTCCGTAACGTCCCTTCAGTGACGAGGCTCCCCCTTGGAATCGGAACCCCGTGGACCCCAGACAGGTCAACTCCAGCTTTCTCAAAAATTTCGGTTAAGATAGAACCAAAAGGCATTCCTGACTTTCTCTGACGATCAACTTTTGCGCAGCTCTTTTTGTGGAAAATTTGTCCCTTTTCCACAAACCATTTCAGCACAATAGACGCGAAGTTGACTTGGTGATCCTTCCACACATGATAGATAATCTCCATGTCGATATTCACAAGTCGAAGTTGAGCATTAACTTTAGGCATAATACAACGAGTGATAGCATCATGAAGCAACCGAATGTTTATCCCAAAGTCATTATTTTCAAACCGCCCGGAATGAACATTTAAAACGGCTTTGTCCGATAAGAAATCACGGACTTTCGACTCGTGAACACTATAGCTTTCATCATCGGACCAGTCGTTAAAGACTTCGTCCGGAGGAGCAAACTCTCCCTTGCAACGAAAACCCTCATTCGGGAGTCCAAAAATCTCCGAAAGTTTCGCTTCATCAAAAGATATTGATTTACCACGCACAAGCGAGTTAACAACGGCAAGTCCGTCGGCATCATAAGTGACAAAGAAATTCGCATAAAACTCTTTCACACATTCTTCATAAATTGGTCGAGCAAGACTAACGAACTTATTGATCCCAAGCATATCGAAGAATTCTTCGATAGCAACACCAGCATTGTTCAGCGATTCAAAATCAAAGTGATGACTCGGAGTTACCTCTTCGTCAATAAGGATTTCGTTGAAGACCTTCATGGCTTGAGCATTCCGAAATGAAAGATCGCCGGAAACCGTGGGGGATGCTTCAGAGGTTTCTCCTCTTCTCTTTTTGCCAGTTCTGGGAGCCATGAGGATTGAATCGGTTGAAAAAAAATGAAGTTTTGATGAAGTTATTCGGAACAGTTCGTCAAATGTCGCTAGGGATTTTGTGGAAATGAACAGGGAAACTGACGATGGGTTTATATATGAGATGGTCAACGATCGCTTACGTACGTTATATCCCCTATGTAACGTACGTAGCGTAAAAACCTAAACTCTCTGGACTGAATCCTGTGTTTCGTTACGTACGTAACAACATGTTACGTACGTAAGGTCCTATTACGTCCGTAATGGACCGCGTATACCGTACGTAAGCAAGACCAAATGAACAGTCTTTTCCTTTCGATGATGTCCCGTTTTGAATGACCATTTTAATGTGACTATGATGAGTATGCAATATTTAAAAATGATCAGCATGTCCCATTCCTAAATTTATGCGAATAAAGTTGAAAGCTTCTTCGGGTAATGGTTTTGTAAAAATATCCGCCAATTGTTCATTAGTACCAACAAATTGGAGACGAACATTCCCGTTTTGGACATGGCCACGAATAAAATGGTGACGAATTTCGATGTGCTTTGTCCTACTATGCAAAATGGGGTTTTTACTTAAATTAATGGCACTTGTATTGTCACAAAAAATAGGAGTATTTTTAAGTTCGATGCCATAATCAAGTAATTGATTTTTGATCCAAAAAACTTGTGCACATGCACTTCCCGACCACATATTCAGCTTGGTGTGGAAGTAGCGACACTAGTCTGCTTTCTTACTTCCCCATGAAATTAAACATGAACTCATAAAATGACAAGTTCGGTGGTGCTTTTTCTATCAATTTTACAACCACCGAAATCGGCATCACTATATGCAAAAAGTTGAAAATCAATCTTTGGAAGGATACCATAGGCCTAAACCAAGTAAGATATTTTAAATATCGAAAAATTCGTTTACATGCTATGAGATGAGATTCTTTAGGGTTAGCTTGAAAACGAGCACATAGACAAGTAGCAAACATAATATCGGGTCTAGATGCGCTTAAATAAAGTAAGGATCCGATCATACCTCGAAATCTGTTTTGGTCAATGATTTACCTTTTTCATCTTTATCGAGTTTAAGAGTGGAAGACATAGGAGTGGATATTTCTTTGCAATCTTCCATCTTAAATTTCTTTAGTAGCTCATTGACGTACTTGGATTGGTGA
The DNA here is from genome assembly GCA_033398695.1 of Orobanche coerulescens. NCBI lineage: Eukaryota > Viridiplantae > Streptophyta > Magnoliopsida > Lamiales > Orobanchaceae > Orobanche > Orobanche coerulescens. Next base: position 34,621,821 of record CM065818.1, read on the forward strand.
ATGAATATTCCGTCATTGAGTTGCTTAATTTGGAGTCCGAGAAAGTTTTTCAACTCTCCCATCATACTCATTTCGAACTCTCCCTTCATAAGATTTGAAAATTCCTTGGATGAGTTTCGTTAGTTGCACCAAAAACAATATCGTCCACATAGATTTGACAAATTAACATATCATCATTTAAGACCTTAATAAACAGTATTGTCAACATTTCCTCTTTTATAACCATTTAAGATAAAAAAGAGCTTAGACGATCATACCATGCTCTCGGAGCTTGTTTTAATCCATAGAGAGCTTTATGGAGCTTGTACACATGATCGGATGATCATAGTCTTGAAACCCGGAGGTTGCTTGACATAAACTTCCTCTGGATGATTCCATTTAGGAACGCACTTTTACATCCATTTGATGGAGTTTGATCTTCTTGTATGCGGCAAAGGCACGAGAAGACGAATAGCTTCAAGGCGAGCAACGGGAGCGAACGTCTCTTCATAGTCCAAGCCTTCTTCTTGATTATAACCTTGGGCGACCAACCTCGATTTATTTTTAATAGGAGACCATCATCATCGGTTTTGATTTTATGAACCCATTTGGTACCAATGATTGATTTGCCTCTTAGTGCGGAACTAATTCCCAAACTTTATTTCTTTCGAATTGGTTTAGCTCTTCTTGCATAGCAATAGCCCAATTCTCATCATTTATGGCCTCATCGATGTTCTTTGGTTCTGTAAGAGAAATAAATGCAATATTGTTAATAAAATCATTTATATTTCTCCTAGTTCGTACACCTTCATCGATTTTTCCGAGAATTTGTTCCATCGGATGGTCTTTCACATTTGCCCAATCTTTAGGAAGGTTGTAAGTATTTTCTTCCTGTTTGTCCGAGCTTACGTCGAGCTTCTCCAATTCCTTTGATACTTCGGATATTTCTTTAGCTGGAACCATACCTGCATCATCATCAAAAACAACCTTTCTCGGGGGTAAAACTGTATCATCGAATTTTACATGAATGGACTCTTCTACCGAGCCTCTTCTACAATTAAATACACGATAAGCTTTACTATTAGTAGAATAACCAAGAAATATTCCAATATCTGATTTAGAATCGAATTTACCCAAATTGTCTTTTCCATTATTATGAATGAACACCTTACAACCAAATGGATGAAAATAAGATAAATTGGGCTTTTTACCTTTAAAAATCTCATAGGGAGTCATCATTTTATTTCTCCTGAGATGGACACGATTTATAACATAACAAGCAGTGTTAACGGCTTCGGCCCAAAAGTATTTAGGAAGACCATATTCGTTGAGCATTGTTCGGCTCATTTCTTCTAGAGAGCGATTCTTCCTCTCGACAACTCCATTTTGTTGAGGTGTCCGAGGTGCCGAAAAGTTGTGCCCAATACCATATTTATCGAACCAATCTTCAAAGAGATTAGAATCAAATTCTCCACCATGATCGGTTCGAATGGCGATAACTGGTAATCCTTTTTCCTTCTGGGTAACCTTACACCACTTAACAAACTCGTTGAAAGCATCATCTTTATTGGCTAAGAATTTTACCCAAGTAAATCTAGAAAAATCATCGACAATAACTAAGGTATAAAGTTTACCTGTTAGACTGGCATGTCGAGACGGACCAATTAAATCCATATGAATTAATTCAAGAATGCGACTAGTGGAAATTTCCATTTTTGGTTTAAACGAGCCTCTTGCATGTTTACCTTTAATACAGGCCTCACAAATGTGGTCTTTTCTAAAATTCAATTTTGGTAGACCACGAACAATATCATTTTTGGCCAATTTTGAAAGAAGTGGTAAAGAGGCATGTCCCAATTTTCGGTGCCAAACAACGGCATTTTCATCGTATGAAAGTAGACATTTTTCGTTAAACGAAGATTCATCTTGGAGATCAACAATGTAAATATTTCCATAGCGCAATCCAATAAAAACGATTTGGTCTTTTCTCATTGCCGTGCAATGCGTAATTTCAAAAATTAATTTAAGACCGGTGTCACATAGTTGAGAAACACTTAGGAGATTATGGCAAAGTCCATCAACAAATAGAACATTTTCAATAGTGGGTAAAGGTTTCTTACCAATTTTACCTGTCCCTTTTATTTGGCCCTTTTATTATCGCCAAAGGTAACACGACCACGATCTTCCTTTTCGACTCCGTGAAGAGATGTTCATTTCCACTCATGTGGTTTGAACATCCACTATCAACATACCATTTATTTGATAATGTTGTCTTCCTTGCTTGTACCTACAAAAACCATTTTCTTCCGTTTTATCGGTACCCGTGGCTAATTTGGGTCTGAGGAGTTAGATATAAAAACTTGGTTTTTAATAACGGTCCCTTTTGGTACCCAAATTTGTTTAACCCTTATAGTACGTCTAGCGTCTCGTGATGGGTTTCGGTATGTCCAGGTTTTAAACATTTTGGACATGATGGGATACCGTTTTAAAGTGTCCGAATCTTTTGTGGTAATTTCTAAGGACTTTTTCATTGGAAATGAATTATATCCAAGTCCTTGTTTTGAAAGAGAAAATTTTTGACCAAATAATAATTGCTCGAATTTGTCATTACCACATGGAAATTTTCGACATAGAGTTTAAATTCTTTACGAGTTTTATGCGGTTCATCTTTGAGAATCTTCTCGGTTTCCAAGCAATTTGTATGATCAATAGAAACTTCCTTGCTTTTCAATAATTTAGCATTTTCAATTTCAAGGAGTTTTATTTTCTTTTTCAAATCTTTATTGCTATTGCAAGCCTTTTCGTATTCATTATTTAGAGATTCAAAAGCATCAAGTAGTTCTTCATGAGAATCACTAACCTCGACTTCTTCGTCACTCTCTTCGGATGCGCGGGCCATTAGAGCAAGATTGGTTTGGACTTGTGGTTCATCATCCTCATCATCGTCACTCCATGTGGCGACATAAACCTCCTTCTTTTTGAACTTTTCATGCGGTGGTTTTGATGAACTTATTGGAGCCGCGCACGACAATCTTTTGCAAAATGGCACGAACGCCGCACCTTCGACAAGTGTTGTCGAACTTTTTGTTTGAGGGAAGTGAGTCTTTTTGGATTCATCCCTTGATTCTTGCTTTATATCTCTCCGCGCCTTTGAAGAAGATTTTTAAATTTCTTTATGTTTTTGGCATAGAAGGCGGTTTCTTCGTCCTCTTCCTCGATAGGTTCATCCTCTAGGTCGCTTTCTTCTTTGGCTTTGAAAGGGATAGTCCTTTCTCTCTCCTTAGGTTTTGGTTTCGAGTGCGAGATTTGATGACGATCTCATAATTGATGAGAGATCCGATGAGAGCGCTGAACTCTATTGTATTGAGGTCTTTCGACTCCATAATAGCCGTAGCAGGCGTCCCATTCTCTTGGTAGAGACCGAAGGATTTTCTTGGCTTTATCACTACTTGATATCGGTTTCCCGAATGAAGCTAGCCCATTTGTGATTGCCGAGAAACGGTCAAGCATTGTGGTGATGCTTTCTTCTTCTTTCATGGTGAAGAGTTCATAATCGTGAAGAAGCATATTGATTTTGGTTTCCTTCACTTGACTCGTACCTTCATGAGTGATCTCTAGCATTTTCCAGATTTCTTTTGCCGTTTCGCAGGAAGAGATTCTATTGTGATCTTACGGATTGAGAGCACAATAAAGCAATTGTGTAGCTTTCTTGTTGAAGTGATCGTTCTTCCAGTCGGCATCGTCGTACTCTTGAAACTTTTGAGAGAGCCATCCGATTTCTTAGGAATGGTAGGTCCAAGGGCAATGACCTTCCATATTTCAATATCATGAGCTCGGATGAAGATGGACATCTTCTTCTTCCACGTCATAAAGTTTGAACCATCGAAGAAAGGAGGGCGATTGAGAGCGTTGCCTTCAACGGAGTAGTGGATAAAGGCCATTTGGATCTTTTCTCTAGCGGGTGTTAATCCGGTGGTAAAGAGACCGCTCCGATACCAATTGTTAGATTGATACCGCCACTAGAAGGGGGGTTGAATAGTGCGGTTAAGAGTATTGTACTCTTTTTCGTGCGGAAGCAAAAATAGCGGAGAATAAAAGTGCAGATAAGAAAGAACACAAGGAATTGTTCGAGAGGTTCGGCTATTAACGAAGCCTACGTCCCCTACCTAGTTTTATCGACTAGGACTTTTCTTAGAATTTGGAATTTGCACTTTCTAGTTTAGTGCCAACTTCTTACAACTTCTTGATTTCCGGGCTCAAGAACAACCTCACAAAAACACTCTTGTTTTTCTAGGTACAAGATAACCAATATACAAAATAAGTGCGAGTAGAAACTCGGCTTTCACGATATATCGCTCTAAGATACAAGAATGAAGATTGGAAATTATAGAACAAATCTTCTCGTATCACAATCTAGAATAAGAATATCTCTCAGAATGTTTGCTTGATATTGCTTGAATATGCTAGTAGGCTCAGAATTCTTGTGTATCTTCAATCTCCATGAAGGTGGCTATTTATAGCCTTCTTGAGCTCAATTTCCCGTTGGAACAGTATGAAGGTTTACGTACGTTATATGATGCCGCTACGTGCGTTACGTGCGTTACGCACGTTATATGAGTCGAGTAACGGCCGTAATGAAAGTGCCGAAACTGTCGGTGAGATATGATGAAATGCGTTAAATGCGTTATGATTCTTGTGGTTACGTACGTAATCTCCTGGTCAAAGATCCGTTGATTGAGACGACTTGTTGCAACGGCTAGTGGCTTTTCCAACGGTCAGAATAATTCAAGCCTTACGTACGTTATATGCTCCCGGTTACGTACGTTACCTGTACAGAAAAGCTTACGAAAATAGTGAATGTTACGTACGTTAGAAAAGTTGTGTTACGTACGTTATCTGTTAAATTTTACGTGCGTTAATGTGATATGTGTTACGTACGTTAACTGAAGAGAAAGTATGTTTTAAGTAAATTTTGGCTTTAATAATACATCATCAAAACGATCTAAAAAATATTGTTCCAACACGCACCATCCTCGGTGCACTTCTAGTTAGCCTTGAGCTAGTCAAAATAAACTTGGTCCACTATAGTACACCATAAAGAGTAACACATGATCTCCTTTACTTTGGTGAAACTCTTTATAAAGTAGTTACACTTGCAATCTTTTTCCAATGTGGGATGTGACTCTTCACATTTAACCTTTCCATTTCTCCATGTATTTAAGTGGCTAACATTATGCATTAATTTCTCATTCACCCGAAATTGGTTTTGAGAAAAATTAAATGCTGATCTCATCTACTAATAATGTAGATTATTTTTTCACAATTTATTTCCATTTACGAAAAATAGAATCCACTTAAATAATTGGTCAAAATTTGGGTCAAATTTTAATAAACTAATTTCCAACAAACCCCCACATAAATGAACATTAATGCATGCATGTATGCAGAGTCATTCGAAAGTTCTTGCAAATAATTATTGCATCAGGAACGGTAGCTTATGGCTTTGAACCTTCTTTAGTAAAATACTATTGGATTTACTAGCTGCTTAATGACACGATGTCTTGAACTATTAAGCCGTTTATGTAAACCAAGACAACCGTATTTACACAATAATCATTTTAACACCATTTGTTCTCACGTTGTGTCCATTTTAGCCATGGACCATATCTTAGATTCATAAGTGTTCCAAGTAGAAGCGGCCAGTACTTCTCACTTACATAGGTGATTTCATATGAAGAGTATCGTGCCATACTCCACCATTTAGGTATAGGAATCATTAAAAGATTAGACTTAACCTCACCACATTGTGCAGGTTTCTCACTTGGATGTTCTCGGAGTGGGATGAAACAAGTTCCAAGTGTTCAACTGAACATCCATAACTTAGTTGTCCCATTGAACCAAGGTCTTGGGATCTCTAATTCACATGGTTGGGTTACCGCTATGAGTATTCTTATTTCGTGCATTTTAAGCCCATTCCTCTCAACAACTTGTACATTTGATCTTGACTTATGCCTTTTGTAAGCAGATCCGCTAGGTTTTCCTTTGACTTTATGTAGTCAATCGAGATCGAGATCAATTATCTAATGGTAATATGTCTTCGACATATATGTATAGACTTACCATTGTACATGCTGCTTTGAGCTCTTCCAATTGTTGATTTATGATCACAATGTATCAGCACAGTTGGTACTGTCCAACAAGGAATATCTTCTAAGAAGTTTCTAAGCCATTTAGCTTATTCTCCAGCTTTATCTAGAGCAATAAACTCAGATTCCATAGTGGATCGAGCTATACACGTTTGCCTAGAAGATTTTCACGACACCGCTCCTCCACCTATTTTGAATACATATCCGCTTGTGGACTTGGAGTCTTTTGTATCTGATATCCAATTGTCATCACAGTATACTTCTAATACTGGTGGATATTTTGTATAATGTATTCCATAGTTTATGGTATACTTTAAGTATCTAAGCACCCTTGTCAAGGCTTTTCAAGGATCCTTATCCGAAACAAGTTCGGATGACAAAAAGTTTCGTATTAAATATTCTCGAAATATCAATACGGTTACAAGCGAGTCACTAGAAATGAAAAATACCGAAAACAGGAAAAAATGCGGATATTACACATGTCCGCTGCAACAAACCCTTCGAGTTGCTCCATGTAAATCTCCTCTTCAAGTTACCCATTCAAGAAGGCAATTTTTACATCCATTTGATGTATCTCAAGGTTATGCAAGGCTGCAATAGCAATGAGAACATGAATGGAAGTGATTCTTGTTACAAGAGACTATGTATCAAAGAAATCATATGCTCCTTTTGTTTGAATCCTTTGACTACCAACCTGTCTTTGTATTTATCAATAATCCATCTGCTCTATACTTCCTTTTAAAAGTCCATTTGTATTCCAATGGTTTGCAACCCGGTTGGAGATCAACCCACTCCCAAGTATTGTTATGCATGATGGGTACTATTTCACTGTTGATAGCTTCTTTCCAGAGAGGAGAATCTGGACCAGACAAAGCTTCTTGAATGGCCTGGGTTCATTTTCTAACATATATGTCAGAAAATCAGGACCCAAAGACTTAGCTACTTTTGTCCTTTTACTGTGTCTTGATTCCACTTCTTCATTTTGAGGTAAACTTGCAGTTTCAAAAGATCTCTTGTTAGACCTTACTTCTTTCCTTTCTTTGCAAGGAAAGACACTTTCAAAGAAAGCAGCATTCCTTGATTCTATGACCATACCATCATTTATATCAGGAATTGTTGGCTTGTGCACTAGAAAGTAATAAGCACTACTATTGTCTGCATATCCAATGAAAGCACAATCAACCATTTTAGGTCCAATCTTCACTTGCTTTGGCTTAGGTACTTCTATTTTAGCCAAGCACCCCCACACTTTAAGGTATTTATATGATGGTTTCCGACCTTTTCATAATTCATATGGAGTTTTATCTCTACCTTTGTGTGGTGTCTTGTTTAGAATTTGGTTGGCTGAAGTATAGCTTCCCCCCACATGTTGTCGGGTAAGCCAGAGCTTATCAGCATCGCATTCATCATCTCCTTAAGAGTACGATCCTTGCGTTCAGCAACACTATTTGATTGAGTTGAATAAGGAGCTGTAGTCTGATGAATTATGCCAACTTCCTTGCATAGATCTTTAAGCGGAGCAACATACTCCCCACTTCTATCACTTTAAAACATTTTATTTAAGTTAAGTTGGTTCTCAACCTCATTCTTATAAGCTTTGAACACTCCCGAAGCTTCATCTTTGCTTTTCAGAAGATATACATAACAATATCTTGTGCAATCATCAATAAACATAATGAAGTACTTTTTCCCACCTCGAGTTTGCACAAGTTTTAAATCACACACATCTTTATGAATTAACTCGAGTGGTGTAGTATATTGCTCAACCGAATGAAATGGTGCTTTAGCGAATTTAGCCTTAACACAAACTTCACACGTGGTTTTGTGAATCAAATTTAACACTAGGTATCAGATCCAGATTCACTAACCTTTTAATTGTGTTGAAATCAATATGTCCTAATCTATCAGGCCATAAATTATAACACTCTAACAAATACACAGAAGTAGAAGCTTTATTCTTCGCCTCTTGGCGGAACACAGAAATTACATTCATTTTAAAGAGCCCTTTATCGAGGTACCCTTTACAAAGGAACAGACTGTTTTTGGTCATTACAAACTTTTGCTTGCCTAAAATACTAGCCTAAATCCGGCTTTGCTTAACAGGGAACCTGACACTAAATTCTTACGAATGTCCGTAACATGCAGCACATCCATTAGTGTCAACTCTTTGCCAGAAATCATTTTGAGCACCACCTTACCAAGTCCTACAATGTTGGAAGTAGCAGAATTTCCCATGAATAGCTTCCTTCCATTAATCAGTGTGTACGAAGAAAACATTTCCTTGTCTGCACAGATGTGGCGAGTCGCTCCGGTATCTATCCACTATTCCATTGGATTATCAACCATATTGGCTTCAAATACCACATCACAGAGATAGAGCTCTGACAAATCTAACGGAAGAGACTTGTCCTCAGTTACATTGATTTGGTTCTGATTGCCTTTCTTCGGAAGACGACAATCTTTAGCCATGTGGTCCGGTTTGCCACAATTGTAGCAATACCCTTTAAACTTCTTGGCATTTCTCTTTTTCTTACTGTTGGCAGGGTGCTTCCTCTTATTGCTAGTCTCGACACAGCAAGGTTAGCCTTTGATTCTATTACTGGTTTGCTAGACTTAACTTCGTATTTACGGTTGTCTTCCTCAATCCGTAGTCTCACAATCATATCCTCAAGCCCCATTTCCTTATGCTTGTGCTTGAGGTAGTTTTTGAAATCTTTCCACATATGGGATAATTTTTTATTGCGGCCACTTGAAAAGATTCACTCAACATCATCCCTTCAGACACTAAGTCATGAAGTATGATTTGAATATCTTGAACTTGGCTGATCACCATCTTGGTATCAATCATTTTGAAGTCCAAAAACTTGCCAACAACAAATTTCTTTGTGCCGACATCTTCTGTTTTATATTTTTTTTCCAAAGAGTTCCACAACTCTTTGGACGTCTTTATTGAACTGTACACATTGTATAACGTGTCTTCCAACCCATTCAGGATATAATTCCTGCATAGAATGTCACTGTGGTGCCATGCAACCAGACCTGTCCGCCTTTGAGAATCGGTGTCTTCTTCAGCAACGGTTGGGGTGTCCTCCGTTAGGAACCTGGAAAGACTTAAGGTGGTCAGGTAAAAGAGCATCTCCTGTTGCCACATTTTGAAATCTATACCGACAAATTTTGCCGATTTTTCGCCATGTGCGGGAGCAGCGGTAACGGTGTGTTCGAACTGGTTGTCATCTTTCAAGAAAACACAAATTTTGTCTTACGATTGTTGGATGGAATTGACTGGAATCTGGTAGTTTTCTTGAACTAAAGCGACGAGAATGAAGTCGAGACTAGTATTGGATACTATCTCCGTAAGACGAAATTGCCCCGTACAAAGTGCTAACGATTCTTGGCAATCGTTCCTAAGATACAACGACTTCCTAGTTTAAGTTAGCAGCACTTTCAAAACTTAAACTTTCAGGGAACAACTTTGTGTTTTGAACTTTCGAATATGCAAGGCGGAAGAGCTCAAGATGATCGATTGCTATATGATTTTTTTTTTCAGTTTTTTATGTTTTCTCTAGTAATTTCAGATTTGATATTTTCTCTAGTAGTTTGATCATTCAAATGGGGGTTCTTTATATAGAGTTTTAGGTGCCTCTTGGGACTGGCTGCACCCCTTGGATCGAATCTCATTAGTGGACAGACGCATCCGATCATTGCTGCACAGTCATATCCAGCCATGGTGCCCATCAGTGGACAGACGCGCCCGATCATGATGCAGACTGTTAGGATTGTATACTGCAAAGCATACTTTATGCTTGTATACCTTATTTCCCTGTAACTACCTATGAGAATATTATTTACATTTAATCACATGTTTTGCATATTTATTCACGTTATGGCTATGCAAATAAAATGTCTAATTATTTTATATTGTACATAATGTGGTGTGTTGGTGTCCCACGGAAAATCACATTATCGGTGCCTTATAAAATAATATAATAGTTCACAACCTATATAATTATTATACAAATTATATGAAAGGTTGTAGTGTATGCTTGAGATTAGTTGGTCTTGACTATTAGCATACATTAACGTATTTGCATACGTTGAACTGGATCGAGGTGAGATAGTGTCTTCTGTATTGACTGTAAGAATAGCGTAAATCTCGGATAATTATTATTTCTTAATTCTAAGTATATAATATTTAATTGTGTATTTATAATACTTATTACTTTGAATTACCATGGGTGAGAGTAAAATGACCGACTCTCTTGTATCTTGGGCAATAATATTATTTATATGACAATTATTATTATTACTAGAAATCGTGTCAGCGACTGTGCGGGTTGATGATATCCCCTTGAGGAGCTCGATAATGATTATTATATTAAACACTGCATGTGGATTTAATTTCGATATAATAATAAGGTTCGAGTGGTACTACTCTTGGATAAGATATTAATTAATTAAAGCTGTCAGTAGCTTATAATTAATTAATGGACATTCGATATCTTAAACACGGGAAATAATATATTTAATAAGGAGCCCAATTTCGTAATTTGGGATTTTGGTAGGAAGTGCAATATCAACCTTTTAGTGGACTAAGTTCATATTAATAGATTCATTATATTAGGAAGAGTCCTAATATGGTAAGATGAAATCTATTCGGAGTCCTTCCATAATCCTCCCTAAGATCCCTAGTAGTAGTCCAAGAGCCTATAAATAGGCTCATGGGGTTGGCCGATTTTTAGCATAATTCATACAGAAGAAATTTTGATTTTTTCTTCTAAGTGTTTAATTGTGGATCTTGACTTGTGTCTTTGATTCCACAATTGAGAGAACACTTTAATCTTACTACATATCGGAATTACTTGAAGAAAAGAAAATCGAGAATTGTGAGGGATAAAATTTCACGAGACGCAACATTCATAAAACACACGCGTTTTGAAAGTGTGCCTTTAACGAGGCTAAACCAAATCTTTTGAAAGTTCATTCCAAACAACTAAATAAACACACCAAAACGATCACCAATCATCATATCCATAAAACAAGAAATGTATGAACAAGGTACTTGCCTCGAATAACCACAAACGCGGAGAATCGACCGAAGTGAGAAGACTCGAACTGTCTACGAACCTGCCGAATCTGCCAAACGACAACCCGCAATAATAAACTACGAACGACAACAATAAGTATGAAAATGAATTCCAAAGTACGACCCAAAGCCGCCGAATTAAAGGAACAAACGACGAAATTTCAAGGGTTTCCCCCAAAACGGCCAAGAACACGAATCGACCTGACAAAAACATGAAAACGGAATTTTCAACCCGTGGGTTATGATCAATACGAATAGATAACGACAATAGAACCAACAATCTCGGTTGAATCACGAAATCGAGACTAACTCAAAATATCTCAAATGGGGATCTAAAACCTTACCTTGATTCGTAGAAGAAGGAAGGCTAGATGATGATGAACACGAAGAAGACCCACCGAGATGATTACTACCATCAAGGCCGATGAAAGCTCGTCCAAATCTACCCCAAATCGCCAAAAACGCCGCAAGGGAGAAGGGAGGAAGGAAATGACCCGAAATCGGTCAATCCTCAAATATATATACCTGCGCGAAGCTAACGTACGTAAGCCATAAGCCTTAACGTACGTTAGCGATGTTACGTACGTAAGGAACAAGGCATTACGTACGTAAGAGTCATCCAGACTCAACTGTCCAAAAACCTGAACAAGGTAACATACGTAACAAATGCTGTGTTATGTACGTAATGGAGGCATCGATAGCGTACGCTACCGATGAAGAATAGCGTGCGCTAATCATCTAGCAGTACAGAACAGCTGCCAGATGTCATATCCGGAAAGGATCGCAGAACGCGACGAACACGGATCACTACGGTCGAACAAGACAAGTAGTACAATAATAAAAACACAAGCTCATGTTTAAAACAAACACATGATCCCGACACCCCGGAGGTAGGTAAAAGTGAGTACGAAAACAAGTACCCAAAACTTTGGGAAATTACAAAACGATCCCAAATGTCCGAGAACTCACGATACGACAACGAATAATCAAACCGAAGATCACAACACGTATAACAACGTTAAATGAACTTACGAGAAATCCGAAACAATAGTTTCGAACGAGATTCGCAAGAATCGAACTCAAGTGCGGAAAAGTCGCCTAAGAACATGGAACTCAACAAAACGACATCGAAACGAACTAGGACGTCAAAAAGTGCAGAATTAAATATTCTCATAATGACGAAACGTTCACATGCGAGCCATTAAAATGGACTCCTGGCAAAAAAAGAAATTTATCAAAAATCGAAATTGCGGATATTACATACTACCCTCCTTAAAAGAAGTTTCGTCCCAAAACTTAAAATAAGTAGGGAGGAGCAACATCCCACCAGGTAGCACTCATCGAGATACACAAGAACCGAAAACTCGCTCCCAACGGCGAAACGTTACAATCCACGCAAAGAAACATGCGGCGTGAAAACACGCTCCACGACGACCATCACTACGCCACAGGCAGAGACTTAATAAAACCAACAAGTGACAAGCGTCATCAAACAGATAATACAATCAAGTCAATTATCCGAACAATCACAAAACAGGAGGTACTAATGCAAGAAAACATGCACAGTCAAGAAGACAGAAAATAAACACAAAACGATCCACAAGGACAATCACAAACAATTCGAACTACGCCGAAATCCTCAAAAACGCACTAGGCATCTCCGTGTCCTTTCGGAGCAGGGACGCAACCTCGATCCCCAAACCTCTCAGCAACCGACGCGCAATGAATGGCTCGATGACCCGTCTGGCCACACTCGAAACAGCTGACTAATGGTGAACGACAATTCTTCGCGGTATGGCCCGCTCGACTACAATTATAACATGTATTCAAGCTGCTCACGTTACTCACTGCAGGGGTACTACTCCTCTGATCACGCGATCGAGGAATCATCTTGGGATGACGATACGAAGTGCCAGCCTCAGGGGGGCCACTCCCCTGATTTCCTGAAAAGTTCCCAACGGTTTTCTGTTTCTTCGAGTCAGACATACTCTCGGTCGATAATATGGATAGCTCATAGGCTAACGCCCTATTCTGATAATCTCTCAAAGAAGTACAAGTGAGACCTTCCATGTACTGACGAATCTCCGGCTTCATCCGCCTACTAAAATGACAAATCTTATCCTCCTCCGTACTTACTTGATCCTGCACATAGTTGAGTTGTTTGCTAAAATCAATAATAGCTTGAGACAGCGATACATCTTGCGGTTTCGCCGAAAAGAATTCATTAACCCTCTGATTTCTGATCGGCTCTGGACAAAACTCATCTCTCATGAATCTCTAGAACCCTGCACACGTGACAACACGATCTCGAGGCTTAACAGCCTCCCACCAACTGGCGGCATCCTTGTCAAGAAGATACTGAGCGACTGGCAACTTACGCTCTTCTGGACAATCAACTACCTCGAATATCTTTTCCAACCGGAAAAGCCAACCATCCCAACCCAATGCATCTGCGGCACCAGCAAAACGAGGGGGGTTCATGCGAACCACTTCTCGAAGCCACTAATTTGCGCCAATGTTCTGGGTCACATATGTATTACGTTGAACTGCTCGAGTTAACTGAGTCATCTGTGCAGCTACTTGCTGCAAAATAGTAGCAACACCGATACCAACACCATCACCGGCAGCATGATCCCGATCACGCGTCCGGTCACCACGACCACGACCTCTGCCCCTCGGCATACTGAATAAGCAACCATTCAGCACAACAGAAAATCATAGCACGCAACACATACAACGATTACCATCGTAAAGCAACACACATACAAATATCAAAGCAACGACAGTATCGTTCGGCGATCTCAACAGCCTGAACGATAACTAGCACATAATTACAAAACATCATTAAACAATCACACATTTACACAATCGTACGAACCCAAGCTCTAACAGCTCGCACAGGTGCGATAACACGCAAACCACCATGAAGTGATAACATTCAATACCAACATTGCACCTCTCACAGAGGGCTAACACAACAACTGTGTGGCGAACGACTCAACGCTCACACCACCCATTCAATCACAACTCGGAGGGCTAACACCCTAATGATAATGCTAACATCGCGCACACCTTTTTTGACCACAAATAGGAATTGATATGTTTTAAAAATGAGGGTCACCTTTTGAAATTATTTTGGAAACACCAGTTGATCTTGAGTATCACCTTTCAAAAAGTAGTACGAACATCGTTATCGAGACTTGAAAACCATCTTGCATTTGATAAAAATGAGGACACTTTCTTTTAGTGAAAAACTTTCAGAAATATTCGACCCTCGGGTCTAAGCAAAGCATTTTCAATTTACTGAGAATATATTAACTATTTTGGTCCTCAAAATGGAATAATTTTGAAACATACGGTGGCACCTTGAAAGTACCGCGAGAAAATAATCTATTTTAAAAGTACGTCTCGAAATTTATTTTTTTAAGATACTCAAGGTTTTCAAAAAATCCGATAGGCCAGAATGCCCAATACTCACACGTATCGACATTCACTTATACACAACATAGTACACGCATTAATTCGTTCAAAATCAAGACAACACATGTCTTCTGTCGGAAAACAAACAGTCAAAATATCACAGTCATAAGGACATAAATAGCGACAACACCCCTCATATAAACGGAATATGAGAGTCACATAAACACACATCACGAAACCAAGAATCTGCATAAAGATCCCATCACTCAACGACTAATCATACAAGTGGCTCGTGCCACACGAGGCACAACACAAAGAAGGGAGACTTACATCCACAGGTCGCACGAAGATGGTGATCGCCCCACGATACTAATCACGACCAACAAACTCAGACGACGCTTCACGACACGACTCAGTCAGATAAAATCCGACGAGACAAAACTCAACAGGCACAGCTGACCCGACAGCCTAGGTTTCCACAACCTAATCTCTGATACCATTTATGTAACACCCCAATCCGCTCAGGGATATTACACGCTGTAGAACCTTTCCTCAAGGATATACCAGGCTGGTAACAACATCGAACATGTCAACAATGCCTTTAAGGCTAAAATGACTCAGTAGACCGATTTAGTCTTTCAATAAAAACATACAACTCAATCTCAATACATTCCGACGCAGGGGTCAAATACAAAATACTCTCGTACAATGGGAAAAATACTGCAGCGAAAATAACATGCAACTGAACCAATACAACAATGTACGGGTCCTCATGTGATTAGTATCGATCATCTTTCATCATCCTTCATGCCGACCCTGTGCTATGCTCCCCAAAACCTGAATGCAATACAGACATCCACCCCCCGATTACTCGGGAGTTAGCAAAATTCCACTATTTTGCTAGTGCAAGTACAAAGTGCAAAATACGAGTCATACAGTTCACATTCCAAGAATAACAATGATCAGGAATACTCAAAGATCCAAACATAACAAAGAGTACTTCCCGAGGCAAGAGTTTGAGTAAAACTTTCCAAAGTCGAAAGATCACAAATCAAGGGTAACAATTTATAAAATAATTTAAAATGCCATCAAGAGTTTTAATAGAAAACAATTTAGGATTATCGAATCCTTCTCTTTCCAAAATCAACAGGGGTCACAACCAAAAGTTTTTTTTCGCAAATAGAAAACCAACAACAATTCATAGGGTCAAAACCCACGTCACATGCCCTCGACAGACATAAAAATCGACACAACATAATCACCCAAGATACGCAAATCTTGGTCAACGAATACAACACTAACTCGTGAATCCAGGACTATACCATTGGATTCCCTCGAGGCCTCGCCGGACCCTCCCGAGGTGAGCAAAATACATTCATAAATCATATACACACCAACTCGTGAATCCAGGGCTATACCATTGGATTCCCTCGAGGCCTCGCCGGACCCTCCCGAGGTGAGCAAAACACATTCACAATCATATACATAACACCGTGAACACATGCCACGTCATCTCACGATTGGATCAATCACTTGTTGTCTCCTGACCATATGATCGCATGCCATATGTCACCACAGGTCTTATCATCTCACGGTTGGATCAATCACTTGTTGCATCCTGACCACATGATCACAGGCCATGTGTCACTATAGATTGTCTTAGGCTCTCACGGTTAGATCAATTACTTGTTGCATCCTGACCACATGATCACATGCCATGTGTCACCGTAGACCTTCGACCATATCCACACATTTACACAAATAACATATCACACCAAGGATATCCAAACAATTCACCCAAAGGCAACAAACACAAAGCACGACACCATTGTCAAATCACAACGTACCAAAATGAGATAATATATGCATATATATTGTCAAAGTACAACAACAACACCAAGCATATTCATAGGTTTCACTTAACCATTCACGAGACGCAACATTCACAAAACACACGCGTTTTGAAAGTGTGCCTTTAATGAGGCTGAACCAAATCTTTTGAAAGTTCATTCCAAACAACTAAATAAACACACCAAAACGATAACTGATCATCATATCCACAAAACAAGAAATGTATGAACAAGGTACTTTCCTCGAATAACCACAAATGCGGAGAATCGACCGAAGTGAGGAGACTCAAACCGTCTACGAACCCACCGACTCCGCCGAACGACAACCCGCGATAATAAACTACGAGCGACAACAATAATAATGAAAATGAATTCCAAAGTACGACCCAAAGCCACCGAATTAAAGGAACAAACGACGAAAGTTCAAGGGTTTCCCCCAAAACGGCCAAGAACACGAATCGACCCGACAAAAACATGAAAACGGAATTTCAACCCGTGGGTTATGATCAATACGAATAGATAACGACAATAGAACCAACAATCTCGGATTGAAATCACGAAATCGAGACAAACCCAAAATATCTCAAATAGGGTTCTAAAACCTTACCTTGATTCGGAGAAGAAGGAAGGATAGATGATGATGAACACGAAGAATACCCACCTAGATGATTACTACCATCAAGGCCGATGAAAGCGCGTCCAAATCCACCCCAAATCGCCAAAAATTCTGCAAGGGATAAGGGAGGAAGGAAATGACCCAAAATCGGTCAACCCTCAAATATATATACCTGCGTGAAGCTAACGTATGTAATCCATAAGCCTTAACGTACGTTAGCGATGTTACGTACGTAAGGAACAAGGCATTACGTACGTAAGAGTCATCCAGACTCAACTGTCTGAAAACCTGAACAAGGTAACGTACGTAACAAATAATGTGTTACGTACGTAATAGAGGCATCGATAGCATACGCTACCGATGAAGAATAGCGTGCGCTAATCATCTGGCAGTATAGAACAGCTGCCAGATGTCATATCCGAAAAGGATCGCGGAATGCGACGAACACGAATCACTACGGTCGAACAAGACAAGTAGTACAATAATAAAAACACGAGCTCAAGTTTAAAACAAACATCTAATCCCGACACCCCGGAGGTAGGTAAAAGCGAGTACGAAAATAAGTACCCAAAACTTTGAGAAATTACAAAACGGTCCCAAATGTCCGAGAACTCACGATACGACAACGAATAATCAAACCGAAGCTCACAACACATATAACAACGTTAAATGAACTTACGAGAAACCCGAAACAACAGTTTCGAATGAGATTTGCAAGAATCGAACTCAAGAGCGGAAAAGTCGCCTAAGAACATGGAACTCAACAAAACGACACCGAAACGAACTCGGACGTCAAAAAGTTCAGAATTAAATATTCTCAGAATGACGAAACGTTCAGGAGCGAGCCGTTAAAACAGACTCCTGCCAATAAAAAGAAATTTACCAAAAATAGAAATTGCGGATATTACACTACAAGTGCGGTCAGAAAGGACATTTTAAAGCGGACTGCCCTGGTCTTAAGAAAGGTAAGTCTCGTGCACTAGTAGTGAAAACTTTTTTGGCAGCTTGTTCTTCCACTTCGTGTATAGTTGATTCAGGCTCCACTGATCATGTTTGCTTTGACTCGCATGGTTTTCAGGTAACCAAGCAGCTTGGTGTGGGCGAGATTACCATCAACTGGGGCGATTATTCCAGGCTTATGGCTATTGCATTGGGAGTCGTGCAGTTGAAGATTAATGATAAATTATTAGTCCTTAATATGTATTATTAGTACCGGATTTTAGAATGAATTTAATTTCGGTTTCTAAATTAAAATGCGATGGTTATTCAGTTTCTTTTGATGATGATGCTATTATTAGGAAAAGAAATGGTGAATATATTTGCAAAGGTATTTTTAATGATGAACTATATATCGTTAATACTACACAAATTCCGATGCACAAATCACTTAACTCTTTGTCTAAACCTAAAAAGAGAAAAGAACCTTCAAGCATAAACCAAACATATCCGTGGTATTTACGGTTAGGGCATGTAAACCTTGGGAGGATTCAAATATTGGTAGATGATAGCCCATTGGATGATTTCCAAGTTGAATCATTTCCAATTTGTGAATCCTGTCTGGAAGGTAAGATAACCAAAAGGTGTTTTAAAACCAAGGGAAATCATGCTCAGAATGTGTTAGAATTGGTTCATATGGATGTATGTGGTCCAATGAGTATCCACGCTAGGGGTGGTTTCGAATACTTCATCATGTTTATAGATGTTCGAGATATGGATACATCTATTTGATGCAACGTAAGTCTGAGGCCTTTGACAAGTTCAGAGACTTCAAGGCTGAAACGGAGAAGCGTCATGGGAAGAGTATCAAGTCACTACGATCTGATCATGGTGGCGAATACCTTAGTGGAGAGTTTTTGGACTTCTTGACGAATGAGGTGATTTCATCCCAGCTCACCGTGCCGGGAACTCCACAGCAAAATGGTGTTGCTGAAAGAAGGAATAGAACTCTTTTAGAAATGGTTAGATCAATGATGAGTTATTCGGATTTACCTATTTCGTTTTGGGGATACGCCTTAGAAAAAGCAGCGTACATTCTAAACCTGGTGCCTTAGAAATCAGTTCCAAAAACACCCACAAAGCTGTGGAGTGGGCGAAAGCCCAGTCTAGGACATGTTCGGATTTGGGGTACTCCAGCACATGTGCTGAATAAGAAAGTTGATAAGTTGGCATTTCGTACAGAAGTACGAGTGTTTGTAGGATATCCTATGGGAACGAAGAGTGGCTTGTTCTATAGTCCCCAGGATCAGAAAGTCATTGTTAGCACCAATGCCCGATTCTTGGAAGAGGATTATATGATTAGTCACAAGTCTATGAGCGAGATAATTCTGAAAGACCTGAGGGGTCCGTCTATACCAATCATACAAGCACCAACTAACACTGCACCATGTATCGATTCTGATACTTTTGCACCAACTCAGGATTTGCCTTGTCGTAGTGGGAGGGTTGTTCATCAACCGGAACGATTCATAGGAATGGGAAAGTCTTCGGACTCAATCCCAGGCAAAGATGAATCAGATCCCTGGAACAAGGAGACAATCCAAGATAAAAATGCTGACTCCTAGCAAGTAGCAATGGAATCCAAAATGGGATCTATGGATTCCAATCACGTGTGGGAGCTAGTAGAGCTACCCAATTGGGTACAATTCATTGGGAGTAAATGAGTCTACAAGCGAAATAAAGGAGGTGACGGGAAGGTTGAAACCTTCAAAGCGAGGCTTGTTGCGAAAAGTTACACTCAGAAAGAGGGTATCGATTATGATGAAACCTTCTCACCGATAGACATGCTTAAATCAATCCAGATTCTTTTAGCTATAGCTGCGCATTTGGATCTGGAGATTTGGCAAATGGATGTCAAGACTGCATTCATGAATGGGAGTCTAGACAAGGAAATCTATATGTGCCAACCAGAGGGATTCATTGCTGAAGGAGAAGAGAACTTGTTGTGCAAGCTTAAGAGATCCATTTATGGACTTAAGCAAGCATCTAGATATTGGAACACTCGTTTTTACGAGGTTGTCCAGTCATATGGATTCGTCTAATGTTCGAGTGAGAGTTGTGTGTATAATAAATGCGATGGAAACGTGTTGGTGTTTCTTGTACTGTATGTAGACGATATCCTTCTGATTGGAAATAACATGAAGGAATTGTCGGACGTACGAGTATGGCTATCTGAGCAGTTCGATATGAAGGATCTGGGAGAAGCAAGACACATCCTTGGAATCAGGATCTTTCGTGATCGGAAGCAAAGGATGTTGTGCTTATCCCAGGCATCCTATATCGATACAGTGTTAAAGCGGTTTAGCATGGACAATTCCAAGAAAGGTTTTCTACCTTACAGACATGGAATTCAACTATATAAGGATATGTGTCCCAAGACACAAAAGAAGATAGATGACATAAATATGGTCCCTTATGCGTCAGCTGTGGGAAGCCTCATGTATGCTATGCTTTGCAATAGACCAGATATCTGTCATGCCGTAGGCATGGCTGCTAGATATCAGTCAAACCCAGGACCAGGACACTGGATTGCTATCAAGCATATACTCAAGTACCTGAGAAGGACTAGGGAATACATGCTTGTATATCAATCAGACGACCTGTGTCCGGTGGGTTACACTGACTCAGATTTTTCATCAGACAAAGAAAAGTCCAAGTCTACTTCGGGTTATGTGTTTAGTCTGGGAGGTGGAGCCATTAGTTGGAGGAGTGTGAAGCAAAAATGCATCTCGGACTCTATTATGGAAGCCGAGTACGTGGCAGCCTCTGAGGCAGCCAAGGAGGCGATGTGGCGCAAGTACTTCATGCAGGACTTAGATGTGATTCCCGATTTGCCAATGGGTATTACACTTTATTGTGATAATACTAGTGCAGTCGCAAATTCGAGGGAACCACGAGCCTACAAGGAAAGTAAACATATCAACCACAAGTATCACATCATACGACACTTCGTAGAGTAAGGAGACGTAGTTGTCGCCAGGGTTGCATCGCAAGATAATCTTGCTGATCCTTTCACAAAAGGCTTACCTTGAAAAGTTTTTGAAAGGCATGTGGAAGGAATGGGATTACGGTGTATGGCAGCATTGCTTTGAGTATAAGTGGGAGAAATGAGAGACTATGTAATAGAATAGTACACTTAAAAGCATGCTTTGAGTATAAGTGGGAGATTGTTAGGGTTGTATACTGCAAAGCATACTTTATGCTTGTATACCTTATTTTCCAGTAACTACCTATGAGAATATTAATTACATTTAATCACATGTTTTGCATATTTATTCACGTTATGGTTATGCAAATGAAATGTCTAATTGTTTTATACTGTAGATAATGTGGTGTGTTGGTGTCACACGGAAGATCACATTGTCGGTGCCTTATAAAATAATATAATAGTTCACAACCTATATAATTATTAGACAAATTATTTGAAAGGTTGTAGTGTATGCATGAGATTAGTTGGTCTTGACTATTAGCATACATTAGCGTATTTGCATATGTTGAACTGGATCGAGGTGAGATAGTGTCTTCTGTACTGATTGTAAGAAGAACGTAAATCTCGGATAATTGTTATTTCTTAATTCTAAGTATATAATATTTAATTGTGTATTTATAATACTTATTGCTTTGATTTACCATGGGTGAGAGTCAAAATGATCGAATCAATAAGCCTCGTATCTTGGGCACTAATATTATTTATATGACAGTTATTATTATTACTAGAAATCGTGTCCCGACTCGTGCGGGTTGATGATGTCCCCTTGACGAGCTCGATAATGATTATTATATTAAACCCTGCAGGTGGATTTAATTCCGATATAATAAGGTTCGAGTGGTACTACTCTTGGATAAGATATTAAATAATTAAAGCTGTCAGTAGCTTATAATTAATTAATAGATATTCGATATCTTAAACATGGGAAATAATATATTTAATAAGGAGCTCAATTTTGTAATTTAGAATTTTGATAGGAAGTGCAATATCAACCTTTTAGTGGACTAAGTTGATATTAATATATTCATTATATTAGGAAGAGTCCTAATATGGTGAGATGAAATCTATTGGAAGTCCTTACATAATCCTACTTAAGATCCCTAGTAGTAGTCCAAGAGCCTATAAATAGGACTTATGGGGTTGGCCGATTTTTAGCATTATTCATACACAAGAAATTTCGATTTTTTCTTCTAAGTGTTTAATTATGGATCTTGACTTGTGTCTTTGATTCCACAATTGAGAGAACACTTTAATTCTTACTACATATCGGAATTACTTGAAGAAAAGAAAATCAAGAATTGTGAGGGATAAAATTTCGGCTGATCCATTTTGTGTCTAAACAAGATCCGGTAGCTCGTTGCCCACACAACGTCCGGGTTAAGGTGGATCATACTCTAGAGGGTTTAAAGGTAGAAATACAATGTGGTCAAGACGATAGCAACCACTTCGCTTCAAAGATAATATCCTATGATCTTTTAGATCTAGATTAGGATATTTCAATTACCAACATATTTATTTAATAAATAATAAATAATATTTAAATTGCTTATTAGTCTTAGTAATTAATTAATTAGCATGCCTAAATAGATCTTATGTTCGTGGATGCGTAAAACGCGTTTATCAAACTTTCTCAAACTTCGCTTCCGCTGTGTTTTATTTCCAACACAGACACCCTTTGCATGCTGGACAGTCATGTCCAGTCATGGTGTCCATAAGTGGAAAGGTGCGTCCACAACGCACCTCTTGGTATGTACGAGCCCAGTCACGCCTTCCAGACTGCCTAGCAACGTCACCGAGCCAGTTAACCAAATCATGGTTCGAGCTATCAAAATTTAATGCTCCTCATAGCTCCTTGCGACGATGCGCACGTACGAAGTGCGCCTCTAAAGCGCTCAATGCGACAAGTGCGACGTGCTACATCGCGGTCACGGTCGCGGGCTCGGGCTCGGGCTCGGACGATGCTACGCACCATCCTCAATGCATTTTGAGTTAGCCTTGAGCTAGTCAAAATAAACTTGGTCCACTATGGTACACTATAAGGAGTAACACATGATTACTCCTTTACTTTGGTGAAACTTCTTTTAAAGTAGTTTCTGTAACACCCCGATATATTCGGAATAATTACAGCGCCATAAATCCTTTGTATAAGAATTTACAAGGCTAATTTGAGGAATACGGAAATAATACTAAAGTGTCATTAATGTAAAAGAAATTCAAAACCCGTTCGACAATTCAAATGAGTCCAATATTACAAAACATCCCCAAAACATCAACAACATATGCGTACTCGAGTACTGAAAAATAACCAGAAAACAAGACAACATAATCCACATCACTGAGCCACTTCATCGTCATGTCGGTACTGTGGTTGCTTCCCCGCTCCTCGGCTACCTGAACATCAAAACAAATGTCCACCCCGAAGGGGTTAGCAAAATGATGCTAGTACAAGTATCATAATACATAAATCAACAATGCATCATAAAACATACAAAACGGACTCCCGTCACTGGAATCCAACGATGCGAATCCTCACGATTCCATCAACACAATACAGGGTAATCCAACGATCCAGCGCCCTCAGTATAGATCCCCATGATGATCCCGTCGGACCAACGCATGGTGGAAAACCCGTCCAACGATCCTGCGCCCTCAACATATATCCCCATGATGATCCCGTCAGACCAACACATGGTGGACATCCGATCCAGCGCCCTCAGCATAGATCCTCATGATCCGTTCGGATCATTTACAACATAAACAGTACAATTATGCATACACATATGCAAATCAATATGTTCATCGACGTGAACAATCGAGGAATCAATAACAAATACCATGACAACTCAAATAAATTAATCTCATGTTCAACAACATGAATAAATCGTATGCATGATCAACAATCCAATATTTACAAGTTTAAAATACGATACTTGCCTCAAAGATGGCAAGAATTAAATACTCCCACGAATGTCACTCGTCCGAAGGTCGCTGCCCCTCGATCGATCACCTTGTATAAGGGAATAAAAAGGAATTCAATAAACCTCCCGAAACCAACGCATGAGTACCGAATGCCTTGAGTTAAAATCGAGTATTAATAACGGACAATTGGTTCTCATTTCTATTTTCCGACGAGTACTAAGTTTGGAAAAAAGCATGCGGATTCAAGAGATCGTAATGGAACACAAAATCGGTGTCTACAATACCAAAGACCTTCATCATATCATTATATCCCATGTTCCATACTTAATTCCGATTATTAACTCGAAGGCTAGGTTCGGTTGCTACAACGATACATAACGAGATAATCACATTCAATCTAGTTCTAGGTTAATTCGTCTCTACGATTCTTGTTCTTCCGCGGGTAATTCTTCTTATCAAATTCTTCATTCAAAATGATTGTTCCAATTATCCTTTCATGGTTCTAATCATCAAAGAATATTAACAACGAGTTCATCAAAGGCAAGAATTATAATCGAACACACTCTACGTTCAACTTCACGAATTCATCTTACACAGGGGTAATCCTCAACACTTTGTTCATAAAAAGAGTGTTACGAAAGGATCAACAAGGTGTGTTCATCTCAGAAACTTCCATCCTTAAGGTTGGTAAAGATTGTGGCTCAACTATAACAATGGAAACCTTAATTCAACCAATACAATCCTTCTATACATGGTATTGGATTCACTACGATGAAACAAGCTCAAAAATCTCTGGGAAAAGCTCATAATATAACTAAGAACAAAATCCTCATTTTGGTGTAGAGTTAACATACCTTAAAGAGATGTAAGAACAATGAAAATCTTGAATAAACTCTTCACTAGAAGCTTGATCACCAATCCACAAGGTCTAAGCTCCCCAAAATCGGATGTAGATGATGATATGAGGGATATGAGGTGAGGGATAATCTCACGAACACAAAAATCGGCCAAGGTAAGAGTTGGAAATGAAATGGGGGTCGAGTCCTATAAATAGATTTTAAACCATTACGTGTGTTAACCAAAGTTCATTACGTACGTAACATTGTTAGCATACGCTATACTCGAACATTAGCGTGCGTTAACGCTTGGCCAGAGCTCACTGGACTGTTTCTGGCATAGGCTTACGTACGTTAGACTACAGGCATTACGTACGTAACATATAGGACCTTAGCGCACGTTAAAATCTCTCCTAGCGTACGTTAAGCTGTTGACTTGCATAGCTGAAAAACCATCCAGGTTCATGCTGGCGATCTCCACGAATCTACATCCGGTCCCCACACGCCAACCTTTGTCGGATCTTGAGTTGACTGAGCTTACGTACGTTAAGCTCAACATATAACGTACGTTATACAACAGACTTAGCGTACGTTATGCGTAATCCGTAGCATACATAATCACGTGCAGAACCATGCATGCAAAATGTTGTAGATATAAAAATGTAAGGGTACGAATACGGGAAACCAATCTACGATTAATAACATCACGAAGTCGAATAATACAAGGTCGAATACAAGATAAATACACCATTATTATCCGGGCATTACATACTACCCCTCTAAAAAGAAGTTTCGGCCCGAAACTTAAAACGAAAACAATTCCGGGTATCTCGACTTCATATTGTCCTCCGTCTCCCAAGTTGCTTCTTCGAATCCATGCCGAGACCACTGAACTTTTACCAAGGAGATCGGTTTATTCCTCAACTATTTGACTCGACTCTCGAGTATCTTGATTGGCTTTTCTTCGAACAATCCATCATTAGCCATTTCAATCTCGCCAAAATCAATGATATGACTCGGATCCGGTACATGTTTCCGCAAATGGGATACGTGGAACACACTATGAACGTGACTCAGCGATAGCGGTAAGGCCAACCTGTACGCCAACTCCCCAACTCTTTCTAGGATCTCGAATGGTCCGATGTATCTCGGACTCAGCTTTCCCTTCCTTCCAAAATGGAAGATTCCCTGGGTAGGAGAAACCTTCAATAGTACATGGTCCCCAGTCTCAAATTCCAGCAGGCGACGGCGCTCATCAGCATAAGATTTTTGTCGACTCTGGGCAGTCAACATCCTTTCACGAATCAGAGCTATCTTCTCTTGAGTCGGAACTATCAATTCCGGTTCCGTCCCGATCAAGTCAGAAGAGTCATCCCAACACATAGGTGATCTGCATCTCCTTCCGTACAATTCTTCAAACGGTGACATCTTAATGGAAGCATGCCAACTATTGTTATAGGTGAACTCAATCAACGGCAGATGAATCTCCCAATCGGTTGACCAATCTAAGGCACAAGCTCTAAGCATATACTCTACTGATAGAACGAAAATAGTGCGCTAAAATCATTGTTAATTATAAGGTTTTAATGAATTTTATGTTGGCACACTTGGTTATTTTCCATATATTTATATTTTGGATGCAATTTACTTCAATTGGCATTTTGTTGTTTAATTTAGGTGTTTGATGGAGTTTTTAAGCTTAAGGAATAAATTGGATCATCAAACGGAGCAAGCCAAGGTGATTTGGGCTTAAATAAAGAAAATTCAGCGACCTTTGGGTGGCCCAGTGTCGATTCGTGATGCCGATCTGTTCTGAAAATAACCTTACTTGGGGCCCAAGAAACGACTCAAAAATCGCCCAATCAGTTCCACAAGGCAATAAATCGGTCCATATGCTGGAAAAAGGAATTGGAATAGATTTGGGAAGAAAGACTCCAAGGAAATTAAAACTCAAGAAGGAAAAAGTCCTAATTAAAGAAGGAAACTATGAGATAAGGAATAATTATAAAAGGGGAGGAGGGCTGGAATAAAATTAACCTTGGAGCAGTAAATTCAGGGCTGAAGAGGAAGATTACACGGCTGGAGCAGAAGAAAACACAAGGGACGACCGAATCGATTTTTCGCCGGAGCAACCGAGCCGATTCCGACGTGGAAGAAGAAGACTATACGGTTTGAATTTCTTTCTTCTCATGTCTATTATTAATTTTCTGTTTTCTAAAGCCAACATGTCCGGCTAATTTTCTATTCTAGTTCTTAGCGAAGTTTGAAACCGTATTCGAATTATTCATGTTTTAATCCCGTAGCGTATTCTCAACTCGAATTCTCTTGAATTACTTTTGTGTTATTGAATTCACGATTATGCCATTTAATTTCTTGATTTGGTTTGGCCAACTAGATTAGGAGTTTTTATGTCTTATGCTAGAAATTGAGTTGTAATCCGTAATTGTTGCAATTTTAATTTCACAAGTAGCAAACAATTGATTTTTCCCAATTGAGTAACACAAAATCGAGATCCCTTAAGTCGAGCTTATGAACTTAATATCTTGCCTATTCCATTATTTTGGTTTTTAATGCATCTAGCGAGATTTGAAGAGCTTGTTTTGAATCCACCGTATAGATAGGTTCAATTAAAGAGCTTGTTTTAATTGAATAAACTTAAGAAATAATTGGAGTCAGAGCTTGTTGTTGGCTTGAATAGGAGTTCATGAGATTAGAGAAGGGATAAGCGTGCATTGAAACTTGAATTAATTCGAAACGGTGGATAACGGAGCTAAGGACTAGATTTTTCATTTAATTGATATTTTCGAATTTTATTTCCTTTGTTTATTTTAATTTAATTTATTTTACGCAATTTATTTTAGTTAAGATTAGAAATCGAATCCCCCCCTTCGTTTTATTTTATTTGCACAAAGTATTTAATCCTTAATTAGTCTAATTGATTTACCGTTCTCCGTGGGATCGACTCTTACTTGCCGATACTACTAGTTAGTAGAAGTAAGCCAAGGAAAAATATAAATAACTAATTTTGACGCGTCACGACAGCGCGGTCAAAATTTTGGCGCCGTTGCCGGGGAGCGGTGTTAAATTAATTTTACTTATTTTGGGTTTAAAAACTTTCTGCAATTTCGACACTGGGTGACCCAGTGGCAGTTCTGAAAAATTTTATTTTAATTATCAGTTGTGCACTAATCCGTTTTGTTTTAGTTTTGCATGAACACGAGGTCGCGTGGAGATAAGAATTTACAATATTTTCCAGAAATCACCAAGCGAGATCGTGTTTTCCGGCAGAAAGCAAAAGAAGTCAAAGAAGCACTTAGGATTCTACCATTTTCCCTCGAAACATCACCTAGTGAATCGGAGGACGAAATTGGAGTCATGGCAAATAACGCTGAAAAGACGCTGAAACAATTAGCCAACCCAGAACTACCGCAACAACCACTTTGTGCATCACGATCCGGCTATTGACAATAACAACACCTTTGGTGAAATCGGGATTGATTCACTTACTACCTGCATTTCATGGCCTATCAGGAGAGGACCCGCACAAACATCTCAAGGAATTCCATGTCGTATGTTCAAGCATGAAGCCAAACGGTGTCACCGAAGAACAAATCAAGCTTAGGGCCTTTCCGTTCTCCGAAGGATTCGGCTAAGGATTGGCTATTTTATTTACCATCGGCCACCATCACAACGTGGAGCGAGATGGAAATCTTATTTCTACAAAAATATTTTCCGGCCTCTCGGCACGATCTAAGGAAAGAAATATGTGGTGCAAGGCAAATGACCAGGAGAAACATTGCATGAATATTGGGAAAGATTCAAGCAGTTGGTATCTCGATGCCCGCAACATCAAATTAGCGAGCAACTCTGATTGATATTTTTACGAAGGACTTAATCCGATGGAGCGAAACATGATAGATGCGGCAAGTGGAGGAGCCCTAGTTGACAAAACTCCCACGGCCGCAAGGGCTCTCATATCCACATGGCGGCTAATTCACAACAATTTGGATGTCGCGATGCACCCATAAGGATGGTGAATGAGATCCATGACTCGTCCCTTGAGGAAAAATTGAATGAGCTAACCACTTTTGTTAGAAAACTTCTTTGTAGGTAATAGCACTCGAGTCGCACCTGTCGCATTTGCAAAACCACGGAACATACAACGGACAATTGTCGGATTTTGCTTGATGAAATCGAGGCACACGCCAATGCAATTGGAACCGAAAATTCTTATGGGAGGAAAAACGATCCGTACTCAAACACATACAACCCAGGATGGAGGGATCACCCTAACTTTCGATGGAAAAACCAACAAGAGGCACCTCCACAAAATAGGGGACAATTCTATAAGCAGCCCACCGAAAATCCGACACCATCCTTGGAGGAGATGATGAAGACCCTTATGGCAAACACTATGCAGCTACAACAGGGCATGAATCAGTTCCAGCACGACACTAAATCGAGTATCAAAATTCTCGAAAATCAAGTGAGTCAACTAGCCACCACGGTGAGCCGCTTGGAAAACCAAAATAGTAGGAAATTGCCATCCCAACCTGAGCCGAACCTAAGGAATGTGAGTGTTGTAACTCTAAGGAGTGGGAAGCAGCTCAAGGAGCCTAAGAAGGCGGAGGAAGCTGAAAACGAGGAGAAAAAATCCACTGGACAGATCAACACTGGGACACCCAGTGCAGAATCAGCACCCAGTGCAGAACTGCCGGACAGCAAGGTAAATTCGTCCAAAACTGCTCCTTTTGAGACTAACGAGTTATCTTTTCCATCCAGGGTCAAAAAGGCAGCGATCGTGAATAAAGAGAAACAAATCCTCGACGTATTTCGAAAGGTTGAGATCAACATTCCATTACTCGACCTTGATTCAACAAATTCCAAAATACGCATGGTTCCTTAAAGAGTTTTGTACCTGCAAATGGAGGCTATTAGGGTACGAGATGGTGGTGTTGGGAGATTATGTGTCCGCTGTATTCCATAAGAACTTGCCTCCTAAGCGGGAAGATCCAGAGCTTCAAGGAGAATTACAGCCAATATATGAGGAATTATATGAAAAAAGTGAACCAGAGTTGGCCTTCGATGAGCATCTCAAGGGAGGAGAGTTTTCAATAAACACTCCGAGAAAGTTTGGTGTGGTTCAAGAAGACGAGTCATCAGTCGTACATCTATTGAGACCCATACCAAAACCTCCTTGGTGTGTTCACTAAAAAGGGAAGTTCTTCGTCGAGCCAACGACGTAAAAAAAAGGGCGCTTGTTGGGAGGCAACCCAATTTTTTTTACTTCTTTTATTTTTTTTAGTCCAATTTTCTTTTCATTATTTATTTTTTCTGCTAATTATATTTTAGGTAAGTGGTAATCTATTTCTTGAATTTCGTATTTTATTTCTACCTTTCTTTATTTTCTATGCTATCCCTTTTATTTCTTTTATTTCTATTCTATTACTTCCCTTATTTTTATTTTTATTCCCTTCATTCTCTCTTTTTCTTTTTATCTCTCTCTCTGTTTCTCTCTTTCTCGGTATCTTCTTTTTACTCTGCAACCCCTAACTTCTCCATCTCTCTTTTCAGTCGACATCAGCCCCAAGCGCCGCCCGTTCAAGATCGTCGTCAAGATGTTGAAGCTAATGCGACGGAGGTGCACAAGAAACATGGGATGGAGGACCGAACCGAGCAGCTGGAAGCCCTTCTTCCCCATTATCCCGGTGATTCCTACTCTAGACTTTTTACTATCTTTTATTTTTCTTTTTCTCTTCCTTCCTTTCTTTAGAGTCGTGTGCTGAATTTTAAGTTTGGGGAAATTGGAGTCGGAATGATTAATTGAATTTGACAATTGTGATGAATTTAATTTTGCGTCCTTAGCTAAATTTGTGTGATTGAATCAAGTTTGTGTATTGGGGATTTAAGTATGGCCTGACATAGGAAATGAATATGATTGACTAGTTTGATTTTAATTAGGGTAGTTCACTAGTCTTGATTTTGGATTTGGATAAAAGTGTGAGGGATTCATGACACAAGCCCTTTTTATTCGTGAGTTTTGAGCCGTAGAGCAAAATACACACATATATAAATAATTATACATATACATGCTCACTATTTCTTCTTGTGGGGTCGAACGTGTTGTGTTCATGCTAAAACTTAATCAAATATTCATATCAAGACTATGTCAGTGTTCTCATGCAGTAAAGTGATAAAGGCAAATTAGGAATAACCCACTTGGCCTATATTTTCCCACCTCGACATATTCATCATTAGAAGCCCATTTGGACCTAAACCTTATTCTTTGATCCACCACATTTTATTAGCCATTATCTAATTTTTGGTGAAAATTCATCCGTTTGAACCCTTGGTCAAGGATTGGTTGTGAATTAGGTGTATAACAAGTCGAGGGAAGGACGAGAATTTATCAAAAAGTGGGTGGTGAAGTGAAAAAAAAAAGTGCTGAAATTGAGATGAAAAAATAAAGGCCGAAACCAAAAAAAAAAAAATAGGGGGGCGGCCGTAAAAATACCCCCCTCGAATGTTGTTAAAGCCACTGACCTCAATTGATCTTTCGTGGCTATGCGATTACATGTGTGTACCCAAAAGGGTGCGAAAGGAAAGGATGGTGATTCATTGTTTGTAGGATTTGTTATGCACTTAATTTCACGATTAGTCTCGACCAACGAATCCTTTATTTATCCTTTTTATCCTACCCATACCTAAAGCCCCGTTACAACCATAAAAGCCCTTTTGATTATATGCATGAGTTCATCTAAGTAGTGGAGATTTGATTTTTGTGCGAGTATATGGTAAGGGCACACCATGTTTTGACGTGAGTGATTGCTTAATAATCCCTATATCTACTTGAGCGAGAGTGACCCCTCGTGAGGCCATTGAATTTTCTCTCACTTGATGCCAATGAAGATGTTGAGATTGTTGAGGTACTTTAATTTTCTTCTTACTTGTTCATGATTATTTATTCTCCCTTGAATATGGCTATCATCTTGGATTTTTCAATACATGCCTCTTGAATTTCTTTCACTCGAATTATGCTTGAGGACAAGCATTGGTTTAAGTTTGGGGAGATTTGATAGAACGAAAATAGTGCGCTAAAATCATTGTTAATTATAAGGTTTTAATGAATTTTATGTTGGCACACTTGGTTATTTTCCATATTTATATTTTGGATGCAATTTACTTCAATTGGCATTTTGTTGTTTAATTTAGGTGTTTGATGGAGTTTTTAAGCTTAAGGAATAAATTGGATCATCAAACGGAGCAAGCCAAGGTGATTTGGGCTTAAATAAAGAAAATTCCGCGCATGATGGGTGGCCGATGTCGATTCGGCCCGGTGCGATCTATTACGAAAATAACCTTACTTGGGGCCCAAGAAACGACTCAAAAATCGCCCAATCAGTTCCACAAGGCAATAAATCGGTCCATATCTTTGGAAAAAGGAATTGGAATAGATTTGGGAAGAAAGACTCCAAGGAAATTAAAACTCAAGAAGGAAAAAGTCCTAATTAAAGAAGGAAACTATGAGATAAGGAATAATTATAAAAGGGGAGGAGGGCTGGAATAAAATTAACCTTGGAGCAGTAAATTCAGGGTGAAGAGGAAGATTACAGGCTGGAGCAGAAGAAAACACAAGGGACGACCGAATCGATTTTTCGCCGGAGCAACCGAGCCGATTCCGACGTGGAAGAAGAAGACTATACCGTTTGAATTTCTTTCTTCTCATGTCTATTATTAATTTTCTGTTTTCTAAAGCCAACATGTCCGGCTAATTTTCTATTCTAGTTCTTAGCGAAGTTTGAAACCGTATTCGAATTATTCATGTTTTAATCCCGTAGCGTATTCTCAACTCGAATTCTCTTGAATTACTTTTGTGTTATTGAATTCACGATTATGCCATTTAATTTCTTGATTTGGTTTGGCCAACTAGATTAGGAGTTTTTATGTCTTATGCTAGAAATTGAGTTGTAATCCGTAATTATTGCAATTTTAATTTCACAAGTAGCAAACAATTGATTTTTCCCAATTGAGTAACACAAAATCGAGATCCCTTAAGTCGAGCTTATGAACTTAATATCTTGCCTATTCCATTATTTTGGTTTTTAATGCATCTAGCGAGCGAGATTTGAAGAGCTTGTTTTGAATCCACCGTATAGATAGGTTCAATTAAAGAGCTTGTTTTAATTGAATAAACTTAAGAAATAATTGGAGTCAACAGAGCTTGTTGTTGGCTTCGGAATAGGAGTTCATGAGATTAGAGAAGGGATAAGCGCTGCATTGAAACTTGAATTAATTCGAAACGGTGGATAACGGAGCTAAGGACTAGATTTTTCATTTAATTGATATTTTCGAATTTTATTTCCTTTGTTTATTTTAATTTAATTTATTTTACGCAATTTATTTTAGTTAAGATTAGAAATCGAATCCCCCCCTTCGTTTTATTTTATTTGCACAAAGTATTTAATCCTTAATTAGTCTAATTGATTTACCGTTCTCCGTGGGATCGACCCTTACTTGCCGATACTACTAGTTAGTAGAAGTAAGCCAAGGAAAAATATAAATAACTAATTTTGACGCGTCACGACAGCGCGGTCATCTACTGTCTGTATAGTTCTTTCGGACTTGGCCGTCCATCTGAGGATGATAAGGAGTGCTAAAATTCAGCTCGGTTCCCAAAGCCCTATGAATTGCCTTCCAAAAGTGCAACACGAAACGACCATCTCGATCCGAAATAATGGTCTTCGGCGTTCCATGCAATCGGACTATTTCTGTAATAAACACTCGTGCTAATTTCTCGGGTCCCCAAGTGTCTTTAATACCCAGGAAATGAGCCGACTTGGTTATTCGATAAACTATCACCCAAATCATGTTCATTCCCGTCTTGGTCCGTGGCATATTAGTAATGAAGTCCATCGATATATCCTCCCACTTCCACTCAGGGATCGGAAGTGGCTTCAACATTCCGGCAGGCCGCTGATGTTCAATCTTAACCTGCTGACAGGTTAAACATTTCGAAACGTATTCCGCCACGTCCTTCTTCATATTTCCCCACCAGAAATTTTGTTTTAGATCCTTATACATCTTACTGGTGCCCGGGTGAATAGAATACGGCCCGCTGTGAGCTTCCTTTAAGATTTTCTGTCTCAAAGCATCATCATCGGGAACGCAAAGTCGATTCTGAAATATCAGAACTCCATCGTCTTGTATCACGAATCCTGGGGCCTTCCCTTTCTTTACTTCGTCACATAACCGAAGAATCAGAGAATCATTCAACTGCTTAGATTTGATTTCCTCGACTAATGACGAAGCTAGTTCCATCACGTATAGTTGCCCTTGGACTCCTTGTGACCATACTTCAATCCCTTCGCGGATCAGTTATCGTTGAATGCTGGTTTGGGACGTGAGCGCTTCCAACACTCGAAGAGAAATACGTTTGCGGCTCAGTGCATCAGCTACCACGTTCGCTTTGCCTGGATGATATAGAATCTCCAGATCGTAATCCTTGATTAATTCCAGCCACCTTCTCTGCCTCATATTTAATTCCTTCTGACTGAAAATATACTTGAGGCTCTTATGATCTGTGAAGATCTGACAATGAGTGTCGTACAAGTAATGTCGCCAAATTTTTAGAGCAAAGACTACAACTGATAACTCCAGATCATGAGTCGGGTAATTAACTTCATATGGTTTCAACTGTCGAGAGCCATAGGCAATCACCCTATCTTTGTGCATCAATACACATCCCAGACCCTGATTTGAAGTATCGCTGTATACCATGAATCCATCAGTTCCATCTGGTAACGCTAGTATAGGCGTTGTCGTCAGTCTTCTCTTAAGTTCATCAAAACCCGCCTGGCATTTCTCATTCCACACGAATTTTTCAGTCTTCTGTAACATCTGAGTAAGTGGATGAGCGATTTTGGAAAATCCTTCTACAAAACGGCGATAATATCCAGCAAGTCCCAAGAAACTCCAGACTTCTTTCACATTATTAGGGGATTCCCACTCCAAGATTGCCTCGACTTTCTTCGGGTCTACCTGAAATCCATTAGCTGATATCACATGCCCAAGGAAGGTCACTTCCTTAAGCCAGAATTCGCATTTAGAAAGTTTCGCATAAAGCTGTTCATTCTTCAAGGTGCTCAAAACAACACGTAAATGCTCAACATGCTCCTCTGGGTCTTCCGAATAGATCAAGATGTCATCGATGAAGACTACCACAAATTTATCCAAGTATTCTAAGAATACCCGATTCATAAATTGCATAGATACCGCAGGAGCATTGGTGAGTCCGAATGGCATCACCACGAATT
Source organism: Orobanche coerulescens (assembly GCA_033398695.1). Taxonomy (NCBI): domain Eukaryota; kingdom Viridiplantae; phylum Streptophyta; class Magnoliopsida; order Lamiales; family Orobanchaceae; genus Orobanche; species Orobanche coerulescens. The sequence continues at coordinate 34,656,968 of CM065818.1, forward strand.
CATAGTGCCAGTACTGGGATCTGAAAGCAGATTTCGGTATATCCGATTTCTTAATTCTCAACTGGTGGTATCCTGATCGCAAGTCAATCTTCGAGAATACCCTTGCCCCTTGCAGTAGATCAAACAAGTCGTCGATTCGAGGTATAGGATACTTGTTCTTGATCGTCACTTTGTTTAGCTCCCTGTAATCAATACATAATCGGAGGGATCCATATTTCTTCCGGACAAAGAGAACGGGTGCTCCCCAAGGCGAGACGCTAGGTTGAATGTAACCCTTCTGCAATAATTCTTCAAGCTGCTTCTTTAATTCATACATCTCGGTTGGCGCCATACGGTATGGTGCCCTGGAAATAGGTGCGGCTCCCGGCTCTAATTCGATATTGAACTCTACTTCTCTCCGCAGAGGTAACCCGGGTAGTTCGTCAGGGAATAAGTCTGAGAATTCATTTACCACTGGAATAGATGCGAGCTCTACTCCTTCTTCTTTCTTCATGGCATAACACCAAAATCCGTAACAACCCTGCTTTAGCAATTTAACTGCTTTCATGGCCTTGATCAATTTTTCTGAGCTTCCCGGTCTCCATCCTTTGAATAAATGTTCAGATCCGTCATCAGCAATGATAGAAATGACTCTCTTTCGGTAATTCAAAATAGCTCAATAACAGTTGAGCCAATCGTCTCCGAGAATTAAATCGTCACCATGGATGTCGACTACAATAAGATTTGATGGCCAATCTCTCCCTCCTATAGACACTGGAAAATCTCTAGTTTATAGGGTTCCCACAATTTTCTCTCCGCTCGGTAATCCCACAACATAAGGCTCACAATCATACAAGCACCAGATTTTCAAACGATTAACACAGTTCAAAGATATGAAAGAATACGTAGCTCCTGAATCGAATAAGACACTAACTGGTTGCAAAAGGATCTGAATCGTACCTGATGCAACAGCAGTGTTCTGATCGTATGACTTCCTCATCTCATAAATGCGCGTAGGAACGGACCCAGCACTGGACGCCTCTCTTTTCCCAACATTTTGCTGCTGGAGACCACTCTGCTGCGTCTGGTTCACACTTGTATCCTTCGGAGCCGGTGCAGGAGTGCGAGTACCAAAAGATCTAGTCGCATTTCCACAAAACGTTGTAAGGTTTCCTTCATGTCCACACTCGAAGCAGGTCACAGCAGGTGCGTAACAATCACGTCGAACATGCCCTGTTTTGCCACAGTTATAACATTTCTTTGCTGCGTCTGAAGCTGTTGATGCTGCCCGAAACTTCTTTCCACCTCGAGAAGGATGCGAAGGTCTCTTAGATGAATGATATGAGGACTGGACCTTGTGGGACCCACTACTCTTGTTCTCCGTGAAGTTGCCAGACACTTTCTGCTTCTTTGCTTCCGTTGATTTCTCTACTGCCGCCTCTTTCATATCGTAGGCCAGTGCTTTGTCCTGATACTGTCGCAAGGTGGTACATTCAAATCCGGACATATATTGCTGAATTTCCGGCTTCATCCGCATGTCGAAATTGAAAATCCTTTCTGCCTCGGTCCTGACCAAGTGGCGCACATAAGTCAGCTGGTGATTAAAAGTCTTAATCACGTCTGTAACAGATGCCTCTAGATTTTGTGGTGAGAAAAACTCCCGGACTCGGGCCTCTCTAACTGGGCGAGGACAATATTGTGCTTCCATCATTAATTTGAATTCCGTCTAGTCAGCATTATGATCCTCAGGTTGAATGGCCTCCCACCATTCGAAAGGCTCCCCAGTTAGGAGATACTGGGCGATCGGAACCTTTCGGTCGTCGAGACAGTTAATCCCTGCAAAGATTTTCTCTAACTCCTTCAGCCAATGATCCCAAGTAAGTGTCTCACCAGAACCGTCAAATTTTGGAGGGTGCAATTTGACCACCTCAGTAAGCCATTTGTCTCCCCGATTATCCTCGTTATGCTGCTGTCCCATCGCCGTCTGCATGCGGTCAACTACCTGAGCAAACTGGTTTATCTGAGCAACCACCTGTTGAAGCACTCCCGGCATGTTAGGATTTGCATTATCATTCGCTGATCCCTGTTGTCCTCCAGAATGGGAATCGGTTCGACTAGCCGATAATTCTGGGGTAGATGTTGAATCCTCCTGTCTCGCATTACCATGTCCGCGTCCGCGTCCACGACCTCCCATCAACATACTGTAAACACAAATACTCAATATCCAGGGCAAAATTTCTAGAAGAAAGTCCGTCAATATTCACAAAACAGGAATTAAATAAAACGGTAGTATTTGAGATTAGGAGACTTACAACCACGGTCCACACGACGATGCTGGCTCAGCAGTGATGTTACAAACGACCCATAAATCAAATAACGTAAACAAGCCCAACTAACCCGACTACCAAGATATCCATGAATCTTAGCTCCGATACCATATTATGTAACACCCCGATATATTCGGAATAATTACAGCGCCGTAAATCCTTTGTATAAGAATTTACAAGGCTAATTTGAGAAATACGGAAATAATACTAAAGTGTCATTAATGTAAAAGAAATTCAAAACCCGTTCGACAATTCAAATGAGTCCAATATTACAAAACATCCCCAAAACATCAGCAACATATGCGTACTCGAGTACTGAAAAATAACCAGAAAACAAGACAACATAATCCACATCACTGAGCCACTTCATCGTCATGTCGGTACTATAGTTGCTTCCCCACTCCTCGGCTACCTGAACATCAAAACAAATGTCCACCCCGAAGGGGTTAGCAAAACGATGCTAGTACAAGTATCATAATACATAAATCAACAATGCATCATAAAACATACAAAACAGACTCCCGTCACCGGAATCCAACGATGCTAATCCTCACGATTCCATCAACACAATACAGGGTAATCCAACGATCCAGCGCCCTCAGTATAGATCCCTATGATGATCCCGTCAGACCAACGCATGGTGGAAAACCCGTTCAACGATCTAGCGCCCTCAGCATAGATCCCCATGATGATCCCATCAGACCAACAAATGGTTGACATCCGATCCAGCTCCCCTAGCATAGATCCTCATGATCCCCTCGGATCATTTACAACATAAACAGTACAATTATGCATACACATATGCAAATTAATATGTTCGTCGACGTGAACAATCGAGGAATCAATAACAAATACCATGACAACTCAAATAAATTAATCTCATGTTCAACAACATGAATAAATCGTATGCATGATCAACAATCCAATATTTACAAGTTTAAAATACGATACTTGCCTCAAAGATGGCAAGAATTAAATACTCAAACGAATGTCACTCGTCCGAAGGTCGCCGCCCCTCGATCGATCACCTTGTACAAGGGAATAACAAGGAATTCAATAAACCTCCCAAAACCAAAGCACGAGTACCGAACGCCTTAAGTTAAAATCGAGTATTAATAACGGACAATTGGTTCTCGGTTCTATTTTCCGACGAGTACTAAGTTTGGAAAAAGGCATGCGAATTCAGGAGATCGTAATGGAACACAAAATCGGTGTCTACAATACCAAAGACCTTCATCATATCATTATATCCCATGTTCCATACTTAATTTTGATTATTAACTCGAAGGCTAGGTTCGGTTGCTACAACGATACATAACGAGATAATCACGTTCAATCTAGTTCTAGGTTAATTCGTCTCTATGATTCTTGTTCTTCCGCGTGTAATTCTTCTTATCAAATTCTTTATTCAAAATGATTGTTCCAATTATCCTTTCATGGTTCTAATCATCAAAGAAGATTAACAACGAGTTCATCAAAGGCAAGAATTTTAATCGAACACACTCTACGTTCAACTTCACGAATTCATCTTACACAGGGGTAATCCTCAACACCTTGTTCATAAAAAGAGTGTTACGAAAGGATCAACAAGGTGTGTTCATCTCAGAAACTTCCATCCTTAAGGTTGGTAAATATTATGGCTCAACTATAACAATGGAAACCTTAATTCAACCAATACAATCCTTCTATACATGGTATTGGATTCACTACGATGAAACAAGTTCAAAAATCTCTGGGAAAAGCTCATAATATAACTAAGAACAAAATCCTCATCTTGGTGTAGAGTTAACATACCTTAAAGAGATGTAAGAACAATGAAAATCTTGAATAAACTCTTCACCGGAAGCTTGATCGCCAATCCACACGGTCTAAGCTCCCCAAAATCGGATGTAGATGATGATATGAGGGATATGAGGTGAGGGATAATCTCAAGAACACAAAAATCGGCCAAGGTAAGAGTTGGAAATGAAATGGGGTTCGAGTCCTATAAATAGATTTTAAACCATTACGTACGTTAACCAAAGTCCATTACGTACGTAACATTGTTAGCGTACGCTATACTCGAACATTAGCGTGCGTTAACGCTTGGCCAGAGCTCACTGGACTGTTTCTGGCATAGGCTTACGTACGTTAGACTACAGGCGTTACGTACGTAACATATAAAACCTTAGCGCATGTTAAAATCTCTCCTAGCGTACGTTAAGCTGTTGACTTGCATAGCTGGAAAACCGTCCAGGTTCATGCTGGCGATCTCCACGAATCTACATTCGGTCCCCACACGCCGACCTTTGTCGAATCTTGAGTTGACTGAGCTTACGTACGTTAAGCTCAACATATAACGTACGTTATACAATAGACTTAGCGTACGTTATGTGTAATCCTTAGCGTACGTTATGCGTAATCCGTAGCGTACGTAATCACGTTCAGAACAATGCATGCAAAATGTTGTAGATATAAAAACGTAAGGGTACGAATATAGGAAACCAATCTACGATTAATAACATCACGAAGTCGAATAATACAAGGTCGAATACAAGATAAATACACCATTATTATCCGGGCATTACAGTTACAATAGCAATCTTTTGCTAATATGGGATGTGCCTCCACATTTCCACCTTTTTATTTCTCCATGTATTTAAGTGTAACACCCCCAAGTTATTCGAGGTATATTACAGCGCCGTAACTCCCTACGTGGGACCCACCAGGCTAAACGACCCACATACCCATCGACTTACGGAAACAACAAAATAACATCTCGTCATAAAGATGCAACACAAGAATAATCCACCCGGTTCAACCGGTCAAACGCAACACAATCATCCGACACAAACACAATAGACAACGATATAATCCGGTCAAACAAGAATCTCCTAAGTACTCGAGTACCTCTATTAGTTTACAAGTTGATGAACGGTAAAAAGGTAGAAATAATAAGACACTACTCGTGCACAATCGTCACGCACGGCCATCATCCGCATACTGGTCCAGTGCCCGCTCGTCTCGGAGAACTTGACCTGAAATTCATAAAATGAATTTCCCCAAAACGGGTCCCCATAGGGGTTAGCAATTACGCTAGTACAAGTAACCAAATGAACAATTTACACCTTACACATATCGTCTAACATGCAATTTAGAAAACATCAATTGAAACACACATTTCCGGAAACGCCATAATTCAAAACACATTTGTAAAATGCACCACAATTAACCGTCGATCCACACCTCCGTGGACCCCTATCGAGACCTCGTCGGATCTAACCCGTAGTGGTTAAAAGCAAAGCTTGTGGATCCACACCTCCATGGACCCCTACCGAGACCCCGTCGGATCTAACCCGTAGTGAGCATACACACACACACACAATTTTTCATGCAAAACTAACATGTCAAGATTGTAAGTTCATAAGGGTACTTGCCTCGATCAATAGACGGTGACACGAACGGAAAGGAAGAATCAAACACGACCGTGAGGAACCGACGAAACCGAACCTAACGATTCGAATAGTACAATTACAACCATTTCTAAACGAATACGGAAATGGAATACATCCGAAAACCCGCCTATGATTCATGTATACTCAAATAGGAACAACAACGAGGGTGGACCACAACCAAACCCTCTCAATTTCACAAAACCACAAAAATATACCATGAATCCGTAGGAAAACTAATGATATCAACAAGATTAATCATATTCATCATGAATTAACCAACAAAATGGAACGAAACGGATGAAGATCCAAAAACCCCCAAATTGCCCAAAAGTAGGGTTCTAAGAGATTTACCTTGGATTGAGGATGAAGAACACAAGTAGGTGTTGTTAATATACTTCAAAACTCAAAATAGAAGACGCCTGAAATGATCGGAGGAAGAGATCGCCTGAAAATCGCCTGAAGGAGCTCTAAGTCGCGGGGAGGAGAAGAAATGAGAAAAGGTCAAATCTCGGTCAACTCCCTGGTCAGGGAGCGTTAGCGCGCGTTAATCTCAAAAGTTAGCATGCGCTAACGGGACAAAACTCCAGTCCAGAAAGTTAACATCCCAGTCCAGTAACCAGATTTATGGGCCGTTAGCGTATGCTACTCGTAACGTAGCGTGCGCTAATAGCCCCTCGGTAGCGTGCGCTATCGGCCATAGCGTGCGCTACCTGTACATCAGCCGAGTCCAGAAGTGAACTGCCCAGTACTCACCTGTCCCCGTTAGTGTGTGCTGCCGGCCAAACGTAGCGTGCTCTAAAAGCGTATCGGTAGCACGCACTATCGGCCATAGCGTGCGCTACCTGGGCACCTGGCCGAGTCCAGTAGCAAAGGCCCAAGATCGATGACTTCGCTAAAGACGCTACAAAACAAGCGTAGCGTGCGCTACTGAAGGATGTTTAGCGTGCACTATATAATAACATTAGCACGCGTTAGGCACAGGGTAACAACGGTCCGAAACACCGAAACACAAACGAAGCATCAAACGGAACAACACAATACGTATGATAACATACAATGGATCTACGGCAACCCCATACGGCGGTTCCGAGCAACAATTACGAGAATTAGATCAACTAACGACAAAAGAACCGAGAAACGTAGAACTGGATGACAAAAAGTCTCGAAACAAATATTCTCAAAATTAATACGGTTACACGAGGGTCGCTAAAAACGAGAAATACACCGAAAAAAGAAATACCGGGAAAAGAAAATGCGGATATTACATTCTACCCCTCTAAAAAGAAGTTTCGTCCCGAAACTTAAGAAACAAACAACTTGGGGTACCTAGCACGCATGTTTTCCTCGGTTTCCCAAGTTGCCTCCTCGACACCATGTCTCGACCACTGCACCTTGACCAAAGGGATGGTCTTATGCCTCAGTCGCTTCTCACGATGCTCCAAAATCTTCAAAGGACACTCCTCAAAAGTAATATCCTCGGCGACATCAATCTCACCATAATCGATGATGTGGCTAGGATCCGGAACATATTTTCTCAGCTGGGAAACATGGAAAACGCTATGAACGTGACTCATGGCCGGAGGTAATGCTAACCGGTATGCCAATTCGCCTACCCTCTCGAGAATCTCAAAGGGTCCAATAAATCTCGGGCTCAACTTTCCCTTCTTCCCGAAGCGGAAAATTCCCTTCGTTGGCGACACCTTTAGCAAAACGTGGTCTCCTACCTCGAATTCCAAAGGTCGACGACGGACATCGACATACGACTTCTGTTGACTCTGAGCAGTCTGAGCAGTCAACATCCTCTCACGGATCAATTCTACCTTCTGCCTCGTCTCCATAACGATATCCGGTTCGGTCCCAACCAAATCGGATGCCTCGTTCTAACAAACCGGCGATCGACAACGCCGCCCATAAAGTGCCTCATACGGTGCCATGCGAATCGACGCGTGCCAACTATTGTTGTACGCAAACTCGATCAATGGTAAATGCTCCTCCCAGTCACTGCTCCATTCGAGAGCACAAGCGCCACCATATCCTCAAACGTCTGGATAGTGCGTTCTGACTGCCCATCCGACTGAGGATAAAAAGAAGTGCTCAGACGCAAACGAGTACCCAACGCCTTATGCACTGCCTGCCAGAAGTGCGATACGAAACGACCATCCCGATCTGAAATAATAGACTTCGGAGTACCATGAAGCCTCACAATCTGTGCAATAAACACCCGAGCCAGCTTTCCCGGATCCCAAGTATCATTGATGCCCAGAAAATGTGCCAACTTGGTCAGACGATCCACAATCACCAAACCATGTTCATGCCCGATCTCAATCTCGGGAAACTCGTGATGAAGTCCATAGAAATATCTTCCCATTTCCATTATGGGACGGGAAGCGACTGCAATAACCCAGCCGGTTGCTAGTAATCGATTTTGACCTATTGACAAGTCAAACATCTCGCCACAAATCGTGCGACCTCCTTCTTCATATCATTCCACCAAAAATTCCTCCTCAGGTCCTTGTACATCTTACTCAACCCAGGATGAACGGAGTAAGGCGTAGCGTGGGCCTCCCGCAACATACTCTGCCTCACTTCGGAGTCGTTCGGTACACAGAGACGACCCTGGAATCTCAACACACCATCATCGTGAATCACAAACCCTGGGGACTTCCCTTTGAGAACATTATCCAGAATCTGAGAGATCATCGGGTCCTCCATTTGTTTTAGTTTAATTTCATCGACCAACGACAACGAAATCTCTAAAGCGCAAAGTTGTCTGACCGCTCCCGGCAATAAGATCTCAACATCCAACTCTATCAAAGCCCACTGAAGCTCAGATTGAGAAGTAAGAATCTCAAGTGTCCTCAACGCAACCGGTTTCCGACTCAAGGCATCGGCCACAACGTTCGCCTTGCCCGGATGATAAAGGATTTCGAGGTCATAATCCTTAATCAACTCCAACCACCTCCTCTGCCTCATATTCAACTCTCGCTGGGTGAATATGTACTTCAGACTTTTATGGTCGGTAAAAATCTGACATGTGGATCCAAACAGATAATGACGCCAGATCTTGAGTGCGAAGACGACTGCCGCTAACTCCAAGTCGTGTTTAGGGTAGTTAAGCTCGTACGGCCTCAACTGCCTCGACGCATATGCAATAGTCTTGCCATGCTGCATCAATACGCACCCAAGACCCTGACCCGAAGCATCGCTATACACAGCAAAACCCTCGTTACCACATGGTAATGCCAAAACCGGGGCTGAAGTTAAACGCCTCTTCAGCTCCTCAAAACTCGCCTGCCTCTCGTCATTCCAGACGAACGTCTTGGATTTCTGAAGCAACTGTGTAAGTGGTCGAGCTAGTTTCGAGAAACCCTCGACGAACCTACGATAATAGCCGGCCAAACCCAAAAAGCTACGGACCTCCTTCACATTCTTAGGTGGTGCCCAATCTAGCACTGCCTCGATCTTCTACGGATCCAAACGGACTCCCTCGGCTGAAATTACGTGACCCAGAAACATCATTTCCTTCAGCCAGAACTCACATTTCGAGAACTTCGCATAAAGTTGCTCGGTCCTCAAGATGTTTAACACTACTCGCAGATGATGCGCGTGATCCTGCTCATTCCTCGAATAGATAAGGATATCGTCGATGAAGACGACGACACACTTATCTAAATACTCGATAAAGACCTTGTTCGTCAACTGCATGAACACTGTCGGCGCGCTGGTTAACCCGAAGGGCATGACCACAAACTCGTAATGTCCGTATCTCGTCCGAAAAGTTGTTTTCGGCACATCGGACTCCTTCACCCGAAGCTGGTAGTACCCTGATCTCAAGTTGATCTTCGAGAATACCGAAGCTCCATGTAACTGATCGAACAAGTCATCAATCCCACGCAAGGGATACTTGTTATTGATGGTCACCTTGTTTAGCTCGCGATAGTCAATACACAAACGAAGTGAACCATCATTCTTCCGTACAAACAAAACCGGTGCACCCCAAGGCGAAGCGCTCGATCGAAGGTATCCTGACTCAAGAAGATCACTCAACTGCTTCTTCAACTCATCCATCTCGGAAGGTGCCATACGATACGGCGCCTTCGAAATCGGAGCCGCACCCGGCTCTAACTCGATAGCAAACTCTACCTCATGGTCTGGTGGCAAACCCGGTAATTCGTTGGGAAAAACATCGGGAAACTCACTAACAACTGGAATTGATGAAAACTCGACCCCACTGTTCTCCGCCTTCAAGGCGTAATACCAATAACCCGTACACCCCTTCCGCAGGAGTCTCATCGCCTTCAAAGCATTAATAACAAGTTTTTGGTTTCCCCTCTTTCGCCCCGCGAAAGAGTGCTCGGTGCCGTCCTCGGCTAACATAGTGATGATTCTTGTATGGTAATTCATGATCGCACCATGCCGTTCGAGCCAGTCATCCCCAAGAATTAAATCCTCGCCCTCAATTCCCACAAAAATAAGATTAGAGAGCCAAGCCCTCTCACAAATAGTCACAGCACAATCTCGAATCTCACGGTCACCAATGATCCTATCACCGCTAGGAAGTTTAACGATGAAAGGCTCGCATGGCGATAAACAATCAAGACTCAAACGGCGCACACATTCCAACGACACGAACGAATGCGTAGCACCAGAATCAAAAAGTACGCTGACAGGATGCAAATGGATATGAATGGTACCTGTGGCAACGGTAGCGGCTGGGTCATCGGCCCTCCTCATCTCATAAACGCGCGGGTGGGTGGAGCCGACACTGGAAGCTCCCCCTCTGCTGGGCTGACCCCGGCCTCTGCCTCGGCTAGCACTCGGTGGAGACTGCGGAGCAAACTAACCTTGATTCACACTTGGTTCCCTAGGCGTTGGAATGGAAGCCTGGGCACCAAGGATTTTCTCTCTCTCGGCCTGACGGCTTTGTGGCCGTGAGCCACACCGATTACATGTCAGCAAAGGGCTCAGACATGTACGACTAATATGGCCCGGTCGACCACAATTAAAGCACTTCGTATCTCGAGAAGGAGTATTGGTAGCTCCGCGAAAACCTCCAGTAGAACGGGCGGGACCACCACCAGCGGAAAAGTTAGCAGACTGGGACTTCTGCTGACCCCCACCTTTGTGGCTCGAAAAAATTCCGGCGGACTTTTGCTTCTTGCTCTCGCGAGCTGCCTCACTCGCCGTCACAGACATATCGTAAGCAAGGGCCCTACTCTGATAATCTTTCAAGGTAGTGCAAACTAGCCCGGACATGTAATCACGAATCGACGGTTTCAACCGCCTGGAGAAATGGAAAATCTTATCGCTCTCCTCCCTAACCTGGGCCTTCATGAAGCCCAACTCCCGGTTGAAATCGGCAATGGCCTGGGAAATAGGGATATCCCGAGGCTGAGCATCAAATAAAGCATGGACTAGGGCCTGTTTGACCGGCCAAGGGCAATACTTGGTCTCCATAAGGTCCTTAAACTCATCCCATGTAGCAGCACGATTTCCGGGCTCAACGACCTCCCACCAGTCGGTAGCATCCCCAGTGAGAAAGTACTGGGCAATAGGGACCTTGCGGTCCTCGTGACAGTTGGTGGCGACTAAAACTTTGGATATCTCCTTGATCCACCCCTCCCAGCCAATCGGGTCTGAGGCTCCCGAAAACTGGGGAGGATGCATCTTGATGACATCCTGTAGCCAACGATCTGCTCCGCCCCTAGCAGCTTGGGCCAGATTCGGATTCTGAACGGACTGAGCTATCGCTGCCATCTGGTTCACCATTTGCTGCATAACGGCCGCAACACCAAGGTTGTCGCCATCTTGAGTAGAAGCATGGCTATGATAGTCACCGGTACTGCCGGCTCCCGAAGAATGCAACGTGGCTGCCCCACCGGCTGCCCCACGTCCCCGGCCGCGTCCACGACCACGACCACGACCACGGCCTCTTCCAGCATCCATACTGATGTTAAATAAGTAGCAAAAGCCATACGATGGTAAGTATGAAAGGAAAACCATTACGATCAAGAATTGCAGGTACGATTCAAGGAAATAAAGAACAGAGTAAGGAAAAACTTACGGGCACTGGAAGTACCGGAATCATGGCAGCGTGATGACGATGTGCAAGACGAAACACAACAAGACCCAATGAACCGACAAGCCTAGGTATCCATAAACCTAGAGCTCTGATACCATTTTTTGTAACACCCCCAAGTTATTCGAGGTATATTACAGCGCCGTAAATCCCTACGTGGGACCCACCAGGCTAAACGACCCACATACCCATCGACTTACGGAAACAACAAAATAACATCTCGTCATAAAGACGCAACACAAGAATAATCCACCCGGTTCAACCGGTCAAACGCAACACAATCATCTAACACAAACACAATAGACAACGATACAATCCAGTCAAACAAGAACCTCCTAAGTACTCGAGTACTTCTATTAGTTTACAAGTCGACGAACGGTAAAAAGGTAGAAAATAATAAGACACTACTCGTGCACAATCGTCACACACGGCCATCATCCGCATACTGGTCCAGCGCCCGCTCGTATCGGAGAACTTGACCTGAAATTCATAAAACGAATTTCCCCAAAACGGGTCCCCAGAGGGGTTAGCAATTACGCTAGTACAAGTAACCAAATGAACAATTTACACCTTACACATATCGTCTAGCATGCAATTCAGAAAACATCAATTGAAACACACATTTCCGGAAACGCCATAATCCAAAACACATTTGTAAAATGCACCACAATTAACCGTCGATCCACACCTCCGTGGACCCCTACCGAGACCCCGTCGGATCTAACCCATAGTGAGCATACACACATATAATTTTTCATGCAAAACTAACATGTCAAGATTGTAAGTTCATAAGGGTACTTGCCTCGATCAATAGACGGTGACACGAACGGAAAGGAAGAATCAAACACGACCGTGAGGAACCGACGAAACCGAACCTAACGATTCGAAGAGTACAATTACAACCATTTCTAAACGAATACGGAAATGGATTACACCCGAAAACCCACCTACGATTCATGTATACTCGAATAGGAACAACAACGAGGGTGGACCACAACCAAACCCTCTCGATTTCGCAAAACCACGAAAATATACCATGAATCTGTAGGAAAACTAATGATATCAACAAGATTAATCATATTCATCATGAATTAACCAACAAAATGGAACGAAACGGATGAAGATCCAAAACCCCCAAATTACCCAAAAGTAGGGTTCTAAGAGATTTACCTTGGATTGAGGATGAAGAACACAAGTAGGTGTTGTTAATCTACTTCAAAACTCAAGGTAGAAGACGCCTGAAATGATCGGAGGAAGAGATCGCCCGAAAATTGCCTGAAGGAGCTCTAAGCCGCGGGGAGGAGAAGAAATGAGAAAAGGCAAAAATCTGGGTCAACTCCCTAGTTTATATAGCCAGGGAGCGTTAGCGCACGTTAATCTCAAAAGTTAGCGTGCGCTAACGGGACAAAACTCCAGTCCAGTAACCATATTTATGGGCCGTTAGCGTACGCTACTCGAAATGTAGCGTGTGCTAATAGCCCCTCGGTAGCGCGCGCTATCGGCCATAGCGTGCGCTACCTGGACACCAGCCGAGTCCAGAAGTGAACTGCCCAGTACTCACCTGTCCCCGTTAGCGTGCGCTGCCGGCCAAACGTAGCGTGCGCTAAAAGCGTATCAGTAGCGCGCACTATCGGCCATAGCGTGCGCTACCTGGGCACCTGACCGAGTCCAGTAGCAAACTGTCCAGTACTGGACAGACTCGCTAGCGCGCGCTACAAAACAAGCGTAGCGTGCTACTGAAGGATGTTTAGCGTGCGCTATACAATAACATTAGCGCGCGTTAGGCACAGGGTAACAACGGTCCGAAACACCGAAACACAAATGAAGCATCAAACGGAACAACACAATACGTATGATAACATACAATGGATCTACGGCAACCCCGTACGGCGGTTCCGAGCAACAATTACGAGAATTAGATCAACTAACGACGAAAGAACCGAGAAACGTAGAACTGGATGACAAAAAGTCTCGAAACAAATATTCTCAAAATTAATACGGTTACACGAAGGTCACTAAAAACGAGAAATACACCGAAAAAAGAAAATACCGGGAAAAAAAATGCGGATATTACATTAAGTGTCTAACTGCGTTAATTTCTCATTCACCCAAAATTGATTTTGAGAAAAATTAAATGCTAGTATCATCTACTAACAATGTATATTAATATTTCACAATTTATTTCCATTTACGAAAAATAAAATCCACTTAAATAATTGGTCAAAATTTGGGTCAAACCCGTTTTAATAAACCAATTTCCAACAACTTCAAGCAAATTCTCCCTGTTATACCTGGTGGGACTAGACAACGAATAGTCAATGCATCTCTTAACTCATCGCACTTATGGGACAGTTTTAAGGTATTTGTACATCATCATACTCTAATTTGTAGAAACTATAATATGTAATAGGCTTCAATTATAATTTTTGGTAAAAAAAACCCTAAAACTTCTTCATATAATATTTTTTTATATTTATTTATTATCATTTATATGATTTTTCTTGCCTATTATTTTCAAGATCATGGTAAATTATTGTGAAGGTTAAGTAGGGTATTAATTGCGACCACTTTTCAATATTAATACTAATACTTAATAACATATATAAATCATAATATTGTTTTCGTTCCAAACAAAAAATTTGAAATTAGTAGATTCTTTTAAATAAATATTTAGGTAAGATTTATCTCTTTAGTAAGCCTAAAATTTAAATCCAAAACATATATCAATATGTTTAAAAACTGCTCCGATTGTTAATAATGATTTCGTATTCCTTTGAATACAGGTGCACCATTTGCAGGATGTGAAAACTGCATGAGTATATTTTATAGAATAAAATAATTATGTAGGAGTGGATTTGCTAAATACACAAAATTAACAAACAAACCAGCTGACGTGATACAAAATAAATCGAAATAAAAAATATCCAAGCAACATCTCACTTCAGAAAAAAAAGCTCAATTCAAATACTAAAATAAACGAAATTAAAAAACAAATTGTCATGTTTTGATATAAATAAACCCAAATAACAAATATTCAAGCAAAATCTCAATTCAAAAAAAAAAATATGATAAGAAATCCATAAAATTAAGGTTGTAAATAAATCATATTCAATTATTTTTCAATCTTCACGCTCTTAAGCTTTCTATTAGTCGAACATTGTGTGTTTGAAGCACTTGCATCATCCTCAACATCTTCACCAGTACGTCGCTTTGATGATGGTGTAACTAAAGGTGTTCCATCATCCGACTGCCCATTAACATCACAGGTAAATCTGTAAGCTGGATCATTTTATTACAATCATTAATCAGTAACTAATATTCATAAGTATACAGAATACACCAAAAAAAGGATGAGGAGTGGTTAAAATACCCTATTAGAATCAACCTTGTTGGTGCTAAGAATTATCAAATCAAGGTCGTCATCGGAGTCACTCTCCTGTAAAAGTGAATATGCAAATGAATATTGTAAAAATGCAACATACTATTTATTCGACAAGAAAATGCAAGAGAGAATTACATCATAGCTAGTATTATCACGAGATGGCTTGGGCTGACGTACAATATCAGGATCACTGCACAAAGCAGAAATATTGTACATCCTTCCGCTGCCACTCCCTTGATATCCTGACGCCTTATAGATATATTCTTTCCCTTGACATTGCATTATCTCATTAGGAAGATCACTCGCACCATTTTCCTTATTTTATCAAACAAAAATTAATCTATAAGCAAATGCATGTATATATATTTGAACAAATTTATGAGTGAGCAGTGAAACATCTAACCAATTCAGTAGAAGGAACAAAGTCAGCAACTCACTTTCCAAAAATATTGACACATAGTTCATCCCAGAACATTGCAACCAAGGTCGATGTACTATCATTTATCTCAACCTTCAACCTGTACATCAAAGTAGGAGTTATATTCTTCTTATTACACGCAGTGCACTTGTATTCACTGCCAGCCACCGCATCAATTTTATTTGAATAACTCCTATCTGGACAAGACCAATGATACCAACCATCATTCGAGAGAACACGGGTTATGATTCCATAGAACCAAAACCCTTTAGCCTGCAGTTGAATATAGATGATTATATAACAAAACACAAATAATGCGCATGCTAAAAGTTATGATTCAAATAACTAAATGTGTTCACATAATCACCTCATTTTCCAATAATAAGGCTTTAATATCAGATACGACTGGACCGATCGAGCCAGAACCAGTTGACAAACTTGTTGTAAGACCACAAGTTTGTGAAGACGAATCATGAAGTGCAACAAAACCGTCATGTACAAAGATATAAGTGAATACATTCAGTGAACAATCATCAGCTTGCAAAGTAATTTTTACAATATCTAAGTTAATCAACCTATGATGAAAATCCTCCACTTCTGGTATATGTTCATCTAGAAGTACTTTTGTCACGTGAAAAGATGTGGCCAAACCAACAATGCCACTATCTGCATAATAAGCATCAATCGTAACATGAATTTATATTTATGTATTAATAAATAAGAAATATGATGACTCGGCTCAATCTAGATATGAATTGTTTTAGAGTTACCTTTTTTTTTAGGAATCCGACATAGTTGAATCAAAATAATTCAAGAGACCCATAGTGTTATCACAGTATTCACCCCATAGAGTAACATTAATTCGCTGCATCCTATATTAATAATGCATCATTTCAAAAGTCAAGCTATAACCATATAATTTATGATAAGAAAGATTATATATTCAAAAATTTGTATGTTCACCCCAAGTCAATAATATTGAAAGATGACTTTTTAGCTCTAGCAGCTTCAGTCTGATAAACTTTTTCACTTTGCACCAATGCACCAAAAAAATCTACAAAAAAATAAAATGAAAAGCAAAACTTGATCAAGTAAAGGAAGTACAAAATCATGTACTTTGCAGATGGTATTACAAATAAAAAAAACACCAAATATACCAATTAAATCATGTGTTTCATCCGATTCTGGAATTTCTTGTACTTCTGTGAGAGTCTTGAAATGGTAGATATCCATGGGAAAGTGGGGATATTCAACAGCCACGTTTTCACTAAATACAGTAGAATCATTGAAGCAAAACATCCAAGTATGTGATGTTGGCCTCAAGATACCATTATTTGGATGTACAATAAAATTCTTCATCAAGTAAATTCCATGTTCGATAATAGAATCTTTGAACTTCGCAATGATCTCACCTCGATCAATACTTGCCTGAATACGCGTGCCTGTTAGTCAGTTATAGACACTTTTCAGTTAATTTATTTATTGGTCTTTGTAAAAAAATCATTTATGATATGAAAATAACTTTTTTTTACATTAATATCTTGCAAAACTATTTCAATTGTTCTAGCTATCTCCGGAGAATTTCTCTTAGGGACCTTCCAAAGCCTAATTACCCGAAGAGTTAACGAGGCCTTCTTTGCGAGTTTACCAACAATTTAAATCAACATGGTATTGATGGGCGTCATTATGCTGTTCAATACATCAATCAATAAATAAATATGTCGGAGTAATGAAAATTTTATTTTTAAAACAATATCAACATAGTGAGCATGAAATACACCAACTACTAAATGTTGCTTTAAAAGCTCACAGGCCATAAAAAAATTCAGAAACACATTTTTTCAAACCAACTACATCACATTAGATATTTATCCTAATGATCCATCTAAAGCATCATTCATTTCACATACCGGTAAAAAAATTTGCACACTGTATATGATGCACCGACTGTCTTTTAAAAATTAATAAAATATCAAACAAATCAAAACATATAAAAATAGCCTATTCTGTGATAACTCCAACACTAAAATCATTATTGTAACACAATAATAAAGCAACCAATACAGAAATTATCTTATTAGAATGAAGAATATAGGTCATATGAGGACATTCGACTGAACACCTTACAGATTATTTACAGCTGACGGGTAGAATATTTTTATTGCGAAAAAGTGGATTCAGATGATAACCTTGTGTGTTTTTTCCGCTCATATATATAGAATTTTGAATTCAAAACCCTAGATTGTGAAAATAGGGTTTGTGCCAGAAAATTAATTAACTATTAAAAATCACACTGAAGTTTTGTAATTTTGGAGACTTACCTATTCCCAAAATTACACGACACTTACATCGGATGAACAACCAGAAATGCAGGAAACTTCCCTCGGATGAATACCCAGAAAAGTAAAAATTCAGAAGGAGAATCCAGGAATAATCGAAGACTTATCTTTGTTCCCCAATTTACGCAAAACTTCCCAAAATAATCGAAGCCTGGATATGGTTGTATTGAGCCGAATCGGCATGTAAAAACGAATAACCACAAAAGACTTCCAAAATAACCGCCGATTTGATATGGAAAGCGAGAAGTGAATTGATATTGTTGACGAAGATAATGAGAAAGCAATTTTCTGTCGAGATAATCAACGGTGGCGTGAGGAAGAAGAGATAAAGAGAGAAGGAGATTTTATTTATTTAGGGCATAGGGAGAGAATCGAATATTGCCCGAAAAACCAGAGTTAACAGCTGTGTGAGTTTTTGTTACAAAGATATGTGTTCTCTGTATTGTTTACTGTGGGTAATCGTGTTCACCTCTTAACGTCCCTTTTCCAATGCTGGAGGTCTCCTATTTATAGGAAATGAGGTTGTTGGGATGTCCCTGTCCTACATGGGCGATCACCATTCCTATATTAAATTAAGCGGGCGATCGTCCCAGCATGTGGGACTGTTTCCTTAAAGTCCGTAGCCGCTGTTGGCAGCCAGATGCGCGAACCAATGAGGAGGCGACATGTGCCTCATGTCGCAGTCTTGGGAGGTCCCACCTAGGACCTTTCGGCGGGTCTGTCGGTAGGTGAGGCCGTCCTTGTCACTGACAACTGTTGACAGGCTGGAGTCAAGTCTGTTCTTGCGGCGCCTTTTGCGGATCTGCACGTGGGCCTTCATCCCGAGGTTCGGTCTTTGCAGACTTTGACGGGTGTTAGTTTTACACGTGGCATAAGACGGTCGTCCTCGATCGGGTACTAGAGGCGATCGCCAGGTGCCAAGAAACGGTCGCCCGGCCATTATGACGATCGCCTTTGAGGCGTATAAATCGCCGCACAACAATTGCCCCCCAGCTCGCTCCGATGTTGAAGACGTGGGGTGAGTTAGCTCTACTGGCGATCGCTTGCATTAGACGAGCGACTCATCCACTTATGAAGCAGACGATCGTCTCCCGAACGAACTGATTTCAAATTTGGACGACCTCCCCGGTCGCTGAAAAGAGCGGGAAGTGGAAGCGGGCTTTGAAATGCCACTGGGGCACGTGTCGCGCTCCCGTTGGGGGAGTCCGATGGTTTTGTCAGACTTGTCATTTGGCGTGCCGTCGTAATGACACACACCCGGATTTCGAGGGTGGCATTAAATACGACTTATCCGACGGTTGCACTTCAGCCCTCGAGATTTCGTTTAATTGCCCAGAAGTCCCCGCTCTCGCCTATAAAAGGGGCTAGGGCTTCTGGGGTTATAACTTTAAGCGTTTTCACCGGAGAAGAAGAAGACATAGCCGAATTTTCTTGAAGCTTTGGTTGTCGTTGGACTCAGACTCTAGGTAAGAACAAAAAACTTCTTCTCTCTCATTTCTATTTGAATATGTCCGGAGGAGGATCAAACGTGTATGAGGCGGGTAGCACTTCCGCCGCCGCGACTTCGACTACCCGGGATGAAACCTCTGTGGATTTTCACGTGGAGACGGCCGTCGAGGCCATCCGCGCCGGGATTGAACCCGCAGAGGTTGAAGAACTCTTCAATGAGGCTGACGCGGCGAAGTCGGCGGAGCAGAAGCGCTCACTGGCCGACGAGGAGGAGGCAATAAGACTGTACTGGGAGCAGAACAGCATGTTCGGCAAAGCCTTTTTAGAATTTGCCGAGCTTATAGAGAGTTTAGCCGGCCCACGTCCTAAGTTCGACTTTTGCGCATATTCGGTCACCCACCCCCATGAACCCGTAAAGCGGATGTCATTTCGGGTCGCGAGCCGCTCCCCGTGGACCCTTGGCCAGATCAAGAGTCCGGCGACCAAGAAGGATTTGACTCATTGGAGGGCGGAGTTCCATGTCCCCTCCGACGTTTCACTGTATGTGCCTACCGAGAACGAACGTGCCGACCAACCTCCCGAGGGTATGGTCGCCGTTAACGAGTTTATCATGGGGGCCGGACTGCGGTTCCCACTGCCGTTCGCCGTGTCGTATCTGTTGGCCGCTTGGAATGTGGCGGCGCTCCAATTGACGTCGAACGCCTGGTTGCAGATCGTCAGCACTTTCACTCTATTTGGCGGTCACCGGCTATTCCGTCTTCTTTCTATGTTGGAGATGAACTATCTCTTTAAGATGACGGCGCAAAAGGGTTCCGTTGGCGGCTACCACATCGAGGGTCGCTCGGGCCGGGTGGTTCTTGGGGTGCCGAACAAGGTCCGGGACGACCTGACATCCAGGGTCGCTCGAACCTGAAAGTTTCAGGGGAAAAAACGGGTGCAAGGTAAGAAGTGTGTTTTTGGATATGCAAAAAAAAAAGAAAAATAAAATAAATAATGATTTAATTTAATTTACTATATAGGGAAAAAATTGTTGTAAATTATAATTAATTTTATCAATCGAATCGGTAATGATGTTTAAGCTTGTAAAAAAATTAGACAATTTCATACCATTTATATAATTTATCTGGATAATTAAATTAACACCAATCCTCATCATTCAAATATGGTCAAGTATAAATTATCATTATGATTTATCTTGCTCATTAGTTTAACACAGCAATAATATTAAGCTTTGTCGAGATTTATCTCTTTAGTGGAATTTCATTAATTATCTTTTGTTTCAACTTAACATGACAATTATGTGATTGATTTTATCGAGATTTATACCAATTCGAAGACTTATCTTGCCTGATTATTCAACACTGTTGGAGTTCAGGCCATAAATCGAATATACAGCGGAAAATAAAATCGCACAAACCGTGCTCATCTGAACCCCTAAAGAGTCATATAAACGAATAAATAAAAGAAACGAAATCATACCCTAGAAGAACCGACTTCTTTAATTTGATGATGACGAGCACGAATCTGAAGCTTTTGGAAGTTCCAACGCCGAAAATGTCGAACGTCTCTACGATACACGCGTCGAAAAAATGCTTGGAATAAACTCCTTTTTCTCGTTCTCTAAGAACACGGCTATAAAAAAATATTGAGTATTGCCTTAAACTCTCAAAACAAGAAGAAGTGAAACAAGTGCAGAACTCTTTTCTCTTCCCTATTGTTTTTCGTCTCCTTTCTCAAAACGGGGTGATGTTATATTATACGCCACCACCCACCTTTTTCAAACTCTACTTAATATATAAATCATTCACATACAAGTTTGTGACCAAAAGCACCAACCATAAACATGTGAATGGAATGGGGCGGCCATATTGGACTATTTAAATGGTCCAACCATTTAGTCCGTATTCTGGACCCCGTATTTCTAGTCTGATAGATAAACCTTGGTCCGTCACTTTGTATTTAAATTATTTAATTAATCTAATTAATTAATAATATAAAATACAATATAATTAATTTCTCCAAGAAACAATTATATTTGAATTAAATTAATTACCAAGTAATTATTTAACTCATCTGGCCGATTTAATTTATCCAATAAATTAAAGTCAATTTGACATCCAATGTCTAATATTTATTAAGAGAGAATAAGCATAATATAATCCATCATTAATTCTGTATGCGTGACTCTGTAGGTTCGTCTCAGTCAGCAATGGGAGGATCCAAAGAGTGTGAGGAATACTTAGCCAGTCCGTGGCTGACACTGCAACCCAACTGAGAACGAATGATGGGAATCATTCCAAAACCTGTTATGAATATCGTATACGTATAAACCCTTCAATCATATGTCCCGATCAAGCTTTAGGGTCGCAGTTAAGTCAAACCCTATCGATACTTAACTCTATGCATATGTTAGTACAAATCAAGATCATAGAACACTCGTGTATCAAATACAACTAGTTCAATCACTTTGGCCAAAGACTTTTGATCTCATTTGCCATTAACAGCATAGGACATTATCCTGTTCACTTCCAGGAGAAAGAATTTTTTTCTTGGTATTCAGTAAAGACTGTTGCTTGCCCATTAAGTTGCACTTCGAGGTTGATCCCTACCGACAGGTGATTGGATCGAACTACTCTAATGACTAACTTAATGAAACAAACACATCTTCTACTGAACCCTCAAGTCTGAGGTTCACTGTTAGGCGTATTTTTATACGCTTATTTATCATTATTTTGTAGTATTTTGGGAGTGTGAAATCATCTAAATGAGCTTTTAATGCCTTAATTTTGTATGATTGACAGGAAATTGAAGTCCGGAAGCTTAAACGAGGCAAAACGGGCGAAAACGGCAAAACTGGACTATGAGCCGCGGCACAAGGAAGCTGAGCCGCGGCAAAGGAAGACACCAGCCGAAGGGCAGAGTAGTATGCACTGTGCCGCGGCACACCCATGTGAGCCGCGGCACGAAGGATTTAATTACGCCTGTGTATTGATTTTGGCGATGTGCCGCGAGTTGATGAGCCGCGGCACACTTAGCGGGTTTGGTACGTCTGCGCGGATTTTGGGCCGTTTCGAAGCCAGTTTTCAACCAACTAATACGGACGCGATTTATGGAAGTGCTGAGCTATAAATAGGGCTTAAGACCCTAATTTAATCATGGTGGAATCATTAAATCTAAACCTAAGAGAGCTTAAGCTTGGAGACAGAGAAGAGGAGGAAAGCAGAGGAATTCAAGGGCAGAAGGCGGAAGCTGAAGAACGGAGGAATCCGAGCTTCATCTGCGTTTGAATTTTATGCTTTCATTTATTTATTCTGTATTTTCAGTTTTTAGTATGTCAGGCTAAAGCCCTAATCTAGGGTTTTGATGAAACCTTTATTTTGACGAATTGATTGAGGTTATCCAATTTATTACCTTTTTATTGAGTTTTCCCAATTATGTTTAATGCTTGCAATTATCTGGCCAATAGTTGTATTGATTTAATCATTCACTTCGAATCGGGAGAGGAGACTTGGTGAGGAACTATTGGTGAGGACCGTTTTATTCTGTGAGATAGGAATATACTCATAGGAACTACGTGGCCTTTAGGAGATTTCATGCTTTTTGCCTAGCGACGAGATAATTCACCTAGGGATAGAGTGCGTTAGTCGCCGTTAGATAAATCTATTGACCTCGGGAGAGGCGGTAGAATATATTAGCAATCTCCGCCTTCAATAAATTGGGAAAATTATTTATTACGGATAATCAAGATTAAATTCGGATAAATTAAGGTGGATTCAGAACTCTAGACTTATTTATAATTTGATTCCTTTTATTCAAGCTATCGTTTTCTGTTTAGTCTTTCAGTAATTCTTTTAGTTATTAATCCAAAAACCCAACTTCGATTGTTCAAATAAAATTGGGATACGAAAACGTCGGTAGTTAGAGATTCAATCCTCGTGGGAACGATACTCTACTTATCACTTTATTACTTGTAAACGATGACGTGCACTTGCGTGTAGGAAATATCGCAACAAGTTTTTGGCGCCGTTGCCGGGGATTGAATTTTTTTCTAATATCGACTTAAGTATTTCCAGTCTTAATTTGAACGTTTTATTTTTATTTTTTTTGTGTATTTAATTTTGTTTATTCGTTTTTCCTTTCAGGACCTTTCGTGTAGTGCATGAGAAGACTCGGTAACGAAGGCCTATTACCTTTGGACACCGAGCTCGAGCGCACTCTAAGAAGGAATAAAAAGGAAAAAAGAGAGTTGCAGACGACGGTCAAGATGGCCGAAAATATTGAAATCCAAGGAGGAGACAACCAAGTGCGGCAAGTTCAACCGGAACTCGCTCTTCGAGATTATGCCATGCCGCAGGTCAACACAAATTTTTTGGGAATTCGGCGTCCCACCATCCAAGCTAATAATTTTGAAATCAAGCCCGCCATTATTCAGATGGTACAGGCGAGCCCTTTCTGTGGATTGCCGAAGGACGACCCGAATGCCCACATTGCTTCGTTCCTTGAGATATGCGACACATTTAAAACAAATGGTGTCACCGACGATGCCATCCGATTGAGGCTTTTCCCTTTTTCTTTGAGGGATAAAGCAAAGTTTTGGTTAAATTCCTTACCGCCGGGGTCGATTACAACATGGGAGAGGTTAGTGCAAGCCTTCCTTGCAAAATTTTTCCCACCAGCTAAGACGGCGCGGTTGAGAAACGAGATAACTACTTTTGCCCAGTTCGATATGGAATCGCTCCACGAGGCGTGGGAGCGATATAAAGAATTGCTTCGAAGATGCCCTCATCACGGCATTCCTGATTGGCTTCAGCTGCATACGTTTTATGGTGGTTTGAGTGCTTCTACACGCACTCTTGTCGATGCAGCCTCCGGAGGGACATTCATGGGAAAATCTATGGCCGAGGCTCACGTGCTTTTGGAGGATATGGCCGAAAGCGCATACCAATGGCCAGCAGAAAGTTTGACACCGAAAAGAGTAATGGAAGTTTCGAGCAATGATCCGATCTCCACCTTGTCAGCTCAAGTCGCCGCTTTGACACAACAGCTCCAGAACTTTTCGCATGCACCAGCCCCCGTTACCATTGAGACATGTAATTGGTGTAACGGACCACACCCGAGTGCGGAATGTCAATTTGGAAATCCGTTCGAGCAACATCAGATGGAGCAAGCTCAGTTCGTGGCCAATGGAAATCGACAAAGCAATTTTTATCCCAGCACTTATAATCAAGGGTGGAGGAATCAACAAAATTCTCCATGGAGAAATGGGCAAGCTATGAAGCCTCCACAACCTCACTTCGTGCAACCCCCACAGCAGCCCCATCAATCTTCAAAGGTATCTTTGGAGGATGCTCTTGCTCAATTGGCGGCTAACACAAGCCAATTCATGACCCGCACCGAGACGACTCTTCAAAATCATTCAACCTCCATCCGAAATCTAGAAACACAAATGGGGCAGATTGCTAATTTATTGTCTTCTCGGGCTCAAGGTGCAGCTCCCAACGCAGCCGAAGGGAAAACCAAGGAAAATGTGCAAGCAATCGAATTAAGAAGCGGAAAGGAGTTGAAGGGGCAGCCTATTAATGACAAAGAGCAAATTAACGTGCAGAACGAGAAGGAAAAGGATGAGACGCCTAAGCCAAAGGAGGTCTCGACTACTCAGCCCACTCCTCAAATTCCATTTCCACAGCGTTTTCAAAAGCAAAAACTGGACAAGCAGTTTTCCAAATTCCTCGACGTCTTCAAGAAATTGCACATAAACATTCCGTTCGCCGACGCATTGGAACAGATGCCGAGTTACGTCAAGTTCATGAAAGAGATCTTGTCCAATAAACGGAAGCTCGAGGAATATGAGACGGTCGCTTTAACGGAGGAGTGCAGCGCTATTTTACAAAAGAAACTCCCACCGAAATTGAGAGATCCGGGAAGTTTCACCATTCCTTGCATCATCGGAAATTCATCTTTTGAAAGAGCCCTATGTGATCTCGGAGCCAGTATAAATCTTATGCCCCTTTCGATTTTTAAAAGTCGGAGATTGGGAAGCCAAGCCGACGGCGCCTCTCTACACCGCCGATAGATCCATCAAATACCCGAGGGGTGTGATAGAGTACGTTTTATTCAAAGTGGATAAGTTCATCTTTCCGGCCGATTTCATCGTACTTGATATGGAAGAAGACCATGATATCCCAATTATTTTGGGAAGACCATTTTTGGCAACAGGCGAGCGTTGATTGATGTGGAAAAAGGAAAGTGACTTTGCGCGTTCAAGAGGAGCAAGTAACCTTCAATAATATTCGATCCGTAAAATATCCAAGTGACGCTCAAAATTGTTTCCAAGTTGACGTCATTGACTCAAGCGTGAGAAAAACTTTTCGAGAAAACAATCCACCCGATCCATTGGAATCCGTTTTGATTGAAATTTAGAGCCAAATGGAGAGCATGCCGCCTACGTACGACACATGGATGCTTCCCGCCAATCTTTATTCGTAAACCATTCGAGGAGCTAGGAAGTTCACTAACTCGACCGACCCCATCGATTGAAAAACCTCCAAAATTGGAACTCAAAAAGCTGCCACCTCATTTGAAGTATGCATTCACAGGGGGCGACTCCCTTCCAGGTTATTCTTTCGGCCACATTAGCGGGAGATCAAGAGGCAAAATTATTAAGAGTTTTGAGGGAGTACAAATCTGCTCTTGGATGGTCTATTGCGGATATCAAGGGGATCAGCCCATCGATTTGCATGCACAAGATTTTGATGGAGGAAGACTACAAACCATCCGTGGAGCATCAACGCCGGCTGAATCCTAACATGAAGGAGGTGGTAAAAGTCGAGGTTTTAAAACTCCTCGACGCAGGTATGATCTTTCCAATTTCTGATAGTAAGTGGGTAAGTCCGGTTCAAGTTGTGTCGAAAAAGGGTGGGATAACAGTTGTTCAAAACGATAATAATGAATTAATTCCCACCAGGATTGTTACGGGGTGGCGTATGTGCATAGATTATAGGAAACTAAATAAGGCCACTAGAAAAGATCATTTTCCCTTGCCTTTTATTGATCAGATGTTAGATAGATTAGCCGGACACGATTTCTATTGCTTTCTCGATGGCTATTCGGGGTATAATCAGATTTACATAGCCCCCGAAGACCAAGAGAAAACGACGTTTACATGTCCTTATGGCATTTTCGCTTATAGGCGCATGCCGTTTGGATTGTGTAATGCGCCGGCGACTTTTCAACGGTGTATGATGGCTATTTTTCGACATGGTAGAGCGGTGTATTGAGATTTTCATGGATGATTTTTCTGTTTTTGGAGATTCTTTTGACATTTGTTTGGAAAATTTGCGTAAGGTCTTGCGAAGATGTGAAGAGACCAATTTAGTCTTGAATTGGGAAAAGTGTCATTTTATGGTGCAGGAGGGCATTGTGCTTGGCCATCGAATATCCTCACATGGAATTGAAGTCGACCGAGCAAAAATTGAGACAATTGAGAAGATGCCTCCACCCACTTCGGTCAAAGGGATTAGGAGTTTTACGGGACACGCGGTTTTATCGCCGATTTATTAAGGATTTTTCAAAGATCACGAAGCCGCTGTGCAACTTACTCATGAAAGATGTCCCATTTACTTTCGACGAGTCTTGTAAAGAAAGTTTTGAGTTGCTGAAGAGAGCTCTAAGCACGGCACCGGTGATAGTCGCTCCGGATTGGGACCTTCCATTCGAACTAATGTGCGATGCTAGCGATTTTGCCATTGGGGCTGTTTTGGGGCAGAGACGAGGGAAGGTGTTTCATGTCATATACTATGCGAGCCGAACGCTCGATGACGCCCAAAGAAATTATGCCACAACGGAGAAGGAATTGTTGGCGGTGATATTTGCATTTGATAAATTTCGGGCCTATCTACTAGGAACAAAGGTGATAGTGTGGACCGATCATTCGGCGATAAAGTACCTTTTGGAGAAGAAGGATGCCAAACCAAGGTTAATTCGGTGGGTGCTACTCCTTCAAGAATTCAACTTGGAGATTCGGGACAAGAAAGGGACGAGAAAATGTTATAGCCGATCACCTTTCACGGTTAGAGAGTTCCCTCGAGAAGGAAGAAAGTCACCACAAATTTTAGAAACCTTCCCCGACGAGCACTCTACAAGTTGGATTCAACACATGCGCCTTGGTATGCTGATCTAGTGAACTACTTAGCAAGTAAAACAATTAGACGATCTCTCGCGTCATCAAAAGAAGAAGCTAATCTCGGACGCTAAGTACTATTTGTGGGACGATCCTTTTCTTTTAAGCGATGCCCGATCAAATTATCCGTAGATGCATTCCAGATGAGGAAATCCACGGTGTCCGAACCATTGCCATGCATCGCCCTACGGTGGACACTTTAGTGGAAATAGAACAACAGCGAAGGTCTTACAGTCGGGATTTTATTGGCCGTCCTTATTCAAAGATGCTCACTCCTTTGTGTCTACATGTGATCGGTGTCAACGGACAGGAAACATCTCAAGACGACACGAAATGCCGCTGAACACAATACTTGAAGTCGAATTATTTGATGTATGGGGGATCGACTTCATGGGTCCATTTCCCCCATCAAACAAGAATCTCTACATTTTGGTGGCCGTGGATTACGTCTCCAAATGGGTTGAAGCGGTGGCACTACCTACGAATGGGTCCAATGTCGTGATCAAGTTTATCAAACAACATATCTTCTCACGCTTTGGGACTCCACGTGCTATTATAAGTGATGGTGGGTCACACTTCGACAACAAATTTCTTGATGCGGTTTTGAGAAAATACGGAGTCACTCATCGTGTTGCCACAACATACCATCCGCAAACGAGTGGTCAAGTTGAGATATCAAATCAAGAGCTGAAGTGGATTCTAGAAAAGACGGTCAGCTCGTCTCGAAAAGATTGGGCATTTAAACTCGATGATGCACTTTGGGCGTGCGGATGCGTATAAGACACCTATCGAATGTCGCCCTACAGATTGGTCTATGGAAAAGGTTGCCATCCGCCGTAGAGATGGAGCACCGTGCTTATTGGGCGATAAAGAAACTAAACTTTGATCTAAAATCCGCAGGGGAAAAGCGGTGTTTGCAGCTGAACGAGTTAGAAGAAATTCGCCACAACTCATACGAAAATGCAAAACTTTATAAGGAGCGGACAAAAATTTGGCATGATAAGCACATCACGCAGAGAGAATTTGTCCCGGGTCAAGAGGTGTTGCTATTCAACTCACGCTTAAAGTTATTTCCCGGGAAATTGCGTTCACGATGGTCGGGACCGTTCACCGTAGTTCAAGTGTTTCCACATGGTGCAGTAGAAGTTCAAAGAGATGGTCGACAATTCAAAGTTAATGGACAACAGTTGAAGGCATACTTGGGAAATCCAATAGACACGCAGAAAACGAGCGTCACCTTATCCACCGCCGAATGAACGCGAGAGAAGTCCGGCTGAAGACTATAAACTTAGCGCTTCTCGGGAGGCAACCCGAGTATTAGTTGTAGATTCTTTGTTGTTTGCTTGCATTCTTAGAGTCTCTTTTTGTCATCTTTCCTCTTGGATCCATCCTTTCCTCTCATTTTAATTCGTGTAAAATTTCTGTGCAGGAATCAGCAAAAAGGGGATAAATTCAATAATGGGCCGCGGCACAGTCCAGGTGAGCCGCGGCACACACCGGTGAGAAAAATGGCCGATCAAAGCGTACCTGTGCGCGGCATGATCTTGCGAGCCGCGGCACACCAGTTCTTGAGCCGCGGCACCGCCCGAGCCGCGGCACACTAAATGGTCAAGAAACGCCAGGCGCCTGCTTTGAGCCGCGGCATACTAAAGTGAGCCGCGGCACACTTTAACACCGAGCCGCGGCATACGAAATCGAGCCGCGGCACCGACGGCATATCAAAACGTCCAAATCCGATGTACTTTGGGCCGCGGCTCACTTTTATTGTGCCGCGGCACCCGTCGCAAAATAAGAGCAGCCAGGTCAAGCTCTTTCGGTCGATCGGCTGCATATATACTTCTTCCCTTCATTCCTTCCCTCCCGCACACGATGAGGTTAGTCGGGTCCATTCTATCAGTCTCCTTCTCAAATTCTCCGTAATTTTTGATTTCTAAATCGAGGTGATTTTGATGTGAAAAGATTTGGAGTTTTATATTGCTAGTTGTTCTTCATTGTTGTTTCGAAATGGAGTTGGAATATGGGGAATTTGTTATTGTGATGGAATTGATGTTTATGAACGAATTGTTGATGATGGTTTTTGTAATTCGGGGCTACAATCTGTGTTATTATTTTTGGGATTTGGAATTAACCATCAAAATTTTTGTTCTTCATTTTAACTTGTGCACACAAGGTGTTTGATAAATTGCGGCAATGGAAAATGGATCATTCGAAGCACCACCCTCCTCACCGGACGATCTGGCACCGGCTCTGAGCAGCGGTGGAGGGAGTACTTGACCTTTACTTTTCTTGCATTTCATTTTTGTCCATTGAGGTCAATGTACGTCCTAAGTTTGTGGGGGATTTACATTGATCTGCATTCATTCTGTACTCTATTTTCTTCTTGTACATTATATTTTGTCGCACTTTTCTTTCTTTGCGAAAATTTTTTTAATAGCCTTGCTTGCCGTAGTTTTTCTTTATTCGTGAATTTTCGTGCTTCTATTATGTGTGATACGATGTTACGACACTGTCTTTCTCTACGAAGAAGCGGGCGAGTTTTAGTCGAGTTGTAGTCGATTATTTCGTTCTACTTAGTATTCAATTAGGTCAGAAATTTTTCGTGATTATAGAGTAATTGTCAGATAAGTGAATATAAATAATTGTTTTTAATCCCCATCAATAAGTTTGGATACATTTTCCTGATAGTGAGTCGATCTTGTTTCTTTAGTCGTGTTGGCACTTAAATTGAGTTTAGAGTCGGGCAGTTTTTCCCTAAAAGTCGAGATAATGTGTTCTATGAAGGGAAGTTTAGTAACCGGGGGTATTCGCGTGACCCGTTGTTTACTCTCGCGTAAAACGACGACCCCGATTAGACTAGTGATTTAGTGATTTCACATGTGCCAATGATAGGGAGCCTAGTAACCGGGGGTATTCGCGTGAACCCATTGTTTACTCTCGCGTAAAGCAGCAACCTTGATTCGGACATGCGGAAATTAGGTATTCGAGTTGTTTCTCCGTAGACGGAACTTAGTAACTAGAAGCATCCATGTGCCCCATGAGTGTCTTTTACGTCAAACGGTTTCCTAATACATGAGAATGGAAGTTCCACCCTAGGATTATCCCGATGAAACATCCCGAGATCCTAACCTAGTGGTCGACTCGAATCAAATTCTTAAGCATATTTATATAAGGGGATACTGTCCGAGGTTTATTTGTTATGAGACTCGTGAAAAAATTGTGCCGTTAGACTGTGGAACGCGACGAACTAGCTTGTTTATGTTAGCCTTTCATATTGACGGTTGATTTGACTCATGTTTTGTTGATCTTTGAGCTGAGTTTTCTTCATAAACAAATGATTAGGACTGAACTTGATTACTTTGCGGTATCACTATTCTGAGTGCAGCTCGCTTTTATGACACTCATATTATTTAGAGAGAATGGCAGGATAGTATTGATTAGGTTGAACACTATGAGTTGCACGATGATTCACGACATTCTTTTATTGACTTTAATTCTTTTTGCTTGAGGACAAGCAAAGGCTTAAGTTTGGGGGTATTTGTTAGGCGTATTTTTATACGCTTATTTATCATTATTTTGTAGTATTTTGGGAGTGTGAAATCATCTAAATGAGCTTTTAATGCCTTAATTTTGTATGATTGACAGGAAATTGAAGTCCGGAAGCTTAAACGAGGCAAAACGGGCGAAAACGGCAAAACTGGACTATGAGCCGCGGCACAAGGAAGCCGAGCCGCGGCAAAGGAAGACACCACCAAGAGCGAGTAGTAGTGTACTGCGTGCCGCGGCACCCATGTGAGCCGCGGCACGAAGGATTTAATTACGCCTGTGGTATTGATTTTGGCGATGTGCGCGGCACAGAGTTGAGCCGCGGCACACTTAGCGGGTTTGGTACGTCTGCGCGGATTTTGGGCCGTTTGAAGCCGATTTCAACCAACTAATACGGACGCGATTTATGGAAGTCTTGAGCTATAAATAGGGCTTAAGACCCTAATTTAATCATGGTGGAATCATTAAATCTAAACCTAAGAGAGCTTAAGCTTGGAGACGAGAAGAGGAGGAAGCGAGAGGAATTCAAGGCGAGGCGGAAGTCAAGAACGGAGGAATCAGAGCTTCATCTGCGTTTGAATTTTATGATTTCATTTATTTATTGTATTTTCGCTTTTTAGTATGTCAGGCTAAAGCCCTAATCTAGGGTTTTGATGAAACCTTTATTTTGACGAATTGATTGAGGTTATCCAATTTATTACCTTTTTATTGAGTTTTCCCAATTATGTTTAATGCTTGCAATTATCTGGCCAATAGTTGTATTGATTTAATCATTCACTTCGAATCGGGAGAGGAGACTTGGTGAGGAACTATTGGTGAGGACCGTTTTATTCTGTGAGATAGGAATATACTCATAGGAACTACGTGGCCTTTAGGAGATTTCATGCTTTTTGCCTAGCGACGAGATAATTCACCTAGGGATAGAGTGCGTTAGTCGTCGTTAGATAAATCTATTGACCTCGGGAGAGGCGGTAGAATATATTAGCAATCTCCGCCTTCAATAAATTGGGAAAATTATTTATTACGGATAATCAAGATTAAATTCGGATAAATTAAGGTGGATTCAGAACTCTAGACTTATTTATAATTTGATTCCTTTTATTCAAGCTATCGTTTTCTGTTTAGTCTTTCAGTAATTCTTTTAGTTATTAATCCAAAAACCCAACTTCGATTGTTCAAATAAAATTGGGATACGAAAACGTCGGTAGTTAGAGATTCAATCCTCGTGGGAACGATACTCTACTTATCACTTTATTACTTGTAAACGATGACGTGCACTTGCGTGTAGGAAATATCGCAACATTCACGCATACCTATCATAACCTTACGATTCAATTATTGACTATCCTAGAGTGAAATCCATGTGACTGAATCAAGGTGAGTCGTATCCGAGTATACTAATCCAATTAGTATACCTATACCGAATGCTCCAGCTACTCCTGAGCGACTACATGCACATGTCCAAGCATACGATATACAAGTCTTTCATTAAAACTTAATGCCCAATTAAGTTTTATCGACTTGTGGATAAGTTAAGCAATTTGAGTTCTAAACACTTCCAGTGCACGACTCCTTATCTCATAAGAAGTGGAATGCTTCTACTCAAAAGCACGGACATCATTTCTATTTATTTACCAAATCAAGAACGCCAATGACATATAATAAATAAAGAATTAATCACTGCCTTTTATTAATGAATACATAATCACATATAGATGCCCTAACTCTCTTATCCTTAGAGTGGCATTGGAGGGTATACGCTAACAATCTCCCATTTGCACTCAATGCCACATATTGTCATATCTAATACCCATGTTATCCAAATGTCGCTCCAAGACAATCTGCGATAGTGGCTTGGTAAGCGGGTCAGCAAGGTTATTTGCTGAGTCTACCCTCTGCAGTTGAATATATCTATTATTCACCATCTCTCTGATGATGTGATACTTTCTCTCAATATGCTTGGTCTTATGATGAGACCTGGGTTCTTTATCATGTGCAACAACTCCTTCGTTGTCACAGTAAAGCGGCACTAGCAGCTTTTCAATTGGGACTACTTGAAGTTCTTCAAGATACTTCTTGATCCAAAATGCTTCCCTTGATGCCTCTGAGGCTGCCTGGTACTCGGCTTGGAAGGTGGAATGTGCAGTCGCAGTTTGCTTGGAACTCATCTAAGAAACTGCTCCACCATTCAGAGCAAATATGTACCCAAAGTGGACTTTCCTTTATCCATATCGCCACCAAAATCCGAGTCCGTGAACCCATCCACTCTAACTTCTCCGCCACCATATATAAGAACCATTTCTTTAGTCCTTTTAAGGTACTTTAGAACGTTCTTTACAGCTGTCCAATGTTCTTTACCTGGGGTTGCTTGAAACTTGACTGACTATGCTCACAACATATGCAATATCCGGTCTCGTGCACAACATTGCGTACATGAGGCTACTCACAGCCGATGCATAGGGTACCTGTCTCATCTCCATCATGTCTTCCTCACTTTGAGGAAACATATTTTTGGAGAGCTTTAAACCATGTCGCATAGGTAAGACCCTCTTTTAGAAGCTTCCATCCTAAACCTCTTTAGGATCTTTTCTATATAGAGGGATTGGGAAAGTCCTAATATTCTCTTCGCTCTATCCTTATAGATGCGAATACCCAGAATATATGAAGCTTCTCCCAAGTATTTCGTGGAGAATATGTTTAAAAGCCAAGCTTTCACAGAACTAAACAGTCCAACGCCGTTTCCTATTAGTAGAATGTCATCTACATATAGTACTAAGAACGCGATATTTCTCCCACTAACCTTCATGTAAACACAAGGCTCATCTTCATTTTGCATGAAGTTAAACTCTTTTACAGCTTCGTCAAAATGATGATTCCAACTTTGCAAAGCTTGCTTCAGTCCATAAATAGCATGCTGAAGTTTGCAAACTTTATGAATATTAGTGGTGAACACGAAGCCTATAGGCTGTTCCATATAGATTTCCTCTTCGAGGTATCCATTTATAAAATTTGTCTTCACGTTCATTTGCCATATCTCATAATCATAGTGAGTGGCTACGGCAAGCATCATGTGAATAGACTTGATCATGGCAACTGGTGAGAAGGTTTCATGATAATCGATTCCTTCTCTTTGAGTAGGCTTCTACGATGCCATCCCCATCGGTCTTCCTTTTGAAAATCCATTTATTCTCAATGGGCACTATGACCTCTGGTCGATCTACTAAAGTCCATGTAATACCTGTACTTTTTATAGAATGTTTGACCTTTCCGTTCTTCCTCTTTTGTCGCTCTGTAAACACTTTGAGATGTTGTCGATGCTGATTTAGAGTTTTGTACCTTTTTGGATCATGATCATGTTGACTGGACCTTTCGGCAGTGTTATGGGACAGGCAGATAGCGCACGCTAGACCTAGGCTAACGCACGCTATTTCTACTTGAGTAGTGCACGCTAGCTTTGAGCCTTAGCGCATGCTAACAGTTCGGGCTTGGCAGAGGCAGTAGCTAATTCTGCCCTCTGGACTAGCAATTAGCGCACGCAAGGCAGTAGATAGCGTACACTATTCGTGTTCAGTAGCGCATGCTAACATCACTCGTAGCGCACGCTGACGAGTTGAGTCGACAGAGGCAGTGAGGTATTTCTACTTTCTGGACTATCAGGTAATGCACGCTAGGAAGCAGCTAGTGCATGTTATGAGTGTTGCGTAGTGCGCGCTAGTGCCCAGTCGTAGCGCACGCTAGCGGAGTTGGGCAATGAACTGGAATATTTGCAGGATACCAGTTAGCGCACGCTAAGGTGTGGTAGTGCGTGCTAACATCTCAGGACAGAAGCCACTGGACTACCGGCTGACCCCGTTAACGCACGCTAACCCCGATTTTTAGCATGCGCTAACCTGGCACTGTATATAAGGGGCATTCAACCCCTACTCTCGTCATTTTTGCAACCTTTTCACTCATTCCGATGGGAGAGCACGGGAGAGGACGATTTGGGACGATTTGAGGCGGTCTTTCTTCAACTATCATCATATTTGGTTAAATAACAAAGATAACACAATATCTAATCCATTTCTATCTTCCAAATCAAGGTAAATTCCTTAGAACCCTAGTTTCGGGAATTTTTAGGGATTTTCTCAGATTCATCCGATTTATCCATTTTGGAGCTTGAGATCTTTGAGATTATGATGCATCTACCCCGTACCCAAGTTTCTCTTATAATTATATGGTTGGTTTTGTACCTTGTCCGGACTTGAGAGGGTTTGGGTGATTTTCAAACCTCTAAGTGATTATCCTTGTAGTTTCATGAATCGTAGGTGGGTTTCGGGAGTTTCTTCGTGTGATTTTAGTATGGATTATTGATTATCATATTCCTTACGAATCGTTTAGGTGCCGAAAATGTGTTCTTGGACCTACCGAACATATAATCTTTTCCTTCTGATTCTCGATGCCTCAAAGGCAAGTATATGTTTATGATTGTATGTTCTCGACTTTGAAAGTAAGATATATGAATTGTATAATGGTTTATATCCAATCTGGGACGGGGCGATGGGTCCTCTTAGGGTTCCGTAGCCTCTAGTGCGGTTCTGCGGATATTTTGGGTTAACCAATCTGGGACGGACCGACGGGTCCTCTGAGGGTTCCGTAGCCTCTGGCGCGGTTCTGCGGTTAATCATGTAGGTATTGAATGTGATGCTATGAGATTTAGTTATTCCGGAATACTAGTCTTAAGTTGATGAGATGATGATTACATTTAATTTATTATCGAGGAGTATTGTGTTTCATATTTGATATACTTGCACTAGCTATTCGACGGCTAACCCCTTTATGGGGGAAATACCTTTCATGTATTTTAGGATCCAGGAGAGCGGATAGGCATGTACCAGGTCGGCATGAAGATGATGGGCAAGTGTGATGCTGTGTCTTGTCACTGGTTATGTTTTGTATTTCCTCCATTCAGTGACCTGATGATCTCTCAACTGAAGGAAGATGTAACTAAAGGAAAAGCCCCTGGTTTTATGGTCCACGAGGATAATATTCTGAGATTCCAGGGAAGGCTTTGTGTCCCGAATGATCTAGAGTTGAGGCAGAGAATTCTCCGAGAAGCTCATACTACGCCTTACTCAATCCACCCCGGAACGAGTAGGATGTACAAGAACTTGAAGCGAAATTTTTGGTGGACTAATATGAAGAAAAATGTCACGAAGTTTGTACTGCGGTGCTTGACGTGTCAACAAGTCAAGATTGAACATCAACGACTGGTGGGGTTGTTGAAGCCGCTTCTCATTACCGCGTGGAAGTGGGAAGATATATATATGGATTTTATCACAGGGATGCCGAGAACTAGAGCCGGAATGAATATGATTTGGCTAATCATCGATCGGTTGACTAAGTCTGCACACTTCTTAGGTATTAAGGATACTTGGGGACCGGAGAGATTGGCTCGAACTTTTATAGCTGAGATCGTGATATTGCATGGTGCCCCTAAGACCATTGTTTCCGATCGAGATGGTCATTTCGTATCGCATTTTTGGCGGGCCTTTCATCAGGCTTTGGGCACCGAGTTGAGATTGAGCACGTCTTTTCATCCTCAGACAGACGGTCAGATGGAGCGGACAATTCAGACATTGGGGGATATGTTGTGACTTGTGCCCTGGACTGGAGTAATGATTGGGAGCTTCACTTGCCGTTGATCGAGTTTGCCTACAATAATAGTTGGCATGTGTCGATAAAAATGGCACCGTTTTTATGGTAAGCGGTGTAGATCGCCATTATTTTGGGACGAATCTTCGGAGCTAGTCAAAACGGAACCGGATATGTTGATGGAGACTAAGGAGAAGATTTCCATTATTAGGGACCGGTTGTTGACTACTCAGAGCCGTCAGAAATCTTATTTTGATACTCATCGTCGACCTTTAGAATTCGAAGTGGGAGACCATGTTCTACTCAAGGTGTCGCCGACCAGAGGAGTTTTCCACTTCGGGAAAAAGGGGAAACTTAGTCCGAGGTATATCGGACCTTTTGAAATTTTGGATAATGTTGGAGATTTAGCTTATCGCTTGGCGATGCCTCCAGCTTTGAGTCACGTCCATAGCATTTTTCATATGTCTCAGTTGAGAAAGTACGTGCCGGATCCAAGTCATGTTATCGACTATATTGAGATTGACGTAGCCGAGGATGTTACCTTTTTGAAGAGGCCGGTGAAGATCCATGAACGTCGTTAGAAGCAGCTTCGGCACAAAACCATCCCGTTGGTTATAGTGCAAAGGTCGAGACATGGAGTCGAGGAGGCGACTTGGGAGACGGAATAGAAGATGCGATCGGATTACCCCGAACTTTTTATTTCTTAAGTTTCGGGACGAAACTTCTTTTTGGAGGGGGAGAATGTATTACCCGTACTTTTTATTGAATTTTTGACCTTGCCGTTCTTCCTCTTTTGTCGCTCTGTAAACACTTTGAGATGTTGTCGATGTTGATTTAGAGTTTTGTACCTTTTTGGATCATGATTGTGTTGATTGGACCTTTCGGCAGTGTTCTGGGACAGGCACATAGCGTACGCTAGGCCTAGGCTAACGCACGCTATTTCTACTTGAGTAGCGCATGCTAGCTTTGAGCCTTAGCGCACGCTAACAGTCCGGGCATGGCAGAGGCAGTAGCTAATTTTGCCCTCTGGACTAGCAGTTAGCGCACGCTAGGCAGTAGCTAGCGCACGCTATTCGTGTTCACTAGCGCGAGCTAACATCGCCCGTAGTGCACGCTACCGAGTTAAGTCGGCAGAGGCAGTGAGGTATTTCTACTTTCTGGACTATCAGGTAACGCACGCTAAGCAGCAGCTAGCGCACGATATATGTGTTGGGTGCACGCTAGTGCCCAGTCGTAGCGCACGCTAGCGTAGTTGGGCAGTGAACTGGAATTTTTGCAGGATACCAGTTAGCGCATGCTAAGGTGTGGTAGTGCGCGCTAATGTCTCAGGAAAGAAGCCACTGGACTACCGGGTGACCCCATTAGTGCACGTTAACCCCGATTTTTAGCGCGCGCTAACCTGGCGCTGTATATAAGGGGCAGTCAACCCCTGCTCTCGTCATTTTTGCAACATTTTCACTCATTCCGACGGGAGAGCACGGGAGAGGGCGATTTGGGGTGATTCGAGGCGGTCCTTCTTCAACTATCATCACCTTTGGTTGAATAACAAAGATTACTCAACATCTAATCCGTTTCTATCTTCCAAATCAAAGTAAATTCCTTAGAACCCTAGTTTTGGGAATTTTGGGGATTTTCTTATATTCGTCCGATTTATCCATTTTGGAGGTTGAGATCTTTGAGATTGTGATGCATATACCCCGTACCCATGTTTCTCTTATGATTATATGGTTGGTTTTGTACCTTGTCCGGACTTGAGAGGGTTTGGGTGATTTTCAAACCTCTAAATGATTATTCTTGTAGTTTCATGAATCATAGATGGGTTTCGGGAGTTTCTTCGTGTGATTTTAGTATGGATTATTGATTATCATATTCTTTACGAATCGTTTAGGTGCCGAAAGTGTGTTCTTGGACCTACCGAACTTATAATCTTTTCCTTCTGATTCTCGATGTCTCAAAGGCAAGTATATGTTTATGATTGTACGTTCTCGACTTTGAAAGTAAGATATATGAATTGTATAATAGTTTATATCCAATATGGGATGGGGCGATGGGTCCTGTGAGGGTTCCGTAGCCTCTGGTGCGGTTCTGCGGATATTTTGGGTTAACCACTCTGGGACGGACCGACGGGTCCTCTGAGGGTTCCGTAGCCTATAGTGCGGTTCCGCAGTTAATCATGTGGGTATTTAATGTGATGCTATGAGATTTAGTTATTCCAGAATACTAGTCTTAAGTTGATGAGATGATGATTACATTTAATTTATTGTCGAGGAGTATTGTGTTTCATATTCAATATACTTGCACTAGCTATTCGACGGCTAACCCCTTTATGGGGGAAATACCTTTCATGTATTTTAGGATCCAGGAGAGCGGATAGGCATGTACCGGGTCGGCATGAAGATGATGGACAAGTGTGATGCTGTGTCTTGTCACTGGTTATGTTTTGTATTTCCTCCATTTAGTGATGTTGTACTTGGATGGTTTCGAGTACTATTTTCGATTTCCTTGATGTTTCAGCTTGTGTTGCCATGGTATTGATTTGTGATGTGTTGTATTCGGATTTATTGGATATGGTTTTGATTACCATTTTTATTCTCTTCCATTTGATTGTACTTGGACCTTATCGGTCAAAGTTCATAGTTCCATGTATAAATAGCCTTGTGGGTCCCACGGCGGGGCTCACGATGCTGTAATATACCCTGAATAACTTGGGGGTGTTACAGTCCAGACCTAATTGGCATGCATCGAGTCTATCTATACTTCCATGGCCTCACACCACTTCGCGGAGTCCACATCTACCATCGCTTGTTCGTATGTCACAGGATCATCCTCTTGGCTACCATCTGTTTGGTGGAGACCCAGTTCCTCCAGATGCATGTAGCCATACCTCTCAGGTAGTTGAGATATCCTACTCGACCTACGCGGTGGTAGTGGTTGTGTTTCAGTATGTTTGTTTCATTATTCTTGCGCAGGTGTCTCCTCGGGAGTTTCAATATGTTCTTCCAAAGAAACATTTCTACCTGCTCCACCTTTCTGAGTGAACTCGTCTTCCAAGAAGTGTGCTTATAAAGCAACGACGATCCTATGATCATCGGGTATGTAGAATATATAAACCATTGACTCAGACGGGTATCCTATGAAACGTCCTTTGATAGACCTAGCTTCCAATTTCTCCACCTTAGTCTTCTTGACATAGACAGGACATCCCCAAATCTTGATATGATTAAGACTTGGTTTTCTACCTCTCCACATCTCATGTGGTGTTGTAGGAACGGACTTGGAAGGACATTTTTTCAAGATATGCACGGCAGTAAGTAGTTCATGTCTCCATAGATAAATTGGTAAATCAGTATAGTTAACCATGGATCGAACCATGTTCAACAAGTTTCGGTTCCTTCTTTCGGAAAAACCATTTAATTGAGGAGTTGGTTGAGGTGTGAATTGTGATACTATTCCATGTTCCTTTAAGAACTCAACAAACTCCATACTCATGTATTCGCCTCCTCGGTCTGACCAAAGTGCCTTAATATGATGACCAGTTTGATTTTCGACTAGAGCCTTAAATTCCTCAAATTTCTCGAAGGTTTCGGATGTGTACTTCATCAAGTACATAAAACCATACATAGTATGATCATCAATGAACGTGATGAAGTATTGATATCCATCTCATGCTGCTTCTTAAGTACCACATACGTCGGTATGAATCAATCCAAGTTTTTCAGTAGCTCTTTCAAAAGTCCCGATAGTCAATGCACAATCGAAGCGATCCATCCTTCTTCTGAACGAAAAGAACCGGTGCACCCCAGGGCGAAACGCTTGGATGGATATAGCCTTTGTCCAGTAACTCTTCCAGTTGCTTCTTCAATTCATACATTTTCGTAGGTGCCATATGATACGGCACCTTAGAAATTGGTGTAGCTCCTGGTTCCAGCTCGATAGTGAATTCTACATCCCATCGTGGAGGTAGTTTAGGCAATATGTCAGGAAACACATCCGAAAATTCGTTTACAATGGGAATGGATGTGAGTTTTACTATTCCGTCTTCTTTCTTCATTACATAGCACCAATATCCGGTACAGCCCTGTTTCAACAATTTGACAGCTTTCATCGCCTTGATCAACTTTCCTGAGCTTCTGGTTTCCATCCTTCAAACAGTATTTCGGAACCATCGTCTGCTATCACGTAGATATTCCTCTTTCGGTAGTTTACAACATCTCCATATTGATTAAGCCAATCATCTCTGAGTATCAGGTCGTCTCCTTGCATTTCTATCACAATCAGATTTGAGAGCCACTCTCTGCCTCCAAATGATACAGGGAAATCTCTAGTTTCTAAGTTTCCAACAATCCTATCTCCGCTCGGTAAACCCACAACATAAGGTTCACAATGATAAAAACTAGAAATATTCAAACGATTTACACAAGATAATGATATAAATGAATGCGTAGCTCCTGTATCGAATAAAATGCTAACTGGCTGTGAAAGGATCTGAATAGTACCTGATGCGACAGCAGCATCCTAGTCATCTGCTCTCTTTATCTCGTACAGACGTGGGGGAATGGATCCGGCACTCGATGTCCCCTTTCGATCCCACTGTCCTCTGCCTCGTCCGCGGCCAAAATTCTGAGGCATCTGAACACTTTGCTGCATCTGTTGGATACTGGCTTCCTTCTGAAATGTCTGTGGTGTACGGGCTCTAAAAGACTTTGCAGCCTCTTCACAGAACACCGCACGATGTCCTTCTCGACCACAATCAAAACAAGTCACGGTAGGTAGGGGGCAATTCCGTCGATAGTGCCCTGTCTGGGCACAGTT
Organism: Orobanche coerulescens; assembly: GCA_033398695.1. NCBI lineage: Eukaryota > Viridiplantae > Streptophyta > Magnoliopsida > Lamiales > Orobanchaceae > Orobanche > Orobanche coerulescens. The sequence continues at coordinate 34,698,543 of CM065818.1, forward strand.
AAAGCATTTCCTGGTTACATCCGTCGTGGCTGATGCTGCTCCGAAGTTCTTTCTGCTCTTATATGGGTGCGGAGGTTTCTTGAAAGAATGAAAGGATGACTGGGCCTTGCGGGGCCCGCTGCTCTTATGCTCTGTAAAACTACCAGATACTTTCTGCTTCTTGGATTATGCAAACTTCTCCATTGCTGCTTCCTTGATTTCATACGCCAATGCTTTATCCTGATATTGACGAAGAGTGGTACATTCAAAACCGGACATGTACCTCTGGATTTCTGGTTTCATTCTCATATCAAAATGGATCATCATTTCTGCATCTGTTCTGACCAAATGTCGAACAAATGGCAGCTGCTGGTTAAACGTCTTAATCGCCTGAGATAATGGCACATCTGAAGGCTGAGCGGAGAAAAACTCCCGAACTTTGGCTTCCCTCACAGGACGAGGGCAGTACTGAGCTTTCATCATCAACTTAAATTCTTTCAAGTCCGCATCATGATCTACAGGTCGGATGGCTTCACACCACTCGGACGCTTCCCCTATCAGAAAGTACTGAGCAATAGAGGCTCTCTGGTTATCTGGGCAATTAATCCCGGCAAAAATTTTCTCCAATTCCTTCAACCAATGATCCCAGGTGGGAGTCTCAGAAATACCGTTGAATTTAGGTGGTTGCATCTTTGCCACCTCCTGCAGCCATCGGTCGCCTCGATTTCCCATGTCTAGGATTCCTTGCTGTCTATCTCCCTGCTGTAATCCCACCGCCACCTGCATCCGGTCCACGACCTGGGCAAACTGAGTCATCTGGTTCACCACCTGACGAAGGATTTCGGGCACAGCAGGTTCCGGTTCATTATTAATAGATCTTTGTGGCTACTTTGTGTGGCTAGCTTTGATTAGAAGGCGAAGCTTCTCTTTCGGCATTCCTTCGTCCGCGTCCGCGACCGCGACCACGTCCACGTCCATCTCTCAACATACTGTAAGCATAAATACTCAATATACAGGAAACAATATCGTTCAATGTTCAAGTATAAATAAGTATATCATGCAAAGGACGAAATAAGGTTTAGGGACTTACAACCACCGCTCGCATGAAGACGTATGCAGTATAGTGATGTTATTTACGGTCGGTTACCTCAAAAGACATATATGACCCCTATTTTAACCCAATGGCCAAGATATCCATAATCTTAGCTCCGATACCATATTCTATAACACCCCCGATATATTCAGGAATAATACAGCGCCGTAAATCCTTTACATAAGAATTTACAAGGCTGAAGAAATGAAAAGACAATAACATATACCAACGTATGAAAGTAACTGAAATAAAATACAAACAGTTCTGGCCAATACTGAGAATACAAATATCCAAAGGAAGAGTATTAATACATCACCAAATCCAAATCATCACAAACGACGACGTACTCGAGTACTTATTAAAACGATACAAACAACAGACAAATAAACCCAGCCGGAACATCACTCTGCACCCTCGTCATCATGCAGCTCCATTGGTTGTTTCCCTGCTCTCCTGGATCCTGAACATAAACAAATGTTCAACCCCGAAGAGGTTAGCACAACGATGCTAGTACAAGTACCACAACATATTATTCAACATCTCACGAAGAATAATAATAAAATAAATGACAAAATACCAACGAGTCTTCTCCTGCGAGAAATTCAATAATAACATACACACATGATAATCACAACATGATATCACAACATACACATGGTAATTCCGATGATCCAGCGTTCACTGCCTAGACCCCCGATGATTCTGTCAAACCAACCCGAGGTGGAAAAACCCGTCCGATGATCTAGTACACGCTAGCATAGATCCCCGATGATCCCGTCGGACCAACACGAGGTGGACATACAACAACGGCATATATGTACAACAATATGTATAACATCAATACATAAAACAATTAAGGTACTTTCCTCGATTCGAAGACAAGAATAATACTCCCACGAATAACAAAACGCTCGAAGGTCGCTCCATTCGATCAATCACGTTGTTAAGCTCACACCTTAACAAAAGAAATAATATAGAATTCATCTGAAGTCGTACGAACACCTAACAATCCAAAATTACGGTCGGAAGTTCAAAAAAACGTAATCTGCCTAAACTGCTTAACGTATGTTACGTACCAATGTAGCGTACGTTAAGCCTACTCGTTAGCGCACGAAAACAACGAAGTCTAGCGTATGCTAACCATGTATCAACAATCCTCTATGATCAGCCGACTGACTCGCCTGATGACATAACGTACGTTACGTACCAAACATAGCGTACGTTGACCTTGCCCGTTAGCGTACGTAAACTGCAGTGCATAGCGTACGCTAAGCAAGCCTCCGACAGTCTCTCACTGATCATTTGACTGTTCTGATAGATGATGAAGCGTACGAAATCCTCAGTTATTAATGTACGTTACCCTTCTACATATCATGTTCATAAAATTATGAATGATCTTACGGATTCAAACATCTTCGAATTCAAGAAAATGTATATCATCACAACACTTATATTCAATCTCGATTACAATTCTCATGCGAAGTTCGGTGATCTTAGGTTGATGCACTAGATTCCAATATCATCATTACATTCAGACTTCATTAAAAAAATGAACTAACAAATCCAACTTATAAGAAAGGATACAACCTTCGATGATTCTTTCTTAAGTCCATTTAACAAAAGTGATATCAACTCCAAGTCTACGATTCAATATGGCAATACAATTCAACATGATCAACTATGATGCTTTCAACAATGATATCTTAAGCATAATCAATCCAACTTCTAAGCATGATGTTTGGTTGAATAATTCACCAATGGAGCTTAATATCTTGATAGCATGATCATCATATCCTTAAGAACACGAATCCAAGGTTGGAGATAGGATTACATACCTTAAAATGAAGAAAACATCGAGACAATAGGTAGAATCCAACTCTGGTTGCTTGTATGCTGTTGTGTCAAGAATTAACACTTTCCGACCGGCGATCGTCTCGGAGGTCGGGCGACCGAGTCACTGCCGAGCGGCCAAGGCAGATCTGCCGACCAGCGACCAGGCGGCCGAGCCTTAACCCAGCGGACAAGCTAAATCGGCCAACCGAAGGTCCCGGGACAGGTCCCGGTGCCGAGCGATCGACCTCAAATACGATCGTCTCTCGGTACTCGGCGACCGACTAGCGGGCGATCCTCTCTCGGCTTCTGCCGACCGACTAGCGGGCGATCCTCTCTCGGCTTCTGCCGACCGACCCTTGGTGACCGACCAATGCCGACCCTCAGCAACTGGCCGATGGCGACCTCTGATGACCAGCTAGGGACGACCGCCTCATGACGATCAGGGCAGATGGCCATCCAGTCGGCAAAGGCCGAGCCTCAAGACTGGCACCACGTGCAAGAGCCGAGACAAGATCCGCGAATCTCGGGCCATTGACCACAGCCTGGCAGAATCTCTCCACCAACCGACAAGCCGCCGAAAGTTGTCAGTAGGGCCACATGTGACTGACTCCGGACGCGTGCTGGCCCCTCATTGGACCGCCCAGCTGGCTGCTTGCTGGAGCTTTGGACTTTAGGCAGACTGCCAGCCTCTTCCTTGGAATTTAGCCTGACAGCCTGGGTGATCGCCCCATTATTATAATGGCCGGAAGGCGATCGCTCGCTAGAGGACAGGACCCGGCTGCCCCTATATATACAAGGCTCCCAGCACTTGTCCAAGGACCGAAATTCTTCTGCACCGGACCGAACTTTTACCGCACAAAAGGCTCCAGAACTTCAACTTCCTTGGGATTTCATACGTTACAGAAGCAAAATACACAGCACTTGGCTATCTCCAACTCTTGGCAACAGCTATCATCCGGTCTTACTTCTCCCGGCCTCTCTCATCAGGAAGACGATCGGCGGGGACGAAGAACACCGAGCTTCGCTCAAGAGCCGGATTAACAGAGTCTTTTTACACTCATTGTATTTAGATTTCTCTCATTAATACTTGTATCCACGAATATTCGTATTAATATCATCTCGCGAGAGCATTCAAGCCTGGGCCTAACAAACCCGGCAAATCTTGTATTATTTATCTTCTCTCGGTAGTGCTCCCGCAATTGTTGTTTGTTGTCCGTCTTCCAGCAGTATTAATCTTCGGATAAATATTTTGGGCAACAATAATTGGCGCTAGAGGAAGGAGGGCATCCAACCCTCGAATTTTTTATACCTACCGTCCCAAAGAACACTCACTGTTCTCGGGGCAGATACTTGAAGTGACACTCACTGCACTTCAAAGAAATCTTTCAGAAATCATGTCTTCCGCCTCCGCATCGAAGAAAGTCGCTGACCAGCTGGCCAGACCCCCTGTTCCGTCCCAGTCCGAGCCGCAGCCGATGGTGGAAGGTAGCCGCCGCGGTCGGAGACGCTCGATACCGGCCCTGGACGGCGGCCCAAGCCTCTCACTTGATCAGTTCCAAACCAATGAACGGATCGAAGAGGCCATAGCCTCCCTTCAGGAACGACGGAGTGCTCTCAACGCGCCTCCCTCTATCACCCCCTCGGCCGCCCTCCGGAAGTCCAAGCGGAAGCTCAAGGCGTTACTGGCCGAGCGATCGCCAGGAGGATCTCGTCCACAAGAAGAGGCGCTCGACAGCCGGGGCACCTCTGTCTTCGATCGCCTGGGCAGTGACCCGACCTAGCGACCGGGGCAGTCCGGCCCCAGCTACGAGACGACGGAGTTTGAGTCCGTCACCAGGAGCTCGGCCTACCTGGCTCCCAGAAGGCAGCCCAGCCGTCTGGCTCCCCCTCGCCAAATTGCCGAGGTCGGCAGCAGCGGAGTCCGGAGATCGGTACACGATCGCCTCGACTCCCGCCCCCAAAGCCGATCGGCAAGCGACCGAGCCACGGCGATAGCTGCGATGCAACGTCAGATCGACGACATGAAGGCGCTCCTGCAATTCGGGGCAGGCGCCATGAAGACGATCGCCGAGCCGAGCGAGCCGCTCGCGATCGACATCGAGCTCGCCCCCGTGCAGCACAGGATCGCTCCCCCGCAAACACCCGTGTACGAGGGGCGATCGGACCCCCAGACGCACCTGAGGAAGTTCAACATCTACATGACCGGGTGTGGGGCGTCGGACGCGACCCGGTGCCGAATGTTCCCTCTGACGCTAGACGACCTCGCCCACCGGTGGTACACCTCATTGCCACCTCGGTCCATTGGCTCCTTTAACGAGCTGGCGCACGTCTTCACGGAACACTTCGCCACCAGGGTCATCCGGCCAGAAGGTCGCCTTCGCATGATGAAAATCAAGCAGGGAGAAGAGGAGTCCGACTCGGACTACATCGATCGGGTAGACGTGATCATCCTCAACGGCGAGCCCGTAAACGATGAGACCGCCTTATACGCGGTCCTAGGAAGTTTCCAAGGCTTCTCGCCTATGTTCAGGCATCTCACGAAGACCCAACCGACGACCTACGCAGCCTTCCGGGCTAGAGCCGCAGATTTCCTGTCCAGGCAGAGGTTTCTTCTTAGCCTAGGAGTAGAGCGATCGGCGCCCGCGCGACGACCTCCAGTCTCCCAGCCCGATCGCTACTATCCAGCAGTGCCGGAGGACTCGCTCACCGCCTACAGTCCACCATTTTAAATGAGGGACTAACTCCCGCCCGATCGCCGATATCGACCTACAAATAAAGCGATCGGCTGCCGAGCGACGATCGCCAGTCTTCCGGCCCGATCGCCGATCATCACGCTACATCATCAGCAATCCGGAGGACACGATCGCCATCTACAGTCCAGCATTTAACATGAGGAACTAAGGCTCGCGATCGCCTCCACCGCACATCATAAAGCCATGGCCCTGGCAGTCGATGGAACCGGATGCTTCGGCCATGCAAGGTCCCTTTCGGCCGAGATCGCCCGCCCTTCGTTTAAATACGAGGCCGGCGTAGTGTGAGGGCTCTCCAACATTAATCAGTGGACCCATGCCACAACCCCCATCTCAACGTACACCGTCGAGGTCGGCCATCTCCATGGCTGGCCGAGGTGGAAGCAGAGCTAACAAGCTGCGGAGGTGGAGTTGATTCATCCGACGCTGCCCCACGCAAGGACTCCTCTAGACCGAGACCGCACGCCCTTCGTTTAAATACAAGGCGGCGCGGCTGAGAGGACCCTCATAATAAAGTGAGTCACGAGACACTCAATGTCTTCGCGCATCAAGACACGGTCGTGGAGTCGGTCCATCGATCTCCGCGACTGTGCACGATTCCTCAAACAAGCGAAACCACCAAGTTTCCGAGGGGGATCGGCCAATGTTGTTTTTGCAGGTACAAGACCGAAAGATAGCTAGCCAATCGACCATGATAGCCCAAGTCCGATTCCTAAGTCAGCTCAGCAAGATCGTCCGTCCTCTTCCTTACACGATCGCCAGCAAGAACCACCTCGCCCCATGTCTTCAACATAGGAGCAAGCTGGGGGGCAATTGTTGTGTCAAGAATTAACACTTTCCGACCGGCGATCGTCTCGGAGGTCGGGCGACCGAGTCACTGCCGAGCGTCCAAGGCAGATCTGCCGACCAGCGACCAGGCGGCCGAGCCTTAACCCAGCGGACAAGCTAAATCGGCCAACCGAAGGTCCCGGGACAGGTCCCGGTGCCGAGCGATCGACCTCAAATACGATCGTCTCTCGGTACTCGGCGACCGACTCCTGGCGACCGACTAGCGGGCGATCCTCTCTCGGCTTCTGCCGACCGACTCCTGGCGACCGACTAGCGGGCGATCCTCTCTCGGCTTCTGCCGACCGACCCTTGGTGACCGACCAATGCCGACCCTCAGCAACTGGCCGATGGCGACCTCTGATGACCAGCTAGGGACGACCGCCTCATGACGATCAGGGCCGATGGCCATCCAGTCGGCAAAGGCCGAGCCTCAAGACTGGCACCACGTGCAAGAGCCGAGACAAGATCCGCGAATCTCGGGCCATTGACCACAGCCTGGCAGAATCTCTCCACCAGCCGACAAGCCGCCGAAAGTTGTCAGTAGGGCCGCATGTGACTGACTCGACGCGCTCGCCCTAATTGGACCGCCACCGGTTATTTCTTTGGAGCTTTGGACTTTAGTGCATCGCCGCCTCTTCCTTGGAATTTAGCCCGACACTGGGTGATCGCCCCATTATTATAATGGCGGAAGGCGATCGCCCGCTAGAGGACAGGACCATTGCCCCTATATATACAAGGCTCCCAAGACTTGTCCAAGGACCGAAATTCTTACGCACCGGACCGAACTTTTACCGCACAAAAGGCTCGTAACTTCAACTTCCTTGGGATTTCATACGTTACGAAGCAAAATACACGGACTTGGCTATCTCCAACTCTTGGCAACAGCTATCATCCGGTCTTACTTCTCCCGGCCTCTCTCATCAGGAAGACGATCGGCGGGGACGAAGAACACCGAGCTTCGCTCAAGAGCCGGATTAACAGAGTCTTTTTACACTCATTGTATTTAGATATCTCTCATTAATACTTGTATCCACGAATATTCGTATTAATATCATCTCGCGAGAGCATTCAAGCCTGGGCCTAACAAACCCGGCAAATCTTGTATTATTTATCTTCTCTCGGTAGTACTCCCGGAATTGTTGTTTGTTGTCCGTCTTCCAGCAGTATTAATCTTCGGATAAATATTTTGGGCAACAACAATTGGCGCTAGAGGAAGGGGGGCATCCAACCCTCGAATTTTTTATACCTACCGTCCCGAAGAACACTCACTGTTCTCGGGGCAGATACTTGAAGTGACACTCACTGCACTTCAAAGAAATCTTTCAGAAATCATGTCTTCCGCCTCCGCATCGAATAAAGCCGACCACTGGCTGCACCCCTGCCTGGCCCCGGGCCCGAGCCGCAGCCGATGGTGGAAGGTAGCCGCCGCGGTCGGAGACGCTCGATACTGGCCCTGGACGGCGGCCCAAGCCTCTCGCTTGATCAGTTCCAAACCAATGAACGGATCGAAGAGGCCATAGCCGCCCTTCAGGAACGACGGAGTGTTCTCAACGCGCCTCCCTCTATCACCCCCTCGGCCGCCCGCCGGAAGTCCAAGCGGAATCTCAAGGCGTTACTGGCCGAGCGATCGCCAGGAGGCTCTCGTCCGCAAGAAGAGGCGCTCGGCAGCCGGGGCACCTCTGTCTTCGATCGCCTGGGCAGTGACCCGACCTGGCGACCGGGGCAGTTCGGCCCCAGCTACGAGACGATGGAGTTTGAGTCCGTCACCAGGAGCTCGGCCTACTCGGCTCCCAGAAGGCAGCCCAGCCGTCTGACTCCCCCTCACCAAATTGCCGAGGTCGGCAGCAGCGGATTCCGGAGATCGGTACACGATCGCCTCAGCTCCCGCCCCCAAAGCCGATCGGCAAGCGACCGAGCCACGGCGATAGTTGCGATGCAACGTCAGATCAACGACATGAAGGCACTCCTGCAATCCGGGGCAGGCGCCATGAAGACGACCGCCGAGCCGAGCGAGCCGCCCGCGATCGACATCGAGCTCGCCCCCGTGCAGCACAGGATCGCTCCCCCGCAAACACCCGTGTACGAGGGGCGATCAGACCCCCAGACGCACCTGAGGAAGTTCAACATCTACATGACCGGGTGTGGGGCATCGGACGCGACCCGGTGCCGAATGTTCCCTCTGACGCTAGACGACCTCGCCCACCGGTGGTACACCTCATTGCCACCTCGGTCCATTGGCTCCTTTAACGAGCTGGCGCACGTCTTCACGGAACACTTCGCCACCAGGGTCGTCCGGCCAGAAGGTCGCCTTCGCATGATGCAAATCAAGCAGGGAGAAGAGGAGTCCGACTCGGACTACATCGACCGGGTAGACGTGATCATCCTCAACGGCGAGCACGTAAATGATGAGACCGCCCTATACGCGGTCCTATGAGGTTTCCAGGGCTTCTCGCCTATGTTCAGGCATCTCACGAAGACCCAACCGACGACCTACGCAGCCTTCCGGGCTAGAGCCGCAGATTTCCTGTCCAGGCAGAGGTTTCTTCTTAGCCTAGGAGTAGAGCGATCGGCGCCCGCGCGACGACCTCCGGGCCTCCCCCCGATCGCTACTATCCAAAGGCCTTGAGGACTCGCTCACCGCCTACAGTCCACCATTTTAAATGAGGGACTAACTCCCGCCCGATCGCCGATATCGACCTAAGAATAAAGCGATCGGCTGCCGAGCGACGATCGCCAGTCTTCCGGCCCGATCGCCGATCATCACGCTACATCATCAGCAATTCGGAGGATACGATCGCCATCTACAGTCCAGCATTTAACATGAGGAACTAAGGCTCGCGATCGCCTCCACCGCACATCATAAAGCCATGGCCCTCGCAGTCGATGGAACCGGCTGCTTCGGCCATGCAAGGTCCCTTTCGGCCGAGATCGCCCGCCCTTCGTTTAAATACGAGGCCGGCGTAGTGTGAGGGCTCTCCAACATTAATCAGTGGACCCATGCCACAACCCCCGTCTGAACGTACACCGTCGAGGTCGGCCATCTCCATGGCTGGCCGAGGTGGAAGCAGAGCTAACAAGCCGCGAAGGTGGAGTTGATTCATCCGACGCTGCCCCGCGCAAGGACTCCTCTAGACCGAGACCGCACGCCCTTCGTTTAAATACGAGGCGAGGCGCAGCCTAACAGAGGACCCTCATAATAAAGTGAGTCACGAGACACTCAATGTCTTCGCGCATCAAGACACGGTCATGGAGTCGGTCCATCGATCTCCGCGACTGTGCACGATTCCTCAAACAAGCGAAACCACCAAGTTTCCGAGGGGGATCGGCCAATGTTGTTTTTGCAGGTACAAGACCGAAAGATAGCTAGCCAATCGACCATGATAGACCAAGTCCGATTCCTAAGTCAGCTCAGCAAGATCGCCCGTCCTCTTCCTTACACGATCGCCAGCAAGAACCACCTCGCCCCATGTCTTCAACATAGGAGCAAGCTGGGGGGCAATTGTTGTGTCAAGAATTAACACTTTCCGACCGGCGATCGTCTCGGAGGTCGGACGACCGAGTCACTGCCGAGCGGACAAGGCAGATCTGCCGACCAGCGACCAGGCGGCCGAGCCTTAACCCAGCGGACAAGCTAAATCGGCCAACCGAAGGTCCCGGGACAGGTCCCGGTACCGAGCAATCGACCTCAAATACGATCGTCTCTCGGTACTCGGCGACCGACTCCTGGCGACCGACTAGCGGGCGATCCTCTCTCGGCTTCTGCCGACCGACTCCTGGCGACCGACTAGCGGGCGATCCTCTCTCGGCTTCTGCCGACCGACCCTTGGTGACCGACCAATGCCGACCCTCAGCAACTGGCCGATGGCGACCTCTGATGACCAGCTAGGGACGACCGCCTCATGACGATCAGGGCCGATGGCCATCCAGTCGGCAAAGGCCGAGCCTCAAGACTGGCACCACGTGCAAGAGCCGAGACAAGATCCGCGAATCTCGGGCCATTGACCACAGCCTGGCAGAATCTCTCCACCAGCCGACAAGCCGCCGAAAGTTGTCAGTAGGGCCGCATGTGACTGACTCCGGACGCGTGCTGGCCCCTCATTGGACTGCCCAGCTGGCTGCTTGCTGGAGCTTTGGACTTTAGGCAGACTGCCAGCCTCTTCCTTGGAATTTAGCCCGACAGCCTGGGTGATCGCCCCATTATTATAACGGCCGGAAGGCGATCACCCGCTAGAGGACAGGACCCGGCTGCCCCTATATATACAAGGCTCCCAGCACTTGTCCAAGGACCGAAATTCTTCTGCACCGGACCGAACTTTTACCGCACAAAAGGCTCCAGAACTTCAACTTCCTTGGGATTTCATACGTTACAGAAGCAAAATACACAGCACTTGGCTATCTCCAACTCTTGGCAACAGCTATCATCCGGTCTTACTTCTCCCGGCCTCTCTCATCAGGAAGACGATCGGCGGGGACGAAGAACACCGAGCTTCGCTCAAGAGCCGGATTAACAGAGTCTTTTTACACTCATTGTATTTAGATTTCTCTCATTAATACTTGTATCCACGAATATTCGTATTAATATCATCTCGCGAGAGCATTCAAGCCCGGGCCTAACAAACCCGGCAAATCTTGTATTATTTATCTTCTCTGGGTAGTGCTCCCGCAATTGTTGTTTGTTGTCCGTCTTCCAGCAGTATTAATCTTCGGATAAATATTTTGGGCAACAACATATGCCAATCCAAAACGTTTCTCCACTTTAATGATTAATAACAAGTGACATCCAATCTTCAATGATCAAGTAGAGATGGTCTATATGTGTTTAAGGGGGTTGGGATATCTCTGGGCACGAAGTATGCTGAAGGATAGGTGAAATGAACGAGCTGAAATGAAATGGTGTGATGTCTTATTTATAATTTTCTGTCCTTAACGTACGTTAGCCTTCACGCATAACGTACGTTAGCCTCTTAGCGTATGCTACCCAGCATAATTTAGCGTACGCTATCGTCCTGATAGTTAACTGTCCTGATTCTGACCTTGATTACGTACGTTACACCATCAGGTTACGTACGTATCTAACACACATTAGCGTACGCTAGACACCATCCTTAGCGTACGTTAACAATCGTTGACTTCAAAAGTGTCCAGGTTCATCCGAGGGAATCTTATCTGGACCCATGTTCGGCTGGCGCATGTGACAGCCGCCCAGCTCAATTATTGGCTGGTTAACGCACGCTATGCTACATTCATAGCGTACGCTAACTCAGACTGATAACGTACGTTAGGCTTCCTTGTTAACGTATGTTATCACGTATTTGCATGGGAAAATATACATGTTGCCATACTCATGTACAAGGATACAAATATGAGAAATATCACACTTCAATTTTCGATATCACAATTCCGAATAATACATGGTTCAAATACAAATGAAATACTCAATAATTAATCCGGATATTACAAAAACAACCACAGTACCACATTGGTAAACCAAATAACCCACAAGCCCGAGTGAACAACAAAAACCCAGGGCTGTAATACTTGCCAATCGATAACTCAAATGACGTGACAAAAACACGACTCCACTCGACCCGAAAGTCTAGGTTTCACAACCTAAGCTCTGATACCACATTCTGTAACGCCCCCAGAGCCATCCAGGAATATTACAGCATCGTGGGCCCCGAGACGGAACACACAAGGCTAAAAGACATTTTTACAAACACTTCAAGTATGCCTAAGCGGCGATGACGGTAACATCTTTTTAAAATATGCAAAGGCTTTATAAAAATCCATTTATCAATACCGTCGTAAAATCTCATTTGAAAATACAAGGCCAAAACGCCAAAGCTCAACGGCTTCAAATGTGTACGTTAAGCCATCACTTGCATGTACCGACAAAAATAGTTTAGAAAATAATTTTCCAAAATAACTTAAGTTGCCAAAAACCAAAAGGCCATTTAAAAATACTCACGCAACAGAAAAGACAAACAGTTAAAAATACTTTAGCAGCAGAATACAACAACTAATCAAGGTACTCGATTCACAAACACATGCCATAGGCAGTATCCTCCGGGAAGCTCATCTCTTCACGACCGCTACAAGCTCGATATCCCAAGAACCTAAGAAAGCCCACGACGGGGTCAGCCATAATACTCAACAATGATAACGATCGCATCACGTCAATAATTACATACTAATGAAAATACTAAGTAAGAATACTACTACTGTAATCTTACCGTCATAACTTTACCAATTCGTGACAATCCTCATCAAAATAACCCTTATCATATTCCACATTTCGTAATATCCATTAAGTAATGAACTCATACACGACATCTATACGGTACCTCAATAAGTACTCAAGTTTCTCAAAACAACGTCATAACTCACCAAAACGGAAGTGTACCAACTCTGGCCAATTCAATCCATCGGATAACATCAATAAATATCAACACGATAATCGATTGTCCATCCAAAGACAAGAACCAAGAAGGAAATACAGAACATACCTCGAGCTACGCAATGCCAAGACGAATCACGTTAGTCTAATCCGAGATCAGATCAATACTACATACGGATATGGTCCTAACACAAGACCTACAAATGCATACTCACATGACGACATCAATATGCCCACAATAATAACAACAATGCATACTCAATGGAAATCTGATGATCCAGCGCACACAACATAGATCCCAAGATGATCCTGTTAGATCAACACGAGGTGGATAATCAATAATATACATATGCACATGGTAATCCAACAATTCAGCACACACAGCTATAGATTCCCATGATGATCCCGTCGGACCAACGCATGGTGGAAATACCTGTCCAACGATCCAGCGCACACAGTATAGATACCCAAGATGATCCCATCGGACCAACACGAGGTGGACATATGAAAATAATGCACAAATGCATTTTAACAACAATACATAAATGCACGACAACATCAATACACAAATGTATTACAACATGATCGACACAAATGACAAAAATGATTAGAGTACTTGCCTCGAGTCCTTCGAGAGCAATCTCGATGTCTAAACCATCACTAACAATTTCCTCAATATTCGACGATCCAAAAGTGCCATGGACTGTAGATAATTCGTATCCTCGCATTTACCATAATGTATCCTCGATACCCAAGTATACCAATAACAAATGTAAATTATATACATTATGATTAAATTCCCAAAATCTGAAAACAATGTACAATCCCAAATCTCCAGAGTTCACAATTATAATCATTGCTATACGAATTATAAACGAATGAAACTGAAACCATTCATTAAATATTAAAAACTAAGCAAGTAATAACTTGCCTCGATACCGATACGATGATAGTGAATCCGTTACCAATTCCTTGTTGTCGTCTACAAGCTCCTCGGCCCTTATCAATGCAATCCATGAGCATCCTCGAACTCGACCGTAAGGCACGGTTCTTATCAACGATCAATTAGCACAACCTATTGCAATAATCAATTAACAATAATCCGATAACAATCAACAACCGACATAACCACCCAATCAAACTCAACGGTTTAACGATATCTCGATCATATAAAAAACCAAATAATCCAACTCAACAATTACGAACTCATGTCCACAATACAAATCTCAACTCAATAATCATAATTAACAATCAATATAACCGATCAACAAAACCAACGGTTCCACAATATCCCGATTAAACATAAATCCGAACAACCCAAATCAATCAATCACGAATCCATAACCATAATACGATTCCACAATCCACAATCATATCAATAATTAATTCAACTAAGTGTCTTAACATACTCGACTCCAACTTCAACTTTAAATACGAATTAACAAGGTTCCTTCTTGTTCATATTCGTAAATTCATAGAAAACCCAATTACCGGTTATTATCACAAATAATCATATACCAAAATTAACCTTAATCTTTCAAAATTCCATCCCTTATTCATAAAATCATGACATATATAATTCAAGAGTTCTTCAAGAACATGAATTAATCCATAATCATGTTCATAGCCAACAAAACGGCATAATCCAAAGTGTTCTAACATCTAAAAACCACCTAATTCATAACTCAAGATATATATCACCATGTTCTTCAACATACAATTCACATAACCTCAAGAATAACAATAACACCACCATGACCATCACCATACGAAGACAATATCAACAACAACATCAAAATCCGAAATTAAAGAGAGTAGTTATCCGACATACCTCTTGAAGTAGAACCACAACAATCAAACACTTCACGAAACATCAAGGATTCCCAACCTCAAGCTTTTAATTGAACCATCAAGGTCTCAACCAAGGTGGAAGGGTCTGGAATAGGTTTAGAAGTGAAGAGGGACGAAGTTTGGGATGAAGATATCTATTTATTCTCGTGAAGAAATGAGAGACGGATCCTTATTTTATAACCTGCGCAGACCATTTCGTACGTTAACACCCAACACTACTGTACGTAAGACCTACTAATGTATGCTACATGTCCTACATAGCATACGTAATCAGCATCCAGGGCTCACTGCCTCATTTCGTACTGTTTGTTATGTACGTAACACATGTGCCATAGCGTACGTAACATAGAGTTGACTTGGTACAGTAATATACCCATTTATGAGCAATCCATTGCGTACGTTAACCTCTCGTTGACTTTCCTTTTCGCATGCCAACCAAAAGTTGCCGACCATGGGACCCACTTGTCGGTCATAGCCTGATCCTGTCCGATTCTCTTCATAACGTACGTTATGTACTCTACGTAACGTATGTTACGTCTGTATCTTAACGTACATAAGCTCCTATGCTTAACGTACGCTACGCTTGTATTTTGACAAAGTTCTTTGATCAGACGACTGCGTCTCACCCTGATGCTTAACGTACGTAATGCCTGATACGTAACGTACGTTATACTTACCAACTTAACGTATGTAATCTCCGTATAACTCGGATAAAATAACATTAAACAAACATACTACACCACTTTACCTTTGCGAACATATATATATTTCATATGTTGTGAGAATAAACTAAATGTAGTAAATACAAAATAAGTTTCGTCCTCGAAACTTGTAAGCCAGTCACAATAAAAAGTTCAACCACAATATCCAGAATCATCACGAAACCGATCAATCATCATCATTAACGAATAAACAATACAGTATACTTACAAGTATATGAAGTCGATTATGTCCCGTGATTACTAGTAATTGATTCCCCTTCAAAGTCTCAACATGCTTACTATCACAATCTCATGAATTCAACAAAATGCGTCGTCATAACTCAATTATGGAATAATCCATCCATGTCAAAGCCTATCTGCCTGATGGCACAATCAAGTCCCAATCCTGATAAAAACCAATAATACACAATACATCTGTGAAACAACTGCCCAAAACAATGGAAACAAATCCCGAAACATCGACACAAGGTCTGAATGTTCATAGGATCGATAACAATGATAAACCAATACATCAACCGAGAATATCATCAAAATGATAAATTCCAATACGACCAAGCAAAGGTCAAGACACGATCGAGAATATCATCCACATGATAAACTCCAATACGATCAACGACGATCAACAATAATCGAGAATATCCTCACATGGTAAGCTCCAACACGATCAACACAGAACCAAAGGGACATATACGAAAGAATAAAATTCTCAAAACGTTATACAAATCACGTACGATGGATCTCAAAGAAACACACCCAATTGTTGAACATACCCCTCAGTGTATGAACAATGAGCGCAAACCGACGAACATACCCTATCATACATGGAGTGGGAACGACTAATCAATATCCAAAACAACCATCCTGGGGTTACCATCCCCAAATTTACACTTACTAAGAAATCAGTCAAAGTACCACATGCGAAGAAAAATCAGTTGGCCCAAAAGTCAAAGTTAATATAGCAGAATCACGCTACTACCACACCGATAGAGCCACATAGCACAAATACCCCGATTTCACAAAACCAGAAGTTCCAAAATCTTATTCTGTACTGAATCTACAACAAGCGACATATTTCTCTTGCCTGATCAACCAACCGGTCATCCTAGATAATCCAAGCTACCATGCTAAAATCCGGATCTCTTTTCATCGTACCATTGATGTGTTATCCAGTTTGTGAGTCTCACTCAGAACTTCATCATGATATGCATTATGCACTACGTTTGTACGTATACTAATCATATTTTTAAAACCAGTTTTGAAATCATATAATCTTGTCAAGAAAACCAATTTTCGAAAGCTCTTTCAAGAATTTCAAAACTCAAAACATAAATTTTCGTAAGACCACGAAATCAATTTTCGAAAAGTTAAACCGGCTCGCTCGTGTCAAGTTCTCGATGACAATTTTTTTCGAATACACACGATTAAATAAAATGGAATTATGCAAATGCTTGACTACATCCATACTCCTATATACCAGTTCGGCTCGTCACCAATTCCACCGACATTCCATCAGAAAACCACACGATAGAGTTCGAAAATCTTAATGTATAGACTCTGATAAAAACTCCTTTTCCACATATGACTCGCAGCGTCGACCATTATCCATTCCTGGATCATCTCAACTATGCTATGACAAAACATTGAATAATCAACAAATCAAATACATCGAGAGACTACCCGAGAAGTTCCATTTGAACAAATAAACCAAAAACCCCGAAAGGCAGTAATAAAATAGATAAACGATTGGTGAAGTGTTTTACAAATCTCGGGAGTTTTAGAAAAACAGAAAAGTTTTTTTGAAATATTAGGGTCTCAGCCCATATCCTGTTCCACATTACAAGAAGTTTAAAAGTAGAAAAACCTTTTTGGACCCCAAGTCCTGAGTTATAAAACTATTTCAAAGTCGATTGGGTCTCGGCCCAAAATCGTTTTCCGTAAAACATTCATTTTGAAAAGTATCATTTTCAGATGTTCATATACATTTTATTATATCTCAAAATGAACTAACATGACTACATATTCCTCTCAACAATTCACAACATTCTCCCAAATACACAACTCTGTTTTTTCCAAGTTTACTCAACCTATTGATTTTCCATAATCATAGCTTCTCAGGATCATCGGTACTGTCCCAACTATTATATTCTGCTACCTCATACTGTAACACATAATATGCTTCAATGTTTCTCAAAGTACATCAACTTCTAACTGAGAATGACCTCAATGCAATTTAAAAATCCAAATACTTACAGATCGTGAAGCCGACGATTCCCCGTGATACTGGCACATGTCTCAACTCTAGAAAATACTCGATACAAATATTTTTCAAAACACACATTTTGCAAAATCAGTTCAACTCAAAATACGACACATCACTTTCCAAAGAATCACGTTAATACCATTTGGATAAGTTTAAAATAACCACAATACCACACCGGTAAACCACATAACACACAAGCCCGAGTGAACAACAAAAACCCAGGGCTCTAATACTTGCCAACCGACAACTCAAATGACGTGACAAAAGCACGACTCGACTCGACCTGACAGCCTAGGTTTTCACAACCTAAGATCTGATACCATATTCTGTAACACCCCCAGAGCCATCCAAGAATATTACAGCGCCGTGGGCCCCGAGACGGAACCCACAAGGCTAAAAGACATTTTTACAAACATTTCAAGTATGCCTAAGAGGCGATGATGGTAACATATTTTTAAAATATGCAAAGGCTTTATAAAAATCCATTTATCAATACCGTCGTAAAATCTCATTTGAAAGTATAAGGCCAAAACGCCAAAGCTCAACGGTTTCTAAGGTGTACGTTAATCCATCACTTGCACGTACCGACAAAAATAGTTTAGAAAGCGATTTTCCAAAATAACTTAAGTAGCCAAAAACCAAAAGTCCATTTAAAAATACTCACGCAGTGGAAAAGACAAACAGTTAAAAATACTCTAGCAGTGGAATACAACAACTAGTCAAAGTACTCGATTCACAAACACATGTCATAGCCAGTATCCTCCGGGAAGCTCATCTCTTCACAACCACTACAAGCTCGATATCCTAAGAACCTAAAAAGAAAGCCCACGACGGGGTCAGCCATAATACTCAATAATAATAACGATCGCATCACGTCAATAATTACATACCAATGAAAATACTAAGTAAGAATACTACTATTGTAATCTTACGGTCATAACTTTACCAATTCGTGATAATTCTCATCAAAATAACCCTTATCATATTCCACATCTCGTAATCTCCATTAAGTGATGAAATCATACACAACATCTATACGGTACCTCAATTAGTACTCAAGTTTCTCAAAACAACATCATAACTCACCAATACGGAAGTGTACCAACTCTGGCCAATTCAATCTATCGGATAACATCAACAAATATCAACACGATAATCGATTGTCCATCCAAAGATAAGAACCAAGAAGGAAATACAGAACATACCTCGAGCTACGCAATGCCACGATGAATCACGTTAGTCTAATCCGAGATCAGATCAATACCACATACGGATATGGTCCTAACACAAGAGCTACAAATACATACTCACATGACGACATCAATATGCGCACAATAATAACAACAATGCGTACTCAATGGAAATCAGATGATCCAGCGCACACAACATAGATCCCAAGATGATCCTGTTAGATCAACACGAGGTGGATAATCAATAATATACATATGCACAACAACAACACATGGTAATCCAACGATCCAGCGCACACAGCTATAGATTCCCATGATGATCCTGTCGGATCAACGTATGGTGGAAATACCTATCCAATGATCCAGCGCACATAGCATAGATACCCAAGATGATCCCGTCGGACCAACACGAGGTGGACATACGACAATAATGTACAAATGCATGTTAACAACAATACACGAATGCACGACAACATAATACACAAATGTATTACAACATGATCGACACAAATGACAAAAATGATTAGAGTACTTGCCTCAAGTCCTTCGAGAGCAATCTCGATGTCTAAACCATCACTAACAATTTCCTCAATATTCGACGATCCAAAAGTGCCATGGACTATAGATAATTCGCATCCTCGCATTTACCACAATGTATCCTCGATACCCAAGTATACCAATAACAAATGTAATTCATATACATTATGATTAAATTCCCAAAATCCAAAAACAACGTACAATCCCAAATCTCCAGAGTTCACAATTATAATCATTGCTATATGAATTATAAACGAATGAAACTAAAATCATTCATTAAATATTATAAACTGAGCAAGTAATAACTTGCCTCGATACCGATACGATGATAATGAAGCCTCATTTCGTACTTTGTGTTACGTACATAACACCTGTGCCATAGCGTACGTAACATAGAGTTGACTTGCTAAAGTAATATACACATTTAACATACGTAATGAGCAATCCGTTGCGTACGTTAACCTCTTCGTTGACTTGCCTTTTTCGCACGACAGTCAAAAGTTACCGACCACGGGACCCACTTGTCGGTCATAGCCTGATCCTGTCCGATTCTCTTCATAACGTACGTTATGTACTCTACGTAACGTACGTTACGTTTGTGTCTTAACGTACGTAAGCTCCTATGCTTAACGTACGCTACGCTTGTATTTTGACAAAGTTCTCTGATCAGACGACTGCGTCTCACCTGATGCTGTAACGTACATAATGCCTGATACGTACGTTATACTTACCAACTTAACGTACGTAAGCTCCTCAGCTTAATGTACGTAAGGGCTTCTGAACTTATGCAAAAATAGCTGCTCCTGCCTGTCGTCTCAACATACCGAATACGTATACACGACATACTGAATACATATACTCGTCCCAATGATATACCCGATATTAGAATTAAAACAACTCGACACATGATGTCTTCAAATGTAGTTATAGACCAAGTACGACGATTATACCAATATAGATGTCTTAGTCCTCCAATTATTTTATCCATACTGTACAGATTCCACATTGTGCAGTATAACTCGGATAAAATAACATTAAACAACCATAGTAGAAATTCAGGATATTACAGGGGGAAACCCTTGAACTTTCGTCGTTTGTTCCTTGAATTCAACAGCTTTGGGTCGTGCTATGGAATTCATTTTCATTGTTTTCTTTGTCGTTCGTAGTTTATTATCGTGGATTGGTGTTCAGCGGAGTCGGCGGATTCGTAGTCGGTACGTGTCGCCTTACTTCGGTTGATTCTCCGCATTTGTGATTATTCGAGGCAAGTACCTTGTCCATACATTTATTATTTTGTGGATATGATGATTGGTGATCGTCTAAGTGTGTTGTTTGGTTGTTTTAAATGAACTTTCAAAAGATTCGGTTTAGCCTCGTTAAAGCTCTCTTTCAAAACACGTGTGTATTTTGTGAATGGTGTGTTTTGTGAATGATTAAGTGAATCCTATGGATATGTTTGATGTTGTGTTATGATTTGATAATATATATATATTATCTCATTTCGGTGCGTTGTGATTCGACAATTGTCTCGTGAGTGTTTGTTGCCTTTGGGTGGATTATTGTGATATCCTTGGTGTATTGTGTTGTGTGATGTGAATGTGTGGTCATAGTCCAACAGTAATGTTCTACGGTGACACATGGCTTGTGATCATGGTGGTCAGGACACGGCGAGTGATCGGTCCGACCGTGACAGCCTAAGAAGACTTACAGTGATACGTGTCAAGCGATCACGGTATCATGGATATGATTACGTATGTGTTTTGTTGGTTGATATTGTGATGTGTACCGTAGCGTACTGATTTGTGAATGTGTGGTCATAGTACAACCGTGATGTTCGGACGAGGTCTACGGTGACTTATGGCTTGTGATCATGGTGGTCAGGACACGGCGAGTGATCGGTCCAACCGTGAGAGCCTACAAAGACTTACGGTGATACGTGGCAAGTGATCACGGTATCACGGATATGATTGTGGATGTGTGTTGCCAGGGTCGAGTACCTTGGACATGTTACCAAGATTTCGTATCTTGGGCGGTTATGTTTTATTGATTTTATGTTCGTCGAGGACACGTTGTAACACCCCCAAGACGATCAGGGCATATTACAGCGCCGTGGACCCCACACTGTGGACTCCACCAGGCTAACGTACCAACAAGACATTCGACGACGACATACATCAACAACAAAACGACAATTTCACAATCCATGACATTCAAAACCAAAGACTGAAATACGACAATACAAACTGACATCCAATCCACTTCCCAAAATGGGTACACAACATTAACAAATTCAAGAAAGAAGTACTCGAGTACTTAAACCAATTACATAATAAAGAAATCCTAAAACAAGACATCAATAAATAACCACTGAACAGAATCACGCCTGCCCATCATCCTCGTACGGCTCGCATGCTCGTTTGCTTCCTTGACCTGTACCTGAAATACAGAAATATTTCCCCCATTTAAGGGGTTAGCAACAACTGTTAGTGCAAGTACAATCCATTTGAACTACCATTCTAATCAGATGAAAATATGCGCCAAAATCATTTTAGAAATCATTTATATTCCGGAATATTTATGGTGCACACGCACAAAACACATTTCTCTAACAAAACAATTCAAAGTTAACCTTGGTACGAGACTCACGACCACCGTACTCCGCAGAGCCCCGTCGGACATCCTTGGGTGGTTAACCATAGTTCGCAATACGAAACTCACGGCAACGTACCCCTAGAGGCCCCATCGGACCGTCCCTAGGTGAACATACACATATCCATCCATACAACCACAAAATGACATAATTCAAATACTAGACATGTAAAGTACTTGCCTTTGAGACATCTTCGAAGAATGGGGAATGAATAACGACTACGAACGATCCGGATGGAAAACGACGGTCCCTAAACGAAGGATCAACATACCTCAGTCCTAACGGACAACAATAATCGAATAGAATACTCCCACAACCCCGATTACAAGCTAAGTCAATATACGATTAATTGATACGGATGAGGGTTTATGCAAAATCTCCCTGTATCGACAATTCACGGATTAAACTCGACGAAAACGGATTGGGAATCTCCCAATAACAACAATCGGTAAGGAATATCGCAACATACATGAACAATTCGAGATTAATCAAACAAAACCCAAAAAAACCCCAAAAATTGACAAAGTAGGGTTCTAAGTCAAAATACCTTGAATTGGAGTGGAGAAGATGGATTAAGATGATGATGTTCTAAGCTTGGAACACAAGAATCGGTCTGCAATGAGACTCCACGGATTAGTCTCCACAATTCGCCCTAAAATCGCCGGAATCGCCCAATGGAAGAGAAGAGGAGGAAAAATGACGAGAAAGGTGGCTGTTGTCCTATTTATATCAGGTATAGTTAGCGCACGCTAACCATCAAAAGATAGCGCGCGCTAACGGGGTTGCTAGCAGTCCAGTAGCTGTTGCCCGAAGTCGCTAGCGTGCGCTAGATACGTTTAGCACGCGCTAAATGCTACTCGATAGCGTACGCTACGGAAGCCTAGCGCACGCTCTCGGATGGTCAATGTACAGGATTCTGGGTTCAGAACCCCCACTGCCCAGTATGCTGAAGTCGTTAGCGCACGCTATAGTTACGAGATAGCGTACGCTAAATGCATACCGATAGCACACGCAAGAAATAAGGAGTAGCGTGCGCTACACACGCAGCAGTTGAGTGCTGCTCAGTTCAATACGCTGCTGCAGAAGGCACGAAACTCGAAACGCAAGACAATGCCAGAATCCAGAAACATAACCATGAAATATACAAGATGACGGATCTAAGCGCTAAAAGAAAATACAATTTCGAATACCGGGGAATCCGAAATACGACAAAGAAGATGAAATTCCCTAAACTTATAGGAAATTACAAAAATGGCCCAAGTGTCCGAAAATCACGATACGACGTTGGATTGACAAACCGAAACTTACACACGAACAACTCAACCATACGAACTTATGTAAACAAGGAAACTACGAAAATGAATGAGCTTTACGAGAATCGAACGTTCATACGACAAAACATAATATAGAATGGAATTACGTAAAAACATCTCCAAAACTCGCCCAAATGGAAAAACTCCAAGAATAAAGTAGATTCAAAACGTTGAAATGGTTACAAGCGAGTCTATAAAAATAGACATACACTAAAAATGGAAACTGCTAAAAATGGAAAGGTATGGATATTACATTCTCCCCCTCTAAAAAAAAGTTTCGTCCCGAAACTTAAGAATCAAAAAGCTCGGGGAGCCTCGAACGCATATCCTCCTCCAACTTCCACGTTGCTTCTTCTACTCCTTGTTTCGACCATTGCATCTTAACCAAAGGAATGGTTTTGTGCCTCAATTGTTTGTCTCGACGCTCCAAAATTTTAACAGGCCTCTCCTCGAATGTGACATCCTTCTCGATCTGCACGTCCCCAAAATCAATAACATGGGACGGGTCCGGAACATACTTCCTCAGCTGGGAGACGTGAAACACACTATGCACATGACTCAACGACGAAGGTAATGCCAAATGGTATGCTAACTCGCCCACTCTCTCCAATATCTCGAAAGGTCCAATATACCTCAGGCTGAGCTTACCCTTTTTACCAAAATGGAAAATTCCCTTCGACGGAGACACTCTCAACAGAACATGATCTCCCACCTCAAACTCCAAGGGTCGACGCCTAACATCTGCATAAGACTTTTGTCGACTCTGGGCTGCCAACATTCTCTTTCTAATCAACTCAGCTTTCTCCCTCGTCTCTAATATGAGATCCGGCTCGGTGCCAACTAAATCGGACGGCTCATCCCAACATATCGGTGATCGACAACGTCGGACATAAAGCACCTCGTACGGTGCCATCTTAATCGATGCGTGCCAGCTATTATTATACGTAAACTCAATCAAGGCCAGATGCTCCTCCCAGTCACTTCTCCAGTCTAACGCACACACGCGCAACAAATCCTCGAACGTCTGAATGGTACGCTCGGACTGTCCGTCAGTCTAAGGATGAAAAGATGTACTCAAACTCAAACGTGTCCCCAATGCCTTATGTACCTCCTGCCAGAAATGCGATACAAACCGGCCATCTCTGTCCGAAATAATAGTCTTCGGCGTACCATGAAGTCTCAGTATCTGTGCGATAAAAATACGAGCCAATTTTTCTGGACCCCAAGTATCCTTGATGCCCATAAAATGTGCCGACTTAGTCAGTCGGTCTACGATCACCCATACCATATTCATTATGGTCTTCGTCCTCGGCAAGTTCGTGACAAAATCCATGGAGATTTTTTCCCACTTCCATTCCGGGATGGGAAGTGGTTTCAACAACCAGGCTGGCCGCTGATGCTCGATTTTGACTTGTTGACAAGTCAAACACTTAGCCACAAATTCAACTACCTCATTCTTCATGTCATTCCACCAAAAATTCTTTCTCAAATCTTTATATATTTTACTCGAGCCCGGATGGACTGAGTAAGGTGACGCATGAGCCTCTCTCATAATACTCTGCCTCAATTTCAAGTCGTTCGGAACACAAAGCCGACCTCAGAATCTCAACACACCATCCTCATGTATCACGAATCCCGGGGCTTTCCCCTTCCCTACATTCTCTCGAAGCTGAATAAACATCGGGTCTTCCAACTGTCCCGATTTAATGTCGTCGACTAGAGACGAAGAAATCTCAAGAGTACGCAACTGCCCGGAACTCTCTGGTAATACAATCTCAACGCTCAACCCCATTAACTCTCGCTGGAGTCCTGGCTGGTCCGTAAGTAACTCAAGTGCCCGAATCGACATCGATTTCCGACTCAAGGCATATGCCACCACATTTGCCTTGCCCGGGTGGTAAAGGATCTCTAGGTCGTAATCCTTAATTAGCTCCAACCATCTCCGATGTCTCATGTTAAGCTCTTTCTGCATAAAAATGTACTTCAGGCTCTTGTGATCGGTGAAAATCTAACACGACGAGCCATACAAGTAGTGACGCCAGATTTTCAATGCAAACACAACTGCGGCCAACTCAAGATCGTGCGTAGGGTAATTCAACTCGTACAGTTTCAACTGACGGGAAGCATAGGCGATGGTCTTCCCGTGCTGCATAAGTACACATCCGAGCCCTTGGCCCGAAGCATCACTAAAAACTAAGAAACCCTCATTACCACTCGGTAAAGCCAAAACGGGAGCGGTCGTCAATCGTTTCTTCAATTCCTCGAAACTCTTCTGTCTCTCGTTGGTCCACACAAACTTCTCTAACTTCTATAACAACTGAGTCAGCGGTCGAGCGAGCTTAGAGAACCCCTCGACAAACCTACGATAATACCCGGCCAAACCCAGAAAACTGCGGACCTCCTTCACATTTTTGGGCGGCGCCTAATCCAGTACTGCCTCTATCTTATGTGGGTCCACACAAACACCCTCGGCCGAGATCACGTTGCCGAGAAACATAACCTCCCGTAACCAAAACTCACACTTTGAGAACTTCGCGAAAAGATGCTGAGTTCTCAAAATACCTAGCACGATATGCAAATGACGGGCATGCTCCTCCTCGCTCCTCGAGTAAATCAGGATATCGTCGATAAAAACGACTACACACTTATCGAGGTACTCGATAAAGACTTTGTTCATAAGCTGCATGAACACGGCTGGGGCGTTGGTTAGCCCGAAAGGCATAACCACAAACTCGTAATGACTGTATCTCGTCTGAAAGGCCGTCTTCGAAATATCGGAATCCTTCACTCGGAGCTGATAATACCCCGATCTCAAGTCAATCTTCGAAAAAGCGGTTGCCCCTTGCAGTTGATCAAACAAGTCATCAATCCTCGGGAGTGGATACTTGTTTTTGATAGTTACTTTGTTCAACTCTCGATAGTCGATACACAGACGAAGTGACCCATCCTTCTTCTTCACAAACAAGACCGGCGCGCCCCAAGGCGAAGCGCTCGGTCGAATATACCCCATGTCTAGCAACTCTCCCAACTATTTCTTCAACTCAAGCATCTCGGCAGGCGCCATACGGTATGGCGTCTTAGAAATCGGTACTGCACCCGGCTCTAAATCAACAGTAAAGTCAACCTCTCGGTCTGGCGGCAAACCCGGCAACTCATCTGGAAAGACGTCAGGATACTCACACACTACTGGAATAGATGAGAGCTCGACTCCCCCTTCTTCCGATCTCAAGACATAACACCAGTAACCCGTACAACCTCCTCGAAGAAGTCTCACCGCCTTCAAAGCGTTGATCAGAAATCTCAGGCTACTCCGCTTACGCCCCACAAAAGATGCTCAGTACCGTCAGAGGCTAACATCGAAATGGTTCTCGTTCTATAATTCATGATCGCTCCATGACGGTCCAGCCAATCCTCACCAAGAATTAGATCCTCGTCATTAATATCTACCGCAATCAGATTAGAAGGCCAATCCCTCCCCGCGATACTCACAGGAAAATCTCTAATCTCACGATCCCCCACGATGCTATCCCCACTAGGCAGTTTAACAATAAATGGTTCACACGCAACTAGGCAATCAACATGCAGACGATGCACACAATCTATGGATATGAAAGAATGCGTAGCACCAGAATCGAATAACACGGAAACAGGATGGTCAAGGATGTGAACGCACTACGCCATAAGTGCTCATAGGCAATGCTTTTAGCTAGTGTTGCCACCAAAGCGTTTCAATAGATTGCTTATTTTTGATCTTTTGAAACACTACTGAAATAGTATTGCACTAGATATACATTTGGTGCTGCAAGATAAAAATGGTGTTGCGTGACGTGCAACACCTGTGATGGTGTTGCATTAAATCTAAATTTTTAATAATTTTTTCAAGTTATTGTCAAAAACAAGCACAATGAAACGAAATTTAAATTTTGATAATTTTTTACTCTTAAAGTTTGATATATAACATATGATAAATTTTATTTAAATTATTTATATTTAATATAAATACTTATCATATTTTTTAATATTGTAATTAAAAATTATAAATATTTTTTATAATTTTAAAGTTTAATATATTATCAATAAATATAATGAAATTTAAATTACGATATATGTTTTATTTTCAAAGTTTGATATATAATATAATAAAAATTATAATTTATATATATTTAAATTATTTAATACAAATACACATTATAAATTTTAATAATAAAATTTCAAAATTTTAATTATAAAAAATAATACAATCCTTTTTAAAAATACTTATATAGCGTTTAATTAGGAAGCGCTTTGTAACAGTACACTTACATAGCGTTTTTAGAAAACGCTGTGGTAGGTTCCGTATTTTAAGTAATATTTCTTTAATTCTCGATCCGTAAATTAAAAAGGTATTTTGAACTTTATATTTTGGATTTGATTTGAAGGATTAAATTCTTTTTTTGTTTAGAACTGAATGATTGCTCAAGGTTTCCTAGTTTTTTTCCTTATTTGATTGATTGCTAAGTGTATATTGCTGGTGTGGTTATATTATGTTATCTGTTCTGTTATAATATTTTGGCCCAACCCAGCCCGTTATAACATTTTTATTATCCCAGCCCCTGTCTAAAAATCATATCTCGTACGGTGAGAACAGACTTTATTATATTTTTTTTCTTAAGTTTGCGGTGGTTCATCTTTTTAATTGGGCCATGTGCAGAGGCAGAGAAGCGGAGACCGCTCACGGCGGAGAAGCTAATGGATCTGGAGGATCGAAGGAGATCAGATATAGCGGTTTGAGAAATATGTCATGGGGGAGATTTGCGGCGGAGATCAGAGACATTTTTAAGAAAACACGTGTCTGGATCGGTACCTTCAATTCGGCTGAGGACGTTGCTCGCGCCTACGGCGCCACCGCACGCTCCTTCCGTGGTCCGAAGGCGAAGACAAATTTCCACTTATCCCCAAACGGTGCCGACTTCCCGATTTCAAGCCTCCAAACCCTAATCAGCAACAAATCAGCAGTAACCCTAACGATCGGTTTTTTATTTTTTTATGCTGTAATATTTATTTTTTTTCCACTTTTCGCTTCTCCACTATTTTTGTTCGTGATGTTTCTAAAGATTATTCCAAGCTCCAGTTAGATATGAGATCCACAAAGCAGTTCACATCCTTTGGCTTGAACGAGGATTTATATCATATTTAATGGTTTTCAAAACCTCAAAGAGTGGTTTTTCAAAGAACTGACGGATCTAGATTCTCCACAGTTCAGATCCTGACTTTTGACGAATTAATTTAACAATTTGTTGTTTTCTCATATATTTTCGGGCAATAATATTTCTTAGAATAGAGAAAAATGAGTCCAAATGAATATCGATGAATTTATGGGTCTGTCTGGGTATTATAAGAATTCTAGAAAAAAATGCAGTCCTAGCAAATGATAGATTTTGGTGTTAATTTGAAGTTTATTTTTCTTATATTTTGCTAATGTGATGTCAAAATTGCAAGTTGTATTCCTAGATCTGTTGCCTCTGTTATCTTCAACCTAAATGTACTATAATAAAAAAAACGATTGTCTTCAACCTAACTATTCAGAATATGAAAAGAATTTGAAGGGCATCATATGTTCCATACTAAGTATCTGATTATTTTATTTATAAAAAATATTGCACCTTCTGAAATCCGAGGATGATAAACAACCTGGAGAGGCATGCTTATAGTGATTTATCACTATACTAATCTACCTTGTCGTTTCAGGATGAAGTTTATACTTTCGTCTCGGTTTCGCCTGAAAAAAGGTACTTTCTTTTCTTTTTTGATCAATTCCTTTGTCAATTGATGGAATTTTATGTTTACATCTGAATTTGGCTTATCAGAGTTTATGCATTTTATTTTTTCATCTATTAATGATATCTTATGGTGTTTGATTCTTTTTTTGTTATATTAATTTATTGGATGCACTTGAAGGGAGGAAGAAAAAGTTATAAGATCAGCTTCATTGTTATGTTTGAGTTCCTTTTATGTAGATAGATTATATAGCATAAATTCGTCATTCCGGAGTTTTTTAAGTTGTACTAAATCCAACTCAGCTGCCACGTCATTTTGTAACCTTTACTTTGTATCCATTTTGTCTAGCATTACTCCTATTTTGCTACCTCACGTGGGCTGCCCAGCCGGGGGTCGCTGTCCAAACGATTGAAGTTTTACGCTCAGAATTGGAATGGATAAAGATTTGAGCATCGAGGGTATAAAGCTCTGAATCATGCGCGTTTGTCAGGTAATACCATCATCTGAGCTTCCTAACATTCTTATGTTGCTATTAAAGATTCATTTTAGTTATGGTTCATATCCCTTTTGGAATTGGAACACTTCTATAATCGGGTATGTTGATCAAACCTTTTCGTGTATACTGATGTTTACATGAGTTTTATGTGAGTTTTTTGCATTCTTAATCATGATTGTAGTGACATTAGAATTGTTCATAAAACTGATAAAAGAATTCCAGCCAATAAATTTTGTTGCCATTCACTTCGTTTCCTGCAGATTCATATGGTTTGATAAGTATGAAATATGGGAGGCACTAATTTGGTATGGAGTGAGCTCATCGGCTTCAGTGCACTTTTAAGGTATAGTTGACCATGTGTTATCTCTGGTTTTTTTATATATCGACACACCTACATAAATTGTAGCCTAAAACTTCGATTTTAACCATTTTGGTCTTCACTTCGTTTTTTGCAGATTCATATGGTTTGACAACTATGAAATCTTAGGGGCAGCAATTTGGTATGGAGTGAGTTGATCGATCTCAACACACATTTAAGGTATATTTGACCATGTGTTATCTCTGGGTTTTTTTTATATATGAACACGCCTATAAAAATTGTAGCCTAAAACTTGATTTTTTCGAACCATTTTGGTCTTACACTCAATAGAGCACTTAATTAGTTACAATGCACATTTTATACAAACATAGCGAATTGTAGAGTGCCGCTATAAAATATTATGGCCTAACTCGCTATAGCTGTCGATGAAGTTATTTTTAAAAACGTTAGTAGTGTTATATAAAAGTGCACGAGAGAGCCAGACTGTTACTATTTTAATGTTTTGTGTCCGTGCAGGGCCTTGTGCCAGGTGGTGATTGATGCCTATTGATGTGAACGCAAATGTACGTTAGATGTTAGTCTATAGAGCACTATTGGTTTCGAATGCTCTCTGGTTTATATGATTCAAGACTCGAAGTTAGAGGTTGCACTAGAAGTGTTGTTTGATTTTGGGAAAGAGAGGAAGCAAGTTTACATCATTATTCTGGGTGAGCATATTCCACTTTGTCATGTTTCCCATTTTTGATCACATAAGCCATGCTGGTAAAGAAAATTCGGTCTCTTTTAGAGATATGTGTTTTTTTTTTTGCTTAATGAGCTACCACCATTTTAGACTGAATCTTAAATGGATTGATGATAAAAAGCTGGTGTGATGCAAATATGATTTCCTTATATGCATTTTTTAGGTAAGGACAAATATAATTTTTCTCAAAAGGGTCATTTTTTTTGCAGCCAGCTATAATTAGTTTGTCTAACTATTACATTCAGATTGCATGACTTGCACTAATACGGCATAAGGCCTTTCTTTGGTTTTACAAAGACAAAAGTGAATGAGGCCTTACATGCTTGCTATTATCAAACCAGGCACTATATCATCGCTGTTTTTTTTTTTTGTGTGACCAAAGCAGCATATACATGTATGTATAATTGTGTTTTAGTGCATTCAAATGGTTTCTCTTTTTCGAACTCTGGTGTGAAGGCCATTTATTTTTTGAATAAGGATATCATAGTTCCTTTTCCGCGGAATTCTACATTTTTTGTATAGTGAGTTGATTTTGAGTATCCAAGGCACAAAACTATCATCTTCTCATGTGAGCACACGAAGATTTTTTTTCTTTGGTGTCCCTTCAATTTATGCCATCTATTTTCACATACTTTTATTAATAAAAAATCATAAACGTACACTTTACCATCATGGTCCTTACTTATCTGTAGGAATCCCATAAATCATCAGCTGTTTGATGGAAGATCTGGATACGTCCAATACCTAAAAACTTTATCCTTTATGGTTTCAAGGATATTGAAATTGGGCAAAGGATGATAACCATTTTGACAGTTGGAGTTCCAAACACCATCAAGAGATTGGCTTCTTACAAACTTCAATCCACGTTAGCTATCAGGTTTCGACAAGCTAATTTCCATGCTAGCTATCAGGGCACCACTTATCATATTTCAATATGTAACTTTCTATCACTTGTATTTAGACTTAGTAATTTTGTACTTTTTAAGTTAGATTGGTGGTGTTGCTTGGTTTTGGTACTTTTGAATTTAAATTGGTGGTTTGTTGCTTTGTATGAATTTAGGATTTTGTATTTTGTATTGGCATCCTTGTTGGTTTTTGACTGCCTTGGTTTATTTTGGATGGGTTGATGTAAGAATAAAATAGTTAGTTCAAAATATTTGTATGAAATGTTGCTTTTTACTTTAGTTGCGGTTGTATTTTATAAAAGTAGTATTACAAAAAAAAAAATGATGATGTGGCATAGATGTGGGGGCCATTGATGACATGGCACAAATGTAGAGCCAATTATTGACGTGGCATAAATATGGCCCCCACTGCTGGGGTGGCATCGAGATGGGGACCATTGATGACGTGGCACAAAGGTGGGACCCACTGATGACGTGGCACATGTGGACCCTATGTTCTGTTTTTTTTAAATCTTAGGCAACATCATTTGTTGTTGCCTTACTTGGTTATGTTGTTGCATTAGAGGCGTAATGCAATACTTTTTCGTTGTTGCAGTAGAGACTAAAAGTGTTGCCTTAGGTGTCAAAGGCAACGGCCGTATTGGCAACAACAGTTTGGTGTTGCCTTTGTCCTAAGGCAACACTTTTTGTGTCTTCTGCAAGAATAAACAAGCATTGTCTATGAGCACTTATGGCGTAGTGACGGTACCTGTAGCTACCGTCGCGTCGGGATCCCCAGCTCGTCTCATCTCATACACACGGGGCGGAACAGACCCCGCACTAGAAGCTCCCCCTCTAGAAGGCTGTCCACATCCTCGACCTCTACCAAAACTCTGCTGGGGCTGAGAAACTGTCGGTGCCTGATTCACGCTCGGTTCTCCCATAGATGGGGCTGATATCTGAGTAACTGGTGCCCGAGCTGCATCCGTACAATACTTGGCACGATGCCCCATCCGACCGCAAGAAAGATACTGAATCGGAGGCCTGTCACACTCACTCATAATGTGTCCGGGGCGACCACAGTTAAAGCAGTTAGGACCACGCACTGAACCAGTAGGAGCAGACCTAGAACCATTTCCTCGCCCAAATGACGGGGACTGATTCCCGAAGACTCGCGAACCAGACTGAGCCTTTGGATACCCGCCTCTGTTGCTGCCTCTGTCGCAGAAAATGACATCTCATAAGCCATTGCTTTGTTCTGATATTCTTTCAGAGTCGTACTTCCGAGGCCAGACATGTAGTGACGAACCCTCGGCTTCATCCGCATATCAAAGTGGCAGATCTTATCAAGCTCATCTCGAACTTGGTTTCTCACATAATGAAGTTGCTGGTTGTATTCTTTGATTGCCTGCGAAATCGGGACGTCTTGGAGCTTAGCCTCAAATAAGGCTCGAATCCTCCCCTCTTTAACTGGCCACAGACAAAATTCGTCTTCCATCAGCTCTCAGAACTCTACCCATGTAGCTGCCCGGTCACGCGGTTTCACCTCTTGCCACCACGTTGCTGCCTCTTTGGCGAGGAAGTACTGAGTGATGGGTACCTTCCTCTCCTCAGAGCAGTTAGCAGCCTCGAACAATTTCTCCATCTCAAATAACCAATTCTCCCAACCGGAACGGTCGGAAGCACCATCAAACTGCGGAGGACGCATACGAATCACGTCCTGAAGTAGCTTATCATTGCCGGATCCAGTAGGCGGAACCGGGTTAGCATTAGCTTGGCCGACTAAGACGGCCTGAGTTAGTAGCGTCATCTGGTTTGCTACTTGCTGTAAAATATTAGCCACCCCGATATTCTCATGAGCATTGCCAGAGCTAGCAGATGGATCCTGCTGGCCTCCGGAACTAGGTGGAACACTGTTCGACAAGGAAGGCATCGCCGAATCAGTTCCTGAGTTATCGGACATGGCCTCCCCACCGGCTGCGCCACGTCCCCTACCGCGTCCGCGTCCTCTACCAGCAGGAATTCTGAAGAAGTAACGTGAGTACAATTCAAACGCAAAACGCAACAAGATATCCAGAAAGGAACAGAACAGAACAACGTAACGAGTAAAGTTAGGAAAACTTATGAGCATCGGCGTACTGAGATGATGGCGTAGAAGTGATACTGTTCAAAAACGACACTCAACTAGACCCAAATAACCGACAGCCTAGGTTTCCATAAACCTAAGCTCCGATACCATATTCTGTAACACCCCCAAGATGATCAGGGCATATTACAGTGCCGTGGATCCCACACTGTGGACTCCACCAGGCTAACGTACCAACAAGACATTCGTCGACGACATACATCAACAACAAAACGATAATTTCACAATCCATGACATTCAAAACCAAAGACTGAAATACGACAATACAAACTGACATCCAATCCACTTCCCAAAACGGGTACACAACATTAACAAATTCAAGAAAGAAGTACTCGAGTACTTAAACCAATTACATAATAAAAAAATCCCAAAACAAGACATCAATAAAAAACCACTGAACAGAATCACGCATGCCCATCATCCTCCTACGGCTCGCATGCTCGTTTGCTTCCTTGACCTGTACCTGAAATACAGAAATATTTCCCCCATTTAAGGGGTTAGCGACAACTACTAGTGCAAGTACAATCCATTTGAACTACCATTCTAATCAGATGGAAATATGCGCCAAAATCATTTTAGAAATCATTTATATTCCGGAATATTTATGGTGCACACGCACAAAACACATTTCTCCAACAAAATAATTCAAAGTTGACCTTGGTACGAGACTCACGGCCACCGTACCCCGTAGAGCCCCGTCGGACATCCCTGGTGGTTAACCATAGTTCGCAGTACGAAACTCACGGTAACGTACCCCTAGAGGCCCCGTCGGACCGTCCCTAGGTGAACATACACATATCCATCCATACAACCACAAAATGCCATAATTCAAATACTAGAACGCATCAACAAATGTAAAGTACTTGCCTTTGAGACATCTTCGAAGAATGGGGAATGAATAACGACTACGAACGATCCAGATGGAAAACGACGGTCCCTAAACGAAGGATCAACATATCTCAGTCCTAACAGACAACAATAATCGAATAGAATACTCCCACAACCCCAATTACAAGCTAAGTCAATATACGATTAATCGATACGGGTGAGGGTTTACGCAAAATCTCCCCGTATCGACAATTCACGGATTAAACTCGAGGAAAATGGATTGGGAATCACTCAATAACAACAATCGGTAAGGAATATCGCAACATACATGAACAATTCGAGATTAATCGAACAAAACCCGAAAAACCCCCAAAAATTGACAAAGTAGGGTTCTAAGTCAAAATACCTTGAATTGGAGTGGAGAAGATGGATTAAGATGATGTTCGAAGCTTGGAACACAAGAATCGGTCTGCAATGAGACTCCACGGATTAGTCTCCACAATTCTCCCTAAAATCGCTGGAATCGCCCAATGGAAGAGAAGAGGAGGAAAAATAACGAGAAAGGGGGCTGCTGTCCTATTTATATCAGGTATAGTTAGCGGACGCTAACCATCAAAAGATAGCGCGCGCTAACGGGGTTGCTAGCAGTCCAGTAGCTGCTGCCCGGCGTCGCTAGCGTGCGCTAGATACATTTAGCGCGCGCTAAATGCTACTCGATAGC
Source organism: Orobanche coerulescens (assembly GCA_033398695.1). Taxonomy (NCBI): domain Eukaryota; kingdom Viridiplantae; phylum Streptophyta; class Magnoliopsida; order Lamiales; family Orobanchaceae; genus Orobanche; species Orobanche coerulescens. Next base: position 34,733,839 of record CM065818.1, read on the forward strand.
GTACGCTATGGAAGCCTAGCGCACGCTATAGTTATGAGATAGCGTACGCTAAATGCATACCGATAGCGCATGGAAGAAATAAGGAGTAGCATGCGCTACACATGCAGCAGTTCAGTGCTGCTCAGTTCAGTACGCTGCTGCAGAAGGCACGAAACTCGAAACACAAGACAAGGCCAGAATCCATAAACATAACCATGAAATATACAAGGCGACAGAGCTAAGCGCTGAAAGAAAATACAATTCCGACTACCGGGGAATCTAAAATACGACAAAGAAGATGAAATTCCCTAAACTTATAGGAAATTACAAAAATAGCCCAAATGTCCGAAAATCACGATACGACGTCGGATTGACAAACCGAAACTTACAAACGAACAACTCAACCATACGAACTTATGTAAATAGGGAAACAATGAAAACGAATGAGTTTTACGAGAATCGAACGTTCATACGGCAAAACATAACATAGAATGGAATTACGTAAAAACATCTCCAAAACTCGCCCAAATGGAAAAACTCCAAGAATAAAGTAGATTCAAAATGTCGAAACGGTTACAAGCGAGTCGATAAAAATAGACATACACCAAAAATGGAAACTGCTAAAAATGGAAAGGTACGGATATTACACACGTGGTGTGGGTTGTGGACCCCGTGAATTATTATTGGTTTGTATTTAAGAAAGCAAATCTTTAGGATATGACCCCTTTTAGTTTTGGAAAGAGAAGTTTTCGATAATCCTAAATTGTTTTCCGTTAAAACTCCCGAGGGCATTTTAAAATATTTTATAAATTGTTCTCTTGATTTGTGATCTTTCGAATTTGGAAAGTTTTACTCAAACTCTCTGCCTCAGGAAGTATTTTTTTCATTATACTTGAATCTTTGAGGATTCCTGATTATTATAATTCTTGGAATATGATTTGTATGACTCGTATTTGCACTTTGTACTTGCACTAGAAAATGGTGGAATTTTGCTAACTCCCGAGTAATCGGGGGATGGATGTCTGTTTTTCGTCCAGGTACATTCAGGTTTTGGGGAGCATAACACAGGCTTGGCACGAAGGATGATGAATGACGATCGATACTAATCACATGGGGACCCATACGATGTTGTATTGGTTTAGTTGTAGTTATTTCCGCTGTAGTATTTTCCCCATTGTACGGGAACGTGTTGTATTTTGATCCCTACGTGGGTATCTATTGAGATTGAGTTCTATGTATTAATTTAAAGAACTAATCGGTCTACTGGGTCGTCATTTAGCCTTGAAGGCGATATTTTGATGTTTGATTTTAGTTACCAGCCTGGTAGATCTTTGAGGAAAGGGTCTACGACGTGTAATATCCCTGAGTGGATTAGGGTTGTTACATAAATGGTATCAGATAATAGGTTGCGGAAACCTATGCTGTGGAGTCGAGTGTGTATTGTTGAGTTGTTTTTAGTCAGGTCGTGCCTGATTGAGTCATGTCGCAATGCGTCGTCTGTGTTTGCTGGTCGTGATTAGTATCTTGGGGCGATCATCATCTTCGTGCGACCTATGAATGTAAGTCTCCCTTCTTTGTGTTGTGCCTCGTGTGATACGAGCTACTTGTATGAATATTTGTTAAGTGATGGAATCTTTATGTAGATTTTGATTTCGTGATATGTATTTATTTGACTCTCATATTTTGTTTATATGAGGGGTGGTATCGCTGCTATTGTATTTTTTACTGTTGATGTTGTCCGCTGCTAATGATTTTCAAAATGATTTGCTCGTATTGCAAGTTTCTTGTGAAACCCTTATGCTTAACATGGAATGGTAATGTATATGTGTGTGATTTGCTCACTCTGGGAGGATCCGACGGGGCCTCGGAGGAATATGTGATTTCGCTCCTAATTCACGAGCTTGTTTGGATAGCCAGTCCGGGAGGGTCCACAAAGGCCTTGGCTGGGACCAGTGGTTTAGCCCCGCTCCTAGACGAGTCATGTGCGTGATTTTCAACTATGGCCAGTCCGGGAGGGTCCATAGAGGCCTCGGATGGGACCAGTGGTTTAGCCCTGGTCCTAGGCAATTTTCAACTGTGATTATTGACTGTTTGTTTCTGAGAAAAAACATGTCTTGATTTTGAAACAATTTGATGCATGTACTATGAGATGTGTAAGCGAATGTCGATACGTGTGAGCAGAGGCTAACGTATACTTTGTAACGTGTGGGAATTCTGGCCTAATGGACTTTTGAAAGTCTTGAGTATCTTAGAGAATAAATTTCAAGACGTACTTTTGAAATGGATTATTTCCTCGTGGTATTTTCAAGGTACCTACTAATATAACTGTATGTTTCAAAATTCTTCCACTTTGAGAACCAAAATATTTTGAGATATTCTTAGTAATTTAGAAACGCATTTGCTTAGACATGAAGGTCGAATATTTCTGAAAGTTTTTAACTAAAAGAAAGATGTCCTCATTTTTTCAAACGTAAGACGGGTTTTTTTCAAAGTCCGATAACGATGTTGTATTACTTTTTCGAAATGTGATACTTAAGATCAACTGTGTTCCCAATTTTTTTCAAAAAGGTGGATTTTCGTTTTTAAAACCTATCATTTCCTCTTTGCGGTCAGGGAATGTGTGTATGATGTTAGCATTGTCGTTGGGGTGTTAGCCCTCCGAATTGTGATTGAATTGGCGGTGGGAGCGTTGAGTCGTTCGCCACGCATTTGTTGTGTTAGCGCTCTGTGAGAGGTGTGATGTTGGTATTAAATGTTTGTCGCTTCATGGTGATTTGTGTGTTATCACACATGTGCAAGCTGTTAGAGTTTAGATTTGTATGATTGTGTACATATATGATTGTTTCATGATGTTTTGTAATTATGTGCTGGTTATCGTTCGGGCCGTTGAAATCGCCAAACGGATGTCGTCGTTGCTGTGATTTTGTGTATGTGAGTTGCCTTAGGATAATTGCTGTATGTGATTGTGTTACGATTTTCTTTTGTGCTAAGTGGTTACTTATTCAGTATTCCGAGGGGTAGGGGTCGTGGTCGTGCCGACCAGACGTGTGATCAGGATTGTACTGCTAGTGATGGTGTTGGTATCGGTGTTGCCACTATTTTGCAGTAGGTAGATGCAGAGATGACTCAATTGACCCAAGCAGTTCAACGTAATACAGATATGACCCATAACATTGGCACAAATCAGTGGCTTCGAGAAGTGGTTCATATGAATCCCCCTCATTTCTGGTGCCGTAGATGCATTGGGCTGGGATGGTTGGCTTTTCTAGTTGGGAAAGATATTCGAGGTAGTTGATTGTCCCTGTCGCTCAGTATCTTCTTGACAAGGATGCCGCTAATTGGCGGGAGGCTGTTAAACCTCGAGATCGTGTTGTCACGTGGGCAGAGTTCGAGAGATTCATGAGAGATGAGTTTTGTACGGAACTGATCAGAAATCAGAGGATTAATGAATTCTTTTCGGCGAAACCGAAAGATGTACCGTTGTCTCAAGATATTATTGATTATAGCAAACAGATCAGCTATGTGTAGGGTCAAGTTAGGACAGAGGAGGATAAGATATGTCACTTTATCAGGAGAATGAAGCCGGAGATTCATCAGTACATGGCGGGTTTCACTTGTACTTCATTGAGAGAGTATCGGAATAGGGCGTTAGCCTATGAGCTATCTGTATCATCGACTGAGCATATGTCCGAGTCGAAGAAATTGAAAACTGTTGGGAACTTCTCAAGAAGTCCGGGGAGTGGGCCCCCTGGGACTGAGACTTCGCGTCGTCATTCTAAGAAGGTTCCTCGATCGCGTGTGTAATACCCGTACTTTTTATTGGCTATAATTATTAATTTGTGAACCTCGTGGGTTGGTTTGTAATTTTTCGAAGATTGGTATCATGTGTTTGATTTGAGCTTGTATGTTGTGTTTCTTGCCAATATTTCGCTAATTGTCGATAACGGTTGTTTCGTACTGTTTGTAACGCGTTCACAAACCTATTTCAGGCAAGGGGGTTAGCAGATGCTAAGTTTCCCGAGTAGCATACGCAATAGTGGATGGATCCAGCGCACGCTACTGCCGCGAGGATATCGCACGCTAACCGGTAGCATGGGATAGTCCAGAGGGCACTGGACTGGGACTGGGATCGAGCTAGCGCGCGCTAAGGCATCTTAGTAACGCACGCTATATGAGCGGGTAGCGCACGCCACTGTCGGATGGTAGCGCACGCTAATCGGCCCGGACAGCAAGGGCAGTGAGGTCTGGACTTCGGTCGGACCAACAGGTAATACACGCTAAGGCGTTCATTGCGCGCGCTAACTCGTCAGGCGTAGCGCACGCTGTTCGGCCTTAGTGCACAGTACTGGGATGGGCAGAAAGGTTTCTGGACTTGGACTGGGCACCAGGGAGCGCACGCTAAGGCGGCAGTTGCGCGTGCTAACTCAGCGGTATAGCGCACGCTAACTCGGCGGTGTAGTGCACGCTGTCGGACGCAGAGCACGCCATCTCGGCTGGGCAGAAGGTTCTGGACTACAAGCCTAGGCCGATAGCGCACGCTATTCGGAAGCGTTGGTGCGCGCTAAGGCGTGCCTATATAAATACATATGTTGCGGTCAACACTTGTTATTTTTCACCCTCCTTCCTCTTCTTCGATTTTCTAGACATTTCCAGGGTTGTGTAGGCGTGGATTTCGGCTGAGCACTGTTGAATCTCAGTTCCTTTCAACTTCAAGCAAATCTTTATCAATGTTACATCATTCTTCACCAAGGAATTGAGGTAATCCTTCCTTAGAACCCTAACCTTGGGGAATTTTGGGGGATCTCGTTTCTCTAACCGTTTTAACTCTGAATTTATGATGGATTATAGTTGAATATAGTCATATAAGTATGATTTCATGATTTCCTCAAAGTTTTGTGGATTGATTCTGAATTTTCTTTGTGGATCGAGCAAAACACATTATGCCCCCGTAGTGTTCGATAAAATGTTCTTAAGGGTAGAACTTAGGTTGGATCTTAGTTTTTCGATGGAATTGCAGTTGATTGAGCCTAGATGTTTGTTAGGAACAGAATTTGGAAGATAGTCGGACCGTATCCTTGTTCGTTTGTTGTTCCTTCATGAGTTAGAAATTCAGGCAAGTATTTTATTGCATTAGTTTATGGCATGCATTTCTGTGATGTAATTGATGCTGATGAGAGTTGAAAGGTTGTTCTCGGGTACTCTCACTCGGGGTTGACTCGAAGGGGTCACACGGGGACTTGGTGGCTTAGCGGCTGGACCGGGTCACGAGAGTTACTTTCGAGTGGGCATTCTCACCTAGGGTCGCTCGACGGGGCGCACAGGGACTTGGTGGCTTGACGGCCAGACCGGGTCGCGAGAATTGCCGGAGTGTTTTACTGATGGTTGATATTTGATATTCCGGAATATCGTGAAATTAAAGGTTTATGGATTTTGAAATGATTTGGAAATGCATGTGGATTAAAATATTGTAATATTGTACTTGCACTAGCGGTTGTTGCTAACCCCTTGTTGGGGTGGAATGTTTTATACATTTCAGGTACTCTCGAGGGACAGGAGCCTACATGTGGTGCACACGGAGTTGACAAGCAGACCGGATGTTAGAAATCTCGAGTCAGTCGTTGTATTTGAAATGTTAGAGTAGGTTTTTATACTTAATATTGTTGTCGGTTTTGTTGTACTATGTCATGTGATGTTTGCATTGAGTGAATGCTGTTGAACTCTACTATTTTGGCCGCAGTCGAGGCCTAACTTATGTTTTGTATCATGTTTTGTATTGTTATGTTGTGGTGTTTGTGTATTGATTGTCATTTAGCTTGTGTGTCGTCAGCCTGGTGGGACCCGTGTGAGTCTTACGGCGTGTAATTACCCAAAGTGAACTTGGGGTGTTACATTTATGGTATCGGAGCCTAGGTTTTGGGAATACTTAGGCCTTTGGTTATTGGGATCGTCAAGTCATAAGAATCGCATAAACTGGTCGAGCTTAACACCGTGTGCTGCTGTCGAGCCGTGTGACCCGTGGTAGTAAGACTCCTTGAACTCTCATTGCGCCTTGATGCTTTCATTATAGAAAAGATTTAAATTCCTTCGATTGTGAACTGTCGTGATAATCTTAATCCTTTTATATCTTAGTATGTTGAGAGGTCGTGGCGGACGTGGATGCGGCAGAGGCCGTGGTCGTGGTACCGCCAATGAATCTGGCACACCATCTAATGTTGCATCTGATTCGGCATCCCGTACGGAGCCGAACACCGTTTCTTTGAACCCTAGCGGTCAGCCAGATCCTACATTAAATCAAGAACCATCGGCTGAACCTAATGTGAATGCCGGCATAGCTGTTATACTCCAGCAGGTAGTAGCACAGTTAGTCAAATTGAATGAGTCCGGGCATCCTGACCTGCCGACAAATGAGGGTAAATGGCTTTAGAGAGTGATGAAAATGCAACCTACCCGCTTTGCTGGTGCGTCTGATACTTTGGGTTGGGAAGGGTGGTTGTTTCAGTTTGGCAGGATTTTTGATGCTGTTGCATGTTCCGAAGAGAGACGGGTCCCTATTGTGCAGTATTTCCTTGAAAAGGAGGCTGCGGATTGGTGGGAAGCTGTGAGACCTACGGATCGTGTGGCAACTTGGGCCGAGTTTAAAGCTACGGTAAAGGAAGAGTACTATCCTTGGCCTGTTAAAGAGAACGTATTGCAGATTTCTTTACGGCGACACCTCAAGATGTACCTATCACCGAGGCCATCATCACATATAATCAACAACTGAACCATGTTCATGAGCAAGTAAAGACTGAAGCGGATAAAATCCGTTACTTTGATTTGAGAATGAAACCTAGGATTCGTGAGGCTATGGCGGGTTTCAGATGTGTTACTTTGAAGGAGTACCAGGATCGTGCCTTGGCCATCGAGATGGTCATTTCTGCATCAAGGTCCGGTACCGAGGGCAAGTAGTCGAGGACGACTAGTGACTTTTCAGGAAGTATGAGTGGAGGATTTCGTAAATCTCAGGCTTCTCATTCCGCTATTAGGAAGTCTATTCAGCAAGCTAGTAGTGCTCCAAGTTTTCGACCGGACCAATCTTCTGCCTCTGGTAGGGACAGTGTTTTAATTGTAATCAAGTAGGCCATCAGTTTCGAGAGTGTCCACTTCCTCCCGTTATCTGTTTCACATGCGGACAGTCCGGTCATCGGGCGGCTCATTGCAAGGCTGCCACTAGATTCACCAAACAACAGAATTCAGCACCAACTCCGAGTGTGAACCCGGGGGCTACATCTTATCAGCCGCAACAGACTTTGGGACGTGGAATAGGTCGAGGCCGGTCGGATCGTCAGGCTGCATCGAGTGTGGGTTCGGTACATCCAATAATGTACTAGATGAGATGCGCGGACGACACAGAGGCTTCGGTAGCTGCAGGTATCACGCAAATAATTTTTCAACCTATATCAGTATTATTTGATTCGGGAGCTACCCATTCGTTTATTTCTCTTGATTGTGTGAAATGTTTGGGCCTTGAGTGTTTGACTGATTGCGAAACGTTCATACCGAGTACTCCTAATGGGGAGCGTTTGATTAGGAATGGGGAGATTAAGAATTGTCTTGTGTGTATCGAGAGTCAGGATTGGCCTTGAGACCTCATTGTGGTAGATCTAAAAGGAGAGGACGTGATTCTTGGAGATGATTGGTTGAATCATCATGGTGCTATCCTGAACTAACGAACGCGAACTATTTCTATAATAGTGGAAGATGGTGTCGAGCACACTTTCTTGGGTCATAAACCGGGTAGTTCGGGTGGGGTGATTTCCGCCATGAAGGCGATAAAATTGTTGAAACAAGACTGTATTGGTTATTGGTGTTACGCCATGAGCACTGATGATGGTGGAATTGAATTATTGTCGATTCCAGTTGTGAACGAATATCCTGATGTATTTCCGGATGATCTTCCAGGATTACATCCATCTGGAGAGGTAGAGTTTCCTATTGATATTGTGCCAAGCGCATCACCTATTTCTCGAGCGCCGTATCGTATGGCACCCACCGAGATGTTATAACTGAAGAAACAGTTGGGCGAGCTTCTTGACAAAGGGTATATTCGACTGAGGGCATCACCTTGGGGTGCACCGCTTCTCTTCGTTAAGAAGAAGGACGGATCGTTTCGTCTGTGCATTGATTATTGGGAATTGAATAAGTTGACCATTAAGAATAGGTATCCTTTGCCCCGGATAGATGACTCGTTCGACCAAGTTCAGGGTGCCACGGTTTTCTCTAAGATTGATTTTCGATCAGGATATTACCAGCTGAGGATTCGGAATTCTGACATCCCGAAGACTGCTTTTCGTACTCGGTATGGCCATTATGAATTTGTGGTTATGCCGTTTGGGCTAACCAATGCTCCTGCCATGTTTATGCAGCTGATGAACAAAGTTTTCATTGACTATCTTCATAAGTTCGTGGTCGTTTTCATTGATGATATTCTTGTCTACTCCCGGAATGAGGAAGATCATGCTGAACATATCCAAGTGGTGTTGAACACTTTGAGAACGGAGAAACTTTTTGCTAAATTCTCAAAGTGCGAGTTCTGGCTTAAAGAGGTGACATTTCTTGGTCATGTAGTCTCGGTTGATGGAGTTCGAGTGGATCCCCAAAACATAGCGGCTATTGTTGAGTGGGAACCATCTAGGAATGTGAAGGAGACCCGGAGTTTTTTAGGACTTACTGGATATTATCGTAGATTCGTCGAGGGGTTTTCAAAAATCGCTCGAACACTTACTCAGTTACTCCAGAAATCTCAGAAGTTCGAGTGGACTGATAGAGACAAAACAGTTTTGATGAGCTTAAGCGACGGTTAACTTCGGCGCCCGTGTTATCATTGCCCTAGGGTACCGATGATTTCGAAGTGTATAGTGATGCTTCCGGACTTGGATTGGGTTATGTTTTAATTCATAGGGGTAGAGTAATTTCATATGCGTCTCGACAATTGAAACCATATAAAATGAATTACCCTACACATGATTTAGAGTTATCGGTGGTTGTTTTCGCGCTAAAGATTTGGAGGTACTATCTTTATGGCTCCTCGTGTAAAATTTACACTGACCACAAAAGCTTAAAATATATATTTAGCCAGAAGGAGCTAAACATGAGACAACATCGATGGTTAGAGCTGATTAAGGATTACGATCTTGAGATATTATACCATCCAGGAAAAGCTAATGTGGTAGCGGAAGTGTTGAGTCGGAAACCGGTAGCACTTCAAATGCTGAAGGTGCTTACATCTCAACATGAGATCCGTCGAGACATAATTAGACAAGGTATAGAGATTTGGATTCAGAAAGTTCAAGGCCAGTTATGCACTTTGGAATTCACGTCGTCTTTGATCGATGAAATCAAATCAAAACAATTGGAGGATCCGTTACTAGTCCAGCTAAGAGAGGATGTGGTTAGAGGAAAAGCTCCCGGATTTATGATTCAAGATGATGGTGTTCTGAGGTTTCGAGGTAGACTTTGTATACCTGCAGATGCCGAGCTTAAACAGATCATATTGAGGGAAGCGCACACTGCACCATATTCTCTTCACCCTGGTACAAGAAAAATATACAAGGACGTGAAGAATAATTATTGGTGGAGAAATATGAAGAATGATGTTAAAGAATTTGTGTCGAAAAGCTTGACATGTCAGCAGGTCAAGATTGAATATCAACGACCAGCGGGGTTCCTAAAATCGCTACCAATTCCAGAATGGAAATGGGAGGATATCACGATGGATTTTATCATAAATATGCCGAGGACACGAACGGGGATGAACATGATTTGGGTTATTGTCGCTCGACTAAAGAAGTCAGCTCGCCTTCTGGGAATTAAGGATAATTGGGGCCTCGCGAAGCTAGCTCGTATATTCATCGCAGAAATCGTGAGATTGCACGGGATTCTTAAGAGCCTTATTTCCGACCGAGATGGTAGATTTGTGTCGCATTTCTGGCAATCTGTTCACCGAGCTTTGGGGACGGAACTGAGGCTCAGTACATCGTACCACCCTCAGACTGATGGGCAATCTGAACGGACCATTCAGACCCTTGAGGACATGCTGCGAGCATGTGCCTTAAATTGGAAGGATGATTGGGAATCACACTTGCCACTAATCAAATTTGCCTACAATAATAGTTGGCATGCGTTGATTAAGATGGCACCATTTGAGGCTCTATATGGATGGAGATGTAAGTCACCATTGTGTTGGGATGATTCCTCTGAATTGATTGGGACGGAGCCGGACATTTTAGTGGAAACCCCGGAAAAGATTACTTTAATTCGTAAGAGGCTTTTGGCAGCCCAAAGCCGATAGAAGTCATATGCCGACAATCGACGTTGACCGCTGGAGTTCGAAGTCTCCGATCATGTGTTGATAAAGGTATCATCAACCTGAGGAGTTTATCGCTTCGTGAAGAAGGGTAAACTCAGTCCGAGATATGTTGGACCATTCGAGATTTTAGAGCGAATTGGTGAACTTGCTTATCGTTTGGGCCTTCCGCCTTCACTGAGTCATGTGCATAATGTATTTCATGTTTCCCAGTTGAAGAAATACGTACCGGACCCTAAGCATATCATTGATTTTGGAGAGATTGAGTTAAATTCCAATATCACCTTTGAGGAGAAACCAATCCAAATTTTGGAGCGTCGAATAAAACAACTTAAGCACAAAATTATCCCTTTGGTTAAAGTGCAATGGTCGAGACATGGATCGGAAGAAGCCACGTGGGAGACAGAAGAGCATATGAAGTGGAGGTATTTCGCTTCGTAAGTTTCGGGACTAAACTTATTCTTAGGGGAGAGAATGTAATACCCGTACTTTTTATTGGCTATAATTATTAATTTGTGAACCTCGTGGGTTGGTTTGTAATTTTTTGAAGATTGGTATCATGTGTTTGATTCGATCTTGAGCTTGTATGTTGTGGTTTTTGCCAATAGTTTTTTGATTATCGATAACGGTTGTGTCGTACTATTTGTAATGCATTCACAAACTTATTTCGGGCAAGGGGGTTAACGTACGCTAAGTTTCCCGAGTAGCGTACGCAATAGTGGATGGAGCCAGCGCACGCTACTTTCGGGAGGATAGCGCACGCTAACCGGCAGCATGGGACAGTCTAGAAGGCACTGGACTGGAACTGGGATCGAGCTAGCGCACGCTAAGGCATCTTAGTAACACACGCTAGATGAGCGGGTAGCGCACGCCACTGTCGGATGGTAGCGCACGCTAATCGGGCCGGACAGAAAGGGCAGTGAGGTCTGGACTTCGGTCGAACGAATAGGTAACGCACGCTAAGACGGTCGTTGCGCGCACTAACTCGTCAGGCATAGTGCACGCTGTTCGGCCGTAGCGCACGCTACCGGGATGGGAAGAAAGGTTTCTAGAATTGGACTGGGCACCAGGGAGCACACACTAAGGCGGCACTTGCGCGCGCTAACTCAGCGGTATAGCGCATGCTAACTCGGCGGTGTAGCGCACGCTGTCGAATGCATAGCATGCCAGATCGGCTGGGCAGAAGGTTCTGAACTACAAGCCTAGGTCGATAGCGCACGTTATTCGGAAGCGATAGCACGCACTAGGGTGCGCCTATATAAATACATATGTTGTGGTCAACACTTGTCATTTTTCACCCTCCTTCCTCTTCTCCGAGTTTCTAGACATTTCCAAGATTGTGTAGGCGTGGATTTCGGCTGAGCACTGTTGAATCTCAGTTCCTTTCAACTTCAAGCAAAGATTTATCAATTTTACATCATTCTTCACCAAGGAATTGAGGTAATCCTTCCTTAGAACCCTAACCTTGGGGAATTTTGGGGGTTTGGGGGGATCTCGTTTCTCCAACCATTTTAACTCTGAATTTATGATGGATTATAGTTTAATATAGTTGTATAAGTATGATTTCATGATTTCCTCAAAGTTTTGTGGATTGATTATGAGTTTTCTTCGTGGATCGAGCAAAACCCATTATGCCCCTGTAGTGTTCGATAAAATATTCTTAAGGGTAGAACTTAGGTTGGATCTTAGTTTTCCGATGGAATTGTAGTTGATTGAGCCTCGATGTTTGTTAGGAATGGAATTTGGAAGATAGTCGGACCGTAGCCTTGTTCGTTTGTTGTTCCTTCGCGAGTTAGAAATCCAGGCAAGTACTTTATTGCATTAGTTTATGGCATGCATTTATGTGATGTAATTGATGTTGATGAGAGTTGAAAGGTTGTTCTCGGGTACTCTCACTCGAGGTTGACTTGACGGGGTCACACGGGGACTTGGTGGCTTAGCGGCTGGACCGGGTCATGAGAGTTACTTTCGAGTGGGCATTCTCACCTGGGGTCGCTCGACGGGGCGCACAGGGACTTGGTGGCTTGACAGTCGGACCGGGTCGCGAGAGTTGCCGGAGTGTTTTACTGATGGTTGATATTTGATATTCTGGAAATTCGTGAAATGAATGGTTTATGGATTTTGAAATGATTTGGAAATGCCTGTGGATTAAAATATTGTAATATTATACTTGCACTAGCGGTTGTTGCTAACCCCTTGTTGGGGTGGAATGTTTTATACATTTCAGGTACTCTCGAGGTACAGGAGCCTACATGTGGTGCACACGGAGTTGACAAGCAGACCGGATGTTAGAAACCTCGAGTCAGTCGTTGTATTTGAAATGTGAGAGTTGGTTTTTATAGTTAATATTGTTGTCGATTTTGTTGTACTATGTCATGTGATGTTTGCATTGAGTGAATACTGTTGAACTCTACTATTTTGGCCGCGGACGAGGCCTAACTTATGTTTTGTATCATGTGTTGTATTGTTATGTTGTGGTGTTTGTGTATTGAATTGTCGTTTGGCTTGTGTGTCATCAGCCTGGTGAGACCCGTGTGAGTCTTACGGCGTGTAATTACCCAAAGTGAAATTGGGGTGTTATAGCATGAACATGGGAAGAGTATTACCCCTGCAGTGAGTGATGTGAGCATCACGAAGACGTGTTATAACTGTAGTCGAGCGGGCCATACCGTGAAGAATTTTCGTTCACCGTTAGTCAGCTGTTTCGATTGTGGTCAATTGGGGCACCAAGCCGTGTATTGCGAGACGGTAGCTGAGAGGTTTGGGGATCGAGTTTGAGTCTCTGCTCCGAAAGGACACGGAGATGCCTAGTGTGGTTTTCGAGAATTTCGGCATGGTCGGAGTTCTTCGTGGTTACTCTATCACAGATCGTTGTGTGTTTAATTTCTATTTTTCGACTGTGCGTCTTTTCTCGTAATAGGTACCTTTTATTTTGTGATTGTTCGGATAATTGACTTAATTGTGCTATCTGTTTGGTGATACTTGACACTTGTTGGCTTTATTATGTCTCTGCTTGTGACATTGTGATGGTTGTCGTCGAGCCTGATTTTACGCCGTATGTTTCTTTGCATTGCTTGTAGCGTTTCGCCGATGGGTGTGAGTTATTCGGTTCTTGTGTATCTCGTTGAGATGTTCCTGGTGGGATATTGCTCCTCCGCACTTATTTTAAGTTTCAGGACGAAATTTTTTTAAGGAGGGTAGTATGTAATATCCGCAATTTCGATTTTCGGTAAATTTCTTTTGTTTTTTGTGTTTTTTTTCAGGATTCTATTTTAACAGATCGCTTGTGACCGTTTCGTCATTCCGAGAATGATTAATTCTGCAATTTTTGTCATCCGAGATCGTTTTGTTGAGTTCCTTGCTTCTTAACGACTTTTCCGCACTTGAATTTGATTCTTGCGAACCTCATTTGAAACTATCGCTTCATGTATCTCGTAAGTTTGTTTAACTTTGTTAGACGTGTTGTGAGCTTCGGTTTGGTTATTCGTTGTCGTATCGTGATATTTCGGTCGTTCGGGTCATTTCATAATTTTCCAAAGTTTTGGGGTGTTTGCCTTCGTATCGTCTTTTCCAATCTTCAAGTTATCGGAATCATGTGTTTTTTAGCGCTTAAACCCGTGTTTTGATTGTTGTACTACTCATCTTACTCGACCGTAGTAATTCGTGTTCGTCACGGTCCGCGGTCCTTTTCGAACCAAACTTCTGACAGCTGTTCTGTACTGCCAGATGGATAACGTATGTTACCATCATATGTAGCGTACGTTAGTGATGCTTCTTTACATACGTAATGCGTCTTCCGTTACGTACGTTAGCGTGTTCAGGATTTCGGGCAGAGGAGTCTGGATGGCTCTTACGTACGTAAGGGCTTGCACCTTACGTACGTTAAACATCTAGCGTACGTTAGGTTTGTGCCCTAACGTACGTAAGCTTCGGACGCTTATTTATACCAGAGGGTTGACCTAGAATCGGGTCATTTCTTCTTCCCTTTCTTTCTCTGCATTTTTGGCGATTTGGGGTGGTTTTGGATCGAGCTTTCTTCGGCCATTGATGGTAATAATCATCTCGCTGGGTCTTCTTCGTGTTCATCATCGTCTAATCATTCTTTTTCTCCGAATCAAGGGTTTTAGAACCCTATTTGAACTATTTGGGGGTTTGTCTTGATTTTGTGATTTTAATCCGAAATTGTTGGTGCTATTGTTGTTACCTAGTCTTGTTGGTCTTAACCCATAGTTTGAAATTCCGTTTTCACGTTTTTGTCGGGTCAATTCATTTTCTTGGCCATTTGGGGGAAACCCTTGAACTTTCGGCATTTGTTCCTTGAATTCAGCAGCTTTGGGTCGTGCTATGGAATTCATTTTCATTGTTGTTATTGTCGTTCGTAGTTTATTGTCGCGGATTGTTGTTCAGCAGAGTCAGCGGATTCGTAGTTGGTTCGTGTCGCCTTATTTCGGTCGATTCTCCGCGTTTGTGATTATTCGAGGCAAGTACCTTGTTCATACATTTCTTGTTTTGTAGATATGATGATCGGTGATCGTCTAAGTGTGTTTGTTTGGTTGTTTGAAATGAACTTTCAAAAAATTTGGTTTAGACTCGTTAAAGGCTCTCTTTCAAAACGCGTGTGTATTTTGTGAATGGTGTGTTTTGTGAATGATTAAGTGAATCCTATGGATATGTTTGATGTTGGTGTTGTGATCTGATATATATATATATATATATATATTATGTTTGATGTTGTATATGATGATTTGATAATATATATATATATATACACACACACACATATATATACATATGGTGGTGTGGGTTGTGGACCCCGTGAATTATTGTTGGTTTTTATTTGAGAAAGCAAATTTTTGTGATGCGACCCCTTTTGGTTTTTGAAAAGAGAAGGATTCGATAATCCTAAATGGTTTCCCGTTAAAACTCCCGAGGGCATTTTAAAATATTTTATAAATTGTTCTCTGGATTTGTGATCTTTCGAATTTGGAAAGTTTTACTCAAACTCTCTTCCTCGGGAAGTATTTTTTTCGTTATGCTTGAATCTTTGAGGATTCCTAATTATTATTATTATTATTGGAATATGATTTGTATGACTCGTATTTGCATTTTGTACTTGCACTAGCAAAATAGTGGAATTTTGCTAACTCCCGAGTAATCAGGGATGGATGTCTGTTGTAACACCCCAAACTAGGCGGATATTACAGTGACGTGGACCCCCGACTGGGACCCACCAGGCGAATGAAAATTTATGAATTAAAAACGTAAATGTAGTACCGAACCACATCATATTACCAAGTACTCCGATGAGGAGTCTAAGTATAATACACCCAGGAAGAATACTGAATACATGTATATTTTATGTGAAGATAAAATATACAATATTAAATGAAAATGAATATCCAAACGGAAATCTGCAGTGGAAATAAAGATGAAAGGACATGAATAAATGAAACGGACTGGGGGCCCCTACTAGTATCATTGGGACTTCTCGCCGTCAACGTTCTCTTCACATGCCTTAGCCTTGCCATGACCTGAAAACAATATCCCCCAACGGGGTCAGTTACACAGAACAACAATCCTCAAGAGTTGAATAAACACAATCATGATATATCTAAATTATGAAATGAAGCTGAAGAGAGGCATCATAGTACACCCGTAATGGAATGTGCACATGCACAAGACGGATGTCCGGACATACCCGCCATTGTACCTAATTAGTCTCACGGGGGTACATTACCGTGTGCACAGTCCAATGTGTCGGTGAACCCAACACATGACCATCACGTGCCCGACTAAAAATCCCACACATCCACACCCGGACGCGCAATATGAACCCGGAAGGTCATATGAACAAGAATGACCATGAAGAATAATAATGAATAACAATCCAACAAAATCAAGAATGACTCATCGAGATGAAATGATAGTGAAACGAATGATAGTTCAATGAAATGATTGGAACCGTCGTTCCTTGTGAATGAAGTGATTAATTGACAATTACAAGTCTCAATACGATTAATACATTATGAATGAATTATAATTATGAATGAGCAACAACAAAAGGAATGAATATCCTTTTAACCGAGTAAGAATTAACTTACGCAACACCGGTGAACAATGTCCTTCCACGAACAACGTCCTAAATGAAATTTCGGTCACTCGAACAACCTTGAATAACACAATTACCAACAATCCGTTCAACATACGAATCAAATACAAATATAACGAACTCAAAACGTCGATACGACTAAACCAAGTTCATTGGGGCATAATATCGAACACGTTGTAACCAATCTTCGATTGTTTACAATAAACCTCCGTTATATCCATACCAAACCTCCAATGAGTGATTCAATCCATCAAAACATCTTCAATACACTCAATAATCCAAAATGAATACACAATTTGAGATTACATCGACATCTAATCGAAAAACCCCAAATCCAAATCAATATTCAAAGTGTTCTTGAATAATCCCTATTAATCCGATAATAATCCTTAAAAATTCATAATCACAAGTATATCACTTCATATATCATGATTATCACATCCAAAACATAATATCCCAACTCAAAATCGAAATCCAAGATGTTGAAGAATTTACCTTTGAAGATCCAAACACTTCGATCTAGTGAATACGTGTTAAATCGACTATCCAAGCTTCACAAACGAACGAAAATGAAGAAATCCGAACACACCAGTGTTTGATGATGAAAAATCTCTCCCACAAACCCTCTCTCTCGGACCAAGGTGAAGAAGTGGAGGAAATGAGGAAAGAAAACCCGTCGGTCCACTTAAATAGGTCACAGGGACGCACGACCAACCCGCACGACCAAGTGTCCGTGCGTCCGGTCTTGCGTGAGGCTTCTGCCGGCTGCTGCTCTTAGCGCACGAGCACCGCGCAGGAGCAGCAACTCGTGCGGCCTGCTCGTGCGGCCCTGACTCGAACGCTGGGCCTCTTGCCCAGTACAGCCGCAACACACGAGCACCACGCCCGAGCAGTTGCTCGTGTGGCCTGCTCATGCGGCACTAACTCGACCACTGGGCCTCCTGCCAAGATCGCAACACACGGCGCCGCGCACGAGCGATTGCTCGTGTGGCTCGCTGGCGGCATCGACTGGCCGGCTGGTCTCCGCCTGGCCACAGAACGCACGAGCGCCGCGCACGACAAGATGCTCGTGCGGCCTGCTCGTGCGGCCCTGCTCGACAAGCAGTCCTGCCCATAACGATGCACCGAGTACAAAAATCACAGAATTCGAGAAGTACGAGAACAAAAGCATGAGAATTACAAATATTACGCTGAATGGTGAACACAATAGAATGAGTATGAATGATGAGTGATTATTAATGAGTGAAAATTACTGAGTGACAATTACTGACTGATAATTATTGAATTATAATGACTGAATTACAACCGGTTATTACATACCCCCCCCTTAAAAAGAGTTTCGTCCCCGAAACTAAGGGTCAAACAACTCGGGATGACACTCCCGCATACTATCTTCGGTTTCCCAAGTAGCCTCTTCAACTCCGTGTCTAGACCACTGGATTTTAACCAAAGGAATTGTCTTGTTCCACAACTGTTTGATTCGCCGCTCTAATACTCGTATAGGACGCTCCTCATATGAATGATCATCGGCGATCTCGATTTCGTCAAACTAAAGTATGTGACTCGGGTCGGCAACATACTTCCGTAACTGAGATACGTGAAACACATTATGAATTCGGCTCAACGCCGGAGGTAAGGCCAATCAATAAGCTAACTCGCCTACTCGATCCAAAATCTCAAACGGTCCAATGAATCTTGGACTCAACTTCCCCCTCTTCCCAAAACGAAAGATACCACGACTCGGGGATACCTTGACCAAAACATGGTCACCTGTCTCGAACTCTAATGGTTGACGACGATTATCTGCATATGGTTTATGTCGACTCTGAGCGGCCAACAAACGACTCCTGATCAAAGCTACCTTCTCACGGGTGGCTATAAGCATATCGGGCTCGGTGCCGATTGATTCTGATAAGTCATCCCAACACAAAGTAGATCGACAACGACGACCGTACAAGGCCTCGTAAGGTGCCATCTTAATCGAAGCATGCCAACTATTATTGTACGTGAACTCGATCAATGGTAGTTGGGCTTCCCAATCATCTTTTCAATCGAGAACAGATGCCCTCAACATGTCCTCCAAAGTCTGAATAGTCCTCTCCGATTGTCCTTCGGACTGAGGATGAAAAGATGTACTGAGATTAAGCTGAGTTCCCATGGCACGATAAACTGATTTCCAAAAATGAGACACGAATTGTCCGTCACGATCGGAAACGATACTTTTAGGAGTACCGTGCAATCTCACTATCTCTTTGATAAACAACTGGCAAGTCTCCCGGGACCCCACGTATCCTTAATCTCAAGGAAATAAGCTGATTTAGTTAAGCGGTCCACAATTACCCAGATTGTATTCATGCCACGACGACTTGTCGGCAACTCGTGATGAAGTCCATTGAAATATCTTCCCACTTCCACTCTGGAATAGGGAGAGGTTTCAGCATATCCGCCGGTCACTGATGTTCTATCTTGACTTGCTGACAGGTTAAGCATCTCGAAACAAATTCCGCGACTTCTCGCTTCATATTACTCCACCAGTAATTTTGTTTCAAGTCTTTATACACTTGCTAGACCCCGGATGAACGGAATAAGGAGTAGCATGAGCTTCTCTCAAAATCGAGTTTTTCAACTCGTCATTCGCCGGTACACATAACCGATTCTTAAAACGCAAACATCCATCCTTGTGGACCACAAACCCGGGGGCTTTCCCCTGAGTCACATCCTCTCGAATGCGTAACAGAAATGGGTCCGAACCCTGATTCTCCCTGATCGCCTCCTCAAGTGGCGATGAAATCTCCAACGTACAAAGTTCTCCTTGTACTCGCTGATCGACACGAACTCCGTCTGATGAAATTACATGTCCGAGAAACGCCACTTCGAACATCCAGAATTCACATTTGGAAAACTTTCCAAAAATTTGCTCTCATCTTAACACGTCGCGCACTTGATGAAGATGAAACTCGTGCTCCTCCCGGTCACGAGAATAAATTAGAATGTCATCAATGAAGACAACCACAAACTGATCCAAAAATCGATGAAAACCCGATTCATTAACTCCATGAATACCGCAGGTGCATTAGTTAACCCCAATGGCATTACCACGAACTCATAATGACCATAGCGTGTACGAAACGCTGTCCTTGCGATATCCGACTCTCGAATTCGTAACTGATGATATCTAGATCTCAAGTCGATCTTGGAAAATACTGAAGCTCCCTGAAGTTGATCTAAGAGATCATCGATACGGGGTAGAGGATACTTATTCTTGATCGTCACACTGATCAACTCCCGATCATCAATACACAAGCGAAACGAACCACCCTTCTTCTTGACAAACAACATTGGTGCTCCCCACGGGGACGCGCTCGGTCGGATATAACCTTTCTCGAACAACTCCTCAAGTTGATTCTTTAATTCCTGTATTTCGGTCGGGGCCATCCGGTACGGTGCCTTCGATAATGGAGACGTACCGGACTCCAACTCAATCGTGAATTCCACATCTCTCTGTGGAGGTAAACCAGGTAGCTCGTCTGGGAGTACATCGTCAATCGATAACAATGATACCATGAATGGTTGACCACCTCGATTGCCTTAGAATGGCCAAACGACGACAATGATACAATGAATGATTGAACACCTCAATTGCCTTAGAACGGCCAATCGATGATGATGATATAATGAACGATTGAATATATCGATTTCCTTATAACGGCCAATCGATGACAATGATATAATGAATGATTGAATATCTCGATTGCCTTAGAACGGCCAATCGATGACAATGATATAATGAATGATTGAATATCTCGATTGCCTAAGAACGGCCAATCGATGACAATGATAGAATGAATAATTTAATATCTCGATTGCCTAAGAACGGCCAATCGATGACAATGATAGAATGAATAATTGAATATCTCGATTGCCTAAGAACGGCCAATCAATGACAATGATAGAATCAATAATTGAATATCTCGATTTCCTAAGAACGGCCAATCGATGACAATGATATAATGAATGATTGAATATCTCGATTACCTAAGAACGGCCAATCGATGATAGTACTACCAAGAATGATTGAACAACTCTGATTGAGAAATTTCACTGCTTTCATCATATTAATGATTCTTCTGGAACAACGGGGATTACCTACCTGAAATACACACTCGAATTCAACGACGGAAATGATAGTGACCATACGCTTACGAACATTGAGGA
Organism: Orobanche coerulescens; assembly: GCA_033398695.1. Classification (NCBI taxonomy): domain Eukaryota; kingdom Viridiplantae; phylum Streptophyta; class Magnoliopsida; order Lamiales; family Orobanchaceae; genus Orobanche; species Orobanche coerulescens. The sequence continues at coordinate 34,754,487 of CM065818.1, forward strand.
TGGTATCATGACGATCCATCCCACTAATACCCAATATTATGCCCTTAGGTAAATCCACCACGATTAGGTCCGCCAACCAATCGCGGTCATTAAGCTTAATTCGGTCAGTTCTTAACCTCGTGATTTCTGGAAATTCTTCTACCGTCAGGTAGACCAATGATATAAGGTTCACAATTATTAGGACTGTCCAAGTGAAGTCTATTCAAATATGATTTGGAAATGAATGAATGCGATGTACCAGTATCAAAAAGGGTACACACAGGTTGAGATAGAATTACGAGTATACCTGAGATCATTCGGGCCTCCGGATCGTTGGTCCACTTCATCGCATGAATTAGGGTCTTACCGACCCCCGAACCGGACGCTCCCGTCTGAGAAATATGAGTTCCGCTCTTATTCGCTTCCGTCGTCTTAAACGACGCTGAAAGAGCAGTCTGATTCTGAATCGCTGATCGCTTCGGGGCCTGAGATGTCACCGGAGTCGGCTTGGAGTCCCTTCGGCAAAAACGGGCCTTATGCCCAACAATCCCACAGTTATGGCACGTGATAGACGGTTTCCGACATTTAGTGCTGTAATGACCCGGCGCTCCACAGTTGAAACAGGTGATGGCTGATATGGCTGCTCGGGACTGAGATCCCACAGGATTAGGCGCCGTAGGAGGTCTCTCAGAAAAGTTAGGACTCGCATGAGGCTTCTTGAAGGTTGACTGACTGCCTTCGGACTGATTACGCTTCGTTGATTTCTTGTTGCCAGATGAAGGTTGTTGCTCAGCAATTTCCTTAGCAGCAGGCTCATACGTGAGAGTTCTCTCGATTAATTCGGCCAGAGTGGCGCAGTGATGATTAAGCAATTGCATATGGGTCATCATGACCTGCATAAAAGTGAGTGGATCAACCCGAACATCTTTCGATCGAGCTGAGTCCTGGGTACGACTTCCTAGCAATGAGTGATTATTTCCCGGATTTTGGCCCGCACCGCGGCCTCTCCCCGTGCGTCCCCTGACAGCTCTCTCCATACTGAAGTAGGAAGGTCGCATGATAATTATATATCTCGTATGAGTACCGCATTATGATTTACGTCATGAAATGGTGAAAATGAGCATACGCGTTCTGACACAGTGATTACATGAATGATTAACTGAGGTGACATAATTATCTGGTGATATTCTTGAAATGATTATCTTGAAGAAGTTAACAAGATTAATGATATGATCCTCAAGATCAACAGTTGAGTAATGAAATGAACTGAGTGATTAATGAGTTAAGCATGATCAACATGATCAAAATGAAAATGATGTTTGAGGATTGTTAACTGATGAATGATGAATGAGTGATTCTTATTGCCAGAAATTATACCATGGCATCACAAAACTTACTGTTCTTTGGTCTGAGGGGCTCGGCTTTTGCACAGGTCATACATGACGCGAAAGTCCAATGATACTAGTCTGATGAACGATGATTTCAAATGAGACATGACTCGGAAAGTAGTATTCAAAACCTGTCTCCGATACCAACTCTGTAACACCCCAAACTAGGCGGATATTACAGTGCCGTGGACCCCCGACTGGGACCCACCAGGCGAATGAAAATTTATGAATTAACAACGTAAATGTAGTACCAAACCACATCATATTACCAAGTACTCCGATGAGGAGTCTAAGTATAATACACCCAGGAAGAATACTGAATACATGTATATTTTATGTGAAGATAAAATATACAACATTAAATGAAAATGAATATCCAAACGGAAATCTGCAGTGGAAATAAAGATGAAAGGACATGAATAAATGAAACGGACTGGGGGCCCCTACTAGTATCATTGGGACACCTCGCCGTCAACGTTCTCTTCACATGCCTTAGCCTTGCCATGACCTGAAAACAATATCCCCCAACGGGGTCAGTTACACAGAACAACAATCCTCAAGAGTTGAATAAACACAATCATGATATATCTAAATTATGAAATGAAGCTGAAGAGAGGCATCATAGTACACCCGTAATGGAATGTGCACATGCACAAGACGGATGTCCGGACACACCCGCCATTGTACCTAATTAGTCTCACGGGGGTACATTACCGTGTGCACAGTCCAATGTGTCGGTGAACCCAACACATGACCATCACGTGCCCGACTAAAAATCCCACACATCCACACCCGGCCGCGCAATATGAACCCAGAAGGTCATATGAACAAGAATGACCATAAATAATAATAATGAATAACAATCCGACAAAGTCAAGAATGACTCACCAAGATGAAATGATAGTGAAACGAACGATAGTTCAATGAAATGATTGGAACTGTCGTTCCTTGTGAATGAAGTGATTAATTGACAATTACAAGTCTCAATACGATTAATACATTATGAATGAATTATAATTATGAATGAACAACAACAAAAGGAATGAATATGCTTTTAACCGAGTAAGAATTAACTTACGCAACACCGGTGAACAATGTCCTTCCACGAACAACGTCCTAAATGAAATGTCGGTCACTCGAACAACCTTGAATAACACAATTACCAACAATCCGTTCAACATACGAATCAAACACGAATATAACGAACTCAAAACGTCGATACGACTAAACCAAGTTCATTGGGGCATAATATCGAACACGTTGTAACCAATCTTCGATTGTTTACAATAAACCTCCGTTATATCCATACCAAACCTCCAATGAGTGATTCAATCCATCAAAACATCTTCAATACACTCAATAATCCAAAATGAATACACAATTCGAGATTACATCGACATCTAATCGAAAAACCCCAAATCCAAATCAATATTCAAAGTGTTCTTGAATAATCCCTATTAATCCGATGATAATCCTTAAAAATTCATAATCACAAGTATATCACTTCATATATCATGATTATCACATCCAAAACATCATATCCCAACTCAAAATCGAAATACAAGATGTTGAAGAATTTACCTTTGAAGATCCAAACACTTCGATCCGGTGAATACGTGTTAAATCGACTATCCAAGCTTCACAAACGAACGAAGATGAAGAAATTCGAACACACCAGTGTTTGATGATGAAAAATTTCTCCCACAAACCCTCTCTGTCGGACCAAGGTGAAGAAGTGGAGGAAATGAGGAAAGAAAACCCGTCGGTCCACTTAAATAGGTCACAGGGACGCACGACCAACCTGCACGACCAAGTGTCCGTGCGTTCGGTCGTGTGTGAGGCTTCTGCCGGCTGCTGCTCTTAGCGCAGGAGCGCCGCGCACGAGCAGCAACTCGTGCGGCCTGCTCGTGTGGCCCTGACTCGAACGCTGGGCCTCCTGCCCAGTACAGCCGCAACACACGAGCACCACGCCCGAGCAGTTGCTCGTGTGGCCTGCTCGTGCGGCACTAACTCGACCACTGGGCCTCCTGCCCAGTACAGCCGCAACACACGAGCGCCGCGCACGAGCAGTTGCTCGTGTGGCCTGCTCGTGCGGCACTGACTCGGCCGCTGGGTCTCCTGCCCAGTTCAGCCGCAACGCACGAGCGCCGCGCACGACAAGATGCTCGTGCGGCCTGCTCGTGCGGCCCTGCTCGACAAGCAGTCCTGCCCATAACGATGCACCGAGTACAAAAATTACAGAATTCGAGAAGTACGGGAACAAAAGCACGAGAATTACAAATATTACGCCGAACGGTGAACACAATTGAATGAGTATGAATGATGAGTGATTATTAATGAGTGAAAATTACTGAGTGACAATTACTGACTGATAATTATTGAATGATAATGACTGAATTACAACCGGGTATTACATTTGTTTTGCATCCAGGTACATTCAGGTTTTAGCGAGCATAATGAATGATGATCGATATTAATCACATGGGGACCCATACGATGTTGTATTGGTTTAGTTGTAGTTATTTCCGATGTAGTTTTTCCCCGTTGTGCGGGAGCATATTGTATTTTGACTCCTGCGTGGGTATGTATTGAGATTGAGTTGTATGTATTAATTGAAAGACCTAATTGGTCTATTGGGTCGTCATTTAGCCTTGAAGGCTATATTTTGATGTTTGATTTTAGTTACCATCCTGGTAGATCCTTGAGGAAAGGGCATGTCCAAGCATACGATATACAAGTCTTTCATTAAAACTTAATGCTCAATTAAGTTTTATCGATTTACGGATAAGTTAAGCAATTTGAGTTCTAAACACTTCTAGTGCAAGACTCCTTATCTCATAAGGAGTGGCATGTTTCTACTCAAAAGCACGGACATCATTTCTATTTATTTACCAAATCAAGAACGCCAATGACATACAATAAATAAAAAAATAATCACTGTCTTTTATTAATGAATACATAATCACATATAGATGCCCTAACTCTCTTATCCTCAGAGTGACATTCAAGGGCATACGCTAACAAGCATGTTGTCTAAATCATTTCCTGAGTGAATGATCTCTATTCTAATGATTAATTTTGTCTATCAATATGACATGATGTTCAACCTTATAAAAAAAATCAAAATTATTAGTTAAATTTTTTTCAATAACTTTATTGTTGTATTTTAACTAGTTTGTTAATTTTTATTTCTTTTAGTCGATTTTTAATTTGTTCTATGCATCAAAACACAAATTAAAATTACTATATATATATATATATTAAACAAACTTCATCTGTGTTTTCTGAATTAAACAAACTTCATCTGTGTTTATTCATATTTCAAATTTAAACCTCTGCACATCAGTCCTATATTATTCAAAAGAAAACCATTTATTTTAAAAATATTTGGAAAATGCATTTTTCCAAAAAGACATGAGAAACCATTTACTTTAGTGACCATTTACTTCAAAAACCATTTACTTCAGAAACCATCAAAAAAACTATTTACTTCAGAAATATAATTCAATCTTTATGTTATTTTTCTCCTTTTTTGTTCTTTATAGCTTCATATTGGTGACAAAGGCTGAACTTGAAGATTAATGGTGGTAAAAAAAGGACCCCCAGTTAATTTTTATTTTTATTTTTGGTATCTTTTATATTATTGGTGGATTCCATGTATTGTTAGTAAGGATGAGAAACATCAATTTATCATAATAGTTCAGTCAATGTGTTATTGTTCATTACTCTTCTAAACAATAGTAAAATTTGGTGTTGGCTCATAATAGAGATGAATAATTCAGTAATTCGCAACTATAAAGGGCCCACACCAGTTAGTTAATATTTATTTCAGTAATTTGATTCTTGTATTTTAATGAGTGAGTTAATGTTTATTTCAGTTAGTTAGTTTTTATTTATTTTATTTTGAATAACTTCGTTGATATCTCTTAGTAAGTTTATTGCTGCATATTTTAATTGCAGGTATTAAAACTTACTAAAAACATGAGATTGCAAAATCTCCTTGGCGATGAAGAAAGTGGTGAACTTAGAAACTTTGCAGAGTGGATATTGAGCATTGGTAATGGAGAAGCTGGAGGGCCAAATGATGGGGATTCTGTTATTGATATACCCGAGGATATGTTGGTTTCTTATCATGAGGTGAATCTGATTGAGGCTATAGTGAATAGTACTTACCCAAAAATTTTAATTAGAGGTTTTTGTTCAAATTATTTAAATGGAAGGGCTATACTTGCTCCCACGCTCGACGAAGTAAGAATGGTGAATGAGTATATGATTGGCATAAACCAGTCCACATTGAAGACTTATTATAGTTCAGATTCAACATGTAGATCAGAGGATGTTGATAATGATCTTCTCCGAGAAATTCATACTCCTGAATTTCTGAATAGTATTTCGGCGTCTGGTGTTCCGAGCCACATTTTAAACCTAAAAGTATGCCTTCCTGTCATGTTCATGCGCAACATAGACCATTCATCTGGACTTTGTAATGGTACTCGTCTTATTATTACTAGACTTGGTGAACACACTGTAGAGGTGAAGGTCTTAAATGGAATAAGTGCAGGGAAGTACTTTCTAATTCCTCGATTAAGTCTCACTCCATCTGATATAAGAATAAGAGTCAAGGACAAACTCTTACTACTGCAGGGGTTTTGCTAAGGAGACCAGTCTTCACACATGGACAATTATATATTGTTGTTTCTCGGGTCACAAATAGAAAGGGCTTGAAGTTGTAATTTGTGATGATGAAAGAAGGTCGACAAACAAAACGACAAATATTGTTTACAAAGAAGTTCAATAATATTTAATTTAATGTTCATTCACCATGTTGGATCAATTATTGTTATTTGGAATAAGTGATGATGATTCGTTTTACACTTTTAGTAGTCGGACTACATAAGAGTTACTATGCTTTTGAAACTATTTGAATATACAAATCTAACAGCCATTCTTGGGCTTCTACCTGACATATAAATCAAATGTTAGACAAATTTTTCAGTTATAAAACATGTGATAATTCGTTGAAAGTTCTAATCATTCTAATGACCCTATTAGGCTTTATTTTGCTAATCTTGGGTATTGACATGTTAGAATCATTTGTTTAACGCTCTTCCCGTGCAGCGCACGTGTGAAAAGACTAGTAATAGATGAATATGCAGAAGAAAATAACTATTTGGGATTTTTGTGTAAGCAATATAAACCAAATAGAAAATAAAATTAAAATTTGAAACTAATATAATTAAAATTTGAAATTATGTGTTAAATGGTAATTTTAACAGCAATTGTCTGGAATTAAATTTAATATTGGTACTTTTAATAGTGATTCTTAAACTGCAGTCAAAAGAATTCCAAAATCACTATTATAGGTTGTTGTATAGTAGTGCCAAAAAAAACATTCTTCAATGGTTTGTTTTACAACAGTTTAGATATGTTGTTTTCATTATGTTTATGCAACATACTATTTATATTTTTGTTGTCTTCATTATATTAAAAAACATGGTTATTCCTGTTGCACGTATATGTACTGACATTGTACCATTTTTCAATTGCACAAAGCATAAATCCATTCACATCCAAATCCACCTAGCATTGAGTACAATCTCCCACTTACACATTGGGCCTTGGTTGGCAGCAACAATCCAAATTTCTCCCGGAATTTAAAGGCGAAGATGTTGTAAATCTGAGATCCGATACCATTGTTTGGTGTTATTGAGTCTTTTCACTCTAAAAAACTAGCTCAAAGGATGAAATTTTTCTCACACTTATTAAACAAACACCCAACACTTCAACAGTCAATGTGGGATAACCCAACATGCACTAGTGGCAGTCCTTCAAAGGAGCTGATCAACGAGACACGAATCTAGCGACAATTCTGACAGTATTTCAGCAAAAAAATATCATTATACAGATCCGAACTCGCAACATCGGAGTGTTCCACCTTACCACTAATCTCTGTCGCGGGTCCAAATAGTGATTATACTTATCACTTGTCCAACGGAACATATTGTTCCTTCCAATATCCAGATGTAACACTATTGAATCTCATCCCTTTTAGTTAAGGGGAAATGTTATTCATTTTTGTGCTACACCAATCTCACTTTAGCTAGAGGTGTTCAAACGAACCGACAGTTTTGAATCGTTGACCGCGGTTCAGTTCAAAACCAGAACCGTGAACCGTTTTAAGACGGTCTGGTTCCAGTTCGTCATTTTGACGAACCGCGAACCGGCAGTTCAACTACCAGTTTTTAAAAAAAAATCAAAAGTTCAAATTTTGACCGTTATGAACCGGCGGTTCAACTGGGAACTGGAGTTCCAACGGTCACAACTTCAATTTTTTTTATACATTTTTACACCTATAAATACCCCCTCACATCCTTCATTTTTCTCACACCAACTATCTATCTACTTTCTCTCTAATTTCTATTCTCTCAACTCTCAAGTATTATACTTTTAATTGAAAAATATGTCAAGTGGTCAAATTAACCGGGGAAAGGGAAAGGCTATCACCGGCATTCCTCGACGAGGAAGAGCGGTGCTAGTGGTAGTACTCCTATTCATTCTCCGAGTTCTAACGCTATTCCAAGTCCGAATTTTGGAGATTATGTTCCTGATGAATTAACCGAGGAACAAATCAACGAAATATTTGAAGCCTCAAAATCGATTCATGAAGATAATGAGCAACTAACAAAACCAAAACAAAGGAAACCATCCGAGCTCAAATCTCCATTATTTGCGCTTCATTATACAAAAATGGACGACGTTGCATCTGGTCCCGGTCATTTCTTGGCCACTATTGCGATAAAATGTACAAGTTTAAAAAAGGAGGAGGTTACGGGACACTCAATGGCCATATACAAAGACAACATCCCGATAAAGTTGACATCGAGTCTAATCAAACCCAACTTCGAGGCACGGTGACATCGTCTAATGGTCCCAATCAAGGTAATAGTTCTTTATATAAATTTAATTCAATTACCACTAGAAAAGAATTAGCTAGATTTATTTATGGTAAATCTCTTCCTTTTAACTTTACCGACAACCAAATGTATGAAAATTTTACTCAACTAAATTTTAATCCCGCTAGTAAAAAAATTTCACGCTCTACCGTTGTAACACCCCCAATCCGCTCAGGGATATTACACGCCGTAGATCCTTTCCTAAAGGATCTACCAGGCTGGTAACAACATTGAACAACTCAATAATGCCTTTAAGGCTAAAACGACTCAGTAGACCGACAACTCAATTATAATTCATGCCCACGCAGGGGTCAAAATACAACAACTCCCGTACAATGGGAAAGAATACTGCAGTGGAAATAAAATACAACTAAACCAATGACATCATACGTATCTTCGTGTGATTAGTATCGTTCATCTTTCATCATCCTTCATGCCGACCCTGTGCTATGCTCCAAAACCTGAATGCAAAAACAGACATCCACCCCCGAATACTCGGGGGTTAGCAAAACTTCACTGTTTTGCTAGTGCAAGTACAAGTGCAAAAATACGAGCCATACAATACAAGTTCCAAGAACAATAATAATCAGGAATCCTCAAAGATTCAAATACAACTAAACAAACACTTCCCGAGGCAAGAGTTTGGGTAAAACGTTCTAAAACCAAAAGATCACAATCCAGGAGAAAACAATTTACAAAATGGTTTAATAAGCCATCGGGAGTTTTAGTAGAAAACAATTTAGGATTATCAAATCCTACTCTTTCCAAAATCAACAGGGGTCACAGCCCAAAGGTTTTGTTTTCGCAAATAGAAAACCTGTAATATCCGCAATTTTCGATTTTCGGCAAATTCCTTTTTCGGTCGGAGTCCGTTTTGACGACTCGCTCATGACCGTTTCGTCATTCTGAGAATGATTAATTCTACACTTTTTGACATCCGAGTTCGTTTCGGTGTCGTTTTGTTGAGTTCCGTGCTTTTTAGCGACTTTTCCGCGCTTGAGTTCGATTCTTGCGAATCTCGTTGCTAAACCGCTTTGAGTTTCCGATAAGTCCGCTTAACTTTGTTAGACGTGTTGTGAACTTCGGTTTGGTTATTCGATCACGTATCGTGATTTCAGGCGTTTTGGGCCATTTTGTAATTTCTTGAAAGTTACGGTATCCGTATCTGTAATTGTTGTCTCGACCGTTTCTTGGTCACGTATGACTAAATATGGTATTACGTTTTCATTTCGAGTCGTTTATGTCGTCCGTGAACTTTTCGCCGTGTTCGTTCGTGCGTTTTCGGAAATCGGGTCGCCGAGCCACGACGGTTATGGATCGCCGGACGGTGGCGGATCGCCGGACGATTTCGGCACCGGCCGGACGGTGCGCGAGATCCGCGTAGCGCACGCCACTGGCCGGAAGGCTGCGCGCTAACCGGCAGTGTAGCGACGCCATCTTGGCCTAACGCACGCCATCGGGCACAGGCGGTGGGGTTTACGAGGTTCGGACTCGGTCGAGATCGGCGAGTAGCGCACGCTACGCCGCGGCGTAAGCGCTAGTCGGCGGCGTAGCGCCGCTGTCGGCCGGCTAGCGACGTTACTGGCCGGCGATTGATCCGGTGGCTCTTGGGCCAGTCGGCTACCGCGCGCAGGCTTCCGGCCGTAGCGCACGCTAGCGGGAGTCGGGAGACGAGTCATGGTCGGCAGAATTTGGTCGGTGGTGCCGGGTCGTGTGGGCCCTGTGTTGCTACCCAAAATATTATCCGGAGATAGATATTGCTGGAATGGATGGGATAGCAAACAAATGCAAGAGCACTTCCGAGAGAAAGATAAATAACACAAGATTTGCCGGGGTTGTTAGTCCCGGGCTTGAATGCTCTCGCGAGATATTATTAATACCAATATTCGGGGATATAAGTACTAATGTAAGAATACAATTACAATGAGTGTAAAGGATTCTTGTTATCTTAGCTAGTGAGCGTGTAGATTGCCGGAAGAACCAGATTTGATGCTCTGTGAGTTCTTGTAACAAAGGAGATGAACAGTCGCGGCGGTGAGAGATCGACCGTCTCTCACGGCGAGTATTTAGCTGGATGCTTGGGCTTCTGGGCTTATGAATCCCTTGGAATCTGTCTAGTGGAGACTTGCTGCTTCTGCCGATCGTCTTCTGGACGAGAGATTTGGAGAGAGAAGTCCTGAGATGGATTCCGGTGAGATAGCCGGGAGCTTGATGATATGTATGTTCTTCAGTATTTCCGTGAATGTATCGGAATGTGAGAGAATGAGAACCTTTGGTGGAATGTATTTCGGACGTAAGTCAAATGAATTCCGAATCGTATATTCAGTGAACTCGGAACCTTTTTCCAGTAGGAGGAGGTTCTCTATTTATAGGGCTTGGATACGCCGGGCGATCGCCTTTTCTGCAATATAATAATCGGGCGATCGTCTTTCAGCACATGGGCCTGTCCCCTCAAAGTCTGCAGGAGTTGCTGGCAGTCAACTATGCTGTCCAATGGGGAGCTTACACGCGTCCTAAGTTACTGTCATGGGTGGTCCCACTGACTACTTTCGGCGCGCATGCTGGTAGGTGAGGTAGGTGGCAGGCTGTGGTCAAAGGTCTTGTCTGTCAGCTAAAGATCTTGTCTGCTACGAAGATCTTGTCAGCGCCTTTGGTGGATCTGCACGTGGGTGCTTTCCTGAGATCCAGTCCTTGATGACTTTGATGGGCGATCGTCTCTGCTCGGGGCGCAGGTCGATTGCCCTTAGCTGGTTAGTAGAGTAGATCGCCAGCTGCCAAAGGGCGATCGCCTTGGGAGTCGATCGCTAGGTACTTGATGGTGGTCTGATATCTTCGACTTGGCGAGCTAGCCATAGTTTGACCGATGTTGACTTGGTCGCTCGGCCTTATAGTCGATCGCCTGTCGGGATGGATAAATCGTGACACAACAATTGCCCCCCAGCTCGCTCATACGTTGGAAACGTGGGGTGAGGTGGCTTTCTTGGCGATCGCTGAACTTATGACGAGTGACTTCGTGTTTTATTGAACTGGCGATCGTCTTTGAGCTGATATGCTCTGGGTTCGGACGACCTGGCTGGCCGCTGAACTGCGCGGGAAAAGGCAAAGGGCGTTGAAAAGTCTCCGCGCACGTGTCGGGCTCCTATTGGAGGGCGCCAACGGTCATTAATGACTCCTCGGCTGACGCGTCCTCGAAAAGACGCGTACGCGGGTCTCGAGGGGGTCAACTAGCGCGTCGTTTGAGATCCGACCCCTGAGGTTTTCCCTTATTGCAATCGAGTCCCTGCCTTCTCCTATAAAAAGGGGGCGCGGGGCTGCAGTCTCACTCACGCGTACGTATTGGAGAAAGAAGGTCCTGCTGCCGAATTTTCTGAAGATCTTAGCGCCGATCGTCGATCGATTTCACTTTAGGGTAAGAAAAATCCTTTTCTTCTTTTCTATCTCTGAAAATGGCTGGAACCTCATCATCGTTTGGAGCGGGAACTAGTTCTGCCGCCGGGACATCGGCTGCCCGGGGAGAAACTTCTTCCGTCTTCCACCTGGAGAGGGCGGCTGAAGCCATTCGAGCCAGAATCGACCCGGCTGAAGTCGAGGCTTTATTCAATGAGGCCGATATTGCTAGGGAGTCGGCTGCTGAGGAGAGGCGATCGCAGATCGAGAGAGATCTGGCGATCAGGGCTTACTGGGAGCAACATAGTGATTTTGGTCGGGCCTATAGGGCCTTTGCTGAAATAATGGAGAGGTTAGCCGGTCCTACTCCGAGATTCGACTTCCGGGGATATTCGGTCTCTTATCCCTATGTGCTACCCAAGCGGTCGCAGTATCGTGCCGCGCAGCGATCGTTGTGGTCGCTCGGCCAGATACGGAGCTCGACGACCAGGAGAGATCTGGCCGTCTGGAGGACAAGATTCCATGTTCCTTCAGATGTGGACATGTTCGCGCCCGCGGAGAATGAACGAGCCGACCAGCCTCCGATGGGTATGGTCGCAGTGAGTGAGGCCGTTATGGAGGCCGGCCGCGCTTCCCTTTATCTTTGCGGTCTCCCATCATTGGCCGCTTGGAATGTGGCGCCACTTCGGTGACGCCGAACGCCCGGCTCCAAATCATTTGCACCCTCACCCTTTTCGGCGGTCACCGCTGTACTCTCCGTCGCCTATGGAGATGAACCATTTGTTTAAAGCGGCTCATAGAGGTTGGTCGGCGATTACCATATTCAAGGCCGATCGGCCGGGTGATTCATGGAGTTCGAATAAGATACGGGCGATCGGGCGAAGTGGTTGCGGGTCAGGCAAGTGGAGAGCTTCGGCGGCGACAATCCCACAGCGAACCGGAGATCCCCATGAATTTCGGGAGAGGAATCCCGTGGGGTTTAGACTCTCCCTTCGTTTGGATGCGTTTTGACTGATCTAATTTGATTTACTTTTGCGAGGCTTTCATATTCCGGCGATCGAGGAGCTGCCTTTCGACTTTCTCGTTGTTTGGGAGCGAATTAGGAGCTTGTCGGACGACAACCTAGACGCCACTCGGATCAACAAGGAGAGTCGCTGGTTGTCGGCTCGACTATTCCGCTTCCCGAGACATCTCGCGGTGCCAGGTATGACTTTATGCGACCTTCAATTTCTAGGCGATCGCCTTACTTGAGGATAGTGCCTGACCGTTAGTCGATCGTTTTTAATTGCAGAGGTTCGTTTCCCTCGCTTTTTGGAGCCTCCGACGGAGATCGCTATGTCGAACCCAGGAGTCCTAGGACGTCTTCGCGCGAAGAGGTCGACTCGGGTTCCACCCGTTGCATTGCCTATAGTTCCGGAGGCGGAGCCTCGCGTGGAGCCGGAGCCTCGCGTGGAGCAGGTCGTGGTAGAGGAGGAAATTCCGGAGGAGAGGCTTTGGGCGAATCGCAAGAGGCCGAGGCCGGAAGAAACTTCGTTTCGCCCGGGCGATGAAGTGCCGATCGCCGCGCCTCCGATCACCATCGTTGCTCCGGAGAGCGAGCCGCCCTCCGCGGCCTTTCTGCGGGAGATGGCGATCGCAGATGCAGAGACTCCTCGAGGGAAACCGTTTTTCGGTCGGGATCCCGAGAAGGCTGAGAGGTAGATAGCATTCTTGTGTTGAAATTTGCATCTGCATAGGAGTTGTATTAACTTTAGTTGTTTTGGTGCAGGATCCGTCGCGCAGACCCGTCTTGTCCACCGATGGTCGTGGATTTCCTGGCGAGCCGATCTCCTCGCCATTCCTGCGACATTCCTCCATATGTTAGCAAGGTCATACGCTTTGCCAAGGCGTGGACAATCGATCCGGATGCGATCGCTCGCGGCGATCGTCGAGTTCGATGCATGCTGTTGTCGCCCTTTCTCTTCAGACGGCGACCATGGCCTTCCAGGCTGCTCAGGAGTTTGAGGGGCGGCCCTCCACTATTCGCCTTCAGGAGGATCTCGAGGCGGCTCGGAAAGAGAACGCCGAGTTTGCTGACAAGATCGTGGCGATGGAGAAGGACTCCTTGGAGGCGGCCAAGCGGGCGAGCCATGAGCTTGAGCTGGAGAAGAAGGAGACTGAGAAATATCGTATGGCGGTTGACCGATTCCGGGACCAGATGCAGGATGCTGTCCGGGCGAGGAACGTTGCTGAAGAGGAGGCCGATCGCGATAAGGTGACGATCGCTCGTCTGACCAGCGAGCTGACGGAGGCGAAGGAGAAGGTTGCTGCGAGGGAGGCCGAGCTCCAGGGATCGCAAAAGGCGATGGCCGAGCTGAGAGGAGAGGTTGAGGCGACCAAGGCCGATCCCTTCCAAAACTTGGGGTATGTCAGCGAGTTCGCCTATTATTTGGCGTTCGCCGACTCGATCCGAGTGGCTAAGAAGGGAGGCTTGGAGGTCGGTCCTCTAGTTGAGAAGTTCAAGTCATATGCATTGGAGCATCCTCTTCATTTGGCTTTCTCCTTGCCGATCTTGGACCTGGCGGACATCGGCGTGGATTTGAGCTGGTATCCGTCCCCAGCCAATCTTGCTCATCCCGACGCTCCGGAGGATGAGGGGACCGCGCCGAATGCTGATGGCGAAGGCCAGGCAGGGGCCTGAGGCGCTTCATTTTTGATGTTTTTAGCTTACTTTCTTCGTAGTTTGTAGCTTTCTTTTGTAGCACTTAGGCCTTCGGGCGATCATGTACTCCGATTTTTCAAGTAATGAAATGAGCATTTGTTTTTCTGACTTATCACTTGAATGAATGGTTATTTTTAAGTCTTTGTTTGACTTTGTACAAATGTGTGAGGAGAGGTCGTTGTGAGGGTAGTTCCAAATGAATTGACAAATTCATAAAGATAACTTTTTACAACAAAATCGATCGCTGCACTAGATCTGAAAAACTGACGATCTCCGTATGTGGTTGAGTAGCGACGATCGTCGTGTAGGTAGGTAGTCCGCACTCTTATTGCCCCTTGTTTTTATTCACTTAGTGGAGGTAAGGGGATGAAAATAATTCCTTGAGTGAGCGGTCTTCAACTTTGTCGAATCCTCGGGGACGGTCGTCCATCTTGAGGAGCCGTGCACGATCGCGGAGTTCGATGGACCGACTCCTGGATCATGTCTTGATGCGCGAAGACATTGAGTGTCTCGTGACTCACTTTATTATGAGGGTCCTCTGCTAGGCTGCGCCTCGCCTCGTATTTAAACGAAGGGCGTGCGGTCTCGGTCTAGAGGAGTCCTTGCGCGGGGCAGCGTCGGATGAATCAACTCCACGCCCGCGGCTTGTTAGCTCTGCTTCCACCTCGGCCAGCCATGGAGATGGCCGACCTAGACGGTGTACGTTGAGACGGGGGTTGTGGCACGTCGCATTGTCTGGGTTCACCATGTTAAATGATGAACCTTTGAGGGCGAGCGATCGTGTCCACTGATTTATTTTGGAGGGCCCTCAGACTACGCCGGCCTCGTATTTAAACGAAGGGCGGGCGATCTTGGCCTAAAGGGACCTTGCATGGCCTAAGCAGTCGGTTCCATCGACCACCAGGACCATGGCTGCACTCTTCCACCTTGGATCGCCATGCAGATGCCGACCTTCGACGGTGTACGTTGTGCGGGGAGGCGATCTCGTGCCTTAGTCCATCATGTCAGATGGTGAACTGTAGATGGCGATCGAGTCCTCCAGTTTCTTAAATGAGGAGGGAGATCGAGGAGACTTCCGAGCTCTCCTTTTCTTGATTGAAGCATGTAGAGACGGTCGCCGAGGTTGATCCAGGGGTCGGCTCGTATGAGCTTCCCAGCCTGTTTTGTGTTCGACTCGGACGATCGTCTGTAGAGATTGGTAGGGGCTTTGGCTAAACCAATAGGCTGTCCAACTTGCCCTCCTCGAACAATCTCCAGAGCTGTTTGAGGAGGTCGCGGCATTTGTTGGTGCTATGGCCGGGACTCTTATGGTAGGCACAATATTGATTGTTGTCCAGGTGACCGTGGTCCCTTATCGCCTTTGGCTTTTTGAGCTCTTCGTGCCCCTTGATGGCATAGAAAATATGTGCGGAGTTACATTGAACGTATGGAGGAGATGGGCTTCCATGTCCTCGAAAGCCTTGAGATCTCCGGGTGTCTTGGCGATCGCCCTATTTGCTTTGGCGATCGCTATCTTCAGGACAAGAGGTGGCGTTTCCTCGTCTAAGCGGAGGGTGAGTAGCCTTTGCCTGGCCAGGAAGTTGGCAGCTTTAGCGCGGAAGATCGCGTAAGTTGGGGGAATATCCTTGGAGAGATGTCTAAACATGGGAGAGTGACCGGAATCCCCCATGGCCGAATAGAGAGCGAGCTCGTCACTGACGGGTTCGCCGGTGAGGACGATTTCGTCCACTCGGTCAATGTAATTTGCGTCTGATTCGTCTTTCCCCTGCTTGATTTTTATCATGCGGTGGGGGCCTTCTGGTTTGGCGACCTTGCTGGCGAAGTATGACGTGAAGTCATTCGCCAATTTCTTAAAAGATGTGATAGATCGCGGTGGTAGTGAGACGTACCATCTATGGGCCAGCTCGCCCAATGTCAACGGGAAGATCCGGCACTTGGTAGCATCAGATGCCCCACACCCAGTCATGTAAATTCGGAATTTACTCAGGTGGGTTTCGGGGTCCGATCTCCCCTCATACAGAGGTGTTTTGGGAGGAGCGATCGTTGGTTGTATGGGGGCAAGCTCGATGTGGACCGCGAGTGGCTCGGTCGGCCCGGCGATCTTTTTGCTGATGCTTGCCCCAGTGTCCAAGAGTGCTCTCATCTCGTCGAGCTGGCGTTGTATGGCGGCCAACGCCGTGGCTCGATGTTAGCGGCTCGGCGCTCGGAGCGGAGCCGAGGCGATTGAGTACCGAATCCACGGCGATCGGGCCGAGTCGATGGCCGACTGCGTTCGGCTGTGAGATGGGTAGGCCGAACTCCTGGTGACGGATTCGGGTTCCGTCTTTTCGAGGTTGGGAACAGAGTGCCCCGGTCGCCCGGATGGGTTGCGTCCCAAGCGATCGAATATGGATCCGTCCGGTCGTGCGAGAGCCTTTCCTCGCGAATTGGGGCTTTCTGACGATCGCTCGTTCAGTAGCCCGCTGAATTTCCGTTTTCCCATGCGGTGGATGATCGAGGGAGTTATTGCAGGCGACGCACATGCTCTCCGTCGCTCCTCCGGGATGGCCATAGCCTCTTCGATCTGTTCCTCGGTTTGGAACTGATCGAGTGAGAGGTTGGGGCCATCTCTCGGATGCGGGATCGAGAGTCTCGCGTTGCTGCGGCTTCCCCCTGTCGTTGGCTGGGGTTCGGATTGAACCAGGAAATGGTGTCCGGCGGTTCGGAGAGCAGCTTTCTTCGATGGACCGGCGGATGTCATGATTCTGAAGGTTTTCTTTGAAGTGCAGTGAGTGTCACTTCAAGTATATGCCCCAAGAACAGTGAGTATTCTTCGGGACGGTAGGAATAAAAGTTCGAGGGTTAGATCCCCTTCTTCTAGCGCCAATTGTTGCTACCCAAAATATTATCCGGAGATAGATATTGCTGGAATGGATGGGATAGCAAACAAATGCAAGAGCACTTCCGAGAGAAAGATAAATAACACAAGATTTGCCGGGGTTGTTAGTCCCGGGCTTGAATGCTCTCGCGAGATATTATTAATACCAATATTCGGGGATATAAGTACTAATGTAAGAATACAATTACAATGAGTGTAAAGGATTCTTGTTATCTTAGCTAGTGAGCGTGTAGATTGCCGGAAGAACCAGATTTGATGCTCTGTGAGTTCTTGTAACAAAGGAGATGAACAGTCGCGGCGGTGAGAGATCGACCGTCTCTCACGGCGAGTATTTAGCTGGATGCTTGGGCTTCTGGGCTTATGAATCCCTTGGAATCTGTCTAGTGGAGACTTGCTGCTTCGCCGATCGTCTTACGGACGAGAGATTTGGAGAGAGAAGTCCTGAGATGGATTCCGGTGAGATAGCCGGGAGCTTGATGATATGTATGTTCTTCAGTATTTCCGTGAATGTATCGGAATGTGAGAGAATGAGAACCTTTGGTGGAATGTATTTCGGACGTAAGTCAAATGAATTCGAATCGTATATTCGGTGAACTCGGAACCTTTTTCCGGTAGGAGGAGGTTCTCTATTTATAGGGCTTGATACGCCGCGATCGCCTTTTCGCAATATAATAATCGGGCGATCGTCTTTCAAAGACATGGGCTGTCCCCTCAAAGTCTGCGGGGAGTTGCCGGCGATCAACTATCTTTGTCGATGGGAGCTTACACGCGTCTAAGTTCTTGTCATGGGTGGTCCCACCGACTACTTTCGGCGTGCATCCGGTAGGTGAGGTAGGTGGCGGTGTGGTCAAAGGTCTTGTCTGTCGCCTAAAGATCTTATGCACTACGAAGATCTTGTCAGCGCCTTTGGTGGATCTGCACGTGGGTGCTTTCCTGAGATCCAGTCCTTGATGACTTTGATGGGCGATCGTCTCTGCTCGGGGCGCAGGTCGATTGCCCTTAGCTGGTTAGTAGAGTAGATCGCCAGCTGCCAAAGGGCGATCGCCTTGGGAGTCGATCGCTAGGTACTTGATGGTGGTCTGATATCTTCGACTTGGCGAGCTAGCCATAGTTTGACCGATGTTGACTTGGTCGCTCGGCCTTATAGTCGATCGCCTGTCGGGATGGATAAATCGTGACACAACACCCTGGCCGAGGGTACTCGGTCGATACCGGCCGATAGCGCACGCTAGTCCGGGAAGGCTAGCGCACACTAGTATGGCCCAGTATAAATATGGCTGAGCAGTCACATTTCACTTCGTTTTTCACTTCTTTCCTTCTCCGTCCGCGAGTGGCGATTCATGGGTGACGAAGCCATGTTGTTTAACAACAAATCCATGAAGTCCTTGAGTTCATAACATCAATCGATCGTCCGTTATCAACCTTTGATCCAGCGAATCAAGGTAATCTTCCTTAGAACCCTAATTTCGTGAATTTGGGGATTTTTGCATTTTTGTCCGATTCGTTCTGTGTTGTTGATTAATTCATGATGGGTATGATTAATCTTAATAGTATTCTTGTGTTTAACATCATTTAATCCATTGTTCTTTGTCGAATCGAAGTATAATTCTTGATTTCCTTCGAATTGACTTTTTGGGGGATTTGTCCCCGATCTCGTTTTTCATCCGTTTTCAATGGATCGATTATGGTTAAATGATGTTGTTAAACATATTCTATGGATTGTATATCCATATTTCAACTTGGAATTCCGTTTTCGGGTTTTGACGGAACGAATCGTGTTCTTGGCCGTTTTGGGGGAAATCCGTGAACTTTCGTCATTCGTTCTTTGAATTCAACGGCTTTGAGTCGTGTTATGGAATTCATTTCATTGTTATTATTTGTCCTTCGTAGTTTATGAACGTGAGTTGGCATTCGGTGGAGTCGGCGGGTTCGTAGTCGGTTCGGGCCAACCTACTTCGGTCGATTCTCCGCGTTGTTCTTATTCGAGGCAAGTACCTTGCCCATACTTTTCTCGTTTTATGGATATGATGATCGGTGGTCGTATTGATGTGTTCGTTTAGTTATTTGAAATGAAGTTTCAAAAGGATTTCGGTTTGGCCTCGTTAAAGGCTATCTTTCAAATGACGCGTGTGTTTTGTGAACGGTGTTTTGAGAATTTATTATGATTTGATTATTTTGAACGTTGAAGGATTTGATGATGATACTCCTATTGTTTAAAGTTATGGAATCGTGTATTCCGTATTTAATCTTGTTATTGTGTTTTGAAGAGTTTGATAATGGTGTCGAGTTAATGGCCATCTCTAGTAAGTATTCTTAATGAACTTACATTCTTAGCATGTTAGTTTTGCATGAGTAACGTGTGTGTGTGTATGCTCACTACGGGTTAGATCCGACGGGGTCTCGGTAGGGGTCCACGGAGGTGTGGATCGACGAGCTTTGCTTTTAACCACTACGGGTTAGATCCGACGGGGTCTCGGTAGGGGTCCACGGAGGTGTGGATCGACGGTTAATTGTGGTGCATTTTGCAAATGTGATTTGATATTGGCATTTCCGGAAATGAGTACTTTTGAACGGTTTTCATGATTGCATGCATTGACTAAGTGTGTAAGAGGTAAGTGTTCGTTTGGCTTACTTGGCTAGGATGGCACTGGAGTATTTTGTTGTTTGTTTTAAATCCTTTATTTGTGGATTTTGATGTTGGGAGACGAACCTTGTGGTCGTTCTTGTGTACTGTGAGTTGCTGAGATTTGGGGCTAAAATCCCAATGGTTTTGTAAAAGTCGTTTTACGGATTTGGGGCTAAAATCCCAACGGTTTGGTTAATGTCATTTTTCAGAAAGTAAACTTTGGGGCGGTGACCCCTTTGTCTTTTGGATTTTGAAAAGTAGGATTTGATAATCCTAAATTGTTTTCTATTAAAACTCTCGATGGCGTTCTAAACCGTTTTATAAATTATTTCCATTGATTTATGATATTCCGATTTTGAAAGGTTTTCTCAAACTCTTGCCTCGGGAAGTACTCTTCGTTTTGTTTGGATCTTGAGGATTCCTGGTTATTGTTATTCGTGGAATGTGAATTGTATGGCTCGTATTTGCACTTTGTATTTGCACTAGCAAAACAGTGGAGTTTGCTAACCCCGAGTATTCGGGGTGGATGTCTATTTTGCATTCGTGTTTTGGAGCATGACACGAGTCGGCACGAAGGATGATGAAAGATGAACGATACTAATCACACGAGGATCCGTTGATGTCGTATTGGTCTAGTTGTATTTTATTTTCCGCTGCTATATTGTTCCCGTTGTACGGGTGTGGTTGTATTTTGTCCCCTGCGTGGGCATGAGTTGTATTTGAGTTGTATGTATTTGTGGAAAGACCAAATCGGTCTACTGAGTCATTGTAGCCTTGAAGGCATTGTCGAGATGTTAAATGTTGTTACGAGCCTGGTAGATCCTCGAGGAGAGGGTCTACGGCGTGTAATATCCCTGAGTGGATTGGGGGTGTTACATAAATGGTATCGGAGCTTAGGTTTAGGAAACCTAGGCTTTCGGGTCAAGTCGTGTTGTTTGAGTCTTGTTTCGTCGGATTTTATCTGACTGAGTCGTGTCGCGATGCGTCGTTTGAGTTTGTTGGTCGCGATTAGTATCGTGGGGCGATCATCATCTTCGTGCGACCTGTGGAAGTAAGTCTCCCTTCTTTGTGTTGTGCCTCGTGTGACACGAGCTATTTTTATGATTATTTGTTAAGTGGTGGAATCCTTATGTGAATTTTGATTTCACGATATGTATTTAGTCGACTTTCGTATTTGATTTATACGAGGAGTGTCGTCGCTTGTGATGTCTTTTTATTGTTGTTTTTCTCCGTTGTTGATGATTTTCGAATCGATTTGCACGTTTTACAAGTTCTATTGGGGAAGCCTTGTGCTTATACGCGTTCGACTTGTTCACTAGCCAGTGCGGGAGGTTCTTTAGAGGCCTCGAATGGGGTCAGTGGTTTTGTTCTGAATCCTAGGCGGTCTTCGACTGTGGTATTTTATCGTTTATTTCCGTTTAAAGACATGTATTGTCTTGATTTTAAACTTCTTGATGCGTGTGCTAGGAGTTGTTTTAGTGAACGTCGGTATGTGTGAGTTTTGGGCACTCTGGCTTATTGGATTTTTTTTGAAAACCTTGAGTATCTTAGAAAAACAAATTCCGAGACATACTTTTCAAATGAGTTATTTCCTTGTGGTACATCCTAAATGCCACAATATATTTCAAAAATTTTCTACCTCGAGGACCAAAATGTTTTGAGATATTTTCAACACTTTTATTTAGACCCGAGGGTCGAATATTTTGAAAGTTTTCACTAAGAGAAAGTATCTTCATTCTTATCAAATGCGAAATGGTTCTCCAATGTCTCGATAACGATGTTTCACGTTTGTACTTTTTTGAAAGGTGATACTCAAGATCAATCGGTATTCTTCAAATTATTTTCAAAATGAGGTTTTCGTTTTTAAAACCTATCCATTCCCGTTTGAGGGCTGGGTATGAATGTATGATGTTCGCGTTGTCATTTTGATACTTTCTCCCGAGTATGATCGAATTGGCGGTGTGAGCGTTGAGTCGCTTTCCACACATTGGTTGTGCTAGCCTCCTGTGAAGAGGCGGGATGTTGGTGTTGAATGTTGTCGCCTCGTGGTGATTTCTGTGTTGTCGCGTATGTGCGAGCTGTTAGAGCTTGGTTTGGTATGACCGTGTGCATCGGTGATGGTTCCGTTATGTGTCGATTGTTTAATGTCTTGTTACCTTGCTCCCGTTTTTGTGAATTTCGTGGACGAGGTCGGAGGTAATGCCCGTACTATTTTGACTTCTGTATTTTCTCTTTCTCCAGTCTATCGATTCGCTCATGTTCGTTGGCACTTTATGAACTTGTTCTGTATTTCGATTTCATCGTCCGAACGAGCTGTGATCTTGTTGTGGGTCGATCTGGCTATCGATGTTACTTTTTCGGGTTCAGTTCGATTCTTGTGAACCTTGTTTGGGAGTGACATCATCTGGTTCTATTAGTTCTTTTATTCGAAGTGGATCGGATTTGGAACTCTTATGTTTTCGACTCTGTCGACTCATTTATGTTCGTTGACATTTCTGAGCTTGTCCTACCCCTTGTTTTGTCTATCGAACGAGTGTCGTATTGTTTCGGAATAACTCGTTTGTCGTTATGACTTTTTAATTGCTATTCCCTTTCCTGTGGATCTTATGTGAATGCACATCCTGTTGTTTTCACCGGATCATATATTGTCTCGAGTCGAGATGTGAACCTTGGAGTTGTTGTTTGAAATTTTATTGTTCTTCGTGATTCGAACATGATTCTTCGATTTTTGTTGTCTCGATCGTTGTGGTTTGATCGTTTGATTGTTCGGTTTTTATTGACCTCGTTCGTGATTGGTGAACATTCGGGCTCCTTCGTAATTCCCTTCAGTTCGGGAAATTAGTTTCGTTTTCGATCTTCCAGCCCTTAGGCGGTGGGATTCCGTGTTTGTTCAGCGGTTGACTCGCGTTTTGATTGATGTACCGTTGGGTTGGTCAATCATATTGGTTTTCGTTCGTTGTGTTTTGTGATTGTCGGATAATTGACTTGGCTATATTATCCGTTTGATGACGCTTGTCGTTTGTTGGTTTTATTATATCGCTAACGGCGACGTTGTGTTAGTCGCCGTGGAGCGTGTTTTCACGCCGTATATTCCATTGCGTTGTTTGTAACGTTTCCGTTGGGCGTTAGTTACGCATTCTTGTGTATCTCGATGAGTTTTCCTTGGCGGAATATTCCTTCTCCCTACTTGTTTTAAGTTTCGGACGAAACTTCTTTTAAGGAGGGTAGAATGTAATATCCGCAATTTCGATTTTCGGCAAATTCCTTTTGGTCGGAGTCCGTTTTGACGACTTCGCTCATGACCGTTTCGTCATTACGAGAATGATTAATTCTACACTTTTGACATCCGAGTTCGTTTCGGTGTCGTTTTGTTGAGTTCCGTGCTTTTTAGCGACTTTTCGCGCTTGAGTTCGATTCTTGCGAATCTCGTTCAAGCTTCATTGTTTGAGTTTCCGATAAGTCCGTTTAACTTTGTTAGACGTGTTGTGAACTTCGGTTTGGTTATTCGATCACGTATCGTGATTTCCGGGCGTTTTGGGCCATTTTGTAATTTCTTGAAAGTTACGGGTATCCGTATCTGTAATTGTTGTCTCGACCCGTTTCTTGATCACGTATGACTAAATATGGTATTACGTTTTCATTTCGAGTCGTTTATGTCGTCCGTGAACTTTTCGTCGTGTTCGTTCCGTGCGTTTTCGGAAATCGGGTCGTCGAGCCACGGCAGTTGCGGATCGCCGGACGGTGGCGGGGCCGGACGATTTCGGGCACCGGCCGGACGGTGCGCGAGATCCGGCGTAAGCGCACGCCTTCTGGCCGGAAAGGCTGCGCGCGCTAACAGCAGTGTAGCGCACTTCTGCCGGCTGCTAACGCCCTTCTCGGGCACAGGCGGTGGGGTTTCGAGTTACGGACTCGGTCGAGATCGGCGAGTAGCGCACGCTACGCGGCGTAGCGCGCGCTAGTCGGCGGCGTAGCGCCGCTGTCGGCCGGCTAGCGTCGTTACTGGCCGGGCGATTCGATCCGGTGGCTCTGGGCCAGTCGGCTAGCGCGCGAGCCGGCCGTAGCGCACGCTAGCGGGAGTCGGGAGACGAGTCATGTTCGGCAGAATTTGGTCGGTGGTGCCGGGTCGTGTGGGCCCTGGCCGAGGGTACTCGGCCGATACCGGCCGATAGCGCACGCTAGTCCGGGAAGGCTAGCGCACGCTAGTCTGGCCCACTATAAATATGGCTGAGCAGTCACATTTCACTTCGTTTTTCACTTCTTTCCTTCTCCGTCCGCGAGTGGCGATTCATGGGTGACGAAGCCATGTTGTTTAACAACAAATCCATGAAGTCCTTGAGTTCATAACATCAATCGATCGTCCGTTATCAACCTTTGATCCAGCGAATCAAGGTAATCTTCCTTAGAACCCTAATTTCGTGAATTTGGGGATTTTTGCATTTTTGTCCGATTCGTTCCGTGTTGTTGATTAATTCATGATGGGTATGATTAATCTTAATAGTATTCTTGTGTTTAACATCATTTAATCCATTGTTCTTCGTCGAATCGAAGTATAATTCTTGATTTCCTTCGAATTGACTTTTTGGGGTATTTGTCCCCGATCTCGTTTTTCATCCGTTTTCAATGGATCGATTATGGTTAAATGATGTTGTTAAACATATTCTATGGATTGTATATCCATATTTCAACTTGGAATTCCGTTTTCGGGTTTTGACGGAACGAATCGTGTTCTTGGCCGTTTTGGGGGAAATCCGTGAACTTTCGTCATTCGTTCTTTGAATTCAACGGCTTTGAGTCGTGTTATGGAATTCATTTCATTGTTATTATTTGTCCTTCGTAGTTTATGAACGTGAGTTGGCGTTCGGTGGAGTCGGCGGGTTCGTAGTCGGTTCGGGCCAACCTACTTCGGTCGATTCTCCGCGTTGTTCTTATTCGAGGCAAGTACCTTGCCCATACTTTTCTCGTTTTATGGATATGATGATCGGTGGTCGTATTGATGTGTTCGTTTAGTTATTTGAAATGAAGTTTCAAAAGGATTTCGGTTTGGCCTCGTTAAAGGCTTTCTTTCAAATGACGCGTGTGTTTTGTGAACGGTGTTTTGAGAATTTATTATGATTTGATTATTTTGAACGTTGAAGGATTTGATGATGATACTCCTATTGTTTAAAGTTATGGAATCGTGTATTCCGTATTTAATCTTGTTATTGTGTTTTGAAGAGTTTGATAATGGTGTCGAGTTAATGGCCATCTCTAGTAAGTATTCTTAATGAACTTACATTCTTAGCATGTTAGTTTTGCATGAGTAACGTGTGTGTGTGTATGCTCACTACGGGTTAGATCCGACGGGGTCTCGGTAGGGGTCCACGGAGGTGTGGATCGACGAGCTTTGCTTTTAACCACTACGGGTTAGATCCGACGGGGTCTCGGTAGGGGTCCACGGAGGTGTGGATCGACGGTTAATTGTGGTGCATTTTGCAAATGTGATTTGATATTGGCATTTCCGGAAATGAGTACTTTTGAACGGTTTTCATGATTGCATGCATTGACTAAGTGTGTAAGAGGTAAGTGTTCGTTTGGCTTACTTGGCTAGGATGGCACTGGAGTATTTTCTTGTTTGTTTTAAATCCTTTATTTGTGGATTTTGATGTTGGGAGACGAACCTTGTGGTCGTTCTTGTGTACTGTGAGTTGCTGAGATTTGGGGCTAAAATCCCAATGGTTTTGTAAAAGTCGTTTTACGGATTTGGTGCTAAAATCCCAACGGTTTGGTTAATGTCATTTTTCAGAAAGTAAACTTTGGGGCGGTGACCCCTTTGTCTTTTGGATTTTGAAAAGTAGGATTTGATAATCCTAAATTGTTTTCTATTAAAACTCTCGATGGCGTTCTAAACCGTTTTATAAATTATTTCCATTGATTTATGATATTCCGATTTTGAAAGGTTTTTTCAAACTCTTGCCTCGGGAAGTACTCTTCGTTTTGTTTGGATCTTGAGAATTCCTGGTTATTGTTATTCGTGGAATGTGAATTGTATGGCTCGTATTTGCACTTTGTATTTTCACTAGCAAAACAGTGGAGTTTTGCTAACCCCCGAGTATTCGGGGGGTGGATGTCTATTTTTGCATTCAGGTTTTGGAGCATGACACAGGGTCGGCACGAAGGATGATGAAAGATGAACGATACTAATCACACGAGGATCCGTTGATGTCGTATTGGTCTAGTTGTATTTTATTTTCCGCTGCTATATTGTTCCCGTTGTACGAGTGTGGTTGTATTTTGTCCCCTGTGTGGGCATGAGTTGTATTTGAGTTGTATGTATTTGTGGAAAGACCAAATCGGTCTACTGAGTCATTGTAGCCTTGAAGGCATTGTCGAGATGTTAAATGTTGTTACCAGCCTGGTAGATCCTCGAGGAGAGGGTCTACGGCGTGTAATATCCCTGAGTGGATTGGGGGTGTTACAAAACCGACAACAATTCACAGGGCCAGAGCCCAACATCACGTGTCCTCGACGGACATAAAAATCAACAAAACATAGTCGCACACGCGCATCGCCTAGGACCGGGACGAAACCACAAATCCCACTCGAAGGATCCTCCCGAGCTGGCTAGCGAAACAATATCACACACATCTCACGGTTGGATCAATCGCTTGTTGCATCCTGGCCACATGATCGCATGCCATGTGTAGACCCGGCAAAATAGGCCCAGGCCCGCGGGCCGGGCCAGCCCGCCCGTTTTTGGGCGGGCATTGGGCTGCATATTATTAGCCCAAAAAAACCCGGGCCTTTTTGGCCCGGCCCAGATTTGGCCCGCCCATAGAGGCCCGGCCCGCGGGCGGCCCGCCCGGCCCAGTTTTTTTTTTTTTTTAAATTTATGTTACGTGTAATTATAATATTTAATTTTTTTTCCTTGTTTGTTAGATTATAATATATCTATATGTTAATTATTGATGTAATTTTATTTTTTTTGGGACTTTGTGATTATTTGTAGTATCTCATATCAATAATAATATTATTTTATGATTTTATAAGAAATTAGTAGTGATAAATGATATGATGATCAAATAAAAATATTTGTATATTTGTCTTTTGATTATGGTAGTGTAGTAAATAATGTAATTATCAAATAAAAATAATTGTATATTTATTTATCCGATTGTGATAGTATAGTGAATAATATAATAATTAAGGATCGAAAAATATTTGTATATTTATTTAGAATTAATATTTCAAAAAAAAAAAAGTCGAGGCTCATGTCGGGCCGAGCCTGCGCCACGGGCCTAATAATTTTGGCCAGAAAAAGCGGGCCTTTTGGCCCGGCCCAAAAAGGCCCGCCCGTTTTATGCCCGGCCCGTTTGGGCCGGGCCCGCCCGTTTGCCAGGTCTAGCCATGTGCCAGGTCAATCACTTGTTGCATCCTGACCACATGATCACGTGCCATGTGTCACTGTAGACCTTCAACCATATCCACACATTCACACAAATAACATATCACATCAATAATATCCAAGTAATTCACTCAATGGCAACAAACACAATACACGACGCAATGGTCAAATTACAACGCACCAATAAGAGATAATATATATACATATATATTATCAAAGCACAACGACAACACCAAGTGTATTCACAGTAATTCACGTAACCATCCACGAACACAATGTCCACAAAATACGCGCGTTTTGAAAGAGGGCATTTAACAAGGCTAACCGAATCTATGAAAGTGAGATTCAAACGATCAAATAAACACAAGGAGACGATCACTAATTATCATATTCATAAAACAAGAATTGTATGGACAAGGTACTTGCCTCAAAATCGGCACGCAAGTATCCCGACGAACACGGCTCAACCGGAAAGCTTCGAAACACCCGATGCTATCGAAAAGGAAGACGACAACGAACGGAAGGGTTCAACTCGGTTTCTTCGCAAGAAACTCGACCCTAACAACATATAATTAATAAATCAACGATCACACGAGGAAGAATAATTGTAGAACGTCCGAAAACCCCTCTAAGACATTCTACCGGACACCTTCAAGGCGTCGATCAAGAACTCGACCAAAACAACGAATCGATACGATCCAACCATGGAATAACAAGGGAAATGATATAATACATCTAAATAATCAACAATCCATCAATAATCTAAGTTATTACGGCTCAAACGGACGAAATCCAACAAAAACCCCAATTTCCCCAAAACTAGATTATCAAGAAATCTAACCTTGATTCGGAAGATCGGAGGAGGTTATGGGATGATTGATTGATGTTAGAAACTCAAGAACTTCGTGGATTGATAGATAAACAACATCTAATCACGTACTCCAAGCCCCAGCCTCGGAAGGAAATGAGAGGGATGAGAAAAATGGGTGTAAACCCGTATGCTCGATCATATATATACTGCCCAGCATTATGCCGACCACTTACGGCCGTAACCGGCAGACCTTACGGCCGTAACCGGCATTCGTCAAAATCTGCCCAGCGCTTGCCGATCGTTTACGGCCGTAACCGACAGGGCCTTACGGCCGTAACTCGGCACTTACGGCCGTGCCGTGAGTCCTACTGGCCAGAACGGCATTCGTCCGGAACCTGCCTAGCACCTTACGGCCGTATCCGGCACCTTACGGCCGTAACTCGGCCAGTGCCGGACTGGGCCCAACCTGCCCGGCCATGACTCGGCCGGGACCAACTCCGACGGCCCGGACGACCTCGAAACCCAAACCTGAATACGAAACGAAGATACGGTTACGAAGTACTCGCAAAGACGAATTCGAGCACTAAGAGAACACACGATTCCGACCACCCGAAGGCTCGAAATTCGACAACGGAAAGTAATTACCCCAAACTTTGGGAAATTACGAAAATGGCCCAAAACGTCCGAAATACACGATACACGATCGAAATACCAAGACGAAGCTCGCAACATGAATAATAACATTAAATGAACTTACGAGAAACTCGAAACAACAGTTTCGGACGAGATTCGCAAGAATCGAACTCAAGTGCGGAAAAGTCGCAAAAAAGCGCGGAACTCCACAAAACGACACCGAAACGACCTCGGATGACAAAAAGTGCAGAACTAAATACTCTCAGAATGACGAAATGGTCACGAGCGAGTCGTCAAAACGGACTCCAGCTGAAAAAGAAATTTACCGAAAATCGAAAATTGCGGATATTACATTCTACCCTCCTTAAAAGAAGTTTCGTCCTGAAACTTAAAATAAGTAGGGAGGAGCAACATCCCGCCAAGAAAACTCAACGAGATACACAAGAAATGCATAACTTTCATCCATCGGCGAAACGTTACAAGCAACGCAAAGGAATATACGGCGTGAAAACGCGCTCCACGACGACCAACACAACGCCACCGGTAAAAACATAATAAAACCAACAAGTGACAAGCGTCACCAAACAGATAATATTATCAAGTCAATTATCCGAACATTCACAAAACACAAAGTACCTATTACAAGGAAACACGCACAGTCGAGAAAACAGAAAGTAAACACAAACGATCCACAAGGGCAATCATAAACGATTCGGACTACGCCGAAATCCTCAAAACCACACTAGGCATCTCCGTGTCCTTTCGGAGCAGAGATGCAACCTCGATCCCCAAATCTCTCAGCTACCGTCTCGCAATGTACGGCTCGGTGACCCACCTGGCCACACTCGAAACAGCTGACTAACGGTGAACGACAATTCTTCGCAGTATGGCCTGCTCGACAACAGTTATAACATATCTTCGAACTGCTCACATTACTCACTGCAGGGGTACTACTCCTCTGATCACGCGATCTAGGAACCATCTTGGGATGACGAAACGAAGTCCCAACCTCAAGGGGCCTACTCATCTGATTTCCTGAAAAGTTCCCAGCGGTTTTCTGTTTCTTCGAGTCAGACATACTCTCGGTCGATAATCTGGATAGCTCATAGGCTAAGGATCTATTCTGATAATCTCTGATGGAAGTACAAGCGAGACTGCCATGTCTTGTGAATCTCCACTTCATCCGCCTACTAAAATGACAGATCTTGTCCTCCTCTGTCCTTACTTGATTACGCACATAGTCGAGCCGTTTGTTAAAATCAATAATAGCTTGAGGCAATGGTACATCCTGCGGTTTCGCGAAAGAATTCATTAATCTTGATTTACGATCGGCTCGGACAAAACTCATCTCTCATGAATCTACGGAACTCGCCCATGTGACAACACGATCTTGAGGCTTAACGGCCTCCCACCGGCTAGCGGCATCTTTGTCGAAAGATCTTGAGCTACCGGGACCTTACGTTCTTACGGACAATCAACTATCTCGAATATCTTTTCCAACTGGAAAAGCCAACCATCCGGCTAAAGCATCTGCGGCACCCGGTAAACGAGGGGATTCATACGAACCACTTCTGAAGCCACCGATTTGCACCGGTGTGTTGGGTCACATCGTAACATTGAAGCTGCTGAGTCAACGAGTCATGCAATGCGGCTACTGCGTAAAATAGTAGCGACAAATACCGATATCATCACCGGCAGCATGATCTCGACCACGCGTCCGATCGCCACGACCACGACCTCGGCCCCTCGGCATACTGAATAAGTAACCACTCAGCACAACAGAAAATCATAACACATAACACATACAACGATTACCATCGTAAGGCAACACACACATGAATATCACAGCAACGACGGCATTGTTCGGCGACATCAACGACTCGAACGATGACCAGTGCACAATTACAAAACATCACGAAACAACCACGTATGTACACAATCATACAAACTCCAGTTCCAATAGCTCGCACAAGTGCGATAACACACAAATCATCACAAAGCGACAACATTCAATACCAACATCTCACCTCTCACAGAGGGCCAATCACAACAAATGCGTGGCAAACGACTCAACATTCACGCCACCAATTCCATCATACTCGGGAGCTAACATTCTAACGACAATGTGAATATCATACATACATTCCTGGACTGCAAACAGGAATGATAGGTTTTAAAAACGAAAACCACCTTTGAAAAAGAAAGATTCTGGAAACACTAGTTGATCTTGAGTATCACCTTTCAAAAAGTAGTACAAACACCATTATCGAGACTTTGAAAATCATCTTGCGTTTGAACAAAAATGAGGACACTTTCCTTTTAATGAAAAACTTTCAGAATATTCGACCCTCGGGTCTAAGTAAAAGTGTTTCTAAAACATTGAAAATATCTCAAAACATTTTGGTCCTCGAGGTAGAAGAATTTTGAAACATATTATGGCACCTTGGATGTACCACGAGAAAATAATTCATTTTAAAAGTACGTCTCGAAATTTATTTTCTAAGATACTCAAGGTTTTTAAAGATAATTCAATGGGCTAGAATGCCCAAAAATTTCAGGTAATTACACGGAACATTGTAGCGCCGTGGGTCCCGCGCCGGAATCCACCAGGATAAAACCATTTACAAAAACACCAAAAAGGCCGATGACGGTAATATTTCAAAAACTCACGAAAGACATTTACCAAAATACTAAATACCGTCATAAGAATTTCGCCAAAATGATCAAGGCCATAATGCCAAAAACTCGGTTAAGGAAATCAGTTTTTGAAATAAAACTCATTCGGTAAAATACCGAAAGCTATTACAAAAGAACTCACGCAGCGGATAAAAGAAACACAGTCCAACATGCACAATCCAGCAACACTACTCCTCATATGAACGAAATATGAGAGTCAAATAACCACATATCACGAAATCAAAATCCACAGAAGGATTCTATCACTTAACGTATAATCATACAAGTAACTCGCATCAGACGAGGCACAATCACAAAGAAGGGAGGCTTACATCCACAGGTCGCACGAAGATGATGATGATCACCCCACGATACTAATCACGACCAACAAACTCAGAAGACGCGTCGCGACACGACTCAGTCAGATAAAATCCGACGAAACAAGACTCAAACAACACGACTTGACCCGACAGCCTAGGTTTCCACAACCTAAGCTCCGATACCATTTATGTAACACCCCCAATCCGCTCAGGGATATTACACGCCGTAGATCCTTTCCTCAAGGATCTACCAGGCTGGTAACAACATTGAACAACTCAATAATGCCTTTAAGGCTAAAACGACTCAGTAGACCGACTTGGTCTTTCAATAAAAATATACAACTCAATTATAATTCATGCCCACGCAGGGGTCAAAATACAACAACTCCCGTACAATGGGAAAGAATACTGCAGTGGAAATAAAATACAACTAAACCAATGACATCATACGTATCTTCGTGTGATTAGTATCGTTCATCTTTCATCATCCTTCATGCCGACCCTGTGCTATGCTCCAAAACCTGAATGCAAAAACAGACATCCACCCCCCGAATACTCGGGGGTTAGCAAAACTCCACTGTTTTGCTAGTGCAAGTACAAGTGCAAAAATACGAGCCATACAATACAAGTTCCAAGAACAATAATAATCAGGAATCCTCAAAGATTCAAATACAACTAAACAAACACTTCCCGAGGCAAGAGTTTGGGTAAAACGTTCTAAAACCAAAAGATCACAATCCAGGAGAAAACAATTTACAAAATGGTTTAATAAGCCATCGGGAGTTTTAGTAGAAAATAATTTAGGATTATCAAATCCTACTCTTTCCAAAATCAACAGGGGTCACAGCCCAAAGGTTTTGTTTTCGCAAATAGAAAACTGACAACAATTCACAGGGCCAGAGCCCAACATCACGTGTCCTCGACGGACATAAAAATCAACAAAACATAGTCGCACACGCGCATCGCCTAGGACCGGGACGAAGCCACAAATCCCACTCGAGGCCTCGAAGGACCCTCCCGAGCTGGCTAGCGAAACAATATCACACACATCTCACGGTTGGATCAATCGCTTGTTGCATCCTGGCCACATGATCGCATGCCATGTGCCACCGTAGATTATCTCAGGCTCTCACGGTTGGATCAATCACTTGTTGCATCCTGACCACATGATCACGTGCCATGTGTCACCGTAGACCTTCAACCATATCCACACATTCACACAAATAACATATCACATCAATAATATCCAAGTAATTCACTCAATGGCAACAAACACAATACACGACGCAATGGTCAAATTACAACGCACCAATAAGAGATAATATATATACGTATATATTATCAAAGCACAACGACAACACCAAGTGTATTCACAGTCATTCACGTAACCATCCACGAACACAATGTCCATAAAATACGCGCGTTTTGAAAGAGGGCATTTAACAAGGCTAACCGAATCTATGAAAGTGAGATTCAAACGATCAAATAAACACAAGGAGACGATCACTAATTATCATATTCATAAAACAAGAATTGTATGGACAAGGTACTTGCCTCAAAATTGGCACGCAAGTATCCCGACGAACACGGCTCAACCGGAAAGCTTCGAAACACCCGATGCTATCGAAAAGGAAGACGACAACGAACGGAAGGGTTCAACTCGGTTTCTTCACAAGAAACTCGACCCTAACAACATATAATTAATAAATCAACGATCACACGAGGAAGAATAATCGTAGAACGTCCGAAAACCCCTCTAAGACATTCTACCGGACACCTTCAAGGCGTCGATCAAGAACTCGATCAAAACAACGAATCGATACGATCCAACCATGGAATAACAAGGGAAATGATATAATACATCTAAATAATCAACAATCCATCAATAATCTAAGTTATTACGGCTCAAACGGACGAAATCCAACAAAAACCCCAATTTCCCCAAAACTAGATTATCAAGAAATCTAACCTTGATTCGGAAGATCGGAGGAGGTTATGGGATGATTGATTGATGCTAGAAACTCAAGAACTTCGTGGATTGATAGATAAACAACATCTAATCACGTACTCCAAGCCCCAGCCTCGGAAGGAAATGAGAGGGATGAGAAAAATGGGTGTAAACCCGTCTGCTCGATCATATATATACTGCCCAGCATTCTGCCGACCACTTACGGCCTTAACCGGCAGACCTTACGGACGTAACCGGCATTCGTCAAAATCTGCCCAGCGCTTGCCGATCGTTTACGGCCGTAACCGACAGGGCCTTACGGCCGTAACTCTAAGACTTACGGCCGTGCACCGCAGTCCTTACGGCCAGAATCGGCATTCGTCCGAACTCGCTAGCACCTTACGGCCGTATCCGGCACCTTACGGCCGTAACTCGGCCAGTGCCGGACTGGGCCCAACCTGCCCGGCCATGACTCGGCCGGGACCAACTCCGACGGCCCGGACGACCTCGAAACCCAAACCTGAATACGAAACGAAGATACGGTTACGAAGTACTCGCAAAGACGAATTCGAGCACTAAGAGAACACACGATTCCGACCACCCGAAGGCTCGAAATTCGACAACGGAAAGTAATTACCCCAAACTTTGGGTAATTACGAAAATAGCCCAAAACGTCCGAAATACACGATACACGATCGAAATACCAATCCGAAGCTCGCAACATGAATAATAACATTAAATGAACTTACGAGAAACTCGAAACAACAGTTTCGGACGAGATTCGCAAGAATCGAACTCAAGTGCGGAAAAGTCGCAAAAAAGCACAGAACTCCACAAAACGACACCGAAACGAACTCGGATGACAAAAAGTGCAGAACTAAATACTCTCAGAATGACGAAACGGTCACGAGCGAGTCGTCAAAACGGACTCCAGCCAAAAAAAAATTTACCGAAAATCGAAAATTGCGGATATTACAACCGTAACTCGTGATGTTCGAAAAACTACTAGCGAGGCAAAATTAATTTTAGCTAATATATTTTTAAACTTAGATCATAAAGTTTGTATATGCTCCGATGCTTGGAGTGATCATTGGGAAGCAAATTCATATATGGGAATTACTTGTATTTGGATTGATGATTCTTGGACTATACAAAAGTTTAATTGGGTTTAGAGAGTTTAATATCGCACATACTGCCCAAAATATTTCGCATAAAATTCATACAATTTTATCTGAATATAATTTAGTACAAAAAAAATTTTCACTTTCTTTTGATAATGCTAGCTCCAATACATCTAGTTTAGAATCATTTATTGCAATACGCGAGCCATCTGTTGGTGGTAAATTTTTTCATGTTAGGTGCATTTGTCATGTTCTTAGTTTATGTGTTCAAGATGGTTTAACGGTTTTACAAGAAGCATATGCTCTTATCCGTGAAGCAATAATGTACTTAATTAGACATTCGTCTCTAGGTAAAAAATGGAAAAGATATTGCATAAGAAATAATGTAGCGACCACTTTTCTAAAATATAATTCTTCTAATTTTAAGAAGAATAAATAAAAATTTTGCAGCGGAAATATTTTAAAAAGACAAACTTAATAATCGCAAGTAATAATCCCAAGTCACCATTAAATAAAAACATACTTCGACGTGAAATTAAAGCAAATCGAATAATTTTTCATAAAACGTAGCTTGAGGAAAATTATAGTAAATAAATAAATAACAACTCATGAAGCTTGATCATCCCACACTTAAGCGCATGTCACATCGAGCTCAACCTGAAAGGGGTAAAAAGTGGGGTGAGCTTCCAACACGCTCAGTGTGGAGAGTACACAATATGTCTACGTTAATTACTAAATATATTAGTAAGTATAAACAACATGACTAATAAATTCTGAAGCCCGTCGGTTAGCCCGAAGGCTTTATGCACAATTAAGTGCTTCTGACTGATTTGCACATTTAAGTGCTTCTGACTGATTGCACATTTAAGTGCTTCTGACTGATTTCACGTGCACATACGAGACAATATATAAAGCAATTAAAATAAACAAAAGCGTAATAAATCCCCACACCTGGATAAAATGCAGTTCTGGACTTGAATGTGATGAAGATGCTTGACTCGACGATTCTAGGCCCGTAAATTCTTGTTATTATCTACAATTAATAATAATAATAAATTATTATTATTATTATATGACTGAAAATTAAATTATGAGTGAATAATAATATCAATTGAAAAGGTCAACATGTTAAAAGCTTGGTCGAAAGGGACTGATTTTGAATTATAGGAAGCTGAACGGGGTTAATTTGAAGGAATTGAGAAATGCTGGCTAAAATAAAAAAAAAAGATGCAAAAACGGCTGGGGTCATTTTGTAATTTAGGAAAAAGATATTGGTATAAAACCCTTTTTCTGCAGAACCATCGGTCATCCTTCTTCCCGATCTCACCCTCCTCTCTCAAACTTCTCTCTCAAAATCTTCCACCCTCTCTGTAAAACACATACACACACCCGACCGAACACACACACACACACACACAAATAGAACTACACACACAAAAGCACAGAGATTAAACAAAAGGTTTCGGCTCTTGCCCTCCGATTCTCACTGTTCTCGGTTTCTCTCTCGGCCGGAAGTAAAACGGCAGAAAGACACACACACAAAAGCTCTCCGACTTACACGCCCATCTCGCGACCGGAGGAAATTTAGGGTTATGGGTTGGCTGATAAAAGGCCGAGTTGGAGACTGAACATGGTGTTCGAGAAAATACAACCAAACCCACGAACGGTGGACAACAAGGCGGCCGCGGTCGCGACTCAGGTAAGGGTTTTAACTGGGATCGATGAACATGAGTGGGGTGAAGGGGTTCAGGCTTAATTTCGGGCCTATTGAATCAGATTCTGGGTTGTGCTTGCGGGTTTGGATCTGAAAAAAGGGACTGGATTTGGGGTTGGTCGAACAGGGGAAATCTGGGTTTGATTGATTTACAGAATCAATAGTAGGAAAGGAGGATAGATGGATAAAATATGAAGATGAACTCACCTTTACCGAAAAGGAGGGTTGACCAGTCGATGGTTGGGAAGAGAAGTGAAAGTATTATTGTGTACTCTGTATATTGGCTACAGGGTAGAATACAGTATTTATACTGTATTAGAAATTAGGTATAGGGTAGAAAAGCTGGGGAAAAAATAGGTGGGTTTTGAGATGTTCTTTGGGCTAGGAAAAGAGTTTGGGCCAGCTCATTAAATTGGACTAGTAAAGGAATTTGGGTCAACAATAATAATAATAATTGAGTTTAGAAAAATAAACAATAAATATAATCGGGCTGAATTAAATAATAATAATATTAATGATAGTAATAGTAATAATATTAAATAATAATATTATTTAGCTTGTACAATATTTTGGGCAACAATTAATATTGTTTAAAAATTTGACTCGGGCCTAGAAATGTCGATATGAAACGATGAGTTTAAAATGAGAAATGAAACGAAACGAAATGAATCACATGACGTGTCATGAATTATAATGACATAAATGGATTTGCATGATCATGAGAATGAAATGAATTAAATGACAAAATTATTCGGGCATTAATTTAATAAAATTGAACATGTTTTCTATAATTCACAATAAATGTATATGCGAAATCGGGGCGTTACAACCTACCCCCCTTTAACAAATTTTCGTCCTCGAAAATTAAGTTTTGTACCTTGAAAAATGAATGTTGGATACTTAGAACGGATCTCCTCTTCACGTTCCCAAGTTGCCTCATTTGGTTCATGACGACTCCATTGAACTTTCACCAATTTAACCTCTTTATTCCGTAACTGATGTACCTTACGCTTTAAAACAGCTGTAGGTACCTCCTCATAAGTCAGGTTCTTGGCTACGTGCAACCTTTTGAAATTGCATACATGACCAGGATCATGTATGTACTTTCTCAGCATGGAGACGTGAAAGACATTGTGCACTCCCGATAGTTCCAACGGCAATGCCAAACTATATGCAAGATCACCAACACGACCCAAAATCTCAAAAGGTCCGATATAACGAGGCTGTAGCTTTCCCTTTTTACCGAATCGTATCACTCCTTTCATCGGCGCTGTAACACCCCAAACTAGGCGGATATTACAGTGCCGTGGACCCCCAGGACCCGGGCGGATGAAATGAATGAATTACGGGGTGAATGTAGTAGAACCACATTACAACATTAATTACTCCGATGAGGAGTTTCATACAACACACGGGATAATACGAGAATACATGTATATTTTATATGAAGATAAAATACACAACCGAATGAAACGGAATAACCAAGTGAAAATCTGCGGCGGAAAATAAATGACAACAATAGGAATGGTGAAAGGATTTTGGGCCCCTACTAGTATCACTAGGACTCCTCGACATCAACATGCTATTCCGTGCGTTTGCCTTGCCATGACGAAAAACAAAATCCCCAAACGGTCGATTCTGAAGAACAACAATCCTCAAGGGTTGAAAAATACAATCATGATTTAAGCGAAGTTATGAAATATTCTTAGTTATGAATTACGCCGAAGAGGAGTATCATGAAATGCGCCGTAATGTTACGTGCAAGTGTACAACACCCGTCCAGTGTACCTAATTAGTCTCACGGTGTAACGCTTTCCGTGTGCGGTCTAATGTATCGGTGAACCCAATACATAACCATCATGTGCCCGACTAAAAATTCCACACGGCCACACCGGCCACGCAATATGAACCCGGAAGGTCATATGAGCGAGAATGACCACACCGAATATCAATGAATAATAATTGACAAGGCGAGAATGACTCAGAGATGAAAATAATAGTGAAGTAAATGACAACTCAATGAAATGATTGGAAGTCGTTCCTTATGATGAAGTGATTAATTGACAATAACAAGTTTTGATACGGTTAATCTGATGATGAATGAGTTATGATTATGAATGAACAACAACAAAAGGGATGAATATCCTTTTAACCGAGTAAGAATTAACTTACTCAACACCGGTGATAATTATCCTTCCACGAACAACGTCCTAATTGAGATACCGGTCGCTCGAACAACCTTGAATTATACAATATCCAACAACCCGTTCAATATACGAATCAAACACGAATATAACGAACTCAAAACGTCGATACGATTAAACTAAATCCATTGAGGCATTAAATCAAACACGTTGCGGCCAAACTCCGATTGTTTACAATCAAACCTCAATATACCAATATCAAATCCCCCAAGAAGTGTTTCAAACCAACAAAATATCTTCAATATGATTAATAATCCAAGACGAATATCCGAAAACGTAATTACAACGACAATTAATCGAAAACCCCCAATTTCAACTCGATATTCAAAATGTTCTTGAA
This sequence comes from Orobanche coerulescens, assembly GCA_033398695.1. NCBI lineage: Eukaryota > Viridiplantae > Streptophyta > Magnoliopsida > Lamiales > Orobanchaceae > Orobanche > Orobanche coerulescens. Next base: position 34,793,547 of record CM065818.1, read on the forward strand.
TAATCCCTCAATAATCCAATGAATCCTTATACAAACTCATAATCATATACATATCCCTTCATATAACATGATTATAACGTCCAAACATCATATCTCAACACAAAATCGAAGTCCAGGTGTTGAAGGAATTACCTCTTGAAGATCCAACCAATTCGATCCGATGAAAACGTGTAAAATCGACTATCCAAGCTTCCCAAATGATTGAAGGTGATGAAAAATACACACTCAAATGATAATTGATGAAGAAATCTCTCCCTCAAGCTATTCTCTCTCGGTTGCAGGTGGAAGAGATGGAAGAAATGGTGAAATGCTCAAAAACGAATTTATAGGGGTTGACTCGGCTGACAGACTCGACCGTGTCCGCCTGACACGGTCGCGGCGCGCAGCTGGCCGGCAGGGACTCGACCGTGTCCTGCTTGACACGGTCGCGGTGCGAAGGGCCTTCCGATAGTGACCCGTCCGACATCGACTCGGCATGACTCGACCGTGTCTGGAACACGGTCGGGCGTGTCAGCGATCGGCTCGGCTTATCCGGAAGAGTTCGACTCGGCCGTGCGAGACGACACGGTCGGGTCTGAGACGAAACTCGGCATTTCGGACGATGCAGCACGGGCCGTGTCGGACGACACGGCCGAGTTCGGTCGCGATGATCGCCAAAACTGAAAAAAATGAGCGGGTGAGTTAAAACGACCATAACTCTCTCGTCCGGACTCCGATTGACTCACCGTTTGAACCATTGGAAAGCTAACTCGATGCTCTATAATATTGAAAAGATTTAGAATTTTTGGAGTTACCAAAAATTAATGGTGATCTAGCAAAGTCGAACTCATATGAGGAAAGTTGAAACAATGAACAATAACGATACACAACTCGAAGTTTTTCCGAACGGTGAACACGGGTGAATGAACATGATTGATGAATGATTATAAATGAGTGAAAATCCACTGAGTGACAATCACCGAATGAAATTACTGAATGATAATGACTGAATTACAACTGGGTATTACAGGCGCTACCTTCAAGAACACCTTTTCTCCAATCTCAAATTGTATGTCCTTCCTTCGTTTATCAGCATAAAACTTCTGCCGATCATGGGCAGTCTTAATTCTGGTTCTGGTTTCGGCTATCTTCTTTACAGGCTGCTCGATCAATTCAGGACCCAAAATCTTTCCTTCTCCAACCTCGCTCCAATAAAGGGGCGATCGACATTTCCTTCCGTACAGAGTCTCATACGGGGCCCTTTGTATAGTCTCTTGGTAACTATTGTTATAATCAAACTCTACTAACGGCAAAATATTCTCCCAATTCTCACCAGTATCAAGAACACACGCCCTCAACAAATCTTCAAGTGTCTTGATAGTCCGTTCAGATTGACCATCGGTTTGCAGATGATATGCAGTACTGAAATTCAACTTAGTGCCCAATGCACTCTGAAGACTCTTCCAAAATTTCGACGTAAATTGCGGATCTCTATCCGATACGATCGACACTGGAACACCATGTAGCCTCAAAATATCCCGAATATAAATCCGTGCATATTGTTCCATACTATAAGTCATCCTCACAGGTAGAAAGTGAGATGACTTCGTCAAGCGATCTACTATCACCCAGATAGCATCGTTCTTCCTCACTGTTCGTGGCAGACCAACCACGAAATCCATTGTGATATGCTCTTATTTTCATTCTGGAATTTCCAACGGTTGGAGTAAATCTCATTGTCCGTTGGTGTTCTGCCTTCACTTGCTGACATATCATACACCTCTCCACAAATACACCAATGTCCCGTTTCATTCCTCTCCACCAAAAAAACTTCTTCAGGTCGTGGTACATCTTTGTACCTCCCGGGTGAGCGGAGTATGGTGCATTGTGAGCTTCTTCGAGAATTTGCTTCCTAAGGGATGGATCCTTAGGAACACATAACCTCCCATTATAAGTCAAAACATCATCTGCGACAACGATAAATTTCTCAATACTCCCAGCTTGTGCCCGATCTTTCATCTTGCACAAGAACTTGTCACGTGGTTGAGCCTCCTTAATCTTATCCCTCAAGTTTGGTTGCAAGACCAAAGATGATAGGATTGCTTTCGAACTCTTTAAAGACTCAACTACCTCAATCCTCAACTCGGAGAACTCCTTTATCAAACTCTCCTGATCGGTCAAGCAAGCTAACTCGCCTCTAGTCTTCCGACTTAAGGCATCAGCTACCACATTAGCCTTACCCGGATGATAATGAATGGTACAATCATAGTCCTTTACCAATTCTAACCATTGCCTTTGACTCATGTTAAGATCCTTCTGTGTGAAAAGATACTTCAAACTTTTATGGTCTGTATATCTCGCACTTCCCTCCGTAGAGATAGTGGCGCCAAATCTTCAGCGCATGTACTACAGCAGCCAACTCCAGATCATGCGTTGGATAGTTCAACTCATGTGGTTTAAGCTGTCTCGATGCATAGGCTACTACATTACCATGTTGCATCAAAACACAACCCAAACCCTGCTTTGAGGCATCACTATAAATAACAAAGTCTTCCGTCGGATCAGGAATCGTTAATACTGGTGCCAAGGTTAGTCTCCTTTTCAACTCTTGAAAACTTTCCTCGCACCTCTCACTCCATTCAAACCTCACGCCCTTCCTTGTTAATTGGGTCATAGGAGTGGCGATTTTAGAAAATCCTTCGATAAATCTTCTATAATAGCCAGCTAGGCCCAGAAAGCTACGAACTTCGCTCACATTCTTGGGTACTCCCCAACTACTCACTGCTACAACCTTATCGGGATATACCTCAATTCCTTTTGAGGTCACCACATGTCCAAGGAATCCAACTCTATTTAACCAAAACTCACATTTCTTGAACTTGACATACAACTTCTCTTTGCGAAGTGTATCCAATGTAACCCTCAAATGCTATTGGTGTTGTTCCTTGTCCTTAGAATACACCAAGATGTCATCTATGAAGACGATCACGAACTTATCCAAGTAAGGTTGGAACACCTTGTTCATCAAATCCATAAAGAATTCCGGTGCATTACTCAGACCAAATGGCATCACTACAAATTCAAAATGTCCATAACGGGTCCTGAAAGCCGTCTTGGGAATGTCACACTCCCTAATCTTCAATTGGTGGTACCCCAACCGCAAATCGATCTTCGAAAAGGTTCCGGCTCCCCTCAACTGATCGAATAGGTCCTCGATTCTCGGCAACGGGTATTTATTCTTCACCGTGAGTCGATTCAACTCTCGGTAATCTATACACATCCGAAGTGACCCATCCTTCTTTCTTACAAATAGCACTGGTGCACCCCATGGTGACACACTAGGACGAACAAATCCGAGCTACAACAACTCTTGAATTTGGACCTTCAATTCTTGAAGTTCCCTCGGAGCCATTCTATATGGCGCTTTGGATGTTGGGGCCGCCCCAGGGACCAAATCAATACTAGATTCCACTTGTCGGTCGGGTGGGACTCCCGGCAAATCTTCTGGAAACACATCCAAAAACTCCCGTACTATAGGTACGTCTGTAGGGGACACCTCATTAGTACGAGTGTCGACCAAACTCACCAAGTAACACTGACATTGCTCCTTCCTTAGACTTCTCAGTGCTTTCATAGCACTGATTACTCTGGGTACTGTCCTACTCTTAGTACCATAAAAGGTGATCGACTCGCCTTCGGAACACCTCAATGTCACCTTCTTCTCACGGAATCTTATATCGGCATCATGTCTATCGAGCCAGTCCATACCAAGGATCACATCAAAATCCACCGAGTTAATTAAATACAGGATAGCGTCAAATTCTCTACCTCCTATCTCAATATTCTCGTCAATCATTCTATTAGTGAGTATGGTATCTCCTGACGGTAAGCTAACCTCAAGAGACTCAATAGTTCTAATGTTTCTATGACCAATGGCATGATAAAACTTTGCAGACATAAAAGTATGTGTGGCACCAGTGTCAAATAAAACGAACGCAGGCACATTAGAGATCATAAGCATACCTGACACCGTACCAGGATTTTCATTTGCGTCCTTTTCGGTCAAAGAATAAATACGAGCTTTTCCTCCAGAACCTTAACCTTTGGCCCTTTGGAGATGACAGTTCGAAGATGCATTCCCTGGCTCCTTGCATCTGTAGCAGACACCTTTACCGTACAGGCAGTCTCCTCCATGATTCTTGCCACACTTCGAGCACTCTGGCTTACTGGTTTGAGGCTTAGGTCCCGAACTTTGATCAACCTTTGCTTGCTTATTAGAAACCACGGCCTTATTTTGGTTCTCATTCCAATGCCTCTTACCGGTATTAGGCTTAGTAGACTGTTGCTGATCCAGATTATGGCTAGCCTCAACCTCTTGAGCTCGAAACACTGTCTCGGTATACGGTAGCACCCCATGACCCTCCATGATGTGACGAATACTCGGGCGTAAACCACTCCGAAACTTAAGGGCCCTCTTCCGGTCTGTATCCACCATGTGCTCCACAAAGAAGCTGATTTGGTTGAATTTTCTCTCATATTCTTCAACTGTCATCCCTCCTTGTTCGAGATTCCAAAACTCTCTCTCCATCTTCTCTCGGTAATGCTGTGGGTAGTATTGTTCCATCACTATTGTTGGAACAATATTTTTAAATCATTTTATACATTTTGATGATGCGTTATTAACCAAAATTTACTTAAACATATTTTTCTTTCAGTTAACGTACGTAAACCAAACCTTTATAACATACGTAACATTCACAGTTTCTGTAAGATATTTTGTACAGGTAACGTACGTAACACGATCAATATAACGTACGTAACATTTGAACATTCTGATCGTTGCAAAAGTCATTAGCTGTTACAACAAGTCGTCACACTCAACAGATCTCTTACTGGAAGATAACGTACGTAAGCCTACCTTGCGTAACGTACATAATGCATTTTTCAGATTTCTCTGGACCATTTTTCCCTGTTCGTTACGGCCGCTACTCAAATCATATAACGTACGTAGCGATGATAACGTACGTAATTCAGAGAGCCTAACGTACGTAAGCATTGAAACTGCTCCAACGAGAAATTCAGCTCAAGAAGGCTATAAATAGCTCACTTCAAGGATATGGAAAATACACAAGTAATCTGAGCTTACAAGCATACTCAAGTAATTCCAAGCAAATATTTCGAGAGTTATACTTATTCTATATTGTGACACGAGAAGATTTGCTCTATTATTTCTAATCTATATTCTTGTATCCAAGAGCGATATATCGTTTAAAGTCGAGTTCCTACTCGCATTTGTTTCACTGTAAAGGTAATCTTGTACCCGGAAAAACAAGAGAGTTGTAGTGAGGTTGTTCTTGAGCCCGTAAATCAAGAAATTATAAGAGTTGTCACTTAACTAGAAAGTGCATTCTAAGGTTCTAAGAAAAGTCCTAGTCGATAAAACTAGGTAGGGGACGTAGGCTTCGTTAATAGCCGAACCTCTCGAACAAATTCTTGTGTTCTTTCTTTTCCGCATTTTTCTTACTCCGATATTCTAGCTTCCGCACAAAAAGAGTTCAAAACTCTTATCCGCACTATTCAACCCCCCTTCTAGTGGCGGTACCAATCTAACAATTGGTATCGGAGTGGTCTCTTTATCACCGGATTAACACCCGCTAGAGAAAATATCCAAAAATGGCCTTTATCCACTCCTCCGTTGAAGGCAACGCTCTCAATCGCCCTCCCTTCTTCGATGGCTCAAACTTTATGACATGGAAGAAGAAAATGTCCATATTCATCCGAGCTCACGACATTGAAATATGGAAGGTCATTGCTCTTGGACCTACCATCCCCAAGAAACCAGATGGCTCGATCAAAAGCTTTGAAGAATACGACGATGCTGACTGGAAGAACGATCACTTCAATAGTAAAGCTACTCAACTGCTTTACTGTGCTCTCAACCCAGAGGATCACAACAGGATATCTTCTTGCGAAACGGCTAAAGAGATCTGGAAAATGCTCGAAATTGCCCATGAAGGTACGAGTCAAGTGAAGGAAACAAAAATCAATATGCTTCTTCACGATTATGAACTCTTCACTATGAAAGAAGATGAAAGCATTACTACCATGCTTGACCGCTTCTCGGCTATCACAAATGGGTTAGCCTCCTTCGGGAAACCTATATCAAGCAGTGATAAGGCCAAGAAAATCCTTCGATCTCTACCAAGAGAATGGGACGCTACCGTTACGGCTATCATGGAGTCGAAGATCTCAACACCATTGAATTCAGCGCTCTCATTGGATCTCTCATCAATTACGAGATTGTCATTAAATCTCGAAGTTAAAACCGAAGCCCAAAGAGAGAGAAAGGATGATCGCCTTCAAAGCAAAAGAAGATAGCGATCATGAAGATGAACCTATCGAAGAAGAGGACGAAGAAACCGCCTTTTATGCCAAAAACATAAAGAAATTCAAAAATCTTCTACAAAGGCGTCGGAGTGACATCAAACAAGAACCAAGGGATGAATCCAAAAAGACTCACTTATCACAAAACAAAAGGTTCGACAATACTTGTCGAAGGTGCGGCGTTCCAGGCCATTTTGCTAAAGATTGTCGTGCTGCTGCTCCAATGAGTTCATCTAAACCACCTCACGAAAAGTTCAAAAAGAAGGAAGTCTATGTCGCTACATGGAGCGATGATGATGAGGATGATGAACCTCAAGTTCAAACCAATCTTGCACTAATGGCCCGCTCATCCAAAAATAGCGACGAAGAAGTCGAGGTTAGTGATTCTTCTCATGAAGAACTTCTTGACGCTTTCGAATCTTTAAACAATGAATACGAGAAAGTTTGCAAAATTAATAAAGATTTGAAAAGCAAAATAAAATCTCTTGAAAGTGAAAATTCAGAATTATTGAAAGATAAGGATGTATCAATTGACCATACAAATTGTTTGGAAACCGAGAAAATTCTGAGAGATGATTTACACAAAACTCAGAAAGAATTGAAACTTTATGTTAGAAAATTCTCGTGTGGTAATGACAAATTCTAGCAACTATTATTTGGTCAAAAATTTTCTCTTTCAAAACAAGGACTTGGGTATAATTCATTTCCAATGAAAAAGTCCTTAGAAATTACCACGAAAGATTCGGACATTTTAAAAACGGGAATTCCATCATGTCCAAAATGTTTAAAACCAGGACATACCAAAACATACTGTAGAAGTTCTAGACGAACTATAAGGGTCAAACAAATTTGGGTACCAAAAGGGACCGTTGTTAAAAATCAAGTTTTTGTATCTAACTCCTCAGGACCCAAATTAGCCTGGGTACCTATAAAACGGAAGAAAATTATTTTTGTAGGTACAAGCAAGGAAGACAACATTATCAAATAAATGGTATGTTGATAGTGGATGTTCAAATCACATGAGTGGGAATGAACATCTCTTCACGGAGCTGAAAAAGGAAGATCGTGGTTGCGTTACCTTTGGATATAATAAAAAGGGCCAAATAAAAAGGACAGGTAAAATCGGTAAGAAACCTTTACCTACCATTGAAAATGTTCTATTTGTTGATGGTCTTTGCCATAATCTTCTAAGTGTTTCCCAACTTTGTGATACCGGTCTTAAATTAATTTTTGAAAGTACGCATAGTACTGCAATGAGAAAGAAACAAATCGTTTTTATTGGTTTACGTTTTGGAAATATTTACATTGTTGATCTCCAAGATGAATCTTCTTTCAACGAAAAATGACTACTTTCATACGATGAAAATGCCGTTATTTGGCACCGAAAATTGGGACATGCCTCTTTACCACTTCTTTCAAAATTGGCCAAAAACGATATTGTCCATGGTCTACCAAAATTGAATTTCAGAAAAGACCACATTTGTGAGGCCTGTATTAAAGGTAAACATGCAAGAGGCTCGTTTAAACCGAAAATGGAGATTTCCACTAGTCGCATTCTTGAATTAATTCATATGGATTTAATTGGTCCGTCTCGACATGACAGTCTAACAGGTAAACTTTATACTTTAGTTCTTGTCGATGATTTTTCGAGATTTACTTGGGTAAAATTCTTAGCAAATAAAGATGATGCATTTAACGAGTTTGTTAAGTGGTATAAGGTTACCCAGAAGGAAAAAGAATTACCAATTATTGCCATCCGAACCGATCATGGTGGAGAATTTGATTCTAATCTCTTTGAAGATTGGTGCGATAAATATGGTATTGGGCACAACTTTTCGGCACCCCAGACACCTCAACAAAATGGAGTTGTCGAGAGGAAGAATCGCTCTCTAGAAGAAATGTGCCGGACAATGCTTAATGAGTATGGTCTTCCTAAATATTGCTGGGCCGAAGCCGTTAACACCGCTTGTTATGTTATTAATCGTGTCCATCTCAGGAGGAACAAAATGATGACTCCCTATGAGATATTTAAAGGTAAAAAGCCCAATTTATCTTATTTTTATCCATTTGGTTGTAAAGTGTTTATTCATAATAATGGTAAGGATAGTTTGGGTAAATTTGATTCAAAATCAGATATTGGAATATTTCTTGGTTATTCAACTAACAGTAAAGCGTATCATGCATTTAATTGTAGAAGAGGCTCGGTAGAAGAGTCTATTCATGTAAAATTCGATGATACAGTTTTACCCCGAGAAAGGTTGTTTTTGATGATGATGCAGGTATGGTTCCAGCTAAAGAAGTATCCGAAGTATCAAAGGAGTTGGAGAAGCTCGACGTAAGCACAAGCAGGAGGAAAATACTTACAACCTTCCTAAAGATTGGGCAAATGTGAAAGACCATCCGATGGAACAAATTCTCGGAAAAATCGATGAAGGTGTACGAACTAGGAGAAATATAAATGATTGTATTAACAATATTGCGTTTATTTCTCTTACAGAACCAAAGAATATCGATGAGGCCATAAATGATGATAATTGGGCTATTGCTATGCAAGAAGAGCTAAACCAATTCGAAAGAAATAATGTTTGGGAATTAGTTCCGGCACCGGTAGACAAATCAATCATTGGTACCAAATGGGTTCATAAAATTAAAACCGATGATGATGGTCTCCCAATTAAAAATAAATCGAGGTTAGTCGCTCAAGGTTATAATCAAGAAGAAGGCTTGGATTATAAAGAAACGTTTGCTTCTGTTGCTCGTCTTGAAGCTATTCGTCTTCTCTGTCCTTTGCCGCATACAAGAAGATCAAACTCCATCAAATGGATGTAAAAAGTGCATTCCTAAATGGAATCATCCAGGAGGAAGTGTATGTCAAGCAACCGCCGGGTTTTGAAGATTATGATCATCCGGATCATGTGTACAAGCTCCATAAAGCTCTCTATGGATTAAAGCAAGCTTCGAGAGCATGGTATGATCGTTTAAGCACTTTTCTTATTTCAAATGGGGATAAAAGAGGTAATGTTGATAATACCCTATTCATTAAGATTTTAGGTGATGATATGCTTATTTGTCAAATTTATGTGGACGGCATTGTTTTTGGTGCAACTAACGAATCTCTATCCCAAGAATTTTCAAATCTTATGAAGGGAGAGTTCGAAATGAGCATGATGGGAGAGTTGAAAAACTTTCTCGGACTCCAAATTAGGCAACTCAATGATGGAATATTCATTCACCAATCCAAGTACGTCAATGAGCTCCTAAAGAAATTTAAGATGGAAGATTGCAAAGAAATATCCACTCCTATGTCTTCCACTCTTAAACTCGACAAAGATGAAAAAGGTAAGTCTGTTGACCAAAAACAGTATCGAGGTATGATCGGCTCTTTACTTTATATAACTGCATCTAGACCCGATATAATGTTTGCTACTTGCTTATGTGCTCGTTTTCAAGCAAATCCTAAAGAATCACATCTCATTGCATGCAAAAGGATCTTTCGGTATTTAAAATATACTGCTGGATTAGGTCTATGGTATCCTTCTAGCATTGATTTTCAACTTTTTGCATATAGTGATGCCGATTTCGGTGGATGTAAAATTGATAGAAAAAGCACCACCGGAACTTGTCATTTTATGAGTTCATGTTTGATTTCATGGGGGAGTAAAAAACAGACTAGTGTCGCTACTTCCACAGCTGAAGCAGAATATGTGGCTGCGGGAAGTGCATGTGCACAAGTCCTTTGGATCAAAAATCAATTACTTGATTATGGCATTGAGCTTAAAAATACTCCTATTTTTTTGTGACAACACAAGTGCCCTCAATTTAAGCAAAAACCTCATTTTGCATAGTAGTACAAAGCATATAGAAATTCGTCACCATTTTATTCGTGACCATGTCCAAAACGGGAATGTTCGTCTCCAATTTGTTGGTACTAATGAACAATTGGCGGATATTTTTACAAAACCATTACCCGAAGAGGCTTTCAATTTTATACGCATAAATTTAGGAATGAGTCATGTTGATCATTTTTAAGTGTTGCATATTCATCATAGTTACATTAAATGGTCATTTAAATTGGGACATCATCGAAAGGAAAACTCTGATCATCTGGTCATGCTTACGGACGTTAAGGATGGATCATTACGTACGTAATAGGACCTTACGTACGTTACAAGTTTTCAGGCTACGTACGTAACAATATGCAGGTTTTAGTACAGGGATTTCGGGATTTCTCGCTACGTACGTTACCAAAATGGTATAACGTACGTAATAAGCTTTTACCCCTGATACTTAAAAACCCATCTCGTCAGACCCTTTCATTTCACGCTCAATCCCTAAATTTGACTGCGACGAACACATTCTTGCTCTCACAAATCCGACCAAGACTCCAAAAGTCCGTCCGATATCTTCATATTTCCGGCCAATTCCTTCAGATGGCATCCAGAACTGGCAAGAAACGAAGAGGCGAGACCTCTCAACCATCTTCCTCGCCTTCCGGAGAACCTACCTTTCGAAACGCTCAAGCTTGCAAAATTTTCAACGAAATTCTTATTGATGAAGAGGTAACTCCAAGCCATCACTTTGATTTCGAATCCTTGAATTCTATCGGTATTGCTATCGAAGAATTTTTCGATATGCTTGGAATTAATCGTTTTGTTAGTCTTGCCCGTTCGGTCTTTGTGGATTGTGTGAAAGAGTTTTATGCCAATTTCTTCGTTACTTATGATTCCGACGGATTAGCCGTAGTTAATTCGCTTGTCCGTGGCAAGCCAATTTCATTTGATGCCGCAAAACTTTCGGAACTTTTTGGTCTCCCCAACGAGGGATTTTGTTGTAAAGGAGTGTTTGCGGCTCTTGATGAGGTTGTTGATTATTCTCTCTATAGTGATGAAAATCATGATGTTCATGAATCTTAAGTGCGTGATTTTTTGTCAAGTAAAGCTGTTCTCGATGTCCATTCAGGACGCTTTGAGAATAATGATTTTGGGATAAATTTCCGTTTGCTTCATGATGCTATTACTCGTTGTCTAATGCCGAAAGTGAACGCTCAACATCGTTTGGTAAACATCGACATGGAAATCATCTATCATGTCTGGAAAGATCATCAAGTCAACTTTGCTTTTATCGTGCTTAAGTGGTTCGTGGAGAAAGGACAAATTTTCCACAAAAAGAGCTATGCCAAAGTTGATCGCCAAAGAAAATCCGGAATGCCATTTGGGTCGATCTTGACTGAAATCTTTGAGAATGCCGGAGTCGATCTCTCAGCACTTCATGGGGTTCCTATTCCGAGGGGGAGCTTAGTTACCGAGGGGACTATTCGGACTATGAGGTATCTCCGCACGAGAAACCGAGGGTGAATATACTTTGCTTACCTCAAGGATGACGATCGCCTTGTGGATGGTGGTGCTCTTCCGAGACCGGAGGAGAGGATCACGTCTAGAGGGATTGATCATACTCGACCTCGCCCTTCGTCTCAGCTTGGTACCTCTCGCCCGCGTCAAGAAAGCTCTTCATCTCAGATGGTCGCTTGGATGGATAGATTGGAGAAAGAGATGAGTGAGATAAAAATCATGGTCAAAAGTATTTGCACTCACTTCGGAATACCGCCAACACCTCCGGATGCGGACCTTGATTAGTCGTGTTCTCTTTCTTATGATGATGTTTCCTTTTTGTTAAGACCAAACATTTCATTTCATTTTCATGCATGAACTACTATTTGTTTTTATTTTTTAAATGAATGTGTTTTGATTGTTTTGACTATCTTTGTTCCTATGCATTATTATTATGGTTATTCGCTGTCTTGGATTTTGTTGACTATTCTGTGTTTCGCTAGTTTTTACAGGATCTCTCGACTTTTTGTTAATGACAAAAAGGGGGAGAAAAATATGTATCATTTTTTAACTAACCCTTGCTCGTTTCAGGGGAGTCTTATTCAGGGGGAGAGTTTATTAAATTTTTTCAATCTTCCAAAACTCATATTTTTTCAAAAACTCCCATACTTAAATTTTGTCATCATCAAAAAGGGAGAGATTGTTGGAAATATTTTTAAATCATTTTATACATTTTCATGATGCGTTATTAACCAAAATTTACTTAAACATATTTTTCTTTCATTTAACGTACGTAAACCAAACCTTTATAATGTACGTAACATTCACAGTTTCTGTAAGACATTTTGTACAGGTAAAGTACGTAACACGATCAATATAACGTACGTAACGTTTGAACATTCTGACCGTTTCAAAAGTCATTAGCCGTTACAACAAGTCGTCACACTCAACGGATCTCTGACTGGAAGATAACGTACGTAAGCCTACCTTGCGTAACATACGTAATGCATTTTATCAGATTTCTCTAGACCATTTTTTTCCTGTTCGTTACGGCCGCTACTCAAATCATATAACGTACGTAGCGATGATAATGTACGTAATTCAGAGAGCCTAATGTACGTAAGCATTGAAACTGCTCCAACGGGAAATTCAGCTCAAGAAGGCTATAAATAGCTCACTTCAAGGATATGGAAAATACACAAGTAATCTGAGCTTACAAGCATACTCAAGCAATTCCAAGCAAATATTTCGAGAGTTATACTTATTCTATATTGTGATACGAAAAGATTTGCTCTATTATTTCTAATCTATATTCTTGTATCCAAGAGCGATATATCGTGTAAAGTCGAGTTCCTACTCGCATTTGTTTTACTGTAAAGGTTATCTTGTACCCGGAAAAACAAGAGAGTTGTAGTGAGGTTGTTCTTGAGCCCGGAAATCAAGAAATTGTAAGAGTTGGCACTTAACTAGAAAGTGCATTCTAAGGTTCTAAGAAAAGTCCTAGTCGATAAAACTAGGTAGGGACGTAAAGCCCGTTAATAGCCGAACCTCTCGAACAAATTCTTGTGTTCTTTCTTTTCCGCATTTTTCTTACTCCGATATTCTAGCTTCCGCACAAAAAGAGTTCAAAACTCTTATCCGCACTATTCAACCCCCCTTCTAGTGGCGGTACCAATCTAACAACTATGTCCTTGAATCGATCCCAAGTCAATGCAGCACGCTCGGCCGCCGGCCTCAAACGCCAATAGATTATCCACCAGCATCCTCTACCATTTGGTATTGGCTGCAAAGAATTCTTTGCACATCAGTGCATCCAATGAGCTCAAAGGTGCGCTCGAGCGACATGAACCATTCGTTAACAAAAGCGGATCCTTCTCGACCGTTGAATGTTGGTGGGGTGAAACGCCGGAACTGTTGCACAACTTGTGCCTGAGTAGGAGCTGGCACATTATTATTATGGTTATCCTGACCTCCGTCACCACCACCAAGGTTGGCATTCTGACCACCGAGATTATCTGCACCTCGGTTAGCTGGGCGTCCACATCCACCAGTTGCCATTATCCTAAGGCATACCACACGCAACGATCCTTCAGTACTTACCCAACGAGAGGGAGAAATAAAATGGGGAGTTACATTGCATCTATAGGTTGAGAACTAGAGATTTCTAGCAATGATGATTTACGCATGTCACACATATACTTATGAATTTATAAGAAAATAATTTCATGCCCAAATACTTTATCATAAAATTCTTATGTACAAATAGACTGAAGATGCATGTGTAATACATGAATCATTGTTGATCTGGTGAACTGCATTTATCACATAATGAATAATAATAACTTAATGTACCTTGGAGTCGACGTGGAGCGCCAGAGGTGGATGATCCTATTTACTAAAAATATTTGACTACTTGCGAAAATAGGAAAAATTAATTTGAAAAAGAAATTATTTTAACGAGTCTACAGAACCGTAGACCGGCTCCGATACCACTTATGTAGCGACCACTTTTCTAAAATATAATTCTTCTAATTTTAAGAAGAATAAATAAAAAATTTGCAGCGGAAATACATTTTAAAAAGAGAAACTTAATAATCGCAAGTAATAATCCCAAGTCACCATTAAATAAAAATATACTTCGACGTGAAATTAAAGCAAATCGAACAATTCTTCATAAAGCATAGATTGAGGAAAATTATAGTAAATAAATAAATAAGAACTCATGAAACTTGATCATCCCACACTCAAGCGCATGCTACATCGAGCTCCTCAACCTGAAAGGGGTAAATAGTGGGGTGAGCTTCCAACTCGCTCAGTGTGGAGAGTACGCAATATGTCTACGTTACTTACTAAATATATTAGCAAGTATAAACAACATGGTGATAAATTAAAGCCGTCGGCTGGCAGAAGGCTTTATGCACAATTAAGTGCTTCGGTGATTGCACATTTAAGTGCTTCATCGATTGCATATTTAAGTCTTCGATCGATTACATTTAAGTGCTTCTGACTGATTTCACGTGCACATACGAGACAATATATAAAGCAATTAAAATAAACAAAAGTGTAATAAATCCCCACACCTGGATAAAATGCAATTCTGGACTTGAATGTGATTAAGATGCTTGACTCGACGATTCTAGGCCCGTAAATTCTTGTTATTATCTACAATTAATAATAATAGAAAATTATTATTATATGACTGAGAATTAAATTATGAGTGAATAATAATATCAATTGAAAATGTCAACATGTTAAAAGCTAGGTCGAAATGAACTGATTTTGAATTATAGGAAGCTGAACGGGGTCAATTTGAAGGAATTGAACAATGCTGGCTAAAAAAAAAAAGATGCAAAAACGGCTGGGGTCATTTTGTAATTTAGGAAAAAGATATTGGTATAAAACCCTTTTTCTGCAGAACCATCGGTCATCCTTCTTCCCGATCTCACCCTCCTCTCTCAAACTTCTCTCTCAAAATCTTCCACCCTCTCTGTAAAACACACACACACACACGACCGAACACACACATACACACAAATAGAACTACACACACAAAAGCACAGAGATTAAACAAAAGGTTTCAACTCTTGTCCTCCGATTCTCACTGTTCTCGGTTTCTCTCTCGGTCGAAAGTAAAACGGCAGAAAGACACACACACAAAAGCTCTCTGACATACACGCACATCTCGCGACCGGAGGAAATTTAGGGTTATGGGTTGGATGATAAAAGGCCGAGTTGGAGACTGAACATGGTGTTCGAGAAAACACAACCAAACCCACGAACGGTGGACAACAAGGCGGCGGCGGTCGCGACTCAGGTAAGGGTTTTAACTGGGATCGATTAACATGAATGGGGTGAAGGGGTTCGGGCTTAATTTCGGGCCTATTGAATCAGATTCTGAGTTGTGCTTGCGGGTTTGGATGAACATGAATGGGGTGAAGGGGCTCGGGCTTAATTTCGGGCCTATTGAATCAGATTCTGAGTTGTGCTTGCGGGTTTGGATCTGAAAAATGGGACTGGATTTGGGGTTGGTCGAACAGGGGAAATCCGGGTTTGATTGATTTACAGATGATTTGGGGTTGGTCGAACAGGGAAATCTGGGTTTGATTGATTTACAGAATCAACAGTAGGAAAGGAGGATTGATGGATAAAATATGAAGATGAACTCACCTTTACCGAAAAGGAGGGCTGACCAGTCGATTGTTGGGAAAGAAAGTGAAAGTATTATTGTGTACTCTGTATATTGGCTGCAGGGTAGAATACAGTATTTATACTGTATTAGAAATTAGGTATAGGGTAGAAAAGCTAGGAAAAAAATAGGTGGGTTTTGAGATGTTCTTTGAGCTAGGAAAAGAGTTTGGGTCAATTCATTAAATTGGACTAGTAAAGGAATTTGGGCCAATAATAATAATAATAATTGAGTTTAGAAAAATAAACAATAAATATAATCGGGATGAATTAAATAATAATAATATTAATGATAGTAATAGTAATAATATTAAATAATAATATTATTTAGCTTGTACAATATTTTGGGCAACAATTAATATTATTTAAAAATTTAACTCGGGCCTAGAAATATCGATATGAAGCGATGAGTTTAAAATGAGAAATGAAACAAAATGAATCACATGACGTATCATGAATTATAATGACATAAATGGATTTGCATGATCATGAGAATGAAATGAATTAAATGACAAAATTATTCATTAATTTAATAAAATTGAACATGTTTTCTATAATTCACAATAAATGTATATGCGAAATCAGGGCGTTACGAATAATATTCATCCAAAGAAATTTTCAAAAGATGTGCCAAATCGTTGGAATTCTACTTACAATTTGTTAAATGATAGTTATGAATATCGTATTGCATTGTGCAATTTTTATAACGAAGAACAAGTACTCGTTTGCTTATTGCCAACTCAATGGGATAAGTGCTCTAGTTTAGTGGCACTTTTAAAAATCTTTAAAGAGGCGACTGAGTCTTTGTCCGGTGTTTATTATCCCACTTCTACACTTGTTGTTGAACATTGTGTTAAAATTGTACTTATATTCAAGTCTTTAATTAAAGTTCCCGAGTTATTTAATTGTATAAAAGAAAAGAGAGACAAATGGATTAAATATTTTGCCTACATTCTTCTGGTTTTTTTAGTTGCTAAACTTTTAGATCCTCAAGTTAGAGAGGAAGGTTTGCTAAATTACTTACACTTTACTATAATGCTTTATTTCCTAATCCTATTGCTAATTTTATTCCTCCAAATCCTAGCGATTTAGTCCAAAATGCAAAAAAATTATTATCTACTCTTTATCGCGAATATGCTTGTACTTATAGTGGCAGTCTTGATCTTGGTACGGGTTATGCTTCTCCTGTTCACATTCCTTCTAGTAGTGGTAGTACATCTTCTTTTGGTTTTGCTATTCCGGATCTTAGTGAATGGAATGCCTATCAAGAAGATTTATTCCGAAAACGAACAAGGTACCAAAGTAATGCTTATCAAGAACTTGAAAATTATTTAACTACTTGTGAATTGAGAGCTTTAGAACGTGGATCGGATGGTGGGCAAGAAGGTCTACAATCTTTCCTGTAGTTGCCACGATTGCGAAGGAAATACTAGCTGTTCCCGCCTCAACAGTTTCTGTTGAACAAGCCTTTAGTATAGGAGGATACATTCTGGATGAACGATGATCTCGATTGACGCCTCAAAATCTTGAAGCCCAAGCATTATTGAATAATTGGGTAAAAGCCGAGTTACGCCAACAAGAACCAAATTATAATGAACAAGAAGACAGTGATACATATGATACCGGATCTAGCAATGATTCAGTTGACTTGGGTGATTGAACCATCTCCTCTCCGCCTCCGCTCCGCTCCCTAAGGTAAGTATAAGGTAAGTGAACTACGAGGACTTTGATTCATAAGGTAAGAAGTACGTAAAGAACTTAATCCAAATATTTAAAGTTGAAATTCTTAATTTTAACTTTGAATATTTGAATTAAGCTCAAGTCCATTTTTATTTTTTTCCCCTGCCCCTCCCCAAATTTAAAAATGAACTACGAGGATTTTGATTTTGATTCATAAACTCTAAAGTTACGGATATCGAATATGTAGACGCTTAATTCAAAGATTTAAAATTACAAAATTCAAGTTTAAACTTTAATACTTGAATTAAGCTCAAGTCCAATTTTTACCTCATACTTTTTTTAAATTAAAACCGCCGATTCGGTACCGGCGGTTCACGGTTCAAAACCGTAACCGTGAACCGCTATAAGGCGGTTCGGTTTCGGTTCCAATTTTTGACAAACCGGAACCGGCGGTTCACAAACCGACGGTTTTGAACCGCCGAACACCTCTAACTTTAGCATGGTCTAAGTTTATACTGCACCAGAATGTCTGACATTTTAGCAGTTGATTTAGTTTTAGTTAAAACTTAGCATGGTTAGATTTCATATAGAGCAATATTTTTTATGTGTTGGTATCAAATTCGGATAAATATTTGATATTAAAGTTACATTCTATTTTTTAGGGTTATTTGGGGAAACAGTTCTAATCTTTTACGAGATTATCCCATAGTTTTATTTCTGCATCTTTGACTTAAGTGATTTCTGTAACTAAAGTTTTTCGGTCATTTTTGATATATAAATTCTAGTTTATAATTTTATTTTTGCATTTAAAGTTCTGACCTCAAATACTTTTCGTAACTAAAATTTAACGTTCAATTCCAGTTTGTAAATTTCGGTTCACGCGATGTTAGTCTAAATAACGATAAAAGCCCTTCAATTTATACGAGCACATGAACAACTACTTACATACCGGAATCGAAAGAAGAACTTTAATGATAAGTGCGAACTTTAAATACAAAAATTAAACTATAAATTAAAATTTATATATCAAAATTGAACGGAAAATGTTGATCCCAAAAATCACTTAATATTAGCATTTTATAGGGAAAAATGCACATATGTATTCTGTGTTCTCATAAATTTATACGGATGTACCCCGTATTTTGTAAATTGCACAGATGTATCTCGTGTTCTTTATAATCATGCACTGAAGTGCCAAATCATCCAACATAATGGAGAGTGTTCTTCACTCGCCTGGTGTGCGACTATGGGAGTAAATTTAGGTGTTTTTATGACTGAATTGACCAAAATACCCTATAAGTAGTGAAATATATAACATCTTTTAATCTCTTAAGTATCTCTTCAGGTTGTGCATATAAATATATTCTTTTTAACTGTTCAAAAACATGATAATTTTTTATCATTGTAATTTAATATTTCAACGAGCACAAACTGAAAACAATATCAATACCTTTCTTTACCATTTCGAGAAGTTTAAATTTTCACCATAATACATATAATAAATAGGAAAATTCATAAGAAGACAAAGTTTAATATAAAATAAAATTTGTTTATTTTCAGTGTAATTTAAACTTTGAGCTTTGAGCCGATTTTCACCATAATTTTTCTTATATTAAACAAATTATAAAATATTGTTCTTATTCATAAGAAGACAAAGTTTCCTATATTTTAATATAAAATTCTATAAAATAAAATTTGTAATTATAAAATAGTATCTTTTGATTTTTAAACTTTGTCGTTGCAAGCTCTGTCTTAAATTGTTTTTTGAGTTTAATACAATTTTTTTTATTTTCACCATACACTAATTTAATATTTTATTTTATATTAAACTTTATCTTCTTATGAATTTTCTATTTATTATATGTATTATGGTGAAAATTTAAACTTTTCGAAATGGTAAAGAAAGGTATTGATATTGTTTTCAGTTTGTGCTCGTTGAAATATTAAATTATAATGATAAAAAAATTATCATGTTTTTGAATATTTAAAAAGAATATATTTATATGCACAACCTGAAGAGATACTTAGGAGATTAAAATAGGTTATATATTTCACTACTTAAAGGGTATTTTGGTCAATTCAGTCATTAAAATACCTAAATTTACTCCCATAGTCGCAGACCAGGCGAGTGAAGAACACTCTCCATTATGTCGATTCGCTTGCACTTCCGTGCATGGTTATAAAGAACACGAGGTACACCTGTGCAATTTACAAAACATAGGGTACATCCGTGTAGATTTATGAGAACACAGGGTACATCGGTGCATTTTTCACGCATTTTATATGTGAAAATTGTTGTAAATAAGTCATGTATTTAGTGAATGACTAATATGCCCATGAAACCCTAGATGTGTACCTATAAATAGAGGTCGATCGCCTTCATAATGTGATACACAATTTCATTGTGTCTCCCATCTTCTCTCATATTTTCCTCTTTCTCTCAATGTTTATAATACGTTATCAGCACGATACTCTACCGGAAATTTTTTTATTTCTCTCGATTTTTCGAAATAAAAAAAAAACGCGAGCAGATTTTTTGCATTGCAAGACCGTGCAAAAATCGCGATTCACGCTTTGTTAACCGTCGGATCAGCATGAAATTTTTACAGTATCTTCCTGACAAACGGATCTAAAAATTTAACGGTTGAGATTGGATTCTAAAACGTATTGCATACATAAAAAAGTCCGAGCAGAAATAATGTTTTTTAACATTGGTGAACGGTATTAATTCTATTTACTCCTTCAAAAACTTTCTTGCATATGATGATTTCGAGGAAAAAATATATATTCTTTAGTTATTAAATTTTATGTTTATGTGTGCATCATATATAAATAATATATATGATGACCTCGAAATCTATTATCAAATCATATTACTCTTTGTTTCCAGAAGAAACACGATTCAATAATACTTAATAATCCAGAAAATTATTAAGATAAAAGATTTGTTGTAGGTTTTGAAGAAGGACAATGTTTTCTCGTCATATTCTAGTTGAATATGATGTATTCATGAAGAACACTATGAGATCTAATAATTTGTGCAATTCCTAATGAAAAATACAAAATAATATTCCTGAAGAATATTGTAAGTGCTCTTGAAGAAGCAACTATTTTAGTTTAGTTATTTCGAGTCTTGATTAATTCTGTTACTATTTTTTTTCTTTGTATATTCAATTATGGATCCTAAAATTATTGCTCCCGAAGTAGCACAATTAATTATAATATTCTTGAAGAATATTACTATTCTAAATGAATAATTCTTATTTATACATGAATTATGTGATAATACAATATTCCTGAAGAATATTGATTTGTTACTTATAAATATAATAGCATAATTAAATTATTATGCTCTTGTTGTAGCATGATGTTATTCCGGAAGAAAAATATAACTTATATCTCAAATAAAAAATATTAATATAATTTGAGAATATTCTCTATCGAGATTGTATCATATATGATATACACCACAATCATAATCCGATTGTGCTCCAATGGTAGCAATATTAGTGAGTGGTCGAGTACTCCTATCAAGTTGTTCCCGGAAGTGAATAATATTAAATTAAAAACATCAATATTACATGGCTCAAATTTTATCTCCCGAAGTATATTAAATTTAGAGTTTATCCTTGTAGAGGATAATTACTTATAGATTTTATCCCGTGGATTGGATATTATCAATTGTTAATGATAAGGGCACGAAAATGACAATCTTAAGATTATATGTCAATATCTAATCTTATATATCGTGTAATTTAATATTTTATTATCTCTTATAATATATTATGAGTTTTTATCAATATGAGATATGATGTCATACCTGAAGTATGATTTCAATTGATCGTTGCTATATAATTAGTGATAAAAAAGGTCAAATATCCTGAAGATATTTGCATCATTCAAATTCTTGGCTTATCTTATTTCTTCTTTTTGTGAATCGAATGCCAAGTTCTTGGGATTAAACAGTG
The DNA here is from genome assembly GCA_033398695.1 of Orobanche coerulescens. NCBI lineage: Eukaryota > Viridiplantae > Streptophyta > Magnoliopsida > Lamiales > Orobanchaceae > Orobanche > Orobanche coerulescens. The sequence goes on from CM065818.1 coordinate 34,815,070, forward strand.
GTCATAATTTATTGTCTCATCAGAGTGCAAATATGCATGATATTTTTAGAAATAAATGATACTTTTTGTGTGAAAAAAATGTAGTGCCAAATTTATTGACAGTTCCTGAAGAACCACTGAATTCCTCCTTACGGGTTGAAGATTATTCACTATTATCTTCTAAGTATCGATAAATTTATGGATTTCTAAACTATCGCTTGAAATATGTATGATTCCGCGATAACAAGTGAGACAAATGTATTAGAGAAATTATCAATATAAATGACGTATAAAATTCACTACTTATTAGACCAGAAGTCTACTAATCCCAATACTTTCAATATTTGCGTGTTTAAAACTACACGTTGAATGTTAAAGTCTGTTTATAGCATATTTGTATTTTATTAAACTACATGTTGATTTATGATATATATCCTGAAGATATATTAATGCAAATTATCACATGTTGTATGCTAAATATCATAAATTACTAGTGAATGTCGTGAAGTACATTTATATACTTAAAATTATTTGAGTTGACCAATTTTCCTCAACATTCTATAGATGTTGGATTAATTGCATAAGAATCATTGCTCTTTCTTCTGCAAGAAGAGTAATAATGATAGTTATTACATATAATATTGATGATGATACATGTATCATTGATAAAGTATAAATATGCAGTTGAGAAAAATAAATGCTCTTGAAAGATATAATATTTCTTCCTGAATGAGGAACTACTACTATCTTTTAATGTTTAAAGATATAATATTATTGATGTCTCTTGAAGTAGATTATCGAATTAAAAGTTCAATAAAATAAAGGTTGATTATGTCACATACTCATTCAAGAATGAATTCGAGGTTGACATAGTTGTCTTTATTCTTCTTTTGAATTCGAATCATCATCACAGTAAACTTAAGGTTTACATATTTGAATAATTTATGATTTGATATCGATAAAAGTGCATTGTTTTGAATTTCGACAAGTAATTCAGTGTACATACCCCCCTTTATGTCTCCAAAATGAATATTAAAATATGTCGGGTATGGTCCTCTTTATGACAATACCTGAAGTATTGATTGGTGATATGAATAAGATTGATATTGTAAGACAATATCATTCCCGACATTAGGGGGAGGAAAGTATCAACCGATCAAGAAAATAATTTGAAGTTCAAATGATTATCGATTTTGCAGAAACTGCAATCAATCATATGTATATACTCCAGAAGAGTTTAATAAATCCAGCTGGAAATTGATGTCTTGGAAGACACATGCAAGTGCTACAACTGAGTTTAAGGCTAGTCCACCTAAATGGTGAGAACTATATTATATATCTCCATAGATCAAAAAATAAACATTAGTGACAAAATTCAACGTCCTGAAGACGTCGCTCTTGAAGAGCATACTCTTGAAGAGAATTAAATTATAGAACGTTCTACGAATTTTGTTACGATGAAATTTGGAGCCTATATCAATAGATTTAACAATAGCACTTGATACAAATAAAGATCATAATGATCTAAGTTGATTAATGTCGGAAATGAAATATTGGTCAAGATGGACAAATCAATCTAATATGATTTAGAATAATGTCAATATTTTATTATTTGGCCTGCAGTTCAAAATAGCATATTGAATAAAGTTTGTTGAATATTGATTAATATTCATACATTATATGATTATGATGATTGAAACTCTTGAAGAGTTACCAACAATTTTAAGCATTACTCATGCAAACATGAGATATGAAGCACGACTTTTGTAATCAAAATTGCTGACAATGATTATATTTTTTATAAGACCACCCCTTAATTGAATTATATATAGATATTGAGTGAGATTTGGAAGCACATGAAAGTTTGTCTTATGAATACATAAAATCCTAGAAGGATGATATGCCTGAAGCGTATAAATCAAAATCTAAATATATGTAATCCTTCAAATTGCAAGAGTCTTTATATAGATTCAACTATTATAGTCGAATTTGAAATAACCATCTTAGTCAATATTATTCGACTAAAGAAAGGTATATTAATGACTCAATGTCATATATAGATATGAATTATCTTAGATTGATTGGAACTCCAGAGGAGATCCAACCGACACTTGAATATTTGAAAAGATAATTTGATATCGTATTGAAATATATAGAATATACCTTGGGTTACAAACACTTGGAAAGTGTACTATTATATATCAACTCACTTATACCTAGAAGGTATAGAGCGATTTACATGAATGGAATACGCTCATCAAAATGATTGATCCGTTACCTGATCCTATTAAGGACACCTTTATACCAAATGATGATGAAGAGATTCATGGTCCGGAAGCATCACATCTCAGTGCAATTATTGCATTTGTATATCTTACTAGTTCTATATGAACTAATATATAATAAAGGCTTAATTTATCATCTAATGGTCAACATTCAAAGAAGGTATTGAAATCTTCAATGCTATCTGCTAAGATATTTTATTTATATGGTTCTCTGCATCTATAATGCATTGAAATAAGATCAATCACCCACTAGATCTGAAAAAAATGTGGGCTATAAAAGAAGAATAAAGTTATCCCAACTATTTGCATAAAGTCAATGCGGTGTCTGGTGAGAAGAAGATATGATGAAGCATATTTCTTTTTCGTTCGTGATCTACAGGTGACGTGTGGATCAAGGGGAGAGACGATATAAATGATGTTGTCCGATCCGGAATTTTTATAAAGAAAATAAATAATGGATTTGCAATTATAGCAGTATAAGTCGATGATTTAAATTTAATTAGGACTCCTGAAGAGCTCAATAAAACTGCCACTGAAAATCTATGAAATAAGTCTTACTAGCAACATCTCCCAATCATTATGAAATTATTGCAACACATGAAGCAAGTTGAGAATGTGTATGGTTGACGAGTTTAACCACAACTAATTTGAAATGCCTGAAGCATATTTATATAAAAATACACATTGCACTCTTTTTTCCTTGGTTGAGGTTTTATCCCATTGGGTTTTCCTAGCACGGTTTTGTTGTTACCCAAAATATTATCCGGAGATGATATGCTGGAATGGACAAGTAACAAACAAAATGCGAGAGCACGTCCGTGGGGAAGTAAATAACATAAGATTTGCCGGGGTTGTTAGTCCCGGGCTTGAATGCTCTCGCGAGATGTTATTAATATGAATACTTGTGAGTACAAATATTAATGTTAGAGTATAATTACAATGAGTGTAAAGACCCTAGTTATCTTAACTATCGAGTGCTGAAGATTGCCGGAAGAACCAGAGTTGAAGCTCTGTGAGTTCTTGTTACAAAGATGAGGAGTTCTCTGTATTATTTGCTGTGTGTAATTGTTTTAGCATTATCACTATCACTGTCACTGTATTTTCACCAATCGTGGAGGCCTTCTATTTATAGGGGAAAAGGTTGCTAGTATGTCCCTGTCAACCGCGGGCGATCGCCGTTCCTGTATTTAAATAAGGCGGGCGATCGTCCCAGCACGTGGGACTGTTTCCTTAAAGTCCACAGTTGCTGCTGGCAGCCAGATGCACGAACCAATTAGGAGGCGACATGTGCCTCTTCTCGCTGCCTTGGGAGGTCCCACCTAGGACCTTTCGGCGGGTCTGTCGGTAGGTGAGGCCGTCCTTATCACTGACAGATGCTGATGGGCTGGAGTAGGGCCTGTTCTTGCGGCGCCTTTTGCAGATGTGCACGTGGGTCTTCACCCGAGATTCGGTCTTCGCGGACTTTGACGGGTGTCGGATTCACACGTGGCATGGGACGGTCGTCCCCGTTCGGACATTAGAGGCGATCGCCAGATGCCAATAGATGATCGCCTTGGACGTCGACCGCTAGGCGCTTGCCCAGCATCTGTCTTCTTTGGTTGGCTTCTGACTATTATGCCGATCGCCATTGAGGCGTATAAATCGCCGCACAACAATTGTCCCCCAACTCGCTCCGATATTGAAGACTTGGGGTGAGGTGGCACTGCTGGCGATCGCTTATTTTAGATGAGCGACTCATCTACTTATGATAAGGACGATCGTCTACCGGACGACTGATTTTGAATTTGGACGATCTCCTCGGATGCTGGAAAGAGCGGGAAGTGGAGGCGGACTTTGAAACGTCACTAGGACACGCGTTGCGCTCCTGTTAGGGGAGTCCGACAGTTTTTGTCAGACTTGTCGTCTGGCGTGCCCTCGAAACGACGCATATGCGGGTTTCGAGGGCTGCATTAAATGCGGCTCACCCGATGGTTGCACTTCTGTAACACCCCCAAGATATTCAGACTATATTACAGCGCCGTGGACCCCTACATGGGACCCACCAGGCTACAACTAGAAAACACCCTTCGACTAACCATCTCGGTTAGCGAGAACACAGATTTAAATAATATAACATATAAAGGTACGCCCGGAGTAACCGGCAAAATAAGCAACAGTCGACAATGTAGCAATTTAAAATAATACAACACGGGGTTTGAATTGAAAAGCCTAAGTACTCGCGAGTACAGTCTATCAGTTTATAAATATAGTAAACAACCATATCGAAGTGGACAAAAAAAATAAGTAGACTCGAGTGCACATGTCAACGACCCTGGCCAACATCCTCGATCGTCCCAGGCCGCTCGTCTGGATGATCATAACCTGAAATCCATAACAAGAATTTCCCCAAAACGGGTCCCCTAAAGGGGTTAGCAATTACGCTAGTACAAGTAATCAAGGCAAACCAATCGCTTACACATTTCATAGTACATGCACCAATATCATTTCAAAAACCAAAACCAGACATGTCTTTTTCGGAAACAAACAGTCAAACAATTTGCCTAGGACCGGGATGAAACCACGAATCCCACCCGAGGCCTCTAAGGACCCTCCCGAGCTGGCCATTTCATAAAACAAATCACGCACAGGCATCGCCTAAGACCGGGATGAAGCCACGAATCCCACCCGAGGCCTCTAAGGACCCTCCCGAGCTGGCTAGCGAAACAAACTCATGAATCCAGAGTGAAGTCATAGATTCCCCCGAGGCCCCGTCGGACCCTCACAGGGTGAGCAAAGCACACATAATATACATTACCATTTCATGTTAAGCATAAAGGTTTCCAAAAGAATACTTGCCTTGAATAATAAACGACGCAACGAACGGAAGGAAAAACACCGGTGACCGTTAGGAGCCGATAATCACGAACCTAATGATACGAAGAACACAATCACAACCAATCCTAAATGAATACGGAATTGGAATACACCCGAAAACCCACCTACGATTCATGTATATTCGTATAGAAACAACGACGAGGGCGGACCACAACCAAACCCTCTCGATCACAAAATTACTACGAAATATACCATGAATCCGTAGGGTAACCAACGAAATCAACAAGATTAATCATGTACATCATGAATTAATCTAACATACGGAACGAATCGGACGAAACATGAAAACCCCTTCAATTACCCAAAACAAGGTTTTAGGAGTTTACCTTGAATAATGACGAAGAACACGATTAGAGGTTGATAATATGCTCCAAAAACTCGAAGAAGATGATGGCTCGGAGTTACCAAGCTTCAAATCGCCAGAAATGCCAAGAAGATCGCCTAGGAGTCGGATGGGGAGGAGAAGGAGTGAAAATGGCCGAAATCGGTCAACCCCTGGGTTTATAAACCCAGGCCGCGTTACGTACGTTAGCCACCACATGCTAACGTACGTAAGCTGTATTATGTACGTAAGCCATAAGGGCCTTACGTACGTAACCAAAAAGGCAGAATCGCTGGATGAAATACACTAAGGCGTTACGACGAATTAAAAGGGTGTTACGTACGTAACCAAAAAGGCAGAATCGTCTGGACCGAAATACACTAGAACGTTACGTACGTAACCAAAAGGGTGTTACGTACGTAACATTCCTTTATGTGGAGTACAGGCCAGAAGAAATGAGGGAGGTACCGGAAAAGAATCGAAATACAACGGTGAACAATTCACGATGGTACGGACGTTAGGGACCTGAAACGACGAACTTAAATGCCGAAGGAAAACATATTCCCGACTACTCAAAGGTTCGGAGAAACAATCAACAAACGAAATTTTCCCAAACTTTTGGGAAAATTTACAAAACGGCCCAAACATCCGGAATGTACGACACATGGTCGAAACACCAAACAAAGCTCACAACGCCCATAATAACACGAGATGGATCTTTGGCAACCCCGAAACGGCGGTTCCAACGATGATTACGATAATATCCGAAATAACAACATGAAACATCAAACCGAGTAAAACGAGTCCGAATCAAGCTCGAACGACAAAAAGTTCAATATTAAATGTCCTCAAAATGTCAATACGGTTACAAGCGAGTTGTTAAAAACGAAAATGCACTAAAATGAGAATAATAAGAGAAGGAAAAAATGCGGATATTACATTCTACCCCTCTAAAAACAAGTTTTGTCCCGAAACTTAAGAAATAAACAACTCGGGATACTTAGCACGCATGCTATCCTCGGTTTCCCAAGTCGCCTCCTCGACACCATATCTCGACCACTGCACTTTGACCAAAGGAATGGTCTTATGCCTCAGTCGCTTTTCACGGTGCTCCAAAATCTTTAAGGGACGCTCCTCGAAGGTAATGTCCTCGGCAATATCGACCTCGCCAAAGTCGATGATGTGACTAGGATCCGGAACATATTTCCTCAGCTGGGAAACATGAAAAACGCTATGAACATGACTCAAGGCCGGGGGTAACGCCAAACGGTATGCTAACCCACCGACTCGCTCCAGAATCTCGAAGGGTCCAATAAATCTAGGACTCAACTTCCCCTTCTTCCCGAAACGGAAAACTCCTCTCGTCGACGACACCTTCAGCAAAACGTGGTCTCCCACCTCGAATTCTAAAGGTCGACGACGGACATCGGCATATGACTTCTGTCGACTCTGGGCAGTTAACATCCGTTCTCGAATCAAATCCACCTTCCGCCTCGTCTCTAGGACAATATCCGGTTCGGTCCCGACCAAATCGGACGCTTCATTCCAACAAATCGGCGATCGACAGCACCGCCCGTAGAGCGCCTCATACGGTGCCATCCGGATCGACGCGTGCCAACTATTGTTGTACGTGAATTCGATCAATGGCAAATGCTCCTCCCAGTCACTACTCCAATCGAGAGCACAAGCACGCAACATATCCTCGAATGTCTGGATAGTGCGTTCCGACTGTCCATCTGACTGGGGATGAAAAGAGGTACTCAAACGCAAACAAGTACCCAACGCCTTATGCACCGCCTGCCAAAAGTGCGATACAAAACGGCCATCACAATCCGAAACAATAGACTTCGGAGTACCGTGAAGCCTCACAATCTGCGCGATAAACACACGAGCTAACTTCTCCGGGCCCCAAGTATCCTTGATGCCCAGAAAATGTGCCGACTTGGTCAGAAGATCAACAATCACCCATACCATATTCATGCCCGATCTCGATCTCGGCAAACTCGTAACGAAATCCATCGATATATCTTCCCATTTCCATTCTGGAACGGGAAGTGACTGCAATAATCCGGCCGGTTGCTGATGCTCGATCTTGACCTGCTGACAAGTCAAACATCTCGCTACAAACTGTGCGACCTCCTCCTTCATATTATTCCACCAGAAATTCCTCCTCAGGTCTTTGTACATCTTACTCGAACCAGGATGAACGGAATAAGGTGTAGCATGTGCCTCACGCAAAATACTCTGTCTCAACTCTGAGTCGTTCGGCACACAAAGCCGACTCCAAAATCTCAAAACACCATCTTCGTGAATCACAAACCCAGGAGACTTTCCCTTAAGAACGTTCTCTCGGATTTGTGTAATCATCGGATCCTCTAATTGCTTCAGCTTAATTTCATCGATCAAAGACGACGAAATCTCTAAAGCACAAAGTTGCCCAACAGCTCCAGGCAACAAAACCTCAACATCTAACTCGATCAAAGCCCGCCGAAGCTCAGACTGAGATGTAAGGATCTCAAGCGTTCGCAACGCAATCGGTTTCCGACTCAAGGCGTCGGCCACGACGTTCGCCTTGCCCGGATGATAAAGGATTTCGAGGTCATAATCCTTAATCAGCTCTAACCACCTCCTCTGCCTCATATTCAACTCCCGCTGAGTAAATATGTATTTCAGACTTTTATGATCGGTAAAAATCTGACATGTAGAGCCGAAAAGATAGTGACGCCAGATCTTGAGCACAAAGACAACTACCGCTAACTCCAAATCATGAGTAGGGTAGTTCAGCTCATACGGCCTCAACTGTCTCGACGCGAAGGCAATGGTCCTGCCGTGCTGCATCAATACGCACCCAAGACCCTGACCCGAAGCATCGCTATAAATAGCAAAACCTTCGTTGCCACATGGCAATGTCAAAACCGAGGCTGGGGTCAAACGCTTCTTCAGTTCCTCAAAACTCAACTGTTTCTCGTCATTCCGCATTTAACTTCTGGATTACGAAGCAGCTGTGTAAGTGGCCGAGCTAGTTTTGAGAAACCCTCGGCGAACCTACGGTAGTAGCCACCAAACCCAAGAAACTACGGATCTCCTTCGCATTCTTGGGCGGCGCCCAATCCAACACCGCCTCAATCTTCTGCGGATCCACTCGGACTCCTCGGTGAAATCACGTGACCCGAAACATCACTTCCTTCGCCTAACTCACATTTCGAGAACTTCGCATAGAGTTGCTCGGTCCTCAAAATGTCTAACACTATCCGCAAATGATGGGCATGCTCTTCCTCATTCCTCGAATAGATAAGAATATCTTCAATGAAAACGACGACACACTTATCCAAATACTCGATAAAGATTTTGTTCATCAACTGCATGAACACCGCCGGCGCATTAGTTAACCCGAAAGGCATACTACAAACTCATAATGTCCGTATCTCGTCCGAAAAGCTGTTTTCGGTACGTCGGACTCTCTCACCCGAAGCTGATAGTACCCCGATTTCAAATCAATCTTCGAGAATACCGCAGCTCCCTGCAACTGATCGAACAAGTCATCAATTCTCGGCAAAGGATACTTGTTCTTGATGGTCACCTTGTTTAGTTCGCGGTAGTCAATACACAAACGCAGTGAACCATCCTTCTTCCACACAAACAGGACCGGTGCGCCCCAAGGCGAGGCGCTCGGTCAAATATACCCCGACTCAAGAAGTTCACTCAACTGCTTCTTCAACTCGGACATCTCTGAAGGTTCCATACGATATGGCGCCTTTGAAATCGGTGCCGCGCCCGGCTCTAACTCTATAGCAAACTCAACCTCACGGTCCGGTGGCAATCCCGGTAACTCGTTAGGAAATACATCAGGAAACTCACTAACGACTGGAATCGACGAAAGCTCGACTCCACCACTCTCCGCCTTCAAGGCGTAACACCAATAACGAGTACACCCCTTTCGCAGGAGTCTCATCGCCTTCAAGGCATTAATAACGAACTTCTGGTTTCCCCTCTTTCGCCCCGCGAAAGAGTGCTCGGTGCCATCCTCGGCTAACATAGTGATGATCCTCGTGCGGTAGTTCATGATTGCGCCATGCCGCTTGAGCCAATCATCCCCGAGAATTAAATCCTCACCCTCGATGCCCACGACAATGAGATTAGAGAGCCAAGCCCTCTCACAAATAAACACAGAACAGTCCCGGACCTCTCGATCACCGACAATTCTATCACCGCTTGGAAGTTTAACGATGAAAGGCTCGCAAGGTGACAAACAGTCGAGACTCAAACAGCGTACACACTCTAGAGAAATGAATGAATGCGTAGCACCCGAATCGAAAAGCACACTGACAGGATGGGAATGGATATGAACGGTACCTGTCGCCACAGTAGCTGTTGGATCATCGGCCCTCCTCATCTCATAGATACGCGGCTGGGCAGAGCCGACACTGGAAGCTCCTCCCCTAGCGGGCTGACCCCGACCCCTACCTCGACCGGCACTCGGAGGTGGTGGCGGAGCAAATGAGCCCTGGTTCACACTCGGCTCCAAAGGTGCTGGAAAAGAAGCCTGAGCACCAAGAAGCTTTCTTACCCGCTCACAAAAGAAGGCCTTGTGGCCCGACTGACCACAAGTGTGACAAGTTAGGGGCGGACGAGGACACTCCTGTTCGATGGCGGCTCGCCGCAGATTAAAGCATTTGGCATCTCGAACGGAGGCACCGCAGCACTCGATAGCCCCCAGAGAAACGAGCCGAATTACCTCCAGGAATATTCACAGACTGAGACTTCTGCTGACCTCCACCTCTGTGACCCGAAAAATTTCCGGCGGATTTCTGCTTCTTACTCTCCCGAACCGCCGCACTGGCTGTCACCGACATGTCATAGGCAAGGGCTCGACTCTGATAATACTTCAGGGTAGCACAGACGAGTCCAGACATATAGTCCCGAATGGACAGTTTCATCCTCCTGGAAAAAGGAAAATTTTGTCGCTCTCAGCGACAACTTGGGTTTTCACATAGCCCAGCTCTTTGTTGAAATCAGCAATAGCTTGGGATACGGGAATATCCCGAGGTTGAGCATCGTAGAAAGCATGGACTCAAGCCTGTCTAACTGGCCACGGGCAATATTCAGTCTCCATCAACTCCTGAAATTCGGCCCACGAAGCAACATGATCTTTGGGCCCAACGGCCTCCCACCAATCCGTAGCGTCCCCCGTGAGAAAGTACTGGGCAATAGGGACCTTGCGGTCCTCGGGACAGTTGGTGGCAACGAAGACCTTAGATATCTCCTTGATCCACCCCTCCCAGCCGATCGGGTCTGATGCTCCCGAGAATTGAGGAGGGTGCATCTTGATGACATCTTGGAGCCAACGGTCTGCTCCGCCCCGGTTAGCATGAGCCTGATCGGGGTTCTGGACTACCTGAGCTATAGCCGCCATTTGGTTAACCATTTGCTGCATGACGGCCGCAATACCAAGGTCGGCGCGCTCCTGAGAAGAAGCATGACTGTGACGGTCACCGGTACTGCCCGCTCCCGAAGAATGAGACGTGGCCGCCCCACCGGCTGCCCCACGTCCTCGGCCGCGTCCACGACCACGACCACGGTTTTCTCCGGCATCCATACTGGTGTTAAGAGATAACAGAAGTATATTGATGATGAGTAAGGGAGGAAAAAGCAATCACGATTCGAAAAGCGGAAATACTATGCAAGAAAACAAAAGACCGAATAAGAAAACTTACGAGCACTGGAAGTACCGAGATGCTGGCAGCGGTGTGACAATGTGCAAAACAAACACGACTAGACCCAAATAACCAACAAGCCTAGGTATCCATAAACCTAGAGCTCCGATACCATTTCTGTAACACCCCCGAGATATTCGGAGTATATTACAGCGCCGTGGACCCCTACATGGGACCCACCAAGCTACAACTAGAAAACACCCTTCGACTAACCATCTCGGTTAGCGAGAACACACATTTAAATAATATAACATATAAAGGTACGCCCAGAGTAACCGGCGAAATAAGCAACAGTCGACAATGTAGCAATTTAAAATAATACAACACGGGGTTTGAATTGAAAAGCCTAAGTACTCGCAAGTACAGCCTATCAGTTTATAAATATAGTAAACAACCATATCGAAGTGGACAAAAGAAATAAGTAGACTCGAGTGCACATGTCAACGACCCTGACCAACATCCTCGTACTGTCCCAGCGCTCGCTCATCCGGATGATCATAACCTGAAATCCATAACAAGAATTTCCCCAAAACGGGTCCCCTAAAGGGGTTAGCAATTACGCTAGTACAAGTAATCAAGGCAAACCAATCGCTTACACATTTCATAGTACATGCACCAATATCATTTCAAAAACCAAAACCAGACATGTCTTTTCCGGAAACAAACAGTCAAACAATTTGCCTAGGACCGGGATGAAACCACGAATCCCACCCGAGGCCTCTAAGGACCCTCCCGAGCTGGCCATTTCATAAAACAAATCACGCATGTGCATCGCCAGACCGGGACGAAGCCACGAATCCCACCCGAGGCCTCTAAGGACCCTCCGTCCGGCTAGCGAAACAAACTCATGAATCCAGAGTGAAGTCATAGATTCCCCCGAGGCCCCGTCGGACCCTCCCAGGGTGAGCAAAGCACACACAATATACATTACCATTTCATGTTAAGCATAAAGGTTTCCAAAAGAATATTTGCCTTGAATAATAAATGACGCAACGAACGGAAGGAAAAACACCGGTGACCGTTAGGAGCCGATAATCACGAACCTAATGATACGAAGAACACAATCACAACCAATCCTAAATGAATACGGAATTGGAATACACCCGAAAACCCGCCTACGATTCATGTATATTCGTATAGAAACAACGACGAGGGCGGACCACAACCAAACCCTCTCGATCACAAAATTACTACGAAATATACCATGAATCCGTAGGGTAACCAACGAAATCAACAAGATTAATCATGTACATCATGAATTAATCTAACATACGGAACGAATCGGACGAAACATGAAAACCCCTTCAATTACCCAAAACAAGGTTTTAGGAGTTTACCTTGAATAATGACGAAGAACACGATTAGAGGTTGATAATATGCTCCAAAAACTCGAAGAAGATGATGGCTCGGAGTTACCAAGCTTCAAATCGCCAGAAATGCCAAGAAGATCGCCTAGGAGTCGGATGGGGAGGAGAAGAAGTGAAAATGGCCGAAATCGGTCAACCCCTGGGTTTATAAACCCGGCAGCATGCACGTTAGCCACCACATGCTAACGTACGTAAGCTGTATTACGTACGTAAGCCATAAGGGCCTTACGTACGTAACCAAAAAGGCAGAATCGCCTGGACTGAAATACACTAAGGCGTTACGTACGTAACCAAAAGGGTGTTACGTACGTAACCAAAAAGGCAGAATCGTCTGGACCGAAATACACTAGAACATTACGTACGTAACCAAAAGGGTGTTACGTACGTAACATTCCTTTATGTGGAGTACAGGCCAGAAGAAATGAGGGAGGTACCGGAAAAGAATCGAAATACAACGGTGAACAATTCATGATGGTACGGACGTTAGGGACCTGAAACGACGAACTTAAATGCCGAAGGAAAACATATTCCCGACTACTCAAAGGTTCGGAGAAACAATCAACAAACGAAATTTTCCCAAACTTTTGGGAAAATTTACAAAACGGCCCAAACATCCGGAATGTACGACACATGGTCGAAACACCAAACAAAGCTCACAAAGCCCATAATAACACGAGATGGATCTTTGGCAACCCCGAAACGGCGGTTCCAACGATGATTACGATAATATCCGAAATAACAACATGAAACATCAAACCGAGTAAAACGAGTCCGAATCAAGCTCGAACGACAAAAAGTTCAATATTAAATGTCCTCAAAATGTCAATACGGTTACAAGCGAGTTGTTAAAAACGAAAATGCACTAAAATGAGAATAATAAGAGAAGGGAAAAATGCGGATATTACAACTTCAGCCCTAGAGATTCTGCTTATTTGCCCAGAAGTCCCTGCTCTCGCCTATAAAAGGGGCTAGGGCTACTGGGGTTAGATCTTTATGTGCTCTTGCCTTAGGAAGAAGACTTAGCTGAAATCTCTTGAAACTTCGTGTGCCGATCGACGTTCTCTCTAGGTAAGAACAAAAAATTTTCTCCCCCCTTTCTCTTTGAACATGTCTGGAGGAGGATCCACCGTGTACGAGGCGGGTAGCACTTCCGCCGCCGCGACTTCGACTGCCGGGGATGAAACTTCCACGCGGAGACGGCCGTCGTGGCCATTCGCGTGGGGATTGCACCCGCGGAGGTTGAAGAGCTTTTCAATGAGGCTAACGTGGTGAGGTCGGCGGCAGCGGAGCAGAAGCGCTCGCCGGTAGACGAGGATGAGGTGGTGAGACTGTATTGGGAGCAGAACAGTGTGTTCGGCCGTGCCTTTCTGGAATTTGCCGAGCTTATGGAGAGGCTGGCGGGACCACGTCCTCAGTTTGATTTTCACGCATACTCGGTCGCCCATCCCTATGAACCCGTAAAGCGGACGTCATTTCGGGCCGCGGACCGCTCCCCGTGGACCCTCGGTCAGATCAGGAGTTCGGTGACTAAGAAGGACTTGAGTCATTGGAGGGCGGAGTTCCATGTCCCCTCTGATGTCTCACTGTATGTGCCCGGCGAGAACGAGCACGCCGACCAACCTCCCGAGGGTATGGTCACCGTTAATGAGTTGATCATGGGGGCCGGATTGCAGTTCCCATAGTCGTTCGTCGTGTCATACCTGTTGACCGTCTAGAATGTGGCGCCCCTCCAACTGACGCCGAACGCCTGGTTGCAGATCGTCAGTACTTTGACTCTTTTTGGCGGTCACCGGCTCTTTCGTCTTCCTTCTGCGCTGAAAATGAACTACCTCTTCAAGCTGACAGCGCAGAAGGGTTCAGTTGGCGGCTACCACATTCAGGGTCGCATGGGCAGGGTGGTCCTTAGGGTGCCGAACAAGGTCTGGGGCGACCTGACAAAATGGTGCTGGGTCGGCGGAGCATGAAAGTCGGCGGCGAGCGATAAACCCGAGGATGAGTTGGATATCCCCACCAGCTTTCGGGAGAGGAATCCGAGTAAGGGTTTTAACTCTCCCTTTGTTCGGATACATCTTGAACTGATCTAATTTGTTTTTCTTTTTGCAGGCTCCCTTGTTCCAGAGGCCGACGACCTTCCATTTGACTTTTTGATCGTATGGGAGCGAGTCCGCAGTCTACCGGACAATTACTTCGATGCTCGCGTGATCAACAACGAAGCTCATTGGTTGGGCGCTCGGTTGTTTCGCTTCCCCCGCCACTTGAAGGTCCCAGGTACAAATATTTACGATCTTCTTTCTGCTTGACGATCGCCTTTGATTGAAAGAGATGTCTAACCTGGTTGAATGTCTTCTTTGACAGAGATCTACTTCCCCCACTACTCCGAGCCACCGAGAGAGATTGCTATGTCGAACCCCAGCCTTATGAATCGTCTCCGCCAAGGGAAGAAGGTGGGCCGTGCCCCTGCAACGTCGACCCGTTCTATCCCCAAGGCGAGACCTCTCATGGTGCCGATTGTCGAGCCGGAGGCTCGGGAAGAGGAGTAGATTCAGCGCAACCGCAAGAGGCGGAGGCCGGAGGAGCCCTTGCCTAGAGATGTTAAACGGGCTAGCCCTAGCGGTTCCGGGATAGCCCTAGCGGGCTTCGGGCTAAACGGTCCGGGCTACAAAAGCCCGAATTTAAACGGGCTAGGAAATATTGGCCCTAACCCTAACGGGTTTCGGGCTAAACGGGCTAAATATTTAAAAAATCTATTTTTTATTTTTTATAAAAAAACAATAACAATATATTTTATATATATAGTAACAACTATACTATAATAAATATAACAAAAAATACACTTTTATGTATATATATATACACACTATATTAACAAATACATTTATAATATATATTATATATAATATTAATATATATTATATATATAATATTAATATAGTGTGTGTATATATATATATATATATATATCGGGCTTCCAGCCACTAGTGGGCTTGGCTAACTAGCAGCTTCGGCTAAACGGTCCGGGCCAAAAAAGCCCGGATTTAAACGGGCTAGGAAATATCGGCCCTAACCCAGTTTTTTGGCGGGTTAAACGGGCCAGCCCTACGGGCCCGAGCCCGTTTAGCATCTCTACCCTTGCCAACTGTTGCTGCCGAGGCGTCCGTAGTGGTGCCACTGGTCGTCGCGCCTCATATTTCTGCTGTTCCAATGGCGGAGGGGCCTACGCCCTCATCGGCCTTCCTACAGGCCATGGCGACCGCCGACGCCCAGACCCCGCGGGGCAAGCCTTATTTCGGACGCGACCCCGAGAAGGTCGAAAGGTAAGTTTGGTTGATCTTTGTTGAGTTAAGTCACTTGTGTAGGGTGCGGTGCATACTAACTCCTTTGTTCTTGTTGCAGGGTCCGCCTTGCCGACCTGAACACCTCGCCGATGGTGTTGGACTTCCTCGCGAGCAGGTCTCCCCGCGAGCCTAGCGACATACCTCACTATGTCTCCCGGGCTATCTCCTCCCCACCGAAGGCTTGGACGACCGACCTGGATGCGATCGCGCGCCGGCGGTCTGGAGACGCAATGCAGGCGACTCTTGCCCTGACCCTCCAAGCGGCGACGATGGCTGCTCAAGTTGTAAAGGATTATGAGGGGCGTCCCTCTACTGCCCGTCTCCATTCGGACCTCAAGGCTGCTCGGAGCCGGAATGCTGAGTTAGTCGATAGGATTGCGACGATGGAGAAGGAGTATGTTGAGACGGCCAAGCGGGCTAAACAAGATCTCGACCGGATGAGGCAGGAGCTCGACCGGTCCCCAGGAGTTGCTCGCCTTTTTGACGAGCACCGCGTTGGATACCCACTGTGGTTCGTCGGTAGCTACTCCGATCAGTTTGTTGTCGAGTAGCTTTTTGACTTCTGCGTCAAGCGCAGCGTACTTCTCAGGACCAAATTTCCTACGTTTCTGGTGAACAGGATTCCTCGTCGGGTCGATCTTTAGATAGTGGCAAGCGTGTTCAGGACTGATGCCGACCATATCTTGATGCGACCACACAAAGATTCCGATGTTCTTACGTAGTAAACTGATCAGATCGTCTTTTAACTCGGGACCGACGCTTGAGCCGATCTGCACTTCCCGCTCCGGGCGAGCCGGATCGATTGTTATACTTTCCAACTCTTCAATGGGGACGGTCGCTTCTCGTTTGGAACGACTGCCGGACTCGATCCTTGGATCAATGTTGAGGCTTGGCTCGAAACCGATCCTTGGCTCGATGTCCTCCGACAATTGTTGCGAGATGCCGTCCTCTGAGTCGGGTTGGTATCAGGTGCTTGGCTCGTCGATCTCCATTGGTTGAATGTCGATCGCCTCAATGTTATAAATAGCACGGGAAATGTTTAAAGGGGAAGTTATGACGCAGGAGTAATTCAAACGTTTCTTTGCCATTAGCTGGTCTCCTTTTATAGTACCGACCGTCCCATCGGTAGTGGGAAACTTGATACAGTAAAAGAAAGAAGAGGCGACCGCCTCGAAGGTTTCTAGAAAGGGGCGACCTAGGAACCCATTATAGATGTTGGGCCTATCTATGATTACAAAATTGAGGTTCCTAGTGATCCTAACCATGGGATCGTAACAGCATATTAGCTCGACAGAGAGCTTGATCCTTCCATAGGCTTGGACCATGTTGTCGCCGAACCCTTGAAGCACGGTATCAAATGTCCTGATGAAGTTGGTCAGGTTGCCGAGCTGGTCCAGAGTAGATTTGAATATGATATTGCAAAAGCTCCCATTGTCAACCAGCACGCGGTCGACCATTTTCCCAAGGATACATGCAGAGATTACCAATGTATCCTCTTTGGGGCACTGCACTCCCTCCCTATCCTTGTTGGAGAAGGTGATGAGCGCGTCTCTGGAGATGGTCGGCTCTGGGGGCACCACGACATGGACCCCGGCGAACGCCCTCAACTCGGTCTTCCGCTTTCTATTTGATATGGTGGAAACCGGGGAAAGGCCTCCGAGGTTTCCACCTACCGACTGAAGCATATTGATCGGGCCGCCGGGGTTGATCGGAGGGATTGAATCGTCTGAGTACTCCGGCTCGTTTTGCTCGATCTTGGCGACCGGATCGTTCTATCGGCGATCGCGTCCCCCGGCCCTTTCTGCCCGGGGTTCTGGCTTGGTCACCAAGTTATCCAACTTGCCTTCCTCGAATAGTCTCCAGAGTTGTCTGAGGAGGTCGCGGCACTGGCTGGTGTTGTGGCCGGGACTTTTGTGGTAGGCAAAAAAATTGTTGCGGTCCAGATGACCGTTGTCCCTCATCGGCTTCGGCTTGCTAAGCCACTCGTGCCCCTTGATGGCATTGAAAATATGGGCCGGAGACAGATTGAGGTTGCGGAGGAGGTGAACTTCCACATCCTCGAAGGCCTTGAACTCACCGGGCGGCTTTGCGACCACCTTTCTGGGTTTGGCAACCGCTCTCTTCGGGATGGGAGATGCCGCCTTCCCTTCTCCGATAGATCCCTCGCCTAAGCGAAGGGTGAGCATCCTCTGCCTGGCCAGAAAGTCGGCGGCCTTGACGCGGAAGATCACGTAGGTTGGGGGGATGTCCTTCGTGAGGTGCCTGAACATGGGTGAATGGCCATAGAATCCCCCCAGGACCGAGTAGAGGGCGAGCTCATCGCTAATGGGCTCGCCGGTGAGGACTATTTCATCCACCCGGTCGATGTAGTCTTCATCGGGCTCGTCCTTCCCCAGCCTGATCTTCATCATGCGGTGGGGGCCTTCTGGCCGAGCAACTTTGGCGGCAAAATACGACGTGAAGTCGTTCGCCAGCTTCTCAAAACAGTTGATTGAACGCGGTGGCAGCGAGACGTACCACCTATGGGCAAGATCGCCCAGTGTTAAGGGGAACATTCGGCACTTCGTCGCGTCCGATGCCCCGCATCCGGTCATGTAGATCCGGAACTTGCTCAAGTGGGTCTCAGGGTCTGATCTCCCCTCATATAAAGGTGTTTGAGGAGGAGAGATCTTCGGTTGTACGGGGACAAGGTCGATCTGTACCGCGAGCGGCTCACTTGGTCCGACAATCGATCTCTTGGCGCCTGCCCCAATTTCTATGAGCACCTTCATTTCGTCGAGCTAGCACTGCATTGCGGCCATCGCCGTAGCCTGACTGCTTGCGGTTTGGCTTTCGGAGCGGGAGCCGAGGCGATCATGTACCGATCTCCTGGCCCCGCGGTAGGTGACGAGGTCTCCGCCGCCGAGCTCAATTCTTGGACGAGTGGGAGCCCGTCGGCCGGCCTGTCTTCTGGGAGTAGGTACGCCGAACTCCTGGTGACGGATTCGGACTTTGATGTCTCCCGGTTGGGGCCCGAATGCCCGGGTCGCCATGAGGGATCACTCCCTAGGCGGCTGAAGACGGAATCGTCCCGCCTTACGAGCGCCTTTTCCTGCGGCTCGGGGATTTCTGACGATTTCTCGACATATAGCCCCTTGAGCTTCCGCTTGCCCGCACGGTGGATGGCTGATGGAGTAATGGTGGGCGAGTCACATGCTCTCCGTCGCTCCCTTAGGATGGCCATGGCCTCCTCGATCTGTTCCGCGGTTTGGAACTGATCGAGTGAGAGGCTGGGGCCGTCCCTTTGGGGCGGGAGTCAGAGTCTAGCGTCGCCGCGGTCGCCTTCCGCCGCAGGTTGGGACTCGGTCTGGGCCGAAATTCATTGTCCGGTGGATCGTAGGGTTGCCCTCTTCGAGGTTGTGGCCGACATCATAATTCTGAAGGTTTTTCTTTGAAGAACAGTGAGTATTTCTTCAAGTATATGCCCCGGAGAACAGTGAGTGTTCTTCGAGACGGTCGGAATAAAAAATGAAGGTTAAGATTGCCCTCCTTCTAGCGCCAATTGTTGTTACCAAAATATTATCCGGAGATGATATGCTGGTGATGAGTCGATTTTTGATCGTCTCATTCTGTTCTATCGAGTCGCACTTTCATTTGTTTTCGAGTGTTTTTGCCCTTTTTACGCGTGGTATGTTGTGTTTTTGTTTTGTAGGTATCCGGACGAAGATTGTGGTGAAATATGCGCTTTCATTGCTAATATTGGAGTTTATGACAATCAAAAGCTAAAACAGGGCCTAAAACGATGAAAGATTTAAGCAGTATCGGTCAAATCTCCTAAATCCCAGAATCTCCACTCCGAATCGAGATGTATTCTCCTTCGATATAAATTCCTCGTGAAATTAGCTTCGAAACGGTATATCATATGCTAAAATCCGAGGTGAATTGATACAAGAACTAAGGATCTAGCCGAAGAAGACCAAAAAAACGGACTAGCCGCACTGGGCGACTCAACTAAGCCGCACTGGGCGACTCGAGCCACATCAGTAACTCGGCCGTGTCACAGGACACGGCCGGTCTCATTCCGGCAAGAAGTGCACTTTCCGGATGAGAAGAACTCGGCCGTGCCTTTTGGGACACGGCCGAGTCACTTTCGGTCATTTCACCTTTCTAGCATAGTCTTTGCCGCAGCCGTGTCACGGGACACGGCCGAGCCTCTCGGCAGAACAACTTTTCAATTATTGGTAGGGTGAGACACGGCCGTGTCCCGGACACGGGCCGTGCCACTTTTTATTCATGTCACTTTCCTTGACATCTTTGCATATTTTAAGCCTTTGTCTTGATTTTTGGCTATAAAACAAAGTGGAGTGACCCCTTGAGAGGTGTACTTGTCTTGTGAAGAAGATATTTTGTGGAAAAACACAAGATTAGGGTGGAAAAACACCAAAAGAGTGGGAAAGAAAGAGATTTTCATCATCTTCCTTGTGCGTTCTTGGAGTGAGAAAAATACTTTAGTGAGATATAATAATTCCTTGTATAAATTTGTTGTGAGTTCTTGTAAGAAGATCATCAAACCTTCATCGGGAATTCGAATTTGGCATTTACAAGGGAAGTTTTTACCATGTTTTGTTCTTCAATTTCCATTATTGTTGTTGAATTAATCATGTGTGGCTAAACACTTCATATGGGTTTTTAGATATAGCCACACACATGTTTTTGATTGTTAGTTCCTTTTGATTTTCGGATAAAGTTTGGGATTGTTCCTCTTGTTCGTTCTTCGTTTAAGAACTTTTGAATTAGATCATCAAACCTTTTTCATTGTTGTTATTATTATTCGAATCGAGGGTTTTATCGGTGTTCGCCATCAAACGACCGAAAGAAGCGATTGTGAATGTTCTCGGGCTTTTCGCGCGATCTTTTAACGATTTACCTCATCAAAAGTAGTCGGTTAATTGATTGTTAGCTAGGGTTTCGTCCCCATCAAAAGAGTATCCCTTAATTTTCGTTGAGAACAATCGTGATTTTTAGAATTTCCGCCATCAAACGGATTTCTTTTAATCGTGAGCAATCGATAATTCCTAACCTTATTTATTTGAGTATCGGAACTAATAATTGATTACATGTGTGTCGGTGACTCTAAATTCCCATATTAATCTCATTATTGTTATCTCTCATTTATCCGACCATCAAATTGGTGTTGTTATCACTTAGTTCAATTTAAATTTTGTGCATTAGTAATTGTAATCATAATCAACCAATGATGTATTTTAATTTAATTTACTTTTGTTCATTCGACTATTTGCCGAACATCATCGAATTTTAAACCGTTTCCAATTCCTCGTGAGATCGACCTCGGAGTTACTTGCCGCTCACTACAAGAGCGATTCGTACACTTGCGAGTATTTAATTTGAATCCATCAAGTTTTTGGCGCCGTTGCCGGGGAATTGGCGTTTAATTTTTGATCTTGTTTTAATAATAGTTGAATTGTTTTTCTTGATTATTTTTCCGTTTTCATTATTTTCGATAAAGACTTAAAATTCGCTCTAACTTCTCTTGTTTATGCTTGGTAGGGGATCGTTGGGGAACCCGATTCTTCCACCCATAGATGAGGTTCAAAGAATTAGAGCACCAAAAATAATAGCGCAATCATCAATGGCAAACGACGAGAATAATCCGGATCTTGAAGAGCACCAATTGCTTGAGAGAGAAAACATTCGTCAACCAAGGTTTCCGAGATATGATCATGTTGGGCGCAATCAAGGGATGCACGAAGCTCAACAAGGGAGATACTTCTATCCGAGACAACCACCCGTTGGAGTGCAATATGGAGCGAATTATTATCCCGGATCTCAATATGGGATGGAGGCGAACTATAACATGCCGCAACAACCTCGGTCGAACATCTTATGAGGGACTATGCAAAACCCGTAGTGAACACCGCCATTTCATGCATCCAATTAGCACCGCCGCAAGGAACTACCACATAAGCGGATTTCACATAGAGCAATTGCCCTCATTTCACGGATTAGCACGAGAGGATCCGTTATCATTCATTCGAGATTTCTATGTGGCGATTGATAACTTCCCATTGAATGGGTTGAGCGAGGATCAACTACGAATGAAGTGTTTCCCTTATACACTCAAGGACGGGGCGAAACAATGGTTGATGACTTTGGCGCCGGATCACTAAGAACATGGGATGAAATTTACGATAAATTCATTACCAAGTACTTCTCCCATTCAAAGACTACACAATTGAGAGCCCAAATCTCAACATTCGGACAACAAGACGGAGAGGCATTTCATGAAGCATGGGACCGATTCAAGATGCTCCTCATTCAATGCCCACACCATCACTATCCGCTTCAACTACTCAATCAATTCTTCTATGACGGATTGACTCAATATTGCCAAGGAGCGGTGGATAACGCCGCCGGTGGTTCGTTTTGGGGGTTAACGGAGAGACAAGCTTATGACGTATTTGAATTATTGGGGGCTAATTCTCAGCAAAAAAATGTGCGTGTTCATAGAGGAGTTGTGAACCAAGTAAGCGAGAAGGACGAGATGCAATCTAAAGTCGATGAGTTAATGAAGGAACTAAGACAACTCAAGATTCAAAATAAATCTTCGAGCTCACGAGTTTGCGAAATTTGTTGGGGACCGGACATCATGCTAATTCTTGCCCTTATATTTTTAGGAGAACAAACCGAACAAGTTAATTGGGCTATGGGACAAAGCACGGGAAGGCCCGAGTGGGAGGAGAGGAGGAATAATTATGGCGGAAACGCAAGAAATGCACCTCTCCCAAATACTTATCATCCGATGGCATACGACGCAAATGTCCAAACTCAATACAACGGAGGAAACCGAGCCCAACAACCAACGCGAAGTGAACCACCTCCACAACAAAGGAACTCTCTTGAGGAGAGTATTGCGGCATTCATTAAGGAGGGCAAGGAAAACCGAGTGGAGAACAATAAAAGGTTCGAATCTTTAGAAGCTTCGATGAAGAAAATGGAGATTCAAATTGGGCAACTTGCTACCGAGGCATGCAACCAAGAAAAGGGTAAACTACCAAGTCATCCCGAGCAAGCTCAAGCCATTACCACCATCCGAAGTGGTAAAGTGATAAATAAAGAGATAATTTCCGAAGCGAAAGAGAGGGGCGGTGAGAAAGAAGAATTGCCGAGTCAATCGGAGAAATCTATGGTGATTGAAGAGGATGAGTCGAACGATGAAGAAATCCGATGCTTGCTACCCAATCTTGCGAGACTCGAATTCCTTGGGACAAATCTAAAGATCCATCGAGAAGCGATTGAAGAGAATAAGAGCGAACCGGTCAAATCAATGCATCGAAAGGAGGACCTAGAAAGCTTTGACATGGAAGTTCTTTTCGTGGAGAAAGAAGTTCCCACTGTGAACTTAGGAGCGAGTATTAATTTAACACAAAAACCAATATACTCGCCACTAGGTTTGGGGGAGGTAATAGTCCCGATGGATTTCGTGATACCAAACATAGAAGAAACATCACCAACAAAAATCACGTCACTCATTCTTCAAGGAAGACATTTAATGGTGACGATGATAATGAAAATTGAAATGGTGACAAAAGCGCTCACAATGGAAATCCATGAAACCACTCTCCACATCCTTACAAAGGAAAACGAGCGAAAAATGACGAGCTATATGGTTGGACCTAGCACATTTCCATTTAATCCCGGATAGAAGAATCCGAAGAAGTCGAGCTAAAGACTATAAAAAGCGCCGCTTGGGAGGCAACCCAAGGAGTTTTAATTTTTATCGCTTTTATTATTATTATTATTGCATTAATTTTGTTTTATGCGTGGCGTGTGTAGGTAATCTAATAAAGGAAGTATTCATCGAGGAAGAAACCTAGCCTATTGAAAGTAGAGACCGAGCACAAAATCATGGTGCCCGCGATCGATCACCACACATCTTAATCCGGTATTTTTATTTTCTTTCTTTTTAATTTGCGTTTTTGTATTTTCTGACTTAATCTTTTTGCTTGGGGATAAGCAAAGGTTTAGGTTTGGGGTGCAACTTCTTCGATTTTTATTTATTTTTGTTTTGCGTGATGTTTGTTTCCTTTCTTTATTTTTTTCTTGCGTAATGTCGTAGTTGGATTGCAATAACCTTGTTAATGTTGGGTATATGGATGATTAATCGTGTTTGTGTTTGGCTCGTAGAGTTTAATAAATCTAATTGATTGCTTGACCTTGCGTGTGAATGTATAGTTTTTGGTTACTTGATTTGACATGTAAGGAATGAGTATAGTAGTCCAAAAGCCGTGAGTCCTTGTGCCTAATTAAACCGTTCACTTTTAGCGGTAAAATTCTTTCATGAGTGATTTCTCTTCTTATGGATTGTATTCTTTAGAACTTGCATGATTCTCGGATGACGTGTTGATATTTACATACACGAGGAATGATTAGGGCTGCCCATTTTTGTCTTGAACCTACTTATCTAAAAATATCCACCAATTCATATCAATATCCTTTGCTAGCCTCGTTGAGCCTTTAGCCGTAATTTTGTTCGAAAAACCCGCATCTTATTGCTCCATATCCAAAAGCCATAACTTACCCAAGTATTGGTCCACGTAAGAGCACGAGAGGGTATATTTGAAAACGAAGGTGTGCAAAGTTTGTGGTGTATAGAGGCAAAAATCTTCTCTCCGTTCCCCGAAAATAATAAGCCCCATCCTAATAATAATAGTGGGATAGAAAAAATAGGGGAGGAGAGGAGTGAGCCTAAGAAAAACAAAAGGGAAGTCGTTGGGTTGTGAGAAATAGGCCAATATCATAAGAATTACACTTAACAAGGCCTAGAAAAAAAGAGGGAGATATATATACGGGAGAATTGAAGTAGAATGATCGATCTTGCTTTGAGTTTTTATTTCATATATATGAGGATCGTATATGCTCTACTTGGGTGAACTTGTAACTACTAGCCAAATTTTCCCAACCCGAGCCACACCACATACAACCAAAAGTAAGACCCTATGACTCATGTTTTGTGAATATTGATGCGTTTGATGAAGAGAAGAAGTGCAAGCATATAGTAGAACTTTCCATTTGAATCGAGTTGAGCGTATTGCCCTATCTAAACACTTGAGAGATGAGTGAATCGATATAATTCAGTGAGGGATTATTAAGACTTTTTTTCTTGCATGTTCGATCTAGTGCCATTGCTTTCCACTCATTTGTGAGTTTAGGCTTCCATGATGAATTACGAGACTTTACGATACTTTTACATCCCCGGTTGATTGTATGTATACCCGATGATTAACTTGATTATTCAATCCTTCTCGTTTTCTTTGTCGTGTGTTTTATTTATTTTTGCTTGGGGACAAGCAAAGTTTAGGTTTGGGGGGATTTGATGAGTCGATTTTTGATCGTCTCATTACATTCTATCGAGTCGCACTTTCATTTGTTTTCGAGTGTTTTTGCCCTTTTTACGCGTGGTATGTTGTGTTTTTGTTTTGTAGGTATCCGGACGAAGATTGTGGTGAAATATGCGCTTTCATTGCTAATATTGGAGTTTATGACAATCAAAAGCTAAAACGGGGCCTAAAACGATGAAAGATTTAAGCAGTATCGGTCAAATCTCCTAAATCCCAGAATCTCCACTCCGAATCGAGATGTATTCTCCTTCGATATAAATTCCTCGTGAAATTAGCTTCGAAACGGTATATCATATGCTAAAATCCGAGGTGAATTGATACAAGAACTAAGGATCTAGCCGAAGAAGACCAAAAAAACGGACTAGGCTGCACCAGGCGACTCAACTAAGCTGCACCAGGCGACTCGAGCCACATCAGGTAACTCGTCCGTGTCACAGGACACAGCCGGGTCTCATTCCAGCAAGAAGTGCACTTTCCGGATGAGAAGAACTCGACCGTGCCTTTTGGGACACGGCCGAGTCACTTTCGGTCATTTCACCTTTCTAGCATAGTGCTGCACGGCCGTGTCACGGGACACGGCCGAGCCTCTCGACAGACAACTTTTCAATTATTCAGCGCAGTGAGACACGGCCGTGTCCCAGGACACGGGCCGTGCCACTTTTTATTTCATGTCACTTTCCTTGACATCTTTGCATATTTTAAGCCTTTGTCTTGATTTTTTGGCTATAAAACAAAGTGGAGTGACCCCTTGAGAGGTGTACTTGTCTTGTGAAGAAGATATTTTGTGGAAAAACACAAGATTAGGGTGGAAAAACACCAAAAGAGTGGGAAAGAAAGAGATTTTCATCATCTTCCTTGTGTGTTCTTGGAGTGAGAAAAATACTTTAGTGAGATATAATAATTCCTTGTATAAATTTGTTGTGAGTTCTTGTAAGAAGATCATCAAACCTTCATCGGGAATTCGATTTCGGCATTTACAAGGGAAGTTTTTACCATGTTTTGTTCTTCAATTTCCATTATTGTTGTTGAATTAATCATGTGTGGCTAAACACTTCATATGGGTTTTTAGATATAGCCACACACATGTTTTTGATTGTTAGTTCCTTTTGATTTTCGGATAAAGTTTGGGATTGTTCCTCTTGTTCGTTCTTCGTTTAAGAACTTTTGAATTAGATCATCAAACCTTTTTCATTGTTGTTATTATTATTCGAATCGAGGGTTTTTATCGGTGTTCGCCATCAAACGACCCGAAAGAAACGATTGTGAATGTTCTCGGGCTTTTTCGCGCGATCTTTTAACGATTTACCTCATCAAAAGTAGTCGGTTAATTGATTGTTAGCTAGGGTTTCGTCCCCATCAAAAGAGTATCCCTTAATTTTCGTTGAGAACAATCGTGATTTTAGAATTTCCGCCATCAAACGGATTTCTTTTAATCGTGAGCAATCGATAATTCCTAACCTTATTTATTTGAGTATCGGAACTAATAATTGATTACATGTGTGTCGGTGACTCTAAATTCCCATATTAATCTCATTATTGTTATCTCTCATTTATCCGACCATCAAATTGGTGTTGTTATCACTTAGTTCAATTTAAATTTTGTGCATTAGTAATTGTAATCATAATCAACCAATGATGTATTTTAATTTAATTTACTTTTGTTCATTCGACTATTTGCCGAACATCATCGAATTTTAAACCGTTTCCAATTCCTCGTGAGATCGACCTCGGAGTTACTTGCCGCTCACTACAAGAGCGATTCGTACACTTGCGAGTATTTAATTTGAATCCATCAGCTGGAATGGACGAGTAACAAACAAAATGCGAGAGCACGTCCGTGGGGAACTAAATAACATAAGATTTGTCGGGGTTGTTAGTCCCGGGCTTGAATGCTCTCACGAGATGTTATTAATATGAATACTTTTGAGTACAAATATTAATGTTAGAGTACAATTATAATGAGTGTAAAGACCCTAGTTATCTTAGCTATCGAGTGCTGAAGATTGCCGGAAGAACCAGAGTTGAATTTCTGTGAGTTCTTGTTACAAAGATGAGGAGTTCTCTGTATTGTTTGTTGTGTGTAATTGTTTTAGCGTTATCACTATCACTGTCACTGTATTTTCGCCAATCGTGGAGGCCTTCTATTTATAGGGGAAAAGGTTGCTGGGATGTCCCTGTCAACCGCGGGCGATCGTCGTTCCTATATTTAAATAAGGCGGGCGATCGTCCCAGCACGTGGGACTGTTTCCTTAAAGTCCGCAGCTGCTGCTGGCATGCAGATGCGCGAACCAATAAGGAGGCGACAGGTGCCTCTTCTCGCTGCCTTGGAAGGTCCCACCTAGGACCTTTCGGCGGGTCTGTCGGTAGGTGAGGCCGTCCTTATCACTGACAGCTGTTGATGGGCTGGAGTAGGGCCTGTTCTTGCGGCGCCTTTTGCGGATCTGCACGTGGGTCTTCACCCGAGATTCGGTCTTCGCGGACTTTAACGGGTGTCAGATACACATGGCATGGGACGGTCATCCCCGTTCGGACATTAGAGGCGATCGCCAGATGCCAATAGACGATCACCTTGGACGTCGACCGCTAGGCGCTTGCCCAGCATCTGTCTTCTTTGGTTATCTTCTGACCATTATGCCGATCGCCATTGAGGCGTATAAATCACCGCACAACAGGTTTTTAACGAGGCAACTAGGATGGCGTATTAACATGAATAGTGTACTCTTTTCCCTTCATTAGGTTTTTTCCCGCTGGGTTTTTCCTAATAAGGTTTTCACGAGGCATATTCATGACATAATAAGGACATTACAAAGATTGGTATTAGACCTCAAGATTTAAAGTAAGAAGGAGTAATTGTACTCTGTTTCCTTCGATCAAGTTTTTCCCATAGAGTTTTCTTGACAATATTTTGATGAGGCAACACATGGATACTCCTATAAGAATATTCTGTATACGGAGAAACGTATACTCTTATGATCACTCAGTTTTTGTCCCATGGGGTTTTACTGAGGCGGCACATGGATATTCATACAAGAATGATCGATATGAGTGGGAGCAAGTTCAATTATTATATATTGCTCAGAACTTTTCCTAATAGCAGTATGATGCAACAAGTTATGCGTGTTACAAGCTCACTCCAAACAGTTTGCAAGTTTTTCTCCCGTTGGGTTTTTCTTCAAACTAGTCCAGCAGATATATATGTAATAGTCATTCAAGGGGGAGTGTTGTAAATAAGTCATGTATTTAGTGAATGACTAATATGCCCATGAAACCCTAGATGTGTACCTATAAATAGAGGCCGATGGCCTTCATATGTGATTAGGACTAAGCACAGATGGACCGGACCCGGATTATACCCGGACCCGGACCAAACCCGGACCGGACCCGGACCGGACCTGTTAATCAGGTCCGGGTTCCGGGTCTATGTTTTGCGAAAAACCGGGTTCCGGACCGGACCGGGCCAAAACCCGGAAAATTCCGGTCCAACCCGGTACTGCCCGGTAACTAAGTATTCATCATGTATATAAAAATACACTTTACCCTAATTACTTCATTTCATCCGCCGCTTCTCGCCTAAGTCACCTTCTTTCTCCATTTCAGAAATCAGCCCTACAAACCAGACCAGTTCACACTACACAAACCTAACCGCCGCTCCGACGCCCGCCACTCCACCTCCTCCCGCCCGCTACTCCTCACGCCTCTGTCTCTATCCGCCGCTCCGACTCCCGCCGTTCCACCTCCTGCCGCCGCGCCACCTCATTTTGCTGCCTCTATCCACCGCGAATTCCGTCGATCCACCTCCAACCGCCCGCTCCTCCTCACGTCGCTGCCTCTATCTGCCGCTCCGACTCCCGCCGCTTCACCTCCTCCCGCTGCGCCTCCTCACTTCACTGCCTCTATCCGCCGCGACTCCCGCCGCTCCACCTCCTCCCACCACTCTTCCTCACGGCTTCTCAATCTTCATGTAATGTAAGTTTTATTGTCTAATCTACTCACTTTATAACTATTTTATTATCCTGTTAAAAGAAACAAAATGAAACTATGCTTGTAATTTTATTTTTAGATGGTGACCAAAAGGGCAGCCCCCGCTTCTATTTCAGAATCCACTGGGCTAGGCGACCTCTACATGTTTTTAAATGCAGTATCACTTAAAGATGAAGAATTGGAAGAGTTGTGCCTTTCACTACCGCAAGATAAGAAACTGATGGAGGGGCGCAACTATGTTAAGAGGAAAACCAATAGAAGGAAGTAATACTGGAAAAGCTTCATGGAGTATATGGAGAGCGAAGAACTTCGCTGTGAATGTAAGTTCTATGACTGTACATATTCATGCCATGGTAATACAGCTGGTTCAAAGAATGTTAAGAAGCACTATGAGAAATGTTTGCGTAATCCTATAAATAAAGGTAGGGGTAAACAATCTAAATTGACATTTAAACCTGGGTATTTGGCTAGTGATGAAGAGGGTGGTGAGGGAAAATTGAAGTATGGGGTTGTGTTTGACTGAGGTTAGACAAGCAATTGTTGAAATGATTATTGTTGAAGAATGTTCGTTTAGATTTGCTGAGTCCCCTGGTTTTATACGTGTTATAGAAGCTGCTTGCCCGAAATACACTTGTCAATCACGTTTTACCATAGCACGTGATGTTCTTAAGATTTATAAGACCGAAAAGATGATGTTGAAAGGTTTGTTCAGAGATTCATGTCAAAGGGTTAGCATTACAACCGACACATGGACATCTAACCAAAAGTTGAATTACATGTGCATCACGGCCCATTTTATTGATATTGAATGGAAGTTGCAGAAAAGAATCATTAACTTTTGTCCAATCACTAGTCATAATGGTCAATCTATTGGTAAAGGTATTGAAGAATGTCTTGAATCTTGGGGCATTGATATTTAACTTTTTACTGTGACTATTGATAATGCTGCCCCGAACAATACTGCATGTGATTATTTGCGAAAAATGATTGAGCATGCGGGAGGTATTGGTAAGGGAAAGTATGTTCACATGAGATGCATTGCTCATATCATCAATCTTATTGTTTGGGATGGCATTAAAGATGACCAAACATCCATCAATAGGATTAGAACTGCTGTGAAATATATTAGAAATTCTCCTTCTAGATTTCAGAGATTGAAAGATCTTGGGGAGAGACTTAATATAGATACCAAAGCTTTGTTGTCTCAAGATTGTCCTACTCGTTGGAATTCTACCTATAGCATGTTGAATGCTGCTTGTAGATTGCGACGAGCAATTGATGGCATTGAATTGCCTCCTTCGGATAAGCCCGATGAACAAGTTCCCACTCATGATTGGGCAAAAGTAGAATAGCTAGTTGTATTTTTGAGAGGGTTTTACATTATGACAAAGCGCATTTCTGGTGCTTTGTATTTGACAAGCAGTAAGGGTCTTATTGAAATCTCAGGCGCACTAAACAAAATATAGATGAAAAGATGCAATCTATGGCGGTTGTCATGAAAAAGAAGTATGACAAGTATTGGGGTGATTTTGATAAAATGAACTTGATGGTTTACATGGCTGTGATTCTTGATCCACATTCTAAGTTTGTAATTGTTGAATTGACTCTAGAAGACATGTTTGGGGTGGAAAAGTCTAAGCAATTAGCTAGAGATGTGAAGAAGTGTGCCTATGAGTTATTTGAGGAGTATAGATCAATATACTCTCCTCTGGCTTCTCAAGGTGGCCAAAGTTGTGATGTCGCGTCTGGTTCTATTCAATTTAGTGAAGGAGAGGAGTTTAACTATACTAGAAATGTCCATGAAAGAGCTAAGAGGATGAGGGGAACAGTTGTAATTGTGAGTGAGTTTGAAAGGTACATGAGTGAACAATTAGGAGTGGAAGAGGATGATTTGGATGCATTAGATTGGTGGCGGCTTAATGGTCATCGTTATCCGGTTATTTCACGGATGGCTCGTGACATTCTTGCTATTCCATTATCTACCGTGGCATCAGAATCTGCTTTTAGTGCGGGAGGTCGCACAGTTGATCAATTTAGAAGCTCTTTGAATCCATTGGTAAATTTTACATTCTTGCTATCATATCATATGTTTCATATGTATATTTAATTTTTTGTTGTGAACTTTCATTCATGTTCCTTTTTTGTCATTACTAGACTGTGCAGGCTTTGATTTGTACTCAAGATTGGATTCGAGCAAGGAACCGTAAAGTATTACGTGATATGGAACATAACTTGAAGGATCTGGAGTAGTTGAAAAAAATTGAAGAAGGTAGTGGTTTAATATTTATTTAGCTTGGTTTTGTTTCATTGAGTTTTGAATAAGTAGTTATGTAATTATTGGAACTTGGAAGGGTGAAATTGAACATTTATCTTTTAAATTAATAAACTTTAATTATTGAAAAAAATGAAAACTGTAGTATAAAAAATATTAGATCATTACTTTTTGAAATAAAACTTGGATGGCAGGCAGCATGCATTTTTGAAAGAAAAAAAAGTTAGATCTTTACTTTTTAGATCAAAACTATAGTATATTTAGCTTAGAATCCGCTTTTATACTCATGTGATTGTTTGTTTGATTTTATTTTCTGTCATTACAGAAATGAGGAGTGTTACACTTGACGAGGAGGACAATGTCATCTACATCGTGGAACTTTGAAGTCTTCAAGACTTCAATTTTTGTTTGAACTTTTTGAAGGACTGTTATTTTGGTTATTATTATCGGCTTGTAATAGACGTCTAATTTTATATACTTCGGAATTCGGATGGTGTTATTATGAAGAATATGTGGACACTGGATTCGTAATTTGATAGTTAAAATGTTGCTATTGTTAGGCTTTATTTATTTTGGTGTGGGAACAATTCATTTAAAGCAGGAACATGCATTTTTTAATAAATAAATAGTCAACCGGCCAAAACAGTTCAAATGACCGACCCGATTTTACCCGGTCCGGACCGGGCTTGACCCGGTCCAAACAGGTCCGGGCTTCGGGTCCAAAAAGTCTAACCCTTTATCTTCCGATCCATTCCGGGCCGGGTTGATCCGAGCCAGGTCAGACCCGATGCTCAGTCCTATATGTGATTAGAGATGTTAAACGGGCTAGCCCTAGCGGTTTCGGGCTAGTCCTAGCGGGCTTCGGGTTAAACGGTCCGGGCCAAAAAAGCCCGGATTTAAACGGGCTAGGAAATTTTGGCCCTAACCCTAACCTTAGCGGGCTTCGGGCTAAACGGGCTAAACAGGCTCCGAATATAAAAAATCTATTTTTTTTCCAAAATATTCACACATAGACTTACCACTCTAGATACTAATCAAATTCAGAAATAAATTCATGTCATACATAGTTTTCACTGTTGAGTTGAGCTATTTTTAACTTTTTAGTTGCACTACATAACCAAAGTTGTAAATCTAAATATCCAGAAATAGCAGCATTACATAGATAAATTCATAAATTTAAATGTCCATAGACTCAAAAGTAACTCGATCATCATCCTCAAATCACAAAACGAGCATCATCCTCAAAACATGATTTCAAGCATCATCATTCATCCTCGTCCTCGACTCCTCGGTCACGGTCGATTCCACTTTGGACAATGTATCATCTTCATATTCTTCTTCATCTAAAAAAATAACAATAATGAATTACTTCAACTACGGGCAAAAGGTGGCAATTACACCAACTCAATAAGAGCAGAGCAGGAACAAGATGGAACAACTGTTACAGTTTATAATTAATGACAGACTTTAATGAAAATTTCTTCTCAGTTTTTAATGATTACTGACAGTTTACCACATCAGGATTCAAGTACTTCAATAACTCTCTTATCCATTTATATTCAACAAAAGAAAGTGGAAGATCATGTGCGATAATTGCCTTAGACAATAGCTCACGCACATGATTCGGATCAATCTTCCTAGACCTTAATTTGCCTTCAACGTCCAACATCATTCTACCATTTATCGGCTTTTCAAAATTTTCCCATACCTTGGAAGTATTTGTTCTACCCTTTTTTGATGGTTGTTCAGCGGTCTCATTAGAATGGAGAGCACTAGATTCCAATATTTCTAGCTCATCATCACCAAAGACATCGTTAGCCTCGTTATGAAATACTTGACTTTCAGAATCCATATTTTCGATTACTGCAAAAAAAGGGGGAAATGGAACTAATCAAAACATTTGTCAGAGAAAACGGCTGGAAGCAAAACTACTGTCGGCCTAGCGAAGATATATGCCTTGGGCAAGAAAAATAATCAGAGAAAAGGAAGTATGTATGCCCAGAAATAGATAAGAAATAAATAAAATAATAATAATAAAAGAAGATAAAGAAAAATTCATCAATAAATTGTGCGTATCGAGAGGTAGTAGATTCATTTCTTCAGAAAAATTCACAAGTTGATTTTCTTCCAAACTAGAAATCAGTTTCAATCACATTATTTTTCATAGTAAGATAAAAAAACTCTCAAATAGAAGAACATAATCTGAGAAAATTAAAATTATCTCAATCATCACCTGTCGGCCTGGACGCGGCGAGTTAGTGAGACCGACGTGCGCCGGTGGCTGGTATTTGTGCGATGGTGAGGCGAGTCGAAGGAGACCGGGGCGGAGAGAAAGCCAGGAAGGAGCGACCGATGGTGATGGGTGATGGCAGATGGATGGGTTTGTTTTGTTTTGCAGCGCCGGGGGTAGTTGGTGAAGAAGAAAAGCAAGTAAGACGATGGATGGTTTGTTTTGTTTTGCAGCGCCGCCCGGGAGTAGTTGGTGAAGAAGAAAAGTAAGTAAGACACCTGACTCTAGGGTTAGGTTAATAATAACTTAATGTTAATAAAAATAATTTTTAATTTTAATTTTAATAGTTGTGCGTGGCCATTCATAGTCTGGGCAGTTCGCCTGCTTAGCCCGCTGTTAAGCAGTCCGCCAAAAGGCCTGGGATTTAAACGGCTGCGATTTTAAGCACTTAACCCTGTTTTATGGGTTAAACGGGTACCCGACGAACTGCAGTTGCTTAACATCTCTATATGTAATACACAATTTCATTAGTGTCTCCAATCTTCTCTCATATTTTCATCATTCTATCGATATTTATAACAAAAATAACATTATAAAACTTGCGTTTCAAATCTCTAGATTAGAATTCTTTGAATAGATTTCTTTTTTTCTTTTTATGTATGAAGAAAAAACAAAAAAGAGTTGGCTTCAGTACATGAGTTAATTGGGTGAAGAACTTAGGGCAGAACTTTGTGCTCATCAATACTTCTGCTCGTTTCTCTCCAGATTCTCCCCATTTCCTCTCTCGGCGAAGGTTTGTCTTCGCTACGTGCTGCTTACTCTTTCCATCGTGCGCTGACGCCCTCTCTGTGCCGCATGAATGTCTGAAGTCTACATTCTGATTATAAACAAAGCTGCGTATGTGCATTTCTAATCATTATTTGTTTTTTCATCTGGCATTTTCAAGTTCATGAGGTTCATATAATGTCTGGTAGCACCTTTTCTTTTCCTCTTGTTCATTTTCTTCCTTTTTTTCGTTTTAATTAACCAAATGTGTGGATGTAAATGTTACTGTATAAGTTGAATATTGTAATCTTTCGAATTTATTACTTTTTTTTTTTCATTTCTCGAAGCTAACTCGAGGGTTTGCTTGATTGAAAGGGCGTTTATTTTGTTTTCACTGTCCGTGTTGAATAGGTGTATAATTCCTCATTTTGTCATGCATACTTGCACAGATTTAGTGATGAGACATTCATTTATAAGCATGAAAGACAATGTGGCAAAGGCATGCCACATACATGTGTTAGCCTCTTATATTATTTTTTAGAATGAGAAAAGGAAAAAAAGGAAGCTTCAAATGAATTTAGGAGATTCTCAGATTAAAA
Organism: Orobanche coerulescens; assembly: GCA_033398695.1. Taxonomy (NCBI): domain Eukaryota; kingdom Viridiplantae; phylum Streptophyta; class Magnoliopsida; order Lamiales; family Orobanchaceae; genus Orobanche; species Orobanche coerulescens. The sequence continues at coordinate 34,850,191 of CM065818.1, forward strand.
AAAACGTGTTTCATATCTAGAGGGTAGAGTTGGCTAATATGAGCACATGTATGAGAGTATTTATACAGGAACGGGATGACTTTAAAGGAAATAAATTTGATTGGGAGATAAAGACGGGTGAATGTGTGGCAATACAAGAAAGGATTGACTCAGAAATGATGTGATTAGGGAGAAGGTAAGAGTTGCGTCTATAGAAGACAAGATGATGGAAAATCGGTTCAGATGGTTTTGACATGTGAGACGGAGACTTGTTGATGCCCAATGAGGAGGCATGAAGATTGGGGACGGATGACATTGTAAAGGGCTGATGAAGACCCAAAAAAATATGGATAAATCATAAATGTGATTAAAAATGATATGAGTTTCCTTGGGATTGGAGAAAATATGGCGATGGAGAGGACATTGTGAAGGGAAAATATACGGGTGGCTGATGAAGTTTGATTTTTTTTTATTATTATTATTTTGTTATTTTTATTATAATAATTTTTTTCTCGTTCTAGAGTCGGTTTGATTGTTCTTTACACTTTGTATTGTCATTTATGTATTTTTGTTTTGGCTATTAATTGAATTTTTGTTTACGGTTTCAAAGGATGATACTCCCTCCGTCCACCATAAAACTTCCTAGGAGGGAGTGACACGGGTTTTAAGACGAGGTTGTTGAGTGTATTGGGGGTGGAGAAAAGGTATTGAAATTAGTGTCGTGTTGTTTTAATTAGTGGTATTTGTGTGGCCCAGGTTGTTCTTTTGGGTAAATAGGATGAAAAAATAAGGATAAATGGAGTATTATTAATGGTGGGGGGTATAGTCCAAAATTAGAAAGAGAATTTATTTTGTGGACGCACCGAAAAGGAAATTTAGGAAGTTATGTGGTGGACGGAGGGAGTACATGTTAGCCGACCCTAGATCATTTGGGGTTAAGGTTCACATGTTGTTGTTGACGTTGTTGTATAAAGATTAGTGATTTTTGTAAAGAAAATTCTTGATCTTTGGTTAATTATTGGAGAAAAAGATGAAAGTTCAATTATTTTTCTGTAAATAGGTTTTAATTATATAATATACTTTTTTACTTCATACTAGAAATCGATGACTTTACGTTCAGACTTTGTTTTCGCATTCATAGTGCTATATTTTTCTAGATTAAAAGAATGAGAAATTGCATGACATTTAGTTGCAGGCTATATAAGAATAAAATAAAGGAGAGAAAACAATGTATCTTATAAAGTTTTGCCTTCTCGATGTTCTCGTATTTGCTACCTATCGAAGTAGTACTTGGGGTTTTTAGTCTTCGTGTTGCGTCTGTAAACACTAAACATTATATGGGCATAATAGCAAGTATATATCGTATAAACTACATATATGATTTGGAGTTCTTGAAATATCTGCATTGGCATATGGAAGCAGTGTTTCTATATTATATGTATTTTATGACCTAATTTCCTTATACCTTGAACTGCTGGAGTTACAACTTTTGCTTGGTTGTTACCTATCACTATGGATATCCGGAATCACTTTTCCTATGACTTTGTGGAGGCTAAAATACACCCATACCAAATTCGAGGACCTTTTCTTTAATAGAGAAAGGGATGGGTCTGTTGAGGCTGTAGTGAAATGAAAGGATCGAAATGCTTTCTGAAGTTCTTGTCTCACTTTCATATATTTCAACCTTATTTTTGAACTTTAGTAGCGCTGCACTAATGCACTAGTATAATATTGTGCTCTTGTTTCGAATCTTGGTCTTAAACATGATCACATTGTGTTTTTTTGGAGATTGTGAATATCTGTAAATTTTATTAATTCCAACTGTGTTTTTAGGTTACAATCAGTGTTTTAAAAAACGGAAGACTCGTACGAGTCGACTCGCGAGTCAACTCGAGGCGGACACCCGGCGAGTTAGGGCGTACGAGTCTTCTGTGTTTTGCAAATCGCCCGAGTCTTTTGATTGAGGCGGACGAGTCGACTCGATGCGAGTCGACTCGCAAGAGGCGGCCGAGTCTAGGAAGCCTTTTTATTTTATTAATTTTTTGACTTCCTGTCTTCTCTTTTCTTTTCTGTCCGTTTTCCTGTCTTCTCTTTTCTCTCTCTCTCCGACCGATCCCAAACTCGACTCTCTCTCTCTCTCTCTCTCTCTCTGTCTCTCGCCTGCCACACCTCCCTCTTCTCCCGTCGGACACATCTCTCGTCACTGGGTTATGAAGAAGAAAAGAGTTGTGATTTGTTCAGCTCCTCCGGCGAATGAGCAAACGCCTTTTGAAATATAGTCAACATTATTTTTTTAAGAAAGAAAATCTAAATTATTTCTTGCAACTGTTGCGAAAATGGAAATGAAACATGAAAAGGAAGGTGTGGTAGGTGTGGTATCTTTTTTTTATTGAGAAGAGCTTCGGATTGAGATATGGGGGCTCTCTCACACGATGTTTGGATAAGGATTATTTTTCTCGTACTTCAATGTCTTTATCCCTTTGCAGTCTTTTTCTGTTTTTTTTTTCTTTTTTTAGGTTTTCTTATTTTTTATTTGGTCGTTTTCCGATCTATTTATCTAAAAGCTCGAGCTCGTTAATAACAAACATCTTTCGTTAAGGTTAAAATTCAAATAATTTCTGACTTTCTGTAAACAATTCTTTTTTAATAATTGTAAAAACATTGTTAGCTCATTAATTAATTTTTTTTTTTGGTAAACAGCTCTACAAAATTTTCCTGAACAACTCTTTTTTTCGTGGTTTAAAGACCTTCTTTTGTGTTATTTCTATTGGTTTAATGATGAATTATGTATTGACCTTGATGTTTTTAATCTAGTTTTTTGTTACAGTAGCACTAATATTAAGTATTGTTGTTGAACTTTGTTTTAGATTATTTTTTATATTTTTTTTAATTTTTTTGTTTCAACATAGTTGAGGCGTACGCCTCGTTCCGCGTCGAGGCGTACGCCTCGCCTCATTTGCACAAAACGCCTCGAATACGAGTCGCGAATTTAAAACATTGGTTACAATATTATTAAGATGCTTTCTGGTGTTACTAGGTTGAAGCTTGCTCATGTTTTTTTCCTATTCTTATTATGCTCTTTACTTAGTTTCTTTGGTCCATAGTAGTCAATAGCGGCCGCTACGGCCGCTATAGCGGTTAGCGACGCGAAGCGGTCACCTATCGCTATCGGCCGCTATACGCTAAGGGTTTCTGAGTCGCGGCCGCAAACCACCGCTATTACCGCTAACTCAGTTTAGTGATGGCGGCCTTAGCGGCCGCTAAATTTCTTTTTTTTTTTAAATAATAAAGGACCCAGCCCTAGTTCCCCTCCCGACTGACTCCCCCGTTTCTTTTTCTTTAGTTTATTTCTTTTTTTTTTTTTTGAAATGGCCCAGCCCTAATTAACCCCTCCCGAGTCCCCGTTTCTTTTTCTTTCTTTTCATTTTGTTTTTTATTTTTCTACCTTACCATTCTGTTTTTTATTTTTTTATTTTGCAGGTAGTTTTCATTTAATATTTTAGCACTATGTTTTGTTTGCATTAATTTTTTTAACTAATAATTTTATTTAATATTTCCCAATTCTTTTAAATAAATGGTAGCATGCATGCAGTTTTTTTGATGATGATGACTTTGGCATCAATATTTTAGATGATTAAATTTAATTGAACATTTGAACTAGACTTTGTTTGCTCTTAATGTTTTTTATTCTAGTAATCGCTTTCCATTTGACGTTTATCTTTGATGATGATTAATGAACTAGACTTTGTTTTCACTTTAATGAATTTAGTTATTGCGTTACTTGTTTTATGTATATATATATATATATATGTCACTTTTTTACAAACTTGTCGCTATATTTGAATTCAGCGGCGGCTATTGTACCGCTATCGCTATATAGCTAAACGGGCACGAGACCGCTACGGGCCGCTAATCGCCACTGACTACTATGCTTTGGTCGTATAGAAATTTTGTTTTTTCAACTGCTTCTTTAGCTTAGACATTGATGTTAAGATGCTTTCTAGTGTTAGTATGTGAAAGCATTTACTCACTAGTTCACAAGCTCCATAATCTGTTCTTTTATCAGATGTTTTGATATAAATGGTCACTGAAATCTGTGGCTTGTATGTTTTGTTGCATGTTTCTTGCACTTCCTTTTTCATTTTCCTTTTCCCTATTTTGTTGGATTTTTTATTTTTTTTTGTTTTGAGATAGACTTTTATAGGTCTCAACTCTGCCTGTGGGTGTCTTCTTGACATCCGTTGCCGGTCCCAAGCCCGGATAAAAGAGGAGGGTTGCGGTAGGTTAGTGGCAGCCAGCGTAAAACTCGTCACATTCCATGGACATGAATCAAACATTGAAAATCGTTGGGGCGTCTCCTCAGAAGCGACGCGCTGCATTTCATAGGCCCGGGTGCAGTGATAAGTATGCGAGGGTTGCTAGGTCGTCGCCCAGAAGCGGCGCGCCACCTTTACATCTGAGGGTGGTGTCAAATGAGGAAGGATGCGCTACACTTCATAGGCCGGGTGTAGTGGAAAATATGCGAGGTTGCTAGGTCGTCGCCGGAAGGCGCGCCACCTCGAAGTATGGGTGTGGTGTCAATGTGCAAGAATCCTTGCGGCGTGGACGAGGGACAGCAGGAGAAGTTAGTTCTTGCGGCTAGTAAGGGTAGTAAGGTGCGGTTTGGAACTTGGAACGTTGGCTCTTTGACGGGGAGATCAGCAGAAGTGGGGGAGGTTATGAAAAGGAGGAGAATTCACATAATGTGTCTACAAGAGACTAAGTGGGTTGGCGAGAAGGCAAGAGTGTTAGCTCCTTGGGGTTACAAGCTTTGGTACTCTGGAAAGGATAGAAGTAGAAATGGAGTGGGTATCGTCATTGATAAAGAATTCATTGATGATGTGGTGGAAGTGTCAAGAAAGAGCGATAGAATAATGAGTATTAAACTTGTGATAGGGGATGAGTTTCTAACTATCATAAGTGCTTATGCACCACAAGTAGGATTGGATGCATCGATCAAACAAGAATTTTGGGAAGATTTGGAAGAGGTTGTCGAACGAATTCCTATGGGTGAGAAATTGATCATTGGTGGTGACCTCAATGGGCATGTCGGTGTTAGCAGAGATGGCTTTGAGAGCATTCATGGTGGCTTTGGTTTTGGGGGACGGAATGAAGCAGAAATGATATATTGGATTTCGCATTAGCTCATGACTTGGGTATTATGAACACTTGGTTCGAGAAAAGGGACTCTCATTTGGTGACATATAGAAACGGAGGTAATGCAAGTCGATTGATTTCTTTTTAGTAAGGAATGTTTGGAGGAAAAGTTTTACTAATTGCAAGGTAATACCGGTGAGAGTGCAACACAAGATAGGGTTGTGGTGCTTGACTTTCGAGGTAAGAGGCACTTAAGAAAGAGAAGACCACAAGTTGACCTCGAATTAAGTGGTGGAAGCTCCAAGGGAGAGTCGACATACTTTTGTGGCTAAGATTCTGATAGTGGTATTTGGTCGATTGCACGGAGATGGATATAGATTCGATGTGGAACTTGTTGGAACAACATAAAGGAAGTTGCGAAAAGAAGTCCTAGGAGAATCTAAAGGAAGCAGAGACCATCAAGTAAGGACACATCTTGGTGGAATGATGAAGTTAAGCAAGCGATAAAGACCAAACGTGAATGTTATAAGGTCTTGGGTAAATGCTCGAGCGATGAGAATTATGAGAAGTACAAGAAAGCTCGAGCGAAGCTAAAAGGCGGTCGAAATGCCCGATCAAAGGTCAATCAAGAATTATATGCAAGATTAGATACTAAAGAAGGGGAAAAAGATATCTATAAACTTGCTCGAATGAGAGAGAAGAAGACGAGATATTGGAAAAGTTAAATGTGTAAAGATCTTGACCAAAAAGTTTTGGTTCAAGATAAAGAGATAAAAGAGATGGAGGTCATACTTTGATACCCTATTCAATGGCCATCAAGAACTAGATATTGGGAATTTAAACATCCCCTCAAGTATGGTTAACCGAGAGTTTAAGAGAAGAATCCAAAGGGTGAAGTGACAATGCATTGAAGAAGATGGGGTCAAAGAAAGCGGAAGGACCGGATGGTATACCTATTGAAGTTTGGAGGTGTTTGGGGAGAGAGGGATCGAATGGGTAACTATGCTTTTCAATAAGATTTGGAGAAGCAATAAGATGCCGTCGGCATGGAGGAAAAGTATTCTCGTCCCTTTGTATAAGAACAAAGGTGATGTTCAAGATTGTTCTAATTATCGCGGAATTAAACTAATGAGTCATACCATGAAGTTGTGGGAACGAGTGATTGAACAAAGGATCGAAATGTGTGAAGATAACAGAAAATCGGTTTGGATTTATGCGGAAGATCGACCATGGAAGCAATTTATCTTATCCGTGAGTTGATGGAACATTATCGAGATAAAAGAAAGATCTGCATATGGTTTTATTGATTTAGAGAAGGCGTATGATAAAGTACCAAGAGAAGTACTTTGGTGGGCCTTAGCAAAGAAGGGTGTATCGCGGAAATATATTGACATTATAAAGGACATGTATGAGGAGCTAGTACAAGTGTACGTACTAATGTTGGGAGGACAAGAATTCCTATTACGATTGGGGTGCATCAAGGATCTGCTCTTAGTCCTTTTCTCTTTGCCATAGTCATGGGCCGAATTGACAAGAGAAATTCAAAATGACGTTAGTGGTGTATGATGTTCGCAGATGATATTGTGTTGATTGATGAAACGAAGGTTGGAGTCTGTGAAATTGGAACTTTGGAGGGATACTTTGGAAGCTCGAGGCTTTAGGGTGAAAGTAAGGCGAATATATGGAGTGTAGGTTTAGCGAAACAGTGATAGAGAGGCGGGGATGATCACATTTGATGGGAAAGTTGTTCATGGATCCACTTTCTTTCGGTATCTTGGATCTATTATCCAAAAGGATGGAGAGCTAGATGGCGATGTGGCTCACGAGAATAAAGGCGGGGTGGTTGAAGTGGAAGAGTGCCACGGGGTTTTATGTGATCCGGCATGCCTCATAGATTAAAGGGTAAATTTTACCGCACGGCAATTAGGCTGTATTTGTTATATGGCACCGAGTGTTGGGTCAGAAAGCAGTGTCACGTTGAAAGATGAATGTGGCAGAGATGCGTATGCTACGATGGATGTGTGGTCATACAAAAAAGGATCGGCTCAGAAATGAGGTGATCAGAGAGAAGGTAAGAGTTGCGTCTATAGAAGACAAGATGATGGAGAATCGATTACGATGGTTTGGTCATGTGAGAAGAAGACCTATTGATGCCCCAGTGAGGAGGCTAGAAAGTTGGGGAGCAAGTAATGTTGTGAAAGGTAGAGGAAGACCCAAGAAAACTTGGATAAAGATGATTGAAAATGATATGCGGTTTCTTGGAATTGGAGAAAGTATGGCGATGGAGAGGCAAATGTGGCGGGAAAGAATACGGATGGTGGATGGAGTCTGATTTTTTTTTTTTTTTTTTTTTTTTAATTCCTATTTTCTTTTATTTCATGTTATCTTTTTTTTTTTTTTTTTCCACTCTCTTTTTTTATTTGCTTTTTTCTCTACTTTTTCCCTCTTTTTTCCTTTTATGTTATTTATGTAACGATTATTGACGGTTTCAAAGTTTGATTCATGTTAGCCGACCCCAAATCATTTTGGGACTAAGGCTTAGATGTTGTTGTATAGACTTTATAGGTCTCACTCTGGTTTGCCTCTATTCTGATTTTGTAGAGTTAGGAGGTTATCAAGGCATGTCGTCTGATACTGCAAAGAAAGTTGCATCGATATTTGATTCATCATTATCTGAATGCGAAAAGGACATAAACTTGCATGATTCAGGTAAGAGTGCTGCTTTTTCTCTGGATTCATATCTACCTATCACTAAATAACCACCTTTCTAGATAAATTGGACGACTTCTGTGAATTTGAAAGTGTGCTTTCATTTCATAGTAATACAGTTCTACAATTACTGAATTCTATTATTTGGGCATTGAACTCAGACTCATGAAAGAGAGTAAAACAAGCTGAAATTTTTTACCTGCATGAATCTCTCTGTGTGATTGATGCTTTTTCCTATTGGCTGCAGACTATTTTTAAGTTTTTAACAGTAAGAGTTTCAATGTTTGACTTATATGTGTAAATTTTATAATGTGTTTGTTGGGTTCTTCCTCACATGAGGATCTAGTTTTCAGCCATCCTAATAAAGTAGGTATCATTACATAAAGAAGTAATGAGGTAAGTAGGGTTCTTTTGTTTGTTTTTAGTAGCAAAAAAGCAGGAAGAGAGTCGAGTTAGAAGTCTGAGTTGTGACACCTAAAGATATCGTTATGGCCTGCTTAACTTGAACATCAAGTTACTCCCAGATAGATATCAAGTTACTATGTTGGGGTCGGTGGTATAAAATTAGTGTCAAATAATGTTCAAAATTAGTTAACACTAAAAAATCATGCAAAACACAAAGTAGCAAAGTTTTTCGCGTGATGCCCTTCCTGTCGCAACTTTCATACGAAGTAGAAATAAAATGATATTCCAATAACCGTCATCATCATAAGTTTTTCGACTTGCATGGAAAATATCATGAGACGGTGATGAATTGAATGATTGTTATATTAATGTTCACTTACAAGATTGATATTGTAAAATCAACATACAACATGATAGGACGTACATACATATATACTATATATTTGTACTAACCAAAAAAACATTACCTCACCCTCATCTTAATCTTTGCAATATATTTCTTCTCACATTAAGGGGATGAAGCAAAATCACATTCAACAAGCATGGCATCCTGCTTTCATTTTATTATAAAAACGAGAAGAATATCATTCTAGATTAGGCCCGTCATTTGGTCGGTTCAAATCGCTTGTGGGTGTTACCAACTTTCAAACTAAAAATTTCGATTTCATAATTGTCTTACCAGTTGCAAAACCAAAGGTTTCAATTACTAATTATTTTTACCAAATTCGATATATTGGTTTTCGGAATTACCAACTATATAATAAAAATATTACATCAAAATATATTGTTTTTGAATATCTTATAAAATAGATCATATTCTACAATCTGTATAAGAAGTGTCAAACTTTTTCCAGCTATTAACATACTATATCAACAATTTTAATACCATTAATAATGGCACAAACTCCCCAACAGTCATTATTTACATACATATTTTTAAATTAATATTCATTTCTATTATTGTTAAATAATAGATTTATATTCAATACTTTATTTGTACGTAATGAACTAATATTACGAGAGAATATGTATTTTGTTGGGAAATATTTATAAATACTTGCTAATGTTGTTTATTTATACCGTTGATTATAGAGAAATACATGCAAATTATAACAAAGAAAAAAGAAGAATGTAAATTTCAAAATGAAAATAATAATAATATCTATAGTTACATAATTGAATATATGCTTACAAGTATTGAATACTCAAGATACATACACAACACTTGTTATTTCGGTAATTTCGGTATTTATCAATACCAAACCAACTTTTTCGGAATTTTTCGATTTTTCGATAAATTTGATTTCGGTCATTAAAATCCGGTTTACAGCACCACAAATTTTCATTTGGTATTTGGTCGGTTCAATAATTACCAAACCAAGTGGCACCCCTATTCTAGATTATAACATGCTTCATTAAATTATTTAGAACAGAACAGAAACCAAGTTTCATCTACACTGGAACACAATCATATTGAATTTAACATAAAAAACAAGCCCAGAAAGCAGAGAGATGGGAAGAGCGGGGGGAGGGGAGTAAAAATAATTGTTATAAAATATAGAATAAATCAAATAATTTAATAATTAAATAAATTGTTTATCACAAAATGAAAAGACAATAATTTTTTCATTTGGTGTAAGATTTAGTGTAATGTGTTGGAGATAGTTTTGGCCGAATTACACTAAAACACCAATATTTGTGTTAAAATTTCTCCAAATTTGGTTCAATGAATTGGAGATGGCCTAAATTCATTCTGTAAGCTATCTTGTAGAATGGTTTGAGTTCAGTTCTGAACTAAGTTCCACAAAACATCTATTTGTCTTGAGCTGCTTCAGAGGGTCTCCTATTTGTTGGGAAATTGGCACCCCACTTAGAATGGTGGATAATATTACGGAGTAGAGTTTTCAAACTCTTTTGCGTTGCAGAAGCGTAATTTACTTGCGGAAAGTAAACGACACAAGATTTATAGAGATTCGGCCAAATGTGCCTACGTCCTCTCTCCGTATCTTTTTCTATAGGCTCAAGATTAACCTTTTCCGCCTTGTCTTCTATCGGTCCGAGGTAAACCGTTACAATCTCGTCTTCTATCGGTCCGGGATAAACCGTTACACTCTTGTCTTTATGTCAGTCCAAGATAAACCGTTTTCCTTTTCTATTGGACAAGGAAGCAACCTATCTAGCTTTCTATTGGTACTAGACAAACCTCTCTTTGATTTAGATATGATTCTAATAATGATGGTTCAGCGATCCTAATAACACCGAATCAATCTACAATCCGTATCTTTCCTCTCGTGTATGTTTTCGTGTATGAACACTCAAACACTTATCAATTGAGCACAAATACAACAACGATAATGTATACAATGATATCTGATCAATATATGATTTGTTTGGAGTTGTTGTTATGAATAATACCATATGCCTTGGTATTTATAGGCATAAAGCCTCAACTAGCCGTTAGCCTCTGCATCATGCATTATGTACGTTAACTGTATCACATTACGTACGCTAACGTTTCTTTGTTACGTACTTTATGCTCCATGTAAATTAGTCGAGTAGCTTCTGTGGTCTTCTTTAAGTACGTTATCATTATACTCTTTACGTACGTTATCTTCAGTCAAAATATCTGGTGCATGCTGACCTACTCCATGACGTCATCTGTTCGGTCAACGGTTCCAATATTTGAATTCATATTCAAACTGCATTACGTATGTTAACAACACCGTGTTACGTACGTTAACTTCTTCCAATTGCGTACGTTATCTTGTTTCGATTGCGTACGTTAAATCATCAGGTGACATTTCAGGTGAGTCTTTAGGTGACTATCTATTACGTACGTTATACATTTGATATAGCGTATGTTATCTTCGTTAATCATCACTTGCTTGCTTTTCTGTCCGTTTCGAGCGTCTTCAATTTCTTTGTTGTTTTGCTTTGTTCCACTGTTGTTTTCTTTGATCGATAACATCATCAACTCATCATTAGTTCTATCATCAACTCATCATCAAAATCAATTTATGATTATATGGAATAGAATATTCCAACAATCTCCCCATTGTTGATGATGACAAAACAACAACCTTTTAATGGAATTTTATACCTGCAAAATTAAAACAATTACAGATCAAAGTTTTCGGCTTTGTCCGTTTCGTTAGTTTTCATCTCCCCATTTTTCTTTTCTTCTTTTCGTTTCGTTAGATTCGCTCGTCTTGATGTCTTTCCTTCTCCGGTTCAATAAGTTTTGAAACTTATATATATATTCTTGGCATAATATGCCGATTCTTCATCGTCTTCATCTACCGAGATTTCTTCTTTCTTTGACATCTTAGCTTTCAAAGCTATTGTTTTTTCTTTCGGTTTCGGTTTGGCATTTCGAGATTTAAGAACTATCTCGTAGTTTATTAGCGATCTGACGAGGGCGCTAACATCAAGATTATTGAGATCCTTTGATTCCATTATAGCCGTAACTGTCTCGTCCCATTCAACAGGTAGTGATCGTAGGATTTTCTTAACTTTTTCACTACCTGTCAACGGCTTTCCGAAACAAGCCAGTCCATTAGTGATGACCGAAAATCGGTCGAGCATGTTAGTTATGGACTCCTCGTTCTTCATCATAAATAGCTCGTATTCGTGAAGGAGCATATTTATCTTTTTCTCCTTGACTTATGATGTTCCTTCATGAGTTACCTCAAGCATCTTCCAAATCTCTTTGGCACTATCACATGATGATATCCGGTTGTGTTCTTCCGGATTTAAAGCACAATATAATAATTGCGTTGCTTTGCAATTATAGTGGTCATTTTTCCAATCCTCATCATTATAATCTTCGAAGCTTTTTAGAGAGTCGTCCGGTTTTGTAGGAATTTTCGGACCTAGGCAAATAACTTTCCAAAGTTCGATGTCGTAGGCTCGGATGAAAATAGACATTTTCTTCTTCCATGTCATGAAGTTTGATCCATCAAAGAATGGAGGTCAATTTAAGGCAAGACCTTCGACCGGGGCAAATTGAAACGCCATAGGATCTTCTTCTCCTCGGATGTTAAGCCGCTTTCAAAGAGAAACCATTCCGATACCAATTGTTGGGAAATTGGCACCCCACTTAGAATGGTGGATAATATTACGGAGTAGAGTTTTCAAACTCTTTTGCGTTGCGGAAGCGTAATTAACTTGCGGAAAGTAAACGACACAAGATTTATAGAGGTTTGACCAAAAGTGTCTACGTCCTCTCTCCGTATCTTTTTCTATAGGCTCAAGATAAACCGTTACAATCTCGTCTTGTGTCGGTTCGAGGTAAACCATTACAATCTCGTCTTCTATCGGTCCGAGATAAACCGTTACACTCTTGTCTTTATGTCGGTTCAAGATAAACCGTTTTCCTTTTCTATTGGACAAGGAAGCAACCTATCTAGCTTTCTATTGGTACTAGACAAACCTCTCTTGGATTTAAATATGATTCTAATAATGCTGGATCAGCGATCCTAATAACACCGAATCAATCTACAACCCGTATCTTCCCTCTCGTGTATGTTTTCGTGTATGAACACTCAAACACTTATCAATTAAGCACAAATACAACAATAGTGTATACAATGATATCTGATCAATATATGATTTGCTTGGAGTTGTTGTTATGAATAATACCATATGCCTTGGTATTTATAGGCATAAAGCCTCAACTAGCCGTTAGCCTCTGCATCATGCATTACGTACGTTAACTGTATCACATTACGCACGTTAGCTGTATTACGTACGTTAACGTTTCTTCGTTACGTACTTTATGCTCCATGTAAATTAGTCGAGTAGCTTCTGTGGTCTTCTTTACGTACGTTATCATTATACTCTTTACGTACGTTATCTTCAGTCAAAATATCCGTTGCATGCTGACTCACTCCATGACGTCATCTGTCCGTTCAACGGTTCCAATATTTGAATTCATATTCAAACTGCATTACGTACGTTAACAACACCTTGTTACGTACGTTAACTTCTTCCGATTGCGTACGTTATCTTGTTTCGGTTGCGTACGTTAAATCATCAGGTGACATTTGACTATCTATTACGTACGTTATACATTTGATATAGCGTACGTTATCTTCGTTAATTATCACTTGCTTGCTTTTCTGTCCGTTTCGAGCGTCTTCGACTTCTTTTCTTTGTTCCATTGTTGTTTTCTTTGATCGATAACATCATCAACTCATCATTAGTTCATCATCAACTCATCATCAAAACCAATTTATGATTATATGGAATAGAATATTCCAACACTATTCACACACTTCGATTGATTTACAACATGCATTTTGGACAAGTGAACTTTATTTTCTTCCCACTACATGAGAAGCAGCATTTTAAACTTGGCGTTGATCCAGTAACATGACTATACTGTTGATCCTTAGTTTTGTCAATCAATAGCGATGATATACATCCCACTTTGACTCATACGTGCAATGTTTTAAAATTCGCGACTCGTATTCGAGGCGTTTTGTGCAAATGAGGCGAGGCGTACGCCTCGACGCGGAACGAGGCGTACGCCTCAACTATGTTGAAACAAAAAAATTAAAAAAATATAAAAAATAATCTAAAACAAAGTTCAACAACAATACTTAATATTAGTGCTACTGTAACAAAAAACTAGATTAAAAACATCAAGGTCAATACATAATTCATCATTAAACCAATAGAAATAACACAAAAGAAGGTCTTTAAACCACGAAAAAAAAGAGTTGTTCAGGAAAATTTTGTAGAGCTGTTTACCAAAAAAAAATTAATTAATGAGCTAACAATGTTTTTACAATTATTAAAAAAGAATTGTTTACAGAAAGTCAGAAATTATTTGAATTTTAACCTTAACGAAAGATGTTTGTTATTAACGAGCTCGAGCTTTTAGATAAATAGATCGGAAAACGACCAAATAAAAAATAAGAAAACCTAAAAAAAGAAAAAAAAAAAACAGAAAAAGACTGCAAAGGGATAAAGACATTGAAGTACGAGAAAAATAATCCTTATCCAAACATCGTGTGAGAGAGCCCCCATATCTCAATCCGAAGCTCTTCTCAATAAAAAAAGATACCACACCTACCACACCTTCCTTTTCATGTTTCATTTCCATTTTCGCAACAGTTGCAAGAAATAATTTAGATTTTCTTTCTTAAAAAAATAATGTTGACTATATTTCAAAAGGCGTTTGCTCATTCGCCGGAGGAGCTGAACAAATCACAACTCTTTTCTTCTTCATAACCCGGTGACGAGAGATGTGTCCGACGGGAGAAGAGGGAGGTGTGGCAGGCGAGAGACAGAGAGAGAGAGAGAGAGTCGAGTTTGGGATCGGTCGGAGAGAGAGAGAGAGAAAAGAAAAGACAGGAAAACGGACAGAAAAGAAAAGAGAAGACAGGAAGTCAAAAAATTAATAAAATAAAAAGGCTTCCTAGACTCGGCCGCCTCTTGCGAGTCGACTCGTCCGCCTCAATCAAAAGACTCGGGCGATTTGCAAAACACAGAAGACTCGTACGCCCTAACTCGCCGGGTGTCCGCCTCGAGTTGACTCGTGAGTCGACTCGTACGAGTCTTCCGTTTTTTAAAGCACTGCATACGTGTGAGAACCCAGACTGTCAATGTTGTTTTCGAAATTTTTGTGGGAAGTGCATGGGTGGTAGGTAGTGTCAAATTATGAATGTTTGAAGGCAGTGAAACATTTCAATTATTGATTTGGGGACGATATATGATTTATATTGCGGTAAGCATGTTTACTTTAATTTTTAATAGTAATGCCTGAGAGTAGGTTAGACTTTCTAAATGAAATTTCTGGAATATTTGTAGTGTCTCCAAGAGGTACATCAAATGAGGAAACATGCCGCTCTGGGGTGGAAGAGCTAGTGCAGTCTTGTAACCTAGTGGGTTCATCAAGTGAAATGAAGAAGGATAAATTGAATAATAAAAGATACTTTATTATCAAGAGCTTGAATCATCAAAATATTCAATTGTCAATAAAGAAGGGCATTTGGGCAACTCAAGTAATGAATGAGCCCATTCTTGAAGACGCCTTTCAAGTAACATTTCTTTTTTGTTTATTCATGTAATGTGATTCTTGGCCACCTTTTTGACCTTTATGTATTATAGGGACTAGAGAGGCATGAACTTATATGACTGTCCTAGTCACTAGAGTGCTAGAGTGATTTGCACCTAAAAATTGGTAAGAACTAAGCACACAAATAATACAATTTAAGTGATTATGCAGAATTCTGGAAAGGTAATTCTTATATTTAGCGTCAACATGAGTGGGTTCTTCCAAGGATATGCTCAAATGATGTCTTCCGTTGGTTGGAGAAGGGATAACATTTGGAGTCAAAGCCGTGGAAAAAATAATCCTTGGGGGCGCAGTTTTAAAGTCAAATGGCTATGTTTAAATGATTTGCCTTTTCAGAAGACTCTTCATTTGAAAAATCCATGGAATGACTTCAAACCTGTCAAAATCAGCAGAGACTGTCAGGTACCCACTATCCAGCTTTTGAACAGCCTTATGGTGTGTGGTTTTCTGTACATGGAGTATCTATTTTGCAGGAGTTGCCTGGGGATATTGGTGAAGCTCTTTGTGAGCTTCTTGATGAGGGTTATGATATGGATGTTACCTTGAAAAGGTACATTTTTCTATCAGTGATTAATATGCAATACAATAAAGTAGTGCACATTTATTGGTTTCTTTTCTTTTTCCATTTGTATGGCAAAATTTATTTGATGAAGGTATGAACTCTCCAGCAGTGAATTTTCTGCTAGAAGACCTTATATAGAGCAATTCCATTCAATACAAGGCGAGAATGTTAATCTGCCCCCAATGCATATGGAATCTGTGCCTTACCCGTCTTTACTATATCAACACCATGCTGAAGTAAGTATATTTCAATTGCCTCACCAGAGACCTGGTGATGTACTTAATAATTCCTCAAGTGTTTCTGAGGCATCAAAAGTAAAACAGTCGAGAAGTTGTCAAGTCAGTGGAAGCTCCGCTAATAGAGTTGATACTCGAATGAATAGCTGGGGCTTTTCAGCAGAGAGGAGTCCCTTTATTGGCACTTTCACAGAAGATGATATACTGGAAATGGTATTGGTGTCTCCCATATTGAGCTTTAGAAGTGAATTACCATTTTCTTGCTTCGATATCAGTCTCACTGTATCTTTTCAGTGGTTCATATAGTTTGGAACTTGGTGAAATTTATGAGTGTGTTATTCTAGTTTTTTTCTTGCATGTTTTTCGCTGAATGTTATTGAGTTCGTCTCCTTTGGATGAGTTGCTGCTTGGTCTACCTTCGAGGATCATTCTCTTAACTAGCAAAATGTTCAGTGTGCTTATTTTTCTCAATTGAGTTCCAAAATTATCTATTTATCAAAGAATTTGGACTCCATTTTTCTTACAAAATTTGCCAGCTATTAAAGCATGCTATCTTGTTGTTTAGTTCCCATAAGAGGCATTGGTTTTGTGCTGACCCTTGTTTGTTCTGTAGTTTTGCATGTTGCCTTTTTTTTTTTTTTTTTTTTTTTTTTTTTGCATTTTCGTTCATTTGTCTATGAAGTGAATAAGCTAGAGCATAGTAGTCAATAGCGGATGCTAAGGTCGCTATAGCGGGTAGTGATGCGAAGCGGCCGGCCATTGCTATTCACCGCAACATGCTACGTGTTTTTATGTAGCGGCCGTGAAACGCCGCTTTTTGCGCTAAGCCCGCTTAGCGATAGCGGCGGCTAAGTTTTTTTTAAAGAAAATACTAACTAAAAGGCCCAGCCTTAATAACCCTCCCTTCCCGTTTTTTTACACTTTTCAATATTCTTTTCATTTCTATGGTTTTCCCTCCTGTTGCCGTACTCGCCACTGCCGTGCGCTCGTCTTCTTTAATGAATTTATTTTTTTATTGTGGTACTTGTTTTACATGTATATGCATTACAATTGTTAAAGTACTTACCATATACTTGCGTCAAGGTTGTTAAGTCGACAAGTCGACAAGTCGAGCCCGAGTACCGTGGAATTGACTAGTCGACAAGTCGCCCGACTAGTCGTAAAAAGTCGTAAATAGTCGACAATATCCTATTTAGAGTAATTATAATATGTAATATAGATAAACATACTTCAATTTCATAGTTCAAATAAAAATTAATAGATAAAAAGTTCAAGTACCCAAAATCAAACATCTATAAGCAAATAAAAACATAATTAAATAGTCAAATCAACTAAACAAACACAATCATGCATCAAAGTATGGTTATATAGGACGGGGTTCGGTTCGAAACGAGGTACGGAAACGGATACGGGAAACTTTAACTTTGATGAACCCGGTACGAGGGAACGTATGGGTACGAAGGATAATATATTTATATTAGTTTTTTATCTAAATAATACTATATCAAATTAGTATTCAAAATTAATATCATAAATGTTTTTCAAATTACTATACTAATTCAGAATTAATATTTAAATATTTTCAAATTAATTTTATAATATTTTTTAATATGAAATAGAACCTATATAAAATTTGAAAGATAACTGCAAAAGATTTGTAAAACTTAAAATAATGTAGAACCATTTTTTTTAAATAATTTAAAGATTAAGTTTTATTTTTATATCATAAAATAATAAAAAAGTTAAAACTTTTCTCTTCCAGATCTATTTTCTTTCGAGGCATTGACTCGTTCTCCTCCAGATCTACTTTTCTTTCGGTCCTTTCCTCCTTTCCTCTTCTTCCTACGTTCTTCTCTTTTTTCTTCTGTCTTCTTTCTTCTTTTCCTCTCCTTATACTCCTTTCTTCCTTCTTATACCGGAAAAGATGCCGGAATCACAGAACTCGTCGGAGTTAGCGATCTGGGACGCGATCCGTCGCGACTGTTCCGCGTTCTGGAACGGATGAACCAGATCGCAAAACGGGGGTCGACTATCACAGAGTCGGGCCTCGACTTTTTCAGGCATGTCGACTTTTCGACTAGTCGGCGACTAGTCGTCGACATGACAACCATGACTTGCATATATCAATTATTTACAAACTTGTCGCTATATTTTAAGGTAGCGGCCGCTATCGCATCACTATTGCTCTATAGCTAAGCGGGCTTGTGATCACTACATACCGTTACTCGATAAGGTTGCAATTAGATACCAAAAAATTTCATTTTTGTTCCATCAGATAAATTTTTTCTCGGAAATGCCATTGCTAATGGAACTTTTAATAAATACACCAAGTTAGGAAGCACAGATACTTTTGTAAGCATGACGGACCCGCACCGGATACATATATCCTATCCGATACTTTACTCGATACTCCGTGAATACTATATGTCTTTTACCAGAAATTTTCAATTAAAAGCTAATAGATTATTTTTCATATTGCTGATTGTTTATGAGACTTGTCACATTTTAGAGTTGAGTATTTATAGTTTCACTTAAATATAGTTAAAATATTTTCTAAGTGTGTTTAATCAGTATATATTTTCAATTATTTAAAAAAATGTGGATAGATATATTGCATCCGTACCCTTAAACTTTCAAAATATGTCGTATCCTCGTACCTGTGTCCAGTACCCACATCAGTGCTTCATATTTGACTCGCTTTCTTAAATTTTCCCTCCCAACAATCACTTCTGCTCATTTTTAGAAAGAAACATCAAAACACTAATCATTATTACACTTTTTTCTACAAGTACTACGATTACTCATTCACTTTTTTTTTTAATTATTCATATGCAATCATTATATTCTGTTATATCGAATCGACTTTTATCATCACATTTTCGTCTCTTGTCATCAAACTCTCAAAATTCATTCTCCTGACAACTTTTTCATTACTATTCTTGGCAGACCCCGCGAAAAACAAAAAACAGTAAAATAACAAATAAAACAATAATCCCAAATGAAAGGATATCAAATCACAACCTTAACTGCTGATAATATAATGGAGAGTTATGGTTCATCCATCACTGTTCTCTTCTTGACCCAGGAGATGACCTCTTTGGTAGGCATACTATAGTATTTTATCTAGCTATTAGAATCTTTTAGCTATTATTGCATTTGATATGGAATTAAGATGGTTCTAACATAACATTATAACGTGTTAATATGCGTGCCTATGTTTCTGGGTGCATTGTAACTTATTGTTTGTTGGTACCTCTATTTTCGTTTCTATTTCTCATAAGAACTGGCTTTTATTTAAGTGTATTTCTGTGTGAACAGAAGATGATGCTCAGTAACTCAGTTATGAAGAAGTCATTTATCAGTATCTTCAGTTGATGTCATGCTTCTCTCGCTTGCCATATTATTTGCAACAACGATGGTGTATATGCGTAGCTGTACCAATTGTGTATATTCATGGATTATGTTGTGGATTATTTCACCCTTTTGTTGTTCTCCTTGCTGATTACTATATTAGAGTTAACTTGACAGTACTCTCGAAGGAAATGCAAATATTGACTCATTAGTTTTGGACTTAAAATAGACTGGAAAGATTGAATAATTGATCTGACTTTTCTTTGTCAAAATTGTGTACTGAACTTTTTCCCCTTTTCTTTCTCCTTGATAGTAAATCTTTACCTGTGGATTGATTGCCGATGCACAACCCACTCTTGTAGATGTATTTTTCGCCAAGATGATTTTTTGAATCATATCAAAAATAGGAAATATAAACACAGAAAACAGCCACAGACGAATATAGCCTAACATGCCAAAGGTTTTCTGATGCTGGGATCAGTTTCCGGTTCTGAATATTTTACATATATAATGGTGTTCAAGATGAGAGTTCCAGTGGGGTAATCAAGGAATTAATTGGGATCCCCGTGTAATGTTGAAGTTGCACTTTTGGTGAATGTTGAAGCCAAATAGATGCATCCGACGATGATGTTGCTGGAAATAGAAAGCGGAGTTATCTGTTTCTGCTTTGATAAATCGTTGCTCTCTAGTGCTTCCATCCCTTGGCGACAGACCTGTACATGATATATTTGCTACTTACTCCTATTTTTTGAGGTTTACTTCTTTGACGGATGTCAACTTTGGTTGTTGTATATTTCTAGGATATATTCTTGAGTAAATTATTAGGAAGAGGGTTATGGTTTTGGATGAAAATTGTCTTGCTGATGACTGCCATGTTCCTTTCATGATGCAGACATATGAAGAGTACCTTGAAGCTCATATCCGAGGCAGCAGAAATTTACACCACTCTGTTAGTATAGTTAATACTTCGTATTTTCTCCTATCATGGGAGTAATTATTAGTTTTATGTGCTGAACAAGCCATAGTCATTTTTTTAACAGGTTAGGTTTGGCATTGCAAAACATGGAACTTTTCCTTCACTTACGAACCAGGATATGTAGTTTTCTCTAGCATTTGGTGATGTTTAAGGTTCAAGGGAGGGATCTTTCTAAAAATAGGATGATTGTATAAACGGTTCTCTTCTCTATTATCGGATAGTTTTTTTGGTTAATGAATTATGGTTATACTATTATCCTTGATAGAACATACATGTACTTCATCTTTAACTCGTGAATCATAATAGTTATTATTTTGCGTGTTTTTTATATACTGCCTATATCTATATAGATTCTTTAGCCAGATAGGGTGCAATTAGATGGATGCCAGTTTCTAGAACTTTTTGAGTTTAGCAATTAGCCTTTTCTTCTGGGGATGTAATGTTCCGGGAAACAGAACGACATTGTTGATATCACCACTATGTTTCTTTCCAGCTGACTTTCTGAATGAAGGACAGTCCTTTAGTTTAATAAAGTATGATATCTCATACTTGTATTCACAACATTGTTATTGAAGGAATTCATTATATTGGATATGATCTTAAGCTACTTGAGATTGATGTTTATTTCTCAGGCTGCTGGGCGGTCCACCAGCTTGCAGAAGTCGCCCTCTAGTAAAGAACGTTCTGATGATTCGTAAGTATACTCACATTCCATGTGCAAGACATATTCTTCTTCTTCTTCTTCTTGTTCTTCTTCTTCTTCTTCTTCTTCTTCTTCTTCTTCTTATTATTATTATTATTATTATAATAATCATTATTATTATTATTATTATTATTATTACTACTACTAGTGGATAACCCGTGCCATAATGGCACGGTAACAGTGGTGGTGCTGGTGGCGAAGGTGGTGCTGGTGCTGTGGCTACGGCCTTCATTGGTGCATCAGTGTCTATATTCACTGATTTGCGTTGTAGTGGTGATGGTGTTATGCGGTAGTGGTGGTGGCGAACGCCATGCTTTTGATGTGTGGTGCATTGAATATGGTAGATTACGGCAGAATTTTGATTGTGTTTCGTTTATGGTGATTTGATGCTGCTGCTCATCTGCTGGTTATGATTTGGTGTGATGGTGGTTCTGCTAGTTATGATTTGGTGGTGATGGTGGTGATGGTGTGGCTGGTTACGGTAGATGTGGTGGTGAAGGAAGAGAGTAGCAGAGGTGGTGGTGAGGGAAGAGTGCTTCGATTTTGTTTAATGCTTCATTGAAAGTGTCAGATGCAATATTGAAGTTTGAAAAACACAGAGGTGCGTGAAGAATAGGCCAGTAGGAGAGGTCTGCTGATGGCAAAAATGCTGGGTCACTGAAGATCTGCTGGCGGTTGTCAGGCGCCCCTACTGAAAAATAGGTTGGCAGGCGGCGGAAAAAAATGTCTGGTCAACGGGTTGTTGGAGGCCAGGCGGGCCGCCGTTGGAGGTTTGCCGGCTGCTGTTGGAGAATAGGCCGACATGCAAAAGAAAAAGCAAAAAATTGGTCGGCAACCGGAGGTCCGCCAACAGTTGGCCGGCGATCCGTCGAAGAATCCCGTCATGAATGATTTTTTTAGAAGATTAGTTGTCCTTTTAATTTAATATTGTAAGGATACTTTAGGAAGTTTATTATTTTTGAATATTTGATATTATTAAATTAACACGGAGGGGTATACTGGTCTTTTCAGGTGCCCGCGACCAAAATTCACCATTGTCTTTTATATTATAGCCTGGTGATAACTCGTGCGATAATGGAACGGTGGAGGTACCGTAATTGGATTAATATTATTAACTTCCCATATTACTTTGATAGGAAAAGATATGTTGGCCATTTGAGACAAAAGAAATTGTCGGTCACCGGAGATCCACAGACAACAGCAGGCGGCCCACTGGAGAATACGCCGCCAGGCTGCCACAGAAAAAAAGAAAAGAAGTTGATAGGCCACCGAAGGTTCGCCAGGCGGCCATCGGGTTGTCCGTTGGTGAGCAGGCCGGCAAGAGGCTGCAAAAGAAAAACTAATCACTCGATGGAGGTTTGTCGACGGCCGGCAAGCAAACTTTAAAAAAAACTTCCTGTCGTAGAACAGACCGACAGTTGCCCCCCACCCATAAAAAAATTGTTCGGTCGTGAACAGGTGGCCGTGAAAAATAAAATAAAGTTGGTCGTCGTTGGAGGTCTACGGGCATCCGGTACTGGTCCATCGGAGAGCCGACCGGCCGACGTAAGAAAAAATACTGGTCGTCGCCGGAGGACCACCGGCGGCCCCATCGGAGAGCGGGACTGCATGGCAGACGTAGAAAAAATATGGCCGTCGCTGGTGGATTGTCGTTGGTCGGCAGACAGCCGCAATCAATATTAAATTTATTAAATTTAATATTTTAAGAATAGTTTTGGAGGTTTATTATAATTGCACATTTTATATTATTAAATTTAACACGGAGGGGAGGAGTAAGATGATCTTTTCATGTGCACACCACGACAAAAAAAAAACCCTGTTTATAGATTATGTAATAATAGGATGTGACTTTTTCTAACTTGATTATTATATATTTGAACAGGCAATCAGCCAGCAGTTCAAAGAAGAGGACTTACAATCCCTCGAGTGAAGCAAAAATCGAGAGGGGCTGTGGTTAATCAACTTTGTATTGTAAAATGAGCTGTAGGTTCACTTGTCCGGGAAGCGGCCTTGCTTTCAACTTCTCAAAAAAATGCACATTGTCCTGAAACTGGAGTTCTTATGTTTAATTTCTTGTTGTATCAATAGTTGTACTTCATATTTTGGGAACGTGTACATATTGTAAGCACATGTATATTTTGCTTTGCTTTAAACTTCTTCGGCCACAGCAAAGTTATTTGTTGTTGGTTCTTAGAAACCAATATGTTGTTTTTGTATATCATGATCGGCATAGCATATTGTTCAATGTTTGTCCAATGTGTTGTTTTTTGGTATATCATGATTGACATAGCATATTGTCTAATCTTTGAAGGCATAACATTGTACTTAGGTAAACATAAAAGTCATCTAATATAGCATGTTCTCATCTTCGACCTATTATCGACTTTGTTCTAAAAATCGGCCTCGGTGGTCGCCTGTGTGTTCGTGCGTGTTTCGATTATGGAGGCGTTTGGTAGATTAATTGGTTGTCTAGGCGGGCTAGGTGGCCGTCTAGGTGGGTTGGGCAGCTGCCTAGGCGGTTGGCGGGCACCTAGGTAGGTGGGCGGGAGCCTAGGAAGACAAGCTAGACAAAATAGTTTACCATGAATTTGTTTGTAGCTATGATGCTTGTCATAGTGGCCCACTTGGATTATGAGATATGACAAATGGACGTGAAAATGATGTTTCTAAATGGATCCCTTGAGGAGGAAATCTATATGAAATATTCTGAAGGCTTCGTGTCTCAATTTCCATTAGGTGTGTAAGCTCCAACAAGCCATTTATAGGTTTAAGCAGGCTTAGCGAAGTTGAAATCTTCTTTTCGATGAGGCAATTAAAGAGTTTGATTTCGTCAAAAATGAAAGAGGAGCCATGTCTTAATAAGAGAGTTGGTGGAGCAAGATTGTATTCTTATTATTATATGTGGATGACATAGGAATGTTCACTCCGGTGAAAGCTTGACTTTCGAGTACATTCACCATGAAAGACTTGGGAGACGCAATCTATATTTCTGGAATATATCTCTATCAGGATAGAACGAAAAGAGTGATAGGTCTTTTCCAATCCCTTTATATAGAAAAGCTCCGAAAGTGGTTTATGATGGAATATTATAAACAAGAGCTACCTATGCGACATGGTATAAAATAAGTGTCCTCAAAGTGAGAAAGATAGAAGGGAATAAGTAAGGTACCCTATGATTCGGCGTTGGGTAGCCTCATGTAAGCTATGATTTCCACGAGACTATATATGATGTGAGCGTGATAAGCCGATTCAGTCAAATCTGGGTAAGGAACACTGGACTGCTGTAAAGAATATTCTTAAATGCCTAAAAGGACGAAAGATTTGTTCACATATGGTGTGGAGTGTTAGGGTTGTATATATCAAAGCATACTTTATGCCTGTATTACCTAATTTCTCGGTCTTTATCTATGAGAATATTTAATTAATTTATCACATGTTTTCATATTTATTCACGCTATGGTTATGCAAATGTTGCCTAAATACTTTATATTGTAGATAATGTGGTGTATCATGTCACACAGAAGATCACATTATCGGTTCCTTATATAGTAATAATTAGTTCACAACCTATATAACATTAGACCGTTATGTGAGACGTTGTAATACACGCTTGAGATTGGTTGGTCTTGACCATTAGCATATATTAGCGTATTCGGTATACGTTGAACATGATCGATGTGAGATAGATTCATCTGTACTGAATATAAGAAGAACGTACATCTCGGACAATTATTATTTCTTAATTCTAGTGATTAATATTTAATTATATATATAATATTTATTGCACTGCTTTGATCTATCATGAGTGAGAGCCACAATGATTTACTCAAAATTCTCGATATTTTGGGCAATATTATTATTTATATAATAATTAATATTATAGCTAGAAATCGTGTCCCGACCAGTCGGGTTGATCATGTCCCTTGAGGCACTCGAAATGATTATTATATTAAACCCTGCATGTGGAATTAATTTTCCGATATAATAAAAAAGTCAAGTGGTATACTCATGTATAACACATTAATTAATTAAAAGCTGTCAGTAGCTTAAATTAATTAATGGACATGGAATATCTTAAACACGAGAAATAATTAATTAAAAAAGGAGCCCAATTTCGTAATTTGGGATTTTGGTAGGAAGTGCAATATCAACTTTTTAGTGGACTAAGTTGATATTAATAGAGTCTTCATATTAGGAAGAGTCCTAATATTGGAAAGATGATCTATATTGGGAGTCTTTACCTTATCTCCTTAAGGTCCATAGAGTAGCCTAAAACACCTATAAATATGACACATATGGGGGGCGATTTTTTCACCCTTGTTGGCACAAGAATCCCGATTTTTTTCTCTAATTTTGTGTTTAACTGTGGATCTTGACTTGTGTCTTGGATTCCAAAATTTAGCTAACACAATATTTTTCTAAATACATAAATATTCAAGAAAAATAGAGAGGAAAATTTGTGAGGTATTTCTTGAAGAATTTTCGGCCTATCCCATACTGCAAGTCCAAGTTTGATCCGGTAGATTATTGCCCACACGATATCCAGATCTTAGGCGGGGTATACTCTACAAGATCTTGAGGTAGAAATACAAGAAGATCAAGAAGGAGTACGAAGGGGAGTTCGATCGACCCAGAAGGAATTTCCACCACTTCGCTTCAAAGGTATGAATTACCAATTTCTACTGCGTAAATACATACATTTAAATTGTTAATTAATCTGTTTAATTAATTAATTGACAAGCCTAAATAGATCCGCTATTTACGATGGTTAGTTTATAAAATCTATTATCCCATCTCGCTTCCGCTGTGTTTTATATTCCAACAATTGGTATCGGAGCCGGTCTTTAGGTTCTGTTCAATTTAATTAATTTGTAATTAATTTGCTAGCAATTTAAATATTCATATGGTATGATGTTTGAAATATTTTTGCTAGAAATTGTCTTGCAGGTGAATATGGTCCAATTATCATGGCTATGTGATTTTTTTTATCTATTTACGCATTTTGGTAATTTGGCTCGGTTTTGAGGCATGTATAAAGTTTTTTCCCGTGAGAAAATCCACGGGTAGAATAGGATTTATTTTTTCTTATAATTTTTGTTGTAAATTCGATGTATTTTATTTGATGTAAAATTTGTAATCGAATTGGAATACACAAAGTACTGAAGGAAAAGAAGTCCAGTGTGAAAAGGAGTCCTTATCGGACGAACCGACCGAGACGAGCCTGCTGCTGATCGGGACTCGGCCAGCTTGCTGTCTTGGTCGAATCAGGCCTGCCGCGCTCGGCCAGCAGCAAGGTGCCGGGCCGAGGGTCGGGTCGGGCAGCGGGTCGGGTTTTTGTCCTGTCAGGTTCGTTCGGTGTATGGTCCTATTCGTTTATCCGCCGCTCGTTGCGTCCGTTGGAGCACAATAATTTTAATTTGGAAATTCCTTGTGCAATTAATTTTGCATGGAAGAAATGTATCGCCCCGACTTTCTAGGGTAAATAATGGGGAAAAATAAATAAAAGGTAAATTTTGGGAAAAATAATTTTCTTGAGAATATAAAAATTCTCGCCTACAAAGTCGAGTCGCTACAAAGACATAAAAATAAATACCTTTAAATAAGGTAACATTTCATCATATATACGAGGTAAAATTTTGCGGCGGAAGAATAAATCATAATTTATAAATTGCTAATCAAATTTTCCCCAAATAAGTTTCCAAACATTTGACATAAAGAACACATCATGAAATAAATTCTCTTTCATATGCCCTCTCGGCTCGCTCCTTCGTCCATCCGGCTCGGTTCAACCTGCGGGTTTAATAAAGGTGGGGGTGAGCTTCATTCAGCTCGTGGAAATCACACTGATCACAGTAATATACAATCTCATGGAAAACATAACATGAATAATCTATCACATTTTCCTCAACGTAAATGCATACTCACAATATTACGTATAGCATGAATCGAGCACGCATACACGAATATTGAGGTTGCGCAGGTGCCCCCGCAACAACATCAAACATAAACATAATACCACATAACATGAATCGAGCACGCATGTGAATATTGAGGTTGCGCAGGTGTCCCCGCAACATAATATATCTTAAGATAGCCTCTTACACGAAAACAGGTTAGCCTGAATTACAACGTGCATATAAATTTTAAACATGAATAAAAGATCACATACACAGTCTAATTAAAGGAATTAAAGTGATTGTGAAAATTCCCACCTGAATAAATGATGATGTCTGTCTTGAAATGAAGATGCTCGACTCACAGTCCTAAACCCGTAAATCCTCGATAAAGTCTACATATGATAATAATAATAATTATAAACTTACAATTTACTAGCTATATAATAAATGAAAAGATACGCATCACTAAATAATAATTGAAGATAAATTTTAATTGCTTATTAATATTAACCGAAGAGTTAACATTATTAATGACTGAAATTAAAATGTTTAGGCAATAATTCGGATTAATTATTAATATGAATTGAAAGTCAACCTTTTAACGTTTCGGTCAAAATTAGGATTTAATTGAAGTTTGAAAGTTGACTGGGGGTCAAATTTTAAGAGTTTGGAAGCTGATTGGGTTACAATCGAGTTAATTAAACTGTCTGAGACTGAATTGAAGGAAACGTGAGGACTAACATGCAAAGCCCTAATTTCTCGCGGGTATATAAACCCTTAAATCTAATCCTCAGCCGACGAGAACTCATTTCACCTCCCGCATCTCCTTTTCTCACTCTGCCTTCTCCTCTCTCTAACCTGACCTTCGGTCGACACGTCTCCTTCTTCACCTCCCATTTCTTCTCGTCTGTTCCTCACCCCAAAACTCTCCCTCTCATCTCACCTCTCCAATCGGCCGGAAGTAACAGGCAGAAACCCACACATAACACATAAAACATAAAACTCACCCACACACACGCGAAGCAGATGAACTTCCACTGGAAAATCGCACCGAGAAGAACGCACACACATAGGCTACATCTGAAACAAGCACACCCGCCGTGGTGGATTGGAAATCGACCGGCGAAGTGGTCGCGGTGCGGCGGCGAGGCGGTTTCCGATTCGATCAATTAAGGCTCTGAGATGGCATTTGAAAAAAAAAATCGGGATGTAAGGTTCGGACTGCTCATAGCGGCCGTTCGCCGGCAGAGCTGGTTCCGGACTTCAAGCAAGTATGATTCTAGTGTTGATACAACCGGGTCGTGGGCTCTGAGTCAAACGAACTCCGTCAAACATGTAAGTCGGATTTTAGTTTGTTTTGATTCGGGTTGTAGTTGGTTTTCGGCTGATATGGGTTTCTGGTGATTTCCAAATTTGAATTCGGGTTTGAATGGCTTGAAGGGTTGAAGGGGTTTTTGGTTGATGATGGGTTACGTATTCTGGGCTGTGCTATGGTGTTTTGGGTGCGGGTAGTCATAAGAGCATTAATGTGATCTGAAAATATGAGAATTGAGTTTAAGATTTGTTTGTTGAATTTATTTTCTGAATTTGAGAATATATGGGAGAACGAATTTTGATGGGTTTAACATATACAGGATTAACCAGCGAAAGAAAAAATTGCAAGGATGATGCCCAAGCAGATGAAAAAGAAATTAATTACCTTTTGTTGGAAGAGAAAACGACTCGTAGGAGATGAAGCCCCAGATATTTGCAGGAGAGAAAAGTTGGGAAGCCGAAGTGCAGATTTAAGAGTTGTAGTTGCGACGAGCAGCAGAAAAGTTGTCTTTTGGGAACAATTCTTCTTGTAGCTTGCGCCGATTTGGGGATGATGTATATTTTTGTTATGCTTCTGTTTTGTGTATTCTTTTTTTTTCTTTTGATCGATGGATGATGAACAATGTATTTCTGTAAAGGATTTATGCACCGTAGAATTTTGTATTTATAGGTGTAGATTTTTAAGTGTTGTTGAATTAGGATTGTATTTAGGATATGTATTGAGGAGTTTTGGTGGAGTGAAAATTCTGACGATCTGCACCAGAGTTCTTAATTGTGGTTAATTAAATTTAATCATAGTCTCATGGTTAAAGTATAAATAGTATAATAATAATAGTAAATGTAGAATAACAATTAATTGGAAATATTGATAATAAAATCTGAAAATAATAAAGATAATAATAATAATATTAATACTTAATAATAATCTTGTAAACCCTTTGAGTTTCTTATTTATATTAATAATTATAATAAAAAAATAATAATATTATTAATA
This sequence comes from Orobanche coerulescens, assembly GCA_033398695.1. Lineage (NCBI taxonomy): Eukaryota > Viridiplantae > Streptophyta > Magnoliopsida > Lamiales > Orobanchaceae > Orobanche > Orobanche coerulescens. The sequence continues at coordinate 34,879,537 of CM065818.1, forward strand.
ATAATAATGTTAGTATTATACTCGGATAATTAATAACACTATTATAAAATAAGTAATGACCACTTAATTTATATCTGATAAAATGACTCGGGCTATGACTTGTGATACGTTGAAATAAATGTTCATGATCCTCTAAATTGAATTAAATAACATGAAATACATTATAATATTATTATAAAATAATAATATTGCATTATAAAAATGACGGGTATTACATCCTACCCCTCTTAGAAAAATTTTCGTCCTCGAAAATAAATGACATACCTCGATTGAAGAAATTCGGATAACGAGCTTGAAGTTCCTCTTCGCGCTCCCAAGTGGCTTCATCTTTATTGTGGTTACGCCATTGGACCTTGACAAACACCTTCTCTTTGTTTCTCAACTGCCGGACTGATCGGTCAAGAATCAGTTCTGGTTGTTCTTCATAAGTAAGATCTTTGTTCATCTCTACGGAGGTATAGTTGATGACGTGGCTGGGGTCGTGTACATACTTCCTCAACAATGATACGTGGAAGACGTTGTGCACAGCCGAAAGTTCCGGGGGTAAAGCCAAACGGTAAGCTAACTCTCCAATCCGCTCAAGAATTTCGAACGGTCCAATGTACCTCGGTCTCAACTTGCTCCTCGGACCAAAACGAATAATTCCCTTGGTAGGGTATACCTTCAGGAATACCTTGTCGCCAACACAGAATTCGAGATCTTTCCTACGCTTGTCAGCGTAAGACTTCTGACGGTCCTGGGCTATCTTGATCCTCTCACGAATCTTATCCACCATGCCAACTGTCTGCTCGATCATCTCGGGACCCAAAATCCGCCTTGCACCTACCTCATCCCAATACAGTGGTGATCGACACTTCCTACCGTATAGGGCTTCATATGGTGCCATACCGATCGTCGACTGGTAACTGTTGTTGTAAGCAAATTCTACTAAAGGTAACAGTCGTTCCCAATTATTTCCCATATCTAGCACACATGCTCGCAACATATCCTCAAGGATCTGGATGGTCCTCTCGAACTGACCATCAGTTTGAGGATGATAAGCCGTACTAAAATTCAACTGCGTTCCCAAGGCTTCTTGCAAACTCTCCCAAAAAACGCGATGTGAAACGAGTATCCCTGTCGGATACTATAGAGACTGGCACTCCATATAATTTAATAATCTCCCTGATATACAGTTGAGCATACTGATCCATCCGAAAGTTCATCTTAACTGGGATAAAATGAGCTGACTTTGTGAGTCGGTCGACAACAACCCAAATAGCGTGGTTTCCTCTTTCCGTTCGAGGCAAACCTACCAAAAAGTCCATCGTAATGTGTTCCCATTTCCATTCTGGAATATGAAATGATTTAAGTAATCCAAAGGGGCGTTGGTGTTCTGCCTTCACTTGATGACAAACTATACATTTTCTGACAAAGTCTGCGACATTTCTTTTCAAACCTTCCCACCAAAATGTCCCCTTAAGATCTTGGTACATCTTTGTACTCCCAGGGTGTGCTGTATACGGAGTACTATGTGCCTCCTTCAATATAGCTTCTCTCAACTTAACAACATTGGGCACACAAATCCTCCATTCATAATACATCGTGCCATCATCGGACACGCTAAAACCTTTACCCTCACCTGAAAGAGTACGTTCTTTCATCTTCGTCCTGTCCTTGACCTTTTTTGATTTGTTCCCTCAAGGTTGGTTGTACCACCAAACTAGCCAATAATGACTCAACTGGTCTCGATGGTGTAGCCACCTCAAGGTTCATCCTTGCAAATTCCTTGACCAAGTGTTCCTCCTTGGTCAACAAACAAGTCAGATCTCCTCTTGCCTTACGGCTTAGTGCATCAGCAACTACGTTTGCCTTACCGGGGTGGTAATGAATTGTACAATCGTAGTCTTTGACCAACTCAAGCCATCTGCGCTGCCTCATATTCAATTCCTTCTATGTGAAAATATATTTCAGACTTTTGTGGTCTGTATAAATTTCACACTTACCTCCATAAAGGTAATGTCTCCAAATCTTCAAGGCATGAACTACCGCTGCTAGTTCCAAATCATGAGTAGGGTAGTTCAGCTCATGCGGTTTCAACTGTCTCGAAGCATAGGCAACTACTTTGCCCTCTTGCATTAATACACATCCCAAACCTTGTTTGGATGCATCACTGTAGATGACGAACTCTTTCGTCGGATCGGGAATCGTCAAAACTGGTGCAACAGTCAATCTTCGCTTAAGTTCCATAAGAAAGCTTCTCCCTTTCGAGTCAATCTAGTCATAGGTGCAGCTATCTTCAAAAATCCCTCGATAAATCTCCGATAATAACCGGCTAATCCCAAGAAGCTTCGAACTTCATTCGCATTACTCGGCACTTTCCAATCATTGACTGCTTCTATCTTAATCGGGTCAACCTCAATTCCTTTAGAAGTGACCACATGTCCCAAAAATGCAACTCGGTTAAGCCATAATTCGCACTTGTTGAATTTCGCATACAACTTCTCCTTGCGCAGTATTCCCAATACTGTTCTAAGATGCTGCTCATGTTCAACATTGGTCTATGAATATATAAGTATGTCATCTATGAACACAATGACAAACTTATCCAAATAAGGTTGAAATACACGGTTCATGAGGTCCATGAATACCGCTGGCGCATTAGTCAAACCAAATGGCATCACTATAAATTCATAGTGTCCATAATGAGTTCAAAATGCGGTCTTCGGGATATCATCACCCTTAATTCTCAGCTGGTGATATCCGGATCTCAAATCTATCTTCGAAAATACTCCCGATCCTCCAAGTTGATCGAATAGGTCCTCTATTCTAGGAAGTGGATATTTATTCTTTATCGTGAGTCGATTTAGTTCACGATAGTCAATGCACGTCCTCAAACTTCCGTCCTTTTTCTTTACGAAGAGCACTGGCGCACCCCATGGCGAAACACTCGGTCGGATAAAACCAGAGTCGAGCAGTTCCTGGAGTTGTCCCTTCAGCTCTTGCAATTCCTTAAGCGGCATCCTATAGGGAGCTTTTGATATTGGTGCCGCTCCTGGCACTAAGTCAATCGAAAATTCAACTTGACGATTCGGTGGAACTCCGGGCAAGTCTTCGGGAAAGACGTCTGGATACTCCTTGACGATAGGTACATCAACTACCGTATTCTCCGAAGTTGTTTTCCCCATCACGTTCACCAAGAATCCTTGGCAATCACTCTTCTTCAGCATCTTCACAGCTTTCATGGCTGATATCACCTTCGGGGTACTGCTGTGTCTAACTCCCTCGAATACGGTCTTGACATCAACGGACGGACATAAAGTTACTCTCCTTTCGGAGCATATAAATCCAATAGGCGCCCAACGACAAATTGGAAATCGTCCGCAGCCGCTCGTTCTTCAAGCGATCTCTTGATGGCCTTTTTCCAAAGCCGGAAGATGCAGCAACTCCAGTCTTCGGATAATTTCTCCATCAAGTGCTCTAGCTGGCCGGTGACGGAACCTTGTTTCCCAGATTTTAGCCACCTACTCAGTCTATTAATGACGTAGTGTGGTGCATTTTCTGGTAGACTAGGGTCGTCCCACCAGTCCTTACGCGCTAGGAGACGCGAGTCAAAAGTAGCTGGGAGCTTCTTATGTGGAGTCATTCTAGGTTTGGCCATTCTAACAGTTCGTACATACATAAATAATTATATAAGTAAAATGAAATGACATATGCATGAATAATGACTGAAATTCGGTACCTCAGACGGAGTGACGAAGTGGCGAAGCTGAGAGCATATGATACTTTTACATTTTAGCGAGTCTACAGAAAGGTAAGACCTCGCTCTGATACCACTATGTAACGCCCCGACTTTCTAGGGTAAATAATGGGGAAAAATAAATAAAAGGTAAATTTTGAGAAAAATAATTTTCTTGAGAATATAAAAATTCCCGCCTACAAAGTCGAGTCGCTACAAAGACATAAAAATAAATACCTTTAAATAAGGTAACATTTCATCATATATACGAGGTAAAATTTTGCGGCGGAAGAATAAATCATAATTTATAAATTGCTAATCAAAGTTTCTCCAAATAAGTTTCCAAACATTTGACATAAAAAAACATCATGAAATAAATTCTCTTTCATATGCCCTCTCAGCTCGCTCCTTCGTCCATCCGGCTCGGTTCAACCTGCGGGTTCAATAGGGGGTGAGCTTCCTTCAGCTCGTGGAAATCACACTGATCACAGTAATATACAATCTCATGGAAAGCATAACATGAATAATCTATCACATTTTCCTCAACGTAAATGCAAACTCACAATATTACGTATAGCATGAATCGAGCACGCATACACGAATATTGAGGTTGCGCAGGTGCCCCCGCAACAACATCAAACATAAACACAATACCACATAACATGAATCGAGCACGCATGTAAATATTGAGGTTGCGCAGGTGTCCCCGCAACAACATATATCTTAAGATAGCCTCTTACACGAAAACAGGTTAGCCTGAATTACAACGTGCGTATAAATTTTAAACATGAATAAAAGATCACATACACAGTCCAATTAAAGCAATTAAAGTGATAGTGAAAATTCCCACCTGAATAAATGATGATGTCTGTCTTGAAATGAAGATGCTCGACTCACAGTCCTAAGCCCGTAAATCCTCGATAAAGTCTACATATGATAATAATAATAATTATAAACTTACAATTTACTAGCTATATAATAAATGAAAAGATACGCATCACTAAATAATAACTGAAGATAAATTTTAATTGCTTATTAATATTAACCGAAGAGTTAACATTATTAATGACTGAAATTAAAATGTTTAGACAATAATTCGGATTAATTATTAATATGAATTGAAAGTCAACCTTTTAACGTTTCGGTCAAAATTAGGATTTAATTGAAGTTTGAAAGTTGACTGGGGTCAAATTGTAAGAGTTTGGAAGCTGATTGGGTTACAATCGAGTTAATTAAACTGTCAGAGACTGAATTGAAGGATACTGGAAAACGTGAGGACTAACATGCAAAGCCCTAAATTCTCGCGGGTATATAAACCTTTAAATCTAATCTCAGCCGACAAGAACTCATTTCACCTCCCGCATCTCCTTTTCTCACTCTGCCCTCTCCTCTCTCTAACCTGACCTTCGACCGACACCTCTCCTTCTTCACCTCCCATTTCTTCTCGTCTGTTCCTCACCCCAAAACTCTCCCTCTCATCTCACCTCTCCAATCGGCCGGAAGTAACAGGCAGAAACCCACACATAACACATAAAACATAAAACTCACCCACACACACGCGAAGCAGATGAACTTCCACTGGAAAATCGCACCGAGAAGAACGCACACACACAAGCTACATCTGAAACAAGCACACCCACCGTGGTGGATTGGAAATCGACCGTCGAAGTGGTCGTGGTGCGGCGGAGAGGCGGTTTCCGATTCGATCGATTAAGGCTCTGAGATGGCATTTGAAAAAAAAATCGGGATGTAAGGTTCGGACTGCTCATGGCGGCCGTTCGCCGGCGGAGCTGGTTCCGGACTTCAAGCAAGTATGATTCTAGTGTTGATACAACCGGGTCGTGGGCTCTGAGTCAAACGAACTCCGTCGAACATGTAAGTCGGATTTTAGTTTGTTTTGATTCGGGTTGCAGTTGGTTTTCAGCTGATATGGGTTTTCGGTGATTTCCGAATTTGAATTCGGGTTTGAATGGCTTGAAGGGTTGAAGGGGTTTTTGGTTGATGATGGGTTACGTATTCTGGGCTGTGCTATGGTGTTTTGGGTGCGGGTAGTCATAAGAGCATTAATGTGATCTGAAAATATGAGAATTGAGTTTAAGATTTGTTTGTTGAATTTATTTTCTGAATTTGAGAATATATGGGAGAACGAATTTTGATGGGTTTAACATATACAGGATTAACCAGCGAAAGAAAAAATTGCAAGGATGATGCCCAAGCAGATGAAAAAGAAATTAATTACCTTTTGTTGGAAGAGAAAACGACTCGTAGGAGATGAAGCCCCAGATATTTGCAGGAGAGAAAAGTTGGGAAGCCGAAGTGCAGATTTAAGAGTTGTAGTTGCGACGAGCAGCAGAAAAGTTGTCTTTTGGGAACAATTCTTCTTGTAGCTTCGGTCGATTTGGGGATGATGTATATTTTTGTTATGCTTCTGTTTTGTGTATTCTTTTTTTTTTTCTTTTGATCGATGGATGATGAACAATGTATTACTGTAAAGGATTTATGCACTGTAGAATTTTGTATTTATAGGTGTAGATTTTTAAGTCTTGTAGTTGAATTAGAATTGTATTTAGGATATGTATTGAGGAGCTTTGGTGGAGTGAAAATTCTGATGTTTGTTTCATTGCACCGGAGTTCTTAATTGTGGTTAATTAAATTTAATCATAGTTGGGTTAAGTTATAACTCATGGTTAAAATATAAATAGTATAATAATAATAATAATAAATGTAGAATAACAATTAATCGGAAATGTTGATAATAAAATTTGAAAATAATAAAGATAATAATAATAATATTAATACTTAATAAAAATGGTATTAATAATGTTATTAATAATAATAATAATAATAATATTAATAATAATAATAATAATAATGTTAGTATTATACTCGGATAATTAATAACACTATTATAAAATAAGTAATAACCATTTAATTTATATCTGACAAAATGACTCGGGCTAGGACTTGTGATACGTCGAAATAAATATTCATGATCCTCTAAATTGAATTAAATAACATGAAATACATTATAATATTATTATAAAATAATAATATTGCATTATAAAAATGACGGGTATTACAAGAAAGTTTCTAAATTTGGAAATTTTGTGCCTCAACCGGGAGGATGTGACGAGATGCTTGAAGCTGTGGGAGCAAAAGAGCCGAGGATTTTCTCGTTATTCAAAACGAGGAATAAAAGCCATGATAATTAGATTTAATTATCCAATTTTTTTATTTGTTGCTTTTTACTGTTTTGATGAATGGCATGTATGGATGTATGCGTGATATGTTTCTTGCATGTTAGGACGAGAAAATTAAAAACCTTTATTTTTCAAAATAATTAAATGATTTTAATAATTGAATTTTCAAAATCAAATTGGCCTCCATAATTGATTTAAATTGTGAAATAATTAGCATGCACGTTGACATTATAGTCTTCCTCTACATCGGATGTGCTGATTATTGGCTCACTAGTTTTATGCTTCAATTAGATAGCAAAAAGGTGAATATTATTTTTTATAATAGGACCTCTCCATCTATAAGACTATTATCATTAAATAATATTCTAAGGATTGTTAAATCATGGTGTTCACTTAGGTGTATTGATTAATAAGCTCCCCATACATTAATTTAATACATGGCCAAGAGGAACCAACTATTAATTTTACTTGTAAAAACGGATATTGACTGGATAGTAAAATTAAAGACGTTAAAATCTACTTGAAAAATGTATATGTAAACGTCCACACTAACGTGGCTTGCATGTGCGGTTTTTCGAGGTGTTGGTTTAATGCATATATATTGTGTTTTAAAGTTTTTCAATATATTTTGCGTCGAATTATGTGATGGATGGTGTTTTAATTTTATTCTCAGATGTCTTTCAATCCACTAGGTGTTATTCTCAAAGAAAATAAACTTGATGGCACTAACTTTACCGACTGGAAAAGAAATCTTGACATTGTCGTGACTGCCGAGGGGCATAAATTTGTTTTAACTGAGGAAAGTCCTCTGGAACCAGAACCGGATGCCACTCCTGAAGAGTTGGATGAATTTCGAAAATGGAAAAAGTCTGATGAGATGGCTCGCTGTTACATTTTGGCTTCACTGACAAATGTATTGCAGCATCAGCATCAGACGATGGCCTCAGCCGCGAAAATGATGAGAAATCTCACCGAGATGTTTGGTCATCAGAACCAGGCGGCTAGGCAAAATACAATGAGGGTGTTGATGACAACCCAAATGTCTGAAGGGACTCCAGTAAGGGATCATGTTCTGAAAATAATGTCTCATTTGAACGAACTGAGCATACTGGGGGCCACTATCGATGCTGAGTCGCAGATCGATATTATCTTGGGCAGTTTGCCAAGAAGCTTTGAGCAGTTTCGCCTCAACTACAATATGAATCGTAGGACTTACAGTTTGGCGGAACTTCTGACAGAGCTTCAATCTGCCGAAGGTCTCTTCGAACAAGGTTATCATCAAATTCTTGCGGCTACCGGTGCTAGTTCTCCAAAATCCAAATGGGGAAAGAAGAAAAAGCTGGTTGGACAGAAGCAAGTGGCAACCTTCAAAGCTAAGGGCAAGGCTCCTCAGTCCAAGGCTCCTCAGTCCGAGGCAAACAAAAAGCCGAAGGGCAAATGCTATAAGTGCGGTCTGAAGGGACATTTCAAGAGTGACTGCCCTAAGAAAGGTACGTCTCATGCACTAGTAGTCAAAATATGTTTGGCTGCCTGTTGTATCACTTCGTGGATAGTAGATTCGGGCTCCACTGATCATGTTTGTTATGACTCACAGGGGTTTCAAGTAACCAAGGTACTTAGTGCGGATGAGATTACTATTAGCTGGGGCGACTATTCCAGGCTGAAGGCTGTTGCAGTGGGAGTCGTGCAGTTAAAAGTTAATGATATGATTCTAGTCTTATATAATGTGTTATTAGTACCTGATTTTAGAATGAATTTAATTTCAGTTTCTAAATTGTGTTGTGATGGATATTCAGTTTCTTTTGAAGATAATGCAGTTATTAAAAGAAATGGTGAATATGTTTGCACAAGTACTTATAATGAAGGACTTTATATCATTAATGCTGCACCAGCTCCCTTGCATAATTATAAATCCCACAATTCTTTGACTAATCCTAATAAAAGAAAAGAACCTTCGATCGTAAATCAAACATATTTGTGGCATTTACGATTGGGTCATATTAACCTTAGAAGGATTCAAAAATTGGTGAGTGATGGCCCATTGGATTCGCTCCAAGTTGGGTCATTTCCAATTTGCGAATCCTGTCTGGAAGGGAAAATGACTAAAAGGGCTTTCCAAAGCAAAGGAAATCATGCACAAAATGTATTGGAATTGGTACACACCAATGTATGTAGTCCAATGAACATCCAGGCTAAGGATGGTTTCGAATACTTCATCACATTTATAGATGATTATTTGAGATATGAATACATCTATTTGATGCGACGTAAGTCTGAATCTTTTGATAAGTTCAAAGAATTCAAGGCTGAAACAGAGAAGCGTCATTGACATAGTATCAAGTCACTACGATCTGATCGTGGTGGCGAGTATCTTAGTGGAGAGTTTTTGGATTCCTTAGCACATGAGGGGATTACTTCCCAGCTCACTGTGCCTGGTACACCACAACAAAATGGTGTTGCTGAACGAAGGAATCGTACTTTATTAGAGATGGTTAGGTCAATGATGAGTTATTCTGATTTGCCTATTTCGTTTTGGTGATACGCCTTGGAAACAACAGCGTACATTCTAAACTTGGTGCCTTTGAAATCAGTTCCAAAAACACCCACTGAACTGTGGAATGGGCTCAATCCCAGTCAAGGACATCTTCGGATTTGGGGTTCACCAGCACACGTGCTGAATAAGGAAGTTGATAAGTTGGCATCTCGTACAGAAGTACGAGTGTTTGTAGGATATCCGAAGGGAACGAATAGTGGCTTATTCTACAGTCCTAAAGATCAGAAGGTCATTGTTAGCACCAATGCCCGGTTCTTAGAGGAGGACTATGTAATAAGCCACAAGCCTAGGAGTGAGGTCATTCTAGAAGAATTTAGGGGCAAGATTTCGACAATACCAATTGCACAAACACCTAGTGTACCACGTATCAGCACTATTGTGGATACGCAAACCAAGGACACGCCTCGTCGTAGTGGGAGGGTTGTTCGTCAACCTGAACGTTTCATCGGTGTGGGAGCATCCTCGGACCACTCCCCGGACTAGGATGAAATGGATCCATGTACGTATAAGCAGGCAGTTCAAGATAAGGATGCTGAATCCTGGTAAACAGCAATGGAATACGAAATGGGATCTATGGATTCTAATCAAGTGTGGGAGCTAGTAGAGCTATCCAATAGGGTAAAGCCCATTGGAAGTAAGTGGCTCTACAAGCGTAAGAGAGGATCGAAAAGGAAGGCTTAAACCTTCAAAGCAAGGCTTGTTGCGAAAGGTTATACTCAGAAGGAGGGTATCGACTACGATGAGACCTTTTCGCCAGTAACAATGCTTAAATCGATCCGGATTCTCTTAGCTATAGCTACGCATTTGGATATAGAGATTTGGCAGATGGATGTCAAGACTGCGTTCTTGAACGGAAGTCTTGATAAGGAAATATATATGCGCCAATCTGAGGGATTCATTGCTGAAGGAGATGAGCACTTAGTGTGCAAGCTTAAGAGAGCCATTTATGGTCTCAAGCAAGCATCAAGGTCTTGGAACATGCGATTTGATGAGGTCATTCAATCGTATGGTTTTGAACAGTGTCCTAGTGAGGTTTGTGTATACAAAAAGTGCGATGGAAAGGTGCTAGTGTTTCTTGTACTGTACGTAGATGATATACTTCTAATTGGAAACAATGTGAAGGTATTATCAGACGTAAGGGTATGGCTGTCTGAGCAATTCGATATGAAAGATTTGGGAGAATCTGGGCATGTCCTTGGTATTAGGATCTTTCGAGATCGCAAGAAAAGATGTTGTGCTTATCTCAGGCATCCTATATCGATACGGTGCTAAAGCGGTTTAGTATGGATAATTCCAAGAAAGGTTTCTTACCTTACAGATGTAATATCCGTACCTTTTCATTTTTAACAGTTTTAATTTTTGGTGTATGTCTATTTTTATCGACTCGCTTGTAACCGTTTCGACATTTTGAATCTACTTTATTCTTGGAGTTTTTCCATTTGGACGAGTTTCGGGGATGTTTTTACGTAATTCCATTATATGTTATGTTTTGCCGTATGTACGTTCGATTCTCGTAAAACTCGTTCGTTTTCATTGTGTCTTTGTTTATATAAGTTCGTATGGTTGAGTTGTTCGTGTTGTGAGTTTCGGTTTGTCAATCCGACGTCATATCGTGATTTTCAAATGTTTGGGCCGTTTTGTAATTTCCTTAAACTTAAGGGAAATTTACTTCTTCGGGGAATTGTAATTGTGTTTCCTTTTAACGCTTAGATTCGTCATCGAGAATACTTCGTAACCATATTTTTGGTTCGATAGCAGGTCTGGGTTTCGGAGTCGTCCGGGACGGTTCGGACAGCAGCTTCTCAGACTGCTGTCCAGTAGGGTGTTACGGCCGTAACACCCCATTTATTACGTCCGTAAGTTGGCCTTGTTACGGCCGTAACAGCCCGCTGTTTTAAGACAGCGGGCAGAGGTCAAAAACCTCATTTCTCATCCTTTCCTTTCGTTTTCTTCGTCGGGCGACACCAGAAGGCGATTTCTAACACTTCCAATTCGTGTATTCTTCATCCTTCATCACCGTGAGATCGTAGGAGCATATCATCTTCTAAGTAATCATCTTCCACCATCCGAATTCGAGGTAAATGGCTTAGAACCCTAACTTTGTCGATTTTGGGGGTTTTTCGGGTTTTGCTTGATTAAACTCGAATTGTTCAAGTATGTTGTAATATTCCTTACCGATTGTTGTTATTGGGTGATTCCCAGTCCGATTCCGTCGAGTTTAATTCGTGAATTGTCGATTCGGGGAGATTTTGCGTAAACTCTCGCCCGTATCGATTGAACATATATTGTCATAGCTTGTAATAGGGGTTGTGGGCGTATTCCATTCGATTATTGTTATCGTATAGGACTGAGTTATGTTGATCCTTCATCTAGGAACAGTCGTTTTCCCTCCGGAGCATTTGTAGTCGTTGTTCGTTCCCGTTTCGTCGAAGATGTCTCAAAGGCAAGTACTTTACATTTGTTTACATGTTCTAGTATTTGGATTATGGCTTTTCGTGGTTGTTGTGGATGTATATGTGTATGTTCACCTAGGGACGGTCTGACGGGGCCTCTAGGGATACGTATTCCCGTGAGTGTGCGTATCACGAACTAGGGTTAACCACCCAGGGATGGTCCGACGGGGCCTCTGCGGGGTACGGTGGCTGTGAGTCTCGTACCAACGGTTAACTTTGAAATGTTTTGTTAGAGAAATGTGTTTTGTGCTTGTGCACCGTAAATATTCCGAAATATAAATGATTTCTAAAATGATTTTTGGCGCATATTTCATCTGATTAGAATGGTAGTTCAAATGGATTGTACTTGTACTAGCAGTTGTCGCTAACCCCTTAAATGGGGGAAATACTTTTGGTATTTCAGGTACAGGTCATGGAGGCGAACGAGCATGCGGACCATACGAGGATGATGGGCAAAAGTGATTCTGTTCAGTGGTCGTCCATTTGATGACATGTCCTTTAAATTTATTTATTATTTTATTTGTTTAAGTACTCGAGTACTTCTTTCTTGAATTTATTAATATTGTGTACCCGTTATGGGAGTGGATTTGATGTTAAATTGTATTGTCAAATTTCAGTCTTTTGTTTTGAATGTCATGGATTGAGAAATTGTCTATTTGTTGATGATGTATGTCTTTGTCGAATGTCGTGTTGGTATGTTAGCTTGGTGGATTCCAAAGTGTGGGGTCCACGACGCTGTAATGTGCCCTGATCATCTTGGGGGTGTTACAGAATATGGTATCAGAGCTTAGGTTTATGGATACCTAGGCTGTCGGTTATTTGGGTCTAGTTGAGTGTCGTTTTTGAACAGTATCACTGCTACGCCATCATCTCGGTACGCCGGTGCTCGTAAGTTTTTCCTAACTTGACTCGATACGTTGTTCTGTTCTATTCCCTTCTTGGTATCTTGTTGCGTTTTGCGTTTGAACTATACTCACCCGTTACTTATTTAGAATACCTGCTGGTAGAGGACGCGGACGCGGTCGCGGATGCGGTAGGGGACGTGGTGCAGCCGGTGGGGCGGCCATGTCCAGTAACTCAGGAACTGATTCGGCGATGCCTTCCTTGTCGAACAGTGTTCCACCCAGTGCCGGGGGCCAGCAGGATCAGTCTGCTAGCTCCGGCAATACTCCTGAGAATATCGGAGTGGCGAATATTTTACATCAAGTAGCAAAACAGATGACGCTACTGACTCAGGCCATATTGGTCGGCCAAGCTAATGCCAATCTGGTTCCGCCTACTGGATCCGACAACAATAAGTTACTTCAGGACGTGATTCGTATGCGTCCTCCGCAGTTTGATGGTACTTCTGACCCTTCCGGTTGGGAGAATTGGTTATTTGAGATGGAGAAAGTGTTCGAGGCGGCCAGCTGCTCCGAAGAGAGGAAGGTACCCATCGCTCAGTACTTACTCACCAAGGAGGCGGCAACGTGGTGGCAAACGGTGAAACCACATGACCGGACAGCCACGTGGGCAGAGTTCCGAGAGTTGATGGAGGACGAATTTTGTCCATGGCCAGTAAAAGAGGGGAGGATCCGAGTCTTCTTTGAGGCTAAGCCCCAGGATGTTCCTATTTCGCAGGCGATCATGGACTACAACCAGCAACTTCACTATGTGAGAAATCAGGTCCGAGATGAGCTAGATAAGATCCGCCACTTTGACATACGGATGAAGCCGAGGGTTCGTCACTACAAGTATGGTCTCGGGTGTACAACTCTGAAGGATTATCAGAACAAGGCAATGGCTTATGAGATGTCGTTTTCTGCGACTGGCCAACACATAGCGTGCGCTATCGATTGCCAGAAATCACTGACTGAACTGGAATACCCCTTACGTACGTAATAATAAGGCTTAACGTACGTGAGGCTCAAGATTATAACATACGTTATGCATAAAGCATAGCATACGTAAGTCACTCAGTAGTCCCAGAATTACTAAGTTCAGCTCGTCGAGTACGAGCGCGACGAAACCGCAAAACGACAACATCAACACGAGATGAGGATATGCATACGAAGAGTGCACAGCGACAAACTCAAATGTTAAAAGAAAATATAATTCCGACTACCCGAAGGTTCGGAATAACGACAACGAAAGTAATTACCCCAGACTGACGGCAACCGAGGGTAAGAAACAGAAGACCTCTGGTCATTTTTTGGGAGGCAAGTCTGGCGGGTATCAGAAGGCTCAGTCTGGTTCGCGAGTCTTCGGGAATCAGTCCCCGTCATTTGGGTGAGGAAACGGTTCTAAGTCTGCTCCTACTGTTCCGTTCGTGGTACTACCTGCTTTAACTGTGGTCGTCCCGGACACATGATGAGTGAGTGTGACAGGCCTTCGATTTAGTGTCTTGCTTGCGGTCGGATGGGACATCGTGCTAAGTATTGTATAGATGCGGTTCGAGCACCAGTTACTCAGGTGTCCGCCCCGGCTGCGGGAGAACCAAGCGTGAATCAGGCACCGACAGTTTCTCAGCCCCAGCAGAGTTTTGGTAGAGGTCGAGGACGTGGGCAACCTTCTAGAGGGGGAGCTTCTAGTGCGAGGTCTGTTCCGCCCCGTATATATGAGATGAGACGAGCTGGAGATCCCGACGCGACGGTGGCTACAGGTACCGTTCACATCCTTGACCATCCTGTTTCCGTGTTATTCGATTCTGGTGCTACGCATTCTTTCATATCTCTGGATTGTGTGCGTCGTCTGCATGTTGATTGCCTAGTTGCATGTGAACTATTTGTTGTTAAACTGCCTAGTGGGGATAACATCGTGGGGGATCGTGAGATTAGACATTTTCCTGTGAGTATCGCGGGGAGGGATTGGCCTTCTAATATGATTGCGGTAGATATTAAGGATGAGGATTTGATTCTTGGTGAGGATTGGCTAGTCCGACATGGGGCGATCATGAATTATAGAGCGAGAACCATTTCGATGTTAGCCTCTGACGGTACCGAGTATTCTTTTGTGGGGCGTAAGCGGAGTAGTCAGAGATTTCTGATCAGCGCTATGAAAGCGGTGAGACTTCTTCGAGGAGGTTGCACGGGTTACTGGTGTTATGCTTTGAGATCGGGAGAAGGGGGAGTCGAGCTCTCGTCTATTCCGATAGTGTGTGAGCATCCTGACGTCTTTACAGACGAGTTGCCAGGTTTGCCGCCGGACCGAGAGGTTGAGTTTAGTGTTGATTTAGAGCCGGGTGCAGCACCGATTTCTAAGACGCCGTACCATATGGCGCCTGCCAAGATGAATTGAGTTGAAGAAACAGTTGGGAGAGCTGCTAGACATGGGGTATATTCGACCGAGCGCTTCGCCTTGGGGCTTATCGGTCCTGTTTGTAAAGAAGAAGGATGGGTCACTTCGTTTGTATATCGACTATCGAGAGTTGAATAAAGTGACTATCAAAAACAAGTATCCGCTCTCGAGGATTGATGACTTGTTTGACCAATTGCAAGGGGCAACTGTGTTTTCGAAGATTGATTTGAGATCGGGGTATTATCATCTCCGAGTGAAGGATTCCGATATTCCGAAGACGGCCTTTAGGACGAGATACGGCCACTACGAGTTTATGGTTATGCCTTTTGGGCTAACCAATGCCCCATCCGTGTTCATGCAGCTTATGAACAAAGTCTTTATCGAATACCTTGATAAGTGTGTAGTTTTTATCGACGATATCATGATTTACTCGAGGAGCGAGGAGGAGCATGCACGTCATTTGCATATCGTGCTGGGAATCTTGAGAACTCAGCATCTTTTTGCGAAGTTCTAAAAGTGTGAGTTTTGGTTGCGGGAGGTTATGTTTCTCGGTCATGTGATCTCGACCGAGGGTGTTCGTGTGGACCTACATAAGATAGAGGCAGTGTTGGAATGGGCGCCGCCCAAAAACGTGAAGGAGGTCCGTAGTTTTCTGGGTTTGGCCAGGTATTATCGTAGATTTGTCGAGGGGTTCTCTAAGCTCGCTCGACCGCTGACTCAGTTGTTGCAGAAGTCAGAGAAGTTTGTGTGGACCAACGAGAGGCAAAAGAGTTTCGAGGACTTGAAGAAACGGTTGACGACCGCTCCCGTCTTGGCTTTACCGAGTGGTAATGAGGGTTTCTCAGTTTATAGCGACGCTTCGGGCCAAGGGCTCAGATGTGTACTCATGCAGCACGGGAAGACGATTGCCTATGCTTCCCATCAGTTGAAACCGTACGAGTTGAATTACCCTACCCACGATCTTGAGTTGGCCGCGGTTGTGTTTGCGTTGAAGATCTGGCGTCATTACTTGTATGGCTCGTCGTGTCATATTTTCACCGATCACAAGAGCCTGAAGTATATTTTCACGCAGAAAGAGCTAAATATGAGACAGAGGAGATGGTTGGAGTTGATTAAGGATTACGACCTCGAGATCCTTTATCATCCGAGCAAGGCAAATGTGGTGGCAGATGCCTTGAGCCGGAAATCGGTATCGCTTCGGGCACTTGAGTTACTTACGGCCCAGCCAAGACTCCAGCGAGAGTTGATGAGGTTGAGCGTTGAGGTTGTACTACCAGAGAGTGCCGGGCAGTTGCGTACTCTTGAGATCTCTTCGTCTCTAGTCGACGACATTAAATCGGGATAGTTGGAAGATCCGTAGTTTATTCAGCTTCGAGAGAATGTGGGGAAGGGGAAATCTCCGGGATTCGTGATACATGAGGATGGTGTGTTGAGATTCCGAGGTCAGCTGTGTGTTCCGAACAACTTGGAATTGAGACAGAGTATTATGCGAGAGGCCCATGCGTCACCTTACTCAGTCCATCCGGGCTCGAGTAAAATGTATAAAGATTTGAGGAAGAATTTATGGTGAAATGACATGAAGAATGAGGTAGTTCAGTTTGTGGCTAAATGTTTGACTTGTCAACAAGTCAAAATTGAGCATCAGCGGCCAGCCGGATTGTTGAAACCACTTCCCGCCCCGGAATGGAAGTGGGAAGATATCTCGATGGATTTTGTCACGAACTTGCCGAGGACGAAGACCAGAATGAATATGGTGTGGGTGATCGTGGACCGACTAACTAAGTCGGCACATTTTCTGGGCATCAAGGATACTTGGGGTACAGAAAAATTGGCTCGTATTTTTATCGCGCATATAGTGAGACTTCATGCTATGCCGAAGACTATTATTTCGGACAGAGATGGCCGGTTTGTATCACATTTCTGGCAGACGGTACATAAGGCATTGGTGACACGTTTGCGTTTGAGTACATCTTTCCATCCTCAGACCGACGGGCAGTCCGAATATACCATTCAGACGTTCGAGGATATGTTACCCACGTGTGCGTTAGACTGGAGTAGTGACTGTGAGGAGCATCTGTCCTTGATCGAGTTTACTTATAATAATAGATGGCATGCGTCGATTAAGATGGCACCGTATGAGGTGCTTTATGGCCGACGTTGCCGATCACCGATATGTTGGGATGAGCCGTCCGATCTAGTTGGCACCGAGCCGGATCTTGTGTTAGAGACGAGGGAGAAAGTTGAATTGATTAGAGAGAGGATGTTGGCGGCTCAGGGTCGACAAAAGTCTTATGCGGATGTTAGGCATCGACCTTTGGAGTTTGAGGTGGGAGATTATGTTTTGTTGAGAGTGTCTCCGTCGAAGGGAGTTTTCCGTTTTGGGAAAAAAGGGAAGATCAGCCCGAGGTATATTGGACCTTTCGAGATATTAGATAGAGTTGGCGAGTTAGCGTACCGTTTGGCATTGCCTCCGTCGTTGAGTCATGTGCATAGTGTATTTCACGTCTCTCAGCTGAGGAAGTATGTCCCGGACCCATCCCATGTTATTGATTTTGGGGACGTGGAGATCGAGAAGGACGTTACGTTTGAGGAGAGGCCCGTTAGAATTTTGGAGCGTCGAAACAAATAGTTAAGGCACAAAACCATTCCTTTGGTTAAAGTGCAATGGTCGAGGCACGGAGTAGAAGAATCAATGTGGGAGTTAGAGGAGGATATGCGTTCGAGGCACCCCGAGATTTTTGATTCTTAAGTTTCGGGACGAAACTTCTTTTTAGAGGGGAAAATGTAATATCCGTACCTTTCCATTTTTAACAGTTTCCATTTTTGGTGTATGTCTATTTTATCAACTCTCTTGTAACCGTTTCGATGTTTTGAATCTACTTTATTCTTGGAGTTTTTCCATTTGGGCGAGTTTCGGCGATGTTTTTACGTAATTCCATTCTATGTTATGTTTTGCCGTATGTACGTTCGATTCTCGTAAAAATCGTTCGTTTTCGTTGTTTCTTTGTTTACATAAGTTCGTATGGTTGAGTTGTTCGTGTTGTGAGTTTTGGTTTGTCAATCCGACATCGTATCGTGATTTTCGAACGTTTAGGCCCTTTTGTAATTTCCTTAAACTTAACGGAAATTTACTTTCGTCGTCGAATTCCGAACCTTTGGGGAATCGGAATTCTGTTTCCTTTTAATGCTTAGATTCATCATCGAGAATACTTCGTAACCATAATTTTGGGTCGATAGCAGGTCTGGATTTCGGAGTCGTCCGGGACAGTTCGAACATCAGCTTCTCAGACTGCTGTCCAGTAGTATGTTACGACCGTAACACCCCATTCATTACGGCCGTAAGTTGGCCTTGTTACGGACGTAAGGCAGCCCCTGTTACGGCCGTAACAGCCCACTGTTTTAAGACAACGGGCAGAGGTCAGAAACCTTATTTCTCATCCTTTCCTTTCGTTTTCTTCGTCGGGCGACACTAGAGGGCGATTTCTAACACTTCCAATTCGTGTATTCTTCATCCTTCATCACCGTGAGATCGTAGGAGCATATCAACTTCTAAGTAATCATCTTCCACCGTCCGAATCCGAGGTAAATGGCTTAGAACCCTAACTTTGTCGATTTTGGGGGTTTTTAGGGGTTTGCTTGATTAAACTCGAATTGTTCAAGTATGTTGTAATATTCCTTACCGATTGTTGTTATTGGGTGATTCCCAGTCCGATTCCGTCGAGTTTAATTCGTGAATTGTCGATTCGGGGAAATTTTGCGTAAACCCTCGCCCATAGCGATTAAACTTTGTCATAGCTTGTAATCGGGGTTGTGGGCGTATTCCATTCGATTATTGTTATCGTATAAGAGTGAGTTATGTTAATCCTTCGTTTAGGAACTGTTGTTTTCCCTCCGGACCATTCGTAGTCGTTGTTTGTTCCCGTTTCGTCGAAGATGTCTCAAAGGCAAGTACTTTACATTTGTTTACATGTTCTAGTATTTGGATTATGGCTTTTCGTGGTTGTTGTGGATGTATATGTGTATGTTCACCAGGGACAGTCTGACGGGACCTCTAGGGATACGTATTGCTGTGAGTGTGCGTATCACGAACTAGGGTTAACCACCTAGGGATGGTCCGACGGGGCCTCTGCGGGGTACGGTGGCCATGAGTCTCGTACCAACGGTTAACTTTGAAATGTTTTGTTGGAGAAATGTGTTTTGTGCTTGTGCACCGTAAATATTCCGGAATATAAATGATTTCTAAAATGATTTTTGGCGCATATTTCATCTGATTAGAATGGTAGTTCAAATGGATTGTACTTGCACTAGCAGTTATCGCTAACCCCTTAAATGGGGAAAATACTTTTGGTATTTCAGGTACAGGTCATGGAGGAGAACGAGCAAGCGAGCCGTACGAGGATGATGGGCAAAAGTGATTTTGTTCAGTGGTCGTCCATTTGATGACATGTCCTTTAAATTTATTTATCATTTCATTTGTTTAAGTACTCGAGTACTTCTTTCTTGAATTTATTAATGTTGTGTACCCGTTTTGGGAGTGGATTTGATGTCAAATTGTATTGTCAAATTTCGGTCTTTTGTTTTGAATGTTGTGGATTGAGAAATTGTCATTTTGTTGATGATGTATGTCTTTGTCGAATGTCGTGTTGGTATGTTAGCCTGGTGGATTCCAAAGTGTGGGGTCCACGGCGCTGTAATATGCCCTGATCATCTTGGGGGTGTTACAAAAGACATGGAATTCAGCTATTTAAGGCTATGTGTCCTAGGAGACAGAAGGAGATAGCTGACATGAAGCTGGTCCCTTATGCTTCGGCAGTGGGAAGCCTCATGTACGCTATGCTTTGCACTATGCCTGATATCTGTCATGCTGTAGGCATGGTGGCGAGATATCAGTCGAACCCAGGACCGGGACATTGGATTGCTGTCAAGCATATACTCAAGTACCTGAGAAGGATTAGGGAGCATATGCTTGTATATCAATCGGATACACTTTGTCTTTTGGGTTAAACTGACTCAGATTTCAGTGCGGACAAAGAAAAGTCGAAATCAACTTCCGGATATATTTTCACTTTGGGAGGTGGAGCCATCAGTTGGAGGAGTGTGAATCAGAAATGCATAGCAGACTCTACCATGGAAGCCGAGAATGTAGCAGCCTCAGAGGCAGCTCAAGAGGCGGTATAGCTCAAGTACTTCCTAAAGGATTTGGGTGTGATTCCTAATTTGCCTAGGAGTATTACACTTTATTGTGATAATACTGGTGCTGTTGCAAATTCGAAGGAACCACAGCCCCACAAAGCAAGCAAACATATCAAGCGCAAATATCATATCATTCGAGATTTTGTGAAGAGGGGGAAGATCATTGTCTCCAAGATAGCATCTGAAGACAACCTAGATGATCCTTTCACGAAAGGGTTGCCCTCAAAGTCATTTGAGGGCATGTGGAAGGAATGGGGTTGAGATGTATGACGGCATTGCTTTAAGTATAAGTGGGAGATAGATAGACATAGTCTAGATAGTATACTTCAAAAACATGCTTTGAGTATAAGTGGGAGATTGTTAGTTCAAAGCATACTTTATGCTTGTATTACCTAATTTCCCGGTCTTTATATATGAGAATATTTAATTCATTTATCACATGTTTTGCATATTTATTCACGCTATGGTTATGCAAATATTGTCTAAATTACTTTATATTATAGATAATGTGGTGTATCGTGTCACACAGAAGATCACATTATCGGTTTCTTATATAGTAATAATTAGTTCACAATCTATATAACATTAGACCGTCATGTGAGAGGTTGTAATACATGCTTGAGATTGGTTGGTCTTGACCATTAACATATATTAGCATATTCGGTATACGTTGAACAGGATCAAGGTGAGATAGATTCTTCTGTACTGACTATAAGAAGAACGTACATCTCGGACAATTATTATTTCTTAATTATAGTGATTACTATTTAATTATATATATTTAATATTTATTGCTTTCATCTATCATGGGTGAGAGCCACAATGATTGACTCAATATGCTCGATATTTTGGGCAATATTATTATTTAAATAATAATTAATATTATAGCTAGAAATCGTGTCCCGACCAGTCAGGTTGATTATGTCCCTTGAAGTACTCGAAATGATTATTATATTAAACCCTGCAGGTGGAATTAATTTTCCGATATAATAATAAAAGTCGAGTGGTATACTCATGTATAACACATTAATTAATTAAAAGCTGCCAGTAGCTTAAATTAATTAATGCAAATAGAATATCTAAAACACGGGAAATAATTAATTCAAAAAGGAGCCCAATTTCGTAATTTGGGATTTTGGTAGAAAGTGCAATATCAACTTTTTAGTGGACTAAGTTGATATTAATAGAATCTTCATATTAGGAAGAGTCATAATATTGGAAATATGATCTCTAATGGGAGTCCTTACCTTATCCTCCTTAAGGTCCCTAGAGTAGCCCAAAACACCTATACATAGGACACATATGGGGGCCGATTTTTTCACCCTTGTTGGCACAAGAATTCCGATTTTTTTCTCTAATTTTGTGTTTAATTGTGGATCTTGACTTGTGTCTTGGATTCCACAATTTAGCTAACACAATATTTTTCTAAATACATAATATTCAAGAAAAATAGAGAGAAAAATTTGTGAGGTATTTCTTGAAGAATTTTCGGCCTATCCCATACTGCAAGTCCAAGTTTGATCCGGTAGATTATTGCCCACACGATATCCAGATCTTAGGCGGGATATACTCTAGAAGATCTTGAGGTAGAAATACAAGAAGATCAAAGAGGAGTACGAAGGGGAGTTCGATCGACCCAGAAGGAATTTTCCACCACTTCGCTTTAAAGGTATGAATTACCAATTTCTACTGTGTAAATACATACATTTAAATTGTTAATTAATCTATTTAATTAATTAATTGACAAGCCTAAATAGATCCGTTATTTATGATGGTTAGTTTATAAAACCTATTATCCCATCTCGCTTCCGCTGCGTTTTATATTCCAACATGGAGAACTTAAAGTGGAAGGCTACACATATTCAGATTTTTCGGGTGACCTGGATGAATAGATGTCCACTTCAGGATACAATTTTACTCTGAAGGGTGAAGGGGTTTCTTGGAGAGTCTCCAAACAAAGTGCGACTGCAGGTTCGACCTGTCAAGTCGAATATCAGACAGCCTCAGAGGCTGCAAAGGAATCATTTTGGATTAAGTTTTTTGAAGATCTTTAAGTGGTTCCCGATGCAGAGATGCCTTTGACGCTATACTGCGACAATGACAGAGTTGTCGCGCAAGCTATGGAGACTATGTCTCACCATAATAGCAAACATATTGAGAGGAAATACCACATCGTGAGAAAGATGGTTCGAAAAGGATATGTTTCACTGCAAAGATTAGACTCAGGTTGATGACCCACTAACCAAGCCACTGTTCCAGATAGTCTTAAAGCGACATTTAGAGAAGATGAGTATAAATACCATAGTTTTTGGAGTGAGAGACTATCAGGCACAAGCCCTTGAATTCCACTTAGAGAATGAGATAGTGAAAGCATTGTATTGTAGTTATGAACATCAACTATATTAATGGATATACAAGGACTATATTTCTATATACCAAATCGTGAAGGCAATGACATATAGTAATAAAGATATAATAAATTTGATTATAGATATATTAAAATGGACCAAGGCGTATCTCTCGAACTAGACACACGAGGTTCTAATTCACAGAATAAGTGGTTCGACCACTTAGCCCTTCCCCAAAGTGCCCCCTCTTGTCCTTTTCCAAATATATCATGATAGTCTTGATTCTCCATGTGATTAAGACTCACATTTGAGAACAAAGAGAGAATATTTTGAGAGTGATCTTATCTTATCTTTTTATTTAAAGATAAGAAGACATTTTGATGTCTTACACCCTCACTTGAGAGAGGGGGATGGAGGGAGGGAGGGAGGGAGGTCATACACTTAGAGTATGAAGAACAAAAATGTGCCCCCTTGTACTAGCTAGCGGTCGGCCTCACCATACACGAATCAAGAGGTTTCTCCGGTCGATTATCCAATGCGTGATACGTACAGATGTCATACTTTCATCGTTGGATTTTCAGAAAACTATTCATAATGGATGTCGGAATTCGGGGCCAAAAATCGATTGCACAGCGGAATAATAATACTAATCCAATCAATAAACCGAACCTCTGAACAAGATCGATCAAGCATGAATTTAAAAATCATACCCTTGAAGGTCTTTGGTTAAATGTTGATAAAGAACACGATCCAAATTGTTGAAGCTTTTGCAAAATTTCGAGCATCGAAAACATCGTGCCTCTACAAATCACGCATCAGAAAGACAATCGGAATTAACTTCTATCTTCTTGTTCTTAAGAACACGATTAGAATATAATAGTAGAAACTTATATGATATATTTAAACACTCTAAGTTTATTTTGTCAAATTTTCTCTCAAGAACACACTTGAACCCAAGTTCAGAATTTGAGAAAAAATAAAAATCCATCTTCTCTCTATATATGTTACGGCCAAGATCTCAAAGTGAGGAGGAAGTTTCATCTTATATTCCACAAGCCCCATTAAAATATACGCCATGTGTAATAAATTATATCTACACCATGAGAAAAAATGATGATAAGTCACCGTTTGGGAAGGGAATCTGGTGCAGTACAGCACCATGCTGTGCTGCACCCCACCGTCGGATCACACACACCCGCACGGGTGTGTGTGTGCGCGTGTGTGATCCGACGGCGGATCTGGTGCACAGCATGGTGCTGTACTGCACCAGATCCGAACCCCACCGTCTGAGTGGGTGGGTAGGGGGTGGGAGGGAGGGGGGAACGCCGCAACATGCAATAATGTGTGGTTGGTTCGTTTCGGTCCGTAAAATGGACACTCTTGGGTCTATTCCAATAAATACACTTTGATACATTTTAATATTAATACATTTAATTAATTATATTAAATATAATTTTTCTAAGAAATAATTAATTAATTAATTAAAGTTGTCAGTAGCTTAAGTTAATTAATGGATATTCGTTATCTTAACCACGAAAAATAATATATTTAAATAAGGAGCCCGATTTCATAAGTTGGGATTTGGGTTGGAAATGCAATATCAATTCTTTAGTGGATTGAATTGATATTAGGAAATTCAACTACATTAGGAAGGACTTAATATGAAAGGTTGAGTTATACTAGGAGTCCTAACTCTAATTCTCCTTAAGATATCTAGAGTAGCCCAAAGCCTACAAAAAGGACACATTGGGAGGGGGTTTGGCCGATCACATTATTCAAGATTGGGAGTTTGATTTTTGTTCTGGTATTTAATTGTAGATCTAGACTTGTGTCTTTGATTCTACAATTTAGGTAACATATCAATTTTTTAAGAGTGAATACATATTACTAGAAAATAAAAAGGTAAAATCGAGTGAATCTCAAGAACATAGATCGGCCAATCCATCTCAAGTGTCAAACAAGATCCGGTAGCTCGTTGCTCACACACGTCTGGACTAAGACGGGGATATACTTTAGAATATTTTAGCGAATAGATTGAAGAACAACCGTTATACTTCAAAGATAAATATCCTATGATCTCTTCATATAGATTGGGATATTTATTTTCACCAACAATAATATTAAATAAATAATACTAGCATTTAAAGTTCTTACAAATATTTGTAATAAATTAATTAGCATGCTTAAATAGATCTTGTGCTCGTGATGCGTAAAACGTATTCTTTCAAATTTCGCTTTTGCTGCATTTTATTTCCAACAGTTGGTATCGGAGCCAATTTTTAGGCTTTTGCTATTTTAATTAATTTTGGTGATTAATTGCTAGCAATTTAAATATTCATATATTATGATATTGGAATTTTGCTAGAAATTTTCTTGCAGGGAATATGATCCAATTATCATGGTTATGTGAATGAGTTTTTTTATTATTTATACAATTATTAGTTTGGCCCAATTTTGAGGCATGCCATGGTTTTTCCTGTGAGAAAATCCACGAGTAAATCTAAGGTTTTTTTTTTTGTATAATTTTGCTGTAATTCGAGGTATTTTATTTAATATGAAATTATAATTGAACTTGGAAAAGTCAAAATCACAAAGAAATAGAGCAGAATCGAGACTACTAGACTGCTGGACAGCCGCGGGCGGACAGGCGCTGCCGAGAAGCACACGACTGATTCGGGCCGTTTTTGGTTCAGGTCGGGTCGATCAATGTATTTGGTCCGGCCAGTTTCACCTACGTTCTTTGCTTCTGTAATATCAGGAATTTTTTCTACTGTTGTTTATTATTATTTTATCTGAGTTATGTTGTACAACATGGAATCTGTACAGTATGGATAAAATAAATGAAGGACTGAAATGTCAGTATTGGTATAATTGTTGTATTTGGTCGACAATTGTATTTGAGGATATAATGTGTTGAGTATACGTATTCAGTATGCCGTATGTTCGTATATGGTATGTTGAGACGTTGGACAAGGATAGCTAAAAATGGCTAAGCACAGAGTCCTTAACGTACGCCAAGTTTATAAGATAACGTACGCTAAATGTTAAGTGTTACGTACACTATGCACAACGCATTACGTACGTAACGAGGAGAATCAGACAGGATCAGGCTATGACCAACAGGTGGGTCCCGTGGTCGGCAGCTTTCGGCGCAGAACGTGCATGGGCGAGTCAACTCTTGGTTAACGTACGCTACGGGTAGTGCATTACATGCGTTAAGTGAAGATTTACTGTAGCAAGTCAACGTACGTATTACGTACGCTATGAAGGATATATTACGTACATAAGCAAGTGAACGAAACAAGTCAGTAAGTTCTGGAATGATGTTACGTACGCTATGTTGGACGTGTAGCGTACGCTAGTGAGCATTACGTACGTTAATGTTGAGTGATAACGTACGTAATGGGCGATGAAGTTTATCAAATGAAGATCGGCTTCTCATTTCTTCACGAAAGAAAAACCATTTCTTCCTCCAAACTTCGTCCCTATGAGTGTGTTAGTGAGAATAAACCTCTTCCAACTTGATTATGATCTTGGAAGCATGGATTAGAGGCTTGGATATGAAGATATCAATGATTCTTGAAGAGTTTGATTGTGTTATTCATGTTCTTGAGGTATGTTGATGAACTCTACACCTTGAATTCGGATTTTGATGTTATTGTTGATGAATAATTCGTATGAAGATGATTATGGTATCGTTGTTAAGATTCTTGAGGTTATGTAAATTGTATATTGGAAAGATACAATGATATATGTCTTCGATTATGTCATTTGTTATAATCATGATTATGGAATTATGATGTTCTTGGTATATATATCACATCAAAGAGGGAAATTTGATAAGATATATGATAGTTTTAAGTATAATCATGGAATTAATGATTTAGACCAATGCTATGTTGATTGTAGTGGTAGAATTCGTATGTTCTTGACGAAATACGAATCATGATAACAATTTTGAATCCGAAAAGATGATAGTTAATCTTATAACAAGATTCTCAAAGGTATTGAACTAGTTGGGTAGTTCGGGTTGCCGATTATGCCGATAGTATTGTTCTACTATGATATTTATAATTATAAACAAGGAAGAATCGTGTTAATTCGTATGAATTCAGAATAGAGTATGTTATGTAATCCTTGTTATCGAGATGAATTGATCGTTGATATGATTATTGGATTATGGAAACGTATCGTGGTTATGAATTCATGATTGATTGCTTCGAGTTGTTCGGAATTATGTTTAATCGGGATATTGTGGAACCGTTGGGTTTAGTGATCGGTTGTATTAATTGTTAAGTATGATCATCGAGTTGCGGTTTGTATTGTAGATATGAGTTTGTATTTGTTGAGTTGGATTATTTAGTTTTGTATATGATCGAGGAATTGTTGAGCCGTTGAGTTTGATTGATTGGTTATATCGGGAATTGATTATTATCGAATAAGTGTTAATTGATTACTTCATTAGGTTGAGATTATTGATCGGTGATTAGAACCTTACTTTGCGGTCGTGTTCGAGAATGTTCGTGAATTGCATTGATCGGGGCCGAGAATCTTGCAGACGACGGCAAGGAATTGGTAATGGCTTCATCGGTATCGAGGCAAGTTATTACTTGCTCAGTTTATAATATTTAATGAATAGTTTCCGTTTCGTTCATTTCTAATTCGTATAGCAATGTTTATAATCATAATCACAGGAGATTTGGGATTATAAGTTGTATTTGAGTTTTGGGAATTAAATCATAATGTATAAGAATTACATTTGTTGTTGGAATACTGGGTATCAAGGATACATTGTGGTATAGATGAAGATATGAATTATCTACCGTCTGTGACATTTTGGATCGTCAAATATTCAGAATAATGGTTGGTGATGGTTTAGATAAACGAGATTGCTCTCGAAGGACTCGGAGCAAGTATTTAATCATTTTTGTCATTTGTGTTGATCATGTTGTGATACATTCGTGTATCGTTGTTGTCATGCATTTGTGCACGGTTGTTGTCGTGCATTGTGTACTGTTTTTTTGTGCAGTTGTGCATTGTTGTCATATGTCCACCATGTGTTGGCCCGACGAGATCAACATGGGATATCTATAGTTGTGTGCGCTGGATCGCTGGATAGGTAATGCCACCATGCATTGGTCCGACAGGATCATCATGGGGATCTATAGCTGTGTGCGCTGGATCGTTGGATTACCATATGTGTTGTTATTGTGCATATGTATATTATGGGTTTGCCATAAGTATACATTGTTATTATTGATGTGAGCATATTGACATTGTCATATGAGTATGCATTTGTAGGTCTTGTGTTAAGACCGTGTCCGTATGTCGTCGTGGCATTTCATATCTTGAGGTATGTTCCGTATTTCCTTTAGTATTTGTCTTTGATGGACAATTGATTATCGTGTTGAGATGTGATGATGTTGCCCGACGGATTGGGTTGGACAGAGTTAGTAGATTTCGTAGCAGTGAGTTATGATAATGTTTTGAGAACCTTGGGTATTGCTGAGATACAATACAGATATTTCGGTATGAGCTTATTGTGTTGTTGAAAGGATACGAGATGTGAACTTTGGTGATTATTATCACGAGTTGGGAAAGTTATGGCGGTAAGATTACATTAGTAGTATTCTTACTTAGTATCTCATTGGTATGTAATTATTGACGTGATGTGATGGTTATCATTGTTGGATATTATGGCTGACCTCGTCATGGGCTTTCTTTTTAGGTTCTTGGATTATCAAGCTTGTAGCGGTCGTGAATAGATGAGCTTCCTAGAGGATACTGGCCAGGGCATGTATTTGTGTATTGAGTTTCCTAATCGCTGCTAGAGTATTTCAATTGTTTGTCTTTTTCCGCTGCATGAGTATTTTTAAATGGCCTTTTGGTATCTGGTAACTTAGGTTACCTTGACAATCGTTTTCTATACTATTTTGTCGGTACGTGTAAGCGATAACTTAACGTATGTTTTTAATCCGTTGAGTTTTGGCATTTCGGGCCTTGTGATTTCAAATGAGATTTTACGACGGTTTTGATAATTGGATTTTATTAAATCTTCGAATGTTTTAAATAGATAGTACCGTCGTTAGCCTCTTAGGCGTTCGTAAATGTTAGTGAAAATTTCATTCAGCCTTGTGGGTTCCGTTCCGGGGCCCACGGTACTGTAATATTCCTGGATGGCTCTGGGGTGTTACAGCTTCTGCTGGAGAGCCAGGGTTTTAAAATTGATTTTTTTTTTTGTAATTAATATTGCATAAAAGTGCAAATTTAAATTTTATAAATCCATGGTCCGACAGGATAGGAGTGACGAGATGCTTGATCCAGTGGGAGATATCGAGTCGAAGAATTTCTTGGATTCAATTCGGGGACGAAAACCATGATAACTGGATTATTTTATTATTCTTGCATTTATTTTGGTTTTTTCCGTTTTGAATGTATGATATGTATGAATTATGCATTATATGTTTCTTGCATGCTAGGACGAGAAAATAAAAAACCTTAAGGCTTAATAATTAAATGATTAGATTACTTTACTTTTGTAAATAAAATCAAATTAGCCTCTATAATAAATTTAAATTGTGAAGTAATTAGCATGCGCATTGACATTAGAGTCTTCCTCCATATCAGATGTGCATTAGGGCAACTCCAACAATGGTATTAATAAGATAGGGATCAAAATCAAATTTTGATACCTATTGATCAGTATTCTTAGGTACCAAATTTTGATTTCCAACAATAGGTATCAAATCAATGGTATCAAATATATTTTTATATTTGTTAAGTTTATTAATGCTTTCAACATTATTAATTATTTTAAACTATGACTATGTTTTAATTAATTATTTTTTAATCAAAATATCTTGTAAAAAGTTAAACAAATTTAAAATTAATATCAAATTACAAAATATCTAAGCAGATTTGCAGTACTTATATCCCTATGAGGCATGTCATATCCTTATTTGTCAACTAGATTTTAGATAAAATTTTATCTACATATCCTACAAAATATCTAGTAGGAATTCCTGGACTTTCATCTATAAAAAGTACCCATTGTATTATGTTTCACACATCCGCTTGAGCTATCAAGCAAAATATCAGTTTCACATTTTCAATCATTTTGTCTTGTTAATTTAATGGAGAGATTACAAAAATTGATGTTGAAGCATGACCGAGAAGATAAAACTAGGCGTCGACGTTCAATGGCAACAACGGCTCCACTCAACTCGGAGTAAGAAAATGAAGATGGAGAGTCATCGCAATGGGGCGGTTTTGTTCCTGGTCGGATCTATATGCGACGTCATAAGAAAGTGCACACCTTGCTCCATGAACAGTACTTTGCTAATCCATGTACTTGCTCGATAATTTCGCCGTCGTTTTAGAATGCATAAGCATTTATGTGAAAATATCATGTGCGGGATTACCAACTATGATGACTATGTTAGAGTTGATGATTTCGAACATTACAATAAAATGGGAAAAAGAAAGTATAGTGGACAGTACTAATGTTCTTACAATTCAATTACAAAATATAACTGGTGACGGGGAATAAAAATACACGTAAAATTTGTGTATGCCGAGGCGATTGATATCTTCCCGCAAGATAATTACATCCCGTATAGTGCTGACGATTTTCAGACGTATTATCCCCAAAGATACAACGGCTAACATCTTCGGTTCTGCAGCACACCGGAAAAGAAACTCCGACGAGCTTTAAGTGTGCGAGAGCTAAGCATACTGTATGAGTGTATGTATGATTCTGATAATTTCGAGTATGGGAGATGATATGATGGATGTTATGCAGCATATTACGCACTGTATATATATAGGGCTCTCCATCATGCAGGGTATTAACTCAGGCATTAAGACAAACGAAACTACAGTATTAAGTTAGGTTTCATGACCATAAAAATGTTGTATTAAGACGGGTCTAATACACACATTCAGTGCATTGTACCTGTAACACCCCCAAAACCATATGGGAATATTAAGACAGGTTTTATGACCATAAAACTGTTGTATTAAGACTGGTTTAATACACACAGTCAGTGCACTGTAACAGGCCATTTTATTTCAACAGTCACAAGAGGAGGAGTTCAAACGTTCAAAATTCAGGTCTGCATGGCACCAAATAATTAATATTCGTGCCCAAGTCCAAGACCCCATAGACCATCCCAAAGACCAATTGTCAAGAATCAAGAACCAAGATCCAAGGTCCCCGAGCCCAAGCCAAGCCGAGCCGGGCGGGCGGGCGGGCTCGCCTGTGGTCTAGTCAACTCCAAGTCTAGGTTCATAGTCTTGGTCATATTGTACACCATCCAACTCTCTTCACTTTATCAAGTGTATTAACCTTCATCATATATCCAATGTGACATGTGATTCTTCATATTCCCATTCATTTCAAAATGCCCTTTCAAATGGCTAACTTCGTTCATTCATTTCTCACTAATTAAAAATCAATTTTGAGAAATTAGATATACTACGTGTTGTTACTCAAAATATTATCTGGAGATGATATTGCTGGAGTGGTCGAGTAACAAACAAATGCGAGAACACTTCCGTGGGAAAGTCAATAACACAAGATTTGTCGGGATTGTTAGTCCCGGGCTTGAATGCTCTCGCGAGATGTTATTAATATGAATACTAGGGAGTACAAATATTAATATTAGAATACTATTACAATGAGTGTAAAGAATCTAGTTATCTTAGCTATTGAGCATGAAGATTGCCGGAAGAACTAGATATGAAGCTCTGTGAGTTCTTGCTTTTTTGGTGTTCTGTATACGTGAATGAGTTTCACACTGTGAGAATGTATTCGTCAAGTAAATCCACCGTTCTTTGGCCATTGTTGGAGGCCTTCTATTTATAGGAGAAGAGGTTGCTAGGTCCTCCCCGGCGATCGCGGGCGACCGCCGTTTTCTATATTAGAATAAGGTGGGCGATCATTCCATCACGTGGGACTGTTTCCTTAAAGTCCGAGGCTGCTGCTGGCAGCCAGATGCGCGAGCCAATGAGAAGTCCGCACTCGTCCTGAGTCGCTGTCTGGGGAGGACCCACTTTGTACCTTTCGGCGGGCTTGTCGGTAGGTGTGAAGGTGGTGACAGGCTGGGGTCAAAAGGCCTTATCTTGTGGCGCCTTTTGCGGATCTGCACGTGGGTCTTCGTCCGAGATTCGGTCTTCGAAGACTCTGACGGGTGTCGAATTCATATGTGGCACGGGACGATCATCTACAATCGGACATTATAGGCGATCGCCAGATGCCAATAGACGATCGCCTTGGATGTCGGCCGCTAGGCTCTTGCCTAGTGTCTGTCTTCTTTGGCTGGCTCTTGACCATTACACCGATCGCCATCAAGGCGTATAAATCGCCGCACAACAATTGCCCCCCAGCTCGCTCCGATGTTGAAAACATGGGGTGAGGTGGCACTATTTGGCGATCGCTTATTTTAGACGATAAACTCATCTGTTTTATGACAAGGATGATCGTCACTTGGACGAACTGATTTCGAATCCGGACGATCTCCTTATGCGCTGGAAATAGCGGGAAGTGGAGGCGGGCTCTCGAAATGTTGCAGGACACGCCGTGAGCCCCGCCTTGGGACCCACAAGGCTATTTATAAGCGGAACACATGAACTCTGACCGAGGAGGTCCAATACAATGAAATGAAAGAGAATAAAAATGGTATTCAAATCATATCCAATATATATCCAAATACAACACATCTCAATTCAATACCACGGCAACACAGGCTGGAATATAAAGGAAACCAAAAACAGTACTCGAGTATTCAAAAACCATTTAAGTACAAGAACACTGAATGGAGGAAATACAAAACATAACCAGAGACAAGACACAGCATCACACTTGCCCTTCATATTCGTGCTGACCCGGTATGTGCCTATCCGCTCTCCTAGATCCTGACATGAAAGGTATTTTCCCCATAAAGGGGTTAGTCGACGAATAGCTAGTGCAAGTATATCGAATATGAAATACAATACTCCTCGACAATAAAGTAAATGTAATCATCATCTCATCAATTCAAGACTAGTATTCCGGAATAACTAAATCTCATAGTATCACACTCAGTTCATACATGATTAACCGCGGAACCGCACCAGAGTCTACGGAACCCTCAGAGGACCCATCGGTCCGTCCCAGAGTGGTTAACCCAAAATATCTGTGGAACCGCACCACAGGATACGGAACCCTCAGAGGACCCATCGGTCCGTCCCAGAGTGGATTATAACCCATTATACAATTTATATATCTTACTTTCAAAGTCTAGAACGCACAATCATAAACATATACTTGCCTTTGAGACATCGAGAATTCGGAAGGAAAAGAGTATAAATTCGGTAGGTCCAAGAACGCACTCCTGGAACCTAAACGATTCGTAAGGAATAAGATAATAAATAATCCATACTCAAATCACACGAAGAAACTCCCGAAACCAGCCTACGATTCACGAAACTACAAGGATAATCATCGAGATGTTTGAAAATCACCAAAACCCTCTCAAGTTCGAACAAGGTACAAAACAATCCATATAATCGTAGGGGAAACATGGGTACGGAGTAGATGCATCATATTCTCAAAGATCTCAAGCTCCAAAATGGATAAATCGGACGAATCTAAGAAAATCCCCAAAAATTCCCAAAACTAGGGTTCTAAGGAATTTACCTTGATTTGGAAGATAGAAATGGATTAGATGTTGTGTAATCTTTGTTATTCAACCAAAGATGATGATAGCTGAAGAAGGATCGCCTCAAATCGCTCTGAATCGCCCAATCTCGCTGGTCCCATCGGAAACGGAAGGAAAAGATGGAAAATGATGATTTCAGTGGTTGACTGCCCCTTATATAAAACGCCAGGTTAGCGCAGGCTAAGAATCGGGGCTAGCGTGCGCTAACGGGGTCACCCGGTAGTCCAGTGGCTTCTGTCCTGAGACGTTAGCGCGCGCTACTACACCTTAGCGTGCGCTAACTGTTGTCCTGCAAAAATTCCAGTTCACTGCCCAACTCCGCTAGCGTGCGCTACGACTGGGCACTAGCGCGCGCTACGCAACATCTTTAGTGTGCGCTAGCTAGTGCCTAGCGTGCGTTACCTGCTAGTCCAGAAAGTAGAAATACCTCACTACCTCTGTCGACTCATCTCATTAGCATGCGCTACTGACCACGAATAGCGTGCACTAGCGAACTCCTAGCTTGCGCTAATTGCTAGTCCAGAGAGCAGAATTAGCTACTGCCTCTGCCAAGCCTGGACCATTAGCGTGCGCTAAGTCTCAAAGCTAGCGTGCGCTACTCAAGTAGAAATAACGTGCGTTATCCTAGGCCTAGTGCGTGCTATCTGCCTGTCCCAGAATACTGCCGAAAGGTCCAATTAACATGATCATGATCCAAAAAGGTACGAAACTCCAAATCAACATTGAAAACATATCAAAGTGTTTACAGAGCGACAAAATAGGAAGAACAACAAGGTCAAAAAGTCAATAAAAAGTACGGGTATTACATTCTCCCCCTCTAAAAAGAAGTTTCGTCCCGAAACTTAAGAAATAGAAAGTTCGGGGTATTCCGACCGCATCTTCTCTTCTGTCTCCCAAGTCGCCTCCTCGACTCCATGCCTCGACCATTGCACTTTAACCAACGGAATGGTTTTGTGCCGAAGCTGCTTCTCATGGCGTTCAAGGATATTCACTGGTCTCTCCGGAAAGGTAACATCCTTGGCTACGTCAATCTCACTATAGTCGATAAAATGACTTGGATCCGGCACGTACTTTCTCAACTGAGACATATGAAAAACGCTATGGACGTGACTCAAAGCTGGAGGCAACGCCAAGCGATAAGCTAAATCTCTAAACGTGTCCAAAATTTCAAAAGGTCCGATATACCTTGGACTAAGTTTCACCTTTTTCCCGAAGCGAAAAACTCCTCTAGTCGGCGACACCTTGAGTAGAACATGGTCTCCCACTTCGAATTCTAAAGGTGGACGACGAGTATTAGCATAAGATTTCTGACGGCTCTGGGCAGTCAACAACCGGTCCCGGATAATATAAATCTTCTCCTTAGTCTCCATCAACATATCCGGTTCCGTTCCGACTAGCTCCGAAGCCTTGTCCCAACATAATGGCGATCTACACCACCTACCATAAAGTGCCTCGAACGGTGCCATTTTGATCGATGCATGCAAACTATTATTGTAGGTAAACTCGATCAACGGCAAGTGAAGCTCCCAATCATTAATCCAGTCTAGGGCACAAGCCCGCAATATATCCTCCAATGTCTGGATCGTCCGCTCCGTCTGACTGTCTGACTGAGGATGAAAAGACATGCTCAATCTCAACTCGGTACCCAAAGCCTGATGAACGGCCTGCCAAAAATGCGATACGAAACGACCATTTCGATCGGAAACAATGGTCTTAGGGGCACCATGAAACCTCACGATCTCAGCTATAAAAGTTTGAGCCAATCTCTCCGGTCCCCAAGTATCCTTAATACCTAGGAAGTGTGCAGACTTGGTCAACCCATCGACGATTACCCAAATCATATTCATTCCGGCTCTAGTTCTCGGCATCCCAGTGATAAAATCCATAGAGATATCTTCCCACTTCCACTCGGGGATGGGAAGCAGCTTCAACAACCCCGCCGGTCGTTGATGTTCAATCTTGACTTGTTGACACATCAAGCACCGTAGTACGACATCTTTTTTCATATTATTCCACCAAAAATTACGCTTCAAGTCCTTGTACATCTTACTCGTTCCGGGATGGATTGAGTAAGGCGTATCATGAGCTTCTCGGAGAATTCTCTGCCTCAACTCTAGATCATTCGGAACACAAAGCCTGCCTTGAAATCTCAGAATACTATTCTCGTGGACCATAAAACCAGGGACATTTCCTTTAATTACATCTTCCTTCAGTTTAGAGATCATCGGGTCACTCCACTATTTCCCTTTGATGTCGTTAATCAAGGACGAAGTAATTTCAAGAGTGCACAACTGTCCTTGCACTCTTTGAAGCTAAACTTCTATTCCTTGCTCGATTAAATCCTGATGAATCTTTGTCTGAGCTGCAAGAACCTCGAGCATCTGAAGCGATGCCGATTTGCGGCTCAAAGCATCCGCGACGACATTGGCCTTTCCCGAATGGTAAAGAATTTCCAAATCGTAATCCTTGATCAATTCCAACCAACGTCTCTGCCTTATATTCAGCTCTTTCTGGATGAAAATATACTTCAAACTCTTGTGATCGGTGTAAATTCGACATGGAGAGCCATACAAATAATGCCGCCAAATCTTAAGTGCGAAGTCAATTGCGGCCAACTCCAAATCATGAGTAGGATAGTTCATCTCATACGGCTTCAACTGTTGTGACACAAAAGCTATCGTCTTATCATGCTGCATAAGCACACATCCAAGCCCTTGTCCCGAAGCGTCGCTATAAACTGCAAATCCTTCATTACCCTGTGGTAAAGTTAAAATTGGCGCTGAGGTCAAAGTCTCTTCAGCTCATCGAATCTCTGCTGTCTCTCAGTCGTCCAAACAAACTTTTCTGTCTTCTGGAGTAATTTCGTAAGCAGCCGAGCGAGTTTCTAGAACCCCTCGATGAACCAACGGTAATACCCAGCAAGACCCAAAAAGCTACGAACTTCTTTAACATTTTTAGGCGGTGCCCAATCTAGCACTGCCTCAATCTTCTGTGGGTCTACACGAACCCCTTCGGCCAAGATCACATGGCCGAGAAACATAATTTCTTCCAACCAGAACTCACATTTCGAGAATTTTGTATAGAGGTGCTCGGCTCTCAAAACATCTAGTATCAAATGCAAGTGCCGGGCATGTTCCTTCTTATCTCGAGAATAAATCAAGATGTCGTCGATAAAGACGACCACACATCTGTCCAAGTCTTCGATGAATATCTTGTTCATTAGTTGCATGAACACTGCTGGTGCATTAGTCAATCTAAAAGGCATGACCACAAATTCATAATGTCCGTACCTCGTCCGTAACGCAATCTTCGGAACGTCGGACTCTTTCACCCATAGTTGATAGTATTCTGACCTCAAATCAATTTTCGAGAATATTGTGGATCCCTGTAACTGATCAAATAAATCATCTATACGAGGCAAATGATACTTGTTCTTGATAGTCACTTTGTTCAGTTCACGGTAATCAATGCATAAACGTAATGAACCATCCTTCTTCCTCACAAAAAAAACAGGCACGCCCCACGGCGAAGCGTTCGGTCTGATGTATCATTTCTCCAATAATTCTGCCACCTGACTCTTTAATTCTTGCATCTCGGAAGGTTCCATCCGGTAATGTGCCTTAGAAATCGGAGCCGCGTCAGGCTCTAAGTCCACAGAAAATTCTCTCTCGATCTGGCGGTAATCCCAGGAGGTCGTCCGGAAAAACTTTGGGATACTCATTAACAACTGGAATCGAAGAGAAATCGACTTCGTTCCCTTCCGTCTTCAAAGCATAACACCAATAGCCCGTGCAAACTTTATTCAAAATTTTTATGGCCTTCATGGCGCTGATAAGCAACTTAGGTTGGCCCGACTTACGTCCCATAAATGAGTACTCGGAACCGTCTTTAGTCATCATGGTGATAACCTTAGTACGATAATTCATAATCGCTTGGTGACCGTCAAGCCAATCCTCGCCGAGGATCACATCCTCGCCTTCCATATCAACCACAGTAACCAATCCATACCGGCTATATTCACCGAAAAATCTCTAATCTCCCGATTCCCCACGATTCTATCCCCGCAAGGTAGTTCCACAATGAAAGGATCACAAGCAGTCATACAAGTTATATTCAAACGGAGTACACACTCCAAGGAGATGAAAGAATGTGTAGCACCCAAATCAAAAAGTACATGAAGTGGATGAGATAGGATATGAATGGTACCTGAGGTCACCGCTGCATCGGGTTCGTCTGCTCGACGCATCTCATAGACTCTGGGGTGTGCTGAACCGACGCTAGAATCTCCCCCTCTAGCGTTCTGACTCCGTCCCCGGCCTCTGCCGTAACTCTGCTGTGATTGTCCGAATGGTTGCCTCTGATTCATACTTTGATCTAAAGGTGCTGGGGCAGAAGCCCGAATGTCCACAGTCTGATCTTGTTTGGGGCAATAAACTGTCTTATGTCCCATCTGTCCACAAGTGTGACACTTCAGGGGTGGGAAATTGCACTCCAGGTTAACGTGGCATGGACGACCTCAATTAAACAAGTTACCGGGCGAGTTGAGGTGCCCGGAGCAGAACGGAAACTCCTCTTCCCTCTAGCAGAACGTGACGACTGCCCGACAGAATGGTTAGTCGTATGAGGTCTCTGGAAGTTGCCACCTTTAGAACCAGAAAAGTTACCCATGATCTTCTGCTTCTTCGGTTCTTCTGCGGTATCATTGTTGGAACTCAACATGTCATATGCCAATGCCCTGTCTTGGTATTCCTTCAAGGTAGTACAATCAAATCCGGCCATATAACATCGTAAATCCATATTCATCCGCATATCAAAGTAACAGATCTTGTCACGCTCATCCCGCACTTGATTCTTCACGTGGATCAGTTGTTGATTGTATTCCACTATCGCCTGTGAGACTGGAATATTATGCAGCTTACCCTCGAAAAAGGCTCGGATTTTGCCTTCTTGCACTGGCCAAGGACAAAACTCGGCCTCCAGTAGCTCTTTAAATTCTCCCCACATAGCAGCACGATCCTGTGGCTTAATAACTTTCCACCAAGTCGCGGCTTCCTTGTTAAGGAAGTACTGAGCAATCGGTACCTTCTTCACTTCTGGACAGTCAAGCGCTTCAAACACTTTCTCTAACTCTGCCAACCAATTCTCCCAACCCATCGGGTCTGTAGCACCGCTGAACTGCGGAGGGTGCATACGGATCACATTCTGAAGCAAGGCATCCGATGTCGGGTTCGGATTGTTCAGTTGAACGGCTTGTGCCAGGATAGTCATCTGGTTAGCCAATTGCTGAAGGACATTTATAACTCCAAAATCTGCGTTATTCCCTTGGCCGGTCGACTGGTCGTGATGACCCTCGTATCAGGATATACTGAGTTAGATAAACTAGGGGTGGTCGACCCCGCAACGGAACTGAGGGAAGCGGCCGCGCCACGTCCTCGTCCGCATCCATGACCATGGCCTCGCCTCTGTCCCCCTATCAGCAGACATTCTGAAGGATACACAAAGCACGTAAGTACAATTCAAATCGCACGTCATCGAAGTGACCGATTCCCAAAATACCAATTCAAAAGTAAAACGATTACGGAAACAATAGGAGAGTAAGAGGTCTTACAAGTACCGGTCGTACCGTGATGATGGCAAAGTAGTGATACTGTAGACAAACGATGACTCAATCGACCCAAAAGACCGACAGCCTAGGTATCCATAAATCTAAGCTCTGATACCATATTCTGTAACACCCCCAAGTTATTCAGTGTATATTACAGCGTCGTGAGCCCCGCCTTGGGACCACAAGGCTATTTATACGCAGAACACATGAACTCTGACCGAGGAGGTCCAATACAATGAAATGAAGGACAATAAAAATGGTATTCAAACCATATCCAATATATATCCAAATACAACACATCTCAATTAAATACCACGACAACACAGGATGGAATATAAAGGAAACCAAAAACTAGGGCTGTAAACGAATCGAGCCGAGCCGAGCTTTGACCTAAACGAGCCGAGCTCAATTTTTTTTCCTGACGAGCCGAGAGCTTTGTTATCGCACAAAAAACATGTTCGAGCTCGAGCTCGTTAATAAAACGAGTCGAACTCGAGCTGTTCGCGAACAACTCGAGCCGAGTCGAGCTCGAGCCGAGGTCGAGCTGTTCGCGAATAATTATATATTTTTAAATTATTTAAATAATATATTTGAATTATTTAAAATAAATATTTTAAAAGAATCATAAAAAATTATATATTTTTTTAAATATATATAAAAATTAATATTTTAATATCTGAAAATTATTTAAAAATTATTAATCTATAATATAATATATAAATATTATTAAAATAAATTTAAAAATATATTTATTAATCGAGCTTAACGAGCCGAATCGAGCCGAACCGAGCTCGAGCCGATCTCGAGCCGCACATGCCCAAGCTCGGCTCGAGCTCGTTTTCTTAACGCACATATTTTTGTGTTCGAGCTCGAGCTCGAGTTCTTAACGAACCAAGCCGAACCGAGCCCTTAACGAGCCGAGCCGAGCTTTGTTCGCGAACAGCTCTGTTCGTTTACAGCCCTACCCAAAACAGTACTCGAGTATTCAAAAACCATTCAAGTACAACAACACTGAACGGAGGAAATACAAAACATAACCAGAGACAAGACACAACATCACACTTGCCCTTCATATTCGTGCCGACCCGGTACGTGCCTATCCGCTCTCCTGGATCCTGACATGAAAGGTATTTCCCCCATAAATGGGTTAGTCGACGAATAGCTAGTGCAAGTATATCGAATATGAAATACAATACTCCTCGAAAATAAAGTAAATGTAATCATGATCTCATTAATTCAAGACTAGTACTCCGGAATAACTAAATCTCATAACATCACACTCAGTTCATACATGATTAACCGCGGAACCGCACCAGAGTCTACGGAACCCTCAGAGGACCCGTCGGTCCGTCCCAGAATGGTTAACCCAAAATATCCATGGAACCGCACCAGAGGCTACAGAACCCTCAGAGGACCCGTCGGTCCGTCCCAGAGTAAATATAACCCATTATACAATTCATATATCTTACTTTCAAAGTCGAGAACGCACAATCATAAACATATACTTGCCTTTGAGACATCGAGAATTTGGAAGGAAAAGAGTATAAGTTCGGTAGGTCCAAGAACGCACTCCCGACACCTAAACGATTCATAAGGAATACGATAATCAATAATCCATACCCAATCACACGAAGAAACTCCCGAAACCCGCCTACTATTCACGAAACTACAAGGATAATCATCTAGAGGTTTGAAAATCACCCAAACCCTCTCAAGTCCGAACAAAGTACAAAACAATCCATAAAATCTAGGGAAAATATGGGTACGGGGTAGATGCATCATATTCTCAAAGATCTCAAGCTCCAAAACGGATAAATCAGACGAATCTAAGAAAATCCTCAAAAATTCCCAAAACTAGGATTATAAGGAATTTACCTTGATTTGGAAGATAGAAATGGATTAGATGTTGTGTAATCTTTGTTATTCAACCAAAGATGATGATAGCTGAAGAAGGATCGCCTCAAATCGCTCCGAATCGCCCAATCTCGCTGCTCCCGTCGGAAAAGGAAGGAAAAGATGGAAAATGATGATTTCAGGGGTTGACTGCCCCTTATATAAAATGCCAGGTTAGCGCGCGCTAAGAATCGGCGTTAGCGTGCGCTAACGGGGTCACCCGATAGTCCAGTGGCTTCTGTCCTGAGACGTTAGCGCGTGCTACTACACCTTAGCGTGCGCTAACTGTTGTCCTGCAAAAGTTCCAGCTCACTGCCCAACTCCACTAGCGTGCGTTACGCAACACCTTTAGCGTGCGCTAGCTGCTCCCTAGCGTGCGTTACCTGCTAGTCCAGAAAGTAGAAATACCTCACTGCCTCTGCCGACTCAGCTCGTTAGCGTGCGCTACGGATGATGTTAGCGCGCGCTACTGACCACGAATAGCGTGCGCTAGCGAACTCCTAGCGTGCACTAACTGCTAGTCCAGAGAGCAGAATTAGCTACTGCCTCTGCCAACCCTGGGCCGTTAGCGTGCGCTAAGGCTCAAAGCTAGCGTGCGCTACTCAAGTAGAAATATCGTGCGTTAGCCTAGGCCTATTTGATTCGGATCGGGTTCAGGTATTGCCCATAGGATAATCGGGTACCCAATGGGTATTCGGGTACCCGTATACCCTATATTTAAGAATATAAATATTTTTTAGTAGATATCATATATACGTATAATGTAATTAATAAATTCAGTTTAGTATAATAAATTTTTATAATATAATATTTTATATAATAATATATAATATATAATATAATATAATATTTATGTATAATATATGATAATAATATATTTATATAATTCAAATGGGTATGCGGGTCCGGTAATCGGGTCGGGTAATCGGGTAATATACTATACACATCCTATCCGTACCCGATCATAAAATTTCGGGTTCGATCGATACCCGACCCGATTTCGGGTTTATTCAATATACAGAAAAAGTAAAAAGTGCAATGCTCTAGGTCAAAGCTAACCGGGACAACCCAACCCTGACGCTCTCAACTACAGCACCGCTCCCTACAAAAGAATCCACAACTCTGATCTGGCGCCTCAAAGAAAGACCTATCAGCCGTAGCCTGGAAAGGTTTAAGGCGCCTTCAAATCTAATCTCACTGCTTCCTCCCACGACCTCCCTGGCCGGCCTCCTCCTCTCCCGACAACCACTAAACTCGACTCCTCCTCACCGAGCAGTAATCTGCTCCTCAAGTGACGCGCCAAACCATCTCAATCTCACTTCCCTATATATATATATATATATATATATATATATATATATATATATATATATAACAGTCAGAATCATAACAATATGTCTAAAATCATAACCTTTGAAAACTTATATTTCTCGGTGGCGGTGGCGGTGGCAGTACTCTAGACAGGAAGAATAAGCACAATTCATCGTAGCATATTATTTGTTTCTCAAAATTCAAGTTTTCCTGCACGTGACAACTTGTTCAGTGCTCTACCCTAAAATCGAGCCACTGCTGGTTCTTGTAACGAGGCAGATGCCTCACAGAGAATATTGCATGTATATATTGTTTAATTCCTTTTACTTTCTTTTATAAGGGTGCGCTTGGTTCAAAAAGGGTAATGAATATAGCAAGGTAAAGGGAATACAATGGAATATAAATGAATGGAATGGAGATTATCATTATTTTTTATAGCGCTTGGTTTAAGAAAAATACATTAACCTCCAAAGTGGTGGTAGTAGTGGCGGCTGCTGCTGGTGGTGGTGGTGGCTGGTGGTGGTGGTGGTTGCTGTTGCTGGTGGTGGTGGCTGCTGCTGGTGGTGGTGGTGGCTGCTTTTGGTGGTGGCTGGTGGTGGTGGTAGGTAATCATTATCTTTCCTCCCAATTTACTGAATAATGCCCCATTACCCACTACTAAGCAATGATTGCATTCCTTACTCCTAACCAGACATGTTTATTCATTGCCTTTCCCATTCTCTACCTCCCGATACCCGCAACCAAGAACCCCCTAAGTTTGTGCCTTGGGTTTGTACTGTAATTGTAGGTAATTTGAACTGCTCATTCTAGCCAGGTCTTATCCTGAATTTTCTGTGGCCCTAGGCAAAATAATAATGTGTGACTCCCTTTAAAAAAAGTTCTCTTTAATATAATTAAGGTCAAATTCTTAGAGACGTTTAATGTTATTAATGGTTTAATTTTTAAAAAATATTGAAATTTTTCTTAATATATTGAAAATATTTGTCCAAAAATTATTTTCTAGAAAACTATTTTCTCGAGAATCATTTTCCGGAAAATATTTTCCGTCATTCGACTATAATGAAAAAAATTATGAAATTTGGTGAGAAAATATTCAATTTGAAAAATATTTTAGTCATTCAAAAAGGGGAAGTCATATTGAAAGGAGCTACCATATGACAAATATGCCTCCAAGTCATGACAACATGCAAATATGCAAATATGAATATTTTTCGACATCTTTCGAAATAGATGCCTGACGAGAAAAGAAATGGCATCTAATTGATAAATCATGAATGAGCAATAGAAGTTAAGGCAGATACGATGGTAAGCCAGAGGTGATTGAGTGCAAACACTGATATCATGCGGGTAACAATCTCTTTGAAATATTGCGAAGATTTGTTCTTTCGCCTTCGCCGGCCCTCTCATATACCGCCATTAACGACATCCTTCGATTTAACACCGCAGTCGTGGCCACGACTGATACAGTGTGAGGAGCTTTGCCTCTCCCTAAAAAAAATTAATGAGCAATAGAAGCTACCACACGAAATATAAGAATAGTTCAAAAACAACCTCTTTATAATATCATATCGTAGTACAGTTTGTGGAAAATATCAAAGGTATCATGCGTTGCCTCAAAATATATGAGTCACTCATTTTAGAAGTGACTCAGTTTTTTTCACTTACAATTTTTTTCAAAATTTTTCGTATGGGTTGTGAAATAAAAAACAAGAACAATAAATAGAGGAGAGATTAATGCATACCTTAATTAATGCAGTAGAAGATTCGATCGGCAAAGACCAGTCCGATCGGAAAACGTTCGAGTAACGACAAGACCACCGGAATACAGCTTATCAAGTTCGGACTATGGCAATGTCTGGGGGTGCTCTCGGAGCTTAATGGACTGAGCTTGTGGGGTTGATGTTCGTGGCGGAGTCAGCCGTGTCAAGTGTGCTCGTCCTCACAAGGTGCCTACATATCTCAAGAGCTACTGAGAATCAAGTCCAGACGTAGTTCTTAGAATGAGGGGAGGCCCTCCTTATATAGAGATTGGATGTATTAGAATCCGAGTAGGGTTATGTGTCTTGGTGGCTAAGACAGTTGTTTCCTTGTTGGAGTTCTATCCCTATCCGGAGTAGAAGACTTGCTGGAAAAGTCCTTCCAGAACGTTCGGTCGTCGGGCCTAGTTCGAGTTATGGGGCGCGGCCAGACGGCGTCCCATCCAACTCCCCTTGCACTCCCAGGGCCGAA
Source organism: Orobanche coerulescens (assembly GCA_033398695.1). NCBI lineage: Eukaryota > Viridiplantae > Streptophyta > Magnoliopsida > Lamiales > Orobanchaceae > Orobanche > Orobanche coerulescens. The sequence continues at coordinate 34,924,017 of CM065818.1, forward strand.
CCATTGGGCCGTTCCGGAGAACGAGCTTTTGTCCGGACAACTTGTGCCCTCATTAAATGGGCTTCCTCTAAAGACCAAGTCAACCATAATTAATGACACATTAATTATGTCTCTAGGGTTTATTTTTCCCCACATCATTTGCCCCCAACTTCTAGGAAAACGTTGGTTTCGTAGAAGTTAGTTGTATCCAATCCGGATTTGGGGAGCTTATTTCGTAGAGCTTTTTACAGAGTGTGGTAGCGACCAACACACTTGTAACTTGCATATCGGCCCTTATCGAGGCTATTCTTCCTTGGAACGTCTGTTAATCCATCGGGGTTCTGGTGTTACTGTTTGACCTTCATTAATCAAGTAAAATCACCTTTCAAAGTCCGAAAGTGATTGAATTTTGTGTCAACACAATGCCTTTCGGGTGCCTAACGGGTATATTAGGGCTTATCGAGCCTTAGTAGGACTTATTCGAGCCTACTTTGAGATCAATCAGACCTTACTCGGGCCTAATAGAGCCTTAACCGGGCCTAATTGGGCCTTACTTGGTCAAACAGACCTTACTCGGGCTTAATTCAGCCTTAATCGGGCCTAACCTAGCCTTAATCGAGCCTAATCAGGCCTAATATGGTCAGACAGAACTTAATCGGGCCTAACCTAGCCTTAATCGAGCCTAATCGGGCCTAATTTGGTCAATCAGACCTTAATCGGGCCTAATTCAGCCTTAATCGGGCCTAATCGAGCCTTAATCCGACCTAATTGGGCCTTACTTGGTCAACCAGGCCTTAATCGGGCTTAATTCAGCCTTAATCGGGCCTAACATAGCCTAAATCGAGCCTAATCGGGTCTAATTTGGTCCAACAAACCTTAATCAGGGTTAATTCAGCCTTAATCAGGCCTAATTTGGTCAAACATGCCTTAGCCGGGCTTAATTCTGTAACACCCCCAAATTCCATTGGGTCATTACAGTGCTGTGGCCCCACACCAGGAGATCCACCTGGCAAACACGACCAAAAATACAACTAACTGACCAAAAGGGGAATCTCAGTTCCTACTATGACATCCGACATAATATTCCGATATGGAATTTCAACGACAAAAATGGGCCTACATGGCCAAAATAAAATACAACAACATCCACGAGCCTTGCTCGGATAATACAAAATGACAACAACTGAACAAAACTGGAGTACTCCAAAATGTCCTATTGACATGAACACCAAAACATCTCGGATTAGTATCGCTCGAATGCCTCGTCGCCATCGTCATGCCCCTGTGTCTCAACTCTCTCCTCGCAAGCACCTAAAACATGAAAACATGTTCCGCCCTCACGGGGTCAATCATCCAGATAATGAATATCAAATACATGTACAACATGATATGCATCCAAAGGCAGAATGAAACGGTACAATGATAATAATAGTACGAAATGCTCACAAACCAAGGTAAGAACTGAGCATACGTGAAGCACTATGCCCACAACATACGATCAATACCTACTCAACAGGTTAGAACACAAGTGCCCAACGGCGAATCATCAATATATAACACAACCATGAACTATCCGAATTAAAACCAAACCAGGACTGGAATAAATACGAATCACAATGCCCGAAGGCACCAATGGAAAAACAAATACATCACAATGGCCTGAAAGCCACTCAGCCGAAGCTGCCACAATATCACAATGGTCTGAAAACCACTCAGCCGAAGCTGCCAATCATCACAATGGCCCGAAGCCAAACAGCCCCAAGCTGTATCATCTGAGGGCCGAAGCCACGACATAAAGCCGTATCACAATGAGGGCCGAAGCCACGGCACGAAGCCGTATCACAATGAGGGCCGAAGCCACGGCACGAAGCCGTATCATAATGAGGTCATCCAATGACCATGACCTACTGAAGTGTAGTTGTTGGGAAACCAACCTCGAAGGTTCAAGCCCCAAACTTACCCATAATGAGATCATCCAGTGACCGTGACCTGCTGAATCGCAGGTGCTGGGAATCCAACCGCGAAGGTTTAAGCCCCAGACCCATCGAGCACTAGCCGAGACTGGCCTCCAAAACACAATTAATCACAAACGGCAACGATCCCAAGATTACTGAATTACAAGAATAATGGTGTGCTGCCTTGAGTCGGCCAACACGACAACAATAACTCACGGATGGGCACCGTCCTCGGCTGTCCCAATTCAAATACCTCGACTGCCTTGGAATGGCCAATCGATCATAACAACTCAATGGATGGAAACTATCATTGACAGTCCCAATTCAACACCTCGATTACCTTAGAACGGTAAATCAATGACGATGACTCATCGGATGGGAAATGTCTTCGACAATCACAATTCAATACATCGATTACCTTAGAACGGTAAATCAATAATGACGCCCCAACGGATGGAAATCATCTTCGATAATCCCAATTCAATACGTCGATTATCTTAGAACGGTCAATCGATAAACAATTATACAACGGATGGGAATTATCTTCGATAATCCCAATTCAATACCTCGATTGCCTTAGAATGGCCCATTGATAACAACAACACCACGGATGGGAATTATCTTCGATAATCCTAATGCAATACGTCGATTACCTTAGGATGGCCAATCGATAACAATGACTCAATTAGAATAGATGTCCCGGTGTCTTAAACCGACCACAAAAAACAGAGATGAAAATCGGATACGTCAATTGCCTTCAATCGGCCAATACAATAGCAACAATACCAATTCGATAACAACAATCCCAACGATGTCTTAGACTGACATCAACGTCAACAATAATAATCGATACATCGATACCGCGGACCGGCTATCGACAACAACAATAACAACAAGAGTTTCGATGCCATAAACAAGCCGTTAACAAATAACAATAACATCTAGCATAATTGCCAAAGGGTATTACATCAAACAATCCCCAAATATCAACGAAATCATAGAGAGGCCAAGTCTCGAAATGATACACACATTCATACACATATATGATACATTAATCTCATTGACCAGTACAAGTATAAAACTTGCCTCAAACCGAAGGCAAGAAAGTCCTTCCACGATCAACCTCCTTCCACGAAACGACGAATGGCATCCTCCGATGATCACAAGCACTCGAACAACCTTGAATGAAATACGATTCATTCAATAACACAAAATTAATGGAAGTAAAACCAAAGCAATCCTGATTCATCCCCAAATCGGTTAAACTCTACCAACGAATATCATAGTTCTCAACTATGAATTCTAACATCCTGCATCACCTCAATGATCGATTAACATGATCATTACGTTCTTAACACTTGTGAAATCAATTCAACAAGAATCACTTTAAGAACAATCATCAAAACAAACACCCCAAAATGATAATATCACTAATATCATCATCAATACCCCAAGAACAACATCATCTCTACAAACATGATGTCTAAACAATAATCAATCAACAATTCGTCATGAATTTGGATTAATCAACCAGATTAAATCAACAATTTCAAGATTATGATAATCATTACATAATTCATCATAATTCCTTACTAAAATGGTGAAAATCTCCCCAAGAAACACAAACAACAACACCAATCATATCAAGACTATGTTAATCATATAACAATCTTAACATAATCCTTCCTAGACATGATTATAACCTCCAAACATTCTAAAACATCAAGAACAACTCCTCCTCAAGACAAAATCATCATGTTCTTCATTACAAGTTATGAAAACTCATCAAGAATCATGATATACTCCAACAATCACCAACTATACGAGGAAAACAACAACAAAAACATCATCATACTCGAAAATCACTTATAGAACAAGTGATTAAGAGAACTTACCAATGAAGAACAAGAAGAACTCTCCAAACAACAAAAGAGCACCAACAATCTTCCAACTTCAAGCTTCAATCCAAGCTAGGATGATTAAAATCGTGTTGGAAGAGGCTAAATATCAAGAACAAGTCCACAAGGACGATTCTAGGGAGAGAAAAAAGATAATGGTTCGTGAAGAAATGAAATACGAACCCAAGATATATAATCTGACAAACACGTTACGTACGCTATACACCATGGTTAACGTGCATAAGGATCATTATGTATGCTATGCCAAAACATTAACGTACGTAATGCTAACTCCAGAACTAACTGACCAAAAACACGAAGACCTTAACGTACGTAAACAAAAACAATTTACGTACGTTAGCAAGCTACATGGTTTACATACGTAGAGCTCACCTCATAACGTACGTAAGGATCCATTGACTGCAATAGTAAGATTGGATCAATGATGCCCGGGACCCACCGTCCGAAAGTCGAGTCCGAGGAAGGTTCCCTCCACCTACCACCCATTACGTACGTAGCATGAACAACATTACATACGTAATGCCTAAAGCCTAACGTATGTTAAGCGCACAAGCTAACGTACGTTAGCTCAACAAAGTGGACAATCAAGTTGTTCCACCAACTCTCAACCGGAATGAACGAGCTACAGTGCAACGCACCTCAACAAACACGAATGATACAATACCACGGCATTTGTACAATTCCAAATGAATATGTACAACTCAACAATGAAACGAAAAAAAATTACCCCCGGATATTACATACTCCCCCCTTAAAAAGAGTTTCGTCCCCGAAACTCAGGGTGCACAACACAGGGTACGAACTATCCATCAGGATCTGAAAACAACATATCCAGGAATACTCCTCAATATGAGCAACTCCGTCTGACTAACTGGGCCAATCCCTCGGGTCCCCGCGTCTCCTCTGCCAACCACGGCAAAAAATCAAGTGATAAAAACACTCAACCAAGTGCGAGATTAGTCGAATCATGACTCCTCTGCCAGAGACCAGCCAGGAAGTCGTACCAACCGCATGACTCGTAACACCGGCGTACACACCCCGCGGGAGCTGCCTATTGAACATGTCTACAATCATCGGTGTACACCCCCCATTCTCGTCGGCATTGGACGCCCATGCAAACACTGAGTCACGCCACGCACAGATAATAACAACACAGACATAGTCTTCAGGACCATATCAATCGCACGCCCAAGTCCTCACGACTTGAAGTTCCGAATCACAATGAACAATTACCCAGATTATCACAAAATTCTCGGGTACAATACCAAAAGGAAAGAAAACACATCAAACGACCATAAATCTCAAGATTCTCAAAAGCTATCATTACAAGATAAATCAATAATAAATGGTTCACAACCACAATACTACAATACAGACTAAGTTCAATATCAATCCAAAAACAAGGGAAAATACAAATCAAGGTTACATCTCAAATGTACCTGAAATCAACATCCTCCAGATCATCGATCTCCTCGACCTCACCGACTCGAGGAAAACCCAAACCTGAACTCGTTGTTCCTCCTCGGTTGTCCTTACCCCTGGCTCCCAAAGCCTGATAAGACCCCTTGGATGAAGTAGGGACTGGAGTAACAAAATCTCTCGAGGCCCGTGAGCTCTCTCGAGACCTACTGGCACTAGGACTCCTGCAGTGTTTCTGAAGGTGTCCCTGCCTCCCACACAGAAAACAAACAATAACTGGCACAGTACAACGAGTGCTAATATGCCCCACTGAATCACAGTTAAAGCAAACAACAGTCGAACTCGTCATCTGAGAAGAAGATGCTTTTCCACCACGAAGACGACTAGAAGACGACCTCTTGGACGTCGGAGCCTGATGTCCCTCTGAACGAACCGGCATCCTAGTCCTCTCACCAGAAGAAACTGAAGGGTTCTTCTGAGCAAGCTCCTTGATCAAAAGCTCTGCTCCAAGAGCCTTCTCGATGAATTCGCCAAGTGAGTTACAATTATGGTTGAACAACTGCATCCTCAACTGCGGATTTAGCCTCTTGCTAAAATACTTAATCTTATCCACCTCAGTACGGATAACAGAAGAAGCAAACTGAAGAAGTCCTTGAAACTTCTCAGCGATAACAATAACACCCTCGTCCTCGACGGATTCGGGGTTCAAAACCTCTGACAGTTTGGCTTCACGAAGTGGAGCCGGATAATACATCTCTAACATGAGACTCTTGAACTCACTCCAAACACAATCACGATCGGTGGTCTTCATAGAAAGCCACCAAGAATAAGCGCCTTTACTCAAATAGTAAGTCGATATTGCCACCTTACTCTTTTCCGGACACTGAACCATGTCGAAGAGTTTATCAAAATTTTCAAGCCAATCAGCAATGTCAGCTGGTTCCGACGAACCCTCAAAAATAGGCGGCCTCTGACGAGAGATGTCGCCGATAATCTGACTCATTCTCCCAGCCTGTCCATAAAACGGCACCTGGAGTACCTGTTGCAATGTACAACGAACCACTAAGGTATGCATGGTTCCCACTATCTGCATCATCTGAGTCATCTGGGCCATCATGCCCCTCATAAGTAAGAAAGGGTCGATGTCAGTCTGATCGACTCCTCGAGTATGATGTCCCAAAGGAGAACCGATCGCATAAGTCACATCTCCGACTGAATTCTGATCCATCTCGGCATCCGTACGCATATAAACATGAGGTTCTGGGTTTCGGCCTGCTCTGCAGCCTTTACCCTCTCTGTCGCGTCCTCGGGTTCCTCTTTCCATACTGAAAGAATAACGCTCGATCATGAACAAGGCTTAAATACGTCTCAACGGCCAATCCAGAATGCTATGTCAATAGCCAAACACGAGTATACATACTCAACAAATAAACAATCACCTCAAACATGCTAATCATAGCCAATACAGAGCCCACACGCTCCAAAACAACTAATCATGAATGAATCGTAACACAAATGTTACATACAGGTTTTCAACAGAACATGTATAATCAATGACATAATGAATGTATGATCATAAAAGAGAATCGAGTCCTTACACAGGTCATACGAAGCTTCGAGGTCTTGCGATACTAGTCTTCACTGACGACGACTCGATGAAAGAAAGACTCATACAGTCACCCAACTATCACAACTCACAAATCCCGACTGTCCAGATTTTCATAACCTTACCGCGTCGGTAGAGCCACATAACTCACATATCAGGGTATCTCACAACCCAATGCTCTGATACCATCTTCTGTAACACCCCAAAATCCCATTGGGTCATTACAGTGCCGTGGACCCCACACCAGGAGATCCACCAGGCAAACACGACCAAAAATACAACTAACTGACCAAAAGGGGAATCTCAGTCCCTACTATGACATCCGACATAATATTCCAATATGGAATTTCAACGACAAAAGTGGGCCTACATGGACAAAATAAAATACAACAACATCCATGAGCCTTGCTCGGATAATACAAAATGACAACAACTGAACAAAACTGGATTGTGGTCTAACCTAGCCTAGCCTTGATCGAGCCTAATCGGGCCTAATCTGGTCAAACATGCCTTAATCGGGCTTGATTCAGCCTTAATCGGGCCTAATCGAGCCTAATCTGGCCAAACAGCCCTTAATCGGGCTTGATTCAGCCTTAATCGGGCCTAATTGGGTTCCGAATTTATGTTTCCGTTCGAAATTAGGGTTTGAGTACAAAAAACTAAGTGAAAAGATTTTTTCTTAAAATTATTGCTCGAAACAGAAGATTGGCGCCCGAGCTATGACAAAAGGCCGGACCAGGGGCCCTTGGCATGCCTTGATCCGCCCTAGGCGGCTAGGGTGCCGCCAAGAAGACCATGGGGGTCCATTGGTGGGCTTCTGGTACCCTTGGCTTGTCCGGACGATCGAATTTTGGGCCGGTCGGCCTCCTTTTGGCCTGGAACTTGAAGCCCCATATCCACCCTAGGCGGCTGGGGAGCCGCCAAGGAGGCCTTAGGGCTCTTTTGCTGGTTCTCCTGATGACTCTGGGAGTTCCGGGAGGTCAGATTTTGCCCAGATGATCGAATTTTTGGCCGGTCGGTCCCCGTTTGGCCCGAAACTTGAAAAAGGTCGGGCGAAGGACAAAATGAAGCCCCATATCTACCCTAGGCGGCTGGGGAGCCGCCAAGGAGGCCATAGGGCTCCTTAGTTGGCTTCTGGATGCCTTCGGGCATTCCGGGCGATCGAATTTTTGGCCGGTCGTGGCTTAATTTGCTCCTTTTCAGAAACCTTAAGGCCTTTCGTGGCTTTGTTCCGGACTAGAGTTCTTTGTCCGGTCGCAGCCTTGTTTTCAGATGTTTTTCCCAATCGATTATTCTTGGCGTTCCTAGAGCAATGCTCTGTAGTACCCCCAAATCCTATTGAGTCACTACTACAAAACAGGCTTTTAACAGCGGTTATTTGGGCCAATTAACAGCGGTTGGAACTGCCGTTGTATGTACCGCTGTTAATTTTAACAGCAGTTTTTGCAACCCCCGTTGAATTATAAAAATAACGGCGGTTAATTGTAACCGCTGTTAAACATGCCATTTAACAGTGGTTTCCGGTAACCGCTGTTAACAGCTGATTCGTAACGGCAGTTAAAGAGCCGCCGTTATGTTTACAAAATAACAGCGGTTTTGGCAGAACCGCTGAAAGTTTCAAAGAATTTAACTGCGGTTTTTGCTGAACCGCTGTTATTTTGTCCAGATTTTCCCCAAATTTTTGCGTTATTTTGCACAATCCAGTACCTGACTCGGATCAAACTAATTAATAAACCACTAATTCATCGAATCCAAACACACCCAAAAGAACTAACCAACACCAAATTCATTGAACCACCAATTCATTGAAAAAGATAATACAAAAAACACCAATTCATCCAAATAATTCATACAAATATCAAATGTACAATTCATACAAATAATTCACACAAAAACACCAAAATCATGTCGCGAGACGATTTCGAACCTCCAAGAAATAATGTCCCCAACCAACTCGAATTTTATTAATAACATCTTGAGATAGTGCTCCAACATCATCAAACATCTGCACATATAAACATATAATAAACAAACTTTAAATGTAAACGAGTAAACAGTTTTATCACCACTTCAAGTTAAAAATATACTACCTCCATCCAACCATCCAAAATACGCGCTCGGACGATAGTCGACATCCAGTGCATAACATAATAACCACACTCCCAACCTCCATTTTGTTTATTACACTAAAACAAAATAAGACACAATTATATGAGCCGCTTTCAGTAAATAAAATCAACACACAACATACACAGTAAAAAACACACACACTGACACAAACACATAAAGCACACAAGCACACAAACACACACACTGAACACAAACACACACACTGCACACAAACAAACACACACACACACACTGCACACACACACTGCACACACACATACACTACACACACACTGCACACACACAACACAGAAAAAAACACCAACACAAACACATAATACACAAACATAAAAACATACAGTACACACAGCACACACACACATATACTGCACAAACAGGAAACACACACACACACACAAACTGCACACACACACACACAACACACACACTGCAAACACACCACACACACACACACTGCACACACACAACACAAAAAAAACACCAACACAAACACACAATACACACAAACATAAAAAACACAGTACACACAGCACACACACACACTGCACAAACACGAAACACACACACACACACACACACACACACACTGCACACACAGCACACACTAACACACATACTGTACACACACATACAACACACACACTGCGCACACACACTGCGCACAGGAAAAAAAACACCAACACAAACACACAATACACACACAAACATAAACACACACACTACACAAAAACATACACAAACACACACATACACACAGTACACACACACATATTGCACACAAACAAACATACACAAACACACACACGCACAGCACATCACACACATACACAAACACACACACACACACAAACACACACACACAGCACACACACACAATACACAAACACACACAAACATAAACACACACACACAGCACACGCTGCCACTGCACACACACACACTGCACAGAAAAAAAACCAACATAAACAAACGGACACTTCATACACGATATGTTGGGAGAAAATCCTTAAGACGAAAGTTAACATCTATCCCAAAGGGAGAAGATCCTTACGACGTTAACCACGTCTATCCCAAAATAATTCGTGTTTCCAAAAACAATGTTGTCGTACACACTCAAATATTTACACACACACACAGCACATACACACACACTGCAGACACACACACACACAGCACACACTGCGCACACACACAACACAGAAAAAACACCAACACAAACACACAATACACACACAAACATAAACACACAGAGTACACACAGCACACACACACTGCACACAAACACACACATACACACAGTACACACACACACATTGCACACAAACAAACATACACAAACACACACACGCACAACACAGCACACACATACACACACACACACAGTACACACAACACACAAACACAAACACACACACAGCACACCCACACACAATACACAAACACACACAAAGATAAACACACACACACACACACACACACACAGCACACACACTGCCACTGCACAGAAAAAAAACCAACACAAACAAACCGACACTTCATACACGATATGTTGGGAGAAGATCCTTAAGACGAAAGTTAACATCTATCCCAAAGGGAGAAGATCCTTACGACGTTAACCACGTCTATTCCAAAATAATTCGTGTTTCCAAAAACAATGTTGTCGTACACACTCAAATATTTACACACACACAGCACACACACACACACACTGCAGACACACACACACAGCACACACTGCGCACACACACAACACAGAAAAAAACACCAACACAAACACACAATACACACACAAACATAAACACACAGAGTACACACATCACACACACTGCACACAAACATACACAAAAACACACAGTACACACACACACATTGCACACAAACAAACATACACAAACACACACACGCACAGCACACACACACACACAGTACACACATCACACAAACACATACACACACACACACACACACACACACATCACATAAACACACACAAACACAAACACACAGACTGCCACTGCACACACACACTGCATAGAAAAAAAAACCAACACAAACAACCGGATACTTCATACACGATATGTTGGGAGAAGATCCTTAAGACGAAAGTTAACATCTATCCCAAAGGGAGAAGATCCTTACGACGTTAACCACGTCTATCCCAAAATAATTCATGTTTCCAAAAACAATGTTGTCGTACACACTCAAATATTTACACCCACACACACAGCACAGCACACACACACACACAACACACACATACAGACACTGCACACACACACAGCACACACACTGCGGACACGCACAACACAGAAAAAAAAACACCAACACAAACACACAATACACACACAAACATAAACACACACACACACACACACATACACACACACACACACACACACACACACCGCACACAAACATACACAAACACACATATACATACAGTACACACACACATTGCACACAAACAAACATACACAAACACACACACACACACAGCAGACACATATACACACACACACACACACACACAGTACACACAGCTCACAAACACACACAAACACAAACACACACACATAGCACACACACACCGCACACAAACACACACAAACACACACACACACACACACACACAGCACACACACACACTCCCACTGCACACACTGCACACAAAAAAACCAACACAAACAAATGGACACTTCATACACGATATGTTGGGAGAAGATCCTTAAGACGAAAGTTAGCATCTATCCCAAAGGGAGAAGATCCTTACGACGTTAACCACGTCTATCCCAAAATAATTCGTGTTTCCAAAAACAATATTGTCGTACACACTCAAATATTTACACACACACACACAGCACACATACACACACAACACACACACACAAACAACACAGAAAAAAAATACCAACACAAACACACAATACACACACAAACATAAACACACACAGTAGACACAGCAAACACACACACAAACACTGCACACAAACATACACAAACACACATACACACAGTACACACACACATTGCACAGAAACAAACATACACAAACACACACACACGCAGCACACACACATACACCCACACAGTACACACAGCACACAAACACACATAAACACACACACACACACACACAGCACACACACACACACACACACACACACACACACACACACACACACACACACACACACACTGCCACTGCACACACACACTGCACAGAAAAAAAACCAACTCAAACAAACGGACACTTCATACACGATATGTTGGGAGAAGATCCTTAAGACGAAAGTTAACATCTATCCCAAAGGGAGAAGATCCTTACGACGTTAACCACGTCTATCCCAAAATAATTCGTGTTTCCAAAAATAATGTTGTCGTGCATACTCAAATATTTACACACACACACACATATTTACACTCATGCAACTAAATGTATTACCTTGGGATATATCTAACTAACCGCCTGCTTCGATTTACTTGTATGCATACCATCCATGGTCTTGAATGCGGTCACGGCACTGCTTAAAAGTAACAATAATATATTGAGTCGTTGATATAAAATTTTCAAGCAAATATGTTATAAATAAACTCTTACTCTTGGAGTATGGCCTTAATTCGAGAGTCAGGCTTACTATGTAGTGAGCAAAACCATATAATAGTTCCTCTTGCTGGCACAATGACCAGAAGTTGTCAATGATGCCTACATTGATAAATGCATTTGAAAGAAAAAACATATTACTAAACTATGTTGTAAAAAAAATAAAGAAATAGTTTTGTTAAAAAGAAAATATTTTGAAATTTACAATCTTTAACTTATTTATGATGGTAAGCTCCCATGTATATTTGCTTCTTCGACTCAAGCATATGCGTCGATATATATCTCGAGATCTCCTTTCCCCTTCGTCCCATATTTTGTATGGATTGAGGATCAAAATATCCATACAAATCCTCGTCCATCGTGCCCACATTCATATTAGACACATACCTAATTTGTTAAGCAAAATATTAATATAAAAAAAACACTCCACACACTGCACACAAACACACACACACACCGCCACACATTAAAAATATACACACGCACTGCACACACACACACACACACTCCCACACAATAAAAACACACACACTGCACACAAACACACACACACACACACACACACTACGCACACACTGCACATACACACACACTGCACACACAAACACACACTACACACACTGCACGCAGTAAAAAAAAAGACACACTGCCACACAGTCAAAAACACACACACACACACTGCACACACACACACACACACTGCACACACAGACTGCCCCTGCACACACACACACACACACACACACACACACACACACTGCACACACACAGAACATACAAACACACACACACACACATACACACTGTACACACACATACTACGAATGTAAAAAAAATTCCATAAAGGAAATTACTCACATAGTCCAAACCTGTACAACTGATAAACTAAGCCACTCGTTTCCTTGAACGATCTCTAAAATATCAGTGTGAGCGATGTACAATGGAACATCACCACCACAGCCAAAGATAGCTGCATCCCACGACAATGATAACGGATTATTGTAAAAACTCGACGCAGCACTAAGTAAGTCTTTCATGATGGCATCTTTGGTCCTCGACCCGTCATTGTGACGAGCCTGCTTCCTTGGTCGCTGAATATCCTATTTCATATAGTAGAGTGTAAAATACAAGTACATTTGAAATAATTTATTTTGTTTGAGTTACTAAAAAGAAAAAGAAAATATTTACCTTTGAAAAATCGGAGAAAATAAAATCTCGTGGCCATGCAATAAATCCACCTAAAGCTTCCCCCACGACTCTCACCTCATCAGTCGCCACAGGGACTTCAGCGCTGGCATCTACGGCCTCCTCAACCACTACCTTAACCAAATGAGCTGGTAAAGGAGCACAATGTAGGGTCGAATCGCCCTGAATAACCCTACCGATAGCAACTAGACGGGGAGGATGCTCGTCCACATAAAATCCAACTCGATGAGTGTCTCCAGTCGCAGGCCTCTCTCCGGAAGGGCCAGAAATAGAATCAGCACAACTCCTCTTCGTGCTAACACGAGTAACCTCATCCGGTGTATGAATATCAACAGGCCGCTGGAAACTAGCACCCATTGTCTGGCCGAACTCTTTCATCAAAGTCTGTGTGACATCAAGGGTGATCTTCTTCCTTAGCTGCTCCAACACATCTTCACTTACGGAAGACGTCGGTCCACATGATCGTCCAAAGTAATCGCGAATACCCACACCAAAACCAATGCCGCGAACACGACCAGGGTGCTCGGGTCTCCCAATGGCAGCCGCCAATATATCATGTCGTCCCTCAGGAATGAAGATACCTTGTGTATACTGCTTCTACAAATCATCCTACAAAAATTTAATTTGGCACCATATTACAAAATTTTGAAATATGCAAACAACTCATACAAGTTGATGAAGGAGAAAAAACAATACAAGAATGTAGATAAAAATAATTGGGCAGAAAAGTGGTTATTTACATTTAATAAAGCAAATAATTTACCTCAAATTTTTAGTGTTTGCTACCACTTAGCAATAAAAAAGTGGAGCTTTTTATTTTTCTTACAAGAAAAAATAATTCTTAAAAAAACTTAAAATCCTCTCGACAATCTCCCGTGCAGCATCGGATGACGGACCCCCCCGTCTTTTTGTATGACCAAGCTTCCACCTTTGATGACGCGTAGGTGGAGACGGGGGATCAATAACAATATCTTCTTCAGATTTAGATACTTCTCGACGCTCCTTCATCTTCCTCTCCATCTCCCGTATATCCACCAAGTCGTACCCTCCTCGAGCCATATAATGCGGAATGTTCATTTTTGCTAATTCTTGTTTCTTGCTTCTTTGTTCCTGTTACAAGTATCAAATAATCCATAAACAATTTTATAAATATTTTCAAATTTAAAATATTTTTTTTCAGATTTTATGTTCTTAATTAGAAATAGGTTCTTAATTAGAAATTGTTTTCTTTGATTCTTGTTAAATTATTCAGATTATTGTACAATCCTTTTATGAATATTGTAATATATATATATATATTATAATTATTTTCAAATTTAAAACATTTTTTTATTTCAGATTTTATGTTATTAATTAGAAATTATTTTATTTGATTGCGTGTGCATTATTTTCAGCATTGAACTTTAAAAAAAAAACTTAAAATATTTTTTTCGGTTATACTCCCAAGCGGAGTCCTCACGAATCTTTTTGAAGTCTCTCCAGTCCTCCTCGGAGATACCATACTTGTCACAAGGAGATTTTCCTTTGCTTGGACCAAATATGTATTCACCGGTCAAATCAGACTTAAATTGCCTCTATTTTACGCCAATTGACTGTAAAGACTTCTTCTGAAAATGACAAAGATTGCTAATCTGGCTAACATCAAAATTGGCCTACATATTGACAATTAAAACTAGAGTTAGCCACACACACACAAACTAGAGTTAAACACACACAAACACACACACAGCACACAAACAAACACACACAGCACACACACACACACATCACAAAAACACACACACACACACAGTACACACTAAAACACACACACACACTGCCACACACACACATGACACAAACACACACAGCACAAAAACACACACACACACATACACACACATTACACACACACACAAACACGAGTACACAAACACACACACATGCACACACACACACAATACACAAACACACAGTACACACACACACTGCCAGACAAACAAACACACACACAAACACACACACAGCACACAAACAAACACACAGCGCGCACACACACACACACAGTACACACACACTGCCACACACACAAAAACACACACACAGCACACAAACAAACACACACACAGCACAAAAATACACACACAGTACACACACACACTGCCACAGACAGAGAAAAACACACACATAGCATACAAACAAACACACACACACACGGCACAAAAACACACACACACACACACACAGTACACACACAGTACACACACCCACACAACACACAAACAAACACACACACACACACACATCACACACACACACACAACACAAAAACACACACACACACACACACACACACACACACACTGCCACACACACACAAACACACACAAACAAATACACACACACATCACAAAAACACACACACACACTGCCACACATACACACTGCCACGCACACACTGCCACACACAGTACAGCACACACAAATACTACAGACGCACATAAAAATGCACAAATCACACAAACACACACAAACACACACACACACAGTACACACACACACTGCCACACACACAAACACACACACACACACACACACAGCACAAAAACACACACAGTACACAAACACACACACACACACACAGTACACAAACACACACAGACACACACACACACAGTACACACACTGCCACACAAACAAACACACACACATAGTACACAAACACACACACACACACATCACACACACACAACACAAAAAAACACACATACTGCCACACACACACAAACACACACAAACAAACACACACACACACATCACAAAAACACACACACACACACTGCCATGCACAGTACAACACACACAGATACTACACACGCACAAAAAAAATGCACAAATTACACAAACACACACAAGCACACAAACACACAAACACACACACTGCCACACACACAAACACACACACACACACACAACATAAAAACACACACACACACAGTACACAAACACACACACACACACAGTATATAAACACACACAGACACACACACAGTACACACACACTGCCACACAAACAAACACACACACATAGTACACAAACACACACACACACACACACACACACACACAGTACACACACACTTCAATGTCAAGAGGTAATTTTTTTCCGTCAACACGGCTTTTCGACATACTTCTACATCGCGTGGGATTTCTCGATGTAGAAGTACTATGTGTATGAGTATCGGGAGACCGGGAGGAATGAGGAGAACGAGCGGGAGGAGGAGTGTGAGGGGAACGAGAAGGAGACGCCATGTGCCTGCATTAACAAATAAATTTAATCATCAACCATAATATACAGTGCACACATAAAACACACACACACTGCACACACTCACACACTGCACACACACACTACACACACTGCACACACTTACACACACTGCACACACACACACACACACACACACACACACACACTACATACACTGCACTCTCTCACACACACACTGCACTCTGCACTCTCACACACACTGCACACAATCACACATACTGCACACACACACTGCACTCTCACACACACATTGCACACACACACAATATACACACTGCACACACTGCACATACATACACATACACACATTTTTTTAATAACAAATAATGAAATAAATCTTAAATACCAAAAATATAAAAACTTGATTCCTCATAACAGAACGTTCAACATTAATACTAAAATTCAACAAAACCAACTTTATCATTAACAATGTCACAAAATTGAACATTAATACTACAATTCAACATAATCGACTATGCCTTCATCATCAACTATCTAACTTGACTCTAGATAACAACGTTTTCCCATATGCCTTCATCATGATCATCTCGAATGGCATGTATGTCGTCTGCTATATTTTCTTCAACGATAGTGGGCACCCGTGTTGATAAAGGTATAAACTCACAAATGTCAAAACTTGACTCTTTAGTTTCATTAATATCCACACTTCTACCCGGAATGACCACTGACAATATTTCATTGCATGGATCCTTGACATAAAACACCTGTTTAGCTTGATATGCCATGATAAAAGGCTTGTCAGTGTAAGTTATCTTATGAAGATCTACCAATGTAAAGCCCAGTTCAACGATTACCACACCCGTGTTATTATCAACCCACTTACACTTAAAATAGGCACTATAAACTTAACATAATCAAGTTCTCATATATATTCAATAACTCCACAGTAACTTGTCGATGCCATAACTGTATTTTTATCTTTCGAGCTTGAAAAGTGCATGGACTCGGCTTGAAGAGTAACTCCGCTATTTTGAACTGAACTTTTGTCATCTTGTGACTTTGTATATAATGAGTACTTATTGATATCATATCCATTCCAAGTTACGACATCGGACTTCGGCCCGTAAGCTAGCCATTTTAACATTTCAGATGCGCTATCACTTTCGGAGATTTGTATCTTAAACCACCTCAAAAAAGTCTTATTATGTTCAAACAACAACCATTTCTCGCTCATTCGGGGTTCTTTGTCTTCAAAATTCTTGTGAGCAGACAAGTACGGAAGAACCTCATCAGTGTTATTCAAAACGTACAAATGTGCTTGAAGCACCTCATCGCGATTCTTGGTTAATATTTTAACACCCTGTGTACCCTTTCCATTAAGTTTCCCATCATGTCGAGACTTCGGAAGCCCTATAGATGGTGTTTGTGACATGTAATCTGTGCAAAACTCGATTGCTTCTTCTGCAATATACCTCTCAACAATATATGCTTCTGGATGAAATGGGTTTTTACTATACCCTTTAAAAATCTTCATGTATCGCTCAATCGGAAACATCTATCGCAAATAAACGGGGCCACACTCTTCAATCTCTCTAACTACATGGACAAGTAAGTGAACCATAATATCAAAAAAAGAAGGAGGAAAATACATCTCCAATTGGCACAAGATAACAACAACCTCATTTTTCCACTCATCTAAAACCAAAGGATCAATCACTTTGCTACATATAGAATTGAAGAAAAAACACAAGCGAGTTATGGCATTTCTCACTTTTTAGGCAAGACGTCACGTATAGCCACAGCTAGAAGTTGTTGCATCAAGACATGACAGTCATGAGACTTTAAGCCGACCAATGTCAGATTTTGCATCGATACAAGACTCTTAATATTCGATGAATAACCTTGCGGTACTTTAATGCCTTGTAAACAATTACAAAAGCTGATTTTCTCTCTTTTGGATAAAGTATAACATACCGGGGGAAGATAAGTTCGTTTACCGACTACTTGTGGATGCAACTGAGGACGTATACCCATTTTCTCTAAGTCTTGACGAGCCTGGACACCATCCTTTGTTTTGTGTTTAATATTGAGAAGTGTGCTGATCACACTATCGCATACATTATTTTCGAAATGCATAACATCTATGCAATGTCTAACATCTAGATGTCTACAGTAAGGAAGATCAAAAAATATTGACCTCTTCTTCCAAATATTTGTCGTAGCAGCCTTCTTTTTAGTTTTTCCAAATATAGTATTTATGTTTTTCACACGATCGTACACTTGCTCACCTGTTAAGGGCATCAACGCAAGTCTATTTTCTGGGAATCCATTTAAAGCTTTTCGCAATCTACGATACGGGCGATGGTGACTGAGAAACCTCCGATGTTGAGTGTAAACTGTTTTATTTCCATGTTTCAACTGGATGTAGCTTGTGTTTTCTTCACATATAGGACATGCATGATGTCCCTTCACACTATATCCACTCAAGTTTCCATATGCAGGAAAGTCATTAATCGTACAAAATAAAATTGCACGTAACTTGAAACTTTGCTGGCGGTAACCATCAAACACGTAAATCCCTTCATCCCACATCATTCTCAAGTCATCAATCAACGGACTTAGATAAACATCTATGTCATTTCCTGGTTGTTTTGGCCCTGAAATCATCGTTGACAACATAACGTACTTCTGTTTCATACATAACCAATGAGGTAGATTATATATCACAAGTAAAACAGGCCAAGAGCTATGCTTGGTTCTTAAGTTACCAAACGGATTCATTCCATCTGTGGAAAGTCCAAGCCTAAGGTTTCTTGCGTCACTCCCGAAATCTGGAAATAAATGATCTATTTTTTTCCTTTGTGCAGCATCAGCTGGATGACGAATTAGCCCATCGCATTTTCTCTCATTTGCGTGCCATGTGAAATTCTTTGCATCATCTCTATTAGCAAACAATTACTTGAACCTTGGAACAATCGGAAGATACCATAACGCCTTCGCGGGAGGTCCTTGTTGTGTGTTCTCTCCATCACTTCACTTTGTATCGTGATACCCCACACCTAGGACACTTATGCAATTCTTCAAACTCTTTTCTGTACAGTATGCAATCATTGGGACAAGCGTGTATTTTTTTATACTCCATACCCATCGGACACAAAACCTTCTTCGCCTCATAGGTACGCTTAGGCAATGTATAGCATCTCATTCATCAACTGGAGCAATTTGGTGAAACTTTTGTCACTCCACCCATTTATTGCCTTCAAATTAACCAGCTTCAACACGGCAGATAGTCGTGTGAAATTTTCACACCCCAGATACAATGGAGTCTCTGAATCACTTTTCAACACATCATAAACATGAGATCTTTGAAATGATTCTTGTCCGACATCACGAATCATTTCTTCAAATTGATCACCATCTATATCTACATGAGCGTTTCTAGTTGGAACATCTACTATTTCGCCATGCCATATCCACACCGTATAGTTGGTGTTTTTCCCCTCACAAACAAGATGTTCACGAATTGTGTCAGCCTCATGTCGTCTCCCATTCATACAATTCACACAAGGGCAAAAGTATCGTTCATCGGGTTCCGAGCGATGTTGTCGAGCAAATTTAAGAAATTGCTCAATTCCAATGTCATACTCCGCACTCGCACGACTTACATTCATCCAACTTCGATCCATTTCTTCTTTTTTGTTACACGTACTATGAAATTCAACTTGCTATTGTTTTGTATAAGGGAAAAAATTTCATTTCTATATGATTACTAACTTTTTGAAAATTATTTTGACAGAGAATGACAAAGGTATGGTTGTCCTATAACTGTTGTTTAAAATAGAAACATGAACGACGGTTGTCAAAATAGAATTAACTGTATACTACGTCAACTTATGGCTTTGTCAAGATTGCAAACTCTATCTGCACGAAATGTTGGGAGAAGATCCTTAAGACGAAAGTTAACATCTATCCCAAAGGAAGAAGATCCTTAAGAAGTTAACCAAATCTATCACAAAATAATTCGTGTTTCACAAAATAGTGTTGTCAAAAGCAACACACATAATTAAACACACACACACACTCAACTAAATTGATTAAATTATACGACAAACAAGATGAAAATAACACGTAAAACTACATTACACACTCACATACACATAGTGCACACGCGCATACATATTTTGTCCGTTAGCGTGCATTTGAATACTACGTTTGTGATTATTGTGGTTTTATTGAGGTTTTAACATTGTTCTCCAAAACAATCCAGGTATAATTAAAAGTCCATACACCTGTTCTAAAAAAGTAAAGGTATTTACACACAAACACACTGCCACACACACAATACACACACACATATTGTACATGTTGTGCGGTGATTAATACGCCTCGATAGGCGATCGACATCACGATCAGAAAAGCCAACCATGGAAGACATACTCTGGGCAAACGCCCAGCGATCGGCACAATACGGCGACCGTATTTTGGGACCCAGCGATCGTCTTTTGATATCTGACGATCGTCTTTAATGAGCGAACCAGAGGCGATCGTCTCGTGCCACGTATGGATCCAGCATCCGTCAAAGTCGTCGAAGACCGAATCTTGGACGGGGGCCCGCGTGCGGATCTTCAAAGGGCGCCGACAGATAGGACCTTTGACCCCAGCCTGTCACCTACCACACCTACCGACAAGGCCGCCGAAAGGTACGAAGTGGGTCCTCCCCGGACAGCTACCCAGGACGCGTGCTGGCTTCCCATTGGCTCGCACAGCTGGCCACCAGCAGCGGCCCCAGACTTTAAGGGAACAACCCCACGTGACGGGACGATCAGCCATCTTATTATAATATAGAAAACGGCGGTCGCCCGCGATCGCCTGAGGGGTCCCAACTACCTTTTCCCCTATAAATAGAGAACTCACTGCAGTGGCCAAAGAGACGCGATTTTACTGTGAATTCAGTGCAAAATACACACAAAAAGAGAATCAAAGGCTCTTCTGGCAACCACTTATACATTCATAGTGATATTCATACACATTTATCATACATCCCAAGCAAGAATTCACAGATTTACATATCTGGTTCTTCCGGCAATCTACGCGCTCTACAGCCTAGATAACTAGAAGCTTTTACACTCATTGTAATAGATTCTAACATTAATATTTGTACTCGACAGTATATTTATTAATAACATCTCGCGAGAGCATTCAAGCCCGGGATTAACAACCCCGGCAAATCTTGTATTATCTATTTTCTCACGGAAGTGTTCTCGCATTTTGTTTGTTACTCGATCATTCCAGCATTACTATCTTCGGATAATATTTTGGGTAACAACAATTGGCGCTAGAGGAAGGGGATCTAAACCTTCATTTTTGTTCCTACCGTCTCGAAGAACACTCACTATTCTCCGGACATACACTTGAAGAAACACTCACTGTTCTTCAATAGAAAAGCCTTCATAAAAATGACATCTGCCGGAAATCTCATTCCAGCCCGGACTGAATCCCAGCCCACGGCGGAAGGCGACCGTGGCGACTCTAGGCTCTCACTCCCGCCCCCGAGGGACGGTTTTAGCCTCTCACTCGATCAGTTCCAGACCACGGAACAGATTGAGGAGGCTATATCCATCCTCAGGGAGCGACAGAAGGCCAATGGCTCGCCCACCATCACTCCGTCAACCATCCGCCGGGCAAGCAAACGGAAGCTCAAGGGGATCTATGTTGAGAAATCGACAGAAAGCCCCGAGCCACAGGAGAAGGCTCTCGTAAGGTGGGACGATTCCGTCTTCAGCCGCCTGGGGAGCGATCCCTCATGGCGACCCGGGCACTCAGTCCCCAGCCGGGAGACATCGGAATCCGAATCCTTTACCAGGAGTTCGGCATATCCGACTCCCAGGAGACAGGTCGGTCAGCGAGCCCCTGCTCGCCCAAGGAAGGAACCCAGTGGCAGGGAGCTCGTCATTCACCGCGGGGCTAGGGGATCAGTACACGATCGCCTTGGTTCGCGCTCTGAGAGCCAATCGGCGAGCAGTCAGGCGACGGCGATGGCCGCCATGCAACGCCAGCTCGACGAGATGAAGGCGCTCCTGGAAAATGGGGCAGGCGCCAGGAGATCGATCATTGGACCAAGCGAACCACTCACGACTCAGATCGAGCTCGCCCCAGTCCAACCAACGATCAATCCCCCACAAACACCACTATATGAGGGGAGATCGGATCCGGAAACCCACTTGAGCAAATTCCGGATCTACATGACCGGATGTGGAGCATCAGATGCGACCAAGTGTCGAATGTTCCCATTAACACTGGGCGACCTCGCCCACAGGTGGTACGTCTCACTACCACCTCGCTCAATCAACTGCTTTGAGAAGCTGGCGAAAGACTTCACGTCGTACTTCGCCGCCAAAGTCGCTCGCCCTGAAGGCCCCCACCACATGATGAAAATCAAGCAGGGGAAGGACGAGTCAGACAAAGATTACATCGATCGGGTGGACGAGATAGTCCTCACCGGCGATCCCATCAGCGACGAGCTCGCTCTCCACTCAGTCATGAGTGGATTCCACGGACGCTCGCCCATGTTCAGGCACATCACAAAGGATATCCCCCCGACCTACTCGGTCTTCCGCGTCAGAGTCGCCGACTTCTTGGCCAGGCAGAGGATGCTCTCCCTCCGCTTAGACGAGGGACCGTCCGAAGAAGGAAAGGCGCCATCCCATGTCCAGAAGAAGGCGGTCGCCAAGCCCAGAAAGGCGGTCACCAAGCCGCCTGGCGAGTTCAAAGCCTTCGAGGATGTAGAGGTCCACCTTCTCCACAACCTCAACTTATCTCCGACCCACATCTTCAACGCAATAAAGGATCGCGAGTGGCTTTCCAAACCAAAGCCGATAAGGGACCACAGACATCTAGACCGTAGCAAATTCTGTGCCTACCACAAGAGTCCCGGCCACAACACCAGTCAATGCCGCGGCCTCCTCAGACAACTCTGGCGACTGTTTGAGGAAGGCAAACTGGACAACTTGGTCACCAAGCCAGAGCCTAGGACGGAAAGGACCGGAGGGCGCGAGCGCCGACAACACGAGAGAACTCCTCCCAATCCGGTCGCCAGAATCGAGCATGAGCCGGAGTACTCTGATGAGTCGGTCCCTCCGATCAACCCTGGCGGTCGGATCAACATGCTTCAAGCAGGAGGTGGAAACCTCGGGGGCCTTTCCCCGGTTTCCACCATGTCAAACAGGAAGCGAAAGGCCGAGCTGAGGGCGTTCGCCGGGGTCCATGTCGTGGTACCTCCGGAGCCGACCATCTCTAAAGACGCACTCATCACCTTCTCCAACAAAGACAGGGAGGGAGTGCAATGCCCCAAAGAGGATGCACTGGTGATCTCCGCCTGTATCCTTGGGAAGACGGTCGATCGCGTGCTGGTCGACAATGGGAGTTTCTGCAACATCATATTCAAATCTGCCCTAGACCAACTCGGCAACTTAATCAAATTCATCAAGCCGTTCGACACCGTGCTCCAAGGGTTCGGCGACAACACAGTCCGAGCCTACGGGAGGATCAAGCTCTCCGTCGAGCTAATATGCTTTTATGATCCCAAGGTTAGGATTACTAGGAACCTAAGTTTTGTAATTATAGATAGGCCCAACATCTATAATGGGTTCCTAGTTCGCCCCTTTTTAGAAACCTTTGAGGCGGTTGCCTCATCTTTATTTTACTGTATCAAATTCCCCACTGCCGATGGGACGGTCTGTACTGTAAAAGGAGATCAGCTAATGGCAAAAAGATGTTTGAGTTACTCCTATGTCGTTACTGCTTTCAATACTTCCCATAATATGTGTAACATTGAAGCGATTGATGATCAACCCATGGAGATCGACGAGCCGAGCGCATCATACCAACCCGACTCAGGGGACGACATCTCGGTTCGGTTAACGGACGACATCGAGCCAAGGATCGGTTTCGAGCTAAGTCTCGACATCGATCCAAGAATCGAGTCCGGAAATCGGTCCAAACGAGAGGCGACCATCCCCGTCGAAGAGTTGGAGAGTATAACGATAGATCCGGCTCATCCAGAACGGGAAGTACAGATCGGCGCAAGCATCGACCACGAACTAAAAGGGGATCTGATCAATTTGCTACGTAAGAACATCAGAGTCTTTGCCTGGTCGCATCAAGATATGGTCGGCATAAGTCCTGAGCACGCTTGCCACTATCTAAAGATCGACCCAGCGATGAAGTCTGTTCACCAAAAACGTAGGAAATTCGGTCCCGAAAAATACGCGGCGCTCGACGTAGAAGTCTAAAAATTACTCAACAACAAATTAATCGGGGTAGCTACAGACGAACCACAATGGGTCGCCAACGCGGTACTCGTCAAGAAGCCGACTGGTTCCTGGAGGTTATGCATCGACTTCACCGACCTCAACGCGGCATGCCCAAAAGATCACTTTCTGATGCCTCATATTGATCACTTGGTCGATAGCACAACAGGTTTCGAAATGATGTCGTTTATGGATGCCTTCGCCGGATATCTTCAAATCCCAATGGCGGAGAAAGACATAAAACACACATCTTTCCACACGGAAAAAGACATATACTTTTGGGTCCGAATGCCGTTCGGCTTGAAAAACGCAGGGGCAACCTACCAGCGACTAGTCAACAGAATGTTCGCCAATCAGATCGGCAAGACCATGGAGGTCTACATTGACGACAATGTGGTAAAAAGCCTCAAGAAGGAAGATCACCTCAATGATCTCGCCGAGACGTTCGCCATCCTCGAAAGATTCAACATGAAGCTAAACCCCAAGAAATGCAACTTCGGGGTGGGCTCCGGGAAATTCCTGGGGCACATTGTGAGCCAAAGGGGGATCGAGGCGAACCCCACCAAGATACAGGCGATCCTTGACATGCAGGAGCCGCGAAATATCAAGCAGGTACAACGCCTTACAGGTTGTCTAGCCGCCCTCAACCGTTTCATATCTCGACTCGGCGATAAAAGCAAACCTTTCTTCGCGACCATCAAGAACAAGAAGTTCGCATGGACGAAGGAAAGTCATATAGCGTTCGCCAAAATAAAGGAATATCTATCTAACCCCCAGATCCTGGCAAAGCCGATCCCCGGTGAGAACTTCATGGATTTGTTGTTAAACAACATGGCTTCGTCACCCATGAATCGCCAGCCACGGACGGAGAAGGAAGGAAATGAAAAACGAGATGAAACTGACTGCTCTGTCACATTTATACTAGGCCGGACTAGCGCGCGCTAAGCTGCCGAGCTAGCGTGCGCTATCGGCCCAGGCCGCAATCCAGTGACCTACTGGACTAGACTGCTCGGCCAGGTAGCGTGCGCAGCCTTCCGGCCGTAGCGCGCGCTATCTGCCGGCCGTAGCGTACGCAGCGTCCGACAGTAGCATGCGCTACCTGCCGATCCTGACCGATTCCAGAACCCCCAGGACTCCACTGTCCAGACCCGATAGCGTGCGTTAGGCCAGCCGATAGCGTGCGCTACACCTGCCGGTTAGCGCGCGCAGCCTTCCGGCCGTAGCGTGCGCTACGCCGGTTCTCCGCACTGTCGGCGGTGCCTGCAATCGTACGGCCCGATCCATAGCCGTCCGGCGATGCGACCACGAGGGCTCGGCGACTCGATTTCCAAAGCGACGGGCGAACACGACGAAAAGTTCGCGGACAACATCAACGACCCGAAATGAAAACATAATACCATAATTAATCATATGCGACCAAGAAACGGGTCGAGACAACAATTACAGATACGGATACCCGTAACTTTCAAGAAATTACAAAATGGCCCAAAACGCTCGAAAATCACGATACGTGATCGAATAATCAAACCGAAGTTCACAACACGTCTAACAAAGTTAAACGGACTTACGGGAAACTCGAAACAGCATTTTCGAACGAGATTCGCAAGAATCGAACTCAAGTGCGGAAAAGTCGCTAAAAAGCACGGTACTCAACAAAACGACACCGAAACGAACTCGGATGTCAAAAAGTGTAGAATTAATCTTTCTCAGAATGACGAAACGGTCATGAACGAGTCGTCAAAACGGATTTCCTCTAAAAAAAGAAATTTCCAGAAATCGAAAATTGCGGATATTACAAAGTCACCCTAGTTACGACCGTAACTCCTGAATGTTACGGCCGTAACTCTTGATAGATTGTTATGATTTGTCTAAATTTTTATACTTTTTGTGTATTATTGAGGGGATGGCTGACATTGATCCGATCTATTATAATAATGCTGGAGTTTTGGAGCTATTAGATGACTTTAGGTGTATAAATAGACCCCTTAGATCCTTCATCATTGATCATTCATCTTATAATTTTCCATTTTTTGTAAACTTTTCTTTTTGTGTGAAGAACACACTTGTGTTCTTGAGTGATCTTTGTAAGTGTGGTATAGCATATGTTGTTCAGAGAGTTTATTGCTTCTATCTCCTTTATCTACTAAGGGAGTTAGGATCAATTCTTTCTCTTGATTCAACTAATAATGACCACAAAAGCTTGTAATATGTATAATAAACCCTTCATGGGCTAAGTAACCTTTAGTTGGGATTAAAAAAAAAATCAAGATATAAAAAAAATGCCATTAATACACAACAACCAGCTTATACAGTAGATATAAATGAATCAAGATTCAAAATAAATCTACAAATGATTTTGAAGTTAAAACACGGTTTTAGTATTGTAATTCCAAAATGTAAGGTTTCCCCCCAAAAGGTTGATTATTTCTTTCCCACTCGTGATACACACGACTCCCTTTAATGATTGCTCTCGATCACTCGTTTATTTTTCGACTCAATATGAAGAAGAATTTCATTGGCGTCATCAAATATTGTGATTATTCACGAAATTTATTGTATTGAAATTCAGCCGCTAATTAATTCAAATCTGCTCATAAACTACATCCCTTTTAGTGATAGCTTTCACACCGTTATTTTCTAACGTGTAGCTCTTTTCACTAACACAATTTCTATCTCATTTTTTTTAAAAAGGTGATAGCTTTCACACCGTTATTTGCTAATGTGTAGCTCTTTTCACCAATTTTTCTGAGACGGCAGCTACGCACCAACAATGGTTAGTCCTTTATTTTTCGCAAAACTTAAGACCTCCAAAATTAGGCAGCTGTTGCTGCTCAACACTTCTCCTTTTCGTCATTTTTTTTAAGGTGATAGCTTTCACACCGTTATTTGCTAACGTGTAGCTCTTTTCACCAATGACTTCTTTGTTTTTTAGGGAATAGAATTTTTGCAGAAAATCATTTCTTAGTTTAAGCATGAAAAATCAAAAACTCCACAAATTAAGTAAATTTCAGTTCTATTTTTCATCAACCGATTGATTCTTCTTTTCTCAAGGTAACGAATGACTTGATTTTATATGATAATTACAAGGCTTGGAAAGAGATTAAGGCTCAAAAAATTTTGGAATATACAATTTTTTTACCGGTTAAAACGATTTTAGAAGCTTGTATATAGCTAATTTATTGGTGTTATGGCCAGATCTAGAAATCTCATAAATCAAAATACTATATATATATATATATAATAAAAATAATAAGACAAATAACCAAATCAATCAAAACATACCAAAATTACAACACACCAAAATAATAAAACAAGCCACCCCCAAACTTGAAAATAAAATTGTCCTCAGATTTTAAAAATAAAATAAAATAAAAAGTAATGCAGAAAAAGCAGAATACTCCCTGTTAAGAAAGTTGATGTTTTGAGCTAATGCCTTTTAGAATCTACAAGAGAATAAATATACGAGGCACACAACAAAAGAAAATAAAATATAATCGGAAGTATAACACAATTTTTAAGATGCGCATCAAGAATGTCCGAAGAGTCGCCTTACGCTGCCATCAAAGCTTTTATAAGAAAAACTCACAATAAAAATTACAGCAATAAAATAACAATACATAAATCGCGAATAGATGCGCGTCAAGAGATCAAGAAGAAACTCCTTAAGCTGCCACCATTTAGCACGATTATTACACACGACAGAAAGTAAAAATACAAGAGGTCCGATATGGGTTATCAAAGGGAGAGGAATGAATCCACTTTTCGTTTTCTCACAGTAAAATCTTTCATCCAGACAATTTTAGCTAGAGCTGGATGTAACACCCCCAATCCACTCAGGGATATTACACGCCGTAGACCCCTTTCCACAAGGAGCTACCAGGCGGGAGACTACAAATCAAAACCCACATGCGGTCAACTTGACCAAAACATAATACCATAGACCGATTAGGTCTCTCAAAACACAACATAACCGTACATCTGATGAAACTAAAATACAAATCGATCACATAGTACATAAAATGTCCATCCCCTCAAGGATGACAAGAACTCAAATCGACATATCACTGACAGACGACAAACTACAACTGTAACTAGTATCGCTGCATTGCATCATCCTCCGAGCCAATCCTGTGGTTGCTCGCTCTCCAGTCAGAACACCTGGAATAAATAACAAAATTCCCAACGAGGGGTTAGCGATGGAATCGCTAGCAAGTAACCAAGCTATACAATTATACATCAAGAATACAACTGTTATGAAAATAACATTTCGACAAGGTAGTAACACGATCCCCAAATCTAAAGTCTTTTGAAAATTTATTCCTTTAAAACAAACCATGGGGATTACTCTAGAAATCACTGTAAGAGATTATTTAGAGACTTCGGGGGTCTCAGTGTAAAATTCTGAAATATGAATGTTTTTCCTTTTCAAAAGGTTTTCTTTCAAAATCATACAAATGATTTTATTCTCAACTCAAACCTCAAGACCAAAACCATATTCACCAATATAATCGGGATTCAACATTCAAACATAAACAATTCAGAGATATCAAATCAACAGTCAAAACGTCTCCGTGGCCCCGAAGGGTCCCACCCGGATTAGCTCATCAAGAATAAACTCAAACACACCCATAAGTTATCTTGACATCGCACTCGCAAGTGACGATTCACGGAGCCCTCTCCAGACCTACCCGATTAGATAACCTTATGGTCAAATCGTTACATCTGGGCGTACTCGCAAGCACGCGCCTCCGGAGGCCTCGACGGACCCTACCCGGATAACATCATTCAAGTAC
Organism: Orobanche coerulescens; assembly: GCA_033398695.1. Taxonomy (NCBI): domain Eukaryota; kingdom Viridiplantae; phylum Streptophyta; class Magnoliopsida; order Lamiales; family Orobanchaceae; genus Orobanche; species Orobanche coerulescens. The sequence continues at coordinate 34,954,205 of CM065818.1, forward strand.
GCCCATAGGTTATCATGACATCGCACTCGCAAGTGCCGATTCTCGGAGCCCTCCCTAGACCTACCCGAATTGATAACCTTATGGTCACAACGTACGTATGGCCGTACTCGCAAGCACGTGCCTCCGGAGGCCTCGACGGGACCCCTACCCGGATAACATCTAAACTCTCTACTATACACAATAACAAAGGTATAATATTCACCACAACCGCAACCACGTAACACATAGGTTAACGCATCATAACTTCAACAAGGGCACAACATTCACAGCACACCATCATTCAGGAAAAAGGCCAACGAGCAAATAATACAAGTATTACGCGATTCCACAATTCTTCGGTTAACTACTCATTTCCAGTATTTATTTTAAGCACAAAATAACATGAAGAGGTAGTTATCATTCTTCTTGAAACTAAAGTTTACGTTCGTAATTACCTTCATAAAATCACATCTTCATTTAAAGTAAGTTACGGTTAAATATACCGTCACTAACGAGTCCACGTTAAATTCACGACACATCACATTCTCAAAGTATAAAGAATATAGACGAGATACTCGCCTCAAGTCCAACGCACGCGGAGCAACGGAAAAGCTCGACTTAATGACCGCTACCGAACACTCCGAGGAACACGATTCAACTGGGAAGCTCGGACCCCGAAGAAGACAACGAACGGGAGGGTTCCGACTCGAGTTCTTCACAAGGATTTCGTCCCTAAGTCATACCAATGATAAATCAACAATCGTACGATGGATAATAATCATTCAACGCCCAATTCCCCCCTCTAAGACCTTTTGTCGGACACCTTCAAGGCGTCGACTAAGAACTCGACCAAAACAACGAATCGATACGATCCAACCATGGAATAACAAGAGAAATGATATAATACATCTAAATAATCATCAATCCATCACAATCCTAAGTTAAATCGGATTAAACAGATGAAAACCACCAAAACACCCAAATTCCCCAAAACTAGATTTCTAGGAAATCTGACCTCTTTCGCTCGATCAAAGGATGTTATAGGATGGATGATTGATGATATGAACTCCAAGACTTCATGGATTTAACACCTGACAACATCCCTCCATGACCAAAGATGCAGCCGCGGAAGAGGGTGAAACGAGTGAGAAAAATGATGAAAAACCCGTCTGCAGGGCCTTAAATAGCCGTGTCGGCCGCCTTTACGACGTAATCGCCATGGCTTGCGACGAATCGCCATGGCCGACTCACTGCCTAGAAATGCCGGCAGCATTACGTACGTAACCGGCCAAGACTTACGTATGTAACCGGCCTTACGTACGTAACTGCCGAGCACTACCGGCCGTAACTCGGCCTGGGTTCAGACTGCCCGGCCATGACTCGGCCAGGGCTCACTCCGACGGCCCGAACGACCCCAAAACCCGAACCTGAATATGAATCGAAGATACGGTTACGAAGTACTCGCAAAGACGAATTCGAGCACTAAGAGAACACATGATTCCGACCACCCGAAGGCTCGGAATTCGACAACGGAAAGTAATTACCCCAAACTTTGGGAAATTACGAAAATTGCCCAAAACGTCCGAAATACACGATACACGATCGAAACACTAAGCTGAAGATCACAACATGAATAATAACATCAAGTGAACTTACAAGAAACTCGAAAAAACAGTTTCGGACGAGATTCGCAAGAATCGAACTCAAGTGCGGAAAAGTCGCCAAAAAGCACGGAACTCGACAAAACGATACCGAAACGAACTCGGATGACCAAACACGAAGAACAAAACATTGTCAAAATGTCAAAACGGTCGCAAGCGTGTTCTGGAAACTAGAAAAATGCCAAAAACGAAAAATTGCCGAAAAAGAAAATCACGGGTATTACATTCTACCCCTCTAAAAAAAAGTTTCGTCCCGAAACTTAAAAAAAAAAAAAAGTGAAGTCACAAACAACAAAGCACGGCCGATAAAATCTCAACGGTCCCGACGAACCGATCCCGATACCGATGCCGAAACACGATTCTGGGAAACCTCATGGAATAATTCACAATACTGAACTCTGTGGCCCTCGAGTCCACAATTATAACAAGTAATCCGTTGCGAAGGATAATTAGCTTGCACATGACCCACAACGTTGCAATTGAAATACCTCCCAGTCTGACTAGGAGTCAAAGAAGACGACTTGGAACTCTTGGTTCCACCGAACGAAGAAAATGAAGGTTTCACCGAAGGACTACGCGAAACTCGACGAGAAGAAGTTCCGACTCCCACACTATCCGAAAAATCTCCAGACATCCTCTGCCTATTCGTCTCATGCAAAGGCCCAGTAGATAACGATGCCATCTCGTACGCCATAGCTCGATTCTGATACTCTCTCAAAGTAGCATAAGTGAAACCCGACATGTACTATCGAATCTCTGGTTTCATCCGCATATCAAAATGACGGATTTTGTCTTCCTCGGTCCTCACCTGCCCCTTCACGTAAGCGAGCTGTCGACTATAATCGATAATAGCCTGCGACACGGGTACATCCTGCGGATCGGTTAGATAAAAATCTCGGATCCTCTACTCTCGTATCGGCTCCGGACAGAACTCTGCTTCCATCGACTTTTTGAACTCATCCCAAGTAACGGCACGATCCTGAGGCTCAACGGCCTCCCACCAATTAGCAGCATCACTATAGAGAAGAAACTGAGCGATAGGAATCCTCCGTTTGTAATATCCGCATTTTTCTTCCCCCTTGTATTTTCTTTTTCGGCATATTTCACGATAGTAGTGACCCTCGTGTATCTTTCAGCGTATCTTTCCTACTATCTATTGATTTGATTCCCGTTATTGTTGTACGGAACCACCGTTTCGGGGTTGCCGTGGATCCATTCTACGTTATGATGCCTGTTGAGATGTTCCGTTTAACGTTTCGTTCATATTCCGGTGTTTTGGACCGTCTATATCTCGTACCTAGCGCACGCTATATTTTCGGCATAGCGCACGCTAGGGGTCGCTTGGTAGCGCACGCTACGACCATTTCGTAGCGCGCGCCAGAGGGCAAGCCCTGGGAGTGGCAGTGCTATTTTCCAGCCTTCTGGACTGGCGTATTAGCGTACGCTACGTAGATTAGCGCACGCTAATGTCGGGAGGCTAGCGCACGCTGATGATACCTGGTAGCGTGCGCTAGCGTGAGTGTCCAGTACTGGACAGTTTTCTACTGAACTCGGTCAGGTGCCAGGTAGCGCACGCTACGCTCGTGCATTAGCGCATGCTAGCGGATCAGGTGAGTTACGGGACGGTTTGTCACCGGACTCGGCCGATGCCTGGTAGCGCACGCTATTGGTCGATAGCGCGCGCTACCGATAGGTTATTAGCGCACGCTACGCTTGGAGTAGCGCACGCTAACGCCGTAAGTCCGCTACCGGATCGACGCTAACTATTTTGGCCTGTAATTTTATCCCGTTAGCGCACGCTAACCTTGAGGATTAGCGCACGCTAACACTCCCTGGCTATATAAACCAGGGAGTTGACCCAGATGAGCAGATTAGTTTCATTTCGTTTCCTCTCCGCGACGCAGAGCTCCTCCGGGCGATTTCCGAGCGATTCTTCCCTTCGATTATTTCAGGCATCCTCTACCTTGAGTTTTTGAAGTAGATTAACAACACCTACTTGTGTTCTTCATCATCAATCCAAGGTAAATCTCTTAGAACCCTACTTTTCGATAAATTGGGGGTTTTGGGATTTTCTTCCGATCCGTTCCGTTTTGTTGATGGATTCATGATGAATATGATTAATCTTGTTGGTATTCTTAGTTTCCCTACGGATTCATGGTATATTTCGTGGTTTTTACGGAATCGAGAGGGTTTGGTTGTGGTCCGCCCTCGTTGTTGTTTATATACGAATATACATGAATCGTAGGCGGGTGTTAGGCGTATTTTTATACGCTTATTTATCATTATTTTGTAGTATTTTGGAGTGTGAAATCATCTAAATGAGCTGTTAATGCCTTAATTTTGTATGATTGACAGGAAATTGAAGTCCGGAAGCTTAAACGAGGCAAAACGGCGAAAAACGGCAAAATCGACTATGAGCCGCGGACAAGGAAGCGAGCCACGGCAAAGGAAGACACCACCGAAGGGCGAGTAGTGTACTCGTGCCGCGGCACGCCCATGTGAGCCGCACGTGAAGGATTTAATTACGCCCGGTATTGATTTTGGCGATGTGCCGCACGAGTTCGATGAGCCGCGGCACACTTAGCGGGTTTGGTACGTCTGCACGGATTTTGGGCCGTTTCGAAGCCAGTTTTCAACCAACTAATACGGACGCGATTTATGGAAGTGCTGAGCTATAAATAGGGCTTAAGACCCTAATTTAATTATCGGGGAATCATTGAATCTAAACCTAGGAGAGCTGAAGCTGGAGACAGAGAAGAGGAGTAAAGCAGAAGAATTCAAGGGCAGAAGGCGGGAGCTGAAGAACGGAGGAATCCGAGCTTCATCTGCGTTTGAATTTTATGCTTTCGTTTATTTATTCTGTATTGTCAGTTTTTAGTATGTCAGGCTAAAGCCCTAATCTAGGGTTTTGATGAAACCTTTATTTTGACGAATTGATTGAGATTATCCAATTTATTACCTTTTTATTGAGTTTTCCCAATTATGTTTAATGCTTGCAATTATCTGGCCAATAGTTGTATTGATTTAATCATTCACTTCGAATCGGGAGAGGAGATTTGGTGAGGAACTATTGGTGAGGACCGTTTTATTCTGTGAGATAGGAATATACTCATAGGAACTACGTGGCCTTTAGGAGATTTCATGCTTTTTGCCTAGCGACGAGATAATTCACCTAGGGATAGAGTGCGTTAGTCGCCGTTAGATAAATCTATTGACCTCGGGAGAGGCGGTAGAATAGTTTAGCAATCTCCGCCTTCAATAAATTGGGAAAATTATTTATTACAGATAATCAAGATTAAATTCGGATAAATTAAGGTGGATTCAGAACTCTAGACTTATTTATCATTTGATTCCTTTTATTCAAGCTATCGTTTTCTGTTTAGTCTTTTATTAATTCTTTTAGTTATTAATCCAAAAACCCAACTTCGATTGTTCAAATAAAATTGGAATACGAAAACGTCGGTAGTTAGAGATTCAATCCTCGTGGGAACGATACTCTACTTATCACTTTATTACTTGTAAACGATGACGTGCACTTGCGTGTAGGAAATATCGCAACAAGTTTTTGGCGCCGTTGCCGGGGATTGAAATTTCTAATATCGACTTAAGTATTTCCAGTCTTAATTTGAACGTTTTACTTTTATTTTTGCGTATTTAATTGTGTTTATTTGTTTTCCTTTTCAGGACCTTTCGTGTAGTGCATGAGAAGACTCGGTAACGAAGGCTTACTACCTTTGGACACCGAGCTCGAGCGCACGCTAAGAAGGAATAAAAAGGAGAAAAGAGAGTTGCGCATTTACGTCAAGATGGCCGAAAATATTGAAATCCAAGGAGGAGACAACCAAGTGCGGCAAGTTCAACCGGAACTCGCTCTTCGGGATTATGCCATGCCGCAAGCCAACGCAAATTTTTCGGGAATTCGGCGTCCCACCATCCAAGCTAATAATTTTGAAATCAAGCCCGCCATTATTCAGATGGTACAGGCGAGCCCTTTCTGTGGATTGCCGAAGGACGACCCGAATGCCCACATTACTTCGTTCCTTGAGATATGTGACACATTTAAAACAAATGGTGTCACCGACGATGCCATCCGATTGAGGCTTTTCCCTTTTTCTTTGAGGGATAAAGCAAAGTTTTGGTTAAATTCCTTACCGCCGGGGTCGATTACAACATGGGAGAGGTTAGTGCAAGCCTTCCTTGCAAAATTTTTCCCACCAGCTAAGACGGCGCGGTTGAGAAACGAGATAACTACTTTTGCCCAGTTCGATATGGAATCGCTACACGAGGCGTGGGAGCGATATAAAGAATTACTTCGAAGATGCCCTCATCACAGCATTCCTGATTGGCTTCAGCTGCATACGTTTTATGGTGGTTTGAGTGCTTCTACACGCACTCTTGTCGATGCGGCATCCGGTGGGACATTCATGGGAAAATCTATGGCCGAGGCTCACATGCTTTTGGAAGATATGGCTGAAAACGCTTACCAATGGCCAGCAGAAAGATTGACACCGAAGAGGGTAATGGAAGTTTCGAGCAATGATCCGATCTCCACCTTGTCAGCTCAAGTCGCCGCTTTGACACAACAGCTTCAGACATTTTCGCACGCACCAGCCCCCGTTACCATTGAGACATGTAATTGGTGTAACGGATCACACCCGAGTGCGGAGTGTCAATTTGGAAATCCGTTCGAGCAACATCAGATGGAGCAAGCTCGGCCAGGGCCAATGGAAATCGACAAAGCAATTTTTATCCCAGCACTTATAATCAAGGGTGGAGGAATCAACAAAATTCTCCATGGAGAAATGGGCAAGCTATGAAGCCTCCACAACCTCACTTCGTGCAACCCCCACAGCAGCCCCCTCAATCTTCAAAGGTATCTTTGGAGGATGCTCTTGCTCAATTGGCGGCTAACACAAGCCAATTCATGGCCCGCACCGAGACGACTCTTCAAAATCATTCAACCTCCATCCGAAATCTAGAAACACAAATGGGGCAGATTGCTAATTTATTGTCTTCTCGGGCTCAAGGTGCAGCCCCCAACGCAGCCGAAGGGAAACCCAAGGAAAATGTGCAAGCAATCGAATTAAGAAGCGGAAAGGAGTTGAAAGGGCAGCCTATTAATGACAAAGAGCAGCCGAACGTGCAGAACGAGAAGGAAAAGGATGAGACGCCTAAGCCAAAGGAAGTATCGACTACTCATCCCACTCCTCAAATTCCATTTCCACAGCGTTTTCAAAAGCAAAAATCGGACAAGCGCTTTTCAAAATTCCTCGACGTTTTCAAGAAGTTGCACATCAACATTCCGTCGCCGACGCATTGGACCAGATGCCGAGTTACGTCAAGTTCATGAAGGAGATCTTGTCCAATAAACGAAAGCTCGAGGAATATGAGACGGTCGCTTTAACGGAAGAGTGCAGCGCTATTTTGCAAAAGAAACTCCCACCTAAATTGAGAGATCCGGGAAGTTTCACCATTCCTTGCATCATCGGAAATTCATCTTTTGAAAGAGCCCTATGCGATCTCGGGGCGATATAAATCTTATGCCCCTTTCGATTTTTAAAAAGCTGGAGATTGGGGAAGCCAAGCCGACGACAGTCTCTCTACAATTGGCCGATAGATCCATCAAATATCCAAGGGGTGTGATAGAGGACGTTTTAGTCAAAGTGGATAAGTTCATCTTTCCGGCCGATTTCATCGTACTTGATATGGAAGAAGACCAAGATATCCCGATTATTTTGGGAAGACCATTTTTGGCAACAGGCCGAACGTTGATTGATGTGGAAAAAGGAAAGCTGACTTTGCGCGTTCAAGAGGAGCAAGTAACCTTCAATATTTTTCGATCCGTAAAATATCCAAGTGACGCTGAAAATTGTTTCCAAGTTGACGTCATTGACTCGTGCGTGAGTAGAACTTTCCGAGAAAATTATCCACCCGATCCATTGGAATCCGTTTTGATTGGGGCTGTTTCCGAACCAAATGGAGAGCACGCCGCCTACGTACGACACATGGATGCTTCCCCGCCAATTTTTATTCGTAAACCATTCGAGGAGCTAGGAAGTTCACTAACTCGACCGACCCCATCGATTGAAAAACCTCCAAAATTGGAACTCAAAAAGCTGCCACCTCATTTGAAGTATGCATTCACGGGCCCGACGACTCCCTTCCAGTTATTCTTTCGGCCACTTTAGCAGGAGATCAAGAGGCAAAATTATTAAGAGTTTTGAGGGAGTACAAATCTGCTCTTGGATGGTCTATTGCGGATATCAAGGGGATCAGCCCATCGATTTGCATGCACAAGATTTTGATGGAGGAAGACTACAAACCATCCGTGGAGCATCAATGCCGGCTGAATCCTAACATGAAGGAGGTGGTAAAAGTCGAGGTTTTAAAACTCCTCGACGTAGGTATGATCTTTCCAATTTCTGATAGTAAGTGGGTAAGTCCGGTTCAAGTTGTGTCGAAAAAGGGTGGGATAACAGTTGTTCAAAACGATAATAATGAATTAATTCCCACCAGGATTGTTACGGGGTGGCGTATGTGCATAGATTATAGGAAACTAAATAAGGCCACTAGAAAAGATCATTTTCCCTTGCCTTTTATTGATCAGATGTTAGATAGATTAGCCAGACACAATTTCTATTGCTTTCTCGATGGCTATTCGGGGTATAATCAGATTTACATAGCCCCCGAAGACCAAGAGAAAACGACATTTACATGTCCTTACGGCATTTTCGCTTATAGGCGCATGCCGTTTGGATTGTGTAATGCGCCGGTGACTTTTCAACGGTGTATGATGGCTATTTTTTCTGACATGGTAGAGCAGTGTATTGAGATTTTCATGGATGATTTTTCTGTTTTTGGAGATTCTTTTGACATTTGTTTGGAAAATTTGCAGAGGGTCTTGCGAAGATGTGAAGAGACCAATTTAGTCTTGAATTGGGAAAAGTGTCATTTTATGGTGCAGGAGGGCATTGTGCTTGGCCATCGAATATCCTCACATGGAATTGAAGTCGACCGAGCAAAAATTGAGACAATTGAGAAGATGCCTCCACCCACTTCGGTCAAAGGGATCAGGAGTTTTCTGGGACACGCCGGTTTTTATCGCCGATTTATTAAGGATTTTTCAAAGATCACGAAGCCGCTGTGCAACTTACTCATGAAAGATGTCCCATTTACTTTCGACGAGTCTTGTAAAGAAAGTTTTGAGTTGCTGAAGAAAGCTCTAAGCACGGCACCGGTGATAGTCGCTCCGGATTGGGACCTTCCATTCGAACTAATGTGCGATGCTAGCGATTTTGCCATTGGGGCTGTTTTGGGGCGAGACGAGGGAAGGTGTTTCATGTCATATACTATGCGAGCCGAACGCTCGATGACGCCCAAAGAAATTATGCCACAACGGAGAAGGAATTGTTGGCGGTGATATTTGCATTTGATAAATTTCGGGCCTATCTACTAGGAACAAAGGTGATAGTGTGGACCGATCATTCGCGATAAAGTACCTTTTGGAGAAGAAGGATGCCAAACCAAGGTTAATTCGGTGGGTGCTACTCCTTCAAGAATTCAACTTGGAGATTCGGGACAAGAAAGGGACAGAAATGTTATAGCCGATCACCTTTCACGGTTAGAGAGTTCCTCGAGAAGGAAGAAAGTCAGCCACAAATTATAGAAACCTTCCCGACGAGCAACTCTACAAGTTGGATTCAACACATGCGCCTTGGTATGCTGATCTAGTGAACTACTTAGCAAGTAAAACAATTCCGAACGATCTCTCACGTCATCAAAAGAAGAAGCTAATCTGACGCTAAGTACTATTTGTGGGACGATCCTTTTCTTTTTAAGCGATGCCCCGATCAAATTATCCGTAGATGCATTCCAGATGAGGAAATCCACGCAGTGTCTTTGAACCATTGCCATGCATCGCCCTACGGTGGACACTTTAGTGGAAATAGAACAGCAGTCAAGGTCTTGCGGTCGGGATTTTATTGGCGTCCTTATTCAAAGATGCTCACTCCTTTGTGTCTACATGTGATCGGTGTCAACGGACAGAAACATCTCAAGACGACACGAAATGCCGCTGAACACCATACTTGAAGTCGAATTATTTGATGTATGGGGGATCGACTTCATGGGTCCATTTCCCCCATCAAACAAGAATCTCTACATTTTGGTGGCCGTGGATTACGTCTCCAAATGGGTTGAAGCGGTGGCACTACCTACGAATGGGTCCAATGTCGTAATCAAGTTTATCAAACAACATATCTTCTCACGCTTTGGGACTCCACGTGCTATTATAAGTGATGGTGGGTCACACTTCGACAACAAATTTCTTGATGCGGTTTTGAGAAAATACGGAGTCACTCATCGTGTTGCCACAGCATACCATCCGCAAACGAGTGGTCAAGTTGAGATATCAAATCGAGAGCTGAAGTGGATTCTAGAAAAGACGGTCAGCTCGTCTCGAAAAGATTGGGCATTTAAACTCGATGATGCACTTTGGGCGTACCGGACTGCGTATAAGACACCTATCGGAATGTCGCCCTACAGATTGGTCTATGGAAAAGGTTGCCATCTGCCCGTAGAGATGGAGCACCGTGCTTATTGGGCGATAAAGAAACTAAACTTTGATCTAAAATCCGCAGGGGAAAAGCGGTGTTTGCAGCTGAACGAGTTAGAAGAAATTCGCCACAACTCATACGAAAATGCAAAACTTTATAAGGAGCGGACAAAAATTTGGCATGATAAGCACATCACGCAGAGAGAATTTGTCCCGGGTCAAGAGGTGTTGCTATTCAACTCACGCTTAAAGTTATTTCTCGGGAAATTGCGTTCACGATGGTCGGGACCGTTCACCGTAGTTCAAGTGTTTCCACATGGTGCAGTAGAAGTTCAAAGAGATGGTCGAAAATTCAAAGTTAATGGACAACGGTTGAAGGCATACTTGGGGAATCCAATAGACACGCAGAAAACGAGCGTCACCTTATCCACCGCCGGATGAATGCGAGAGAAGTCCTATGAAGACTATAAACTTAGCGCTTCTCGAGGCAACCCGAGTATTAGTTGTAGATTCTTTGTTGTTTGCTTGCATTTTTAGAGTCTCTTTTTGTCTTCTTTCCTCTTGGATCCATCCTTTCCTCTCATGTTAATGAATTCGTAAAATTTACGTGCGTGAATCGGAAAAGGGGATAAATTCAATAATGGGCCGCGGCATACCTGTGAGCCGCGGCACACACCACCGAGGAAAAATGGCCGATCAAATCAGACTGTGCCGCGGCATGATCTTACTGAGCCGCGGCACACCAGGTCGCTGAGCCGCGGCACCCGAAAACTGAGCCGCGGCACACTAAATGGTCAAGAAACGCCCAGGGCGCCTGTACTTTGTGCCGCGGCATACTTAGTCTGAGCCACGGCACACTATAACACTGAGCCGCGGCATACGAAATCTGAGCCGCGGCACCCGGCGGCATATCAAAACGTCCAAATCCGACTGTACTTTGGGCCGCGGCTCACTTTTATTGTGCCGCGGCACCCGTCGCAAAATAAGAGCAGCCAGGTCAAGCTCTTTCAGTCGATCGGCCTGTATAGTATACTTCTTCCCTTCATTCCTTCCTTCCCGCACACGATGAGGTTAGTCGGCTCCATTATATCAGTCTCCTTTTCAAATTCTCCAGGTAATTTTTGATTTCTAAATCATAGGTGATTATTGATGTGAAAAGATTTGGAGTTTTATATTGCTAGTTGTTCTTCATTGTTGTTTCTGAAATGGAGTTGGAATATGGGGAATTTGTTATTGTGGTGGAATTGATGTTTATGAACGAATTGTTGATGATGGTTTTTTGTAATTCAGGGCTATAATCTGTGTTATTATTTTTGGGATTTGGAATTAACCATCAAAAATTTTTGTTCTTCATTTTAACTTGTGCACACAAGGTGTTTGATAAATTGCAGCAATGGAAAATTGATCGGCCAGCCACACCACCCTCCTCACCGGACGATGCCGGCACCAGCTCCTGAGCAGACTGGAGGGGAGTACTTGACCTTTTACTTTTCTTGCATTTCATTTTTGTCCATTGAGGTCAATGTACGTCCTAAGTTTGGGGGGGGCTTTACATTCAGTCTGCATTCATTGCTGTACTCTATTTCCTTGCTGTACATTATATTTTGTTGCACTTTTCTTTCTTTGCGAAAATTTTTTTTAATAGCCTTGCTTGCCGTAGTTTTTCTTTATTCGTGAATTTTCGTGCTTCTATTATGTGTGATACTGATGTTACGACACTGTCTTTCTCTCTGAAGAAGCGGGCGAGTTTTAGTCGAGTTGTAGTCAGTTATTTCGCTCGCTTAGTATTCAATTAGGTCCGAAATTTTTCGTGATTGTAGAGGACTTGCGATAAGAGACGATACATACTTGTTTTTAAATCCCCATCAATACGTTTGGCTTCTTTTTCCGTATAGTGAGTCGTTCTTTTTCTTTAGTCGTGTTGGCATTTAAATTTAGTTTAGAGTAGGTCAGTTTTTCCCTAAAAGTCGAGATAATGTGTTCTATGAAGGGTAGTCTAGTAACCGGGGGTATTCGCGTGACCCGTTGTTTACTCTCGCGTAAAACGACTACCATGATTAGACTATAGTTTTAGATATTTCACAAGTGCCAACGATAGGGAGCCTAGTAAGGGGTATTCGCGTGACCATTGTTACTCTCGCGTCAAACGGCAACCTTGATTCGGACATGCGGAAATTATGTATTCGATTTGTTTCTCCGCTTTAGACGGGAACTTAGTAACTAGAAGCATCCATGTGCCCCATGAGTGTCTTTTACGTCAAACGGTTTCCTAATACATGAGAATGGAAGTTCCACCCTAGGATTATCCCGATGAAACATCCTGAGATCCTAACCTAGTGGTCAACTCGAATCAAATTCTTGAACATATTTATATAAGGGGACACTGTCCGAGGTTTAGTTGTTAGGAGACTCGTGAAAAATTGTGCCTTTAGACTGTGGAACGGGACGAACTAGCTTGTCTATTTTAGCCTTTCATATTGACGGTCGATTCGACTCATGTTTTGTTGATCTTTGAGCTGAGTTTTCTTCATGAACAAATGATTAGGACTGAACTTGATTACTTTGCGGAATCATTATTCTGAGTGCAGTTCGCTTTTATGACACTCGTATTATTTAGAGAGAATGGTAGGATAGTATTGATTAGGTTAAACACTATGAGTTGCACGATGATTCACGACATTCTTGTATTGACTTTAATTCTTTTTGCTTGAGGACAAGCAAAGGCTTAAGTTTGGGGGTATTTGTTAGGCGTATTTTTATACGCTTATTTATCATTATTTTGTAGTATTTTGGAGTGTGAAATCATCTAAATGAGCTGTTAATGCCTTAATTTTGTATGATTGACAGGAAATTGAAGTCCGGAAGCTTAAACGAGGCAAAACGGGCGAAAACGGCAAAACTGGACTATGAGTCGCGGCACAAGGAAGCTGAGCCGGCAAAGGAAGACACCACCGAAGGGCGAGTAGAGTACTGTGTCGCGGCACGCCCCATGTGAGCCGCGTACGAAGGATTTAATTACGCCCGGTATTGATTTTGGCGATGTGCCGCGCACGAGTTGATGAGCCGCGGCACACTTAGCGGGTTTGGTACGCCCGCACGGATTTTGGGCCGTTTGAAGCCGATTTCAACCAACTAATACGGACGCGATTTATGGAAGTGCTGAGCTATAAATAGGGCTTAAGACCCTAATTTAATTATCGGGAATCATTGAATCTAAACCTAGAGAGCTGAAGCCGGAGACAGAGAAGAGGAGGAAAGCGTAAGAATTCAAGGGCGTATATGGGAGTCAAGAACGGAGGAATCCGAGCTTCATCTGCGTTTGAATTTTATGCTTTCGTTTATTTATTCTGTATTGTCGCTTTTAGTATGTCAGGCTAAAGCCCTAATCTAGGGTTTTGATGAAACCTTTATTTTGACGAATTGATTGAGATTATCCAATTTATTACCTTTTTATTGAGTTTTCCCAATTATGTTTAATGCTTGCAATTATCTGGCCAATAGTTGTATTGATTTAATCATTCACTTGAATCGGGAGAGGAGATTTGGTGAGGAACTATTGGTGAGGACCGTTTTATTCGTGAGATAGGAATATACTCATAGGAACTACGTGGCCTTTAGGAGATTTCATGCTTTTTGCCTAGCGACGAGATAATTCACCTAGGGATAGAGTGCGTTAGTCGCCGTTAGATAAATCTATTGACCTCGGGAGAGGCGGTAGAATAGTTTAGCAATCTCCGCCTTCAATAAATTGGGAAAATTATTTATTACAGATAATCAAGATTAAATTCGGATAAATTAAGGTGGATTCAGAACTCTAGACTTATTTATCATTTGATTCCTTTTATTCAAGCTATCGTTTTCTGTTTAGTCTTTTATTAATTCTTTTAGTTATTAATCCAAAAACCCAACTTCGATTGTTCAAATAAAATTGGAATACGAAAACGTCGGTAGTTAGAGATTCAATCCTCGTGGGAACGATACTCTACTTATCACTTTATTACTTGTAAACGATGACGTGCACTTGCGTGTAGGAAATATCGCAACAGCGGGTTTTCGGGTGTATTCCAATTTCCGTATTCATTTAGAAATGGTGGTAATTGTATTCTTCGAATCGTTAGGTTCGTTTCATTGGTTCCTAGCGTTCGTCAGTGACTCTCCTTTTCCGTTCATTGCGTCGTCAATAATTCAAGGCAAGTATTTTTGGAAACCTTTATGCTTAACGTGGAATGATAATGTATTTTGTGTGTGATTTGCTCACCTCGTGTTGGTCCTACGGGATCAAGGAGGGAATCCAAAGGTTTGCGTCCCGGATTCATGAGTTTGTTTAGCTAGCCAGTGCGGGAGGGTCCTTAGAGGCCTCGTGCGGGAATCCATGATATGACTCTGTTCCCAAGGCGATGCATGTGCGTGTTTTGCTTTATAATATAGCCAGTGCGGGAGGGTCCATAGAGGCCTCGTGCGGGAATTTATGATATGACTCTGTTCCCAAGGCAAATTGTTTGACTGTTTATTTCCGGAAAAGACATGTCTGGTTTTGGTTTTTGAAATGATATTGGTGCATGTACTATGAAATGTGTAAGCGATTGGTTTGCCTTGATTACTTGTACTAGCGTAATTGCTAACCCCTTTTGGGGACCCGTTTCGGGGAAATTCTTGTTATGGATTTCAGGTTATGATTATCCGGACGAGCAAGCACCGGGACAGTACGAGGATGTCGGCCAGGGTCGTTGACATGTGCATTTGGGTCGTCTTATTTCCTTTGTCTAGTTCGATATGGTTGTTTCCTATATTTCTAAACTTATAGATTGTACTCGCGAGTACTTAGGCTTTTCCTTTCGGATTGTGTTTGGACTTCGTTGGAGTTACTGTATTTGTCGGTTGATGTTTATTGTGCCAGTTGTATCGGACGTGTTGTTTTATGTTCTTGTTGTTAACAATTGTTTCCTTGCTAACCGAGACGGTTAGTCGAGAGGTGTTTTCTTGTGTTAGCCTGGTGGATCCCATGTAGGGGTCCACGGCGCTGTAATACACCTCGAATATCTTCGGGGTGTTACAGAAAATGGTATCAGAGAACTAGGTTTATGGATACCTAGGCTTGTCGGTTATTTGGGTCTAGTCGTGTTTTGTTTTGCACATTGTCACACCGCTGCCGGCATCTCAGTACTTCCAGTGTTCGTAAGTTCCCTTACTCGATTCTTTATTTTTTTTGTATTGTATTCCGTTTCCTGAACTATGGTTATTCTCCCTCCTTTGCTTATCATCGTGGTTGCTTCTTCCTTCCTTACTCATCCTCGATATACTTCTGTTATCTCTTAACACCAGTATGGATGCCCGAGGAAACCGTGGTCGTGGCCGTGGACGCGGCCGAGGACGTGCGGCAGCCGGTGGGGCGGCCACGTCGCACTCTTCAGGAGCCGGCAGTACCGGCGACCGTCACAGTCATGCTTCTTCTCAGGAGCGCGCCGATCTTGGTATTGCGGCTGTTATGCAGCAAATGGTTGACCAAATGGTGGCTATAGCTCAGGTGGTCCAGAACCCCGATCAGGCCCATGCTAATCGGGGCGGAGCGGATCGCTGGCTTCAGGATGTCATCAAGATGCATCCTCCTCAGTTTTCGGGAGCTTCGGACCCGATCGGCTGGGAAGGGTGGATCAAGGAGATATCCAAAGTCTTCACTGCTACCAACTGCCCCGAGGACCGTAAGGTCCCTATTGCTCAATACTTTCTCACGGGAGATGCTACAGATTGGTGGGAGGCCGTTGGTCCCAAAGATCATGTTGCTTCGTGGGCCGAATTTCAAGAATTGATGGAGACCGAATATTGTCCGTGGCCGGTCAGACAGGCTCGAGTGCATGCTTTCTATGATGCTCAACCACGGGATATTCCCGTATCCCAAGCTATTGCCGAATTTAACAAGGAGTTGGGTTATGTGAAGACCCAAGTTGTCGCTGAGAGCGACAAAATTTTCCATTTTTCCAGGAGGATGAAACTGTCCATTCGGGACTACATGTCTGGACTCGTCTGCACTACCTTGAAGGATTATCAGAGTAGGGCCCTCGCTTATGATATGTCAGTGACGGCTAGTGATTTGGCTCGTGAAAGCAAGAAACAGAAGTCGGTCGGAAATTTTTCTGGTCCCAAGAGTGGAGGCCAGCAGAAATCTCAAGCTGCAAATATTTCTACGGGCGGTTCGGCTCGTTTCTCTGGGAGCTTTCGGGGTGCCGCCGGAACCTCCGCTCGTGAACCCACATGTTTTAACTGTGGTGTGCAGGGCCATAGGAGCCGGCAGTGTTCTCGTCCGAAGTTTACTTGTCATACTTGTGGACAGCTGGGCCACAAGGCCCCTTTTTGTGAGCAGGTCAAACAGCTTCGCGGCGCCCGTTCTTCTCAACCAGTACCGTTGGAGCCGAGTGTGAACCAGGGCTCATTTGCTCCGCCGCCTCCACCGAGTGCCGGCCGAGGTAGGGGTCGGGATCAGCCCGCTA
Source organism: Orobanche coerulescens (assembly GCA_033398695.1). Lineage (NCBI taxonomy): Eukaryota > Viridiplantae > Streptophyta > Magnoliopsida > Lamiales > Orobanchaceae > Orobanche > Orobanche coerulescens. The sequence continues at coordinate 34,970,884 of CM065818.1, forward strand.
GGGGAGGAGCTTCCAGTGTCGGCTCTGCCCAACCGCATATCTATGAGATGAGGAGGACCGATGACCCAGCAGCCACTGTGGCGACAGGTACCGTTCATATCCATTCTCATCCTGTCGGTGTGCTTTTTGATTCGGGTGCTACGCATTCATTCATTTCTCTAGAGTATGTACGCCGTCTGAGTCTCGACTGCTTGTCACCTTGCGAGCCTTTCGTTGTTAACTTCCCTAGCGGTGACAGAATTGTCGGTGATCGAGAAGTCCGGGACTGCTCTGTGTTTATTTGTGAGAGAGCTTGGCTCTCTAATCTTATTGTCGTTAGTATTGTGGGTGAGGATTTGATTCTCGGGGATGATTGGCTCGAGCGGCATGGCGCAATCATGAACTACCGCACGAGAATCATCACTATGTTAGCCGAGGACGGCACCGAACACTCTTTCGCAGGGCGAAAGAGGGGAAACCAGAAGTTCGTTATTAATGCCTTGAAGGCGATGAGCCTCCTGCGAAAGGGGTGTACTGGTTATTGGTGCTATGCCTTGAAGGCGGAGAATGGTGGAGTCGAGCTTTCGTCGATTCCAGTCGTTAGTGAGTTTCCTGATGTTTTTCCTGACGAGTTACCGGGATTGCCACCGGATCGTGAGGTTGAGTTTGCTATAGAGTTAGAGCCGGTGCGGCTCCGATTTAAGGCGCCGTATCGCATGGCACCTTGAGATGTCCGAGTTGAAGAAGCTGAGCGAGCTTCTTGAGTCGGGCACGTTCGACCGAGCGCCTCGCCTTGGGACGACCGGTCTGTTTGTGCGGAAGAAGGATGGTTCACTACGTTTGTGTATCGACTATCGCGAACTAAACAAGGTGACCATCAAGAACAAGTATCCTTTGCCGAGAATCGATGACTTGTTTGACCAGTTGCAGGGAGCTGCGGTATTCTCGAAGATTGATTTGAAATCGGGGTACTATCGGCCGGGTGAGAGAGTCCGACGTGCAGCGACTTTTCGGACGAGATACGGACATTACGAGTTTGTAGTTATGCCTTTCGGGTTAACTAATGCGCCGGCGGTGTTCATGCAATTGATGAACAAAGTCTTTATCGAGTATTTGGATAAGTGTGTTGTCGTCTTCATTGACGATATTCTCATCTATTCGAGGAATGAGGAAGAGCATGCCCATCATCTGCGGATAGTGTTAGACATTTTGAGGACCGAGCAACTCTATGCGAAATTCTCGAAATGTGAGTTCTGGCTGAAGGAAGTGATGTTTTTGGGTCACGTGATTTCAACCGAGGGAGTCCGTGTGGATCCGCAGAAAATTGAGGCAGTGTTAGATTAGGCACCGCCCACAAATGTAAACGAGGTCCGTAGTTTCTTGGGTCTGGCTGGCTACTACCGTAGGTTCGTCGAGGGTTTCTCAAAACTAGCTCGGCCACTTACACAGTTGCTCCAGAAATCCGAGAAGTTCGTCTGGAATGACGAGAGACAGTCGAGTTTTGAGGAACTGAAGAAGCGTTTAACTTCAGCCCCGGTTTTGGCATTGCCATGTGGCAACGAGGGATTCGCCGTTTATAGCGATGCTTCGGGTCAGGGTCTTGGGTGCGTATTGATGCAGCACGGCAAGACCATTGCCTTTGCGTCGAGACAGTTGAGGCCGTATGAGCTTAACTACCCTACTCATGATTTGGAGTTAGCGGCAGTCGTTTTTGCGCTCAAGATTTGGCGTCACTATCTTTTCGGCTCGCATGTCGATTTTTACCGATCATAAAAGTCTGAAATACATATTTACTCAGCGGGAGTTGAATATGAGGCAGAGGAGGTGGTTAGAACTGATTAAGGATTATGACCTCGAAATCCTTTATCATCCGGGCAAGGCGAACGTCGTGGCCGACGCCTTGAGTCGGAAACCGATCGCATTGCGAATGCTTGAGATCCTTACGCCTCAGTCTGAGCTTCGGCAGGCTTTGATCGAGTTAGATGTTGAGGTTTTGTTGCCTGGAGCTGTCGGGCAACTTTGTGCTTTAGAGATTTCGTCGTCTTTGATCGATGAAATTAAGCTGAAGCAATTAGAGGATCCGATGATTACTCAAATCCGAGAGAACGTTCTTAAGGGAAAGTCTCCTGGGTTTGTGATTCACGAGGATGGTGTTTGGAGATTCCAGAGTCGGCCTTGTGTGCCGAACGATCCAGAGTTGCGACATAGTATTTTGCGTGAGGCCCATTCTACACCCTATTCCGTTCATCCTAGTTCGAGTAAGATGTACAAGGACCTGAGGAGGAACTTCTGGTGGAATGATATGAAGGAGGAGGTCGCACAGTTTGTAGCGAGATGTTTGACTTGCCAGCAGGTCAAAATCGAGCATCAGCGACCGGCTGGGTTATTGCAGTCACTTCCCATTCCGGAATGGAAATAGGAAGATATATCGATGGATTTCGTTACGAGTTTGCCGAGATCGAGGTTGGGCATGAATATGGTATGGGTGGTTGTTGATCGTCTGACCAAGTCGGCACATTTTCTGGGCATCAAGAACACTTGGGGCCCGGAGAAGTTGGCTCGTGTGTTTATCGCGCAAATTGTGAGACTTCACGGTACTCCGAAGTCTATTGTTTCGGATCGTGATGGCCGTTTTGTATCGCACTTTTGGCAGGCGGTGCATAAGGCGTTGGGTACCCGTTTGCATTTGAGTACCTCTTTTCATCCCCAGTCAGATGGACAGTCGGAACGCACTATCCAGACGTTCGAGGACATGTTGCGTGCTTGTGCTCTCGACTGGAGTAGTGACTGGGAGGAGCATTTTCCATTGATCGAATTCACATACAACAATAGTTGGCACGCGTCGATTTGGATGGCACCGTATGAGGCACTTTATGGGCGGCGATGTCGATCACCGATTTGTTGGAATGAGGCGTCCGATTTAGTCGGGACCGAGCCGGATGTCGTTTTAGAGACGAGGCGGAAGATAGAGTTAATTCGGGAACGAATGTTGACTGCCCAGAGTCGACAGAAGTCATATGCCGATGTCCGTCGTCGACCTTTAGAATTCGAGGTGGGAGACCACGTTTTGCTGAAGGTGTCGCCGACGAGAGGAGTTTTCCGTTTCGGAAAGAAGGGTAAGTTGAGTCCGAGATTTATTGGACCCTTCGAGATTCTCGAGCGAGTCGGTGGGTTAGCATACCGTTTGGCATTACCCCCGGCCTTGAGTCATGTTCATAGCATTTTTCATGTTTCCCAGCTGAGGAAATATGTCCCCGATCCTAGTCACGTCATCGATTATGGGGAGATCGATGTCGCCGAGGATATTACTTTTGAGGAGCGTCCTTTGAAGATTTTAGAGCATCGGGAGAAACGACTGAGGCATAAGACCATCCCTTTGGTCAAGGTGCAGTGGTCGAGACACGGTGTCGAGGAGGCAACTTGGGAAACCGAGGATAGCATGCGTGCTAGGTACCCTGAGTTGTTTGTTTCTTAAGTTTCGGGACGAAACTTGTTTTTAGAGGGGTAGAATGTAATATCCGCATTTTTCTTCCCCCTTGTATTTTCTTTTTCGGCATATTTCACGATAGTAGTGACCCTCGTGTATCTTTCAGCATATCTTTCCTACTATCTATTGATTTGATTCCCGTTATTGTTGTGCGGAACCGCCGTTTCGGGGTTGCCGTGGATCCATTCTACGTTATGATGCCTGTTGAGATGTTCCGTTTAACGTTTCGTTCATATTCCGGTGTTTTGGACCGTCTATATCTCGTACCTAGCACATGCTATATTTTCGGCATAGCGCACGCTAGGGGTCGCTTGGTAGCGTACGCTACGACCGTTTCGTAGCGCGCGCTAGAGGGCAAGCCCTGGGAGTGGCAGTGCTATTTTCCAGCCTTCTGGACTGGCGTATTAGCGTACGCTACGTAGATTAGCGCACGCTAATGTCGGGAGGCTAGCGCACGCTGATGATACCTGGTAGCGTGCGCTAGCGTGAGTGTCCAGTACTGGACAGTTTTCTACTGAACTCGGTCAGGTGCCAGGTAGCGCACGCTACGCTCGTGCGTTAGCGCACGCTAGCGGATCAGGTGAGTTCTGGACAGTTTGTCACTGGACTCGACTGATGCCCAGGTAGCGCACGCTATTGGTCGATAGCGCGCGCTACCGATAGGTTATTAGCGCACGCTACGCTTGGAGTAGCGCACGCTAACGGCTAGAAGTCAGCTCTTTGGACTGGACGCTAACTATTTTGGCCTGTAATTTTATCCCGTTAGCGCACGCTAACCTTGAGGATTAGCGCACGCTAACACTCCCTGGCTATATAAACCAGGGAGTTGACCCAGATGAGCAGATTAGTTTCATTTTGTTTCCTCTCCGCGACGCAGAGCTCCTCCGGGCGATTTCCGAGCGATTCTTCCCTTCGATTATTTCAGGCATCCTCTACCTTGAGTTTTTGAAGTAGATTAACAACACCTACTTGTGTTCTTTATCATCAATCCAAGGTAAATCTCTTAGAACCCTACTTTTCGATAAATTGGGGGTTTTGGGATTTTCTTCCCATCCGTTCCGTTTTGTTGATGGATTCATGATGAATATGATTAATCTTGTTGGTATTCTTAGTTTCCCTACAGATTCATGGTATATTTCGTGGTTTTTACGGAATCGAGAGGGTTTGGTTGTGGTCCGCCCTCGTTGTTGTTTATATATGAATATACATGAATCGTAGGCGGGTTTTCGGGTGTATTCCAATTTCCGTATTCATTTAGAAATGGTGGTAATTGTATACTTCGAATCGTTAGGTTCGGTTTCATTGGTTCCTAGCGTTCGTCGGTGACTCTCCTTTTCCGTTCATTGCATCGTCAATAATTCAAGGCAAGTATTTTTGGAAACCTTTATGCTTAACGTGGAATGGTAATGTATTTTGTGTGTGATTTGCTCACCTCGTGTTGGTCCGACGGGATCAAGGAGGGAATCTAAAGGTTTGCGTCCCGGATTCATGAGTTTGTTTAGCTAGCCAGTGCGGGAGGGTCCTTAGAGGCCTCATGCGGGAATCCATGATATGACTCTGTTCCCAAGGCGATGCATGTGCGTGTTTTGCTTTATAATATAGCCAGTGCGGGAGGGTCCATAGAGGCCTCGTGCGGGAATTTATGATATGACTCTGTTCCCAAGGCAAATTGTTTATTTGTTTATTTAGGAAAAGACATGTCTGGTTTTGGTTTTTGAAATGATATTGGTGCATGTACTATGAAATGTGTAAGCGATTGGTTTGCCTTGATTACTTGTACTAGCGTAATTGCTAACCCCTTTGGGGGACCCGTTTCGGGGAAATTCTTGTTATGGATTTCAGGTTATGATTATCCGGACGAGCGAGCACCGGGACAATACGAGGATGTCGGCCAGGGTCGTTGACATGTGCATTTGGGTCGTCTTATTTCCTTTGTCTAGTTCGATATGGTTGTTTCCTATATTTCTAAACTTATAGATTGTACTCGCGAGTACTTAGGCTTTTCCTTTCGGATTGTGTTTGGACTTCGTTGGAGTTACTGTATTTGTCGGTTGATGTTTATTGTGCCGGTTGTACCGGACGTGTTGTTTTATGTTCTTGTTGTTAACAATTGTTTCCTTGCTAACCGAGACGGTTAGTCGAGAGGTGTTTTCTTGTGTTAGCCTGGTGGATCCCATGTAGGGGTCCACGGCGCTGTAATACACCTCGAATATCTTGGGGGTGTTACACCGTTCCTCTGGACAACCAACCGCCTTGAAAATCTTTTCCAATTGAAAAATCCAACCATCCCAGCCCAAAGTATCACTTACGCCCGCAAAATGGGGAGGACGCATACGAACCACTTCTCTAAGCCACTGAGTCGATCCGACGTTCTCGGTCACGGTAGTGTTACGCTGAACCGCCTGGGGCAAATGAGTCATCTGGTCTGCCACTTGCTGAAGTATGGTAGCAACACCAATACTAACGCCATCACCGGCAGCATGATCCTGATCGCGTGACTGATTGCCACGGCCGCGTCTGGCCCTTGACATACTAAACTGAACAACCATTCGTTAAAAACAAGACATCACAACACATAACATCAATCACAAAAGAGGGTCCATACAAGACACACTGCGAAGCACAGAAATATCCTTGCTAGTAAGAGTTACCATAGAGTATTCACACAATAAACTCATATCTGATAATTCTCATATATTCGGAAAAGAATATTTCCGACAACAACATTTATCAAGTCATCACACACTAGAATCAAGCACATGAGTAAACCACTCAAAACATTCAACACATGCCCGAGGTATCAAGCACAGCTATCACCGCATACACGACAATATCATCAAATTTCGAACCATTCTCAGCTGTTATCACTATTTTTGAAACAAAACCAAACTCTCATAAAATAGTCATAAAACTTCACACTAAAGTTGACCAAGCTCATCGATTTACCAATAACCAAGAACATCCCAATTCAGTTGAACTTTTGAAATTCTCAAGTCAAAATTTTTGAGTTAAAGCACTGAATTTCCCGAAGTTTATCAAAGTTCAAACCTTTTAACAAGAGTCACGAGAAATGGTTTAATGACCACAAATTCGAATACCATCAACATGAGAAATGATATTAGTCAATGCATGTATCTCTCAAACATAAGTGCCGAACGTACATAAAAAAAATGAAATTTCCTTCTCAAACAACAAAATGTTTGTAATTGTCGCTTCTTCGTGAAACGGATCAAGGATTTCTTATTTTGAAATTTTTGAAAATGTGTGAAAAATATTTTAGAAGACTTGCCATTCCTCATAGAGTGGAAAGGACTCAGTCTGAATTTTTTTTTTTTTTTTGAAATCATCATCATCCCATTCCGTTTCGAAGCGAAACTTTCGAATCTTAGCAAAAAATTTCCAAAATTCTTTCAATCATAAACAAAATGACGGTAATAATTTACAATGTCCAAATCACTTTAAAACGCTTACTTCAGATACCGTCTGAAGGTGTCAATTGAAAATACAAGACTAACTTGTCAAAGTTTAATTGTTTTCAAAATCCATGCAAAACTATTGATTGACCGCACCATCGAAATATTTTCAAAAATCGGTTCTTTACAAACATACTCAGGCTCATAAATACAATCAAGAAAATCGTTTTCAAACCTACACGCAGTGGATATAATTATAACTATTTAAAAGCAATCGAACCTAAAACTACCTGCCCAATCGGCAAACGAGATTATAAATCTAACCAAATATAATTCGCGAACACCAAGTTCAAACATACGTCAAAACTCCCCATCTGAATTCCTCATGAACTCTACCGACAATACATTCTCTGGAACACGTCAAAATTCACAGTTTTCATATTTTATTGCACCAACCGATATCCAACCATCAATACATTCAGTTCAATATACATACGATATAACACAAGTATCAAACAAATATTTCACCTTACAGCATTATACAAACCAAAATTACGAACCACAATCACCGCACATACAGGAAATCATGAAATACCAATACCTCACATAAAGGAGTAGACTTACGTCCACAGGCCGCACGGAGATGATGGCTGCACTAAGATACTAATCACAGCGAATCACAATTGATCACAACGGATCACAATGATCACGCTTGTTCACAATTGCTCACCTGGGTGACACGACAAGACACGACTCTGACAAGACACGACTCGACAAGACCCAACTAGACCCAACTGCCTAGGTTTTCGCAAACCTAAGCTCTGATACCATTTATGTAACACCCCCAATCCACTTAGGGATATTACACACCGTAGACCCATTTCCACAAGGAGCTACCAGGCGGGAGACTACAAATCAAAACCCACATGCGGTCAACTTGACCAAAACATAATACCGTAGACCGATTAGGTCTCTCAAAACACAGCATAACCGTACATCTGATGAAACTAAAATACAACTCGATCACATAGTACATAAAATGTCCATCCCCTCAAGGATGACAAGAACTCCAACCGACATATCACTGACAGACGACAAACTACAATTGTGACTAGTATCGCTGCATTGCATCATCCTCCGAGCCAATCCTGTGGTTGCTCGCTCTCCACTCAGAACACCTGGAATAAATAACAAAATCCCCAATGAGGGGTTAGCGATGGAATCGCTAGCAAGTAACCAAGCTACACAATTATACATCAAGAATACAACTGTTATGAAAATAACATTTCGACAAGGTAGTAACACGATCCCCGAATATAAAGTCTTTTGAAAATTTATTCCTTTAAAACAAACCATGGGGATTACTCCAGAAATCACTGTAAGAGATTATTTAGAGACTTCGGGGGTCTCAGTGTAAAATCCTCAAATATGAATGTTTTTCCTTTTCAAAAGGTTTTCTTTCAAAATCATACAAATGATTTTATTCTCAACTCAAACCTCAAGACCAAAACCATATTCACCAATATAATCGGGATTCAAGATTCAAACATAAACAATTCAGAGATATCAAATCAACAGTAAAAATGTCTCCGTGGCCCCGAAGGGTCCCACCCGGATTAGCTCATCAAGAATAAACTCAAACACACCCATAAGTTATCTTGACATCGCACTCGCAAGTGACGATTCTCGGAGCCCTCTCCATACCTACCCGATTAGATAACCTTATGGTCAAATCATAACATCTGGCCGTACTCACAAGCACGCGCCTCCGGAGGCCTCGACGGACCCTACCCGGATAACATCATTCAAGTACGCCCATAAGTTATCATGACATCGCACTCGCAAGTTCCGATTCTCGGAGCCCTCCCCATACCTACCCGAATTGATAACCTTATGGTCACAACGTACGTCTGGCCGTACTCGCAAGTACGCGCCTCCGGAGGCCTCGACGGGACCCCTACCCAGATAACATCTCAACTCTCTACTATACACAATAACAAAGGTATAATATTCACCACAACCGCAACCACGTAACACATAGGTTAACACATCATAACTTCAACAAGGGCAAAACATTCACAACACACCATCATTCAGGAAAAAGGCCAACGAGCAAATAATACAAGTATTACGCGATTCCACAATTCTTCAGTTAACTACTCATTTCCAGTATTTATTTTAAGCACAAAATAACATGAAGAGGTAGTTATCATTCTTCTTGAAACTAAAGTTTACGTTCGTAATTACCTTCATAAAATCACATCTTCATTTAAAGTAAGTTACGGTTAAATATACCGTCACTAACGAGTCCACGTTAAATTCACGACACATCACATTCTCAAAGTATAAAGAATATAGACGAGATACTCGCCTCAAGTCCAACGCACGCGGAGCAATGGAAAAGCTCGACTTAATGACCGCTACCGAACACTCCGAGGAACACGATTCAACTGGGAAGCTCGGACCCCGAAGAAGATAATGAACGGGAGGGTTCCGACTCGAGTTATTCACAAGGATTTCATCCCTAAGTCATACCAATGATAAATCAACAATCGTACGATGGATAATAATCATTCAACGCCCAATTCCCCCTCTAAGACCTTTTGTCGGACACCTCAAGGCGTCGACTAAGAACTCGATCAAAACAACGAATCGATGATCCAACCATGGAATAACAAGAGAAATGATATAATACATCTAAATAATCATCAATCCATCACAATCCTAAGTTAAATCGGATTAAACGGATGAAAACCACCAAAACACCCAAATTCCACAAAACTAGATTTCTAGGAAATCTGACCTGATTCGCTCGATCAAAGGATGTTATAGGATGGATGATTGATGATATGAACTCCAAGACTTCATGGATTTAACACCTGACAACATCCCTCCATGATTACCAAAGATCCAGCTGCGTAAGAGGGTGAAACGAGTGAGAAAAATGATGAAAAACCCGTCTGCAGGGCCTTAAATAGGCTGCCTGCCGGCCGCCTTACGTACGTAACCGGCCATGGCTCGCGACGAATCGCCATGGCCGACTCATCGCTTAGAAATGCCGCGGCGTTACGTAATCGCCAAGACTTACGACGAACCGCCTTCCGTACGTAATCGCCGAGCACTACTGGCCGTAACTCGGCACAGGCCTGATCGCCGGCCATGATTCGGCCAGGGCCCACTCCGACGGCCCGAACGACCCTGAAACCCGAACTTGAATACGAATCGAAGATACGGTTACGAAGTACTCGCAAAGACGAATTCGAGCACTAAGAGAACACATAATTCCGACCACCCGAAGGCTCGAAATTCGACAACGGAAAGTAATTACCCCAAACTTTGGGAAATTACGAAAATGGCCCAAAACGTCCGAAATACACGATACACGATCGAAACACTAAGCTGAAGATCGCAACATGAATAATAACATCAAATGAACTTACAATAAACTCGAAACAACAGTTTCGGATGAGATTCGCAAGAATCGAACTCAAGTGCGGAAAAGTCGCCAAAAAGCACGGAACTCGACAAAACGATACCGAAACGAACTCGGATGACCAAACACGAAGAACAAAACATTGCCAAAATGTCAAAATGGTCGCAAGTGACTTCTGGAAACTAGAAAAATGCCAAAAACGAAAAATTACCGAAAAAAAAATCACGGGTATTACACTGGATCTGGTTGAGGAACAAATTCATTGAGTTTTTTGATTAGTTCTTCTGGTGTTGTTGCAACGACTATGATTCGTTTAGCACGCTCTGAAATAAACCCTTTTCAGTAGAGTAGTCGATGAAAGACAGTAAACCATCAAAGAAACCATTGACATTAAGCAGACCTATTGGTTTTTGATGAACATTTAGCTGGGCTCTGGTAACCACATGAAAAAGTCCCTCAAGGGTGCCAAAACCACCGGGAAGGGTGATAAATGCGCCAGAGTTATTTATCATGTGAGTTATGCAATCTTGCATATTTACAGATCTAAACTCATTTCCAATAGTTGACCCGATGATTTTACTTTCAGCCAGAGGTTTTGGGATTATTCCCAACACTCTTACTCCTTCCATATAGGCAGAAGCAGCAGCTCGTCCCATTAATCCTAGACTTCCTCCTCCGTAAACTACATGAATGCATTTTTCTCCTAAGGTACGACCCAAGTTGTGGGCTGCTTCAGTAAAGCATGCCTCTTTTCCATAACTAGCTCCACCAAAAATGCAGACTGTGCTAAATTTTTTTGTTGAAGATGATGACTCCATTTTTGAAAAGAAATTTTTTTTTTGAGAGAAACGGAGAAAAGTGCAAGTTTGAGGGATGAATGAAAGAAACAAGCACAATGTTTATTTATAGAAGAAAAAAAAGGTAAAAATTGTTTGACAAGTATGTGATTGCGTTGATTGCGCTTCAACTACTCAATTAGAATAATGAATGCATTTATCGCGTATCATTCTTTTATTCAGAAAATCTCACCACACGTCAAAAAATAAAAGATACTTACGCGTAAGTACAGTAGTTGTGATTGTGGCTCACATCTTCCTCTGATTTTACGTTCAGAAACGGCCTAAACGCCTTCTATGAGTCGGGGAGAAGCTTCCCATCTAATTTTCTTACAAATTGGCAAACAGGGTCTTTTAACGTCAGATTCCCAAGACGTTGTTCATATTCTGGTTTGAATTTATTCCACAAACATCGAATTCCGTAATGTACGAGTCCACTAGGATGCGTGTCAAGAGAAATTTCGATATTATCTAAATTCTCTTTATTCAGACCATCCTTAATGAACTGAATTTTATCTTCTCTGTTTGTAGATGGAATTCCTAAAGATCGACATTTTAAATTACAGTTCCATCTAGCACATTTATAACAAACGGCTATCATCTTTGCTCGTCGTTTCTTCGCATATGAACTTTTTCCAAGCCCTGGTAAAAATCTAGTCGGTGTTTCTGTGAATTCACCCTCTATTCTTACTTTGGCTTCAATTATGAATCTTATGTCAAAAGGTATGCTTTTATTCATAAGCAACCTCATCCTTTCAAGTCTCGTCTTATAAATCTTTAAAATGATATTTTTGCTCAGAAAAGGAAATCTTTTTTCGATTTTATTCAAAGTTTCATCCATTATAAAAAAAATGAAAATAAATGAAGAAAATATCTACAAATATCAGTTGTTGTGGGAAACTGAAAAATCCGACTTTAATAGTCACGGAGTACCGTTATCCGCCACTTGACCGGACAAACACAATTTAGTACTAAGTTACAATGTCGAGAAACTTATACCTATAAAAATAGTTTACAATGTAAGATTTCAAATATAACTTATACTTCCCCGGCAACGGCGCCAAAAACTTGACACGTTTTTAGTGTAACTATCGCAAGTGCACGATATCGTATCAAGTAGTAAAGTGGACTTTTTGAGTCCGGTTTATCGATCCCACAAGGAAGTTTGGTTATAATTTGAATTATACACTATTAGTCTATTTTTATAGATACTAATATGAGTGAAACACACAATTAAAAAGTTTGGTTTAATAATTGCAAAGATAATGCAATAATAGTTCTAAACTTATAAGGAAATAAAAAGATAGTAATAATAATAGATTGATTAACGATAAAATGAAATAGTTGGGTTTACAAACTTAGTTCGTCATTAGTTATAAAAGATGTATAGGAGATCATAAGATGAATTTACTTATTATGTTGTGTAGATTCGATTTTCCTTAAAAAGACGGTTTCTCTTTCGAACTATAAAACGCCCCTTACATATTGAATCAATCCACTATATTTCTATGTTGATTGGCTTCAATACATAGCATTAGGATTTATGAAAATAACTGAAAGAATCATCTAAGGACTAGAGGTATATTTCTATCCCCTAGAACAACTTAGAGTGAAGATCATTTGATCTAATCAAACATATTTTCTTTCGAAACATATGAAGCCCATAAATATCGTCATTTATTAGCCAAATAAATAAAGATTGTTAAAACAATGAAAATCACACACAATAATAAGTAATTCACAATAGATCTTTTATACAAACATAAATAACATGACTAACCTTGTTTATAATCCCTATTAAAGGTTACTTAGCCCATGAAGGGTTTATTATACATATTACAAGCTTTTGTGGTCATTATTAGTTGAATCAAGAGAAAGAATTGATCCTAACTCCCTTAGTAGATAAAGGAGATAGAAGCAATAAACTCTCTGAACAACATATGTTATACCACACTTACAAAGATCACTCAAGAACACAAGTGTGTTCTTCACACAAAAAGAAAAATTTACAAAAAATGGAAAATTATAAGATGAATGATCAATGATGAAGGATCTAAGGGGTCTATTTATACACCTAAAGTCATCTAATAGCTCCAAAACTCCAGCATTATTACAATAGATCGGATCAATGCCAGCCATCCCCTCAATAATACACAAAAAGTATAAAAAATTAGACAAATCATAACAATCTGTCAAGAGTTACGGCCGTAACATTCAGGAGTTACGGCCGTAACTAGGGTGACTTATGGCCGTAACATTCTGTAGTTACGGCCGTAACTTGGCTTCGTAAAATTGCTCACTGGATGCTTTGATAGTTACGTTTTCAGCCCAGAATTTCTCAGACTTTGCGTTTTTGCCCCCAAATCTTCTTCGGATGATAACTTTTATATATAACTCTGATTTTGAATCCGGAAAGACTGCTGAATTCGTCTTGGAAAGCCCTACAACATGAATATATCAAAATTCAATAAAGAGAATATTTAATAAACATGTTATTTCTTGAGTAAATCAGTTATTTAATCCGATCATCATCCGATAAAATATTAAAACTAATTAATTAAAAGCAAAAAACGAGTAGACTAGCTCAATTATGGGTGAATTTGATCGATACAAATCATGGATAAGTGTACAAAACTGACACTTATCACACCCCCAAAATTGAATTCTTGCTAGTCCCGAGCAAGACTCTTTATTATTCATGCTCCAAAAATAAAAATAAAAATAAAACAAAAATAATAAAATTAACACACACATAAATTAAAATATAAAAAGAGAAAAGGAGATCAAAATGCCATTAATACACAACAACCAGCTTATACAGTAGATATAAATGAATCAAGATTCAAAATAAATCTACAAATGATTTTGAAGTTAAAACACGGTTTTAGTATTGTAATTCCAAAATGTAAGGTTTCCCCCCAAAAGGTTGATTATTTCTTTCCCACTCGTGATACACACGACTCCCTTTAATGATTGCTCTCGATCACTCGTTTATTTTTCGACTCAATATGAAGAAGAATTTCATTGGTGTCATCAAATATTGTGATTATTCACGAGTTTGAGTGTATTGAAATTCAGCCGCTAATTAATTCAAATCTGCTCATAAACTACATCCCTTTTAGTGATAGCTTTCATACCGTTATTTGCTAACGTGTAGCTCTTTTCACTAACGTAATTTCTATCTCATTTTTTTTTAAAAAGGTGATAGCTTTCACACCGTTATTTGCTAATGTGCAGCTCTTTTCACCAATTTTTCTGAGACGGCAGCTACGCACCAACAATGGTTAGTCCTTTATTTTTCGCAAAACTTAAGACCTCCAAAATTAGGCAGCTGTTGCTGCTCAACACTTCTCCTTTTCGTTATTTTTTTTAAGGTGATAGCTTTCACACCGTTATTTGCTAACGTGTAGCTCTTTTCACCAATGACTTCTTTTTTTTTAGGGAATAGAATTTTTGCAGAAAATCATTTCTTAGTTTAAGCATGAAAAATCAAAAACTCCACAAATTAAGTAAATTTCATTTCTATTTTTCATCAACCGATTGATTCTTCTTTTCTCAAGGTAACGAATGACTTGATTTTATATGATAATTACAAGGCTTGGAAAGAGATTAAGGCTCAAAAAATTTTGGAATATACAATTTTTTTACCGGTTAAAATGATTTTAGAAGCTTGTATATAGCTAATTTATTGGTGTTATGGCCAGATCTAGAAATCTCATAAATCAAAATACTATATATATATATATATATATATATATATATATATATAATAAAAAAATAAGGCAAATAACCAAATCAATCAAAACACACCAAAATTACAACACACCAAAATAATAAAACAAACCACCCCCAAACTTGAAAATAAAACTGTCCTCAGTTTTTAAAAATAAAATAAAATAAAAAGCAATGCAGAAAAAGCAGAATACTCCCTGTTAAGAAAGTTGATGTTTTGAGCTAACGCCTTTTAGAATCTGCAAGAGAATAAATATACGAGCTCAGAAGTATAACACAATTTTTAAGATGCTCATCAAGAAAGTCCGAAGAGTCGCCTTACGCTGCCATCAAAGCTTTTATAAGAAAAACTCACAATAAAAATTACAGCAATAAAATAACAATACATAAATCGCGAATAGATGCGCGTCAAGAGATCAAGAAGAAACTCCTTAAGCTGCCACCATTTAGCACGATTATTACACACGACAGAAAGTAAAAATACAAGAGGTCCGATATGGGTTATCAAAGGGAGAGGAATGAATCCACTTTTCGTTTTCTCATAGTAAAATCTTCCATCCAGACAATTTTAGCTAGAGCTGGATCTGGTTGAGGAACAAATTCATTGAGTTTTTTGATTAGTTCTTCTGGTGTTGTTGCAATGACTATGATTTGTTTAGCATGCTCTGAAATAAAACCCTTTTCAGCAGAGTAGTCGATGAAAGACAGTAAACCATCAAAGAAACCATTGACATTAAGCAGACCTATTGGTTTTTGATGAACATTTAGCTGGGCTCTAGTAACCACATGAAAAAGTTTCTCAAGGGTGCCAAAACCACCGGGAAGGGTGATAAAGGCGCCAGAGTTATTTATCATGTGAGTTATGCGATCTTGCATATTTACAGATCTAAACTCATCTCCAATAGTTGACCCGGTGATTTTACTTTCAGCCAGAGGTTTTGGGATTATTCCCAACACTCTTACTCCTTCCATATAGGCAGAAGCAGCAGCTCGTCCCATTAATCCTAGACTTCCTACTCCGTAAACTACATGAATGCATTTTTCTCCTAAAGTACTACCCAAGTTGTGGGCTGCTTCAGTAAAGCATGCCTCTTTTCCATAACTAGCTCCACCAAAAATTGAGACTGTGCTAAATTTTTTTGTTGAAGATGATGACTCCATTTTAGAAAAGAAATTTTTTTTTGAGAGAAACAAGAAAAGTGCAAGTTTGAGGGATGAATTGTAATATCCGGAATTTCTATTACAATTGTTTAATGTTATCCGAGTTATGTTGTACAACGTGGAATCTGTACAGTATGAGTAAAATAATTGAAGGACCGAGACATCTGTATTTGTATAATTGTCGTACTTGGTCGACAATTGGATGTAAGAAGTATATGTATTCAGTATGTCGTATGTTCGTATTCTGTATGTTGAGACGTTGGACAAAGAATAGCTAAAAATGACTAAGTGTAACATTATTAGCGCACGCTAATGCAGTCAGATCGGAAGGAATCTGCGTGTGGACCAGGCCACTTTCGACGCACGTTCTGATAAGTCAACGGATGTTGTAATGTAGTGATAGCGCACGCTAATGCATGTTGATTAGCGCACGCTATTGATGAAGTTAGCGTACGCTAACATGCCTGGACGTATAAAAACGTAAAGCAGTCGGGAATTTCATTTCCCAACCCATCCTACACGATCCCCTTTCGTCCCAAATCACCCAAACTCAGTTTTTAACCCCTAAACCTCAGCTTTTGAGTTGGTTTATCAAGTGATAACATCTAGGAAAGCTTGGAACAAGGATTATAACATCATTATTGATTCTTTCGCCGGATTGAAGGTAATTGGCTTGAACTCTAATATTTTGGGATGTTTGAGATTCTTGATATATTTTGGTGGTTTAGTTCGTATCGATGGCTAGAATCATGTAATGTTGAAGGATATATATGTTTGTGATTATGTTCTTCGTGTTCTTGATGTGGTTGGTGTTTGTTGATTGATGATTCGAATATACCTTTGAATTCCGCCTTCAAGGTGTTTGATTGAAGTTTTGAAAGAGAAATTGATTGGAATATTTCGGTTAAGTTTGTATACTCGCCTTATCGAATTGATATGTAGGCTTTGTGGAATCATGGGAATGAATTCGTAATTGTTTGAGTTAGATTGTTCGGACTTGTGTTTAATCGAGATATTTTGGAATGATTGGGTTTGTGGATTAGTTATATCGATTGTTGATTGTTATCGAATGTATGTTAAATCGATTATTGTAATAGGTTGAGATTATTGATCGATGTTTAGAACCATGCTTTGCGGTCGTATTCAAGAATGTTCGTAGATTGCTTTGATCAGGGCCGAGGGACATGTAGACGACGGCAAGGAATTGGTAACGACTTCATTGGTATCGAGGCAAGTTATTACTTGCTCAGTTTATAATATTTAATGAATGGTTTCAGTTTCATTCGTTTATAATTCGTATAGCAATGTTTATAAATCGTAATCACATGAGAGTTGAGATTATAGGTTGTATTTGAGTTTTGGGAATTAAATCATAATGTATATGATTCACATTCTTGTTGGCATACTTGGTATCGAGGATACATCATGGTATAGACAAAGGCATGAATTATTTACCATCCGTGACATTTCGGATCGTCGAATATTCAGAATAATGGTTCGTGATGGTCTGGACATCGAGATTGCTCTCGAAGGACTCGGGGCAAGTACTCTAATCATTTTTGTCATTTCATGTCGATCATGTTGTGATACATGCGTGTATCGTTGTTGTCATTCATTGTGTATCATTGTTATATGCATTTGTGCATTGTTGTTGTATGTCCACCTCGGGTTGGTCCGACGGGATCATCGGGGGATCTATGCTAGCGTGCGCTGGATCAACGGACAGGTTTTCCACGTCGGGTTGGTCTGACGGGATCATCGGGGGATCTAGGCAGTGAACGCTGGATCATCGGATTGCCATGTATTGTTGTTGTGCATATGTATATTATGGGTTTGCCATAAGTATACATTGTCGTTATTGTTGTGATCATATTGACGTTGTCATATGAGTATGCATTTGTAGGTCTTGTGTTAGGACCATGTCCATATGTTATGTTGATCTGATCTCGGATTAGACTGACATGATTGTCATGGTATTTCGTAATCTTGAGGTATGTTCCGTATTTCCTTGGTACTTGTCTTTGATGGACAATCGATTATCGTATTGGAATTGTCGATGATATCCGATGGATTGAATTGGCCAGAGTTGGTATAATTTCCGTATCGCGAATTATGATAATGTTTTGTGAACCTTGAGTATTGTTGAGATACCCTATAGATATTTCGGTATTATTTTAATGTGTTGTTAAGGATACGAATCGTGGATTCTCGTAAAGTTACGACGGTAAGATTACATTGGTCGTATTCTTACTTAGTATTTCCATTGATATGTAATTATTGACAAGATGTGATGGTTATCATTGTTGGATATTATGGCTGACCCCGTCATGGGCTTTCTTTTTAGGTTCTTGAATTATCAAACTTTTAGCGGTCGTGGAGAGATGAACTTCCCGGAGGATACTAGCAAGGGCATGTATTTGTGTTTTGAGTTTCTGACCAGTTGTTGTATTCCGCTGCTAGAGTATTTTAATTATTTATCTTTATCCGCTGCGTGAGTATTTCTAAATGGCCTTTTTGGTATCCGGTAACTTAGGTTACTTTGGCAATCATTTTCTAAATCTATTCTGTCGGTACGTGTAAGCGATAGCTTAACGTATGTTTTTAAACTGTTGAGTTTTGGCATTTTGGGCCTTGTGGTTTCAAATGAGTTTTTACGATGGTTTGATAAACGAGTTTTATAAATCTTTGAATGTTTTTAATAGATAATACCGTCGTTAGCCTCTTGGGCGTTTGTAAATGTTTGCGAAAATTTCCTTCAGCCTTGTGGGTTCCATCTCGGGGCCCACGGCGCTGTAATATTCCCGGTCGGATCTGGGGGTGTTACAGAATATGGTATCGGAGCTTAGGTTGTGAAAACCTAGGCAGTCGGGTCGAGTTGGGTCGTGCTTTTGTCGTGTCATTCGAGTTGTCGGTTGACAAGTGTTTGAGCTCCGGGTTTCTTTGTTCACTCGGGCTTGTGCGTTATGTGATTTACGGTGGTAGTCGGGATTGTTGTAACTTTTTCAAATGGTGTTAACGTGTTTCTTCAGATAGAGCTGTGTTGTTTTCTCGAGTTGAACTGAGTTTGCAAAATGTGTGTTTTGAAAATATCTGTGTCGAGTATTTTCTTGAGTTGAGACATGTGCCAGTATCACGCGGAATCGTCGGCTTCACGATCTGTAAGTATTGGATTTTTGAATTGCATTGAGATTTATTGTCGTTCTAAGTTGATAGGTTCTGAGGTTCAGAAAGATATTATGCGTTACAGTATAAGATGACAGAGTTGGGACAGGATTGATGATCTTGAGAAGTTATGATTTTGGAAATCAATATGTCGATTAAGTTTTGGAACGGAGCTGTGCATTTGGGAGAAATATTGTGGATTGTTCAGGAGAACATGTAGTCATGTTAGTTCATTTTGAGATATATGAACTGTTTTTGAGCATTTGAAAATGATAGTTTTCAAAATGAATGTTTTACGGATGTTTTACCGTAAATGATTTTTGGGCCGAGACCCAATAGATTTTTGAAATTGTTTTATAACTCAGGACTTGGGGTCCGAAAAAGAGTTTCCTACTTTTTAAACTTCTTGTAATGCGGAACGAGATACGGGCTGAGACCCTAATATTTCAAAAGACTTTTCTGTTTTCTTAAAAACTCCTGAGACTTGTAAAACACTTTATCAATCGTTTATCTATGTTGTTCCTGCCTTTCGGGGTTCTGGATTACTTGTTCAAAAGAAACTTCTCGGGAAGTCTTTCGCTGTGTTGATTTGTTTCTTGCATTGTCATAGCATAATTGAGGTGATCCAGGATGGAAAATGATTGACGTTGCGAGTCATATGTGGAAAAGGAGTTTTTAGTCGGAGTTTATATATTGAAAATTTCGGAACTTTATCGTGTGGTTTTCCGATGGAATAGCGAACCGAATTGGTATACAGTAATATGGATGTAGTCCAGCATTTGCATAGTTTTCATTTGAAACTTCGAAATCGTATAGAATCGAAGGAAACTATTATCGAATACTTGGCACCAGCGAGCCGATTTAATTTTTTCGAAAATTGATTTCGTGGACTTACGAAAAATTTATGTTTTGAGTTTTGAAATTTTTGAAAGAACTTTCGGAAATTTGTCTTTTGACGAGACTATATGATTTCAAACTGGTTTTGAAAATATGATCGATATAAATATGCATTTAGTGCATAATGCATATCATGATGGAGTTATGAGTGTGACTCACAAACTGGATAAGGCATCAGTACGGTACGATGAATAAAGATTCGAACTTCAGTATGGTAGTTGGTTATCTAGGGATGATCGATTGATTGATCGGATAAGAAGAATATGCTACAAGATATAATTTTGGAACTGTGGGTTTTGTGAAACTGAGACATTGGGGATGGTGACCCCATGCTGGTTTCTTTGAATATTGAGTGGTCTTTCCCACTCCATATGGGATTGGATATGTTCGCCAGTCGGGTATGTTTATTGAGATCTACTGTACGTGATTGGTGTGTCATTTTGAGAATGTTATTCTTTCGTATATCTGTTTCCGTGGTTCTATGTTGACCATGTTGGATCTTACCGTGTGAAAGTATTCTCGAAGTGTGTTTTGACATTTGGACGGTCGAATTAGAGTTTATCATGTCGATGATATTCTTGGCTAATTTGTTGATTGATCATCGTTAACGATCGTATGAGCATTCGGACGTTATGTCGATATTTCGGGGTCTGTTGTCATTGTTTTGGACATTTGTTTCACAGTTGTATTGTGTATTATTGATTTGTATCTGGATTGGGATTTGATTGTGCGATCAGGCAGACAAGATCTGACACAGATAGATTATTTCATCTGACGATAATATATCTGGTTGGGACTTATGGAATTGTTATTGTAAGCGTGTTGAGGCTTTTCAGTGAAGTCACTTGCTAGTATCTCAGGAGATCGTCGACTTGGCGCATATGTAAGTATGCTATTTTGGTTATTCGGTAATAATGATGATTAATCGTTGTCGTGATTATTTCGGGATATTTTGGTTGAACGGTTTATTTATTTTTATGACGGATTGCAAGTTTCGAGGACGAAACTTATTTTAAGTGGTGTAGTATGTAATATCCCGAATTTCTATTACTATTGTTTAATGTTATCCGAGTTATGTTGTACAGCGTGGAATCTGTACAGTATGAGTAAAATAATTGAAGGACCGAGACATCTGTATTTGTATAATTGTCGTACTTGGTCGACAATTGGATGTAAGAAGTATATGTATTCAGTATGCCGTATGTTCGTATTCTGTATGTTGAGACGTTGGACAAGAATAGCTGAAAATGACTAAGTGTAACATTATTAGCGCACACTAATAATCATGAGTAGCGCACGCTATCGTGCAGGTTTAGCGCACGCTACGGATATAAGATAACGCACGCTAATGCAGTCAGATCGGAAGGAATCTGCGTGTGGACCAGGCCACTTTCGACGCACGTTCTGATAAGTCAACGGATGTTGTAATGTAGTGATAGCGCATGCTAATGCATGTTGATTAGCGCACACTATTGATGAAGTTAGCGTACGCTAACATGCCTGGGCGTATAAAAACGTAAAGCAGTCGGGAATTTCATTTCCCAACCCATCCTACACGATCCCCTTTCGTCCCAAATCACCCAAACTCGGTTTTTAACCCCTAAACCTCAGCTTTTGAGTTGGTTTATCAAGTGATAACATCTCGGAAAGCTTGGAACAAGGATTATAACATCATTATTGATTCTTTCGCCGGATTGAAGGTAATTGGCTTGAACTCTAATATTTTGGGATGTTTGAGATTCTTGATATATTTTGGTGGTTTAGTTCGTATCGATGGCTAGAATCATGTAATGTTGAAGGATATATATGTTTGTGATTATGTTCTTCGTGTTCTTGATGTGGTTGGTGTTTGTTGATTGATGATTCGAATATACCTTTGAATTCCGCCTTCAAGGTGTTTGATTGAAGTTTTGAAAGAGAAATTGATTGGAATATTTCGGTTAAGTTTGTATACTCGCCTTATCGAATCGATATGTGGGCTTTGTGGAATCATGGGAATGAATTCGTAATTGTTTGAGTTAGATTGTTCGTACTTGTGTTTAATCTTAGTTATATAGATTGTTGATTGTTATCGAATGTATGTTAAATCTATTATTGTAATAGGTTGAGATTATTGATCGATGTTTAGAACCATGCTTTGCGGTCGTATTCAAGAATGTTCGTAGATTGCTTTGATCAGGGCCGAGGGACATGTAGACGACGGCAAGGAATTGGTAACGGCTTCATTGGTATCGAGGCAAGTTATTACTTGCTCAGTTTATAATATTTAATGAATGGTTTCAATTTCATTCGTTTATAATTCGTATAGCAATGTTTATAAATCGTAATCACATGAGAGTTGAGATTATAGGTTGTATTTGAGTTTTGGTAATTAAATCATAATGTATATGATTCACATTCTTGTTGGCATACTTGGTATCGAGGATACATCATGGTATAGACAAAGGCGTGAATTATTTACCATCCGTGACATTTCGGATCGTCGAATATTTAGAATAATGGTTCGTGATGGTCTGGACATCGAGATTGCTCTCAAAGGACTCGGGGCAAGTACTCTAATCATTTTTGTCATTTCATGTCGATCATGTTGTGATACATGCGTGTATCGTTGTTGTCATGCATTGTGTATCATTGTTATATGCATTTGTGCATTGTTGTTGTATGTCCACCTCGGGTTGGTCTGACGGGATCATCGGGGGATCTATGCTAGCGTGCGCTGGATCAACGGACAGGTTTTCCACCTCGGGTTGGTCTGACGGGATCATCGGGGGATCTAGGCAGTGAACGCTGGATCATCGGATTGCCATGTATTGTTGTTGTGCATATGTATATTATGGGTTTGCCATAAGTATACATTGTCGTTATTGTTGTGATCATATTGACGTTGTCATATGAGTATGCATTTGTAGGTCTTGTGTTAGGACCATGTCCGTATGTTATGTTGATCTGATCTCGGATTAGACTGACGTGATTGTCATGGTATTTCGTAATCTTGAGGTATGTTCCGTATTTCCTTGGTACTTGTCTTTGATGGACAATCGATTATCGTATTGGAATTGTCGATGATATCCGATGGATTGAATTGGCCAGAGTTGGTATAATTTCCGTATCGCGAATTATGATAATGTTTTGTGAACCTTGAGTATTGTTGAGATACCGTACAGATATTTCGGTATTATTTTAATGTGTTGTTAAGGATACGAATCGTGGATTCTCGTAAAGTTACGACGGTAAGATTACATTGGTCGTATTCTTACTTAGTATTTCCATTGATATGTAATTATTGACGAGATGTGATAGTTATCATTGTTGGATATTATGGCTGACCCCGTCGTGGGCTTTCTTTTTAGGTTCTTGAATTATCAAGCTTGTAGCGGTCGTGGAGAGATGAACTTCCCGGAGGATACTGGCAAGGGCATGTATTTGTGTTTTGAGTTTCTGATCAGTTGTTGTATTCCGCTGCTAGAGTATTTTAATTATTTGTCTTTATCCGCTGCGTGAGTATTTTTAAATGGCCTTTTTGGTATCCGGTAACTTAGGTTACTTTGGCAATCATTTTCTAAATCTATTCTGTCGGTACGTGTAAGCGATAGCTTAACGTATGTTTTTCAACTGTTGAGTTTTGGCATTTTGGGCCTTGTGGTTTTAAATGAGTTTTTACGACGGTTTGAGAAACGAGTTTTATAAATCTTCGAATGTTTTTAATAGATAATACCGTCGGTAGCCTCTTGGGCGTTTGTAAATGTTTGCGAAAATTTCCTTCAGCCTTGTGGGTGTAACACCCCCAATCTACTCAGGGATATTACACGCCGTAGACCCTCTCCTCGAGGATCTATCAGGCTGATAACTAAAATCAAACATCTAAACATCGCCTTTAAGGCTAAAATGGCTCAGTAGACCGACTTGGTCTTTCAATAATAATATACAACTCAATTCCAAACACATACCCACGCAGGGGTCAAAATACAATAAACTCCCGTACAACGGGGAAAAGATACTGCAGCGGAAAAGAAAATACAACTAGACCAATATGACATCAACGGATCCTCGTGTGATTAGTATCGTTCATCTTTCATCATCCTTCGTGCCGACCCTGTGCTATGCTCCAAAACCTGAATGCAAAAATAGATCTGGTGAGAACTACAAGACATGCATTCCCATAAGATCCACCGAAAAAGGAATAGCGATTGAAAAGTCACAATGACAAACGAGTTATTCCGAAATAATACCACACTCGTTCGATCAACAAAAGCAAGGGACAGGACAAGCCCAGAAATGTCAACGAACATAAACGAGTCGACAGAGTCGAAAACACAAGAGTTCCAAATCCGATCCACTTCGAATAAAAGAACTAATAGAACCAGATGATGCCACTCCCGAACAAGGTTCACAAGAATCGAACCGAACTCGAAAAGTCACAGCGATAACCAGATCGACCCACAACAAGATCACAGTTCGTTCGGACGATGAAACCGAAATACAGAACAAGTTCAGAAAGTAACAACGAACACGAGCGAGTCGATAGAATTGAGAAAGAGAAAATGCAGAAGCCAAAAATAATACGGGTATTATATTCGACCTCTTATAAAAGAAATGTCGTCCCATGATTCACAACAACGGAAACAAGTTAACCACACAAAAAGCAACCGACAGAAAAATCTCCACTGGGCCTCTCAGAGCCGATCCTGATAACTGTGCTGAAGCGCGAACTCCGAAAGTCTCGGTAGCCAATTCGCAAAACTGAATTCGGTGTCCCTCGAGTCTGCACTCGAAATGTGTTACCGACGAGAAGGACAATTTACACGGGCATGCCCCAGCACATCACGGTTGAAACGTCTTGGCTCGGCATACCGAAAATACAAAATGCTAGATATAATTGGGCATAACATCGAAAAACAACATAGCAGAGATGCCAACTCAGCACAACAAAGAATCATAACACATATCATATACAACGATTTCCATCGTAAAGTAATACACACACAAACAATACAGCAACTACGGTATCGTTCGGCAACCTTAACGGCCCGAACAATAACTAGCACATAATTACAAACATCGTGAAACAATCACACATGTACACAAACGTACAAACCCAAGCTTTAACAGCTCACACAGGTGCGATAACACTCAAGTCACAACGAAATGACAACATTAAAGATCGTCATCACACCTCCCACAAAGGGACAACAAAAACATACGCGTGGCGAACGACTCAACATTCACACCACCAATTCAATCACAATTTGGAGGGCTAACACCCTAACAACAATACCAACATCATACACACCTTCTCCGACCAAAATCAGGAAATGATGGGTTTTAAAACGAAAACCACCTTTTGAAGACAGTTTGGAAACACCAGTTGATCTTGAGTATCATTTTACAAAAAGTTGAACAAACATCATTTTCGAGACTTTGAAAATCATCTTGCGTTTGAACAAAAATGAGGACACCTTTCTTTTAGTGAAAAACTTTCAAAAATATTCGACCCTTGGGTCTAAGAAACTGCATTTGAGAATATCTCAAAATGTTTTTGGTCCTCAACTAGAAAATTTTTGAAATGTATTGCGGCATTAGAAAGCACCTTAAAAACACCGCAATAAAATAATTCGTTTTAGAAATACGTCTCGAATTTGAATTTTCTAAGATACTCAAGGTTTTCAAAGATAATTTAATGGGCTATAATGGCTAAAAACTTCAGGTAATTACGCAAAACATTATAGCGCCGTGGGTCCCGCGCCGGAACTCGCCAGGCTAAAAACTATTTACAACGTTAAAAAGGCCGATGACGGTAATATTTCAAAAACTCACAAAAGCCATTTACAAAATACTAAGTACCGTCACAAGAATTTTGCCAAAACGATCAAGGCCATAACGCCAAAAACTCGGTTAAAGGAATCGGTTTTCGAAATCAAACTCAATTGGCAAAAGGCCGAAAGCCATTTGAAAGAACTCACGCAGCGGAAAAAAATTACAGTCCAAGATACACAATCCAGGACACTACTCCTCATATGAACGAAATATGAGAGTCAAATAACCACATATCAAGAAATCAAAATCCATAAGAGGATTCCGTCACTAATCAAATAATCATAAAAATAGCTCGTGTCACACGAGGCACAACACAAAGAAAGGAGACTTACATCCACAGGTCGCACGAAGATGATGATCGCCCACGATACTAATCACGACCAACAAACTCAGACGACGCGTCGCGACACGACTCAGTCAGATAAAATCCGACGAGACAAAACTCAGCGACACCATCGACCGACGGCTAGGTTTCCACAACCTAAGCTCCGATACCATTTATGTAACACCCCCAATCCACTCAGGGATATTACACACCGTAGACCCTCTCCTCGAGGATCTACCAGGCTGATAACTAAAATCAAACATCTAAACATCGCCTTTAAGGCTAAAATGGCTCAGTAGACCGACTTGGTCTTTCAATAATAACATACAACTCAATTCCAAACACATACCCACGCAGGGTCAAAATCTGATAAACTCCCGCATAACGGGAAAAGATACTGCAGCGGAAAAGAAAATACAACTAGACCAATACGACATCAACGGATCCTCGTGTGATTAGTATCGTTCATCTTTCATCATCCTTCGTGCCGACCCTGTGCTATGCTCCAAAACCTGAATGCAAAAATAGACATCCACCCCCCGAATACTCGGGGGTTAGCAAAACTCCACTGTTTTGCTAGTGCAAGAACAAAGTGCAAATACGAGCCATACAATTCACATTCCATGAATAACAATAACCAGGAATCCTCAAAAATCCAAACGTAATGAAAAGCACTTCCCGAGGCAAGAGTTTAGTAAAATATTCTAAAACCGAAAGGTCACCAATCAAGGGAAAGCAATTTATAAAACCGTTTAAATGCCATCGAGAGTTTTGATAGAAAACAACTTAGGATTATCAAATCCTTATCTTTCCAAAAATCAACAGGGTCACAGCTCAAAGGTTTTGTTTTCACAAATAGAAAACCGACAATAATTCACAGGGCCAGAGCCCAACATCACGTGTCCTCGACGGACATAAAAATCGACAAAACGTAATCGCGCACGCGCATCGCCTTGGGAACAGGGTAATACCATTGATCCCGCCCGAGGCCTCGAAGGACCCTCCCGAGATGGCTAGCGAAACAAATCACACACATCTCACGGTTGGATCAATCGCTTGTTGCATCCTGGCCACATGATCGCATGCCATGTGCCACCGTAGATTATCTCAGGCTCTCACGGTTGGATCAATCACTTATTGCATCCTGACCACATGATCACGTGCCATGTATCACCGTAGACCTTTAACCATATCCACACATTCACACAAATAACACAATGCAACAAAGATATCCAAACAATTCACTCAGAGGCATCAAACACTTAGCAAAACACCACGTCAAACCACAACGCACCAAAATGAAATAATATACGTCCACACGCAAATACCAAGTGCATCATCAACACCAAATATATCCATAGGATTCACATAGTCATTTACAAGACACACCATTCACAAAACACGCGCGTTTTGAAAGCAAGCCTTCAACAAGGCTAAACCGAATCTTTTGAAAGTTCAATTCAAACGACCAAACAACCACATTTAGACGATCACTAATTATCATATCCATAAAACAAGAATAGTATGGACAAGGTACTTGCCTCGAATAAGAACAACGCGGAGAATCGATCGAAATAGGTAGACACGAACCGACTACGAACCCGCCGACTCCACCGATCGCCAACTCGCGATAATAAACTACGGAGGACAATAACAACAATGAAAATGAATTCCATAGCATGACTCAAAGCCGTTGAATTCAAAGAACGAACAACGAATGTTCAAGTGTTTTCCCCAAAACGGCCAAGAACATGATTCGTCCCGACAAAATACGAAAACGGAATTCCAAGTTGAAATATGGATATACAATCCATAGAATATGTTTAACAACATCATTTAACCATAATCGATCCATCAAAAACGGATGAAAAACGAGATCGAGAACAAATCCCCCAAAAAGTCGATTCGAAGGAAATCAAGAAATATACTTCGATTCGACGAAGAACAATGGATTAAATGATGTTAAACACAAGAATAATACCAAGATTAATCATACCCATCATGAATTAATCAACAACACGGAACGAATCGGACAAAAATGCAAAAAACCCCAATTTCACGAAATTAGGGTTCTAAAGAAGATTACCTTGATTCGCTGGATCAAAGGATGATAACGGATGGTTGATTGATGTTATGAACTCAATAACTTCGTGGATTTGTTTTTAAAAAACATGGCTCCACGATCTCTAAGTCTCCAGCCGCGGAAGAGAAAGGTAGGAAATGAAAAACGAGATGAAATGTGACTACTGTGTCACATTTATACTGGGCCGGACTAGCGCGCGCTAGGCTGCCGAGCTAGCGTGCGCTATCGGCCCAGGCCGCAGTCCAGTGCCCACACTGCCCTACTGACTCGGCCAGGTAGCGTGCGCAGCCTTCCGGCCGTAGCGCGCGCTACCTGCCGGTCGTAGCGTGCGCAATGCCCGACAGTAGCGTGCGCTACCTGCCGAGCATGACCGATTCCAGAACCCCTGGACTCCACTGTCCAGACCCGATAGTGTGCGTTAGGCCAGCCAATAGCGTGCGCTACACCTGCCGGTTAGCGCGCGCAGCCTTCCGGTCGTAGCGTATGCTACGCCGGTTCCTGCCGCACCCGTCCGGCCGGTGCCCGCAATCGTCCGGCCAGTCCCGCAACCGTTCGGCCAGTGCTCGAACACCAGGGCTCGACGACTCGATTTCCGAAAACGTACGGAACGAACACGACGAAAAGTTCGCGGACAACATCAACGACTCGAAATGAAAACATAATGCAATAATTAATCATACGCGACCAAGAAACAGGTCGAGACAACAATTACAGATACGGATACCCGTAACTCTTAAGAAATTACAAAAATGGCCCAAAACGCCCGAAAATCACGATACGTGATCGAATAACCAAACCGAAGTTCACAACACGTCTAACAAAGTTAAACGGACTTACAGGAAACTCGAAACAGCAGTTTCGAATGATATTCGCAAGAATCGAACTCAAGTGCGGAAAAGTCGCTAAAAAGCACGGAACTCAACAAAATGACACCGAAACGATCTCGGATGTCAAAAAGTGTAGAATTAATTATTCTCAGAACGATGAAACGGTCATAAGCGAGTCGTCAAAACGGACTCTCGCCGAAAAAAGAAAATTACCGAAAATCGAAAATTGCGGATATTACATTCTACCCTCCTTAAAAGAAGTTTCGTCCCGAAACTAAAATAAGTAGGGAGGAGCAACATCCCGCCAGAAAACACTCAACGAGATACACAAGAACCGAAACTCGCGCCAACGACGGAATGCCACAAGCAACGCAAAGAGACATACGGCGTGAAAACACGCCCCACGATGACCAACACAACGCCACCGGTAGAAACATAATAAAATCAACAAGTGACAAGCGTCATCAAACAGACAATACAATCGAGTCGATTATCCGGACAATCACAAAACACAACGAACGAAAATCAATAGGATTGACCAACCCAACGGTACATCAATCAAAACGCGAGCCAACCGCTTTCCACCGCCCAAGGGTTGGAAGATTGAATACGAGACTAACTTCCCGAACTTAAGGGAATTAGGAAGGAGCCTGAACGCTCAACAATCACGAAACGAGAACAAAACCAAACAAACAAACGATCGAGACAACAAAAATCGAACAATCATGTCCGAAACACGAAGGATAATAAAATTTAAACAACAACTCCCAGGACGATCTGGTGAGAACTACAAGACATGCATTCCCATAAGATCCACCGGAAAAGGAATAGCGATTGAAAAGTCACAACGACAAACGAGTTAATCCGAAATAATACCACACTCGTTCGATCAACAAAAGCAAGGGGCAGGACAAGCCCAGAAATGTCAACGAACATAAACGAGTTGACAGAGTCGAAAACACAAGAGTTCCAAATCCGATCCACTTCGAATAAAAGAACTAATAGAACCAGATGATGCCACTCCCGAACAAGGTTCACAAGAATCGAACCGAACTCGAAAAGTCACAGCGATAACCAGATCGACCCACAACAAGATCACAGTTCGTTCGGACAATGAAACCGAAATACAGAACAAGTTCAGAAAGTAACAACGAACACGAGCGAGTCGATAGAATTGAGAAAGAGAAAATGCAGAAGCCAAAAATAATACGGGTATTATATTCGACCTCTTATAAAAGAAATGTCGTCCCCGCAGTTCACAACAACGGAAACAAGTTAACCACACAAAAAGCAACCGACAGAAAAATCTCCACTGGGCCTCTCAGAGCCGATCCTGATAACTGTGCTGAAGCGCGAACTCCAAAAGTCTCGGTAGCCAATTCGCAAAACTGAATTCGGTGTCCCTCGAGTCTGCACTCGAAATGTGTTACCGACGAGAAGGACAATTTACACGTGCATGCCCCAGCACATCACGGTTGAAACGTCTCGGCTCGGCATACCGAAAATACAAAATGCTAGATATAATGGGGCATAACATCACAAAACAACATAGCAGAGATGCCAACTCAGCACAACAAAGAATCATAACACATATCATATACAACGATTTCCATCGTAAAGTAATACACACACAAACAATACAGCAACGACGGTAT
Organism: Orobanche coerulescens; assembly: GCA_033398695.1. Classification (NCBI taxonomy): domain Eukaryota; kingdom Viridiplantae; phylum Streptophyta; class Magnoliopsida; order Lamiales; family Orobanchaceae; genus Orobanche; species Orobanche coerulescens. The sequence continues at coordinate 35,001,688 of CM065818.1, forward strand.
CGTTCGGCAACCTTAACGACCCGAACAATAACTAGCACATAATTACAAACATCGTGAAACAATCACACATGTACACAAACGTACAAACCCAAGCTTTAACAGCTCACACAGGTGCGATAACACTTAAGTCACCACGAAATGACAACATTAAAGATCGTCATCACACCTCCCACAAAGGGACAACAAAAACATATGCGTGGCGAACGACTCAACGTTCACACCACCAATTCAATCACAATTCGGAGGGCTAACACCCTAACAACAATACCAACATCATAAACACCTTCTCCGACCAAAAGCAGGAAATGATGGGTTTTAAAACGAAAACCACCTTTTGAAGACAGTTTGGAAACACCAGTTGATCTTGAGTATCATTTTACAAAAAGTTGAACAAACATCATTTTCGAGACTTTGAAAATCATCTTGCGTTTGAACAAAAATGAGGACACCTTTCTTTTAGTGAAAAACTTTCAAAAATATTCGACCCTTGGGTCTAAGCAACTGCATTTGAGAATATCTCAAAATGTTTTTGGTCCTCAACTGGAAAAATTTTGAAATGTATTGCGGCATTAGAAAGCACCTTAAAAACACCGCAATAAAATAATTCGTTTTAAAAGTACGTCTCGAATTTGAATTTTCTAAGATACTCAAGGTTTTCAAAGATAATTTAATGGGCTATAATGCCTAAAAACTTCAGGTAATTACGCAAAACATTATAGCGCCGTGGGTCCCGCGCCGGAACTCACCAGGCTAAAAACCATTTACAACGTTAAAAAGGCCGATGACGGTAATATTTCAAAAACTCACAAAAGCCATTTACAAAATACTAAGTACCGTCACAAGAATTTTGCCAAAACGATCAAGGCCATAATGCCAAAAACTCGGTTAAAGGAATCGGTTTTCGAAATCAAACTCAATTGGCAAAAGGCCGAAAGCCATTTGAAAGAACTCACGCAGCGGAAAAAAGTTACAGTCCAAGATACACAATCCAGGACACTACTCCTCATATGAACGAAATATGAGAGTCAAATAACCACATATCAAGAAATCAAAATCCATAAGAGGATTCCGTCACTAATCAAATAATCATAAAAATAGCTCGTGTCACACGAGGCACAACACAAAGAAAGGAGACTTACATCCACAGGTCGCACGAAGATGATGATCGCCCACGATACTAATCACGACCAACAAACTCAGACGACGCGTCGCGACACGACTCAGTCAGATAAAATCCGACGAGACAAAACTCAACAGACACCACTGACCCAATAGCCTAGGTTTCCACAACCTAAGCTCCGATACCATTTATGTAACACCCCCAATCCACTCAGGGATATTACACGCCGTAGACCCTCTCCTCGAGGATCTACCAGGCTGATAACTAAAATCAAACATCTAAATATCGCCTTTAAGGCTAAAATGGCTCAGTAGACAGACTTGGTCTTTCAATAATAACATACAACTCAATTCCAAACACATACCCACGCAGGGGTCAAAATACAATAAACTCCCGTACAACGGGGAAAAGATACTGCAGCGGAAAATAAAATACAACTAGACCAATACGACATCAACGGATCCTCGTGTGATTAGTATCGTTCATCTTTCATCATCCTTCGTGCCGACCCTGTGCTATGCTCCAAAACCTGAATGCAAAAATAGACATCCACCCCCCGAATACTCGGGGGTTAGCAAAACTCCACTGTTTTGCTAGTGCAAGAACAAAGTGCAAATACGAGCCATACAATTCACATTCCACGAATAACAATAACCAGGAATCCTCAAAAATCCAAACGTAACGAAAAGCACTTCCCGAGGCAAGAGTTTAGTAAAATATTCTAAAACCGAAAGGTCACCAATCAAGGGAAATCAATTTATAAAACCGTTTAAATGCCATCGAGAGTTTTGATAGAAAACAACTTAGGATTATCAAATCCTTATCTTTCCAAAAATCAACAGGGTCACAGCTCAAAGGTTTTGTTTTCACAAATAGAAAACCGACAATAATTCACAGGGCCAGAGCCCAACATCACGTGTCCTCGACGGACATAAAAATCAACAAAACATAATCGCGCACACGCATCGCCTTGGGAACAGGGTAATACCATTGATCCCGCCCGAGGCCTCGAAGGACCCTCCCGAGCTGGCTAGCGAAAAAAATCACACACATCTCACGGTTGGATCAATCGCTTGTTGCATCCTGGCCACATGATCGCATGCCATGTGCCACCGTAGATTATCTCAGGCTCTCACGGTTGGATCAATCACTTGTTGCATCCTGACCACATGATCACGTGCCATGTGTCACCGTAGACCTTTAACCATATCCACACATTCACACAAATAACACAATGCAACAAAGATATCCAAACAATTCACTCAGAGGCATCAAACACTTAGCAAAACACCACGTCAAACCACAACGCACCAAAATGAAATAATATACGTCCACACGCAAATACCAAGTGCATCATCAACACCAAATATATCCATAGGATTCACATAGTCATTTACAAGACACACCATTCACAAAACACGCGCGTTTTGAAAGCAAGCCTTCAACAAGGCTAAACCGAATCTTTTGAAAGTTCAATTCAAACGACCAAACAACCACATTTAGACGATCACTAATTATCATATCCATAAAACAAGAATAGTATGGACAAGGTACTTGCCTCGAATAAGAACAACGCGGAGAATCGACCGAAATAGGTAGACACGAACCGACTACGAACCCGCCGACTCCACCGATCGCCAACTCGCGATAATAAACTACGGAGGACAATAACAACAATGAAAATGAATTCCATAGCATGACTCAAAGCCGTTGAATTCAAAGAACGAACGACGAATGTTCAAGTGTTTTCCCCAAAATGGCCAAGAACACGATTCGTCCCGACAAAATACGAAAACGGAATTCCAAGTTGAAATATGGATATACAATACATAGAATATGTTTAACAACATCATTTAACCATAATCGATCCATCAAAAATGGATGAAAAACGAGATCGAGAACAAATCCCCCAAAAAGTCGATTCGAAGGAAATCAAGAAATATACTTCGATTCGACGAAGAACAATGGATTAAATGATGTTAAACACAAGAATAATACCAAGATTAATCATACCCATCATGAATTAATCAACAACACGGAACGAATCGTAAAAAAATGCAAAAAACCCCAATTTCACGAAATTAGGGTTCTGAGGAAGATTACCTTGATTCGCTGGATCAAAGGATGATAACGGATGGTTAATTGATGTTATGAACTCAATAACTTCGTGGATTTGTTTTTAAAAAACATGGCTCCACGATCTCTAAGTCTCCAGCCGCAGAAGAGAAAGGTAGGAAATGAAAAACGAGATGAAATGTGACTGCTCTGTCACATTTATACTGGGCCGGACTAGCGCGCGCTAGGCTGCCGAGCTAGCGTGCGCTATCGGCCCAGGCCGCAGTCCAGTACCCACACTGCCCTACTGACTCGGCCAGGTAGCGTGCGCAGCCTTCCGGCCGTAGCGCGCGCTACCACTGCCAGTAGCGTCGCAATGCCCGATGGCGTGCGCTACCCGCCGAGCATGACCGATTCGAGAACCCACGGACTCCACCGCCTGCACCGATAGTGTGCGTTAGGCGGCCGATAGCGTGCGCTACACTGCCGGTTAAGCGCGTGCAGCCTTCCGGCCGTAAGCGTCACGCTACGCCGGTTCTGCCGCACCCGTCCGGCCGGTGCCGCAATCGTCCGGCGATCTGCAACCGTCCGGCCAGTGCTCGAACACCAGGGCTCGACGACTCGATTTCCGAAAACGTACGGAACGAACACGACGAAAAGTTCGCGGACAACATCAACGACTCGAAATGAAAACATAATGCAATAATTAATCATACGCGACCAAGAAACAGGTCGAGACAACAATTACAGATACGGATACCCGTAACTCTTAAGAAATTACAAAAATGGCCCAAAACGCCCGAAAATCACGATACGTGATCGAATAACCAAACCGAATTCACAACACGTCTAACAAAGTTAAACGGACTTACAGGAAACTCGAAACAGCAGTTTCGAACGAGATTCGCAAGAATCGAACTCAAGTGCGGAAAAGTCGCTAAAAAGCACGGAACTCAACAAAATGACACCGAAACGATCTCGGATGTCAAAAAGTGTAGAATTAATTATTCTCAGAACGATGAAACGGTCATAAGCGAGTCGTCAAAACGGACTCTCGCCGAAAAAATAAAATTACCGAAAATCGAAAATTGCGGATATTACATTCTACCCTCCTTAAAAGAAGTTTCGTCCCGAAACTAAAATAAGTAGGGAGGAGCAACATCCCGCCAGAAAACACTCAACGAGATACACAAGAACCGAAACTCGCGCCAACGACGGAACGCCACAAGCAACGCAAAGAGACATACGGCGTGAAAACACGCCCCACGATGACCAACACAACGCCACCGGTAGAAACATAATAAAATCAACAAGTGACAAGCGTCATCAAACAGACAATACAATCGAGTCGATTATCCGGACAATCACAAAACACAACGAACGAAAATCAATAGGATTGACCAACCCAACGGTACATCAATCAAAACGCGAGCCAACCGCTGAACAAATACGGAATTCCACCGCCCAAGGGTTGGAAGATTGAATACGAGACTAACTTCCCGAACTTAAGGGAATTAGGAAGGAGCCTGAACGCTCAACAATCATGAAACGAGAACAAAATCAAACAAACAAACGATCGAGACAACAAAAATCGAACAATCATGTCCGAAACACGAAGGATAATAAAATTTAAACAACAACTCTCAGGACGATCTGGTGAGAACTACAAGACATGCATTCCCATAAGATCCACCGGAAAAGGAATAGCGATTGAAAAGTCACAACGACAAATAAGTTATTCCGAAATAATACCACACTCGTTCGATCAACAAAAGCAAGGGGCAGGACAAGCCCAGAAATGTCAACGAACATAAACGAGTCGACAGAGTCGAAAACACAAGAGTTCCAAATCCGATCCACTTCGAATAAAAGAACTAATAGAACCAGATGATGCCACTCCCGAACAAGGTTCACAAGAATCGAACCGAACTCGAAAAGTCACAGCGATAACCAGATCGACCCACAACAAGATCACAGTTCGTTCGGACGATGAAACCGAAATACAGAACAAGTTCAGAAAGTAACAACGAACACGAGCGAGTCGATAGAATTGAGAAAGAGAAAATGCAGAAGCCAAAAATAATATGGGTATTATATTCGACCTCTTATAAAAGAAATGTCGTCCCCGCAGTTCACAACAACGGAAACAAGTTAACCACACAAAAAGCAACCGACAGAAAAATCTCCACTGGGCCTCTCAGAGCCGATCCTGATAACTGTCTTTGAAGCGCGAACTCCGAAAGTCTCGGTAGCCACCCGCAAACTGAATTCGGTGTCCTCGAGTCCGCACTTTCGAAATGTGTTACCGAGAAGGACAATTTACACGTGCATGCCCCAGCACATCACGGTTGAAACGTCTCGGCTCGGCATACCGAAAATACAAAATGCTAGATATAATGGGGCATAACATCGCAAAACAACATAGCAGAGATGCCAACTCAGCACAACAAAGAATCATAACACATATCATATACAACGATTTCCATCGTAAAGTAATACACACACAAACAATACAGCAACGACGGTATCGTTCGGCAACCTTAACGGCCCGAACAATAACTAGCACATAATTACAAACATCGTGAAACAATCACACATGTACACAAACGTACAAACCCAAGCTTTAACAGCTCACACAGGTGCGATAACACTCAAGTCACCACGAAATGACAACATTAAAGATCGTCATCACACCTCCCACAAAGAGACAACAAATACATATGCGTGGCGAACGACTCAACGTTCACACCACCAATTCAATCACAATTCGGAGGGCTAACACCCTAACAACAATACCAACATCATAAACACCTTCTCCGACCAAAAGCAGGAAATGATGGGTTTTAAAACGAAAACCACCTTTTGAAGACAGTTTGGAAACACCAGTTGATCTTGAGTATCATTTTACAAAAAGTTGAACAAACATCATTTTCGAGACTTTGAAAATCATCTTGCGTTTGAACAAAAATGAGGACACCTTTCTTTTAGTGAAAAACTTTCAAAAATATTCGACCCTTGGGTCTAAGCAACTGCATTTGAGAATATCTCAAAATGTTTTTGGTCCTCAACTGGAAAAATTTTGAAATGTATTGCGGCATTAGAAAGCACCTTAAAAACACCGCAATAAAATAATTCGTTTTAAAAGTACGTCTCGAATTTGAATTTTCTAAGATACTCAAGGTTTTCAAAGATAATTTAATGGGCTATAATGCCTAAAAACTTCAGGTAATTACGCAAAACATTATAGCGCCGTGGGTCCCGCGCCGGAACTCACCAGGCTAAAAACCATTTACAACGTTAAAAAGGCCGATGACGGTAATATTTCAAAAACTCACAAAAGCCATTTACAAAATACTAAGTACCGTCACAAGAATTTGGCAAAACGATCAAGGCCATAACGCCAAAAACTCGGTTAAAGGAATCGGTTTTCGAAATCAAACTCAATTGGCAAAAGGCCGAAAGCCATTTGAAAGAACTCACGCGGCGGAAAAAAATTACAGTCCAAGATACACAATCCAGGACACAACTCCTCATATGAACGAAATATGAGAGTCAAATAACCACATATCAAGAAATCAAAATCCATAAGAGGATTCCGTCACTAATCAAATAATCATAAAAATAGCTCGTGTCACACGAGGCACAACACAAAGAAAGGAGACTTACATCCACAGGTCGCACGAAGATGATGATCGCCCACGATACTAATCACGACCAACAAACTCATACGATGCGTCGCGACACGACTCAGTCAGATAAAATCCGACGAGACAAAACTCAACAGACACCACTGACCCGACATCCTAGGTTTCCACAACCTAAGATCCGATACCATTTATGTAACACCCCCAATCCACTCAGGGATATTACACGCCGTAGACCCTCTCCTCGAGGATCTACCAGGCTGATAACTAAAATCAAACATCTAAACATCGCCTTTAAGGCTAAAATGGCCGGCTTGGTCTTTCAATAATAACATACAACTCAATTCCAAACACATACCCACGCAGGGGTCAAAATACAATAAACTCCCGTACAACGGAAAAGAAAATACAACTAGACCAATACGACATCAACGGATCCTCGTGTGATTAGTATCGTTCATCTTTCATTATCCTTCGTTCCGACCCTGTGCTATGCTCCAAAACCTGAATGCAAAAATAGACATCCACCCCCCGAATACTCGGGGGTTAGCAAAACTCCACTGTTTTGCTAGTGCAAGAACAAAGTGCAAATACGAGCCATACAATTCACATTCCACGAATAACAATAACCAGGAATCCTCAAAAATCCAAACATAACGAAAAGCACTTCCCGAGGCAAGAGTTTAGTAAAATATTCTAAAACCGAAAGGTCACAAATCAAGGGAAAGCAATTTATAAAACAGTTTAAATGCCATCGAGAGTTTTGATAGAAAACAACTTAGGATTATCAAATCCTTATCTTTCCAAAAATCAACAGGGTCACAGCCCAAAGGTTTTGTTTTCACAAATAGAACACCGACAATAATTCACAGGGCCAGAGCCCAACATCACGTGTCCTCGACGGACATAAAAATCAACAAAACATAATCGCGCACGCGCATCGCCTTGGGAACAGGGTAATACCATTGATACCGCCCGAGGCCTCGAAGGACCCTCCCGAGCTGGCTAGCGAAACAAATCACACACATCTCACGGTTGGATCAATCGCTTGTTGCATCCTGGCCACATGATCGCATGCCATGTGCCACCGTAGATTATCTCAGGCTCTCACGGTTGGATCAATCACTTGTTGCATCCTGACCACATGATCACGTGCCATGTGTCACCGTAGACCTTTAACCATATCCACACATTCACACAAATAACACAATGCAACAAAGATATCCAAACAATTCACTCAGAGGCATCAAACACTTAGCAAAACACCACGTCAAACCACAACGCACCAAAATGAAATAATATACGTCCACACGCAAATACCAAGTGCATCATCAACACCAAATATATCCATAGGATTCACATAGTCATTTACAAGACACACCATTCACAAAACACGCGCGTTTTGAAAGCAAGCCTTCAACAAGGCTAAACCGAATCTTTTGAAAGTTCAATTCAAACGACCAAACAACCACATTTAGACGATCACTAATTATCATATCCATAAAACAAGAATAGTATGGACAAGGTACTTGCCTCGAATAAGAACAACGCGGAGAAACGACCGAAATAGGTAGACACGAACCGACTACGAACCCGCCGACTCCACCGATCGCCAACTCGCGATAATAAACTACGGAGGACAATAACAACAATGAAAATGAATTCCATAGCATGACTCAAAGCCGTTGAATTCAAAGAACGAACGACGAATGTTCAAGTGTTTTCCCCAAAACGGCCAAGAACACGATTCGTCCCGACAAAACACGAAAATGGAATTCCAAGTTGAAATATGGATATACAATCCATATAATATGTTTAACAACATCATTTAACCATAATCGATCCATCAAAAACGGATGAAAAACGAGATCGAGAACAAATCCCCCAAAAAGTCGATTCGAAGGAAATCAAGAAATATACTTTGATTCGACGAAGAACAATGGATTAAATGATGTTAAACACAAGAATAATACCAAGATTAATCATACCCATCATGAATTAATCAACAACACGGAACGAATCGGACAAAAATGCAAAAACCCCCCAGATTCATGAAATTAGGGTTCTAAGGAAGATTACCTTGATTCGCTGGATCAAAGGATGATAACGGATGGTTGATTCATGTTATGAACTCAATAACTTCGTGGATTTGTTTTTAAACAACATGGCTCCATGATCTCTAAGTCTCCAGCCGCGGAAGAGAAAGGTAGGAAATGAAAAACGAGATGAAATGTGACTGCTCTGTCACATTTATACTGGGCCGGACTAGCGCGCGCTAGGCTGCCGAGCTAGCGTCTTCTTATCGGCCCAGGCCGCGATCCGGTGCCCACACCGCCCTACGGCTTCGACCCGGGTAGCGTCGCGACCTTCCGGCCGTGGCGCGCTACCCGCCGATAAAGCGTCGCAATGCCCGCGATGAGCGTCGCTACTGCCGAGCATGACCGATTCGAACCTCCTTGGACTCCACTGTCCGGACCCGATAAGCGTCGTTAGGCGGCCGATAAGCGTGCGCTACACTGCCGGTTAGCGCGCAGCCTTCCGGCCGTGGCGTCGCTTACGCCGGTTCTGCCGCACCCATCCGGCCGGTGCCGCAATCGTCCGGCGATCCATAGCCGTCGGCCGGTGCTCGAACACGGGGCTCGGCGACTCGATTTCCAGCGTGCGGAACGAACACGACGAAAAGTTCGCGGACAACATCAACGACTCGAAATGAAAACATAATGCAATAATTAATCATACGCGACCAAGAAACAGGTCGAGACAACAATTACAGATACGGATACCCGTAACTCTTAAGAAATTACAAAAATGGCCCAAAACGCCCAAAAATCACGATACGTGATCGAATAACCAAACCGAAGTTCACAACACGTCTAACAAAGTTAAACATACTTACAGGAAACTCGAAACAGCAGTTTCGAACGAGATTCGCAAGAATCGAACTCAAGTGCGGAAAAGTCGCTAAAAAGCACAGAACTCAACAAAACGACACCGAAACGATCTCGGATGTCAAAAATTGTAGAATTAATTATTCTCAGAACGATGAAATGGTCATAAGCGAGTCGTCAAAACGGACTCTCGCCGAAAAAAGAAAATTGCTGAAAATCGAAAATTGCGGATATTACAGTGGGTTCCATCTCGGGGCCCACGACGCTGTAATATTCCCGGTCGGATCTGGGGGTGTTACATGAATGAAAGAAACAAGCACAATGTTTATTTATAGAAGAAAAAGAAGGTAAATATTGTTTGACAAGTATGTGATTGCGTTGATTGCGCTTCAACTTCTCAATTAGAATAATGAATGCATTTATCGCGTATCACTTTTTTATTCAGAAAATCTCACCACACAACAAAAAGAAAAGATACTTACGGATAAGTACAGTAGTTGTGATTGTGGCTCACATCTTCCTCTGATTTTACGTTCAGAAACGGCCTAAACGCCTTCTATGAGTCGGGGAGAAGCTTCCCATCCAATTTTCTTACAAATTGGCAAACAGGGTCTTTTAACATCAGATTCCCAAGACGTTGTTCATATTCTGGTTTGAATTTAATCCACAAACATCGAATTCCGTAATGTACGAGTCCACTAGGATGCGTGTCAAGAGAAATTTCGATATTATCTAAATTCTCTTTATTCAGACCATCCTTAATGAACTGAATTTTATCTTCTCTGTTTGTAGATGGAATTCCTAAAGATCGACATTTTAAATTACAGTTCCATCTAGCACATTTATAACAAACGGCTATCATCTTTGCTCGTCGTTTCTTCGCATATGAACTTTTTCCAAGCCCTGGTAAAAATCTAGTCGGTGTTTCTGTGAATTCACCCTCTATTCTTACTTTGGCTTCAATTATGAATCTTATGTCAAAAGTTATGCTTTTATTCATAAGCAACCTCATCCTTTCAAGTCTCGTCTTATAAATCTTTAAAATGACATTTTTGCTCAGAAAGGGAAATCTTTTTTCGATTTTTTCAAAGTTTCATCCATTATAAAAAAATGAAAATAAATGAAGAAAATATCTACAAATATCAGTTGTTGTGGGAAACTGAAAAATCCGACTTTAATAGTCACGGAGTACCGTTATCCGCCACTTGACCGGACAAACACAATTTAGTACTAAGTTACAATGTCGAGAAACGTATACCTATAAAAATAGTTTACAATATAAGATTTCAAATATAACTTATACTTCCCCGGCAACGGCGCCAAAAACTTGATACGTTTTTAGTGTAACTATCGCAAGTGCACGATATCGTATCAAGTAGTAAAGTGGACTTTTTGAGTCCGGTTTATCGATCCCACAAGGAAATTTGGTTATAATTTGAATTATACACTATTAGTCTATTTTTATAGATACTAATATGAGTGAAACACACAATTAAAAAGTTTGGTTTAATATTTGCAAAGAAAATGCAATAATAGTTCTAATATTATAAGGAAATAAAAAGATAGCAATAATAATAGATTGATTAACGATAAAATGAAATAGTTGGGATTACAAACTTAGTTCGTCATTAGTTATAAAAGATGTATAGGAGATCATAAGATGAATTTACTTATTATGTTGTGTAGATTCGATTTTCCTTAAAAAGACGGTTTCTCTTTCGAACTATAAAATGCCCCTTACATATTGAATCAATCCACTATATTTCTATGTTGATTGGCTTCAATACATAGCATTAGGATTTATGAAAATAACTCAAAGAATCATATAAGGACTAGAGGTATATTTCTATCCCCTAGAACAACTTAGAGTGAAGATCATTTGATCTAATCAAACATATTTTCTTTCGAAACATATGAAGACCATAAATATGGTCATTTATTGGCCAAATAAATAAAGATTGTTAAAACAATGAAAATCACACACAATAATAAGTAATTCAAAATAGATCTTTTATACAAACATAAATAACATGACTAACCTTGTTTATAATCCCAACTAAAGGTTACTTAGCCCATGAAGGGTTTATTATACATATTACAAGCTTTGGTGGTCATTATTAGTTGAATCAAGAGAAAGAATTGATCCTAACTCCCTTAGTAGATAAAGGAGATAGAAGCAATAAACTCTCTGAACAACATATGTGTAATATCCGCAATTTTGAATTTCGGTAATTTTCTTTTTTCGGAGGAAGTTCGTTTTGACAACTCTATCATGACCGTTTCGTCATTCCGAGAATGATTAATTCTGCACTTTTTGTCATCCGAGTTCGTTTCGGTGACGTTTTGTTGAGTTCCGTGTCCTTGATCGACTTTTTCACGTGGGAGTTCGACTTTGTAAAGTCACCATTAATTCTTGGAAACTCCAAAAATTCTGAATCTTTGCAACATTATAGAGAATCAAGTTAGATTTTCAATGGTTTAAACGGTGAGTCAATCGGAGTCCAGACGAAGGAGTTATGGTCGAAATAGCGAAGACTGCACGGTGTGCCTTTTTGGCGTTGAAGGAGGTCGCACTGCAGCCGCGGCACACTCAGGCTGTGCCGCGGCACTAAGATGATTCCTGGGCATTTTTGGTGCCCCTGGGCCGCGGCACACTTGTCCTGTGCCGCGGCACACGGGCTTTTTCTGCGTTTTTTAGCAGATTTGTGAGGAGAAAAACTTCATTTTTTCTCCTCTCTTCTTCCTCCTTCATCTTAGGCGATTTGATGGCGATTTTGGGCGATTTGAGTTCTCCAAAACTTGTAGAGATCATCATCCTCAAGTCTTGTTGAAGATTTTCGACCTCTACTTGAATCCTTCATCCAAATCAAGGTATATTTCTTGATTATCCTTCAAGTTGACTTTTTGGAGAAATTGTTCTTGATTTCGTTTCTAATCCGATTTTGATACATAGATTGGTGTAGTATGATGTTATTAATCATGTTCTATGGGTTGTATATCCATATATCAAGTTTGTTTAACTCGATCGACGATTCGAGTGTTCTTGGGAATTATTGAACATTTAGTGTTCGATTAAATGTCCCAATGAGTTTCCCTTCGATAGCTTGTTGGGATTTCCGTTGTTTTGGCCTTGATTCTCGTCGTAACCATGTGTTATTGTTACTTCCGGAGGTTTATAGGTGTTCGAGGATTCCGATGTTGAATTCCGTTTGGTGATTGATGATTCGTGTGGTGTTATTCACGTAATACTCGTGGTGCTATCGCGTTCTTGATTTTGTTCGGGGGTTCGGGGCTATTCGACCGCGTCCTATCCGTCGTCTCGTTGCGATTGTGATTTCGAGGCAAGTACCTTGCCCATACTATTCTTGTTTTTATGAATATGATAATTGGTGATCGTCTTTATATATTCATTTGATTGTTTGAAACGAGTTTTCAAAAGATTTGGTTAGCCTTGTTAAAGGCCCTCTTTCAAAATCGTATGTGTTTTGTGATTGGTGTGTTTCTGGAACGAGTATGTGAATCTTATGGACATGTTTGGTGTTGATGATGCACTTAGTGTTTGCGTGTGGACGTATAATGTTTCATTTCGGTGCATTGTGGTTTGACGTGTTGTTTTACTAAGTGTTTGATGCCTCTGGGTGAATTGTTTGGATATCCTTGGTGTGATATGTTACTCGTGCTTGAGTTTGATTCGCTAGCCAGCTCGGGAGGGTCCTTCGAGGCCTCGAGTGGGATTCGTGGCTTCGTCCCGGTCCTAGGTGACGTGTGGTGCTTGTGTTGCTTTGTGATATGTTATTTGTGCATGATTGATTCGCTAGCCAGCTCGGGAGGGTCCTTCGAGGCCTCGAGTGGGATTCGTGGCTTCGTCCCGGTCCTAGGTGACGTGTGGTGCTTGAGTATTTCGCTAGCCAGCTCGGGAGGGTCCGACGGGATCACGGGGTGGGATTTGTGGCTTCGTCCCGGTCCTAGGCGATGTGAGTACGTGTTTTGTGAATGTGTTTGCTCACCTCGAGAGGGTTCGACGGGACCACGGAGGGAATTCCAATGGCTTCGACCTGGGTTCACGAGTGAAACTTCACGGGTGTGTGTGTATTTTATGTCCGTCGAGGACGCATGACGTGGGTTTTTAACCTTGTGTATTATGGTTGGTTTTATTTGCGAAAACAAAACATTTGGGCTGTGACCCTATTGATTTTTGGAAAGAGAAGGATTTTATGATCCTAAATTGTTTTCTATTAAAACTCTCGATGGCATTTTGAACTGTTTTGTAAATTGTTTCCCTTATTTGCGATCTTTCGGTTTTGGAAATGTTTACCCAAACTCTTGCCTCGGGAAGTACTTTTCTTTACGTTTGGATCATTGAGGATTCCTGATTATTATTGTTCTTGGAACTTGTATTGTATGGCTCGTATTTTTGCACTTGTACTTGCACTAGCAAAACAGTGGAGTTTGCTAACCACCGAGTATTCGGGTTGTGTATGTCTATTTTTGCATTCAGGTTTTGGAGCATAGCACAGGGTCGGCACGAAGGATGATGAAAGATGAACGATACTAATCACACGAGGATCCGTTGATGTCGTATTGGTCTACTTGTATTTTCTTTTCCGCTGCAGTCTTTTTTTCCCGTTGTACGGGTGTGGTTGTATTTTGACCCCTGCGTGGGTATATGTTGTAATTGAGTTGTATATTTTTATTGAAAGACCAAATCGGTCTACTGAATCATTTAGCCTTGAAGGCATTGTCGAGATGTTAAATGTTGTTACCAGCCTGGTAGATCTTCGAGGAGAGGGTCTACGGCGTGTAATATCCCCGAGAGTGGATTGGGGTGTTACATAAATGGTATCGAGCTTAGGTTGTGGAAACCTAGGTGCCGGGTCGATGGTGTCTATTGAGTTTTGTCTCGTCGGATTTTGTCATCGAGTCGTGTCGCGACGCGTCGTCCGAGTTTGTTGGTCGTGATTAGTATCGTGGGCGATCATCATCTTCGTGCGACTGTGAATGTAAGTCTCCTTCTTTGTGTTGTGCCTCGTGTGACACGAGCTATTTTTATGATTATTTTGTTAAGTGACGGAATCCTCTTATGGATTTTGATTTCGTGATATGTGGTTATTTGACTCTCATATTTCGTTCATATGAGGAGTAGTGTTGTTGGATTGTGCATGTTGAACTTTATTTCTTTTATCCACTGCGTGAGTTCTTTTGTAATGACTTTCGGTATTTTACCGACCGAGTTTTATTTCGAAAACCGATTCCCTTAACCGAGTTTTTGGCATTATGGCCTTGATCATTTTGGCGAAATTCTTATGACGGTATTTAGCATTTTGTAAATGGCTTCTGTGAGTTTTTGAAATATTACCGTCATCAGCCTTTTTGGCATTTTTGTAAATGGTTTTTAGCCTGGGGTTCCGACGCGGGACCCACAGCGCTATGATGTTCCGTGTGATTACCTGAAATTTTTGGGCATTCTAGCCTTTTTGGCATCGTCCTTTTGGCATTGAATTATTTTCGAAAACTTGAGTATCTTAGAAATAAATTTCGAGACATATTTTTTTTAAATGAGTTATTTTCTTGTGGAACATCCAAGTGCCACAATATGTTTCAAAATTCTTCTACCTTGAGGGCCCAAAAATGTTTTGAGATATTTTCAATGTTTTATAAACACTTTTACTTAGACCCGAGGGTCGAATATTTCCGAAAGTTTTTCACGAAAAGAAAGTGTCCTCATTTTTATCAAATGCGAGATGGTTCTCCAAAGTCTCGATAACGATGTTTCACGTTTGTACTTTTTCTTGAAAGGTGATACTCAAGATCAACCGGCATTTTTTTTCTAAATTATTTTCAAAAGGATGTTTTCATTTTAAAAACCTATCCATTCCCGTTTGAGGGCTGGATATGTATGTATGATGTTTGCTTTGTCGTTATGATGTTACTCCCGAGTATGATCGAATTGGTGGCATGAATGTCGAGGCGTTGCCACGCATTTGTTGTACTAGCCCTCTGTGAGAGGTGTGAACTGGTGTTTACTGTTTATCACCTCGTGGTGATTTGCGTGTTGTCGCACGAGTGTGGGTTGTTAAAGCTTGGATTTTTGTGCGTTTATACACATGTGTGATTGTTTCATGATGTTTGTAATTATGTGCTGGTTATCGTTCGGGCCGTTGAGGTCGCCGAACGATACCGTCGTTGTTGTAGTGTTTGTGTGTGTATTACTTTACGATGGTGATCGTTATATATGATATGTGTTATGATTCCTCGTTCTGCTGAGTTGGCATCTCCGGTATGTTGTTTTGCGGTGTTATGTTCCATTGTATCTAGCATTTGTATTTTCGGTATGCCGAGCCGAGGCATTTCAACCGTGATGTGCCGGGGGAATGTACGTGCAATTTGTCCTTCTCGTCAGTAACACATTTCGAGTGTGGACTCGAGGGACACCGAATTCAGTTTTGCGAATTGGCTACCGAGACTTTCGGAGTTCGCGCTTCAGCACAGATATCAGAATCGGCTTTGAGAGGCCTATAGGAGATTTTCTGTCGGTTGCTTTTTGTGTTGTTACCTTGTTTCCGTTATTGTGAGTTGCGGGGACGACTTTCTTTTAGAAGAGGTCGAATATAATACCCGTATTATTTTTGGCTTCTATATTTTCTCTTTCTCCAGTCTATCGATTCGCCCGTGTTCGTTGATATTGTCTGAGCTTGTTCTGTATTTCGGTTTCATCGTTCGAACGAGCTGTGATCTTGTTTTGGGTCGATCTGGTTATCGCTGTGACTTTTCCGAGTTCGGTTCGATTCTTGTGAACCTTGTTCGGAAGTAGCATCTTTTGGTTCTACTAGTTCTTTTATTCGAAGTGGATCGGATTTGGAACTTCTGTATTTTCGACTCTGTCGACTCGTTTATGTTTGTTAATATTTTCTGAGCTTGCCCTGTCCCTTACTTTTGTTAATCGAACGAGGGTGGTATTGTTTCGGAATTACTCGTTCGTCGTGTGACTTTTCAATTGTTATTCCCTTTCCTGTGGATCTTATGTGAGTGTGCGTCTTGTTGTTTTCACCGGATCATGTTTTGTCTCGAGTCGAGATGTGAACCTCGGAGTTGTCGGTTGAACCTTCTTGTCCTTCGTGATCCGAACATGATCGTTCAATTTTCGTTGTCTCGATCTTTGTGGTTCGATTGTTTGATTGTTCGGTTTTTGTTGATCTCGTTTCGTGATTGTTGAACATTCAGACTCCTTCGTAACTCCCTTAAGTTTGGGAAATCAGTCTCGTTTCGATCTTCCAACCCTTGGGCGGTGGAATTCCGTGTTTGTTCAGCGTCTGACTCGCGTTTGGATTGATGAACCGTTAGGTCGGTCAATCGTATTGATTTTCGTTCGTTGTGTTTTGTGATTGTTCGGATAATCGATCTGATTGTACTATCTATTTGATGACGTTTGTCACTTATTGATTTTATTATGTCTCTACGGTGGCGTTGTGTTGGTCGTCGTGGAGCGCGTTTTCACGCCGTATGCCTCTTTGCGTTTCTTGCAGCGTTTCGCCGTTGGGCGTTAGTTACGCATTCTTGTGTATCTCGTTGAGTTTTCTGGAAGGGATATTGCTTCTCCTACTTGTTTTAAGTTTCGACGAAACTTCTTTTAAGGAGGGTAGAATGTAATATCCGCAATTTTAATTTCGATAATTTTCTTTTTTCGGAGGAAGTTCGTTTTGACAACTCTTTCATGACCGTTTCGTCATTCCGAGAATGATTAATTCTGCACTTTTTGTCATCCGAGTTCGTTTCGGTGACGTTTTGTTGAGTTCCGTGTCCTTGATCGACTTTTTCACGTGGGAGTTCGACTTTGTAAAGTCACCATTAATTCTTGGAAACTCCAAAAATTCTGAATCTTTGCAACATTATAGAGAATCAAGTTAGCGTTTCAATGGTTCAAACGGTGAGTCAATCGGAGTCCAGACGAAGGAGTTATGGTCGAAATAGCGAAGACTGCACGGTGTGCCTTTTTGGCGTTGAAGGAGGTCACTGCAGCCGCGGCACACTCAGCCGCCGCGGCACTAAGATGATTCTGGGCATTTTTGGTGCCCCGGGCCGCGGCACACTTGTCTGTGCCGCGGCACACGGGCTTTTTCTGCGTTTTTTAGCAGATTTGTGAGGAGAAAAACTTCATTTTCTCCTCTCTTCTTCCTCCTTCATCTTAGGCGATTTGATGGCGATTTTGGGCGATTTGAGTTCTCCAAAACTTGTAGAGATCATCATCCTCAAGTCTTGTTGAAGATTTTCGACCTCTACTTGAATCCTTCATCCAAATCAAGGTATATTTCTTGATTATCCTTCAAGTTGACTTTTTGGAGAAATTGTTCTTGATTTCGTTTCTAATCCGATTTTGATACATAGATTGGTGTAGTATGATGTTATTAATCATGTTCTATGGGTTGTATATCCATATATCAAGTTTGTTTAACTCGATCGACGATTCGAGTGTTCTTGGGAATTATTGAACATTTAGTGTTCGATTAAATGTCCCAATGAGTTTCCCTTCGATAGCTTGTTGGGATTTCCGTTGTTTTGGCCTTGATTCTCGTCGTAACCATGTGTTATTGTTACTTAGGAGGTTTATAGGTGTTCGAGGATTCCGATGTTGAATTCCGTTTGGTGATTGATGATTCGTGTGGTGTTATTCACGTAATACTCGTGGTGCTATCGCGTTCTTGATTTTGTTCGGGGGTTCGGGGCTATTCGACCGCGTCCTATCCGTCGTCTCGTTGCGATTGTGATTTCGAGGCAAGTACCTTGCCCATACTATTCTTGTTTTTATGAATATGATAATTGGTGATCGTCTTTATATATTCATTTGATTGTTTGAAACGAGTTTTCAAAAGATTTGGTTAGCCTTGTTAAAGGCCCTCTTTCAAAATCGTATGTGTTTTGTGATTGGTGTGTTTCGGAGCAGTATGTGAATCTTATGGACATGTTTGGTGTTGATGATGCACTTAGTGTTTGCGTGTGGACGTATAATGTTTCATTTCGGTGCATTGTGGTTTGACGTGTTGTTTTACTAAGTGTTTGATGCCTCTGGGTGAATTGTTTGGATATCCTTGGTGTGATATGTTACTCGTGCTTGAGTTTGATTCGCTAGCCAGCTCGGGAGGGTCCTTCGAGGCCTCGAGTGGGATTCGTGGCTTCGTCCCGGTCCTAGGTGACGTGTGGTGCTTGTGTTGCTTTGTGATATGTTATTTGTGCATGATTGATTCGCTAGCCAGCTCGGGAGGGTCCTTCGAGGCCTCGAGTGGGATTCGTGGCTTCGTCCCGGTCCTAGGTGACGTGTGGTGCTTGAGTATTTCGCTAGCGGCTCGGGAGGGTCCGACGGGATCACGGGGTGGGATTTGTGGCTTCGTCCGGTCTGGCGATGTGAGTACGTGTTTTGTGAATGTGTTTGCTCACCTCGAGAGGGTTCGACGGGACCACGGAGGGAATTCCAATGGCTTCGACACGGGTTCACGAGTGAAACTTCACGGGTGTGTGTGTATTTTATGTCGTCGAGGACGCATGACGTGGGTTTTTAACCTTGTGTATTATGGTTGGTTTTATTTGCGAAAACAAAACATTTGGTGTGACCCTATTGATTTTTGGAAAGAGAAGGATTTTATGATCCTAAATTGTTTTCTATTAAAACTCTCGATGGCATTTTGAACTGTTTTGTAAATTGTTTCCCTTATTTGCGATCTTTCGGTTTTGGAAATGTTTACCCAAACTCTTGCCTCAGGAAGTACTTTTCTTTACGTTTGGATCATTGAGGATTCCTGATTATTATTGTTCTTGGAACTTGTATTGTATGGCTCGTATTTTTGCACTTGTACTTGCACTAGCAAAACAGTGGAGTTTTGCTAACCCCCGAGTATTCGGGGGGTGGATGTCTATTTTTGCATTCAGGTTTTGGAGCATAGCACAGGGTCGGCACGAAGGATGATGAAAGATGAACGATACTAATCACACGAGGATCCGTTGATGTCGTATTGGTCTACTTGTATTTTCTTTTCCGCTGCAGTCTTTTTTTCCCGTTGTACGGGTGTGGTTGTATTTTGACCCCTGCGTGGGTATATGTTGTAATTGAGTTGTATATTTTTATTGAAAGACCAAATCGGTCTACTGAATCATTTAGCCTTGAAGGCATTGTCGAGATGTTAAATGTTGTTACCAGCCTGGTAGATCTTCGAGGAGAGGGTCTACGGCGTGTAATATCCCTGAGTGGATTGGGGGTGTTACATAAATGGTATCAGAGCTTAGGTTGTGGAAACCTAGGCTGTCGGGTCAGTGGTGTCTATTGAGTTTTGTCTCGTCGGATTTTGTCTGACTGAGTCGTGTCGCGACGCGTCGTCTGAGTTTGTTGGTCGTGATTAGTATCGTGGGCGATCATCATCTTCGTGCGACTGTGAATGTAAGTCTCCCTTCTTTGTGTTGTGCCTCGTGTGACACGAGCTATTTTTATGATTATTTTGTTAAGTGACGGAATCCTATTATGGATTTTGATTTCGTGATATGTGGTTATTTGACTCTCATATTTCGTTCATATGAGGAGTAGTGTTGTTGGATTGTGCATGTTGAACTTTATTTCTTTTATCCGCTGCGTGAGTTCTTTTGTAATGACTTTCGGTATTTTACCGACCGAGTTTTATTTCGAAAACCGATTCCCTTAACCGAGTTTTTGGCATTATGGCCTTGATCATTTTGGCGAAATTCTTATGACGGTATTTAGCATTTTGTAAATGGCTTCGTGAGTTTTGAAATATTACCGTCATCGACCTTTTTGGCATTTTTGTAAATGGTTTTTAGCACAGGGTTCGACGCGGGACCCACAGCGCTATGATGTTCCGTGTGATTACAGAAATTTTTGGGCATTCTAGCCTTTTTGGCATCGTCCTTTTTGGCATTGAATTATTTTCGAAAACTTGAGTATCTTAGAAATAAATTTGAGACATATTTTTTTAAATGAGTTATTTTCTTGTGGAACATCCAAGTGCCACAATATGTTTCAAAATTCTTCTACCTTGAGGGCCCAAAATGTTTTGAGATATTTTCAATGTTTTATAAACACTTTTACTTAGACCCGAGGGTCGAATATTTCGAAAGTTTTCACGAAAAGAAAGTGTCCTCATTTTTATCAAATGCGAGATGGTTCTCCAAAGTCTCGATAACGATGTTTCACGTTTGTACTTTTTCTTGAAAGGTGATACTCAAGATCAAGGCATTTTTTCTAAATTATTTTCAAAAGGATGTTTTCATTTTAAAAACCTATCCATTCCGTTTGAGGGTTTGGATATGTATGTATGATGTTTGCTTTGTCGTTATGATGTTACTCCAGTATGATCGAATTGGTGGCATGAATGTCGGCGTTGCCACGCATTTGTTGTACTAGCCCTCTGTGAGAGGTGTGGTAGTGTTCTTGTTTATCACCTCGTGGTGATTTGCGTGTTGTCGCACGCAGTGTGGGTTGTTAAAGCTTGGATTTTTGTGCGTTTATACACATGTGTGATTGTTTCATGATGTTTGTAATTATGTCTTTGGTTATCGTTCGGGCCGTTGAGGTCGCCGAACGATACCGTCGTTGTTGTAGTGTTTGTGTGTGTATTACTTTACGATGGTGATCGTTATATATGATATGTGTTATGATTCCTCGTTACTGAGTTGGCATCTCCGGTATGTTGTTTTGCGGTGTTATGTTCCATTGTATCTAGCATTTGTATTTTCGGTATGCCGAGCCGAGGCATTTCAACCGTGATGTGCCGGGGAATGTACGTGCAATTTGTCCTTCTCGTCGGTAACACATTTCGAGTGTGGACTCGAGGACACCGAATTGATTTTGCGGGTGGCTACCGAGACTTTCGGAGTTCGCGCTTGACAGAGATATCAGAATCGGCTTTGAGAGGCCTATAGGAGATTTTCTGTCGGTTGCTTTTTGTGTTGTTACCTTGTTTCCGTTATTGTGAGTTGCGGGGACGACTTTCTTTTAGAAGAGGTCGAATATAATACCCGTATTATTTTTGGCTTCTATATTTTCTCTTTCTCCAGTCTATCGATTCGCCCGTGTTCGTTGATATTGTCTGAGCTTGTTCTGTATTTCGGTTTCATCGCTCGAACGAGCTGTGATCTTGTTTTGGGTCGATCTGGTTATCGCTGTGAATTTTTCGAGTTCGGTTCGATTCTTGTGAACCTTGTTCGGAAGTAGCATCTTTTGGTTCTACTAGTTCTTTTATTCGAAGTGGATCGGATTTGGAACTTCTGTATTTTCGACTCTGTCGACTCGTTTATGTTTGTTAATATTTTCTGAGCTTGCCCTGTCCCTTACTTTTGTTAATCGAACGAGGGTGGTATTGTTTCGGAATTACTCGTTCGTCGTGTGACTTTTCAATTGTTATTCCCTTTCCTGTGGATCTTATGTGAGTGTGCGTCTTGTTGTTTTCACCGGATCATGTTTTCTCTCGAGTCGAGATGTGAACCTCGGAGTTGTCGGTTGAACCTTCTTGTCCTTCGTGATCCGAACATGATCGTTCAATTTTCGTTGTCTCGATCTTTGTGGTTCGATTGTTTGATTGTTCGGTTTTTGTTGATCTCGTTTCGTGATTGTTGAACATTCAGACTCCTTCGTAACTCCCTTAAGTTTGGGAAATCAGTCTCGTTTCGATCTTCCAACCCTTGGGCGGTGGAATTCCGTGTTTGTTCAGCGTCTGACTCGCGTTTGGATTGATGAACCGTTAGGTCGGTCAATCGTATTGATTTTCGTTCGTTGTGTTTTGTGATTGTTCGGATAATCGATCTGATTGTACTATCTATTTGATGACGTTTGTCACTTATTGATTTTATTATGTCTCTACGGTGGCGTTGTGTTGGTCGTCGTGGAGCGCGTTTTCACGCCGTATGCCTCTTTGCGTTTCTTGCAGCGTTTCGCCGTTGGGCGTTAGTTACGCATTCTTGTGTATCTCGTTGAGTTTTCCTGGAAGGGATATTGCTTCTCCCTACTTGTTTTAAGTTTCGGGACGAAACTTCTTTTAAGGAGGGTAGAATGTAATATCCGCAATTTTGAATTTCGATAATTTTCTTTTTTCGGAGGAAGTTCGTTTTGACAACTCTTTCATGACCGTTTCGTCATTCCGAGAATGATTAATTCTGCACTTTTTGTCATCCGAGTTCGTTTCGGTGACGTTTTGTTGAGTTCCGTGTCCTTGATCGACTTTTTCACGTGGGAGTTCGACTTTGTAAAGTCACCATTAATTCTTGGAAACTCCAAAAATTCTGAATCTTTGCAACATTATAGAGAATCAAGTTAGCGTTTCAATGGTTCAAACGGTGAGTCAATCGGAGTCCAGACGAAGGAGTTATGGTCGAAATAGCGAAGGCCTGCGGTGTGCCTTTTTGGCGTTGAAGGAGGTGTGCCGTGTGCCGCGGCACACTCAGTGTGCCGCGGCACTAAGATGATTCTGGGCATTTTGGTGCCCCGGGCCGCGGCACACTTGTCTGTGCCGCGGCACACGGGCTTTTTCTGCGTTTTTAGCAGATTTGTGAGAGAAAAACTTCATTTTTCTCCTCTCTTCTTCCTCCTTCATCTTAGGCGATTTGATGGCGATTTTGGGCGATTTGAGTTCTCCAAAACTTGTAGAGATCATCATCCTCAAGTCTTGTTGAAGATTTTCGACCTCTACTTGAATCCTTCATCCAAATCAAGGTATATTTCTTGATTATCCTTCAAGTTGACTTTTTGGAGAAATTGTTCTTGATTTCGTTTCTAATCCGATTTTGATACATAGATTGGTGTAGTATGATGTTATTAATCATGTTCTATGGGTTGTATATCCATATATCAAGTTTGTTTAACTCGATCGACGATTCGAGTGTTCTTGGGAATTATTGAACATTTAGTGTTCGATTAAATGTCCCAATGAGTTTCCCTTCGATAGCTTGTTGGGATTTCCGTTGTTTTGGCCTTGATTCTCGTCGTAACCATGTGTTATTGTTACTTGGAGGTTTATAGGTGTTCGAGGATTCCGATGTTGAATTCCGTTTGGTGATTGATGATTCGTGTGGTGTTATTCACGTAATACTCGTGGTGCTATCGCGTTCTTGATTTTGTTCGGGGGTTCGGGGCTATTCGACCGCGTCCTATCCGTCGTCTCGTTGCGATTGAGATTTCGAGGCAAGTACCTTGCCCATACTATTCTTGTTTTTATGAATATGATAATTGGTGATCGTCTTTATATATTCATTTGATTGTTTGAAACGAGTTTTCAAAAGATTTGGTTAGCCTTGTTAAAGGCCCTCTTTCAAAATCGTATGTGTTTTGTGATTGGTGTGTTTCTGGAACGAGTATGTGAATCTTATGGACATGTTTGGTGTTGATGATGCACTTAGTGTTTGCGTGTGGACGTATAATGTTTCATTTCGGTGCATTGTGGTTTGACGTGTTGTTTTACTAAGTGTTTGATGCCTCTGGGTGAATTGTTTGGATATCCTTGGTGTGATATGTTACTCGTGCTTGAGTTTGATTCGCTAGCCAGCTCGGGAGGGTCCTTCGAGGCCTCGAGTGGGATTCGTGGCTTCGTCCCGGTCCTAGGTGACGTGTGGTGCTTGTGTTGCTTTGTGATATGTTATTTGTGCATGATTGATTCGCTAGCCAGCTCGGGAGGGTCCTTCGAGGCCTCGAGTGGGATTCATGGCTTCGTCCCGGTCCTAGGTGACGTGTGGTGCTTGAGTATTTCGCTAGCCAGCTCGGGAGGGTCCGACGGGATCACGGGGTGGGATTTGTGGCTTCGTCCCGGTCTGGCGATGTGAGTACGTGTTTTGTGAATGTGTTTGCTCACCTCGAGAGGGTTCGACGGGACCACGGAGGGAATTCCAATGGCTTCGACCTGGGTTCACGAGTGAAACTTCACGGGTGTGTGTGTATTTTATGTCCGTCGAGGACGCATGACGTGGGTTTTTAACCTTGTGTATTATGGTTGGTTTTATTTGCGAAAACAAAACATTTGGGCTGTGACCCTATTGATTTTTGGAAAGAGAAGGATTTTATGATCCTAAATTGTTTTCTATTAAAACTCTCGATGGCATTTTGAACTGTTTTGTAAATTGTTTCCCTTATTTGCGATCTTTCGGTTTTGGAAATGTTTACCCAAACTCTTGCCTCAGGAAGTACTTTTCTTTACATTTGGATCATTGAGGATTCCTGATTATTATTGTTCTTGGAACTTGTATTGTATGGCTCGTATTTTTGCACTTGTACTTGCACTAGCAAAATAGTGGAGTTTTGCTAACCCCCGAGTATTCGGGGGGTGGATGTCTATTTTTGCATTCAGGTTTTGGAGCATAGCACAGGGTCGGCACGAAGGATGATGAAAGATGAACGATACTAATCACACGAGGATCCGTTGATGTCGTATTGGTCTACTTGTATTTTCTTTTCCGCTGCAGTCTTTTTTTCCCGTTGTACGGGTGTGGTTGTATTTTGACCCCTGCGTGGGTATATGTTGTAATTGAGTTGTATATTTTTATTGAAAGACCAAATCGGTCTACTGAATCATTTAGCCTTGAAGGCATTGTCGAGATGTTAAATGTTGTTACCAGCCTGGTAGATCTTCGAGGAGAGGGTCTACGGCGTGTAATATCTCTGAGTGGATTGGGGTGTTACATAAATGGTATCAGAGCTTAGGTTGTGGAAACCTAGGCTGTCGGGTCAGTGGTGTCTATTGAGTTTTGTCTCGTCGGATTTTGTCTGACTGAGTCGTGTCGCGACGCGTCGTCTGAGTTTGTTGGTCGTGATTAGTATCGTGGGCGATCATCATCTTCGTGCGACCTGTGAATGTAAGTCTCCCTTCTTTGTGTTGTGCCTCGTGTGACACGAGCTATTTTTATGATTATTTTGTTAAGTGACGGAATCCTATTATGGATTTTGATTTCGTGATATGTGGTTATTTGACTCTCATATTTCGTTCATATGAGGAGTAGTGTTGTTGGATTGTGCATGTTGAACTTTATTTCTTTTATCCGCTGCGTGAGTTCTTTTGTAATGACTTTCGGTATTTTACCGACCGAGTTTTATTTCGAAAACCGATTCCCTTAACCGAGTTTTTGGCATTATGGCCTTGATCATTTTGGCGAAATTCTTATGACGGTATTTAGCATTTTGTAAATGGCTTCTGTGAGTTTTTGAAATATTACCGTCATCAGCCTTTTTGGCATTTTTGTAAATGGTTTTTAGCCTGGGGTTCCGACGCGGGACCCACAGCGCTATGATGTTCCGTGTGATTACCTGAAATTTTTGGGCATTCTAGCCTTTTTGGCATCGTCCTTTTTGGCATTGAATTATTTTCGAAAACTTGAGTATCTTAGAAATAAATTTCGAGACATATTTTTTTTAAATGAGTTATTTTCTTGTGGAACATCCAAGTGCCACAATATGTTTCAAAATTCTTCTACCTTGAGGGCCCAAAAATGTTTTGAGATATTTTCAATGTTTTATAAACACTTTTACTTAGACCCGAGGGTCGAATATTTCCGAAAGTTTTTCACGAAAAGAAAGTGTCCTCATTTTTATCAAATGCGAGATGGTTCTCCAAAGTCTCGATAACGATGTTTCACGTTTGTACTTTTTCTTGAAAGGTGATACTCAAGATCAACCGGCATTTTTTTTCTAAATTATTTTCAAAAGGATGTTTTCATTTTAAAAACCTATCCATTCCGGTTGAGAAATTTGGATATGTATGTATGATGTTTGCTTTGTCGTTATGATGTTACTCCCAGTATGATCGAATTGGTGGCATGAATGTCGGCGTTGCCACGCATTTGTTGTACTAGCCCTCTGTGAGAGGTGTGAGCTGGTGTTCTTGTTTATCACCTCGTGGTGATTTGCGTGTTGTCGCACGAGTGTGGGTTGTTAAAGCTTGGATTTTTGTGCGTTTATACACATGTGTGATTGTTTCATGATGTTTGTAATTATGTCTTTGGTTATCGTTCGGGCCGTTGAGGTCGCGAACGATACCGTCGTTGTTGTAGTGTTTGTGTGTGTATTACTTTACGATGGTGATCGTTATATATGATATGTGTTATGATTCCTCGTTGTCTTTGAGTTGGCATCTCGGTATGTTGTTTTGCGGTGTTATGTTCCATTGTATCTAGCATTTGTATTTTCGGTATGCCGAGCGAGGCATTTCAACCGTGATGTGCCGGGGAATGTACGTGCAATTTGTCCTTCTCGTCGGTAACACATTTCGAGTGTGGACTCGAGGACACCGAATCGGTTTGCGGGTGGCTACCGAGACTTTCGGAGTTCGCGCTTGGACAGATATCGAATCGGCTTTGAGAGGCCTATAGGAGATTTTACGTCGGTTGCTTTTGTGTTGTTACCTTGTTTCCGTTATTGTGAGTTGCGGGACGACTTTCTTTTAGAAGAGGTCGAATATAATACCCGTATTATTTTTGGCTTCTATATTTTCTCTTTCTCCGATCTATCGATTCGCCCGTGTTCGTTGATATTGTCCGAGCTTGTTACGTATTTGGTTTCATCGCTCGAACGAGCCGTGATCTTGTTTTGGTCGATCCGGTTATCATTTGTGACTTTTCGAGTTCGGTTCGATTCTTGTGAACCTTGTTCGGAAGTAGCATCTTTGGTTCTACTAGTTCTTTTATTCGAAGTGGATCGGATTTGGAACTTCGTATTTTCGACTCTGTCGACTCGTTTATGTTTGTTAATATTTTACAGCTTGCCTGTCCCTTACTTTTGTTAATCGAGCGAGGGTGGTATTGTTTGGAATTACTCGTTCGTCGTGTGACTTTTCAATTGTTATTCCCTTTCTGTGGATCTTATGTGAGTGTGCGTCTTGTTGTTTTCACCGGATCATGTTTTGTCTCGAGTCGAGAAGTGAACCTCGGAGTTGTCGGTTGAACCTTCTTGTCCTTCGTGATCCGAACATGATCGTTCAATTTTCGTTGTCTCGATCTTTGTGGTTCGATTGTTTGATTGTTCGGTTTTTGTTGATCTCGTTTCGTGATTGTTGAACATTGAGACTCCTTCGTAACTCCCTTAAGTTTGGGAAATCGGTCTCGTTTCGATCTTCCAACCCTTGGGCGGTGGAATTCCGTGTTTGTTCGTCGACTCGCGTTTGGATTGATGAACCGTTAGGTCGGTCAATCGTATTGATTTTCGTTCGTTGTGTTTTGTGATTGTTCGGATAATCGATCTGATTGTACTATCTATTTGATGACGTTTGTCACTTATTGATTTTATTATGTCTCTACGGTGGCGTTGTGTTGGTCGTCGTGGAGCGCGTTTTCACGTCGTATGCCTCTTTGCGTTTCTTGCAGCGTTTCGCCGTTGGGCGTTAGTTACGCATTCTTGTGTATCTCGTTGAGTTTTCCTGGAAGGGATATTGCTTCTCCCTACTTGTTTTAAGTTTCGGGACGAAACTTCTTTTAAGGAGGGTAGAATGTAATATCCGCAATTTTGAATTTCGATAATTTTCTTTTTTCGGAGGAAGTTCGTTTTGACAACTCTATCATGACCGTTTCGTCATTCCGAGAATGATTAATTCTGCACTTTTTGTCATCCGAGTTCGTTTCGGTGACGTTTTGTTGAGTTCCGTGTCCTTGATCGACTTTTTCACGTGGGAGTTCGACTTTGTAAAGTCACCATTAATTCTTGGAAACTCCAAAAATTCTGAATCTTTGCAACATTATATAGAATCAAGTTAGCTTTTCAATGGTTCAAACGGTGAGTCAATCGGAGTCAGCAGAAGGAGTTATGGTCGAAATAGCGAAGATCGCACGGTGTGCCTTTTTGGCGTTGAAGGAGGTCATGCCGTGGGCCGCGGAACACTCCGGCTGTGCCGCGCCACTAAGATGATTCCTGGGCATTTTTGGTGCCCTGGGCGCGGCACACTTGTCTGTGCCGCGGCACACGGGCTTTTCTGCGTTTTTAGCGGTTGTGAGAGAAAAACTTCATTTTCTCCTCTCTTCTTCCTCCTTCATCTTAGGCGATTTGATGGCGATTTTGGGCGATTTGAGTTCTCCAAAACTTGTAGAGATCATCATCCTCAAGTCTTGTTGAAGATTTTCGACCTCTACTTGAATCCTTCATCCAAATCAAGGTATATTTCTTGATTATCCTTCAAGTTGACTTTTTGGAGAAATTGTTCTTGATTTCGTTTCTAATCCGATTTTGATACATCGATTGGTGTAGTATGATGTTATTAATCATGTTCTATGGGTTGTATATCCATATATCAAGTTTGTTTAACTCGATCGACGATTCGAGTGTTCTTGGGAATTATTGAACATTTAGTGTTCGATTAAATGTCCCATGAGTTTCCCTTCGATAGCTTGTTGGGATTTCCGTTGTTTTGGCCTTGATTCTCGTCGTAACCATGTGTTATTGTTACTTGGAGGTTTATAGGTGTTCGAGGATTCCGATGTTGAATTCCGTTTGGTGATTGATGATTCGTGTGGTGTTATTCACGTAATACTCGTGGTCTATCGCGTTCTTGATTTTGTTCGGGGTTGGGGCTATTCGACCGCGTCTATCCGTCGTCTCGTTGCGATTGTGATTTGAGGCAAGTACCTTGCCCATACTATTCTTGTTTTTATGAATATGATAATTGGTGATCGTCTTTATATATTCATTTGATTGTTTGAAACGAGTTTTCAAAAGATTTGGTTAGCCTTGTTAAAGGCCCTCTTTCAAAATCGTATGTGTTTTGTGATTGGTGTGTTTCGAGCAGTATGTGAATCTTATGGACATGTTTGGTGTTGATGATGCACTTAGTGTTTGCGTGTGGACGTATAATGTTTCATTTCGGTGCATTGTGGTTTGACGTGTTGTTTTACTAAGTGTTTGATGCCTCTGGGTGAATTGTTTGGATATCCTTGGTGTGATATGTTACTCGTGCTTGAGTTTGATTCGCTAGCCAGCTCGGGAAGGTCCTTCGAGGCCTCGAGTGGGATTCGTGGCTTCGTCCCGGTCCTAGGTGACGTGTGGTGCTTGTGTTGCTTTGTGATATGTTATTTGTGCATGATTGATTCGCTAGCCAGCTCGGGAGGGTCCTTCGAGGCCTCGAGTGGGATTCGTGGCTTCGTCCCGGTCCTCGGGGACGTGGGGTGCTGGTTGAGTTGGCTAGCCAGCTCGGGAGGGTCCGCGGGATCACGGGGTGGGATTTGTGGCTTCGTCCCGGTCTGGCGATGTGAGTACGTGTTTTGTGAATGTGTTTGCTCACCTCGAGAGGGTTCGACGGGACCACGGAGGAATTCCAATGGCTTCGACACGGGTTCACGAGTGAAACTTCACGGGTGTGTGTGTATTTTATGTCCGTCGAGGACGCATGACGTGGGTTTTTAACCTTGTGTATTATGGTTGGTTTTATTTGCGAAAACAAAACATTTGAAATGTGACCACTATTGATTTTGGAAAGAGAATTAATTTATGATCCTAAATTGTTTTCTATTAAAACTCTCGATGGCATTTTGAAGCTGTTTTGTAAATTGTTTCCCTTATTTGCGATCTTTCGGTTTTGGAAATGTTTACCCAAACTCTTGCCTCGGGAAGTACTTTTCTTTACGTTTGGATCATTGAGGATTCTGATTATTATTGTTCTTGGAACTTGTATTGTATGGCTCGTATTTTTGCACTTGTACTTGCACTAGCAAAACGGTGGAGTTTGCTAACCCCGAGTATTCGGGGTGGATGTCTATTTTGCATTCAGGTTTTGGAGCATAGCACAGGGTCGGCACGAAGGATGATGAAAGATGAACGATACTAATCACACGAGGATCCGTTGATGTCGTATTGGTCTACTTGTATTTTCTTTTCCGCTGCAGTCTTTTTTTCCCGTTGTACGGGTGTGGTTGTATTTTGACCCCTGCGTGGGTATATGTTGTAATTGAGTTGTATATTTTTATTGAAAGACCAAATCGGTCTACTGAATCATTTAGCCTTGAAGGCATTGTCGAGATGTTAAATGTTGTTACCAGCCTGGTAGATCTTCGAGGAGAGGGTCTACGGCGTGTAATATCCCTGAGTGGATTGGGGGTGTTACATAAATGGTATCAGAGCTTAGGTTGTGGAAACCTAGGCTGTCGGGTCAGTGGTGTCTATTGAGTTTTGTCTCGTCGGATTTTGTCTGACTGAGTCGTGTCGCGACGCGTCGTCTGAGTTTGTTGGTCGTGATTAGTATCGTGGGCGATCATCATCTTCGTGCGACCTGTGAATGTAAGTCTCCCTTCTTTGTGTTGTGCCTCGTGTGACACGAGCTATTTTTATGATTATTTTGTTAAGTGACGGAATCCTCTTATGGATTTTGATTTCGTGATATGTGGTTATTTGACTCTCATATTTCGTTCATATGAGGAGTAGTGTTGTTGGATTGTGCATGTTGAACTTTATTTCTTTTATCCACTGCGTGAGTTCTTTTGTAATGACTTTCGGTATTTTACCGACCGAGTTTTATTTCGAAACCGATTCCCTTAACCGAGTTTTTGGCATTATGGCCTTGATCATTTTGGCGAAATTCTTATGACGGTATTTAGCATTTTGTAAATGGCTTACGTGAGTTTTTGAAATATTACCGTCATCGGCCTTTTTGGCATTTTTGTAAATGGTTTTTAGCACAGGGTTAGGCGGGACCCACAGCGCTATGATGTTCCGTGTGATTACGAAATTTTTGGGCATTCTAGCCTTTTTGGCATCGTCCTTTTGGCATTGAATTATTTTCGAAAACTTGAGTATCTTAGAAATAAATTTGAGACATATTTTTTTAAATGAGTTATTTTCTTGTGGAACATCCAAGTGCCACAATATGTTTCAAAATTCTTCTACCTTGAGGGCCCAAAAATGTTTTTAGATATTTTCAATGTTTTATAAACACTTTTAATTAGACCCGAGGGTCTAATATTTCAGATAGTTTTTCACGTTAAGAAAGTGTCATCATTTTTATCAAATGCGAGATGGTTCTCCAAAGTCTCGATAACGATGTTTCACGTTTGTACTTTTTCTTGAAAGGTGATACTCAAGATCAACCGGCATTTTTTTCTAAATTATTTTCAAAAGGATGTTTTCATTTTAAAAACCTATCCATTCCCGTTTGAGGGCTGGATATGTATGTATGATGTTTGCTTTGTCGTTATGATGTTACTCCCGAGTATGATCGAATTGGTGGCATGAATGTCGAGGCGTTGCCACGCATTTGTTGTACTAGCCCTCTGTGAGAGGTGTGAACCGGTGTTCTTGTTTATCACCTCGTGGTGATTTGCGTGTTGTCGCACGAGTGTGGGTTGTTAAAGCTTGGATTTTTGTGCGTTTATACACATGTGTGATTGTTTCATGATGTTTGTAATTATGTCTTTGGTTATCGTTCGGGCCGTTGAGGTCGCCGAGCGATACCGTCGTTGTTGTAGTGTTTGTGTGTGTATTACTTTACGATGGTGATCGTTATATGATATGTGTTATGATTCCTCGTTGTCTTTGAGTTGGCATCTCGGTATGTTGTTTTGCGGTGTTATGTTCCATTGTATCTAGCATTTGTATTTTCGGTATGCCGAGCCGAGGCATTTCAACCGTGATGTGCCTGGGGAATGTACGTGCAATTTGTCCTTCTCACAAGAACACATTTCGAGTGTGGACTCGAGGACACGATTCGGTTTTGCGAATTGGCTACCGAGACTTTCGGAGTTCGCGCTCAAAGACAGATATCGAATCGGCTTTGAGAGGCCTATAGGAGATTTTACGTCGGTTGCTTTTGTGTTGTTACCTTGTTTCCGTTATTGTGAGTTGCGACGACTTTCTTTTAGAAGAGGTCGAATATAATACCCGTATTATTTTTGGCTTCTATATTTTCTCTTTCTCCAGTCTATCGATTCGCGTGTTCGTTGATATTGTCCGAGCTTGTTACGTATTTCGGTTTCATCGCTCGAGCGAGCTGTGATCTTGTTTTGGGTCGATCTGGTTATCGTTGTGACTTTTCCGAGTTCGGTTCGATTCTTGTGAACCTTGTTCGGAAGTAGCATCTTTGGTTCTACTAGTTCTTTTATTCGAAGTGGATCGGATTTGAAACTTGTATTTTCGACTCTGTCGACTCGTTTATGTTTGTTAATATTTTCTGAGCTTGCCCTGTCCCTTACTTTTGTTAATCGAACGAGGGTGGTATTGTTTCGGAATTACTCGTTCGTCGTGTGACTTTTCAATTGTTATTCCCTTTCCTGTGGATCTTATGTGAGTGTGCGTCTTGTTGTTTTCACCGGATCATGTTTTGTCTCGAGTCGAGATGTGAACCTCGGAGTTGTCGGTTGAACCTTCTTGTCCTTCGTGATCCGAACATGATCGTTCAATTTTCGTTGTCTCGATCTTTGTGGTTCGATTGTTTGATTGTTCGGTTTTTGTTGATCTCGTTTCGTGATTGTTGAACATTCAGACTCCTTCGTAACTCCCTTAAGTTTGGGAAATCAGTCTCGTTTCGATCTTCCAACCCTTGGGCGGTGGAATTCCGTGTTTGTTCAGCGTCTGACTCGCGTTTGGATTGATGAACCGTTAGGTCGGTCAATCGTATTGATTTTCGTTCGTTGTGTTTTGTGATTGTTCGGATAATCGATCTGATTGTACTATCTATTTGATGACGCTTGTCACTTATTGATTTTATTATGTCTCTACGGTGGCGTTGTGTTGGTCGTCGTGGAGCGCGTTTTCACGCCGTATGCCTCTTTGCGTTTCTTGCAGCGTTTCGCCGTTGGGCGTTAGTTACGCATTCTTGTGTATCTCGTTGAGTTTTCCTGGAAGGGATATTGCTTCTCCCTACTTGTTTTAAGTTTCGGGACGAAACTTCTTTTAAGGAGGGTAGAATGTAATATCCGCAATTTTGAATTTCGATAATTTTCTTTTTTCGGAGGAAGTTCGTTTTGACAACTCTATCATGACCGTTTCGTCATTCCGAGAATGATTAATTCTGCACTTTTTGCCATCCGAGTTCGTTTCGGTGACGTTTTGTTGAGTTCCGTGTCCTTGATCGACTTTTTCACGTGGGAGTTCGACTTTGTAAAGTCACCATTAATTCTTGGAAACTCCAAAAATTCTGAATCTTTGCAACATTATAGAGAATCAAGTTAGCTTTTCAATGGTTCAAACGGTGAGTCAATCGGAGTCCAGACGAAGGAGTTATGGTCGAAATAGCGAAGACTGCACGGTGTGCCTTTTTGGCGTTGAAGGAGGCTGTACCGTGTGCCGCGGCACACTCAGGCTGTGCCGCGACACTAAGATGATTCCTGGGCATTTTTGGTGCCCCTGGGCCGCGGCACACTTGTCCTGTGCCGCGGCACACGGGCGTTTTCTGCGTTTTTTAGCAGATTTGTGAGGAGAAAAACTTCATTTTTTCTCCTCTCTTCTTCCTCCTTCATCTTAGGCGATTTGATGGCGATTTTGGGCGATCTGAGTTCTCCAAAACTTGTATAGATCATCATCCTCAAGTCTTGTTGAAGATTTTCGACCTCTACTTGAATCCTTCATCCAAATCAAGGTATATTTCTTGATTATCCTTCAAGTTGACTTTTTGGAGAAATTGTTCTTGATTTCGTTTCTAATCCGATTTTGATACATCGATTGGTGTAGTATGATGTTATTAATCATGTTCTATGGGTTGTATATCCATATATCAAGTTTGTTTAACTCGATCGACGATTCGAGTGTTCTTGGGAATTATTGAACATTTAGTGTTCGATTAAATGTCCCAATGAGTTTCCCTTCGATAGCTTGTTGGGATTTCCGTTGTTTTGGCCTTGATTCTCGTCGTAACCATGTGTTATTGTTACTTCCGGAGGTTTATAGGTGTTCGAGGATTCCGATGTTGAATTCCGTTTGGTGATTGATGATTCGTGTGGTGTTATTCACGTAATACTCGTGGTGCTATCGCGTTCTTGATTTTGTTCGGGGGTTCGGGGCTATTCGACCGCGTCCTATCCGTCGTCTCGTTGCGATTGTGATTTCGAGGCAAGTACCTTGCCCATACTATTCTTGTTTTTATGAATATGATAATTGGTGATCGTCTTTATATATTCATTTGATTGTTTGAAACGAGTTTTCAAAAGATTTGGTTAGCCTTGTTAAAGGCCCTCTTTCAAAATCGTATGTGTTTTGTGATTGGTGTGTTTCGGAGCAGTATGTGAATCTTATGGACATGTTTGGTGTTGATGATGCACTTAGTGTTTGCGTGTGGACGTATAATGTTTCATTTCGGTGCATTGTGGTTTGACGTGTTGTTTTACTAAGTGTTTGATGCCTCTGGGTGAATTGTTTGGATATCCTTGGTGTGATATGTTACTCGTGCTTGAGTTTGATTCGCTAGCCAGCTCGGGAGGGTCCTTGAGGCCTCGAGTGGGATTCGTGGCTTCGTCCGGTCCTAGGTGACGTGTGGTGCTTGTGTTGCTTTGTGATATGTTATTTGTGCATGATTGATTCGCTAGCTTGGCTCGGGAGGGTCCTTCGAGGCCTCGAGTGGGATTCGTGGCTTCGTCCGGTCTAGGTGACGTGTGGTGCTTGAGTATTTCGCTAGCCGGCTCGGGAGGGTCCGCGGGATCACGGGGTGGGATTTGTGGCTTCGTCCGGTCTGGCGATGTGAGTACGTGTTTTGTGAATGTGTTTGCTCACCTCGAGAGGGTTCGACGGGACCACGGAGGAATTCAATGGCTTCGACACAGGTTCACGAGTGAAACTTCACGGTGTGTGTGTATTTTATGTCCGTCGAGGACGCATGACGTGGGTTTTTAACCTTGTGTATTATGGTTGGTTTTATTTGCGAAAACAAAACATTTGGTTGTGACCTATTGATTTTGGAAGAGAAGGATTTTATGATCCTAAATTGTTTTCTATTAAAACTCTCGATGGCATTTTGAACTGTTTTGTAAATTGTTTCCCTTATTTGCGATCTTTCGGTTTTGGAAATGTTTACCCAAACTCTTGCCTCGGGAAGTACTTTTCTTTACGTTTGGATCATTGAGGATTCTGATTATTATTGTTCTTGGAACTTGTATTGTATGGCTCGTATTTTTGCACTTGTACTTGCACTAGCAAAGCGGTGGAGTTTTGCTAACCCCGAGTATTCGGGGTGGATGTCTATTTTTGCATTCAGGTTTTGGAGCATAGCACAGGGTCGGCACGAAGGATGATGAAAGATGAACGATACTAATCACACGAGGATCCGTTGATGTCGTATTGGTCTACTTGTATTTTCTTTTCCGCTGCAGTCTTTTTTTCCCGTTGTACGGGTGTGGTTGTATTTTGACCCCTGCGTGGGTATATGTTGTAATTGAGTTGTATATTTTTATTGAAAGACCAAATCGGTCTACTGAATCATTTAGCCTTGAAGGCATTGTCGAGATGTTAAATGTTGTTACCAGCCTGGTAGATCTTCGAGGAGAGGGTCTACGGCGTGTAATATCCCTGAGTGGATTGGGGGTGTTACAATATGCTATACCACACTTACAAATATCACTCAAGAACACAAGTGTGTTCTTCACACAAAAAAAAAGTTTACAAAAAATGGAAAATTATAAGATGAATGATCAATGATGAAGGATCTAAGGGGTCTATTTATACACCTAAAGTCATCTAATAGCTCCAAAACTCCAGCATTATTATAATAGATCGGATCAATGCCAGTCATCCCCTCAATAATACACAAAAAGTATAAAAAATTGGACAAATCATAACAATCTGTCAAGAGTTACGGCCGTAACATTCAGGAGTTACGGCCGTAACTAGGGTGACTTACGACCGTAACATTCTGTAGTTACGGCCGTAACTTGGCTTCGTAAAATTGCTCATTGGATGCTTTGATAGTTACATTTTTCAGCCCATAATTTCTCAGACTTTGCGTTTTTGCCCCCAAATCTTCTTCGGATGATAACTTTTGATATATAACTCTGATTTTGAATCCGGAAAGACTGCCGAATTCGTCTCGGAAAGCCCTACAACATGAATATATCAAAATTCAATAAATAGAATATTTAATAAACATGTTATTTCTTGAGTAAATCAGTTATTTAATCCGATCATCATCCGATAAAAATAAAATTATTAAAACTAATTAATGAAAAGCAAAAAACGAGTAGACTAGCTCAATTATGGGTGAATTTGATCGATACAAACCATGGATAAGTGTAACTATCGCAAGTGCACGATATCGTATCAAGTAGTAAAGTGGACTTTTTGAGTCCGGTTTATCGATCCCACAAGGAAGTTTAGTTATAATTTGAATTATACACTATTAGTCTATTTTTATAGATACTAATATGAGTGAAACACACAATTAAAAAGTTTGGTTTAATATTTGCAAAGAAAATGCAATAATAGTTCTAATATTTTAAGGAAACAAAAAGATAGCAATAATAATAGATTGATTAACGATAAAATTGTTGGGATTCCACAGAAAATAAACGCAGCGGAAGAATAAAGGAATCCCTAAGAGGATCGATCAAGTAACGTATATACGAAAAGAAAAATACGAAGATCAAGGAATCAAAGTCCCATACCTATGATGTCTCTGAAAAACCTTCGTATGATGATGATGATGAAGAGCCTTTCGTTCCAAGCACCTAAAGCAAGATGCCTCTACTTCACACGCCGGAACTTGATGGAAAAATCGACAAGCTTCCTTTCTTCAAGAATGCGGCTAGGGAAGCTTGTAGGAATTTTCTCTCTCAATGTATTCTTCTTATATCTTGTCTCTAAGATCAAGATGAAGTTTTCAACCTTACTCTCTCACTCAAATTCGTGATTTTGAGTTCTTACAAGAAGAAGTTGTCCTCTCTCCTTTTTAAAGACTTTTATTTATAAAAAAATGAAAGTCTTCCTTTAACACATGATTGAGGGTATCAAATACACCTCACATATGTCACCTAGTGACATAAAATAAGTTTAAAAGAGACAAGAGAGGGAGGGGGACGGCCTTAAGGGAAATTTCCAAGAAGACGGGTCGAATTTACTCGGCTCGTGTACTGGATGTTCGTCAAAATGAATCCCTCGTGTATCGGATGTTCGTCAAACGAATCCGTTTTATTTCCAATGTGTTTGGACTAATTAATTAATCCAATTAATTAATTATATCAAACACAAATATATATTTCTCTAAGAAATATAATTTATGAATTAAAGTAATCACCCAGTAACCTACTTACAATTCATAAGACCGCTATTTGATTTATCCGATAAATCAAACTTAGATATCTAATATCTAATATTATAAGAGAGATTATTAATTCACATTTATCCATCAATGATCCTATTGCGCGACTCGTAGGTTCGTCTCGATCGGCATTGGGAGGAACCAATGAGTGCGGGCGGCACTTAGCCGACTAGCGGGCGCACTATAAACCCACCGAGAACGAATGAACGAATCATTCCGAACCATTATGTCGTGAATACTATATACGTATAGACCCTTCATCGGATGTCGGTCAAGTCTTGGGTCACGGTAAAGTCAAACCCTACTGTTGACTAAACTCTATACATGTGTTAATGCAAATCAAAACCGGCGATTAATAGTGTATCTAATACGACTATATCGAATGCTTTGGCCAAAGACTTATGATCTTATTTGCCATTAACCGTATAGGACATTCGCTGCTCACTAACGGGAGAT
Source organism: Orobanche coerulescens (assembly GCA_033398695.1). NCBI lineage: Eukaryota > Viridiplantae > Streptophyta > Magnoliopsida > Lamiales > Orobanchaceae > Orobanche > Orobanche coerulescens. Next base: position 35,040,035 of record CM065818.1, read on the forward strand.
AGAATCCTTTCTTGGCGTTCGATAAAGCGCTGCACCGCCGTATAGTCCGCACTTCGAGGTCGACTCGGCAATTAAGCAAATGAGTCTAACTACTCTAATGACAAACTAAACGTCACGAGACACATCTTCTCTTGAACCCTCAAGTCAAAGGTCCACGTATACTATCACAACCTTCGATTCGTCATCGACTCTCCGGAGTGAATACCGTGTGATGAATCGAGTTTGAGTCATGTTCGAGTATCTTGGTCCCACCAATATACTTATAACTATGCTATCAATACGTGCACACATCCTAGCATCAGTTATACAAGTCTTATTAAAACTTAATGTCTGTTAAGTTTTATCGACTTGCGAACTAGTTAAGCATTCGAGCTCTAAACACTTCTAGTGCCTATCTCCTTATCTCCATAAGGAGTAGAATGTTCACTCTCAAATGCAAGGACTATTATTCTATATACCAAATCACAATGCCAGTGATATACAATAATATAGAAATAATAATTGCCTTATTAAATATAATATTCATAATTACAATACAATTGCTCTCACTCTCTCATCCTCTGAGTGGCATTCGAGGGCATATTCCTAACAATCTCCCACTTGCAATCAATGCCACAAACTATGGTATCTAATACCCATACTCTCAGATGTCTCTCTAAGACCTTACGAGATAGTGGCTTAGTAAGCGGATCGGCAACGTTATTTCTTTGTGTCTACTCTCTCGATGTAACATTCCCATCCCGAACCATTTCTCTAACAAAATGATATTTTCTCGCAATATGTTTGGTGTTGTGGTGAGCCCTAGGCTCCTTAGCACTGTGCAATACTCCGTCGTTGTCACAAAGCGATGTCACGGGCTTCTCTGCGTTAGGAACCACTTGAAGTTCCTCATTGAACTTCTTTATCCAAAAGCTTCTTTAGCGACCTCATTGGTGCACTGATGTCGGCTTGACATGTAGAGATAGCAGTCAAACTTTGCTTGGCACTTCTCCAAGCGCCCCACCATTCGAGTAAAGATATACTGATGTGGACATCGAGCATCCATGTCCCAGAAAAATGCAGTCGTATAACCCATCACTCTTAGTTCTCCACCGCCGTATGTAAGAACCAAGTCTTTAGTCCTCCTTAGGTACTTAAGAATGTTCTTTCTGACGATCAATGTTCTGCACTGGATTTGACTAAAACCGACTTACTACGCTCACAGCATAGGCAATGTACGGTCTAGTACAAATCATTGCATACATAAGGCTACCTACTGCCGCAGCATAAGGTAACTTGCTCATTTCCTTTCTATCTTCCTCACTTTGAGGACACATCTCTAAGGAAAGTTTTGCACCATGTTGCATAGGTAGAAACCCTCTTTTAGAATCTTCCATCCTAAATCGCTTCAGGATCTTTTCTATGTATAGGGCTTGGGAAAGACCTAACATTCTTTTCGCTCTATCCCGGTAGAGACGAATACCCAGAATATAGGTAGCTTCTCCCAAGTCTTTCATTGAGAACTCTTTAGAAAGCCAAGCTTTCACGGGGCGAGCATTCCTACGTCGTTTCCTATAAGTAGAATGTCATCTACATATAGTATTAAGAACGCAATTTTGCTCCCACTAACCTTCTTGTAAATACATGGCTCTTCTTCGTTTTGGACAAAATCAAACTCTTTGACTGTCTCATTAGAACGAAGATTCCAACTCCATGAAGCTTGCTTCAGTCCATAAATGGCACGCTGAAGTTTGCATACTTTATGAATATTGGTTTGAGATATGAATCCCTTAGGCTGTTCCATATAAATCTCCTCCTCGAGGAATCTATTTAGGAATGCCGTTTTCACATCCATTTGCCATATTTCATAATCTAAGTGGGCTGCTATAGCAAGCATCGTGCGAATAGACTTAATCATAGCTACAGGCGAGAAGGTCTCGAAGTAATCGATTCCTTCTCTTTGGGAATAACCCTTTGCCACAAGCCTGGCCTTATAGGTATCAACCTTGCCATCTCCATCAGTCTTTCTCTTATAGATCCATTTGTTTCCAATAGGCACTATGCCTTTAGGACGATCTACTAAAGTCAGGACTGATTAGCATGCATTGAGTCTATCTCGGCTTCCATAGCTTCTTGCCACTTGGTGGAGTCAATGTCTACCATCGCTTGGTCGTATGTAGAAGGATCATTCTCTTGACTACTTTGTCATCTCATGGACACCCGGTTCCTCTTGATGCGAGATAGCCATACCTCTCGGTAATTGAGAAATTCTACTAGACTTGCGAGGTTGTATTTGTATTTGAAGGTTCGGTTCTTATATCTTGCATAGGTGTCTCATTTGGTGTTTCTTTTATTTCTTCCAAAGAAATATTTCTACTGCCCCTCCTTCTGAATAAGTGATCTTCGGGAAGTGTGCTTGTATAGCAACGATGATCCTATGATCTTCATGCATGTAGAATAGATATCCCATGGAATCCTCTGGATATCCTATGAAACGACCTTTCACAGACCTAGTTTCCAATTTCTCTACTTTAGTCTTCTTGACATAAGCAGGGCATCCCCAAATACTAATGTGATTAAGACTTGGTTTCCTACCTCTCCACATCTCATGGGGAGTCTTAGGAACGGATTTGGAAGGACATCTGTTCAAGATATGCACAGCAGTAAGGAGCGCGTAACCCCACAGATAAATCGGTAGATCAGTATAGTTAAGCATGGAGCGAACCATGTCCAACAAGGTTCGCTTCCTTCTTTCTAATACACCATTTAATTGTGGAGTAGCTGGAGGAGTGAATTGTGACACTATTCCTAGTTCTTTTAAGAACTCATCAAATTCGGTACTCATGTACTCACCACCAGTCGTAGAAGAGTCTTAACACGGTTACTGTTTGATTTTCAACTAGGGCTTTAAATTCCTTGAATTTATCAAAAGCTTAGACTTATGTTTCATTAAGTACGAATCCATACAGTATGGTAATCGGTGAATGTAATGAAATCGAAAGCCGTCTCGTGCCACTTCAAAAGGGCAATGAGGCGTCGGTATGGATCAATCGAGTTTTTGACTCTTTCAAAAGTCCTGCGAAGGGTAACTTAGTCATTTTGCCTTGAAGGCAAGATTCACAAGTTGGATAGGGATCGATACCAATGGACCCGTAAGCCCATCTTTCTCCATTTTATGAACCTTGGTGACCGATATGACCAAGTCTAAGATGCCACTTAAGTGCTTGGTTCGTTTCATCCCTACCACGCTTCCTAGTTATAGTGTTCACACTTGTCTTATTCTTTAAATGTAAATGGTATAAACCATTTAATAATGTAGCGATACCAACCAATTTATTTAAAATAAATACGACAGGACCCATCTCCATAAAGAAGTGAAATCCCTTTCGGTCCATGACCGGAATTGATACAATATTCTTGTGCCCCTTGGGCAAAACAAGTACATCTTCTAAATTGAGAATAAAACCATATTCTAAATCGACATAAGGGATCCGATATCGAAGCCTCGACACTATGCCCACTTGACGGTGACCATCACCTCCCCGAATCCGACTTCCTGCCCGTTCCAGATCGATTCATTGTACAAATGTGAGAACTCGCACCGGAATCAAGTATCGAAGTAGAATATACGATTCTGAGAACAATTTGTTTCTAAAACTAGTAGTTCCGTACTGAAGGCGCATTACGGTCAAGCTTTGGACAATACCTCTTCCAGTGGCCTAGCTCACATGATTGAGGCATACATCCGTTTTCTTGGCCCCTTTGCTCTTTTGAACCATTGGGGCCTTGCCCTTTCCTTGTCGATCTTGGCTATCGGACCTAATCGCTTCTTGTTCTTTTTCTTCTTATTCTTGGACTTCCAAGTCTTAGAAGAAATCACAAGTGCAACTTCCTTTCCCTTTGTCTTCATCGAGGTAGGCGGTCGTCGGTTGTTCATTAGCCCGACTAAGTTACATGCAATCTCATTGCGGTTGAAGTTCATGACAAATTGGGAAAGGAGTCGAAGTGACTACGGGATAAGGTCGGTTTGGAGAGATGCATGCATCTGAAAATCAAGAGCTTCCAATCTCTCAATCATCGAGATCATCTTGAGGACATGGTCCCCAACCTTCTCTCCTTCCTTCATCCTGGCGCCGAATAATTGCTTTGATATCTCATATCTAGCAGTTCGGCTATGCTCTCCATAGAGCTCAGCCAGGTGCGGTAAGATGGCTCGTGAAGACATCATCTTTTCATGGGCACGTTGAAGCTCATTGGTCATTGAGCCTAACATGTACCCTCACACTCTTATGTCGTCTTTTACCCATTTCTCATGGGCATCGACATCTTCCTGATTGGCTCGGGTTCTTGCAGGAGCCGCCCAGGATGTCCGCCTCCAGGCGTATCGGCATTTCCATAGTTAGGACAATCCTCAAGTTCCGAAGCCAGTCCACATAGTTCGGACCACTCAGGACGTTCTTTTCAAGTAGTATAGCGAGTGGGTTCATTGTCATATTGAGAGTTTTGTTAACTGCAGAGAATAATATGAGATTCGTTAGTGATTGTTTAATTATGATCCGAGTAAAGAATTTAAGGACTTTCTATATTCATAACTCGGCTCCCACTATTTTATCGGCATTTACACACTCCCATGTTAAATCCGGAAGCCTTGGGTGACTTCATAGTGGTGATCGATTTCTTTACAAAGTTTAATAGAGGGCAACCCATATGGTTTATATTCTATTATTCTTTATAAAGTGGTATCTAATACCAACCCATCTAATGGATGATTCGATCTTCTTTTACCCCTAGTTCACTTGCCCTCAACCCATTCGGTTTCTATGGCTCGCTGAACTATCTAAGTTTAAACCGTCAACTCCTATTAGTCGACAATTGAATCTTACCCGGCAACCCATACGGTTTATAGGGGTTTGATTTGTCACAACCAAAGGCATCTAATGCACTCTAGGAATTTATCAACTTTCCCCAAAAATATTACCCCGACATACTCGGAAGAATAATATTCCGGTTTAGATTTCAATTTTCCATGAGTTTGGCGGAGGGTAGGAAACCTCGTAACCTTTATAACTTAGTGTTTGTAAGTGGGAGTATTAACGCGATTATATGTTACACTTTGCACATTAATCCGTTTATAAGCGCGGTTTGTGGTTTGTCAATCATTCAAAATGAAAAACAATAAATAGCAACCTAGTTACTACCAACATATAGCTCATGGACTTTTTCCTAAGTATTGGGCCAAGCCAAATAAAGAAAGGAAAAATACAGTATTGATTCTTCGTCTTCTAGTCGGTCGTCTTCGGTCTTCGTCATAGCCATATGAATAATTACATCATTGAACAATACGTCCTATAATACATATTTTCTAGTAAAAATAAATAGGCTCAAAATGGCCTTTACAACCATATCGAATCGAACAAATCAACAACTAAGTCCACGAGCTATATCACCATCACATAAGACATTCCATACAACATGTAACTGTAAATGAAATTAAATAATCAATTAATATATTAATCGATTAATATAAAAATTAATCTATTTAATTTCTACAATATTAATCAAATTAATATTTATAATCGTTATTTTAATCCGTTCAAAGTAATCCGGCCAAAACAATATTCTCGTCTAATATTTTCCCTTAATAAAAAGATATTCCAAATATTTTATTAAATCCAATTAAATCCAATTTAAATTTGAAAATTATTACAACGAAATATAAACACAAAAATGGAGTCGGAAAATCGATGTCGAGGCCCATTACGGCCCGATTCAAAATCGGGCGAAAACCGAAATCGCCGGACGAGTCACTCTCGGCCTTTGCCGGCAGTGGCCGACCAGCTCTGATAGCCTACCGAGTCACTCTCGGCGGCGAGCGGCGATCGATGGCTGCTGCCGGCAATGCGTCTTCGTGCGGTATTCGTGTTTAACCCCGTTTTCTCATTTTTCGACTCGCTTCCAAAACGAAAAAGTTTCTTAACTTCATGAAGAACTTATAAATCAACAAAAATCAAATTTTTCAGATTTATAATTCACATAAAATATTCGAAACTTGACTTACTACGAACGATTAAATTTCTTCGATTATATCTATTATGATTCTAAATCATAAACATCATCAAATAACATTCCAAATGCAAAGATGATCGTATATACGATATATTTGACCTCTCTCTGATACCACTGTTGAGATTCCACAGAAAATAAACGCAGCGGAAGAATAACGGAATCCCTAAGAGGATCGATCAAGTAACGTATATACGAAAAGAAAAATACGAAGATCAAGGAATCAAAGTCCCATACCTATGATGTCTCTGAAAAACCTTCGTATGATGATGATGATGATGAAGAGCCCTTCGTTCCAAGCACCTAAAGCAAGATGCCTCTACTTCACACGACGGAACTTGATGGAAAAATCGACAAGCTTCCTTTCTTCAAGAATGCGGCTAGGGAAGCTTGTAGGAATTTTCTCTCTCAATGTATTCTTCTTATATCTTGTCTCTGTAATATCCGCAATTTTCGATTTCCGGTAATTTCTTTTTTTTTTCGGCGGAAGTCTGTTTTGACGACTCGCTCATGTCCGTTTCGTCATTCTGAGAATGATTAATTCTACCCTTTTTGACATCCGAGTTCGTTTCGGTGTCGTTTCGTTGAGTTCTGTGCTTTTTAGCGACTTTTCCGCACTTGAGTTCGATTCTTGCGAATCTCGTCAAAGCTGTTGTTTGAGTTTCCGCAAGTCCGTTTAACTTTGTTAGGCGTGTTGTGAACTTCGGTTTGGTTATTCGATCACGTATCGTGATTTAGGCGTTTTGGGCCATTTTGTAATTTCTTGAAAGTTACGGGTATCCGTGTATCTGTAATTGTTGTCTCGACCCGTTTCTTGGTCGCGTATGACTAATTATGGTATTACGCTTTCATTTAGTCGTTTATGTTGTCCGCGAACTTTTCGTCGTGTTCGTTCCGTACGTTTTCGGAAATCGGGTCGTCGAGCCACAGCGGTTGCGGGGCGGCCGGACGGTTGCGGGGCCAGCCGGACGATTGCAGGCACCGGCCGGACAGGTGCGCGAGAACCGGCGTAAGCGCGCCTTCTGGCCGGAAGGCTGCGCAGCTTCGGCAGTGTAGCGCCTGTTGCCGTGGCTAGCGTCTGCTTCTCGGGCACAGGCGATGGGGTTTACGAGGTTGGACTCGGTCGGGATCGGCGGGTAGCGCACGCTACGCCGGCGTAAGCGCGCGCTAGTCGGCGGCGTAAGCGCCGCAGCGTCGGCCGGCTAGCGTCGTTACTGGCGGGCGGTTCGATCCGGTGGCTCTTTGGGCCAAGTCGGCTAGCAGCGCGCGAGTATCCGGCCGTAGCGCGCGCGCTAGCGGGAGTTGGGTCGGCGGGGTTGGTCGGGTGATGCCGGGTCGTGTGGGCCTGGCCGAGGTGCTCGGCCGAGCGGCCGATAGCGCACGCTAGTCAGGAAGGCTAGCGCACGCTAGGGGCCCGATATAAATATGGTGGCGATCACATTTCACTTCGTTTTCATTTCCTTCCTTCTCCATCCATGAGTGTCGATTCATGGGCGTGAAGCCATGTTGTTTAACAACAAATCCATGAAGTCCTTGAGTTCATAACATCAATCGATCGTCCGTTATCAACCTTTGATTCAGCGAATCAAGGTAATCTTCCTTAGAACCCTAATTTCGTGAATTTGGGGATTTTTGCATTTTCGTCCGATTCGTTCCGTGTTGTTGATTAATTCATGATGGGTATGATTAATCTTGATAGTATTCTTGTGTTTAACATCATTTAATCCATTGTTCTTCGTCGAATCGAAGTATATTTCTTGATTACCTTGAATTGACTTTTCGGGGATTTGTCCCGATCTCGTTTTCATCCGTTTTCGATGGATCGATTATGGTTAAATGATGTTGTTAAACATATTCTATGGATTGTATATCCATATTTCAACTTGGAATTCCGTTTTGGGTTTTGTGAGCGAATCGTGTTCTTGGCCGTTTTGGGGGAAATCCGTGAACTTTCGTCATTCGTTCTTTGAATTCAACGGCTTTGAGTCGTGTTATGGAATTCATTTCATTGTTATTATTTGTCCTTCGTCGTTTATGAACGTGAGTTGGCGTTCGGTGGAGTCGGCGGGTTCGTAGTCGGTTCGGGCCAACCTACTTCGGTCGATTCTCCGCGTTGTTCTTATTCGAGGCAAGTACCTTGTTCATACATTTCTTGTTTCGCGGATATGATGATTGGTGATCGTCTTGGTTTGTTTGTTTGTTTGAAATGAGTTTTCAAAAGATTTGGTTAGCCTCGTTAAAGGCCCCTTTCAAAACCGTGTGTGTTTTGTGATTGGTGTGGTTCGTGAATAACTATGTGAATTCTATGTATATGCTTGGTGTTCATGTTGCACTTGGTATTGTGTGTGGGCGTATATTATTTCATTTCGGTGCGTTGTGAATTGACGTGGTGTTTTGCTAAGTGTTTGATGCCTGCAGGCGAATTGTTTGAATATCCTTGATGTGATATGTTATTTGTGTGAATGTGTGGATATGGTTGAAGGTCTACGGTGGCACATGGCATGTGATCATGTGGCGAGGATGCAACAAGTGATTGATCCAACCGTGAGAGCACGAGATAATCTACGGTGGCACATGGCATGTGATCATGTGGCGAGGATGCAACAAGCGATTGATCCAACCGTGAGATGTGTGTGATTTGTTTCGCTAGCTTGGCTCGGGAGGGTCCTTCGAGGCCTCGAGTGGGATGTCGGTGGTATCGTCCGGTCTGGCGATGCGCGTGCGTGATTATGTTTCGTTGATTTTACGTCCGTTGAGGACACGTGATGTTGGGCTCGACCACCTGTAAATTGTTGGTGATTTCCTATTTGCGAAAACAAAACCTTTGGTTTGTGACCTATTGATTTTGGAAAGAGAAGGATTTTATAATCTAAATTGTTTTCTATTAAAACTCTCGATGGCATTTTAAAGCTGTTTTGTAAATTGTTTCCCTTATTTGCGATCTTTCGGTTTTGGAAATGTTTACCCAAACTCTTGCCTCGGGAAGTACTTTTCTTTACGTTTGGATCTTTGAGGATTCTGATTATCATTGTTCTTGGAACTTGTATTGTATGGCTCGTATTTTTGCACTTGTACTTGCACTAGCAAAGCGGTGGAGTTTGCTAACCCCGAGTATTCGGGGGTGGATGTCTATTTTGCATTCGGGTTTTGGAGCATAACACGGGGTGGCCACGAAGGATGATGAAAGATGAGCGATACTAATCACACGAGGATCTGTTGGCGTCGTTTTGGTCTAGTTGTATTTTCTTTTCAGCTTGAGTATCTTTTCCCGTTATGCGGGAGTTTATTGTATTTTGACCCTGCGTGGGTATGTGTTTGGAATTGAGTTGTATGTATTTGTTGAAAGACCAAATCGGTCTCTTGAGTCATTTTAGCCTTAAAGGCGAGGTTTAGATGTTTGATTTTAGTTATCGGCTGGTAGATCCTCGAGGAGAGGGTCTACGGCGTGTAATATCCTGAGCGGATTTGGGGTGTTACATAAATGGTATCGGAGCTTAGGTTGTTTCCACCTAGGTTGTCGGGTCGATGGTGTCTATCGAGTTTTGTCTCGTCGGATTTTATCCGGTAGTCGTGTCGCGACGTCGTGCGAGTTTGTTGGTCGTGATTAGTATCGTGGGGCGATCATCATCTTCGTGCGACTGTGGTGTAAGTCTCCCTTCTTTGTGTTGTGCCTCGTGTGACACGAGCTATTTTTATGATTTATTCGCTAAGTGACGGAATCCTCTTATGGATTTTGATTTCTTGATACGTGACTATTTGACTCTCATATTTCTTTCATGTGAGGAGTAGTTCTTTGGATTGTGCATGTTGGACTCTATTTCTTTTTCCATTGCGTGAGTTCCTTTGTGATAGCTTTCGGTATCTTACCGATTGAATTTTATTTGAAAATCGATTCCTTTAACCGAGTTGTTGGCCTTGACCGTTTTGACGGTAGTTGGGTGTTTTCAAATGATTTTGTGAGTTTTGATAAGTACTACCGTCATCGACCTTTTTGGGCATTCTTGTAATTGGTTTTTAGCACTGGTGGGTTCGTAGCGGGACCACGGCGCTATATTGTTCCTTGTAATTACACGAAAATTTTGGGGCATTCTAACCCATTGAATTATTTTTGAAAACCTTGAGTATCTTAGAAAATTAAAATTCGAGACGTACTTTTAAAGCGAATTATTTTCTTGCGGTGTTTTCAAGGTGTTTTCTAATGCCGCAATACATTTCAAAAATTTCGGTTGAGGACCAAAAATATTTTTGAGATATTTTCAAATGCGATTGCTTAGACCCAAGGGTCGAATATTTTGAAAGTTTTTCACTAAAGGAAAGGTGTCCTCATTTTTGTTCAAACTCAAGATGATTTTCAAAGTCTCGATAATGGAGTTTGCACTACTTTATGTAAAATGAAACACAAGATCAACTGTTGTTTACAAACATTTTTCAAAAGCTGGTTCTCATTTTTAAAAACCAATCATTCCTGTTTGCGGACCGGAAATGCGTGTATGGTTTTCGAACTTTCGTTACGGTGTCAACCCCGAATTGTGATTGAATTGGTGGCGTGAGTGTCGAGTCGTTCGCCACGCATATGTTTTGTTGGCCCTCGTGAGAGGTGTGAGCTAGTGTTTCTTGTTTATCGCCTCGTGGCGATTTGCGTATTGTCGCACTAGTGTGGGTTGTTAAAGCACGGATTTTTATGCGTTATACACATGGGTGATTGTTTCATGATGTTTGTGATTGTGTGATGGTATCGTTCGGGATGTTGTAATCTTGAATGATGCCGTTGTTGTTGTTGTGATTTTTGTATGCGTTGATATGTTATCTTTGAGTTGGCATCTCCGGTATGTTGTTTTGCGGTGTTTTAATCCATTGTATCGGCGATTGTATTTTCGGTATGCCGAGCCGAGTGTTTCAACCGTGGTGTGCCGGGGGCATGCACGTACCAATTATCTTTCGTCACGGGATCTAGTTTTGCGAGTTGGGTTCCGAGTCTTTCGGGCGCGAACTTCAGATATCGAATCGGCTTTGAGAGGCCTTTGAAGGATGTTACGTCGGTTGCTTGTTGTGTCGTCACCTTGATTTTCTTTGTTGTGAGTTGCGGGCGACCTTCTTTTATAAGAGGTCGAATGTAGTACCGTGTTGTTTTTAGACTTGTATTTTCTCTTTCTCGATCTATCGATTCGCTCGTGTTCGTTGATCTTATCTGAACTTGTTTTGTACTTGGGTTCATCATTGAGCAGTGTGATCTTGTTTTGGGTCAATCGGTTATCATTGTCACTTTCCGAATTCGGTTCGATTCTTGTGAACCTTGTTCGGAAGTAACATCTTTGGTTCTACTAGTTCTTTTATTCGAAGTGGTGGATCTTGAACTTTTACATTTTCGACTCTGTCGACTCGTTTATGTTCGTTGACATTTCGAGCTTGTCTGCTCCTTGCTTTTGTTGATCGAGCGAGTGTGGTATTATTTCGGAATAACTCGTTTGTCGTTGTGACTTTTCTATTGCTATTCCCTTTCATGTGGATCTTATGTGAATGCATACGTTGTTGTTTTCACGGATCATATATTGTCTCGAGTCGAGATGTGAACCTTGGAGTTGTTGTTTGAACTTTATTGTTCTTTGTGATTCGAACATGATTCTTCGATCTTTGTTGTCTCGATCGTTGTGGTTTGATCGTTTGATTGTTCGGTTTATATTGACCTCGTTCGTGATTGGCGAACATTCGGGCTCCTTCGTAATTCCCTTGATTCGGGAAATTAGTTTCGTTTTCGATCTTCCACCCTTAGGCGGTGGGATTTCGTGTTTGTTCGGTTGACTCGCGTTTTGATTGATGTACCGTTGGGTTGGTCAATCATATTGATTTTCGTTCGTTGTGTTTTGTGATTGTCGGATAATTGACTTGGCTATATTATCCGTTTGATAACGTTGTCACTTGTTGGTTTTATTATATCCCTAACGGCGACGGCGTTGTGTTGGTCGCCGTGGAGCGTGTTTTCACGCCGTATACTCCTTTGCGTTGTTTGTAACATTTCGCCGTTGGGCGTTAGTTACGCATTCTTGTGTATCTCGTTGAGTTTTCTGGCGGAATATTTCTTCTCCTACTTGTTTTAAGTTTGGGACGAAACTTCTTTTAAGGAGGGTAGAATGTAATATCCGCAATTTTCGATTTCCGGTAATTTCTTTTTTGGTGAAGTCTGTTTTGACGACTTCGCTCATGTCCGTTTCGTCATTACGAGAATGATTAATTCTACACTTTTTGACATCCGAGTTCGTTTGGTGTCGTTTCGTTGAGTTACGTGCTTTTTAGCGACTTTTCGCACTTGAGTTCGATTCTTGCGAATCTCGTCAAAGCTGTTGTTTGAGTTTCCCGCAAGTCCGTTTAACTTTGTTAGGCGTGTTGTGAACTTCGGTTTGGTTATTCGATCACGTATCGTGATTTAGGCGTTTTGGGCCATTTTGTAATTTCTTGAAAGTTACGGGTATCCGTATCTGTAATTGTTGTCTCGACCCGTTTCTTGGTCGCGTATGACTAATTATGGTATTACGCTTTCATTTGAGTCGTTTATGTTGTCTGCGAACTTTTCGTCGTGTTCGTTCCGTGCGTTTTCGGAAATCGGGTCGTCGAGCCACAGGCGATTGCGGGATGGCAGGTGGCCGGACGATTGCGGGCACCGGCCGGACGGTGCGGCAGGAACCGGCGTAGCGCACGCTTCGGCCGGAAGGCTGCGCGCTAACCGGCAGTGTAAGCGCCTGTGCCGATGGCTAGCGTCTGTTATCGGGCACGGGCGATGGGGTTTACGAGGTTACGGACTCGGTCGGGATCGGCGAGTAGCGCACGCTACGCCGGCGTAGCGCGCGCTAGTCGGCGGCGTAGCGCCGCTGTCGGCCGGCTAGCGTCGTTACTGGCAGGCGATTCGATCCGGTGGCTCTTTGGGCAGTCGGCTGTAGCGCAGCATCCGGCCGTAGCGCACGCTAGCGGAGTTGGGTCGGCGGGTTTGGTCGGCGGGGTTGGTCGAGTGATGCCGGGTCGTGTGGGCCACTGGCCGAGGGTGCTCGGCCGATCTGGCCGATAGCGCACGCTAGTCGGAAGGCTAGCGCACGCTGGGCCGCCCCGATATAAATATGGTTGACGTCACATTTCACTTCGTTTTCATTTCCTTCCTTCTCCATCCGCGAGTGGCGATTCATGGGCGACGAAGCCATGTTGTTTAACAACAAATCCATGAAGTCCTTGAGTTCATAACATCAATCTATCGTCCGTTATCAACCTTTGATTCGAATCAAGGTAATCTTCCTTAGAACCCTAATTTCGTGAATTTGGGGATTTTTGCATTTTAAATCCGATTCGTTCCGTGTTGTTGATTAATTCATGATGGGTATGATTAATCTTGATAGTATTCTTGTGTTTAACATCATTTAATCCATTGTTCTTCGTCGAATCGAAGTATATTTCTTGATTTCCTTGAATTGACTTTTCGGGGATTTGTCCCGATCTCGTTTTCATCCGTTTTCGATGGATCGATTATGGTTAAATGATGTTGTTAAACATATTCTATGGATTGTATATCCATATTTCAACTTGGAATTCCGTTTTGGGTTTTGGCCAACGAATCGTGTTCTTGGCCGTTTTGGGGAAATCAGTGAACTTTCGTCATTCGTTCTTTCAATTCAACGGGTTTGGGTCGTCTAATGGAATTCATGTCAGTGTTATTATTTGTCCTTCGTAGTTTATGAACGTGAGTTGGCGTTCGGTGGAGTCGGCGGGTTCGTAGTCGGTTCGGGCCAACCTACTTGGTCGATTCTCCGCGTTGTTCTTATTCGAGGCAAGTACCTTGTCCATACATTTCTTGTTTCGCGGATATGATGATTGGTGATCGTCTTGGTTTGTTTGTTTGTTTGAAATGAGTTTTCAAAAGATTTGGTTAGCCTCGTTAAAGGCCCCTTTCAAAACCGTGTGTGTTTTGTGATTGGTGTGGTTCGTGAATAACTATGTGAATTCTATGTATATGCTTGGTGTTCATGTTGCACTTGGTATTGTGTGTGGCGTATATTATTTCATTTCGGTGCGTTGTGAATTGACGTGGTGTTTTGCTAAGTGTTTGATGCCTCAGGCGAATTGTTTGAATATCCTTGATGTGATATGTTATTTGTGTGAATGTGTGGATATGGTTGAAGGTCTACGGTGGCACATGGCATGTGATCATGTGGCGAGGATGCAACAAGTGATTGATCCAACCGTGAGAGCTCGAGATAATCTACGGTGGCACATGGCATGTGATCATGTGGCCAGGATGCAACAAGCGATTGATCCAACCGTGAGATGTGTGTGATTTGTTTCGCTAGCGGCTCGGGAGGGTCCTTCGAGGCCTCGAGTGGGATGTCGGTGGTATCGTCCGGTCCTAGGCGATGCGCGTGCGTGATTATGTTTCGTTGATTTTACGTCCGTTGAGGACACGTGATGTTGGGCTCGACCTGTAAATTGTTGGTGATTTCCTATTTGCGAAAACAAAACCTTTGAAATTTGTGACCTATTGATTTTGGAAAGAGAAGGATTTTATAATCCTAAATTGTTTTCTATTAAAACTCTCGATGGCATTTTAAACTGTTTTGTAAATTGTTTCCCTTATTTGCGATCTTTCGGTTTTGGAAATGTTTACCCAAACTCTTGCCTCGGGAAGTACTTTTCTTTACGTTTGGATCTTTGAGGATTCCCGATTATCATTGTTCTTGGAACTTGTATTGTATGGCTCGTATTTTTGCACTTGTACTTGCACTAGCAAAACGGTGGAGTTTGCTAACCCCAGTATTCGGGGTGGATGTCTATTTTTGCATTCAGGTTTTGGAGCATAACACAGGGTCGGCACGAAGGATGATGAAAGATGAACGATACTAATCACACGAGGATCTGTTGACGTCGTTTTGGTCTAGTTGTATTTTCTTTTCAGCTGCAGTATCTTTTCCCCGTTGTACGGGAGTTTATTGTATTTTGACCCCTGCGTGGGTATGTGTTTGGAATTGAGTTGTATGTATTTGTTGAAAGACCAAATCGGTCTACTGAGTCATTTTAGCCTTAAAGGCGAGGTTTAGATGTTTGATTTTAGTTATCAGCCTGGTAGATCCTCGAGGAGAGGGTCTACGGCGTGTAATATCCCTGAGCGGATTTGGGGGTGTTACAGTCTCTAAGATCAAGATGAAGTTTTCAACCTTACTCTCTCACTCAAATTCGTGATTTTGAGTTCTTACAAGAAGAAGTTGTCCTCTCTCCTTTTTAAAGACTTTTATTTATAAAAAAAAATGAAAGTCTTCCTTTAACACATGATTGAGGGTATCAAATACACCTCACATATGTCACCTAGTGACATAAAATAAGTTTAAAAGAGACAAGAGAGGGAGGGGGACGGCCTTAAGGGAGATTTCCAAGAAGACGGGTCGAATTTACTCGGCTCGTGTACTGGATGTTCGTCAAAACGAATCCCTCGTGTATCGGATGTTCGTCAAACGAATTCGTTTTATTTCCAATGTGTTTGGACTAATTAATTAATCCAATTAATTAATTATATCAAACACAAATATATATTTCTCTAAGAAATATAATTTATGAATTAAAGTAATCACCCAGTAACCTACTTACAATTCATAAGACCGCTATTTGATTTATCCGATAAATTAAACTTAGATATCTAATATCTAATATTATAAGAGAGATTATTAATTCACATTTATCCGTCAATGATCCTATTGTGCGACTCCGTAGGTTCGTCTCAGCCGGCATTGGGAGGAACCAATGAGTGCGGGCAGCACTTAGCCAGCCTAGCGGGTCGCACTGTAAACCCCGACTGAGAACGAATGAACGAATCATTCCAGAACCATTATGTCGTGAATACTATATACGTATAGACCCTTCATCAGATGTCCCGGTCAAGTCTTCAGGTCACGGTAAAGTCAAACCCTACTGTTGACTAAACTCTATACATGTGTTAATGCAAATCAAAACCGACTGATTAATAGTGTATCTAATACGACTATATCAGAATGCTTTGGCCAAAGACTTATGATCTTATTTGCCATTAACTGTAACACCCCCAGATCGAACCGGGAATATTACACGCCGCAGACCCTCTCCGTGAGGATCCACCAGGCTAGACATCAAAACAACACATTACATTACATACCGACGAATCAAAATAACGAACCAATAGACCGATTTGGTCTGTCGTCACTGGCTTAGAAATCAAAATACATAAACTCATCCAGACTTATACCCATGTAAGGGTAAAATACTCGCAACAATGAACAATAAGACAGCGGAAAAGACAATACAATGGACTCCGACTAACTGAACCCAAAACTGGCCTTCGTGTGATTAGTATCATTCGTCTTTCATCATCCCTCGTGCCGATCCTGTGTCTTGCTGCCTTAAACCTGGATGTAACTTGACTCAATATAGATATCCACCCCCCGATTACTCGGGGGTTAGCAAAACTCCACTGTTTCGCTAGTGCAAGTATAAAGTGCAAATACGAGCCATACACAACACATTCCGAGAATACAACGAAAGACTTCCCGAGATATATTTAGTTAAAAATAGTTCAAGTCTTGAAAGTAGAAACGAAGCAAGTAAGCACTTTGAAAACATTTCCAAATCTCAGGAGTTTTGAAAACATTAGAAGTTGAAAAGTTCTTAATTCCTCGAAAGTCATTTAGGGTCACAACCCCAAAGTTCATTTTCCAAAATGCAAATCCGTTAACAAAACGCGGGGTCCACGACCCAACCATTACGGTCACAACCCGATCATCCACTTCCATTCACTTACAAGGGCACATTACACATAACACATTATTCCTATGCCATTCTAGCCAAGCACCAAGACTCGATATACAATGTCTCTCAACCCCGAGCACAAAGCATTGTGATACTCCGGACAATATCACAATTAACGAAAACATCAACGTCATCCTCAAGATGAAAAACCAATGGGTAACCCGCGGCCGTACCCCTTAGTATCGACCCCGGACATCCGTCGGACACTCGGGTGGAAACCACTTCCGCGGCCGTACCCCTTAGTATCGACCCCAGACATCCCGTCGGACACTCGGTGGAAGTTCATCCACACACGCACCCAAGTCCACTTCCGTGGCCGTACCCCTTAGTATCGACCCCAGACATCCCATCGGACACTCCGGGTGGAAGGAACAACACACACGTTCCAAAATCACAGTTGCAAACCACAAGCCTCGAAGATCAATCACCGTATATATAGTCGAGGTACCTTACTAGAATGGCGATTCATCCAACATATACTCACGACCAAGTAATGATACGATTCACAAGGAAGCACAAGATTTCAACAGCACCGAACGACACAACTAATATCACTCAAACTCACATATTCATCCATAAACACGTGACTCCAAGCACATAATTTGACAAAAGAATTACACTTTACATTTACCAACGACATAATCATACGCAATGACATCACAAGAAAGTAAGGTGATTCTATACTCGACACTAGCTCGCATATTAAACTAAGCACATTAATTCCCGACACACGAGTCACCTTTACAAAAAGCATGATGGTAAATATTCCGATTCTTTTGAAAAATGGTTATTAGTATTTATTTAGCACATATCGACGATTAACAATCATAATATCCACAAAACACGTAATGTATGGGCAAGATACTTGCCTCGATAATCGATACCGGACACTCCTACAATCACGGCTCAGTCGGGACACCTCGAACACCTACGATTCCCGTGAAGGAAAAGAATACACCCACGATCGAGAAGCTTGAAGAAAACGACGAACGGAAGGGTTCCGACTCGAGTTCTTCACAAGAATTCGACCCTAACAACATATAATCAATAAATCATCGATCATACGAGGAAGAATAATCGTAGAACGCCCAAAAACCCCTCTATGACATTTTACCGGACACCTTCAAGGCATCGATCAAGAACTCGACCAAATCGACGAATCGATACGATCTAACCATGGAATAATAAAGGAAATGATATAATATATCTAAATTATCATCAATCCATCAAAATCCTAAGTTAAATCGGATTAAACGGACGAAAACGAACAAAATACCCAAAATCCCCAAAATTAGATTTCTAGAAAATCTGACCTGATTCGGTAGATCGGAGGATGTTATAGGATGGATGATTGATGATATGAACTCCAAAACTTCATGGATTGATTTTCCAACAACATCTCTCCATGATTAACCAAGCTCCAGCCGCGGAAGGGAAGAAAACGAGTGAGAAAAATGGCCAAAAACCCGTCTGCAGGGCCATAAATAGGCTGCACAGTGTGCCGCGGCCCAGCGGGAGTGTGCCGCGGCACAGGCCCAAAAATGGCTCCCAGTGGTCGGCAGTGTGCCGCGGCTCGGCCGGAGTGTGCCGCGGCACCCGGTACAGTCGGTTTGGCCGAAAAATGCCACAGAGTGTGCCGCGGCCCTGCCAGCATGTGCCGCGGCCCACGGACTGCTCGGCCAGAAGCTGCCGAGCACTGCCGGCCGTGACTCGGCCAGAAGCTGCCGAGCACTACCGGCCGTGACTCGGCCAGTGCCGGCCTGGGCCCAGGTTGCCCGGCCATGACTCGGCCGGGGCCAACTCCGACGGCCCGAACGACCCCGAAACCCAAACCTGAATACGAATCGATGATACGGTTACGACGTACTCGCAAAGACGAATCTAAGAGCTAAGAGAACACACAATTCCGACCACCCGAAGGCTCGGAATTCAACAACGGAAGTAATTACCCAAAACTTTGGGAAATTACGAAAATGGCCCAAAACGTCCGAAAATCACGATACGCGATCGAAACACCAAACCAAAGCTCGCAACATGAATAATAACATTAAATGAACTTACGAGAAACTCGAAACGTGATTTGGACGAGATTCGCAAGAATCGCACTCAAGTGCGGAAAAGTCGCTAAAAAGCTCAGAACTCAACAAAACGATACCGAAACGAACTCGGATGACAAAAAGTGCAGAATTAATCATTCTCGAAATGACGAAACGGTCATGAGCGAGTCGTCAAAACGGACTCCGGCTGAAAAAGAAATTTACCGAAAAATCGAAAATTGCGGATATTACATTCTACCCTCCTTAAAAGAAGTTTCGTCCCGAAACTTAAAACAAGTAGGGAGAAGCAATATCCCGCCAGGAAAACTCAACGAGATACGCAAGGAAACGCGTAACTTACGCCCATCGACGAAACGTTACAAGCAACGCAAAGGAATATACGGCGTGAAAACACGCTCCACGACGACCAACACAACAAGTAGGGAGAAGCAATATCCCGCCAGGAAAACTCAAAGAGATACGCAAGGAAACGCGTAACTTACGCCCATCGGCGAAACGTTACAAGCAATGCAAAGGAATATACGGCGTGAAAACACGCTCCACGACGACCAACACAACGCCGCCGTTAGGGATATAATAAAACCAACAAGTGACAGGCGTCATCAACTGGATAATACAATCAAGTCAATTATCCGAACAAACACAAAACACAACGGACGAAAATCAGTACGATTGACCAACTCAACGGTACATCAATCAAAATGCGAGCCAATCGCTGAACAAATACGGAATTCCACCGCCCAAGGGTTGGAAGATCGAAAACGAGACTAATTTTCCGAACTTGAAAAGGTCACAACGATATATAGATCAATTTGGGACAATATCAGAACTCGCTCGAATGACAAAGGTGAGAAACAACACTGGTCAAGCATCAACGAACACGGTCAGTCGATACGATTGGGCGAAGCAGAAGAGAAAGAAAGAAAAATGCGGGTATTACATCATATCACCTTTAAAAGAGGTTTCGTCCGAAACCTAAACAACGAGAATGAAGTCTTTGGAATAGCAACCTTCCCGACCATATCCTCTTGGTCCACATCCGATCTTCATGGCCATTAGTATCGTGGTCACGATCGCGTCCTCTGCCCATCGGCATACTAGCGGATTCCCACTCAATACGATTGCACAACTTCGCAAAATATTATACTAAGGTACCAACTCAAGACGACATATCACATAAGGTAACCAATAACAACTCGAAAAGAAAATCCACGAGGTATCCTTTTAAAGGAAATCTTTTGAAAATCCTTGGATTTGTATATCTATTTAAAATAAACTTTAAAAGTACTTTTGGTACCTCGGGTTGTTTCATCAAAACTTGCAAACAACATACTTTAACCGTCTCATTTGAAATCATTTGAAGTCATCATGCCTCTACGTATCATCATCACCGTTAACAACTAACAAGTTAACCATGCAAGATCATCAAATCATTCTTACATACTCTAACATTTCCAATTCCGAGTTTGAACTTTACATCGAGTGAGATTTTTCATCTTTCACTATATATTTTTGAAAATAAAAATCGCATTGGTTTTTGAAATAAAATATTTTTATGGTGTGAAAGATTTTTGAAAATCATTCACTCGAATTATTTGAAAATGCAACAATACATTAAAATTATTTTCGAAAATTCTCCCAACACTTCACAAACATCAACGACGGTAATATTTTACAAAATGTTCAAGGTACTATAAAACAACTCTTTCAAATACCGTCGAGGTTTTATTTGAGAATCCTAGGCCGGCTCGCAAATTTCAAACAACTTCCAAAGTTCATACGAAGCCGCCGGCTAATCGCACTTGCACAAACTTACGAAAGTTTTAGAAAAGCGTGTTCGAACACACTCGCAGCAGACATAATTTATCAATTCATCAAACACAATCAAATATCACCTAGCAATACGAAAAGTCTTAACACACATTCACGCATAACAGTTGTTATCACTAGACACCACGTAGAGAATACAACTACAGGTGATTGGCCGCAAAAGTTAGACCTAGCGGCTATAATGCGGTTCCATAGCCTCTGCCCAGACTGACTAACGCTCGCTACAACACATATTTAGCGTGCGCTACCCAGGCTGCGTTAGCGCGAGCTAGCCTTACACTTAGCGTGCGCTAACGGTTCTATTTTAGTAACATGATTGCGAACATATATACGACATTACTGGAATCGAAGGTCACAATTAAACAACAACAATATTCAAATCTCAAAGCCATCGATTCACATAATTACAACACATCATGAGCAACCATCAAAAGGCAATTGTCATTCAAAACCAAAAAGTTAAAAGCAAGGGTCACGTCTTGAGTATATTTTGTAGAACTCATTTGAGTTCAAAACTCGTGTTTTGAAAACTTATAGCACACAGTGGAAAAGAATTATCAATAATTCGAGTTTTCAGAACTTACAGCCTTGTGGTCAACATACGAAAATCAACTTTTTCCTCCCTTGGAGGGCATTTTAAAAATTTTACGTGACTCCCCGAAAGGATTCGAAAACTTAAAATTCCAAGGTTTATACTCTTGCAAGAAAAATGATTTATACAAAGATACATTCAGCAATATCATTCTACATTTTAGCGCAAGACGGGAATCAACAAATATATGTCACTTACTCACGATGCACCTTCAAATATTAACCACATAACACAAAATCACACAGGCTCGTATAGCTCGTGGTACAACCTGTAGTAGGGAGACTTACATCCACAGATCGCACGAAGATGATGGCTGCACCCTGATACTAATCACGGACGACATTCCAAACGACGCGTCGCGACACGACATCAGTCAGACTCAATCTAACAAGACAAGACCCAACAATACACGACTGGACCCGACAGCCTAGGTTTGCGCAACCTAAGCTCCGATACCATAAATGTAACACCCCCAGATCGAACCGGGAATATTACACGCCGCAGACCCTCTCCGTGAGGATCCACCAGGCTAGACATCAAAACAACACATTACATTACATACCGACGAATCAAAATAACGAACCAATAGACCGATTTGGTCTGTCGTCACTGGCTTAGAAATCAAAATACATAAACTCATCCAGACTTATACCCATGTAAGGGTAAAATACTCGCAACAATGAACAATAAGACAGCGGAAAAGACAATACAATGGACTCACTAATCGAACCCAAAGCTGGCCTTCGTGTGATTAGTATCATTCGTCTTTCATCATCCTCGTGCCGATCTGTGTCTTGCTCCCGAAAACTGCATGTACCTGGACACAATATAGATATCCACCCCCCGATTACTCGGGGGTTAGCAAAACTCCACTGTTTCGCTAGTACAAGTATAAAGTGCAAATACGAGCCATACACAACACATTCCGAGAATACAACGAAAGACTTCCCGAGATATATTTAGTTAAAAATAGTTCAAGTCTTGAAACTAGAAACGAAGCAAGTAAGCACTTTGAAAACATTTCCAAATCTCAGGAGTTTTGAAAACATTAGAAGTTGAAAAGTTCTTAATTCCTCGAAAGTCATTTAGGGTCACAACCCCAAAGTTCATTTTCCAAAATGCAAATCCGTTAACAAAACGCGGGGTCCACGACCCAACCATTACGGTCACAAAACACAGGGTCCACGACCTGATCATCCACTTCCATTCACTTACAAGGGCACATTACACATAACACATTATTCCTATGCCATTCTAGCCAAGCACCAAGACTCGATATACAATGTCTCTCAACCCCGAGCACAAAGCATTGTGATACTCCGGACAATATCACAATTAACGAAAACATCAACGTCATCCTCAAGATGAAAAACCACAACTGGTAACCCGCGGCCGTACCCCTTAGTATCGACCCCCAGACATCCCGTCGGACACTCCGGGTTGGAAACCACTTCCGCGGCCGTACCCCTTAGTATCGACCCCCAGACATCCCGTCGGACACTCCGGGTGGAAGTTCATCCACACACACACCCAAGTCCACTTCCGTGGCCGTACCCCTTAGTATCGACCCTCAGACTGTAATACCCGGTTGTAATTCATTCATTTTCATTCAGTAATTTCATTCGGTGATTGTCACTCAGTGGATTTTCACTCAATTATAATCATTCATTAATCATGTTCATTCACCGTGTTCACCGTTCGGAAAAACTTCGAGTTGTGTATCGTTATTGTTCATTGTTTCAACTTTCCTCATATGAGTTCGACTTTGTTAGATCACCATTAATTTTTGGTAACTCCAAAAATTCTAAATCTTTTCAATATTATAGAGCATCGAGTTAGCTTTCCAATGGTTCAAACGGTGAGTCAATCGGAGTCCGGACGAGAGAGTTATGGTCGTTTTAGCTCAACCGCTCATTGGCCGATCACTGCCGAACGCACTCGGCCGTGTCGTCCGACACGGCCCGTGCCGTACTCGTCCGGAAAGTGCCGAAGTGTCTGCCTCAGGACCCGACCGTGTCGTCTGGCACGGCCGAGTCGAACCCTTCCGGTTAAGCTGAATCATTGCCGAAACACGCCCGCGTGTCGCACGGCGGTCGAGTCATGCCGAGTCATTGTCGGACGGGTCATCGTCGGAGGCCCTCCGCGCGCCGCGACCGTGTCAAGCGGGACACGGTCGAGTCACTGTCGGCCATTGTCGGCCAGCTGCGCGACACGACCGTGCCGATCGGCACGGCCGTGTCCGGCAGTCGACCAACCCCTATAAATTCATTTTTTCTTCATTTCAGCCCATTTTTCGCATTTTCTTCACCTTCAACCGAGAGATAAGGCTTGAGGGAGGGTTTTTCCTTCACAAATCATTTGGGTGTTTGATTTTCTTCATCTCCTTTCGATCGTGAAACCGGATAATCAATCTAACGCGTATTCTTGGATTGAAGCACTTGGATCATCAAGAGGTAATTCCTTCAACACTTTGGACTTCGATTTTGTGTTGAAATAGGATGTTTTGGACGTTATAATCATGATATATGAAGGGATATGTATATGATTATGAGTTTGTATAAGGATTCATTGGATTATTGAGGGATTATTCAAGAACACTTTGGAAATCGAGTTGGAATTGGGGATTTTCGACTAATTGTTGTTATAATCACGTTTTCGGATAATCATAACGGATTATTGATCGTATTGGAGATGTTTTGTTGATTTGAAACACTTCTTGGGGATTTGAAGTTGATATTATTGAGGTTTAGTTGTATACAATCAAAGTTGGCCTCAAAGTGTTCGATATAATGCCCCGATGAACTTGGTTTAATCGTATCGACGTCTTGAGTTCGTTTTATTCGTGTTTAATTCGTTATTAATCGGATTGTTGGTGATTGTAATGAATTAAGGTTGTTCGAGCGACCGGTATCTTGGTTAGGACGTTGTTCGTGGACGGACATTCTTCATTGTTGTTGTGTAAGTTAATTCTTACTCGGTTAAAAGGATATTCATACCTTTTGTTGTTGATCATTCATAATCATAACTCATTCATCATTGTATTAATCATATTAAAACTTGCTATTGTCAATTAATCACTTCAGTCATAAGGAACGACGGTTCCAATCTTTTCGTTGAGCTATCATTCATTTCATTATTACTCTCATCTCGGTGAGTCATTCTTGGCCTTGTCTAATTATTATTCATTGATATTCATTATGGTCATTCTCGTTCATGTGACCTTCTGGGTTCATATTGCGTGGCCGGGTGTGTCTGTGTGGAATTTTTAGTCGGGCACACGATGGTTATTGTATTGGGTTCACCAATACATTAGGCCGCTGCACACGGTCATATTGTCTCGTGAGACTAATTAGGTACACGGACGGGTGTTGTACACTTGCACGTAACATTACGGGCGTACTATGATACTCCTCTTCAGCGTAATTCATAACTAAGAATATTTCTTAACTTGATTAAATCATGATTGTGTATTTTTCAACCCTTGAGGATTGTTGTTCTTTATCGACCCGTTTGGGGATTTTGTTTTTCGTGTCATGGCAAGGCAAACGCACGGAATAGCATGTTGATGTCGAGGAGTCCTAGTGATACTAGTAGGGGCCCCGATCTTCGATTATTCATGTTATTGTCCTTTATTTTCCTTGCAAACTTTCATTTGAATACTCCGTGTCATTCGGTGTTGTGTATTTTATCTTCATATAAAATACACTAGTATTCGTATTATCTGGTGTGTTGTAACTAAACTCCTCATCGGAGTAATTATTGTTGTAATGTAGTTCGGTACTACATTTATCTTGTGTAATTCATTCATTTTCATTTGCACGGTGGGTCCCGGTTGGGGATCTACGGCCGTAATATCCGCCTAGTTTGGGGTGTTACGAGTTGGTATCGGAGCGTGGTTTTGAATACTACCTTCCGAGTCATGTCTCATTTGAAATCATCGTCATCAGACTAGTATCATTGGACTTTCGCGTCACGTGTGACCTGTGCAAATGCCGAGCCAATCAGACCGGAAGAACTGTAAGATTTCTAACGCCATGGTATAATTTCTGGCAATAGTCATTCATTCATCATTCATCAATTAACAATCCTCAAACATCATCATTCATTGTGATTAGAACGATCATGTTAACTCATTAATCACTTAATTCATTTCATTACTCAGTTAATAATCAGGACGATCATGTTAACTCATTAATTACTCAATTCATTTCATTATCCAGTTGTCAATCTGGATGATCATATTATCAATCTTGTTAAGTTATTCAAGATAATCATTTCAAGAATTTCATCAGATAATCATGTAACTTCAGTAAATCATTCATATAATCACTAAGTTAGAGCATGTATACTCATTTTCATCATCTCATGACATAATCATAACGTGCTAATCATGCGGGAAATATAATCATTATGCGACCTTCCTACTTCAGTATGGAGAGAGAGTCGTGGATGCACGAGGAGAGAAGTGCGGACCGAAATCCGAGAAATAATCACTCGCTGCCGGGAAATCGTGCCCAGGACTCGGCTCGATCAGAAGATGATCGGGTTGATCCACTCACTTTTATGCAGGCCATGATGACCCATGTGCAGTTGCTCAATCATCATTGCGCCACTCTGGCCGGATTAATCGAGCGAACTCTCCCGTACGAGCCAGCTGATAAGGAAATTGCTGAGCAGCAACCTGCATATGTCAACAGGAAATCAACGAAGCGTAATCTATCCGAAGGCGGTCAGTCAACCTTCAAGAAGCCTCGTGTGAGTCCTATCGTTTCTGAGCGACCTTATACGGCGCATAATCGTGCGGGATCTCATTCCCGAGCGGCCAGTTCGGTTATCACCTGTTTCAATTGTGGAACGCCGGGTCATTTCAGACGAGTGTCTCAAACCGTCTATCACGTGCTATAATTGTGGGAATTTTGGGCATAAGGCCCGCTTTTTGCCGAAAGGACTCCAAGTCGGCTCCGCGGCATCTCAGCCCCAAGCAACCAGCTTTAATCATCGCCTTGTCATCGCTGTTTAAGACAATAGAAGCAAATAGAGTTGGAGCTCGTATTTATCGATGGGAGCGTACGGTTCGGGACCAGCAAGTCCTGCATTCATATGATGAGGAGGATCGACGATCCGGTGGTCCGAACGATTTCAGGTATACTCGTAATTTTATTTCAACTTGTGTGTACCTTTTGATGCTGGTACACCACATTCATTCATTTTCGAATCATGCTTGAATAGACTTATTTCGGTATAGTCCTACTTAATGACCGCGATGGGTTGATGGATCTAATCGTGGTGAATTTATCTTAGGACGATGTAATTTTCGGTATTAGTTGGTTTGATCGTCTCGATACTATCCTCAGTGTTTGTTAGCGTTTAGTCGCTATCTTTCCGTCGTTGGTTGTCGAATGTGTGCTTCAGGGAAGTAATCCCCGTTGTTCCAGTAGAATTTTTATTATGGCGGAAGCAGAGAAATTCCACAATCGAACTATTCAATCATTCTTTGTATCATTTTCATCGATTGGCCTTTCTAGGGCAATCGAGTTATTCAATCATTCATTGCATCATTTTCATCGATTGGCCTTTCTAGGGCAATCGAGTTATTCAATCATTCATTGCATCATTTTCATCGATTGGCCTTTCTAAGGCAATCGAGTTATTCAATCATTCCTTGTATCATTTCCATCGATTGGCTTTTCTAAGACAATCGAGTCATTCAATCATTCATTGTATCATTTTCATCGATTGGCCTTTCTAAGGCAATCGAGTTATTCAATCATTCATTGTATTATTTTTATCGATTGGCCTTTCAAAGGCAATCGAGTTATTCAAACATTCATTATATCATCTTCATCGATTGACCTTTCTAAGGCAATCGAGTTGTTCAATCATTATTGGTATCTCTTTTATCGATTGACCATTCTAGGGCAATCAAATGTTCAATCATTCGTAGTATCATTGTCATCGGTTGACGATGTATTTCCGCATAGTTATCCGGTTGCCTTCACATAGAGTAAGGGAATTCAGGAGTGAGTTGGAGCCAGACGCCCCTTTATCGAAGGCACCGTATCGGATGGCCCCGACTAGAATGCATGAGTTGAAGATTCAACTTGAGGAGTAGTTCGAGAAAGGTCATCTCCGACCGATTGCGCCCCCGTGAGGAGCACCAGTGTGATCTGTCAAGGAGAAGGATGGCTCGTCTCGTGTGTGTATTAATTACCAAGAGTTGAACAGGGCGATGAGCAAGAGTAGTACCCTTTACCTCGTATTGATGATCTTTTAGATCAACTTCCGGGAGCCTCAGTATTTTTCCAGGATCGACTTAAGATCTGGATATCAAGTTGCGGATTCGAGAGTCGGATATCGCGAGGACAGCGTTTCATACACGCTATGGTCATTGTGAGCTCGTAGTTATGCCGTTCGGGCTAACTATTGCACCTGTGGTATTCATGGAGTTAATGAATCGGGTTTTCATCGACTTTTTAGATCAGTTGTTGTTGTCTTCATCGACGACATTTTGATTTATTCTCTTAGCCGAGAGGAACACGAGGTTCATCTTCTTCAGGCTCTCGACGTGTTGAGACGCGAGCAATTTTATGGAAGTTTCCTTAATGTGAGTTCTGGATGTCCGAAGTGACCTTTCTCGGGCATGTAATTTCATCCGCGAGTTCTTGTCGACCCTCAGAAGACGGAGGCTATCCGAGATTTGCAACCTCCGTAAGATATTAAGTAAATCCGATGTTTCCTCGGATTAGCTGGTTAATTATCCAACCCACGGCCGGAGCTAGTAACCGTGGTTTTCGCGTTGGAATTTTGGCGTCGTTACCTTTATGGAATCACTTGTCAGATCTTCACCAATCACAAGAGTTGAACTATATATTTACTCACAAGGAGTTAAATATGCGACAGGACGGTGGTTGGAACTAATCAAAGATTTTGATATCGAGATCCTTTACCACTCGGCAAGGCGAACGTTGTCGCGACGCCTTGAGTCGTAAGTCCGTTCAGAGAGCAGATGCATGCTCGCTAATGATTCGAAGGAGCTTCAACAGAATTCCTTAGACCCGAGATCGAGGTCCGGCTTCATGAGTTCAGGACACTTTGTATGTTAGAGATTTCATCATCTCTCGAGGATGCAATCGTGGAGAATCGTGGTTCAGACTCGGATTGTTGCGCATTCGTGAAGATGTGGCTCAGGGAAAGCCCTCGATTCGTGGTCCACGAGGATGGACTTTTGAGGTTTAAGAACCGCCAGCGTACTGCGAATGACGAGTTGAAAAATTCTATTTTGAGAGAAGCTCATGCTACCCCTTATTCTGTTCATCCGGGGTCCAGCAAGATTTACAAGGACTTGAAACAAAATTACTGGTGGAGTAATATGAAGCGAGAAGTCGCAGAATTTGTTTCGAGATGCTTAACTTGTCAACAAGTCAAGATGGAACCTCAGCGACCGGCGAGTATGCTGATACCGCTCCCTATTCCAGAATGGAAGTGGGAAGACATTTCTATGGATTTCATCACGAGTTTGCCGACGAGTCGTCGTGGCATTAATGCGATCTGGGTGATTGTGGACCGCTCAACTAAATCAGCTCATTTCCTTGAGATCAAGAATACATGGGGTCCCGAGAGACTGGATCAGTTGTTCATCAAGGAGATAGTGAGACTGCACGGTACTCCTAAGAGTATCGTTTCCGATCGTGACGGACGAATAGTATCCCATTTTTGGAAATCAGTTCATCGTGCTATGGGAACTCAGCTTAATCTCAGTACTGCCTTTCATCCTCAGTCCGACGGACAATCAGAGAGAACTATTCAGACATTAGAGGACATGTTGAGGGCATGCGTGCTCGATTGGAAGGACGATTGGGAAGCCCAACTACCACTGATCGAGTTCACGTACAGTATAGTTGGCATGCCTCCATTAAGATGGCACCTTACGAGGCCTTGTACGGTCGTCGTTGTCGATCTCCCTTGTGTTGGGATGACTTGTCAGAATCAATCGGCACCGAACCCGTTATACTTATAGCCGCCCGGGAGAAGGTAGCTTTGATCAAGAGTCGTATGTTGACAGCTCAGAGTCGACAGAAATCGTATGCGGATAATCATCGTCGACCACTAGAGTTCGAGACGGGTGACCATGTTTTGGTCAAGATATCCCCGAGTCGAGGTATTTTTCCCGTTTCGGAAAACGGGGGAAGTTGAGTTCGAGATTCATTGGACCGTTTGAAATTTTGGATCGAGTAGGCGAGTTAGCTTATCGATTGGCTTTACCTCCGGATTTGAGCCGAATTCATAATGTGTTTCATGTCTCTCAGTTGCGAAAGTATGTTGCCGACCCAAGACACATACTTCAGTTCGACGAAATCGAGATCGCGGATGATCATTCGTACGAGGAGCGTCCTGTACGAGTGTTAGAGCGGTGAATCAAACAGTTGAGAAATAAGTCGATTCCTTTGGTCAAGATTCAGTGGTCCAGACATGGAGTCGAAGAGGCCACTTGGGAAACCGAGGAGATTATGCGGGAGAGTTATCCCGAGTTGTTTGACCCTTAGTTTCGGGGACGAAACTCTTTTTAAGGGGGGGAGTATGTAATACCCGGTTGTAATTCATTCATTTTCATTCAGTAATTTCATTCGGTGATTGTCACTCAGTGGATTTTCACTCAATTATAATCATTCATCAATCATGTTCATTCACCGTGTTCACCGTTCGGAAAAACTTCGAGTTGTGTATCGTTATTGTTCATTGTTTCAACTTTCCTCATATGAGTTCGATTTTGTTAGATCACCATTAATTTTTGGTAACTCCAAAAATTCTAAATCTTTGCAATATTATAGAGCATCGAGTTAGCTTTCCAATGGTTCAAACGGTGAGTCAATCGGAGTCCGGACGAGAGAGTTATGGTCGTTTTAGCTCAACCGCTCATTGCCGATCATCGCCGAACGCACTTTCGGCCGTGTCCGACACGCCCGGCCGCACTCGTCCGGAAAGTGCCGAAGTTCGCCTCAGACCCGACCGTGTCGTCGCACGGCCGAGTCGAACCCTTCCGGTTAAGCTGAATCGATCGCCGAGCACGCCCGACCGTGTCGCTCGGCACGGTCGAGTCATGCCGAGTCAGCCGTCCGCGGACGGTCATTGTCGGGAGGCCTCCGCGCCGCGACCGTGTCAAGCAGACACGGCCGAAGTCATCTGCCGGCGGTGTCGGCCACCGCGACACGACCGTGCCGATCGGCACGGCCGTGTCCGGCAGCGCCAACCCCCTATAAATTCATTTTTTCTTCATTTCACCATTTTTCGCATTTTCTTCACCTTCAACCGAGAGATAAGGCTTGAGGGAGGGTTTTTCCTTCACAAATCATTTGGGTGTTTGATTTTCTTCATCTCCTTTCGATCGTGAAACCCGGATAATCAATCTAACGCGTATTCTTCTGATCAAGCACTTGGATCATCAAGAGGTAATTCCTTCAACACTTTGACTTCGATTTTGTGTTGAAATAGGATGTTTGACGTTATAATCATGATATATGAAGGGATATGTATATGATTATGAGTTTGTATAAGGATTCATTGGATTATTGAGGGATTATTCAAGAACACTTTGGAAATCGAGTTGGAATTGGGGATTTTCGACTAATTGTTGTTATAATCACGTTTTCGGATAATCATAACGGATTATTGATCGTATTGGAGATGTTTTGTTGATTTGAAACACTTCTTGGGGATTTGAAGTTGATATTATTGAGGTTTAGTTGTATACAATCAAAGTTGGCCTCAAAGTGTTCGATATAATGCCCGATGAACTTGGTTTAATCGTATCGACGTCTTGAGTTCGCTTTTATTCGTGTTTAATTCGTTATTAATCGGATTGTTGGTGATTGTAATGAATTAAGGTTGTTCGAGCGACCGGTATCTTGGTTAGGACGTTGTTCGTGGACGGACATTCTTCATTGTTGTTGTGTAAGTTAATTCTTACTCGGTTAAAAGGATATTCATACCTTTTGTTGTTGATCATTCATAATCATAACTCATTCATCATTGTATTAATCATATTAAAACTTGCTATTGTCAATTAATCACTTGATCATAAGGAACAGCGGTTCCAATCTTTTCGTTGAGCTATCATTCATTTCATTATTACTCTCATCTCGGTGAGTCATTCTTGCCTTGTCTAATTATTATTCATTGATATTCATTATGGTCATTCTCGCTCATGTGACCTTCAGGTTCATATTGCGTGGCCGGGTGTGTCTGTGTGGAATTTTTAGTCGGGCACACGATGGTTATCAGATTGGGTTCACTAATACATTAGACCGTGCACACGGGTCATATTGTCTCGTGAGACTAATTAGGTACACGGACGGGTGTTGTACACTTGCACGTAACATTACGGGCGTACTATGATACTCCTCTTCGTAATTCATAACTAAGAATATTTCTTAACTTCGCTTAAATCATGATTGTGTATTTTTCAACCCTTGAGGATTGTTGTTCTTTGTAATCGACCCGTTTGGGGATTTTGTTTTTCGTGTCATGGCAAGGCAAACGCACGGAATAGCATGTTGATGTCGAGGAGTCCTAGTGATACTAGTAGGGGCCCCGATCTTCAGCTTATTCATGTTATTGTCCTTTATTTTCCGCTGCAAACTTTCATTTGAATACTCCGTTTCATTCAGTGTTGTGTATTTTATCTTCATATAAAATACACTAGTATTCGGTATTATCCTGGTGTGTTGTAACTAAACTCCTCATCGGAGTAATTATTGTTGTAATGTAGTTCGGTACTACATTTATCTTGTGTAATTCATTCATTTTCATTTGCCTGGTGGGTCCCAGTTGGGGATC
This sequence comes from Orobanche coerulescens, assembly GCA_033398695.1. Taxonomy (NCBI): domain Eukaryota; kingdom Viridiplantae; phylum Streptophyta; class Magnoliopsida; order Lamiales; family Orobanchaceae; genus Orobanche; species Orobanche coerulescens. Next base: position 35,072,195 of record CM065818.1, read on the forward strand.
TACGGCACTGTAATATCCGCCTAGTTTGGGGTGTTACACAGACATCCCGTCGGACACTCCGGGTGGAAGGAACAACACACACACGTTCCAAAATCACAGTTGCAAACCACAAGCCTCGAAGGTCAATCACAGTATATATAGTCGAGGTACCTTACTAGAATGGCCAGTTCATCCAACATATACTCACGACCAAGTAATGATACGATTCACAAGGAAGCACAAGATTTCAACAGCACCGAACGACACAACTAATATCACTCAAACTCACATATTCATCCATAAACACGTGACTCCAAGCACATAATTTGACAAAAGAATTACACTTTACATTTACCAACGACATAATCATACGCAATGACATCACAAGAAAGTAAGGTGATTCTATACTCGACACTAGCTCGCATATTAAACTAAGCACATTAATTCCCGACACACACGAGTCACCTTTACAAAAAGCATGATGGTAAATATTCCGATTCTTTTGAAAAATGGTTATTAGTATTTATTTAGCACATATCGACGATTAACAATCATAATATCCACAAAACACGTAATGTATGGGCAAGATACTTGCCTCGATAATCGATACCGGACACTCCTACAATCACGGCTCAGTCGGGACACCTCGAACACCTACGATTCCCCGGCGAAGGAAAAGAATACACCCACGATCGAGAAGCTTGAAGAAAACGACGAACGGAAGGGTTCCGACTCGAGTTCTTCACAATAATTCGACCCTAACAACATATAATCAATAAATCATCGATCATACGAGGAAGAATAATCGTAGAACGCCCAAAAACCCCTCTATGACATTTTACCGGACACCTTCAAGGCATCGATCAAGAACTCGACCAAATCGACGAATCGATACGATCCAACCATGGAATAATAAAGGAAATGATATAATATATCTAAATTATCATCAATCCATCAAAATCCTAAGTTAAATCGGATTAAACGGACGAAAACGAACAAAATACCCAAAATCCCCAAAATTAGATTTCTAGAAAATCTGACCTGATTCGGTAGATCGGAGGATGTTTTAGGATGGATGATTGATGATATGAACTCCAAAACTTCATGGATTTATTGTCCAACAACATCTCTCCATGATTAACCAAGCTCCAGCCGCGGAAGGGAAGAAAACGAGTGAGAAAAATGGCCAAAAACCCGTCTCATAGGGCCATAAATAGCCGCCAGCAGCTGCGGGCCAGCGAGTGTGCGGCACGAGCCCAAAATGGCTCCTGGTCGGCGGTGTGCCGCGGCTCGGCCGAGTGTGCCGCGGCACCTGATGCCGGTTTGGCGAAAAATGCCACAGAGTGTGCCGCGCCCAAGGACCGGCCAGAGCCGCTGAGCACCGCCGGCCGTGACTTCGGCGAGCCGCCGAGCACTACCGGCCGTGACTCGGCCGTTGCCGGCTCGCCTGTGTTGCTGTGCCATGACTCGGCCGGCCAACTCCGACGGCCCGAACGACTCAAACCCGAACTCGAATACGAATCGATGATACGGTTACGACGTACTCGCAAAGACAAATCTAAGAGATAAGAGAACACACAATTCCGACCACCCAAGGCTCTAATTCAACAACTAAGTAATTACCCAAAACTTTGGGAAATTACGAAAATGGCCCAAAACGTCCGAAAATCACGATACGCGATCGAAACACCAAACCAAAGCTCGCAACATGAATAATAACATTAAATGAACTTACGAGAAACTCAAACGACGCTTCGGACGAGATTCGCAAGAATCGCACTCAAGTGCGGAAAAGTCGCTAAAAAGCTCGGAACTCAACAAAACGATACCGAAACGAACTCGGATGACAAAAAGTGCAGAATTAATCATTCTCGAAATGACGAAACGGTCATGAGAGAGTCGTCAAAACGGACTCCGGCTGAAAAAGAAATTTACCGAAAAATCAGAAATTGCGGATATGACATTCTACCCTCCTTAAAAGAAGTTTCGTCCCGAAACTTAAAACAAGTAGGGAGAAGCTGTAACACCCTCAAGATATTAGAGGTATATTACAGCGCCGTGAATGCCTATATGGGACCCACCAGGCTGAACAGCATCATACTTATCGACTCACATAAACGACAGAACAATACCATGTCATAAAGACGCAAAACAGAACAATCCACCCGGTTCAACCGGTCAATATAACATCATCATCCGACACAGCATAATAATCAACAATACAATCCAAACGAACAAGAACCCCTTAAGTACTCGAGTACAACTATTAGTTCAAAACCACAAAAGACAAAAAGGTAAAAGACACCAAAACGTCACTCGTGCACAATCATCACGCACGGCCATCATCCGTGTACTGGTCCAGCGCCCGCTCGTCTCGATGAACCCGACTGAAATTCATAAAACGAATTTCCCAAACGGTCCCCAGAGGGGTTAGCAATTACGCTAGTACAAGTATTCAAGGCAAACCAATCTACACATTTCATAGTATATGCACCAATATCATTTCGAAAACCAAAACAAGACATGTCTTTTCCGGAAAACATACGATCCACAATTAGCCTTGAGAACAGGCAAAGATACATTCTCACTCGAGGCCTCATAGGACCCTACCGAGTTGGCTACAATTACGTAAAAACAAAACCACGCACACGCTATGCCGTGAGAACAGTGGCAAAGATACATTCTCACTCGAGGCCTCACAAGGACCCTAACGAGTCAAGCTAGGTACGAAACTCGTGAAATCCAGGGCAAAGATAGATTTCTCCTTGACCCCGCTGGCCAACACAAGGTGAGCAAATTATACACAATATACATTACCATTTCACGTTAAGCATAAAGGTTTCCAAAAATACTTGCCTCGATTAATAGACGGTGACGCGAGCGAACGGAAGAATCAAGCACGACCGTGAGGAACCGAAATGAACCTAACGATTCGAATAACAAAATCACAACCAACTCTAGACGATTACGGAAATGGAATACACCGGAAACCCGCCTACGATTCATGTATATTCGAATAAAAATAACAACGAGGGCGACCACAACCAAACCCTCTCGATTCCGTAAAATCCACAAAATATCCATGAATCCGTAGGAAAACTAAAGATACTAACAATATCAATCGTATACATCATGAATCCACCAACAAAACGGAACGAATCGGAAGAAAACCCAAAACCCCCAATTTAAATCGAAATAGGTTTTAGAATATTACCTTAGGAGATTCAAGTACCAAGATCCGTAGAACACGCGTTAGATTGATTGCCGGGCTTCACTACCAAGAGAAATGATGAAAATCGCCCCCAAGTTAAGAAATCGAGCGCTTCTCCTTCCTCTTACTACTCGCGATGCGATGAAAAATGGGGAAAAGTCGGCCGATTTCGTCTAATAAAGACGACCGCACAATTGACCGCTTCGTGTGTCGCGGCACAAAGTGTGCCGCGGCACGTGCCAAGAAAATACTCCTGTGTTTTACGCGTTGTGCAAGATAGATTGCGTGTGCCGCGGCACACGGCATGCTTGGGTTTTGGTCGCAGAAGACACACGGTGTGCCGCGGCACCGACAGTGTGCCGCGCACTGCTCGCGCCGTGCCGCGCACCGGATGGGTGTGCCGCGCACACGCATGATTGCTCGACCAACATTTTGAGAAATTTGTGTGCCGCGGCGCACGCACCTTGTGCCGCGGCCCACGCCCCTTTTTGGGTCCCAAAATGATAAAAATGATCCGGAAAGAGAATAAAACGATAGGAATCAATATTTGGGAACTAATAACACGAAATGGATCCACGGCAACCCCGAAACGGCGGTTTCGCACAACAATAACAAGAATATAGTTCAACAGTTTGACAGGAAGGATACGCTGAAAAGTACACGAGGGTCACTACGATCGAGAAATACACCAAAAACGAAAATACAAGGGAAGGAAAAATACGGATATTACATTCTACCCCTCTAAAAATAAGTTTCGTCCCGAAACTTAAGAAACAAACAACTCCGGGTACCTAAGACGCACGCTTGTCCCTGGTTTCCCAAGTTGCTTCCTCGACACCGTGTCTCGACCACTGCACTTTGACCAGAGGGATGGTTTTATGCCTCAGTCGTTTCTCACGATGCTCCAAAATCTTCAAAGGACGCTCCTCAAAAGTAATATCTTCAGCAATATCAATCTCGCCATAATCGATGACGTGACTAGGATCCTAACATATTTCCTCAATCGGGAAACATGGAAAACGCTATGAACATGACTCAAGGCCGGGGTAACGCCAAACGGTATGCCAACCCACCTACTCGCTCGAGGATCTCAAAGGGGCCGATAAATCTCGGACTCAACTTTCCTTTCTTCCCGAAACGAAAAACTCCCTTCGTCGGCGACACCTTTAGCAAAACGTGGTCTCCCACCTCGAATTCCAAAGGTCGACGACGGACGTCGGCATATGACTTCTGTCGACTCTGGGCAGTCAACATCCGTTCCCGAATTAATTCTATCTTCCGCCTCGTCTCTAAAACGACATCCGGCTCGGTCCCGACCAAATCGGACGCCTCATTCCAACAAATCGGTGATCGACATCGCCGCCCGTAAAGTGCCTCATACGGTGCCATCCGAATCAACGCGTGCCAACTGTTGTTGTACGTGAATTCGATCAGCGGCAAATGTTCCTCCCAGTCACTACTCCAATCGAGAGCACAGGCACGCAACAAGTCTTCGAACGTCTGGATAGTGCGCTCCGATTGTCCATCTGACTGGGGATGGAAAGAGGTACTCAAATGCAACCGGGTACCCAATGCCTTATGCACCGCCTGCCAGAAGTGCGATACAAAACGGCCGTCACGATCCGAAACAATAGACTTCGGAGTACCGTGAAGTCTTACGATCTGCGCGATAAACACACGAGCTAACTTCTCCGGGCCCCAAGTGTCCTTGATGCCCAGAAAGTGTGCCGACTTGGTCAGGCGATCAACAATCACCCATACCATATTCATGCCCGACCTCGATCTCGGAAAACTCGTAACGAAATCCATCGATATATCTTCCCATTTCCATTCCGGAACGGGAAGTGATTGCAATAACTCAAATGAGCCGATGCTCGATTTTGACTCACGACAAGTCAAACATCTCGCTACAAACCGTGCGACCTCATCCTTCATATCATTCCACCGAAATTCCTTCTCAAGTCCTTGTACATCTTACTCGATCCAGATGAACGGAGTAAGGTGTAGCATGGGCCTCCCGCAAAATACTGTCTCAACTCGAGTCGCTCGCACACAAAGACGACTCAAATCTCAAAATACCATCCTCGTGAATCACAAATCCGTGAGACTTTCCTTTAAGAACATTCTCTCGGATTTGAGTAATCATCGGATCCTCCGATCGCCACCTTAATCTCATCGATCAAAGACGCATTTAAATTTCCAAAGCACGAAATTGTCCGACAGTTCCCGGCAACAGAACCTCAACATCTAATTCGATTAAAGCTCGCCGAAGCTCGTACTGAGATGTAAGGATCTCAAGCGATCGCAATGCAATCGGTTTCCGACTCAAGGCGTCGGCCACGACGTTCGCCTTGCCCGGATGATAAAGGATTTCGAGGTCATAATCCTTAATCAGTTCTAACCACCTCCTCTGCCTCATATTCAACTCCCGCTGAGTAAATATGTATTTCAGACTTTTATGATCGGTAAAAATCTGACATGTAGAGCCGAAAAGATAGTGACGCCAAATCTTGAGCGCAAAAACGACTGCCGCTAACTCCAAATCATGAGTAGGGTAGTTAAGCTCATACGGTCTCAACTGTCTCGACGCATAGGCAATGGTCTTGCCGTGCTGCATCAATACGCACCCAAGACCCTGGCCCGAAGCATCGCTATAAACGGCAAAACCCTCATTGCCACATGGCAACGCCAAAACCGGGGCTGAAGTCAAACGCTTCTTCAGTTCTTCAAAACTCGACTGCCTCTCGTCATTCCGCATTTAACTTCTCGATTTCGAGCAACTGTGTAAGTGGTCGAGCCAGTTTCGAGAAACCCTCGACGAACCTACGGTAGTAGCCAGCCAAACCCAAGAAACTACGGACCTCCTTTACATTTTTGGGCGGTGCCCAATCCAACACCGCCTCGATCTTCTGCGGATCTACACGAACCCCCTACCAAATCACGTGGCCCAAAACATCACTTCCTTCAGAACTCACATTTCGAGAACTTCGCATAGAGTTGCTCGGTCCTCAAAATGTCTAATACTACTCGCAAATGATGGGCATGCTCTTCCTCATTCCTCGAATAAATAAGAATATCATCAATGAAGACGACGACACACTTATCCAAATACTCGATAAAGACTAAGATCAACAACAGCATGAACACCGCCGGCGCATTAGTTAACCCGAAAGGCATGACTACGAACTCATAATGTCCGTATCTCGTCCGAAAAGTGTCTTCGCACATCGGACTCTCTCACCCGAGTGATAGTACCCCGATTTCAAATCAATTTTCGAGAATACCGCAGCTCTCGCAACAGATCGAACAAGTCATCAATTCTCGGCAAAGGATACTTGTTCTTGATGGTCACCTTGTTTAGTTCGCGATAGTCGATACACAAACGTAGTGAACCATCCTTCTTCCGTACAAACAGGACCGGTGCACCCCAAGGCGAGGCGCTCGGTCGAACATACCCTGACTCAAGAAGCTCACTCAACTGCTTCTTCAACTCGACATCTCTCAAGGTGCCATGCGATACGGCGCTTTGAAATCGGAGCCGCGCCCGGCTCTAATTCTATAACAAACTCAACCTCACGATCCGGTGGCAATCCCGGTAACTCGTCAGGAAATACATCAGGAAACTCACTAACGACTGGAATCGACGAAAACTCGACTCCACCATCCCCCGCCTTCAAGGCGTAGCACCAATAACCAGTACACCCCTTTCGCAGGAGCTTCACCGCCTTCAAGGCGTTAATAACAACCTTCTGGGTTCTCTTTCGCCCCGCGAAAGAGTGTTCTGCATCTCCTCGGCTAACATGGTAATGATCCTCGTGCGGTAGTTCATGATTGCACCATGCCGCTCGATCCAATCATTCCCGAGAATTAAATCCTCGCCTCGATACCCACAACAATAAGATTAGAGAGCCACGCCTCTCACAAATGATCACAGAACAGTCCCGGACTTCTCGATCACCGACAATTCTATCACCGCTAGGAAGTTTAACGATGAAAGGCTCGCAAGGTGACAAGCAGTCGAGACTCAAACGGCGTACACACTCTAGAGAAATGAATGAATGCGTAGCACCCGAATCAAAAAGTACACCGACAGGATGGAAATGAATATGAACGGTACTGCCGCCACGAGCTTCTTTGGATCATCGGCTCTCCTCATCTCATAGATACGCGGCCGAGCAGAGCCGACACTGGAAACTCCACCCCTAGCGGGTTGACCCCGACCCTTACCTCGGCCGGCACTCGGTGGAGGCGGCGAGCAAATGAGCCCTGGTTCACACTCGCCCAACGGGCCGGTTGAGAAGAACGGCGCCGCGAAGCCGCTGGATCTGCCACAAAAGGGGCCTTGTGGCCTAGCTGTCCACAAGTATGACAGGTAAGCTTCGGACGAGAACATTGCCGGCTCCTATGGCCTTGCACACCACAGTTAAAACATGTGGGTTCATGAGCGGAGGTTCCGGCGGCACCCGAAAGCTCCCAGAGAAACGAGCCGAACCGCCGTTGAAAAATTTGCGGCTTGAGATTTCTGGCCTCCACTCTTGGGACCGAAAAATTTCCAACCGACTTCGCTTACTCGCGGGCCGCCTCACTCGCCGTCACGGACATATCATAAGCAAGGGCCCCGCCTCGTAATCTTTCAATGTAGTGCATACGAGCCCCGACATATAGTCCCGAATCGGCAACTTCATCCGTCTGGAGAAATGGAAAATTTTGTCACTCTCCTCGACAACTTGGGTTTTCGATAACCCAACTCCTTGTTAAAATCAGCAATAGCTTGAGCTACGGGATATCCCGCGGTTGAGCATCATAAAAGCATGTACCCGAGCACGTCTCGACGGCCACGGGCAATATTCGCCTCCATCAATTCTTGAAACTCAGCCCACGAAGCGGCATGATCTTTGGGCCCAACGGCCTCCCACCGATCAGAAGCGTCCCTGTGAGAAAATATTGAGCAATAGGGACTCTACGTTCCTCGGGACAGTTAGTGGCAACGAAGACCTTTGATATCTCCTTAATTCACCCTTCCCAGCCCATCGGGTCCGAAGCTCCCGAAAACTGAGGAGGATGCATCTTGATGACATCTTGGAGCCAACGGTCCGCTCCGCCCCGATTAGCATGGGCCTGATCCGGGTTCTGAACCGCCTGAGCTATTGCCGCCATTTGGTTCACCATTTGTTGCATTACGGCCGCAATACCAAGATCGGCACGCTCCTGAGAAGAAGCATGGCTATGACTGTAATACCCGGTTGTAATTCATTCATTTTCATTCAGTAATTATCAGTCTGTAATTGTCACTCAGTATTTCTCACTCGTTAATAATCACTCATCATTCTTGATTCATTCATTTGTGTTCACTGTTGGCTTGTTGTAATCGTATATCAGTTACCGATCGGCATGTCATCTCCGTTTAGAGACCGACGGGAGTATTGTTGTTTTCATCGTGATTGGTAGTCGTATACTGGGGGCTTCATCGGTGGCTTGTTTTAGACTTGTTCATTTTCACATTCGTATGTTATGTCGGATCATTCATCAGTCGTAGCGAGGAATCGGAGTTATCGGAATTTTCAACTTGGCCAGATCGAGTTACGGCCGTAAGGACTTTGGGTTACGGCTGTAACAAGGGTTCGTGTTTTCAGGCCATTTGGACAAAAGGGACTTACGGCCGTAAGGTCTTGTGGTACGACCGTAAGTCGGCGGTGCGGCCGTAAAGTGGCGATTCTGGCCGTACGCGTCGGCAGGATACCGAGACATTTTTGGCCGAAGGTGAGTTACGGCCGTAAGGAAGGTGAGTTACGGCCGTAAGTGGTGTTCGTGAATTTTGGGTGTTGTCGACCAAGGGTGACTTACGGCCGTAAGGGTTGCGGCATACGGCCGTAAGTCGAGGAAGGTACGGCCGTAAGGCTTGGCGATTCTGGCCGTCTGGCGGCAGTGCACAGTCGTTTTGACGAAGAGGGCTTACGCCGTAAGTTTGGCGGATACGGCCGTATCATCGAGTTACGGCCGTAAGGTGTGCGGTTCTGGCCGTAAGGGTGTCGTCGGATGTTTTTGGCGAAGGCGGGTTACGCCGTAACTCGGGATCGGTACGGCCGTAAGTCTCGGCTTGAGCTTTCGGACGAAGCCGAGTTACGGCCGTCTGAGTTGGCGATTACGGCCGTAGGGCGTTGACTTGGAAAGTTACGGCCGTAAGAGGGCCGAGTTACGGCCGTAACTTCCGGCAGATGTTAATGACTTGGCCGGTCATTTCTCCTCATTTCTTCTTTTTTCCTTCTTCATCCGAGAGAGGGTTGAGAGAGAGATTTTATCATCATCAATCACTTGAGTGTGTAATCTTCATCATCTTCATTCCTTTGAGAAGCTTGGATACTCGTTTTAACTCGTGTTCTTCGGATCGTAGTGGTTGGATCTTCAAGAGGTAATTTCTTCAACACCTTGGATTTCGATTTTGTGTTGAGTTATGATGTTTTGGACGTTATAATCATGTTATATGAAGGGATATGTATATGATTATGAGTTTGTATAAGGATTCATTGGATTATTGAGAGATTTATTCAAGAACACTTTGAATATCGAGTTGGATTTGGGGATTTCCGATTAATTGTTGTTATAATCACGTTTTTGGATATTCATAACGGATTATTGATCGTATTGGAGATGTTTTGTTGTTTTGAAACGCTTCTTGGGGATTTGAAGTTGGTATTATTGAGGTTTAGAGGTAATCAATCAAAGTTGGCCTCAAAGTGTTCGATATAATGCCCCAATGAACTTGGTTTAATCGTATCGACGTCTTGAGTTCGTTATATTCGTGTTTAATTCGTTATTGATCGGATTGTTGGCAATTGTATTGAATTAAGGTTGTTCGAGCGATCGGTATCTTGGTTAGGACGTTGTTCGTGGACGGACATTCTTCATCGGTATTGTGTAAGTTAAATCTTACTCGGTTAAAAGGATACCAATTCCTTTTGTTGTTGATTGCTCATAATCATAATTCATTCATCATAATAATAATCATTTTGAGACTTGTAATTGTCGAATAATCATTTCATTCACGAGCAGCGGTTCCAAATCATTTCATTGGGTTATCAATCACATCACTATTACTTTCATATCGGTGAGTCATCTTGGCCTTGTCTAATTATTATTCATTGATATTCATCATGGTCATTCTCGTTCATGTGACCTTCTGGGTTCATATTGCGTGGCCGGGTGTGTCTGTGTGGAATTTTTAGTCGGGCACACGATGGTTATTGTATTGGGTTCACCGATACATTAGACCGTGCACACGGGTCATATTGTCCCGTGAGACTAATTAGGTACACGGACGGGTGTTGTACACTTGCACAGAACATTACGGGCGTACTATGATACTCCTCTTCAGCGTAATTCATAATTAAGAATATTTCATCACTTCAGTTAATTCATGATTGTGTAATTTCAACTCTTGAGGATTGTTGTTCTGTGTAACTGACCCCGTTGGGGGATTTTGTTTTCAGGTCACGGCAAGGCAAAGGCACGGGAAGAGCATGTTGACGGCGACGAGTCCCAGTGATACTAGTAGGGGGCCCCAGTCATTCCGTTTGTTCAGTCATTCCGTTTGTTCAGTCATTTTCAGTCATTTCAGTTATTTCTGTCATTTGTATTTTCCGCTGCAAATTCCGTTTGTAATGTTTATTTATTCAGGGTGGTGTATTTTATCTTCATATAAAATACACTAGTATTCGGTATTGTCCTGGTGTGTTGTATTTAAACTCCTCATCGGAGTGTTTGGTAATATAATGTGGTTCGGTACTACAATTATATTATTTAATTCATCACTTTCATTTGCCGGGTGGGTCCCAGTCGGGGATTCACGGCACTGTAATATCCGCCTAGTTTGGGGTGTTACAGAGTTGGTATCGGAGCGTGGTTTTGAATACTACCCTCCAAGTCATTTCTCATTTGAAATCATCGTCATCGGACTAGTATCATTGGACTTTCGCGTCACGTGTGACCTGTGCAGATGCCGAGCCAATCAGACCGAAAGAACTGTGAGACTTCTAACGCCATGGTATAATTTCTGGCAATAGTCATTCATTCATCATTCATCATTTGACAATCCTCAAATATCATCATTCATTATGATCGGCACGATCATATTAACTCATCAATCACTCAATTCATTTCATTACTCAGTTGTCAATCTGGATGATCATATTATCAATCTTGTTAAGTTATTCAAGATAATCATTTCAAGAATTTCATCAGATAATCATGTAACTTGAAATCATTCATATAATCACTAAGTTAGAGCATGTATACTCATTTTCATCATCTCATGACATAATCATAACGTGCTAATCATGCGGGAAATATAATCATTATGCGACCTTCCTACTTCAAGATGGAGAGAGCTATCGTGGATGCACGGGAGAGAAGGCGCGGACCGAAACCCGAGAAATAATCACTCGCCGGGAAATCATGCCCAGACTCGGCTCGACCGTAAGATGTTCGGGTTGATCCACTCACTTTTATGTGCCATGATGACCCATGTGCGGTTGCTCAATCATCATTGCGCCACTGACCGGATTAATCGAGAGAACTCTCCGTATGAGATGGCTACTAAGGAAAGTGCTGAACAACAACCTTCATCTTTCAAAGAAGAAATCAACGGCGTAATCGGTCCGAAGGCGGTTGGTCAACCTCCAAGAAACCTCGTGGTCCTACCGCTTTCGAGCGTCCTCCTACGGCACCTAATCCTGCGGATCTCGCCCCGAGCAATGGCCTGCCATCATCTGTTTCAACTGTGGGGCGCCGGGCCATTTCAGTACTAGGTGTACGACGCCGTCTATCACATGTCATAATTGTGGGAATTTTGGGCATAAGGCCCGTTTTTGCCGAAAGAACTCCAAGTCGGCTCCGGTGGCATCTCGGGCCCAAGCAACCAGCGTTTGAATCGATCGCTTTGTCAACGTCGTTTAAGACAATGGAAGCAAATAGAGTGGGAGCTCGTATTTATCAGACGGGAGCGTCCGGTTCGGGGGCCGGCAGGTCCCGGATTCATGTGATGAAGAGGATCGACGATCCTGTGGCCCGAACGATCTCAGGTATACTCGTAATTTTATTTCAACCCGTGTGTACCTTTTGATACTGGTGCACCGCATTCATTCATTTTCAAGTCATGATTGAATAAACTTAATTTGGATAGTCCTATTGCTTGTGGACCTCATACCATCGGTGTACCTGACGATAGAAGATTTTCGGAAGTCATACCAAGGTAAGCTTAATGACCGCAATTGGTCAGTGGACCTAATCGTGGTGAATTTATCTAAGGACGATGTAATATTGAGTGTTAATTAGATGGATTGTCATGATGCCGTTCTCAATGTTCGTAAGCGCATGGTCACTATCATTTTCGTCGTTGGTCGTCGAATGTGTACTTCAGGGAGGTAATCCCCGTTGTCCCAGAAGGATTACTATTATGATGGAAGCAGAGAAATTCCGCAAGCAAGTTGTGCAGTCATTCATTGTATCATTTTCATCGATTGGCCTTTCTAAGGCAATCGAGTTATTCAATCATTCATTGTATCATTTTCATCGATTGGCCTTTCTAAGGCAATCGAGCTATTTCATCATTCATTGTATCATTTTCATCGATTGACCTTTCTAAGCCAATCGAGCTATTCAATCATTCATTGTATCACTTTTTATCGATTGACCATTCTCGGGCAATCGAAATGTTCAATCATTCGTGGTATCATTGTCATCGTTTGACGATGTATTCCGCATTTGAGTTATCTGGTTGCTTTCTCATAGAGTAGTGGAATTCAGGAGTGAGTTGGAGCCGGTACGTCCCCATTATCGAAGACACCGTATCGGATGGCCCCGACCAAATGCAGGAGTTGAAGATTCAACTTGAGGATTAGTTCGAGAAAGGTTATCTCCGACCGAGTGCGTTCCCGTGGGGAGCACCAGTGTTATCTGTCAAGGAGAGGTATGGTTCGTTCGTGTGTGTATTATTATCAGGAGTTGAACAGGGTGAGGATCAAGATTAGTATCCTCTATCCCGTATCGACGATCTTTTGGATCAACTTCAGGGAGCTTCAGTATTTTCCAAGATCGACTTAAGATCTGGATATCATCAGTTACGGATTCGAGAGTCGGATATCACGAGGACGGCTTTTCGAACACGCTATGGTCGCTATGAGTTTGCGGTTATGCCGGTTGGGTTGATTATTGCACCTGCGGTATTCATGGAGTTAATGAATCAGGTTTTCATCGACTTTTGGATCAGTTTTGTTGTTGTCTTCATCGATGACATTTTGATTATTCTCGTGACCGGGAGGAACACGAGGTTCATTTTCATCAGGTTTCCGACATGTTAAGACGAGAGCAACCTTATGGGAAGTTTTCCAAAGGTGAGTCCGGATGTCCAAGTGACTTTTCTCGGACTGTAATTTCATCGATGGAGTGCGTGTTGATCCTCGAAGACGAAGGCTATCCAAGATTGGTCACCTCCGAAGAATGTTAAGCAAATCCGAAGCTTTCTCGAATTAGCCGGCTATTATCGGCGGTTTGTGGAAGGATTTTCTAAAAATTGTTCAGTCAATTCATTCATCACTCAGTCAATCTCATTGTTGAGTCAATTCATTCATCACTCGATCAATCTCATTGTTCACCAATTCATTCATCACTCGATCAATCTCATTGTTCACTCAATTCATTCATCACTCGATCAATCTCATTGTTCATCAATTCATTCATCACTCAGTCAATCTCATTGTTCATCAATTCATTCATCACTCACCAATCTCATTGTTCACTAATTCATTCATCACTCACCAATCTCATTGTTCATCAATTCATTCATCACTCGATCAATCTCATTGTTCACCAATTCATTCATCACTCGATTAATCTCATTGTTCAATTAATTCATTCATCACGAGTCAATCTCATTGTTCGATTAATTTATTAACCATCCGATCCATCTCACGGTTCGATTGTTGATCTTGTGAATCAAATTTTTCAATCTTGTGAACTTGTTCAAGGTAATCATTTCAGAATTTCATCGAGATAGGCTTGTCACCTCACTTGATTTTTCAGCGATCTTCTCATATTACGGCGTCATGTCGACGATCGTTTTATTGCATTATTAATGCATCCATTTTGTTAGAGCATGTATGCTCATTGTTATCATTTCATCTCGTAATCATAGTGCAATCTTCATACGAGATCCGTAATTATCACGTGACTTTCTGCCTCGGTTTGGAAGGAGTTCCGAGGGACATCGGACTCACGTCCAAGAGATTGTTTCTAGTCGTATTCATCTTTGGGAGAGCATCTTCATCTCGCATAACGAGTTCGATTGTTGTTTGCTTAAACAGTGATACAACGGGACATTCATCACCGGTGTTGAGCAAGTTAATTCTTGCTCGATAATAGGATAATCATTCATTTCATCGTCGCTCAATTGTTCGCATAGGTCATTCATCATATATCAATCACGTTAGGACTTATATTTATCAACCAATCATTCACCTCACGGGAACAATGGTTCCAATAATTTCATTTGAGTTATCACTCATTTCGTTATTAGTTCACCTCGGCGAGTTATTCTTGATCCTTGTCGGATATCTAATCATTTATCATTCATCTTAGTCACTCGTTTTGGTAACCTTTCGGGGTCATATTAAGCGGTGAGTTCAGGTTTGGGTCTTCGTCGAATCGTTGGGATCGAGGAGATCGATGGTATGGAGGATATCGATGTTGGGTACATCCGATATATAGCCTTGTCTTTCGATGACTATATAACTCAATCCGTATTAATGTGTCATGGTTGTGGATCATTTATTGTTGATCTATCTTATAATGATCGTATTTGAGAATCTTGAGATTTTGAGATCGTTTGATGCATTCCTTTTGGTGTCATACCGAGACTTCGTGATATTTTTGGGAAATCGTTCATTGTGATCCGAGACGTCAAGACTTGGGGACTTGGGCGTGCGATTGATTTGGTCCCGAGAACTATTTGGACATTATTGTTTGCAGATCGTGATGGATAGTTCATGTCCCGAGTTGTTTACCCTTAGTTTCGAGGACGAAACTCTTTTTAAGGGGGGGAGTATGTAATACCCGGTTGTAATTCATTCATTTTCATTCAGTAATTATCAGTCTGTAATTGTCACTCAGTATTTCTCACTCGTTAATAATCACTCATCATTCTTGATTCATTCATTTGTGTTCACTGTTGGCTTGTTGTAATCGTATATCAGTTACCGATCGGCATGTCATCTCCGTTTAGAGACCGACGGGAGTATTGTTGTTTTCATCGTGATTGGTAGTCGTATACTGGGGGCTTCATCGGTGGCTTGTTTTAGACTTGTTCATTTTCACATTCGTATGTTATGTCGGATCATTCATCAGTCGTAGCGAGGAATCGGAGTTATCGGAATTTTCAACTTGGCCAGCATCGAGTTACGGCCGTAAGGACTTTGGGTTACGGCCGTAACAAGGGTTCGTGTTTTCAGGCCATTCGGACGAAAGGGACTTACGGCCGTAAGGTCTTGTGGTACGGCCGTAAGTCGAGCAGGTACGGCCGTAAGGCTGGCCGGTTACGGCCGTACGCGTCCAGCAGGCTACCGAGACATTTTTGGCCGAAGGTGAGTTACGGCCGTAAGGAAGGTGAGTTACGGCCGTAAGTGGTGTTCGTGAATTTTGGGTGTTGTCGACCAAGGGTGACTTACGGCCGTAAGGGTTGCGGCATACGGCCGTAAGTCGAGGAAGGTACGGCCGTAAGGCTTGGCCGGTTACGGCCGTACGCGGCAGCAGTGTACACCGGTCGTTGACGAAGAGGGCTTACGCCGTAAGTTTGGCGGATACGGCCGTATCATCCGAGTTACGGCCGTAAGGTGTGCGATTACGGCCGTAAGGGTGTCGTCGGATGTTTTTGACGAAGGCGGGTTACGCCGTAACTCAGATCGATTACGGCCGTAAGTCTGTCGGCGAGCTTTGACGAAGCCGAGTTACGGCCGCATTTGAGTTGGCGATTACGGCCGTAGGCCGTTGACTTGGAAAGTTACGGCCGTAAGAGGGCCGAGTTACGGCCGTAACTTCCGGCAAGATTTAATGACTTGCCGGGTCATTTCTCCTCATTTCTTCTTTTTTCCTTCTTCATCCGAGAGAGAGGGTTGAGAGAGAGATTTTATCATCATCAATCACTTGAGTGTGTAATCTTCATCATCTTCATTCCTTTGAGAAGCTTGGATACTCGTTTTAACTCGTGTTCTTCGGATCGTAGTGGTTGGATCTTCAAGAGGTAATTTCTTCAACACCTTGGATTTCGATTTTGTGTTGAGTTATGATGTTTTGACGTTATAATCATGTTATATGAAGGGATATGTATATGATTATGAGTTTGTATAAGGATTCATTGGATTATTGAGAGATTTATTCAAGAACACTTTGAATATCGAGTTGGATTTGGGGATTTCCGATTAATTGTTGTTATAATCACGTTTTTGGATATTCATAACGGATTATTGATCGTATTGGAGATGTTTTGTTGTTTTGAAACGCTTCTTGGGGATTTGAAGTTGGTATTATTGAGGTTTAGAGGTAATCAATCAAAGTTGGCCTCAAAGTGTTCGATATAATGCCCCAATGAACTTGGTTTAATCGTATCGACGTCTTGAGTTCGTTATATTCGTGTTTAATTCGTTATTGATCGGATTGTTGGCAATTGTATTGAATTAAGGTTGTTCGAGCGATCGGTATCTTGGTTAGGACGTTGTTCGTGGACGGACATTCTTCATCGGTATTGTGTAAGTTAAATCTTACTCGGTTAAAAGGATACCAATTCCTTTTGTTGTTGATTGCTCATAATCATAATTCATTCATCATAATAATAATCATTTTGAGACTTGTAATTGTCGAATAATCATTTCATTCACGAGGAACGACGGTTCCAAATCATTTCATTGGGTTATCAATCACATCACTATTACTTTCATATCGGTGAGTCATCTTGGCCTTGTCTAATTATTATTCATTGATATTCATCATGGTCATTCTCGTTCATGTGACCTTCTGGGTTCATATTGCGTGGCCGGGTGTGTCTGTGTGGAATTTTTAGTCGGGCACACGATGGTTATTGTATTGGGTTCACCGATACATTAGACCGTGCACACGGGTCATATTGTCCCGTGAGACTAATTAGGTACACGGACGGGTGTTGTACACTTGCACAGAACATTACGGGCGTACTATGATACTCCTCTTCAGCGTAATTCAT
Organism: Orobanche coerulescens; assembly: GCA_033398695.1. Classification (NCBI taxonomy): domain Eukaryota; kingdom Viridiplantae; phylum Streptophyta; class Magnoliopsida; order Lamiales; family Orobanchaceae; genus Orobanche; species Orobanche coerulescens. The sequence continues at coordinate 35,089,648 of CM065818.1, forward strand.
AATTAAGAATATTTCATCACTTCAGTTAATTCATGATTGTGTAATTTCAACTCTTGAGGATTGTTGTTCTGTGTAACTGACCCCGTTGGGGGATTTTGTTTTCAGGTCACGGCAAGGCAAAGGCACGGGAAGAGCATGTTGACGGCGACGCAGTCCCGATGATACTAGTAGGGGGCCCCAGTCATTCCGTTTGTTCAGTCATTCCGTTTGTTCAGTCATTTTCAGTCATTTCAGTTATTTCTGTCATTTGTATTTTCCGCTGCAAATTCCGTTTGTAATGTTTATTTATTCAGGGTGGTGTATTTTATCTTCATATAAAATACACTAGTATTCGGTATTGTCCTGGTGTGTTGTATTTAAACTCCTCATCGGAGTGTTTGGTAATATAATGTGGTTCGGTACTACAATTATATTATTTAATTCATCACTTTCATTTGCCGGGTGGGTCCCAGTCGGGGATTCACGGCACTGTAATATCCGCCTAGTTTGGGGTGTTACAATGACGGTCGCCGGTACTGCCGGCTCCCGAAGACTGTGACGTGGCCGCCCCACCGGCTGCCCCACGTCCCCGGCCGCGTCCACGACCACGACCGCGACCACGACCTCTTCCAGCATCCATACTGGAGTTAAATAAGTAGCAAAAGCCATACGAGGGTAAGTACGAGAGAAGAACAATCACAAGTCGAGAATCAAAGGTACGATACAAGGAAATAATGAACAGAGGAAGGAAAACTTACGGACACTGGTAGTACCGGAATCATGGCAGCGTGACGATGATGTGCAAAACAAAACACCACAAGACCCAATAAACCGACAAGCCTAGGTATCCATAAACCTAGAGCTCTGATACCATTTTCTGTAACACCCTCAAGATATTCGAGGTATATTACAGCGCCGTGAATCCCTATATGGGACCCACCAGCCGAACAAAGATCATACTTATCGACTCACATAAACGATGAACAATACCATGTCATAAAGACGCAAAAGAACAATCCACCGGTTCAACCGGCCAATATAACATCATCATCCGACACAGCATAATAAGCAACAATACAATCCAAACGAACAAGAACCCCTTAAGTACTCGAGTACAACTATTAGTTCAAAACCACAAAAGACAAAAAGGTAAAAGACACCAAAACGTCACTCGTGCACAATCATCACGCACGGCCATCATCCGTAATCGTCCAAATACTGCCTCGATGAACTCCGACCAAATTCATAAAACGAATTTCCCGAAACGGGTCCCAGAGGGGTTAGCAATTACGCTAGTACAAGTATTCAAGGCAAACCAATCGCTTACACATTTCATAGTATATGCACCAATATCATTTCGAAAACCAAAACAAGACATGTCTTTTTCCTAAAACATACGACCCACAATTAGCCTTGAGAACAGGGCGGCAGCATACATTCTCACTCGAGGCCTCATAGGGACCCTACCGAGTTGGCTACAATTACAGAAAAACAAAACCACGCACACGCTATGCCGTGAGAACAGGGCGGCAGCATACATTCTCACTCGAGGCCTCACAAGGACCCTAACGAGTTGGCTAGCGGTACGAAACTCGTGAAATCCAGGGCGGCAGCATAGATTTCCCTCCTTGACCCCGTCGGGCCAACACAAGGTGATCAAATTATACACAATATACATTACCATTTCACGTTAAGCATAAAGGTTTCCAAAAATACTTGCCTCGATTAATAGACGGTGACGCGAACGGAACGGAAGAATCAAGCACGACCGTGAGGAACCGACGAATGAACCTAACGATTCGAATAACACAATCACAACCAACTCTAGACGATTACGGAAATGGAATACACCCGGAAACCCGCCTACGATTCATGTATATTCGAATAAAAATAACAACGAGGGCGGACCACAACCAAACCCTCTCGATTCCGTAAAAATCCACAAAATATCCATGAATCCGTAGGAAAACTAAAGATACTAACAATATCAATCGTATACATCATGAATCCACCAACAAAACGGAACGAATCGGAAGATATATCCAAAACCCCCAATTTAAATCGAAATATGGTTTTAGTATATTTCGTTAGTAGATTCAAGTACCAAGATCCGTAGAACACGCTAGATTGATTGCCGGGCTTCACTACCAAGAGAAATGATGAAAATCGGCCCCCAAGTTAAGAAATCGAGCGCTTCTCCCTTCCCTCTTACTACTCTCGCGATGCGAGATGAAAAATGGGGAAAAGTCGGCCGATTTCGCCTAATAAAGACGACCGCACAATTGACCGCTTCGTGTGCCGCGGCACGGCAAAGTGTGCCGCGCACGTGCCAAGAAAATACTCCTGTGTTTCGCGTTGTGCATGCAAGATGCGTGTGCAGCCGCGCACACTGATACTGGGTTTTGGTCAGAAGACACACGGTGTGCCGCGCACCGACAGGTGTGCCGCGGCACTGGCCTGGCGCTGTGCCGCGGCACCGGATGGGTGTGCCGCGGCACACAGTACAGATTGCTCGACCAACATTTTGAGAAATTTGTGTGCCGCGGCGCACGCACCTTGTGCCGCGGCCCACACCCCTTTTTGGGTCCCAAAATGATAAAAATGATCCGGAAAGAGAATAAAACGATAGGAATCAATATTTGGGAACTAATAACACGAAATGGATCCACGGCAACCCCGAAACGGCGGTTTCGCACAACAATAACAAGAATATAGTTCAACAGTTTGACAGGAAGGATACGCTGAAAAGTACACGAGGGTCACTACGATCGAGAAATACACCAAAAACGAAAATACAAGGGAAGGAAAAATACGGATATTACAGAAGCAATATCCCGCCAGGAAAAGTCAACGAGATACGCAAGGAAACGCATAACTTACGCCCATCGGCGAAACGTTACAAGCAACGCAAAGGAATATACAGCGTGAAAACACGCTCCACGACGACCAACACAACAAGTAGGGAGAAGCAATATCCCGCCAGGAAAACTCAAAGAGATACGCAAGGAAACGCGTAACTTACGCCCATCGGCGAAACGTTACAAGCAATGCAAAGGAATATACGGCGTGAAAACACGCTCCACGACGACCAACACAACGCCGCCGTTAGGGATATAATAAAACCAACAAGTGACAGGCGTCATCTGTAATACCCGGTTGTAATTCAGTCATTATCATTCAGTAAATTCATTCGGTGATTGTCACTCAGTGTATTTTCACTCAATTATAATCATTCATCAATCATGTTCTTTCACCGTGTTCACCGTTCGGAAAAACTTCGAGTGGTGTATCGTTATTGTTCATTGTTTCAACTTTCCTCATATGAGTTCGACTTTGTTAGATCACCATTAATTTTTGGTAACTCCAAAAATTCTAAATCTTTGCAATATTATAGAGCATCGAGTTAGCTTTCCAATGGTTCAAACGGTGAGTCAATCGGAGTCCGGACGAGAGAGTTATGGTCGTTTTAGCTCAACCGCTCATTTTTCGATTATTGGCGATCATCGCCGAACTTCGCCGTGTCGTCCGACACGGCCCGTGCCGTACTCGTCCGAAAATGCCAAGTGTCGCCTCAGGACCCGACCGTGTCGTCGGCACGGCCGAGTCGAAACCTTCCGGATAAGCGAATCGTCGCCAAAGACGCCCGACCGTGTCGCCCGCACGGCCGAGTCATGCCGAAGCCGGTCAGCCGGACGGGTCACTTTGGAAGGCCTTCGCGCCGCGACCGTGTCAAGGTGACACGGCCGAGTCCCTCGCCGCCACTGTCGGCCAATCATGCGACACGACCGTGCCGATCGGCACGGCCGTGTCCGCAGCAGCCAACTCCTTAAATTCGCTTTTTTCAAAGATTTCACCATTTCTCCCCCTTTTCTTAACCTTAAACCGAGAGAGGAAGCTTGAGGGAGGGTTTTTCCTTCACAAATCATTTGAGTATTTGATTTTCTTCATCTCCTTTTGATCGTGAAGCCCGGATAATCGACCTAACGCGTGTTCTTCGGATTAAAGTACTTGAATCTTCAAAGGTAATATTCTTCAACACCTTGGATTTCGATTTTTGTGTTGAGATGCGATGTTTTGGACGTTATAATCATGATATATGAAGGGATATGTATATGATTATGAGTTTGTATAAGGATTCATTGGATTATTGAGGAATTATTCAAGAACACTTTGAAAATCGAGTTGGAATTGGGGATTTTCGACTAATTGTTGTTATAATCACATTTTTGGATATTCATAACGGATTATTGATCGTATTGGAGATGTTTTGTTGGTTTGAAACACTTCTTGGGGATTTTGATATTGGTATATCGAGGTTTGATTGTAAACAATCGGAGTTTGGATACAACGTATTCGATATAATGCCCCAATGAACTTAGTTTAATCGTATCGACGCTTTGAGTTCGTTATATTCGTGTTTGATTCGTATATTGAACGGATTGTTGGATATTGTATAATTCAAGGTTGTTCGAGCGACCGATATCTCAATTAGGACGTTGTTCGTGGAAGGATAATTGCCACCGGTATTGTGTAAGTTAATTCTTACTCGGTTAAAAGGATATTCATACCTTTTGTTGTTGTTCATTCATAATCATAACTCATTCATCATTATATTAACCGTATCAAAACTTGTTGTTGTCAATTAATTACTTCAGTCATAAGGAACGACGGTTCCAATCTTTTCATTGAGCTGTCATTTTTTTTATTACCATTCCACCTCGGTGAGTCATTATTCATTTTCGATGTCACTTTTGTTATATCGTGGCATTCCGGGTCATACTGGCGTGCCGGTTGGTATGTGTTGGATTTTCATGTCGGGCACGTGATGGTCATGTATTGGGAGTGATACATTGGACTGTGCACACGGGTCATATTGTCTCGTGAGACTGATTAGGTACAAGACCACACGTGTATTTGATCGATACTCGTTGGTGGCTTGTGCACGGACACATTTCCATCCCGGGCGTAGTGTGGCGCCACCCTTTGAGCCGTATTGGTAGTTGATTCATATAGCATGTTTGATTGCGTATGTTTCGACAGGATATTTCATAACTTCTTAAATAATCATGATTGTGTATTTTCAACCCTTGAGGATTGTTGTTCTTTGTAACTGACCCCGTCTGGGGATTTTGTTTTTCAGGTCATGGCAAGGCAAACGCACGGGAATAGCATGTTGATGTCGAGGAGTCCCAGTGATACTAGTAGGGGGCCCCGATCTTTCAGTTATTCATGTTATTGTCCTTTATTTTCCGCTGCAGACTTTCATTTGAATACTCCGTTTCATTCAGTGTTGTGTATTTTATCTTCATATAAAATACACTAGTATTCGGTATTGTCCTGGTGTGTTGTAACTAAACTCCTCGTCGGAGTAATTATTGCTGTAATGTAGTTCGGTACTACATTTATCTTATGTAATTCATTCATTTTCATTTGCCTGGTGGGTCCCAGTTGGGGATCTACGACCGTAATATCCGCCTAGTTTGGGGTGTTACAGAGTTGGTATCGGAGCGTGGTTTTGAATACTACCTTCCGAGTCATGTCTTATTTGAAATCATCGTCATCAGACTAGTATCATTGGACTTTCGCGTCACGTGTGACCTGTGCAAATGCCGAGCCAATCGAATGAAGAACTGTAAGATTTCTAACGCCATGGTATAATTTCTGGCAATAGTCATTCATTCATCATTCATCAATTAACAATCCTCAAACATCATCATTCATTGTGATTAGGACAATCATGTTAACTCATTAATCACTTAATTCATTTCATTACTCAGTTAATAATCAGGACGATCATGTTAACTCATTAATTACTCAATTCATTTCATTACTCAGTTGTCAATCTGGATGATCATATTATCAATCTTGTTAAGTTATTCAAGATAATCATTTCAAGAATTTCATCAGATAATCATGTAACTTCAGTAAATCATTCATATAATCACTAAGTTAGAGCATGTATACTCATTTTCATCATCTCATGACATAATCATAACGTGCTAATCATGCGGGAAATATAATCATTATGCGACCTTCCTACTTCAGTATGGAGAGAGCTGTCAGGGGATGCACGGGGAGAGACCGCGGTGCGGACCGAAACCCGAGAAATAATCACTCGCTGCCGGGAAGTCGTGCCCAGGACTCGGCTCGATCAGAAGATGTTCGGGTTGAACCACTCACTTTTATGCAGGCCATGATGACCCATGTGCAGTTGCTCAATCATCATTGCGCCACTCTGACCGGATTAATCGAGAGAACTCTCCCGTACGAGCCAGCTGCTAAGGAAATTGCTGAGCAGCAACCTGCATATGTCAACAGGAAATCAACGAAGCGTAATCTATCCGAAGGCGGTCAGTCAACCTGCAAGAAGCCTCGTGTGAGTCCTATCGTTTCTGAGCGACCTCCTACGGCGCATAATCGTGCGGGATCTCATTCCCGAGCGGCCAGTTCGGCCATCACCTGTTTCAATTGTGGAACGCCGGGTCATTTCAGCACTGAGTGTCTGAAACCGTCTATCACATGCTATAATTGTGGGAATTTCGGGCATAAGGCCCGTTTTTGCCGAAAGGACTCCAAGTCGGCTCCGGCGGCATCTCAGGCTCTGAAGCAATCAGCCTTTCAGAATCAGACTGCTTTGTCAACGTCGTTTAAGACACTGGAAGCAAATAGAATTGGAGCTTGTATTTATCAGACGGGAGCGTCCGGTTCGGGGGCCGGCAAGTCCCAGATTCATATGATGAGGAGGATCGACGATCCGGTGGCCCGAATGATTTCAGGTATACTCGTAATTTTATTTCAACTTGTGTGTACCTTTTGATTCTGGTACACCGCATTCATTCATTTTCGAATCATGCTTGTATGGACTTATCTCGGGATAGTCCTATTGCTTGTGGAACTCATACCATCGGTCTACCTGACGATGGAAGAATTTTCGGAATCATACCGAACTAAACTTAATGACCGCGATTGGTTGATGGATCTAATCGTGGTGAACTTATCTTAGGACGATGTACTATCCTCAGTGCTTGTTAGCGTTTGGTCGCTATCTTTCCGTCGTTGGTTGTCGAATGTGTGCTTCAGGGAAGTAATCCCCGTTGTTCCAGTAGAAATTTTATTATGGCGGAAGCAGAGAAATTCTGCAATCGAACTATTCAATCATTCATTGTATCATTCTCATCGATTGGCCTTTCTAGGGCAATCGAGTTATTCAATCATTCATTGTATCATTCTCATCGATTGGCCTTTCTAGGGCAATCGAGCTATTCAATCATTCATTGTATCATTCTCATCGATTGGCCTTTCTAAGGCAATCGAGTTATTCAATCATTCTTTGTATCATTTTCATCGATTGGCCTTTCAAAGGCAATCGAGTTATTCAAACATTCCTTGTATCATCTTCATCGATTGGCCTTTCTAAGGCAATCGAGTTGTTCAATCATTATTGGTATCTCTTTTTATCGATTGACCATTCTAGGGCAATCAAAATGTTCAATCATTCGTGGTATCATTGTCATCGATTGACGATGTATTTCCAGGCAAGTTATCTAGTTACCTTCACATACAGTAGGGGAATTCAGGAATGAGTGGGAGCCGGTATGTTCCATTTATCGAAGGCACCGTATCGGATGGCCCCGACCAGAATGCAGGAGTTGAAGATTCAACTTGAGGAGTAGTTCGAGAAAGGTTATCTCCGACCGATCAAGGCCCCCGTGAGGAGCACCAGTGTGATCTGCCAAGAAGAAGGATGGCTCGTCTCGTGTGTGTATTAATTACCAGGAGTTGAACAGAGTGATGATCAAGAGTAGTATCCCTTACCCCGTATTAATGATCTTTTAGAGCAACTTCAGGGAGCCTCAGTATTTTCCAGGATCGACTTAAGATCTGGATATTACCAGTTGCGGATTCGAGAGTCGGATATCGCGAGGACAGCGTTTCATACACGCTATGGTCATTATGAGTTCGTAGTTATGCCGTTCGGGCTAACTATTACACCTGTGGTATTCATGGGGGTAATGAATCGGGTTTTCATCGATTTTTTTTGGGATCAGTTTGTTGTTGTCTTCATCGAAGACATTTTGATTTATTCTCGTAGCCGAGAGGAATACGAGGTTCATCTTCATCAGGTTCTCGACGTGTTGAGACGAGAGCAACTTTATGGAAAGTTTTCCAAATATGAGTTCTGGAGGTCCGAAGTGACTTTCTCGGACATGTAATTTCATCTGACAGAGTTCGTGTCGACCCTCAGAAGTCGGAGACTATCCGAGTTTGGCAACCTCTGAAAGATATTAAGTAAATCCGAAGTTTCCTCGGATTAGTTGGTCAATTATCCAACCCACGACCTGGAGCTAGCAGCCGTGGTTTTCGCGTTGGGGATTTGGCGTCGTTACCTTTATGGCGTCACCTTTCAGTTATTCACCAATCACAAGAGTTGAAGGATATATTTACTCACAAGGAGTTAAATATGCGACAGAGGCGGTGGTTGGAACTAATCAAAGATTTTGATATCGAGATCCTTTACCACCTGGGCAAGGCGAACGTTGTCGCCGACGCCTTGAGTCGTAAGTCCGTTCAGGAGCAGATGCTTGCTCGTTTAACGATTCGATGAGCTTGAGGAATTCCTTAGACCCGAGATCGAGGTCTGGCTTCAGCGAGTTCAGGGACATCTTTGTATGTTAGAGATTTCATCGTCACTTGAGGAGGTAATCAGAGAGAATCAGAGTTCAGACCCTTCATTGTTGCGCATCCGTGAAGATGTGGCTCAGGGGAAAGCCCCTGGATTCGTGGTCCACGAGGATGGACTTTTGAGGTTTAAGAACCGGTTGTGTACCGGCGAATGACGAGTTGAAAAAACTCTATTTTGAGAGAAGCTCATGCTACCCCTTATTCTGTTCATCCGGGGTCCAGCAAGATGTACAAGGACTTGAAACAAAATTACTGGTGGAGTAATATTAAGCGAGAAGTCGCAAAATTTGTTTCGAGATGCTTAACTTGCCAACAAGTCAAGATTGAACATCAGCGACCGGCGGGTATGCTGAAACCTCTCCCTATTCCAGAGTGGAAATGGGAAGACATTTCTATGGATTTCATCACGAGTTTGCCGACGAATCGTCGTGGCATGAATACGATCTGGGTGATTGTGGACCGCTTAACTAAATCAGCTCATTTTCTTGAGATTAAGGATACTTGGGGTCCCGAGAGACTTGCCCAGCTATTCATCAAAGAGATAGTGAGACTGCACGGTACTCCTAAAAGTATCGTTTCCGATCGTGACGGACGGTTTGTGTCACATTTTTGGAAATCAGTTCATCGTGCTATGGGAACTCAGCTTAATCTCAGTACTGCCTTTCATCCTCAGTCCGACGGACAAGCAGAGAGGACTATTTCAGACATTAGAGGACATGTTGAGAGCTTGTGTCCTCGATTGGAAGGACGATTGGGAAGCCCAACTACCATTGATCGAGTTCACGTATAATAATAGTTGGCATGCTTCCATTAAGATGGCACCTTACGAGGCCTTGTACGGTCGTCGTTGTCGCTCTCCTTTGTGTTGGGATGACTTGTCAGAATCAATCGGCACCGAGCCCGATATGCTTATAGCCGCCCGGGAAAAGGTAGCTTTGATCAAGAGTCGTTTGTTGACCGCTCAGAGTCGACAGAAATCATATGCAGATAACCGTCGTCGACCATTAGAGTTCGAGGCTGGTGACCATGTGTTGGTCAAGGTATCCCCGAGTCGTGGTATCTTCCGTTTTGGGAAGAGGGGAAAGTTGAGCCCAAGATTCATTGGACCGTTTGAAATTTTAGATCGAGTAGGCGAGTTAGCTTATCGATTGGCGTTACCTCCGGCGTTGAGCCGAATTCATAATGTGTTTCACGTCTATCAGTTGCGGAAGTATGTTGCCGACCCGAGTCACATACTTCAATTCGACGAAACCGAGATCGCGGATGATCATTCGTACGAGGAGCGTCCTGCATTTAGTGTTGGAGCGGCGAATCAAATAGTTGAAGAATAAGTCGATTCCTTTGGTCAAGATTCAGTGGTCTAGACACGGAGTCGAAGAGGCTACTTGGAAAACCGAGGATAGTATGCGGGAGAGTTATCCCGAGTTGTTTGACCCTTAGTTTCGGGGACGAAACTCTTTTAAGGGGGGGTGTATGTAATACCCGGTTGTAATTCAGTCATTATCATTCAGTAAATTCATTCGGTGATTGTCACTCAGTGTATTTTCACTCAATTATAATCATTCATCAATCATGTTCTTTCACCGTGTTCACCGTTCGGAAAAACTTCGAGTGGTGTATCGTTATTGTTCATTGTTTCAACTTTCCTCATATGAGTTCGACTTTGTTAGATCACCATTAATTTTTGGTAACTCCAAAAATTCTAAATCTTTGCAATATTATAGAGCATCGAGTTAGCTTTCCAATGGTTTAAACGGTGAGTCAATCGGAGTCCGGACGAGAGAGTTATGGTCGTTTTAGCTCAACCGCTCATTTTTCAGTTATTGGCCGATCACTGCCGAACGAACTCGGCCGTGTCGTCCGACACGGCCCGTGCCGTACTCGTCCGGAAAATGCCGAAGTGTCTGCCTCAGGACCCGACCGTGTCGCCCGCACGGCCGAGTCGAAACCTTCCGGATAAGCGAATCGTCGCAAAGACGCCCGACCGTGTCGCCTGCACGGCCGAGTCATGCCGAAGTCGGCTTGACGGTCATCGTCGAAGGCCCTTCGCGCCGCGACCGTGTCGGGCAGACACGGTCGAGTCCCCTGCCGGCCAGCTATCGGCCAATCAGGCGACACGACCGCGCCGATCGGCACGGCCGTGTCGGCAGCGATCAACTCCCTTAAATTCGCTTTTTTCAAAGATTTCACCATTTCTCCCCTTTTCTTAACCTTAAAGCGAGAGAGGAAGCGTGAGGGAGGGTTTTTCCTTCTCAAATCCTTTGAGTATTTGATTTTCTTCATCTCCTTTTGATCGTGAAGCCCGGATAATCGACCTAACGCGTGTTCTTGATTAAAGTACTTGAATCTTCAAAGGTAATATTCTTCAACACCTTGGATTTCGATTTTTGTGTTGAGATGCGATGTTTTGGACGTTATAATCATGATATATGAAGGGATATGTATATGATTATGAGTTTGTATAAGGATTCATTGGATTATTGAGGAATTATTCAAGAACACTTTGAAAATCGAGTTGGAATTGGGGATTTTCGACTAATTGTTGTTATAATCACACTTTGGATATTCATAACGGATTATTGATCGTATTGGAGATGTTTTGTTGGTTTGAAACACTTCTTGGGGATTTTGATATTGGTATATCGAGGTTTGATTGTAAACAATCGGAGTTTGGATACAACGTATTCGATATAATGCCCCAATGAACTTAGTTTAATCGTATCGACGCTTTGAGTTCGTTATATTCGTGTTTGATTCGTATATTGAACGGATTGTTGGATATTGTATAATTCAAGGTTGTTCGAGCGACCGATATCTCAATTAGACGTTGTTCGTGGAAGGATAATTGCCACCGGTATTGTGTAAGTTAATTCTTACTCGGTTAAAAGGATATTCATACCTTTTGTTGTTGTTCATTCATAATCATAACTCATTCATCATTATATTAACCGTATCAAAACTTGTTGTTGTCAATTAATTACTTGATCATAAGGAGCAGCGGTTCCAATCTTTTCATTGAGTGTCATTTTTTTATTACCATTCCACCTCGGTGAGTCATTATTCATTTTCGATGTCACTTTTGTTATATCGTGGCATTCGGGTCATCTTGGCGTGCAGTTGGTATGTGTTGGATTTTCATGTCGGGCACGTGATGGTCATGTATTGGGAGTGATACATTGGGTGTGCACACGGGTCATATTGTCTCGTGAGGCGATTAGGTACAAGACCACACGTGTATTTGATCGATACTCGTTGGTGGCTTGTGCACGGACACATTTCCATCCGGGCGTAGTGTGGCGCCACCCTTTGAGCCGTATTGGTAGTTGATTCATATAGCATGTTTGATTGCGTATGTTTCGGCAGGATATTTCATAACTTCTTAAATAATCATGATTGTGTATTTTCAACCCTTGAGGATTGTTGTTCTTTGTAACCGGCCCGTCTGATTTTGTTTTTCGTGTCATGGCAAGGCAAACGCACGGGAATAGCATGTTGATGTCGAGGAGTCCCAGTGATACTAGTAGGGGGCCCCGATCTTTCGATTATTCATGTTATTGTCCTTTATTTTCAGCTATGAGACTTTCATTTGAATACTCCGTTTCATTCAGTGTTGTGTATTTTATCTTCATATAAAATACACTAGTATTCGGTATTGTCCTGGTGTGTTGTAACTAAACTCCTCATCGGAGTAATTATTGCTGTAATGTAGTTCGGTACTACATTTATCTTGTGTAATTCATTCATTTTCATTTGCCTGGTGGGTCCCAGTTGGGGATCTACGGCACTGTAATATCCGCCTAGTTTGGGGTGTTACATCATCAACTGGATAATACAATCAAGTCAATTATCCGAACAAACACAAAACACAACGGACGAAAATCAGTACGATTGACCAACTCAACGGTACATCAATCAAAATGCGAGCCAATCGCTGAACAAATACGGAATTCCACCGCCCAAGGGTTGGAAGATCGAAAACGAGACTAATTTTCTGAACTTGAAAAGGTCACAACGATATATAGATCAATTTGGGACAATATCAGAACTCGCTCGAATGACAAAGGTGAGAAACAACACCAGGTCAGAAGCATCAACGAACACAGTCGAGTCGATACGATTGGACGAAACAGAAGAGAAAGAAAGAAAAATGCGGGTATTACATCAACCGTATAGGACATTCGCCTGCTCACTAACAGGAGATAGAATCCTTTCTTGGCGTTCAGTAAAGACTGCTACCTGCCCGTATAGTCTGCACTTCGAGGTCGACTCAGCAATTAAGCAAATGAGTCTAACTACTCTAATGACAAACTAAACGTCACAGACACATCTTCTACTGAACCCTCAAGTCAAAGGTCCACGTATACTATCACAACCTTTCGATTCGTCATCGACTCTCCGAGAGTGAATACCGTGTGACTGAATCGAGTATGAGTCATGTTTGAGTATACTGGTCCCACCAATATACTTATAACTATGCTATCAAGACGTGCACACGTCCTAGCATCAGTTATACAAGTCTTATTAAAACTTAATGTCCTGTTAAGTTTTATCGACTTGCGAACTAGTTAAGCATTCGAGCTCTAAACACTTCTAGTGCCTATCTCCTTATCTCCATAAGGAGTAGAATGTTCACTCTCAAATGCAAGGACTATTATTCTATATACCAAATCACAATGCCAGTGATATACAATAATATAGAAATAATAATTGCCTTATTAAATATAATATTCATAATTACAATACAATTGCTCTCACTCTCTCATCCTCTGAGTGGCATTCGAGGGCATATTCCTAACAAAAATGAAATAGTTGGGATTACAAACTTAGTTTGTCATTAGTTAGAAAAGATGTATAGGAGATCATAAGATGAATTTACTTATTATGTTGTGTAAATTCGATTTTCCTTAAAAAGACGGTTTCTCTTTCGAACTATAAAACGCCCCTTACATATTGAATCAATCCATTATATTTCTATGTTGATTGCCTTCAATACATAGCATTAGGATTTATGAAAATAACTCAAAGAATCATCTAAGGACTAGAGGTATATTTCTATCCCCTAGAACAACTTAGAGTGAAGATCATTTGATCTAATCAAACATATTTTCTTTCGAAACATATGAAGACCATAAATATCGTCATTTATTGGCCAAATAAATAAAGATTGTTAAAACAATGAAAATCACACACAATAATAAGTAATTCACAATAGATCTTTTATACAAACATAAATAACATGACTAACCTTGTTTATAATCTCAACTAAAGGTTACTTAGCCCATGAAGGGTTTATTATACATATTACAAGCTGTGGTGGTCATTATTAGTTGAATCAAGAGAAAGAATTGATCCTAACTCCCTTAGTAGATAAAGGAGATAGAAGCAATAAACTCTCTGAACAACATATGCTATACCACACTTACAAATATCACTCAAGAACACAAGTGTGTTCTTCACACAAAAAAAAAAAGTTTACAAAAAATGGAAAATTATAAGATGAATGATCAATGATGAAGGATCTAAGGGGTCTATTTATACACCTAAAGTCATCTAATAGCTCCAAAACTCCAGCATTATTACAATAGATCGGATCAATGCCAGCCATCCCCTCAATAATACACAAAAAGTATAAAAAATTAGACAAATCATAACAATCTGTCAAGAGTTACGGCCGTAACATTCAGGAGTTACGGCCGTAACTAGGGTGACTTATGGCCGTAACATTCTGTAGTTACGGCCGTAACTAACTCGTAAAATTGCTCCTTTGGATGCTTTGATAGTTACGTTTTCCCGAAATTTCTCAGACTTTACGTTTTTGCCCCCAAATCTTCTTCGGATGATAACTTTTGATATATAACTCTGATTTTGAATCCGGAAAGACTGCCGAATTCGTCTTGGAAAGCCCTACAACATGAATATATCAAAATTCAATAAAGAGAATATTTAATAAACATGTTATTTCTTGAGTAAATCAGTTATTTAATCCGATCATCATCCGATAAAAATAAAATTATTAAAACTAATTAATTAAAAGCAAAAAACTAGTAGACTAGCTCAATTATGGGTGAATTTGATCGATACAAACCATGGGTAATGTAACACCCCCAAATCCCATTGGGTTATTACAGTGCCGTGGACCCCACCTCAGGTGATCCACCAGGCGAACACGACTAAAATACAACAAACTGACCAAAATAGGAAATCACAGACTCTACTATGACGTCCGACATACTATTCCGATATGGAATTTCAACGACAAGGATGGGCCTACATGGCCAAAATAAAAATACAACAACGTTCACGAGCCTTGCTCGGATAATAAAAAACGACATCGATTGAACAAAAATGGAGTACTCCAACTGTCTGACCAACATGAACACCAAAATATCTCGGACTAGTATCGCTCGAATGCCTCGTCGCCATCGTCATGCCCCTGTGTCTCAACTCTCTCCTCGCAAGTACCTAAAACATGAAAACATGTTCCGCCCCCTGGTCACCATCCAAGATAATGAATATCAATTACATGCAAAAAATGATATGCATCCAAAGGCGTAATAAACAGTACAACAATGGTAGTACGAGATGCTCACAAACCAAAGTAAGAATCGAGCATTCGTGGAATATTATGCCCATGGCATACGATCAATACCTGCTCAATAGATTAGAACATAAGTGCCCAACGGCGAATCATCAATATAGAACACAACAATACATTACCCGAAGGTAAATCAATCCAACGCTGAAATAAATAAGGATCATAATGCCCGAAGGCTCAAACGGAAATACCGTTACATCACAATGGCACGAAAGCCCTCAGTAAGCCGCCAAAATATCACGATGGCACGCCGAAGCCGAAGGCTTTGTAAATCATCACAATACAGATCTCAAAGAAACAAACATGGTATCGAACATACCCCTCGGGCGTATGAACTCTTAATCACAAAACGTCGAACACATCCACACATTTAAATGGACTATGAACGAACAAAATTGTATGGCTCAATGATGGACATCACAGTACGCCCGATCCGAATATGTGTCAGTGCACATGTCCACCCCGTATACGGAATCCAGGATATACGTGGGACAATGTACCTAATTAGCCTCAACGAACTACGTCTCGTGTGCACAGCCTTTCACGGAAAATATTCACGCATGACTATATATGTGCCCGGCTAAAAATCCTACACAATATCCAATAGGAACGTAGATATGATTCCGGATATGTCACGATACGACATGACAACGAAACTCAAAGGATAACACATCCAATACGGATCATACGACTCACCAAGTGAACGATGACACACGAATAATGAAAGATCGACACGACCAACGATATTCCAAACAACTATCCTGGGATCAAAATCCCTAAGGACCGATTAACACGAGCAACGATCACAACACAACAGTTCGGGAAATCCTCAACCTTCAACGATCACAAAATTACCGAGTTCACAAGAATAATAGTGTGCTGCCTTGAATCGGTCAACACGACAATAATAATTCAACGGATGGGAATTATCGTTGATAATCCCAATTCAATACTTCGATTACCGTAGAATGGCCAATCGATAACAATTATACAACGGATGGGAATTATCTTTTTGACAACGGGTGGAAATTATATTTGATAATCCCAATTCAATATATCGAGTACCGTTAGAGCGAACAATCGACAATAATTATACAACGGATGGGAATTATCTTTTTGACAACGGGTGGAAATTATATTTGATAATCCCAATTCAATATATCGATTACCGTTAGAGCGGACAATCGATAATAATTATACAACGGATGTCTCGGCACCTTTAATCGGTTACCGATAACGAAGATGATAATCGAATACGTCGATGCCTTCAATCGCCAAAACGACATAAATAGAAAAACACCGATATCAATAACGATTCACAAAAATATCTTGATGGAACATCAATCAATAACAACAATCGATACGTCGATGCCGCGAACCGCTATCAATATCTCAAAGGAACATCAATTAACAATAACAATCGATATGTCGATACCGCGAACCGGCTATCGACAACAATATTACCAACAAGTATCGCAATGCCTTAAATCGCCATTTACGAACAACAATAATATTTGGCATAATTTGCCGAAGGGTATCGTATCAAACAATCCCCTGATATCAATAAAGTCATAAAGAGACCAAGTCTCGGAATGATACACACATTCATACACATACATGATAACATTAATCTCATTGACCAGTACAAGTATAAAACTTGCCTCAAACCGAAGGCGAGAAAGTTCTTCCACGATCAACGTCCTACCACGAATCGATCAACGCGTCCTCCGACAATCACAAGCACTCGAACAACCTTGAATGAAATACAATTCATTCGATAACACAATATCGACCGAAAACAACACAATAGATAATTCCGATTCCAACACGAACACATACTATACTCGTATTTATCCGTATACATGCGTATATATATAATATATATATTACATATATATATATATACAACTCATATATATATACAAATACATATGCTCACTGCACACTAAACACACATATATATATATATATACATATATATATATATATAACAGCTTTATTATATATATACATATACATAAAACACACAACACACACACATACAACTCACGCTGCACACACTAACACACACACATCTATTACATATATATATAATATACATAACACATCTGCACATCACAACACACACACACATCACGCCATATATATATATACATAAAACACACAACATATACAAAAAAAACGTACCAGGAAGGAGCCGATCGGCCGGAAAGAAGAAAGAGAAAAAAAACTCCCATGCCGGAAATCGACCGCCGGAAAAATGACCCGCCGGACTTCGTACAACTCCGGCCCGTTTCCGTCTATGGCCGGTTTTCACCCGACTCCGCCTGCAACTCCTCGCCGGAAGTATGTCAAAACTCCGTTCCGCCGTCCGTTCCGGACAAAAACCACCTCTGGTCGCCGGAATCAACGGAACTCCGTCCATGGCGGAAACCATGAAGAACGCCGAAAAAATGGAGAAGCGGTGCACTGCTCCGGCTCGCGAAGAGAAAAAAAATGCCGGAAACGTCGGCCGGGTTTGCGGCCTTCCGGTTCGGAAATTACGACCGTGCCGCCGCCGAGCTCCGGTCGTGGTGCCGCCCGCCCGAACTCTAACTCGCCGGAAAAAGCGAGCGGCCGCCGCCCGTCCTCAAGCTTCCATCTCGCCGGAAAAAATGGAGAAGCCGGCCCGTCCGTCCTCAAGCTTCCATCTCGCCGGAAAAAAAATGGAGAAGAAGGGAGAGAGGGCGAGAGAGGGAAGGTATGGCGAGAGAGCTGGGAGAAGAAGAAAAAGAAAAATAGTGTGAGAGAGGGAGAGATGCTGCCGAGAGGGAGAAGTGAGGAGGGAGAAGATGATGATTGTGGTGATGATTATGTATAGTATATATATATAATATATCATGAGAACGTGAGGGGAATCAAGAGAGTTGACAAAATATATATATATATATATATATAAATATATATATATATATAAATGATACCCAAAGATACTCTCGCCCCGAAAGCTGACCACGAGGAAAGTTCCCACCATCTACCACGCATTACGTACGTAACCTCAGGGCGTAACATTCGCAATCGAAACAAATTAGCGTACGTAATGCTACACAGGTAGCGTACGCTATGGCTATAAACTTAGCCAAAATTCCAAACTCGCCAAACAACAACCAACGACGAACCAAACCGTCGACCAGAATAAATATTTCGATTCCGAAATATTTTAATACAATATATATATATTGTATCGGTCCAAACAACAACACTTGTACAATTCCAAATGAATACGTACAACTCAACAGTAACACGAAAAAAAAAAATTACCCCCGGATATTACATACTCCCCCCCTTAAAAAGAGTTTCGTCCCCGAAACTCAGGGTGCACAAGTCGGGGCACGGACTATCCATCAGGATAAGAAAACAACATCTCCAGGAATACTCCTCAATACGAGCAATTCCGCCTAAGCAACTGGGCCGACCCCACGGGTCCCCACGTCTCCTCTGCCTGAACAAGGCGAAAAAAAACAAGTGATAAAGACACTCAATCAAATGTGAGATTAGCCGAATCATGACTCTCCTGCTAGAGACCAGCCAGGAAGTCGCACCACCAAAAGAAAATAACAACACAGACATAGTCCTCGGGACTATATCGAACGCGCACCCAAGTCCTCACGACTTGACGTCTCGAATCACAATGAACGATTACCCAGATCATCACAAAAATCTCGGGTACAGGACCAAAAGGAAAGAAAATCACCTCAAATGACTCAAGTGTCAAGATTCTCAGATACAATGATTACAAGATAGATCAATAATAAATGATTCACAACCGCAATATTAAAATACAGACCGAGTCAAACATCAATCCGAGAGACAAGAAAAATACCGATCAAGGCTACATCTCAAATGTACCCGGAATCCACATCCTCCAGATCATCGAGTTCCTCGATCTCATCGACTCGAGGAAAACACAAATCTGAACTCGCTACTCCCCCTCGGGTGTCCATACCTCTGGCTCCCGAAGCACGATATGACCCTTGGATGAAGTACGGACTGAGGTGACAAAATCTCTCGAGGCCCATAAGCTCTCTCGAGACCTACTGGCACTAGAACTCATGCAGTATTCTGAAGGTGTCCCCACCTCCGACACAGAAAAATGAATAATAGCTGGCACTGTACATAGAGTACTAACATGCCCCGCTGAATCACAATTAAAACAAATAACAGTCGAACTCGTCGCCTGGGAAGAAAATGCTTTCCCAGTACGAAGCCGATTAGGAAATGACCTCTTGGACGTCGGAGCTCGATGTACCTCTGAACGAATCGGCATCCTAGTCCTCTCACCAGAAGAAACTGAAGAAGTCCTTGAAACTTCTCAGCAATAACAATAACACCCTCGTTCTTGACGGATTCGGGGTTCAAAACCTCCGACAACTTGGCTTCACGAAGTGGAGCCAGATAATACCTCTCTAACATGAGAGTCTTGAACTCGATCCAAACACAATCACGATCGGTGGGTTCTCGAGCACAACTCCGAAAATGATTCGTCACCACCAAAGTATTGGTACGAGGTTTCGGGTGTCGGCCCACTCTGCGGCCTCTACCCTCTCTGTCACGTCCTCTTTCCAGTGAAAGAATAACGTTCAATCATGACCACGGCTCAAATACGCCTCAACGGCCGTAATGCTAGGTCAACGCAAAACACGAGAATACATACTCAACAGATAAACGATCCCATCGATCGTGCTAATCATAGCCGATCTGAGCCCACACGCTCCAAAGCAAATAACCATAAATCAATCGTACCGATCGTCACATACAAGTGTCAACAAAACAGTTTAATCAATGACATAATGAATGTATGCACACAAAAGAGAATAGAGTCCTTACACAGTCATACGAAGCTTCGAGGTCTTGCGATACTAGTCTTCACGGCGGCGACTCGATGAAAGAATGACTCATACGATCGTCCAACTATCACGACTCACAAAACCCGATTTGTCAGTTGTCATAACTTTGACATTTCCACTACTACCGCCTTGGTAGAGCCACATAACACACAAGCCAGGGTATCTCACAACCCAATTCTCTGATACCATCTTCTGTAACACCCCCAAATCCCATTGGGTTATTACAGTGCCGTGGACCCCACCTCAGGTGATCCACCAGGCGAACACGACTAAAATACAACAAACTGACCAAAATAGGAAATCACAGACTCTACTATGACGTCCGACATACTATTCCGATATGGAATTTCAACGACAAGGATGGGCCTACATGGCCAAAATAAAAATACAACAACGTTCACGAGCCTTGCTCGGATAATACAAAACGACATCGATTGAACAAAAATGGAGTACTCCAACTGTCTGACCAACATGAACACCAAAATATCTCGGACTAGTATCGCTCGAATGCCTCGTCGCCATCGTCATGCCCCTGTGTCTCAACTCTCTCCTCGCAAGTACCTAAAACATGAAAACATGTTCCGCCCCCACGGTCACCATCCAAGATAATGAATATCAAGTACATGCACAACATGATATGCATCCAAAGGCGAATAAACAAGATAACAATGGTAGTACGAGATGCTCACAAACCAAAGTAAGAATCGAGCATTCGTGGAATATTATGCCCATGGCATACGATCAATACCGCTCAATAGATTAGAACATAAGTGCCCAACGGCGAATCATCAATATAGAACACAACAATACATTACCCGAAGGTAAATCAATCCAACGCTGAAATAAATAAGGATCATAATGCCCAAGGCTCAAACGGAAATACCGTTACATCACAATGGCTCAAAGCCCTCACCAAGCCGCCAAAATATCACGATGGCACGAAAGCCGAGCGGCCGAAGTAAATCATCACAATACAGATCTCAAAGAAACAAACATGACTGTCGAACATACCCCTCAGGCGTATGAACTCTTAATCACAAAACGTCGAACACATCCACACATTTAATGGACTATGAACGAACAAAATTGTATGGCTCAATGATGGACATCACAGTACGCCCGATCCGAATATGTGTCAGTGCACATGTCCACCCCGTATACGGAATCCAGGATATACGTGGGACAATGTACCTAATTAGCCTCAACGAACTACGTCTCGTGTGCACAGCCTTTCACGGAAAATATTCACGCATGACTATATATGTGCCCGGCTAAAAATCCTACACAATATCCAATCGGAACGTAGATATGATTCCGGATATGTCACGATACGACATGACAACGAAACTCAAAGGATAACACATCCAATACGGATCATACGACTCACCAAGTGAACGATGACACACGAATAATGAAAGATCGACACGACCAACGATATTCCAAACAACTATCCTGGGATCAAAATCCCTAAGGACCGATTAACACGAGCAACGATCACAACACAACAGTTCGGGAAATCCTCAACCTTCAACGATCACAAAATTACCGAGTTCACAAGAATAATAGTGTGCTGCCTTGAATCGGTCAACACGACAATAATAATTCAACGGATGGGAATTATCGTTGATAATCCCAATTCAATACTTCGATTACCGTAGAATGGCCAATCGATAACAATTATACAACGGATGGGAATTATCTTTTTGACAACGGGTGGAAATTATATTTGATAATCCCAATTCAATATATCGAGTACCGTTAGAGCGAACAATCGATAATAATTATACAACGGATGGGAATTATCTTTTTGACAACGGGTGGAAATTATATTTGATAATCCCAATTCAATATATCGATTACCGTTAGAGCGGACAATCGATAATAATTATACAACGGATGTCTCGGCACCTTTAATCGGTTACCGATAACGAAGATGATAATCGAATACGTCGATGCCTTCAATCGGCCAAAACGACATAAATAGAAAAACACTGATATCAATAACGACGATTCACAAAAAATATCTTGATGGAACATCAATCAATAACAACAATCGATACGTCGATGCCGCGAACCGGCTATCAATATCTCAAAGGAACATCAATTAACAATAACAATCGATATGTCGATACCGCGAACCGGCTATCGACAACAATATTACCAACAAGTATCGCAATGCCTTAAATCGGCCATTTACGAACAACAATAATATTTGGCATAATTTGCCGAAGGGTATCGTATCAAACAATCCCCTGATATCAATAAAGTCATAAAGAGACCAAGTCTCGGAATGATACACACATTCATACACATACATGATAACATTAATCTCATTGACCAGTACAAGTATAAAACTTGCCTCAAACCGAAGGCGAGAAAGTTCTTCCACGATCAACGTCCTACCACGAATCGATCAACGCGTCCTCCGACAATCACAAGCACTCGAACAACCTTGAATGAAATACAATTCATTCGATAACACAATATCGACCGAAAACAACACAATAGATAATTCCGATTCCAACACGAACACATACTATACTCGTATTTATCCGTATACATACGTATATATATAATATATATTACATATATATATATACAACTCATATATATATACAAATACATATGCTCACTGCACACTAAACACACACACACACACATATATATATATATATATATATATAACAGCTTTATTATATATATACATATACATAAAACACACAACACACACACATACAACTCACGCTGCACACACTAACACACACACATCTATTACATATATATATAATATACATAACACATCTGCACATCACAACACACACACACATCACGCCATATATATATACATAAAACACACAACAACATATACAAAAAAAACGTACCAGGAAGGAGCCGGTCGGCCGGAAAGAAGAAAGAGAAAAAAAACTCCCATGCCGGAAATCGACCGCCGGAAAAATGACCCGCCGGACTTCGTACAACTCCGGCCCGTTTCCGTCTATGGCCGGTTTTCACCCGACTCCGCCTGCAACTCCTCGCCGGAAGTATGTCAAAACTCCGTTCCGCCGTCCGTTAGGACAAAAACCACCTCAGTCGCGGAATCAACGGAACTCCGTCCATGGCAGGAAACCTTGAAGACCGCCGAAAAAAATGGAGAAGCGGTGCACTGCCGGCTCGCCGAAGAGAGAAAAAAATGCCGGAACACGTCGGCCGGGTTTGCGCCTTCCGGTTGAAATTACGACTGTGCCGCCGCCGAGCTCCGGTCGTGGTGCCGCCCGCCGAACTCTAACTCGGGAAAAGCGGAGCAATGGCCGCCTGTCCTCAAGCTTCCATCTCGCGGAAAAATGGAGAAGCCGGCCCGTCCGTCCTCAAGCTTCCATCTCGCCGGAAAAAAATGGAGAAGAAGGGAGAGAGGGCGAGAGAGGGAAGGTATGGCGAGAGAGCTGGGAGAAGAAGAAAAAGAAAAATAGTGTGAGAGAGGGAGAGATGCTGCCGAGAGGGAGAAGTGAGGAGGGAGAAGATGATGATTGTGGTGATGATTATGTATAGTATATATATATATAATATATCATGAGAACGTGAGGGGAATCAAGAGAGTTGAGAATATATATATATATATATATATATATATATATATATATATATATAAATGATACCCAAAGATACTCTCGCCCCGAAAGCTGACCACGAGGAAAGTTCCCACCATCTACCACGCATTACGTACGTAATCTCAGGGCGTAACGTTCGTAATCGAAACAAATTAGCGTACGTAATGCTACACAGGTAGCGTACGCTATGGCTATAAACTTAGCCAAAATTCCAAACTCGCCAAACAACAACCAACGACGAACCAAACCGTCGACCAGAATAAATATTTCGATTCCGAAATATTTTAATACAATATATATATATTGTATCGGTCCAAACAACAACACTTGTACAATTCCAAATGAATACGTACAACTCAACAGTAACACGAAAAAAAAAATTACCCCCGGATATTACAGGTAAGTGTACAAAACTGACACTTATCACACCCCCAAACTTGAATTCTTGCTAGTCCCGAGCAAGACTCTTTATTATTCATGCTCCAAAAATAAAAATAAAAATAAAACAAAAATAATAAAATTAATACACACATAAATTAAAAAAAAAGAGAGAAAAGGAGATCAAAATGCCATTAATACACAACAACCAGCTTATACAGTAGATATAAATGAATCAAAATTCAAAATAAATCTACAAATGATTTTGAAGTTAAAACACGGTTTTAGTATTGTAATTCCAAAATGTAAGGTTTCCCCCCAAAAGGTTGATTATTTCTTTCCCACTCGTGATACACACGACTCCCTTTAATGATTGCTCTCGATCACTCGTTTATTTTTCGACTCAATATGAAGAAGAATTTCATTGGCGTCATCAAATATTGTGATTATTCACGAAATTGAGTGTATTAAAATTCAGCCGCTAATTAATTTAAATCTGCTCATAAACTACATCCCTTTTAGTGATAGCTTTCACACCGTTATTTGCTGACGTGTAGCTCTTTTCACTAACACAATTTCTATCTCATTTTTTTTTTTAAAAATGTGATAGCTTTCACACCATTATTTGCTAACGTGTAGCTCTTTTCACCAATTTTTCTGAGACGGCAGCTACGCACCAACAATGGTTAGTCCTTTATTTTTCGCAAAACTTAAGACCTCCAAAATTAGGCGGCTGTTGCTGCTCAACACTTCTCCTTTTCGTCATTTTTTTTTAAGGTGATAGCTTTCACACCGTTATTTGCTAACGTGTAGCTCTTTTCACCAATGACTTCTTTTTTTTTTAGGGAATAGAATTTTTGCAGAAAATCATTTCTTAGTTTAAGCATGAAAAATCAAAAACTCCACAAATTAAATACATTTCAGTTCTATTTTTCATCAACCGATTGATTCTTCTTTTCTCAAGGTAACGAATGACTTGATTTTATATGATAATTACAAGGCTTGGAAAGAGATTAAGGCTCAAAAAAATTTGGAATATATAATTTTTTTTACCGGTTAAAACGATTTTAGAAGCTTGTATATAGCTAATTTATTGGTGTTATGGTCAGATCTAGAAATCTCATAAATCAAAATACTATATATATATATATATAATAAAAAAATAAGGCAAATAACCAAATCAATCAAAACACACCAAATTTACAACACACCAAAATAATAAAACAAACCACCCCCAAACTTGAAAATAAAACTGTCCTCAGTTTTTAAAAATAAAATAAAATAAAAAGCAATGCAGAAAAACACTACACCATATATGGGTTTCAGCAACACCTGAAAAACTGTGTTTAAAAGTCCAAAAAGTGTTGCTGAAGGTAGAAAAACAAGCTATGGCTACACTTTGACCAAATTCGAAAGTGTTACAAAAACGGCCGCAACCATAGGGGTCTAAGGTAACACTTTTCTTTTTTTTGGTAACATGTTAAAAAAATGTAGCAATAGACCCCTATGCCAACACTTTTATTGTCTGTGGCTACACTAGATTTTATGTTGCTGTAAACTTAAGGCCACACTTTTATATATTTAGTGACACAAAGATTTATGTAGCCGTAGACCTATGCCAACACTCATGAGGTCTAATGTAACATTAAATTGTGAAACACTTTGACATCTTTACCAACAATTTTAACACTATGGCTACACTTATATATGAACAGTTCTAACTTTTGCCAACACAATTTTAATCTTTGCCAACACAATTTTTATATTTTGCCAACAGAAAGAATTATAAATTATAGTCTATGGCTACATTTTTGCAGGTTTTTACCAACATTTTTCATGCTAAAAAGCAAAATATTATATTGGAAAATAAATATTACCATAAAATAGTCAATACCATTAAAACAATGTCAACCATAACAACATCCAAAATACATGACTGCTAATATTCAATCCATAATAGCTAAGAACAAGTTATGATCGCAATCCTCAAATATAAAAAAACTACTTGAGTCACTTAGCTAGCATAATATAAGATGATGAGATCAATCAAGGAGTGACATTGTCACCACCATAGGACTCCTCGACTGATTTCTGAGAGTCATCAATCTTTAAGTTCAATTCAGGATTCTTCTCGGCCAACATTTTCATCGTTTCTCGAACTTTTTGGTCAAGTTTTTCATCCATCTCTTGTTGAAGTTGGGCCCTGATCTTAGCAGTTAGGTCCGTCACGTACTGATCAGCAACTTGAACGGATGGTGATGCTGAAGACTTTGATTTTGGTTCCTTTTTCTAAATAAGTCTCCCAATTAGATAAGATGGTCGGTGTTCTTTGCCATCATGAATCAATTTATTAGCAGCCTCAACACCTTCCGTTTCAAGAGCTTTCTTAACATCAGCCTGTAAATAAAAGTATCAAGTATTTCCCTCAAATAATTAACAGAAACATAAAATACAAACAATAACAATAATGGAAAATTACCTTAATTCCTATTTCATAAGTAGTTATAATCACTACTACAAAAAGGGCTATTCTTGACGCGCAATGCGTGTCAAGAAGAGGAGTTATGACGCGCAAATGCGCGTCAAGGATGGACCCGTCATAAATTTTAATGACTCGCATATGTGCGTCATCGATCTATGACGCGCATTTATGACCCGCATTTTATGACGCACCTTTTTGCGAGTCATAACTTAATTTTTTTTTTAAAAAAAATTAATTTTTTCCAGTTCTTAATTTTCTATTAAATGACAATTAAAAACCTGATAATACAAAAATAAAAACGACAATTTTGATTCAGAAGGTGTAAAACATACCTACCAGTCAGCTTGGGAGATCAATCACATTAGTTAAGCAACAGCATTGTACTTTAAGAACACACTTCACAAATGACAACATAAGATTGGAGAAATAGTCATCTCAACAACTAAACATGATCAATCATCTTTGCCTATTTTTTAAGATTTGCATGACATGATGCAATTATTGGAATTGCAAGAAATATTGCTAGTTGTGGACTTCTTTATATTACAACGTGGACAATATTCAAGAGTTTCTGTTGTTCTTATGCTTTGAAAGAAAAAAAAGTGAGAGTTTTTCGAAAAATTATAAATTGTAAAATAAAATCTTCGAATCTTTAGTTAGGACTTTTTTAAACATATATATTAAATATTTTTGTTTAAAAGCTGAACAGAAGTGCCATAAAATGAATGATCAGATGGCTAAATTACATTATCACTGTCAAACTTTAGGATGATTTACCATTTTCCGTAAAATACTTGGTACTTTACACCTAAACCAGATTTTGATTGACTAAATGGATCGATTATATAAAAAGTGCATGATATTAGTAACACATTATTGTTTTAGTATAAATTTCAAGATAATACGTACAAGATACTAATTAGACAAAGAAATGACCAAGTTCGATAGAGGCGGGAGTGTGGCGTAGTGCAGGTCTAACGAATTCTACAAAAGAAATAGTCAAGTAATATTGATACCACGGCTAGTAGATGAGTATTTCTCCAAACTACTCCAATGAAACTTTCTTACGCAAGTTGTCGCATCTGATACATTTGTGCGGCCATAAATGACTCCATTATTGCTTTTCTTTGCTCTACTGGTTGAATCATACATGCATAGATACTTATGTTAATATCAAAGGATTATATAAAAAATTAAATAAAAGACCATGTCAAGAACCAAATTCCATATGTGATAATATTGAGAAGCTCAAGACAAAAAAGCATACCTGTGTGCGTCGGCCTGACAATAGAATTCAGCCTTTGCAAAGTCACTTGTGTAATATAACCGGCGAGAATGAAGGAATGCCATCTCGCCACAACGTCCACTTTCTTGATAATACGATTCTAAACTCTTTGGGCACCCATAGTGTATCACATGTCTTATATTAGGCTTGTCAATTCCCATGCCAAAAGCTATAGTTGCAACCATGACATAAAACTCATCTCGATAAATGATCTCGCAACAAGTTATAGTACCAATGATAATGGGACACAAATCAAACAGTCAAAGAGAACTTCAAAATAAATTAGAATGGGAGGTGCATTCAACATACTTGAACTTCAAGATAAATTAAGCAACCTTATTAATCACATTCAAGGATAAATGTTATGCTACTTAGAGATAAGAAAAATAGGAACAATATTTGTGTGAGAGAACTTATTAAGATATAAACTCGTGGAAAGCCTCACGTGCTTTATTAGACATTTGTCCATGGTACATTCCGGCCCCAATTCTTGCTTGCTTGAGGGACTTACAAATCTGAAAAAAGCCATAACATATAATCGGTGCAAGTAACTCAACGAATCCAACTTAGGACTCACAATTTCTTTTCTTGATAAAAATATAAAAAAACTCTCTTGTTTTTGCTCATCTATCTTTAAAAATGTGGTGCGAGAAAAATTTGACGTCCGAGATGAATTTCCATGAACTCTTGAGCTTGCCGGGGAAAAAAAAAGAACATCGGATATAATACTTGAGAGAAAAGTGGAATGACCTCTTCAACATCTTTGTGATTGTACAATATATTATAGTTGAACCCCTTTGGTCAACACATGAGGAGATTTCATCACAAGCTCATTCGTAAAATCATTACTCCGATCAAAAGATTTTACAATGTAGAAGAGATTCTGGCGATCGAAGGAGCCAATGGTTATACGAGGACACTGCATCTTTAATGACTTTATAATGTCACCACGAACCCTGGAAGTAATCAAGCAAATATGTGCAGAAGTACAATTACGATTAACAAGACGATAACCACTGATAGATAGTTATAGATTAAAAGATTGTGGCATTCACTGTCGGAGCATGCAACGTTTGTTGCCTAGAGTACAACCCTGTGAATGCGCTCTTCTGAATCATAAATCCAGAAAGGACATTGCTGCTCTTCAGTTTTATTTAAAGGCAAGACTTATATGGTTATACTGCAAACTTAGAATGGGATAGAAGAGAACCTGAAAATGCCAAATATGACTCCAAATTAAGCCAAATAGACCAACAAACAAACAATTAGCTAGGCCTGTTGGATGGGGCGCTTATCTGTGTGACAGCAACCAAACCAAACGCACCTTTTTGTGCAAAAAAATCAGCAACAAACATACCCTTTTTAGTGCAGAAAAACGGCAGAAAACGCACCCTTTTTAGTGCAGAAAATCTGCAGCAAACGCACCATTTTTAGTGCTGAAATTCCAGCAAACAAACACTCCCATTTGGTGCAGAAAATCAGCACACAAATACCCCTATTTGGGGCTGTTTTGCAGCCACTAAACGCACCCCCTTTGGATGGACTTTGTAGCTAATCCTAATAACAAAATAACAGCCTATCGGCTGTGAATGTGGACCAAATCAACACACCCCCTTGGGTGATTTCCAATCGAACCAAAAAATAAACCAACAGACCCTTGTGTGGCTCTCGGTGATGGGTCGAAACAAATCAAACAGACACCCTCTTTGGGCTGGTATTTCCAGCCGAGTCCAACACAAAACAAAATAAGCTCGTGAGCTTATTAGTAGACCCCAAATAAGCTATAAAATGAAATAAGCCAAACGCATAAGCCTAGGATAAGCTGTAACAACAAGTCAAATAAGCATATTCATATGCGACCCATATACAAAAGAAATGAATAGACCGGTTTAAACCCGAAACAAAACCGAGAGCAGCCACTTTAGGCTCTCGGTGGTGGTCGAAGACCAAGGCCAAGAGAAGCAAAAACACCCTCTCGTGGGTGGAGTTTGAATCGACACAAAACACACCCAAAATAAATATTCTCATATTTTACACAACTAATAATAAGCAGATCCGAACACAAACCGAACCAAACAATATCCAAAACCACAAACCACGAACCAACGATGACACTAGTCGTTTACAAAACAAATTTCTAATCCGTTCTATCATTATACAATTTTCAGTTTTATAATTGAATAATAAATAAAAAGAAAAACCTCATTTTGAAATCTTGAAGAGTGGGCAGGAGAGAAAGCATCGACGGTGGTGGCGGCGGATGGTTGTGGCGTCGGCACAAATACGAGAGGGGCGGAGGTGATGGATGATGGTGGTGGTGATAGAGGCAAGAGTGAGAGAGGGAAGGGAATCGCGGAGCAAAGAGAGAGAGGAGGGTTGGATTGAGGGTGCGTGAACTGATTTTTTGGTTAGGGTTTGATTGATAAATGTTTTTGGGTTTTTTTTGGTTTAGCGGGATATATGTTTTGTTGGAGTGGGAAATGAAAGTTTAGTCCGTGTTTTTTAAAAAATTTGAGATATGACACGAATTTGATGACACACAAAAATGTCTGTCGTCTAGCCTTCAGATTTTACAGTTTATGACAGTTTTTTTATGACTTACAATTTTGCGTGTCATTATATTGTGTGCGTCATAAAATGCGAGTCAAGGATAGACCTTTTTCTAGTAGTGAATATACACCAGCTAATTTTACCCAATCTTCAAGAAAAAAAAAGAAAAAAAACATGCATAACCGGAACCTAAACAACAGGAGCAGATAAAAGCATGCATAATCGGAACCTAAACAACAGAAGCAGAAAATAAGAAGCAGAAATCTATCTGGTTTGGACTTCCAGTAATCAGTTAAGCTACCTGCTTTAAATTTTACCCAATCTTCAAGAAAAGAAAAAAGAAAAAAAAAAAAGAACATAGTATACACTTCCAGTAATGGCAGAAGACCTCACATATGAAGGTTCACATTTAACTTGCCACAATAATTTTTCAACAACCAAAACGTAGTTCTATATTATATAGTTTATTAAACGAATACTGAAGAATAAAAAATTCAAAGAAACAATCAAATCTTTGTGAATCCTCGTTCTGTTATTACCCAATCATTATAAACACAAATTCATTTTCAGAAAATAAATGTAACTCGTAAAGACTGGAGAGGGGCTACAAAATTGCAAGAGTAGACAATCAAAAAGTATCTAAATACATCTTTTCCAACTAAGAATTTTGAACTGAGCAAAATGTAAAAGAGTAATTAGAATAAACAAGTCAGAGAGAAAAAAGACTCGTAATTATTCCATTAACAGTAACAACCATAACTAAAAAAGGGATTTTTGAGGGGAAAAACAATTGAGCACAAAAGATAAAATCCATAACAAAGTAGAGCGGAAACTGCAGTAACCGGAGATCCACACTAACCGTCTGAGAGCTCATCAGTCTGGCATACTCATTAATTAGTTCTGGCAACCTCGCACACACTACAAGAAAAAAGGGCTTCAGTGACGGTGAAATTTGTTGATATTTTGATGGAGATGACTATCAACAACAGATTTTGTCGTGGAAAATTTGTTACTGAAAGTGATGTGGCTAAACAACTGCAACGAAACAGATTTTTGTCGGAATATATAGCGACAACACTTTTTTGTTGGTGAAATGTTGGTGTTTTGTTGGTGATGATGTAGAAAACCAACAAAGCACTCTCACTTTCTACAACAAAATTGTATGTTGGCAAATTCGTCGCAATTTTATCAACAAATTTTAGCAACCACTTTCTTGTTACAACGGTATGGAGTTATAACAACAAACTTAGCAACAAGATTGAGTGTTGGAAAGTTAGCTACGCATTTTGACGTTGCAAATCCGTTATGGATTTTAAAAAAATTTGCAACAACAATCTTGTCGCTAATTTGTTAAAGAAAAATTAGAAAGCTACCAACACATATTAGCATTGTAAAATTTGTTGATTATTAAACTGGATTTGTTACAAATATTTGTCGTCGCTACTTTCTTGTTGTGATTGCCAGTTACTAATTTAGCTTCAAACTAGCAATATGAGAAATTGTAACATATAAGCATTGAAAAAAATATTGCATTCACATAAAATGCAAAATAAAAACATCGTTCTAATGACATTCAAAGCTGAAAACATAATTAATACTAATCAAAAAGACAAATCAATTATTCAAATAACAATAACTATGACCAAGATCGTCCATCATCAAAGACATCAACTACTTTTTCTTACGGGCCTTCTTATGCTTCTGGACCTCACATGTTTGTTAGATGCATGATTTTTTGCCATACATTTTGCGTAAATGTGATGCACGCTTAGATTATCCGTGTTTGTTTCAAAGTCGTCTTCGAATCGTCATAAGAGTCGAAAAACAAACATATCGATGTTATACAGAATTACTTACCACCTATACTCATGTGCGAAATTGGGATGGAACCACCCGAGATATCAAGTCACACGAGTATTAGGAAACTGTTGAAGTATATATTGAAAAAAATATCACCTTGCACATTCAAACAAAGGAAGCAAAATTAAATTCCAATTATAAAGATTAAAAGACATGAAAAGATAGAACAAGGGCGGAATTAAACTCTGCGGTATACAATGGAGCTGATCTTTTCAACGTGCAATCTGCGGTAGCACATTGCAAAGATCCCTCCTATTGTTACTTTAAAAATAAAACATAGGCAAAGTGGATTTGATTAACTATGAGACAC
The DNA here is from genome assembly GCA_033398695.1 of Orobanche coerulescens. Classification (NCBI taxonomy): domain Eukaryota; kingdom Viridiplantae; phylum Streptophyta; class Magnoliopsida; order Lamiales; family Orobanchaceae; genus Orobanche; species Orobanche coerulescens. Next base: position 35,122,260 of record CM065818.1, read on the forward strand.
ATTTCATTACGCCACGTAAGTTAGAAAATACATGATAGAAACATGAACTCCTAAAGCAGGACCTCAGAAAGAGAATAGCCACTTGAAGTTTAGCCATGTTTTCATTGCGCGACACCGTCGTCTTGTAAGTCGAATCATAAGTAGCATCAATCATCAATGAGAACTCGTTCGGTGGCATGTTACGAGCAATTTATATATCAAAACAAAAACAACTATAGAAATGCAAGACCCTTGGAATTAACTTCATAATATTACACATAAGAACTAATTAGAGATCGGACGTGCAATAAGAACCAAAGAAGAGTCCGCAATGAAAGTGGAATCACATTACATGAAGTTCACACTATAGTCGCAGACCGCACTAACAAGAAAATTAAAATACTCAATATTGAAGCAAAATCAGTCACCAGTCTTCTCAAATGACGGTGAGGCGACCCATTTCACAACTCCACCGATTTTCCTGTAATTGTTACATTGGAAGGCACAAAAAAAAAAAGTTAGGAATTCAATCATTAAATGTAGACGAAAAAGAGTTGATGTTAAAAAAATAAAAATCGGAACTTGATGTTCTTGAGATTGTTGTGGCGAGGAAAGTTGAAGTGGATGAGGAGAACATACTCAAACATGCCTCCATATTTTCGGTCAACCCTAGGTCTAGCATTTTCTTGATCAATTTTACGTTTCTTCGATTATTATGCATATACATGCTTCGATCTACAACATATATCATATCTAAGCTTTATCCAACAACACCCGAAAACTTAACATGCTTAGGTTTCGAATTTAAAACCATAGGAAGGGAGAGGGAATCGATTCTTACGTTTTTGTGGTCTTGGATCGTCGATTTGATGGTCCGATGTGAAGTCTTTGGAGCTTGGACCTTGAAGCTTTAATGGAGGAAGCTTAATGAAGAAGGAGATGGAGGGGAGAGAGAGAGAGAGAAAGTGAGGAGGTCATCGTGTATAATGAGGGAGGGTGAGGGAAAAAAATATTTTATTTCAAAGTCACATGAGGATTTTAATCAAAGTGGGCAAAGGCTAAAATTCCTTTCATTTTTACTTAAGGAGAAATTTATTTTGGCCTTTTAGATATAATATTATTTTTTTGTCTCAAGTTTAAATCAATTTTTTTGATACTTAAATTATTATAATTAATCTTTACTTGAATACATTCGAGTCATATATTGTATTTTCAAGTAATATAATCTCGAGTCAACTTCAAAAAATATACAATATTGTGGAAGGTTGACAATCGGATAACACGGATTAGACAATCGAGTAACACAATTTGAAGTCGTCGCTAGTAACCGAAAGATAATTTCATCGGTTAATTTCGGATCGTATTTTTGAATTTTCGGATCAAATATCGCGTATCAGATATTTTTTAACACCCCTAGTGGAAATTGTGTTTTAGAGAGAATGTGTGATGAGTAAGTTTGCGTTTTTAGAGAAACTGTGTTGAGTGAGTATTGACTACTGTGAGTGTATTGACCCGCTAAAATTGAAAATAATTTATTTGGACTGCCTAAAATATTTTAGCAAGCCCTCTTATTTTTTTTAGTGTTTAGTTACACTATTTTAAAATAGCAACGGCAACACCAAATTTTGTGTTGGCGTAGATATTCCATTTAGTCTATGGTAACACTAATTTTTATCAACAATAACGTTAGAAAAATGTGTAGCCTTAAATCAAATTTGACCAATTTTAAGGCATCTAAGGCTACACTTTTGCTTGTAACATCAAAAAAACTGTTGTTGAAAGCCATATATGGTGTAGTGAAAGCAGAATACTCCCTGTTAAGAAAGTTGATGTTTTGAGCTAACGCCTTTTAGAATCTGCAAGAGAATAAATAATCGAGGCACACAACAAAAGAAAATAAAATATACTCGGAAGTATAACACAATTTTTAAGATGCGCATCAAGAAAGTCCGAAGAGTCGCCTTACGCTGCCATCAAAGCTTTTATAAGAAAAACTCACAATAAAAATTACAGCAATAAAATAACAATACATAAATCGCGAATAGATGCGCGTCAAGAGATCAAGAAGAAACTCCTTAAGCTGCCACCATTTAGCACGATTATTACACACGACAGAAAGTAAAAATACAAGAGGTCCGATATGGGTTATCAAAGGGAGAGGAATGAATCCACTTTTCGTTTTCTCACAGTAAAATCTTCCATCCAGACAATTTTAGCTAGAGCTGGATCTGGTTGAGGAACAAATTCATTGAGTTTTTTGATTAGTTCTTATGGTGTTGTTGCAACGACTATGATTCGTTTAGCACGCTCTGAAATAAAACCCTTTTCAGCAGAGTAGTCGATGAAAGACAGTAAACCATCAAAGAAACCATTGACATTAAGCAGACCTATTGGTTTTTGATGAACATTTAGCTGGGCTCTGGTAACCACATGAAAAAATCCCTCAAGGGTGCCAAAACCACCGGGAAGGGTGATAAAGGCGCCAGAGTTATTTATCATGTGAGTTATGCGATCTTGCATATTTACAGATCTAAACTCATCTCCAATAGTTGACCCGGTGATTTTACTTTCAACCAGAGGTTTTGGGATTATTACCAACACTCTTACTCCTTCCATATAGGCAGAAGCAACAGCTCGTCCCATTAATCCTAGACTTCCTCCTCCGTAAACTACATGAATGCATTTTTCTCCTAAGGTACGACCCAAGTTGTGGGCTGCTTCAGTAAAGCATGTCTCTTTTCCATAACTAGCTCCACCAAAAATGCAGCTGTGCTAAATTTTTTTGTTGAAGATGATGACTCCATTTTTGAAAAGAAATTTTTTTTTTGAGAGAAACAGAGAAAAGTGCAAGTTTGAGGGATGAATGAAAGAAACAAGCACAATGTTTATTTATAGAAGAAAAATAAGGTAAAAATTGTTTGACAAGTATGTGATTGCGTTGATTGCGCTTCAACTACTCAATTAGAATAATGAATGCATTTATCGCGTATCACTTTTTTATTCAGAAAATCTCACCACACGACAAAAATAAAAGATACTTACGCGTAAGTACAGTAGTTGTGATTGTGGCTCACATCTTCCTCTGATTTTACGTTCAGAAACGGCCTAAACGCCTTCTATGAGTCGGGGAGAAGCTTCCCATCCAATTTTCTTACAAATTGGCAAACAGTGTCTTTAACATCAGATTCCCAAGACGTTGTTCATATTCTGGTTTGAATTTATTCCACAAACATCGAATTCCGTAATGTACGAGTCCACTAGGATGCGTGTCAAGAGAAATTTCGATATTATCTAAATTCTCTTTATTCAGACCATCCTTAATGAACTGAATTTTATCTTCTCTGTTTGTAGATGGAATTCCTAAAGATCGACATTTTAAATTACAGTTCCATCTAGCACATTTATAACAAACGGCTATCATCTTTGCTCGTCGTTTCTTCGCATATGAACTTTTTCCAAGCCCTGGTAAAAATCTAGTCGGTGTTTCTGTGAATTCACCCTCTATTATTACTTTGGCTTCAATTATGAATCTTTTGTCAAAAGGTATGCTTTTATTCATAAGCAACCTCATCCTTTCAAGTCTCGTCTTATAAATCTTTAAAATGACATTTTTGCTCAGAAAGGGAAATCTTTTTTCGATTTTATTCAAAGTTTCATCCATTATAAAAAAATGAAAATAAATGAAGAAAATATCTACAAATATCATTTGTTGTGGGAAACTGAAAAATCCGACTTTAATAGTCACGGAGTACCGTTATCCGCCACTTGACCGGACAAACACAATTTAGTACTAAGTTACAATGTCGAGAAACTTATACCTATAAAAATAGTTTACAATGTAAGATTTCAAATATAACTTATACTTCCCCGGCAACGGCGCCAAAAACTTGACACGTTTTTAGTGTAACTATCGCAAGTGCACGATATCGTATCAAGTAGTAAAGTGGACTTTTTGAGTCCGGTTTATCTATCCCACAAGGAAGTTTGGTTATAATTTAAATTATACACTATTAGTCTATTTTTATAGATACTAATATGAGTGAAACACACAATTAAAAAGTGTGGTTTAATATTTGCAACGAAAATGCAATAATAGTTCTAATATTATAAAGAAATAAAAAGATAGCAATAATAATAGATTGATTAACGATAAAATGAAATAGTTGGGATTACAAACTTAGTTCGTCATTAGTTATAAAAGATGTATAGGAGATCATAAGATGAATTTACTTATTATGTTGTGTAGATTCGATTTTCCTTAAAAAGACGGTTTCTCTTTCGAACTATAAAACGCCCCTTACATATTGAATCAATCCACTATATTTCTATGTTGATTGGCTTCAATACATAGCATTACGATTTATGAAAATAACTCAAAGAATCAACTAAGGACTAGAGGTATATTTCTATCCCCTAGAACAACTTAGAGTGAAGATCATTTGATCTAATCAAACATATTTTCTTTCGAAACATATGAAGACCATAAATATCGTCATTTATTGGCCAAATAAATAAAGATTGTTAAAACAATGAAAATCACACACAATAATAAGTAATTCACAATAGATCTTTTATACAAACATAAATAACATGACTAACCTTTTTTATAATCCCAACTAAAGGTTACTTAGCCCATGAAGGGTTTATTATACATATTACAAGCTTTGGTGGTCATTATTAGTTGAATCAAGAGAAGAAATTGATCCTAACTCCCTTAGTAGATAAAGGAGATAGAAGCAATAAACTCTCTGAATAACATATGTTATACCACACTTACAAATATCACTCAAGAACACAAGTGTGTTCTTCACACAAAAAATTTTTTACAAAAAATGGAAAATTATAAGATGAATGATCAATGATGAAGGGTCTAAGGGGTCTATTTATACACCTAAAGTCATCTAATAGCTCCAAAACTCCAGCATTATTACAATAGATCGGATCAATGCCAGCCATCCCCTCAATAATACACAAAAATATAAAAATTAGACAAATCATAACAATTGTCAAGAGTTACGGTAGTAACATTCGGGAGTTACTGGCCGTAACTAGGGTGACTTACGGCCGTAACATTACGTAGTTACGGCCGTAACTAACTTCGTAAAATTGCTCCTTTGGATGCTTTGATAGTTACGTTTTGAGAATTTCTCAGACTTTGCGTTTTTGCCCCCAAATCTTCTTCGGATGATAACTTTTGATATATAACTCTGATTTTGAATCCGGAAAGACTTCCGAATTCGTCTCGGAAAGCCCTACAACATGAATATATCAAAATTCAATAAAGAGAATATTTAATAAACATGTTATTTCTTGAGTAAATCAGTTATTTAATCCGATCATCATCTGATAAAAATAAAATTATTAAAACTAATTAATTAAAAGCAAAAAACGAGTAGACTAGCTCAATTATGAGTGAATTTGATCGATACAAACCATGGATAAGTGTACAAAACTGAGACTTATCAGAGAAGCTCTAGGTACCTTTATTGCATGGCCAAAGGATCTTATCATTGCCGACTTTATCAAGGTATATTTCTTTCATGTTTTAATATTAAATCTAAATAAAAGATACTCCGTTTATAGTTGGTTTTTACACTGCTTGTCCTCAAGAAACTAGCTGAAAATTTAGAATATTTAGAATTTAGAAAATTAAGAATAAAATTTGTGGTAGTTTTTAATATTAAAATCTAAATAAAAGATACTTCGATATATATGCTGCTATTAATGTTGTTAGTTTTGATAAGTACAGTTTCATTTCCATGTCTGCATCTGTATTCTCTCAACCTTGAGAAATTTCATGAACATTGCATGAAAAATTACAGAAAATACCCTTGAGGTTTGATTTAATTTTACAGAATTTTGAGGTTAACTCTAATAATTTTTATAAATGTGATGGAACGATTTGAATTTGAAAGTTAGCCGGTTCGTTGTAACTAGGTGAAAACCTCAAGGGTACTTTTTCTATTTAACCATTCATACTAAAGAAGTGTGCACAGACTACTTGATTAATCTGTCATACGAATAGGGCACTCGTAAATGAATAGTAGTAACATTAATAAAATGCCGGACGAAATGAAGGTGCACAAATCGATATGAAGAAACGTCTTCACATACATATGTTGTATTATAATGTATGGTTTTACAGTTGGTTTTTACAATTTAGGATATTGAGCGACCCGAGCCACCTAAGAAACATGCTCGTCAAGATGACCGGTCGAGTGACAGTGACACGTTGAGAGAGTTATTTAGTGTTCCAGCGACTCTCTTTAGTGAGCCGTTACAGGTGCCATGGGATACAACCTCCTTTCGCCGGAATCTTGTTCTCGACACTGCCGAAAAAATTTCTTGTGTGTTTCTTTAGAGGGTGACTACTGGACTCGGCCCTTGGAAGTTACTCACAAGTAAGCAGCCAGCTCGCTGACATTGGTTGTGGTGGTGATGACGTTCCCTTGTACATAAGTTACAATGACCTTTTGGAAATCATTCAAGACAAGCAGTGGCTTAGCTTATCGATTCTACAGTTTTGGACTTTGTAAGCAATTCTTTACATGCATATTTATGTATTTTATCAAAAATTCATAGTTTGAAACGTAAATAAGGTAGTAATATTTTGTTTAACAAATTAGGTACTTATCGAAATTGAACGTGGGCATGATGGACGAGGATTTGTATGGATATTTTGATCCTCAATCCATACAAAATATGGGAAATAAGGGAGAGGAGGCCTCCAGATACATCGCTTCGCATATGTCGGATGCCAGAAAACAGATATACCCTGGAGCTTACTATCATAAGTAAGATCTAATATATTCGTCTCACTACTCTCTTTTTTTCTCTAAAAGTCATAATATTTCTTTCTTGTCTTTGTAGATTATTATATATTAATAATTATATAAGTAGATGTATTTAGATTGATTACGGAAAAATTAAATATTCCGTTTGTTAATGCAGTGAGCATTGGCAACTTTTGGTCGTTATTCCGGCAAAAGCCGAAGTTGTGTGGTTTTGCTCACTACACCGTAAGCCCGACAATCGCATTAAGGCCGTAGTCCAGAAGTAAGTTTTAACTTGTAGCATTTACTTGAAAAATATATATTATATATATGTGTGTGTTATTTAAATAAAAATTAGTGGAAAAAACAAATAATCCTTGGTCCGAGTGAAAGTGTAGAATTTGGACATATATAAGTACTGTTGTAGAGTATAGAACGATAATTGAAATTATTCACCAAAAAATGAATTTTTTTTATTAAATTAAACTAGGATGGATTTTAGCATGAATGAAGTATGTATTGCGATTCTTTGAAAATTACACAATCTATGTAACACCCCTAATCCGCTCAGGGATATTACACGCCGTAGAACCTTTCCTCAAGGATCTACCAGGCTGGTAACGACATATAACAACTCAACCATGCCTTTAAGGCTAAAATGACTCAGTAGACCGATTTGGTCTTTCAATAAATACATACAACTCAAATACAACTCATGCCCACGCAAGGGGTCAAAACACAACCACACCCGTACAACGGAAAAAATATAGCAGCGGAAAATAAAGTACAACTAAACCAATACACGATGTACGGTTCCTCATGTGATTAGTATCGATCATTTTTCATCATCCTTCGTGCCGACCCTGTGTTATGCTCCAAAACCTGAATGCAAAAACAAACATCCACCCCCCGAATACTCGGGGGTTAGCAAAACTCCACTGTTTTGCTAGTGCAAGAACAATGTGCAAATACGAGTCATACAATTCACATTCCACGAATAACAATAACCAAGGATCCTCAAAGATCCAAACGAAACGAAAAGCACTTCCCGAGGCAAGAATTTGAGAAAACGTTCTAAAATCGAAAGATCACAAATCAATGAAAAAAATTTATAAAAACAGTTTAGAATGCCATCGAGAGTTTTAATAGAAAACAATTTAGGATTATCAAATCCTACTTTTCAAAATCCAAAAGACAAAAGGGGTCACCGCCCCAAAGGTTTACTTTCCGAAAAATGACATTTCCAAACTGTTGGGATTTTAGCCCCAAATCCGTAAAATGACTTTTACAAAAACCATTGGGATTTTAGCCCCAAATCTCATCAACTCACAGTACAAAAGAACGACTACAAGGTTCGTCTCCCAACATCAAAATCCACAAATAAAGGATTTAAAACAAACAACAAAATACTCTAGTGCCATCCTAGCCAAGTAAGCCAAACGAACAACTTACCTCTTACACACCTAGTCGATGCATGCAATCATGAAAACCGTTCTAAAGCACTCATTTCCGGAAATGCCATAATCAAATCACATTTGTAAAATGCACCACAATTAACCGTCGATCCACACCTCCGTGGACTCCTACCGAGACCCCGTCGGATCTAACCCGTAGTGGTTAAAAGCAAAGCTCGTCGATCCACACCTCCGTGTACCCCTACCGAGACCCCGTCGGATCTAACCCGTAGTGAGCATACACACACACACGTTACTCATGCAATACTAATATGCTAAGAATGTAAGTTTATCAAGAATACTTACTAGAGATGGCCACTTACTCGACGCCGTTATCAAACTCTTCAAAACACAATAACAAGATTAAACAAGGAATACACGATTCCATAACTTTAAACAACAGGGATATCATCAAAGCCTTCAACGTTCAAAATGATCAAATCATAATCAATTCCCAAACACACCGTTCACAAAACACGCACGCGTTTTGAAAGAGAGCCTTTAACGAGGCCAAACCAAAATCTTTTGAAACTTCATTTCAAACAACCAAACAAACACACCAAGACGATCACCGATCATCATATCCATAAAATAAGAAAAGTATGGGCAAGGTACTTGCCTCGAATAACCATAACACGGAGAATCGGCCGAAGTAGGTTGGCACGAACCGACTACGAACTCGCCGACTCCACCGAACGACAATCCACAACAATGAACTACGAACGAAAACAATAACAACGAAAATGAATTCCAAAGTACGACCCAAAGCCGCTGAATTCAAAGAACAAATGACGAAAGTTCAAGGATTTCCCCCAAAACGGCCAAGAACACGATTCGTCCCGACAAAACACGAAAACGGAATTCCAAGTTGAAATATAGATATACAATCCATAGAATGTGTTTAACAACATCATTTAACCATAATCGATCCATCAAAAACGGATGAAAAACGAGATCGAGAACAAATCCCCCAAAAAGTCAATTCGAAGGAAATCAAGAAATATACTTCGATTCGATGAAGAACAATGGATTAAATGATATTAAACACAAGAATACTACCAAGATTAATCATACCCATCATGAATTAATCAACAACACGGAACGAATCGGACAAAAATGCAAAAACCCCCAAATTCACGAAATTAGGGTTCTAAGGTAAGATTACCTTGATTCGCTGGATCAAAGGATGATAACGGATGATTGATTGATGTTATGAACTCAAGAACTTCGTGGATTTGTTGTCAAACAACATGGCTTCGCCACTTTCGAATCGCCAGCCGCGGATAGAAGAGGAAGGAAGTGAGAAATGAATGAAAATGTGATCGCTCACATTTATATCGGGCCGAACTAGCGTGCGCTAGCCTTCCCGGACTAGCGTGCGCTATCGGCGGTATCGCCGAGTACCTCGGCCAGTGGCCCGCACGACCCGGCACCACCGACCAAACCTCGCCGACCCGACTCCATAGCGCGCTACGGCGAAAGCTTTGCGCGCTTAGCCGACTGGCCCAAGAACCTCCGGACTAAAAAGTTCGCCTGTAACGACGCTAGTTGGCCGACGGCATGCGCTACCCCGCCGGTTAGCGTGCGCTACGACCGACAGTGGCGTGCGCTACTCCGCCGATCCCGACCGAGTCTAGAACCTCGTAACCCCACCGCCTGATAGCGTCGTTAGGCAGTGCGATAGCGTGCGCTACACCTGCCGGTTAGCGCGCGCAGCCTTCCGGCCGTAGCGTGCGCTACGCCGGTTCCTGCCGCACCTGTCCGGCCGGTGCCCGCAATTGTCCGGCCAGTCCCGCAACCTTCCGGCCAGTACCCGACCACCAGGGCTCGACGACTTGATTTTTGAAAACGCACGGAACGAACACGACAAAAAGTTCGCGAACGACATCAACGACCCGAAATGAAAACATAATACAATAATTAATCATACGCGACCAAGAAACGGGTCGAGACAACAATTACAGATACGGATACCCATAACTTTCAAGAAATTACAAAATGGCCCAAAATGCCCGGAAATCACGATACGTGATCGAATAACCAAACCTAAGTTCACGACACGTCTAACAAAGTTAAACGGACTTACGGGAAACTCGAAACAGCAGTTTCGAACGGGATTCGCAAGAATCGAACTCAAGTGCGGAAAAGTCGCTAAAAAGCACGGAACTCAACAAAACGACACCGAAACGAACTCGGATGTCAAAAAGTGTAGAATTAATCATTCTCAGAATGACGAAACGGTCATGAGCGAGTCATCAAAATGGACTCCGACCGAAAAAAGAAATTTACCGAAAATCGAAAATTGCAGATATTACATTCTACCCTCCTTAAAAGAAGTTTCGTCCCGAAACTTAAAACAAGTAGGGAGAAGCAATATCCCCCCAGGAAAACTCAACGAGATACGCAAGAAACGCGTAACTAACGCCCAACGGCGAAACGTTACAAACAACGCAACAGAATATACGGTGTGAAAACACGCTCCACGACGACCAACACAACGTCGCCGTTAGGGATATCATAAAACCAACAAGTGACAAGCGTCATCAAATGGATAATACAATCAAGTCAATTATCCGAACAATCACAAAACACAACGAACGAAAATCAATACGATTGACCAACCCAACGGTACATCAATCAAAACGCGAGCCAATCGCTGAACAAATACGGAATTCCACCACCCAAGGGTTGGAAGATCAAAAACGAGACTAATTTCCTGAACTTAAGGGAATTAGGAAGGAGCCTGAATGCTCAACAATCACGAAACGAGAACAAAAACCGAACAAACAAATGATCGAGACAACAAAAATCGAACAATCATGTCTGAAACACGAAGGATAATAAAATTCAAACAACAATTCCCAGGATGATCTGGTGAGAACAACAAGACATGCATTCCCATAAGATCCACAGGAAAGGGAATAGCGATTGAAAAGTCACAACGACAAACGAGTTATTCCGAAACGATACCACACTCGTTCGATAAACAAAAACAAGGGGCAGGACAAGCTCAGAAATGTCAACGAACATAAATGAGTCGACAAAGTAGAATATACCAAAGTTCAAAATCCGATCCACTTCGAATAAAAGAACTAGTAGAACCAAATGATGTCACTCCCGAACAAGGTTCACAAGAATCGAACCAAACCAGAAAAAAAAGTCACAGCGATAACCAAATCGACCCACAACAAGGTCGCAGCTCGTTCGGATGATGAAACCGAAATACAGAACAAGTTCATAAAGTATCAACGAACATGAGCAAATCGATAGACTGGAGAAAGAGAAAATACAGAAGTCAAAATAGTACGGGCATTACCTCCGACCTCGTCCACGAAATTCACAAAAATGGGAGCAAAGTAACAAGACATTAAACAACTGACACATAACGGAACCATCACCGATGCACACGGTCATACCAAACCAAGCTCTAACAGCTCGCACATGCGCGACAACGCAGAAATCACCACGAGGCGACAACATTTAACACCAACATCCCGCCTCTCACAGGGGGCTAACACAACAAATGTGTGGAAAACGACTCAACGCTCACACCGCCAATTCGATCATACTCGGGAGCGAATATCAAAATGACAACGCGAACATCATACATACATACCCAGCCATCAAACGGGAATGGATAGGTTTTTAAAAAAAACGAAAACCTCATTTTGAAAATAATTTAGAAGAACACCGGTTGATCTTGAGTATCACCTTTCAAAAAGTACAAACGTGAAACATCGTTATCGAGACTTTGGAGAACCATTTCGCATTTGATAAAAATGAGGACACTTTCTCTTAGTGAAAACTTTCAGAATATTCGACCCTCGGGTCTAAATAAAACATTGAAAATATCTCAAAACATTTTGGTCCTCGAGGTAGAAAAATTTTGAAATATATTATGGCACCTTGGATGTACCACAAGAAAATAACTCATTTGAAAAGTATGTCTCGAAATTTATTTTTCTAAGATACTCAAGGTTTTCAAAAATCCAATAGGCCAGAATGCCCAAAACTCGCACATATCGACGTTCACTAAAACAACTCCTAGTACACGCATCAAAACGTTTAAAATCAAGACAATGCATGTCTTTAAACGGAAATAAACAATAAAATACCACAGTCGAAGACCGCCTAGGATTCAGAACAAAACCACTGACCCCATTCGAGGCCTCTAAGGACCCTCCGGGACTGGCTAGTGAACAAGTCGAACGCGTATAAGCACAAAGCTTCCACAATAGAACTTGTAAAACGTGCAAATCGATTCGAAAATCATCAGCAACGGATAAAAACAACAATAAAAAGACATCACAAGCGACGACACTCCTCGTATAAATCAAATATGAGAGTCGACTAAATACATATCGTGAAATCAAAATCCACATAAGGATTCCACCACTTAACAAATAATCATAAAAATAGCTCGTGTCACACGAGGCACAACACAAAGAAGGGAGACTTACTTCCACAGGTCGCACAAAGATGATGATCGCCCCACAATACTAATCACGACCAACAAACTCAAACGACGCGTCGCGACACGACTCAGTCAGATAAAATCCGACGAAACAAGACTCAAACAACACGACTTGACCCGACAGCCTAGGTTTCCTCAACCTAAGCTCTGATACCATTTATGTAACACCCCTAATCCGCTCAGGGATATTACACGTCGTAGAACCTTTCCTCAAGGATCTACCAGGCTGGTAACGACATATAACAACTCAACCATGCCTTTAAGGCTAAAATGACTCAGTAGACCGATTTGGTCTTTCAATAAATACATACAACTCAAATACAACTCATGCCCACGGAGGGGGTCAAAACACAACCACACCCGTACAACGGAAAAAATATAGCAGCGGAAAATAAAGTACAACTAAACCAATACACGATGTACGATTCCTCATGTGATTAGTATCGATCATCTTTCATCATCCTTCGTGCCGACCCTGTGTTATGCTCCAAAACCTGAATGCAAAAACAGACATCCACCCCCCGAATACTCGGGGGTTAGCAAAACTCCACTGTTTTGCTAGTGCAAGAACAAAGTGCAAATACGAGCCATACAATTCACATTCCACGAATAACAATAACCAAGGATCCTCAAAGATCCAAACGAAACGAAAATCACTTCCCGAGGCAAGAATTTGAGAAAACGTTCTAAAATCGAAAGATCGCAAATCAATGAAAAAAATTTATAAAAATAGTTTAGAATGCCATCGAGAGTTTTAATAGAAAACAATTTAGGATTATCAAATCCTACTTTTCAAAATCCAAAAGACAAAAGGGGTCACCGCCCCAAAGGTTTACTTTCCGAAAAATGACATTTACCAAACCGTTGGGATTTTAGCCCCAAATCCATAAAATGACTTTTACAAAAATCATTGGGATTTTAGCCCCAAATCTCATCAACTCACAGTACAAAAGAACGACTACAAGGTTCGTCTCCCAACATCAAAATCCACAAATAAAGGATTTAAAACAAACAACAAAATACTCTAGTGCCATCCTAGCCAAGTAAGCCAAACGAACAACTTACCTCTTACACACTTAGTCGATGCATGCAATCATGAAAACCGTTCAAAAGCACTCATTTCCGGAAATGCCATAATCAAATCACATTTGTAAAATGCACCACAATTAACTGTCGATCCACACCTCCGTGGACCCCTACCGAGACCCCGTCGGATCTAACCCGTAGTGGTTAAAAGCAAAGCTCGTCGATCCACACCTCCGTGGACCCCTACCGAGACCCCGTCGGATCTAACCCGTAGTGAGCATACACACACACACACGTTACTCATGCAATACTAATATGCTAAGAATGTAAGTTCATCAAGAATACTTACTAGAGATGGCCACTTACTCGACGCCGTTATCAAACTCTTCAAAACACAATAACAAGATTAAACACGGAATACACGATTCCATAACTTTAAAAAACAGGGATATCATCAAAGCCTTCAACGTTCAAAATGATCAAATCATAATCAATTCCCAAACACACCGTTCACAAAACACGCACGCGTTTTGAAAGAGAGCCTTTAACGAGGCCAAACCGAAATCTTTTGAAACTTCATTTCAAACAACCAAACAAACACACCAAGACGATCACCGATCATCATATCCATAAAATAAGAAAAGTATGGGCAAGGTACTTGCCTCGAATAACCACAACGCGGAGAATCGGCCGAAGTAGGTTGGCACGAACCGACTACGAACTCGCCGACTCCACTGAACGACAATCCACAACAATGAACTACGAACGAAAACAATAACAACGAAAATGAATTCCAAAGTACGACCCAAAGCCGCTGAATTCAAAGAACAAATGACGAAAGTTCAAGGATTTCCCCCAAAACGGCCAAGAACACGATTCGTCCCGACAAAACACAAAAACGGAATTCCAAGTTGAAATATGGATATACAATCCATAGAATGTGTTTAACAACATCATTTAACCACAATCGATCCATCAAAAATGGATGAAAAATGAGATCGAGAACAAATCCCCCAAAAAGTCAATTCGAAGGAAATCAAGAAATATACTTCGATTCGATGAAGAACAATGGATTAAATGATGTTAAACACAAGAATACTACCAAGATTAATCATACCCATCATGAATTAATCAACAACACAGAACGAATCGGACAAAAAAGCAAAAACCCCCAAATTCACGAAATTAGGGTTCTAAGGTAAGATTACCTTGATTCGCTGGATCAAAAGATGATAACGGATGATTGATTGATGTTATGAACTCAAGAACTTCGTGGATTTGTTGTCAAACAACATGGCTTCGCCACTCTCGAATCGCCAGCCGCGGATAGAAGAGGAAGGAAGTGAGAAATGAATGAAAATGTGACTGCTCTGTCACATTTATACTGGGCCGGAACTAGCGTGCGCTAGCCTTCCCGGACTAGCGTGCGCTATCGGCTGGTATCAGCCGAGTACCCTCGTCCAGGGCCCGCACGACCCGGCACCACCGACCAAACCTGCCGACCAAACCTGCCGACCCGACTCCCGCTAGCGTGCGCTACGGCCGAAGCTCGCGCGCTTAGCCGACTCCCAAGAACCTCTGGACTAAAAAGTTCGCCCAGGTAACGTACGCTAGTCGGCCGACAGCGTGCGCTACCCCTGCCGGTTAGCGTGCGCTACGACCGACAGTAGCGTGCGCTACCTGCCGATCCTGACCGAGTCCAGAACCTCAGAACCCCACTGCCCAGACCCGATAGCGTGCGTTAGGCCAGCCGATAGCGTGCGCTACACCTGCCGGTTAGCGCGCGCAGCCTTCCAGCCGTAGCGTGCGCAGCCTTCCAGCCGTAGCGTGCGCCACGCCGGTTCCTACCGCACCTTTCCGGCCAATGCCCGCAATCGTCCGGCCAGTCCCGCAACCGTCCGGCCAGTACCCGACCTCCAGGGCTCGACGACTCGATTTCCGAAAACGCACGGAACGAACACGACGAAAAGTTCGCGGATGACATCAACGACCCGAAATGAAAACATAATACAATAATTAATCATACGCGACCAACAAACGGGTCGAGACAACAATTACAGATACGGATACCCGTAACTTTCAAGAAATTACAAAATGGCCCAAAATGCCCGGAAATCACGATACGTGATCGAATAACCAAACCGAAGTTCACAACACGTCTAACAAAGTAAACGGACTTACGGGGAACTCGAAACAGCTGTTTCGAACGAGATTCGCAAGAATCGAACTCAAGTGCGGAAAAGTCGCTAAAAAGCACGGAACTCAACAAAACGACACCGAAACGAACTCGGATGTCAAAAAGTGTAGAATTAATCATTCTCAGAATGACGAAACGGTCATGAGCGAGTCATCAAAACGGACTCCGACCGAAAAAAAGAAATTTACCGAAAATCGAAAATTGCGGATATTACAATCTATTGGTATTTTCTACTTATTTAATTATTACATACTACTAACAGAAACTTGGGCATTTAATTTGATAATTAATTTGGCAGTATTAATGTGGGTTGATGTGCTGTGAACATACTCAATATTTTTATTTCATAATACATTATTACTTCTTTTAAACAGTGCCGTGACGGCGTATAAGGTGATGGGGGGTATGCATACAAGTAGATCCAAACAGACGATTACTTGGATATATCACAAAGTAAGTAATACATTCAATCATATATATATATATATATTATTATATATTATATATTATATAATTGAGCAACATATTCTTTTTAGTGTAATAAGCAAAATGGAGGTTGGGAGTGTGGGTATTACGACATGCACTGGATGTCGACTATTGTCCGAGCTCGTATTATCGATGGATGGATGGAGGTGATAAACTTTTATTTCTGTTTATTAAATTATTTAAATTAATTTCAGTTTTTTAAATTATTTCAGTTTAAAAGTGATTCGTTTAAGTTGATGAGTTAGTTAATTTATATATATGTTTATATGTACAGATGTTTGATGATGTTGCGGCACTTACTATAGATAGTATTCGTGCAATTCGAATCGAATGGGCAAAACAATTTTTGCAGGTTAGGGACCGTTTATGTGCGTAGATCTTTGACATTTAATTTTGTAAGTGTTGTACCTGAAGATTCAGTTTCTTTTCTGGTTCATGGTTGTAGGGAAATTTACTTACCCGTAAAATTATCTAGATATCCTTTTGCCCCCAAATTGGTGTTTTGTGCAGGGGTAATTCCTAAGACTTGAATCAGTTGTTCTGCATTGCCTCTTTTTTCTGAATGGGGTGCTTCAATAATTTGGTAATTTATGTGCGAAGCCACAATATGTGATTAATATATTCTCATTAAATCCTTAAAGGGCAGTTGCTTTTTTGATTGATATGTTCTTATTGATTGATATTTTTGGGGCATTGTATTCGTTGTTGTGTTCTTCTTCTTCCTTTTCTCCTTTTACTTGTGCTTGATTTTGCTTGTTGTTGTTTGTTGCCGCTGTACTTGAATTGTGTTGTATTTTTATTGTATTGGATAGAATGTTATTGTATTTGTTGATCGGATAAAAGTTGTTTAGTTGTATTGGTGAATGGATGAAATAAAGTTGTGTTGTTGAGGTTTTATTTGATGTTTTGTGGTTAGATGTTGTTTTTGGTGTTTAGGATGCTATTTTATGTGTATGTGTAGAAGGTTGGAAATTAAAAAAACAAACCTGGTATTTAAAAAAAATAGAATTAACAGCGGTTCTTAGGAGAAACCGCTGTTAATTTTGCAGAGTAAATTTAACAGCGGTTTTTACGGGAACCGCTGTTAAACTGGACAATTAACAGCAGTTCCCGTAGAAACCGCTGTTAAATTAACAGTGGTTTCCTCACGGAACCGATGTTAACAGTATAGTTAACAGTGGTTTTCTATACAACCGCTGTTAAATTAACAGCGGTTTTTCACTGGAACATTGTTAAATGTCGATTTAACAATGTTCCCATAAAAACATTAAATTTACATCGCAAAATTAACATGTTTCGCCAAACCGTTAAATTAACAAAGACCACCTTTAACGGGTTCGGAACTGCTAATGTGGCTCCAAAACCACTGTTAAAGGCCCAGTTTTGTAGTAGTGATTTCCCTTTTAAGTGTTTTCAACATTAAAGCATACATAAATATTACTTACATGCAGGGCCGGCCCAAGTGTGTTGGGAAAAACACGACTAACGTCTCGTCACAACGAAAAATGCGGAACCTCATTTGACAAATTCCCAATCTTTAATTGCAACTTTGTGGTTACCGACGAGTAGAGCAACAATTACAACTCGACAAAATTAATACAAATGATATCCAAAAGCGATAAATACGAGACACAATATTTTAGCGTGGAAAACCCCTCAAGACGAGAGTAAAAACCACGGGACCGAAGCCGCTTAAATCCACTATCACCAATACACACAAATACACAATCGTCCCTAATACAAACTAGGGATATACACCAATCGTCAAATACTCGGTAATAAACGTTCTTCAAGTATTTGGAATACAACAACAATAACAAGATCGAGAAAAGAAAATACCGAAAATAGCTTACACAAAAAGCTAACGAAATACCCGAACTTCCGGACTCAAAATCTCGATCTACACCGGTGAAAAGATTTGCCCAATAGCTACCAAGCTCTTCTCAAAATATCACGACGATCCAACCAATAAATCTCCGGGAAATTGAAGAATTGTATTTCTCTATCTTGTTTCTCTCTCTATCTCTCTCTTGTTCTTCTCAAGAATGTGTGTGTTGAAGTTATGAAATCCCGTAAGAAATGAAGATAAAAAGGGAACCCAAAGGGGTTGACCCCGTGTGCCGCGGCCCGGGCCAAGTGTGCCGCGGCACACAGCACAAAAAATTGCCAGGTGATCGGCAGGGGTCGCGGCCCGGCCGGCAGGGGCCGCGGCCCGGCCGGCAGGGCCGCGGCCCAAAGTACAGGAGGGTCGGGCGATGCCGGGTGATTTCGGGGCCCGCGGCTCGACAGCTGTGTGCCGCGGCCCGGCGGTGCAAGGTGAGAAAAAATGACTTTTCAAGCGTAGTGCCACGGCCCGGAGGGTTTGTGCCGTGGCCCGGAGTCCAGTCGACTCCGAAAATGCCTATATTTCAGAAATTACTCCTACAAAGTGTTGGGCGGCATGGGCGACCGCCCATGGCATCATCAGCCCAAGGGGCATCAACTGATGGGCCACCGACTAGTATATTCTGGGCTTGCGGCTCCTATTAATAATAGAATTTAAATTATACATACATATTAGAACCCATGACCTCAAGTACAAACTCACCCATATTTCCCAATGATGCACGAATAGTTTTTTTTTTGTTTCCATTTACTTTTATTACTTTCCTATGTTATTTTCTTATTTCCCCATTTTCTCATTGATTTTCAAACTTGTAGTTTTTTATCTTGTAACTGACATAAATTATATATAAGCTAAATATATCGAACAAAAAAAATCAATCATTGTTAAATATTTAAACTTTAGTATTCTATAGATGCAAATTATGTTCAGCATGATGAATTTGTTACAAAATAAATTTTTAAGCTGTTTGAGAATGACTTCAAAGACCAACTACTTGAATGCACTAACTTACTTTACAAGTAGTCAATATAGATTGTTGTTCTTTTAGCACGAACATGTATTAAGTTCTACTATGGATGTTAAATGTATCTTATTTTCGATTTATTTTAAATGGTTCGGCAACAATATGGCTGATATCTTGTATTTATATAAAGTTGTAAGTATTGAAACTATTGATCAAAGGTTTTTATGTTATTCTAAGTGCACATTGGGTGCGGAACGTTGTGTAACACCCCAAACCAGGCGGATATTACAGTGCCGTGGACCCCCGACTGGGACCCACCAGGCGAATGAAAAAGGATGAATTACACAGGGTAAATGTAGTACCGAACCACATTATAACATCAATTACTCCGATTAGGAGTTTCATACAACACACCCAGGATAATATAGAATACTTGTGTATCTTATGTGACGATAAAATACACGACACTGAATGAAATGAGTATTTGAAAGGAATGTCTGCAGCGGAATAATAAAGAAAACATAAATGACTGAATAAATGACTGAAAGGATTGGGGCCCCCTGCTAGTATCACTGGGACTCTCCGCCGTCAACGTGCTCTCCCTGCGCCTTTGCCTTGCCATGACACGAAAAACAATATCCCCAAACGGGTCGATTATCTGAACAACAATCCTCAAGGGTTGAAAATACACAATCAAGATATATCTGAAATTATGAGTTATCCTGTCGAACATACGCAATCAAACATGCTATATGAATCGACTATCAGTACGGCTCAAAGGAATGGCGCCACACTACGTCCGGGATGGAAATGTGTCCGTGCACAAGCCACCAACGATCAAACACGCGTGGTCTTGTACCTAATCAGTCTCACGAGCAATCGACTCGTGTGCACAGTCCAATGTGAGGCCAACAACCAACACACAACCATAATGTGCCCGACATGAAAATCCTACACATACCAACCGGCACGCCAGTATGACCCGGAATGCCACAATATGACAAAAGTGACAACGAAAATGAATGATGACTCACCAAGATTTAATGATGGTGAAATGAATGATAGCTCAATGAAATGATCGGAACCGTCGTTCCTTATGACTGAGGTGATTAATTGACAATGACGAGTTTTGATTCGATTAATACAATGATGAATGAGTTATGATTATGAATGAACAACGACAAAAGGAATGAATATCCTTTTAACCGAGTAAGAATTAACTTACACAATACCGATGATGAATGTCCGTCCACGAACAACGTCCTAACCAAGATACCGGTCGCTCGAACAACCTTAATTCAATCCAATTACCAACAATCCGATCAATAACGAATTAAACACGAATATAACGAACTCAAGACGTCGATACGATTAAACCAAGTTCATAGGGGCATTATATCGAACACTTTGAGTCCAACTTCGATTGATTACAACTAAACCTCAACAATACCAATCTCAAATCCCCAAGAAGTGCTTCAAATCAATAAAACATCTCCAATACGATCAATAGTCCGTTAAGAATATCCAAAAACGTGATTATAACAACTATTAATCGGAAATCCCCAAATCCAACTCGATATTCAAAGTGTTCTAGAATAAATCCCTCAATAATCCAATGAATCCTTATACAAACTCATAATCATATACATATCCCTTCATAAAACATGATTATAACGTCCAAAACATCATATCTCAACACAAAATCGAAATCCAAGGTGTTAAAGAAATTACCTCTTGAAGATCCAACCACTTCGATCCGATGAACACGAGTAATAACGAGTATCCAAGCTTCCCAAAGGAATGAAGATGATGAAGATTACACACTCAAGTGATTGATGATGATGAAATCTCTCTCTCAACCCTCTCTCTCGGATGAAGAAGGAAAAAATGAAAAAGTGAAGTGAAATGACCCGGCCAAGTCATTAAGTACTGCCGGAAGTTACGGCCGTAACTCGGCCCTCTTACGGCCGTAACTTTCCAAGTCAACGGCCTTACGGCCGTAACCGGCCAACTCGGACGGCCGTAACTCGGCTTCGTCCGAAAGCTGCCGACACGGCCGTAATCGATCTGAGTTACGGCGTAACCCGCCTTCGTTAAAAATATCCGTCGACACCCTTTACGGCGTAACCGCACCCCTTACGGCCGTAACTCGGATGATACGGCCGTATCCGCCAAATCTTACGGGCGTAAGCCCTCTTCGCCGAAAGCGGCCGGGCACCACACTGCCGCGTCTGGCCAGACGGCCAAATGCAACTCGTGCCAGACTGCCTCGACTTACGGCCGTATGCCGCAACCCTTACGGCCGTAAGTCACCCTGGTCGACAACACCCAAAACTTACGAACACTACTTACGGCCGTATCTCACCATCCTTACGGCCGTAACTCACCTTCGGCCGAAAATGTCTCGGTAGCCTGCTGGACGCGTACGGCCATAACCGGCCAGCCTTACGGCCGTACCTGCTCAACTTACGGCCGTACCACAGGACCTTACGGCCGTATGTCCCTTTCGTCCAAATGGCCTGAAACACGAACCCTTGTTACGGCCGTAACCCAAAGTCCTTACGGCCGTAACTCGATGCTGGCCAAGTTGAAAATTCCGATAACTCCGATTCCACGATACGACTGATGAATGATCCGACATAACATACGAATGTGAAAATGAACAAGTCTAACACAAGCCACGGATGATGCTCCCAGTACGACTACCAATCACGATGAAAATAATAATGCTCCCGTCGATCTCTAAACGGAGATGACATGACGATCGGTAACTGATATACGATTACAACATGCCAACATTGAACGCAAATGAGTGATTCATGAATGATGAGTGATTATTAATGAGTGAGAATTACTGAGTGACGATTACAGACTGATAATTACTGAATGAAAATGAATGAATTACAACCGGGTATTACATACCCCCCCCCTTAAAAAGAGTTTCGTCCCCGAAACTAAGGGTCAAACAACTCGGGATAACTCTCCCGCATACTATCCTCGGTTTCCCAAGTAGCCTCTTCGACTCCGTGTCTAGACCACTGAATTTTAACCAAAGGAATCGTCTTATTCCTCAACTGTTTGATTCGCCGCTCTAGAACTCGAATAGGACGTTCCTCATATGAATGATCGTCGGCGATCTCGATTTCGTCGAACTGGAGTATGTGACTCGGGTCGGCAACATACTTCCGCAACTGAGAGACATGAAACACATTATGAATTCGGCTCAACGCCGGAGGTAAAGCCAATCGATAAGCTAACTCGCCCACTCGATCCAAAATCTCAAACGGTCCAATGAATCTCGGACTCAACTTTCCCCCCTTCCCAAAACGGAAAATACCTCGACTCGGGGATACCTTGACCAAAACGTGGTCACCCGTCTCGAACTCTAGTGGTCGACGACGATTATCTGCATAGGATTTCTGTCGACTCTGAGCTGTCAACATACGACTCTTGATCAAAGCTACCTTCTCCCGGGCGGCTATAAGGATAACGGGTTCGGTGCCGATTGATTCTGACAAGTCATCCCAACACAAGGGAGATCGACAACGACGACCGTACAAGGCCTCGTAAGGTGCCATCTTAATGGAGGCATGCCAACTATACTGTACGTGAACTCGATCAGTGGTAGTTGGGCTTCCCAATCGTCCTTCCAATCGAGCACGCATGCCCTCAACATGTCCTCTAGTATCTGAATAGTCCTCTCTGATTGCCCGTCGGACTGAGGATGAAAAGCGGTACTGAGATTGAGCTGAGTTCCCATAGCACGATGAACTGATTTCCAAAAATGAGACACAAATCGTCCGTCACGATCGGAAACGATACTCTTAGGAGTACCGTGCAGTCTCACTATCTCCTTGATGAACAACTGAGCCAGTCTCTCAGGACCCCACGTATCCTTGATCTCAAGGAAATGAGCTGATTTTGTTAGGCGGTCCACGATCACCCAGATCGTGTTCATGCCACGACGACTCGTCGGCAAACTCGTGATGAAATCCATAGAAATGTCTTCCCACTTCCACTCGGGAATAGGAAGAGGTTTCACATACCCGCCGATCGCCGATGTTCAATCTTAACTTGTTGTGAGTTAAGCATCTCGAAACGACTGCGACTTCTCGCTTCATATTACTCCACGGTAATTGTTTCAAGTCCTTGTACATCTTGCTTGGATCCGGATGAACAGAATAAGGGTAGCATGAGCTTCTCTCAAAATCGAGTTTTTCAACTCGTCATCCGTACGCACAACCGATTCTTAAATCTCAAAAGTCCATCCTCGTGGACCACGAATCCGAGGCTTTCCTGAGCCACATCCTCTCGGATGCGCAACAATGATGGGTCCGAACCACGATTCTCTCGGATTGCATCCTCAAGAGATGATGAAATCTCTAACATACAAAGTGTCCCCGAACTCGCTGAAGCCGGACCTCGATCTCGGGTCTAAGGAGTTCTGCTGAAGCTCCTTCGAATCATTAAGCGGGCAAGCATCTGCTCTGAACGGACTTACGACTCAAGGCATCGGCGACAACATTCGCCTTGCCCGGTGGTAAAGGATCTCGATATCATAATCTTTGATTAATTCCAACCACCGTCTCGCGCATATTTAACTCCTTCGAGTAAATATATACTTTAAGCTCTTATGATCGGTGAATATCGTGAGTAACGCCATAAAGATAATGACGCCAAATCTTCAAAGCGAACACCACTGCTAACTCCAGTCGTGGGTCGGATAATTAACCTCGTAAGGCCTCAATTGCCGTGAAGCATAGGCAATAACTTTCCGTTCTGCATGAGCACACATCCGAGACCTGTCCGACGCATCACTATAGACCACAAATCCTTCCGTCCCTGCGGCAAGGAAAGTACAGTCTTGACATTAACCGACTCTTGAGTTCCTCAAAACTCCCGACACGTGTCGGACCACGTGTATTTCTTATCCTTTCGCAAAGGTTCGTCAATGGTTGAGCAATTTTGGAAAATCCTTCCACAAATCGCCGATAATAACCCGCTAGTCCGAGGAAACTCCGGATTTCCTTAACATTCTTCGGAGGTAACCAATCTCGAATAGCCTCCGTCTTCTCGAGGGTCGACACGAACTCCGTCTCGATGAGATTACATGTCCGAGAAAAGTCACTTCGACATCCGTAACTCACATTTGGAAAACTTTCCAAGCGGTTGCTCGTCTCAACACGTCGAGAACTCGATGAAGATGAACCTCGTGATCCTCTCGATTACGAGAATAAATCAAAATATCGTCGATGAAGACAACAACAACCGATCCAAAAAGTCGATGAAAACCCGATTCATCAATTCCATGAATACCGCAGTGCATTAGTTAGCCCGAACGGCATAACTACGAACTCATAATGACCATAGCGTGTTGAAACGCCGTCCTCGCGATATCCGACTCTCGAATCCGCATGGTGATATCCAGATCTTAAGTCGATCTTGGAAAATCAAGCTCCTGAAGTTGATCTAAGAGATCGTCAATACGGGGTAAGGGATACTTATTCTTGATCGTCACCTGTTCAACTCCGATAATCAATACATAAGCGGAATGAACCATCCTTCTTCTTGACAAACAACACCGGTGCTCCCCACGGGACGCACTCGGTCGGATATAACCTTTCTCGAACAACTCCTCAAGTTGGTTCTTTAATTCTGCATTTCGGTCGGGGCCATCGTCTGGTGCCTTCGATATCGGGGCGTACTGTGCTCCAACTCAATCGTGAATTCCACATCCCTCTGTGGAGGCAAACCAGGTAACTCGTCTGGAAAAACATCGGCATATTCCCTCACCACCGGAATATCCGTTAACATTATCGATGACCTCTCGGTTTTGGCCATAAAGCACCAATAACCGACACATCCTCGATTGATTAATCTTCGCTTTCATCAAATTAATGACTTTGCGAGCAGTAGGGATTACCTCCACGAAACACATATTCAACTCCATAAATGCGAAATGATAGTGACCAAACGCTTTCGGACACTAATGATGGCATCATGACGATCCATCCAATCAATACCCAAGATGATGTCGTCCCTCGGTAAATCTACTACGATTAGGTCCGTGGCCATACACGACCATGGCCAGATCGGACAATTCTGAATCTCACGGTTACCGATAATGCGTCTACCATCAGGTAGGCCAATGACATATGGCTCACAACTAGTAGCACTACCCAGACGTAGTCTACTCAAACATGACTCGGAAATGAATGAATGAGATGCACCAGTATCAAAAAGAGTGCACACAGGTTGAGATAGAATATCGAGTGTACCTGAGATCATCCGGGCCTCAGGATCATCGGTCTTCTTCATCTCATAAATTCGGGGCTTGCCGGCCCCCGAACCGGATGCTCCCGTCTGATAGCTCTTGGCTCGCCTTTAGCTCTGTCGTCTTGAGCAGCCTGAGTGAGTGGCTTTGATTACGCACCTGAATGACACAGGGCTTGAGATGACTCCTGAGTGGTTTTAGAGTCCCTACGGCAAAACGGGCCCTATGCCCAGCAATCCACGATTGTGGCACGTGATGCATCGCTTGACACTTGGTGCCGAAATGACCTGTTCTTCACAGTTGAAACAAGTGATGGCGAAGGCCGCCGCGATCGAGATTCCGCGGGTTTAGACGCCGAGGTCGCTCGAGAAAAGTAGAGCCCGCCCGCGGTTTCTTGAAAGTGGCACGACTACCGTCAGGCCGATTACAGTTCTTGGACTTCTTGCTAGACGAAGGTTGCCGCTTAGCAATTTCCTTAGCCGTAAGCTCGTAAGTAAGAGCCTTCTCAATGAACTCGGCAGTGGCACGATTATGATTAAGCAAATCAAGTCTCATACGGGGTTTGACCTCTTCTTTGAAATACTTGATCTTGTCCGCTTCGAGTGAATGATAGATGAGGCGAACGGAAGAAGTTCTCGAAATTTTTCGGCGATGGCGAGAACGTCATCATCCGCCGAAAGGTCGGGAGTGAGTAATTCGACAACTTGGCCTCCCTGAGTGGGGCCGGATAGTACCTCTCCATCATGAGAGTCTTGAACTGATCCCAAGTACATGTTCCGTCTGTGGGTCTCAACGATAACCACCATGAATGAGCGCTCTTACCGAGATAGTAAGCCGCAACTGAAACTTTATGCCCTTCGGGGCAATCCACCATAGCAAATAACTTCTCAAAATGCTCAAGCCAGTGAACAATATCCGCCGGCTCAGATGAGCCCTCAAAAGTAGGTGGTCGATGGCGAGAGATATCGCTGATGATATTGCTTACACCCCTCTCTTGCCTCTGAGGCGGCGGCGGAGGAGCCTGCTGATTTTGATTGACGGAGTTATGCATCGTCTCCATCAACTGAGCCATCTGGGTCATTTGGGCCATCATGCCCTGCATAAATGCGAGTGGGTCGACCCGAACACCCTCTGACTGAGCCGTGTCCCGGGTACGACTCCCTGACAGTGAATGATCGCGTCCAGGTGAGTGAGTGGCAGCGTCGCTGCTCGATGAGTTAGCATTATTCCTGGCATTTGCACGGGTATTCGCACGAGTTCTCGGGATTCGGCCCGCTCCATGGCCTGGTCCTCCACGTCCTCTGCCAACCCTCTCCATACTGAAGTGGAAAGTCATATGATGATTATATATCTCGCATGAGTATCACATTATGATTACATTATGAAATGATGAAAATGAGCATACGCGCTCACATACAGCGATTACATGAATGATTAATTGACGTGACATGATTATCTGATAAAATTACTGAAATGATTATCTTGAACAATTTAACAAGATTGATGATATGATCTTCAAGATCAACAACTGAGTAATGAAATGAATTGAGTGATTAATGAGTTAACATTATCGACTTGATCACAATTGAAATTGATGAATGAGGATTGTTAATCGATGAATTATGAATGAATGATTAATGCGAGAAATTATACCATGGCATTAGAAATCTTACAGTTCTTGGTCCGATTGGCTCGGCATTTGCACAGAGTCACACGTGACGCGAAAGTCCAATGATACTAGTCCGATGACGATGATTTCAAATGAGACATGACTTGGAGGGTAGTATTCAAACCACGCTCCGATACCAACTCTGTAACACCCCAAACCAGGCGGATATTACGGTGCCGTGGACCCCATTTGGGACCCACCGGGCGAATGAAAAGGATGAATTACACAGGTAAATGTAGTACCGAACCACATTATAACATCAATTACTCCGATTAGGAGTTTCATACAACACACCGAGGATAATATAGAATACTTGTGTATCTTATGTGACGATAAAATACACGACACTGAATGAAATGAGTATTTGAAAGGAATGTCTGCAGCGGAATAATAAAGAAAACATAAATGACTGAATAAATGACTGAAAGGATTGGGGCCCCCTTCTAGTATCACTGGGACTCTCCATTGTCAACGTGCTCTCCTGCGCCTTTGCCTTGCCATGACACGAAAAACAATATCCCCAAACGGGTCGATATACTGAGAACAACAATCCTCAAGGGTTGAAAATACACAAACAAGATAAAAAAGAAATTATGAGTTATCCTGTCGAACATACGCAATCAAACATGCTATATGAATCGACTATCAGTACGGCTCAAAGGAATGGCGCCACACTACGTCCGGGATGGAAATGTGTCCGTGCACAAGCCACCAACGATCAAACACGCGTGGTCTTGTACCTAATCAGTCTCACGAGCAATCGACTCGTGTGCACAGTCCAATGTGAGGCCAACAACCAACACACGACCATAATGTGCCCGACATGAAAATCCTACACATACCAACCGGCACGCCAGTATGACCCGGAATGCCACAATATGACAAAAGTGACAACGAAAATGAATGATGACTCACCAAGATTTAATGATGGTGAAATGAATGATAGCTCAATGAAATGATCGGAACCGTCGTTCCTTATGACTGAGGTGATTAATTGACAATGACGAGTTTTGATTCGATTAATACAATGATGAATGAGTTATGATTATGAATGAACAACGACAAAAGGAATGAATATCCTTTTAACCGAGTAAGAATTAACTTACACAATACCGATGATGAATGTCCGTCCACGAACAACGTCCTAACCAAGATACCGGTCGCTCGAACAACCTTAATTCAATCCAATTACCAACAATCCGATCAATAACGAATTAAACACGAATATAACGAACTCAAGACGTCGATACGATTAAACCAAGTTCATAGGGGCATTATATCGAACACTTTGAGTCCAACTTCGATTGATTACAACTAAACCTCAACAATACCAATCTCAAATCCCCAAGAAGTGCTTCAAATCAATAAAACATCTCCAATACGATCAATAGTCCGTTAAGAATATCCAAAACGTGATTATAACAACTATTAATCGGAAATCCCCAAATCCAACTCGATATTCAAAGTGTTCTAGAATAAATCCCTCAATAATCCAATGAATCCTTATACAAACTCATAATCATATACATATCCCTTCATAAAACATGATTATAACGTCCAAAACATCATATCTCAACACAAAATCGAAATCCAAGGTGTTAAAGAAATTACCTCTTGAAGATCCAACCACTTCGATCCGATGAACACGAGTAATAACGAGTATCCAAGCTTCCCAAAGGAATGAAGATGATGAAGATTACACACTCAAGTGATTGATGATGATGAAATCTCTCTCTCAACCCTCTCTCTCGGATGAAGAAGGAAAAAATGAAAAAGTGAAGTGAAATGACCGGCCAAGTCATTAAGTGCTGCCGGGTTACGGCCGTAACTCGGCCCTCTTACGGCCGTAACTTTCCAAGTCAACGGCCTTACGGCCAGAATCGCCAACTCAGACGGCCGTAACTCGCTTCGTCCGAAAGCTCGCTGACACTTTACGGCCGTAATCGATCTGAGTTACGGCGTAACCCGCCTTCAAAAATATCCGTCGACACCCTTACGGCCAGAACCGCACACCTTACGGCCGTAACTCGATGATACGGCCGAATCCGGCCAAATATTACGGGCGTAAGCACTCATCGTCGAAAACGGCCAGGCACCCGCCGCCAGACGGCCAGAATCGCCAACTCAGACGGCCGTACTGCCGACTTACGGCCGTATGCCGCAACCCTTACGGCCGTAAGTCACCCCAGTCGACAACACCCAAAACTTACGAACACTACTTACGGCGGTATCTCAACATGCTTACGGGCGTAACTCACCTTCGGCCGAAAATGTCTCGGTAGAGCTGACGCCAGACGCGGCCAGAATCGGCCAAATTCTTACGGCCGTACTGCTCAACTTACGGCCGTACCACAGACCTTACGGCCGTAAGTCCTTTCGCCCAAATGGCACGAAACACGAACCCTTGTTACGGCCGTAACCCAAAGTCCTTACGGCCGTAACTCGAAGGCCGCCAAGTTGAAAATTCCGATAACTCCGATTCCACGATACGACTGATGAATGATCCGACATAACATACGAATGTGAAAATGAACAAGTCTAACACAAGCCACGGATGATGCTCCCAGTACGACTACCAATCACGATGAAAATAATAATGCTCCCGTCGATCTCTAAACGGAGATGACATGACGATCGCAGAATCGATATACGATTACAACATGCCAACATTGAACGCAAATGAGTGATTCATGAATGATGAGTGATTATTAATGAGTGAGAATTACTGAGTGACGATTACAGACTGATAATTACTGAATGAAAATGAATGAATTACAACCGGGTATTACACGTTGGTCGTTAACATGAAATAATTTACTTTTTCTAAATTGGGACATTTTGAGCATTTCGCCCAAAGGTATTAAAAACCATAGGACCGACCCTGAAAGAGATGCATTTTTTGACTCTCCGCTCAGGGCATTCAAAACCATTGGACAGACCCTGCTTACATGCCAACATCTTTAAAAGTCATGATAGTTAAAGACATTCTATTCTAGATTTAGGCAAGCTTTTCAAATCGTTTCGGAACCTAACTGTCTAATCCTTTAATATTTTGTCTGCAACTTCATCTTTTATGTGTAATGCTCATGGAGATGTTCAGCATTTCCCAACCTTGGCTGGTGCAAAGTGAAGTTCCTTATCTTCTGCCTGGTTCTTTAGTCGGTCTTCCCTTTTCATATTCCGCGCAGACTTTTCCTTTGTTTATTGATGTCGAAGCCACGGAAGTATTTTATATTTTCAAACTATCTAGAAAAAATTATGGTCCCTTAAAGGGTGTAAATTTAAATGTTTTACTCGTATTGTTAAATATTTCATTGCCTTCTTACCGGATCCCCTGAAATGTAGGAGATAACTCCTTCAACTTGAAATATTATGTACTAGGATCTTACTTGGAGTAGGGTCGAGGCTGTTTCGATGTAAATAAAATTATATTACTCAAAATTTCTGATAGAATTTTTTCATTATACATATTCTCAGTCCTTCGGTCTCTTTGATAGTCAAGTTCTCCACACTCTTACTCAAGTACCCTTGCCATTTCCAATGAAGAACAACCACCAACACCATGGGCAATTTGACTAGTAAATAGTTTGGTCAACAAATCAACATTGGCCAACTCTTTTTTAGCAACGCTAAACTATATCTATCATTTCTCTGTAATAAACATATTCACATTTATTTTACAATTCATAGCAATCATCTAACAAAAGCAAATACTTAATTAATTATCAAGTAATTGTACCTCCAAGAAAGCTTCCCATCTCTCCTACTTCTCGTCGATATCCAAATCTTTAGTTGTAGGGTTGTAAGCTATGCCACTCAAACGTTACTATTCCTCCCAAGATCTAAACTTCTCCTTCATATCACCATGATGGTTTTGCACTTGCTTTTCATGAACACTCAATCTTGTTTGTGCATTAAAAATCTTGGCAATATTTGGAATTTGTCTTTCTCTTCCGTTAAAATAACGAGCAACTTTCTTGTTCTTTCATCCGTCCAAGTTATCCTTCCCATTATCTTAAATGCTAAACCAAAATTAACAATCCTTCCCATTTATTTTTTCAGTTAAAGTAGACATCATCATGCTGTCACTTTGGATCGGCAACAATTTTATTTAATATTTTCAAAAACAAAAGTTTGAATCCGGCAAAATCAAATAAGTTCCACGACAAACTAAAAGCAACTCAGAAATTTAAATCTAATTCAGAAATTAGAAATTACAATCTAATTCCCAGTCCATATAATACATGCAGAGACACTAAAAAATACAGAAATCAGAAATCACCGACATAAATTTAATTTAACTATTCAAGTGGCGTCTGATCTGTTCAAGAGAAGCTTGGTTGAATAGCGGCGTCTGAGGAGGCGAAATTGGAATAGATTAGCATAATCTGTTCAATTAATCAAATCTTTTGAAACAGATTTTCATTTTATTGTATAATAATCTATTTCAACAGAAATTTAAAATTAAAAAAAAAAAAAAAAACTAACATGCGGCGCTCTGCAGCTAATTCTTCTTGGACACTTCTGATCTGACCCACCTCTGCCCCTCTTTTTATATACGAATAGGGAAAATTACATCTCTAGTAAAGGAATAATACCCATTGTGTGCCTAAGTCTATTAGTTTATGGGCTTTCCTAGTTAGAATTTGACTGAGGCCTGTTTGTATGTACTTCACGCTATTTAAGGGATCTCATTGATGGAATAATACAACAACAACTTTGCCCTACTTTCTGTTTCAGTTATTTTCCCTTCAACACGTTATCAGCACGTAGTTCCCGAACTGAGCAAAGAAAAAATTTCTCCCGTTTTTCTGCAAAATTCCGAAACTAAAAAAAAAAAAAAGAAAAAAAAAAAAAGAAAAATCGTTTTGTGGAGAAACCCTAGCCTTCATCTTCTTCAACAAGAAGATCGCTGTACCGGACGCGACAGTCTTCCCAGAACCCAGTCGTCGCCTCCTTCAACCCCACAAGCACGGCCCGCAGTGCAGACTCGCCCCACGCCTCGAGAACCTGTAAACCCTACCCCTCCCGAACCAAATTCGCAGCCAAGGAGTGGCCATCGGAACAACTTTAGACCGATGTGGCGCTGGCCATCGTTGCTGCTATCTAAAGGGCGAAAATTTAAAGAACAACTCCGACACTTGGCTCAGCCGTGAAAAAACCCAGACTGCAACCGCAGACTTCCACCAGATCGAAACACAACAGCACAACCCGACCCGACTACTGTCACACGCCGCTCCAAAGAAACTAGCCCAGATCCGAGCCCAGTGCCTCGTCCGCCTACAGATCGGATCCCTCAACCCCCAATCGCGCGACTTCCGTTCGTGACCCAGACAAGCCGCCAAATCGATGCTAGCATGTCGATTACCTCTGTTCGCGACCGAGCCAGATCCGAACTCAATGCTCAGTAGTTCTCCATGCGCGACCCGTTTCTACAGAACTGTGCCAGTTTTTTTTTTTTAAAAAAAAAAAAAAAAAAAAAAAGGGGGAAGACTTCAGGGACCCACACCAGCCAAAGTCAAATGAATTGAAAAGAAAAGGATGAAACGATCAAGCGTATTTAATAAGGATTCAAATGATGATTGGAACAAATAATGCAGGTTCATTCAAGAAAATTAGGGAAATCAAGGATTTTTAATGACGATCCAAACAGCGATTGGAATGGGGAACACAATTTCATCAAAGAAAAATTGATGGTATGCCCTAGGAAAGAACCATGTCTTTCCTATAAGGTACACAATTCTAATTACCCTACTATCTGCAATATGTGTTTTTACATGCTTTTAATCACCTTTGGTTGCATATTATATTCCGAAATTTATTTATGCTTAATTAAATCAATTAAAGGCATGATACATTAATAACTTTAATTAAATCAAAGCGAATTGCTTAAAGCAACTTGAATTAAATTAAATTCACGTTGAATTATAATTATATTGCGGCATAAGAAACCTACTTGACTGCATAATACGTGTACAGATATATTTCTAAGATTATGTGTCTATATCTATAAATATACATATATTTGCATACATATATAGATATGGCATGCAAATTAGGCTTCATCACTAGTAGATTTTAGAGGACTTATTTCTACTACCTATATCAACTCGAACCGTGATAAAGTAATTTCATTGGTAATCCTTCAATAGCATCGAAAGTAATTTTGACCATATCTTGGTTCCGGAAAAATAATAATGCTCCTCCTTATTGAAAATTTTATCATGGAAAGTATTCATGGTAAGCTGTGAAAAATCATTTCCTTTTTCTTGTATTAAGATAGCTTATCCAACTCGCCTCAAATTTGATATCTTGGACTCAAAAGAGCTTGAGTACCATAGATGGGTCTCCTACGTCGAGACCACGTTTATTACTAAAGAATATAGTGGTACGCTCCTTAACACCCCAGACCAAGTACCGTCTGATAAGATAAAAGCGAGTGCACTTATATTCCTTAGGTGACACATCGAACCCAGCTTGAGATGGAAATATCTACAGTTGAAAATCCCTCAAAGAACTGTGGGATGCCCGTAAGGGCTAATTTGGGAACATTCACGACACTTTGCTCCCAAAGTTGACCGTGTAGTGGAATGAAATTCGTTTGCTCGACTATAAACGGATCAACGATTTCAACAAAGATATGCTCCGCCTCAAGGCACGCCTAAATTTCTGTGGGAAGAACGTCACAGAAGATGCCATAATCCAGAAAGCTTTTTCCACCTTCCCTACTTCCGCTCATATACTAACGAACCAGTATAGGCTGGAGTATTATAATAAACGCATCACTACCTTCAGTAAGCTAATCAACCTACTGCAAGTAGCTGAGAGGCATAACGAAGTGTTAGTGAAAAATAATGCCAGGTCGTTTGAGACAAAGAAAATTCCCAAGGCCAATTATGGCACAGTGAAGGATGGAAACTACCCCAATGAATAGGGGACTGGACATGATAGGCTTCGTGGTCAAGGACGTGGGGTTTCTTCTAATGTAATGCGAAGACTTGGTGCTCCCGGCTCTACTAGCTAAGGGAACCAAAAAGCACCTACCCATCCTATCGCCTGTAAGACTCGAGTTGGCAATGAACCATGTTATCATTATGGAGATGCTGGACATGGTACAAGAACTGCCATGCAAGCAAGCAAGTCGCATCTCACTACAAGAAATATAGAGAGTCCAAAGAAAGGAGAACTCACTATATGGAGGAATATGATCTAGACAAGTCCCCCTATGTCAATTTCACAGTCACCAATCATCGAATTGAGTCATACGAGCCACAGTCTATAGACTGAATCTTAGTATTATATTTACTTTCTCGTTTACATTTGGTATAGTTACCTCAAGACGACCGTGTTGGTGTTTTCTTTTCAGTAATGGCGTGATGCAACGTTGTTTCACGAACAAGATATTAATATTGCTTACGTTAGATTCTTAGCTTTATTTCGAAGTACTGAATAATGCTTGAATGCTTATGGTTCGAAATTTCACTCTTTTCTAAAAAATGAATCGAGGAGAGCTTGAATGTTCTTAGAATAAGGCTTCTATTCATCGAATTAGTCGCCAGCCAAACCTCGGTAACTACGATGATTGAGTCCTCCCAACTCATCAAAGGGCGAGGTAATGCCCAATTCTTGATGCCTAAATGGCAGTCTTCTAAGTTACCGATGCTCTGTATGCATCTAGAGCCCTTTGAACCTTACTTAGCTTCAATAATATACGAAGCAATGGTTTCCAGATTGAAACCCACTGTGAGAATGAAATAGAGTTTCTTTTATTAATTCTAATGAATATGGACGTAAACGCATTTTAGAATAACTCATGAGTCAATCTAGTGGAATGTACCTCACTACTATTAGGTTTTTAAAAACCTATATTGTCACCAACAATGTACTTTGGGACATAGACTCATATAGGCTTTGGCACGATAGACTAGGTCATCCTGGTCGAAGTATAATGATCCATATACTAAAGAACCTGTACGTACACCATTACTTTTCGAGTGAAAATGTGGCAACAACTCAACATAAAGCACAATATTGATGTTAATCGTGTTATGTCATCCAAAGAACCAGATGTATATGTAATATCCGCATTTTTCCCTTCTCTTATTATTCTCATTTTGGTACATTTTCGTTTTTAGCAACTCGCTTGTAACCGTATTGACATTTTGAGGATATTTAATATTGAACTTTTGTTGTTCGAGCTTGTTTCGGACTCGTTTTACTCGAGTCGGTGTTTCATGTTGTTTTCGTCGCTATTTGGTGTGTTATCATAATCGTCGTTCGGAACCGCCGTTTTGGGGTTGCCGAAGATCGATCTCATGTTATTGTGGGTGTTGTGAGCTTTTGTTGGTGTTTTGACCATGTTTTGTACATTTCACATGTTTGGACCGTTTTGTAAATTTCCCAAAAGTTTGGGAAATTTACGTTTGATGTTGTTTTTCTGAACCTTTGAGTAGTCGGGAATATGTTTTCCTTCGGCACTTAAGTTCGTCGTTTCAGGCCCCTTACGTCCGTACCATCGTGAATTGTTCACCGTTGTATTTCGATTCTTTTTCGGTACCTCCCTCTTTCATTCCTGGCCTGTACTCCACAGAAAGGAATGTTACGTACGTAACACCCTTTTTGGTTACGTACGTAACGTCCTAGTGTAATTCGGTACAGGCACTTCTGCCTTTTTGGTTACGTACGTAACACCCTTTTTGGTTACGTACGTAACGCCCTAGTGTATATCAGTTCAGGCGATTTTGCCTTTTTGGTTACGTACGTAAGGCCCTTATGGCTTACGTACGTAATACGGCTTACGTACGTTAGCATGTGGTGGCTAACGTACGTAACGAGGTCTGGGTTTATAAACCCAGGGGTTGACCGATTTCGGCCATTTTCACTCCTTCTCCTCCCCATCCGACTCCTAGGCGATCTCCTTGGTATTTCCTGATACGATATCGAATATTTCAGTCGAAGAAGCTCCAATAAAAATCGACATCCACGACGATACAAATGCGCATGGTCATGCACCATTATATTTGGGAGAAAAGAACACACGGATTGGAGTTACGTTACTAATCGGAACCGGAGTTACGTAAATATGGCGATGGAATTAACGTCAGGATCGGCCCGGAACATGGAGGATCGGCCGATTGGTCCACACCCTTGAAGATTTGTCAAGCATCCTTTTTCTTTGTCAAAGTCACCAAAGCTTTAGCTTATTCAATAGTACCCTTCCC
The DNA here is from genome assembly GCA_033398695.1 of Orobanche coerulescens. Taxonomy (NCBI): domain Eukaryota; kingdom Viridiplantae; phylum Streptophyta; class Magnoliopsida; order Lamiales; family Orobanchaceae; genus Orobanche; species Orobanche coerulescens. Next base: position 35,158,662 of record CM065818.1, read on the forward strand.
CACCCTTGAATAATCGGCCCAAACATGATAAAAAGAAATCACCAAAAGTCTTCATAATCTTGCCAAATCAAAGAAGATCTCCTCTTTTGCCCCACCTTGAAGAATTCGGCCGAGCATGCTAAGGGATGGAGACTTCCATTTTCGTTTTTTTCTTGTTGTTTTTGTATCCTTACCTACTATATATATGGTAGTTCATTTGATGTTTGGAAGTATCTTGAAATTTATAAAACATTGTATTTCTCTTGAAATATACGTTGAACGAGTTCAACAAAACCTTGGTTATTATTTCGACGCGTCTCGAATTTTAACTTGATCAATTCTCAATAGGTCTTGAGGAGAGATTATCTTTATCGAGTTATAGGTCTAATTCGATAAAACACATTCAAACCCATACACTACCCTACCTCACGGCCGAAACCACATAAATTCGGCCACCACCTTTTATTTTCGTTGTTACTTTGAAACTTGTAAAAAAAAACGTGATAATCTTCCGTTGTATTTTATACGTTTTACGTACACTTATATACGTAATTCGTATCATAAGTGGTATCAGATCCATTTGTCTCACAGTCTCGACGTTACTCAAGCAGATGGCATTCACCGATGAAGAAGTAGCACAACTACGTGACGTTCTTCGCGGCTTACCGGAGCCCAGAATCCATGCACGACGAGGACATGACACCATGCATGCACCACGGCATGCGGATGAATACAAGACCAGCGAACTTCCGGAGTTCGTAGGCGGCACCGATCCTGAAGTTTATCTGGAGTGGGAAATAAAAATTGAACGAATGTTTGAGTTCAAGGATCTCAATGACGAGGTACGTTGCAAGTACGCGATTCTCAAACTTGGAAAGGGAGCTTCCCTTTGGTTTGAGCGAATGAAGACACAAAGAAGTCGTGCCGGAAAAGAAAAGATACGTTCGTGGGATTCCCTAAAAGGGAAACTACGAAAAAGATATGTCCGGCTACACACAAGCTAAGCCTCAGAAAAATTTCGACCTCACGCAAGGAAAGCTAAGTGTCGAGGAGTACATCGAGGAGTTTGAAAACTTATCCTTGATGGGAGAACTTGAAGAAAGCGAAGAATTGCGGATGTCCCGTTTCCTACGAGGTTTGAACAAAAATATTGCTAATTCCGTAGAACTCTACCCCTATTCCGACTTCGATACTTTATGCGGACTTTGCATAAAGTTGGAAAATCAAAACAAAACAAAACTCTCTAAACCCGAATTCCCACCTAAATACGGAAATACCAACTTTGGCGCGAGTTCTAGCTCGTTTTCAAAACCTGTCACCACAAGCCAGCCCGTTACTACCCTTCCGAAAACCCCTACCACCCCAAAAGAAACGAGCCTATCTAAAGTCCGATGTTTCAAATGTCAAGGATTTGGACACTATCAAAGTGCTTGTCCGAATCGGAGGATTGTGACGTTACGAGAAGCCATAGCCGCCCGAGAGGAATTACTAGCCGAAGAAGAAAGAGTTGGAGACGTTTTTAACTTAGAAGCTGACGAAGAAGAAGAATGCGAGGCATACGATGCCCCGAACTATGACACGAACCTTGTCCTTCGCATGTTACAAACGAAGGCCGCCCCAAGTGACGAAGAACAACGAGACCAAATCTTTCACACGAAGTGTCGTGTCGGAGAGAAATGGTGTAGCTTGATCATTGACGGTGGAAGTTGTACAAACGTGGCATCAAGCGAGATGGTCTCAAAACTCGGCTTGATCACCACGGCCCATCCTAAGCCGTATGCACTCCATTGGCTCGATGATGGAAACAAGGTGAAAGTATCAAGGCAAGTGAAGGTCGGACTCACCATGGGTTCGTATGGCGATGATATTACATGCGATGTACTACCAATGGACGCATGTCACGTGTTATTAGGAAGACCTTGGTTATTTGATCGGGACGTACTACATCGAGGGAGGAGTAATGAGTATGAGTTACGTGACAAAGGTAAAAAAATTGTTCTTAAACCTATGTCACCTCAAGCTATCCGGACGATGAGTTCGAAAAAGTCGAAGGACCGAAACTTACGATGTTTGCAAACGAGAAAGAAGTCGAACACGCCATTGACGATGGCGAACGTGTTTATTTGATGATGATCAAGGAGGTCGAAATCTTGCCACCAAATCGCAAAATGAGGAGGAGATAGATGCACTATTACACGAGTTTTGGACGTATTTCGAAGACTTGCGGTAGGATTACCACCAATCCGCGGATTGAACACCGATTGATCTTATACCGAGCTCCATTACCGAACAAAGCGGCGTATCGTTGTAACCCGAAGAAACCAAAGAACTACAACGTCAAATTGATGAACTCATGAATCACGGATATGTCCGAGAAAGTTTAAGTCCGTGTGCGGTTCGTTCTACTTGTGCCAAAAAAGACGGAACATGGCGAATGTGTATTGATGAGAGCCGTGAATAACATCACCGTCAAGTATCGGTTTCCCATCCCGAGACTAGACGACATGTTGACGAGTTACATGGCTCGGTTATATTTTCCAAAGTTGATTTACGGAGCGGATACCATCAAATCCGCATGCGAGAGGGAGACGAATGGAAAACGGCGTTTAAAACAAAGAATGGACTTTACGAATGGGTTGTGATGCCATTCGGCCTCACCAACGCCCCGAGCACTTTTATGAGGTTGATGAACGAGGTTCTTAAACCTTTCTTGGGAAAGTTTGTTGTCGTGTACTTAGACGACATTTTGATCTACAGTCGGTCCGTAGAAGAACATCTCGAACATTTGCGGTACGTGTTTGAGACGCTAAGGGAACAAAAACTTTATGGAAAACGGGAGAAGTGTACTTTCCTAGTCGAGAGTCTTGTCTTTCTCGGCTATGTTGTTTCGAAAGACGGAGTTTCGGTCGACCAAGAGAAGATCGCGGCAATCAAGTCGTGGCCGACCCCAAAGACAATCACGGAGGTACGGTCGTTTCATGGCCTCGCTTCTTTTTACCGACGATTCATACGGGACTTCAGCACTATCTCCAGTCCGATCACGGAGTGTCTGAAAAAGGGAACCTTTGCTTGGAACGAGACGGCCCAAAAGGCTTTTGAAAACTTAAAAGGAAAATTATGTGAAGCACCGATTTTGACGTTACCAGATTTTTCACAACCGTTTGAGGTAGAATGCGACGCTAGCGGAGTTGGAATCGGGGCAGTACTTATTCAAAGAGGCCGTCCCATCGCCTACTTTTCGGAGAAGTTAAGTGGCGCCCGAGTGAATTATTGTACTTACGACAAGGAGTTCTATGCTATCGTAAGAGCACTCGACCATTGGAGTCATTATCTACGTTCGAAACATTTCGTGCTACATTCGGATCATGAGTCGTTGAAATACATCAACGGACAAAGTAAGTTAAGCCCGAGACATGCAAAATGGGTGGAATTTTTACAATCTTTTCACTTTTCATCCAAGTACAAAGACGGGAAGAGTAATGTAGTGGCGGATGCACTATCGAGATGGTATGCCTTACTGTCGATGCTAGATGTTCGTTTGTTGGGGTTCGAGACTTTGAAAGATCATTACAACGACGATTTGGACTTCGGGGAAATTTTTAACCGTTGTAAAACGGCCCCGTGCGAGGAATTTATTTTACAGGATGGCTTTCTTTTCAAGGGAAACAAATTATGTGTGCCGAGACATACAATTCGGGAATTGTTGGTTCGGGAGGCGCACGGAGGAGGGCTAGCCGGTCACTTCGGCTCGACCAAGACTGTAGAGGTTCTAAAAGAACATTTCTTTTGGCCGAAAATGTATGGTGACGTAAGCACAATCGTGAGAATATGCGTAACTTGTCACATGATGAAAAGTTCGTTCAAGTCGAGTACATACATGCCGTTGTCAATACCGTTACGACCGTGGGAGGATGTCTCGATGGATTTTATTGTGGCTTTACCTCGTACTCAACGAGGCAAGGACTCGATCATGGTGGTCGTCGACCGTTTTTCGAAAATGGCTCACTTTGTCGCGTGCCACAAAACCGATGATGCAAGCAATGTGGCGGACTTGTACTTCCGGGAAGTAGTTCGTTTACACGGAGTTCCAAAAACTATCGTGTCGGATCGAGATTCCAAATTTCTGAGTTACTTCTGGAATACTTTATGGAGGAAAGTCGGTACTAAACTCCTATTCAGTACTTCACATCACCCGCAAACCGACGGACAGACCGAGGTAACTAATCGAACCTTGGGAGCATTATTACGAGGGTTGGTAAATAAAACACAGAAGGATTGGGACGTTAAACTTGCTCATGCGGAATTCGCATACAACCGATCACCCGGTTATGCCACGGCCCATTCACCTTTTGAAGTGGTATACGGATTAAATCCGCACTTGCCATTAGACTTGATTCCCCTGCCGAGCAACGAATTGGTTCACAAGGACGCCGAAGCAAAACTCAAATCCATGATAAAGTTACATGAAAAGATACGGGAACGGATTAAGGAAGTGAATGAAATTTACAAACGGAAGTCGAACAAAAATAAAAAAGCGAGATTATTTGATGTTGGCGACTTAGTTTGGATACATTTGAGAAAAGAAAGATTCCCAAGCAAACGGAAGAACAAATTGATGCCGAGAGCCGAGGGTCCGTACAAAATTGTGGAAAAGGTGAACGACAACGCATACAAAATCGAACTTCCGGGCGAATACGGAGTACACGTGACATTCAACGTAGGTGATCTCTCGCCTTACCTTGACGACGATGGCATTACGGAATTGAGGTCAATTCCTTTCAAAGAAGGAGGGAATGATACGATATCGAATATTTCAGTCGAAGAAGCTCCAATAAAAATCGACATCCACGACGATACAAATGCGCATGGTCATGCACCATTATATTTGGGAGAAAAGAACACACGGATTGGAGTTACGTTACTAATCGGAACCGGAGTTACGTAAATATGGCGACGGAATTAACGTCAGGATCGGCCCGGAACATGGAGGATCGGCCGATTGGTCCACACCCTTGAAGATTTGTCAAGCATCCTTTTTCTTTGTCAAAGTCACCAAAGCTTTAGCTTATTCAATAGTACCCTTCCCCACCCTTGAATAATCGGCCCAAACATGATAAAAAGAAATCACCAAAAGTCTTCATAATCTTGCCAAATCAAAGAAGATCTCCTCTTTTGCCCCACCTTGAAGAATTCGGCCGAGCATGCTAAGGGATGGAGACTTCCATTTTCGTTTTTTTCTTGTTGTTTTTGTATCCTTACCTACTATATATATGGTAGTTCATTTGATGTTTGGAAGTATCTTGAAATTTATAAAACATTGTATTGCTCTTGAAATATACGTTGAACGAGTTCAACAAAACCTTGGTTATTATTTCGACGCGTCTCGAATTTTAACTTGATCAATTCTCAATAGGTCTTGAGGAGAGATTATCTTTATCGAGTTATAGGTCTAATTCGATAAAACACATTCAAACCCATACACTACCCTACCTCACGGCCGAAACCACATAAATTCGGCCACCACCTTTTATTTTCGTTGTTACTTTGAAACTTGTAAAAAAAAACGTGATAATCTTCCGTTGTATTTTATACGTTTTACGTACACTTATATACGTAATTCGTATCATTTCCGGCGATTTGAAGCTTGTTAACTCCGAGCCATCATCTCCTTCGAGTTTTTTGGAGCATATTATCAACCTCTAATCGTGTTCTTCGTCACTATTCAAGGTAAACTCCTAAAACCTTGTTTTGGGTAAATTGAAGGGGGTTTTCATGTTTCGTCCGATTCGTTCTGTATGCTAGATTAATTCATGCTGTACATGATTAATCTTGTTGGTATTCTTAGTTTCCCTACGGATTCATGGTATATTTCGTGATTTTTACGGAATCGAGAGGGTTTGGTTGTGGTTCGCCCTCGTTGTTGTTTATATACGAATATACATGAATTGTAGGCGGGTTTTCGGGTGTATTCCAATTCCGTATTCAGTTAGAAATGGTTGTGATTGTATTCTTCGAATCATTAGGTTCGGTTTCATTGGTTCCTAGCGTTCGTCGGTGACTTTCCTTTCCGTTCTTCGCGTCGTCAATAATTCAAGGCAAGTATTTTCGGAAACCTTTATGCTTAACATGGAATGGTAATGTATTTTGTGTGTGATTTGCTCACCTCGTGTTGGTCCGACGGGATCAAGGAGGGAATCCAAAGGTTTGCGTCCCGAATTCATGAGTTTGTTTAGCTAGCCAGTGCGGGAGGGTCCTTAGAGGCCTCGTGCGGGAATTTATGATATGACTCTGTTCCCAAGGCAAATTGTTTGACTGTTTATTTTCCGGAAAAGACATGTCTAGTTTTGGTTTTTGAAATAATATTGGTGCATGTACTATGAAATGTGTAAGCGATTGGTTTGCCTTGATTACTTGTACTAGCGTAATTGCTAACCCCTTTGGGGACCCGTTTCGGGGAAATTCTTGTTATGGATTTCAGGTTATGATTATCCGGACGAGCGAGCACCGGGACAGTACGAGGATGTCGGCCAGGGCCGTTGACATGTGCATTTGGGTCTACTTATTTCTTTGCCCAATTCGATATGGTTGTTCCCGCAGTTTTGAACGTATAGATCGTACTCGCGAGTACTTAGGCTTTTCGTTTCAAACTCCGTATTGTATTGCTTTAAATTGTCACGTTGTTGGTTGATGCTTATTTCGCCGGTTGCTCCGGGCGTATCTTTATATGTCATATTATTTAAATGTGTATCCTCGCTAACCAAGACGGTTAGTCGAGTGGAGTTCTCCTATTGTAGCCTGGTGGGTCCCATGTAGGGGTCTACGGCGCTGTAACATATTCCGAATATCTCGGGGTGTTACAGAAAATGGTATCAGAACACTAGGTTTATGGATACCTAGGCTTGTTGGTTATTTGGGTCTAGTCGTGTTTTGTTTTGCACATTGTCACACCGCTGCCAGCATCCCAGTACTTCCAGTGCTCGTAAGTTTTCTTATTCAGCTCTTTTGTTTCTTGCATTGTATTTCCACTTTTGAATCGTAGTTGCTTTTCCTCCCTTACTCATCATCGATGTACTTCTGTTATCTCTCAACATCAGTATGGATGCCGGAGGAAACCGTGGTCGTGGTCGTGGTCGTGGTCGTGGACGCGGCCGAGGACGTGGGGCAGCCGGTGGGGCAGCCACGTCACACTCTTCAGGAGCCAGCAGTACCGGCGACCGTCACAGTCATGCTTCTTCCCAGGAGCGCGCCGATCTTGGTATTGCGGCTGTTATGCAGCAAATGGTTAACCAGATGGCGGCTATAGCTCAGGTGGTCCAGAACCCCAATCAGGCCCATGCTAATCGGGGCGGAGCGGATCGCTGGCTTCAGGATGTCATCAAGATGCATCCTCCTCAGTTTTCGGGAGCTTCGGACCCGATCGGCTAGAAAGGGTGGATCAAGGAGATATCCAAAGTCTTCACTGCTACCAACTGCCCCGAGGACCGTAAGGTCCCTATTGCTCAATACTTTCTCACGGGAGATGCTACGGATTGGTGGGAAGCCGTTGGTCCCAAAGATCATGTTGCTTCGTGGGCCGAATTTCAAGAATTGATGGAGACCAAATATTGTCCGTGGCCGGTCAGACAGGCTCGAGTGCATGCTTTCTATGATGCTCAACCACGGGATATTCCCGTATCCCAAGCTATTGCCGAATTTAACAAAGAGTTGGGTTATGTGAAGACCCAAGTTGTCGCTGAGAGCGACAAAATTTTTCATTTTTTCAGGAGGATGAAACTGTCCATTCGGGACTACATGTCTGGACTCGTCTGCACTACCTTGAAGGATTATCAAAGTAGGGCCCTCGCTTATGATATGTCAGTGACGGCTAGTGATTTGGCTCGTGAAAGCAAGAAGAAGAAGTCGGTCGGAAATTTTTCTGGTCCCTAGAGTGGAGGCCAGCAGAAATCTCAGGCTGCAAATATTTCTACGGGCGGTTCGGCTCGTTTCTCTGGGAGCTTTCGGGGTGCCGCCGGAACCTCCGCTCGTGAACCCACATGCTTTAATCGTGGCTGCGGTGGCCATAAGAGCCGACAGTGTTCTCGTCCAAAGTTTACTTGTCATACTTGTGGACAGTTGGGCCACAAGGCCCCTTTTTGTGAGCAGGTCAAACAGCTTCGCGGCGCCTGTTCTTCTCAACCAGTACCGTTGGAGCCGAGTGTGAACCAGGGCTCATTTGCTCCGCCGCCTCCATCGAGCACCGGCCGAGGTAGGGGTCGGGGTCAGCCCGCTAGGGGAGGAGCTTCCAGTGTCGGCTCTGCCCAACCGCGTATCTATGAGATGAGGAGGGTCGATGACCCAGCAGCCACTGTGGCGACAGGTACCGTTCATATCCATTCTCATCCCGTCGGTGTGCTTTTTGATTCGGGTGCTACGCATTCATTCATTTCTCTAGAGTGTGTACGCCGTCTGAGTCTCGACTGCTTGTCACCTTGCGAGCCTTTCATTATTAAACTCCCTAGCGGTGACAGAATTGTCGGTGATCGAGAAGTCCGAGACTGCTCTGTGTTTATTTGTGAGAGAGCTTGGCTCTCTAATCTTATTGTCGTTAGTATTGTGGGTGAGGATTTGATTTTCGGGGATGATTGGCGCGAGCGGCAAGGCGCAATCATGAACTACCGCACGAGAATCATCACTATGTTAGCCGGGATCAAGAAACACTCTTTCGCAGGGCGAAAGAGGGGAAACCAGAAGTTCGTTATTAATGCCTTGAAGGCGATGAGCCTCCTGCGAAAGGGGTGTACTGGTTATTGGTGCTATGCCTTGAAGGCGGAGAATGGTGGAGTCGAGCTTTCGTCGATTCCAGTCGTTAGTGAGTTTCCTGATGTTTTTCCTGACGAGTTACCGGGATTGCCACCGGATCGTGAGGTTGAGTTTGCTATAAAGTTAGAGCCGGGTGCGGCTCCGATTTCGAAGGCGTCGTATCGCATGGCACCTTCAGAGATGTCTGAGTTGAAGAAGCAGTTGAGCGAGCTTCTTGAGTCGGGGTACGTTCGACCGAGCGCCTCGCCTTGGGGCGCACCGGTCCTGTTTGTGCGGAAGAAGGATGGTTCACTACGTTTGTGTATCGACTATCGCGAACTAAACAAGGTGACCATCAAGAACAAGTATCCTTTGCCGAGAATCGATGACTTGTTTGACCTGTTGCAGGGAGCTGCGGTATTCTCGAAGATTGATTTGAAATCGGGGTACTATCAGCTTCGGGTGAGAGAGTCCGACGTGCCGAAAACAGCTTTTCGGACGAGATACGGACATTACGAGTTTGTAGTTATGCCTTTTGGGTTAACTAATGCGCCGGCGGTGTTCATGCAATTGATGAACAAAGTCTTTATCGAGTATTTGGATAAGTGTGTCGTCGTCTTCATTGACGATATTCTTATCTATTCGAGGAATGAGGAAGAGCATGCCCATCATCTGCGGATAGTGTTAGACATTTTGAGGACCGAGCAACTCTATGCGAAGTTCTCGAAATGTGAGTTCTGGCTGAAGGAAGTGATGTTTTTGGGTCACGTAATTTGGTAGGGAGTCCGTGTGGATCCGCAGAAAATTGAGGCAGTGTTGGATTGGGCACCGCCCACAAATGTAAAGGAGGTCCGTAGTTTCTTGGGTTTGGCTGGCTACTACCATAGGTTCGTCGAGGGTTTCTCAAAACTAGCTCGGCCACTTACGATTGCTCCGAAATCCGAGAAGTTCTTACGGAATGACGAGACAATCGAGTTTTGAGGAATTGAAGAAGCGTTTAACTTCAGCCCGGTTTTGGCGTTGCCATGTGGCAACGATGGATTCGCCGTTTATAGCGATGCTTGGTCGTGGTCTTGGGTGCGTATTGATGCGGACGGCAAGACCATTGCCTTTGCGTCGAGGCAGTTGAGGCCGTATGAGCTTAACTACCCTACTCATGATTTGGAGTTAGCGTGATCGTTTTGCGCTCAAGATTTGGCGTCACTATCTTTTCGGCTCTGAATGTCAGATTTTTACCGATCATAAAAGTCTGAAATACATATTTACTCAGCGGGAGTTGAATATGAGGCAGAGGAGGTGGTTAGAACTGATTAAAGATTATGACCTCGAAATCCTTTATCATCCGGGCAAGGCGAACGTCGTGGCCGACGCCTTGAGTCGGAAACCGATCGCATTGCGAACGCTTGAGATCCTTACGCCTCAGTCTGAGCTTCGGCGGGCCTTGATCGAGTTAGATGTTGAGGTTTTGTTGCCTGGAGTTGTCGGGCAACTTTGTGCTTTAGAGATTTCGTCGTCTTTGACCGATGAAATTAAGCTGAAGCAATTAGAGGATCTGATGATTGCTCAAATCCGAGAGAACGTTCTTAAGGGAAAGTCTCCTGGGTTTGTGATTCACGAGGATGGTGTTTTGAGATTCCAGAGTCGGCTTTGTGTGCCGAACGATCCAGAGTTGCGACAGAGTATTTTGCGTGAGGCCCATTCCACACCCTATTCCGTTCATCCTGGTTCGAGTAAGATGTACAAGGACCTGAGGAGGAACTTCTGGTGGAATGATATGAAGGAGGAGGTCGCACAGTTTGTGGCGAGATGTTTGACTTGCCAGCAGGTCAAAATCGAGCATCAGCGACCGGATGGGTTATTGCAGTCACTTCCCGTTCCGGAATAGAAATGGGAAGATATATCGATGGATTTCGTTACGAGTTTGCCGAGATCGAGGTCGGGCATGAATATGGTATGGGTGGTTGTTGATCGTCTGACCAAGTCGGCACATTTTCTGGGCATCAAGGACACTTGGAGCCCGGAGAAGTTGGCTCGTGTGTTTATCGCGCAGATTGTGAGACTTCACGGTACTCCGAAGTCTATTGTTTCGGATCGTGATGGCCGTTTTGTATCGCACTTTTGGCAGGCGGTGCATAAGGCGTTGGGTACCCGTTTGCATTTGAGTACCTCTTTTCATCCCCAGTCAGATGGACAGTCGGAACGCACTATCTAGACATTCGAGGACATGTTGCGTGCTTCTGCTCTCGACTGGAGTAGTGACTGGGAGGAGCATTTGCCATTGATCGAATTCACGTACAACAATAGTTGGCACGCGTCGATTCGGATGGAACCGTTTGAGGCACTTTATGGGCGGCGATGTCGATCACCGATTTGTTGGAATGAGGCGTCCGATTTAGTCGGGACAGAGCCGGATGTCGTTTTAGAGACGAGGCGGAAGATAGAATTAATTCGGGAACGAATGTTGGCGCCTGAGTCGGCGAAGTCATATGCCGATGTCCGTCGTCGACCTTTAGAATTCGAGGTGGGAGACCACGTTTCTTGAAGGTGTCGCCGACGAGAGGAGTTTTCCATTTCGGAAAGAAGGGGAAGTTGAGTCCGAGATTTATTGGACCCTTCGAGATTCTCGAGCGAGTCGGTGGGTTAGCATACCGTTTGGCGTTACCCCCGGCCTTGAGTCATGTCCATAGCGTTTTTCATGTTTCCCAGCTGAGGAAATATGTCCCAGATCCTAGTCACGTCATCAATTATGGGGAGATCGATGTCGCCGAGGATATTACTTTTGAGGAGCGTCCTTTGAAGATTTTGGAGCACCGTGAGAAGCGACTGAGGCATAAGACCATTCCTTTGGTCAAAGTGCAGTGGTCGAGACATGGTGTCGAGGAGGCGACTTGGGAAACCGAGGATAGCATGCGTGCTAAGTATCCCGAGTTGTTTATTTCTTAAGTTTCGGGACGAAACTTGTTTTTAGAGGGGTAGAATGTAATATCCGCATTTTTCCCTTCTCTTATTATTCTCATTTTGGTACATTTTCGTTTTTAGCAACTCGCTTGTAACCGTATTGACATTTTGAGGATATTTAATATTGAACTTTTGTCGTTCGATCTTGTTTCGGACTCATTTTACTCGAGTCGGTGTTTCATGTTTTTTTCGTCGCTATTTGGTGTGTTATCATAATCGTCGTTCGGAACCGCCGTTTTGGGGTTGCCGAAGATCGATCTCATGTTATTGTGGGCGTTGTGAGCTTTTGTTGGTGTTTCGACCATGTTTCGTACATTTCATATGTTTGGACTGTTTTGTAAATTTCCCAAAAGTTTGGGAAATTTACGTTTGATGTTGTTTTTCTGAACCTTTGAGTAGTCGGGAATATGTTTTCCTTCGGCACTTAAGTTCGTCGTTTCAGGCCCCTTACGTCCGTACCATCGTGAATTGTTCACCGTTGTATTTCGATTCTTTTTCGGTACCTACCTCTTTCATTCCTGGCCTGTACTCCACAGAAAGGAATGTTACGTACGTAACACCCTTTTTGGTTACGTACGTAACGTCCTACTGTAATTGATGCAGGCACTACGCCTTTTTGGTTACGTACGTAACACCCTTTTTGGTTACGTACGTAACGCCCTAGTGTATATCGATTCAGGCGATTTTGCCTTTTTGGTTACGTACGTAAGGCCCTTATGGCTTACGTCGTATCTGACTTAAATGCGTTAGCATGTGGTGGCTAACGTACGTAACGAGGTCTGGGTTTATAAACCCAGGGGTTGACCGATTTCGGCCATTTTCACTCCTTCTCCTCCCCATCCGACTCCTAGGCGATCTCCTTGGTATTTCCGGCGATTTGAAGCTTGTTAACTCCGAGCCATCATCTCCTTCGAGTTTTTTGGAGCATATTATCAACCTCTAATCGTGTTCTTCGTCACTATTCAAGGTAAACTCCTAAAACCTTGTTTTGGGTAAATTGAAGGGGGTTTTCATGTTTCGTCCGATTCGTTCTGTATGCTAGATTAATTCATGCTGTACATGATTAATCTTGTTGGTATTCTTAGTTTCCCTACGGATTCATGGTATATTTCGTGATTTTTACGGAATCGAGAGGGTTTGGTTGTGGTCCGCCCTCGTTGTTGTTTATATACGAATATACATGAATCGTAGGCGGGTTTTCGGGTGTATTCCAATTCCGTATTCAGTTAGAAATGGTTGTGATTGTATTCTTCGAATCGTTAGGTTCGGTTTCATTGGTTCCTAGCGTTCGTCGGTGACTTTCCTTTCCGTTCTTCGCGTCGTCAATAATTCAAGGCAAGTATTTTCGGAAACCTTTATGCTTAACATGGAATGGTAATGTATTTTGTGTGTGATTTGCTCACCTCATGTTGGTCCGACGGGATAAAGGAGGGAATCCAAAGGTTTGCGTCCCGGATTCATGAGTTTGTTTAGCTAGCCAGTGCGGGAGGGTCCTTAGAGGCCTCGTGCGGGAATTTATGATATGACTCTGTTCCCAAGGCGATGCATGTGCATGCTTTGTTTTATAATATAGGCAGTGCGGGAGGGTCCTTAGAGGCCTCGTGCGGGAATTTATGATATGACTCTGTTCCCAAGGCAAATTGTTTGACTGTTTATTTTCCGGGAAAGACATGTCTAGTTTTGGTTTTTGAAATAATATTGGTGAATGTACTATGAAATGTGTAAGCGATTGGTTTGCCTTGATTACTTGTACTAGCGTAATTGCTAACCCCTTTGGGGACCCGTTTCGGGGAAATTCTTGTTATGGATTTCAGGTTATGATTATCCGGACGAGCGAGCACCGGGACAGTACGAGGATGTCGGCCAAGGCCGTTGACATGTGCATTTGGGTCTACTTATTTCTTTGCCCAATTCGATATGATTGTTCCCGCAGTTTTAAACTTATAGATCGTACTCGCGAGTACTTAGGATTTTCGTTTCAAACTCCGTATTGTATTGCTTTAAATTGTCACGTTGTTGGTTGATGCTTATTTCGCCGGTTGCTCCGGGCGTATCTTTATATGTCATATTATTTAAATGTGTATCCTCGCTAACCAAGACGGTTAGTCGAGTGGAGTTTTCCTATTGTAGCCTGGTAGGTCCCATGTAGGGGTCTACGGCGCTGTAACATATTCCGAATATCTCGGGGTGTTACAGTATATCAAATGCCCACCAGTTAGTGTTGCAAAGCCTGCTCTTTAGCCAAAGTAGGAGCGAGTCCTTCCTATGCTAAAGAAACAAAAGCAAACATTCCATTCTTACGCTGAACATAAGGAGAAATTTGTGGATCCATCCACCTAATATGCGGACTATTTATGTATTTATGATTTTGATGGATTCTCCGACATGTTGGTAACATGTCGCTCTCCTGTCCACTCAAACTGTTGCAGAACTTCCAAAATAATTTATAAGGACTCACCTCCCTTATCACATCTAAAGGACTCGATGATGTTGGAGAGTTCACATCAAAAAGTACTTGATGTTTATTGCATGATAGAGATTAATGAATAGTATCTCGTCCCATATGCATATGCAAATGTCTCACATAAACCACCGTCGAAAGAATATGTATGGTGATTATGTAATCGGTTATGCGCACCAATTAGCATATTTTTGCCTGGGATTATGTAATATTGCACGCAACTTTACTTAAATCGTTCATTCTTAGACCTTTTGCTAACTAATTAGTTTATGCGTACCAGTTGGTAACTGGATAGCCTGATTTTTGTATTTTGGACCCAGACGGACTTGAGTGCCAATTGCGCATATTTGGTTACGCATTATATGTGCCTTGTGCGCCCCACAATGCATCGGTCATTAGAAACGATTAAGTATTCACGTTGGATAAGAATCTCCAGACGTTTATCCGCTATTTAGAACCTTCACAGTGATCTCTTTACCGCACGATTTGCGGATTGTCACTTTAATGAGACAACCTTCCCGTCGTTAGGGGGAGGAGAGAAAACGTAATTTCTCGGGGAACGACAGGAATTGTCATGGTGTCTCCACTTTGTCTCATTATGATCCCCGAACTTCACAATGTTACCGTGAAGCACAAAGCACAAAGAACACTCGATCTTCAGGATGTAGCAGATTCGATGCCTGATGCATTTACTGATATCGTTCAAGTGACAAGATCTCACATTAAAGTTGCAAATGTGCTGTAAGGTTAGAAGTCCCCTCCAAGGGGCACATCACCAATGAACCGGGTGATGCAACCGCACTTGGTGGAGGTATGGTTGAGGACGTGGCTCCCTACGAAGGAATGGGTGGAAGCCACATGGTTTGACTAAATATTCACCCAAGTAAGAGGTAGAGTATGGCACAAATTCACATGTTAACCATTAATGAACTCGTTTCATGAGATCATGCTTGATTTTATTATGTCCATGAATCATGACGAGGGGGACACCCCGAAGATATGATTCAGAAAATCAAGAATCTCGATGAAATTATGAGGGTGTGGCCTGATCAACCACCCACTTTGATGACATGTCATGAATCATAAAGTACGATGATGTCGAACCTTGCTCGGTTGGATGAAATCAGCATAGAGCTGATTGGCCTATAAGAAAAACATTCCAGATAGAACTAGATTCTCCGACAAAGAGTCAGGTATTTGGTGTGGGTAGTGCTAACCTACCCAAGTGTAAAGCATATAAGACATAAACGAACCTTTGTCGTAAAGCGTAGTGAGAATATAGAGTCCTAATGTACAAGGTTTCACGAAGTAATGCTTCTCACAACGCCTTGGAATTGATTACGAGGAAATGTACTCCCACGTATACGTTCCGCTATTTGATTAGCGTAGTAATTTCCGAGGGACTGGAAATGCAGCTAAATGGATGTGGTTACTACGTATCTCTATGGGGATCTAGATACGGAGATATATACGGAAGTGCCCTATGGCATTTCACTACCCAAATCAAGTAACTCCAGGACCTGAGTACGTATTCAGTTCGTTTGAAACGCTCAACTTTATGGTTTTGAAGCAATCCTTAAGGATGTGGTATAACCGTATAAGTGACTACTTGATTGGGAAGGTATATAAGAACAATGAATTGTGTCTATGCGTCTTCACAACAAAAACAAGTTCGAATTTGCGATCATCGCAATGTACGCCGATGACGTGAACATAATCGGTCTTGATGAAATAAGAGAAACCACCGGATACTTGAAAATTAAGTTTGAGATGAAAGATCTTGGGAAAAATCGGTTCTGTCGAGGCATTGACATAGACATCGAGTTTGTGGAATTCATTCCACCGGTCTTCCTATGTCCAGAAGTTTCTCAGGCACTTTAACATGGACAAGGTAAACCCGACTAGCACCCCATGATAGGTCGAACATTTGGATGCAAAGGAAAGATCCATTTCGTCTAAACGAAAGTGACGAAGAGCTTTGGGAGCTGAAATTCCCTACTTGAGTGTAATCGCGTATTATTGTACTCAGCTCAATGTACACGACCTGCTATCACTCAGTTAATCCGCTGACTAGATTTAGTTCAGCATCGACGCAACATCAATAGAATGGTATCAAGAATATCTTCTGATACTTAAAAGAAACCATTGACTTGGGACTATTCTTTCCCTACAAGCACGAAAAGGAAGCTGCTTACGAAAAGGCAAATGCTAAAGTAAATGCTGGTGCCGAAGCAACTACCATAAAGTATGTGTTGGTATGAATTGCTTATGTTTTGGAAATCGACTATGCAAACCCCTTTTGGCTACCTCCTCGAATCACGACAAGATTATTGCTTTGCATGAATCAATCCGTGAGTGTACATGATTAAGAACTATCATTCTACACTTGTGAGGAACTAGCGGTTAAGTACTGCCACTGATGATCATACTTACATTTATGAACATAATGTAACTTGTAAATCCACTTGATTGATGGAATGATCATAACGGGAAATATGTGAGATATAACGTAACATACTCACATAGGTTGCACTCTTTTCCTTAGACCAAGGTTTATTTTTCCCACTGGGTTTTGTTACTTGGCAAGGTTTTTAACGAGGCAACGATATATGAATGTAAGCATTAGGGGGAGCCGTAGAGTTTTCCAACTCTTGAGATCGATTTAAAGATCACAAGGAAATGGTGATTTATAAAGAAACTTAATCACATGTGTTGTACTCTTTTCTTTGACCAAGGTTCATTTTCTCCCATTGGGTTTTGTTACTTGGCGAAGTTTTTAATGAGACAACGACTACTTGATTGATGTACAAATCAGGGGGAGATGTAGACTTGAGGGGGAGTCTTACATCCAAACCGTAGGTTATACTCTTTTCCTTCCAAGGATTCTTTTTCCCACAGGGTTTTTATCACTTGGAAAGGTTTTTAACGAGGTAACAAGATGTGCGATTTTAGGGATCGATGGAATGGTCACCTTAGTAGCGCTATGATCAAATGTAACGATCATATGAGAGGATAGATTCAAAGGACGAAGTCTAAACTCGATGTGTCTAGATGCTGTACTCTTTTCCCTACGATCAAGACATTTTTCCCACTGAGTTTTTGCTTGACGAGGTTTTAACGAGGCAACATGACATGCGCTTGTAGACTAGGCACAAGGGGGAGTGTTAAAGTAATAATACCCATTGTGTGCCTAAGTCTGTTAGTTTATGGGCTTTCCTAGTTAGGATTTGGTTGAGGCCTATTTGTATGTACTTCACCCTATTTAAGGGATCTCATTGATGGAATAATACAACAACAAATTTGCCCTACTTTCTGTTTCAGTTATTTTCCCTTCAACAATCTCCTAATACTTCTTATCAAATTATTACACTAATCTCTGTAAAATTAAAATATTTACAGGTCTACCGTATTATCCCTCTCTCTCGTATTTCACAACCCATATTTTATGTTTATTTTTTTCTATTTCTCTCTCCTTAGCCGGTATTATTTTTTATCTTCTTTAATTACTGATTGTGTTTTTTATTTTATTTCGATTCTCTCTCCGAGATCTTCATCGTTTATTTCCTGTCTGTGCAGATTTGGGATTTCTGCCAGAATGAGACAAGTAGGAATTTCTACGGGAACGCTACATATTGAACTGATTTTGACAGATTCATTTTTTTAACTGATTTACATAGTTCGTCAGATTCATATTTCTTCATTTTTTTCAATTTGAGATTTTCTCACAATTTGAGATTTAAGTTTGGGTGGATTTATTTTTGATTTTTCAAAACTAATTTTCAAAGAAACAAAACATAGTTCATTGCCGTTGGTATTGAGGTTGGCGTATTAACAATCCGTTCGTGAGAAATTCAACTATGATGCTGTCGTCTGCCTCTATAATGTCGATGCACAAGTGCCACCTCCGTAACCACAATTACTTATGTCGATAGCTACAATGCAATATCTCATTGAAGGAGTGTGATTAGATAAATATTTTATTGATTTGATTTAGTGGGGTAATTTTTGTATTTGTTCAATCTGTTAATTATGCTAGCTAATCTAGTTTCTTGGAATGATTAGTTTGCAGGCATATCTATTAGATTTTGCTGATTTTAGGTTGCTATTGACCTTTTGGATACCTTTTAGATGGTGAGTACATACAGATTGTGGATGTATACATGGTTTCGTTGATTTTGATCAGGAAGTAAAGTTTTAATTACCCGTGTAATGCGTTTTGTTTACATATGATAGCCAACTGGGCTACCTTTTCGAATGGGTAATTTGTCTCACATATATGGTTATCTTTTTGTTATGTTCGTTTTGAAAATATATTTTATGCAAGTAAGATACTAAAGGATATATATTTGGTTACTCGATTATATCATCCTGGACACTCATTCACAATACTAAATAAGACTAATTAATTATTTCTTTAATCGCTCCCACTCATTTTCAAGTTACGCTTCATTATTGTTTGGTTACTCTCTAATGATTGATTAGGTTTTTCAATTACTTAAAACGCATATCATGAAGCCCGACCCAAATGCGTGAGGTAAATATGTACCATCATCCTAAGTCAACGAATCAAAGAAAGTGACCATACAAATTAAATATAATAACCAAATTATAACAAAAAAGCATCCACCATATAATAAATACAAAAAAATGATATCCACTAATAAATTTGGATATTTTTATATACCAATATATAAAATAAATAGTATTTGGTAAATGGTATCCACTAAGGAGTAATCGAGCATTCATTTACAAGTACCCATAAATATTGATTATTATGCATTATCGAAATACATACAAATAAATACTATTGTTACTATGGATTATCTCCCCTATATACTAATGCAGAATACGCTGAGCCTAAGTGGCAGCTTCTCATCCTTCGGCTGCCACATGTCTTTTGCTGGTGCTTCAGGTGCTTATGTGTCAGCTTCTCATGCTTCAGCTGGCACATAATCAATTACTGGCCTAATTATCATTGCATTAATTACATTATAATTATACCTCAAATAACTCCTACCTGCCTTATTAATTTTTACGAATTAAGGAATATGAATTATGAATGAATAAGAATTGACTATATTTACAAAAATATTTCATATTTTCATAATTAGAAATATAAAGCCCAAACAAAGAGAAATTTAATATAGTAGTGTACACTATATATTAAAAACTTAAACCTAAAATCTCGCGGACATATTATATATTCCACTAATTAGTTAGTTTATATTAGTTAGTCACTATAATTAGGTATATTAATAAAAAAATATCAACTGAAATGAAAGATGTTTGGGAGTATTGCAAAAGAAGTATTGAAAATATATAATTAAAAAAGTACTTAAAGTCCTAATCAATTAAATAAATCGAAATAATCTTATTAAAAATATTATTGAAAGTGTAGAAACAATGGTTTTAATTATTATTTATAAATAAATCAAATAAACTATGGAATAAATCAATTAGTCTATTTAAATTTTATTTAATTAATATAAAATAACAAAATAAATGAAAAAACTTATATTTAATAAATTATATAATTACTGGTTTTAAGAATTTTTAAAGAGATATTTCAAAATATATAAGAAATTAAATTTAATAATATACTAATTCGTAGATCTTTGTACAAAGAGAATTTCAGAAAATAAAAATTGATCGTTTTAAGTGTTTTTTAATTTTTTTTGTTTTAAATTTATCTACTTTTAAAATAAACTATATATTTTTGAAAGTTTTAGATTTGCTTTTGTATTTTAATTTATATCCAAATAATTCATGTAATTTTTTTTTCAAATATAAGGATTAAATTATCTCTTTTTTGGCCATATACAGAAACCGTTAAATACTTAACGATTTAGATCATTTTGGCAAAAAAAAGGACCAAAAAAAATGTGGAACTAAAATTTCATCAAATACAGTTTAACACAGTCAGATATGAATTGAGGTTTTTCTAATACGAGTTTTCAAAATTACTAAAAGTGCCCAACTATTTATGTGTTCTCTTGAATGTAAAATATGTCAACTTTAATACTTCTATATATTAGGTTAAATATTTGAAAATAATATTATATAAAAATGATATAAAGTTTAAAGTGAACCAAATGTCACTTAGGTTTTTTGTAATACAAGTTTCACAAATTACTAAAAATACTCTAATTATTTTTCTCTTCTTTTGAATGTAAAATTTTTTGAATTTAGTACTCTTAATTATGAAGTTCAATGCTTGAAAAGTACCCTATAACTTTTAGGGCTCATTTTATATTACAAACAAAATTGGGGGATAATTTTAATTAGGCTATGATGTTGATGTAGTTTTCTTAGTTAACCCCGCGATTAGTATATTTACAATAAGTCATACAAGTAATTCACTTTTATATATATATATATATATATATATATATACTATGATGATGATGCTTTTTTTTGTTTTGTTTTTGGTAAATTGGGAAGTACTTAATTTTAAGTTATAAGTCATAATCTCCTTACTTTTTAATTCCAAAATCTATTTTAAAATAAATATACATATAGTTTCACTTCAACCAAACGGGATTTTTTGTAATACAAATTTAAGAAATTAATAAAAGTACTTCAACTCTTTTTCTATTTTTTAATGTAAAATGGGTAGACTTTAATACTCTTAAATATAAAGCTAAATATTTGAAAAAAATATCATATAAGCATAAATATGCCGTTTTACTTCAATCAAATCAATTAAGTTTTTTATTTTGTAATTTTTTAAAATTTTAAGGTCGTTTTTAATTAGGACAAAATTCTGATGTATATTTTTTAACTTATCCAAGATATTCTTATATTATAATTGTTAAATTTCTTGGTAATTTTAAGGCTATGATTTGGATGTAGTTTTCTAAATTACAGGTATATTTATAATAGGTCATACGAGTAATTAAATTATATATACTACTATTATGTTTTTTTATTACAATTTGAGAAGTGCTTAATTTTAAGCTATAAGTCAAAATCTCTTATGCATTTTCAAAAGCTTTTTTTATTTTAAATATTACTAGAATTATCCTTGCCATAATTATTTTGTATAATTGTACATATGAAGTTGTACCAAAGGACAATGCATATATTGGTTATTCAAGTATAAGCTCTTCTTCACTTGAGCATCATTGCAAACTCATAATTATGAGATTAATTGTTGGACAAACAATGTCATCTCATCATCTACTAGAAATTAAGGACTTCTTGAATGAATCCTCAAAATTGTAAATGGTGAAATGAGTGAAGAAGTCGATAGAGAAACTTTGATTGATATTCTTGATATTTACTAATCCCGAATGTCGAATATCATATTGCAGCCACTGTTGAAAGTACTATCATTCACTTAAAAGTAACTTTCCATAAAGTAATTTTTTGAAAAAAGAGCAACCATGGCGCCAACAAATGACGTTGTGGAGATAGTAAACGATTACGTGATGGCTATAATTTCAAAAGACAAGCGGATATATCACGTTGTAGAGATAGTAAACGATTACGTGATATCTATAATTTCAAAGACAAGCGGATATATCGCAGTTCTGATGGTATATGCAAAATTCATGTCCTCTAAAAGTCAAAATCAAGTATATCCAATGAATTTTTTTGAATAGTATCAAGTGTTCTCGAATTCCAAATCACATCTTAAAATCGTAAGTTAGAGTTTCAATTATGCTAATTCAAAATATGGATCAATCATCAGAATTATGCAATGTCACATCATTAATAATTTGTAACACCCCCAAGATATTCGAGGTGTATTACAGCGCTGTGGACCCCTACATGGGACCCACCAGGCTAACACAAGAAAACACCACTCGACTAACCGTCTCGGTTAGCAAGGAAACAATTGTTAACAACAAGAACATAAAACAACACGTCCGGTACAACCGGCATAATAAACATCAACCGACAAATACAGTAACTCCAATGAAGACCAATCACAATCCGAAAGGAAAAGCCTAAGTACTCGCGAGTACAATCTATAAGTTTACAATTTGGAAAACATCCACATCAAAAGAGACAGTAGGAAATAACAAGACTCAATTGCACATGTCAACAACCTTGGCCGACATCCTCGTACCATCCCAGCGCTCGCTCGTCTGGCTGAACATAACCTGAAAACCATAACAAGAATTCCCCACAACGGGTCCCCAGAGGGGTTAGCAATTACGCTAGTACAAGTATTCAAGGCAAACCAATCTCTTACACATTTCATAGTACATGCACCAATATCAATTTCAAAAGCCAAAACCAGACATGTCTTTTCCGGAAACAAACAGTCAAATAATCAATTTGCCTAGGACCAGGACGCCACCATGAATCCCACCCGAGGCCTCTAAGGACCCCTTCCGGGCTGGCTACTTTATAAAAACAAATCACGCACAGGCATCGCCTAGGACCAGGACGCCACCATGAATCCCACCCGAGGCCTCTAAGGACCCCTTCCGGGCTGGCTAGCGAAACAAACTCGTGAATCCAGAGTGAAGTCATAGATTCCCCCGAGGCCCCGTCGGACCCTCCCAGGGTGAGCAAAGCACACACAATATATATTACCATTTCACGTTAAGCATAAAGGTTTCCAAAAATACTTGCCTTGAATTATTGACGACGCAACGAACGGAAAGGAAAGTCACCGACGAACGCTAGGAACCAACGAAACCGAACCTAATGATTTCGAAGAATACAATCACAACCATTTCTAAATGAATACGGAATTAGAATACACCCGAAAACCCGCCTACGATTCATGTATATTCGTATATAAACAACAACGAGGGCGGACCACAACCAAACCCTCTCGATTCCGTAAAAACCACGAAATATACCATGAATCCGTAGAGAAACTAAGAATACCAACAAGATTAATCATATTCATCATGAATTAATCAACCAAACGGAACGAATCGGACAAAAACGCGAACACCCCAAATCTACCCAAAAGTAGGGTTCTAAAGATCTAACCTTGATTATTTGGATCGAAGGATGTTATAGGATGATTGATCGGTGATATAAACTCAGAAACTTCATGGATTTGTTGTTTAACAACATGGCTTCATCTCCTCCAAAGCTCCAGCCGCGGACCGAAGAGAAAGGAAATTGAAAATGAATGAAAATGTGACTGGTCTGTCATATATATATACTAGGCCGGAACTAGCGTGCGCTAGCCTTCCCGGACTAGCGTGCGCTATCGGCGATGCTCGGCCCGGCCTCTCGGCCATGGCCCGCATGACCCGGCACCACCGACCAGTCCGCCGACCATGACTGTCGCGGACTCCGCTAGCGTGCGCTACGGCGGAAGCCTACGCGCGCCTTGAACTGTCTAGTAGCCTCTGGACTAACAAACTCATCCCGTGCGTACGCTAGTCGGCCGGCGGCGTGCGCTACCTGCCGGTTAGCGTGCGCCCACGGCCAAGCGATGGCGTGCGCCACTGCCCGATCTACCCGAGTCGAGAACCTCGAATCCCTCTGCCCGGGCTCGATAGCGTCTGGCTGGGTGACTCGGCAAGCGTGCGCTACTGCTGCCGAGCTAGCGCGCGGCGTCCGGCCGTGGCGTGCGCTACGCGGTTCTGCCGTGCTGCTCGGCGATGCCGGCACTTGACGAGTGCCGCACCGGTCCGGCCGGTGCTCGGTCGCCTCGACCCGATGCCTCGATTTAAGCGCGCGGGCGAACACGGCGAAAAGTTCGCGGACGACATCAACGACTCGAAATGAAAACATAATGCGATAATTAATCATACGCGACCAAGAAAAGGGTCGAGACAACAAATCTGATATGGATACCCGTAACTTTGGGTAAATTACAAAATGGCCCAAAACGCCCAGAAATCACGATACGTGATCGAATAACCAAACCGAAGTTCACAACGCATCTAACAAAGTTAAACAGACTTGCGGGAAACTCGAAACAGCAGTTTCGGACGAGATTCGCAATAATCGAACTCAAGTGCGGAAAAGTCGCTAAAAAGCACGGAACCAACAAAACAACACTGAAACGAACTCGGATGACAAAAAGTGTAGAATTAATCATTCTCAGAATGACGAAACGGTCATGAGCGAGTCGTCAAAACGGACTCCGGCAGAAAAAAGAAATTTACCGAAAATCGAAAATTGCGGATATTACATTCTACCCTCCTTAAAAGAAGTTTCGTCCCGAAACTTAAAACAAGTAGGGAGAAGCAATATCCCGCCAGGAAAACTCAACGAGATACACAAAAACCGAAAACTCGCGCCCGACGGCGAAACGCTGCAAGAAACGCAAAGAGAAATACGGCGTGAAAATACGCTCCACGGCGACTAACACAACGCCACCGGTAGAGACATAATAAAATCAACGAGTGACAAGCGTCATCAAATAGACAATACAATCGAGTCGATTATCCGAACAATCACAAAACATAAAAAACGAAAATCAATACGATTGACCAACCCAACGGTTCATCAATCAAAATGCGAGCTAAACGCTGAACATATACGGAATTCCACCGCCTAAAGGTTGGAAGATCGAAAACGAGAGTAATAACCCGAACTTAAGGGAATTACGAAGGAGCCTGAACGCTCAACAATCACGAAACGAGAACAAAAACCGAACAAACAAACGATCGAGACAACAAAAATCGAACAATCATGTCCGAAACACGAAGGATAATAAAATTCAAACAACAACTCCCAGGATGATCTAGTGAGAACTACCAGACATGCATTCCCATAAGATCCACAGGAAAGGGAATAGCAATTGAAAAGTCACAACGACAAACGAGTTATTAGAAACAATACCACCTCGTTCGATCAACAAAACAAGGGATAGGAAAGTTGAAATGTTAACGAGCATAAGCGAGTCGATAGAGCCGAAAATACGAAGTTCAAAATCCGATCCACTTGAATAAAAGAACTATTAGAACCAAAGATGTTATTTCCGAACAAGGTTCACAATAATCGAACCAAATTCGGAAAAGTCACAGCGATAACCAGATCGACTCAAAACCAGATTACGGCTCGTTCGAGCGATGAAACCAAGGTACAGAACAAGTTCACAAGGTATCAATGAACATGAGCGAATCGATAGACTGGAGAAAGAGAAAATATAGAAGTCAAAATAGTACGGGTATTACCTTTGACCTCGCCCCCGAAACTCACAACAACGGAACCAAGGTAACAATACAACAAGCAACCGACACAACGCGGAACAATCACCAATGCACACAATCATACCAACCCGATCTCTAACAGCTCGCATATATGCGATAACGCATAAACCGCTACGGCGACAACATCCAATACCAACATCACACCCCTCACGAGAGGCTAGCACGACAAGCGTGTGGCGACGACTCAACGCTCACACCACCAATTCAACCACAACTCGGGGCTAACACCACTAACGAGTACGAACATCACACATATATTCCGGACCGCAAATAGGAATGATAAGTTTTGAAAACGAAAGCCACCTTTTGAAAATAATTTGCAAGTACAGTTGATCTTGAGTATCATATATCAAAAAGTAGTACAAACATCGTCATCGAGACTTTAAAAAAAATCATCTTGCGTTTGATAAAAAAATGAAGACACCTTTCTTTAAATTAAAACTTTTGACAATATTCGACCTTCGGGTCTAAGCGAATGCGTTTCTAAATCATTAGAAATATCTCAAAATATTTTGATCCTCAAAGTAGAATAATTTTGAAACATAGCGTGGCGCTAGTAGGCATCTTGAGAACACTGTGAGAAAATAATTCATTTTAAAAGTACGTCTCGAGGTTTATTTTCTAAGATACTCAAGGTTTTGAAGTCTGATAGGCGAAATGCCCAGAATTCACACGTGTCAACATTCACTTAAACACATCATAGCACACTCATTAAATCGTTCAAAATCTCGACAGTGATATACAACCCCTAGGATATATTTAACAACATCGTTAAAACAACAATCGGTTTATCAAAACTGGATGGAAAACGACATCAAGAACAGAACTCCAAAAAGTCAACTCTAGGGATTCAAGAAAATACCTAGATTCGGCGAAGAACAATGGATTAGATGATGTTAAAAATCATCTAGGATACTCCAAAACACCTTTGGATGGAAGAAAAATCAGCCCAGATGCGAACCCTAGTCGCTACGTCTCAAACTCATGGAGGAAGAAGAAGAAATGAAGAAAAATGCAACTTCTAGACTGGTGTCCAGTACTAATACTGGACACAATTAGCGTGCGCTAATCATTGAGGTTAGCGTGCGCTATCACGGCATCAAACAAAACTCCTGACCAAAAATACACCGTTAGCGTGCGCTAACCCCAAGTGTTAGCGTGCGCTAACGAGAACTTCAGACCCAGTCCAGTAGCTCCTGGACTGCCCTGAACTACCAGGTAGCGTGCGCTATCCTCCCCTTAGCGTGCTACCAACGCACTCTTGCGCGCGCTAGCCGCAAAGCGTAGCGTGCGCTAACGACCCACAGAGACAACAACAGAACATATCAGAAAAATTTACATGCCGTAAACCTTTCTCACAAGGATTTACCAGGTTAAGCACAATTTCCTACGTCATTTCGAAAATGCTAAAAAGACCAATGACGGTAATATTTTCCAAAACTCACAAACTCATTTGTCAAACCATCATGAAATGTTCAAGGCCAAAATGCCAAAACTTGATTCAGGGAATCGGTTTTACGAAATACAACTCAGTTTGCAAAATGCCGAAAGCCGTTTTGAAAAAACTCACACAGCGGATAAAATGCGGTTCGAAAATACATCAGCAGTGACGACACTCCTCGTATAAACCAAATACGAGAGTCTAATAAACACATATCGTTAAATCAAAATCCACCGAAGGATTCTATCATTTAACAACTAATCAAACAAATAACTCGTGTCACACGAGGCACGACACAAAGAAGGGAGTTTAACATCCATAGGTCGCACGTAAGTGACGATCGCCCCTCGATACCAATCATGACTACTAATCTCAAACGACGCGTCGCGATGCGACTAAGTTAGACAAAATCCGACGAGACAAAACTCAACAAACACAACTTGACTCGACAACCTAGGTTTCCCAAGCCAATCTGATTTTAAAATCATATACTCTAGTTATTCGAAAATAAAACCGGTAAGTTTAAAAAATCGTTTTCAAGACCCTTTCAAACACGACAAGGGTTTAACAGCGGTAGCATTTTATAAAATGTCCTAAAACACTTTTAAACACGACCTTTAAATACCGACACAAGGTTTTATTTGAAAATACAAGGCTGGCTCGCCCAAATTCATGTCACTTTTCAAAAACCCACAATACGATCAAGTCTAAGAAAATTTCAAGCATGCACGCCGCATGTATTATTATTAATAGAAACACATTGGTTGTAAATAACAATAATTAGCCAAGTACTAACGATTTCCGAACACACGCATATACGGCATTCAAAAATCACCAGTTCAACAAGCGCAACTCGGAAATACTAATTCCAAGCATATGTCAAACTATCTCTTCAAGTTTAACAGCGTAACCAACGATCACCGATTTGGACATATGTCGAAACCAGCTATGTGAGTTTCTCAACAAACTCTGCCATCAATACCTTTCCCAGAACATTTCAATGTTCAAAACTTCTACATCATACTGCACCCTTCGGTGTCCCAACCATCAGTACATTCGGCTCAACATACATTTAGTATATCGCAATTACCAAACACAGATTCCATCATACAACAAAAGACTAGAGAGTCAAGCCCTCTCAGAATATACCATGGAGCAAATCTCGGATCTTTCGATCACCAACGATCCCACCAACGCTAGGAAGTTTAGCGATGGAAGGCTCATAAAGCGACAAGCGGTCAAGCCCGAGCGGCGCACATACTCGAGAGAGATAAAGGCTGCGCAATACTAGAATCAAAAGTACACAAACCGGATGGATCGAAAAACAACTCGGCGATAAGTACGAGAGAGAGGCAATCACAGTTCAAGAAGTGGAATTTCAATACGAGAAAACAAGAGAATCGAGTAAGGAAAACTTACGAGCCTTGGATGTCTTGAGATGCCGGCAGCGGTGTGACAATGTGCAAAACAAAACACAACTAGACCCAAATAACCAACAAGCCTAGGTATCATAAACCTAGAGCTCTGATACCATTTTCTGTAACACCCCCAAGATATTCGAGGTGTATTACAGCGACGTGGACCCCTACATGGGACCCACCAGGCTAACACAAGAAAACACCACTCGACTAACCGTCTCGGTTAGCAAGGAAATAATTGTTAACAACAAGAACATAAAACAACACGTCCGGTACAACCGGCATAATAAACATCAATCGACAAATACAGTAACTCCAACGAAGACCAATCACAATCCGAAAGGAAAAGCCTAAGTACTCGCGAGTACAATCTATAAGTTTACAATTTGGAAAACATCCACATCAAAAGAGACAGGTAGGAAATAACAAGACTCGATTGCACATGTCAACAACCTTGGCCGACATCCTCGTACCATCCAGGCGCAGCTCGTGCAATTTGAACATAACACGAAATCCATAACAAGAATTTCCCCACAACGGGTCCCGAGAGGGGTTAGCAATTACGCTAGTACAAGTATTCAAGGCAAACCAATCACATACACATTTCATAGTACATGCACCAATATCAATTTCAAAAGCGAAAACCGGACATGTCTTTTAGGAAACAAACAGTCAAATAATCAATTTGCCTAGGACCAGGACGCCACCATGAATCCCACCCGAGGCCTCTAAAGACCCCTTCCGGGCTGGCTACTTTATAAAAACAAATCACGCACATGCATCGCCTAGGACCAGGACGCCACCATGAATCCCACCCGAGGCCTCTAAGGACCCCTTCCGGGCTGGCTAGCGAAACAAACTCGTGAATCCAGTGTGAGTCATAGATTCCCCCGAGGCCCCGTAGGACCCTCCCAGGGTGAGCAAAGCACACACAATATACATTACCATTTCACGTTAAGCATAAAGGTTTCCAAAAATACTTGTCTTGAATTATTGGCCTTAGCGAACGGAAAGGAAAGTCAGAAGCGAACGCTAGGAACAAACGAAACAGTACCTAACGATTGGAATATTATAATCACTACCTTTTGTAAATGAATACTGAATAGGAATACACCCGAAAACACGCCTACGATTCATGTAAATTAGTATATAAACAACCACTAGGGCGCACCAAAACAAAACCCTCTCGATTAGTAAAAACCACGAAATATACCATGAATCCGTAGAGAAACTATGAATACAAATAAGATTAATCATATTCATCATGAATTAATCAACCAAGCGGAACGAATCGGACAAAAACGCGAAAACCCCAAACCTACCCAAAAGTAGGGTTCTAAAGATCTAACCTTGATTATTTGGATCGAAGGATGTTATAGGATGATTGATCGGTGATATAAACTCGAAACTTCATGGATTTGTTGTTTAACAACATGGCTTCATCTCCTCAGCTCGGCCCGGACCGAAGAGAAAGGAAAAGAAAAATGAATGAAAAAGTGGTGAGTCTGTCATATATATCTTGGGCGGAACTAGCGTGCGCTAGCCTTCCGGACTAGCGTGCGCTATCGGCGATGCTCGGCCCGGCCTCTCGGCCATGGCCCGCATGACCGGCACCACCGACCAGTCTGCCGACCATGGTATCGCCCGACTCCGCTAGCGTGCGCTACGGTTGGAAGCTGCGCGTCTTAGCCGACTGTCCCGGTAGCCTGCGGACTAACAAACTCATCCCGTGCGTCGCTAGTCGGCCGACGGCGTGCGCTACCCTGCCCGATAGCGTCGCCACACCGGCTTGATGGCGTGCGCTACACGCCGATCCTACCGATTCGAGAACCTCGAATCCCTCTGCCCGGGCCGATGGCGTCGGCTGGTGACTCGGCAGCGTGCGCTACAACTGCTGAGCTAAGCGCGCGGCGTCCGGCCATAGCGTGCGCTACGCCGGTTCTGCCGTGCTGCTCGGCGGTGCCCGGCCGACGATTACGCTGCCGGTCGACCGGTGCTTTCGGCCGCCACGACCCGACGCCTCGATTTGAAAGCGCGCGGAGCGAACACGACGAAAAGTTCGCGGACGACATCAACGACTCGAAATGAAAACGTAATGCAATAATTAATCATACGCGACCAAGAAAAGGGTCGAGACAACAAATACAGATATGGATACCCGTAACTTTGGGTAAATTACAAAATGGCTCAAAACGCCCGGAAATCACGATACGTGATCGAATAATCAAACCGAAGTTCACAACGCGTCTAACAAAGTTAAACAGACTTGCGGGAAACTCGAAACAGCAGTTTCGGACGAGATTCGCAAGAATCGAACTCAAGTGCGGAAAAGTCGCTAAAAAGCACGGAACTCAACAAAACAACACCGAAACGAACTCGGATGACAAAAAGTGTAGAATTAATCATTCTCAGAATGACGAAACGGTCATGAGCGAGTCGTCAAAATGGACTCCGGCCGAAAAAAGAAATTTACCGAAAATCGAAAATTGCGGATATTACATAATTATCCAAACTCGTAACCATATTATTGAACAAAAAAATCGGAGAATAATTCTGAGAGTAAAGTATTTATTCCACAATTGATATTAAGCCCCTTAGATATCAGATTACCATTTAAATTTCAAATACGCTAGTTCCCACTTATTATGAGCTTTACCATGACTATATTTAAGAGTCAGGATCAAACGCTTTCTCATATCGGTATGTATCTTCTAAGACCCGTATTCGGTCATGGTTAGCTTTATGTAGCCATATCAAGAGTGAAGATCAGGAAAGACTAGAAATCTTTTCTTGCGATGAGAATGGTGTAATCATAAACAGAACAGATAGTGTAGTTTATAAATAAGTATATTATGAAATTTATAATGAACGATTTACATATTATATATTTACATAAAAGTTCTTTTTTGTATTTCCGTGTAATTACACGGGTGTTATACTAGTTTGTTTATGTTAAAGAACAACAATTCAAGCAACATAAATTTGGATACTTTTATAAATTTGCAACATCGATGTATTTTTATAAATAAATTTAAAATAGTGGAAATTAAGTAGTATCAATATTTATTCATTACGTAATCATTATCAAATTCGAACAAATTATTACACATAAGTTAATGAATATAGTTACATCTAAAAGACCCGATTCAATACTGATGTCGGATGGTATCTTAGTACATTCATAAAGGTAATCAAATTAAAACTTGATGCAGAAATCATCGGTGGCAAAAATCATCACAGATAGTATCCAAATACAACATCCAAGTAACCAAGCTACTAATTATAAGTATCCAACTGAGATATTTTAAGAAATTAACTAAATACGATCACCCAAGCGCACTGACCACCATCTTCTTTGGTAAGCCGACTCCCATATCAGATCTATTATCAAAATCAAATCAATTATCAAAATAAATAAACTCATCTAATAAATCTAACAAACCAAATCAATAAAACCTAAACAAACAACACACCCCAGACTAATTATCAAAATCGGACGATTCACCTAGAAAAATCTCCTTGAGAAAATATTTTGCTCGCCGACAACCATATTTTTGTGAGAGGAAAAGAAGTTCTGTAAATAATTTATGAACTACGAGAACTTATTTGCAATGGTGTGTTGCAAAAGAAAAAAAAGATCTCTGCGGGAAGAGGGGGCATGTCTGCAGAGAAGAAAAAAGAAAAGAGGAGGAACGACATAAAGGAAAAGAGAGAGAAAAAAGGGAGAGAGAGGGAGAGAAGATGTGAAAGGTTGGAAACGTGGCTGATTTTTAGGGATTGAGATGGTAGATTTTTTTATTATGAGAAATATATTGTTATATGTGTAAATATTTTTCTTTTGTTTTATTTTTGTAATTAGTTTGTATAGGTTGTATAGATGTGTAAAGCCCCCTACAGAATAATGGATTTAGTTGGGCGCCTGGGCCAGCCCATTTGTTTGAGTGGAGTTCATGGGTAGAGATGTTAAACGGGCTAGCCCTAGCGGACTTCGGGCTAAGCGGTCAGGGTTAAAATACCCGAATTTAAGCGGGCTAGGAAATATTGGCCCTAACCACTAACGGGTTTTGGGCTAAGCAGCTAAATATTTAAAAAATCTATTTTTTTATTTTTTTATAACTAAAAAAAAACAATAACAATATATTTTATATATATAGTAACAACTATACTATAATAAATATAACAAAAAATATACATTTATATATATATATACACACTATATTAACAAATACAGTAATTGTAACACCCCCAATCCGCTCAGGGATATTACACGCCGTAGAACCCTTCCTCAAGGATCTACCAGGCTGGTAGCAACATATAACAACTCAACCATGCCTTTAAGGCTAAAATGACTCAGTAGACCGATTTGGTCTTTCAATAAATACATACAACTCAAATACAAATCATGCCCACGCAGGGGTCAAAATACAACCACACCCGTACAACGGGAAAAGTATAGCAGCGGAAAATAAAGTACAACTGAACCAATAAACAATGTACGGTTCCTCATGTGATTAGTATCGATCATCTTTCATCATCCTTCGTGCCGTCCCTGTGTTATGCTCCAAAAACCTGAATGCAAAAATAGACATCCACCCCCCGAATACTCGGGGTTAGCAAACTCCTTTGTTTTGCTAGTGCAAGAACAAAGTGCAAATACGAGCCATACTGATTCACATTCCACGAACGATAATAATTCAGAATCCTCAAAGGTTCAAATACAACAAGATGAACACTTCCCGAGGCGAGAGTTTGAGTAAAGACTTCCCAAAATTTCAAGATCAAAATATCAAGGGAAACAATTTATAAAATGATTTGAAATACCATCGGGAGTTTTAATAGGAAACAATTTAGGATTATCAAATCCTACTTTTCAAAATCGAAAGACAAAAGGGGTCACCGCCCCAAAAGTTTACTTTAGTAAAATAACCTTTACCAAACTATTGGGATTTTAGCCCCAAATCCGTCGAATGACCTTTACAAAAGCGTTGGGATTTTAGCCCCAATCTCATCAACTCACGATACATAAGAACGACCACAAGGTTCGTCTCCCAACATCAAAATCCAAAATAAAGGATTTAACACAAACAACAAAATACTCTAGTGCCATCCTAGCCAAGTAAGCCAAACGAACAACTTACCTCTTACACACTTAGTCGATGCATGCGATCATGAAAACCATTCAAAAGCGCTCATTTAGGAAATGCCATAATCAAATCACATTTGCAAAATGCACCACAATTAACCGTGGATCCACCCCTCAGTGGACCCCTACGAGACCCGTCGGATCTAACCCGTAGTGGTTAAAAGCAAGCTCGCGGATCCACCCCTCCGTGGACCACTACCGAGACCCGTCGGATCTAACCCATAGTGAGCATACACACACACACGTTACTCATGCAATACTAATATGCTAAGAATGTAAGTTCATTAAGAATACTCACTAGAGATGGCCATTAACTCGACACCATTATCAAACTCTTCAAAACACAATAACAAGATTAAATACGGAATACGATTCCATAACTTTAAACAATAGGAGTATCATCATCAAATCCTTCAACGTTCAAAATAATCAAATCATAATCAATTCCCAAAACACGCCGTTCACAAAACGCACACGCATTTGAAAGAAAGCCTTTAACGAGGCCAAGCGAAATCTTTTGAAACTTCGTTTCAAACAACCAAACAAACACACTAATACGATCACCGATCATCATATCCACAAAATAAGAAAAGTATGGGCAAGGTACTTGCCTCGATATCACGAGCAATGGAAAAGTGAGCGGATATGGCGGGTAGCCCTCAAATTCCCGAACACTATCTAGAGCGATATGCCAAAATTACTACGGGAAAACACCACATGAATCATCAATCACCAGCGGAATTCAACATCGGAATCATCGAGCACCTATAATCCTCCGTAAGGAATAATAAAACATGATTACGGCGAGAATCAAGGCGAAAACAACGGAAATCCCAACAAACTATCAAAGGGAACTCATTCGAACATTTAATCGAACATTAAATGTTCAAGACCCTTCAAGAACAAAGAAATCACCCCTCGGGTTGAGCAGACCAAAGATACGAGTATCGATCAAGTAGAACAAGTTCAAAACAACGTTTATACAACAATTAATTGATTAAAAGCAGTTGGAATCGAAATCAAAAGCAAATCCCCAAATCTACAAAAACAAGGGTTCAAGCCAAAAATACCTTGATTTGGATGAAGGATTCAAGTAGAGGCCGAAAATCTACAACAAGACTTGAGGTGGATGATCTCTACAAGTTTGGGAGCACTCAAATCGCCCAAAACCGCCATTGAAATCGCTTAGAAGGGTAGGAGGAAGAGGAGAGGAGAAAATGAATGTTTCTCCTCGAAAATCTGCTCAAAAGCGAGAAAAAGCCCGTGTGCCGCGGCACAGGACAAGTGTGCCGCGGCCCGGGGCCACCAAAACGCCCGGGAATCAGCTTAGTGCCGCGGCACTGGCTGAGTGTGCCGCGGCTGCAGTACGACCCCCTTCAACACCAAAAAGGCACATCGTGCGATCTTAGCTATTTCGACCATAACTCCTTAAATGCGGACTCCGATTGACTCACCGTTTGAACAATTGGAAAGCTAACTTGATGCTCTATAATGTTGCAAAGATTCAGAATTTTTGGAGTTTCCAGAATTAATGGTGACTTTACAAAGTCGAACTCCCACGTGAAAAAGTCGATTAAGGACACGGAATTCAACAAAACGACACGAAACTAACTCGGATGACAAAAGTGCAGAATTAATCATTCTCGGAATGACGAAGCGGTCAGGAGCGAGTCGTCAAAACGAACTTCTAGAAAAAGAAAATTACCGAAATTCGAAATTGCGGATATTACAGTAATAATATATATTATATATAATATTAATATATATATACACTATATTAATATTATATACATATACACTATATTAATATATACACACTATATTAATATTATATATATACACTATATTAATATTATATATATAATATATATTATTATTATATATAATATATATTATTACTGTATTTGTTAATATAGTGTGTGTATATATATATATATATATATATTATATATATATATAATATATATCGGGCTTCGGGCTAGTCATAGCGGGCTTCGGGCTAGCCCTAACGAGCTTCATGATGCAGTGGGTAAAAAAGTCAGGATTTAAGCGGGATAGGAAATATTAGCCCTGTAGATTTTTGTGAGTTAAGCGGGCCTACGGCCTGCCGAGCGTTTAACATCTTTATTAGTGGGAGTGATATAATCATATAAATCAATTAAATAATCATTCCCAGGTCATTGACGTTCTTGTTTGAGGAATTCACCCGTGGGATGCATTAAATAGAATATTTTATTATTTAAAAATTATTTTTTTTTCATAAATTTATTTTCGAGAATTTTCAACACGAATTTTAATAAAAGAAATTATTGAGTGTATTGTGGAGTATACTGTAATTGTAGAAGGAGTATCATATTAGATAGTGTCAAGTTAATTACTATTCATTATATGAATAAATTTGAGGGACATACCGAAAATAAAAGGTAAGAAGAAATTTGGGAACATAAGTAGTACTTTCATAAAATAAAAATTTAATATGAGCATTTTGACTTTATATAATTGATAATTTTCAAGTTTGACTATAAATTAATCTCAAACTATAATGATAAAATATTTAACAAAATTATATTATGAAACTTTAGATGGTGAAGTTTCATAATATAATTTTGTTAAATATTTTATCATTATATTTTGAGATTAATTCTTAGTCAAATTTAGAAATTATTGATCGTATAAAGTCAAAATCTTCGTATTAGACGGAAAAATATGTGATTAGATTCTAATATATTTCCTCCGTTTCATATTAAACAACTTTCTAAAGATTAATATTTGTTACAAATTATTTGATAGTTTAGCTATAATTTATATTTTTTTCCTAATTTATTCTTATCAAATAGATCTCAACTTATCATTTATATTTTATTATATTATTATTATTTTTATTATTATTTTATTCTATTTATTATTTTTATTTATATTGTTATTATATTATTATTATTATTTACTCTTAATATATATTTCAATCCAGATTCGATTTCATTGAGTTGATTCGAATCCACTCAATTCGATTCGATTCGATTGATTCATTGATTCATTCGATCAAAAACATAGAACAATGAAGAAATATGAGTACCGTACATAAGTCATGAGTGTAGCCGCTTGTCTATATTTTGCGTGACATATGTTTATCATTGTTACTAATACAAAACACTTCTATCCCTATTTCGAATAGGGAGTGGCTAAATAAACACCCTTATTTATTAAAAAAACATCATTTACTAAAAAAGACATCCTTTAATCAAATATAATCAATAAATAATAATTAAAAATATGCAAATATCATTATTATACTAGTAATTAAGCAATGATTACTATTTTACTATTAATTAATAAATATTAATATTGATTAAATTTCAATTCAAATGATATTAATATAAATATTAATTATATATTATTTCTATATTAGTTAATATTAATACGCTTTGGTCAAATGTTAATTAATAGTATATATATTTCTATATTATTTAGTGATTAAGTATCAATGTAAATGATTACTTATTTATTTTTAATTAAGGAAGATTAATAACATATATATTTTTATATTGTTCAGTAATTAAATATAAATGAATATATAAGAAAAATATGAGGCCAAGAAACTTGCTCCACTCATAAAAGAAAATTTTCTCTTTTTTTTCCCACAAAAAGTGAGACATTTTCTTCACTAAAATCACTTTATACCAGTTTTTCTTAAATCTCATGTCATCCCAATTGGGGCAATTTTTGACGGGAGTGGCTATATAAACATCCGTATTTACTAAAAAAACATCATTTACTTAAAAAGACACCCCTTAGTCAAATATAATCAATAAATAATGACTAAAGAACACCCTTTAGTCAAATGTCAGTATTATACTAGTAATTAAGTAATGATTACTATTTTACTACTCCCCATCTCTTAGTAGTAGTCCTGTTTGGAACTAAATTTTCTCCCATAGTACATGTCATTTTCTAGTTTTCATGCAAATTTATAAAAAAAATTCAAGAATATCCTTAATTTATTATGGGCTCTTCAACTTCAACATATACTAACACATTGATTAATATAGCTTGTTTATTAAATTAATATAATTAATAAGGGTAAATATAGAATTAGCTAATTATCATTAAGTTTTCTTAATATGTGTAATTTTGAAACATGACTAGTATTAAGGCACGGAGGGAGTATTAATTAATAAATTTTAATTAATATATATTTCCATATTATTTAATGATTAAATATCAATGTAAATGATTACTTGTTTATTTCTGATTAATAAAGATTAGTAACATATATATTTTTATATTAATAATTTAATATAAATGAATATATAAAAACAAATATAAATGAATACATAGAAACAAAAATATGAGGCCAAAAAACTTGCCCCACTCATAAATGAAAAATTCTCTCTCTCTCTCTCTTTTCTCTCTCAAAAGTGAAAACCTTTTGTTGGCCACTAAATATACAGAATACAACATGGAAAGAGTTTTAAACAACAGGCTGTATAATTTTCAGATCTGAGTGCGTAGAGAAGTCTTGTTTAAAGTAAGTTGATGTAAATACAGCAACTAGATATGAAGTGTATACTTAAAATTAATCACATATATTAAAACAGTAAATGCAGAAGGTAAATGATACAGTAATTAAAGTGGTACGAGGTAAACTCCTCTACGTCCACTGATCCTCCACACAGGAGTTAAAAATATTTATTATAAATACTACGTACACAACTACGTATTTATAATCAAACCTATCAATGTATCGTTCACACAGATTGATACAATGATCGAAGCTTTCAACCGTCCACACAGATTGGTTTCGGCTTTCACTTGACTAACTTCTTCACACACAGTTCCGAAGCTTTGTCTCTTCAATGCAAGTCCGTCACATTGGCTGAGGCCTGTTTGTATGTACTTCACGCTATTTAAGGGATCTCATTGATGGAATAATACAACAACAACTTTGCCCTACTTTCTGTTTCAGTTATTTTCCCTTCAACACGTTATCAGCACGTAGTTCCCGAACTGAGCAAAGAAAAAATTTCTCCCGTTTTTCTGCAAAATTCCGAAGCTAAAAAAAAAAAAAAGAAAAAAAAAAAAGAAAAATCGTTTTGTGGAGAAACCCTAGCCTTCATCTTCTTCAACAAGAAGATCGCTGTACCGGACGCGACAGTCTTCCCAGAACCCAGTCGTCGCCTCCTTCAACCCCACAAGCACGGCCCGCAGTGCAGACTCGCCCCACGCCTCGAGAACCTGTAAACCCTACCCCTCCCGAACCAAATTCGCAGCCAAGGAGTGGCCATCGGAACAACTTTAGACCGATGTGGCGCTGGCCATCGTTGCTGCTATCTAAAGGGCGAAAATTTAAAGAACAACTCCGACACTTGGCTCAGCCGTGAAAAAACCCAGACTGCAACCGCAGACTTCCACGATCGAAACACAACAGACAACCCGACCCGACCACTGTCACACGCCGCTCCAAAGAAACTAGCGGATCCGAGCCCGGTGCCTCGTCCGCCTCTGGTCGGATCCCTCAACCCCAATCGCGCGACTTCCGTTCGTGACCCGGACAAGCCGCCAAATCGATGCTAGCATGTCGATTACCTCTGTCGCGACCGAGGCAGATCCGAACTCAATGCTCAGTAGTTCTCCATGCGCGACCCGTTTCTACAGAACTGTGCCAGTTTTTTTTAAAAAAAAAAAAAAAAAAAAAAAAAAGGGAAGACTTCAGGGACCCACACCAGCCAAAGTCAAATGAATTGAAAAGAAAAGGATGAAACGATCAAGCGTATTTAATAAGGATTCAAATGATGATTGGAACAAATAATGCAGGTTCATTCAAGAAAATTAGGGAAATCAAGGATTTTTAATGACGATCCAAACAGCGATTGGAATGGGGAACACAATTTCATCAAAGAAAAATTGATGGTATGCCCTAGGAAAGAACCATGTCTTTCCTATAAGGTACACAATTCTAATTACCCTACTATCTGCAATATGTGTTTTTACATGCTTTTAATCACCTTTGGTTGCATATTATATTCCGAAATTTATTTATGCTTAATTAAATCAATTAAAGGCATGATACATTAATAACTTTAATTAAATCAAAGCGAATTGCTTAAAGCAACTTGAATTAAATTAAATTCACGTTGAATTATAATTATATTGCGGCATAAGAAACCTACTTGACTGCATAATACGTGTATAGATATATTTCTAAGATTATGTGTCTATATCTATAAATATACATATATTTGCATACATATATAGATATGGCATGCAAATTAGGCTTCATCACTAGTAGATTTTAGAGGACTTATTTCTACTACCTATATCAACTCGAACCGTGATAAAGTAATTTCATTGGTAATCCTTCAATAGCATCGAAAGTAATTTTGACCATATCTTGGTTCCGGAAAAATAATAATGCTCCTCCTTATTGAAAATTTTATCATGGAAAGTATTCATGGTAAGCTGTGAAAAATCATTTTCCTTTTTCTTGTATTAAGATAGCTTATCCAACTCGCCTCAAATTTGATATCTTGGACTCAAAAGAGCTTGAGTACCATAGATGGGTCTCCTACGTCGAGACCACGTTTATTACTAAAGAATATAGTGGTACGCTCCTTAACACCCCAGACCAAGTACCGTCTGATAAGATAAAAGCGAGTGCACTTATATTCCTTAGGTGACACATCGAACCCAGCTTGAGATGGAAATATCTACAGTTGAAAATCCCTCAAAGAACTGTGGGATGCCCGTAAGGGCTAATTTGGGAACATTCACGACACTTTGCTCCCAAAGTTGACCGTGTAGTGGAATGAAATTCGTTTGCTCGACTATAAACGGATCAACGATTTCAACAAAGATATGCTCGCCTCAAGGCACGCCTAAATTTACGTGGGAAGAACGTCACGAGAAGATGCCATAATCGAAAGCTTTTTCCACCTTCCCTACTTCCGCTCATATACTAACGAACCAGTATAGGCTGGAGTATGATAATAAACGCATCACTACCTTCAGTAAGCTAATCAACCTACTGCAAGTAGCTGAGAGGCATAACGAAGTGTTAGTGAAAAATAATGCCAGGTCGTTTGAGACAAAGAAAATTCCCAAGGCCAATTATGGCACAGTGAAGGATGGAAACTACCCCAATGAATAGGGGACTGGACATGATAGGCTTCGTGGTCAAGGACGTGGGGTTTCTTCTAATGTAATGCGAAGACTTGGTGCTCCCGGCTCTACTAGCTAAGGGAACCAAAAAGCACCTACCCATCCTATCGCCTGTAAGACTCGAGTTGGCAATGAACCATGTTATCATTATGGAGATGCTGGACATGGTACAAGAACTGCCATGCAAGCAAGCAAGTCGCATCTCACTACAAGAAATATAGAGAGTCCAAAGAAAGGAGAACTCACTATATGGAGGAATATGATCTAGACAAGTCCCCCTATGTCAATTTCACAGTCACCAATCATCGAATTGAGTCATACGAGCCACAGTCTATAGACTGAATCTTAGTATTATATTTACTTTCGTTTACATTTGGTATAGTTACCTCAAGACGACCGTGTTGGTGTTTTCTTTTGATAATGGCGTGATGCAACGTTGTTTCACGAACAAGATATTAATATTGCTTACGTTAGATTCTTAGCTTTATTTCGAAGTACTGAATAATGCTTGAATGCTTATGGTTCGAAATTTCACTCTTTTCTAAAAAATGAATCGAGGAGAGCTTGAATGTTCTTAGAATAAGGCTTCTATTCATCGAATTAGTCGCCAGCCAAACCTCGGTAACTACGATGATTGAGTCCTCCCAACTCATCAAAGGGCGAGGTAATGCCCAATTCTTGATGCCTAAATGGCAGTCTTCTAAGTTACCGATGCTCTGTATGCATCTAGAGCCCTTTGAACCTTACTTAGCTTCAATAATATACGAAGCAATGGTATCCAGATTGAAACCCACTGTGAGAATGAAATAGAGTTTCTTTTATTAATTCTAATGAATATGGACGT
Organism: Orobanche coerulescens; assembly: GCA_033398695.1. Taxonomy (NCBI): domain Eukaryota; kingdom Viridiplantae; phylum Streptophyta; class Magnoliopsida; order Lamiales; family Orobanchaceae; genus Orobanche; species Orobanche coerulescens. The sequence goes on from CM065818.1 coordinate 35,199,977, forward strand.
AAACGCATTTTAGAATAACTCATGAGTCAATCTAGTGGAATGTACCTCACTACTATTAGGTTTTTAAAAACCTATATTGTCACCAACAATGTACTTTGGGACATAGACTCATATAGGCTTTGGCACGATAGACTAGGTCATCCTGGTCGAAGTATAATGATCCATATACTAAAGAACCTGTACGTACACCATTACTTTTCGAGTGAAAATGTGGCAACAACTCAACATAAAGCACAATGTTGATGTTAATCGTGTTATGTCATCCAAAGAACCAGATGTATATGTAATATCCGCATTTTTCCCTTCTCTTATTATTCTCATTTTGGTACATTTTCGTTTTTAGCAACTCGCTTGTAACCGTATTGACATTTTGAGGATATTTAATATTGAACTTTTGTTGTTCGAGCTTGTTTCGGACTCGTTTTACTCGAGTCGGTGTTTCATGTTGTTTTCGTCGCTATTTGGTGTGTTATCATAATCGTCGTTCGGAACCGCCGTTTTGGGGTTGCCGAAGATCGATCTCATGTTATTGTGGGCGTTGTGAGCTTTTGTTGGTGTTTTGACCATGTTTTGTACATTTCACATGTTTGGACCGTTTTGTAAATTTCCCAAAAGTTTGGGAAATTTACGTTTGATGTTGTTTTTCTGAACCTTTGAGTAGTCGGGAATATGTTTTCCTTCGGCACTTAAGTTCGTCGTTTGGGCCCCTTACGTCCGTACCATCGTCATCGTGAATTGTTCACCGTTGTATTTCGATTCTTTTGGTACCTCCCTCTTTCATTCTGGCCTGTACTCCACGAGAAAGGAATGTTACGTCTGTAACACCCTTTTTGGTTACGTACGTAACGTCCTAGTGTAATTCGGTACAGGCACTTCTGCTTTTTTGGTTACGTACGTAACACCATTTTTGGTTACGTACGTAACGCCCTAGTGTATATCAGTTCAGGCGATTCTGCCTTTTTGGTTACGTAGGTAAGGCCCTTATGGCTTACGTACGTATCTGACTACGTGCGTTAGCATGTGGTGGCTAACGTGCGTAGCGAGGTCTGGGTTTATAAACCCGAGGGTTGACCGATTTCGGCCATTTTCACTCCTTCTCCTCCCCATCCGACTCTAGGCGATCTCCTTGGTATTTCCGCGATTTGAAGCTTGTTAACTCCGAGCCATCATCTCCTTCGAGTTTTGGAGCATATTATCAACCTCTAATCGTGTTCTTCGTCACTATTCAAGGTAAACTCCTAAAACCTTGTTTTGGGTAAATTGAAGGGGTTTTCATGTTTCGTCCGATTAGATTACGTATGCTAGATTAATTCATCTTTGTACATGATTAATCTTGTTGGTATTCTTAGTTTCCTACGGATTCATGGTATATTTCGTGATTTTTACGGAATCGAGAGGGTTTGGTTGTGGTTCGCCCTCGTTGTTGTTTATATACGAATATACATGAATTGTAGGCGGGTTTTCAGTGTATTCCAATTCCGTATTCGATTAGAAATGGTTGTGATTGTATTCTTCGAATCGTTAGGTTCGGTTTCATTGGTTCCTAGCGTTCGTCGGTGACTTTCCTTTCCGTTCTTCGCGTCGTCAATAATTCAAGGCAAGTATTTTCGGAAACCTTTATGCTTAACATGGAATGGTAATGTATTTTGTGTGTGATTTGCTCACCTCGTGTTGGTCCGACGGGATCAAGGAGGGAATCCAAAGGTTTGCGTCCCGAATTCATGAGTTTGTTTAGCTAGCCAGTGCGGGAGGGTCCTTAGAGGCCTCGTGCGGGAATTTATGATATGACTCTGTTCCCAAGGCAAATTGTTTGACTGTTTATTTTCCGGAAAAGACATGTCTAGTTTTGGTTTTTGAAATAATATTGGTGCATGTACTATGAAATGTGTAAGCGATTGGTTTGCCTTGATTACTTGTACTAGCGTAATTGCTAACCCCTTTGGGGACCCGTTTCGGGGAAATTCTTGTTATGGATTTCAGGTTATGATTATCCGGACGAGCGAGCACCGGACAAGATGAGGATGTCGGCGGGGCCGTTGACATGTGCATTTGGGTCTACTTATTTCTTTGCCCAATTCGATATGGTTGTTCCCGCAGTTTTGAACTTATAGATCGTACTCGCGAGTACTTAGGCTTTTCGTTTCAAACTCCGTATTGTATTGCTTTAAATTGTCACGTTGTTGGTTGATGCTTATTTCGCCGGTTGCTCCGGGCGTATCTTTATATGTCATATTATTTAAATGTGTATCCTCGCTAACCAAGACGGTTAGTCGAGTGGAGTTCTCCTATTGTAGCACGGTGGGTCCCATGTAGGGGTCTACGGCGTTGTAACATATTCCGAATATCTCGGGGTGTTACAGAAAATGGTATCGAGAACACTAGGTTTATGGATACCTAGGCTTGTTGGTTATTTGGGTCTAGTCGTGTTTTGTTTTGCACATTGTCACACCGCTGCCAGCATCCCGGTACTTCCAGTGCTCGTAAGTTTTCTTATTCGACTCTTTTGTTTCTTGCATTGTATTTCTACTTTTGAATCGTAGTTGCTTTTCCTCCCTTACTCATCATCGATATACTTCTGTTATCTCTCAACATCAGTATGGATGCCGGAGGAAACCGTGGTCGTGGTCGTGGTCGTGGTCGTGGACGCGGCTGAGGACGTGGGGCAGCCGGTGGGGTGGCCACGTCACACTCTTCGAGAGCCCGATCTGGCGGCCGTCACGGTCATGCTTCTTCCCGGAGCGCGCCGATCTTGGTATTGCGGGCATTATGCGGCAAATGGTTAACCGGATGGCGGCTATAGCTCGGGTGGTCAGAACCCCAATCGGGCCCATGCTAATCGGGCGGAGCGGATCGGCCCAGGATGTCATCAAGATGCATCCTCCTCAGTTTTCGGGAGCTTCGGACCCGATCGGCTGGAAAGGGTGGATCAAGGAGATATCCAAAGTCTTCACTGCTACCAACTGCCCCGAGGACCGTAAGGTCCCTATTGCTCAATACTTTCTCACGGGAGATGCTACGGATTGGTGGGAGGCCGTTGGTCCCAAAGATCATGTTGCTTCGTGGGCCGAATTTCAAGAATTGATGGAGACCGAATAATGTCCGTGGCCGGTCAGACAGGCTCGAGTGCATGCTTTCTATGATGCTCAACCACGGGATATTCCCGTATCCCAAGCTATTGCCGAATTTAACAAGGAGTTGGGTTATGTGAAGACCCAAGTTGTCGCTGAGAGCGACAAAATTTTTCATTTTTTCAGGAGGATGAAACTGTCCATTCGGGACTACATGTCTGGACTCGTCTGCACTACCTTGAAGGATTATCAAAGTAGGGCCCTCGCTTATGATATGTCAGTGACGGCTAGTGATTTGGCTCGTGAAAGCAAGAAGAAGAAGTCGGTCGGAAATTTTTCTGGTCCCTAGAGTGGAGGCCAGCAGAAATCTCAGGCTGCAAATATTTCTACGGGCGGTTCGGCTCGTTTCTCTGGGAGCTTTCGGGGTGCCGCCGGAACCTCCGCTCGTGAACCCACATGCTTTAACTGTGGTGTGCAGGGCCATAAGAGCCGACAGTGTTCTCGTCCAAAGTTTACTTGTCATACTTGTGGACAGTTGGGCCACAAGGCCCCTTTTTGTGAGCAGGTCAAACAGCTTCGCGGCGCCTGTTCTTCTCAACCAGTACCGTTGGAGCCGAGTGTGAACCAGGGCTCATTTGCTCCGCCGCCTCCACCGAGCACCGGCCGAGGTAGGGGTCGGGGTCAGCCCGCTAGGGGAGGAGCTTCCAGTGTCGGCTCTGCCCAACCGCGTATCTATGAGATGAGGAGGGCCGATGACCCAGCAGCCACTGTGGCGACAGGTACCGTTCATATCCATTCTCATCCCGTCGGTGTGCTTTTTGATTCGGGTGCTACACATTCATTCATTTCTCTAGAGTGTGTATGCCGTCTGAGTCTCGACTGCTTGTCACCTTGCGAGCCTTTCATTATTAAACTCCCTAGCGGTGACAGAATTGTCGGTGATCGAGAAGTCCGAGACTGCTCTGTGTTTATTTGTGAGAGAGCTTGGCTCTCTAATCTTATTGTCGTTAGTATTGTGGGTGAGGATTTGATTCTCGGGGATGATTGGCGCGAGCGGCATGGCGCAATCATGAACTACCGCACGAGAATCATCACTATGTTAGCCAGGGGCAAGAAACACTCTTTCGCGGGCGAAAGAGGGAAACCAGTTCGTTATTAATGCCTTGAAGGCGATGAGCCTCTGCGAAAGGGGTGTCGGTTATTGGTGCTATGCCTTGAAGGCGGAGAATGGTGGAGTCGAGCTTTCGTCGATTCCGGTCGTTAGTGAGTTTCTGATGTTTTCTGACGAGTTACTGGGATTGCCACCGGATCGTGAGGTTGAGTTTGCTATAAAGTTAGAGCCGGGTGCGGCTCCGATTCAAGGCGCCGTATCGCATGGCACCTTGAGAGATGTCCGAGTTGAAGAAGCGGTTGAGCGAGCTTCTTGAGTCGAGTACGTTCGACCAGCGCCTCGCCTTGGGGCGCACGGTCTGTTTGTGCGGAAGAAGGATGGTTCACTACGTTTGTGTATCGACTATCGCGAACTAAACAAGGTGACCATCAAGAACAAGTATCCTTTGCCGAGAATCGATGACTTGTTTGACTGTTGCGGGGAGGCTGCGGTATTCTCGAAGATTGATTTGAAATCGGGTACTATCGGCCGGGTGAGAGAGTCCGACGTGCAGCGACTTTTCGGACGAGATACGGACATTACGAGTTTGTAGTTATGCCTTTTGGGTTAACTAATGCGCCGGCGGTGTTCATGCAATTGATGAACAAAGTCTTTATCGAGTATTTGGATAAGTGTGTCGTCGTCTTCATTGACGATATTCTTATCTATTCGAGGAATGAGGAAGAGCATGCCCATCATCTGCGGATAGTGTTAGACATTTTGAGGACCGAGCAACTCTATGCGAAGTTCTCGAAATGTGAGTTCTGGCTGAAGGAAGTGATGTTTTTGGGTCACGTAATTTCAGCCGAGGGAGTCCGTGTGGATCCGCAGAAAATTGAGGCAGTGTTGGATTGGGCACCGCCCACAAATGTAAAGGAGGTCCGTAGTTTCTTGGGTTTGGCTGGCTACTACCATAGGTTCGTCGAGGGTTTCTCAAAACTAGCTCGGCCACTTACACAGTTGCTCCAGAAATCCGAGAAGTTCTTCTGGAATGACGAGAGACAATCGAGTTTTGAGGAATTGAAGAAGCGTTTAACTTCAGCCCCGGTTTTGGCGTTGCCATGTGGCAACGATGGATTCGCCGTTTATAGCGATGCTTCGGGTCAGGGTCTTGGGTGCGTATTGATGCAGCACGGCAAGACCATTGCCTTTGCGTCGAGACAGTTGAGGCCGTATGAGCTTAACTACCCTACTCATGATTTGGAGTTAGCAGCAGTCGTTTTTGCGCTCAAGATTTGGCGTCACTATCTTTTCGGCTCTGAATGTCAGATTTTTACCGATCATAAAAGTCTGAAATACATATTTACTCAGCGGGAGTTGAATGTGAGGCAGAGGAGGTGGTTAGAACTGATTAAAGATTATGACCTCGAAATCCTTTATCATCCGGGCAAGGCGAACGTCGTGGCCGACGCCTTGAGTCGGAAACCGATCGCATTGCGAACGCTTGAGATCCTTACGCCTCAGTCTGAGCTTCGGCGGGCCTTGATCGAGTTAGATGTTGAGGTTTTGTTGCCTGGAGTTGTCGGGCAACTTTGTGCTTTAGAGATTTCGTCGTCTTTGACCGATGAAATTAAGCTGAAGCAATTAGAGGATCTGATGATTGCTCAAATCCGAGAGAACGTTCTTAAGGGAAAGTCTCCTGGGTTTGTGATTCACGAGGATGGTGTTTTGAGATTCCAGAGTCGGCTTTGTGTGCCGAACGATCCAGAGTTGCGACAGAGTATTTTGCGTGAGGCCCATTCCACACCCTATTCCGTTCATCTGGTTCGAGTAAGATGTACAAGGACACGAGGAGGAACTTCTGGTGGAATGATATGAAGGAGGAGGTCGCACAGTTTGTGGCGAGATGTTTGACTTGCCAGCAGGTCAAAATCGAGCATCAGCGACCGGATGGGTTATTGCAGTCACTTCCCGTTCCGGAATAGAAATGGGAAGATATATCGATGGATTTCGTTACGAGTTTGCCGAGATCGAGGTCGGGCATGAATATGGTATGGGTGGTTGTTGATCGTCTGACCAAGTCGGCACATTTTCTGGGCATCAAGGACACTTGGAGCCCGGAGAAGTTGGCTCATGTGTTTATCGCGCAGATTGTGAGACTTCACGGTACTCCGAAGTCTATTGTTTCGGATCGTGATGGCCGTTTTGTATCGCACTTTTGGCAGGCGGTGCATAAGGCGTTGGGTACCCGTTTGCATTTGAGTACCTCTTTTCATCCCCAGTCAGATGGACAGTCGGAACGCACTATCCAGACATTCGAGGACATGTTGCGTGCTTCTGCTCTCGACTGGAGTAGTGACTGGGAGGAGCATTTGCCATTGATCGAATTCACGTACAACAATAGTTGGCACGCGTCGATTTGGATGGAACCGTTTGAGGCACTTTATGGGCGGCGATGTCGATCACCGATTTGTTGGAATGAGGCGTCCGATTTAGTCGGGACAGAGCCGGATGTCGTTTTAGAGACGAGGCGGAAGATAGAATTAATTCGGGAACGAATGTTGACTGCCCAGAGTCGACAGAAGTCATATGCCGATGTCCGTCGTCGACCTTTAGAATTCGAGGTGGGAGACCACGTTTTGCTGAAGGTGTCGCCGACGAGAGGAGTTTTCCGTTTCGGAAAGAAGGGGAAGTTGAGTCCGAGATTTATTGGACCCTTCGAGATTCTCGAGCGAGTCGGTGGGTTAGCATACCGTTTGGCGTTACCCCCGGCCTTGAGTCATGTCCATAGCGTTTTTCATGTTTCCCAGCTGAGGAAATATGTCCCAGATCCTAGTCACATCATCGATTATGGGGAGATCGATGTCGCCGAGGATATTACTTTTGAGGAGCGTCCTTTGAAGATTTTGGAGCACCGTGAGAAGCGACTGAGGCATAAGACCATTCCTTTGGTCAAAGTGCAGTGGTCGAGACATGGTGTCGAGGAGGCGACTTGGGAAACCGAGGATAGCATGCGTGCTAAGTATCCCGAGTTGTTTATTTCTTAAGTTTCGGGACGAAACTTGTTTTTAGAGGGGTAGAATGTAATATCCGCATTTTTCCCTTCTCTTATTATTCTCATTTTGGTACATTTTCGTTTTTAGCAACTCGCTTGTAACCGTATTGACATTTTGAGGATATTTAATATTGAACTTTTGTCGTTCGATCTTGTTTCGGACTCATTTTACTCAGTCGGTGTTTCATGTTTTTTCGTCGCTATTTGGTGTGTTATCATAATCGCTGCTCGGAACCGCCGTTTTGGGGTTGCCGAAGATCGATCTCATGTTATTGTGGGCGTTGTGAGCTTTTGTTGGTGTTTCGACCATGTTTCGTACATTTCATATGTTTGGACTGTTTTGTAAATTTCTCAAAAGTTTGGGAAATTTACGTTTGATGTTGTTTTTCTGAACCTTTGAGTAGTCGGGAATATGTTTTCCTTCGGCACTTAAGTTCGTCGTTTCAGGCCCCTTACGTCCGTACCATCGTGAATTGTTCACCGTTGTATTTCGATTCTTTTTCGGTACCTACCTCTTTCATTCTCCGGCTGTACTCCACAGAAAGGAATGTTACGACGTAACACCCTTTTTGGTTACGTACGTAACGCCCCATCAGTAATTGATGCAGGCATACGCCTTTTTGGTTACGTACGTAACACCCTTTTTGGTTACGTACGTAACGCCCTAGTGTATATCAGTTCAGGCGATTTTGCCTTTTTGGTTACGTACGTAAGGCCCTTATGGCTTACGTACGTAATACGGCTTACGTACGTTAGCATGTGGTGGCTAACGTACGTAACGAGGCCTGGGTTTATAAACCCAGGGGTTGACCGATTTCGGCCATTTTCACTCCTTCTCCTCCCCATCCGACTCCTAGGCGATCTCCTTGGTATTTCCGGCGATTTGAAGCTTGTTAACTCCGAGCCATCATCTCCTTCGAGTTTTTTGGAGCATATTATCAACCTCTAATCGTGTTCTTCGTCACTATTCAAGGTAAACTCCTAAAACCTTGTTTTGGGTAAATTGAAGGGGGTTTTCATGTTTCGTCCGATTCGTTCTGTATGCTAGATTAATTCATGCTGTACATGATTAATCTTGTTGGTATTCTTAGTTTCCCTACGGATTCATGGTATATTTCGTGATTTTTACGGAATCGAGAGGGTTTGGTTGTGGTCCGCCCTCGTTGTTGTTTATATACGAATATACATGAATCGTAGGCGGGTTTTCGGGTGTATTCCAATTCCGTATTCAGTTAGAAATGGTTGTGATTGTATTCTTCGAATCGTTAGGTTCGGTTTCATTGGTTCCTAGCGTTCGTCGGTGACTTTCCTTTCCGTTCTTCGCGTCGTCAATAATTCAAGGCAAGTATTTTCGGAAACCTTTATGCTTAACATGGAATGGTAATGTATTTTGTGTGTGATTTGCTCACCTCATGTTGGTCCGACGGGATAAAGGAGGGAATCCAAAGGTTTGCGTCCCGGATTCATGAGTTTGTTTAGCTAGCCAGTGCGGGAGGGTCCTTAGAGGCCTCGTGCGGGAATTTATGATATGACTCTGTTCCCAAGGCGATGCATGTGCATGCTTTGTTTTATAATATAGCCAGTGCGGGAGGGTCCTTAGAGGCCTCGTGCGGGAATTTATGATATGACTCTATTCCCAAGGCAAATTGTTTGACTGTTTATTTTCCGGAAAAGACATGTCTAGTTTTGGTTTTTGAAATAATATTGGTGAATGTACTATGAAATGTGTAAGCGATTGGTTTGCCTTGATTACTTGTACTAGCGTAATTGCTAACCCCTTTGGGGACCCGTTTCGGGGAAATTCTTGTTATGGATTTCAGGTTATGATTATCCGGACGAGCGAGCACCGGGACAGTACGAGGATGTCGGCCAAGGCCGTTGACATGTGCATTTGGGTCTACTTATTTCTTTGCCCAATTCGATATGATTGTTCCCGCAGTTTTAAACTTATAGATCGTACTCGCGAGTACTTAGGCTTTTCGTTTCAAACTCCGTATTGTATTGCTTTAAATTGTCACGTTGTTGGTTGATGCTTATTTCGCCGGTTGCTCCGGGCGTATCTTTATATGTCATATTATTTAAATGTGTATCCTCGCTAACCAAGATGGTTAGTCGAGTGGAGTTTTCCTATTGTAGCCTGGTGGGTCCCATGTAGGGGTCTACGGCGCTGTAACATATTCCGAATATCTCGGGGTGTTACAGTATATCAAATGCCCACCAGTTAGTGTTGCAAAGCCTGCTCTTTAGCCAAAGTAGGAGCGAGTCCTTCCTATGCTAAAGAAACAAAAGCAAACATTCCATTCTTACGCTGAACATAAGGAGAAATTTGTGGATCCATCCACCTAATATGCGGACTATTTATGTATTTATGATTTTGATGGATTCTCCGACATGTTGGTAACATGTCGCTCTCCTGTCCACTCAAACTGTTGCAGAACTTCCAAAATAATTTATAAGGACTCACCTCCCTTATCACATCTAAAGGACTCGATGATGTTGGAGAGTTCACATCAAAAAGTACTTGATGTTTATTGCATGATAGAGATTAATGAATAGTATCTCGTCCCATATGCATATGCAAATGTCTCACATAAACCACCGTCGAAAGAATATGTATGGTGATTATGTAATCGGTTATGCGCACCAATTAGCATATTTTTGCCTGGGATTATGTAATATTGCACGCAACTTTACTTAAATCGTTCATTCTTAGACCTTTTGCTAACTAATTAGTTTATGCGTACGGTTGGTAGCTGGATAGCCTGATTTTTGTATTTTGGACCCAGACGGACTTGAGTGCCAATTGCGCATATTTGGTTACGCATTATATGTGCCTTGTGCGCCCCACAATGCATCGGTCATTAGAAACGATTAAGTATTCACGTTGGATAAGAATCTCCAGACGTTTATCCGCTATTTAGAACCTTCACAGTGATCTCTTTACCGCACGATTTGCGGATTGTCACTTTAATGAGACAACCTTCCCGTCGTTAGGGGGAGGAGAGAAAACGTAATTTCTCGGGGAACGACAGGAATTGTCATGGTGTCTCCACTTTGTCTCATTATGATCCCCGAACTTCACAATGTTACCGTGAAGCACAAAGCACAAAGAACACTCGATCTTCAGGATGTAGCAGATTCGATGCCTGATGCATTTACTGATATCGTTCAAGTGACAAGATCTCACATTAAAGTTGCAAATGTGCCTGTAAGGTTAGAAGTCCCCTCCAAGGGGCACATCACCAATGAACCGGGTGATGCAACCGCACTTGGTGGAGGTATGGTTGAGGACGTGGCTCCCTACGAAGGAATGGGTGGAAGCCACATGGTTTGACTAAATATTCACCCAAGTAAGAGGTAGAGTATGGCACAAATTCACATGTTAACCATTAATGAACTCGTTTCATGAGATCATGCTTGATTTTATTATGTACATGAATCATGACGAGGGGGACACCCCGAAGATATGATTCAGAAAATCAAGAATCTCGATGAAATTATGAGGGTGTGGCCTGATCAACCACCCACTTTGATGACATGTCATGAATCATAAAGTACGATGATGTCGAACCTTGCTCGGTTGGATGAAATCAGCATAGAGCTGATTGGCCTATAAGAAAAACATTCCAGATAGAACTAGATTCTCCGACAAAGAGTCAGGTATTTGGTGTGGGTAGTGCTAACCTACCCAAGTGTAAAGCATATAAGACATAAACGAACCTTTGTCGTAAAGCGTAGTGAGAATATAGAGTCCTAATGTACAAGGTTTCACGAAGTAATGCTTCTCACAACGCCTTGGAATTGATTACGAGGAAATGTACTCCCACGTATACGTTCCGCTATTTGATTAGCGTAGTAATTTCCGAGGGACTGGAAATGCAGCTAAATGGATGTGGTTACTACGTATCTCTATGGGGATCTAGATACGGAGATATATACGGAAGTGCCCTATGGCATTTCACTACCCAAATCAAGTAACTCCAGACCACGGAGTACGTATTCAGTTCGTTTGAAACGCTCAACTTTATGGTTTTGAAGCAATCCTTAAGGATGTGGTATAACCGTATAAGTGACTACTTGATTGGGAAGGTATATAAGAACAATGAATTGTGTCTATGCGTCTTCACAACAAAAACAAGTTCCGAATTTGCGATCATCGCAATGTACGCCGATGACGTGAACATAATCGGTCTTGATGAAATAAGAGAAACCACCGGATACTTGAAAATTAAGTTTGAGATGAAAGATCTTGGGAAAAATCGGTTCTGTCGAGGCATTGACATAGACATCGAGTTTGTGGAATTCATTCCACCGGTCTTCCTATGTCCAGAAGTTTCTCAGGCACTTTAACATGGACAAGGTAAACCCGACTAGCACCCCATGATAGGTCGAACATTTGGATGCAAAGGAAAGATCCATTTCGTCTAAACGAAAGTGACGAAGAGCTTTGGGAGCTGAAATTCCCTACTTGAGTGTAATCGCGTATTATTGTACTCAGCTCAATGTACACGACCTGCTATCACTCAGTTAATCCGCTGACTAGATTTAGTTCAGCATCGACGCAACATCAATGGAATGGTATCAAGAATATCTTCTGATACTTAAAAGAAACCATTGACTTGGGACTATTCTTTCCCTACAAGCACGAAAAGGAAGTCGCTACGAAAAGGCAAATGCTAAAGTAAATCTTGGTGCCAAGCAACTACCATAAAGTATGTGTTGGTATGAATTGCTTATGTTTTGGAAATCGACTATGCAAACCCCTTTTGGCTACCTCCTCGAATCACGACAAGATTATTGCTTTGCATGAATCAATCCGTGAGTGTACATGATTAAGAACTATCATTCTACACTTGTGAGGAACTAGCGGTTAAGTACTGCCACTGATGATCATACTTACATTTATGAACATAATGTAACTTGTAAATCCACTTGATTGATGGAATGATCATAATGGGAAATATGTGAGATATAACGTAACATACTCACATAGGTTGCACTCTTTTCCTTAGACCAAGGTTTATTTTTCCCACTGGGTTTTGTTACTTGGCAAGGTTTTTAACGAGGCAACGATATATGAATGTAAGCATTAGGGGGAGCCGTAGAGTTTTCCAACTCTTGAGATCGATTTAAAGATCACAAGGAAATGGTGATTTATAAAGAAACTTAATCACATGTGTTGTACTCTTTTCTTTGACCAAGGTTCATTTTCTCCCATTGGGTTTTGTTACTTGGCGAAGTTTTTAATGAGACAACGACTACTTGATTGATGTACAAATCAGGGGGAGATGTAGACTTGAGGGGGAGTCTTACATCCAAACCGTAGGTTATAATCTTTTCCTTCCAAGGATTCTTTTTCCCACAGGGTTTTTATCACTTGGAAAGGTTTTTAACGAGGTAACAAGATGTACGATTTTAGGGATCGATGGGATGGTCACCTTAGTAGCGCTATGATCAAATGTAACGATCATATGAGAGGATAGATTCAAAGGACGAAGTCTAAACTCGATGTGTCTAGATGCTGTACTCTTTTCCCTACGATCAAGACATTTTTCCCACTGAGTTTTTGCTTGACGAGGTTTTAACGAGGCAACATGACATGCGCTTGTAGACTAGGCACAAGGGGGAGTGTTAAAGTAATAATACCCATTGTGTGCCTAAGTCTGTTAGTTTATGGGCTTTCCTAGTTAGGATTTGGTTGAGGCCTATTTGTATGTACTTCACCCTATTTAAGGGATCTCATTGATGGAATAATACAACAACAAATTTGCCCTACTTTCTGTTTCAGTTATTTTCCCTTCAACAATCTCCTAATACTTCTTATCAAATTATTACACTAATCTCTGTAAAATTAAAATATTTACAGGTCTACCGTATTATCCCTCTCTCTCGTATTTCACAACCCATATTTTATGTTTATTTTTTTCTATTTCTCTCTCCTTAGCCGGTATTATTTTTTATCTTCTTTAATTACTGATTGTGTTTTTTATTTTATTTCGATTCTCTCTCCGAGATCTTCATCGTTTATTTCCTGTCTGTGCAGATTTGGGATTTCTGCCAGAATGAGACAAGTAGGAATTTCTACGGGAACGCTACATATTGAACTGATTTTGATGATTCATTTTTAACTGATTTACATAGTTCGTCAGATTCATATTTCTTCCTTTTTTTCAATTTGAGATTTTCTCACAATTTGAGATTTAAGTTTGGGTGGATTTATTTTTGATTTTTCAAAACTAATTTTCAAAGAAACAAAACATAGTTCATTGCCGTTGGTATTGAGGTTGGCGTATTAACAATCCGTTCGTGAGAAATTCAACTATGATGTCGTTGCCTCTATAATGTCGATGCACAAGTGCCACCTCCGTAACCACAATTACTTATGTCGATAGCTACAATGCAATATCTCATTGAAGGAGTGTGATTAGATAAATATTTTATTGATTTGATTTAGTGGGGTAATTTTTGTATTTGTTCAATCTGTTAATTATGCTAGCTAATCTAGTTTCTTGGAATGATTAGTTTGCAGGCATATCTATTAGATTTTGCTGATTTTAGGTTGCTATTGACCTTTTGGATACCTTTTAGATGGTGAGTACATACAGATTGTGGATGTATACATGGTTTCGTTGATTTTGATCAGGAAGTAAAGTTTTAATTACCCGTGTAATGCGTTTTGTTTACATATGATAGCCAACTGGGCTACCTTTTCGAATGGGTAATTTGTCTCACATATATGGTTATCTTTTTGTTATGTTCGTTTTGAAAATATATTTTATGCAAGTAAGATACTAAAGGATATATGACTGGTTACTCGATTATATCATCCTGGACACTCATTCACAATACTAAATAAGACTAATTAATTATTTCTTTAATCGCTCCCACTCATTTTCAAGTTACGCTTCATTATTGTTTGGTTACTCTCTAATGATTGATTAGGTTTTTCAATTACTTAAAACGCATATCATGGAAACTGACCCAAATGCGTGAGGTAAATATGTACCATCATCCTAAGTCAACGAATCAAAGAAAGTGACCATACAAATTAAATATAGTAACCAAATTATAACAAAAAAGCATCCACCATATAATAAATACAAAAAAATGATATCCACTAATAAATTTGGATATTTTTATATACCAATATATAAAATAAATAGTATTTGGTAAATGGTATCCACTAAGGAGTAATCGAGCATTCATTTACAAGTACCCATAAATATTGATTATTATGCATTATCGAAATACATACAAATAAATACTATTGTTACTATGGATTATCTCCCCTATATACTAATGCAGAATACGCTGAGCCTAAGTGGCAGCTTCTCATCCTTCGGCTGCCACATGTCTTTTGCTGGTGCTTCAGGTGCTTATGTGTCAGCTTCTCATGCTTCAGCTGGCACATAATCAATCGCCTAATTATCATTGCATTAATTACATTATAATTATACCTCACATAACTCCTACCTGCCTTATTAATTTTTACGAATTATGGAATATGAATTATGAATGAATAAGAATTGACTATATTTACAAAAATATTTCATATTTTCATAATTAGAAATATAAAGCCCAAACAAAGAGAAATTTAATATAGTAGTGTACACTATATATTAAAAACTTAAACCTAAAATCTCATGACATATTATATATTCCACTAATTAGTTAGTTTATATTAGTTAGTCACTATAATTAGGTATATTAATAAAAAAATATCAACTGAAATGAAAGATGTTTGGGAGTATTGCAAAAGAAGTATTGAAAATATATAATTAAAAAAGTACTTAAAGTCCTAATCAATTAAATAAATCGAAATAATCTTATTAAAAATATTATTGAAAGTGTAGAAACAATGGTTTTAATTATTATTTATAAATAAATCAAATAAACTATGGAATAAATCAATTAGTCTATTTAAATTTTATTTAATTAATATAAAATAACAAAATAAATGAAAAAACTTATATTTAATAAATTATATAATTACTGGTTTTAAGAATTTTTAAAGAGATATTTCAAAATATATAAGAAATTAAATTTAATAATATACTAATTCGTAGATCTTTGTACAAAGAGAATTTCAGAAAATAAAAATTGATCGTTTTAAGTGTTTTTTAATTTTTTTTGTTTTAAATTTATCTACTTTTAAAATAAACTATATATTTTTGAAAGTTTTAGATTTGCTTTTGTATTTTAATTTATATCCAAATAATTTATGTAATTTTTTTTTCAAATATAAGGATTAAATTATCTCTTTTTTGGCCATATACAGAAACCGTTAAATACTTAACGATTTAGATCATTTTGGCAAAAAAAAGGACCAAAAAAAATGTGGAACTAAAATTTCATCAAATACAGTTTAACACAGTCAGATATGAATTGAGGTTTTTCTAATACGAGTTTTCAAAATTACTAAAAGTGCCCAACTATTTATGTGTTCTCTTGAATGTAAAATATGTCAACTTTAATACTTCTATATATTAGGTTAAATATTTGAAAATAATATTATATAAAAATGATATAAAGTTTAAAGTGAACCAAATGTCACTTAGGTTTTTTGTAATACAAGTTTCACAAATTACTAAAAATACTCTAATTATTTTTCTCTTCTTTTGAATGTAAAATTTTTTGAATTTAGTACTCTTAATTATGAAGTTCAATGCTTGAAAAGTACCCTATAACTTTTTCAGGCTCATTTTATATTACAAACAAAATTGGGGGATAATTTTAATTAGGCTATGATGTTGATGTAGTTTTCTTAGTTAACCCCGCGATTAGTATATTTACAATAAGTCATACAAGTAATTCACTTTTATATATATATATATATATATATATATACTATGATGATGATGCTTTTTTTTGTTTTGTTTTTGGTAAATTGGGAAGTACTTAATTTTAAGTTATAAGTCATAATCTCCTTACTTTTTAATTCCAAAATCTATTTTAAAATAAATATACATATAGTTTCACTTCAACCAAACGGGATTTTTTGTAATACAAATTTCAGAAATTAATAAAAGTACTTCAACTCTTTTTCTATTTTTTAATGTAAAATGGGTAGACTTTAATACTCTTAAATATAAAGCTAAATATTTGAAAAAAATATCATATAAGCATAAATATGCCGTTTTACTTCAATCAAATCAATTAAGTTTTTTATTTTGTAATTTTTTAAAATTTTAAGGTCGTTTTTAATTAGGACAAAATTCTGATGTATATTTTTTAACTTATCCAAGATATTCTTATATTATAATTGTTAAATTTCTTGGTAATTTTAAGGCTATGATTTGGATGTAGTTTTCTAAATTACAGGTATATTTATAATAGGTCATACGAGTAATTAAATTATATATACTACTATTATGTTTTTTTATTACAATTTGAGAAGTGCTTAATTTTAAGCTATAAGTCAAAATCTCTTATGCATTTTCAAAAGCTTTTTTTATTTTAAATATTACTAGAATTATCCTTGCCATAATTATTTTGTATAATTGTACATATGAAGTTGTACCAAAGGACAATGCATATATTGGTTATTCAAGTATAAGCTCTTCTTCACTTGAGCATCATTGCAAACTCATAATTATGAGATTAATTGTTGGACAAACAATGTCATCTCATCATCTACTAGAAATTAAGGACTTCTTCGAATGAATCCTCAAAATTGTAAATGGTGAGCTGAGTGAAGAAGTCGATAGAGAAACTTTGATTGATATTCTTGATATTTACTAATCCCGAATGTCGAATATCATATTGCAGCCACTGTTGAAAGTACTATCATTCACTTAAAAGTAACTTTCCATAAAGTAATTTTTTGAAAAAAGAGCAACCATGGCGCCAACAAATGACGTTGTGGAGATAGTAAACGATTACGTGATGGCTATAATTTCAAAAGACAAGCGGATATATCACGTTGTAGAGATAGTAAACGATTACGTGATATCTATAATTTCAAAGACAAGCGGATATATCGCAGTTCTGATAGTATATGCAAAATTCATGTCCTCTAAAAGTCAAAATCAAGTATATCCAATGAATTTTTTTGAATAGTATCAAGTGTTCTCGAATTCCAAATCACATCTTAAAATCGTAAGTTAGAGTTTCAATTATGCTAATTCAAAATATGGATCAATCATCAGAATTATGCAATGTCACATCATTAATAATTTGTAACACCCCCAAGATATTCGAGGTGTATTACAGCATAGTGGACCCCTACATGGGACCCACCAGGCTAACACAAGAAAACACCACTCGACTAACCGTCTCGGTTAGCAAGGAAACAATTGTTAACAACAAGAACATAAAACAACACGTCCGGTACAACCGGCATAATAAACATCAACCGACAAATACAGTAACTCCAATGAAGACCAATCACAATCCGAAAGGAAAAGCCTAAGTACTCGCGAGTACAATCTATAAGTTTACAATTTGGAAAACATCCACATCAAAAGAGACAGTAGGAAATAACAAGACTCAATTGCACATGTCAACAACCTTGGCCGACATCCTCGTACCATCCCAGCGCTCGCTCGTCTGGCTGAACATAACCTGAAAACCATAACAAGAATTCCCCACAACGGGTCCCCAGAGGGGTTAGCAATTACGCTAGTACAAGTATTCAAGGCAAACCAATCTCTTACACATTTCATAGTACATGCACCAATATCAATTTCAAAAGCCAAAACCAGACATGTCTTTTCCGGAAACAAACAGTCAAATAATCAATTTGCCTAGGACCAGGACGCCACCATGAATCCCACCCGAGGCCTCTAAGGACCCCTTCCGGGCTGGCTACTTTATAAAAACAAATCACGCACAGGCATCGCCTAGGACCAGGACGCCACCATGAATCCCACCCGAGGCCTCTAAGGACCCCTTCCGGGCTGGCTAGCGAAACAAACTCGTGAATCCAGAGTGAAGTCATAGATTCCCCCGAGGCCCCGTCGGACCCTCCCAGGGTGAGCAAAGCACACACAATATATATTACCATTTCACGTTAAGCATAAAGGTTTCCAAAAATACTTGCCTTGAATTATTGACGACGCAACGAACGGAAAGGAAAGTCACCGACGAACGCTAGGAACCAACGAAACCGAACCTAATGATTTCGAAGAATACAATCACAACCATTTCTAAATGAATACGGAATTAGAATACACCCGAAAACCCGCCTACGATTCATGTATATTCGTATATAAACAACAACGAGGGCGGACCACAACCAAACCCTCTCGATTCCGTAAAAACCACGAAATATACCATGAATCCGTAGAGAAACTAAGAATACCAACAAGATTAATCATATTCATCATGAATTAATCAACCAAACGGAACGAATCGGACAAAAACGCGAAAACCCCCAAATCTACCCAAAAGTAGGGTTCTAAAGATCTAACCTTGATTCGCTGGATCGAAGGATGTTATAGGATGATTGATCGGTGATATAAACTCAGAAACTTCATGGATTTGTTGTTTAACAACATGGCTTCATATCCTCCAAAGCTCCAGCCGCGGACCGAAGAGAAAGGAAATTGAAAATGAATGAAAATGTGACTGGTCTGTCATATATATATACTAGGCCGGAACTAGCGTGCGCTAGCCTTCCCGGACTAGCGTGCGCTATCGGCCAGTATCGGCCCAGCACTCTCGGCCATGGCCCGCATGACCCGGCACCACCGACCAATTCTGCCGACCATGACTGTCCGCCCGACTCCCGCTAGCGTGCGCTACGGCCGGAAGCCTACGCGCGCTAGCCAACCTGTCTAGTAGCCTCTGGACTAACAAACTCATCCCGGTAACGTACGCTAGTCGGCCGACAGCGTGCGCTACCCCTGCCGGTTAGCGTGCGCCACGACCGACAGTAGCGTGCGCCACCTGCCGATCCTACCCGAGTCCAGAACCTCAGAATCCTCTCGCCTGTGCTCGAGCACAGACGCTGGCCGACTTCGACAACAGGCGCTTACATCGCTGAAGCTAGCGCGCGCAGCTGCCCTGGCCAGAGCGTGCGCTACGCCGGTTCTCGCCGTGCTCGCTGCCGGCTGCTCAAGACTTCCGACAGTGCCGCACCGGTCCGGCCAGCTGCTCAGTCGCCTCGACCCGATGCCTCGATTTCCGAAAACGCACGGAACGAACACGACGAAAAGTTCGCGGACGACATCAACGACTCGAAATGAAAACATAATGCAATAATTAATCATACGCGACCAAGAAAAGGGTCGAGACAACAAATACAGATATGGATACCCGTAACTTTGGGTAAATTACAAAATGGCCCAAAACGCCCAGAAATCACGATACGTGATCGAATAACCAAACCGAAGTTCACAACGCATCTAACAAAGTTAAACAGACTTGCGGGAAACTCGAAACAGCAGTTTCGGACGAGATTCGCAATAATCGAACTCAAGTGCGGAAAAGTCGCTAAAAAGCACGGAACCAACAAAACAACACTGAAACGAACTCGGATGACAAAAAGTGTAGAATTAATCATTCTCAGAATGACGAAACGGTCATGAGCGAGTCGTCAAAACGGACTCCGGCAGAAAAAAGAAATTTACCGAAAATCGAAAATTGCGGATATTACATTCTACCCTCCTTAAAAGAAGTTTCGTCCCTAAACTTAAAACAAGTAGGGAGAAGCAATATCCCGCCAGGAAAATTCAACGAGATACACAAAAACCGAAAACTCGCGCCCGACGGCGAAACGCTGCAAGAAACGCAAAGAGACATACGGCGTGAAAATACGCTCCACGGCGACTAACACAACGCAACCGGTAGAGACATAATAAAATCAACGAGTGAAAAGCGTCATCAAATAGACAATACAATCGAGTCGATTATCCGAACAATCACAAAACATAAAAAACGAAAATCAATACGATTGACCAACCCAACGGTTCATCAATCAAAATGCGAGCTAAACGCTGAACATATACGGAATTTCACCGCCTAAAGGTTGGAAGATCGAAAACGAGAGTAATAACCCGAACTTAAGGGAATTACGAAGGAGCCTGAACGCTCAACAATCACGAAACGAGAACAAAAACCGAACAAACAAACGATCGAGACAACAAAAATCGAACAATCATGTCCGAAACACGAAGGATAATAAAATTCAAACAACAACTCCCAGGATGATCTAGTGAGAACTACCAGACATGCATTCCCATAAGATCCACAGGAAAGGGAATAGCAATTGAAAAGTCACAACGACAAACGAGTTATTCCGAAACAATACCACCCTCGTTCGATCAACAAAACAAGGGATAGGGAAAGTTCAGAAATGTTAACGAGCATAAACGAGTCGATAGAGCCGAAAATACAGAAGTTCAAAATCCGATCCACTTCGAATAAAAGAACTATTAGAACCAAAAGATGTTATTTCCGAACAAGGTTCACAATAATCGAACCAAATTCGGAAAAGTCACAGCGATAACCAGATCGACTCAAAACCAGATTACAGCTCGTTCGAACGATGAAACCAAGGTACAGAACAAGTTCACAAGGTATCAATGAACATGAGCGAATCGATAGACTGGAGAAAGAGAAAATATAGAAGTCAAAATAGTACGGGTATTACCTTTGACCTCGCCCCCGAAACTCACAACAACGGAACCAAGGTAACAATACAACAAGCAACCGACACAACGCGGAACAATCACCAATGCACACAATCATACCAACCCGATCTCTAACAGCTCGCATATATGCGATAACGCATAAACCGCTACGAGGCGACAACATCCAATACCAACATCACACCCCTCACAGAGGCTAGCACGACAACTGTGTGGCGAACGACTCAACGCTCACACCACCAATTCAACCACAACTCAGGGCTAACACCCTAACGAGAGTACGAACATCACACATATATTCCCGGACCGCAAATAGGAATGATAAGTTTTGAAAACGAAAGCCACCTTTTGAAAATAATTTGCAAGTACCAGTTGATCTTGAGTATCATATATCAAAAAGTAGTACAAACATCGTCATCGAGACTTTAAAAAAAAATCATCTTGCGTTTGATAAAAAAAATGAAGACACCTTTCTTTAAATTAAAACTTTTCAGCAATATTCGACCTTCGGGTCTAAGCGAATGCGTTTCTAAATCATTAGAAATATCTCAAAATATTTTGATCCTCAAAGTAGAATAATTTTGAAACATAGCGTGGCGCTAGTAGGCATCTTGAGAACACTGTGAGAAAATAATTCATTTTAAAAGTATGTCTCGAGGTTTATTTTCTAAGATACTCAAGGTTTTTCGTATACAATAGGCCAAAATGCCTGGAATTCACACGTGTCAACATTCACTTAAACACATCATAGCACACTCATTAAATCGCTCAAAATCACGCATGGATATACAACCCCTAGGATATATTTAACAACATCGTTAAAACAACAATCGGTTTATCAAACCGGATGGAAAACGACATCAAGAACGTAACTCCAAAAGTCAACTCTAGGGATTCAAGAAAATACCTAGATTCGCGAAGAACAATGGATTAGATGATGTTAAAAATCATCTAGGATACTCCAAAACACCTTTGGATGGAAGAAAAATCAGCCCAGATGCGAACCCTAGTCGCTACGTCTCAAACTCATGGAGGAAGAAGAAGAAATGAAGAAAATGCAACTTAGACCGGTGTCCAAGATTTATATCGACACAATTAGCGTGCGCTAATCATTAAGGTTAGCGTGCGCTATCACGGCATCAAACAAAACTCGACCAAAAATACACCGTTAGCGTGCGCTAACCCCAAGTGTTAGCGTGCGCTAACGAGAACTTCGATCTACCCAAAGAGCTCTCGGATCGCCCGAACTACCGTGTAGCGGCGCTATCCTCCCTTAGCGTGCTACCAACGCACTCTTGCGCGCGCTAGCCGCAGCGTAGCGTGCGCTAACGACCCACAGAGACAACAACAGAACATATCAGAAAAATTTACATGCCGTAAACCTTTCTCACAAGGATTTACCAGGTTAAGCACAATTTCCTACGTCATTTCGAAAATGCTAAAAAGACCAATGACGGTAATATTTTCCAAAACTCACAAACTCATTTGTCAAACCATCATGAAATGTTCAAGGCCAAAATGCCAAAACTTGATTCAGGGAATCGGTTTTACGAAATACAACCCAGTTTGCAAAATGCCGAAAGCCGTTTTGAAAAAACTCACACAGCGGATAAAATGCGGTTCGAAAATACATCAGCAGTGACGACACTCCTCGTATAAACCAAATACGAGAGTCTAATAAACACATATCGTTAAATCAAAATCCACCGAAGGATTCTATCATTTAACAACTAATCAAACAAATAACTCGTGTCACACGAGGCACGACACAAAGAAGGGAGTTTAACATCCATAGGTCGCACGTAAGTGACGATCGCCCCTCGATACCAATCATGACTACTAATCTCAAACGACGCGTCGCGATGCGACTAAGTTAGACAAAATCCGACGAGACAAAACTCAACAAACACAACTTGACTCGACAACCTAGGTTTCCCAAGCCAATCTGATTTTAAAATCATATACTCTAGTTATTCGAAAATAAAACCGGTAAGTTTAAAAAATCGTTTTCAAGACCCTTTCAAACACGACAAGGGGTTAACAGCGGTAGCATTTTATAAAATGTCCTAAAACACTTTTAAACACGACCTTTAAATACCGACACAAGGTTTTATTTGAAAATACAAGGCTGGCTCGCCCAAATTCATGTCACTTTTCAAAAACCCACAATACGATCAAGTCTAAGAAAATTTCAAGCATGCACGCCGCATGTATTATTATTAATAGAAACACATTGGTTGTAAATAACAATAATTAGCCAAGTACTAACGATTTCCGAACACACGCATATACGGCATTCAAAATCACCGCTCAACAAGCGCAACTCTAAATACTAATTCCAAGCATATGTCAAACTATCTCTTCAAGTTTAACAACAGAACTAACGATCACCGATTTGGACATATGTCGAAACCACTATGTGAGTTTCTCAACAAACTCGCCATCAATACCTTTCCCGAACATTTCAATGTTCAAAACTTCTACATCATACCGCACTTTCTGTCCCAACCATCAGTACATTCGGCTCAACATACATTTAGTATATCGCAATTACCAAACACAGATTCCATCATACAACAAAAGACTAGAGAGTCAAGCCCTCTCAGAATATACCATGGAGCAAATCTCGGATCTTTCGATCACCAACGATCCCACCAACGCTAGGAAGTTTAGCGATGGAAGGCTCGCAAAACGACAAACGGTCAAGCCCAGAACGGTGCACATACTCCAGAGAGATAAAGGACTGCGCAATACTAGAATCAAAAGTACACGAACCGGATGGATCGAAAAACAACTCGACGATAAGTACGAGAGAGGCAATCACAGTTCAAGAAGTGGAATTTCAATACGAGAAAACAAGAGAATCGAGTAAGGAAAACTTACGAGCACTGGATGTACTGAGATGCCGGCAGCGGTGTGACAATGTGCAAAACAAAACACAACTAGACCCAAATAACCAACAAGCCTAGGTATCATAAACCTAGAGCTCTGATACCATTTTCTGTAACACCCCCAAGATATTCGAGGTGTATTACAGCGACGTGGACCCCTACATGGGACCCACCAGGCTAACACAAGAAAACACCACTCGACTAACCGTCTCGGTTAGCAAGGAAATAATTGTTAACAACAAGAACATAAAACAACACGTCCGGTACAACCGGCATAATAAACATCAACCGACAAATACAGTAACTCCAACGAAGACCAATCACAATCCGAAAGGAAAAGCCTAAGTACTCGCGAGTACAATCTATAAGTTTACAATTTGGAAAACATCCACATCAAAAGAGACAGTAGGAAATAACAAGACTCAATTGCACATGTCAACAACCTTGGCCGACATCCTCGTACCATCCCAGCGCCCGCTCGTCTGGCTGAACATAACCTGAAATCCATAACAAGAATTTCCCCACAACTGGTCCCGAGAGGGGTTAGCAATTACGCTAGTACAAGTATTCAAGGCAAACCAATCACTTACACATTTCATAGTACATGCACCAATATCAATTTCAAAAGCCAAAACCAGACATGTCTTTTCCGGAAACAAACAGTCAAATAATCAATTTGCCTAGGACCAGGACGCCACCATGAATCCCACCCGAGGCCTCTAAAGACCCCTTCCGGGCTGGCTACTTTATAAAAACAAATCACGCACACGCATCGCCTAGGACCAGGACGCCACCATGAATCCCACCCGAGGCCTCTAAGGACCCCTTCCGGGCTGGCTAGCGAAACAAACTCGTGAATCCAGAGTGAGTCATAGATTCCCCCGAGGCCCCGTAGGACCCTCCCAGGGTGAGCAAAGCACACACAATATACATTACCATTTCACGTTAAGCATAAAGGTTTCCAAAAATACTTGTCTTGAATTATTGACGACGCAACGAACGGAAAGGAAAGTCACCGACGAACGCTAGGAACCAACGAAACTGAACCTAACGATTTCGAAGAATACAATCACAACCATTTCTAAATGAATACGGAATTGGAATACACCCGAAAACACGCCTACGATTCATGTATATTCGTATATAAACAACAACGAGGGCGGACCACAACCAAACCCTCTCGATTCCGTAAAAACCACGAAATATACCATGAATCCGTAGAGAAACTAAGAATACCAACAAGATTAATCATATTCATCATGAATTAATCAACCAAACGGAACGAATCGGACAAAAACGCGAAAACCCCCAAATCTACCCAAAAGTAGGGTTCTAAAGATCTAACCTTGATTCGCTGGATCGAAGGATGTTATAGGATGATTGATAGGTGATATTATATAAGAAACTTCTTTGATTTGTTGTTTAACAACATGGCTTCATCTCCTCCAAAGCTCCAGCCGTGGACCGAAGAGAAAGGAAATGAAAAATGAATGAAAAAGTGGCTGGTCTGTCATATATATACTGGGCCGGAACTAGCGTGCGCTAGCCTTCCCGGACTAGCGTGCGCTATCGGCCAAGATCGGCCCAAAGACTCTCGGCCATGGCCCGCATGACCCGGCACCACCGACCACCCCGCCGACCATGACTGCCCGCCCGACTCCCGCTAGCGTGCGCTACGGTTGGAAGCTCGCGCTGCAGCTAGCCGACTGGCCCAAAGAGCCTCTGGACTAACAAACTCATCCGTAACGCACGCTAGTCGGCCGACAACAGGCGCTACCTCGCCGGTTAGCGTGCGCCACGACCGACAAGAGCGCGGCGCTACCCGCCGATCCTACCCGATTCCGTAACCTCGTAATCCTCTCGCCTGTGCCCGATAGCGTCTGGCCGACTTCGACAACAGGCGCTACATCGCTGAAGAAGCGCGGCAGCGTCCCGACATAGCGTGCGCTACGCGGTTCTCGCCGTGCTCGCCGGCTGCCCAAAGACTTCCGACAAGCCGCACCGGTCCGGCCAGCCTCACCGCCACGACCCGACGCCGATTTCCGAAAACGCACGAACGAACACGGCGAAAAGTTCATGACGACATCAACGACTCGAAATGAAAACGTAATGCAATAATTAATCATACGCGACCAAGAAAAGGGTCGAGACAACAAATACAGATATGGATACCCGTAACTTTGGGTAAATTACAAAATGGCCCAAAACGCCCGGAAATCACGATACGTGATCGAATAATCAAACCGAAGTTCACAACGCGTCTAACAAAGTTAAACAGACTTGCAGGAAACTCGAAACAGCAGTTTCGGACGAGATTCGCAAGAATCGAACTCAAGTGCGGAAAAGTCGCTAAAAAGCACGGAACTCAACAAAACAACACCGAAACGAACTCGGATGACAAAAAGTGTAGAATTAATCATTCTCAGAATGACGAAATGGTCATGAGCGAGTCGTCAAAATGGACTCCGGCCGAAAAAAGAAATTTACCGAAAATCGAAAATTGCGGATATTACATAATTATCCAAACTCGTAACCATATTATTGAACAAAAAAATCGGAGAATAATTCTGAGAGTAAAGTATTTATTCCACAATTGATATTAAGCCTCTTAGATATCAGATTACCATTTAAATTTCAAATACGCTAGTTCCCACTTATTATGAGCTTTACCATGACTATATTTAAGAGTCAGGATCAAACGCTTTCTCATATCGGTATGTATCTTCTAAGACCCGTATTCGGTCATGGTTAGCTTTATGTAGCCATATCAAGAGTGAAGATCAGGAAAGACTAGAAATCTTTTCTTGCGATGAGAATGGTGTAATCATAAACAGAACAGATAGTGTAGTTTATAAATAAGTATATTATGAAATTTATAATGAACGATTTACATATTATATATTTACATAAAAGTTCTTTTTTGTATTTCCGTGTAATTACACGGGTGTTATACTAGTTTGTTTATGTTAAAGAACAACAATTCAAGCAACATAAATTTGGATACTTTTATAAATGTGCAACATCCAATGTATTTTTTATAAATAAATTTAAAATAGTGGAAATTAAGTAGTATCAATATTTATTCATTACAGTAATCATTATCAAATTCGAACAAATTATTACACATAAGTTAATGAATATAGTTACATCCTAAAAGACCCAATTCAATACAGTAATCAGATGGTATCTTAGTACATTCATAAAGGTAATCAAATTAAAACTTGATGCAGAAATCATCGGTGGCAAAAATCATCACAGATAGTATTCAAATACAACATCCAAGTAACCAATCTACTAATTATAAGTATCCAACTGAGATATTTTAAGAAATTAACTAAATACAGTCACCCAAAACTGCACCCAACCACCATCTTCTTTGGTAAGCCGACTCCCATATCAGATCTATTATCAAAATCCAATCAATTATCAAAATAAATAAACTCATCTAATAAATCTAACAAACCAAATCAATAAAACCTAAACAAACAACACACCCCAGACTAATTATCAAAATCGGACGATTCACCTAGAAAAATCTCCTTGAGAAAATATTTTGCTCGCCGACAACCATATTTTTGTGAGAGGAAAAGAAGTTCTGTAAATAATTTATGAACTACGAGAACTTATTTGCAATGGTGTGTTGCAGAAGAAAAAAAAGATCTCTGCGGGAAGAGGGGGCATGTCTGCAGAGAAGAAAAAAGAAAAGAGGAGGAACGACATAAAGGAAAAGAGAGAGAAAAAAGGGAGAGAGAGGGAGAGAAGATGTGAAAGGTTGGAAACGTGGCTGATTTTTAGGGATTGAGATGGTAGATTTTTTTATTATGAGAAATATATTGTTATATGTGTAAATATTTTTCTTTTGTTTTATTTTTGTAATTAGTTTGTATACGTTGTATAGATGTGTAAAGCCCCCTACAGAATAATGGATTTAGTTGGGCGCCTGGGCCAGCCCATTTGTTTGAGTGGAGTTCATGGGTAGAGATGTTAAACGGGCTAGCCCTAGCGGACTTCGGGCTAAACGGTCCGGGTTAAAATACCCGAATTTAAACGGGCTAGGAAATATTGGCCCTAACCCTAACGGGTTTTGGGCTAAACGGGCTAAATATTTAAAAAATCTATTTTTTTATTTTTTTATAACTAAAAAAAAAACAATAACAATATATTTTATATATATAGTAACAACTATACTATAATAAATATAACAAAAAATATACATTTATATATATATATACACACTATATTAACAAATACAGTAATTGTAACACCCCCAATCCGCTCAGGGATATTACACGCCGTAGAACCCTTCCTCAAGGATCTACCAGGCTGGTAGCAACATATAACAACTCAACCATGCCTTTAAGGCTAAAATGACTCAGTAGACCGATTTGGTCTTTCAATAAATACATACAACTCAAATACAAATCATGCCCACGCAGGGGTCAAAATACAACCACACCCGTACAACGGGAAAAGCATAGCAGCGGAAAATAAAGTACAACTGAACCAATAAACAATGTACGGTTCCTCATGTGATTAGTATCGATCATCTTTCATCATCCTTCGTGCCGTCCCTGTGTTATGCTCCAAAAACCTGAATGCAAAAATAGACATCCACCCCCCGAATACTCGGGGGTTAGCAAAACTCCACTGTTTTGCTAGTGCAAGAACAAAGTGCAAATACGAGCCATACAATTCACATTCCACGAACGATAATAATTCAGAATCCTCAAAGGTTCAAATACAACAAGATGAACACTTCCCGAGGCGAGAGTTTGAGTAAAGACTTCCCAAAATTTCAAGATCAAAATATCAAGGGAAACAATTTATAAAATGATTTGAAATACCATCGGGAGTTTTAATAGGAAACAATTTAGGATTATCAAATCCTACTTTTCAAAATCCAAAAGACAAAAGGGGTCACCGCCCCAAAAGTTTACTTTCCGTAAAATAACCTTTACCAAACTATTGGGATTTTAGCCCCAAATCCGTCAAATGACCTTTACAAAAACGTTGGGATTTTAGCCCCAATCTCATCAACTCACAGTACATAAGAACGACCACAAGGTTCGTCTCCCAACATCAAAATCCACAAATAAAGGATTTAACACAAACAACAAAATACTCTAGTGCCATCCTAGCCAAGTAAGCCAAACGAACAACTTACCTCTTACACACTTAGTCGATGCATGCAATCATGAAAACCATTCAAAAGCGCTCATTTCCGGAAATGCCATAATCAAATCACATTTGCAAAATGCACCACAATTAACCGTGGATCCACCCCTCCGTGGACCCCTACCGAGACCCCGTCGGATCTAACCCGTAGTGGTTAAAAGCAAGCTCGCGGATCCACCCCTCCGTGGACCACTACCGAGACCCCGTCGGATCTAACCCATAGTGAGCATACACACACACACGTTACTCATGCAATACTAATATGCTAAGAATGTACGTTCATTAAGAATACTCACTAGAGATGGCCATTAACTCGACACCATTATCAAACTCTTCAAAACACAATAACAAGATTAAATACGGAATACACGATTCCATAACTTTAAACAATAGGAGTATCATCATCAAATCCTTCAACGTTCAAAATAATCAAATCATAATCAATTCCCAAAACACGCCGTTCACAAAACGCACACGCATTTGAAAGAAAGCCTTTAACGAGGCCAAACCGAAATCTTTTGAAACTTCGTTTCAAACAACCAAACAAACACACTAATACGATCACCGATCATCATATCCACAAAATAAGAAAAGTATGGGCAAGGTACTTGCCTCGATATCACGAGCAATGGAAAAGTGAACGGATATGGCCGGGTAGCCCTCAAATTCCCGAACACTATCTAGAACGCGATAGCACCGAAATTACTACGGGAAAACACCACATGAATCATCAATCACCAACGGAATTCAACATCGGAATCATCGAGCACCTCTAATCCTCCGTAAGGAATAATAAAACATGATTACGACGAGAATCAAGGCCGAAAACAACGGAAATCCCAACAAACTATCAAAGGGAACTCATTCGAACATTTAATCGAACATTAAATGTTCAAGAC
Source organism: Orobanche coerulescens (assembly GCA_033398695.1). NCBI lineage: Eukaryota > Viridiplantae > Streptophyta > Magnoliopsida > Lamiales > Orobanchaceae > Orobanche > Orobanche coerulescens. The sequence goes on from CM065818.1 coordinate 35,229,747, forward strand.
CCTTCAAGAACAAAGAAATCACCCCTCGGGTTGAACGAACCAAAGATACGAGTATCCAATCCGTAGAACAAGTTCAAAACAACGTTTATACAACAATTAATTGATTAAAAACGGATTGGAATCGAAATCAAAAAGCAAATCCCCAAATCTACAAAAACAAGGGTTCAAGCCAAAAATACCTTGATTTGGATGAAGGATTCAAGTAGAGGCCGAAAATCTACAACAAGACTTGAGGTGGATGATCTCTACAAGTTTGGGAGCACTCAAATCGCCCAAAACCGCCATTGAAATCGCTTAGAAGGGTAGGAGGAAGAGGAGAGGAGAAAATGAATGTTTCTCCTCGAAAATCTGCTCAAAAACGCAGAAAAAGCCCGTGTGCCGCGGCACAGGACAAGTGTGCCGCGGCCCAGGGCCACCAAAAACGCCCAGGAATCAGCTTAGTGCCGCGGCACAGCCTGAGTGTGCCGCGGCACACGGTACAGCCCCCTTCAACACCAAAAAGGCACATCGTGCAGTCTTGGCTATTTCGACCATAACTCCTTCGTCTGGACTCCGATTGACTCACCGTTTGAACAATTGGAAAGCTAACTTGATGCTCTATAATGTTGCAAAGATTCAGAATTTTTGGAGTTTCCAAGAATTAATGGTGACTTTACAAAGTCGAACTCCCACGTGAAAAAGTCGATTAAGGACACGGAATTCAACAAAACGACACCGAAACGAACTCGGATGACAAAAAGTGCAGAATTAATCATTCTCGGAATGACGAAACGGTCAGGAGCGAGTCGTCAAAACGAACTTCTGCCGAAAAAAGAAAATTACCGAAATTCGAAATTGCGGATATTACAGTAATAATATATATTATATATAATATTAATATATATATACACTATATTAATATTATATACATATACACTATATTAATATATACACACTATATTAATATTATATATATACACTATATTAATATTATATATATAATATATATTATTATTATATATAATATATATTATTCGTATTTGTTAATATAGTGTGTGTATATATATATATATATATATATATATATATATATATATATATATATCCGGGCTAGTCATGGCGGGCTAGCCTAACGAGCAATTTCATGATGCAGTAAAAAAAGTCCGGATTTAAACGGGCTAGGAAATATTGGCCCTAACCCGATTTTTTGACGGGTTAAACGGCCAGCCCTACGGGCCCGAGCCCGTTTAACATCTTTATTAGTGGGAGTGATATAATCATATAAATCAATTAAATAATCATTCCCAGGTCATTGACGTTCTTGTTTGAGGAATTCACCCGTGGGATGCATTAAATAGAATATTTTATTATTTAAAAATTATTTTTTTTCATAAATTTATTTTCGAGAATTTTCAACACGAATTTTAATAAAAGAAATTATTGAGTGTATTGTGGAGTATACTGTAATTGTAGAAGGAGTATCATATTAGATAGTGTCAAGTTAATTACTATTCATTATATGAATAAATTTGAGGGACATACCGAAAATAAAAGGTAAGAAGAAATTTGGGAACATAAGTAGTCTCCATAAAATTAAATTTAACGAAGATTTGACTTTTATGTAATTGATAATTTTCAAGTTTGACTATAAATTAATCTCAAACTATAATGATAAAATATTTAACAAAATTATATTATGAAACTTTAGATGGTGAAGTTTCATAATATAATTTTGTTAAATATTTTATCATTATATTTTGAGATTAATTCTTAGTCAAATTTAGAAATTATTGATCATATAAAGTCAAAATGCTCATGTTAGCTGGGACGGAGGGAGTATGTGATTAGATTCTAATATATTTCCTCCGTTTCATATTAAACAACTTTCTAAAGATTAATATTTGTTACAAATTATTTGATAGTTTAGCTATAATTTATATTTTTTTCCTAATTTATTCTTATCAAATAGATCTCAACTTATCATTTATATTTTATTATATTATTATTATTTTTATTATTATTTTATTCTATTTATTATTTTTATTTATATTGTTATTATATTATTATTATTATTTACTCTTAATATATATTTCAATCCAGTTCAGTTTCATTGAGTTCAGTTCAGATCCACTCAATTCAGTTCAGTTCAGTTCAGTTCAGTTCAGATTCATTCAGTCCAAAAGAACATAGGCTTAATGAAGAAATATGAGTACCGTACATAAGTCATGAGTGTAGCCGCTTGTCTATATTTTGCGTGACATATGTTTATCATTGTTACTAATACAAAACACTTCTATCCCTATTTCGAATAGGGAGTGGCTAAATAAACACCCTTATTTATTAAAAAAACATCATTTACTAAAAAAGACATCCTTTAATCAAATATAATCAATAAATAATAATTAAAAATATGCAAATATCATTATTATACTAGTAATTAAGCAATGATTACTATTTTACTATTAATTAATAAATATTAATATTGATTAAATTTCAATTCAAATGATATTAATATAAATATTAATTATATATTATTTCTATATTAGTTAATATTAATACGCTTTGGTCAAATGTTAATTAATAGTATATATATTTCTATATTATTTAGTGATTAAGTATCAATGTAAATGATTACTTATTTATTTTTAATTAAGGAAGATTAATAACATATATATTTTTATATTGTTCAGTAATTAAATATAAATGAATATATAAGAAAAATATGAGGCCAAGAAACTTGCTCCACTCATAAAAGAAAATTTTCTCTTTTTTTCCCACAAAAAGTGAGGCATTTTCTTCACTAAAATCACTTTATCAGGTTTTTCTTAAATCTCATGTCATCCCAATTGGGGCAATTTTTGACGGGAGTGGCTATATAAACATCCGTATTTACTAAAAAAACATCATTTACTTAAAAAGACACCCCTTAGTCAAATATAATCAATAAATAATGACTAAAGAACACCCTTTAGTCAAATGTCAGTATTATACTAGTAATTAAGTAATGATTACTATTTTACTACTCCCCATCACTTAGTAGTAGTCCTGTTTGGAACTAAATTTTCTCCCATAGTACATGTCATTTTCTAGTTTTCATGCAAATTTATAAAAAAAATTCAAGAATATCCTTAATTTATTATGGGCTCTTCAACTTCAACATATACTAACACATTGATTAATATAGCTAGTTTATTAAATTAATATAATTAATAAGGGTAAATATAGAATTAGCTAATTATCATTAAGTTTTCTTAATATTTGTGTAATTTTGAAACATGACTAGTATTAAGGGACGGAGGGAGTATTAATTAATAAATTTTAATTAATATATATTTCCATATTATTTAATGATTAAATATCAATGTAAATGATTACTTGTTTATTTCTGATTAATAAAGATTAGTAACATATATATTTTTATATTAATAATTTAATATAAATGAATATATAAAAACAAATATAAATGAATACATAGAAACAAAAATATGAGGCCAAAAAACTTGCCCCACTCATAAATGAAAAATTCTCTCTCTCTCTCTTTTCTCTCTCAAAAGTGAAAACCTTTTGTTGGCCACTAAATATACAGAATACAACATGGAAAGAGTTTTAAACAACAGGCTGTATAATTTTCAGATCTGAGTGCGTAGAGAAGTCTTGTTTAAAGTAAGTTGATGTAAATACAGCAACTAGATATGAAGTGTATACTTAAAATTAATCACATATATTAAAACAGTAAATGCAGAAGGTAAATGATACAGTAATTAAAGTGGTACGAGGTAAACTCCTCTACGTCCACTGATCCTCCACACAGGAGTTAAAAATATTTATTATAAATACTACGTACACAACTACGTATTTATAATCAAACCTATCAATGTATCGTTCACACATATTGATACAATGATCGAAGCTTTCAACCGTTCACACAGATTGGTTTCGGCTTTCACTTGACTAACTTCTTCACACACAGTTCCGAAGCTTTGTCTCTTCAATGCAAGTCCGTCACACACAGTTCGGGAGAAGCAATGCTTTCTCAGTCCACACAGGGTTGATGGGTTTGTTCAATGATAGAACGATGGTTTGAACAACAACTTGACTTTCTTGATCTTTAGCTGATGATGTGTTGTTCAAGGTTGAGCACTTTGGATATTTCTTCTCTCAGAATATGCAGTATACTTGAAGAAATATGTTTGCTCGGAATATTCGTGTAAGCACTTTGTTATCGTAGGTGTTTGTTACTTCTGGTCATTGTTGCTCTGTATATTTCTATGTATGTGATCTTCAAACTCTGGAGATATATATAGCTTCTGAATGGATCCGTTGGAAATAGATCCGTTGAGCAAGATTCCGTGACAACTAGATAGTTGACTTGTATAGACCAAGATCCGGATTTTGCGTGGTTTGAAGATCTCTGTCGGTTTCAGTATTTAAATACTTTATCCTTTCAGTATTTAAATACTTCTTTATCAAATGGGACTTGACTTTAGCGAATACCAAAGATTCCTTTTCAAACGGTCTTAAGTCCTGTTTCGATGTGTATTGAAGGTCTCAATACTTCACAGCTTAAATGCTGTATCCATTTGTGTTGTAGGCTATCAAGGAGAAATTGCTGTATGGAATGCTTGCTGTTTGAAGGGACAACTTCCATACTTGGCGCTTTTAGATTCTTGTCGATGTATGATGGCATGATGATAAGTCTTCGATACAGGATCAGCAACTTCGATCGGTATACCGATACAGTAGCTTGGTGTATGCTGGATTGGCACATTGTCAAAACATTCTTATCAAGATCTTTCGATATAGGGATTGTTATCCCAACAATTTTTCCCTTTTTGATAATTTTCCAAGTCTTCCCTTAAAAACCTTTTGATCTTATCCAAACATCCTTGATGATACCAAAAGTTTGACACTTAACATCTTGAAGGAGGGCAGACTTCTTGGTCTTCTATTCGAATGATCTGGCCTTCAGCAATTAGCCTAACACTAGGAACTGCTCGCAGGCAAGTTCAGCTTTTATCAAAAGAGTATTACATCTTTAAACTTATGATTGGCGCACAGGCACAATCTTACATTGTTATCTAGATACATACAACTGAATCTATGAACTGTTCGCAGACAAGTTCGTACAGCTTAATATTTTAACAAATTTTCATACTTGTATAATTCAGTAGATGGATTGAATTACGTAATCATACAAACACACAGTAGATTACGAGTTGTAATCTTTCAAGAGAAAAACATTTTATTGAAATTGAGCAAAGATTACAGTGTTTTTACTATCTTACAGCAAATAAGAATACAAAGAAAATTTAGCTCTTATAGTCCGAATGCCTCTAAAGCCTCCTAGGGTCATTATTGGTACCCTTCCACCAGTTCTGATATGCGTCCTTGTTTCGATTAAGGTATATAGCTTGACCTTCATAGGACTTATCGAAAACTAGGATCCAATCCTATGGATGGGTAGCAAAGTCGCCTTGCTTGTGCTTGGACTTTATTTTCTGTTGTATATGGAGCGTTCCTTCGTCCAACCTTTTCTTAAATACCTCTGTGGCTTCCTGCACCGTTTTGCAACTATTAAATATTTGAGATTCCATGATAAGAACAACAAAGTATCTTAGCAGTTCATTCTTTCTCCAGTTCTTGATCTCTTCTGCAGTGGGCTGTCGGTTGGCCAGGAGATTCATAGCTTGCGGCTTTCGAATGAGGCTCTTCCAAGGAAACTTAGAGTCCTGGAATTCTGGGCGATCTCCCTGTATCCTGACGTTGGGAGTAGGAGATGATAGACGGGCAATATCAGCAGTGATGCTATCTTCAAAAGCAGCTACCATTTCCTTCTCTTGCTCAAGCCTTGATCTCCTAGAAGCTTCCCTCGCTTTTTCCCCCTTTTTGGCATCATCAAGGTAGGACACCTTTTCATCAAGACGTTCAAGGATCTGCGTAGCAGCATCCTATTTTGTCTCAAAACTAGTCATTTTATTTACTAGGGAGGTGAGCACCTGCGACATTTCTTGAATTTTCTTGTCGTGGGCTCGAAGCTGGGAACCAGATTCAATGAGAGCTGATGCTGTCTTGGCCTCAAAAACATGGAGTTTCGATTGCTCTTCCTTCAGGATCTGCTCCTGACGCTGTTGTAATTGGCTAAGGGCCTGCTTGAAGACGGTAGACAAAATACGGAAGGCTTCTTCTACTTGCGAGACTTCGTGCCTCATATCGGTCATTTCTTCGACAACTGACTGATGTAGCCAATTAATTTCTTTTTCCACAGCATGCAGGGCATTCACGGCGTCCTGAAAGAAAACAGTTTGGCGGCCAAGAGCATGTAATTGCTCTTTCTTCTCGGCGGTTCTTGGAGAGTCTGGCTTGGAAAAATCTTTAACTCCATTCAACTGTCTCAAGTTCACATTGGGACGTGAATTGAGTTGGACATCCTCAAGCATTATACCATCGTCGGATTCGAAAACAGTTGAAGTTGCGGGAGCATCAGATGCGGGCTCGGTAATAGGGGTTGCTGTTTTCTCCTATTCTGAATTAGGTTCTGAAGACATAGGTACAGGAGGGACTGAATCCTCCTGCTGTCTCTCAGCGTCCGCCTGCTCCTGCAGAGGGACTGATTCCTCGTGCGGGATGGCACTAGTTTGGTCTTCAATGGCGACATACGCGGGTGCCTGTTCCTCGATTGGTTGTTCCTCCGCGATATAAGGGACTGAATCCTCGCTGTTGGGAACATTATTTTGGCTAGAGGTCCCTTGATCTGGCTGGGTTTCCTCACGACTCATTCTCAGACCTGCCTGGAAGGCGTCGTCTGAGTCATGATCAGATTTAGGACTGTGGGAATCAGAGTCAATAGATTTTGCTTTTCCTGTCTTGCGGGCATCTGCCTTGTCCATCAGGTGGCTGGTGATCAACTCTTGACAGCACATGTTGTCCCATTAGGTCAGGGTCTCAACATCTTGAGAGTTCGTCACTTCCAAGACAAACCGTTCTTCCTCACACCAATCGCTCCAGTTGTACAGAGTGTTGTACGGAGCGAGCCTGTAGGCTTTCCACTGGACAAAGCGTTCATATGCTTGTTCAATTTGCACAGAAAGGAAAGTCTTGTTTATTATGGAGTCTGTGGAGGGTCTGCGTACAGTGCTTGGGTCCGCTGTATCCACGGGTTCCTCGACAGGCATGGGTTCATGTGTCGGAGCTGGATCCCGATGTAACACCCCCAAAACCAACCGGGAATATTACACGCCGTGGGCCCCGCACCGGAACCCACCAGGCTAAAAACCATTTACAAAAACGCCCAAAAAGGCCGATGACGGTAGTATTTTCCAAAACTCACAAAAGCCATTTACAAACACCAACTACCGTGAAGACAATCAAGGCCAAAAACTCGGTTACGGAAATCGGTTTTCGAAATCAAACTCAGTTGGCATAAAGCCGAAAGCCATTTGAAAGAACTCACATAGCGGATAAAAACACAGTCCAAGATACATATACATCAATAATGATATACACAAACAAAATACACGATTCCCCAAGAATATGCCATAGCCAGTATCGTCCGGAATCCTCGCCTCAGGACCGCTACCATCAAAGTCTTCAATACCTGAAAAATGAGTCCCACAACGGGGTCAGCAATAATGCCCGGCAAATAACCGCAAATACATAAACATAAACATTTACATGCCATGCATCATGAGAATAATAACCTCAACGATAACCTTACCACTTCCGGTAATCCAACGATCCTCATCAAAATCCCAATATCACGATAATACCACATAATACCTCAATACCGAATACTTTCCCGTACACAATCTTCTATGTACGATTTCCATAAAACATATCTCTATGCGGACATCCTTCCGAAATGCATACCACAGACCAAGAATATCCAAAATGACATCAACAATATCCGAATACTACAATCTTCCCAAGATTGTCCAAGTATCTCAACAATCATCAACTGTGCATTCTAATCCTTTTAGAACATCACTGAACCTTCGTCAATATGCAATACAACATAAAATACTTATGAAATGTAAATGGAATTACTCATCAAAACATTACAACCAAACAAGTAAACACTTGACTGGATACCAACATGACAAAACCAACACCGAACTCATCGCCCTCGTCTACGAGCTCTTCAGCCCCGACTGGACGGAATCTGTAACACCCCCAAATCCTATTGGGTTATTACAGTGCCGTGGACCCCACGCCAGGAGATCCACCAGGCGAACATGACTAAAAATACATTAATTAACACAACAAGGGAAAATCATAGTCCCTACCATGATATCCGACACATTATTCCGATAAGGAATTTTAACGACAAAAGTAGCCTACATGGTCAAAAATGAAATACAACAACATCCACGAACATCTGTTCGGGTAATACAACACGACAACACTGACAAGACTGGAGTACTCTCCAACCGACTGACCGACAATGAACAACTCGTACTAGTATCGCTTGAATGCCTCGTCGCCATCATCATGCCCCTGTGTCTCAACTCTCTCCTCGCAAGCACCTAAAACATGAAAAACATGTTCCGCCAAGATCGGGTCATCCAGATAATGAACATCAAATACATGTATAACATGATATGCATCCAAAGGCAGAATGAAATGGTACAATGATGATAATAATACGAAATGCTCACAAACCAAGGTAAGAACCGAGCATTCGTGCAATACTATGCCCACGGCATACTATTAATACCTGTTCGACAGGTTAGAACATAAGTGCCCGACGGCGAATCAAAATCACAGAATACCACAATGAATGACAAGACATGAACCAAACTAGGACTGAATTAATTATGAATCACAATGCCCGAAGGCTCCAATGAAATTACCAGGACAATAATAAAGGCCTGAAAGTCATTCAGCGGAAATTAACAAATATCACAAACACCTGAAGTCAAAACAGCCCGAAGCTGTAACAATGAGGGCCGAAGCCACGGCACGAAGCCGTATCACAATGAGGGCCGAAGCCACGGCACGAAGCCGTATCACAATGAGGGCCGAAGCCACGGCATCCAGTGTAACACCCCCAGGATATCCGAGGTATATTACAGCGCCGTGAATCCCTATATGGGACCCACCAGGCTGAACAGCATCATACACAACGACTCACAGAAACGATAAAATAACACCACGTCATAAAGACGCAAAACAGAACAATCCACCCGGTTCAACCGGTCAATGTGACATCATCATCCAACACAACATAAACACAACAATACAATCTGGACGAACAAGAACTCTTAAGTACTCGAGTACAGCTATTAGTTCAAAAGCCATAAAAGATGAAAAGACAAAAAGACATTAAGACATCTCTTATGCACAATCATCACGCATGGCCATCATCCGTGTACTGGTCCAGCGCCCGCTCGTCCCGATGAACCTGACCTGAAATTCATAAAACGAATTTCCCCAAAACGGGCCCCCAGAGGGGTTAGCAATTACGCTAGTACAAGTAACCAGATGAACAACTTACATCTTACACATATAGTAATGCATGCAATAAAGAAAACCGTTTGAAAGCACTCATTTCCGGAAATGCCAATATCAAATCACATTTGTAAAAATGCACCACAATTAACCGTGGATCCACCCCTCCGTGGACCCCTACCGAGACCCCGTCGGATCTAACCCGTAGTGGTTAAAAGCAAGCTCGCGGATCCACCCCTTCGTGAACCCCTACCGAGACCCCGTCGAGTCTAACCCGTAGTGAGCATACACACACACACAATTTCTCATACAAAACTACTATGCCAAGATTGTAAGTTCATAAGGATACTTGCCTCGATTAATTAGACGATGACACGAACGGAACGGAAGAGTTGAACACGACCGCAAGGAAGGCGGAAATGAACCTAACGATTTGAATAGCACAATCACAACCACTTCTAAACGATTATGGAAATGGAATACACCGAAAACCCGCCTACGATTCATGTATATTCGTATATAAACAACAACGAGGGCGGACCACAACCGAACCCTCCCGATTCCGTAAAAATCACGAAATATACCATGAATCCGTAGGGAAACTAAGAATACCAACAAGAATAATCATATTCATCATGAATCCATCAACGAAACGGAAAGAATCGGACAAAACCCCAAAATCCCCAATTATCCAAAAAGGTAGGGTTTCAAGAGATATTACCTTGAGTGATTCAAGTATTAAGATCCGTAGAACACGCGTTAGATTGATTATCCGAGCCTCACAACCGAAAAGAAATGATGAAAATCGACCGGATGAAGAACTCTCTCCCTCTATATCTCTCTCTCGCGGCGATGGAAAAATGGGGAAGGAAATGAGTCATTCGCTCAAAACAACACATTTATAGTGTAACACGTGAGAACCTATCGGCCGGCCTATCGGCCGATAGGCCCAACCGATAGCCATACGGAATGCCGTGAGAGAGTCTATCGACCCGCCTATCGGCCGAAAGGCTCTGGAAGTTCGAATGTGAAGAAATTTACCTATCGGCCGGCCTATCGGCCGATAGGCCCAACCGATACCCATACGAGAATGCCGCGGTAGAGTCTATCGACCCCCTATCGGTAGAAAGGCTCCTGAAGTGTTCGGCCAAAGCGAAACGACCATAACTCTCTCGTCCAGGACTCGATTGACTCACCGTTTGAACCATTGGAAAGCTAACTCGATGTTCTATAATATTGCAAAGATTTATAATTTTTGGAGTCACCAAAAATTAATGGTGATCTAACAAGGTCGAACTCATATGAGGAAAGTTGAAACAACGAACAATAACGAGAATACAATTCAACAGTTGACAGGAAGGACATACTGAAAGATACATGAGGGTCACTATGACCGAGAAATATACCAAAAATGAAAATACAAGGGAAAGAAAAATACCGGATATTACATTCTACCCCTCTAAAAATAAGTTTCGTCCCGAAACTTAAGAAACAAACAATTCCGGGTACCTAGCACGCATGCTATCCTCGGTTTCCCAAGTTGCCTCCTCGACACCGTGTCTCGACCACTGAACTTTGACCAAAGGGATGGTCTTATGCCTTAGTCGTTTCTCACGATGCTCCAAAATCTTCAAAGGACGCTCCTCAAAAGTAATATCTTCAGCAATATCAACCTCGCCATAATCGATGACGTGACTAGGATCCGGGACATATTTCCTCAACTGGGAAACATGAAAAATGCTATGAACATGACTCAAGGCTGGAGGTAACGCCAAACGGTACGCTAATTCACCGACTCGCTCGAGAATCTCAAAGGGTCCAATAAATCTCGGGCTCAGCTTTCCTTTCTTCCCAAAACGAAAAACTCCCTTCGTCGGCGACACCTTTAGCAAAACGTGGTCTCCCACCTCGAATTCCAAAGGTCGACGACGGACGTCGGCATATGACTTCGCCGACTGCGGGCGATCCAACATCCGTTCTCGAATTAACCCTATCTTACGCCTCGTCTCTAAAACGACATCGGCTCGGTCCCGACTAAATCGGACGCCTCATTCCAACAAATCGGCGATCGACATCGCCGCCCATAAAGTGCCTCATACGGTGCCATCCGAATCGACGCGTGCCAACTATTGTTGTACGTGAATTCGATCAATGGCAAATGCTCCTCCCAGTCACTACTCCAATCGAGGGCACAAGCACGCAACATGTCCTCGAATGTCTGGATAGTGCGTTCCGACTGTCCATCTGACTGGGGATGAAAAGAGGTACTCAAACGCAACCGGGTACCTAACGCCTTATGCACCGCTTGCCAGAAGTGCGATACAAATCGGCCGTCACGATCCGAAACAATAGACTTCTGAGTACCGTGAAGTCTCACGATCTGCGCAATAAACACACGAGCTAACTTCTCCGGGCCCCAAGTGTCCTTGATGCCCAGAAAATGTGCCGACTTGGACTGGCGATCAACAATCACACAGACCATATTCATGCCCGACCTCGATCTCGTCTAACTCGTAAAGAAATCCATCGATATATCTTCCCATTTCCATTAGGAGCGAAGTGACTGCAATAACTTGACCCAGTCGATGCTCGATTTTGACCTGTGGCAAGTCAAACATCTCGCCACAAGCGTGCGACTTCCTCCTTCATATCATTCCACGGAAGTTCCTCCTCGTGTCCTTGTACATCTTACTCGTACCAGGATGAACGGAATAAGGTGTAGCATGGGCCTCCCGTAAAATACTCGCCTCAACTCCGAGTCGTTCGGCACACAAAGCCGACTCTGGAATCTCAAAACGCCATCCTCGTGAATCACAAACCCGTGAGACTTTCCTTTAAGAACGTTCTCTCGGATTTGAGTAATCATCGGATCCTCTAATTGCTTGATTTAATTTCATCGATCAAAGGCAGCGAAATTTCTAAGGCACAAAGTTGTCCAGCAGATCCAGCGGCAAAACCTCAACATCTAACCCGATCAAAGCCCGCCGAAGCTCGGAGGCGAGGCGTAAGGACCTCAAGCGTTCGCAACGCAATCGGTTTCCGACTCAAGGCGTCGGCCACGACATTCGCCTTACCGGATGATAAAGGATTTCGAGGTCATAATCCTTAATCAACTCTAACCACCTCCTCGCCTCATATTCAACTCTCGTGAGTAAATATGTACTTGAGACTTTTATGATCGGTAAAAATCGACATGCGAGCCGAAAAGATAGTGACGCCAAATCTTGAGTGCAAAGACAACCGCCGCTAACTCCAAATCGTGAGTAGGGTAGTTAAGCTCATACGGCCTCAATCGTCTCGACGCATAGGCAATGGTCTTGCCGTCTTTGCATCAATACGCACCCAAGACCACGACCGAAGCATCGCTAAAACGGCGAAACCCTCGTTGCCACATGGCAATGCCAAAACCGGGCTGAAGTCAAACGCTTCTTGACTCCTCAAAACTCGGCCTCTCATCGGTCCAGCGAACTTCTCGGATTTACGGAGCAATCTGTGTAAGTGGTCGAGCTAGTTTTGAGAAACCCTCGGCGAACCTACGGTAGTAGCCACCAAACCCAAGAAACTACGGACCTCCTTCACATTTGTGGCGATGCCCAATCCAACACCGCCTCAATTTTACGCGGATCTACTCGAACTCCCTCGCTGAAATCACGTGGCCCAAAAACATCACTTCTTTCGGCCCGGAACTCACATTTCGAGAACTTCGCATAGAGTTGCTCGGCCCTCAAAATGTCTAACACTATCCGCAAATGATGGGCATGCTCTTCCTCGTTCCTCGAATAAATAAGAATATCGTCAATGAAGACGACGACACACCTATCCAAATACTCGATAAAGACTTTGTTCATCAAGCGCATGAACACCGCGGCGCGTTAGTTAACCCGAAGGCATAACTACAAACTCATAATGTCCGTATCTCGTCCGAAAAGCTGTTTTGATGCGTCGGACTCCCTCACCGGAGTGATAGTACCCGATCTCAAATCAATCTTGAGAATACGCGGCTCCACATCGGGTCGAACAAGTCGTCAATCCTCGGCAAAGGATACTTGTTCTTGATGGTCACCTTGTTTAGTTCGCGATAGTCGATACACAAACGTAGCGAACCATCCTTCTTCCGCACAAACAGACCGGTGCGCCCCAAGGCGAGGCGCTCGGTCGAACATACCCCGACTCAAGAAGCTCACTCAACTGCTTCTTCAACTCGGACATCTCTGAAGGTGCCATGCGATACGGCGCCTTGAAATAGAGCCGCGCCGGCTCTAACTCTATAGCAAACTCAACCTCACGGTCGGTGGCAATCCGTGGTCGTCGGGAAATACATCAGAAACTCATTAACGATTGGAATCGACGAAAGCTCGACTCCACCATCCTCCGCCTTTAAGGCATAGCACCAATAACCCGGTACACCCCTTTCGCAGAGACTCATCGCCTTCAAGGCATTAATAACAATTCGGTTTCCCCTCTTTCGCCCCGCGAAAGAGTGCTCGTGCCGTCCTCGGCTAACATAGTGATGATCCTCGTGCGGTAGTTCATGATCGCACCATGCCGCTCGAGCCAATCATCACCAAGAATCAAATCCTCACCCTCGATACTCACAACAATAAGATTAGAGGGCCAAGTCCTCTCACAAATAAGTACAGAGCAGTCTCGAACCTCCTGATCACCAACGATCCTATCGCCGCTAGGAAGCTTAACGATGAAGGGTTCACAAGGCGTCAAACGGTCGAGACTCAAACGACGCACACAATCCAGAGATATGAATGAATGCGTAGCACCGGAATCGAAAAGCACACTGACAGGATGAGAAAGAATATAAACGGTACCTGTCGCCACGGTAGCCGCTGGATCATCGGCTCTCCACATCTCATAGACACGCGGATGGGCGGAGCCGACACTGGAAGCTCCCCCCTTAGAGGGCTGACCCCGACCTCTCCCCCGACTAGCACTCGGCGGAGACTGAGGAGCAAACGATCCCTGATTCACACTTGGTTCCCTAGGCGCTGGAATGGAAGCCCGGGCACCCACAATTCTCTCCCTCTCGGCACAGAAAGCCGCCTTGTGGCCCGGTTGGCCACACTGATTACATATCAACAAAGGACTCGGGCAATTACGGCTGATGTGGCTGGCCGCCAGATTAAAACACTTCACCTCTCGAGAAGGGGCATGGCGGCCTGTGGGAAACCTAATAGATCGAGTGGGCCACCACCGGCGGAAAAGTTAGCAGAAATTTCTGCGACCCCCACCTTTGTGGCCCGAAAAATTCCGTGGACTTCGCTTCTTACTCTCGCGGGCCGCCTCACTCGCCGTCACGGACATATCGTAAGCAAGGGCCCTACTCGATAATCCTTCAATGTAGTGCATACGAGCCCGACATATAGTCCCGAATCGACGACTTCATCCGTGCGGAGAAATGGAAAATTTTGTCGCTCTCCTCGACAACTTGGGTCTTCACATAACCCAACTCTTTATTAAAATCGGCAATGGCTTGAGCTACGGGGATATCCCGTGGTTGAGCATCATAAAAGCATGTACCCGAGCACATGCGGCGCCACGGGCAATATTGATCTCCATCAACTCTTGAAACTCGGCCCGAAGCGGCATGGTCTTTGGGCCCAACGGCCTCCCACCGGTCGTAGCGTCCCTGGTGAGAAAGTCTTGAGCAATAGGAACTCTACGGTCTTGGGACGCTTAGTGGCAACGAAGACCTTAGACATCTCCTTGATCCACCCTTCCCGGCCAATCGGGTCTGAAGCTCCAAAACCGGGAGGATGCATCTTGATGACATCTTGGAGCCAACGATCCGCTCGCCCGATTAGCGTGGGCACGATCCGGGTTACGAACACTGAGCTATCGCCGCCATTTGGTTCACCATTTGTTGCATTACGGCCGCGATACCAAGATCGGCACGCTCCCGAGAAGAAGCATGGCTATGACGGTCGCCGGTCGCCGGCTCGAAGATCGTGACGTGGCCGCTCCACCGGCTACCCCACGTCCCCGGCCGCGTCCACGACCACGACCGCGACCACGACCTCTTCCAGCATCCATACTGGAGTTAAATAAGTAGCAAAAGCCATACGAGGATCAGTACAAGAAAAGAACAATCACAAGTCGAGAATCAAGGGTGCGATACAAGGAATTAATGAACAGAGGAAAGAAAACTTACGGACCTTTGGTAAATCTGGAATCATGGCGCGTGACGATGATGTGCAAAACCAAACACCACAAGACCCAATAAACCCACTAGGCTAGGTTTCCATAAACCTAGCGCTCTGATTCCATTTTCTGTAACACCCCGAGGATATCCGAGGTATATTACAGCGACGTGAATGCCTATATGGGACCCACCAGTGAAACAAAGATCATACACAACGACTCACGAAGCGATAAAATAACACCACGTCATAAAGACGCAAAACAGAACAATCCACCCGGTTCAACCGGTCAATGTGACATCATCATCCAACACAACATAAACACAACAATACAACTGGACGAACAAGAACTCTTAAGTACTCGAGTCTGACTATTAGTTCAAAAGCCATAAAAGATGAAAAGACAAAAAGACATTAAGACATCTCTTATGCACAATCATCACGCATGGCCATCATCCGTGTCTTGGTCAGTAGCCGCTCGTCCCGATGAACCTGACCTGAAATTCATAAAACGAATTTCCCCAAAACGGGCCCCCAGAGGGGTTAGCAATTACGCTAGTACAAGTAACCAGATGAACAACTTACATCTTACACATATAGTAATGCATGCAATAAAGAAAACCGTTTGAAAGCACTCATTTCCGGAAATGCCAATATCAAATCACATTTGTAAAAATGCACCACAATTAACCGTGGATCCACCCCTCCGTGGACCCCTACCGAGACCCCGTCGGATCTAACCCGTAGTGGTTAAAAGCAAGCTCGCGGATCCACCCCTTCGTGAACCCCTACCGAGACCCCGTCGAGTCTAACCCGTAGTGAGCATACACACACACACAATTTCTCATACAAAACTACTATGCCAAGATTGTAAGTTCATAAGGATACTTGCCTCGATTAATTAGACGATGACACGAACGGAACGGAAGAGTTGAACACGACCGCAAGGAACCGGCGGAAATGAACCTAACGATTTGAATAGCACAATCACAACCACTTCTAAACGATTATGGAAATGGAATACACCCGAAAACCCGCCTACGATTCATGTATATTCGTATATAAACAACAACGAGGGCGGACCACAACCGAACCCTCCCGATTCCGTAAAAATCACGAAATATACCATGAATCCGTAGGGAAACTAAGAATACCAACAAGAATAATCATATTCATCATGAATCCATCAACGAAACGGAAAGAATCGGACAAAACCCCAAAATCCCCAATTATCCAAAAAGGTAGGGTTTCAAGAGATATTACCTTGAGTGATTCAAGTATTAAGATCCGTAGAACACGCGTTAGATTGATTATCCGAGCCTCACAACCGAAAAGAAATGATGAAAATCGACCCCCGGATGAAGAACTCTCTCCTCTATATCTCTCTCTCGCGGCGATGGAAAAATGGGGAAGGAAATGAGGCATTCGCTCAAAACAACACATTTATAGTGTAACACGTGAGAACTATCAGTAGGCCTATCGGCCGATAGGCTCAACCGATAGCCATACGGAATGCCGTGAAGAGAGTCTATCGACCCCCTATCGGCGAAAGGCTCTGGAAGTTCGAATGTGAAGAAATTTACCTATCGGCCGGCCTATCGGCCGATAGGCCCAACCGATACCCATACGAGAATGCCGTGGTAGAGTCTATCGACCCCCCCTATCGGCCGAAAGGCTCCTGGAAGTGTTCGGCCAAAACTGAAACGACCATAACTCTCTCGTCCGGACTCCGATTGACTCACCGTTTGAACCATTGGAAAGCTAACTCGATGTTCTATAATATTGCAAAGATTTATAATTTTTGGAGTCACCAAAAATTAATGGTGATCTAACAAGGTCGAACTCATATGAGGAAAGTTGAAACAACGAACAATAACGAGAATACAATTCAACAGTTACAGGAAGGACATACTGAAAGATACATGAGGGTCACTATGACCGAGAAATATACCAAAAATGAAAATACAAGGGAAAGAAAAATACCGGATATTACATCCAGCCGTATCACAATTAGGGCCGAAGCCACGGCATCCAGCCGTATCACAATTAGGGCCGAAGCCACGGCATCCAGCCGTATCACAATTAGGGCCGAAGCCACGGCATCCAGCCGTATCACAATTAGGGCCGAAGCCACGGCATCCAGCCGTATCACAATGAATGATAGTGTGCTGCCTTGAGTCGGCCAACACGATGATAGTAACACACGGATAGACACCGTCCTTGACAGTCCCAAATTAACACCTCGATTGCCTTAGAACGCCAACCGACAACAATGATGCGGATGATTGAACACTTGATTTGCACGAGAACGCCAATCGATAACAATGATACGATGAATGAGTGAAAACCTCGATTGCCTTAGAAAGGTCAATCGATAACAATGATTTAGTGAATGATTGAACATTTCGATTTACATGAGAACGGCAATTCGATAACAATGATATGAAGGATGCCTCGGCACCTTTAATCGATTTACGAAGATGAGAAATGAGTAAGCCAATGCCTTAAATCGCCTATACGCTTTTAATGACAATCCGAACAGGAATAACAATGATCTCAACGATATCTTAAATTGACATCTATATTAACAACAATCGATACATCGATACCGCGAACCGGCTATCGACAATGACATTAATAATGAGTATCACAATGCCTTGAATCGGCCGTTAACGAACAACAATAACATTTGGCAAAATTGCCGAAAGGTATCGTATCGAACGATCTCTTGATATCAATGAATTCATGAAGAGACTAAGTCTCGGAATGATACAACACATTCATACACATACATGATGACATTAGCTCATTGACCAGTACAAGTATAAAACTTGCCTCAAACCGAAGGCGAGAAGGTACTTCCACGATCAACGTCCTTAATGAAATTACCGGCCGCTTGAACAACCTTAAACAACACAAAGACCGTATGAAACATCAAATGAGGTAACATGATTGCCTGATGAAATTCCTGAAATGATTACCTTGAACAAGTTAACAAGGTTGAAAATTCGATCCTCAAGATCAACAACTGAACCGTGAGATGGGCTGAATGATTAATGAATTAACTGAATAATGAGATCAACTGAGTGATGAATGAATTAACTGAACGATGAGATTGACTGAGTGATGAATGAATTATGTGAGTGATGATATTGACTGAGTGATGAATGAATTAAGCGATCGATGAATGAATTATCCGAGTGATGATATTGGTGAGTGAGGAATAAATTAAGCGATCGGTGAATGAATTATACGAGTGATGATATTGGTGAGTGAGGAATGAATTAACCGAGTGATGGATGAATTATATGAGTGATGATATTGGTGAGTGAGGAATGAATTAAGCGGATGATGAATGAATTATCCGAGTGATGATATTGGTGAGTGAGGAATGAATTAATCGAGTGATGGATGAATTATACGAGTGATGATATTGGTGAGTGAGGAATGAATTAAGCGAGTGATGGATGAATTATACGAGTGATGATATTGGTCGAGTGAGGAATGAATTAAGCGGTGATGAATTCAAAATGATGATTGAGAATTATTAACTGATAAATGAGTTGATCCTTAATGCTTACACAAGTCACACGTGCTCCAAAACAATTAGTCATGAATCAATCATAACACTAATATCACATATAGGTTTCAAAGAAAGCATGAACAATTAATGACATGATGGATGTATGAACACAAAGAGAATCGAGTCCTTACACAGTCATACGAAGCTTCGAGGTCTCGCGATACTAGTCTTCACCGACGACGACTCGATGAATGAGCGACTCGCGGTCGCACTAATGTTACGACCCACAAAACTCGATGACTAGATTGTCATAACCGACAATCCCACCACTACCGCGTCGGTAGGACCACATAACTCACATCTCGGGGTATTTCACAACCGAGCTCGATACCATTTCGTAACACCCCCAAATCCTATTGGGTTATTACGGCCGTGGACCCCACGCCAGAGATCCACCAGCGTACATGACTAAAAATACATTAATTAACACAACAAGGGAAAATCATAGTCCCTACCATGATATCCGACACATTATTCCGATAAGGAATTTTAACGACAAAAGTAGCCTACATGGCCAAAAATGAAATACAACAACATCCACGAACATCTGTTCGGGTAATACAACACGACAACACTGACAAGACTGGAGTACTCTCCAACCGACTGACCGACAATGAACAACTCGTACTAGTATCGCTTAAATGCCTCGTCGCCATCATCATGCCCCTGTGTCTCAACTCTCTCCTCGCAAGCACCTAAAACATGAAAAACATGTTCCGCCCCACGAGTCATCATCCAGATAATGAACATCAAATACATGTATAACATGATATGCATCCAAAGCGAGAATGAAATGGTACAATGATGATAATTATACGATATGCTCACAAACCTTGGTAAGAACCGAGAATTCGTTCAATACTATGACCACAGCATAATATTATTACCTGTTCTACAGGTTAGAACTTAAGTGCCGACGGCGAATCAAAATCACGAGAATACCACAATGAATGACAAGACATGAACCAAACTAGACTGAATTAATTATGAATCACAATGCCCGAAGGCTCCAATGAAATTACCAGACAATAATAAAGGCACGAAAGTCATTCAATGGAAATTAACAAATATCACAAACACTGAAGTCAAAAGCGAAGTCAGAATAATGAGGCGAAGCCACGGCACGAAGCCGTATCACAATGAGGGCGAAGCCACGGCATCCACCGTATCACAATTAGGGCGAAGCCACGGCATCCGGTATCACAATTAGGGCGAAGCCACGGCATCCACCAGTATCACAATTAGGGGCGAAGCCACGGCATCGGTAGTATCACAATTAGGGCGAAGCCACGGCATCGGCCGTATCACAATGAATGATAGTGTGCCGCCTTGAGTCGGCCAACACGATGATAGTAACACACGGATAGACACCGCCCTTGACAGTCCCAAATTAACACCTCGATTGCCTTAGAACGCCAACCGACAACAATGATGCGGATGATTGAACACTTCGATTTGCACGAGAACGCCAATCGATAACAATGATACGATGAATGAGTGAATACCTCGATTGCCTTAGAAAGGTCAATCGATAACAATGATTTAGTGAATGATTGAACATTTCGATTTACGAGAGCGGCAATTCGATAACAATGATATGAAGGATGCCTCGGCACCTTTAATCGATTACCGGTTTAGCGAAGATGAGAAATGAGTAAGCCAATGCCTTAAATCGGCACATGCTTTTAATGACAATCCGAACAGAATAACAATGATCTCAACGATATCTTAAATTGACATCTATATTAACAACAATCGATACATCGATACCGCGAACCGCTATCGACAATGACATTAATAATGAGTATCACAATGCCTTGAATCGGCCGTTAACGAACAACAATAACATTTGGCAAAATTGCCGAAAGGTATCGTATCGAGCGATCTCTTGATATCAATGAATTCATGAAGAGACTAAGTCTCGGAATGATACAACACATTCATACACATACATGATGACATTAGCTCATTGACCGGTACAAGTATAAAACTTGCCTCAAACGAAGGCGAGAAGGTACTTCCACGATCAACGTCCTTAATGAAATTACCGGCCGCTTGAACAACCTTAAACAACACAAAAACCCACAATTCTCTTAATACATGAATCAAGCATAATCACAACCAACTCAAAAGTCGATACAACAATACCGAAACTCATTGGGGCATTTAAACAACGCGTTGTAAACAATCTCCAATTGTTTACAACCAAAACTCATTTACATCCGAAACCAACTCCCAATGAATGATTCAAAACCACAAAAACTCATGAATACTATCAATAATCCAATAGGAATACTTAGAACGATATTTCAACAACATTTAGTCGAAAACCCCAAAATTCCAAAGTCAACCGTAAGGGTTCTTGAACAATTCCTCAATTATTCACAAATTCGAAAATTACACCAATGAATCCGTAGAAATACATGTATCCAAGATAGATAATCCATATCTAACATATTCCAACATAATATCGATTTAACACGAAGAGATCGGAGGCAAAACACCCAAGACTCGAAATTCTAGATCCAAGAATCATTACCTTGATTTGGAGTGATGAAACTGATTTAGATGATGATTAATCCAACTTAGAAGGTTGAAGATGATGCTAGATGATTGTAGCTCGAATAGACCTTTACGAATCGCAGAGCTCGTCCGAAATGATTGAGAAATGAAGAAATGACGAACGTTGACCAAATCGCCCTATATATATCGTCCCCGCTTAGCGCGCTAACTCGATGTTAGCGTGCGCTAACGCGTGTACCGGGTAGTCCAGTACCCCGATTGAATCGTTAGCGTGCGCTAAGTACCTTTGGTAGCGTGCGCTAACGGCTGACCTTAGCGTACGTTAACCTTATGTTAGCGTGCGCTACACGATAGTTGATATCCAAAATCACGGAGTCGAGAACCTCTGTCCTGCATTACGAGCGCGCTAGCGTGCGCTACTCGAAGTCTTAGCGTGCGTTACCCGCATAGTTAGCGTACGCTACTTACCACTCGTAGCGTGCGCTACGAATTTCCCAAATCAGCCCGGTACCTTCGGGACTGCGCCTCACTTGCGCTAGCGTGCGCTAATCTTGAATCATTGCGTGCGTTACATGCACCTCATTAGCGCGCGCTAACTACAATGTGTAGCGTGCGCTACCTCTCAAACTGAAAATCAAAACATGATGATGATGATGACAATAATCTCGGCTCGATCTCAAACGGTGATGATCCCAAAATACGCCGAATGGTGAACATAGTTATTTGAATATGAATGATGAATGATTATTACTGAGTGAAAAATTTCGAGTGACGATTCTTGAATGATAATAAATGAATTCACAACCGGGTATTACATACTCCCCTTAAAAAGAGTTTCGTCCTCGGCGAGGGTAAACAACTCGGGATATGAACTATCCATCACGATCCAAAACAATAACGCCCAAATAGTCCTCGACCAAATCAACCGCAAGCCCAAGTCCCCAAGACTTGACGTCTCGAAACACGGTGAACGATTTCCCAAATTATCACGAAATCTCGAGCACAACATCGAAGGGATGAACTCCCAACAAATGACCCGATCTCAAGATTCTCGAGTATGATCATAATAAGATAGATCAACAATAAATGATCCACAAATACGATACATTATTACCGATAGATTAACACAGTCATCCAAAACAAGGTTACACCTCAAATGTACCCAACATCGATATCCTCCCACATCATCGATTTCCTCTATCTCAACGATTTAAGGTATATCCGACGATGAACTCGCTAACTAAGACCTCGAAGGTCACGAGAATGAAAGTGACAAAAATGAATGATGAATGATAAATGACTACAAATCCGACACGGATTTAGAATGACTCACCAAGGTGAATTACTAATGTCATGAGTGATAGTTCCTGAAGTGATTGGAACCGCCGTTCCTCGTGAATTGAATGATAAATCGATAATTATGAGTCCCCATATGATTGATATATATGATGAATGAATTATATGAATGAATGAAAGACAATGAAATGAATGATTATACTATTAACGCACAAGAATTAACTTGTTCAAACCGGTGATGAATGTCCTTACCTATGGCCCTCGAGGCCTGATAGGGTCCCTTGGATGATGCACGGGCTGGAGTAACGAAGTCTCTCGAGGCCCTCGAGCTCTCTTGAGATTTACTGGCGCTAGAACCCTGCAGATTTCTGCGGTGTCCCCGCCTCCCACACGTAAAACAAACAATAGCCGGCACTGCACCGGTACTAACGTGACTCTTGAATCACGATTAAAGCAAACAACAGTCGAACTCGTCGCCTGAGAGGAAGATGTTGTTCCAGCACGAAGACGACTAGAAAACGACCCCTTGGATGGCGGAGCCCGATGTCCCTCTGAACGAGCCGGCATTCTAGTCCTCTCACCTGAAGAAACTGAAGGATGCTTCTGAGTAAGCTCCTTGATCAAAAGCTCTGCTCCAAGAGCCTTCCCGATGAACTCACTAAGTGAATTACAATTGTGGTTGAACAAGCGCATCCTCAATCTGGATTTAGCCTCTTGCTAAAATACTTAATTTTATCCGCCTCGGTACGGATAATTGACGAAGCAAATGAAGTAGTCCCTGAAACTTCTCAGCAATGACAATGACACCCTCGTCCTCATCGGGTTCGGGGTTCAAAACCTCTGACAACTTGGCTTCACGAAGTGGAGCCGGATAATACCTCTCTAACATGAGAGTCTTGAACTCGCTCCAAATACAATCACGATCGATGGGTTTCACTGAAAGCCACCACGAATAAGCGCCCTTACTCAAGTAATAAGCCGCTCGCCACTTTACTCTCCTCAGGACACTTTGAACCATGTCGAAGAGTTTATCAAAATGCTCGAGCCAATGAACAATATCACCTGGTTACGACGAACCCTCAAAAGTAGGCGGCATCGGCGAGAGATATCGCCAACAATCGATTCACTTCTCCACTGGCCCATGAAATGGCACTGGTATCCACTTGCGGTGGACCACAACCCATCGAGGTCTGCATGGTCTCCACTATCCGCGTCATCTGGGCCATCATGCCCTGCATAAATATGAATGGATCAACCCGAACACCTTCCGAGTGAGATGCCTCTCGGCACGACTCCTGACGGTGAATGATTATCTCACGATGATGAATGAGTAGCCTCATTGTTTGATGAATTAATGATATCCCTCGCGTTCGTGTGGGCATGCACACGAGATCCCGGTTCGGCCCGCACCGCGGCCTCTTCCCCTGCGTCCTCTGACAGCTCTATCCATACTGAAGTAGGAAAGTCACATGATGATTATAGATTCCGCATGAATATCGCATTATGATCACGTTACAGAGTGACAATAATGAGCATACACGCTCTAACACAATGAATGCATTAATGATTAAATGAAATGATCGTCGGCATTACGTCAGAGTATGATAAGACCGTATGAAACATCAAATGAGGTAACATGATTGCCTGATGAAATTCCTGAAATGATTACCTTGAACAAGTTAACAAGGTTGAAAATTCGATCCTCAAGATCAACAACTGAACCGTGAGATGGGTTGAATGATTAATGAATTAACTGAATAATGAGATCAACTGAGTGATGAATGAATTAACTGAACGATGAGATTGACTGAGTGATGAATGAATTATGTGAGTGATGATATTGACTGAGTGATGAATGAATTAATCGATCGATGAATGAATTATACGAGTGATGATATTGGTGAGTGAGGAATAAATTAATCGATCGGTGAATGAATTATCCGAGTGATGATATTGGTTGAGTGAGGAATGAATTAAGCGAGTGATGGATGAATTATATGAGTGATGATATTGGTGAGTGAGGAATGAATTAATCGGTGATGAATGAATTATCCGAGTGATGATATTGGTGAGTGAGGAATGAATTAAGCGAGTGATGGATGAATTATCCGAGTGATGATATTGGTGAGTGAGGAATGAATTAATCGAGTGATGGATGAATTATCTCGAGTGATGATATTGACTGAGTGAGGAATGAATTAACTGACTGATGAATTCAAAATGATGATTGAGAATTATTAACTGATAAATGAGTTGATCCTTAATGCTTACACAAGTCACACGTGCTCCAAAACAATTAGTCATGAATCAATCATAACACTAATATCACATATAGGTTTCAGCAAAGCATGAACAATTAATGACATGATGGATGTATGAACACAAAGAGAATCGAGTCCTTACACAGGTCATACGAAGCTTCGAGGTCTCGCGATACTAGTCTTCACTGACGACGACTCGATGAATGAACGACTCGTGCAGTCGCACTAATGTTACGACCCACAAAACCTGACTGACTAGATTGTCATAACCTGACAATCCCACCACTACCGCGTCGGTAGGACCACATAACTCACATCTCAGGGTATTTCACAACCCAGAGCTCTGATACCATTTCTGTAACACCCCCAAATCCTATTGGGTTATTACAGTGCCGTGGACCCCACGCCAGGAGATCCACCAGGCGAACATGACTAAAAATACATTAATTAACACAACAAGGGAAAATCATAGTCCCTACCATGATATCCGACACATTATTCCGATAAGGAATTTTAACGACAAAAGTAGCCTACATGGCCAAAAATGAAATACAACAACATCCACGAACATCTGTTCGGGTAATACAACACGACAACACTGACAAGACTGGAGTACTCTCCAACCGACTGACCGACAATGAACAACTCGTACTAGTATCGCTTGAATGCCTCGTCGCCATCATCATGCCCCTGTGTCTCAACTCTCTCCTCGCAAGCACCTAAAACATGAAAAACATGTTGCCCCACTTAAGTCGATCCATCCAGATAATGAACATCAAATACATGTATAACATGATATGCATCCAAAGGCAGAATGAAATGGTACAATGATGATAATAATACGAAATGCTCACAAACCAAGGTAAGAACCGAGCATTCGTGCAATACTATGCCCACGGCATACTATTAATACCTGTTCGACAGGTTAGAACATAAGTGCCCGACGGCGAATCAAAATCACAGAATACCACAATGAATGACAAGACATGAACCAAACTAGGACTGAATTAATTATGAATCACAATGCCCGAAGGCTCCAATGAAATTACCAGGACAATAATAAAGGCCTGAAAGTCATTCAGCGGAAATTAACAAATATCACAAACACCTGAAGTCAAAAGCACCGGGCCACGAAGCCGTATCACAATGAGGGCGAAGCCACGGCATCCGGCCGTATCACAATTAGGGCCGAAGCCACGGCATCGGCCGTATCACAATTAGGGCGAAGCCACGGCATCCGGCCGTATCACAATTAGGGCGAAGCCACGGCATCCACCGTATCACAATTAGGGCGAAGCCACGGCATCCGGCCGTATCACAATGAATGATAGTGTGCCGCCTTGAGTCGGCCAACACGATGATAGTAACACACGGATAGACACCGTCCTTGGCAGTCCCAAATTAACACCTCGATTGCCTTAGAACGGCCAACCGACAACAATGATGCGGCGGATGATTGAACACTTCGATTTGCACGAGAACGCCAATCGATAACAATGATACGATGAATGAGTGAATACCTCGATTGCCTTAGAAAGGTCAATCGATAACAATGATTTAGTGAATGATTGAACATTTCGATTTACACGAGAACGGCAATTCGATAACAATGATATGAAGGATGCCTCGGCACCTTTAATCGATTACCGGACGAAGATGAGAAATGAGTAAGCCAATGCCTTAAATCGGCTCGCATGCTTTTAATGACAATCCGAACAGAATAACAATGATCTCAACGATATCTTAAATTGACATCTATATTAACAACAATCGATACATCGATACCGCGAACCGCTATCGACAATGACATTAATAATGAGTATCACAATGCCTTGAATCGGCCGTTAACGAACAACAATAACATTTGGCAAAATTGCCGAAAGGTATCGTATCGAGCGATCTCTTGATATCAATGAATTCATGAAGAGACTAAGTCTCGGAATGATACAACACATTCATACACATACATGATGACATTAGCTCATTGACCAAGACAAGTATAAAACTTGCCTCAAACCGAAGGCGAGAAGGTACTTCCACGATCAACGTCCTTAATGAAATTACCGCTTGAACAACCTTAAACAACACAAAAACCAACAATTCTCTTAATACATGAATCAAGCATAATCACAACCAACTCAAAAGTCGATACAACAATACCCGAAACTCATTGGGGCATTTAAACAAACGCGTTGTAAACAATCTCCAATTGTTTACAACCAAAACTCATTTACATCCGAAACCAACTCCCAATGAATGATTCAAAACCACAAAAACTCATGAATACTATCAATAATCCAATAGGAATACTTAGAACGATATTTCAACAACAGTTATTCGAACAACCCCATAAATCCAAAGTCAACCCGTAAGGGTTCTTGAACAATTCCTCAATTATTCACAAATTCAAAATTACACCAATGAATCCGTAGAAATACATGTATCCAAGATAGATAATCCATATCTAACATATTCCAACATAATATCGATTTAACACGAAGAGATCGGAGGCAAAACACCCAAGACTCGAAATTCTAGATCCAAGAATCATTACCTTGATTTGGAGTGATGAAACTGATTTAGATGATGATTAATCCAACTTAGAAGGTTGAAGATGATGCTAGATGATTGTAGCTCGAAAAGACCTTTTCAATCGCCTGAGCTCGTCCCGAAATGATTGAGAAATGAAGAAATGACGAACGTTGGACCAAACTGCCCTATATATCTGTCCCGCTTTAGCGCGCTAACTCCCGATGTTAGCGTGCGCTAACGCTGTGCCCGGTAGTCCAAGACCCGATCGAATCGTTAGCGTGCGCTAAGTACCTTTGGTAGCGTGCGCTAACGGCTGACCTTAGCGTACGTTAACCTTATGTTAGCGTGCGCTACACGATAGTTGATATCCAAAATCCTCGGAGTCCGTAACCTCATGTCCTGCTCGAGCGCTGGCGTGCGCTACTCAAGTCTTAGCGTGCGTTACCCGCATAGTTAGCGTCGCTACTTACCACTCGTAGCGTGCGCTACGAATTTCCCAAATCAGCCCGGTACCTTCGGGACTGCCGCCTCACTTGCGCTAGCGTGCGCTAGTACTGAATCATTGCGTGCGTTACATGCACCTCATTAGCGCGCGCTAACTACAATGTGTAGCGTGCGCTACCTCTCAAACTGAAAATCAAAACATGATGATGATGATGACAATAATCTCGGCTCGATCTCAAACAGTGATGATCCCAAAATACGCCGAATGGTGAACATAGTTGACTGAATATGAATGATGAATGATTATTACTGAGTGAAAAAATTTCTGAGTGGCAGTTACTGAATGATAATAAATGAATTCACAACCGGGTATTACAGAATCTACGGCCTTTCACCATGGCAAAACGATTATACCTATTGGTTAATCAACCTAGAACAATAATCATATCAATAATCGAACCAACTTGGTAACAATGATCATAACATATTCAATCCGGAATTCAACCTCATATCAAGATTCATCTCATCTAAATCAACCACTATCATCACTATGATTTAGAATACCATCTTAAATTGGTTAAACGAATTATCAAATCATCATATTCATCATATGGCCTCAAGAACATCAAGAACTCTATGATTCCATAATCATAATCAACATATTCAAAGCATATCATCATCTTCCTTCAACATAAACCTCATATATCCTCAAGAATCGCGATAACAACATCATAATCATCTTCATACGAATCATTCATCAACTATAACATCAAAATTCCGAAATGAAACGGAGAAATATCCAACATACCTCATAGAATATGGATAACACAAGAAATCACTTCAAGAATCAACAATAGTTCCATAACCAAGCTCTAATTCCATGATTCCAATCTCATAATCATGTTAGAAGTATTTAGAACACTCTTAGAAGTGAAGAGGGACGAGCTGGGGTGGGAGAAATGAGTTTCCTTTCGTGAACAAATGAAAGACCAGCTCTTATTATATAAACTGCGCATCTCGTTACGTACGTAAGTGTCCTTGCTTAACGTACGTAACAACTTTAACGTACGTAATCCAAAATCCATAGCGTACGTAACAAACTCATTGTCTCATTCCGTGAAGTCCATTACGTACGTAACCTATACCATATAACGTACGTAATATACTAGTTGACTTGCTATAGTACAATGGTCGTGTTACGTACGTAGCACGTCCTGTATAACGTACGTAACACGTACGTTGACTCACCTGTCAACATACTCCGCCGAAAGTTGCCGACACAGGGTCCCACCTGCCGACCAGGACTCGGTCCTGTCCGATGCCTTCGTTACGTACGTAATACCTTAGCCTTAACGTACGTAACCATGCCAATCTTACGTACGTAAGCTCACCTTGTTAACGTACGTAACAATTCCATACTTAGCCAATTTCAATCATACGCTGTCTCGACATACCGAAAACACATAATCACTTACTGAATACATATACTGAATCCAATAGTATTCTCATACGATATACCTCATATCAAAAGTGCGATGACCTGATGCACGATATCCAATATATAAACGAAAAATATATCCAAAAAATCGGGGTATTACACTCTACCCCCCTTAAAAAAATAAGTTTCGTCCTCGAAACTTGCAATCACTCGCACAAACAACATTTCAACGAAAAATCCAAAATCACCAAGATAACCAAGAATTATCGAATAATCCGAACATACTTACAGGTCAGTGAAGACGAAGATCTCCCGTGATACTAGCATATGACACCATTTCAAAAATCTCAACACAACAAGAATGCCAAACAGGAATAATCACAATTTGAAGACGATTGGTCTCCGCCAAGACCACAACAAGTTTAGAGCACTGTCGAGTTTTGTGGGATCTGTGATGCTGTGTCTCCTCACCTAAAGCGCATGAGCCGCTCCTTGTCATATGCACGTATCACCGGCGTTCCACTCCACATCGAAAGCCGCACATTGCACGTGCCTCGCACCGGCGTTCACTTCCCGATTGGAGCCGCACATTGCACATGACCACGGCACCGGCGTTCACTCCCTGCCTCGTCGACCTCGGAAACACCAACAATACCCAAACCCACACATCACCACGACAGTACTCAAAAATCACACAGAACCAAAACAGCACAGTCCAAAATAGCAAGAAATCCAGTCACACAAAAATCACGCAACTACCACACTGGTAGAGCCACATAACACACATGCCCGGTTATCACAAAACCATGGGCTCCGATACCATATTCTGTAACACCCCCAAAACCATCCGGGAATATTACACGCCGTGGGCCCCGCACCGGAACCCACCAAGCTAAAAACCATTTACAAAAACGCCCAAAAAGGCCGATGACGGTAGTATTTTTCAAAACTCACAAAAGCCATTTACAAACACCAACTACCGTCAAGACAATCAAGGCCAAAAACTCGGTTAAGGGAATCGGTTTTCGAAATCAAACTCAGTTGGCATAAAGCCGAAAGCCATTTGAAAGAACTCACACAGCGGATAAAAACACAGTCCAAGATACATATACATCAATAATGATATACACAAACAAAATACACGATTCCCCAACAATATGCCATAGACAGTATCGTCCGGAATCCTCGCCTCACAACTGCTACCATCAAGGTCCTCAATACCTGAAAAACGAGTCCCACAACGGGGTCAGCAATAATGCCCGACAAATAACCGCAAATACATAAACATAAACATTTACATGCCATGCATCATGAGAATAATAACCTCAACGATAACCTTACCACTTCCGGTAATCCAACGATCCTCATCAAAATCCCAATATCAAGATAATACCACATAATACCTCAATACCGAATACTTTCCCATACACAATCGTCTATGTACAATTTCCATAAAACATACCTCTATGCGGACATCCTTCCTAAATGCATACCACAGACCAAGAATATCCAAAATGACATCAACAATATCCGAATACTACAATCTTCCCAATATTGTCCAAGTATCTCAACAATCATCAACTGTGCATTCTAATCCTTTTAGAACATCACTGAACATTCATCAATATGCAATACAACATAAAATACTTATGAAATGTAAATGGAATTACTCATCAAAACATTACAACCAAACAAGTAAACACTTGCCTGGATACCAACATGACAAAACCAACACCGAACTCATCGCCCTCGTCTACGAGCTCTTCAGCCCCGACTGGACAGAATCTATGGCCTTTCACCGTGGCAAAACGATTATACCTATTGGTTAATCAACCTAGAACAATAATCATATCAATAATCGAACCAACTTGGTAACAATGATCATAACATATTCAATCCGGAATTCAACCTCATATCAAGATTCATCTCATCTAAATCAACCACTATCATCACTATGATTTAGAATACCATCTTAAATCGGTTAAACGAATTATCAAATCATCATATTCATCATATGGCCTCAAGAACATCAAGAACTCTATGATTCCATAATCATAATCAACATATTCAAAGCATATCATCATCTTCCTTCAACATAAACCTCATATATCCTCAAGAATCGCGATAACAACATCATAATCATCTTCATACGAATCATTCATCAACTATAACATCAAAATTCCGAAATAAAACGGAGAAATATCCAACATACCTCATAGAATATGGATAACACAAGAAATCTCTTCAAGAATCAACAATAGTTCCATAACCAAGCTCTAATTCCATGATTCCAAGCTCACAATCATGTTAGAAGTGTTTAGAACACTCTTAGAAGTGAAGAGGGATGAGCTGGGGTTGGAGAAATGAGTTTCCTTTCGTTAACAAATGAAAGACCAGCTCTTATTATATAAACTGCGCATCTCGTTACGTACGTAAGTGTTCTTGCTTAACGTACGTAACAACTTTAACGTACGTAATCCAAAATCCATAGCGTACGTAACAAACTCACTGTCTCATTCCGTGAAGTCTATTACGTACGACTTGCTACAGTACACTGGTCGTGTTGTAATATCCGCAATTTCGAATTTCGATGATTTTCTTTTTTTGGTGTGAGTCCGTTTTGACGACTCGCTTGGGACCGATTCATCATTCTGAGAATGATTAATTCTGCACTTTTTGTCATCCGAGTTCGTTTCGGTGTCGTTTTGTTGAGTTCCGTGCTTTTTAGCGACTTTTCCGCACTTGAGTTCGATTCTTGCGAATCTCGTTCAAAACTGCTATTTCGAGTTTCCCGTAAGTCCGTTTAACTTTGTTAGACGTGTTGTGAACTTTGGTTTGGTTATTTGATCACGTATCGTGATTTTAGGGCATTTTGGGCCATTTTGTAATTTACCCAAAGTTATGGGTATCCGTATCTGTAATTGTTGTCTCGACCCGTTTCTTGGTCGCGTATAATTAATTATTGCATTATGTTTTCATTTCAGGTCGTTGATGTCGTCCGCGAACTTTTCGTCGTGTTCGCCTGCGGCGCTGAAATCGAGTCGCCGAGCCCTCGTGTTCGAGCACCGGCCGACGGCCATGGATCGCTCGACGATTGCGGGCACCGGCCGGACGGGTGCGGCAGGAACCGGCGTATCGCACGCTACAGCCGGAAGGCTGCGCGCGCTAACCGGCAGGTGTAGCGCACGCTATCGGCTGGCCTAACGCACACTATCGGGTCTGGACAGTGGAGTCCAGGGGTTTTGGAATCGGTTAGGCTCGGCAGGTAGCGCACGCTACTGTCGGGCATTGCGCACGCTACGACCGGCAGGTAGCGCGCGCTACGGCTGGAAGGCTGCGCACGCTACCTGGCCGAGTCAGTAGGGCAGTGTGGGCACTGGACTGCGGCCTGGGCCGATAGCGCACGCTAGCTCGGCAGCCTAGCGTGCGCTAGTCCGGCCCAGTATAAATGTGACAGAGTCCACATTTCCTCTCGCTTTTCATTTCCTTCCTTTTCTTTCCATGGAGCTTCGAGGTGACGCCATGTTGTTCAACAACAAATACACGAAGTCCTTGAGTTCATAACATCAATCAATCATCCGTTATCATCCTTTGATCCAGCGAATCAAGGTAATCTTCCTTAGAACCCTAATTTCGTGAATTTGGGGGTTTTTGCATTTTTGTCCGATTCGTTCCGTGTTGTTGATTAATTCATGATGGGTATGATTAATCTTGGTAGTATTCTTGTGTTTAACATCATTTAATCCATTGTTCTTTGTCGAATCGAAGTATATTTCTTGATTTCCTTCGAATCGACTTTTTGGGGGATTTGTTCTCGATCTCGTTTCTCATCCGTTTTTGATGGATAAATTGTGGTTAAATGATGTTGTTAAACACATTCTATGGATTGTATATCCATATTTCAACTTGGAATTCCATTTTCGTGTTTTCACGGGACGAATCGTGTTCTTAGCCGTTTTGGGGGAAATCCTTGAACCTTCGTCATTTGTTCTTTGAATTCAGCGGCTTTGGGTCGTACTTTGGAATTCATTTTCGTTGTTATTGTTTTCGTTCGTAGTTCATTGTGTAATATCCGAATTTTTCTTCATTTTCCGATATTCCCGTTTTGGTGTATTTTTATTTTTCAGTAGTTCGCTTGTAACCTTGTCGACATTTTGAACCTATGTTATTTTTGGAGTTTCTCCATCTGGGATGATCTTGGTGATGTTTTGATATTATTCTGTTTTATGTCATGTATTATGGCATGGACGTTCGATTCTCGTGGAACTCGTTCGCTTTTGTAATTTCTTTGGTTTCAGGAGTTCGTATAGTTGAGTTGTTCGTGTTGGGAGTTTCGGTTTGTTGATCCGACGTCGTATCGCGGTTTTTGAACGTTTGGGCCGTTTCGTAATTTTCTTAAATTTAGGGTATTCTTGTTATCTTTGTTGTTTCTGAACCTCCGGGCATTCTGAATCACGCTTCATCGTAACGTTTTGATTTCTGACTTAAACCCGTGGTGAGTGCATCCGTTGGTCGTGGATACACGTTATTTTTCTTGTTCTATTTCCGATCATCCCCTCGTCGGTAGTGTTTCAGACTATGGCTCATTGTCACAGGCCATGTTACGGCCAGAAGTCCGTATATGTTACGGCCGTAATAATCGAGAGTTACGGCCGTAATCTTCCTTTATACGGCCGTAACAATGCTTCGCTTTCTTGCCTCTGGTCCATCTGAGTTACGGGCGTATCATGTTTGAGTTACGGCCGTAAGTATTGTTACGGCCGTAATGGTGTCTTGATACGGCCGTAAGTGTCGTTCGTAAATTTTGCCCAGTTTCATTCTGGAACGATTACGGCCGTAAGGCGGTGAGTTACGGCCGTAATGTTCATATGTTACGGCCGTATGTTATGGATGTTACGGCCGTAACACCGCCAAAGATATAAACCGACAAAGAAATCGTATTTTCCTCATTTCTCACCTCTCTCACTTCTCTTCGCGACGAACGACTGAGAGCTAGGTTTCGCCCGATTTTCGCCCAAATACCATTGTAGAAGTATATTCAAGCTTCATATCATCAACCTATCTCTAATCATTCATTGTTCATCGTCAAATCAAGGTAAAATCTCTTAGAACCCTACTTTTGGATAATTTGGGGGTTTTGGGATTTTCTTCCGATTCGTTCCGTTTTGTTGTTGGATTCAAGATGAATATGATTCATCTTGTTGATATCATTAGTTTTCTTACGGATTCATGGTATATTTTCATAGTTTTGCGGAATCGAGAGGGTTTGGTTGTGGTCCGCCCTCGTTGTTATTTTTATACGAATATACATGAATCGTAGGCGGGTTTTCGGGTGTATTCCATTTCCGTATTCGTCTAGAGTTGGTTGTAATTATGTTCTTCGAATCGTTAGGTTCGGTTCCGTTGATTCCTAGTGTTCATCGGTGATTATCCTTTCCGCTCGCGGCCATCAATTATTCAAGGCAAGTATTTTTGGAAACCTTTATGCTTAACGTGGAATGGTAATGTATTTTGTGTGTGATTTGCTCACCTCGTGTTGGTCCGACGGGATCAAGGAGGGAATCCAAAGGTTTGCATCCCGGATTCATGAGTTTGTTTAGCTAGCCAGTGCGGGAGGGTCCTTAGAGGCCTCGTGCGGGAATTTATGAAATGACTCTGTTCCCAAGGCGATGCATGTGCGTGTTTTGTTTTATAATATAGCCAGTGCGGGAGGGTCCTTAGAGGCCTCGTGCGGGAATTTATGATATGACTCTGTTCCCAAGGCAAATTGTTTGACTGTTTATTTCCGGAAAAGACATGTCTGGTTTTGAC
Source organism: Orobanche coerulescens (assembly GCA_033398695.1). Taxonomy (NCBI): domain Eukaryota; kingdom Viridiplantae; phylum Streptophyta; class Magnoliopsida; order Lamiales; family Orobanchaceae; genus Orobanche; species Orobanche coerulescens. Next base: position 35,265,213 of record CM065818.1, read on the forward strand.
TTTTGAAAATTGATATTGGTGCATGTACTATGAAATGTGTAAGCAATTGGGTTGCCTTGATTACTTGTACTAGCGTAATTGCTAACCCCTTTGGGGACCCATTTTGGGGAAATTCTTGTTATGGATTTCAGGTTATGATTATCCGGACGAGCAGGCACCGGGACAGTACGAGGATGTTGGCGAGGGTCGTTGACATGTGCATTTGGGTCTCTTTATTTCTTTTGTCCATTTCGATTTGGTTGTTCTCACAATTATAAACTTATAGAATGTACTCGCGAGTACATAGGCTTTTCATTTCAAACTCCGTATTGTACTACTTTAAATTGTTACATTGTCGGTTGATGCCTATTTCGCCGGTTACTCCGGGCGTATCTTTTTATGTCATATCATTTAAATATGTGTCCTTGCTAACCGAGATGATTAATCGAGCGGAGTTTTCTTGTTTATAGCCTGGTGGGTCCCATGTAGGGGTCCACGGCGCTGTAATATACTCTGAATATCTCGGGGTGTTACAGAAAATGGTATCGGAGATCTAGGTTTATGGATACCTAGGCTTGTTGGTTATTTGGGTCTAGTACGTTTTGTTTTGCACATTGTCACACCGCTGCCAGCATCTCGGTACTTCCAGTGCTCGTAAGTTTTCTTATTCGGTCCTTTGTTTTCTTCCATTGTAATTCCGCTTTTCGAATCATATTTGCTTTTTCCTCCCTTACTCATCATCAACATACTTTTGTTATCTCTTAACACCAGTATGGATGCCGGAGGAAACCGTGGTCGTGGTCGTGGTCGTGGATGCGGCCGAGGACGTGGGTCAGCCGGTGGGGCGGCCACGTCGCATTCTTCGAGGCCGGGCAGATCGGTGACCGTCACGCCATGCTTCTTCTCAGAGCGCGCCGATCTTGGTATTGCGGCCGCATGCAAAGCAAATGGTTAACCAGATGGCGGCTATAGCTCGTGGTCCGTAACCCCGATCGTGCCCATGCTAATCGGGCGAGCGGATCGGCCGCTTCAGGATGTCATCAAGATGCATCCTCCTCGCTGGGAGCTTCGGACCCGATCGGCTGGGAAGGGTGGATCAAGGAGATATCCAAAGTCTTCACTGCTACCAACTGTCCCGAGGACCGCAAGGTCCCTATTGCCCAGTACTTTCTCACTGGGGACGCTATGGATTGGTGGGAAGCCGTGGGCCCCAAAGATCATGTTGCTTCGTGGGCCGAATTTCAAGAATTGATGGAGACCGAATATTGTCTGTGGCCGGTCAGACAGGCTCGAGTGCATGCTTTCTATGATGCTCAACCATGGGATATTCCCGTATCCCAAGCTATTGCCGATTTTAACAAGGAGTTGGGTTATGTGAAGACCCAAGTTGTCGCTGAGAGCGACAAAATTTTTCATTTTTCCAGGAGGATGAAGCTGTCCATTCGGGACTATATGTCTGGACTCGTCTGCACTACCTTGAAGGATTATCAGAGTAGGGCCCTCGCTTATGATATGTCAGTGACGGCTAGTGATTTGGCTCGTGAAAGCAAGAAGCAGAAGTCGGCCGGAAATTTTTCTGGTCCCAAGAGTGGAGGCCAGCAGAAATCTTAGACAGCAAATATTTCTACGGGCGGTTCGGCTCGCTTTCCGGGAGCTTGGTGCTGCGAACCTCCGCTCGTGAACCCACATGCTTTAACTGTGGTGTGCGGTGGCCATAAGAGCCGCAGTTGTTCTCGTCCAAGTTTACTTGTCATACTTGTGGACAGTTGGGCCACAAGGCCCCCTTTGTGAACAGACGATAGCCTTCAGCGCCCATTCTTCTCAACCAGCACCTATGGAGCCGAGTGTGAACCAGGGCTCATTTGCCCCGCCCCCTCCACCGAGTGCCGGCCGAGGTAGGGGTCGAGGTCAGCCCATTAGGGGAGGAGCTTCCAGTGTCGGCTCTGCCCAGCCGCGTATCTACGAGATGAGAAGGGCCGATGATCCAGCAGCTAATGTGGCGACAGGTACCGTTCATATCCATTCTCATCCTGTCAGTGTGCTTTTCGATTCTGGTGCTACACATTCGTTCATATCGCTGGGGTGTGTGCGCCGCTTGAGTCTCGACTGTTTGTCGCCTTGCGAGTCTTTCATCGTTAAACTTCCTAGCGGTGATAGGATCGTTGGCGATCGAGAGGTCCGAGACTGTTCTGTGTTTATTTGTGAGAGAGCTTGGCTCTCTAATCTTATTGTTGTTGATATTGAGGGTGAGGATTTGATTCTCGGGAATGATTGGCTCGAGCGGCATGGTGCGATCATGAACTACCGCACGAGGATCATTACCATGTTATCCGAGGACGGCACTGAACACTCTTTCACGGGGCGAAAGAGAAACTAGAAGTTTATTATTAACGCCTTGAAGGCGATGAAACTCCTGCGAAAGGGGTGTCCTGGTTATTGGTGCTACGCCTTGAAGGCAGAGAATGGTGGAGTCGAGCTTTCGTCGATTCTAGTCGTTAGTGAGTTTCCTGATGTATTTCCTGACGAGTTACCGGGATTGCCACCGGATCGTGAGGTCGAGTTTGCTATAGAGTTAGAGCCGGGCGCGGCTCCTATTTCGAAGGCGCCATATCGCATGGAACCTTCAGAGATGTCAGAGTTGAAGAAGCAGCTGAGTGAGCTTCTTGAGTCGGGGTATGTTCGACCGAGTGCCTCGCCCTGGGGCGCACCAGTCCTATTTGTGCGGAAGAAGGATGGTTCACTACGTTTGTGTATCGACTATCGCGAACTAAACAAGGTGACCATCAAGAACAAGTATCCTTTGCCGAGAATTGATGACTTGTTCGACCAATGCGGTGGAGCCATGTATTCTCGAAGATTGATTTGAAATCGGGGTACTATCAGCTCCGGGTGAGGGAGTCCGATGTGCCGAAGACAGCTTTTCGGACGAGATACGGACATTATGAGTTTGTAGTTATGCCTTTCGGGTTAACTAATGCACCGGCGGTGTTCATGCAGTTGATGAACAAAGTCTTTATCGAGTATTTGGATAAGTGTGTCGTCGTTTTCATTGACGATATTCTTATTTATTTGAGGAACGAGGAAGAACATGCCCATCATTTGCGGAGAGTGTTAGACATTTTGAGGGCCGAGCAACTCTATGCGAAGCTCTCGAAATGTGAGTTCTGGCTGAAGGAAGTGATGTTTTTAGGTCACGTGATTTCAGCCGAGGGAGTTCGTGTGGATCCGCAGAAAATTGAGGCAGTGTTGGATTGGGCACCGCCCACGAATGTGAAGGAGATCCGTAGTTTCTTGGGTTTAGCTGGATACTACCGTAGGTTCGTCGAGGGTTTCTCGAAACTGGCTCGACCACTTACACAGTTGCCCCAGAAATCCGAGAAGTTCGTCTGGAATGACGAGAGGCAGTCGAGTTTTGAGGAGCTGAAGAGGCGTTTGACTTCAGCCCCGATTTTGGCGTTGCCATGTGGCAACGAGGGTTTTTCCGTTTATAGTGATGCTTCGGGTCAGGGTCTTGGGTGCGTATTGATGCAGCACGGCAAGACCATTGCCTATGCGTCGAGACAGTTGAGGCCGTACGAGCTGAACTACCCTACTCATGATTTGGAGTTAGCGGCAGTCGTTTTTGCGCTTAAGATTTGGCGTCACTATCTTTTCGGCTCTGCATGTCAGATTTTTACCGATCATAAAAGTCTGAAATACATATTTACCCAGCGGGAGTTGAATATGAGGCAGAGGAGGTGGTTAGAACTGATTAAGGATTATGACCTCGAAATCCTTTATCATCCGGGCAAGGCGAACGTCGTGGCCGACGCCTTGAGTCGGAAACCGATTGCGTTGCGAACGCTCGAGGTCCTTACGTCTCAGTCTGAGCTTCGGCGGGCTTTGATTGAGTTTGATGTTGAGATTTTGTTGCCTGGGGCTGTCGGGCAACTTTGTGCTTTAGAGATTTCGTCATCTTTGATCGATGAAATTAAGCTGAAGCAGTTAGAGGATCCGATGATTACTCAAATCCGAGAGAATGTTCTTAAGGGAAAGTCTCATGGGTTTGTGATTCACGAGGATGGTATTTTCAGATTCCAGAGTCGGCTTTGTGTGTCGAACGACACAGAGTTGAGACAGAGTATTTTGCGGGAGGCCCATGCTACGCCTTACTCCATTCATCCTGGTTCGAGTAAGATGTACAAGGACCTGAGGAGGAATTTCTGGTGGAATGATATGAAGGAGGAGGTCGCACAGTTTGTAGCGAGATGTTTGACGTGTCAGCAGGTCAAGATCGAGCATCAGCGACACCGGTTATTGCGATCACTTCTGCTCGGAATGGAAATGGGAAGATATATCGATGGATTTCATTTCGAGTTTGCCGAGATCGAGGTCGGGCATGAATATGGTATGGGTGATTGTTGATCGTCTGACCAAGTCGGCGCATTTTCTGGGCATCAAGGATACTTGGGGCCCGGAGAAGTTGGCTCGTGTGTTTGTCGCGCAGATTGTGAGGCTTCACGGTACTCCGAAATCTATTGTTTCGGATCGTGATGGCCGTTTTGTATCACACTTTTGGCAGGCGGTGCATAAGGCGTTGGGTACTCGTTTGCGTTTGAGCACCTCTTTTCACCCCCAGTCAGATGGGCAGTCGGAGCGCACTATTCAGACATTTGAGGACATGTTGCGTGCTTGTGCTCTCGATTGGAGTAATGACTGGGAGGAGCATTTGCCATTGATCGAATTCACGTACAACAACAGTTGGCACGCGTCGATTCGGATGGCACCGTATGAGGCACTTTATGGGCGGCGATGTCGATCACCAATTTGTTGGAATGAGGCGTCCGATTTGATCGGGACTGAGCCGGATGTCATTTTAGAGACGAGGCGGAAGATAGACTTAATTCGGGAACGAATGTTGACTGCCCAGAGTCGACAGAAGTCATATGCCGATGTCCGTCGTCGACCTTTAGAATTCGAGGCGGGAGACCACGTTTTGCTGAAGGTGTCGCCGACGAGAGGAGTTTTTCGTTTCGGGAAGAAAGGGAAGTTGAGTCCGAGATTTATTGGACCCTTTGAGATTCTCGAGCGAGTCGGTGGGTTGGCATACCGTTTGGCGTTACCTCCGGCCTTGAGTCATGTTCATAGCGTTTTTCATGTTTCCCAGCTGAGGAAATATGTCCCGGATCCTAGTCACGTCATCGATTATGGAGAGATTGATGTCGCCGAGGATGTCACTTTTGAAGAACGTCCTTTGAAGATTTTGGAGCATCGCGAGAAACGACTAAGGCATAAAACCATCCCTTTGGTCAAGGTGCAGTGGTCAAGACATGGTGTCGAGGAGGCAACTTGGGAAACCGAGGATAGTATGCGTGCTAGATACCCCGAGCTGTTTGTTTCTTAAGTTTCGGGACGAAAGTTGTTTTTAGAGGGGTAGAATGTAATATCCGCATTTTTCTTCATTTTCCGATATTCCCGTTTTGGTGTATTTTTATTTTTCAGTAGTTCGCTTGTAACCTTGTCGACATTTTGAACCTATGTTATTTTTGGAGTTTCTCCATCTGGGATGATCTTGGTGATGTTTTGATATTATTCTGTTTTATGTCATGTATTATGGCATGGACGTTCGATTCTCGTGGAACTCGTTCGCTTTTGTAATTTCTTTGGTTTCACGAGTTCGTATAGTTGATTTGTTCGTGTTGGGAGTTTTGGTTTGTTGATCCTACGTCGTATCGCGGTTTTTGAACGTTTGGGCCGTTTCGTAATTTTCTTAAGTTTAGGGTATTCTTGTTATCTTTGTTGTTCCTGAACCTCCGGGCATTCTGAATCACGCTTCATCGTAACGTTTTGATTTCTGACTTAAACCCGTGGTGAGTGCATCCGTTGGTCGTGGATACACGTTATTTTTCTTGTTCTATTTCCGATCATCCCCTCGTCGGTAGTGTTTCAGACTATGGCCTGCTGTCACAGGCCATGTTACGGCCATAAGCCGTATATGTTACGGGCGTAATAATCGAGAGTTACGGCCGTAATCTTCCTTCATACGGCCGTAACAATGCTTCGTTTCTTGCCTCCTGGTCCAGTCCTGAGTTACGGGCGTATCATGTTTGAGTTACGGCCGTAAGTATTGATACGGCCGTAATGGTGTCTTGATACGGCCGTAAGTGTCGTTCGTAAATTTTGCCCAGTTTCATTCCTGGAACAGTTACGGCCGTAAGGCAGGTGAGTTACGGCCGTAATGTTCATATGTTACGGCCGTATGTTATGGATGTTACGGCCGTAACACCGGCCAGTATATAAACTGACAGCAGCCGTATTTTTCCTCATTTCTCACCTCTCTCACTTCTCTTCGCGACGGAACGACCTGGAGAGCTAGGTTTCGCCCGATTTTCGCCCAAATACCATTGTAGAAGTATATTCAAGCTTCATATCATCAACCTATCTCTAATCATTCATTGTTCATCGTCAAATCAAGGTAAAATCTCTTAGAACCCTACTTTTGGATAATTTGGGGGTTTTGGGATTTTCTTCCGATTCGTTCCGTTTTGTTGTTGGATTCAAGATGAATATGATTCATCTTGTTGATATCATTAGTTTTCCTACGGATTCATGGTATATTTTCATAGTTTTGCGGAATCGAGAGGGTTTGGTTGTGGTCCGCCCTCGTTGTTATTTTTATACGAATATACATGAATCGTAGGCGGGTTTTCGGGTGTATTCCATTTCCGTATTCGTCTAGAGTTGGTTGTAATTATGTTCTTCGAATCGTTAGGTTCGGTTCCGTTGATTCCTAGTGTTCATCGGTGATTATCCTTTCCGTTCATTGCGTCATCAATTATTCAAGGCAAGTATTTTTGGAAACCTTTATGCTTAACGTGGAATGGTAATGTATTTTGTGTGTGATTTTCTCACCTCGTGTTGGTCCGACGGGATCAAGGAGGGAATCCAAAGGTTTGCGTCCCGGATTCATGAGTTTGTTTAGCTAGCCAGTGCGGGAGGGTCCTTAGAGGCCTCGTGCGGGAATTTATGAAATGACTCTGTTCCCAAGGCGATGCATGTGCGTGTTTTGTTTTATAATATAGCCAGTGCGGGAGGGTCCTTAGAGGCCTCGTGCGGGAATTTATGATATGACTCTGTTCCCAAGGCAAATTGTTTGACTGTTTATTTCCGGAAAAGACATGTCTGGTTTTGACTTTTGAAAATTGATATTGGTGCATGTACTATGAAATGTGTAAGCAATTGGGTTGCCTTGATTACTTGTACTAGCGTAATTGCTAACCCCTTTGGGGACCCATTTTGGGGAAATTCTTGTTATGGATTTCAGGTTATGATTATCCGGACGAAAGGTGCACCGGGACGATGAGGATGTTGGCCAGGGTCGTTGACATGTGCATTTGGGTCTCTTTATTTCTTTTGTCCATTTCGATTTGGTTGTTCTCACAATTATAAACTTATAGAATGTACTCGCGAGTACATAGGCTTTTCATTTCAAACTCCGTATTGTACTACTTTAAATTGTTACATTGTCGGTTGATGCCTATTTCGCCGGTTACTCCGGGCGTATCTTTTTATGTCATATCATTTAAATGTGTGTCCTCGCTAACCGAGATGGTTAATCGAGCGGAGTTTTCTTGTTTATAGCCTGGTGGGTCCCATGTAGGGGTCCACGGCGCTGTAATATACTGTGAATATCTCGGGGTGTTACACATTGTTGTGGATTGTCGTTCGGTGGAGTCGGCGAGTTTGTAGTCGGTTCGTGCCAACCTACTTTGGTCGATTCTCCGCGTTGTTCTTATTCGAGGCAAGTACCTTGTCCATACTATTCTTGTTTTGTGGATATGATGATTGGTGATCATCTTGGTGTGTTTGTTTGTTTGTTTGAAATGATTTTTCAAAAGATTTGGTTAGCCTTGTTAAAGGCCCTCTTTCAAAACTGTGTGTGTTTTGTGATTGGTGTGATTCGTGAACGAGTATGTGAATCTTATGGACATGTTTGGTGTTGATAATGCACTTGGTATTTGCGTGTGGACGTATATTGTTTCATTTCGGTGCATTGTGGTTTGACGTGTTGTTTTACTAAGTGTTTGATGCCTCTGGGTGAATTGTTTGGATATCCTTGGTGTGATATGTTACTCGTGCTTGAGTTTGATTCGCTATCCAGCTCGGCAGGGTCCTCCGAGGCCTCGAGTGGGATTCGTGGCTTCGTCCCGGTCCTAGGTGACGTGTGGTGCTTGAGTATTTCGCTAGCCAGCTCGGGAGGGTCCGACGGGATCACGGAGTGGAATGTGTTTTCTCACCTCGGGAGGGTTCGACGGGACCACGGAGGGAATTCCAATGGCTTCGACCTGGGTTCACGAGTGAAACTTCACCGCTATGTGTATATATTTTGTGATTGTTTTTCGCTCACCTCGGGAGGGTCCGATGGGATCACGGAGGGAGTCCAATGGTATAGCCCTGGATTCACGAGTGTGGTTGCTTATGTTTTGTGAATGTGTTTGCTCACCTCGGGAGGGTTCGACGGGGCCACGGAGGGAATTCCATTGGCTTCGACCTGGATACACGAGTGAAACTTCATGGTGCGTGTGTATTTTATGTCCGTCGAGGACGCATGACGTGGGTTTTTAACCTTGTGTATTACGGTTGGTTTTATTTGCGAAAACAAAACCTTTGGGCTGTGACCCTGTTGATTTTTGGAAAGCGAAGGATTCGGTAATCCTAAATTGTTTCCTATTAAAACTCTCGATGGAAATTCAAACTGTTTTATAAATTATTTTCCCTTGATTTGCGACCTTTCGGTTTTAGAATGTTTTACCAAACTCTTGCCTCGGGAAGTACTTTTCGTCACGTTTGGATTTTTGAGGATTCCTGGTTATTGTTATTCATGGAATGTGAATTGTATGGCTCGTATTTGCACTTTGTCCTTGCACTAGCAAAACAGTGGAGTTTTGCTAACCCCCGAGTATTCGGGGGGTGGATGTCTATTTTTGCATTCAGGTTTTGGAGCATAACACAGGGTCGGCACGAAGGATGATGAAAGATGATCGATACTAATCACATGAGGAACCGTACTTTGTTTATTGCTTCAGTTGTACTTTATTTTCCCGTTGTACGGGTGTGGTTGTATTTTGACCCCTGCGTGGGCATGAGTTGTATTTGAGTTGTATGTATTTATTGAAAGACCAAATCGGTCTACTGAGTCATTTTAGCCTTAAAGGCATGGTTGAGTTGTTTTATGTTGTTACCAGCCTGGTAGATCCTTGAGGAAAGGTTCTACGGCGTGTAATATCCCTGAGCGGATTGGGGGTGTTACAAATATGGTATCGGAGCTTTAGGTTGTGGAAACCTAGGCTGTCGGGTCAGTCGTGTTGTTTGAGTCTTGTTTCGTCGGATTTTATCTGACTGCATCGTGTCGCGACGCGTCGTCTGAGTTTGTTGGTCGTGATTAGTATCGTGGGGCGATCATCATCTTCGTGCGACCTGTGGATGTAAGTCTCCCTTCTTTATGTTGTGCCTCGTGTGACACGAGCCATTTTTATGATTATTTGTTAAATGACGGAATCCTCTTAAGGATTTTGATTTCTTGATATGTGGTTATTTGACCCTCATATTTCGTTCATATGAGGAGTAGTGTTGCTGGATTGTGCATGTTTGACTTTATTTCTTTTATCCGCTGCGTGAGTTCTTTTGTAATGGTTTTCGGTATTTTACCGACTGAGTTTTATTTCGAAAATCGATTCCATTAACCGAGTTTTTGATATTATGGTCTCGATCATTTTAGCGAAATTCTTATGACGGTATTTAGTATTTTGTAAATGACTTTTGTAAGTTTTTGAAATATTACCGTCATCGGCCTTTTTAACATTGTAAATGGTTTCTAGCCTGGTGAGTTCCGGCGCGGGACCCATGGCGCTATAATGTTTCGTGTAATTACCTGAAATCTTCGGGCATTCTAGCCCATTGAATTATCTTTGAAAACCTTGAGTATCTTAGAAAATAAATTTCGAGACGTACTTTTAAAATGAATTATTTTCTCGTGATACATCCAAGGTGCCACAATATGTTTCAAGATTCTTCTACCTCGATGACCAAAATGTTTTGAGATATTTTCATTGTTTTAGAAACAGTTTTACTTAGACCCGAGGGTCAATTATTCTGAAAGTTTTCACCAAGAGAAAGTGTCCTCATTTTTATCAAATGCGAAATGGTTCTCCAAAGTCTCGATAACGATGTTTCACGTTTGTATTTTTTTTTAAAGGTGATACTCAAGATCAACCGGTGTTCTTCTAAATTATTTTCAAAATGAGGTTTTCGTTTTTAAAACCTATCCATTCCCGTTTGAGGGCTGGGTATGTATGTATGATGTTCGCATTGTCGTTTTGATGTTTGCTCCCGAGTATGATCGAATTGGTGGTGTGAGCGTTGAGTTGTTTTCCACACATTTGTTGTGTTAGCCCTCTGTGAGAGGTAGAATGTTGGTATTGAATATTGTCGCCTCGTAGTGATTTCTGCGTTGTCGCGCATGTGCGAGCTGTTAGAGCTTGGTTTGGTATGACCGTGTGCATCGGTGATGGTTCCATTATGTGTCGGTTGTTTAGTGTCTTGTTACCTTGCTCCCGTTTTTGTGAATTTCGTGGACGAGGTCGGAGATAATACCCATACTATTTTGACTTCTGTATTTCCTCTTTCTCCAGTCTATCGATTCGCTCATGTTCGTTGATACTTTATGAACTTGTTCTGTATTTCGGTTTCATCGTCTGAACGAACTGTGATCTTGTTGTGGGTCGATCTGGTTATCGCTGTGACTTTTCCGAATTTGGTTCGATTTTTGTGAACCTTGTTCGGAAGCAACATCTTTTGGTTCTACTACTTCTTTTATTCGAAGTGGATCGGATTTTGAACTTCTGTATTTTCGACTCTGTCGACTCGTTTATGTTCGTTGCCATTTTCTGAGCTTGTCCTGCCCCTTGCTTTTGTTGATCGAACGAGTGTGGTATCGTTTCGGAATAACTCGTTTGTCGTTGTGACTTTTCAATTGCTATTCCCTTTCCTGTGGATCTTATATGAATGCACATCCTGTTGTTTTCATCGGATCATATATTGTCTCGAGTCGAGATGTGAACCTTGGAGTTATTGTTTGAATTTTATCGTTCTTCGTGATTCGAACATGATAGTTCGATTATTGTTGTCTCGATCGTTTGATTGTTCGGTTTTTGTTGATATCGTTTCGTGATTGTTGAGCGTTCAGGCTCCTTCGTAATTCCCTTAAGTTCGGGAAATTAGTCTCGTTTTCAATCTTCCAACCTTTGGGCGGTGGAATTCCGTATTGGTTCAGCGATTGGCTCGCGTATCGATTGATGTACCGTTGGGTTGGTCAATCATATTGATTTTCGTTCGTTGTGTTTTGTGATTGTCGGATAATTGACTTGGCTATATTATCCGTTTGATGACGCTTGTCATTTGTTGGTTTTATTATATCCCTAACGGCGACGTTGTGTTGGTCGCAGTGGAGCGTGTTTTCACGCCGTATATTCCTTTGTGTTGTTTGTAACATTTCGCCGTTGGGCGTTAGTTACGCATTCTTGTGTATCTCATTGAAATATTCCTGGTGGTATATTTCTTCTCCCTACTTGTTTTAAGTTTCGGGACGAAACTTCTTTTAAGGATGGTAGAATGTAATATCCGCAATTTCGGATTTCGGTGATTTTCTTTTTTTTGGTGAGAGTCCATTTTGACTACTCGCTTGGGACCGATACATCATTCTGAGAATGATTAATTCTGCACTTTTTGTCATCGGAGTTCGTTTCGGTGTCGTTTTGTTGAGTTCCGTGCTTTTTAGCGACTTTTCCGCACTTGAGTTCGATTCTTGCGAATCTCGTTCGAAACTGCTATTTCGAGTTTCCTGTAAGTCCGTTTAACTTTGTTAGACGTGTTGTGAACTTCAGTTTGGTTATTCGATCACGTATCGTGATTTTCGGGCATTTTGGGCCCTTTTGTAATTTACCCAAAGTTATGGGTATCCGTATGTGTAATTGTTGTCTCGACCCGTTTCTTGGTCGCGTATAATTAATTATTGCATTATGTTTTCATTTCGGGTCATTAATGTCGTCCGCGAACTTTTTGTCGTGTTTGTTCCGTGCGTTTTCGGAAATCGAGTCGTCGAGGCCTAGTGTTCCAACACTGTGTAATATCCGTGTTTTCTATTTTTGGTAAATTCTATTTTCGGTCTATATTCGTCTCGGTCAACTCGCTTGGCACTGTTTTGGAATTCTGAATCTATTTTTGTTCTTGGAGTTTCTCCATTGAGATGAGTCTCGATGATGTTTTTGCGTAATTTCACCTTGAGTTATATTTTATCGCATGTGTATTCGATTCTCGTTAAACTCGTCCGATTTCATCATTTTTCCTCTTATGAGTTCGTATGGTGGAGTAAAGCATGTTGTGAGCTTCGGATTGTTAATCCGACGTTGTATCGTGATTTTCGGATGTTTGGGCCGTTTTTGTAATTTCCTATAAGTTTAGGGAATTTGTTCCTTGTTCGATTTTGGTTGTGTACCTCGGACCGTTTTGGGGTTCCCGTACTTCCATTTCGTGTTATTGTTTCCCAAATATCGATTCCTATTGCTTTTATTCTCTTCCCGGGTCATTTTTCATCATTTTGGGACCCTCAAGGGGTGTGGGCCGCGACACAAGGATTGTGCGCCGCGGCACACACATTGTCCATTCTGGCCGAAGCTTTACTGCAGGTGCCGGCACACGCCGACAGTGGCCGCGCACACCGCCGAGTCACCGCGCGGCACACTGCCCGGCCGCGGCACACCCGTGTTGCACTTAGCGGCCAAACTTTCTGTACCGTGTGCCGCGGCACATGCCGGAAGGGCCGCGGCACACTGCCGATCACTGGGCGCAATTTTTGGCCCTGTGCCGCGGCACACAATGCGGTCAAGCGCTATAACTGCGTTTTTCCAGCGAATTCAGTCATTTTTCTTCCTTCCTTCCACCGTACGAGAGAGAGGTTTGAGAGGGGGATTTTTCTCTATCTACCACTTGATTGTGTGATTTTCTCCATCTCCTTTCGATCGTGAAGCTCGGATTGTGGATCTAACACGTGTTCTTCGGATTAAAGTGCTTGGATCTTCAAGAGGTAAGATTTCCTATACCCTAGTATGATTTTGGGGAGGGTTTGGTGGTGATTTTGTCTTTTAATCCGATTTAACCGATGATTGCTGTTAGATTTCGATAGTATATTCGTGAACCTTGGTTTCCTTGTTATTGGATGGGATGAAATCTCGTTGTTACACCGTTGACCGAATTCATTTCCCTATGCACTCTTGGTGTCCGATGAATTGTCCCAACGGGTAGAACTAGGATGAATTTCTTCGTTTTCATGTTGTTGAGATTTGTTGTATATCATTATTGTGTTAGGGTCGGATTTGAAAGGATTGTTTGGACCGGAACCTATTTCATCGTCGTTTCCTTCGCGTCATATTATCCAAGGCAAGTACATGTATTATACTTCATTATGTGTGTACGGTTTTGATGCGAATGATGTAAACTGGTTTATTGAACAATTGTGATGGTTACTCTTCCACCTGGGGATGGCATGGGGCCTCTGGGGGTCGATACTAATGGGTACGGCCACAGAAGTGGACTTGGGTGCGTGCGTTGATGTTCTTCCACCTGGGGACGGTTCGACGGGACCTCTGGGGGCCGATACTAATGGGTACGGCCGCGGAAGTGGTTTCTCACCTGGGGACGGTACGACGGGACCTCTGGGGGCCGATACCAATGGGTACGGTCGCGAGTTACCAAACGTGGATGAATGTGATGTGGAAAGTTGGATGATATATTGTTTTGGTGTAAATGTGATATTCCGGAATATTGATTTTTAAAATGACTTTTCCCTAGTGTTTTGTTTGCGTTGAATCATGTATGCATATAATGTTGTGTAATTGTGTACTTGCACTAGCTATTCGAATGCTAACCCCTTAAATGGAGGAAATGCGTCTTATGCATTTCAGGTACTGGGAGGGCTGAGGAGCAGGCACGGGACATGCACGCAAAGGACGGGCTGGATTGATGATGTGGCTCGAGTCTGTATTTTTTTTATGTTTTGTTGTTGCATTGTTGCGTAATGGGGTTAGACTGTTTATTTTTGAACTTGGTTTAAGTCCCCTGAGTGGGCAATGAATTGGTATTTAACTTATGTTCATGTATTTCGTTAAAATATTTTGGCCGAGGCCACGGCCTTATTTACTTTTTGAGTGCACCATTTGAGATTACATTATGGTTTATGTGTCTTGTGTTAGCCTGGTAGACCTCACGAGGGTTCTACGGCGTGTAATGTCCCAGTTGCGAATTGGGGTGTTACATTTATGGTATCAGAGCTTAGGTTTTGAATACCTAGGCTGTCGGTAAATTTTGGGTCTGTCAATTTCGTCAATAGAGTCAGTCGTTGAGCCTAATATCATCATGCTACCGTCTTGTCGTGCGACCCGTGGCTGTAAGTCTCCTCGAACTCTTATAATTTTGTAATTCGTTTTCTTGCATTGTTCGGAATTATGAATTGTGATACCAACTTTGTCAATTGTGAATCTTTCTGACCTTGTCCTTTTCATTCTTCCTTTAGTATGTTGAGAGGTCGTGGTAGACCAGCTAGGGGACGCGGCCGAGGCCGTGGTCGGGGTGCTGATAATGAAGAGGGCTCACTTTCTCAGTCCTCTGTGGACTCAGCCTCTCACTCAGTGCCGTCGGGTAATAATGCCGACGCCGGGGCTACTGCCGTACTTCAGCAGTTACTAGCCCAGCTTGCTCAGATAGCTCAAGGTGGACGCCAGAATCCGCCCCCGACACCTGAAGAGGAAGCTAGTAAGTGGCTTCAGAGGGTGACTAAAATGCACCCTCCTCATTTCTCCGGATCTTCTGACTCCCTCGGTTGGGAGAATTGGCTCTTTCAGTTGTCCAGGATCTTTGATGTCGTAGCTTGTCCTGAAGACAGGAGGGTACATATTGGCCAGTACCTCCTGGATAAGGAAGCTGCGGAATGGTGAGAGGCCGTTGCGCCCCGAGACCGTCGGGCTACTTGGGAGGAATTCAAGGCTGCTATGGAAGCAGAATATTGTCCACCGCCAGTTAAGGAGCGCAGGATTGTGGAGTTCTTCACCGCTACACCTCAGGATGTGCCTATTTCTCAGGCCATCACTTCTTACAACCATCCGTTGGGTTTCGTGAGAGATCAAGTGAGAACGGAGGCTGATAAAATCTGTTACTTCAATATGCGCATGAAGCCGCACATCAGGCAGAGTATGGCACTGCTCATGTGTGCCACTTTGAAGGAATACCATGATCGCGCTCTGGCGATCGAGATGGCTGTCCCGGAAACAGAGTCGGTTTCGGAAGCTAAGAAGCAGAAGACTACCGGCGGGTTCTCGGCCGGTAAAGATGGACAGTTTTCGAGGTCTCGTTCTGCTCCTACGCTTGGGAAGAGGCCGTTTCATCAGGCCGGTGGATCTCAGGGTAACCGTTCAGTCCAGTCTGTTGCACCTGGCGGGAGAGTTTGTTTCAATTGCAGTCAGCCCGAGCACGTTGTGAAGGGTTGCACATTTCCGTTAGTTGCTTGCTTTACTTGCGGACAGACCGGGCATCGGGCAGCTCATTGTGAGAGGGCCACCAGGGTCGCTAGAGTTCCGACTACCACTGCCGATCGTAGGATCACAAGACTCCGGCCTACTCATGTTCCGCAGGGTTCGGGTCGTGGTAGAGGTCGGAGTCAGCCGGATCGCCGCGCAGCCTCGAGTTCGGGTTCAGTTCACCCCCGATTGTATCAGATGAGGCGCACAGAGGAGGCAGACGTTCCGGTGGCGTCAGGTACCACTCAGATCCTTACTCATCCAGTTTGAGTGCTTTTTGATTCGGGTGCTACCCATTCCTTTATTGCATCGGATTGTGTGAATCGTATTGGCTTTAACTGCTTATTTGAGTGTGAACGTTTTGCGGGGATCGTATGGTACGCCTTGCGGGGATCGTATGGTTGGGGACCGGGAAGTTAGGGATTGCCCAGTGAGGATCGGGAGCCGAGATTGGCCCTCGAATCTCATTGTTATAGACCTCAAGGTTGAGGATTTAATCCTCGGGGAC
Source organism: Orobanche coerulescens (assembly GCA_033398695.1). Classification (NCBI taxonomy): domain Eukaryota; kingdom Viridiplantae; phylum Streptophyta; class Magnoliopsida; order Lamiales; family Orobanchaceae; genus Orobanche; species Orobanche coerulescens. Next base: position 35,281,305 of record CM065818.1, read on the forward strand.
GATTGGTTGGAGCGTCACGGTGCTATCATGAACTATCGGACTCGTACCATCTCGATAGTAGCCGAGGACGGCACCGAGTATACCATCATCGGTCGTAAGCCGGGGAGATCGGGGAGTGTGATTAGCGCCTTAAAGGCGATGAAACTTCTGAACCAGGGTTGTGTCGGCTATTGGTGTTACGCTCTGCAGGCGGAGGATGGTGGGGTTGACATGTCGTCAATTCCAGTTGTTAGTGAGTATCCCGATGTTTTCCCTGACAACTTGCCGGGGTTACCACTACAGCGAGAGGTGGAGTTTCCTATCGATCTTGAGCCGAATGCAGCCCCCATTTCTCGAGCGCCGTACCGTATGGCACCGTCAGAGATGTTAGAGTTGAAGAATCAGTTGGGAGAATTGTTAGATAAAGTGTATATTCGACCGAGTGCATCGCCTTGGGGTGCGCCCGTACTTTTTGTTAAGAAGAAGGATGGATCGCTTCGTTTATGCATCGATTATCGAGAATTAAACAAGTTGACCATCAAAAATAAATACCCTTTGCCCCGGATAGATGACTTGTTTGATCAGCTTCAGGGGGCGACAGTCTTTTCGAAGATTGATTTGCGATCGGGCTACTACGATTGAGGATTCGGGACATCGATATACCGAAAGCTGCCTTTCGGACGAGATATGGCCATTACGAGTTTGTGGTTATGCCTTTCGGGCTAACTAATGCCCAAGATGTTCATGCAGTTAATGAACAAAGTTTTTATTGAGTATCTGGATAAATTCGTAGTCGTCTTTATCGATGACATTCTGATCTATTCACGGAGTCGGGAGGAGCACGCCTTACATCTCCGGATTGTATTAGACATTTTGAGAGCTGAGCAGTTGTATGCGAAGTTCTCTAAGTGTGAGTTTTGGCTCAAGGAAGTGATGTTCCTCGGGCATGTGATTTCAGCAGAAGGAGTTCGGGTGGATCCACAGAAAATAGAGGCGGTGATGGCTTGGGAACCACCCAAAAACGTGAAGGAAGTGAGGAGTTTTCGGGGACTTGCAGTCTATTACCGTAGATTTGTTGAGGGATTTTCTAAGATCGCTAGACCACTCACTCAGTTACTCCAGAAAACCCAGAAGTTCGAGTGGACCGCAGACAGACAGGGTAGTTTTGACGAGTTGAAGAGGCAACTAACTACCGCACCCGTGTTAGCATTGCCTCAGGGGAACGAGGATTTCGTGGTATATAGTGATGCTTCGGGCCTCGAGCTCGGATGTGTTTTGATGCAGAGAGACAGGGTGATTGCTTATGCGTCCCGCAAGTTGAAACTGTATGAGGCGAATTACCCCACGCACGATTTGGAGTTATCCGCGGTCGTTTTCGCCTTAAAGATATGGAGACATTATCTCTATGGATCGTCGTGTAAGATTTTTACGGACCACAAGAGTCTTCAGTATATCTTCAGTCAGAAAGAGTTGAATATGAGGCAGCATAGGTGGTTGGAGCTAATTAAAGATTACGACCTCGAGATACTTTACCATCCGGGTAAGGCTAACGTAGTGGCTGATGCGTTAAGCAGGAAACCGATGGCATTACAGATGTTAGAGGTACTTACACCACAAAGTAGGATCCAGCGGGATTTTATTTGTCAGAATATCTAGGTTTGGGTTCAGAGAGTTTAGGGTCAGTTATGTGCATTGGAGATCACTTCATCCTTGACTGATGATATCAAGGCGAAACAGTATGATGATCCGTTTTTAGTCCAGCTGAGGGAGGATGTGAGAAAGGGGAAAGCCCCTGGATTTGTGGTTCAGGATGATAGAGTTTTGAGATTTCACGGCAGACTATGTGTACCGAATGTCATTGAGTTGAGACAGAAGATTTTGAGTGAAGCTCATACTACGCCTTATTCCATACATCCTGGTACGAGCAAAATGTACAAGGATGTGAGGAGTAACTATTGGTGGAGCAATTTGAAGATGGATGTTAGCGAGTTTGTGGCGAAGTGCTTGACCTGTCAGCAGGTTAAGATTGAGCATCAGCGACCCGTGGGGTTGCTACGACCACTTCCCATTCCGGAATGGAAATGGGAAGACATCTCTATGGATTTCATTACCGGGATGCCTAGGACTCGGACTGGAATGAACATGATTTGGGTTATTGTTGATCGACTAACCAAATCAGCTCACTTTCTGAGTATTAAGGATACTTGGGGACCGGAGAGGCTGGCGCGAGTGTTTATTGCGGTTATCGTGAGATTGCATGGGACTCCTAAGAGTATTGTTTCAGATCGTGATGGCCGATTTGTATCACATTTTTGGCAGGCGGTTCATCGGGATTTGGGGACTGAGTTGAAACTCAGTACGTCTTACCACCCTCAGACTGATGGACAGTCAGAACGGACGATCCAGACATTGGAGGATATGTTGAGAGCCTGTGCCTTAGATTGGAAGGATGATTGGGAGTCGCACTTGCCGTTGATCGAGTTCACGTACAACAACAGTTGGCACGCCTCGATCAAAATGGCACCATTTGAGGCATTGTATGGGAGGAGGTGCAGATTGCCGTTGTGTTGGGACGATGCGTCCGAGCTGATTGGTACCGAGCCCGATATGGTAGTTGAGACGAGAGAGAAGATTGCCCTGATTCGTGATAGATTGGTAATGGCCCAGAGCCGGCATAAGTCTTATGCCGACCGTTAGAGTTTGAGGTGGGAGACCATGTGTTGCTTAAGGTGTCGCCGACACGGGGAGTTTACCGTTTCGGTCGGAAGGGTAAACTTAGTCCGAGATTTATCGGGCCGTTCGAAATTCTAGAGAGAGTTGGAGAGCTTGCATATCGGTTAGGTTTGCCGCCGTCCCTGAGCCACGTGCATAACGTATTTCATGTTTCCCAGCTTAGGAAGTACGTGCGGACCTAGCCATATTATTGATTTTGGAGAGATCGAGTTGGGGCCCGACATCACCTTCGAGGAGAGGCCGATTCAGATCTTAGAGCGTCGGGTGAAGCAGCTCAGGCACAAAACCATTCCTTTGGTTAAAGTGCAATGGTCGAGGCATGGGTCCGAGGAAGCCACGTGGGAGACGGAAGAGAGTATGAGATCGAGATACCCCGAGTTATTCGTGTTGTAAGTTTCGGGACGAAACTTATTTTTTAGGGGGAGATAATGTAATATCCGTGTTTTCTATTTTTGGTAAATTCTATTTTCAGTGTATATTCGTCTCGGTCAACTCGCTTGGCACTGTTTTGGAATTCTGAATCTATTTTTGTTCTTGGAGTTTCTCCGTTGGGATGAGTCTCGATGATGTTTTTGCGTAATTTCACCTTGAGTTATATTTTATCGCATGTGTATTCGATTCTCGTTAAACTCGTCCGATTTCATCATTTTTCCTATTTCCATGAGTTCATATGGTGGAGTAAAGCATGTTGTGAGCTTCGGATTGTTAATCCGACGTTGTATCGTGATTTTCGGATGTTTGGGCCGTTTTTGTAATTTTCTATAAGTTTAGGGAATTTGTTCCTTGTTCGATTTTGGTTGTGTACCTCGGACCGTTTTGGGGTTCCCGTACTTCCATTTCGTGTTACTGTTTCCCAAATATCGATTCCTATTGCTTGTATTCTCTTCCCGGGTCATTTTTCATCATTTTGGGACCCTAAAGGGGTGTGGGCCGCGGCACAAGGATTGTGCGCCGCGACACACACATTGTCCAGTTCTTGGCCGAGCTTTCTGTATCGTGTGCGCGGCTGCGCCGATAGGCTGCGGCACACCGCGAGTAATCGCGGCACACTCGTCCGGGCCGCGGCACACCCGTGTTGCACTTAGCGGCCAAACTTTCTGTACCGTGTGCCGCGGCACACTGCCGATCACTGGGCGCAAGTTTTGGCCCTGTGCCGCGGCACACTTCAGCTGGGCCGCGGCACGCAATGCGGTCAAGTGCTATAACTGCGTTTTTCCAGCGAATTCAGTCATTTTTCTTCCTTCCTTCTACCGTACGAGAGAGAGAGGTTTGAGAGGGGGATTTTTCTCCATCTACCACTTGATTGTGTGATTTTCTCCATCTCCTTTCGATCGTGAAGCTCGGATTGTGGATCTAACACGTGTTCTTCGGATTAAAGTGCTTGGATCTTCAAGAGGTAAGATTTCCTATACCCTAGTATGATTTTGGGGAGGGTTTGGTGGTGATTTTGTCTTTTAATCCGATTTAACCGATGATTGCTGTTAGATTTCGATAGTATACTCGTGACCCTTGGTTTCCTTGTTATTGGATGGGCTGAAATCTTGTTGTTACACCATTGACCGATTTCATTTCCCTATGCACTCTTGGTGTCCGATGAATTGTCACAACGGGTAGAACTAGGATGAATTTCTTCGTTTTCATGTTGTTGAGATTGGTTGTATATCATTATTGTGTTAGGGTCGGATTTGAGAGGATTGTTCGGACCGGAACCTATTTCTTCGTCATTTCCTTCGCGTCATATTATCCAAGGCAAGTACATGTATTATACTTCATTATGTGTGTACGGTTTTGATGCGAATGATGTAAACTGGTTTATTGAACGATTGTGATGGTTACTCTTCCACCTGGGGATGGCATGGGGCCTCTGGGGGCCGATACTAATGGGTACGGCCACGGAAGTGGACTTGGGTGCGTGCGTTGATGTTCTTCCACTGGGACGGTTCGGCCGGGACCTCTGGGGGCCGATACTAATGGGTACGGCCGCGGAAGTGGTTTCTCACCTGGGGATGGTCCGACGGGACCTATGGGGGCCGATACTAATGGGTACGGTCGCGAGTTACCAAACGTGGATGAATGTGATGTGGAAAGTTGGATGATATATTGTTTTGGTGTAAATGTGATATTCCGGAATATTGATTTTTAAAATGACTTTTCCCTAGTGTTTTGTTTGCGTTGAATTATGTATGCATATAATGTTGTGTAATTGTGTACTTGCACTAGCTATTCGAATGCTAACCCCTTAAATGGGGGAAATGCGTCTTATGCATTTCAGGTACCGGGAGGGCTGAGAAGCAGGCACGGGACATGCACACAAAGGACAGGCTGGCTTGATGATGTGGCTCGAGTCTGTATTTTTTTTATGTTTTGTCGTTGCATTGTTGCGTAATGGGGTTAGACTGTTTATTTTTTAACTTGGTTTAAGTCCCCTGCGTGGGCAATGAATTGGTATTTAACTTATGTTCATGTATTCCGTTAAAATGTTTTGGCCGAGGCCACGACCTTATTTACTTTTTGGGTACACCATTTGAGATTACATTATGGTTTATGTGTCTTGTGTTAGCCTGGTAGACCTCACGAGGGTTCTATGGCGTGTAATGTCCCAGTTGCGAATTGGGGTGTTACACACTGGCCGGACGGTTGCGGGACTGGCCGGACGATTGCGGGCACCGGCCGAACGGGTGCGGCAGGAACCGGCGTAGCACACGCTACCGCCGGAAGGCTGCGCGCGCTAACCGGCAGGTGTAGCGCACGCTATCGGCTGGCCTAACGAACGCTATCGGGTCTGGACAGTGGAGTTCAGGGGTTCTGGAATCGGTTAGGCTCGGCAGGTAGCACACGCTACTGTCGGGCATTGCGCACGCTACGACCGGCAGGTAGCGCGCGCTATGACCGGAAGGCTGCGCACGCTACCTCTCCGAGTCAGTAGGGCAGTGTGGGCACTGGACTGCGGCCTGGGCCGATAGCGCACGCTAGCTCGGCAGCCTAGCGCGCGCTAGTCCGGCCCAGTATAAATGTGACAGAGCAGTCACATTTCCTCTCGTTTTTCGTTTCCTTCCTTTTCTTTCCGCGGATGGAGCTTCGGAGGTGACGAAGCCATATTGTTCAACAACAAATACACGAAGTCCTTGAGTTCATAACATCAATCAATCATCCGTTATCATCCTTTGATCCAGCGAATCAAGGTAATCTTCCTTAGAACCCTAATTTCGTGAATTTGGGGGTTTTTGCATTTTTGTCTGATTCGTTCTGTGTTGTTGATTAATTCATGATGGGTATGATTAATCTTGGTAGTATTCTTTTGTTTAACATCATTTAATCCATTGTTCTTTGTCGAATCGAAGTATATTTCTTGATTTCCTTCGAATCGACTTTTTAGGGGATGTGTTCTCGATCTCGTTTCTCATCCATTTTTGATGGATCAATTGTGGTTAAATGATGTTGCTAAACACATTCTATGGATTGTATATCCATATTTCAATTTGGAATTCCGTTTTCGTGTTTTGACGGGACGAATCGTGTTGGCCGTTTTGGGGGAAATCCTTGAACCTTCGTCATTTGTTCTCTGAATTCAGCGGCTTTGGGTCGTACTTTGGAATTCATTTTCATTGTTATTGTTTTCGTTCGTAGTTCATTGTTGTGGATTGTCGTTCGGTGGAGTCGGCGAGTTCGTAGTCGATTCGTGCCAACCTACTTCGGTCGATTCTCCGCGTTGTTCTTATTCGAGGCAAGTACCTTGTCCATACTATTCTTGTTTTGTGGATATGATGATTGGTGATCATCTTGGTGTGTTTGTTTGTTTGTTGGAAATGAGTTTTTAAAAGATTTGGTTAGCCTTGTTAAAGGCCCTCTTTCAAAACCGTGTGTGTTTTGTGATTGGTGTGATTCGTGAACGAGTATGTGAATCTTATGGACATGTTTGGTGTTGATGATGCACTTGGTATTTGCGTGTGTACGTATATTGTTTCATTTCGGTGCATTGTGGTTTGACGTGTTGTTTTACTAAGTGTTTGATGCCTCTGGGTGAATTGTTTGGATATCCTTGGTGTGATATGTTACTCGTGCTTGAGTTTGATTCGCTATCCAGCTCGAGAGGGTCCTCCGAGGCCTCGAGTGGGATTCGTTGCTTCGTCCCGGTCCTAGGTGACATGTGGTGCTTGTGTTGTTTTGTGATATGTTATTTGTGCATGATTGATTCGCTAGCCAGATCGGGAGGGTCCTTCGAGGCCTCGAGTGGGATTCGTGGCTTCGTCCCGGTCCTAGGTGACGTGTGGTGCTTGAGTATTTCGCTAGCCAGCTCGGGAGGGTCCGACGGGATCACGGAGTGGGATTTGTGGCTTCGTCCCGGTCCTAGGCGATGTGAGTACGTGTTTTGTGAATGTGTTTGCTCACCTCGGGAGGGTTCGATGGGACCACGGAGGGAATTTCAATGGCTTCGACCTGGGTTCACGAGTGAAACTTCACCGCTATGTGTATATATTTTGTGATTGTTTTCGCTCACCTCGGGAGGGTCCGATGGGATCACGGAGGGAGTCCAATGGTATAGCCCTGGATTCACGAGTGCGGTTGCTTATGTTTTGTGAATGTGTTTGCTCACCTCGGGAGGGTTCGACGGGGCCACGGAGGGAATTCCATTGGCTTAGACCTGTATACACGAGTGAAACTTCACGGGTGCGTGTGTATTTTATGTCCATCGAGGACGCATGACGTGGGTTTTTAACCTTGTGTATTATGGTTGGTTTTATTTGCGAAAACAAAACCTTTGGGCTGTGACCCTGTTGATTTTTGGAAAGCGAAGGATTCGGTAATCCTAAATTGTTTCCTATTAAAACTCTCGATGGCAATTCAAACTGTTTTATAAATTATTTTCCCTTGATTTGCGACCTTTCGGTTTTAGAATGTTTTACCAAACTCTTGCCGCGGGAAGTACTTTTCGTCACGTTTGGATTTTTGAGGATTCCTGGTTATTGTTATTCGTGGAATGTGAATTGTATGGCTCGTATTTGCACTTTGTCCTTGCACTAGCAAAACAGTGGAGTTTTGCTAACCCCCGAGTATTCGGGGGGTGGATGTCTATTTTTGCATTCAGGTTTTGGAGCATAACACAGGGTCGGCACGAAGGATGACGAAAGATGATCGATACTAATCACATGAGGAACCGTACTTTGTTTATTGGTTCAGTTGTACTTTATTTTCCGCTGCTATATTTTTCCCGTTGTACGGGTGTGGTTGTATTTTGACCCCTGCGTGGGCATGAGTTGTATTTGAGTTGTATGTATTTATTGAAAGACCAAATCGGTCTACTGAGTCATTTTAGCCTTAAAGGCATGGTTGAGTTGTTTTATGTTGTTACCAGCCTGGTAGATCCTTGAGGAAAGGTTCTACGGCGTGTAATATCCCTGAGCGGATTAGGGGTGTTACACGTGTTACGTACGTAACACGTCCTGTATAACGTACGTAACACGTACGTTGACTCACCTGTCAACATCCTCCGCCAAAAGTTGCCGACACAGGGTCCCACCTGCCGACCAGGACTCGGTCCTGTACGATGCCTTCGTTACGTACGTAATACCTTAGCCTTAACGTACGTAACCATGCCAATCTTACGCACGTAAGCTCACCTTGTTAACGTACGTAACAATTCCATACTTAGCCAATTTCAACTGTTACCGCCTGTCTTGACATACCGAAAACACATAATCACTTACTGAATACATATACTGAATCCAATAGTATTCTCATACGATATACCTCATATCAAAAGTGCGATGACCTGATGCACGATATCCAATATATAAACGAAAAATATATCCAAAAAATCGGGGTATTACACCCGAGCAGGGGTTGGTACCCTGATGGGAGTAGGATCCTGAACGGGTATGGAATCCCGAATAGGAGATGTGGCTATTGGCTCCAAAGGGCAGGCGACTCGCCAGAGTCTTGTAAGTTGGCAGATGTCTGAATATCCGTCGTACCCGCCAAAGGCTCGGGATCTACTGTCGCGATAGTAGCAGTCATCTCTTCCGCAGGGGTTGCGTCCTGGGGCTTGATATAGTGGGTTGGACCGTTGAAGGAGCATCCTCGGAGATTGCTGTAGCTTTAACTTTTGTGAGCCTCCTTAGTTTCTTTTTCGGCTTCTCACCAGCAATAGGAGTTTTGCTGTGAGATCTCTTCCTTTTCTTTGAAGTCTCCTCGCTCTGGGACTTCAAAGACACATCCCTCGGATCGGCAGAAATGGGTAATTTTCGGATGAAAGGTCTGTTTACAATCAGGGGTCCTTTGTTGAAAACGGAGGGTCTGATGCTTCCCATGTATATCCGAGAAGTGATCTTCTTTGCTTCTTGGGCTTGCGGAACACCGCATTTCGTCAGAATGTAATTCAGAAGCAAACCAAAAGACTTCTTCTGCGAGGCAGGCTTAGCGACTTCTTCCTGCAATCTTTTGAGAATTGTTTGACACCAGTTGACCTTTTCACAGGTCATGATTGCAACCATCATCCTGAATCTTAAATTGGTACACATCTCGAATGCACCTGTTCTATTCTCAATTACACGGCAACAAAAATCGTGTAAATAAACAAAAGGTAAACAAAAGAGTTTCTTGTGGCAAGAGGTGTGAACCGTTTCAATCGATGCTGAACCGGTGAACAATCCATAATATTCGGTCAGGAGTTCTTGGGACCCAAAGGTCTCAAGACCTTACATTGTCAGGCCATCAACAGGAAGTCTGTAGAGATTCTGAAGAAGCTCTTGGTCAACACGGATCTCGACTCCGAGAATGACAGCAGTGATGTCAGCAACATTTCCTCCCTGAGCAAGCGAGAATAAACGGACAGCAGCATTGAGGTAGAATTCCTCAACAAGGTGAGCATCAAAACGTTCAGCGGTGTGACTTCCAAAGCGATAAAGTCCATGCTGGCGTATCCTCGTAATGACGTACTCCATTGATTTGATGTCATCACCTTCGGAACGAACACATTCAAGCACAACAAATCTAGAAAAGATCCATCCGTCGATGATGTTGGAGGACTTCTTGAGAGAGATAGAGGAGGTCTGAGAAGATGCCATTGACGATTCTCGAAGAAAAGTAAAGAGGATTCAAAAAGAAATGCAGTAAAAATAAAAAGACTTGTAGGATGTATGCTCAAGGACTCGTTCAATATGCAGAAAGCGTAAAGAGTCTCAAATGGCATTTACAATCTTTTTTATAGTGGGCGGCGACGAAGGGTTTACAGATATTGAACGGTCAGATTTAAGGGATGGAAACCGTTGTTTAAAATAGGCGATCACGATGGACTGAGTGTAACTAGTACAACTTATCTATCTAATTTAAAATGAGAGCGGGTCCCGCTTCTGACTTATCAAATTATCCTTATTGCCCGAAACGGCGGTGTAAAATTAATAAAATAATTTGAAACATCGCGACTTTGAAGATACCAATGTCCAGATGTCGTGTAAAGCATTTAATGCCAAAGACTTTATAATTATAACAGGGCGCATGGACACAAAAATCATTTTAAAATAAATACCATGATAATTGATTTCCCATAATATGTGCTGTATCCGCGAAATACAGTGTTCCCCCTTAAAAGGTACATACGGGTTTCAATTCCATACAACAACTTTCGGATTAATGCTGTATTCTTGGGTCGCACTGTATTCCCCCTTAATTATTGCACACATTAGCTGTAGGATAATTCATGTCTCTTTGTTCCTACAGTGCTGTTTTGATAGACCGAGTGTGCATATAACTAACGGTAGATACTGTATTCTTGGGTCTTATAGCATTCCCCCTCATTTGCTGAGTAAAGCATTAAAAACTTACAGGGAGTCAGGCTGTAGCAATCCCAATTCATGTCGAAGCATGCAAAATCTTGTTGTGTCGAGAGGTTTGGTAAAGATGTCGGCTAACTGGATATCTGTATGAACTTTTTCCAGCCGAACATCCTTGTTCTCAACATGATTCCTGATGAAGTGATGCTTCATGTTGATGTGCTTTGTACGCAAGTGCAATACAGGATTGTGCGTTATTGCAATGGCTACGTGGGGCATGTACGTAGTCGCTATAACTATGATAATTGTTATGCATGTAAAATTCAGGGTTATTATTATTAATCCAGTACGAACGCCGTCTTAGAGGTGGAGCCATTTTCTTCGGCTTTACAGCTTGCCTTCTGGGTCTCCAGTTGGATTCCCAAAGCTGTTGTTGATACTGTGCGGAAACTTACCTTCGCGAGGAATAGCGAGGCTCCTATATCCAATACCTAGGCATGCTGTACTGAAAGTACTGCCGTGCGGGCCTTTGATATTTGGATACAGCCTTCTTTCTGAACGGATGTTGGCGCTGTTGATATGCTCGGGGAGCATGCTGTTGGGTACGCCTTACAGGTCTGAATGGCTGTTGATTCCGCTGTCTGGAATATGACTGTGGTTGCGGAATGACAACTTTTGCTGTTCGCGGTGCAATGGGTTCCTTCACAGGACTCGGAATTTCTTCCGATACAGGAATGGGTTCCACACCCCTAACGAAGACAGTACTAGCTTTCCCTTTATTGGAAAATGAGCTGTATCCTAAGCCACTTTTATCATGAGCATGTTGCCCAGTGCTTAGAATTTCTTCCATTCTCTTGGATGATTTCTCGAAAGATTTCAGAATGGTCTCAAGTTCTCCTTCTCATTTTTTCAGAGTTTTTACTTTGGCTTGAAGTAGAACAAAATCATTTGTCTTGCTTTCACTATGAGTTTTAGCCTCACTTAGTTCATGAGCAAGTTGATGATTGCTCTCCATGAGTTTTTAATGATCGATTTTGCTGTTTTCACAATCAACAGACATATTTTCATAGTTTACTTTCAGCAAGTCATTTTCTTCTTTCAGCTCTAGGTTAGAAATTTGGAGCTGTATATTTTCATTTTTCAAAGTCTTATGGGCTTTTTGAATGTTCTTAAACTCATTCATCATGTTTTCAAAAGTATGAGATGCATTGGTAGGAATAGCTGAGGTTGAGCTTACCTCATCATCGCTATCTTCATCTTCCAGAATGTTTCTGGCCATAAAGCACATATAGGCTTTATCTTCGAAATCATCATTAGACGAATCACTGTCAGTGACTATCTGAAGACATTATTCGGATTTTGATGGTGCAGGGGAGGCTTCTGATTCACCAATCAGGGTCTTGAGCTTGTTTTTCCAAGCACGTCTTCTTTCATCCTTTTCTTGTTGCTCGGCTTCCGGCAACCTTTGAATTTTAGGATGAGGACATTTGTTTGCATAATGTCCTGGTTTCCTGCAATTATAACACAGGTTAGCATCACCAGAGGAAGTTTCGGTACTTACCTTGTGAATAGGCTTGGGCCTGTATGGAGTCTTTCCCAACTGCTTGATAAAATTCTTGAACTTATGCATGAGGAGCGCCATTTCGTCTTGTGACAGGATGTCGTCATCGCTGTCAGCATTCTTGTGAATGGGTTTTGATGAGCTCGGCATGCTGTGTCTTCGGTTGGATACAACGGCTAATGTTGTAGTCCTGGCTGGAGATTCTTCAGCTTTCTCTCTCCTGTCTATATCGTACTCAAATGCTTTGAGGTCAGAAAAGAGAACAAAAGTAGATATTTCACTAAGATTGCACGACACACGCATAGCTATGATCTTAATGTCCCATCGGGCAGGGAGAGATCTGAAAATTTTTATGTTCTTCTCCTTTTGGGTATAAATCTTGCCTAATGCTTCAAGTTCACCAACAATGCCAGTGAATCTGAGGTCAAGTTCCTCAAGTGTTTCAGTCGGTTTCATTTTAAAAGTTTCAAATTGCTGAGTTAATTTTGAAATTTTGTTTTCTTTTGAGAGTTCAGTTCCCTCACAAATTAACTTGAGTTTATCCCAAATATCCTTGGCTGATTTATATATCTTTACCTTAGAGAACGTGCCTTTGTCAAGAGTGACAAATAGCGCGTTCTTCACAACATTGTCGAGGTTGGCGCTCTTTCTATCATTAGAAGTCCATTGTTCGCGCTCTTTCTCGAGCATCTCTGCATGAGCTTGGCCTTCAATCCTTGGGGCCGTATGTAATACCCGGTTGTAATTCAGTCATTATCATTCAGTAATTTCATTCGGTGATTGTCACTCAGTGGATTTTCACTCATTTATAATCATTCATCAATCATATTCATTCACCGTGTTCACCGTTCGGAAAAACTTCGAGTTGTGTATCGTTATTGTTCATTGTTTCAACTTTCCTCATATGAGTTCGACTTTGTTAGATCACCATTAATTTTTGGTAACTCCAAAAATTCTAAATCTTTGCAATATTATAGAGCATCGAGTTAGCTTTCCAATGGTTCGAACGGTGAGTCAATCGGAGTCCGGACGAGAGAGTTATGGTCGTTTTAGCTCAACCGCTCATTTTTTCAGTTATTGGCCGATCACTGCCGAACGAACTCGGCCGTGTCGTCCGACACGGCCCGTGCCGTACTCGTCCGGAAAATGCCGAAGTGTCTGCCTCAGGACCCGACCGTGTCGCAGCGCACGGCCAGTCGAACTCTTCCGGTTAAGCGAGCGGCTGACACGCCCGACCGTGTTGCGTGACACGGCCGAGTCATGCGCCGAAGCCGCCGGACGGGTCACTATCGGAAGGCCCTCAGCGCGCGACCGTGTCAAGCAGACACGGTCGAGTCCTGTCGGCGGTATCGGCGGTATGCGACACGACCGTGCCAATCGGCACGGGCCGTGTCCGGCAGGGCAGTCAACTCCTTAAATTCGTTTTTTTTAGCATTTCAGCCATTTTCTCTCCATTTTCTTCACCTTCAACCGAGAGAGGAAGCTTGAGGGAGGGTTTTTCCTTCACAAATCATTTGGGTGTTTGATTTTCTTCATCTCCTTTCGATCGTGAAGCCCGGATAATCAATTTAACGCGTGTTCTTCGGATTAAAGTACTTGGATCTTCAAAGGTAATATTCTTCAACACCTTGGATTTCGATTCTATGTTGAGATATGATGTTTTGGACGTTATAATCATGTTATATGAAGGGACATGTATATGATTATGAGTTTATATAAGGATTCATTGGATTATTGAGGGATTATTCAAGAACACTTTGAATATCGAGTTGAAATTGGGGGTTTTCGATTAATTGTCGTTATAATCACGTGTTCGGATATTCATTTTGGATTATTGATAGTATTCATGGGGTTTTGTGGGTTTGAATCATTCATTGGAAGTTGGTTTCGGATGTAATTGAGTTTTGGGTGTAAACAATTGGAGATTGTTTACAACGCGTTGTTTTAATGCCCCAATGAGTTTGAGTATTGTTGTATCGACTTTTGAGTTGGTTGTGATCATGCTTGATTCGTATTAAGAGAATTGTTGGTATTTATGTTGTTCAAGGTTGTTCGAGCGGCCGATAATTTCATTAAGGACGTTGATCGTGGAAGTACCTTCTCGTCTTCGGTTTGAGGCAAGTTTTATACTTGTACTAGTCAATGAGATTAATGTCATCATATATGTGTATAAATGTGTTGTATCATTCCGAGACTTAGTCTCTCCACGAATTCATTGATATTAAGAGATCGTTCGATACGATACCTTTCGCAATTTTGCCAAATATTTATTGTTATTCCTTTTTGATTGTCATTAAAACCGTACACGCCGATTAAAGGCATTGGCTTATTCATTTCTCACCTTCGCCGGTGAACCGATTAAAGGTACCGAGGCATCCTTCATATCATTGTTATCGAATTGCCGTCGCAGCAAATCGAAATATTCAATCATTCACTATATCATTGTATCGATTGACCGTTCTAAGGCAATCGAGGTATTCAATCATTCATCATATCGTTCATATCGATTAGCCATTATAAGGAAATCAAGCGCTCAAGCATTCATGGAATCATCCGCCGCATCATTGTCATCGGTTAGCCGTTCTAAGGCAATCGAGGTGTTGAGTTGGGACTGCCGAGGATGGTGCCGCCGACTCAAGACAAAGATACCATCCCTAATTGTGATACGGCTTTCATGCCGTGGCCGCCCTAATTGTGATACGGCTTTCATGCCGTGGCTTCGCCCTAATTGTGATACGGCTTTCATGCCGTGGCTTCGCCCTAATTGTGATACGGCTTTCATGCCGTGGCTTCGCCCCTAATTGTGATACGGCTTTCATGTCGTGGCCGCCCTAATTGTGATACGGCTTTCATGCCGTGGCTTCGCCCTAATTGTGATACGGCTTTCATGCCGTGGCTTCGCCCTAATTGTGATACGGCTTTCATGCCGTGGCTTCGCCCTAATTGTGATACGGCTTTCATGTCGTGGCTTCGCCCTAATTGCCCTAATTGTGATACGGCTTTCATGCCATGGCTTCGCCCTAATTGTGATACGGCTTTCATGCCGTGGCTTCGCCCTAATTGTGATACGGCTTTCATGCCGTGGCCGCCCTAATTGTGATACGGCTTTCATGCCGTGGCTTCGCCCTAATTGTGATACGGCTTTCATGCCGTGGCTTCGCCCTAATTGTGATACGGCTTTCATGCCGTGGCTTCGCCCTAATCAATAACGACTTCGGCTGTTTCGGCTTCATGTGATTGTGATATTTGGCGCTTGGGCCGAGTGGTTTTTAGGCCTTGTGATTGTCTTGTTAATTTCATTGAGCCTCCGGCATTGTGATTCATATTTAATCTGCTCGGTTTGGTTCATGTCGTGTAATTCATTGTGGTATTCTCGTGATTATGATTCGCCGTTGGGCACTTATGTTCTAACTCGTCGAATGTATTAATAGTATGCCGTGGGCATAGTATTTCACGAATGCTCGGTTCTTACCTTGGTTTGTGAGCATCTCGTATTATTATCATCATTATACCGTTTCATTCTGCCTTTGGATGCATATCATGTTATACATGTATTTGATGTTCATTATCTGGATGACTGACCCCGTGGGGGCGGAACATGTTTTCATGTTTTAGGTGCTTGCGAGGAGAGAGTTGAGGCACAGGGGCATGACGATGGCGACGAGGCATATGAGCGATACTAGTCCGAGTTGTTCATTGTTGGTCAGTCAGTTGGAGTGTACTCCAGTCTTGTCAGTTGTTATCGTGTTGTATTACCCGAACAGATGTTCGTGGATGCTGTTGTATTTCATTTTGGCCATGTAGGCCACTTTTGTCGTTGAAATTCCTTATCGGAATATTGTGTCGGATATCATGGTAGGGACTATGATTTTCCCTTGTTGTTTAATTTAATGTATTTTAGTCATGTTCGCCTGGTGGATCTCCTGGCGTGGGGTCCACGGCACTGTAATAACCCAATAGGATTTGGGGGTGTTACAGAAATGGTATCGGAGCTTTGGGTTGTGTAATACCCTGAGATGTGAGTTATGTGGTCCTACCGTCGCGGTAGTAGTGGGATTGTCAGGTTATGACAATCTAGTCAGTCAGGTTTTGTGAGTCGTAATATTAGTGCGACTGCACGAGTCATTCATTCATCGAGTCGTCGTCAGTGAAGACTAGTATCGCGAGACCTCGAAGCTTCGTATGACTCGTAAGGACTCGATTCTCTTTGTGTTCATATATTCATCATGTTATTAATTTTTCATGTTTGTTGAAACATATATGTGATATTAGTGTTATGATTGATTCATGACTAATTGTTTTGGAGCACGTGTGACTGTGTAAGTGCTAAGGATCAACTCATTCACCGCTTATTAATAATCCTCAATCACCATTTTGATCTTGTCGATCATGTTAATTCATTCATCACTCGTTAATCTCATCGCTCAATTAATTCATTCATCACTCACCAATATCATTCATCACTCGCTTAATTCGCTCATCACTACCAATATCATTACTCGGATAATTCATTCATCACTCGGTTAATTCATTCATCACTCACCAATATCATTCATCACTCGCTTAATTCATTCATCACTCAATTAATTCATTCATCACTCGGTTAATTCATTCATCACTCGTTAATTCATTCATCACCCGTCGATATCATTGCTCGATTAATTCATTCATCACTCGCTTAATTCCTTCATCACTTAGTCAATCTCATTGTTGATTAATTCATTAATCACTCACCAATCTCATTGTTCATCAATTCATTCATCACTCACCAATCTCATTGCTCGGTTAATTCATTCATCACTCGATTAATCTCATTGTTCGATTAATTCATTCATCACTCAAATAATCTCATTGTTGATTAATTCATTAATCACTCACAATCTCATTGTTCATCAATTCATTCATCACTCGCTTAATCTCATTGTTCGCTTAATTCATTAATCACTCGCTTAATCTCATCGCTCGATTAATTCATTCATCACTCATCAATCTCATTACTCAAGTAATTCATTCAAGACTCACTCAATCTCATTATTGATTAATTCATTCATCACCCAAATAATCTCATTGCTCAATTAATTCATTCATCACTCACCAATCTCATTACTCAATTAATTCATTCTTCACTCTCTATCTCATTACTCGCTTAATCATTAATCACTTATTCAATCTCATTGCTTAGTTAGTTCATTCATCACTCACTCATTGCTCACCAATTCATTAATCATCCATCCATCTCATTGTTCACTTGTTGATCTTGTGGATTGAATTTTCAACCTTGTTAACTTGTTCAAGGTAATCATTTCAGAATTTCATCGTGTAATCATGTTACCTCATTTGATCTTTCATGCGATCTCATCATATTCCGTGTCATGTGGACGATCATTTTACCGCATTATTAATGCATTCATTGTGTTAGAGCGTGTATGCTCATTGTTATCATTCCGTCTCATAATCATAATGCGATCTTCATACGAGATCCGTAATTATCACGTGACTTTCCCGCCTCGGTATGGAAAGAGGCCGAGGAACATCGGACTCCGATGTCCAAGGGATCGCTTTTCTAGTCGTCTTCGTCTTTGGAAGAGCATCTTCATCTCGCATTTACGAGTTCGATCGTTGTTTACTTTAATCGTGATACAATATGACATCCATCACCGGTTTTGAGCAAGTTAATTCTTGTTCGGTAATAGGATAATCATTCATTTCATTGTCGTTCATTCATTCACTTAAGTCATTCATCATATATCAATCATGTTGAGACTTGTCATCATGAAATTAATCATTTAATTCACGAGGAACAACGGTTCCAATAATTTCACTTGAACTATCACTCATGACGTTATTAATTCACCTTGGTGAGCCATTCTTAATCTGGTCGGATTTATAGTCAATTATCATTCATCATTCATTTTAGTCGGTTTCATTCTCGTGACCTTCGAGATCATAGTTAGCGGCGAGTTCATCGTCGGATATACCTCTAATCGTTGAGGTACCAAGTCGAGGTATTTTCCGCTTCTAAGACGGGGGAAGTTGAGTCCGAGATTCATTGACCGCTTTGAAATTTTGGATCGAGTAGGCGAGTTAGCTTATCGATTGGCTTTGCCTCCGGCATTGAGCCGAATTCATAATGTGTTTCACGTCTCTCAGTTGCGGAAGTATGTTGCCGACCCGAGTCACATACTTCAGTTCGACGAAATCGAGATCGCGGATGATCATTCGTACGAGGAGCGTCTTGTACGAGTGTTGGAGCGGCGAATCAAACAGTTGAGGAATAAGTCGATTCCTTTGGTCAAGATTCAGTGGTCTAGACACGGAGTCGAAGAGGCTACTTGGGAAACCGAGGATAGTATGCGGGAGAATTATCCCGAGTTGTTTGACCCTTAGTTTCGGGGACGAAACTCTTTTAAGGGGGGTGTATGTAATACCCGGTTGTAATTCAGTCATTATCATTCAGTAATTTCATTCGGTGATTGTCACTCAGTGGATTTTCACTCATTTATAATCATTCATCAATCATATTCATTCACCGTGTTCACCGTTCGGAAAAACTTCGAGTTGTGTATCGTTATTGTTCATTGTTTCAACTTTCCTCATATGAGTTCGACTTTGTTAGATCACCATTAATTTTTGGTAACTCCAAAAATTCTAAATCTTTGCAATATTATAGAGCATCGAGTTATCTTTCCAATGGTTCGAACGGTGAGTCAATCGGAGTCCGGACGAGAGAGTTATGGTCGTTTTAGCTCAACCGCTCATTTTTTCAGTTATTGGCGATCATCGCCGAACGAACTCGGCCGTGTCGTCCGACACGCCCGCGGCCGCATTTCGTCCGAAAATGCCGGTGTTCGCCTCAGACCCGACCGTGTCGCAGCACGGCCGAGTCGAACTCTTCCGGTTAAGCGAGCGATCGCTGACACGCCAACCGTGTTGCGTGACACGGCCGAGTCATGCCGAAGTCGCCGCTTGACGGGTCACTATCGGAAGGCCCTTCGCGCCGCGACCGTGTCAAGCAGGACACCGCCGAGTCCTCGCCGGGTTGCCAGCGACACGACCGCGCCGATCGGCACGGACGTGTCCGGCAGGCGATCAACTCCTTAAATTCGCTTTTTTAGCATTTCACCATTTTCTCTCCATTTTCTTCACCTTCAACCGAGAGAGGAAGCTTGAGGGAGGGTTTTTCCTTCACAAATCATTTGGGTGTTTGATTTTCTTCATCTCCTTTCGATCGTGAAGCCCGGATAATCAATTTAACGCGTGTTCTTGGATTAAAGTACTTGGATCTTCAAAGGTAATATTCTTCAACACCTTGGATTTCGATTCTATGTTGAGATATGATGTTTTGGACGTTATAATCATGTTATATGAAGGGACATGTATATGATTATGAGTTTATATAAGGATTCATTGGATTATTGAGGGATTATTCAAGAACACTTTGAATATCGAGTTGAAATTGGGGGTTTTCGATTAATTGTCGTTATAATCACGTGTTCGGATATTCATTTTGGATTATTGATAGTATTCATGGGGTTTTGTGGGTTTGAATCATTCATTGGAAGTTGGTTTCGGATGTAATTGAGTTTTGGGTGTAAACAATTGGAGATTGTTTACAACGCGTTGTTTTAATGCCCCAATGAGTTTCGAGTATTGTTGTATCGACTTTTGAGTTGGTTGTGATCATGCTTGATTCGTATTAAGAGAATTGTTGGTATTTATGTTGTTCAAGGTTGTTCGAGCGGCCGATAATTTCATTAAGGACGTTGATCGTGGAAGTACCTTCTCGTCTTCGGTTTGAGGCAAGTTTTATACTTGTACTAGTCAATGAGATTAATGTCATCATATATGTGTATAAATGTGTTGTATCATTCCGAGACTTAGTCTCTTCATGAATTCATTGATATTAAGAGATCGTTCGATACGATACCTTTCGCAATTTTGCCAAATATTTATTGTTATTCCTTTTTGGATTGTCATTAAAACCGCATACGCCGATTAAAGGCATTGGCTTATTCATTTCTCACCTTCGCCGCTTGCAGAACCGATTAAAGGTACCGAGGCATCCTTCATATCATTGTTATCGAATTGCCGTTCGCAGCAAATCAAATATTCAATCATTCACTATATCATTGTATCGATTGACCGTCTAAGGCAATCGAGGTATTCAATCATTCATCATATCGCTCATATCGATTAGCCATTATAAGGAAATCAAGCGCCAAGCATTCATGGAATCATCCGCCGCATCATTGTCATCGGTTAGCCGTCTAAGGCAATCGAGGTGTTGAGTTGGGACTGCCGAGGATGGTGGCCGCCGACTCAAGACAAAGATACCATCCCTAATTGTGATACGGCTTTCATGCCGTGGCCGACCTAATTGTGATACGGCTTTCATGCCGTGGCTTCGCCCTAATTGTGATACGGCTTTCATGCCGTGGCTTCGCCCTAATTGTGATACGGCTTTCATGCCGTGGCTTCGCCCTAATTGTGATACGGCTTTCATGCCGTGGCTTCGCCCTAATTGTGATACGGCTTTCATGCCGTGGCTTCGCCCTAATTGTGATACGGCTTTCATGCCGTGGCTTCGCCCTAATTGTGATACGGCTTTCATGCCGTGGCCCGCCCTAATTGTGATACGGCTTTCATGCGGTGGCTTCGCCCTAATTGTGATACGGCTTTCATGCCGTGGCTTCGCCCTAATTGTGATACGGCTTTCATGCCGTGGCTTCGCCCTAATTGTGATACGGCTTTCATGCCGTGGCTTCGCCCTAATTGTGATACGGCTTTCATGCCGTGGCTTCGCCCTAATTGTGATACGGCTTTCATGCCGTGGCTTCGCCCTAATTGTGATACGGCTTTCATGCCGTGGCCGCCCTAATCAATATGACTTCGGGTCTGTTTCGGCTTCATGTGATTGTGATATTTGTGAGTTTGGTGAGTGGTTTTAGGCCTTGTGATTGTCTTGTTAATTTCATTGAGCCTCCGGCATTGTGATTCATATTTAACTGCTCGGTTTGGTTCATGTCGTGTAATTCATTGTGGTATTCTGTGATTATGATTCGCCGTTGGGCACTTATGTTCTAACCTATCGAACAGGTATTAATAGTATGCCGTGGGCATAGTATTTCACGAATGCTCGGTTCTTACCTTGGTTTGTGAGCATCTCGTATTATTATCATCATTATACCATTTCACTCTGCCTTTGGATGCATATCATGTTATACATGTATTTGATGTTCATTATCTGGATGACTGACCCCGTGGGGGCGGAACATGTTTTCATGTTTTAGGTGCTTGCGAGGAGAGAGTTGAGGCACAGGGGCATGACGATGGCGACGAGGCATATGAGCGATACTAGTCCGAGTTGTTCATTGTTGGTCAGTCAGTTGGAGTGTACTCCAGTCTTGTCAGTTGTTATCGTGTTGTATTACCCGAACAGATGTTCGTGGATGCTGTTGTATTTCATTTTGGCCATGTAGGCCACTTTTGTCGTTGAAATTCCTTATCGGAATATTGTGTCGGATATCATGGTAGGGACTATGATTTTCACTTGTTGTTTAATTTAATGTATTTTAGTCATGTTCGCCTGGTGGATCTCCTGACGTGGGGTCCACGGCACTGTAATAACCCAATAGGATTTGGGGGTGTTACACCGTATTTACCTTCATGATATTTATGGGGCCATCCTGTATGACAAAAATCATCTCTTCATGCATTGCTGCAAGATGAGCCTCCATCTTAATTCTCCAATCGCCAAACTCGTTAATAGAAAACATGGGGACTTTATTGATCATTGATGTATCCATATGAGAATAAAGGGAAGAAAAAGACTGTTTTAAAGAATAAGTGATTTTGGATCTGACTCGGTTAAAAATACGACTGATTCTCTTTAGAATCAACCGCTCCGATACCACTTGTTGGCCACTAAGTATACAGAATACAGCTTGGAAAGAGTTTTAAACAATAGGCTGTATAATTTTCAGATCTGAGTGCGTAGCGGAAGTCTTGTTTAAAGTAAGTTGCTGTAAATACAGCAACTAGATATGAAGTGTATACTTGAAATTAATCAAAGATATTAAAACAGTAAATGCAGAAGGTAAATGACACAGTAATTAAAGTGGTTCGAGGTAAACTCCTCTATGTCCATTGATCCTCCACACAAGAGTTAAAAATGTTTATTATAAATACTACGTACACAACTACGTATTTATAATCAAACCTATCAATGTATCGTTCACACAGATTGATATAATGATCGAAGCTTTCAACCGTTCACACAGATTGGTTTAGGCTTTCACTTGACTAACTTCTTCACACTGAGTTCTGAAGCTTTGTCTCTTCAATGCAAGTCCGTCACACACAGTTCGGGAGAAGCAATGCTTTCTTAGTCCACACAGGGCTGATGGGTTTGTTCAATGATAGAATAATGGTTTGAACAACAGATTGACTTTCTTGATCTTTAGCTGATGATGTGTTGTTCAAGGTTGAGCACTTTGGATATTTCTTCTCTCAGAATATGCAGTATACTTGAAGAAATATGTTTGCTCGGAATATTCGTGTAAGCACTTTGTTATCGTAGGTGTTTGTTACTTCTGGTCGTTGTTGCTCTGTATATTTCTATGTATGTGATCTTCAGACTCTGGAGATATATATAGCTTCTGAATGGATTCGTTGGAAATAGATCCGTTGAGCAAGATTCCGTGACAACTAGATAATTGACTTGTATAGACCAAGATCCAAATTTTGCATGGTTTGAAGATCTCTGTCGGCTTCAGTATTTAAATACTTTATCCTTTCAGTATTTAAATACTTATTTATCAAATGGGACTTGACTTTAGCGAATACAAAAGAATCCTTTTCAAACGGTCTCAAGTCCTGTTTCGATGTGTATTGAAGGTCTCAATACTTCACAGCTTGAATGATGTATCCATTTGTGCTGTAGGCTATCAAGGAGAAATTGCTGTATGGAATGCTTATTGTATGAAGGGACGGCTTCCATACTTGGCGCTTTTAGATTCTTGTTGCTGTATGATGGCATGATGATAAGTCTTCGATACAGGATCAGCAACTTCGATCGGTCTATCGATACAGCAGCTTGGTGTATGCTGGATTGGCACATTGTCAAAACATTCTTATCAAGATCTTTCGATAGAGGGATTGTTATCCCAACACATTTTCTCCACTAAAATCACTTTATATCAACTTTTCTTAAAACTCGTGTCATCCCAACTGTGGCAATTTTTTGGCGGACAGAGGGAGTATTTTTTATTGAATGTCTTAAAATGCCTGATTATGATATTCCATTTTTAATACTAATTTAAATCAAGCCTAAATAATTAAGTTATTTTAAATAAATAATTTTAGAGTTTAAATTATTTATATTTAAATTATGATTTTAATTATATCAATTATTTTAGATACTTTTATTAAATTAGTTTTAACTTATTCATATTATTAATATTAGTTTGAATCAAATAGTATCAATTATAATAATAGTTATTATAGGATATGAACAAAAAAATCACAATATGATGATGGTATATTCATTACAATTGATCGTTTAATCAAATCTATTGTAATTTTGATTGAGAAATTCGAACCAAACTCTCATGAATTCAATTAATTGATGGGAGGCAATTTCCATTGGTAATAAAAACAGATCATCACCAGCAAAGGCAGTGTTCTAAAAAGCGGCCTAGGCGGTCGTCTAGGCGCTAGAAGGTGGTCCTCCACCCCGACTACCCCCTAATCGGTTCTGCCAGGCGGCTCGACGGGTCCTAGGCGGGCTAGGCGGGTCCTAGGCGGGCTAGGCGGGTCCTAGGTTTCCTTTTCTGTCCAGATTTTTTTTCCATCTGTCCAGATTTTTTTTCCTTTACTATTTTATTTTTTAACGTTTTGTCCAAAAACGTGTTTTCTGTAATATCCGCAATTTTCGATTTCCGGTAATTTATTTTTTTTCGGCGGAAGTCTGTTTTGACGACTCGCTCATGTCCGTTTCGTCATTCTGAGAATGATTAATTCTACACTTTTTGACATCCGAGTTCGTTTCGGTGTCGTTTCGTTGAGTTCTGTGCTTTTTAGCGACTTTTCCGCACTTGAGTTCGATTCTTGCGAATCTCATCCGAAACTGTTGTTTCGAGTTTCCCGCAAGTCCGTTTATCCTTGTTGGACGTGTTGTGAACTTCGGTTTGGTTATTCAATCACGTATCGTGATTTTCGGGCATTTGGGCCATTTTCGTAATTTCCCAAAGTTTGGGGTAATTACCTTCCGTTATCGAATTTCGAGCCTTCGGGTGGTCGGAATCGTGTGTTCTACTAGCTCTTAGATTCGTCTTTGTGAGTACTTCGTAACCGTATCTTCGGTTCGTATTCAGGCTCGGGTTTCGGTGTCGTTTTGTTGAATTCAGGATTACTAAACGACTTTTCTAAGTATGAGTTCGACTTTGTTAGATCCCCATTAATTTTTGGTAACTCCAAAAATTATAAATCTTTGCAATATTATAGAACATCGAGTTAGCTTTCCAATGGTTCAAACGGTGAGTCAATCGGAGTCCGGACGAAAGAGTTATGGTCGTTTTAGTGGAAGACTGTCAGCTGTCGGGCACCGTCCAGGAGCCTTTCGGCCGATAGGGTGGGCCGATAGACTCTACTGCCGGCATTTCTCTATGGCTATCGGTTGGGCCTATCGGCCGATAGGCTGGCCGATAGGTCCTGCTGTGTTACACTATAAACGTGTTGTTTTGAGCGTGAAACTCATTTTCTTCCCCATTTTTCCACTGCGTCGCGAGAGAGAAGTATAGAGGGGGGGAGTTCTTCATCCGGGGGTCGATTTTCATCATTTCTTTTCGGTTGTGAGGCTCGGATAATCAATCTAACGCGTGTTCTACGGATCTTAACACTTGAATCACTCAAGGTAATCTTCTAAGAACCCATTTTTGGGAGATTTTGGGGATTTTGGGTATTTTGGTTGTTTTCGTCCGATTAATCCGATTTAACTTGGTATTATGATAGATTGATGATTATTGAGATGTATTACATCTTTTCCTTGTTATTCCATAGTTGGATCGTATCGATTCGTTGTTTTCGCCGAGTTCTTGATCGACGCCTTGAAGGTGTCCGATAAAATGTCATAGAGAGGATTCGAGCGTTCTACGATTATTCTTCCTCGCTCGCTCGTTAATTTATAGATGGTATGATGTTAGGGTCATATTTATAGAAAAGAAATAGAGTCGGAACCCTTCCGTTCGTCGCTTTCTTCAAGCTTTTCGATTGTGGGTGTATTCGTTGTCTTCACGGAGAATCGTAGGTGTTCGAGGTGTCCCGACTAATCCGTGATTGTGGGAGTGTCCGGCATCGATTATCGAGGCAAGTATCTTGCCCATACATTACGTGTTTTGTGGATATAATGGTTGTTAATCGTCGATATGTGCTAAATAAATATTCATAACCATCTTTTTCAAAAGTATCGGTATATTTACCAACATGGTTTTCTTAAAGACGACTCGTGTGTTCCGAGAATTAATATGCTTAATTGAATACGTGTATTAATGTTGAGTATAAGATCGTAATACTTTCGTGTGATGCCTTTGTGTGTGATTACGTCGTCGGTAAGTTTTGAAGTTTAGTCCTTTGTTTAAGCTGTACGTGGAGACATGTGGTTATCGATGAATTATGTGAATTTATATGATATTGGTTGTGCCTTTCGGTGCTTTTGGAATAGTGTGCTTTCTTGTTGATAATATTAGTTCTGGGTTATGAATATATGTTGGATGAACTGGCCATTCTAGTAAAGTACCTCGACTATATATACTGTGATTGACCTTCGAGGCTTGTGGTTTGCAACTGTGATTTTGGAACGTGTGTGTGTGTTGTTCCTTCCACCCGGAGTGTCCGACGGGATGTCTGGGGGCCGATACTAAGGGGTACGGCCACGGAAGTGGACTTGGGTGTGCGTGTGGATGAACTTCCACCCGGAGTGTCCGACGGGATGTCTGGGGGTCGATACTAAGGGGTACGGCCGCGGAAGTGGTTTCCCACCCGGAGTGTCCGACGGGATGTCTTGGGGTCGATTCTTAGGGGTTCGGCCGCGGGTTACCAGTTGTGGTTTTCATCTTGAGGATGACGTTGATGTTTTCGTTAATTGTGATATTGTCCGGAGTATCACAATGCTTTGTGCTCGGGGTCGAGAGACATTATATTTCGAGTCTTGGTGTTTGGCTAGAATGGCATAGGAATAATGTGTTATGTGTAATGTGACCTTGTAAGTGAATTGAAGTGGATGATCGGGTCGTGGACCCTGTGCTTTATGACCGGAATGGTTGGGTCGTGGACCCCGTGTTTTGTTAAACGGATTTGTATTTTGAAAAATGAACTTTGGGGCTGTGACCCTAAATGGCTTTCGAGGAATTAAGAACCTTTTTAATTTCTGATATTTTCAAAACTCCCGAGAATTGGAAATGTTTTCACAATGCTTACTTGCTTCGTTTCTGCTTTCAAGACTTGAACTATTTTTTAACTAAATATATCTCGGGAAGTCTTTCGATATATTCTCGGAATGTGTTGTGTATGGCTCGTATTTGCACTTTATACTTGCACTAGCGAAACAGTGGAGTTTTGCTAACCCCCGAGTAATCGGGGGGTGGATATCTGTATTGTGTCCAGGTACATGCAGGTTTTCGGGAGCAAGACACAGGATCGGCACGAGGGATGATGAAAGACGAATGATACTAATCACACGAAGGCGCTTTGGGTTCGATTAGTCGAGTCCATTGTATTGTCTTTTCCATTGTCTTATTGTTCATTGTTGCAAGTATTTTACCCTTGTGTGGGTATGAGTCTGGATGAGTTTATGTATTTTGATTTGTAAGTTCTGTGATTTAAAGACCAAATCGGTCTATTGGTCCGTTATTTTTGATTCGTCGGTATGTAATGTAATGTGTTGTTTTGATGTCTAGCCTGGTGGATCCTCACGGAGAGGGTCTGCGGCGTGTAATATTTCCGGTTTGATCTGGGGGTGTTACATTTATGGTATCAGAGCTTAGGTTGAGGAAACCTAGGCTGTCGGGTCGAGTTATGTGTTGTTGAGTCTCGTTTTGTCAGATTTTGTCTGACTGATGTCGTGTCGCGACGCGTCGTTTGGAATGTCGGCCGTGATTAGTATCAGGATGCAGCCATCATCTTCGTGCGATCTGTGGATGTAAGTCTCCCTTCTTTGTGTTGTGCCTCGTGTGACACGAGCTATATTTTTTTATGATTATTTATTAAGTGACGGAGTCCTTTTATGGATTTTGATTTCTTGATACGTGACTATTTGACTCTCATATTTCTTTCATGTGAGGAGTAGTTGCTGGATTGTGCATGTTGGACTGTATTTCCTTTTTCCGCTGAGTGAGTTCCTTTGTAATAGCTTTCGGTATTTTACCGATCAATTTTTATTTCAAAACCGATTCCTTTAACCGAGTTGTTGGCCTTGACCGCTTTGACGGTAGTTGGGTGTTTTCAAGTGATTTTGTGAGTTTGATAAGTACTACCGTCATCGACCTTTTGGGCATTTTTGTAATTGGTTTTTAGCACGTGGGTTCCGGTGCGGGACCCACGGCGCTATAATATTCCGTGTATTTACCTGAAATCTTTGGGCATTGTAGCCCATTGTATTATCTTTGAAAACCTTGAGTATCTTAGAAAATAAAATTCGAGACGTACTTTTAATGATTGTATTTTCAAGGCGCCTACTAGCGCAACTATCTGTTTCAAAATTTTTCTACCTCGAGGACCAAAATGTTTTGAGATATTTTCGATGTTTAGAAACATTTATACTTAGACCCGAGGGTCGGATATTCTGAAAGTTTTTCACTAAAAGAAAGGTGTCCTCATTTTAGTTCAAACGCAAGATGAATTACAGAGTCTCGAAAATGATGTTTGTTTAACTTTTTGTAAATGATACTCAAGATCAACTGGTGTTTCCAAACTGTTTTCAAAAGGTGGTTCTCGCTTTTAAAACCTATCATTCTGCTTATGGACCGGAAATGCGTGAATGGTTTTCGAACTTTCGTTGCGGTGTCAACCCCAATTGTGATTGAATTGGTGGCGTGAGCGCCGAGTCGCTCGCCACGCATATGTTTTGTTGGCCCTCTGTGAGAGGTGTGAACTGGTGTTTACTGTTTATCGCCTCGTGGTGATTGCGTATTGTCGCACTAGTGTGGGTTGTTAAAGCCTGGATTTTTATGCGTTATACACATGGGTGATTGTTTCATGATGTTTGTGATTGTGTGATGGCCGTGTCGGGATGTTGTAATCTTCGAATAATGCCGTTGTTGTTGTGATTTTTGTATGCGTTGATATGTTATCCGAGTTGGCATCTCCGGTATGTTGTTTTGCGGTGTTTTGATCCATTGTATCGAGCATTTATATTTTCGGTATGCCGAGCCGAGGCGTTTCAATCGTGATGTGCCGGGCATGCACGTAAAATTGTCTTTCTCGATGACACATTTCAAGTGTGGACTCGAGGACACCGAATTCGGTTTGTGAATTGGCTACCGAGACTTTCGAGTTCGCGCTTCAAAGACAGATATCGAATCGGCTTTGAGAGGCCTTTGAAGGATGTTTCGCTTGCTGCTTGTTGTGTCGTCACCTTCCTTTATAAGAGGTCGAATGTAGTACCCGTGTTGTTTTTAGACTTACGTATTTTCTCTTTCTCCATCTGTCCGATTCGCTCGTGATCGTTGGTACTTTATGAACTTGTTCTATATTTCGGTTTCATCGTCCGAACGAGCCGTGATCTTGTTGTGGGTCGATCCGGTTATCGATGTTACTTTTTCGGGTTCGATTCGATTCTTGTGAACCTTGTTTGGGAGTGACATCATCTGGTTCTACTAGTTCTTTTATTCAAGTGGATCGGCTTTGGAACTCTTGTGTTTTCGACTCTGCCGACTCATTTATGTTCGTTGACATTTCGAGCTTGTCCTGCTCCTTGCTTTTGTTGATCGAACGAGTGTGGTGTTATTTCGGAATAACTCGTTGTCGTTGTGACTTTTCAATCGCTATTCCCTTTCCCCGCGGATCTTCGGCAATGCATGTCTTGTAGTTCTCAC
This sequence comes from Orobanche coerulescens, assembly GCA_033398695.1. NCBI lineage: Eukaryota > Viridiplantae > Streptophyta > Magnoliopsida > Lamiales > Orobanchaceae > Orobanche > Orobanche coerulescens. Next base: position 35,310,437 of record CM065818.1, read on the forward strand.
CAGATCATCCTGGGAGTTGTTGTTTGAACTTTATTGTTCTTTGTGATTCGAACATGATCCTTCGATCTTTGTTGTCTCGATCGTTGTGGTTTGATCGTTTGATTGTTCGGTTTATATTGACCTCGTTCCGTGATTGGCGAACATTCAGGCTCCTTCGTAATTCCCTTGATTCGGGAAATTAGTTTCGTTCGATCTTCCACTTAGGCGGTGGGATTTCGTGGTTGTTCAGCGGTTGACTCGCGTTTTGATTGATGTACCGTTGGGTGGGTCAATCATATTGATTTTCGTTCGTTGTGTTTTGTGATTGTCGGATAATTGACTTGGCTATATTATCCGTTTGATGACGTTTGTCACTCGTTGGTTTTTATTATATCCCTAACGGCGACGTTGTGTTGGTCGCCGTGGAGCGTGTTTTCACGCTGTATACTCCTTTGCGTTGTTTGTAACATTTCGCCGTTGGGCGTTAGTTACGCATTCTTGTGTATCTCGTTGAGTTTTCTGGCGGAATATTTCTTCTCCCTACTTGTTTTAAGTTTGGACGAAACTTCTTTTAAGGAGGGTAGAATGTAATATCCGCAATTTTCGATTTCCGGTAATTTATTTATTTTCGGCGGAAGTCTGTTTTGACGACTCGCTCATGTCCGTTTCGTCATTCTGAGAATGATTAATTCTACACTTTTTGACATCCGAGTTCGTTTCGGTGTCGTTTCGTTGAGTTCTGTGCTTTTTAGCGACTTTTCCGCACTTGAGTTCGATTCTTGCGAATCTCATCCGAAACTGTTGTTTCGAGTTTCCCGCAAGTCCGTTTATCCTTGTTGGACGTGTTGTGAACTTCGGTTTGGTTATTCAATCACGTATCGTGATTTTCGGGCATTTGGGCCATTTTCGTAATTTCCCAAAGTTTGGGGTAATTACCTTCCGTTATCGAATTTCGAGCCTTCGGGTGGTCGGAATCGTGTGTTCTACTAGCTCTTAGATTCGTCTTTGTGAGTACTTCGTAACCGTATCTTCGGTTCGTATTCAGGCTCGGTTTTCGGTGTCGTTTTGTTGAATTCAGGATTACTAAACGACTTTTCTAAGTATGAGTTCGACTTTGTTAGATCCCCATTAATTTTTGGTAACTCCAAAAATTATAAATCTTTGCAATATTATAGAACATCGAGTTAGCTTTCCAATGGTTCAAACGGTGAGTCAATCGGAGTCCGGACGAAAGAGTTATGGTCGTTTTAGTGGCAGATCACACTGTCGGCACCGGCCCAGAGCCTTTCGGCCGATAGGGTGGGCCGATAGACTCTACTGCCGGCATTTCTCTATGGCTATCGGTTTGGCCTATCGGCCGATAGGCTGGCCGAAATGTCCAGCTGTGTTACACAATAAACGTGTTGGTATGAGCGTGAAACACATTTACTACCCCAATTATCCAATTCGTCGCGAGAGAGAAGTATAAAGGGGGAGTTCTTCATCCGGGTCGATTTTCATCATTTCTTTTCGGTTGTGAGGCTCGGATAATCAATCTAACGCGTGTTCTACGGATCTTAACACTTGAATCACTCAAGGTAATCTTCTAAGAACCCATTTTTGGGAGATTTTGGGGATTTTGGGTATTTTGGTTGTTTTCGTCCGATTAATCCGATTTAACTTGGTATTATGATAGATTGATGATTATTGAGATGTATTACATCTTTTCCTTGTTATTCCATAGTTGGATCGTATCGATTCGTTGTTTGCCGAGTTCTTGATCGACGCCTTGAAGGTGTCCGATAAAATGTCATAGAGAGGATTCGAGCGTTCTACGATTATTCTTCCTCGTTCGTTCGTTAATTTATTGATGGTATGATGTTAGGGTCAGATTTCGCAAAGAATTCGAGTCGGAACCCTTCCGTTCGCCGCTTTCTTCAAGCTTTTCGATTGTGGGTGTATTCGTTGTCTTCACGGAGAATCGTAGGTGTTCGAGGTGTCCCGACTAATCCGTGATTGTGGGAGTGTCCGCATCGATTATCGAGGCAAGTATCTTGCCCATACATTACGTGTTTTGTGGATATAATGGTTGTTAATCGTCGATATGTGCTAAATAAATATTCATAACCATCTTTTTCAAAAGTATCGGTATATTTACCAACATGGTTTTCTTAAAGACGACTCGTGTGTTCCGAGAATTAATATGCTTAATTGAATACGTGTATTAATGTTGAGTATAAGATCGTAATACTTTCGTGTGATGCCTTTGTGTGTGATTACGTCGTCGGTAAGTTTTGAAGTTTAGTCCTTTGTTTGCCGTACGTGGAGACATGTGGTTATCGATGAATTATGTGAATTTATATGATATTGGTTGTGCCGTTCGGTGCTTTTGGAATAGTGTGCTTTCTTGTTGATAATATTAGTTACGGGTTATGAATATATGTTGGATGAATCGCCATTCTAGTAAAGTACCTCGACTATATATACCGTGATTGACCTTCGAGGCTTGTGGTTTGCAACCGTGATTTTGGAACGTGTGTGCGTGTTGTTCCTTCCACCGGAGTGTCCGACGGATGTCCGGGGCCGATACTAAGGGGTACGGCCACGAAGTGGACTTGGGTGTGCGTGTGGATGAACTTCCACCGGAGTGTCCGACGGGATGTCTGGGGTCGATACTAAGGGGTACGGCCGCGGAAGTGGTTTCCCACCCGGAGTGTCCGACGGGATGTCTGGGGGTCGATACTAAGGGGTACGGCCGCGGGTTACCAGTTGTGGTTTTCATCTTGAGGATGACGTTGATGTTTTCGTTAATTGTGATATTGTCCGGAGTATCACAATGCTTTGTGCTCGGGGTCGAGAGACATTATATTTCGAGTCTTGGTGTTTGGCTAGAATGGCATAGGAATAATGTGTTATGTGTAATGTGACCTTGTAAGTGAATTGAAGTGGATGATCGGGTCGTGGACCCTGTGCTTTATGACCGGAATGGTTGGGTCGTGGACCCCGTGTTTTGTTAAACGGATTTGTATTTTGAAAAATGAACTTTGGGGCTGTGACCCTAAATGGCTTTCGAGGAATTAAGAACCTTTTTAATTTCTGATATTTTCAAAACTCCCGAGAATTGGAAATGTTTTCACAATGCTTACTTGCTTGCTTCGCTTTCAAGACTTGAACTATTTTTAACTAAATATATCTCGGAAGTCTTTCGATATATTCTCGGAATGTGTTGTGTATGGCTCGTATTTGCACTTTATACTTGCACTAGCGAAACAAAGTGGAGTTTGCTAACCCCAGTACCTGGGGTGGATATCTCGTATTGTGTCCAGTGTACATGCGTGTTTTCGGGAGCAAGACACAGGATCGGCACGAGGGATGATGAAAGACGAATGATACTAATCACACGAAGGCCGCTTTGGGTTGATTAGTGAGTCCATTGTATTGTCTTTTCCGCTGTCTTATTGTTCATTGTTGCAAGTATTTTACCCTTGTGTGGGTATGAGTCTGGATGAGTTTATGTATTTTGATTTGTAAGTCTGTGACGAAAGACCAAATCGGTCTATTGGTCCGTTATTTTTGATTCGTCGGTATGTAATGTAATGTGTTGTTTTGATGTCTAGCCTGGTGGATCCTCACGGAGAGGGTCTGCGGCGTGTAATATTTCCGGTTTGATCTGGGGGTGTTACATTTTCTTCGCTGGATAATCATGGATTGTTGAATGTGATGATGATGAAGTTGAGCCCGGTTCGGATCTTACTTGGGAGATGGTTGGGGAAGCAACCGGAGCGGATGAAATGCTAGAGCCTAGAAGAAGTGCTAGAAACATCGTAACAAGAGTGCTCCATGAAGAAGACTTTGTGTCGGATGATGACTCGGAAGAGGAGGAAAATGATGAAGAGTATGACTATGAGTCCGATGGAGAACATATATTGGAGGAAGGATATGGAGATGAGGAAGACATGGAAATTTGACTTTAATTTGCGACTTTTGCTTTTTGAATGTTTTTTTTTTCAAGACTATTGGAATGTTGTTTTTTTACAAGACTATTTTTGAAAAGAATATTATTATGCATTTTGCATGCATATATAAAACTAAATAAAATATAAAATATATAAAAAAAACCGCCTAGCGCCTAGTCGCCTAGGCGCCGCCTCCAAGGCCTAGGCGCTAGAAGGTCCCCGTCCGCCCACCTACCGCCTAGCGCCTTTTAGAACATTGAGCAAAGGTAGTCAAGTTGGTGGAGTAGGTGAGCGCGAGACTAAAAGATCACGAGTTCGATTCCCCCTATCAACACTTTCTTGGTTGAGCCTGTCACAGAGGGTTTGCCTAGTGTGGTTTACCTAGTTGGCGTAGTTTGCAGGCTATTACATTCAGTCCGAGGGTTTATCCAGTGCGCACTCGAAAAGTAGCGACTGCGCGTTCCCCGTCATCAAATTGTTAGTACCAATGCGGCGGTCACTTGCATGCATATAGGGTAGACCTGGCAATTCGTTCGTGTCGTGTATTTTCGTGTCGTGTACTTTCGTGTTTCGTGTATCAAAAGTTCAAACCCATACACGACACTAAATGAATTCGTGTCATGTCGTGTCGTGTACCGCGCAAATTCGTGTCGTTTCGTGTTTTCGTGTCAGGCACATAATATAAAATAAATATTAAATATTATAAAAATAATAATTTTAATATTATAATATTATTTTTATAGGTTTTAGTAGACGAAATGAAACGAATGGCAACGGAAACACGAATATTTACACGAAATTTATGAAAATTATCATTATATTTTCAAATTTTAAAGTTTAGTATAAACAGAATTCATAAAATATATATTTTATTAAATTAAATATAAAATATTATATTTATTTATTTATTTATTTATTTATTTCGTGTACCTCGTGTCGTGTCGTGTACGCAAAGGGTAAATACAAAACCGACACTATATCTCGGTCGTGTACTTTCGTGCCGTGTACTCAAAATGCAAATCCAAACACTAAATTTTCGTGTCATTTGCATATCGTGTAGTAAATTGCCGGTTCTAATATAGGGTGTTCTTTTTAGCAGAAAATAGTTGAATTTAAATATCTCTATATTACCCTCTCGCGGACACACCAACGTATCTTTCTCTCCATTAAAAAAGAGAGCTAATTTCCCCCACCATTTTATCTAATGATGCCAACTAATGTTTTTTTTCCCATTAAATACCCGTCCCTCTCTCCCTCCCTCCTAGACCTCGGACTTTTCGATTCCTGAGAGAAAAATACAGGAATCGGAACCGAACCGTATAGTTTTTTCGCGGTTCGATTTTTCCAGTTTATTTTGTCAGAACCGCACAGGAACCGAACCAAACTGGAATCGAACCGGAACCAATTTTGTATGGTTTGGAAGAAATATATTATATTATATTGTATTTTATTAAGAATATATTATATTATTTTATATTATATTAATTATGTTTAATAAGAATATGTTATATTATATTATATTCAGAGGGTCGGTTGCTTTGCCGGCAAGTGTTCTGACGGTTCCTTGTGGTTCGGGACGGTTCCTCTTAAAATGCAGACAGAACCGCGAACCGAACCGAATCAATACTAACAAGATTTAACCGAATCAAAAAAATTTGTTGCTAGGAACCGAACCGAACTGCCGGTTCCAATGCACTCGGATCGGCTCGCGGTTCCCTTGCTCCAAAAGTCCCAGCCTCCCTCCCCGCTCCCCTTCCCCATCCCATCCCCCTGATGCTGCATTTCGCTGGCGGCCCTATTTTTTTTTTTAGTTTTTTACCTTTTTTTTGGTTTTTAATTTAATTTATTTAATTGTAAATATACTAAATTTATGTAAAATAAAGAAATGCATTATTTAAATAGACATATTATATATGATGACTCAACTCAAGAAAAATTTAAAAAATTTATGTAAGATATAACACAAATATATATTATATAAAAATAGAGAAATACAATTATGCTGATACTAGAAAAGTTGTGTAAAAATGTATTATTTAAATAGATAAATATTATACCTCATGTTTATTAAACACATTACGTAAGATAATACAGAAAAGTAGATAAGTACAATTATGATTACAAGAAAAAAATAATTTCGAGCCATTAGATTCTGCCATGATTGAATCCTTTCACGATATGGAGTCTCCAATCCTCTATTTTCTTCTGTAACATTTTCGCGCCACATACTTACAACTGGTGGTACCGGATAATCAGGATATAGAAATACTTGAACAAAGTGGTTACCGTTGACTATGCAATAGCTATGTGGCTTCTTTCCTCGAGTGAGGTTGATGCAGACCAAAATGACTAGTATGTAAAACAACCCCCTTTGTATGCAGTAAACACATGCAGTACAACATTGTACTGAGTTGCAATGACAGTCCCACTATATACAAAATTCATCCAGCTCCAATGAGGTGATGGGGATTCCAGACAATTGAGTCCATACATCATTTTATCTACCGCACCTTATTCTATGAAGACCTTATCGTAAAAATCTCTATTTTGTAAAATTTCATGATAAAGGTCTACCCGCACGCGCATCCAACCATCTTCTTTTAGGTACCCAATTTGTGCAGCTATTGCTCTATAGCCACAATTACCATCTCCAAGCACGTCAATAGTATGACTAACATAACTCCCAAAAGCTTTGGGTAATTGTTGGATATGCGGATCATTGGTTGTTTGAGACAAATTTTTTATCTTGTCCGGCTCTAAGCAGGAACATATCCTCCCTCGATTTTGATCTTTTTTATTAGGTCGGCCTTTGTTCTTCGTATTGCTGGGGGGTGATTTCAAGTTGCTGTTAGATGGATCAACCATATCGATCATTTTACCCAACATATGATCTCTCATTGTTGTATCCATCTCATCTAACACTGAATTTGATTTTATTATTTTTTCCGAAGACGATTTTCCTTCAGTAGTCTGCTCTCGTGGATAACCTTGTCCAATAGCAATATATATGTTCCAACGAAATTTACAAGGAATCTGAATGGTAATATGCTAGTTGATGCTTACATGGCAACCCATATGAAAAAATAATTTTATAGTTGCAAGTATCAGATAAATTATTATCAACCTTATCTAACTCACGATGGATATATTCAAGTGCCTCTAGTGGCCTCGTAAATCATTATAAATATCATCATTATGAATATGGAACATCATAATGATCGACCTCTCAAATGATTTTTTTTAAATATTGCCAAATTGTAATGATCAACAACTTGTCAATTTTACGGACCAACACATTGATAGTTGACACTGTATCCTCCAAATATTTCTTGAGTCTTGCATGATCGGACTACAAAAAATAATTCAAATTATGAATCAACATTTGATAATTACAAAAAGTATTTACTTAGAAAACATACCTGATCTGTAGTAAATTCATCCATGGATTTGAAGGTAAATGGAATTTGAAAAATTGAAGTAAAATAAAATATGAAAGAGAGAATTAAGTATGAGAAAAAGCGTTTATGCTCCTATTTATAATGTGAAGGAAGCAACATATCTTGAAAAAAAATGAGAGAATCCAAAAATTTATGAAAACACAAGTCACAATTAAAAATAAAATCACTAATCCCCCTCTCTCAACTTGCAAATAAGTTGCAATGCAATGTGAAATGAGCAAAATATCTTGAAAAATATGAAAGAGTATACTATAATTTATGAAAAGACAAGTCACAATTAGAAATAAAATCACTAATCCCCTCTCCCAACTTTCAAGTAAGTCACAATTCACTGTGAAATGAGCAAAATATCTTGAAAAGTATGAAATAGTCCAAAAATATACTATAATTTATGAAAAGACAAGTCACAACTAAAAGTAAAATCACTAATCCCCCTCTCCCAACTTCATAAAATATCAAAAAAAGACTATTTTGTACAGTATTTTTTATGGCTCGACGATATTGTGATCGAATGTACACTATTTTTAATAAAAAAATTCTGTATTTTTTAATAAATATATTTTATACGATATCAATTTTTAATGTACATTATTTTCAATAAAATATTTTCTGCATTTTAATAAATATATTTTATAACTTTTATATTAATATATTTTAATCAAAGACTATCTAAAATTAATAATATATCATACATAATAACATTTAGATAATAAATAAATAAATAAAAGGAGAAAGATATTTTTCCATGATGTATGTGTTGATTTTACAATATCAATCACGTATTGTGACATGACAATAGCAATTATCTCAAACTCATCGCCGTCTCATGATATTTTCCATATAAATGGAAAAACCTATGATGTTGACGGTTTTGGAATTTCGTTCTATTTCTCCTTCATATGAAGGTTGCGACAGGAAGGGCATCCGGCGTAAAACTTTGCCACTTTGTTATTTACATGAGTTATGGTGTTAACTAATTTTAGACAATTAAACGACACTATAATCTTCATGCCACCGACCCCAACATAGTTGGGATTAAGGTGCTGTTGATGATGATAGTATTTTGTGAGAAGGGAGGAATTAGTGGTTGGGGAGTGCTTCCAAGGAGAAGGGGGATGCAGTGCACTCCCCCCTTCTCAGCCATTCACGGCGCGACACGTGTAACATACATTACACATGTCGCGCTGTGATTTGTGGAGAAGGAAAGGAGTGCACTGCACCCATTCTCTATGAAAAAAACCGTGGTTGGGGAAGGTGTTGGAAGAGGCTGACGGATATTTTTGTAAAATAGTCCCTTTTGTCAGAAAAAAAAGGGGGGAGGGGGTTAGTGGTTGGGTGGGGAGGAGTCTCCCTAAAGAAATTGCTAAAATGCTCGGCCCACTTTTAAAACTAGTTAGCTAGGCTAGCTAGCATTTAACTCTGTATAAAATTGAAGAAGGTACAACGGACAGGAAATTTTGTCTTTATTTACAGCTACCATTATTTCTTGATATAAGAGTAGCTTCAGCGCCAATAATATTGATGGCCAGCAGCTCCCGGGCCAATAATATTGACGGTCAATTTCTCGCTTGGGGAGATAAACAAGGATTTTTATGTATTATCCCTGTTTCTATTTTATGTACAATAGCATTTTATGGATTAATTGGAATTCTATACTGATTGTTATCTTTTTTTTTGTTTGTTTGTTTGATCAGTCAAAAAGAGATTTTATTGATAAGAAAACGAAAAACAGCTTGGTACGAGTAGTACCAAAACAAGCCTTCAGAAATTATAAGGAATTAAAGAGACAAGGGATCGTTCAACCATGTGTTATAACTAAATTCATGCACTCTCAATCTAGAATAGGTGTTAATGAAACAAAATAACACATTCAATAATCTCTTTTATATAACTGAAAGGAGTCCGGATCCTCTCCATTTCCGGAGAGGACTGGAAGAGTCTGCACCGTCCGATGCAGACCCACCCACACACATCCGCACAGATGTGTGTGATCTGGACGATCCAGATTGAACTGGACCGTCCAGTTACTGGAGAGGAGCCCAGCTCAACTGAAAGGTATCTTTGTAAAATAGCCCCTTTTTCACGGGGTGACGGGGAGAGGCTCCCTAGCAAAATTGCTAAAGTGCTCGCCCTACTTTTAAAATTAGGGTTGTGCTAACCGGACCCCCCTAGGAACCCCCCCTACGAACCCTCCCCCCTAGGAACCCCCCTACGACCCCCCTCCCCCAAAAAAAAAACCCTCTCTCTTTCATGTTATATATGTACCCTATTACGGTGAGTCCACACCATTAATTCTTTTACTTTACTTGCATAATAATTTAGTTTTACTTTACTCTTTCACTAAAGAATTTTTTTACTCTTTTACTAAATAATTTACTCTTTTACTTTACTTGTAAGTAATGATATAATAATTATGACTTTTTTTTATTTGTTTTTTTCTTGCATGCGTGTACTATACATATAGGTATATGTATTATATATATATATGGGAAAGGATGGAGAAGTGGTGCAGAACAAGAGAAAAAAAAACACGGAGAGAAAGAAGGTGAAGCAGAGGAAGGGGACTTCGGTGTTGAAGTACTACATATTTCGACAAACATATTTCGCAAACACTACAAGCGGAGATTTTTGGTTTCGAAATATGGCGGATGCATCACCATTTTACACGGAAGAGGTACTAAATTTTACACTATTACACATATTACTTTCAATATTACATGCAAAAATATTTACAATATATATATATATATATATATATATATATATATATATATATATATAACTTCAAAGACAAAAAAAAAGTTGAAAAAAAAAGTTGTAACAAAAAGTATTTTTTTTTAAAGTTGTAACAAAAAGTTATTTTAAAAAAAGTTGTAACAAATAAAAATATTTTTTCGTTTGGTTCGATTAATTTTTTTGTTATATTTAGTACGGGTGGTCACGATTTGGTTCACTTAATTTTTTTGTAAAAGTTGTAATGTATTTTCAGGTGTTCAGTTCTCCCGAGCAACTAACTGATTGGATGCAAAATATAGCTCGAGGGATCGGTTTTGTTATTGTTAAAAGAAGAACCAAATCATAGAAGGGGTATTTGTACGAAATCAATTATGGGTGTTCAAAAGGTAGGAAGTATGAACGTGAAGGTTTAGAAGATGAAATTCAACGGCAAACCAGTACCTCTATGTAATACCCGGTTGTAATTCAGTAATTATCATTCAGTATTTATCATTCAGTAATTTCACTCATTAATGATCATTTGTCACTCATATTCAATCATGGTATTCACCGTTCAGAGTAATTGTATCGTGTATCAATCGTCGTTCATCACTAATCTAATTGGAGTTTCGTGCCGTGTTTATCATCATTGTCATCTTCATCAGGTGGGCGTGAGGGATAGCGCACGCTACGCATTTTCTAGCGCCGCTAATTGAGTACAGTAGTGACGCTACCACTCGGCATTAGCGCACGCTAATGTTTCGGCCGCACCCGTAAGGTATTGACCGCAGTGAGCAGGCAGCGCACGCTACGAGTGGTATGTAGCGCCGCTAGTGGGTTGTAGTAGCGCACGCTAATATTTGGTGTAGCGCGCGCTAAGGACGGATCGTTGAGTCCAGGCTACCGGATCGCATCGATTAATTCATAGCGCACGCTACGAGTGATTTTTAGCGTACGCAAATGGTGTAGTAGCGCACGCTACTTCTTGGTTGTAGCGCACGCTACCGAGATCAGATCAGAGGATAGAAGGTTCTGGACTTCAGTACTGGACAACAGATATTTAGCTAGCGCACGCTAACAATTGGAGTTAACGCACGCTATTGGGATAGAGTTAGCGCACGCTACCAGGTCGTAGCGTACGCTAACGGGTCAGCCAGAGTTCACTGGAATGTTCATATAACTCGTTAGCGCACGCTAAGTAGCAGGTCATAGCGTGCGCTAATCTGGAGCAGTATAAATTGGACAGTTAGCGTGAGTTTCGTCATTTTCTCACTTCTCTTTGTTTTTGAGCGACTTCGGGCGATTTCGGGCGATTTGGAGTGTTCTCTTCGAGATGCTATCATCTATCATCATCTTCAAGCCTTTGAGTTGGATTAATCATCACTTCATCACTCCTTAACATCAAATCTAAGGTATTAATCTCTTGGATCTAGAATTTCGGATTTTTGGGTTTTTCCTTCCGATTTCTTCGTAAGCTCGATTATCTTTGGAATATGTTAGATATGGATTATCTACCTCGATAAATATATTCCTACGGATTTAATGACTATTTTCGAATTATTTCAAGAACCCTTGGGGTTGACTTCGTTAATCGGGGATTTTCCGATTGATGTTATTGTAATCTTGAATTGTGGATTCCTATCGATTATTGATATCATTGAAGTGTTTTGATAGTTCAAATACTCATTTTGGTGATGGTTTCGATATATTCGGATCGATATTTTCGAAGTTGTGTGGTTGGTTACGTATTCGTTAGAATGCCCATATGAGTTTGATTATCGTTGTATCGACTTTTGGGTTAGTCGTGTTTTGTTGCTTGATACGTGTATTGAACGGTTGTTGGTAATTATTGTTATTCAAGGTTGTTCGAGCGACTGGTATCTCGATTAGACGTTGTTCGTGGAAGGACATTGTCATCGGTATTGTGTAAGTTAACTCTTACTCGGTTAAAAGGATACTCATTCCTTTTGTTGTTGATTGCTCATAATCATAACTCATTCATCATGGTATTAATCATATTGAGACTTGTAATTGTCGAATAATCATTTCATTCACGAGGAACGACGGTTCCAAATCATTTCATTGGGTTATCAATCAAGTCACTATTATTTTCATCTCGGTGAGTCATCTTGGCCCTGTCGAATTATTATTCATTGATATTCATTGTGGTCATTCTCGTTCATATGACCTTCTGGGTTCATATTGCATGGCCGGGTGGTCAGGTGGGAATTTTTAGTCGGGCACACGATGGTCATGTATCGGGTTCACCGATACATCGACCGCACACGGTAACGCTTAACTCCGTGAGACTAATTAGGTATAAGGACGGGTGTGTCCGGTCATTCGTCTTGTACACTTGCACAGAACATTACGGGCGTACTATGATACTCCTCTTCAGCGTAATTCATAACTAAGGATATTTCATAACTTCATCTAATTCATGATTGTGTATTTTCAACCCTTGAGGATTGTTGTTCTGTATAACTGACCCCGTTGGGGAATTTTGTTTTCAGGTCACGGCAAGGCAAAGGCACGGGAAGAGCATGTTGACGGCGAGGAGTCCCAGTGATACTAATAGGGGGCCCCATTCATTCCGTTTGTTTCAGTCATTTCCGTCATTTGTATTTTTCCGCTGCAAATTCCGTTTGAGATGTTTAACTGTTCAGGGTGGTGTATTTTATCTCCATATAAAATATACTAGTATTCGGTTTTGTCCTGGTGTGTTGTACTTAAACTCCTCATCGGAGTACTCGGTAATATAATGTGGTTCGGTACTACAATTATATTATTTAATTCATCAATTTCATTTGTGTGGTGGGTCCCAATGGGGATTCACCAGACCGTAATATCCGCCTAGTTTGGGGTGTTACAGAGTTGGTATCGGAGCGTGGTTTTGAATACTACCCTCCAAGTCATGTCTCGTTTGAAATCATCGTCATCGGACTAGTATCATTGGACTTTCGCGTCACGTGTGACCTGTGCAAATGCCGAGCCAATCAGACCAAGAACTGTAAGATTTCTAATGCCATGGTATAATTTCTGGCAATAATATTCATTCATAATTCATCAGTTAACAATCCTCAATCATCATTGTGATTTTGACCAGGACGGTCAGGTTAACTCATTAATCACTCAATTCATTTCATTACTCGGTTGTTGATCTGGAAGATCATATCATTAATCTTATTAATTTGTTCAAGATAATCATTTCAATAATTTCATCAGATAATCATGTCACCTCAGTTAATCATTCATGTAATCACTGTGTTAGAGCGTATATGCTCATTTTCATCATCTCGTGTCATAATCATAACGCGATATTCATGCGGGAAATATAATCATCATGTGACTTTCCTACTTCAGTATGGAGAGGGCAAGAAGAGGACGTGGAGGACGAGGCCGTGGAGCGGGCCGAATCCCGAGAGCTTGTGTGAATACACGTGCGAATGCGAGAAATAATGCTAATTCATCGAGCAGCGATGCTGCCACTCACTCACCTGGACGCGATCATTCACTAACGGGGAGTCGTACCCGGGACACGGCTCAGTCAGAAGGTGTCCGGGTTGACCCACTCGCTTTTATGCAGGGCATGATGGCCCAAATGACCCAGATGGCACAACTTATGGAGACGATGCACAACTCAGTTAATCAAAATCAATAGGCTCCTCCGCCTCCACCTCAGAGGCAAGAAAGGAATGTGAGCAATATCATCGGCGACATCTCTCGCCAGAGGCCACCTACTTTTGAGGGCTCGTCTGAGCCGGCGGATATTATTCATTGGCTCGAGCATTTCGAGAAGTTGTTTGCTATGGTAGAGTGTCCCGAAGGACACAAAGTTTCGCTGCGGCTTACTACCCGGGTAAGAGCGCACATTCTTGGTGGTTGTCGTTGAAGCCCACCGAAGGATCATGTACTTGGGATCATTCAAGACTCTCATGATGGAGAGGTATTATCCGGCCCCACTCAGAGAGGCCAAGTCGCTGAATTACTCACACCCGACCCCTCAACAGACGAGGATGTTCTCGCCATTGCCGAGAAATTTCAGAACTTCTCCCTTTCGCCTCATCCATCATTCATTCAGAGGCGGATAAAATCAAGTATTTCACAAGAAGTCAAACCCCGTATGAGACTACAGTTGCTTAACCATAATTGCACCACGTTGGCCGAATTCATTGAGAAAGCTCTCACTTATGAGCTTATCGCTAAGGAAATTGCTAAGCAAAGAACCTTCGTCTCGCTAGCAAGAAATCGAAGAATCGTAATCGACCAAGGCGGTCCGACAACTTTTAAGAAACCTAGTGCGGCTCGCTTTCGAGCGACCTCCCGTGACGTATAAACCCGCGAATCTCGGCCTCGAGTGGCCGCCTGCCATCACCTGCTTTAATTGTGGGGATCTTGGTCATCTCAAGCATCAAGTGTCCGAGACAGACTATCACGTGTCATAATTGTGGGATTGCCGGGCATAAGGCCCGCTTTTTCCGTAGGACTCCAAACCTACTCAGACGTCATCTCGTGCCCCTAAACAACACTGCTCGTAACTGTGCCACTCAATCGGCTGCTTAAAATGACAGAGCGACTAAAGGTGGAGCCTATAGCCGGCAGTAGCGTCAGGTCTGTCGGACTAGCAAGCCCCGGATTTATGAGATGAAGAAGACCGATGATCCAGAGGCCCGAATGACCTCGTACACTCGATATTCTATCTCAACCTCGTGTGTACCCTTTTGATACCGTGCATCGCATTCATTCATTTCCGAGTCATGTTTGAGTAGACTACGCCCGGGTAGTGCTACTAGTTGTGAGCCTTATGTCATCGGCCTACCCGATGGTAGACGAATTATCTAATCGTGAGATTGAATTGTCCGATTCGGCCATGGTCGTGTATGGCCGGACCTAATCGTAGTAGATTTGCCGAGGGACGACGTCATCTTGGGTATTGATTGGATGGATCGTCATGATGCCATCATTAGTGTCCGTAAGCGTATGATCACTATCATTTCGCATTTATGGGGTTGAATGTGTGTTTCAGGGAGGTAATCCCGGCTGTTCTGGTAAGGTCATTAATTTGATGAAAGCAGTGAGATTACTCAATCAGGGGTGTGTTGGTTATTGGTGCTTTATGACCAAAACCGAGAAATCATCATTATTGTTGACGGACATTCCGATAGTGAGGGATTATGCCGATGTTTTTCCAGACGAGTTACCTGGTTTACCTCCACAGAGGGATGTGGAATTCACGATTGAGTTGGAGCCTGGTACGTCCCCGATATCAAAGGCACCGTACCGGATGGCCCCGACCGAAATGCAGAAATTAAAGAACCAACTTGAGGAGTTGTTCGAGAAGGGTTATATTCGACCGAGTGCGTCCCCGTGGGGAGTACCAGTGTTATTTGTCAAGAAGAAGGATGGTTCTTTTCGCTTGTGTATCGATTATCGGGAGTTGAAAGGGTGACAATCAAGAATAAGTATCCCTTACCCCGTATTGATGATCTCTTAGATCAACTTCAGGGAGCTTCAGTATTTTCCAAGATTGACTTAAGATCTGGATATCATCAGTTGCGGATCCGAGAGTCGGACATCGCGAGGACGGCGTTTCGAACACGCTATGGTCATTATGAGTTTGTGGTTATGCCATTTGGATTGACTAATGCACCTGCGGTATTCATGGAGTTAATGAATCGGGTTTTCATCGACTTTCTGGATCAGTTTGTTGTTGTCTTCATCGGTATTCATGGAGTTATAAGTAGCGCACGCTACGAGTGGTATGTAGCGCGCGCTAGTGGGTTGTAGTAGCGCACGCTAATATTTGGTGTAGCGCGCGCTAAGGACGGATCAGGTTGAGTCCAGTGGCTACTGGACTGCACTGGATTAATTCATAGCGCACGCTACGAGTGATTTTTAGCGTACGCAAATGGTGTAGTAGCGCACGCTACTTCTTGGTTGTAGCGCACGCTACCGAGATCAGATCAGAGGACAGAAGGTTCTGGACTTCAGTACTGGACAACAGATATTTAGCTAGCGCACGCTAACAATTGGAGTTAACGCACGCTATTGGGATAGAGTTAGCGCACGCTACCAGGTCGTAGCGTACGCTAACGGGTCAGCCAGAGTTCACTGGAATGTTCATACAACTCGTTAGCGCACGCTAAGTAGCAGGTCATAGCGTGCGCTAATCTGGAGCAGTATAAATTGGACAGTTAGCGTGAGTTTCGTCATTTTCTCACTTCTCTTTGTTTTTGAGCGACTTCGGGCGATTTCGGGCGATTTGGAGTGTTCTCTTCGAGATGCTATCATCTATAATCATCTTCAAGCCTTTGAGTTGGATTAATCATCACTTCATCACTCCTTAACATCAAATCTAAGGTATTAATCTCTTGGATCTAGAATTTCGGATTTTTGGGTTTTTCCTTCCGATTTCTTCGTGTAAGCTTGGATTATCTTTGGAATATGTTAGATATGGATTATCTACCTTGGATAAATATATTCCTACGGATTTAATGGCTATTTTTGGAATTATTTCAAGAACCCTTGGGGTTGACTTTGGTTAATTGGGGATTTTCCGATTGATGTTATTGTAATCTTGAATTGTGGATTCCTATTGGATTATTGATATCATTGAAGTGTTTTGATAGTTCGAAATACTCATTTTGGTGATGGTTTCGATATATTCGGATCGATATTTTCGAAGTTGTGTGGTTGGTTACGTATTCGTTAGAATGCCCATATGAGTTTGATTATCGTTGTATCGACTTTTGGGTTAGTCGTGTTTTGTTGCTTGATACGTGTATTGAACGGTTGTTGGTAATTATTGTTATTCAAGGTTGTTCGAGCGACTGGTATCTCGATTAGGACGTTGTTCGTGGAAGGACATTGTCATCGGTATTGTGTAAGTTAACTCTTACTCGGTTAAAAGGATACTCATTCCTTTTGTTGTTGATTGCTCATAATCATAACTCATTCATCATGGTATTAATCATATTGAGACTTGTAATTGTCGAATAATCATTTCATTCACGAGGAACGACGGTTCCAAATCATTTCATTGTGTTATCAATCAAGTCACTATTATTTTCATCTCGGTGAGTCATCTCGCCCGTCAATTATTATTCATTGATATTCATTGTGGTCATTCTCGCTCATATGACCTTCTCGGGTTCATATTGCGTGGTCGGGTGTGGTCGTGTGGAATTTTTAGTCGGGCACACGATGGTCATGTATCGGGTTCACCGATACATTGGACCGCACACGGTAACGCTTACCTCCGTGAGACTAATTAGGTACAAGGACGGGTGTGTCCGGTCATTCGCCTTGTACACTTGCACGTAACATTACGCGCATTTATGATACTCCTCTTCAGCGTAATTCATAACTAAGGATATTTCATAACTTCAGCTAATTCATGATTGTGTATTTTCAACCCTTGAGGATTGTTGTTCTGTATAACTGACCCCGTTGGGGAATTTTGTTTTCAGGTCACGACAAGGCAAAGGGACGGGAAGAGTATGTTGACGGCGAGGAGTCCCAGTGATACTAATAGGGGGCCCCATTCATTCCGTTTGTTTCAGTCATTTCAGTCATTTCCGTCATTTGTATTTTTCCGCGGCAAATTCCGTTTGAGATGTTTAACTGTTCAGGGTGGTGTATTTTATCTCCATATAAAATATACTAGTATTCGGTTTTGTCCTGGTGTATTGTACTTAAACGCCTCATCGGAGTACTCGGTAATATAATGTGGTTCGGTACTACAATTATATTATTTATTTCATCAATTTCATTTGCCTGGTGGGTCCCAGTCGGGGATTCACGGCACTATAATATCCGCCTAGCTTGGGGTGTTACACTCTAAAACCGATTGTTCATTCAAATTAGTGGTAAAATATTCTAAAACACAAATTTTTTGGAGGTTGAGGGTGAAGTGTGATAGGCATAATCATGATTTTGCAGAGTCGTTGCATGGTTTCCCATATGCAATGCGATTAAAGGATGATGAGTTCAGTTTGGTGCAACAATTGACAGAGTATCACGTACCACCACGTCATATACTTTCGTCAATAAAGGAGCGTAATTCGGATAACGTGTCTAGCGTTAGAACTATATATAACGCACAAAATAAGACACGTGGAGCCATAATAGGTGATAGAACTCCAATCCAAGTCCTTTCGTCACATTTGATGCGTTTAGGTTATACATACTACCTGAGGGTAAATGAGGTCACTATTTTTTGTTCACCCCACGTCATATGCGTTATGGTGTACATTCCCAGAAATCATACTAATGGACTCCACATACAACACCACATTGTTTAAATTGCCGTTTTTTGAAATTGTTGGAGTTACTTCAACAAACAAAACATTTTCAATGGCGTTTTGCTTTTTAGACAAAGAAAAAAGACCTAATTTTCAATGGGTATTGCAATGTGTGAAGGAGGTGATAGACGAAGAATATTACCCGCGTGTTATCATCACTGACAGAGATTTAGCGTTGGTTGGGGCATGCAGAGAAGAATTCCCGAATGCTAACAAATTACTTTGTCGATGGCATATTTCAAAAAATGTACTTCAGTATTGCAGAAATAGATGCAGTACGCTAAAAGAGTATGAGTCCATTAAAGGAACATGGGATTGAATGGTTAAAGCTCCGACACGGGCCATATTCACGCATTATTATGAACACCTACAACAGTTATTGGTCGAACATGCAGGTACTTACTTATTAATTCATTGTTTTTATTATTTAATAAATAAGTACCCGAATGACTTTTTATTAATTCATTGTTTTTTTCCAGATATTTTTTTCGTATCTGGATAACTGGCTGCAAGGTTATTCAGACATGTTTCTCTCGTTTATTACCGATCAATATCGCAACTACGGCGAGTCAACAACATGCAGAGTTGAGAGTCAACACGTGTTGTTGAAATTATACTTGGGCACCACACAGTCCAACTTAGACACGTTGTTGAGTTCGATCTATAAGATTATCATTGCGCAAGAAACTGCGATAAAAGAAACTTTTAATAGAAGCAAAAATGAGAAAATGCATAAATGTAATATACCACTATTTGCAGAATTGTGGTATAAAGTTTCCAATTATGCTTTGGAACTTATTTTCGAAGAACTCCAACGGTCGATCACCCTGGAAGAATGTGGTCATCATTTGCGGTCAATTTATGGGCTACCATGCTTTCACGAACTGCTTTACTATCGAATTCATAGTAAGTATATTAAATTTATGACTATCAAGTTATTTTCCCCATTAATATCAGTAATTTATACGAGTCACTTTTAATGAATGCAGAAATGGCCATTCCACTGGAGAGAATTGATATTTTTTGGAGAATTCTAGTTGTTCCGTGGCTTAGTATCAGTACTCCTACGCCTGAAGATGGTCCTTCTTGTGAAACTGACATACGACAATTGAAGAATGTTTTTGGCAAAATGTCGTCGTTTGTCAAGAAAAATATGTTAAAGAAGGTGAGAGGGATATACGATCCCGAATCTGTTGATATACGTGAACCTGCTGTTCACAAAAGTACTCGTGGACGTCCCAGCACAAAGGACAAAAAGTCCCAGGCTACAAAAGTTCCAGACTTGAATAAAGAACCAACCGTAAATCACCAAAGAAGCACAAATTCAAGATCTACAAAAGTCCCGAACTTGAACAAAGAACCTGCAAGACATAGTTCATACATGGGTCCTAGAGTTGAACAAAGTAGAAGACATAAGTTATACGTTCGAGATGGAGTTAGCGAATATTTGATGGAGCAAATTCCAGAGCTTTTCCATCGATACATCATAAGTATTTATAATGTGCTAGGTGATGGAAATTGTGGGTTTCGGTGCGTTGTCGTAGGTATTGGTTACCAGGAAGATAGGTGGTCCGAAATTCGAGCTCTTTTAATCCAAGAGTTAGACACTCACAGGGACTATTACACAAGAATGTGGTGGTATGATGACTTTAACCACATTCGGATCTCGGTAGAATGGTTCCGTCCTGGATTTGCACCTAAGGCCTGTAACACCCCCAGGATATCCGAGGTATATTACAGCGCCGTGAATCCCTATATGGGACCCACCAGGCTGAACAAGCATCATACTCATCGACTCACAGAAACAACAGAAAAATACCTCGTCATAAAGACGCCCAACAAAATAATCCACCCGGTTCAACCGGTCAAACATAACATCATAATCCGTCACAAATATAATAAACAACAATACAATCCCGACGAGTAAAAATTCTTAAGTACTCGAGTACTCCTATTAGTTTAAAGACCACAAAAGGTAAAAAGATAGAAGGCAATAAGACACCACTCGTGCACAATCATCACGCACGGCCATCATCCGCATACTGGTCCAGCACCCGCTCGTCTCGATGAACTTGACCTGAAATTCATAAAACGAATTTCCCCAAAACGGGTTCCCAGAGGGGTTAGCAATTACGCTAGTACAAGTAACCAAATGAACGACTTACATCTTACACATATAGTAATTGCATGCAATCAAGAAAAACATAGTTCCAAAACACTCATTTCCGGAAATGCCAATATCAAATCACATTTGTAAAAATGCACCACAATTAACCGCGGACCCACAGCTTCGTGGATCCCTATCGAGACCCCGTCGGATCTAACCTGTAGTGGTTAAAAGCAACTCGCGGTTCCACAGCTTCGTGGAGCCCTACCGAGACCCCGTCGGATCTAACTCGTAGTGAGTATACACACACACACACAATTCCCATACAATACTACTATGTCAAGATCGTAAGTTCATAAGGATACTTGCCTCGGTTAATAGACGGTGATACGAACGGAAAGGAAGAATCGAACACGACCGCGAGGAACCGGCGTAAATGAACCTAACGATTCGAATAATACAATCACAACCAACTCTAGATGAATACAAAAATGGAATACACCCGAAAACCCGCCTACGATTCATGTATATTCGTACCAAAAATAACGAGGGCGGATCACAACCAAACCCTCTCGATTCCGTAAAAACCCACAAAATATCCATGAATCCGTAGGAAAGCTAAAGATACTAACAATATTAATCGTATTCATCATGAATCCACCAACAAAACGGAACGAATCGGAAGAAAATCCCAAAACCCCCAAATTATCCAAAAGTAGGGTTCTAAGAGATATTACCTTAGAAGATCCAAGTACTATGATCCGTAGAACACGCATTAGATCGATTATCCGGGCTTCACAACCGAATGAAAATGATGAAAATCGACCCTCAAGTGATGAATGATGAGAAGTTCTCCCCTCAACCCTCTCTCTCTCAAGGCGCAGAGAAGGAAAGGAAGAAAATGGCTGATTTCGCCAAAAACGAAATTATACATTGACCGCATCGTGTGCCGCGGCTCACCAAGTGTGCCGCGACAAGCCCAAAATCGCTCCTGTGGTTCGCAAAGGTGCCGCGGATCGCTAGCGTAGCCGCGGCACCCGTCTGATGGGTTTTGGCCTAAAATGCCACACGAGTGTGCCGCGGCCCGGATGGGTGTGCCGCGGCACTGACTCGGCAGTGTGCCGCGGCCCCGTCGGCATGTGCCGCGGCACACAGTACAGTCCGCTCGGCCAAAAACTGGAAAAATGTGTGTGCCACGGCGCACACTCCTTGTGCCGCGACCCACACCCCCTTTGGGTCCTAAAATGATGAAAAATGATCCGGGAAGAGAATAAAAGCAATAAGAATCAGTATTTGGGAAACGATAACACGAAATGGATCCACGGCAACCCCGAAACGGCGGTTCCGCACAACAATAACGAGAATCAGATCAATAGATGATAGGAAAGATACACTGAAAGATACACGAGGGTTACTACAATCGAAAAATACACCGGAAATGAAAATACAAGGGAAAGAAAAATGCGGATATTACATTCTACCCCTCTAAAAATAAGTTTCGTCCCGAAACTTAAGAAACAAACAACTCAGGGTACTTAGCACGTATGCTATCCTCGGTTTCCCAAGTTGCCTCCTCGACACCGTGTCTCGACCACTGCACTTTGACCAAAGGGATGGTCTTATGCCTCAGTCGTTTCTAACGATGCTCCAAAATCTTCAAAGGACGCTTCTCAAAAGTAATATCTTCAGCGACATCAATCTTGCCATAATCGATGACGTGACTAGGATCCGGGACATATTTCCTCAGCTGGGAAACATGAAAAACGCTATGAACATGACTCAAGGCCGGAGGTAACGCCAAACAGTATGCCAACCCACCGACTCGCTCGAGGATCTCAAAGGGTCCAATAAATCTCGGACTCAACTTCCCTTTCTTCCCGAAACGAAAAACTCCCTTCGTCGGCGACACCTTTAGCAGAACGTGGTCTCCCACCTCAAATTCCAAAGGTCGACGACGGACGTCGGCATACGACTTTTGTCGACTCTGGGCAGTCAACGTCCGTTCCCGAATTAATTCTATCTTCCGTATCGTCTCTAAAACGACATCCGGCTCGGTCCCGACCAAATCGGATGCCTCATTCCAACAAATCGGTGATCGACATCGCCGCCCATAAAGTGCCTCATACGGTGCCATCCGAATCGACGCGTGCCAACTGTTGTTGTACGTGAATTCGATCAATGGCAAATGCTCATCCCAGTCACTGCTCCAATCGAGAGCACAAGCACGCAATAAATCCTCGAACGTCTGGATAGTGCGTTCCGACTGTCCATCTGACAGGGGATGAAAAAAGGTACTCAAACGCAAATGGGTACCCAACGCCTTATGCACCGCCTGCCAGAAGTGCGATACAAAACGGCCATCACGATCCGAAACAATAGACTTCGGAGTACCGTGAAGCCTCACAATCTGCGCGATAAACACACGAGCTAACTTCTCCGGGCCCCAAGTGTCCTTGATGCCCAGAAAATGTGCCGACTTGGTCAGACGATCAACAATCACCCACACCATATTCATGCCCGACCTCGATCTCGGCAAACTCGTAATGAAATCCATCGATATATCTTCCCATTTCCATTAGAACGGGCAAAGGATCGCAAAACTCAAATGGCCACATCGATGCTCGATTTTCACTTGCTGGCAAGTCAAACATCTCGCTACAAACTGCGCGACCTCCTCCTTCATATCATTCCACCAGAAATTCCTTCTCAAGTCCTTGTACATCTTACTCGAACCAGGATGAACGGAATAAGGTGTAGCATGGGTCTCACACAAAATACTTTGTCTCAGCTCTGGGTCGTTCGGCACACAAAGCCGACTCTGGAATCTCAAAACACCATCCTCGTGAATCACAAATCCAGGAGACTTTCCCTTAAGAACGTTCTCTCAGATTTGAGTAATAATCGGATCCTCTAACTGCTTCAGCTTACTTTCATCGATCAAAGACGACGAAACCTCTAAAGCACAAAGTTGCCCGACAGCCCCAGGCAACAAAACCTCAACATCAAACTCAATCAAAGCCCGCCGAAGCTCCGACTGAGACGTAAGGATCTCAAGCATTCGCAATGCGACCGGTTTCCGACTCAAGGCGTCGGCCACGACGTTCGCCTTGCCTGAATGATAAAGGATTTCGAGGTCATAATCCTTAATCAGCTCTAACCACCTCCTCTGCCTCATATTCAACTCCCGCTGAGTAATTATGTATTTCAGACTTTTATGATCGGTAAAAATCTGACATGCAGAGCCGAAAAGATAGTGACGCCAAATCTTGAGCGCAAAAACGACTGCCGCTAACTCCAAATCATGAGTAGTAGACTGCAAAATAGCCCAGTTCGCAATGGCCAGCCGCCTGCTTTTGGGCGGGCATTGGGCTGCATATTTTTGGACCAAAAAAAATCGGGATTTTTTGGCCCGACCCAAATTTGGCCCGCCCGTTGAGGCCCAGCCCGCGGGCGGCCCAGTTTTTTTTTATTATTTTTTTTATATTTATGTTTTATGTAATTATAATATTTAAAAAATTTCCTTATTTGTTAGATTATATTACATCTATATGTTAATTATTGATGTAATTTTTTTTATGAGACTTTGTGATTATTTTGTAGTATCTCATATCAATAATAATATTATTTTATAATTTTTATAAGAAAATAGTAGTGATAAATGATATAATCATCAAATAAAAATATTTATATATTTGTCTTTTGATTGTGGTAGTGTAGTAAATAATATACTTATCAAATAAAAATAATTGTATATTTATTTAATCGATTGTGATAGTATAGTGAATAATATGATAATTAAGTATCGAAAAATATTTCTATATTTATTCAGAAATAATATTTCAAAAAAAAAAAAGAGTCGAGGCCCGTGGGCCGGGCCAGGCCCTCCCGGGGTGGGCCACGGGCCTAATATTTTTGGCCCAATAAAAACGGGCCTTTTTGGCCCGATCTAGATTTGGCCCGCCCGTTTTTCGCCCGGCCCATTTGGGCCGAGCCCGCATGTTTGCCAGGTCTAATGAGTAGGGTAGTTCAGCTCATACGGCCTCAACTGCCTCGACGCATAGGCAATGGTCTTGCCGTGATGCATCAATACGCACCCAAGACCCTGACCCGAAGCATCGCTATAAACGGCAAAACCCTCGTTGCCACATGGCAATGCCAAAACCGGGGCGGAAGTCAAACGCTTCTTCAGTTCCTCAAAACTCGACTGCCTCTCGTCATTCCGCATTTAACTTCTCGATTTCCGGAGCAAGCTGCGTAAGTGGCCGAGCTAGTTTCGAGAAATCCTCGACGAACCTACGATAGTAGCCAGCCAAACCCAAGAAACTACGGACCTCCTTCACATTTTTGGGCGGTGCCCAATCCAACACTGCCTCAATCTTCTGCGGATTCACACGAACCCCTACCGAAATCACGTGACCTAAAAACATCACTTCCTTCACTTAACTCACATTTCGAGAACTTCGCATAGAGTTGCTCGTCCTCAAATGTCTAACACTACCCGCAAATGATGGGCATGCTCCTCCTCATTCCTCGAATAAATAAGAATATCGTCAATGAAGACGATTTACACACTTATCCAAATACTCGATAAAGACTTTGTTCATCAATCGCATGAACACCGCCGCGCATTAGTTAACCCGAAAGGCATAACTACGAACTCATAATGTCCGTATCTCGTCCGAAAAGTCGTTTTCAAAGACATCGACTCTCTCACCCGAGTCGGTAGTACCCCGATTTCAAATCAATCTTCGAGAATACCGCACTCCCTACAATTGATCGAACAAGTCATCAATTCTCAAAGAAAGGATACTTGTTTTTGATGGTCACCTTGTTTAGTTCGCGATAGTCGATACACAAACGTAGTGAACCATTCTTCTTCCGCACAAACAGGACCGGTGCGCCCCAAGGCGAGGCGCTCGGTCGAACATACCCCGACTCAAGAAGCTCACTCAACTGCTTCTTCAACTCGGACATCTAACAAGGTGCCATGCGATAGGCGCCTTGAAATAGAGCGCGCCCGGCTCTAACTCTATAGCAAACTCGACCTCACGATCCGGTGGCAATCCGGTAACTCGTCAGAAATACATCAGAAACTCATTAACGATCGAATCGATGAAAGCTCGACTCCATCACTCTCCGCCTTCAAGGTGTAGCACCAATAGCCGTACACCCCTTTCGCAGAGTCTCATCGCCTTCAAGGCGTTAATAACAACTGTTCCCCTCTTTCGCCCGGCGAAAGAGTGCTCGGTGCCGTCTTCGGCTAACATGGTGATGATCCTCGTGCGGTAGTTCATGATTGCACCATGACGCTCGAGCCAATCATCCCCGAGAATTAAGTCCTCACCCTCAATACCCACAACAATAAGATTAGAGGGCCAAGCCCTCTCACAAATAAATACAGAACAGTCTCGAACCTCCTGATCACCAACGATCCTATCACCGCTAGGAAGCTTAACGATGAAGGTCTCACAAGGCGTCAAACAGTCGAGACTCAAACGGCGCATACAATCCAGAGATATGAACGAATGCGTATCACCAAAATCGAAAAGCACACTGACAGGATGAGAAAGAATATGAACGGTACCTGTCGCCACGGTAGCCGCTGGGTCATCGGCTCTCCGCATCTCATAGACATGCAGGTGGGCTGAGCCGACACTGGAAGCTCCCCCCTTAGAGGGCTGACCCCGACCTCTCCCCCGACTAGCACTCGGCAGAGATTGAGGAGCAAACGATCCTTGATTCACACTTGGTTCCCTAGGCGCTGGAATGGAAGCTCGGGCACCAAGGATTTTCTCCCTCTCAGCACAGAAAGTAGCCTTGTGACCCGGCTGGCCACACTGATTACACGTCAGCAAAGGGTTCGGACAAATACGACTGATGTGGCCCTGCTGGCCACAGTTAAAGCACTTCACCTCTCGAGAAGGGGCACTGGCAGCCCTACGGGGAAACCCAGTAGATCGAGGTGGGCCACCACCAGCGGAAAAGTTAGCAGACTGGAATTTCTGCTGACCCCCACCTTTGTGGCCCGAAAATTCCGTGGACTTCGCTTGCTCTCACGGGCCGCCTCACTCGCCGTCACAGACATATCGTAAGCAAGGGCCCTACTCTGGTAGTCCTTCAAGGTACTACAGACGAGCCCCGACATATAGTCCCGAATAGACAATTTCATCCGCCTGGAAAAATGGAAAATTTTGTCGCTCTCCTCGACAACTTGGGTCTTCACATAACCCAACTCCTTGTTAAAATTGGCAATAGCCTGAGATACGGGAATATCCCGTGGTTGAGCATCATAGAAAGCATGTACTCGAGCCTGTCTGACTGGCCATGGGCAATATTCAGTCTCCATCAGTTCTTGGAATTCGGTCCACGAAGCAACATGGTCTTTGGGCCCAACGGCCTCCCACCAATCCGTAGCGTCCCCAGTGAGAAAGTACTGGGCAATAGGGACCTTACGGTCCTCGGGACAGTTGGTGGCAGTGAAGACTTTAGATATCTCCTTGATCCACCCCTCCCAGCCGATCGGGTCTGAAGCTCCCGAAAACTGAGGAGGATGCATCTTGATGACATCCTAAAGCCAACGATCCGCTCCGCCCCGATTAGCATGGGCCGGAACCGGGTTCTGAACCGCCTGAGCTATCGCCGCCATTTGATTCACCATTTGCTGCATAACAGCCGCAATGCCAAGGTCGGCGCGCTCCTGAGAAGAAGCATGACTGTGACGGTCGCCAGATCGCCGGCCTCAAGACTGCGACGTGGCCGCCCCACCGGCTGCCCCACGTCCCCGGCCGCGTCCACGACCACGACCGCGACCACGACCACGACCTCTTCCAGCATCCATACTGGAGTTAAATAAGTAGCAAAAGCCATACGATGGTAAGTACAAGAAAAGGACAATCACAAATCGAGAATCAAAGGTACGATACAAGAGTATAAGGAACAGAGGAAGGAAAACTTACGGGCACTGGTAGTACCGGAATCATGGCAGCGTGATGATGATGTGCAAAACTAAATACAACAAGACCCAATAAACCGACAAGCCTAGGTATCCATAAACCTAGTTCTCTGATACCATTTTCTCTAACACCCCCAGGATATCCGAGGTATATTACAGCGCCGTGAATCCCTATATGGGACCCACCAGGCTGAACAAGCATCATACTCATCGACTCACAGAAACAACAGAAAATACCTCGTCATAAAGACGCCCAACAAAATAAGCCACCCGGTTCAACCGGTCAAACATAACATCATAATCCGTCACAAACATAATAAACAACAATACAATCCCGACGAGTAAAAATTCTTAAGTACTCGAGTACTCCTATTAGTTTAAAGACCACAAAAGGTAAAAAGATAGAAGGCAATAAGACACCACTCGTGCACAATCATCACGCACGGCCATCATCCGCATCTTGGTCCAAAGACCATTGCCTCGATGAACCTGACCTGAAATTCATAAAACGAATTTCCCCAAAACGGGTCCCCAGAGGGGTTAGCAATTACGCTAGTACAAGTAACCAAATGAACGACTTACATCTTACACATATAGTAATTGCATGCAATCAAGAAAAACATAGTTCCAAAACACTCATTTCCGGAAATGCCAATATCAAATCACATTTGTAAAAATGCACCACAATTAACCGCGGACCCACAACTTCGTGGATCCCTACTGAGACCCCGTCGGATCTAACCCGTAGTGGTTAAAAGCAACTCGCGGTTCCACAGCTTCGTGGAGCCCTACCGAGACCCCGTCGGATCTAACCCGTAGTGAGTATACACACACACACAATTCCCATACAATACTACTATGTCAAGATCGTAAGTTCATAAGGATACTTGCCTCGGTTAATAGATGGTGATACGAACGGAAAGGAAGAATCGAACACGACCGCGAGGAACCGGCGGAAATGAACCTAACGATTCGAATAATACAATCACAACCAACTCTAGATGAATACGAAAATGGAATACACCCGAAAACCTGCCTACGATTCATGTAATTCGTACCAAAAATAACAACGAGGGCGGATCACAACCAAACCCTCTCGATTCCGTAAAAACCCACAAAATATCCATGAATCCGTAGGAAAGCTAAAGATACTAACAATATTAATCGTATTCATCATGAATCCACCAACAAAACGGAATGAATCGGAAGAAAATCCCAAAACCCCCAAATTATCCAAAAGTAGGGTTCTAAGAGATATTACCTTAGAAGATCCAAGTACTATGATCCGTAGAACACGCGTTAGATCGATTATCCTAAGCCACAACCGAATGAAAATGATGAAAATCGACCCTCAAGTGATGAATGATGAGAAGTTCTCCTCAACCCTCTCTCTCTCGCAGTGAAGGAAAGGAAGAAAATGGCCGATTTCGCCCAAAATCGAAATTATTCATTGACCGCATCGTGTGCCGCGGCTCGGCCAAGTGTGCCGCGCACAAGCCCAAAATCGCCCTGTGGTTCGGCGGTGTCTGCATGGCAGCCGCAGGTGCCGCGACACCTGCAATCGGGTTTTGGCCTAAAATGCCACACGAGTGTGCCGCAGCCTGACGGGTGTGCCGCAGATCGGCTTCAAAGCAGTGTGCCGCGGCACACATACTGATCCGCTCGGCCAAAATCGGAAAATGTGTGTGCCGCGCGCACACTCCTTGTGTCGCGCCCACACCCCCTTTGGGTCCTAAAATGATGAAAAATGATCGGGAAGAGAATAAAAGCAATAGGAATCGGTATTTGGGAAACAATAACACGAAATGGATCCACTAAGAATCAAACGGCGGTTCCGCACAACAATAACGAGAATCAGATCAATAGATGATATGAAAGATACACTGAAAGATACACGAGGGTTACTACAATCGAAAAATACACCGGAAATGAAAATACAAGGGAAAGAAAAATACGGATATTACAGGGCCTACTGGATGAGTATGCCAAACACGAGGTTGGTTATTGCTTCACTGATAAACCAGCCAGTTGTATCTATATCCCCACAACAAAGTTTTACGTGTTTTCTGCTTTTGTCCGGTCCAGACTTATCAGAAGAAAGTGGCCCCCTTGTGATTGCCCGTGTGGGGGACGACGACTGTGCTCACTACATTTATGTGACACTGTATGAAAAATCACCACTCCCCAATATTCACCCACAATGGAGTGCGTACAGACTTCCCAATGCATCCGCATGGGAAACTTTATATTCCAATTGACAACGCATGTATACTGAAATTATTGAGAATATAAGAGCACAAACATAGTAAATAATTACTGATTTATGTTGTAAATATAAGAGCACAAACATAGTAAATGCACTACATTTGGTGGTGTTGTTTTTAAATAATATGTTAATGTTGTTGTTGTTTAACTGAATAATAACAGTTGTTGTATTTTTTAATGTGTTAATGTTTAACGTGTTATTGTTGTTGTTATTGTTGTTTAATTAAATAGAAATACATTAGACGAATACAAAAAACATAACACAAAAAACATAACAAATAAATACTAAAAAAAACATTACACAAAAAACACATAACAAATAAACACTAAAAAAACATTACATAAAAACACATAACAAATAAACACTAAAAAAACATAACACACACACCAAAAAACAACAAAAGAACTAAAAAAAAAAAAAAAAAAAGACACCCTCCCTGGGGAGGGTTTATTTAGTAATGTATGGGGGGTCTTAATAACCTCTTGTATAAATTGAAGAAGGTACAAGAGAGAGGGAATTTTATGTCTTTATCATTGCTAGCATTTAAAATATACAGCTACCATTATTTCTCGGTATAAGAGCAGCTTCAAGCCTTCAACGCCAATAATATTGATGGCCAGCAGCTCCGCGCCAATAATATTGACGGCCACTTTCTCGCTTGGGGAGATAAACAAGGATTTTTTTTATGTATTATTTCTATTTTATGTAAAATACTAGCATTTTATGGATTAATTGGAATTCTATACTGATTGTTATCCTTTTTTGTTTGATCAGACAAAAAGAGATTTTATTGATAAGAAAACAAAAAACATCCTGGTACCAGCAGTACCAGAACAAACCTTCAGAAGTTACAAGGAATTAAAGACAGGCAAGGGATCGTTCAACCATGTGTTATAACTAAATTCATGCACTCTCACACATCTCGCTTTGCACCAACTCCAGAACATATTTTTAAATTCGACAACAATCTTCTCCATCTCCCAGTTCCAGTTTTCAGACAAAATTTTATTTCTCCATCGCCAAATTATCAAATGATACAAATCCACAACCAGTCAAGCTTCCAAAACTCTCAAAATGTATCTTTACCTCCTTGTGCATTACTCCCTAAATTTTCATCCACTTGAACTCGCTATGCCACACTGATAATGTTTTTGGGCACTGCATGAATAAGTGGCTGGCCGTTTCCTCATCCAGATTATCGCGTAAGTTGCAATTCACTTCGGGAATCAATAGCGGAGCCAGGATTTCTTGGTACGGGGGGCGATATTAATTTTTTTTCGACGCAACGACATTAAATTTTTTTAGATAAATTATTAGCAACAAAAATCACATTAAATAAACGAAACTATATTAATACGTAAAACCATACTAATAAAATTCATAAAAATACATTCGTTTACATACCAAACATGACTTCTAAATAATTATTTACTCATAAATGCGATTAGATCATTACTTGTTTGAAGCTTCCAATACTCTATTCCTTCTACAAATAAAAACAAGAAAAACAACAATTAAAAATTTAACAATGTAAATGTATAATGTAAGAGTATAAGAGTTAAACACAAAGTAGATACCTTATTAACCTGTTGATTAAATTTAAAGCCAGAAATTGTACTCGACGTTTCTTTTTTACTTCAAACTCATCAATGAATGAATCAACATCAAAAGTCTGAGCAATTTCTTTCTCAATGTACATGATCAATGAACTAGCCAGAAAGTCATCTTCCATTTTATTTCTCAATCTTGTCTTGACGAATTTCATAGCAGAAAATGCACGCTCCGATGTTGCAGTGGAAACGGGAAGAGTTAAAATTAGTCGAATTAATCTATCCACAATATAGTAAGTAGATATTTTTCCCATCTCTGATAGTCGTTGGCACAACTCCGATATAGTTGACAAATTCTGAAACATAGAATTGCGCCGAATATCAAGTTCAAAAAGTTTCAATTGATACTTTATATGCATCTTCTCTTGACTGGTGAAATCATCTGGATAAAATTTCTCAACAAGTCGGCAAATATCATCGGTATTGAAAGACTTGTATCCATATCTTGGATCCAGAGTTGAGCTGAGCCTGAGCAACTCAATTGCCTTTTCGTCAAATCGGTAATTCATCTCGTGCAATATAGAATCTATTGTGCCAGTAAATATATCAATTCAATAATGATGTTCCAAGGTAATAGGATTTCCTTTACGAACTCTTCCTCTACCTGATCGACGAGTAACATTCATGTCTGGGACTTCTATATCATGCTTTTCACAGAAACTCTTCACATTATCAAACAATTGATCCCATCCATCCTCTCTAAGTTTCTGAATAAGTTCTTTCGTATTAATAACTACATCCATTGCATTTAAAATATCTTGAGATTGATATTGTAAAATCCTACAAAGATCATCGGTCATTCCCAATAACTCAATCATGAAATGCAATATAAATACGAACTCAAACGATGTCATCATATCATAAGCTCCATCAGCAGTTGCTTTGGCAGATACACTACCTTTGTCATTGATAATCTCACTTAAAACGTGAAGAATAGAATCAAACATTTCAAGTACACCAAACAAAGACCTTAAGTGAGAGCCCCACCTTGTATCCCCAGGACGTTGCACATTTTTCACTTGGTTTTTTCCCCTTCCAGTTTCCAGCTCATTAGTGGATGTCAACTCCTCAATCCGGATAGCTTGAGCAATCTGTAGTTGATCATGACGTTTAGCAGAAGAATCTACCAAATTCACGATAACAAGCAGATGAGAAAAAAAATGCTCAATTGGTATAACACTTTGAGCTGTCGCCACTAAAACCAATTGTAGCCGGTGAGAAAAACAATGAACATAATATGCATATGGACACTCTTTCAAAATCAGAGCTTGCAAACCATTCCATTCTCCTCGCATAGTACTGGCACCATCTGTAATATCCGCAATTTTCGATTTTCGGTAAATTTCTTTTTCGGTCGGAGTCCGTTTTGACGACTCGCTCATGACCGTTTCGTCATTCTGAGAATGATTAATTCTACACTTTTTGTCATCTGAGTTCGTTTCGGTGTCGTTTTGTTGAGTTCCGTGCTTTTTAGCGGTTTTTCCGCACTTGAGTTCGATTCTTGCGAATCTCGTCCGAAACTGCTGTTTCGAGTTTCCCGCAAGTCCGTTTAACTTTGTTAGACGTGTTGTGAACTTCGGTTTGGTTATTCGATCACGTATCGTGATTTCCGGGCATTTTGGGCCATTTTGTAATTTCTTGAAAGTTACGTATCCGTATCGTAATTGTTGTCTCGACCCGCTTTCTTGGTCGCGTATGACTAATTATGGTATTATGTTTTCATTTCGGTCGTTGATGTTGTCCGCGAACTTTTCGCCGTGTTCGCCTGCGCGCTTAAATCGGGTCGCCGAGCTCGACGGCTATGGATCGCCGGACGGTGGATCGCCGACGACAGGCACCGGCCGGACGGTGCGGCAGAACCGGCGAGCGCACGCCACGGCCGAAGGTCGCAAGCGCTTAACCGGCAGTGTAGCGCACGCCGGTGGCCTAGCAGACGCTATCGGCCCGACAAAGGGTGTTTCGAGGTTCTCGACTCGGCCGATTGGGTAGCGCACGCTACGCCGAGCGTAGCGCGCGCTAGTCGGCAGCGAAGCGCATGCCGCCGGCCGCTAGCGACGTTACTGCCGGGCGGTTCATCCGGTGGCTACCGGACAAAGCCGCTAGCGCGCAGGCTTCCGGCCGTAGCACACGCTAGCGGGAGTCGGGTCGACAGGTTTGGTCGGCAGGGTTGGTCGGTGATGTCGGGTCGTGTGGGCCCTGGCCGAGGGTACTCGGCCGATACCGGCCGATAGCGCACGCTAGTCCGGGAAGGCTAGCGCACGCTAGGCTGGCCCAGTATAAATGTGGCTGAGCAGTCACATTTCACTTCGTTTTTCACTTCCTTCCTTCTCCGTCCGCGGG
Organism: Orobanche coerulescens; assembly: GCA_033398695.1. Taxonomy (NCBI): domain Eukaryota; kingdom Viridiplantae; phylum Streptophyta; class Magnoliopsida; order Lamiales; family Orobanchaceae; genus Orobanche; species Orobanche coerulescens. The sequence continues at coordinate 35,344,102 of CM065818.1, forward strand.
TGGCGATTCATGGGTGACGAAGCCATGTTGTTTAACAACAAATTCATGAAGTCCTTGAGTTCATAACATCAATCGATCGTCCGTTATCAACCTTTGATCCAGCGAATCAAGGTAATCTTCCTTAGAACCCTAATTTCGTGAATTTGGGGATTTTTGCATTTTCGTCCGATTCGTTCCGTGTTGTTGATTAATTCATGATGGGTATAATTAATCTTGGTAGTATTCTTGTGTTTAACATCATTTAATCCATTGTTCTTCGTCGAATCGAAGTATATTTCTTGATTTACTTCGAATTGACTTTTTGGGGGATTTGTCCCCGATCTCGTTTTTCATCCGTTTTCGATGGATCGATTATGGTTAAATGATGTTGTTAAACATATTCTATGGATTGTATATCCATATTTCAACTTGGAATTCCGTTTTCGGGTTTTGACGGAACGAATCGTGTTCTTGGCCGTTTTGGGGGAAATCCGTGAACTTTCGTCATTCGTTCTTTGAATTCAACGGCTTTGAGTCGTGTTATGGAATTCATTTCATTGTTATTATTTTTCCTTCGTAGTTTATGAACGTGAGTTGGCGTTCGGTGGAGTCGGCGGGTTCGTAGTCGGTTCGGGCCAACCTACTTCGGTCGATTCTCCGCGTTGTTCTTATTCGAGGCAAGTACCTTGCCCATACTTTTCTCGTTTTATGGATATGATGATCGGTGGTCGTCTTGATATGTTTGTTTGGTTATTTGAAATGAAGTTTCAAAGGATTTCGGTTTGGCCTCGTTAAGGGCTTTCTTTCAAAGCGAGTGTGATTTGTGAACGATGTTTTGAGAATTGATTATGATTTGGTCATTTTGAACGTTGAAGGATTTTATGATGATACTCCTATTGTTTAAGTTATGGAATCGTGTATTCCGTATTTAATCTTGTTATGGTGTTTTGAAGAGTTTGATAATGGTGTCGAGTTAATGGCCATCTCTAGTGAGTATTCTTAATGAACTTACATTCTTAGCATATTAGTATTGCATGAGTAACGTGTGTGTGTGTGTATGCTCACTACGGGTTAGATCCGACGGGGTCTCGGTAGGGGTCCACGGAGGGGTGGATCCGCGAGCTTGCTTTTAACCACTACGGGTTAGATCCGACGGGGTCTCGGTAGGGGTCCACGGAGGGATGGATCCACGGTTAATTGTGGTGCATTTTTACAAATGTGATTTGACATTGGCATTTCCGGAAATGAGTGCTTTTGAACGGTTTTCATGATTGCATGCATTGACTAAGTGTGTAAGAGGTAAGTTGTTCGTTTGGCCTACTTGGCTAGGATGGCTATAGAGTATTTTGTTGTTTGTGTTAAATCCTTTATTTGTGGATTTTGATGTTGGAAGACGAACCTTGTGGTCGTTCTTGTTTACTGTGAGTTGATGAGATTTGGGGCTAAAATCCCAATGGTTTTATAAAAGTCGTTTTACGGATTTGGGGCTAAAATCCCAACGGTTTGGTAAATATCATTTTTCGGAAAGTAAACCTTTGGGGCGGTGACCCCTTTTTGTCTTTTGGATTTTGAAAAGTAGGATTTGATAATCCTAAATTGTCTTCTATTAAAACTCTCGATGGCATTCTAAACCGTTTTATAAATTACTTCTATTGATTTATGATATTTCGATTTTGAAATGTTTTCTCAAACCCTTGCCTCTGAAGTACTTTTCGCTTCGTTTGGATCTTTGAGGATCCTCGGTTATTGTTATTCGTGGAATGTGAATTGTATGGCTCGTATTTGCACTTTGTTCTTGCACTAGCAAAATAGTGGAGTTTGCTAACCCCAGTATTCGGGGTGGATGTCTGTTTTGCATTCGTGTTTTGGAGCATAACACGGTCGCACGAAGGATGATGAAAGATGATCGATACTAATCACATGAGGAACCGTACATCGTGTGTTGGTTCGGTTGTACTTTATTTTCATTGCTATATTGTTCCGTTGTGCGGGTGTGGTTGTATTTTGTCCCTGCGTGGGCATGAGTTGTATTTGAGTTGTATTTATTTGTGGAAATACCAAATATGTCAACTGAGTCATTTTAGCCTTGAAGGCATTGTCGAGATGTTAAATGTTGTTACCAGCCTGGTAGATCCTCGAGGAGAGGGTCTACGGCGTGTAATATCCCTGAGTGGATTGGGGGTGTTACATAAATGGTATCAGAGCTTAGGTTGTGGAAACCTAGGCTGTCGGGTCAGTGGTGTCTATTGAGTTTTTGTCTCGTCGGATTTTGTCTGACTAAGTCGTGTCGCGACGCGTCGTCTGAGTTTGTTGGTCGTGATTAGTATCGTGGGGCGATCATCATCTTCGTGCGACCTGTGGAAGTAAGTCTCCCTTCTTTGTGTTGTGCCTCGTGTGACACGAGCTATTTTTATGATTATTTGTTAAGTGGTGGAATCCTTATGTGAATTTTGATTTCACGATATGTATTTAGTCGACTCTCGTATTTGATTTATACGAGGAGTGTCGTCGCTTGTGATGTCTTTTTATTGTTGTTTTTGTTCATTTTCGATGATTTTCGAATCGATTTGCACATTTTACAAGTTCTATTGTGGAAGCTTTATGCTTATACGCGTTCGACTTGTTCACTAGCCAGTGCGGGAGGGTCTTTAGAGGCCTCGAATGGGGTCAGTGGTTTTGTTCTGAATCCTAGGCGGTCTTCGACTGTGGTATTTTATCGTTTATTTCTGTTTAAAGACATGTATTGTCTTGATTTTAAACTTTTTGATGCGTGTGCTAGGAGTTGTTTTAGTGAACATCGATATGTGTGAGTTTTGGGCATTCTGGCCTATTGATTTTTTTGAAAACCTTGAGTATCTTAGAAAAATAAATTTCGAGACATACTTTTCAAATGAGTTATTTTCTTATGGTACATCCAAGGTGCCACAATATATTTCAAAAAATTTCTACTTCGAGGACCAAAATGCTTTGAGATATTTTCAATGTTTTAGAAATATTTTTATTTAGACCCGAGGGTCGAATATTTTGAAAGTTTTCACTAAGAGAAAGTGACTTCATTCTTATCAAATGCGAAAGGGTTCTCCAATGTCTCGATAACGATGTTTCACGTTTATACTTTTTGAAAGGTGATACTCAAGATCAACCAGTATTCTTCAAATTATTTTCAAAATGAGGTTTTCATTTTTAAAACCTATCCATTCCCGTTTGAGGGCTGGGTATGTATGTGTGATGTTCGCGTTGTCATTTTGATACTTTCTCCCGAGTATGACCGAATTGGCGGTGTGAGCGTTGAGTCGCTTTCCACACATTTGTTGTGTTATCCCCCTGTGAGAGGCGGGATGTTGGTGTTGAATATTATCGCCTCGTAGTGATTCCTGCGTTGTCGCGCATGTGCGAGCTGTTAGAGCTTGGTTTGGTATGACCGTGTGCATCGGTGATGGTTCCGTTATGCGTCGGTTGTTTAATGTCTTGTTACCTTGCTCCCGTTTTGTGAATTTCGTGGACGAGGTCGGAGGTAATGCGTGCACTATTTTGACTTCTGTATTTTCTCTTTCTCCAGTCTATCGATTCGCTCATGTTCGTTGGCACTTTATGAACTTGTTCTATATTTCGATTTCATCGTCCGAACGAGCTGTGATCTTGTTGTGGGTCGATCTGGTTATCGATGTTACTTTTTCGGGTTCGGTTCGATTCTTGTGAACCTTGTTTGGGAGTGACATCATCTGGTTCTATTAGTTCTTTTATTCGAAGTGGATCGGATTTGGAACTCTTGTGTTTTCGACTCTGTCGACTCATTTATGTTCGTTGACATTTCTGAGATTGTCCTGCCCCTTGCTTTTGTTTATCGAACGAGTGTGGTATTGTTTCGTAATAACTCGTTTGTCGTTGTGACTTTTTAATTGCTATTCCCTTTCCTGTGGACCTTATGTGAATGCACATCCTGTTGTTTTCACCGGATCATATATTGTCTCGAGTCGAGATGTGAACCTTGGAATTGTTGTTTGAACCTTATTGTTCTTCGTGATTCGAACATGATTCTTTGATTTTTGTTGTCTCGATCGTTGTGGTTTGATCGTTTGATTGTTCCGTTTTTATTGACCTCGTTCCGTGATTGGTGAACATTCAGGCTTCTTCGTAATTCCCTTCAGTTCGGGAAATTAGTCTCGTTTTCGATCTTTCAACCTTAGGCGGTGGGATTCCGTGTTTGTTCAGCGGTTGACTCGCGTTTTGATTGATGTACCGTTGGGTTGGTCAATCATATTGATTTTCGTTCGTTGTGTTTTGTGATTGTCGGATAATTGACTTGGCTATATTATCCGTTTGATGACGCTTGTCACTTGTTGGTTTTATTATATCCCTAACAGCGACGTTGTGTTGGTCGCCGTGGAGCGTGTTTTCACGCTGTATGTTCCTTTGCGTTGATTGTAACATTTCGCCGTTGGGCGTTAGTTACGCATTCTTGTGTATCTCGTTGAGTTTTTCCTGGCGGAATATTTCTTCTCCCTACTTGTTTTAAGTTTCGGGACGAAACTTCTTTTAAGGAGGGTAGAATGTAATATCCGCAATTTTCGATTTTCGGTAAATTTCTTTTTCGGTCGGAGTCCGTTTTGACGACTCGCTCATGACCGTTTCGTCATTCTGAGAATGATTAATTCTACACTTTTTGTCATCCGAGTTCGTTTCGGTGTCGTTTTGTTGAGTTCCGTGCTTTTTAGCGGTTTTTCCGCACTTGAGTTCGATTCTTGCGAATGTCGTCCGAAACTGCTGTTTCGAGTTTCCCGCAAGTCCGTTTAACTTTGTTAGACGTGTTGTGAACTTCGGTTTGGTTATTCGATCACGTATCGTGATTTCCGGGCGTTTTGGGCCATTTTGTAATTTCTTGAAAGTTACGGGTATCCGTATCTGTAATTGTTGTCTCGACCCGTTTCTTGGTCGCGTATGACTAATTATGGTATTATGTTTTCATTTTGGGTCGTTGATGTTGTCCGCGAACTTTTCGTCGTGTTCGTTCCGTGCGTTTTCGGAAATCGGGTCGTCGAGCCCTGACGGCCATGGATCGCCGACGGGCGGATCGCGGACGATGCGGGTGTAACACCCCAATCCACTCGTGGATATTACACGCCGTAGACCCTCTCCTCGAGGATCTACCAGTGGTAACAACATTTAACATCTCGACAATGCCTTCAAGGCAAAATGACTCAAGAGACCGATTTGGTCTTTCAATAAATACATACAACTCGAATACAACTCATGCCCACGCAGGGTCAAAATACAACCACACCCGCATAACGGGAAAAATATAGCAATGGAAAATAAAGTACAACTATACCAATACGACATCAACGGGTCCTCGTGTGATTAGTATCGTTCATCTTTCATCATCCTTCATGCCGACCCCGTGCTCGCTCCAAAACCCGAATGCAATACAGACATCCACCCCGAATACTCGGGGGTTAGCAAACTCCACTGTTTTGCTAGTGCAAGTATAAAATACGAAAACGAGCCATACATATCATACTCCACGGAACATGTTAATCATAAACATACTTCCCGAGGTAAATCACTTAATCAAAGCGGTTAAATCGAAAGATAGGGGTAAACCCGATATACATCTTGTGAAAACATTTTACGACCTGGAGTTTTGAATACATTGGGATTTAAAATTCCTCAGCCTTTCGAAACATTTAGGGACACACCAAAAGTCATTTTCCCAAAACATAAATTCGATAACAACAAGTGGGGTCCACGACCCGATCATACCATAACAACTGTTTCCACAGATTATTCGCGTCCCGTGCTAGCAAGCCACGGACCTCGATGCTCCCGTAGAACAAACCCGAGTGAATAACCCACAGGAAACTATATCAAATCACATGTCACCGTAATCATGATCACGTGACTAAAAGCACATATACTTACATAATCAAACCACAACCATAAGTTATCCCAGATCGTGCTAACAAGCCACGAACCTCGAGTCCCCGCAAGACATACCCGATGATAACCACACAAGTTATCTCGGCATCGGGCTAGCAAGCCCCGAACCTCGGAGTCCCCGCAAGACATACCCGTATTGGATAACCCTACGGTTTCGCCGACCCATACTAGCAAGTATGGATCCCTGAGATTCAACAATCCTACCCGGAGGCACATCACATACAATAAGCACACAACAATAACCGATTATCAAGACAAGCAACACTAAGCATCACAACCTCCTTTCAAAGGAGTAACGACTAACATCACATCATGTCGAACACCCACCGAACAAATATACAATTCAATGCACAATCCTTGGCAAACAATTATGGTCAATGCGATCATAACGTCTCTCAACGCATTTAAACTAACACACATAGTCCGAGAACATATCCATTCACGAAGTATACGAATTATCGTTGAAAGACAATATTTATCGAGAACATACCGATCCTTTTTAACGTTCATTAAACATTGGATTTCGCATAAAATCATTTATCAATAATTATGCCTAAGAAATATGAAATGTATGGGCAAGATACTTGCCTCAAAATCGGTACGCAAGTATTCCGACGAACACGGCTCAACCGGAAAGCTTCGAAACGCCCGATGCTATCGAAAAGGAAGACGACAACGAACGGAAGGGTTCAACTCGGTTTCTTCGTAAGAAACTCGACCCTAACATCATATAATTAATAAATCAATGATCATACGATGAGGAATAATCGTAGAACGCCCAAAACCCCTCTATAACATTTCTAGGACACCTTCAAGGCGTCGGTCAAGAACTCGACCCAAATAACGAATCGATACGATCCAACCATGGAATAACAAGGGAAATGATATAATACATCTAAATAATCATCAATCCATCAAAATCCTAAGTTAAATCGGATTAAACGGACGAAATCGAACAAAATACCCCAAAATCCCCAAAATTAGATTTCTAGAAAATCTGACTGATTCGCTCGATCAAAGGATGTTATAGGACGGATGATTGATGATATGAACCTCAAAACTTCATGTATTCATTGTCCAACAACATCTCTAGAAGATTCACACACCCACACCGCACGGGAAGAGAAAGAAGGAGAAAATGGTCAAGAAAACCGTCCGCAGCCTTAAATAGCCGATCACGGCCGTTACGTACGAATCGGCCACGGCTTACGACGAATCGCCATGGCCGAACTCGCCTGAAAATGCCGAACGTTACGCACGTTACCGCCAGGCCTTACGTGACGAATCGCATTACGACGTAATGGCCGATCATTACCGCACGTTACTCGGCTGGTGGCTCGCCCGATCATGCCCGGCCATGACTCGGCCGGGACCAACTCCGACGGCCCGAACGACCCCGAAACCCGAACCTGAGTACGAATCGAAGATACGGTTACGAAGTACTCGAAAAGACGAATTCGAGCACTAATAGAACATACGATTCCGACTACCCGAAGGCTCGAAACTCGACAACGGAAAGTAATTACCCCAAACTTTGGGAAATTACGAAAATGGCCCAAAACGCCCGAAAATCACGATACGTGATCGAAACACCAAGCCAAAGCTCGCAACATGAATAATAACATTAAATGAACTTACGAGAAAGTCGAAACAACAGTTTCGGACGAGATTCGCAAGAATCGAACTCAAGTGCGGAAAAACCGCTAAAAAGCACGGAACTCAACAAAACGACACCGAAACGAACTCGGATGACAAAAAGTGCAGAATTAATCATTCTCAGAATGACGAAACGGTCATGAGCGAGTCGTCAAAACGGACTTCCGCCGAAAAAAAAGAAATTACCGGAAATCGAAATTACGGGTATTACATTCTACCCTCCTTAAAAGAAGTTTCGTCCCGAAACTTAAAACAAGCAGGGAGAAGAAATATCCCGTCAGGAAAAACTCAACGAGATACATAAGAAGTGCGTAACTAACGCCCAACGGCGAAACGTTACAAACAACGCAAAGGAATATACGGTGTGAAAACACGCTCCACGACGACCAACACAACGCCACCGGTAGAAACATAGTAAAACCAACAAGTGACAAACATCATCAAATAGATAATACAATCAAGTCAATTATCCGAACAATTACAAAACACTAAGCACCGAGCACAGTCGAGAAAACAAAAAAATAAACACAAAACGATCCACTTCGAATAAAAGAACTTAATCTCCGAGATTCAAAACAACCGGGTAAGGAAATAACATAACATACAACTGATAGACCACGCCTCGTGGACTCCTGAGTTGGTCCCGATTTGATGCTCAAATCCGTGCCTCGGAAGGCTCGGTGACCAACTCGCAAAACCGAACTCGGTGTCCTCAAGCCCGCACTTGTAACACGTTACTAGCGGAGAAGGGCAATGTGCACGGACATGCCCCGCCACATTGCGCTTAAAACACCTCCCGGCTTTACCAGAGTCAAAGCGAAGACTTGGAACTCTCATCCCACGCAACGAGCGACGAGCTTCACACCGAAAGACTACGACGTTGCGAACTATAGACACCAACTCCGCACCTGTCCACAAGGTCATCGGACTTCCTCTCGCTTCTTCGAATCGGGCACACGCTCCGACGATAATGAAGCTAGTTCACGGCCAAGGCTCGATCTTGGTAGTCCTCAACGAAGTGCAAGTGAGTCCCGACATATACACGCGAATCTCTCGCTTCATTCGTCTCACAAAATGAAAGATCCTCTCTTCCTCGGTTCTCACCCGATCTCGCACATAATCGAGTTGTTTGCTATAGTCGATGATAGCTGTGAGATCGAAACATCTTGCGGTTCTCGCCGAATAAAATTCGTGAATCCTCTCGCTCTCTAATCGGTTTCGGACGTAACTCGCCTTCCATAAATGCCTCGAACTCCGCCCACGTGACATCACGATCATGAGGCTTAACGGCCTCCCACCAATTAGCGGCATCTTTGTCAAGAAGGTCTCGCGCAATAGGTACCTTTCGCTCTTCGTGACAATCGACAAATTTCGAATATCTTTCCCAACTGGAAAAGCCAACCATCCCATCCCAACGCATCCGCAACACCGCGAATCGAGGGGATTCATACGATTACCTCCGAAGCCACCGGTTTGCACCGGTGTTCGAGTCACATCTGTAATGCGCTGAATCGCCTGAGTCAATCGAGTCATGTGTAGCTACCTGTGTAAAATAGTAGCGACACCGATACGGCATCATCACCGGCAAGATGATCTCGACCACGCGTCGGATTGCCACGACTACGACCTCGGCCTCGGCATACCGAATAAGTAATTACTCAAAGACAACAGAAAAATCATAACATATACCACATACAACAATTTCCATCGTAAAGCAACATGCATACTAAAATCATAGCAACGACGGTATCGTTCAAAGAATCTCAACGGCCCGAACGATAACCAAGACATAATCACAAAACATCATGGAACAATCACACATATACACGAACATACCAACCCAAGCTTCAATACCACACTCGCGTGTCAACACGCAAAATCACCACGAGGCGATAAACAAGAAACACCAGTTCACACCTCTCACGGAGGGCTAACAAAACATATGCGTGGCGAACGACTCAACGCTCACACCACCAATTCAATCACAATTCGGGGTTAACACCGTAACGAAAGTTCGAAAACCATACACGCATTTCCGGTCCGCAAACAGGAATGATAGGTTTTAAAAACGAAAACCACCTTTTGAAAACAGTTTGGAAACAACAGTTGATCTTGAGTATAATTTTACAAAAGTAGTACAAACACCATTATCGAGACTTTGAAAATCATCTTGCGTTTGAACAAAAATGAGGACACCTTTCTTTTAGTGAAAAACTTTCAAAATATTCGACCCTTGGGGTCTAAGCAATCGCATTTGAAAATATCTCAAAATATTTTTGGTCCTCAACCGGAAAATTTTTGAAAGGTATTGCGGCATTAGAAAACACCTTGAAAACACCGCAAGAAAATAATTCGTTTTAAAAGTACGTCTCGAATTTTAATTTTCTAAGATACTCAAGGTTTTCAAAAAATAATTCAATGGGCTAGAAAGCCCAAAAAGTTTAGGTACTTACACGGAACATTATAGCGCCGTGTGTCCCGCGCCGGAACCCACCATGCTAAAAACCCTTTACAAAAATGCCAAAAAGGCCGATGACGGTAATATTTCAAAAACTCACAGAAGCCATTTAGAAAATAATAAATACCGTCATAAGAATTTTGCCAAAACGATCAAGGCCATAATGCCAAAAACTCGGTTAAGGGAATCGTTTTTCCAAATAAAACTCGGTCGGTAAAATACCGAAAGCCATTACAAAAGAACTCACGCATCGGATAAAAGAAATAAAGTCAAACATGCATAAGACAACAACACTACTCCTCATATGAACGAAAAAAATGGGAGTCAAATAATCACGTATCACGAAATCAAAATCCATAAGAGGATTCCGTCACTTAACAAATAATCATAAAAATAGCTCGTGTCACACGAGGCACAACACAAAGAAGGGAGACTTACATTCACAGGTCGCACGAAGATGATGATCGCCCACGATACTAATCACGACCAACAAACTCAGACGACGCGTCGCGACACGACTTAGTCAGACAAAATCCGACGAGACAAAAACTCAATAGACACCACTGACCCGACAGCCTAGGTTTCCACAACCTAAGCTCTGATACCATTCTGTAACACCCCTAATCCACTCAGGGATATTACACGCCGTAGACCCTCTCCTCGAGGATCTACCAGGCTGGTAACAACATTTAACATCTCGACAATGCCTTCAAGGCAAAATGACTCGAGAGACCGATTTGGTCTTTCAATAAATACATACAACTCGAATACAACTCATGCCCACGCAGGGTCAAAATACAACCACACCCGCATAACGGGAAAAATATAGCAATGGAAAATAAAGTACAACTATACCAATACGACATCAACGGGTCCTCGTGTGATTAGTATCGTTCATCTTTCATCATCCTTCATGCCGACCACCGTGCTCGCTCCAAAACTCGAATGCAATACAGACATCCACCCCGAATACTGGGGTTAGCAAACTCCACTGTTTTGCTAGTGCAAGTATAAAATACGAAAACGAGCCATACATATCATACTCCACGGAACATGTTAATCATAAACATACTTCCCGAGGTAAATCACTTAATCAAAGCGGTTAAATCGAAAGATAGGGTAAACCCGATATACATCTTGTGAAAACATTTTACGACCTGGAGTTTTGAATACATCGGGATTTAAAAATTCCTCGTGCCTTTCGAAACATTTAGGGACACACTTCAAAAGTCATTTTCCCAAAACATAAATTTGATAACAACAAGTGGGGTCCACGACCCGATCATACCATAACAACTGTTTCCACAGATTATTCGCGTCCGTGCTAGCAAGCCACGGACCTCGATGCTCCCGTAGAACAAACCCGAGTGAATAACCCACAGGAAACTATATCAAATCACATGTCACCGTGAATCGCAATACGTGACTAAAAGCACATATACTTACATAATCAAACCACAACCATAAGTTATCCCAAGATCGTGCTAACAAGCCACGAACCTCGGAGTCCCCGCAAGACATACCCGATGATAACCACACAAGTTATCTCGGCATCGGGCTAGCAAGCCCCGAACCTCGGAGTCCCCGCAAGACATACCCGTATTGGATAACCCTACGGTTTCGCCCGACCCATACTAGCAAGTATGGATCCCGGAGATTCAACAATCCTACTCGGAGGCACATCACATACAATAAGCACACAACAATAACCGATTATCAAGACAAGCAACACTAAGCATCACAACCTCCTTTCAAAGGAGTAACGACTAACATCACATCATGTCGAACACCCACCGAACAAATATACAATTCAATGCACAATCCTTGGCAAACAATTATGGTCAATGCGATCATAACGTCTCTCAACGTACGAAACTAACACACATATTCCGAGAACATATCCATTCACGAAGTATACGAATTATCGTTGAAAGACAATATTTATCGAGAACATACCGATCCTTTTTAACGTTCATTAAACATTGGATTTCGCATAAAATCATTTATCAATAATTATGCCTAAGAAATATGAAATGTATGGGCAAGATACTTGCCTCAAAATCGCACGCAAGTATTCCACGAACACGGCTCAACCGGAAAGCTTCAAACGCCCGATGCTATCGAAAAGGAAGACGACAACGAACGGAAGGGTTCAACTCGGTTTCTTCGTAAGAAACTCGACCCTAACATCATATAATTAATAAATCAATGATCATACGATGAGGAATAATCGTAGAACGCCCGAAAACCCCTCTATAACATTTTACCGGACACCTTCAAGGCGTCGGTCAAGAACTCGACCCAAATAACGAATCGATACGATCCAACCATGGAATAACAAGGGAAATGATATAATACATCTAAATAATCATCAATCCATCAAAATCCTAAGTTAAATCGGATTAAACGGACGAAATCGAACAAAATACCCCAAAATCCCCAAAATTAGATTTCTAGAAAATCACACGATTCGCTCGATCAAAGGATGTTATAGACGGATGATTGATGATATGAACCTCAAAACTTCATGTATTCATTGTCCAACAACATCTCTAGAAGATTCACACACCCACACCTGCAGACGGAAGAGAAAGAAGGAGAAAATGGTCAAGAAAACCGTCCGCAGCCTTAAATAGGATCACGGCCGTTACGCACGAATCGGCCATGGCTTACGACGAATCGCCATGGCCGAACTCTCTGCGGAAAATGCCGGAACGTTACGTTACGGCCAGGGCCTTACGACGTAATCGGCATTACGTGCGTAATGGCCGATCATTACCGCACGTTACTCGGCCGTGGCGCTGCCCGATCATGCCCGGCCATGACTCGGCGGGACCAACTCCGACGGCCCGAACGACCCGAAACCCGAACTCGAGTGCGAATCGAAGATACGGTTACGAAGTACTCGAAAAGACGAATCCGAGCACTAATAGAACATATGATTCCGACTACCCGAAGGCTCGAAACTCGACAACGGAAAGTAATTACCCCAAACTTTGGGAAATTACGAAAATGGCCCAAAACGCCCGAAAATCACGATACGTGATCGAAACACCAAGCCAAAGCTCGCAACATGAATAATAACATTAAATGAACTTACGAGAAAGTCGAAACAACAGTTTCGGACGAGATTCGCAAGAATCGAACTCAAGTGCGGAAAAACCGCTAAAAAGCACGGAACTCAACAAAACGACACCGAAACGAACTCGGATGACAAAAAGTGCAGAATTAATCATTCTCAGAATGACGAAACGGTCATGAGCGAGTCGTCAAAACGGACTTCCGCCGAAAAAAAAAGAAATTACCGGAAATCGAAATTACGGGTATTACAGCGGGCACCGGCCGGACGGGTGCGGCAGGAACCGGCGTAGCGCACGCTATGGCCGGAAGGCTGCGCGCGCTAACCGGCAGGTGTAGCGCACGCTGCCGGGTGGCCTAGCGTACGCTATCGGGCCTGGGCAGTGGTGTTTCTGAGGTTCTGGACTCGGTCAGGATCGGCAGGTAGCGCACGCTACGCCGAGCGTAGCGCGCGCTAGTCGGCAGGCGTAGCGCACGCTGTCGGCCGGCTAGCGTACGTTACCTGGCCGGGCGATTCGATCAGTGGCTCTTGGGCAGTCGCGCGCAGAAGCTTCCGGCCGTAGCGCACGCTAGCGGAGCTCGGCCCAGGTTTGGTCGGCGGGGTTGGTCGGTGATGTCGGGTCGTGTGGGCCTGGCGAGGGTACTCGGCGATACCGGCGATAGCGCACGCTAGTCGGGAAGGCTAGCGACGCTAGGTCGGCCCGATATAAATGTGGTGGCGAGTCACATTTCACTTCGTTTTCACTTCCTTCCTTCTCCGTCCGGGTGGCGATTCATGGGTGACGAAGCCATGTTGTTTAACAACAAATACATGAATTACTTGAGTTAATAACATCAATCGATCGTCCGTTATCAACCTTTGATCCAAATGAATCAAGGTAATCTTCCTTAGAACCCTAATTTCGTGAATTTGGGGATTTTTGCATTTTAAATCGATTCGTTAGTGTTGTTGATTAATTCATGATGGGTATGATTAATCTTGGTAGTATTCTTGTGTTTAACATCATTTAATCCATTGTTCTTCGTCGAATCAAGTATATTTCTTGATTTCCTTGAATTGACTTTTTGGGGATTTGTCCCGATCTCGTTTTCATCCGTTTTGATGGATCGATTATGGTTAAATGATGTTGTTAAACATATTCTATGGATTGTATATCCATATTTCAACTTGGAATTCCGTTTTCGGGTTTTGACGGAACGAATCGTGTTCTTGGCCGTTTTGGGGGAAATCCGTGAACTTTCGTCATTCGTTCTTTGAATTCAACGGCTTTGAGTCGTGTTATGGAATTCATTTCATTGTTATTATTTGTCCTTCGTAGTTTATGAACGTGAGTTGGCGTTCGGTGGAGTCGGCGGGTTCGTAGTCGGTTCGGGCCAACCTACTTCGGTCGATTCTCCGCGTTGTTCTTATTCGAGGCAAGTACCTTGCCCATACTTTTCTCGTTTTATGGATATGATGATCGGTGGTCGTCTTGATGTGTTTGTTTGGTTATTTGAAATGAAGTTTCAAAGGATTTCGGTTTGGCCTCGTTAAGGGCTTTCTTTCAAAGCGAGTGTGATTTGTGAACGATGTTTTGAGAATTGATTATGATTTGGTCATTTTGAACGTTGAAGGATTTTATGATGATACTCCTATTGTTTAAGTTATGGAATCGTGTATTCCGTATTTAATCTTGTTATGGTGTTTTGAAGAGTTTGATAATGGTGTCGAGTTAATGGCCATCTCTAGTGAGTATTCTTAATGAACTTACATTCTTAGCATATTAGTATTGCATGAGTAACGTGTGTGTGTGTATGCTCACTACGGGTTAGATCCGACGGGGTCTCGGTAGGGGTCCACGGAGGGGTGGATCCGCGAGCTTGCTTTTAACCACTACGGGTTAGAACCGACGGGGTCTCGGTAGGGGTCCACGGAGGGGTGGATCCACGGTTAATTGTGGTGCATTTTTACAAATGTGATTTGACATTGGCATTTCCGGAAATGAGTGCTTTTGAACGATTTTCATGATTGCATGCATTGACTAAGTGTGTAAGAGGTAAGTTGTTCGTTTGGCCTACTTGGCTAGGATGGCTATAGAGTATTTTGTTGTTTGTGTTAAATCCTTTATTTGTGGATTTTGATGTTGGAAGACGAACCTTGTGGTCGTTCTTGTTTACTGTGAGTTGATGAGATTTGGGGCTAAAATCCCAATGGTTTTATAAAAGTCGTTTTACGGATTTGGGGCTAAAATCCCAACGGTTTGGTAAATATCATTTTGGAAAAGTAAACCTTTGGGCGGTGACCCCTTTTTGTCTTTTGGATTTTGAAAAGTAGGATTTGATAATCCTAAATTGTCTTCTATTAAAACTCTCGATGGCATTCTAAACCGTTTTATAAATTACTTCTATTGATTTATGATATTTCGATTTTGAAATGTTTTCTCAAACCCTTGCCTCGGGAAGTACTTTTCGTTTCGTTTGGATCTTTGAGGATCCTCGGTTATTGTTATTCGTGGAATGTGAATTGTATGGCTCGTATTTGTACTTTGTTCTTGCACTAGCAAAGCAGGTGGAGTTTTGCTAACCCCGAGTATTCGGGGGGTGGATGTCTGTTTTGCATTCGGGTTTTGGAGCATAACACGGGGGTCGGACGAAGGATGATGAAAGATGATCGATACTAATCACATGAGGAACCGTACATCGTGTGTTGGTTCGGATTGTACTTTATTTTCATTGCTATATTGTTCCCGTTGTACGGGTGTGGTTGTATTTTGTCCCCTGCGTGGGCATGAGTTGTATTTGAGTTGTATGTATTTGTGGAAAGACCAAATCGGTCTACTGAGTCATTTTAGCCTTGAAGGCATTGTCGAGATGTTAAATGTTGTTACCAGCCTGGTAGATCCTCGAGGAGAGGGTCTACGGCGTGTAATATCCCTGAGTGGATTGGGGGTGTTACACCATCATATCCTTGTCCTCGCATATTTTGTAAACTAAGATTGTTATCAGAAAGAACTTTACAGATTTCTCTTTTCAATGTAGACGCTTTAGTATCCTCCACATGAACTATATGAAAAAACGCTCCTGAATAAAACCTTTCTTGTCAACAAATCTCAAAACAATAGCCATTTGCTCTCTTTTCGACTCATCACGAGATTCATCCACAATAATACAATATTTTGCTTCACCAATTTCTTCTCTAATGTATTTCCGAATCTTGCTCGCATAAAGTGATAAGATCTCTTTTTGAATTGGAGGTGAAGTGTATGTAGCATGGCCGGGAGCATTTCTCAAAACAATTGAGTTCACATCATCATTGTAACAAGCTGTGTGCTTAACAATTTCTAAGAAATTACCACGATTTTGCGACTCTTCGCGCTCATTGTGTCCTCTAAATGCTATACCTTGAAATGAACAATATTTTGCTGCATCAATTGAAACTCTCAACCTCAATCGATTCTTGGCAATTAAATCTGAAGATTGTTTGTCAACAATTTTTTCAATGTGTTGCAATGGGTTCATCAAAGCATGAGAATGTTTCACAGCTTTTTTGTGATAAGAATTAAGACTACTTCCTTCATGAACCAAAAATGAGCAGTTCTTACCATCATTCACCTTTTTCCAAGAGTGAAATCCATCATCAATAAATGCACTTGACCCAAAATGCGTAGACGGCTTGACAAAGAGAAAGCACTGAAGACAATAAGCGGCATCTTTTGAAGGAGAATATTCCAACCAATCAGAAAATAGCTTGAACCATGTAGGTAAGAATTTTCTACCATTTCTATCAACCTTTGTAGAGAACTTATTTGGGATGACTTGATATGGGCCAACAACTAAATAAGCACGTCGAATTTCAACTCTTTTATCTGTTGGATAATCCCATATCGACTTGCGCAAACCAGGGTCTCGTTCAATAAGAAGATCAAGAGAAGCTTCTTCAGTTTTTTGATTTTGTGTTGGAGAAGAATCTGACAAAGGAATTTGATTCGTCAAAATAGTTTGGACCTTAGAAGAAAATGGTCCATCACTTTTTTGAATCTTTGTTGGAGAAAATTCTGGCAAAGGAGTTTGATCATTCGAAATAGTTGGAACCTCAGAAGATTCATTAATCAAATGCTCTATTGGCGTCTCAAGAATAGAACTAGCATTATTTTCAACAGAATCTGTAGACCACTGCTTAGAGAAGAATTCACCAATTTTTCTATTTTTTATTATGAACCTGCATCAGTGAATTAAAAAAAAAAAATTGCATCAGTGAATTTACCCACTTCAACCAAGAAATTCAACAAAAATAGGGACTATCATACCATGTAAACTCATCAAGCCAACCAAAATACTCACTAATTAAGTGGGTTATTCGCTCAAAATATTAAGACCCAAAAGCACAATTTTGCCCTAAATCATAAAATACTGACAGCGAGAGAAGAACTGAAGAAGGACGAGAGGGGAGAAGATGTGTGTTACCTGTAATGCGCGCCGACGACACTTGGAAGAAGCTCAGGCGAGCCGAGCGGGGCGGAGCTATGGTGGTCGTGGTTCTCGGTGTTTCTATGGTGTCCGTGGCATGGCGGTGGCTTTCAGTGTTTCTCCGCAATTTTTTCTTCTCTCTGAGTGGAAATAGCGTAAAGTGAGGGAGAGATAAAGTATAAGGCTTCACATATTATTATTATTTTCTTTAAATCATAAAACATAATAGTAATAAAAAATATCAGTAAATTTTTTTTTTTGGGAGGGGGGGCCACAGCCCCTACCCGCCACCCCCTCCCTCCGCCTCTGTCGGGAATGATTCCCTGAATTCTTTTGTGTAAATTGCTCTTTGTCGGTAACCTATTCCATAGTAGCCTCCAGTCTGTTGTGGCCGTCTTATACGAGCGTAACTCTTCCACACATCCACAAATTCCTTCTTGAATTCTTGAATGCGAGATATGCTATCCTTGATGCTTTCATATCCTACCTTTGTTGAGTAGATACCTTTTTTTGACTTCCTCCAAATCCAAGTGTCATGAGCATCCTTTTTTGGCTTATACCTGTCTAGAATAGAAAACAGTTCGTTTAGTGAGTCCACCTCCCTCTCAAACATGTCCCTCCTCCACCCTCCCATTTCCATTCCACATCCACCCACCTCCCCAAATCACAGATACTCCTATTTCTATTTGTACTTAGATGAAAATGTCTAGGGAATCTAGACCTCAGAGTCTCACCCCCAGCCCAAAAACCTTCCCAGAAATCAACTTGGGATTTATGTCCTATGACTCTTTCACATGACTCCTAAAACCATCGACCCTCTGAACCTTTACACACTTTCAACACCCTGCTCCACCACCGGATTCCACTCTCCTGCCCCTCGACACAAAAAAACCCTGCTCCCCGAGGTCTATCTCCCTATGAACCGATGTGATGACTCTCGTCTAAGAAATCTCCAAAGCCATTTCCCAATCAGGGCCAACTTAAACCATTCCAAACACTTGAATCCTAAACCCTCCTCTTTTTTTGTGATTACAAACATCATTACATTTTATCCAAGAAATTTTCCTCTCACCCTCCCTCTCCCCACAGAAAATTTGCTTGTAAAGAAGTAATGGATTTGAGTATATATTTAGGCAAGATGGTAAAGGAGAGATGGTAGATATGAAGTGATGTCAAGATAGCTTTTACCAGCGTGATCCTCCCTCTAAGAGACAACTTTTTCACCTCCCAATTTCTTAATCTTCTATTCACTTTTTGAACAAGAAAATTCCACTCCTCTGTCCTATTTGTCGAGACTCCGACCTTCGACTCGAGATATATGAAAGGCAGTTCTCCCACTCTACAATTCAGACATTCTGCCATTCTCTCAAGTTTTTCCCTCTCCATGTTCACTCCCATCAAACAACATTTCTCGAAATTGCCCATGCATTACTCAACTTGCCGTTTCCGACAGAAGTCGTGTCATCGGCATATTGAAGGTGTGATAGAGGTATTTTCTCACTGCCTATTTCTGCTCCTTCGAACAGGCCTTCTTGGACTGCTTTCTTAATCATTACGCCGAGTCCCTCCGCGACAATGAGGAATAAGAACGGTGATAAAGTATCTCCCTGTCGTAGCCCTCTCTCGAGTTTAAACTCTCCCGATGGACTTCTGTTGACCAGAACTGGGGCTGAAGCCGTGGATACACACTCCAGTATCCACTTTCTCCATTTTGGGTGAAAGTTCATTTGCGCCATCATCAAATCCAGAAATTCCCAATCAATCGTATCGTATGCTTTGGCAAAATCAATTTTGAAGAATATGCGATCCTTCTTTTTCCTCCTTGCCTCTTCGATAGCCTCATTTAGTGTCACCACCCCATCAAGAATAAATCTTTCCCCAACGAAAGCGCTTTGAGTGTCGGATATCAAATTTCCAATTATCTTGCTCAATCTCGAAGCCAAAACCTTTGCAAGAATCTTATAAGTACTACTAATGAGTGAAATCGGCCTAAACTCATTAAGGGCTAATGCACCTTCCTTCGTGGGAATAAGCACTATGAAAAACGGGTTGCTACCCTTCACAAGTCCCCCGTTGGAGTGAAAATCATCAAAAAAAACCCGTATCAAGTCGCCTTTGATAATATCCCAGCAACTTTTCAGAAAACCGAAATTAAAACCATCCTGTCCCGGGCTCTTATCACTATCACAATTCCAAACTGCGCTTTTAATTTCCTCCTCAGTGAATGGACTGGTGAGCATGTTCCTATCTTGTTCTTGAAGCCTTTTCAGAGCAAAATTGTGGGGCAGAATCGGTTTTGCCCTATTCCTTCATTTGAACTGTCTCTCAAAAAAATTCCTGACTTCCTCTTTGATTGCGTTAGGATCAACACTCCACCGCCCATCAATTTCCAGGCCACAGATTTCGTTTTGCTTCCTATTCCCTTTTTTTTTTTCTTTTTAATACCGACGTTAGAACTACCTTTTGTTAGTCGCCGGGATAATGCACATGATCTTTCTGGGTTAAATTGCGAGATGTGTATCTGCTCAGGGTTCTTAAATATCCTCAACTACCGCGCGAGTCGTCACAGTGATTGCTTTCTTCGACCTCAAATCCAACCATGAGTTACCGAGATCTGGCCTCACACTGCCGCCAGCCTCAATATTTAATTATTCCATCAAGATATCTCGGAGGGTGGGCCTGTGCTTAATCAGTAAGAGATCATTAGAGTTCTGCTTCCTATTCTTATTGATCATCTTATGGTATAGCCTCGAATTTATGTCACCTTCTAGTATCCACTTCTAGTTAAAAAATTGAAATTAGTACTTGGGGGAGTTATCTAATGGAGAAAACTTGTCCTGTCGTTTTGCATATAGTAATATTTTTTTCTGCCCCAATTTTAGTAACAACTCTTTTGTTACCTAAATTGTCGAAATTGACCTTTACTTGTATAAATTCGAGTCATTTGTTATAATTTCGAGTAACATATTTTCGAGTCAACTTCAAAAAACATACAATATTGAGAAAAGTTGACCATCGGGTAACACGTAAGAGAATTTCGTGTAACCCGAATTCGACTTACACAGTAAGGATCGACCGAATTTGGTTAAATAGGGTTACACGAGGGTGTTCGTATTACACAACAATTCGGGTTACACACTCCAATCGGGTTACATGAGTTTTTGAATTCGTGTTTGATTTCGGTCACTCGATTTTTTTGAATTCGTACTAAAAATATTAATAGCCGTATGACACGAATTTATTTACACGAAATGATTCGTGTGACACGAATAGTAAATGGGTAACCCGAAAATGATTCGTGTGACTCGAATTCGTGTTATTCAAATATAAACCGGGTAACCCGAATATTATTCGTTTGTCTCGTATTCGTATTATTCGAATATTCGAAAAAGTCATAAATCAAGTATTACACGTATAGGCCAATTACCCGAGCAGAATCGGTTACACGCATTACCCAAAACGGATGCACAAGTAACCCGAACATGAATCGGGTTACACGAATACATGAATTACCCGAAATCGGGTTACTCATATTACCTATTGGGTGAGTTTCATAATAATAAATACCATGCTCAGCACGCCACAACATCTATTGAATTGAACTATTTCTTAACAATATTTTCACCTTTTCTTTTCTGATATTATCTCACCGATATTTTTCCTTTCTTCTCTGATTATCACACCAGGAGCTCTCTCACATCGAAGAAGAAGGATTATTTCGACTGCAAAAAGTAAAAGGTATATTTGTAGCTCAATTTCCAATAATGTTTATACTTGAAATAACAAAAATATTCAAATACTATTTAAGTCAGTAAATTTTTAGTTAATAACCTAAATTTTTTATATTATTTGACAGATGAGTTTTTGGAAAAAAATTATCATTCATTTTAATGGCAAGTGGCAAGATTTAGAATATCGCGGTGGAGAAGAACAAATATTGCTTGTGCCCGTTGGTGTGAGCTATGCAACATTAGTAGATAATGTCCACTCTATTGTTGAAGCTGATAGAACAAAACATGTTTATGTTTTATTCTCAATATTGATTGTGATGGAAAAAAAAGAAGAAAGATGAAGATAAAGAATGATGCTGATATAAATTACTGTTCCAATTCATTGTTGAGCCTGTGATTTTTGTTAGCCTTCATAATGCAACTAGCATTCCTCCAAAAGCTCCCTCATTTGGTCCACAATTTGACTTACCTGGATCCAGCTCTTTTCCGGTACCGTACAATTCTAATCGTATGGATTATATGACTGATTGGGGTTGAAGCATGCAAATTCCTCAGGAATTTGATGGTTCTCGATTTGATGGTTGCGACGCTTCAAATAATGTATGTGATGTTAGTGGTAACTGTGGTGGTGGTGGTGGTAGTGCTGATGATGGTAGTAGTGATGATGATAATGACGACATAAATATCGATGATATCAATCTCGAAGATGTCGAGGTTCAGAAATATTGGTTTGAAAATTTTTGCAAATAATGTGAGAAAAAGGGCATGTTCAATAAAAGATTGGTAAAAGAAGCAGAACCAGAACCAGAATGGAGACGCTTTGATTTCGATCAATTAGTAGATGAAGAAGGTGCTCCAGCTCCTCCCTCTGGTCCTGGGTGGAAAATTCCAGGTAGACCTCCATATGTGTCTCTTTCTGAAGTTGATGATGATATGGACGAGCAATTTAATCCTGCAAATACGCTATCTTTACAAAGAGGATCTGTATTTCTCTCCAAAGATAGGTTGAAGAATGCTGTTGGGCGATATCTGATAAGTGTCAGTTTTGTACACTTATCCATGGTTTGTATCGATAAAATTCACCCATAATTGAGCTAGTCTTCTCATTTTTTGCTTTTAATTAATTAGTTTTAATAATTTTATTTTTATCGGATGATGATCGGATTAAATAACTGATTTACTCAAGAAATAACATGTTTATTAAATATTCTCTTTGTTAAATTTTGATATATTCATGTTGTAGGGCTTTCCGAGACGAATTCGGCAGTCTTTCCGGATTCAAAATCAGAGTCATATATCAAAAGTTATCATCCGAAGAAGATCTGGGGCAAAAATGCAAAGTCTGAGAAATTCTGGGCTGAAAATGTAACTATCAAAGCTTCAAGTGAGCAAATTTACGAAGCCACGTTACGGCCGTAACATTCAGGAGTTATGGCCGTAAGTCACTTTAGTTACGGCCGTAACTCACGAATGTTACAGTAGTAACTCTTGACAGATTGTTATGATTTGTCTAATTTTTTATACTTTTTGTGTATTATTGAGGGGATGGCTGGCATTGATCCGATCTAATGTAATAATGCTGGAGTTTTGGAGCTATTAGATGACTTTAGGTGTATAAATAGACCCCTTAGATCCTTCATCATTCATCATTCATCTTATAATTTTCCATTTTTTGTAAACTTTTCTTTTTGTGTGAAGAACACACTTGTGTTCTTGAGTGATATTTGTAAGTGTGGTATAGCGTATGTTGTTCAGAGTGTTTATTGCTTCTATCTCCTTTATCTACTAAGGGAGTTAGGATCAATTCTTTCTCTTGATTCAACTAAAAATGACCACCAAAGCTTGTAACATGTATAATAAACCCTTCATGGGCTAAGTAATCTTTAGTTGGGATTATAAACAAGGTTAGTCATGTTATTTATGTTTGTATAAAGATCTATTGTGAATTACTTATTATTGTGTGTGATTTTCATTGTTTTAACAATCTTTATTTATTTGGCCAATAAATGACGATATTTATGGTCTTCATATGTTTCGAAAGAAAATATGTTTGATTAGATCAAATGATCTTCACTCTAAGTTGTTCTAGGGGATAGAAATATACCCCTAGTCCTTAGATGATTCTTTGAGTTATTTTCATAAATCCTAATGCTATGTATTGAAGCGATCAACATAGAAATATAGTGGATTGATTCAATATGTAAGGGCGTTTATAGTTCGAAGAGAAACCGTCTTTTTAAGGAAAATCGAATCTACACAACATAATAAGTAAATTCATCTTATGATCTCCTATACATCTTTTATAACTAATGACGAACTAAGTTGGTAATCCCAACTATTTCAATTTATCGTTTAATAAATCTATTATTATTACTATATTTTTATTTCCTTATAAGTTTAGAACTATTATTGCATCATCTTTGCAATTATTAAACCAAACTTTTTAATTGTGTGTTTCACTCATCTTAGTATCTATAAAAATAGACTAATAGTGTATAATTTAAATTATAACTAAACTTCCGTGTGGGATCGATAAACCGGACTCAAAAAGTCCACTTTACTACTTGATACGATATCGTGCACTTGCGATAGTTACACTAAAAACATGTCAAGTTTTTGGCGCCGTTGCCGGGGAAGTATAAGTTATATTTGAAATCTTACATTGTAAACTATTTTTATAGGTACAAATTTCTCGACATTGTAACTTAAGTACTAAATTGTGTTTGTCCGGTCAAGTGGCGTATAACGGTACTCCGTGACTATTAAAGTCGGATTTTTCAGTTTCCCACAACAACTGATATTTGTAGATATTTCCTTCAATTATTTTCATTATCTTTTTATTATTTTTATCATGGAAGAAACGTTTTATAAAATTGAAAAAAGATTTCCCTTTCTAAGCAAAAATGCAATTTTAAAAATTTACAAGGCAAGGCTTGAAAGGATGAGGTTGCTTATGAATAAAAGCATACCTTTTGACATCAGATTCATAATTGAAGCCAAAGTAAGAATAGAGGGTGAATTCACAGAAACACCGACTAGATTTTTACCAGGGCTAGGAAAAAGTTCATATGCCAAGAAACGACGAGCAAAGATGATAGCCGTTTGATATAAATGTGCTAGATGGAACTGTAATTTAAAATGTCGATCTTTAGGAATTCTATCTACAAACAGAGAAGATAAAATTCAGTTCATTAAAGATGGTCTGAATAAGGAGAATTTAGATGATATCGAAATTTCTCTTGACACGCATCATAGTGGACTCATACATTACGGAATTCGATGTTTGTGGAATAAATTCCAACCAGAATATGAACAACGTCTTGGGAATCTGACGTTAATGTAACACCCCCAATCCGCTCAGGGATATTACACGCTGTAGAACCTTTCCTCAAGGATCTACCAGGCTGGTAACAACATATAACAACTCAACTATGCCTTTAAGGCTAAAATGACTCAGTAGACCGATTTGGTCTGTCAATAAATACATACAACTCAAATACAACTTATGCCCACGCAGGGGTCAAAACACAACCACACCCGTACAACGGGAAAAATATAGCAGCGGAAAATAAAGTACAACCGAACCAATAAACAATATACGGTTCCTCATGTGATTAGTATCGATCATCTTTCATCATCCTACGTGCGGACCCTGTGTTATGCTCCAAAACCTGAATGCAAAAACAGACATCCGCCCCCCGAATACTCGGGGGTTAGCAAAACTCCACTGTTTTGCTAGTGCAAGAACAAAGTGCAAATACGAGCCATACAATTCACATTCCACGAATAACAATAACCAGGAATCCTCAAAGATCCAAACGAAACGAAAGGTACTTCCCGAGGCAAGAGTTTGAGAAAACCTTTCAAAATCGAAATATCACAAATCAATGGAAATAATTTATAAAACGGTTTAGAATGCCATCGAGAGTTTTAATAGAAACAATTTAGGATTATCAAATCCTACTTTTCAAAAATCCAAAAGACAAAAGGGGTCACCGCCCCAAAGGTTTACTTTCCGAAAAAAATGACCTGTACCAAACCGTTGGGATTTTAGCCCCAATCCATAAAATGACTTTTACAAAACCATTGGGATTTTAGCCCCAAATCTCATCAACTCACAGTACGCAAGAACGACCACAAGGTTCATCTTCCAACGTCAAAATCCACAATTAAAGGATTTAACACAAACAACAAAATACTCTAGAGCCATCCTAGCCAAGTAGGCCAAACGAACAACTTACCTCTTACACACTTAGTCAATGCATGCAATCATGAAAACCGTTCAAAAGCACTCATTTCCGGAAATGCCATAAATAAGTCACATTTGTAAAATGCACCGCAATTAACCGTCGATCCACGTCTCTGTGGACCCCTACCGAGACCCCGTCGGATCTAACCCGTAGTGGTTAAAAGCAAGCTCGTCGATCCACGTCTCTGTGGACCCCTACCGAGACCCCATCGGATCTAACCCGTAGTGAGCATACACACACACACACACACATTACTCATGCAAAACTAACATGCTAAGAATGTAAGTTCATTAAGAATACTCACTAGAGATGGCCATTAACTCGACACCATTATCAAACTCTTCAAAACACAATAACAAGATTAAATACGGAATACACGATTTCATAACTTTAAACAATAGGAGTATCATCATCAAATCCTTCAACGTTCAAAATAACCAAATCATAATCAATTCCCAAAACACGCCGTTCACAAAACACACACACATTTGAAAGAAAGCCTTTAACGAGGCCAAACCGAAATCTTTTGAAACTTCATTTCAAACAACCAAACAAACACACCAAGACGATCACCGATCATCATATCCACAAAATAAGAAAAGTATGGGCAAGGTACTTGCCTCGAATAAGAATAACGCGAAGAATCGACCGAAGTAGGTTGACACGAACCGCCTACGAACCCGCCGACTCCACCGATCGCCAACTCGCGTTCATAAACTACGAAGGACAATAACAACGATGAAATGAATTCCATAACACGACTCAAAGCCGTTGAATTCAAAGAACGAACGACGAATGTTCAAGCGTTTCCCCCCAAAACGGCCAAGAACACGATTCGTCCCGACAAAACACGAAAACGGAATTCTAAGTTGAAATATGGATATACAATCCATAGAATATGTTTAACAACATCATTTAACAATAATCGATCCATCAAAAATGGATGAAAAACGAGATCGAGGACAAATCCCCCAAAAAGTCGATTCGAAGGAAATCAAGAAATATACTTCGATTCGACGAAGAACAATGGATTAAATGATGTTAAACACAAGAATACTACCAAGATTAATCATACCCATCATGAATTAATCAATAATACGGAACGAATCGGACAAAAACGCAAAAACCCCCAAATTCACGAAATTAGGGTTCTAACGAAGATTACCTTGATTCGCTGGATCAAAGGATGATAATAGATGATTGATTGATGATATGAACTCAAGAACTTCATGTATTTGTTGTTAAACAATATGGCTCCATGGTAAGATCACCCTCAGCCGCGGAAGAGAAGGACAAGAAGGAGAAAAATGGCCAAAAACCCGTGTGCAGGGCCATAAATAAGTGCACAGGTGTGCCTGGCCCGGAGTATGCGCGGCACGAGGCCCAAAAATGGCTCCCGGTGGTCGGCGGTGTGCATGGCCAGGCCGGCGTGTGCCGCGGCACCCGGTACAGTCGGTTTGGCTGAAAAATGCCACAGTGTCACGGGGCGCTTATAGTTTGTATATAATGTACGCGCACCGTGCGGCTAGTAGTCAATTTACCCAACTACGTCCGCCTGACTCGTTCGAGCGTTGGTGCTAATGCGACGCAATCACGCCGAGGCGTTTTAGTGGCACAGCAAAATTGAAGACGAAAATTGATTTGTATGAATACAATGAACGATTACAATAGGCAACAATGATTACAAGCATACACGGATAGGAGGGTCTCAGCAAACTAGCCAATTCATACTACAACTCTTCAGTACACTCTTCCCCCCTATAATAGGCTTAGAAAAATAAAGGCTAATGACAACAGTAGATATTGAAAAGCTGAGCAACCACTAACTAGCTATTACAACACTAACTAGCTATTACAACACTAACTAGCTATTACAAGGAAAATAAAGTAAAGCCCTACACTATAGATGATAACTTGAAGTGCGATGAGGATCTGCGTCCCACAAAGCTGCAAGTGGGCCCCATGAATGGCCGTTGATCAGGTAATACCGCCTGGGGTCACGGGCATCCCGTGACAGCACTCCCCCTGCGAGTTGGTGACGTCCGGCGCCATAGATGTGAGATAAGCATCCGGTAGGGGTTGAAAAGCTTTAAGTGTTGTCGCCCTCTCCCAAGTGTTCTCCTCCATCTGCAGCCCTTCCATTTCACCAAATATTCTTTGTATAGCTTCTTTCGGCCTGCATCACGGTGGTCGATAATAGCTTCGGCCACCCTCTTCCCAAGTTGCATAGTTTGATTGTGGACGGTTGGGCGGAGTTGCGTGTGGTGTCCTCTTTATGCACTGATATGGCTTGAGTTGGCTGACATGAAAGACATTATGAATGCGCCACCACTGGGGTAACTCAAGCTTGTAGGCTACATTTCCGACTCTTTTGAGAATGCTTAGGGGCCCAATATATTTTTGCATTAGCCGTGAATCTCTCCCCCGTGTTGCCCTGGAGGAACTCTGGTTTGGGATCTTCACCATCACCTTGTCACCCACACAGTATTCAACAAAGCGGCGTTTACGATCAGCATATTTTTTTCATCCGCTTTTGAGCCTTCTCCAGGTAGCCACGGGCCAAATCAAGATTTTGTTCCCATTCAAGGGAAAATGTTTGTGCCGAAGTAGGCCTGGCATTTTGTGGAACAGTATCAATATTGTGCGGGAGGAGTGGCTGCTGCCCATTACAAATTTCAAAAGCGCTCTTATTGGTGGTAGAGCATTTTTGAGCATTGAAACACAGTTGAGCAACATCCAAAAGCTTCACCCAGTCCTTCTGATTAGTGCTCACAAAATGTCGAAGATATTCCTCCAACATTGAGTTAAATCTTTCAGTTTGGCCATCAGATTGTGGGTGGAAGCTAGAGCTCATATTCAACTTGGAGCCGAGTAGTTTGAAGAGCTCGGTCCAAAAGCTACTAGTAAACCGGGTGTCTCGGTCACTAACAATGTCCCTCGACAATCCCCAATACTTAACAATATGCTTGAAAAAGAGTGAAATTTGTCTTTTCATGGCTGTCTTGGGTCTTGCTATGAATGTAGCGTATTTGGAGAACCGATCTACCACAACAATAATGGCATCAAGATCCCCAACTTTTGGTAGGCTGGTGATATAATCCATTGAAACACTTTCCCAAGCCACAGCGAGGAATGAGTAGTGGTTCCAGCAAGCTGCCTTCTTTTGTCGATCGAGTTTATCTTGTTGGCACACCAAGCGGTGCGGACAAACACCTCAATGTCGTCCCGCATTTGGGGCCAATAGTAAGCTCGTTGAACTAAGGCCACGGTGCGCTCCTCTCTGGGTGGCCGCCCGAGAGAGTGTCGTGACATTCCGCAATAATAGTTTTCCTCATATCGCCGCCTATAGGTACATAGAGTCGTCTCCCCTTGGTCCATAAGAGACCATCCTCTAGCAAAATCTTCGTGTTGTACCACAGCGGATAAGATTTACCAAACATTGAGCCACTGCGTCGGCTCCCATTAGTTCTCGTATTCGATCTTTTAATGGAGTGGTCACTGACTCGAGGAAAGCGCCGGCACTTGTAGAAACGGCCAGTCGGATCGCTCGGGGCATCTGCCACTGATTACTAGAACCGCACGATACTCAATCACAAAGTTGAACTTGGACAATAGTTCTGCCATCTCGCTTGTTTCCCGGTAATCTTTGGGTAAGGATAGAAAGTGACTAACAGTGATGTTGTCGGTTTTACAATAAGCGGCAACCCCATAAGTAATGTCTCCAAAGTCGAAGGCAATGGACCCTTTGCTAAAAGCTTTTTCTCATGCACCGTGTAACGCCTCTCGACATCCTTAAGTTTCTTACTCTCGAAGGCAACGGGATGGCCATCTTGCACTAAAACTCCTCCTAGTGCAATATCTGAAGCATCTGTTTCAACCACAAAGGTTTGGATAGATCCGGTAGTGCGAGGACCGGAGTGCATTAGGATGGCCTTCTTTAAGTTGTCGAAGGCATTTTGGCATTCCGGTGACCAATTCCAAACTTCCGTCTTTCGTCAAATCGGTTAGGGGTCTTGCTATTAGGCATACCCCATCACAAATCTTCTATAGTAATTCGCCAACCCGAGAAATGGCCGTACTTCATGTACATCGGTTGGTGGTTTCCATTCTTGAATTGCTCGTATTTTCTCGGATCCATACGAATATTGCCACACTCAACGATATGACCCAAGAAAGATCCGCGGGCAAATGAGCACTTGACGACTTAACATATAGTTCATGCTCACGAAGCCTAGTAAGAACCATTCTCAAATGTTCCACATGTTCTTCCAAGGTTCGCCGTATATAACAATATCATCCAGGTATACCACGACAAACTCGTCCAAGAACCCTTGGAGAACTTGATTCATCAAGGTGCTAAAAGTTCTGGGGCGTTTGTTAGGCCAAAGGGCATGACCAAGAATACGAAGGCCCCGTAACGTGTGACAATCGTCGTTTTTACCTCATCTCCCTCCTTGATGCGAACTTGCCAATAACACGATCCGAGATCGATCTTTGTATAGTACTCCGCTCCACCGATACGGTCGAAGCAATGCACTACGAGCGGAATAGGATACACATTCTTCTTGTAATTTTATTTAGAGCACGATAATCACAACACAATCACGAGTTCCGTCCGACTTTTACGAAAGAGAACAGGAGCTCCATACGGTGATTTCGCCGGTTGGATCATACCACATTCCAACATCTCTTTTAAGCGCTTCGAGCTCCACAAGCTCAAAGTTGCGACATACGATAAGGGGCTCGGGCGGAGGTTTTGTGCCCGGACCAACTCGATCTCATGATCGACCGCCTCTTAGGTGGAAGCTTAGAGGCAATTCGTCGGCATAACATCTTCAAACTCGTTTAGGAGGTGCTTCACAAAGATCGGGGATAGGACGACAACTCCTCTACTGCCGAATTGCAAGGCGCACAGGAAGGACGGTTCCCCATGCCTGCATCCCTTCTTGAATTGTAATGCGGATAGGTTACTTTTCCCTTGGGTTGCGCTAATTGTTGGGATAATATGTGGTTTATCCCCCAAAACCAAGAGTGCATCGGCATACGGCATGACTAGGGTTTGAGTGTCACGCATGTACTCGAGCCCGAGTATTAATTTGTAGTCATCCATCTCCACAATGATAGGTCGGCCCTACCTTGAAGGCTCCTACCTTAATTGAAACCTTGGAAATCCCGCTATTGGTTTTGCCAGAGAGTTTACGCTTTAACTCGACCCGCTCCTTTCTCTAACAATCCCAAGTCTCTCCACTTCGGTGCTCGCGAGATAATTATGGGTGGCACCCGAGTCTATCATAGCACGAATATTTTTCCCATTGATTTTAACATCAACAAACATTAATCCCTTCTTTTTCTTATCGACCACGTCCGTGAGAGCAGTAACGGTTTTCTAGCTTTTGTCGGCACTCTTACCTTAGCTGTCACCTGATGGGTTAACGAGTTTCACCATTGATTGATGGCCCCAAGGTTTTCCTCATCTTCCGATCTTCCTTCCTTATCTGGAACTTGCAACTCTTCTTTCGGTTGCGAACTCGATTCTGCGGCGCTTGTTAAGGCGCTCAAAAGTTGCCTCTTCGGACAATTAGTGAGAAAATGAGGCCCATCACATAGGAAACATTTAACGATCCGTTGGGAAGGGGCCTGCTGACCTTCTGTAGGTTTGCTACGATTCGTGCTCCCATATGAACTTCCTTGAGTATAGGTTTGCCGATCCCCTACACTCCGACTCAAGTTAGGTTTGAACGGTCTTGGCACTACACTTCGGGACGGTGTCATGTTTGTTGTTACGGGACGATCCTTTCGAGGTTCCGACGTGTAATCCATTAATCTTTCTGCCGCTCCCATGGCGGTACTGAGGTCTGTGACTCGTTGGCGCAGAAGCTCCGTACGAGCAAATGGTTTCAACCCTTCCAGGAACGTAAACAACCAGCCATTCTCCGACATATCGCTAATGTGTAACATATGTGTCGAAAATGCCTTCACGTAATCTCGAATAAGACCGGTGTGTTTCAAATCTCGCAAGGCTCTTCTTGCATTGTACTCAACATTCTCTGGGAAGAATTGTTGCCTGATGGCTTCTCGCAGTTGTTCCCAAGTGTCGATCTTACTCGTTGAGCCTGAATGTCCGCATATTTGGTGTGCCACCACAATTTGGCATCATCGATCAAATACATTGTGGCGGTTGACACCTTTCTCGCTTCGTCCAAAACATTAGCGGGATGGAAGTATTGTTCCATGTCGAATAAGAAGTTCTCAACTTCCTTGGCATCTCGGGTTCCACTATAGGAACTTGGTTCGGGGATCCGAATTCTCGTAATAGGTTCTTGAGCAAC
This sequence comes from Orobanche coerulescens, assembly GCA_033398695.1. Classification (NCBI taxonomy): domain Eukaryota; kingdom Viridiplantae; phylum Streptophyta; class Magnoliopsida; order Lamiales; family Orobanchaceae; genus Orobanche; species Orobanche coerulescens. The sequence continues at coordinate 35,375,966 of CM065818.1, forward strand.
ATGGGGTGTGTTGTTCACTGCTCTTTGAAGCAATCCAATCTGGATACTCATTGCTTCCATCTAGCGTCTCATTTCAGCCGTATTGTTGGCTCCCATTGCCTCTGCAAGGGTTCGGCAGACTTCTCTGCATTCGCCCAACTGGGCTCGGAGGTCTTCATTCTCCGCGTCGAGGGTCTCGACCTTCTCCTCCAAGGTCTCGACAACATATCTCAATCTAGAGCACTCTTGCTCTAGATTATCGAATTGGGCTTTAGAGGCCGAGGCCTCTTTCCTCTTTCCGTCATCCTTTTTCTTGCCCTGCTTTCTAGGGACTTCCGTCTCGTTACCCGATTCCATTCTTTCGACCTTGACCGGTATCTGATACCACCTATCACGGGGCGCTTATAGTTTGCATATAATGTACGCGCACCGTGCGGCTAGTAGTCAATTTACCCGACTACGTCCGCCTGACTCGTTCGAGCGTTGGTGCTAATGCGACGCAATCACGCCGAGGCATTTTAGTGGCACAGCAAAATTGAAGACGGAAATCGATTTGTATTAATACAATGAACGATTACAATAGGCAACAATGATTACAAGCATACACGGATAGGAGGGTCTCAAAAAACTAGCCAATTCGTACTACAACTCTTCAGTACACTCTTCCCCCCTATAATAGGCTTAGAAAAATAAAGGCTAATGACAACAGTGGATATTGAAAAGCTGAGCAACCACTAACTAGCTATTACAACACTAACTAGCTATTACAACACTAACTAGCTATTACAAGGAAAATAAAGTAAAGCCCTACACTATAGATGATAACTTGAAGTGCGATGAGGCTCTGCGTCCCACAAAGCTGCAAGTGGGCCCCATGAATGGCCGTTGATCAGGTAATACCGCACAGGGTCGCGGGCATCCGTGACACATGAGTGTGCCGCTGCCCGGCATGTGCCGCGGCCACGGTGCGGCTCGCCGCTAGAAGCCGCCGAGCACCGCCGGCCGTGACTCGGCGGAGCCGCCGAGCACTACGGCCGTGACTCGGCGATCTGCCAGGCCTGTGGTTGCCCGGCCATGACTCGGCCGGGGCCAACTCCGACGGCCCGAACGACCCCGAAACCCGAACCTGAATGCGAATCGATGATACGGTTACGACGTCCTCACAAAGACGAATCTAAGAGCTAAGAGAACACATAATTCCGACCACCCGAAGGCTCGGAATTCAACAACGGAAGTAATTACCCAAAACTTTGGGAAATTACGAAAATGTCCCAAAACGTCCGAAAATCACGATACGCGATCGAAACACCAAACCAAAGCTCGCAACATGAATAATAACATTAAATGAACTTATGAGAAACTCGAAACAACAGCTGGACGAGATTCGCAAGAATCGAACTCAAGTGCGAAAAGTCGCTAAAAGCTCGGAACTCAACAAAACGATACCAAAACGAACTCGGATGACAAAAGTGCAGAATTAATCATTCTCGAAATGACGAAACGGTCATGAGCGAGTCGTCAAACGGACTCGCCGAAAAAGAAATTTACCGAAAATCGAAAATTGCGGATATTACATTCTACCCTCCTTAAAAGAAGTTTCGTCCCGAAACTTAAAACAAGTAGGGAGAAGCAATATCCCGCCAGGAAAACTCAACGAGATACGCAAGGAAACGCGTAACTCACGCCCATCGGCGAAACGTTACAAGCAACGCAAAGGAATATACGGCGTGAAAACACGCTCCACGACGACCAACACAACGTCGCCGTTAGGGATATAATAAAACCAACAAGTGACAAGCGTCATCAAATGGATAATACAATCAAGTCAATTATCCGAACAATCACAAAACACAACGAACGAAAATCAATACGATTGACCAACCCAACGGTTCATCAATCCAAACGCGAGCCAAACGCTGAAGAAATACGGAATTCCACCGCCCAAGAGTTGGAAGATCGAAAACGAGACTAATTTCCCGAACTTAAGGAAATTAGGAAGGAGTCTGAATGCTCAACAATCACGAAACGTGGACAAAAACCGAACAAACAAACGACCGAGACAACAAAAATCGAACAATCATGTCCGAAACACGAAGGATAATAAAATTCAAACAACAACTCCCAGGATGATCTGGTGAGAACTACAAGACATGCATTCCCATAAGATCCACCGGAAAGGGAATAGCGATTGAAAAGTCACAATGACAAACGAGTTATTCCGAAACAACACCACCCTCGTTCGATCAACAAAAGCAAGGGATAGGGAAAGTTTAGAAAATGTCAACGAACATAAACGAGTCGACAGAGTCGAAAACACAGGAGTTCCAAATCCGATCCACTTCGAATAAAGGAACTAATAGATCCAGATGATGTCACTTCCGAACAAGGTTCACAAGAATCGAACTGAACTCGAAAAAATCACAGCGATAACCAGATCAACCCACAACAAGGTCACAGTTCGTTCGGACGATGAAATCAAATACGTAACAAGTTCGAAAGTATCAACGAATATGAGCGAGTCGAAAGAATGGAGAAAGAGAAAATACGAAGTCAAAATAGTACGGGTATTACCTCCGACCTCATCCACGAAATTCACAAAACAGAGCAAGGTAACAAGACATTAAACAACCGACACATAACGGAACGATCACCGATGCACACGGCCATACCAACCCAAGCTCTAACAGCTTGCACATGCGCGACAACGCAGAAATCACCACGAGGCGACAATATTCAACACCAACATCCCGCCTCTCACAAGGGGCTAACACAACAAATGTGTGGAAAACGACTCAACGCTCACACCGCCAATTCGGTCATACTCGGGAGCAAACATCAAAATGACAACGCGAACATCATACATACATACCCAGCCCTCAAACGGGAATGGATAGGTTTTAAAAACAAAAACCTCATTTTGAAAATAATTTAGAAGAACACTGGTTGATCTTTAGTATCACTTTTCAAAAAGTACAAACATGAAACATCGTTATCGAGACTTTGAAAACCATCATGCATTTGGTAAAAATGAGGACATCTTCTTTTAGCGAAAGACTTTCAGAAATATTCGACCCTCGAGTCTAAGTATAAGTGTTTCTAAACATCAAAAATATCTCAAAATATTTTTGGTCCTCAATTGGAAATTTTTTTGAAATATATTGCGGCACGAGAAAGCACCCCGAAAACACCGCAAGAAAATAATTCGTTTTAAAAGTACGTCTCGAAATTTAATTTTCTAAGATACTCAAGGTTTTCAAAAATCCAATAGGCCAGAATGCCCAAAACTCACACATATTGACGTTCACTAAAACAACTACTAGTACACGCATCAAAACGTTTAAAACCAAGACAATACATGTCTTTAAACAGAAATAAACGATAAAATACCACATTCAGAACAAAACCACTGACCCCATTCGAGGCCTCTAAGGACCCTCCCGCACTGGCTAGTGAACAAGTCGAACGCGTATAAGCACAAAGCCTCCACAAGAGAACTTGTAAAACGTGCAAATTGATTCGAAAATCATCAAGAACGGACAAAAACAACAATAAAAAGACATCACAAGCGACACTCCTCGTATAAATCAAATACGAGAGTCGACTAAATACATATCGTGAAATCAAAATCCACATAAGGATTCCATCACTTAACAAATAATCATAAAAATAGCTCGTGTCACACGAGGCACAACACAAAGAAGGGAGACTTACTTCCACAGTTCGCACGAAGATGATGATCGCCCCACGATACTAATCACGACCAACAAACTCAAACGACGCGTCGCGACACGACTCAATCAGATAAAATCCGACGAAACAAGACTCAAACAACACGACTTGACCCGACAGCCTAGGTTTTCCTCAACCTAAGCTCTGATACCATTTATGTAACACCCCCAATCCGCTCAGGGATATTACACGCCGTAGAACCTTTCCTCAAGGATGTACCAGGCTGGTAACAACATATAACAACTCAACTATGCCTTTAAGGCTAAAATGACTCAGTAGACCGATTTGGTCTGTCAATAAATACATACAACTCAAATACAACTTATGCCCACGCAGGGGTCAAAACACAACCACACCCGTACAACGAGAAAAATATAGCAGCGGAAAATAAAGTACAACCGAACCAATAAACAATATATGGTTCCTCATGTGATTAGTATCGATCATCTTTCATCATCCTTCGTGCCGACCCTGTGTTATGCTCCAAAACCTGAATGCAAAAACAGACATCCACCCCCCGAATACTCGGGGGTTAGCAAAACTCCACTGTTTTGCTAGTGCAAGAACAAAGTGCAAATACGAGCCATACAATTCACATTCCACGAATAATAATAACCAGGAATCCTCAAAGATCCAAACGAAACGAAAGGTACTTCCCGAGGCAAGAGTTTGAGAAAACCTTTCAAAATCGAAATATCACAAATCAATGGAAATAATTTATAAAACGGTTTAGAATGCCATCGAGAGTTTTAATAGAAACAATTTCGGATTATCAAATCCTACTTTTCAAAAATCCAAAAGACAAAAGGGGTCACCGCCCCAAAGGTTTACTTTCCGAAAAAAATGACCTGTACAAAACCGTTGGGATTTTAGCCCCAATTCGTAAAATGACTTTTACAAAACCATTGGGATTTTAGCCCCAAATCTCATCAACTCACAGTACGCAAGAACGACCACAAGGTTCATCTTCCAACGTCAAAATCCACAATTAAAGGATTTAACACAAACAACAAAATACTCTAGAGCCATCCTAGCCAAGTAGGCCAAACGAACAACTTACCTCTTACACACTTAGTCAATGCATGCAATCATGAAAACCGTTCAAAAGCACTCATTTCCGGAAATGCCATAAATAAGTCACATTTGTAAAATGCACCGCAATTAACCGTCGATCCACGTCTCTGTGGACCCCTACCGAGACCCCGTCGGATCTAACCCGTAGTGGTTAAAAGCAAGCTCGTCGATCCACGTCTCTGTGGACCCCTACCGAGACCCCGTCGGATCTAACCCGTATTGAGCATACACACACACACACATTACTCATGCAAAACTAACATGCTAAGAATGTATTCATTAAGAATACTCACTAGAGATGGCCATTAACTCGACACCATTATCAAACTCTTCAAAACACAATAACAAGATTAAATACGGAATACACGATTCCATAACTTTAAACAATAGGAGTATCATCATCAAATCCTTCAACGTTCAAAATAATCAAATCATAATCAATTCCCAAAACACGCCGTTCACAAAACACACACGCATTTGAAAGAAAGCCTTTAACGAGGCCAAACCGAAATCTTTTGAAACTTCATTTCAAACAACCAAACAAACACACCAAGACGATCACCGATCATCATATCCACAAAATAAGAAAAGTATGGGCAAGGTACTTGCCTCAAATAAGAATAGCGCGAAGAATCGACCGAAGTAGGTTGACACGAACCGCCTACGAACCCGCCGACTCCACCGATCGCCAACTCGCGTTCATAAACTACTAAGGACAATAACAACGATGAAATGAATTCCATAACACGACTCAAAGCCGTTGAATTCAAAGAACGAACGACGAATGTTCAAGCGTTTCCCCCCAAAACGGCCAAGAACACGATTCGTCCCGACAAAACACAAAAACGGAATTCCAAGTTGAAATATGGATATAAAATCCATAGAATATGTTTAACAACATCATTTAACCATAATCGATCCATCAAAAATGGATGAAAAACGAGATCGAGGACAAATCCCCCAAAAAGTCGATTCGAAGAAAATCAAGAAATATACTTCGATTCGACGAAGAACAATGGATTAAATGATGTTAAACACAAGAATACTACCAAGATTAATCATACCCATCATGAATTAATCAATAATACGGAACGAATCGGACAAAAATGCAAAAACCCCCAAATTCACGAAATTAGGGTTCTAACGAAGATTACCTTGATTCGCTGGATCAAAGGATGATAATGGATGATTGATTGATGATATGAACTCAAGAACTTCATGGATTTGTTGTTAAACAACATGGCTCCATGGTAAGATCACCCTCAGCCGCGGAAGAGAAGGACAAGAAGGAGAAAAATGGCCAAAAACCCGTGTGCAGGGCCATAACAGCCGCACAGCAGCCGCGGCCCAATGAGTGTGCCGCGGCACAGCCCAAAAATGGCTCCAGTGGTGGCGGTGTGCATGTCTGCCGGCATGTGCCGCGGCACCCGGTACAGTCGGTTTGGCCGAAAAATGCCACAGTGTCACGGGGCGCTTATAGTTTGTATATACTGTACACGCACCGTGCGGCTAGTAGTCAATTTACCCGACTACGTCCACCTGACTCGTTCGAGCGTTGGTTCTAATGCGACGCAATCATGCCGAGGCGTTTTAGTGGCACAGCAAAATTGAAGACGAAAATCGATTTGTATTAATACAATGAACAATTACAATAGGCAACAATGATTACAAGCATACACGGATAGGAGGGTCTCAGCAAACTAGCCAATTCGTACTACAACTCTTCAGTACACTCTTCCCCCCTATAATAGGCTTAGAAAAATAAAGGCTAATGACAACAGTGGATATTGAAAAGCTGAGCAACCACTAACTAGCTATTACAACACTAACTAGTTATTACAAGGAAAATAAAGTAAAGCCCTACACTATAGATGATAACTTGAAGTGCGATGAGGCTCTGCGTCCCACAAAGCTGCAAGTGGGCCCCATGAATGGCCGTTGATCAGGTAATACCGCCTGGGGTCACGGGCATCCCATGACAGCACTCCCCCCTCTGAGTTGGTGATGTCCCCGGCGCCATAGATGTGAGATAAGCATCGAGTAGGGGTTGAAAAGCTTTAAGTGTTGTCGCCCTCTCCCAAGTGTTCTCCTCCATACTGCAGCCCTTCCATTTCACCAAATATTCTTTGTATAGCTTCTTTCTCGGCCCTGCATCACGGTGGTCGATAATAGCTTCGGCCACCTTCTTCCCCAAGTTGCGTAGTTTCAGTTGTGGACGGTTGGGCAGGTTGCGTGTGGTGTCCTCTTTGTCTGCCTGATATGGCTTGAGTTGGCTGACATGAAAGACATTATGAATGCGCCACCACTGGGGTAACTCAAGCTTGTAGGCTACATTTCCGACTCTTTTGAGAATGCTTAGGGGCCCAATATATTTTTGCATTAGCCGTGAATCTCTCCCGTGTTGCCTGGAGGAACTCGGTTCGGGATCTTCACCATCACCTTGTCACCCACACAGATTCAACAAAGCGGCGTTTACGATCGCATATTTTTTCATCCGCTTTTGAGCCTTCTCCGTAGCCACGGCCAAATCAAGATTTTGTTCCCATTCAAGGGTAAATGTTTGTGCAAGTAGGCTCGGCATTTTGTGGAACAAGATCAATATTGTGCGGGAGGAGTGGCTGCCGCCCATTACAAATTTCAAAAGCGCTCTTATTGGTGGTAGAGCATTTTGAGCATTGAAACACGGTTGAGCAACATCCAAAAGCTTCACCCAAATCCTTCCGATTAGTGCTCACGAATGTCGAAGATATTCCTCCAACATTGAGTTAAATCTTTCGGTTGGCCATCGATTGTGGGTGGAAGCTAGAGCTCATATTCAACTTGGAGCCGAGTAGTTTGAAGATCTCGGTCCAAAAGCTACTAGTAAACCGGGTGTCTCGGTCACTAACAATGTCCTCGGCAGTCCCAATACTTAACAATATGCTTGAAAAAGAGTGAGTTGTCTCTTCCGCTGAAACTGTCTTGGGTGCTGCTATGAATGTAGCGTATTTGGAGAACCGATCTACCACAACAATAATAGCATCAAAATCCCCAACTTTTGGTAGACTGGTGATATAATCCATTGAAACACTTTCCCAAGCCCTGACAGGAATGAGTAGTGGTTCCAGCAAGCTGCCTTCTTTTTCGATCAGGTTTATCTTGTTGGCACACCAAGCGGTGCGGACAAACACCTCAATGTCGTCCCGCATTTGGGGCCAATAGTAAGCTCGTTGAACTAAGGCCACGGCGCTCCTCCTGGGTGGCCCGCCCAGAGAGTGTCGTGACATTCCGCAATAATAGTTTTCCTCATATCGCCGCCTATAGGTACATAGAGTCGTCTCCCCTTGGTCCATAAGAGACCATCCTCTAGCCAAAATCTTCGTGTTGTACCCTGGCGGATAAGATTTACCAAACATTGAGCCGCTGCGTCGGCTCCCATTAGTTCTCGTATTCGATCTTTTAATGGAGTGGTCACCTGACTCGAGGAAAGCGCTGCCAGCACTTGTAGAACAGCCAGGTCGGATCTGCGGCTCAGGGCATCCGCCACCTGATTACTAGAACCGGCACGATACTCAATCACAAAGTTGAACTTGGACAATAGTTCCTGCCATCTCGCTTGTTTCCCAGTAAGCTTTGGCTGGGATAGAAAGTGACTAACAACAGTGTTGTCAGTTTTTACAATAAACGACAACCCCAATAAGTAATGTCTCCAAAGTCGAAGGCAATGGACCACTGCTAAAAGCTCTTTCTCATGCACCGTGTAACGCCTCTCGACATCCTTAAGTTTCTTACTCTCGAAGGCAACAGGATGGCCATCTTGCACTAAAACTCCTCCTAGTGCAATATCTGAAGCATCTGTTTCAACCACAAAAGGTTTGGATAGATCCGGTAGTGCGAGGACCGGGTCTGTTAGGATGGCCTTCTTTAAGTTGTCGAAGGCATTTTGGCATTCCGGTGACCAATTCCAAACTTCCGTCTTTCTCGTCAAATCGGTTAGGGGTCTTGCTATTCCGGCATACCCCATCACAAATCTTCTATAGTAATTCGCCAACCCGAGAAATGACCGTACTTCATGTACATCGGTTGGTGGTTTCCATTCTTGAATTGCTCATATTTTTCTCGGATCCATACGAATATTGCCACACTCAACGATATGACCCAAGAAACTGATCCGCTTCTGGGCAAATGAGCACTTCGACAGCTTAACATATAGTTCGTGCTCACGAAGCCTAGTAAGAACCATTCTCAAATGTTCCACATGTTCTTACAAGGTTCGACTGTATATAACAATATCATCGAGGTATACCACGACAAACTCGTCCAAGAACCCTTGGAGAACTTGATTCATCAAGGTGCTAAAAGTTGCTGGGGCGTTTGTTAGGCCAAAGGGCATGACCAAGAATACGAAGGCCCCATAACGTGTGACAATCGTCGTTTTTACCTCATCTCCCTCCTTGATGCGAACTTGCCAATAACCTGATCTCAGATCGATCTTTGTATAGTACTCCGCTCCACTGAGACGGTCGAAGCAATCTGCTACGAGTGGAATAGGATACACATTCTTCACCGTAATTTTATTTAGAGCACGATAATCACAACACAATCGCAGTGTTCTGTCCGACTTTTTCTGAAAGAGAACAGGAGCTCCATACGGTGATTTCGCCGGTTGGATCATACCACATTCCAACATCTCTTTTAACTGCTTTCTGAGCTCCACAAGCTCAGGTTGCGACATACGATAAGGGGCTCGGGCAGGAGGTTTTGTGCCCGGCACCAACTCGATCTCATGATCGACCGCCCTCTTAGGTGGAAGCTTCCGAGGCAATTCGTCGGGCATAACATCTTCAAACTCGTTTAGGAGGTGCTTCACAGCATCAGGGATAGGACCTGACAACTCCTCTACTTCGTCGAATTGCAAGGCGCACAGGAAGGACGGTTCCCCATGCCTGCATCCCTTCTTGAATTGTAATGCGGATAGGTTACGTTGCCCTTGGGTTGCGCTAATTGTTGGGATAATATGTGGTTTATCCCCCAAAACCAAGAGTGCATCGGCATACGGCATGACTAGGGTTTGAGTGTCACGCATGTACTCGAGCCCGAGTATTAATTTGTAGTCATCCATCTCCACAACAGATAGGTCGGCCCTACCTTCGAAGGCTCCTACCTTAATTCGAACAGCCTTGGCAATCCCTACTATTGGTTTTGCCGGAGAGTTTACGGCTTTAACTCGACCCGCTCCTTTCTCTAACAACAGTCCAAGTCTCTCCACTTCGGTGCTCGCCAGATAATTATGGGTGGCACCCGAGTCTATCATAGCACGAATATTTTTCCCATTGATTTTAACATCAACAAACATTAATCCCTTCTTTTTCTTATCGGGACCACCTGTCGTGAGAGCAGGTACGGGTTTTCTAGCTTTTGTCGGCACTCTTACCTTAGCTGTCACCTGATGGGTTAACGAGTTTCACCATTGATTGATGGCCCCAAGGTTTTCCTCATCTTCCGATCTTCCTTCCTCATCTGGAACTTGCAACTCTTATTTCGGTTGCGAACTCGATTCTGCGGCGCTTGTTAAGGCGCTCAAAAGTTGCCTCTTCGGACAATTAGTGAGAAAATGAGGCCCATCACATAGGAAACATTTAACGATCCGTTGGGAAGGGGCCTGCTGACCTTCTGTAGGTTTGCTACGATTCGTGCTCCCATATGAACTTCCTTGAGTATAGGTTTGCCGATCCCCTACACTCCGACTCAAGTTAGGTTTGAACGGTCTTGGCATTACACTTCGTGACGGTGTCATGTTTGTTGTTACGGGACGATCCTTTCGAGGTTCCGACGTGTAATCCATTAATCTTTCTGCCGCTCCCATGGCGGATCGAGGTCTGTGACTCGTTGGCGCAGAAGCTCCGTACGAGCAAATGGTTTCAACCCTTCCAGGAACGTAAGCAACCGGTCATTCTCCGACATATCGCTAATGTGTAACATATGTGTCGAAAATGCCTTCACGTAATCTCGAATAAGACCGGTGTGCTTCAAATCTCGCAAGGCCCTTCTTGCATTGTACTCAACATTCTCTGGGAAGAATTGTTGCCTGATGGCTTCTCGCAGTTGTTCCCAAGTGTCAATCTTACTCGTTGAGCCTGAATGTCCGCATATTTGGTGCGCCACCACAATTTGGCATCATCGATCAAATACATTGTGGCGGTTGACACCTTTCTCGCTTCGTCCAAAACATTAGCGGCATGGAAGTATTGTTCCATGTCGAATAAGAAGTTCTCAACTTCCTTGGCATCTCGGGTTCCACTATAGGAACTTGGTTCGGGGATCCGAATTCTCGTAATAGGTTCTTGAGAAACATGGGGTGTGTTGTTCACTGCTCTTTGAAGCAATCCAATCTGGATACTCATTGCTTCCATCTCGCGTCTCATTTCAGCCGTATTGTTGGCTCCCATTGCCTCTGCAAGGGTTCGGCAGACTTCTCTGCATTCACCCAACTGGGCTCGGAGGTCTTCATTCTCCGCCTCGAGGGTCTCGACCTTCTCCTCCAAGGTCTCGACAACATATCTCAATCTAGAGCACTCTTGCTCTAGATTATCGAATTGGTCTTTAGAGGCCGAGGCCTCTTTCCTCTTTCCGTCATCCTTTTTCTTGCCCTGCTTTCTAGGGACTTCCGTCTCGTTACCCGATTCCATTCTTTCGACCTTGACCGGTCTCTGATACCACCTGTCACGGGGCGCTTATAGTTTGTATATAATGTACGCGCACCGTGCGGCTAGTAGTCAATTTACCCGACTACGTCCGCCTGACTCGTTCGAGCGTTGGTGCTAATGCGACGCAATCACGCCGAGGCGTTTTAGTGGCACAGCAAATTTGAAGACGAAAATCGATTTGTATTAATACAATGAACGATTACAATAGGCAACAATGATTACAAGCATACACGGATAGGAGGGTCTCAGCAAACTAGCCAATTCGTACTACAACTCTTCAGTACACTCTTCCCCCCTATAATAGGCTTAGAAAAATAAAGGCTAATGACAACAGTGGATATTGAAAAGTTGAGCAACCACTAACTAGCTATTACAACACTAACTAGCTATTACAAGGAAAATAAAGTAAAGCCCTACACTATAGATGATAACTTGAAGTGCGATGAGGCTCTGCGTCCCATAAAGCTGCAAGTGGGCCCCATGAATGGCCGTTGATCAGGTAATACCGCCTGGGGTCGCGGGCATCCCGTGACACACAGAGTGTGCCGCGGCCCTGCCAGCATGTGCCGCGGCCCACGGTGCGGCCTGCTCGGCCAGAAGCTGCCGAGCACTGCCGGCCGTGACTCGGCCAGAAGCTGCCGAGCACTACCGGCCGTGACTCGGCGATCTTGCGGCACAGGCCCAGGTTGCCCGGCCATGACTCGGCCGGGGCCAACTCCGACGGCCCGAACAACCCCGAAACCCGAACCTGAATGCGAATCGATGATACGGTTACGACGTACTCGCAAATACGAATCTAAGAGCTAAGAGAACACACAATTCCGACCACCCGAAGGCTCGGAATTCAACAACGGAAGTAATTACCCAAAACTTTGGGAAATTACGAAAATGGCCCAAAACGTCCGAAAATCACGATACGCGATCGAAACACCAAACCAAAGCTCGCAACATGAATAATAACATTAAATGAACTTACGAGAAACTCGAAACAACAGTTTCGGACGAGATTCGCAAGAATCGAACTCAAGTGCGGAAAAGTCGCTAAAAAGCTCGGAACTCAACAAAACGATACCGAAACGAACTCGGATGACAAAAAGTGCAGAATTAATCATTCTCGAAATGACGAAACGGTCATGAGAGAGTCGTCAAAACGGACTCCGGCCGAAAAAAGAAATTTACCGAAAATCGAAAATTGCGGATATTACATTCTACCCTCCTTAAAAGAAGTTTCATCCCGAAACTTAAAACAAGTAGGGAGAAGCAATATCCCGCCAGGAAAAATTAACGAGATACGCAAGGAAACACGTAACTCACGCCCATAGGCGAAACGTTACAAGCAACGCAAAGGAATATACGGCGTGAAAACACGCTCCACGACGACCAACACAACGTCGCCGTTAGGGATATAATAAAACCAACAAGTGACAAGCGTCATCAAATGGATAATACAATCAAGTCAATTATCCGAACAATCACAAAACACAACGAACGAAAATCAATACGATTGACCAACCCAACGGTTCATCAATCCAAACGCGAGCCAAACGCTGAAGAAATACGGAATTCCACCGCCCAAGAGTTGGAAGATCGAAAACGAGACTAATTTCCCGAACTTAAGGAAATTAGGAAGGAGCCTGAATGCTCAACAATCACGAAACGTGGGCAAAAACCGAACAAACAAACGACCGAGACAACAAAAATCGAACAATCATGTCCGAAACACGAAGGATAATAAAATTCAAACAACAACTCCCAGGATGATCTGGTGAGAACTACAAGACATGCATTCCCATAAGATCCACCGGAAAGGGAATAGCGATTGAAATACAGAAGTCAAAATAGTACGGGTATTACCTCCGACCTCATCCACGAAATTCACAAAAACAGGAGCAAGGTAACAAGACATTAAACAACCGACACATAACGGAACGATCACCGATGCACACGGCCATACCAACCCAAGCTCTAACAGCTTGCACATGCGCGACAACGCAGAAATCACCACGAGGCGACAATATTCAACACCAACATCCCGCCTCTCACAAGGGGCTAACACAACAAATGTGTGGAAAACGACTCAACGCTCACACCGCCAATTCGGTCATACTCGGGAGCAAACATCAAAATGACAACGCGAACATCATACATACATACCCAGCCCTCAAACGGGAATGGATAGGTTTTAAAAACAAAAACCTCATTTTGAAAATAATTTAGAAGAACACCGGTTGATCTTTAGTATCACTTTTCAAAAAGTACAAACATGAAACATCGCTATCGAGACTTTGAAAACCATCATGCATTTGGTAAAAATGAGGACATCTTCTTTTAGCGAAAGACTTTCAGAAATATTCGACCCTCGGGTCTAAGTATAAGTGTTTCTAAACATCGAAAATATCTCAAAATACTTTTGGTCCTCAATTGGAAATTTTTTTGAAATATATTGCGGCACGAGAAAGCACCTCGAAAACACCGCAAGAAAATAATTCGTTTTAAAAGTACGTCTCGAAATTTAATTTTCTAAGATACTCAAGGTTTTCAAAAATCCAATAGGCCAGAATGCCCAAAACTCACACATATTGACGTTCACTAAAACAACTTCTAGTACACGCATCAAAACGTTTAAAACCAAGACAATACATGTCTTTAAACAGAAATAAACGATAAAATACCACATTCAGAACAAAACCACTGACCCCATTCGAGGCCTCTAAGGACCCTCCCGCACTGGCTAGTGAACAAGTCGAACGCGTATAAGCACAAAGCCTCCACAAGAGAACTTGTAAAACGTGCAAATTGATTCGAAAATCATCAGCAACGGACAAAAACAACAATAAAAAGACATCACAAGCGACGACACTCCTCGTATAAATCAAATACGAGAGTCGACTAAATACATATCGTGAAATCAAAATCCACATAAGGATTCCATCACTTAACAAATAATCATAAAAATAGCTCGTGTCACACGAGGCACAACACAAAGAAGGGAGACTTACTTCCACAGGTCGCACGAAGATGATGATCGCCCCACGATACTAATCACGACCAACAAACTCAAACGACGCGTCGCGACACGACTCAGTCAGATAAAATCCGACGAAACAAGACTCAAACAACACGACTTGACCCGACAGCCTAGGTTTTCCTCAACCTAAGCTCTGATACCATTTATGTAACACCCCCAATCCGCTCAGGGATATTACACGCCGTAGAACCTTTCCTCAAGGATCTACCAGGCTGGTAACAACATATAACAACTCAACTATGCCTTTAAGGCTAAAATGACTCAGTAGACCGATTTGGTCTGTCAATAAATACATACAACTCAAATACAACTTATGCCCACGCAGGGGTCAAAACACAACCACACCCGTACAACGGGAAAAATATAGCAGCGGAAAATAAAGTACAACCGAACCAATAAACAATATACGGTTCCTCATGTGATTAGTATCGATCATCTTTTATCATCCTTCGTGCCGAACTTGTGTTATGCTCCAAAACCTGAATGCAAAAACAGACATCCACCCCCCGAATACTCGGGGGTTAGCAAAACTCCACTGTTTTGCTAGTGCAAGAACAAAGTGCAAATACGAGCCATACAATTCACATTCCACGAATAACAATAACCAGGAATCCTCAAAGATCCAAACGAAACGAAAGGTACTTCCCGAGGCAAGAGTTTGAGAAAACCTTTCAAAATCGAAATATCACAAATCAATGGAAATAATTTATAAAACGGTTTAGAATGCCATCGAGAGTTTTAATAGAAACAATTTAGGATTATCAAATCCTACTTTTCAAAAATCCAAAAGACAAAAGGGGTCACCGCCCCAAAGGTTTACTTTCCGAAAAAAATGACCTGTACCAAACCGTTGGGATTTTAGCCCCAATCCGTAAAATGACTTTTACAAAACCATTGGGATTTTAGCCCCAAATCTCATCAACTCACAGTACGCAAGAACGACCACAAGGTTCATCTTCCAACGTCAAAATCCACAATTAAAGGATTTAACACAAACAACAAAATACTCTAGAGCCATCCTAGCCAAGTAGGCCAAACGAACAACTTACCTCTTACACACTTAGTCAATGCATGCAATCATGAAAACCGTTCAAAAGCACTCATTTCCGGAAATGCCATAAATAAGTCACATTTGTAAAATGCACCGCAATTAACCGTCGATCCACGTCTCTGTGGACCCCTACCGAGACCCCGTTGGATCTAACCCGTAGTGGTTAAAAGCAAGCTCGTCGATCCACGTCTCTGTGGACCCCTACCGAGACCCCGTCGGATCTAACCCGTATTGAGCATACACACACACACACATTACTCATGCAAAACTAACATGCTAAGAATGTATTCATTAAGAATACTCACTAGAGATGGCCATTAACTCGACACCATTATCAAACTCTTCAAAACACAATAACAAGATTAAATACGGAATACACGATTCCATAACTTTAAACAATAGGAGTATCATCATCAAATCCTTCAACGTTCAAAATAATCAAATCATAATCAATTCCCAAAACACGCCGTTCACAAAACACACACGCATTTGAAAGAAAGCCTTTAACGAGGCTGTTGTTGCCCAAAATATCTATCCGAAGATTAAATACTGCTGGAGACGGACAACAAACAAATGCGGGAGCACTTCCGAGAGATGGTAAATAATACAAGATTTGCCGGGTTTGTTAGGCCCGGGCTTGAATGCTCTCGCGAGATGTTATTAATACGAATATTCGTGGATACAAGTATTAATGAGAGAAATCTAAATACAATGAGTGTAAAAAGACTCTGTTGATCCGGCTCTTGAGCGAAGCTTGGTGTTCTTCGTCCCGCCGATAATCTTCTCGAGGAGAAAAGGCCGGGAGAAGTAAGACCGAAAGAAAGCTGTTGCCAAGAGTTGGATGTTAGCCAAGTGTAAGTGATTTGCTTCTGTATGGTGTGAAATGCGAAGGAAGCTGAAGCCTTTTTTTGTGGTAAAGGTTCGATCCTTTTTACAAGTGCTGGGAGCCATGCTTATATAGGGACAGCCGGGTCCTGTCCTTTAGCTGCCGATCGCCTGCCGGCCATTACTTTAATGGGGCGATCCCCTGGGCTGTCAGGCTAAAGTCCAAGGAAGATGCTGGCTGTCCGAATAAAGTCCAATGCAGTGGCTGGCGCCAGCTGGGCGGTCCAATAAGGAGCCATCACGTGTCCGGAGTCAGTCAACATGTGGCCCTACTGACAAGCTTTCGGCGGCCTGTCGGCTGGTGGAGGGAATCTGTCAGATTGTGGTCAATGGCCCGAGATTCGCGGATCTTGTCTCGGTCCTTGCACGTGGTGCCAGCCTTGAGGCTCGGCCTTCGCCGACTGGATGTCCATCGGTGGTGATCGACATGAGCGGTCGTCCCTGACTGATCATCCGAGGTCGTCATCGGCCAGTGGATGGAGGTCGCCAATAGTCGGTCACCAAGGGTAGGTCGGCAAGATGCCGAGAGGAGATCGTCCGTTCGTAGGTCGCCAGGGTCGATCGCCGAGTACCGAGAGGCGATTGTCTTGAGGTCGATCGCTCGGCGTCGGGACTGGTCCTGGGGCCTTCGGTCGGTCGATGTAGCTTGACCGCTGGGCTAAGGCTCGGTCGCCAGGTCGCTGATCGGCAGATCTGACTTGGTTGATCGGCAGCAAGTCGGTCGATCGGCCTCGGAGGCGATCGCCGGTCGGAAGGTGTTAAATCTTGACACAACAATTGCCCCCCAGCTTGCTCCTATGTTGAAGACATGGGGCGAGGTGGTTCTTGCTGGTGATCGTGTACGGATGAGGACGGGCGATCTGAGCTGACTTAGGACTCGGACTTGGGCTTATCATAGTCGATTGGCTTAGCTATCTTTCGGTCTTGTACCTGCAAAAAACAACATTGGCCGATCCCCCATGGAAACTTGGTGATTTCGCTTGTTTGAGGAATCGTGCACAGTCGCGGAGATCGATGGACCGACCCCATGACCGTGTCTTGGTGCACAAAGACAATGAGTGCCTCGTGACTCACTTTATTATGAGGGTCCTCTGTTAGGCTGCGCCTCGCCTTGTATTTAAACGAAAGGCGTGCGGTCTCGGTCTAGAGGAGTCCTTGCGCGGGGCAGCGTCGGATGAATCAACTCCACGCCCGCGGCTTGTTAGCTCTGCTTCCACCTCGGCCAGCCATGGAGATGGCCGACCTCGACGGTGTACGTTGAGACGGGGTTGTGGAATGAGTCCACTGATTAATGTTGGAGAACCCTCCGACTACGCCGGCCTCGTATTTAAACGAAGGGCGGGCGATCTCGGCCGAAAGGGACCTTGCATGGCCGGCGGCCGGTTCCATCGATCGCCAGGGCCATGGCTTTATGATGCGCGGTGGAGGCGATCTTATGCCTTAGTCCGTCATGTTATATCTTTGGCCGTAGATGGCGATCGTGTCCACCGGGTTCTTGATGATGTTGCGATCGGCGGATGGTAGCGATCACCGCTCGGCAGCCGATCGCTTTATTCGTAGGTCGGATATCGGCGATCGGCGGGAGCCAGTCCCTTATTTAGAATGTTGGACTGTAGGCTGTGAGCGAGTCCTCCGGCTCTTCTGGATAGTAGCGATCGGGCTGGTAGACTGGAGGTCGTCGCACGGGCGCCGATCGATCTACTCCTAGGCTGAGAAGAAGCCTTTGCCTGGACAGGAAATCTGCGGCTCTAGCCCGGAAGGCTGCGTAGGTCGTCGGCAGGGTCTTCGTGAGATGCCTGAACATAGGCGAGAAGCCCTGGAAACCTCCTAGGACCGCGTAGAGGGCGGTCTCATCGCTTACGGGCTCGCCGTTGAGGATGATCACGTCAACCCGGTCGATGTAGTCCGAGTCGGACTCCTGTTCTCCTTGTCTGATTTGCATCATGCGATGGCGACCTTCTGGCCGGGCGACCCTGGTGGCGAAGTGCTCCGTGAAGACATGCGCCAGCTCGTTAAAGGAGCCGATGGACTGAGGTGGCAACGAGGTGTACCACCGGTGGGCGAGGTCGTCCAGTGTCAGAGGGAACATTCGGCACCGGGTCGCGTCCGATGCCCCACACCCGGTCATGTAGATGTTGAACTTGTGCAGGTGTGCCTGGGGGTCCGATCGCCCTTGGTACACGGGTGTCTTAGGAGGGGCGATCGTTTCTTTGCCCGGGCGAGCTCGATGTCGATCGCGAGCGGCTCGCTCGGCGGGCGATCGTCCTCACGGCGCTGCCCGGATTGCAGGAGCGCCTTCATGTCGTCGATCGGCGTTGCATTGCGGCAATCGCCGCGGCTCATTGCTTGCGGATCGGCTTTGGGAGCGGGGCCGAGGCGATCGTGTACCGACCTCGGACCCGTGCCGCCGACCTCGGGAATTTGGCGGCTGGAGCCAGCGAGTGGATCGCCTTGTGGGAGCCGGGTAGGCCGAGCTCACAGTGACGGACACCAACTCCGTCGTCTCGTAGGCCGGGCCGGGCTGCCCGTCGCGAGTCGGGTCGCCTGTGCGATCGAAGCAGACGTGCCCAGCTGCCGAGCGCCTCTTCTTGCGGGCGAGAGCCTCTGGCGCTTGCTCGGCGATAGTGCCTTGACTTCCGCTTGATCTTCCGGCGGGAGACCGGGGGTGATAGCCTGGAGGCGCGTCGAGTGCACTCTGTCGCTCTGAAGGATGGCGGGGCCCCTTGATCTGTTCCTTGGTTTGGAACCGATCGAGCGAGAGGCTCGGGCCGCCTTCCGGGACGTGGTCGGCGCCTCCGGCCGCGGCGGCTACCTTCCACCATCGAGTGCGGCTCGGGCCGGGACGGAGCAGTGCAGCCGAGGTGGCGGCGGCTTTCTTTGACGCGAATGCGGAAGACATGATTTCTGAAGGATTTCTTTTGAAGTGCAGTGAGTGTCACTTCAAATATCTGCCCCGAGAACAGTGAGTGTTCTTCGGGACGGTAGGTGTAAAAATCGAGGGTTGATGCCCTTCCTCTAGCGCCAATTGTTGTTGCCCAAAATATCTATCCGAAGATTAAATACTCCTGGTGACGGACACCAACTCCGTCGTCTCGTAGCTGGGGTCGGGCGCCCGGTCGCGAGTCGGGTCGGCGCCAGCGATCGAAGACGAGGCGTGCCCGGCCGCCGAGCGCCTCTTCTTGCGGGCGAGCCTCTGGCGCTTGCTCGGCGGTAGTGCCTTGACTTCCGCTTGATCTTCGGCGGAGACCGAGGGGTGATAGCCGGAGGCGCGTCGAGTGCACTCTGTCGCTCTGAAGGATGGCAGGGGCCTTCGATCTGTTCCTTGGTTTGGAACCGATCGAGCGAGAGGCTCGGGCCGCCTTCCGGGGCGTGGTCGGCGCCTCCGGCCGCGGCGGCTACCTTCCACCATCGAGCTGCGGCTCGGGCCCAGGGCCAGGCAGTCTGGCCGGCTGGCCAGCGGCTTTCTTTGACGCGGATGCGGAAGACATGATTTCTGAAGGATTTCTTTTGAAGTGCAGTGAGTGTCACTTCAAATATCTGCCCCGAGAACAGTGAGTGTTCTTCGGGACGGTAGGTGTAAAAATCGAGGGTTGATCCCCTTCCTCTAGCGCCAATTGTTGTTGCCCAAAATATCTATCCGAAGATTAAATACTGCTGGAGACGGACAACAAACAAATGCGGGAGCACTTCCGAGAGATGGTAAATAATACAAGATTTGCCGGGTTTGTTAGGCCCGGGCTTGAATGCTCTCGCGAGATGTTATTAATACGAATATTCGTGGATACAAGTATTAATGAGAGAAATCTAAATACAATGAGTGTAAAAAGACTCTGTTGATCCGGCTCTTGAGCGAAGCTTGGTGTTCTTCGTCCCGCCGATAATCTGCTCGAGGATAAAAGGCCGGGAGAAGTAAGACCGAAAGAAAGCTGTTGCCAAGAGTTGGATGTTAGCCAAGTGTAAGTGATTTGCTTCTGTATGGTGTGAAATGCGAAGGAAGCTGAAGCCTTTTTTTGTGGTAAAGGTTCGATCCTTTTTACAAGTCTTTGGGAGCCATGCTTATATAGGGACAAGGTCCTGTCCTTTAGTGCCGATCGCTGCGGCCATTACTTTAATGGGGCGATCCACAGGTCGAGGCTAAAGTCGAGAAGATCTTGTTTGTCCGAATAAAGTCAATGCGTGGGTGGCGCCAGTGGCGGTCCAATAAGGAGCCATCACGTGTCCGAGTCGATCAACATGTGGCCCTACCGACAAGCTTTCGGCGGCTGTCATTGGGTGGAGGGAATCTCGGATTGTGGTCAATGGCCCGAGATTCGCGGATCTTGTCTCGGTCCTTGCACGTGGTGCCAGCCTTGAGGCTCGGCCTTCGCCGACTGGATGTCCATCGGTGGTGATCGACATGAGCGGTCGTCCCTGACTGATCATCCGAGGTCGTCATCGGCCAGTGGATGGAGGTCGCCAATAGTCGGTCACCAAGGGTAGGTCGGCAAGATGCCGAGAGGAGATCGTCCGTTCGTAGGTCGCCAGGGTCGATCGCCGAGTACCGAGAGGCGATCGTCTTGAGGTCGATCGCTCGGCGTCGGGACTGGTCCTGGGGCCTTCGGTCGGTCGATGTAGCTTGACCGCTGGGCTAAGGCTCGGTCGCCAGGTCGCTGATCGGCAGATCTGACTTGGTTGATCGGCAGCAAGTCGGTCGCTCGGCCTCGGAGGCGATCGCCGGTCGGAAGGTGTTAAATCTTGACACAACAGAGGCCAAACCGAAATCTTTTGAAACTTCATTTCAAACAACCAAACAAACACACCAAGACGATCACCGATCATCATATCCACAAAATAAGAAAAGTATGGGCAAGGTACTTGCCTCGAATAAGAATAACGCGAAGAATCGACCGAAGTAGGTTGACACGAACCGCCTACAAACCCGCCGACTCCACCGATCGCCAACTCGCGTTCATAAACTACGAAGGACAATAACAACGATGAAATGAATTCCATAACACGACTCAAAGCCGTTGAAGTCAAAGAACGAACGACGAATGTTCAAGCGTTTCCCCCCAAAACGGCCAAGAACACGATTCGTCCCGACAAAACATGAAAACGGAATTCCAAGTTGAAATATGGATATACAATCCATAGAATATGTTTAACAACATCATTTAACCATAATCGATCCATCAAAAATGGATGAAAAACGAGATCGAGGATAAATCCCCCAAAAAGTCGATTCGAAGGAAATCAAGAAATATATTTCGATTCGACGAAGAACAATGGAGTAAATGATGCTAAACACAAGAATACTACCAAGATTAATCATACCCATCATGAATTAATCAATAATACGGAACGAATCGGACAAAAACGCAAAAACCCCCAAATTCACGAAATTAGGGTTCTAACGAAGATTACCTTGATTCGCTGGAACAAAGGATGATAATGGATGATTGATTGATGATATGAACTCAAGAACTTCATGGATTTGTTGTTAAACAACATGGATCCATGGTAAGATCACCCTCAGCCGCGGAAGAGAAGGACAAGAAGGAGAAAAATGGCCAAAAACCCGTGTGCAGGGCCATAAATAGGCTGTATAGTGTGCCGCGGCCCAGCGGGAGTGTGCCGCGGCACAGGCCCAAAAATGGCTCCCAGTGGTCGGCAGTGTGCCGCGGCACCCAGTACAGTCGGTTTGTCCGAAAAATGCCACAGAGTGTGCCGCGGCCCTGCCAGCATGTGCCGCGGCCCATGGTGCGGCCTGCTCGGCGAAGTGCCGAAACCGCTGCCGTGTGACTCGGCGAAGGCTGCCGAGCACTACCGGCCGTGACTTCGGCGATCTTGGCTGGGCCAGGTTGCCGGCCATGACTCGGTCGGGGCCAACTCACGGCGACGACCCGAAACCCGAACACGAATGCGAATCGATGATCTGACGGTTCTGACGTACTCGCAAAGACGAATCTAAGAGCTAAGAGAACACACAATTCCGACCAACCGAAGGCTCGGAATTCAACAACGGAAGTAATTACCCAAAACTTTGGGAAATTACGAAAATGGCCCAAAACGTCCGAAAATCACGATACGCGATCGAAACACCAAACCAAAGCTCGCAACATGAATAATAACATTAAATGAACTTACGAGAAACTCGAAACAACAGTTTCGGACGAGATTCGCAAGAATCGAACTCAAGTGCGGAAAAGTCGCTAAAAAGCTCGGAACTCAACAAAACGATACCGAAACGAACTCGGATGACAAAAAGTGCAGAATTAATCATTCTCGAAATGACGAAACGGTCATGAGCGAGTCGTCAAAACGGACTCCGGCCGAAAAAAGAAATTTACCGAAAATCGAAAATTGCGGATATTACAGTTAAAAGACCCTGTTTGCCAATTTGTAAGAAAATTGGATGAGAAGCTTCTCCCCGACTCATAGAAGGCGTTTAGGCCGTTTCTGAACGTAAAATCAGCGGAAGATGTGAGCCACAATCACAACTACTGTACATACGCGTAAGTATCTTTTATTTTTGTCGTGTGGTGAGATTTTCTGAATAAAAAATGTGATACGCGATAAATGCTTTCATTATTCTATTGAGTAGTTGAAGCATAATCAAACGCAATCACAAACTTGTTAAACAATTTTTACCTTCTTTTTCTTCTATAAATAAACTTTCTACTGGTTTCTTTCATTCATCCCTCAAACTTGCACTTTTCTCTGTTTCTCTCTTAAAAATTTTTTCTTTTCAAAAATGGAGTCATCATCTTCAACAAAAAAATTTAGCACAGTCTGCATTTTAGGTGGAGCTAGTTATGGAAACGAGGCATGCTTTGCTGAAGCAGCCCACAACTTGGGTCGCACCTTAGGAGAAAAATGCATTCATGTAGTTTACGGAGGAGGAAGTCTAGGATTAATGGGACGAGTCACATACGCCTATATGGAAGGAGTAAGAGTGTTTGGAATAATCCCAAAACCTCTGGCTGAAAGTAAAATCACCGGGTCAACTATTGAAGATGAGTTTAGATCTGTAAATATGCAAGATCGCATAACTCACATGATAAATAATTCTGGCGCCTTTATCACCCTTCCCGGTGGTTTTGGCACCCTTGAGGAACTTTTTCATGTGGTTACCAGAGCCCAGTTAAATGTTCATCAAAAACCAATAGGTGTGCTTAATGTCAATGGTTTCTTTGATGGTTTACTGTCTTTCATCGACTACTCTGCTGAAAAGGGTTTTATTTCTGAGCGTGCTAAACGAATCATAGTCGTTGCAACAACACCAGATGAACTAATCAAAAAACTCAATGAATTTGTTCCTCAACCAGATCCAGCTCTAGCTAAAATTGTCTAGGTATAAGATTTTACCGTGAGAAAACGAAAAGTGGATTCATTCATCTCCCTTTGATAACCCATGTCGGACCTCTTGTATTTTTACTTTCTGTCGTGTGTAATAATCGTGCTAAATGGTGGCAGCTTAAGGAGTTTCTTCTTGATCTCTTGACGCGCATCTATTCGCGATTTATGTATTGTTATTTTATTATTGTAATGTTTATTGTGTGTTTTTTATAAAAACTTTGATGGCAGCGTAAGGCGAGTCTTCGGACTTTCTTGATGCGCATCTTAAAAATTGTGTTATACTTACGAGTATATTTTATTTTCTTTTGTTGTGTGCCTCGTATATTTATTCTCTTGCAGATTCTAAAAGGCGTTAGCTCAGAAATCAACTTTCTTAACAGGGAGTATTACATTTTTACGCATTGATTTTTATTTTATTTTTAAAAAAGCGAGACGATTTATTTTCAAGTTTGGGGGTGGTTCGTTTTAGTATTTTGGTGTGTTGTAATTTTGGTGAGTTTTGATTGATTTGGTTATTTGCCTTAATTTTTTTATTATATATATATATATATATATATATTAATAGTATTTTGATTTATGAGATTTCTAGATCTGGCCATAACACCAATAAATTAGCTATATACAAGTTTCTAAAATCGTTTTAACCGATTAAAAAATTATATATTCCAATTTTTTTTTGAGCCTTAATCTCTCTTTCCAAGCCTTGTAATTATCATATAAAATCGAGTCATTCGTTACCTTGAGAAAAGAAGAATCAATCAGTTGATGAAAAATAGAACTGAAATTTACTTAATTTGTGGAGTTTTTGATTTTTCATGCTTAAACTAAGAAATGATTTTCTGCAAAAATTCTATTCCCTAAAAAAAAAGGAGTCATTGGTCAAAAGAGCTACACGTTAGCAAATAACGGTGTGAAAGCTATCACCTAAAAAAAATGACGAAAAGGAGAAGTGTTGTGTAATATCCGCATTTTTCTTTCCCTTGTAATTGTATTCCCGGTGTAATTCTCGATTGTAGTGACCCTCGTGTATCCTTCAGTGTAACTTTTCCGTCATCTTTGATCTGATTCTCGTAATTGATGTGCGGAACCGCCGTTTCGGGGTTGCCGTGGATCTATTATATGCTATGATGCGTTTTGAGGTGTTCCGTTTGATGTTTCGTTCGTATTCTGGTGTAGTGGACCGTTTATGTTCTGTAGTTTCGTTCGTATTCTGGTGTAGTGGACCGTTTATGTTCTGTACCTAGCGCACGCTAATTTTTCTGCATAGCGCGCGCTAGAAGTTCCTTTGTAGCGCACGCTACGTTTACTTCGTAGCGCACGCTAACGATTTAGCCACAGGAGTGGCGGTTCAGCTCCCGACCCTGCGACTATCGGATTAGCGCACGCTATCTTGTCTAGCGCCGCGCTAATGTCGGGAGACTAGCGCACGTTAAGT
Source organism: Orobanche coerulescens (assembly GCA_033398695.1). NCBI lineage: Eukaryota > Viridiplantae > Streptophyta > Magnoliopsida > Lamiales > Orobanchaceae > Orobanche > Orobanche coerulescens. The sequence continues at coordinate 35,401,171 of CM065818.1, forward strand.
TGTTGATGGCGCGCTAGTGTGATTTGTCGATCTTGGGCGGTTTACTACCGAACTCAATCGGATGCTAGTTAGCGCACGCTACGCTTGTATGGTAGCGCATGCTAACGGGTCGAGTGAGTTTTGGGCATTTGGCTCCGGACTCGGCCGATGTTCAGGTAGCGCACGCTATTGGTCGATAGCGCGCTACCGAGAGGTTATTAGCGCACGCTACGTTTGAGTAGCGTACGCTAACGCCAAAACACAGCTCCGGATCGGGACGCTAACGGTAGGGTTTGAAATCTTATCCCGTTAGTGCACGCTAACCTTGAGGTTTTAGCGTGCGCTAACACTCCCTGGCTATATAAACCAGGGAGTTGACCGAGATAAACACAAAATCTCATTTCTTCCTCTCTCCGCGGCGAAGGCGATCCCGAAGCGATTCTCTTGGCGATTTCTTCCTCCAATCATCTCATCCAACATCCTTCTTGAGTTCTTGGAGTATTATATCAACAACAACACGAATCTTTCGTCCTAATCCACGGTAAATCTCTTAGAACCCTACTTTTGGATAATTTGGGGGTTTTGGGATTTCCTTCCGATTCATTCCGTTTTGTTGGTGGATTCATGATGAATATGATTAATCTTGTTGATATAATTAGTTTTCCTACAGATTCATGGTATATTTTCATGGTTTTGCGAAATCGAGAGGGTTTGGTTGTGGTCCGCCCTCGTTGTTATTTTTGTATGAATATACATGAATCGTAGGCGGGTTTTCGGGTGTATTCCATTTCCTTAATCGTTTAGGAGTGGTTGTGATTGTGTTATTCGAATCGTTAGGTTCATTCGTCGGTTCCTCACGGTCGTGCTTGATTCTTCCGTTCCGTTCGTGTCACCGTCTATTAATCGAGGCAAGTATCCTTATGAACTTACAATCTTAACGTAGTAGTATTGCATGAGACTTGTGTGTGTGTGTATGCTCACTACGGGTTAGATCCGACGGGGTCTCGGTAGGGGTCCACGGAGGTGTGGATCGACGAGCTTTGCTTTTAACCACTACGGGTTAGATCCGACGGGGTCTCGGTAGGGGTCCACGGAGGTGTGGATCGACGGTTAATTGTGGTAAATTTTACAAATGTGATTTGATATTGGCATTTCCGGAAATGAGTGCTTTCGAACGGTTTTCTTTATTGCATGCATTTACTATATGTGTAAGATGTAAGTTGTTCATCTGGTTACTTGTACTAGCGTAATTGCTAACCCCTCTGGGGACCCGTTTTGGGGAAATTCATTTTATGAATTTCAGGTTAGGTTCATCGAGACGAGCGGGCGCTGGACCAGTACACGGATGATGGCCGTGCGTGATGATTGTGCACGAGTGACGTTTTAGTGTCTTTTACCTTTTCATCTTTTGTGGTTTTGAACTAATAGTTGTACTCGAGTACTTAAGGGTTCTTGTTCGTTCGGATTGTATTGTTGCTTATTATGTTGTGTTGGATGATGATGTTATATTGACCGGTTGAACCGGGTGGATTATTCTGTTTTGCGTCTTTATGACATGGTATTGTTCATCGTTTATGTGAGTCGATGAGTATGATGCTGTTCAGCCTGGTGGGTCCCATATAGGGATTCACGGCGCTGTAATATACCTCGAATATCTTGAGGGTGTTACAGAAAATGGTATCGGAGATCTAGGTTTATGGATACCTAGGCTTGTCGGTTTATTGGGTCTTGTGGTGTTTTGTTTTGCACATCATCGTCACGCTGCCATGATTCCGGTACTACCAGTGTCCGTAAGTTTTCCTTCCTCTGTTCATTAATTCCTTGTATCGTACCCTTGATTCTCGACTTGTAATTGTTCTTTTCTTGTACTGATCCTCGTATGGCTTTTGCTAATTATTTAACTCCAGTATGGATGCTGGAAGAGGTCGTGGTCGCGGTCGTGGTCGTGGACGCGGCCGGGGACGTGGGGCAGCCGGTGGGGCGGCCACGTCACGCTTTCGGCCGGGCGCACCGGCGGCGACCGTCATAGCCATGCTTCTTCTCAGGAGCGTGCCGATCTTGGTATTGCGGCCGTTATGCAACAAATGGTGAATCAAATGGCGGCGATAGCTCAGGCGGTTCAGAACCCGGATCAGGCCCATGCTAATCGGGGCGGAGCGGACCGTTGGCTCCAAGATGTCATCAAGATGCATCCTCCTCAGTTTTCGGGAGCTTCAGACCCGATTGGCTGGGAAGGGTGGATCAAGGAGATATCTAAGGTCTTCGTTGCCACTAACTGTCCCGAGGATCGTAAAGTCCCTATTGCTCAATACTTTCTCACAGGGGACGCCACGGACTGGTGGGAGGCCGTTGGGCCCAAAGATCATGCTGCTTCGTGGGCTGAGTTTCAAGAGTTGATGGAGACTGAATATTGCCCGTGGCCAGTCAGACAGGCTCGGGTACATGCTTTTTATGATGCTCAACCGCGGGATATCCCCGTAGCTCAAGCTATTGCTGATTTTAACAAGGAGTTGGGTTATGTGAAGACCCAAGTTGTCGAGGAGAGTGACAAAATTTTCCATTTCTCCAGACGGATGAAGTTGCCGATTCGGGACTATATGTCGGGGCTCGTATGCACTACATTGAAGGATTATCAGAGTAGGGCCCTTGCTTATGATATGTCTGTGACGGCGAGTGAGGCGGCCCGCGAGAGTAAGAAGCAGAAGTCCGTTGGGAACTTTTCGGGCCACAAGAGTGGGGGTCAGCAGAGATCCCAATCTGCTAACTTCCCCGCCGGCGGTGGTCCAGCTCGTTCTGCTGGGGGTCCCCGTGGGACTACCAGTGCTCCTTTCCGTGATGTGAAGTGTTTCAATTGTGGTCGTACGGGCCACATCAGTCGTACTTGTTTGAGCCCTTTGCTGACGTGTAATCAGTGTGGCCAGCCGGGCCACAAGGCTGCTTTCTGTGCTGAGAGGGAGAAAATTCTTGGTGCCGGGCTTCCATTCCAGCGCCTAGGGAACCAAGTGTGAATCGAGGATCGTTTGCTCCTCAATCCCCGCCGAGTGCTAGTCGGGGAGAGGTCGTGGTCAGCCCTCTAAGGGGAGCTTCAGTGTCGGCTCGGCCCACTGCGTGTCTATGAGATGCGGAAAGCCGATGATCCAGCGGCTACCGTGGCGGCAGTACCGTTTGTATTCTTTCTCATCTGTCGGTATGCTTTTCGATTAGGTGCTACGCATTCGTTCATATCTTTGGATTGTGTACGCCGTTTGAGTCTCGATTGTTTGATGCCTTGTGAACCCTTCATCGTTAAGCTTCCTAGCGGTGATAGGATCGTTGGTGATCGGGAGGTTCGAGGCCTGCATACTTATTTGTGAGAGGACTTGGCCCTCTAATCTTATTGTTGTGGATATTGAGGGTGAGGATTTGATTCTCGGGGATGATTGGCTCGAGCGGCATGGCGCAATCATGAACTACCGCACGAGGATCATCACCATGTTAGCCGAGGATGGCACCGAGCACTCCTTCGCGGGGCGAAGGAGGGGAAATCAGAAATTTGTCATTAATGCCTTGAAGGCGATGAGTCTCCTGCGAAAGGGGTGTACTGGTTATTGGTGCTATGCCTTGAAGGCGGAGGATGGTGGAGTCGAGCTTTCGTCGATTCCAGTCATTAATGAGTTTCCGGATGTATTTCCTGACAAGTTACCGGGATTGCCACCGGATCGTGAGGTTGAGTTTGCTATAGAGTTAGAGCCGGGCGCGGCTCCGATTTCGAAGGCGCCGTATCGCATGGCACCTTCAGAGATGGCAGAGTTGAAGAAGCAGTTGAGTGAGCTTCTTGAGTCGGGGTATGTTCGACCGAGTGCCTCGCCTTGGGGCACACCGGTCCTGTTTGTGCGGAAGAAGGATGGTTCACTACATTTGTGCATCGACTATCGCGAACTAAACAAGGTGACCATCAAGAACAAATATCCTTTGCCGAGAATTGATGACTTGTTCGATCAGTTGCAGGGAGCTGTGGTATTCTCGAAAATTGATTTGAAATCGGGGTACTATCAGCTCCGGGTGAGAGAGTCCGATGTGCCGAAAACAGCCTTTCGGACGAGGTACGGACATTATGAGTTCGTAGTCATGCCTTTCGGGTTAACTAATGCGCCGACGGTGTTCATGCAGTTGATGAACAAAGTTTTTATCGAGTATTTGGATAAGTGCGTCGTCGTCTTTATTGACGATATTCTTATTTATTCGAGGAATGAGGAAGAGCATGCCCATCATTTGCGGGTAGTATTAGACATTTTGAGGACCGAGCAACTCTATGCAAAGTTCTCGAAATGTGAGTTCTGGATGAAGGAAGTGATGTTTTTAGGTCACGTGATTTCAGCCGAGGGGGTTCGTGTGGATCCGCAGAAGATTGAGGCCTTGTTGGATTGGGCGCCGCCCAAGAATGTGAAGGAGCTCCGTAGTTTCTTGGGTTTAGCTGGCTACTATCGTAGGTTCGTCGAGGGTTTCTCGAAACTAGCTCGACCACTTATGCAGTTGCTCCAGAAGTCCGAGAAGTTCATCTGGAATGACGAGAGGCAGTTGAGTTTTGAGGAACTGAAGAAGCGGTTGACTTCAGCCCCGGTTTTGGCATTGCCATGTGGCAACGAGGGTTTTGCCGTTTATAGCGATGCTTCGGGTCAGGGTCTTGGGTGTGTATTAATGCAGCACGGCAAGACCATTGCCTATGCGTCGAGACAGGTGAGGCCGTATGAGCTGAACTACCCTACTCATGATTTGGAGTTAGCGGCAGTCGTTTTTGCGCTCAAGATTTGGCGTCACTATCTTTTCGGCTCTACATGTCAGATTTTTACCGATCATAAAAGCCTGAAATACATATTTACTCAGCGAGAGTTGAATATGAGGCAGAGGAGGTGGTTAGAGTTGATTAAGGATTATGACCTCGAAATCTTTTATCATCCGGGCAAGGCGAACGTCGTGGCCGACGCCTTGAGTCGGAAACCGGTTGCGTTGCGAACGCTTGAGATCCTTACGTCTCAGTCTGAGCTTCGGCGGGCTTTGATCGAGTTAGATGTTGAAGTTTTGTTGCCTGGAGCCATCGGGCAACTTCGTGCTTTAGAGATTTCGTCGTCTCTAATCGATGAAATTAAGTCAAGCAATCGGAGGATCCGATGATTACTCAAATCCGAGAGAACGCGTTCTTAAGGGAAATTCTCACGGGTTTGTGATTCACGAGGATGGTATTTTGAGATTCAGTCGATTTGTGTGCCGAACGACTCGAGTTGAGGCGAGTATCTTACGGGAGGCCCATGCTACACCTTATTCCGTTCATCTGGTTCGAGTAAGATGTACAAGGACACGAGAAGAAATTTACGGTGGAATGATATGAAGGATGAGGTCGCATACGGTTGTAGCGAGATGCTTGACTTGTCGCGAGTCAAGATCGAGCATCGGCCATTTGAGGGTTATTGCAGTCACTTCCCGTTCCGGAATGGAAACGGGAAGATATATCGATGGATTTCGTTACGAGTTTGCCGAGATCGAGGTCGGGCATGAATATGGTATGGGTGATTGTTGATCGCCTGACCAAGTCGGCACATTTTCTGGGCATCAAGGACACTTGGGGCCCGGAGAAGTTGGCTCGTGTGTTTATCGCGCAGATTGTGAGACTTCACGGTACTCCGAAGTCTATTGTTTCGGATCGTGATGGCCGTTTCGTGTCGCACTTCTGGCAGGCGGTGCATAAGGCGTTGGGTACCCGGTTGCATTTGAGTACCTCTTTTCATCCCCAGTCAGATGGACAGTCGGAACGCACTATCCAGACGTTCGAGGATTTGTTGCGTGCTTGTGCTCTCGATTGGAGTAGAGACTGGGAGGAGCATTTGCCATTGATCGAATTCACGTACAACAATAGTTGGCACGCGTCGGTCGGATGGCACCGTATGAGGCACTTTATGGCGCGATGCCGATCTCCGATTTGTTGGAATGAGGCGTCCGATTTGGTCGGGACCGAGCCGGATGTCGTTTTAGAGACGAGGCGGAAGATAGAAGTAATTCGGGAACGGATGTTGGCGCCCAGTCGGCGAAGTCGTATGCGGCGTCCGTCGTCGACCTTTGGAATTCAAGGTGGGAGACCACGTTTTGCTAAAGGTGTCGCCGGCGAAGGGAGTTTTCGTTTCGGGAAGAAAGGGAAGTTGAGTCCGAGATTTATCGGCCCCTTTGAGATCCTCGGCGAGTAGGTGGGTTGGCATACCGTTTGGCGTTACCTCGGCCTTGAGTCATGTTCATAGCGTTTTCCATGTTTCCCGATTGAGGAAATATGTCCGGATCCTAGCCACATCATCGATTATGGTGAGATTGATGTCGCGAGGATGTTACTTTTGAAGAGCGCCCTTTGAAGATTTTGGAACATCGTGAGAAGCGATTGAGGCATAAGACCATACCTTTGGTCAAGGTGCGGTGGTCGAGACACGGTGTCGAGGAGGCAACTTGGGAAACCGAGGATAGCATGCGTGCTAGGTACCCCGAGTTGTTTGTTTCTTAAGTTTCGGACGAAACTTATTTTTAGAGGGGTAGAATGTAATATCCGCATTTTCTTTCCCTTGTAATTGTATTCCGGTGTAATTCTCGATTGTAGTGACCCTCGTGTATCCTTGATGTAACTTTTCCGTCATCTTTGATCGATTCTCGTAATTGATGTGCGGAACCGCCGTTTCGGGGGTTGCCGTGGATCTATTATATGCTATGATGCGTTTTGAGGTGTTCCGTTTGATGTTTCGTTCGTATTACGGTGTAGTGGACCGTTTATGTTCTGCGATTTCGTTCGTATTACGGTGTAGTGGACCGTTTATGTTACGTACCTAGCGCACGCTAATTTTTACGCATAGCGCGCTAGAAGTTCCTTTGTAGCGCACGCTACGTTTACTTAAATAGCGCACGCTAACGATTTAGCCACAGGAGTGGCGATTCAGCTCGGCCCTGCGGACTATCGGATTAGCGCACGCTATCTTGTCTAGCGCACGCTAATGTCGGAGACTAGCGCACGTTAAGTTGTTGATGGCGTGCGCTAGTGTATTTGTCGATCTTTGGGCGATTTACTACTGAACTCAATCAGATGCTAGTTAGCGCACGCTACGCTTGTATGGTAGCGCACGCTAACGGGTCAGGTGAGTTTTGGGCATTTGGCTACTGGACTCGGCTGATGTTCAGGTAGCGCACGCTATTGGTCGATAGCGCGCGCTACCGAGAGGTTATTAGCGCATGCTACGTTTCGAGTAGCGTACGCTAACGGCCAAAAACCTGGCTACTGGACTGGGACGCTAACGGTAGGGTTTGAAATCTTATCCCGTTAGCGCACGCTAACCTTGAGGTGTTAGCGTGCGCTAACACTCCCTGGCTATATAAACCAGGGAGTTGACCGAGATAAACACAAAATTTCATTTCTTCCTCTCTCCGCGGCGAAGGCGATCCCGAAGCGATTCTCTTGGCGATTTCTTCCTCCAATCATCTCATCCAACATCCTTCTTGAGTTCTTGGAGTATTATATCAACAACAACACGAATCTTTCGTCCTAATCCACGGTAAATCTCTTAGAACCCTACTTTTGGATAATTTGGGGGTTTTGGGATTTCCTTCCGATTCATTCCGTTTTGTTGGTGGATTCATGATGAATATGATTAATCTTGTTGATATAATTAGTTTTCCTACGGATTCATGGTATATTTTCATGGTTTTGCGAAATCGAGAGGGTTTGGTTGTGGTCCGCCCTCGTTGTTATTTTTGTATGAATATACATGAATCGTAGGCGGGTTTTCGGGTGTATTCCATTTCCTTAATCGTTTAGGAGTGGTTGTGATTGTGTTATTCGAATCGTTAGGTTCATTCGTCGGTTCCTCACGGTCGTGCTTGATTCTTCCGTTCCGTTCGTGTCACCGTCTATTAATCGAGGCAAGTATCCTTATGAACTTACAATCTTAACGTAGTAGTATTGCATGAGACTTGTGTGTGTGTATGCTCACTACGGGTTAGATCCGACGGGGTCTCGGTAGGGGTCCACGGAGGTGTGGATCGACGAGCTTTGCTTTTAACCACTACGGGTTAGATCCGACGGGGTCTCGGTAGGGGTCCACGGAGGTGTGGATCGACGGTTAATTGTGGTAAATTTTACAAATGTGATTTGATATTGGCATTTAGGAAATGAGTGCTTTGAACGGTTTTCTTTATTGCATGCATTTACTATATGTGTAAGATGTAAGTTGTTCATCTGGTTACTTGTACTAGCGTAATTGCTAACCCCTCTGGGGACCCGTTTTGGGGAAATTCGTTTTATGAATTTCAGGTCAGGTTCATCGAGACGAGCTGGACGATACGGATGATGGCCGTGCGTGATGATTGTGCACGAGTGACGTTTTAGTGTCTTTTACCTTTTCATCTTTTGTGGTTTTGAACTAATAGTTGTACTCGAGTACTTAAGGGTTCTTGTTCGTTCGGATTGTATTGTTGCTTATTATGTTGTGTTGGATGATGATGTTATATTGACCGGTTGAACCGGGTGGATTATTCTGTTTTGCGTCTTTATGACATGGTATTGTTCTGTCGTTTATGTGAGTCGATGAGTATGATGCTATTCAGCCTGGTGGGTCCCATATAGGGATTCACGACGCTGTAATATACCTCGAATATCTTGAGGGTGTTACATGTTGAGCAGCAACAGCTGCCTAATTTTGGAAGTCTTAAATTTTGCGAAAAATAAAGGACTAACCATTGTTGGTGCGTAGCTTCCGTCTCAAAAAAATTGGTGAAAATAGCTACACGTTAGCAAATAACGGTGTGAAAGCTATCACCTTTTTACGAAAAAAAATAATGAGATAGAAATTGTGTTAGTGAAAAGAGCTACACGTTAGCAAATAACGGTGTGAAAGCTATCACTAAAAGGGATGTAGTTTATGAGCAGATTTGAATTAATTAGCAGCTGAATTTCAATACACTCAATTTTGTGAAAATCACAATATTTGATGACGCCAATAAAATTCTTCTTCATATTGAGTCGAAAAATAAACGAGTGATCGAGAGCAACCATTGAAGGGAGTCGTGTGTATCACGAGTGGGAAAGTAATAATCAGCCTTTTGGGGGGAAACCTTGCATTTTGGAATTATAAAATAAAAACCGTGTTTTAACTTCAAAATCATTTGTAGATTTATTTTGAATCTTGATTCATTTATATCTACTGTATAAGCTGGTTGTTGTGTATTAATGGCATTTTGATCTCCTTTTCTCTTTTTATATTTTAATTTTTGTGTGTATTATTAGTTTTGTGTCTTATTTTTATTTTTATTTTTGGAGTGTGATTAATAAAGAGTCTTGCTCGGGACTAGCAAGAATTCAAGTTTGGGGGTGTGATAAGTGTCAGTTTTGTACACTTATCCATGGTTTGTATCGATAAAATTCACCCATAATTGAGCTAGTCTTCTCGTTTTTTGCTTTTAATTAATTAGTTTTAATAATTTTATTTTTATCGGATGATGATCGGATTAAATAACTGATTTACTCAAGAAATAACATGTTTATTAAATATTCTATTTGTTGAGTTTTGATATATTCATGTTGTAGGGCTTTCCGAGACGAATTCGGCAGCCTTTCCGGATTCAAAATCAGAGTTATATATCAAAAATTATCATCCGAAGAAGATCTGGGGCAAAAACGCAAAGTCTGAGAAATTCTGGGCTGAAAACATAACTATCAAAGCTTCAAGTGAGAAAATTTACGAAGCCACGTTACGGCCGTAACATTCAGGAGTTACGTAGTAAGTCACCCTAATTCTGACCATAACTCCACAATGTTACGGTAGTAACTCTTGTGGATTGTTATGATTTGTCTAATTTTTTATACTTTTTGTGTATTATTGAGGGGATGGATGGCATTGATCCGATCTAATGTAATAATGCTGGAGTTTTGGAGCTATTAGATGACTTTAGGTGTATAAATAGACCCCTTAGATCCTTCATCATTCATCATTCATCTTATAATTTTTCATTTTTTGTAAACTTTTCTTTTTGTGTGAAGAACACACTTGTGTTCTTGAGTGATATTTGTAAGTGTGGTATAGCATATGTTGTTCAGAGAGTTTATTGCTTCTATCTCCTTTATCTACTAAGGGAGTTAGGATCAATTCTTTCTCTTGATTCAACTAAAAATGACCACCAAAGCTTGTAACATGTATAATAAACCCTTCATGGGCTAAGTAGTCTTTAGTTGGGATTATAAACAAGGTTAGTCATGTTATTTATGTTTGTATAAAGATCTATTGTGAATTACTTATTATTGTGTGTGATTTTCATTGTTTTAACAATCTTTATTTATTTGGCCAATAAATGACGATATTTATGGTCTTCATATGTTTCGAAAGAAAATATGTTTGATTAGATCAAATGATCTTCACTCTAAGTTGTTCTAGGGGATAGAAATATACCCCTAGTCCTTAGATGATTCTTTGAGTTATTTTCATAAATCCTAATGCTATGTATTGAAGCCAATCAACATAGAAATATAGTGGATTGATTCAATATGTAAGGGGCGTTTTATAGTTCGAAAGAGAAACCGTCTTTTTAAGGAAAATCGAATCTACACAACATAATAAGTAAATTCATCTTATGATCTCCTATACATCTTTTATAACTAATGACGAACTAAGTTTGTAATCCCAACTATTTCAATTTATCGTTTAATAAATCTATTATTATTACTATATTTTTATTTCCTTATAAGTTTAGAACTACTATTGCATCATCTTTGCAATTATTAAACCAAACTTTTTAATTGTGTGTTTCACTCATCTTAGTATCTATAAAAATAGACTAATAGTGTATAATTCAAATTATAACCAAACTTCCTTGTGGGATCGATAAACCGGACTCAAAAAGTCAACTTTACTACTTGATACGATATCGTGCACTTGCGATAGTTACACTAAAAACGTGTCAATATCATTTAGAAAAGTAGTCTGACTATCGTACTCTAAAATCTGATAAGCATCGCTATTCTTCCGTTTGTACAGATGAAACTTGTAATTTTTTGTTGAGCGCCTCCGGGAGGGGTGGATTTTGGAGATTGCACTCACTGAACGATCATACGTGTCATTTTGACCCAAATCGCAAGGCACCTAAGCAGTTGCCTTCTAAGATGCTCGGTGAATACATGTCCGACAAACTATTAGTGGAAGGACAGATTATGACTCTGAAACTAGTGCAGGCTCAACTTAAGAATGAGCATTGTTTGACAATCCGTTATGGCTTGGCATTGAGCATTCGCAACTGTAATATCCGGATTTATTACGTTGTATTTCATCTGTATTCAACCCTGTATTATTCGGATTGGTGATTTTGATTATTGGAGTATGATATTTCGTGCATTGATATCATTGTACATAAGTATAGAAACTTGCAAAATTGTTCAAGCAACCTCGTGATAGCGCACGCTAAGAATGTATCTTAACGCGCGCTATCGGGCCATTATTAGCGCACGCTATGCAGGTATGAGTAACGTGCGCTAAGGACTCAATTATTGAGCGAGACAGCTAGCTCATGCGCCAGCGGGACATGGGTCCGGATAAGATTCCCGCTGACGCACCCGAACAAATTTTGAAGTCAACCATTATTAGCGCACGCTAAGGGATGCTTATTAGCGTGTGCTAACTTGTCAATAATGCAGAATATTATAAATGGGACATCAACCGTGTTGGCTTGCATTTCTTTCGCACTTTCCTCAATCTTGAGAGTTCAGAGAGTTGTAGTAATACTCCTAAACACTTAGAACATTTATGAGTGATCATTGAATGATTGAGTATCACTTGTGAGTGATTATTGAAGAGAAGTAACACCTTGGAGGGGCACATAACCAACCGGAGTCGGATTACACCTTGTAGTTCAGTGATTTCGGCACATTAAGGTATGTTCAACCTATCACCAGTCTTAGATTTCCAATGGATATGATGATCATGTTAACGAGATATTGAATTTCATTAGTGAATTATTTCAACAACATCATGTTTAGAAGATTGGGATGTCTACAATTACGTTATTATAGTTGGAATCCTAGTACTTCAAATGATGAGAGAAATATTCGGAAGTTAACAATCCATATGATTTATGTTATCTTTGTGATCATGATTTGGAAAAGATGTTATAAGAACTTAAAGGAAGAATCATCTTAGGAAATATTCTTTCGTATAAGTCGGAATTGTTAGTTCACCTCAAGATGAAGTCTGAATATGTATAATGATAGTAGCATCTAATACATCAACCGGAGATCACCAACTTTGCATGAGAATTGTAATCAAGATGGATTATGGTGTCATGATGATTATACGTATATTTGCATCTTGAAGTTGATATCATCCTGGAGATCATTCATAAGAGTAAGAACTTGGTATTCATGGAAGTAACATGAATTATCACGAAGGATTTCATTGTTTCGAACATGGCAAGAACAGTTCTTGCTTTCGTGATAAGCGCCATGCGAATAGCGCACGCTATGATATGCAGTTTAACGTGCGCTATCGAGTACTAGTTAGCGTGCGCTACGTTTGGTACGTAACGTACGCTAGACCACCAGTCGAGTCAGTTGGCTGATCAGTGAAGTACTGACCATGCATAGTTAGCGTGCGCTAGTATTTGTTGTTTGCGTGCGCTATCGGGCAGACGTAACGCACGCTACACAGAATACTTAGCGTGCGCTAAGCTATTCGGGCAGATTGCAGTTTATGAACTTTTGACCGTTAATCGAATTGTTAAACATTTGTACGACGTGAGATAAATCCTATATTATTTCTTTTGTTAAGGTTTGGTCTAGTTACGTGATTGATTGAGGAGGACGATCGTCGAGTGTTCATTTCCGTGGAAGTGTTATTATTGTCTTCAAATCGAGGCAAGTACCTTAATTGTTTTACGTATTGTTGTTATACATATTGTCGTGCATGCATGTCGTTATGTCCACCTCGTGTTGGTCCGACGAGATCATCGGGGGATCTATGCTAGCGTGCGCTGGATCATCGGACGGGTTTTTCCACCACGGGTTGGTCTGACGGGATCATCGTGGGTTCTAGGCAGTGAACGCTGGATCGATGGAATTACCATGTGTATGTATTGATATCATGTTGTGATTATCAGTTGTGTATGTTATGTTTGAGTTTCTCGTAGGAGAAGACTCGTTGGTATTTTGTCGTTTACGTTATTATTATTATTCACCGTGAGATATGAATAATATGTTGTGGTACTTGTACTAGCATCGTTGTGCTAACCCCTTCGGGGGTGAACATTTTGTTTGTGTTCAGGATCCAGGAGAGCGGGGAAACAACCCTTTGGAACAAGATGACGACGAGTGCAGAGTGATGTCCCGACCGGTTTATTTATCTGTTGTTTCTTCGTTATTTCAATAAGTACTCGTACAAAGTCATTTGTGATGATTTGGATTTGTTGATGTATTATTGAGTTACATTGAACAATTGTCTTTTACGTATTTGGTCGAATCGATGTCTTGTAATTCCGTTATTTTCATTCGTTAGTACCTTTTTATGCTTGTTCAATTCTTGACCTTGTAAATCCTTATGTAAAGGATTTACGGCTACTGTAATATTCGAATATATTGGGGTGTTACGAATATGGTATCGAGCTAAGATTATGGATATCTTGGCCGTTGGGTTAAAATAGGGGTCATTTATGTCTTTTGGGGTAACGGCCGTGAATGACATCACCGCACCGCCTACGTCTTCATGCGAACAGTGGTTGTAAGTTCCTAAACTCTATCTCGTTCTTTACATATTGTATCTCTTTATACTCGAATATTAGAGCGATGTTGTTTCTGTATATTGAGTATTTATGCTTACGGCATGTTGAGAGGCGGACGTGGACGTGGTCGCGGTCGTGGACGCGACGAAGAAATGCCGAAGGAGGCGTCGCCTTCTAACCAAAGCCGATCATAGCTCGTGAGCCGCAACAATCTATTAATAATGAACCGAGATCCTGCTCACGAGAGATCCTTCGTCAAGTGGTGAACCAGATGACTCGGTTCGCCTGTGTCGTGGACCGAATGCAAGTGGCGGTGGGACTACAACAGGGAGAGAGACGGCAAGGGATCCCGGATATGGGAAATCGAGGTGACCGGTCGCAAGAAGTGGCAAAGATGCAACCACCCAAATTCGACGTATTTCGAGACTCCCACAGGATCATTGGTTAAAGGAGCTGGAGAAAATCTTTGCCGGAATCAACCGCCCCGACCGGAGAGCCTCTATCGCTCAATATTTTACGATAGGGGAAGCGTCCGAATGGTGGGAAGCCATCGGCTGTAGACCATGATGCCGATTGGACGAGTTTAGATTGATGATGGAAGCTCGATTGCCCTCGTCCCGTGAGGGAAGCCAAAGTTCGGGAGTTTTTCTCCGCTCGGCCTTCCGATGTGCGGTATCCTGTGCGATCAAGACGTTTAACCAGCAGCTGGCATTTGTTCGACATCTGGTCAGAACAGATGCAGAAATGATGATTCATTTCGATATGAGAATGAAACCAGAAGTCCAGAGGTACATGTCCGGATTCGAATGTACCACACTCCGCCAATACCAGGATAAGGCATTGGCATATGAGATCAAGGAAGCAGCCATGGAGAAATTTACGGAAACCAAGAAACAGAAAGTCTCTGGTACGTTTACAGAGCACAAGAACAGTGGGGCCCGTAAGGCCCTGTCATCCTTTCACTCTTTCAAGAAACCTCCGCACCCAGCTAGGAGCGGAAAGAACTTCGGGGCGACATCAACTCTTACTGATGTTACCAGGAAATGCTTTAACTGCGCCCAGACGGGGCACTATCGACGGAATTGCCCCCTTCCTGCCGTGACTTGTTTTGACTGTGGACGAGAGGGACATCGGGCGGTGTTTTGTGAAGAGGCTGCAAAGTCTTTTAGAGCCCGTACACCACAGCCAGTCCAGAAGGAGGCCAGTATTCCATAGACGCAGCAAAGTGTTCAGATGCCTCAGAATTTTGGCCGCGGGCGAGGCAGAGGACAATGGGACCAAAAGGGGACATCGAGTGCCGGATCTACTCCCCCACGTCTGTACGAGATGAGGAGGACACACGATCAGGATGCTGCTGTCGCATCAGGTACTGTCCAGATCCTTTCCCAGCCAGTTAGCGTTTTATTTGATACAGGAGCTACACATTCTTTCATATCCTTGTCTTGTGTAAATCGTTTGAATATTTCCGGTTTCCATGCTTGTGAACCTTATGTGGTTGGGTTACCGAGTGGAGAAAGGATTGTCGGAAATTTAGAAACTAGAAATTTCCCTGTATCATTTGGAGGTAGAGAGTGGCTCTCAAACCTGATCGTGATAGAAATGCAAGGAGATGACCTGATACTCGGAAACGATTGGCTTAATCGGTACGGAGCAATTATAAACTACCGAAGGAGGAATATCTCGCTGGTCGCTGACGATGGTTCCGAGATTCTGTTTGAGGGATGGAAACCGGGAAGCTCAAGAAAGTTGATCAAGGCGATGAAAGCTGTCAAGTTGTTGAAACAAGGCTGTACCGGGTACTGGTGTTACGCAATGAAGAAAGAAGACGAAATTGTGGAACTTTCGTCCATTCCTGTTGTGAACGAATTTCCAGATGTGTTTCCTGACGAGTTACCTGGACTACCTCCACGAAGGGATGTGGAATTTACTATTGGTGGAACACGGAGCGACACCAATTTCTAAGGCGCCTTATCGTATGGCACCTCTTGAGATGTACGAATTGAAGAAGCGGTGGAGGAGTTCTTGGACAAGGGCTATATTCACCAGCGTTTCACCACAGGAGCGCCAGTTCTTTTTGTCCGAAGTAAGGATGGATCGCTCCGACTGTGTATTGACTATCGAGAGCTGAACAAGATGACGATTAAGAACAAGTATCCGTTGCCACGGATTGATGATTTGTTTGACCAGTTGCTAGGAGCAACAGTATTTTCTAAGATCGATCTGAGATCAGGATACCATCAACTGAGGATTAAGGAGTCTGATGTTCCGAAATCAGCGTTCAGAACTCGCTACGGGCATTATGAGTTTGTAGTGATGCCGTTTGGTCTCACTAACGCACCTGCTGTATTTATGCAATTGATGAACCGTGTATTCATTGAATTTTTGGATAAATTTGTGGTCGTGTTTATTGATGACATTCTGGTGTATTCTAAGAGTCCGGAAGAACATGCGCAGCATTTGCGGATTGTATTGGAACTCTTGAGAAACGAGCAATTGTACGCCAAACTTTCTAAATGTGAATTCTGGCTAAAGGAAGTAATGTTCCTCGGCCATGTGGTGTCAGCTAAAGGAGTCCGAGTAGATCCTCAGAAGATCGAAGCAATATTGGATTGGAAGCCTCCAAAGAATGTGAAAGAGGTACGAAGCTTCTTAGGACTTGCTGGATATTACCGTCGATTCGTGGAAGGGTTTTCTAAAATTTCCCGCCCACTTACTCGACTTCTGCAGAAAACTCAAAAGTTTGAGTGGAACGAGTCGTGTCAGACTAGTTTTGATGAGTTAAAGAAGAGATTGACGACGGCACCGATTCTATCCCTTCCGAGGAACTGGAGGATTCATAGTTCTGATGATGCTTGAACCAAGGACTTGGGTGCGTGTTGATGCGAGAATGATAAGGTGATCGCTTATGCATCGCGACAATCGAAACCTTATGAAGTGAATTACCGACACATGATTTGGAGCTAGCGGCGGTGGTTTTTGCCTTGAAGATCGGAGGCATTATCATGCAGGACTCAGTCAAATCTTTACGGATCATAAGAGTCTCAAGTACATATTTAGTCAGAAAGAGTTGAATATGCGGCAAAGAAGATGGTTGGAACTGATTAAGGACTATGACTTGGAGATTTTATATCATCCAGGCAAAGCGAATGTAGTGGCCGATGCACTTAGCCGCAAGCCTGTCTCTATTCAGATGCTGGAGACGCTGACATCCCAACTTAGCCTTCAACGAGAGATGATTCGTGAAGGAATTGAGGTATGGTTACAAAGAGTCCAAGGACAACTGTGCGTGATGGAGATAACTTCATCTTTAACCGAAGAAATCAAATCTAGACAGGTAGATGATCCTATGATGGTTCGGTTACATGATGAAGTGATAAAAGGAAAGGCCCCCTGATTCATAATTCATGACGATGGAGTTTTGAGATTTCAGAACCGACTCTGCGTTCCCGATGTTGATGTTCTGAAACAGACGATTATGAAGGAAGCTCATAGTTCGCCCTATTCTATCCACCCGGGCACCAGTAAAATGTATAAGGACTTGAAGCAGAATTTCTGGTGGGGCAACATGAAGCAAGACGTAGCGGACTATGTTTCGAAATGCTTGACTTGTCAGCAGGTTAAGATCGAGCATCAACGGCTGCTTTGGAATGTTGAAGCCGCTCCCGATTCTGAATGGAAGTGGGAGGACATATCAATGGACTTTATCACTAATATGCCGAAAACCAGGACAGGAATGAACATGATTTGGGTGATAGTTGATCGTTTAACCAAATCGGCTCGTTTTCTAGGCATTAAGGATACGTGGGGACCAGAGAGGTTGGCACGAGTCTTTATTTCGGAGATAGTTCGATTGCATGGTACGCCGAAGACCATTGTTTCTGATCGAGACGGCCGTTTTGTGTCTCACTTTTGGAAGGCGATTCATAAGGCCTTGGGGACCGAATTGAACTTGATCTGACTTATCACCCGCGATCGACGGACAATCCGAGAGAACAATACAAACGGTGGAAGATATGCTAAGGGCCTGTGCCTTAGATTGGTCAAACGATTGGGAAGTTCATCTACCGTTGATTGAATTTACTTACAACAATAGTTGGCATGCTTCCATTAAGATGGCACCGTTTGAGGCATTATACAGAAGGAGATGCAGATCGCCCTTATGTTGGGACGATTCATCGGACTTGATCGGAACAGAACCAGAGTTGATCGAGCAGACTCGAGAGAAGATAGCCTTGATTCGTGAAAGGCTGTTGACTGCCCAGAGTCGCCAGAAATCCTATGCGGACGTACGCCGCCGCCCATTGGAGTTCAGTACTGGAGATCACGTACTTTTGAAGGTTTCTCCTACTCGGGGAATCTTTCGTTTCGGAAGGAAAGGAAAGCTGAGTCCGAGATATATCGGGCCATTTGAGATCCTCGAGAGAGTTGGGGAGTTGGCATACAGATTAGCATTACCGCCGTCATTGTGCCATGTTCATAACGTGTTCCACGTATCCTAGTTACGGAGATATATACCAGATCCCAGTCATATCATTGATTTCGGTGAGATCGAAGTCGAACAGGATGGGACGTTTGAAGAAAGACCAGTCAAGATACTCGAGAGTCGAGTTAAGCAACTGAGGAACAAGTCAATCGTTTTGGTCAAAGTTCAGTGGTCACGTCATGGAACGGAAGAAGCCACCTGGGAAACGGAAGCTGATATGAAGTCCAGATATCCCGAGTTATTTTCGTCTTGAGTTTCGGGACGAAACTCCTTTTTAGTAGGAGAGTATGTAATATCCGGATTTATTACGTTGTATTTCATCTGTATTCAACCCTGTATTATTCGGAATGGTGATTTTGATTATTGGAGTATGATATTTCGTGCATTGATATCATTGTACATAAGTATAGAAACTTGCAAAATTGTTCAAGCAACCTCGTGATAGCGCACGCTAAGAATGTATCTTAACGCGCGCTATCGGGCCATTATTAGCGCACGCTATGCAGGTATGAGTAACGTGCGCTAAGGACTCAATTATTGAGCGAGACAGCTAGCTCATGCGCCCGGTAGACATGGGTCCGGATAAGATTCCCGCTGACGCACCCGGACAAATTTTGAAGTCAACCATTATTAGCGCACGCTAAGGGATGCTTATTAGCGTGCGCTAACTTGTCAATAATGCAGAATATTATAAATGGGACATCAACCGTGTTGGCTTGCATTTCTTTCGCACTTTCCTCAATCTTGAGAGTTCAGAGAGTTGTAGTAATACTCCTAAACACTTAGAACATTTATGAGTGATCATTGAATGATTGAGTATCACTTGTGAGTGATTATTGAAGAGAAGTAACACCTTGGAGGGGCACATAACCAACCGGAGTCGGATTACACCTTGTAGTTCAGTGATTTCGGCACATTAAGGTATGTTCAACCTATCACCAGTCTTAGATTTCCAATGGATATGATGATCATGTTAACGAGTTATTGAATTTCATTAGTGAATTATTTCAACAACATCATGTTTAGAAGATTGGGATGTCTACAATTACGTTATTATAGTTGGAATCCTAGTACTTCAAATGATGAGAGAAATATTCGGAAGTTAACAATCCATATGATTTATGTTATCTTTGTGATCATGATTTGGAAAAGATGTTATAAGAACTTAAAGGAAGAATCATCTTAGGAAATATTCTTTCGTATAAGTCGGAATTGTTAGTTCACCTCAAGATGAAGTCTGAATATGTATAATGATAGTAGCATCTAATACATCAACCGGAGATCACCAACTTTGCATGAGAATTGTAATCAAGATGGATTATGGTGTCATGATGATTATATGTATATTTGCATCTTGAAGTTGATATCATCCTGGAGATCATTCATAAGAGTAAGAACTTGGTATTCATGGAAGTAACATGAATTATCACGAAGGATTTCATTGTTTCGAACATGGCAAGAAACGATTCTTGCTCGTGATGGCGCCATGCGAATAGCGCACGCTATGATATGCGCTTTAACGTGCGCTATCGAGTACTAGTTAGCGTGCGCTACGTTTTAATGCGTAACGTACGCTAGACCACCAGTCGAGTCAGTTGGCTGATCAGTGAAGTACTGACCATGCATAGTTAGCGTGCGCTAGTATTTGTTGTTTGCGTGCGCTATCGGGCTGACGTAACGCACGCTACACAGAATACTTAGCGTGCGCTAAGCTATTCGGGCAGATTGCAGTTTATGAACTTTTGACCGTTAATCGAATTGTTAAACATTTGTACGACGTGAGATAAATCCTATATTATTTCTTTTGTTAAGGTTTGGTCTAGTTACGTGATTGATTGAGGAGGACGATCGTCGAGTGTTCATTTCCGTGGAAGTGTTATTATTGTCTTCAAATCGAGGCAAGTACCTTAATTGTTTTACGTATTGTTGTTATACATATTGTCGTGCATGTATGTCGTTATGTCCACCTCGTGTTGGTCCGACGGGATCATCAGGGGATCTATGCTAGCGTGCGCTGGATCATCGGACGGGTTTTTCCACCACGGGTTGGTCTGACGGGATCATCGTGGGTTCTAGGCAGTGAACGCTGGATCGATGGAATTACCATGTGTATGTATTGATATCATGTTGTGATTATCAGTTGTGTATGTTATGTTTGAGTTTCTCGTAGGAGAAGACTCGTTGGTATTTTGTCGTTTACGTTATTATTATTATTCACCGTGAGATATGAATAATATGTTGTGGTACTTGTACTAGCATCGTTGTGCTAACCCCTTCGGGGGTGAACATTTTGTTTGTGTTCAGGATCCAGGAGAGCGGGGAAACAACCACTGGAACAGTATGACGACGAGGGTGCAGAGTGATGTCCCGACCGGGTTTATTTATCTGTTGTTTATTCGTTATTTCAATAAGTACTCGAGTACAAAGTCATTTGTGATGATTTGGATTTGTTGATGTATTATTGAGTTCTGTTGAACAATTGTACTGTTTCTGTATTTGGTCAGAACTGATGTACTGTAATTCCGTTATTTTCATTCGTTAGTACCTTTTTATGCTTGTTCAATTCTTCAGCCTTGTAAATCCTTATGTAAAGGATTTACGGCGCTGTAATATTCCCGAATATATTGGGGGTGTTACAGCAACCATGCTATCTCGGTGATATATGGAGACCATCAAGATTCTTTCAGAATGATCCCATCGTACTTGCATATGTTGGAGGTGACGAATCTAGGTACCATAACTGATTATGTGGTTGATGCAAATACTGAAAAATTTAAATACATGTTTTATGCTTTGGGGGCTTCGGTATCTGGATTTCGTTATGCTAGACCAATTATTGTTGTTGATGGGACATACCTTAGCGGTAAGTATTGAGGAGTATTATTTGTTGCTGTTACAAAAGATGGTAACAATAAGATATTTCCACTTGCTTTCGGGATTGGCGACGTCGAATGCGATAAGTCGTGGAAGTATTTCATGTACAAATTGAAAGAAGCATTTGGTTGTCCAAGGGACCTCTTGATTGTTTCAGACGGGCACAAATCCATAGCAAATGCTATAGGAGAGGCATTTTCACTTGCGCATCACGGGTTATGTTGTTACCACATTCAGAAGCATTTGGTTAAGTATGGTCAACATGTTGTTGCAATTTTCAATGCTGCAGCTTACAGCTATCGTATTGAGGACTATAATAGGCATATGGAAAGTTTAGAAATAGCATGTCCAGCTGCAGCTACCTACTTGAAAGAAACCGTCGGTGAAAATAAATGGGCTCGTGTGAAGTGCCTAGTCCGACGATTCGAGGTTATGAATTCAAATGCCGTTGAAAGCATGAACAACCGTCTTCTATGGGCTAGAAGGCTGCCTGTTTCCGCACTTCTCGAGGTATGTCGAACCGTGGTAGAAGAATGGACATCTGATCGACATAAAAATACAAATGAGTGTCCTGGACCTTTAACAAATCATGCATACGATATATTGATGAAGGCGGTCATAGCTGGATCGAACATGAACGTTCCTTAGTGATGGGGTGTTCAAGGTGACCTCTAGCAGGAAAAATTATGTTGTGGACTTGAGAGAGCAAAAATGCAGTTGTATGATGTTCCAGCATGATATGATCTCGTGCAATCATGTTGCTGCAGCTATAAGGTACCTAAATCACGACCAAACTGTGTATATACACGATTACTATAAAGTGTCCACGCTTCGCCAAATGTGGGGACGATATGTGATTCCAGTACCTCACCCAAGTGATTGGTTCATTAGTGCTAACATCAAGGTAAAGGTTTGTGAACCACCAGACAATCCGAGGCAGGCAGGGCGACCAAAAGAAAGGAGACACACATCAGGGATTGAGTCCTCGACTCATACTCGTAAAGTTCAAACATGCCTTAGATGCGGAGGCACAGGGCACAATAGAAAGACTTGCACTGCAGTTATTCCGCAACTATTTGAGGATTTCACAAGGCAACCAACTCCGTCTAAAAATGGACGTGCAAAAAAAAGTATAGTATATGTCATTATGTTGACCACACTGCTCCAAAATGTTCAACTAAGCATCGTTTCGACCTAAATGAGCCCCCAATGTAAAATTAGTTATATTTATTTAAAGTTTTTATGTGTGTTTCAAATTTCAAATTGGTTAAGTTCAATTTGAACCAATTAAGTTCAATTTCAACCCATTAAGTTCAAATTTCAAATTGATTAAGTTAAAATTGAATCAATTAAGTTCAATTTGAACCGATTAAGTTCAATTTCAACCGATTAAGTTCAATTTGAACAGATTATGTTCAATTTCAACCGATTAAGTTCAAATTTCAAATTGATTAAGTTAAAATTGAATCAATTAAGTTCGATTTGAACCAATTAAGTTCAATTTCAAATTTGTTAAGTTCAATTTGAACCGATTAAGTTCAATTTCAACCGATTAAGTTCAATTTGAACAGATTATGTTCAATTTCAACCGACTAAGTTCAAATTTCAAATTGATTAAGTTAAAATTGAACCAATTAAGTTCAATTTGAACCGATTAAGTTCAATTTCAAATTGTTTACGTTCAATTTGAACCGATTAAGTTCAATTTCAACCGATTAAGTTCAATTTGAACAGATTATGTTCAATTTCAACCGATTAAGTTCAAATTTCAAATTGATTAAGTTAAAATTGAACCAATTAAGTTCAATTTGAACCGATTAAGTTCAATTTGAACCGATTAAGTTCAATTTCAACCGACTAAGTTTAATTTGAACATATTATGTTCAATTTCAACCGATTAAGTTCAAATTTCAAATTGATTAAGTTAAAATTGAATCAATTAAGTTCAATTTGAACCAATTAAGTTCAATTTCAATCGATTAAGTTCAATTTGAACATATTATGTTCAATTTCAACCGATTAAGTTCAAATTTCAAATTGATTAAGTTAATTGAATCAATTAAGTTCAATTTGAACCGATTAAGTTCAATTTGAACTGATTAAGTTCAATTTCAACTAATTAAGTTCAATTTGAACAGATTATGTTCAATTTCAACCGAAGTTTAAATTTCAAATTGATTAAGTTAAAATTGAATCAATTAAGTTCAATTTGAACCGATTAAGTTCAATTTCAACCGATTAAGTTCAATTTGAACAGATTATGTTCAATTTCAACCGATTAAGTTCAAATTTCATATTGATTAAGTTAAAATTAAATCAATTAAGTTCAATTTGAACCGATTAAGTTCAATTTCAAATTGGTTAAGTTCAATATGAACAGATTAAGTTCAATTTGAACCAATTAAGTTCAATTTGAACCGATTATGTTCAATTTCAACCGATTATGTTCAATTTCAACCGATTAAGTTCAAATTTCAACTTGATTAAGTTAAAATTGAATCAATTAAGTTCGATTTGAACCGATTAAGTTTAATTTCAAATTGGTTAAGTTCAATTTGAACCGATTAAGTTCAATTTCAACTGATTAAGTTCAATTTGAACAGATTATGTTCAGTTTCAACCGATTAAGTTCAAATTTCAAATTGATTAAGTTAAAATTGAATCAATTAAGTTCAATTTGAACCGATTAAGTTCAATTTCAAATTGGTTAAGTTCAATTTGAACCGATTAAGCTCAATTTCAACCGATTAAGTTCAATTTGAACATATTATGTTCAATTTCAACCGATTAAGTTCAAATTTCATATTGATTAAGTTAAAATTAAATCAATTAAGTTCAATTTGAACCGATTAAGTTCAATTTCAAATTGGTTAAGTTCAATATGAATAGATTAAGTTCAATTTGAACCAATTAAGTTCAATTTGAATAGATTATGTTCAATTTCAACCGATTAAGTTCAAATTTCAACTTGATTAAGTTAAAATTGAATCAATTAAGTTCA
Organism: Orobanche coerulescens; assembly: GCA_033398695.1. Taxonomy (NCBI): domain Eukaryota; kingdom Viridiplantae; phylum Streptophyta; class Magnoliopsida; order Lamiales; family Orobanchaceae; genus Orobanche; species Orobanche coerulescens. The sequence continues at coordinate 35,425,266 of CM065818.1, forward strand.
ATTTGAACCGATTAAGTTCAATTTCAAATTGGTTAAGTTCAATTTGAATCAATTAAGTTCGATTTCAACCGATTAAGTTCAATTTGAACAGATTATGTTCAATTTCAACCGATTAAGTTCAAATTTCAAATTGATTAAGTTAAAATTGAATCAATTGTAACACCCCCGATATATTCAGGAATATTACAGCGCCGTAAATCCTTTACATAAGAATTTACAAGGCTTAAGAAATGAAATGACAATAACAGATACCGACTTATGAAATCACTGAAATTAAATACAACAGTCTGGTTCAATACCGAGAATACAAATATCCAAATGAAGGGTTATTAATACATCACCAAAATCCAAACATCATAAATTGACGATGTACTCGAGTACTTATTGAAATAACCAACAAACAACAGACAATAAACCCGGCCGAAACATCACTCTGCACCCTCGTCGTCATGCAGCTCCAGTGGTTGTTTCCCCACTCTTTTGGATCCTGAACATAAACAAATGTTCACCCCCGAAGGGGTTAGCACAACGATGCTAGTACAAGTACAATAATCATACAACAGTGATATAATCAACAACTATATCATAACAAGTTTATCCAACGAGAAATATCAACAACACATATCATATCATAACAGTTTCAACATACTGATGGTATTCCAACGATCCAGCGCACACAGCTATAGATTCCCATGATGATCCCGTCGGACCAACACATGGTGGAACTACTCCCAATGATCCAGTATGCGACTATAGATTCCCATGATGATTCCCGTCGGATCAACGCATGGTGGACATATAATCACAACACATGTACACAATACAATCACATCATAACTATCATAATATAAACAATTCTAATTAGAGTACTTGCCTCGGTTCGTTGACAAGAATAAAACTTCCACGAATATCAAAATACTCGAAGGTCGTCCCCTTCGATCAATCACGTTGCTAAGCTCGAACCTTAACAAAAGAAATAATATAGAGTTCATCTCATACCGTACGAATGTCTAACAATCCAAAATTACGGTAGGAAGTCCTTAAAATGCAATCTGTCTGTATCGCTTAACGCACGCTACGCATCCTATGTAGCGTACGTTAATGCTACTCGTTAGCGCACGTAATTACACACAGCCTAGCGTGCGCTAACCATACACGGTCAGTGCCTCACTGATCAGCCGACTGACTCGCCTGATGACTTAACGTACGCTAAGTTCCAAACATGGCCTACGCTAAACCTACTCGATAGCGCACGTTAATTCACGTAGCTTAGCGCACGCTAAGCGTGCATGGCAGTTCACTGAAGGGCAACAGATTGTACAAATGGTGATGAAGTAAGCGAATTCCTCAGTGATTAATGTTTGTTATCCGAATACATGTTATGTTCATAAACTTATGAATGATCTCACGGATAATAACAACTTCGAGATACAAGTATACGTATAATCATCACAACACCATAATCCATCTTGATTACAATTCTCATGCGAAGTTTGGTGATCTCCGGTTGGTGCATTAGATTCTACTATCATTATACACATTCGGACTTCATCTTTGTAATATCCGAGTTTTTTATTCTGATTTATTCGAAATTTTCTTTTTCTTAGACCGGAAATTTCTCGGTTTTCGAGCGTTGGTATTATTTTTCTCGACAATCGATTTTGTGTTTATGGCCATATGTGGTGATTTGATGTATATTATTTTCATTTCGGATCTATGTTGTTGTCCACGAGTGTTTCGTCGTGTTCGTTCCGTGCGTTTTTATGAATCGAGTCGTCAGGCCACGGCAGCCGGGCGCTGGCCGGACGGTTGCGGGAGGAACCGGCACGGTAGCTGGGCTCTGGCCGGACGGGCGCGGCAGGGACCGGCATAGCGTACGCTACTTCCGGGAGGCTGCTCGCGCTAACCGGTAGTCGTAGCGCACGCTATGCGGCACCCAGCGCACGCTACCTGGGCCGGGCAGTGAGGCCCTGAGGTTCTGGACTCCAGATAGTTGGCCGGTAGCGCACGCTACGGCCGGTCGCTGCGCGCGCTAACCGGCGAGCGTAGCGCCGCGCCGGCATCTAACGCGCGCTACTGGTGAGGGATCAGTCCAGAGTCTCGGGATCGACGATGTTCGCTAGCGCACGCTGCCGGCACGCTAGCGCACGCTAGGGCGGTCTGCCTATATAATTGACCGGGCAGCCCTGTTTCAACCCATTTTTTTCATTTCATTATTTTCTTTCCGCGGCCAAAGGTTTTGAGATCCAGAAGGCATGTTATTGAAGAACAAATCCTCGAAGATCCTGAGTCCATATCATTAATCGATCAATCCATAACATCCTTCAATCGACCGAATCAAGGTTAGTTTTTCCTAAAATCCAAACTTTGGGAAATTTGGGGATCTTGGTAGATTTCGTCCGTTTGAGCCTTATGAACTTAAATTACTGATGGATAATTGTAGATTAAGTTGTATTCTATCATTTTCACCATCTTTCCACGGTTTTACCATTTCCAATTCGTCGATTATATGAACTTCCGTTTGACGCCTTCAAGGTGTCCGGGGAAATGCCGCAGAGAGGAATTTGGTCGTTTTGTGATGTTTTTCCTCGTATGATTGATTGTTTATTCGATGATAGGATATTAGGGACGATTTCCCTACAAAATCTGGTGTTGAGCCCTTCCGATCGTTGTTTTCGTTGGAGTTCCGGATTTTGCCAACCGACCGTACTTTCGGAGTATCCGCGAGAGATTACCAAGGCAAGTACCTTGATATACGAATTGTAACTGCGTGAAATCATCGTTGTCGAAGTGTATGAATTTATACGGATATATATCTTATATATATAAAGCTTAAGAAGCCTTATAAATGTAAGTGGTCATGATTAATGCTTGATGAATTGATTGTATCATATTTGTTATTTCACATTGATTTCCAGGCATGTCAAGCAACTTTCGTTAAGTGTACAATGAATATTCACATAATGGCCATTTATCTTATATACTAAAAGCTTAAGTAGCCTTATAAATGTAAAGTGGTTATAATAAATGGCTCACGAATTGAAAGTAAAATGTGGAGATGAAGTGTTTGGTGCCATGAATGCATAAATTAAACACACCAATTAGTGTTAGTCTTTTTACCTTCCCGTCCATGAGTTACAAATATTTTATCAACTATATAATGTGTCAAAAATCACACACAACAAAACACAACTTCCTCCACACCGCGTGCACATTGGGCTACAACTTATTATGGTGGTAAAGTAAGCATCATATCGTCTAGCTTATTTAGCATATTGATTTATATTGTTTTATGTAAATTTCACGTGTGTTTTGTGTGTGTAACAATGTAGGACATAAAGATGGTGCTTAGGAGGTTTGGTAGTAACATCATCTTCTCTAATGGTTTAAGAGATCCTACACATCGTTGTCTTATCAATTATGTGGTACATGCACGAACATTTTTACTTTGATCGAAAATGCAATATATTGATTAATTGTATTTAAGTTACTAACGATCAACTATATCTAATTATTTTTTGTAGCGCGTCAAGAAGTATTAAAGAAAGATATCGAGAAGTCACAAAAATTGTATCAAGAACAAAACATGAAAAAGGCCAATGAACAACAACGACAAAGACAACAACAACAACAAGAACAACAACAAAAACAAGAACGACGCCATGGCCATCGGTGGGATGAATACTTAGCATTCATATTAATATATGTTACAAATTAAACATGCAATATTTTGCTTCATGTAATACCGATAAATGGGTTAATACTATTGATTCGTTAGCAAGTAAGTTTATTGAAAATAATGTGACGAGTTCAATTTTTAGTCAATAATTATTACTACACTTTGTTGGTGCATTTTAATATTTTTGCTCTTAATGTAGTTTTTTGTCTTGTGGTGTGTTAATGTCACTTTCTTAATTAAACGTCTTGAAATATTGCGTGACTTTGATACTTGATATGATTGTGTAAGTTATGTCGATGTTACATATTGAAAATAGTAGTATATAATAAAAATATCTTCACACTATCATCTTTATCCATAAATGGTGCAAAGCAATAGATTATAGATAAAACAAATACGTATTAATGATTCGGGTAATCATATCCACAATTAGTATCGACAATTAAGCGATTATGTTATTTTGAGAATTTATCATTTATATAATTTTACTGTAGTTTAAATCTTACATAATAAATAATATCATTTTGACGATTTATGTAGTTTAAACAATATAGATGTACCATTTATATAATCTATTATAAATTAAATTTAAATCTTACTCAATAAGTAATATCACTATGGAGATTAATTGATTATCTTAATATAATTTTAGTTTCATTTGTAGATGACAAATAAATTTGGCAAAATAAAATTGTTATATTAGTTATTAAGAGTAGAAAAATTATATGTTGAGATTGATGTCTTCAAATATATTTATATATGCAACCTGGTACAAATTAAATATACTAATAATATTGGACCGATTTTCACAACAATAAAAAATATTGAAACTTAAATGGTTTTTGTGCATAATATAAAGTTCGATTAATTAAGCGTAGTAATGTGGAACTACCATATTTGATATGATAAACCAAAAGGATAATTAATTGTCACAAGCTAGATCTCAAAATATAGCGAATATCCACTTTGTTACGATTTTATATAAGGGTTACATTTATTTTGAAGAACCGTATGCGTTTAACCTCCCTTTGAAAGTTACATGTGAAGAGATTTTTTTAAATATAGCATCTTGAAAAAAGTCTCTTCACATATACTCTTTTAATGTCAATAAACTATTTTAAATGTGTGTCATTCTTAGAGAAGGTGTGATACCATCACAACTTAGATATATAATGACGAAAATAAGTGTCAAAGATTACGCTATGAACACTTATATACAGCCCATGTAATGACGAAAATTAGTGTTGAACAATGCACTATGAACATTTAGATTAAGCCCGTGTGCATCGCACTGGTCTGAATGACTCGGTCTAAATATAAAAGTCACCAAACATTCATCTTAAACTCATTCATCTTAAACTCATGCGATGCTTACAAAAGTTGTGATACCATCACAACTTACAAACCTAATGACGAAAATAAATACCACACATTACACTATGACCAATTAGATAGAGCCCGTGTGCAACGCACGGGTCTGAATGACTAGTATATATATATATATATGTATGTGTGTGTGTGTGTATATATATGTGTGTGTATATATATATATATAGATTTATATATATTTATATGTTAAATATATGTATGTATATACGTATATTGATATATATATGCCTATGTCGGTGAACGACGAGTGGTGAATGCTAACACTAGTTGACGTACTCAACTTGGATTGATGGATGAACTATAGTTATTCATATAATATAGTAAGGTTATATATATATATGTGTGTGTATATATATATATATATGTGTGTATATATATATATATATAGATTTATATATATTTATATGTTAAATATATGTATGTATATACGTATATTGATATATATGCCTATGTCGGTGAACGACGAGTGGTGAATGCTAACACTAGTTGACGTACTCAACTTGGATTGATGGATGAACTATAGTTATTCATATAATATAGTAAGGTTATATGTATATATGTATCTATATATCTATCTATATATATTCGGTTGAGTCGCAATATAAGGATATATGTGTAGCGTTGGTTGGTTGTGCCGAAGGCTTATTGTGTTGGATCTTGATTTATAACGTGCGTGTTATTGTTTATTGTGTGGTTATGGACTGGCGGATAAATTGTGTGAATTGGTGTATTGATTTGATAATTGTTGAAATGATTGATTGTGTACTTGATGTTTGTAATAATGTGAATACTTGTTGTGAGAGACGTCGTATCCGGGAACCTCGAGGCGGGGTGTGTACTCCGGCACGGTGTACTGTTGCAATGTGCGGCTCCATATGTTTGGTGAACACCGGTGTTACCTAATGCGCGTGCAAGGGGCGGCTCTGTTAGGAGTGATCGCCGGCGCGGTGACATGTTCAAGGGGCGGCCAACATAGTGGAGTGAACGCCGGTGCACAGGTGTGTAAGGGAGGCGCCTGGCAGGCTTATTGGTAATGGATACTCGAGTGATAGCTAAGACCCCGTTACCGAACAATCCTCGTATTTCAAAGTTCTTTCAACTCTTTCAAATACTGGTCTCGATATAGACTGTGATTCGTGTTTTTGAAAGCTTGTTTCAAATTGTTTTTAAAACGTTGGTATCAGGGTTAATTAATCAAGGATGGTTGACGAAATCTCCGAGGGTTAATTAATCAAGGGTCTTGAGCAGGAACTGTCGAATGAGAGGCTGTGCCTTTGATTGTACTGTGATGATTATTCTGTGCATTGGGTCGAGGACCCCGAATAACGTTGTAATGGTTTTCTTGCAAATTGTTTTCCACATCTTGGGTCGAGGATCCGAGAGTTTTTGAAGTATTTTCTAAAAGTATTCCCATTTGATTTTCAAAACCCCATGATGGCCTGAGTCAATAATAATGTTTTCAAACTTTCTTATCAAAATACTTTCCTTTTATAAAAAGGGATTTTTCTGACTCCTTGGGCTCGTTTAAAGTTTCATTGGTGTTATGTTCCGTACAGAGAATATGACTATGTGATTATCTTTCATTTTGTGTATGTGATGCTATTCTGTGTGGACTATGGGAATGTGTGGTTTGTGTTAAGGCTTCACGACTGTTGAGATTTGTGTTGTTATTATTCGTATATCTTGTATATTATGTACTTGCACTAGCAAAATTCCAGTTTGCTAACCCCCGAGTTTTCAGGGGGTGGGTGCCTGTTATGCGCTCAGGTTTTGGCAGCTCGGGAGCAGTCACAGGATTGGATTGGAAGGAGATGGAGGGCAATGATACTAATCACACCAGAGTCAGAGTCTTTTCTTTTGTTTCATTCTGATCGGTATTTCTCTGTCGTTCGAGTATTCACCCTTGCATGGGTGTAGTTTTCATTCATTAAATTGAGTTGTCATTCTTTTCGGTGTTCTAGTTTATTATTGTCATTGTAATATGAATATCGTTAGTTCTGAATTGGTTAATGACCTTGTCGGTCTGCTTTGTATTTAATTTTGACCCCGGTCGGTCAATCATTGAGTAGTCTTTTGGAGTTTAGCCTGGTAGATCCTTGTGATAAGGGTCTACGGCGTGTGACATTCCCGGTCGTATTCTGGGGGTGTTACATTTATGGTATCAGAGCTTAGGTTTGCGAAAAACCTAGGCCGTTGGGTCAAGTCCATGTCTTGTGTAAGTCGCACGCATCAGAGTTGTGATTAGTATCGTGGTTCCGACATCATCTTCCGGCAATCCGTGATGGTAAGCCTCCCGATCGTAAGTCCCCTTATATACGTATTTGATCATATTGTGCTAATATGTTTAATGTGAGCTAGGAATTGGAACTTGTTGGTGATATTATTGTTTTAGGATATAACATGCGTATGCGGTCCGAGTAAAAATGGTTATGTAGTATGCTTCGGAAGTCGAGCATATTTATACATTTCGCACTTTATTAGAATAAACTTATGAATGTTAATTTTATCCGCCGCATGAGTATTTTAAGATGGCTTTTGGTATCTTGCAAACCGATTTTTGATATTTTGGTCTTGCACGTTTTGATAGTATTCTTATGACGGTATTTGATATTTTACAAATGACTTTTGTGAGTATTTGAAAATATCACCGACATCGGCCTTTTTGGCATTTTGAACATTTTTTTAAAATGATTTTTAGCCTGGTAGGTTCCGGCACGGGGCCCACGGCGCTGTAGTATCACGAATATTTTAAAGTGATGCTTTGAAATTTTCTAACATTGTGAAAAGCCATGATTTAATATCGTCATGTTAAATGGTCACGTATCTCGGTGGAAAAAAAAAAGATTTCGAATAAACATTTTGGAAGAAGAGGAAAGATTTTCAAAATTGTGGTATTTGGGACTCAACACTTTTGAAATATTTCAAATTAGTTACAATTCAATTTTCGGTTTTTCTTTTATACATCACTCGAAAATAATTTTTAGAGTCGTTATATAAACTTCCTCTTCCGAAATAAAAGACAGTATTTACAAGTCTTGGGCGCAACGTGACTAGCCTCTTTTTCAAAAATTTGTTTTCATTAAGTGCATACATATAATGATCGTCCTCGTCGAAGAACTCGAAATTGACTTCATAAAACTTTGTGCTTTACGATAGTACTGTTATTCTAAGGATGCTAACTAAAACTCGGGTTGATAATTGTGGTATATTGTACGACTGATAAACTAATACTGTTGATCGGTGTTATCCGTATTAGTATGTCGAGCCTCGGCGGACGTAGACGTGATGATGGATATGGAAGCGGCGAGGTGGTTCGTACGACAACAATTCATGCTACGGTGAAGGAGTATCAAGATCAAACGATATCCTATGAAATCTCCTCAATGGTCGAGCCCACGAGCGAAACGAAGAGACCGAGGACATCTGGGAAATTTTTGGGCGATGAAGAGTCTAAGGCTCCCAAACCCCCGCGTCGTTCGGACGCGTCGTCTTTGCGGTCGGGAGTGAGCGCTGGGGATCCCAAGCCAACATTGGTGATTCTCGGTAAGAAGAGAAGGTGCTTCAACTGCAATCGTCAGGGACATGATCGTGCAAATTGTCCCTTTCCACTCTTGACTTGTTACCGGTGCGGGTGTGAAGGTCATCGGGAGAAGCATTGTGAGATAATTTCCGAATTGGCAAAGAATGCCGCCCTAAGAGAGAGCAGAGCTAGGGACCGGGAAGTGTCCCGAAATCCTATGTTTCCTTCTGAAGATCCTAGCATGGGAGAATGAAGATTTTGTACTATGTCTTAATCGTTGCTATTTCAAACAATCGTGACTTCGATCGTATTTCGTTTCATTGCTTTACGTTTCCAACTCTTGTTGTTCTAAGTTTCGGGATCATAATGTCCTCTTAGTATGGGGGAATGTATTACCCGTACTCTTCTTAGTATTTTCGGTATGGGACGACTTTCGTTGTTGGTAATTCATCTGCGCACCTTTCGACCATTTTAAACTGCCTTGTACTTGCTAGGTCAGTTCATCATATTTCTGGAACCTTACACTCGCGCTTTGCTCGTGATGATTTGGGGCTGAGCAAGTAGTTATTTCCTTGATTGTTCCGCCGCTCTCTATTTTAAGTTTTGGGACGAAACTTATTTTAAGGGGGGTAGAATGTAATATCCGAGATTTTTATTCTGATTTATTCGAAATTTTCTTTTTCTTAGACCGGAAATTTCTCGGTTTTCGAGCGTTGGTATTATTTTTCTCGACAATCGATTTTGTGTTTATGGCCATATGTGGTGATTTGATGTATATTATTTTCATTTCGGATCGATGTTGTTGTCCGCGAGCGTTTCGTCGTGTTCGTTCCGTGCGTTTTTAAGAATCGAGTCGTCAGGCCACGGCAGCCGGGCGCTGGCCGGACGGTTGCGGGAGGAACCGGCACGGTAGCTGGGCTCTGGCCGGACGGGCGCGGTAGGGACCGGCATAGCGTACGCTACTGCCGGGAGGCTGCGCGCGCTAACCGGCAGTCGTAGCGCACGCTATGCGGCACCCAGCGCACGCTACCTGGGCCGGGCAGTGAGGCCCTGAGGTTCTGGACTCCAGATAGTTGGCCGGTAGCGCACGCTTCTGGCCCGGCCGCGCGCTACCGGCAGACGTAGCGCACGCCGCCGGCATCTAGCGCGCTACAGGCGAGGATCATTCCAGAGTCTGGATCGACGATTGTCGGCCCGCTAGCGCACACTGCCGGCACGCTAGCGCACGCTAGGGCGGTCTGCCTATATAATTGACCGGGCAGCCCTGTTTCAACCCATTTTTTTCATTTCATTCTTTTCTTTCCGCGGCCAAAGGTTTTGAGATCCAGGAGGCATGTTATTGAAGAACAAATCCTCGAAGATCCTGAGTCCATATCATTGATCGATCATCCATAACATCCTTCAATCGACCGAATCAAGGTTAGTTTTTCCTAAAATCCAAACTTTGGGAAATTTGGGGATCTTGGTAGATTTCGTCCGTTTGAGCCTTATGAACTTAAATTACTGATGGATAATTGTAGATTAAGTTGTATTCTATCATTTTCACCATCTTTCCACGGTTTTACCATTTCCAATTAAATCGATTATATGAACTTCCGTTTGACGCCTTCAAGGTGTCCGGGAAATGCATGAGAGGAATTTGGTCGTTTTGTGATGTTTTTCCTCGTATGATTGATTGTTTATTCGATGATAGGATATTAGGGACGATTTCCCTACAAAAATCTGGTGTTGAGCCCTTCCGATCGTTGTTTTCGTTGGAGTTCCGGATTTTGCCAACCGACCGTACTTTCAGAGTATCCGCGAGAGATTACCAAGGCAAGTACCTTGATATACGAATTGTAACTGCGTGAAATCATCATTGTCGGAGTGTATGAATTTATACAGATATATATATATATGTGTGTGTATATATATGTATAGATTTATATATATTTATATGTTAAATATATGTATGTATATACGTATATTGATATATATGCCTATGTCGGTGAACGACGAGTGGTGAATGCTAACACTAGTTGACGTACTCAACTTGGATTGATGGATGAACTATAGTTATTCATATAATATAGTAAGGTTATATGTATATATATATATATATATATATGTGTGTGTGTGTGTGTGTGTATATATGTGTGTGTATATATATATATATATATAGATTTATATATATTTATATGTTAAATATATGTATGTATATACGTATATTGATATATATGCCTATGTCGGTGAACGACGAGTGGTGAATGCTAACACTAGTTGACGTACTCAACTTGGATTGATGGATGAACTATAGTTATTCATATAATATAGTAAGGTTATATGTATATATATATCTATATATCTATCTATATATATATATTCGGTTGAGTCGCAATATAAGGATATATGTGTAGCATTGGTTGGTTGTGCCGAAGGCTTATTGTCTTGGATCTTGATTTATAACGTGCGTGTTATTGTTTATTGTGTGGTTATGGACTGGCGGATAAATTGTGTGAATTGGTGTATTGATTTGATAATTGTTGAAATGATTGATTGTGTACTTGATGTTTGTAATAATGTGAATACTTGTTGTGAGAGACGTCGTATCCGGGAACCTCTGAGGGCGGGGTGTGTACTCCGGCCTGGTGTACGCTGCAATGTGCGGCTCCATATGTTTGGTGAACACCGGTGTTACCTAATGCGCGTGCAAGGGGCGGCTCTGTTAGGAGTGATCGCCGGCGCGGTGACATGTTCAAGGGGCGGCCAACATAGTGGAGTGAACGCCGGTGCACAGGTGTGCAAGGGAGGCGCCTGGCAGGCTTATTGGTAACGGATATTCGAGTGATAGCTAAGACCCCGTTACCGAACAATCCTCGTATTTCAAAGTTCTTTCAACTCTTTTCAAATACTGGTCTCGATATAGACTGTGATTCGTGTTTTTGAAAGCTTGTTTCAAATTGTTTTTAAAACGTTGGTATCAGGGTTAATTAACCAAGGATGTTTGACGAAATCTCCGAGGGTTAATTAATCAAGGGTCTTGAGCAGGAATTGTCGAATGAGAGGCTGTGCCTTTGATTGTACTGTGATGATTATTCTGTGCATTGGGTCGAGGACCCCGAATAACGTTGTAATGGTTTTCTTGCAAATTGTTTTCCACATGTTGGGTCGAGGATCCGAGAGTTTTTGAAGTATTTTCTAAAAGTATTCCCATTTGATTTTCAAAACCCCATGATGGCCTGAGTCAATAATAATGTTTTCAAACTTTCTTATCAAAATACTTTTCCTTTTATAAAAAGGGATTTTTCTGACTCCTTGGGCTCGTTTAAAGTTTTATTGGTGTTATGTTCCGTACAGAGAATATGACTACGTGATTATCTTTCATTTTGTGTATGTGATGCTATTCTGTGTGGACTATGGGAATGTGTGGTTTGTATTAAGGCTTCACGACTGTTGAGATTTGTGTTGTTATTATTCGTATATCTTGTATATTATGTACTTGCACTAGCAAAATTCCAGTTTGCTAACCCCCGAGTTTTCGGGAGGTGGGTGCCTGTTATGCGCTCAGGTTTTGGCAGCTCGGGAGCAGTCACAGGATTGGCTTGGAAGGAGATGGAGGGCAATGATACTAATCACACCAGAGTCAGAGTCTTTTCTTTTGTTTCATTCTGGTCGGTATTTCTCTGTCGTTCGAGTATTCACCCTTGCATGGGTATAATTTTCATTCATTAAATTGAGTTGTCATTCTTTTCGGTGTTCTAGTTTATTATTGTCATTGTAATATGAATATCGTTAGTTCTGAATTGGTTAATTGTAATATCCGTAATTTCTACTACAGCTGTTTGATATTATTTTATTCGAGTTATATTGTACATCGTGGAATCTGTACAGTAGGGATAAAATAAATAAAGGACTGAGATGTCAGTATCGGTATAATTGTCGTATCTGGTCGACAGTTACATTTGAGGATATCATGTATCAGGTTATCGTACTTTCGATATAGAGTATATCGTATAAGAATATTATTGGATTCAGTGTTTGTGTTCAGTGTGTCTCATGTTCGTTTTTGGTACGTCAAGATGTTGGACAGAAATTGTGGAAAATGGCTAAGTGTTCATTAGCGCACGCTACTGGGTACAGGTAGCGCACGCTACGAAGTATTGATAGCGTACGCTAAGAGGTTCGGTTACGTACGCTAAGGAGGACCCCTAACGTACGTAACGACTTGCTGGGTTAGTTCCGGAAGGTGACCGACAGGTAGGCCCAGGTTGATTTTTATATTCAGTTAGCGCACGCTAACGTATGATGGTTAGCGCACGCTAACATCAGATCGCCAATAATAGAATCTTAGCTTTCGGCGTGTAGACCCGGCCACTTGCGACGCGTGTCCAGATAAGGTCAGCGGGTGTTTGTCATGTAGGGCTAGTGCACGCTAAACCGTATGGTTAGCGCACGCTAATTCCAGATCGGTCAAAGGAATCCCGATAATCGCGGATGCTTTCGGCATGTGGGGGCACGAGTGGTAGGTGTGTACTGTAGCAAGTCAACTTCGGATAGCGCACGCTAAGGTAAATGACTTGCGTACGCTAAGCAGGATGTTTTACGTACGTTAATGCATGGGCATTACGTACGTAATCTAGTTTACGAAGCGAGGCAGTAGCCTCTGGGCTTCGATAGCGCACGCTAACAAAGTCAGTTAGCGCACGCTAAGACGGTAGCGCACGCTAAACATGATATGTTAGCGCACGCTAATAATGAATATTATAAAAGGGGACAGAAGGGTGCTGAGAAGCATTTCGTCATTTTTTCTTCTTTCAGTCGAGAGAGAGAGAGAGAGAGAGTTGGGATATATTTGAGGTTCCCAAACACTGTATAATGATAATCTTTAACAACATTAGCTTGAGAGCTTGGATTCAAGCCTTGTTCTTCAAGTTGTTCATGATTCTTTGGATGGAGTTCTAGTGTTCTTCTTTTTGGTTCGTCTAAACCAGGTAATCTTCGTATTCCTTCGTTAGTGGTTCGTTTTTATTGGATGATTTCATGCAAGGAGCATGTTGGATAATCATATGATGATGTTATATGAGATTCAATGGAATTTTGATAAGAGTTTCGGATGTTAGTTAAGATTCTTCATACCATAAGGATGTTGATTCATTTAACCCGATCTAAGAAGGATTTCTGAATCTTGGTAATTATATTGGTCGATTTAGATGAGATGAATCATGATACTAGCTTGAATTCCAGATTTAGCATGATACGTTCCTTGTTATCGAGTCGGTTTGATTGTTGATGTTGTTATTGATATATGGACATTGACATGATCATTGTGATAATTATGGGGTCGTTTATCTTCAAGAGATATGGAGATTTGTCTCCCTTTATTCGGATTCGTAGTCGCAAGATGTGAGTCGATGTTTGGAATGCATGCCACTATACAGCATTAGCGCACGCTAAGCTTACTGGCTAGCGCACGCTAACGGGACAACTTAGCGCACGCTACGTTATGCATTTAACGTGCGCTAAGTAGGCAGACAGTGCAGTATTTTTGTGTTTTGATTATGAATTCGTGATGGTTTGACTTGGTTGGTTCTGACTGTGTTTATTCGAGGTTGTGTTGAACCGTTGAGTTCGATTGGTTAGTTTTGTCGGTTGTTGATTGTTATCGGATATGTGTTATTTGATTTCTTCGATAGGTTGAGATTATTGATCGGTGATTATAACCGGATATTGCGGTCGTGTTCGAGTATGTCCATTGTATTGCTTTTGATCGGGGCTGAGGAGCTCGTAGACAAAGGCAATGTGTTCGGCAGCAGCTTCGTGGTATCGGTTACGAGGCAAGTTATTACTTGCTCAGTTATAATATTTAATGAATGGTTTCAGTTTCATTTCGTTTATAATGCATATAGCGATGATTATTATTGTGAACTCTGGGTATTCGGATCGCATATCATTCCTTCGATTCTGGGAGGTAAATCATAATGTATATGCTTTATCTCAGTTATTGGTATGTTCGAGTATCGAGGTTACATTATGGTAAAGACGAGGATATGAGTATCTATAGTTCATTGTAGGTTTGGATCGCCGAGCATTGAGGATAATCGTCGGTGATGATTGGACATCGAGGTTGCTCCCGAAGGACTCGGGGCAAGTATTCCATATTGATTATGGTTTAATGTTATTTATTTTGGTCTCGTACATTTTCTTTCATGTTGTCGAACATGAAGTCGTCCTAGTAAATTGTCATGTTGTCATGCATGTTATGTTGTTCATGTTGATGAACGTGTTGATTTGCATATGTGTATGCATATTGTGTTGTTTATGTTGTGTAAATAATCCGATGGGATTATGAGGATCTATGCTGAGGGCGCTGGATCAAATGTCCATCATGCGTTGGTTTGACGGGATCATCATGAGGATCTATGCTGAGGGCGCTGGATCGTTGGACAGGTTTTCCACCATGCGTTGGTTCGACGGGATCATCATGGGGATCTATGCTGAGGGCGCTGGATCGTTGGATTACCAGTATTGTGTTGATGGAATCTTGTGAATTCGCATCATTGATTTTATCATGTGTTGTTGTTCATATGTGTATTGTTGGTTATCCACCTTATGCTGATCTGATAGGATCAACAAAGGGATCTATGCTGAGGGCGCTGGATCGTCGGATTTCCATTGAGTATACATCATTGTTATTGTTGTGAGCATATTGACGTGGTCATATGAGTATGCATTTGTAGGTCTTGTGTTAGGACCGTGTTCGTATTGCATTGATCTGATCTCGGATTAGACTGATATGATGTCGTGGCACATCATATCTCGAGGTATGTTCCGTATTTCCTTGGTATTTGTCTTTGATGGACAATCGGTTATCGTTTTGGGATTTGATGATGTTATTCGACGGATCGTATTGGTCAGTAATGGTATATTTCCATATCGTGAGTTGGTGATGATAGTTTGAGAATCTTGAGTATTGTTTGAGGTACAATACAGATATTATGTTCGAGTTTATTGGTTAATCGAGTACGAGATGTGAAATGTGATAATGGTTATTCTGATGAGAATTACTTGAGTAGGCAAAGTTATGGCGGTAAGATTACGCTGGTCGTATTCTTATGTTGTATTCTCATTGGTATGTTATTATTGTCGTGATGTGACGGTTATCATTGTTGGATATTATGGCTGACCCCGTCGTGGAATTTCTTTTTAGGTTCTCGGAGTATCGAGCTTGTAGCGGTCGTGAAGAGATGAGCTTCCCGGAGGATACTGGCTAGGACATGTTGTGTGCATTGAGTTTCTTGATTGATTCTTGTATTCCGCTGCTAGAGTATCTTTATGGTTGGTCTTTTTCCGCTGCGTGAGTATTCTGAAATGCTCTTTTGGTATCTGGTAACTGAGGTTACTTTGGAAATCATTTTCTAAACTTTTGAGTGTCGGCAGTTTGGCCTTGCGATTTCAAATGAGTTTTTACGACGGTTTTCGATAAATGGATTTTATAAGTCTTTGTGAATTTTTAAAGATAGTACCGTCGTTGGCCTCTTGGGCATTTGTTAATGTTTGCGAAAATTCCTTTAGCCTTGTGGGTTCCATCTCGGGGCCCACGGCGCTGTAATATTTCCGGTTAAATCTGGGGGTGTTACAGAATATGGTATCGGAGCTTAGGTTGAGAAAACCTAGGCATTTGGGTCGAGTTGGGTCGTGTTTTTGTTGCGTCATTTGAGTTGTCGATTGACAAATATTAGAGCCGTGAGTCTTTGTTGTTCACTCAGGCTTGTGCGTTATCGGATTTGCCAGTATCGTACTGGGTTTGTTATAACTTTTCCAAATGGTGTTAACGAGATTCTCTGGAATGAGATGTATTGTGTTCTTGAGTCGAACTGATTTGGCAAACGTGTGTTTTGAAAATATCCATGTCGAGTATTTTATAGAGTCGAGGCATGTGCCAGTATCACGGGGGATCGTCGGCTTCACGATCTGTAAGTATTTGGATTTTTGAATTTCATTGAGATTTACTACCGTTCTAAGTTGATATGCTTTGAGATTCAGCATAATATTATGCTTCACAGTATGAGATGACAGAGTGAGACAGGATTGATGATCTTGAGAAACTATGATTTTGGGAATCATTATGTCAGTTAGATTTTGGAAACGGAATTGTGTATTCGGGAGCAGGACTGTGGATTGTTTAGAAGAACATGTAGTCATGTTAGTTCATTTTGTGATATATGAACTGCTTTTGAGCATTTGAAAATATACTTTTCAAAATGAATATTTCACGGATGTTTTACGGAAAATGATTTTTGGGCCGAGACCCAATCGATTTTGAAATAGTTTTGTAACTCAGGACTTGGAGTCCGAAAAGCGTTTTCTACTTTTTAAACTTCTTGTAATGCGGAACAAGATGCGGGCTGAGACCCTAATGTTTCAAAAGAAAGCTTTTTTTATGTTTTCTAAAACTCCCGAGATTTGTAAAACTCTTTATCAATCGTTTATCTATTTTGTTCCTACCTTTTGAGGTTTTTGGTTTACTTGTTCAAATGGAACTTCTCGGGAAGTCTTTCATCGTGTTTGATTTGTTGGTTTGTTTCAACGTTTTGTCATATCATATTTGAGGTGATCCAGGATGGATTAAGGATTGACGTTGCGAGTAGTATGTGGAGGAGGAGTTTTTTTATCAGAGTCTATATATTGAGATTTTGGAATTTCATCGTGTGGTTTTCCGATGGAATATCAGTGAATTTGGTGACGAGCCGAATTAGTATACACGAGTATGGATATGGACAAGAATTTGCATAAATTCCATTTTATTTAAACGTATGTTTCCGAAAAGAATTTTTATCGAGAACTTGGCACCATCGAGCCAATTTAATTTTTCGAAAATTAATTTTGTGGTCTTACCATAATTTATGTTTTGAGTTTTCAAACTCTTGAAAGAACTTTCGAAAATTGTCTTCGTGACAAGAATATATGATTTCAAACTGGTTTTGAAAATGTGATTGATGTACATACGCATTTAGTGCATCGGGCATATCATATCGATGGTACAAGGAAAAGAGGTTCGAAGTTTAGTATGGTAGATTGGTTATGCAAGGATGATCGGTTGATTGATCAGATAAGAGAAATATACTGTGTGTTGTAGATTCATGTGCAGGATGTAATTTTGGAACTTTGGACTTTGTAAAAACCGGGACATATGTGCTATGTGAGTCCATTGGTGCGGTAGTAGCACAATCTTACCATAGTGATCTTTGAATGATTTCTTTGTAAGTGTAAATTTGGGGACGGTGACCCCATGCTGGTTGTTTTGGATATTGAGTGGTCATTCCCACTCCTTGTATGAATTGGTATGTTCGTCGATTTGCGATTCGTTGTTCGTATGCTGAGGGAAATGTTCGCCAGTTGGGTGTGTTAATTGAAATCTACTGTACGTGATTGATTTGGCGTTTTGAGAATGTTATTCTTTCGTATATCTATTTCTGTGGTTCTGTGTTGATCGTGTTGGAGTTTACCGTGTGAAGGTATTCTCGATTTTCGTTGATCGTTCGTTGGTAATATTGGAGTTTATCACGTTGATGATATTCTCGATTGTGTTTTGACCTCGGGTTGGTCATATTGGAAATTATCATGTCGATGATAAATTCGGTTGATTGTTGATCATTGTTGGTGATCATCTGAGCGTTCGGATTTTGTTTTGATGTTTCTGGATTCGTGTCGTTGTTTTGGGCAGTTGTTTTGCAGAGGTATTGTGTATTATTCGTCTTATCGGAATTGGGACTTGATTATGTAATCAGGCAGACAGGATTTGATTCGGGCAGATTGTTTCATCCGAAGATGATATATTTTGTTGAGACTCAGGGAATTGTGATCGTAAGCGTATTGAGACTGTACAGTGAGATCGCTTGCCAGTATCTCAGGAGATCGTCGACCTGCGTATTGTAAGTGTACTCTCTTGGTTATTCAGTAATGATGATGATTGATCGTTGTCGTGATGGCTTGGGATATTTTGGTTGAACGGTATGTTTGTTTGTTTTTATGACGGATTGCAAGTTTCGAGGACGAAACTTATTTTAAGTGGTGTAGAATGTAATATCCGGAATTTCTACTACAGCTGTTTGATATTATTTTATCCGAGTTATATTGTACATCGTGGAATGCATGAGGGATAAAATAAATAAAGGACGAGATGTCGATATCGGTATAATTGTCGTATTCGGTCGATTACATTTGAGGATATCGTGTATCAGGTTATCGTACTTTCGATATAGAGTATATCGTATAAGAATATTATTGGATTCAGTGTTTGTGTTCAGTGTGTCTCATGTTCGTTTTTGGTACGTCAAGATGTTGGACAGAAATTGCGGAAAATGGCTACGTGTTCATTAGCGCACGCTACTGGGTACAGGTAGCGCACGCTACGAAGTATTGATAGCATACGCTAAGAGGTTCGGTTACGTACGCTAAGGAGGACCCCTAACGTACGTAACGACTTGCTGGGTTAGTTCCGGAAGGTGACCGACAGGTAGGCCCATGTTGATTTTTATATTCAGTTAGTGCACGCTAACGTATGATGGTTAGCGCACGCTAACATCAGATCGCCAATAATGGAATCTTAGCTTTCGGCGGGTGGACCCGGCCACTTGCGACGCGTGTCCAGATAAGGTCAGTGGGTGTTTGTCATGTAGGGCTAGCGCACGCTAAACCGTATGGTTAGCGCACGCTAATTCCAGATCGGTCAAAGGAATCCCGATAATCGCGGATGCTTTCGGCATGTGGGGGCACGAGTGGTAGGTGTGTACTGTAGCAAGTCAACTTCGGATAGCGCACGCTAAGGTAAATGACTTGCGTACGCTAAGCAGGATGTTTTACGTACATTAATGCATGGGCATTACGTACGTAAGCTAGTTTACGAAGCGAGGCAGTAGCCTCTGGGCTTCGATAGCGCACGCTAACAAAGTCAGTTAGCGCACGCTAAGACGGTAGCGCACGCTAAACATGAGATGTTAGCGCACGCTAATAATGAATATTATAAAAGGGGACAGAAGGGTGCTGAGAAGCATTTCGTCATTTTTTCTTCTTTCAGTCGAGAGAGAGAGAGAGAGAGAGAGTTGGGATATATTTGAGGTTCCCAAACACTGTATAATGATAATCTTTAACAACATTAGATTGAGAGCTTGGATTCAAGCCTTGTTCTTCAAGTTGTTCATGATTCTTTGGATGGAGTTCTAGTGTTCTTCTTTTTGGTTCGTCTAAACCAGGTAATCTTCGTATTCCTTCGTTAGTGGTTCGTTTTTCTTGGATGATTTCATGCAAGGAGCATGTTGGATAATCATATGATGATGTTATATGAGATTCAATGGAATTTTGATAAGAGTTTCGGATGTTAGTTAAGATTATTCATACCATAAGGATGTTGATTCATTTAACCCGATCTAAGAAGGATTTCTGAATCTTGGTAATTATATTGGTCGATTTAGATGAGATGAATCATGATACTAGGTTGAATTCCAGATTTAGCATGATACGATCCTTGTTATCGAGTCGGTTTGATTGTTGATGTTGTTATTGATATATGGACATTGACATGATCATTGTGATAATTATGGGGTCGTTTATCTTCAAGAGATATGGAGATTTGTCTCCCTTTATTCGGATTCGTAGTCGCAAGATGTGAGTCGATGTTTGGAATGCATGCCATCAGACGGATTAGCGCACGCTAAGCTTACCGGCTAGCGCACCCTAACTGGACAACTTAGCGCACGCCACGTTATGCGTTTAACGTGCGCTAAGTAGGCGCATGCGGTATTTTTGTGTTTTGATTATGAATTCGTGATGGTTTGACTTGGTTGGTTCTGACTGTGTTTATTCGAGGTTGTGTTGAACCGTTGAGTTCGATTGGTTAGTTTTGTCGGTTGTTGATTGTTATCGGATATGTGTTATTTGATTTCTTCGATAGGTTGAGATTATTGATCGGTGATTATAACTGGATATTGCGGTCGTGTTCGAGTATGTCCATTGTATTGCTTTTGATCGGGGCTGAGGAGCTCGTAGACAAAGGCAATGTGTTCGGCAGCAGCTTCGTGGTATCGGTATCGAGGCAAGTTATTACTTGCTCAGTTATAATATTTAATGAATGGTTTCAGTTTCATTTCGTTTATAATGCATATAGCGATGATTATTATTGTGAACTCTGGGTATTCGGATCGCATATCATTCCTTCGATTCTGGAAGGTAAATCATAATGTATATGCTTTATCTCAGTTATTGGTATGTTCGAGTATCGAGGTTACATTATGGTAAAGATGAGGATATGAGTATCTATAGTTCATTGTACGTTTGGATCGCCGAGCATTGAGGATAATCGTCGGTGATGATTGGACATCGAGGTTGCTCCCGAAGGACTCGGGGCAAGTATTCCATATTGATTATGGTTTAATGTTATTTATTCTGGTCTCGTACATTTTCTTTCATGTTGTCGAACATGAAGTCGTCCTAGTAAATTGTCATGTTGTCATGCATGTTATGTTGTTCATGTTGATGAACGTGTTGATTTGCATATGTGTATGCATATTGTGTTGTTTATGTTGTGTAAATAATCCGATGGGATTATGAGGATCTATGCTGAGGGCGCTAGATCAAATGCCCATCATGCGTTGGTTTGACGGGATCATCATGAGGATCTATGCTGAGGGCGCTGGATCGTTGGACAGGTTTTCCACCATGCGTTGGTTCGACGGGATCATCATGGGGATCTATGCTGAGGGCGCTGGATCGCTGATTACAGATTGTGTTGATGGAATCTTGTGAATTCGCATCATTGATTTTATCATGTGTTGTTGTTCATATGTGTATTGTTGGTTATCCACCTTATGCTGATCTGATAGGATCAACAAAGGGATCTATGCTGAGGGCGCTGGATCGTCGGATTTCCATTGAGTATACATCATTGTTATTGTTGTGAGCATATTGACGTGGTCATATGAGTATGCATTTGTAGGTCTTGTGTTAGGACCGTGTTCGTATTGCATTGATCTGATCTCGGATTAGACTGATATGATGTCGTGGCACATCATATCTCGAGGTATGTTCCGTATTTCCTTGGTATTTGTCTTTGATGGACAATCGGTTATCGTTTTGGGATTTGATGATGTTATTCGACGGATCGTATTGGTCAGTAATGGTATATTTCCATATCGTGAGTTGGTGATGATAGTTTGAGAATCTTGAGTATTGTTTGAGGTACAATACAGATATTATGTTCGAGTTTATTGGTTAATCGAGTACGAGATGTGAAATGTGATAATGGTTATTCTGATGAGAATTACTTGAGTAAGCAAAGTTATGGCGGTAAGATTACGCTGGTCGTATTCTTATGTTGTATTCTCATTGGTATGTTATTATTGTCGTGATGTGACGGTTATCATTGTTGGATATTATGGCTGACCCCGTCGTGGGATTTCTTTTTAGGTTCTCGGAGTATCGAGCTTGTAGCGGTCGTGAAGAGATGAGCTTCCCGGAGGATACTAGCTAGGACATGTTGTGTGCATTGAGTTTCTTGATTGATTCTTGTATTCCGCTGCTAGAGTATCTTTATGGTTGGTCTTTTTCTGCTGCGTGAGTATTCTGAAATGCTCTTTTGGTATCTGGTAACTGAGGTTACTTTGGAAATCATTTTCTAAACTTTTGAGTGTCGGCAGTTTGGCCTTGCGATTTCAAATGAGTTTTTACGACGGTTTTCGATAAATGGATTTTATAAGTCTTTGTGAATTTTTAAAGATAGTACCGTCGTTGGACTCTTGGGCATTTGTTAATGTTTGCGAAAATTCCTTTAGCCTTGTGGGTTCCATCTCGGGGCCCACGGCGCTGTAATATTTCCGGTTAAATCTGGGGGTGTTACATTAATGACCTTGTCGGTCTGCTTTGTATTTAATTTTGACCCCGGTCGGTCAATCATTGAGTAGTCTTTTGGAGTTTAGCCTGGTAGATCCTTGTGATAAGGGTCTACGGCGTGTGACATTCCCGGTCGTATTCTGGGGGTGTTACATTTATGGTATCAGAGCTTAGGTTTGCGAAAAACCTAGGCCGTTGGGTCAAGTCCATGTCTTGTGTAAGTCGCGCGCATCAGAGTTGTGATTAGTATCGTGGTTCCGACATCATCTTCCGGCAATCCGTGATGGTAAGCCTCCCGATCGTAAGTCCCCTTATATACGTATTTGATCATATTGTGCTAATATGTTTAATGTGAGCTAGGAATTGGAACTTGTTGGTGATATTATTGTTTTAGGATATAACATGCGTATGCGGTCCGAGTAAAAATGGTTATGTAGTATGCTTCGGAAGTCGAGCATATTTATCTGTTTCTGCACTTTATTAGAATAAACTTATGAATGTTAATTTTATCCGCCGCATGAGTATTTTAAGATGGCTTTTGGTATCTTGCAAACCGATTTTTGATATTTTGGTCTTGCACGTTTTGATAGTATTCTTATGACGGTATTTGATATTTTACAAATGACTTTTGTGAGTATTTGAAAATATCACCGACATCGGCCTTTTTGGCATTTTGAACATTTTTTTAAAATGATTTTTAGCCTGGTAGGTTCCGGCACGGGGCCCACGGCGCTGTAGTATCACGAATATTTTAAAGTGATGCTTTGAAATTTTCTAACATTGTGAAAAGCCATGATTTAATATCGTCATGTTAAATGGTCACGTATCTCGGTGGAAAAAAAAAAGATTTCGAATAAACATTTTGGAAGAAGAGGAAAGATTTTCAAAATTGTGGTATTTGGGACTCAACACTTTTGAAATATTTCAAATTAGTTACAATTCAATTTTCGGTTTTTCTTTTATACATCACTCGAAAATAATTTTTAGAGTCGTTATATAAACTTCCTCTTCCGAAATAAAAGACAGTATTTACAAGTCTTGGGCGCAACGTGACTAGCCTCTTTTTCAAAAATTTGTTTTCATTAAGTGCATACATATAATGATCGTCCTCGTCGAAGAACTCGAAATTGACTTCATAAAACTTTGTGCTTTACGATAGTACTGTTATTCTAAGGATGCTAACTAAAACTCGGGTTGATAATTGTGGTATATTGTACGACTGATCAACTAATACTGTTGATCGGTGTTATCCGTATTAGTATGTCGATCCTCGGCGGACGTAGACGTGATGATGGATATGGAAGCGGCGAGGTGGTTCGTACGACAACAATTCATGCTACGGTGAAGGAGTATCAAGATCAAACGATATCCTATGAAATCTCCTTAATGGTCGAGCCCACGAGCGAAATGAAGAGACCGAGGACATCTGGGAAATTTTTGGGCGATGAAGAGTCTAAGGCTCCCAAACCCCCGCGTCGTTCGTACGCGTCGTCTTTGCGGTCGGGAGTGAGCGCTGGGGATCCCAAGCCAACATCGGTGATTCTCGGTAAGAAGAGAAGGTGCTTCAACTGCAATTGTCAGGGACATGATCGTGCAAATTGTCCCTTTCCACTCTTGACTTGTTACCGGTGCGGGTGTGAAGGTCATCGGGAGAAGCATTGTGAGATAATTTCCGAATTGGCAAAGAATGCCGCCCTAAGAGAGAGCAGAGCTAGGGACCGGGAAGTGTACCGAAATCCTATGTTTCCTTCTGAAGATCCTAGCATGGGAGAATGAAGATTTTGTACTATGTCTTAATCGTTGCTGTTTCAAACAATCGTGATTTCGATCGTATTTCGTTTCATTGCTTTACGTTTCCAACTCTTGTTGTTCTAAGTTTCGGGATCATAATGTCCTCTTAGTATGGGGGAATGTATTACCCGTACTCTTCTTAGTATTTTCGGTATGGGACGACTTTCGTTGTTGGTAATTCATCTGCGCACCTTTCGACCATTTTAAACTGCCTTGTACTTGCTAGGTCAGTTCATCATATTTCTGGAACCTTACACTCGCGCTTTGCTCGTGATGATTTGGGGCTGAGCAAGTAGTTATTTCCTTATTGTTCCGCCGCTCTCTATTTTAAGTTTCGGGACGAAACTTATTTTAAGGGGGGTAGAATGTAATATCCGAGATTTTTATTCTGATTTATTCGAAATTTTCTTTTTCTTAGCCCGGAAATTTCTCGAGTTTCGAGCGTTGGTATTATTTTTCTCGACAATCGATTTTGTGTTTATGGCCATATGTGGTGATTTGATGTATATGATTTTCATTTCGGATCGATGTTGTTGTCCGCGAGCGTTTCGTTCGTTCGTGCGTTTTAAGAATCGAGTCGTCAGGCCACGGCAGCCGGGGCGGCCGACGGTTGCGGGAGGAACCGGCACGGTAGGCTCTGGCCGGACGGGCGCGACAGGACCGGCATAGCGTACGCCATCTGCCGGAGGTCGCGCGCTAACCGGCAAGCGCGCACGCTATGCGGCACCTGGCCAAGACGCTACCTGGGCCGGGTAGTGAGGCCCTGAGGTTCTGGACTCCAGATAGTTGGCCGGTAGCGCACGCTACGGCCGGTCGCTGCGCGCGCTAACCGGCAGACGTAGCGCACGCTGCTCGGCATCTAGCGCGTGCTACCTGGGCGAGGGATCAGTCCAGGAGTCTCTGGACTGGACGATGGTCGGCCCGCTAGCGCACACTGCCGGCACGCTAGCGCACGCTAGGGCGGTCTGCCTATATAATTGACCGGGCAGCCCTGTTTCAACCCATTTTTTTCATTTCACTCTTTTCTTTCCGCGGCCAAAGGTTTTGAGATCCAGGAGGCATGTTATTGAAGAACTAATCCTCGAAGATCCTGAGTCCATATCATTGATCGATCGATCCATAACATCCTTCAATCGACCGAATCAAGGTTAGTTTTTCCTAAAATCCAAACTTTGGGAAATTTGGGGATCTTGGTAGATTTCGTCCGTTTGAGCCTTATGAACTTAAATTACTGATGGATAATTGTAGATTAAGTTGTATTCTATCATTTTCACCATCTTTCCACGGTTTTACCATTTCCAATTCGTCGATTATATGAACTTCCGTTTGACGCCTTCAAGGTGTCCGGGGAAATGCCGCAGAGAGGAATTTGGTCGTTTTGTGAAGTTTTTCCTCGTATGATTGATTGTTTATTCGATGATAGGATATTAGGGACGATTTCCCTACAAAAATCTGGTGTTGAGCCCTTCCGATCATTGTTTTCGTTGGAGTTCCGGATTTTGCCAACCGACCGTACTTTTGGAGTATCCGCGAGAGATTACCAAGGCAAGTACCTTGATATACGAATTGTAACCGCGTGAAATCATCGTTGTCGAAGTGTATGAATTTATACGGATATATATATATATATATATATATGTGTGTGTATATATATATATATATATGTGTGTATATATATATATATATATATATATATGTGTGTGTATATATATATATATATATATTTATATATATTTATATGTTAAATATATGTATGTATATACGTATATTGATATATATGCCTATGTCGGTGAACGACGAGTGGTGAATGCTAACACTAGTTGACGTACTCAACTTGGATTGATGGATGAACTATAGTTATTCATATAATATAGTAAGGTTATATGTATATATATATATATGTGTGTGTATATATATATATAGATTTATATATATTTATATGTTAAATATATGTATGTATATACGTATATTGATATATATGCCTATGTCGGTGAACGACGAGTGGTGAATGCTAACACTAGTTGACGTACTCAACTTGGATTGATGGATGAACTATAGTTATTCATATAATATAGTAAGGTTATATGTATATATATCTATATATCTATCTATATATATATTCGGCTGAGTCGCAATATAAGGATATGTGTAGCGTTGGTTGGTTGTGCCGAAGGCTTATTGTGTTGGATCTTGATTTATAACGTGCGTGTTATTGTTTATTGTGTGGTTATGGACTGGCAGATAAATTGTGTGAATTGGTGTATTGATTTGATAATTGTTGAAATGATTGATTGTGTACTTGATGTTTGTAATAATGTGAATACTTGTTGTGAGAGACGTCGTATCCGGGAACCTCTGAGGGCGGGGTGTGTACTCCGGCCTGGTGTACGCTGCAATGTGCGGCTCCATATGTTTGGTGAACACCGGTGTTACCTAATGCGCGTGCAAGGGGCGGCTCTGTTAGGAGTGATCGCCGGCGCGGTGATATGTTCAAGGGGCGGCCAACATAGTGGAGTGAACGCCGGTGCACAGGTGTGCAAGGGAGGCGCCTGGCAGGCTTATTGGTAACGGATACTCGAGTGATAGCTAAGACCCCGTTACCGAACAATCCTCGTATTTCAAAGTTCTTTCAACTCTTTTCAAATACTGGTCTCGATATAGACTTTGATTCGTGTTTTTGAAAGCTTGTTTCAAATTGTTTTTAAGACGTTGGTATCAGGGTTAATTAACCAAGGATGTTTGACGAAATCTCCGAGGGTTAATTAATCAAGGGTCTTGAGCAGGAATTGTCGAATGAGAGGTTGTGCCTTTGATTGTACTGTGATGATTATTCTGTGCATTGGGTCGAGGACCCCGAATAACGTTGTAATGGTTTTCTTGCAAATTGTTTTCCACATGTTGGGTCGAGGATCCGAGAGTTTTTGAAGTATTTTCTAAAAGTATTCCCATTTGATTTTCAAAACCCCATGATGGCCTGAGTCAATAATAATGTTTTCAAACTTTCTTATCAAAATACTTTTCCTTTTATAAAAAGGGATTTTTCTGACTCCTTGGGCTCGTTTAAAGTTTCATTGGTGTTATGTTCCGTACAGAGAATATGACTATGTGATTATCTTTCATTTTGTGTATGTGATGCTATTCTGTGTGGACTATGGGAATGTGTGGTTTGTGTTAAGGCTTCACGACTGTTGAGATTTGTGTTGTTATTATTCGTATATCTTGTATATTATGTACTTGCACTAGCTAAATTCCAGTTTTCTAACCCCCGAATTTTCGGGGGTGGGTGCCTGTTATGCGCTCAGGTTTTGGCAGCTCGGGAGCAGTCACAAGATTGGCTTGGAAGGAGATGGAGGGCAATGATACTAATCACACCAGAGTCAGAGTCTTTTCTTTTGTTTCATTCTGGTCGGTATTTCTCTGTCGTTCGAGTATTCACCCTTGCATGGGTGTAGTTTTCATTCATTAAATTGAGTTGTCATTCTTTTCGGTGTTCTAGTTTATTATTGTCATTGTAATATGAATATCGTTAGTTCTGAATTGGTTAATGACCTTGTCGGTCTGCTTTGTATTTAATTTTGACCCCGGTCGGTCAATCATTGAGTAGTCTTTTGGAGTTTAGCCTGGTAGATCCTTGTGATAAGGGTCTACGGCGTGTGACATTCCCGGTCGTATTCTGGGGGTGTTACAATCTTGAGGGGAACTAACAACTCCAATTAATACGAAAGAATATTTCCTAAGATGATTCTCCCCTTAATTTCTTATAACCGAAAATGGTATCACCTCCAATTTATGATCACTAAGATAACATAAATCATATGGATAATCAACTTCAGAATGTTTCTCTCATCATTTGAAGTACTAGGATTCCAACTACGAGGTTCCAACGATAATATCATAAGCATAGATATTCCAATCTTCTAAACATGATGTTTGTTGAATAATTCACTAATGAAATTCAATATCTCGTTTGCATGATCATCTAATTCCTTAGAATCCAAATCTAAGGCTGGAGATAGATTGAACATACCTTAATATGACGAAATCACTGAACCGCAAGGTAGAATCCGACTCCGGTTGGTTGTATGCCACTCCAGGGTGCTACTCCACTTCAATGATTACTCACAAGTAATATCCAATATTCAAGGATCAAGTAGATGTGTTCTAAGTGTGTTAGGAGGACAATTATTGCTCTCTGGTCTCTCAAGAATGAAGAATAAACGGAGGAAATATAAGCCAAAAATGGGTTGTTGTCTCATTTATAACATTTCTGCACTTTAGCTAATTAGCGCACGCTACCATACATACTTAGCGCACGCTAATAAGCGTTGACTCCAAATCTATCCAGGTTCGTCCACGGGAATTGTAATATCCGCAATTTCGAATTTCGGTAATTTTCTTTTTTTCAGCGGAAGTCCGTTTTGATGACTCTCTCATGACCGTTTCGTCATTTCGAGAATGATTAATTCTGCACTTTTTGTCATCCGAGTTCGTTTCGGTATCGTTTTGCTGAGTTCCGAGCTTTTTAGCGACTTTTCCGCACTTGAGTTCGATTCTTGCGAATCTCGTCCGAAACTGTTGTTTCGAGTTTCTCGTAAGTTCATTTAATGTTATTATTCTTGTTGCAAGCTTTGGTTTGGTGTTTCGATCGCGTATCGTGATTTTCGGACGTTTTGGGCCATTTTCGTAATTTCTCAAAGTTTTGGGTAATTACTTCCGTTGTCGAATTCCGAGCCTTCGGGTGGTCGGAATTGTGTGTTCTCTTAGCTCTTAGATTCGTCTTTGCGAGTACGTCGTAACCGTATCATCGATTCGTATTCAGGTTCGGGTTTCGGGGTCGTTCGGGCCGTCGGAGTTGGCCCCGGCCGACATGGCCGGGCAATCTGGGCCCAGGCCGGTAGTGCTCAGCAGCTTCTGGCCGAGTCACGGCCGGTAGTGCTCGGCAGCTTCCGGCCGAGCAGGCCGTACCGTGGGGCCGCGGCACATGCTGGCAGGGCCGCGGCACACTCTGTGGCATTTTTCGGCCAAACCGACTGTACCGGGTGCCGCGGCACAGTCCGGCCGGGCCGCGGCACACTGCCGACCACTGGGAGCCATTTTGGGCCTGTGCCACGGCACACTCCTGCACACGGGTTTTTGGCCATTTTTCTCCTTCTTCTCCTTCTCTTCCGCGGCTGAGGGTGATCTTACCATGGAGCCATGTTGTTTAACAACAAATCCATGAAGTTCTTGAGTTCATATCATCAATCAATCATCCGTTATCATCCTTTGATCCAGCGAATCAAGGTAATCTTCCTTAGAACCCTAATTTCGTGAATTTGGGGTTTTTTGCATTTTTGTCCGATTCGTTCCATGTTGTTGATTAATTCATGATGGGTATGATTAATCTTGGTAGTATTATTGTGTTTAACATCATTTAATCCATTGTTCTTCGTCGAATCGAAGTATATTTCTTGATTTCCTTCAAATTGACTTTTTGGGGGATTTGTTCTCGATCTCGTTTTTCATCCGTTTTTTATGGATCGTTTGAGGTTAAATGATGTTGTTAAACATATTCTATGGATTGTATATCCATATTTCAACTTGGAATTCCGTTTTCGGGTTTTGACGGAACGAATCGTGTTCTTGGCCGTTTTGGGGGAAACGCTTGAACGTTCGTCATTTGTTCTTTGAATTCAACGGCTTTGAGTCGTGTTATGGAATTCATTTCATTGTTGTTCTTGTCCTTCGTAGTTTATGACCGCGAGTTGGCGATCGGTGGAGTCGGTGGGTTCGTAGTCGGTTCGTGTCAACCTACTTCGGTCGATTCTCCGTGTTGCGATTATTCGAGGCAAGTATCTTGCCCATACATTTCATATTTCATAGGCATAATTATTGATAAATGATTTTATGCGAAAGCCAATGTTTAATGAACGTTAAAAAGGATCGGTATGTCCTCGATAAATATTGTCTTTCAACGATAATTCGAATACTTCGTGAATGGATATGTTCTCGGAATATGTGTGTTAGTTTCGTACGTTGAGAGACGTTATAATCGCATTGAGTGAATATAATAGACCATAATTGTTTGCCTAGGATTGTGTATTGAATTGTATGTTTGTTCGGTGGGTATTCGACATGATGTGATGTTAGTCGTTACTCCTTTGAAAGGAGGTTGTGATGCTTAATGTTGCTTGTCTTGATAATTGACTATTGTTGTGTGCTTGTTGTATGTGATGTGCCTCCGGGTAGGATTGTTGAATCTCCGGGATCCATACTTGCTAGTATGGGTCGGGCGAAACCGTAGGGTTATCCAATACGGGTATGTCTTGCGGGGACTCCGAGGTTCGGGGCTTGCTAGCCCGATGCCGGGATAACTTGTGGGGTTATCATCGGGTATGTCTTGCGGGGACTCCGAGGTTCGTGGCTTGTTAGCGCGATGCCGGGATAACTTATGATTGTGGTTTGGTTGTGATATTCGTGTCGTGGAGACATGCGATTTGATATGTTTTTCCTATTGGGTTATTCACTCGGGTTTGTTCTTCGGGAGCATCTGAGGTTCGTGGCTTGTTAGCACGGGACACGAATAATCCTTAGGAACATGTGATTTGTGATTTGGGTCACGGACCCCGTGTTTTGTGAAATGGGTTGTGGACCCTGCGTATTGTTACTGGAACTTGAATTTTGGAAAATGACTTTTGGGCTGTGTCCCTAAATGTTTTCGAAAGGTTTTAGAATTCTTATATCCCAAATGTTTTCTAAACTCCCGAGATCGTCAAATGTTTTGTAATATGGACATTGGGTTATTTCCTACCTTTCACGTTTTGAATGGTTTGATCAAGTGAATTTTCTCGGGAAGTATATTCGCGATTATTCTGTTTTTGTGGAGTATGATATGTATGACTTGTTTTCGTATTTATACTTGCACTAGCAAAACAGTGGAGTTTTGCTAACCCCCGAGTATTCGGGGGGTGGATGTCTATTTTTGCATTCAGGTTTTGGAGCATAGCACAGGGTCGGCACGAAAGATGATGAAAGATGAACGATACTAATCACACGAGGATCCGTTGATGTCGTATTGGTCTAGTTGTATTTTCTTTTCCGCTGCAGTATCTTTTCCCCGTTGTACGGGAGTTTATTGTATTTTGACCCCTGCGTGAGTATGTGTTGTAATTGAGTTGTATATTTTTATTGAAAGACCAAATCGGTCTACTGAGTCATTTTAGCCTTGACGGCATTGTCGAGATGTTAAATGTTGTTACCAGCCTGGTAGATCTTCGAGGAGAGGGTTGTAATATCCCTGAGTGGATTGGGGTGTTACATAAATGGTATCGGAGCTTAGGTTGTGGAAACCTAGGTTGTCGGGTCAGTGGTATCTATTGAGTTTTGTCTCGTCGGATTTTGTCTGACTGAGTCGTGTCGCGAAGCGTCGTCTGAGTTTATTGGTCGTGATTAGTATCATGGGGCGATCATCATCTTCGTGCGACCTGTGACTGTAAGTCTCCCTTCTTTGTGTTGTGCCTCGTGTGACACGAGCTATTTGTATGATTATTTGTTAATTGATGGAATCCTCTTATGGATTTTTATTTCTTGATATGTGGTTATTTGACCCTCATATTTCGTTCATATGAGGAGTAGCGTTGCTGGATTGTGCATGTTTGACTTTATTTCTTTTATCCGCTGCGTGAGTTCTTTTGTAATGGCTTTCGGTATTTTACCGACTGAGTTTTATTTCGAAAACCGATTCCTTTAACCGAGTTTTTGGCATTATGGCCTTGAACATTTTGGCGAAATTCTTATGATGGTATATAGCATTTTGTAAATGGCTTTTGTGAGTTTTTGAAATATTACCGTCATCGGCCTTTTTGGCGTTTTTGTAAATGGTTTTTAGCCTGGTGGGTTCCGGCACGGGACCCACGGCGCTATAATGTTCCGTATAATTACCCGAAATTTTTGGGCATTCTAGCCCATTGAATTATCTTTAAAAACCTTGAGTATCTTAGAAAAATAAATTTCGAGACGTAGTTTTAAAATGAATTATTTTCTCGTGGTACATACAAGGTGCCACAACATGTTTCAAAATTCTTCTACCTCGAGGACCAAAATGCTTTGAGATATTTTCAATGTTTTAGAAACACTTTTATTTAGACCCGAGGGTCGAATATTCTGAAAGTTTCCACTAAGTGAAAGTGTCCTCATTTTTATCAAATGCGAAATGGTTCTCCAAAGTCTCGATAACAATGTTTCACGTTTGTACTTTTTGAAAGGTGATACTCAAGATCAACCGTTGTTCTTCTAAATTATTTTCAAAATGAGGTTTTCGTTTTAAAGCCTATCCATTCCCGTTTGAGGGCTGGGTATGTATGTGTGATGTTCGCATTGTCATTTTGATGTTTGCTCCCGAGTATGATCGAATTGGCGGTGTGAGCGTTGAGTCGTTTTCCACACATCTGTTGTGTTAGCCCCCTGTGAGAGGCGGGATGTTGGTGTTAAATGTTGTCGCCTCGTGGTGATTTCTGCGTTGTCGCGCATGTGCGAGCTGTTAGAGCTTGGTTTGGTATGACCGTGTGCATCGGTGATCGTTCCGTTATGTGTCGGTTGTTTAATGTCTTGTTACCTTGCTCCTGTTTTTGTGAATTTCGTGGATGAGGTCGGGGGTAATACCCATACTATTTTGACTTCTGTATTTTCTCTTTCTCCAGTCTATCGATTCGCTCGTGTTCGTTGATACTGTCTGAACTTGTTTTGTATTTCGGGTTCATCATTCGAACGAGCTGTGATCTTGTTTTGGGTCGATCTGGTTATCGCTGTGACTTTTCCGAGTTCGGTTCGATTCTCGTGAACCTTGTTCGGAAGTAACATATTTTGGTTCTACTAGTTCTTTTATTCGAAGTGGATCGGATTTGGAACTTCTGTATTTTCGACTCTGTCGACTCGTTTGTGTTCATTGACATTTTCTGAGCTTGTCCTGCCCCTTGCTTTTGTTGATCGAACGAGTGTGGTATTGTTTCGGAATAACTCGTTTGTCGTTGTGATTTTTTTCAATTGCTATTCCCTTTCCTGTGGATCTTATGTGAATGCACATCTTGTTGTTTTCACCGGATCATATATTGTCTCGAGTCGAGATGTGAAGCTTGGAGTTGTTGTTTGAATTTTATTGTTCTTCGTGATTCGAATATGAGTATTCGATTTTTGTTGTCTCGATCGTTGTGGTTCGATCGTTTGATTGTTCGGTTTTTGTTGATCTCGTTTCGTGATTGTTGAGCGTTCAGACTCCTTCCTAATTTCCTTATGTTCGGGAAATTAGTCTCATTTTCGATCTTCCAACCCTTGGGCGGTGGAATTCCGTATTTCTTCAGCGATTGGCTCGCGTTTTGATTGATGTACCGTTGGGGTGGTCGATCATATTGATTTTCGTTCGTCGTGTTTTGTGATTGTTCGGATAATTGACTTGACTATATTATCCATTAGATGACGCTTGTCATTTGTTGGTTTTATTATATTCCTAACGGCGACGTTGTGTTGGTCGTCGTGGAGCGTGTTTTCACGCCGTATGTCTCTTTGCGTTTCTTGCAGCGTTTCGCCGTCGGGCGCGAGTTTTCGGTTTTTGCGTGTCTCGTCGAGTTTTCCTGGCAGGGGATATTGCTTCTCCCTACTTATTTTAAGTTTCGGGACGAAACTTCTTTTAAGGAGGGTAGAATGTAATATCCGCAATTTCGAATTTCGGTAATTTTATTTTTTTCGGCGGAAGTCCGTTTTGACGACTCGCTCATGACCATTTCGTCATTTCGAGAATGATTAATTCTGCACTTTTTGTCATCCGAGTTCGTTTCGGTATCGTTTTGCTGAGTTCCGAGCTTTTTAGCGACTTTTCCGCACTTGAGTTCGATTCTTGCGAATCTCGTCCGAAACTGTTGTTTCGAGTTTCTCATAAGTTCATTTAATGTTATTATTCTTGTTGCAAGCTTTGGTTTGGTGTTTCGATCGCGTATCGTGATTTTCGGACATTTTGGGCCATTTTCGTAATTTCCCAAAGTTTTGGGTAATTACTTCCGTTGTCGAATTCCGAGACTTCGGGTGGTCAGAATTGTGTGTTCTCTTAGCTCTTAGATTTGTCTTTGCGAGTACGTCGTAACCGTATCATCGATTCGTATTCAAGTTCGGGTTTCGGGGTCGTTCGGGCCGTCGGAGTTGGCCCCGGCCGACATGGCTGTGCAACGGGCCCAGGCAGATCGCCGAGTCACGGCCGGTAGTGCTCGGCAGCTTCTGGCCGAGTCACGTCCGGTAGTGCTCGGCAGCTTCCGGCCGAGCAGGCCGTACCGTGGGGCCGCGGCACATGCTGGCAGGGCCGCGGCACACTCTGTGGCATTTTTCGGCCAAACCGACTGTACCGGGTGCCGCGGCACAGTCCGGCCGGGCCGCGGCACACTGCCGACCACTGGGAGCCATTTTTGGGCCTGTGCCGCGGCACACTCCCGCTGGGCCGCGGCACACTGTGCAGCCTATTTATGGCCCTGCACACGGGTTTTTGGCCATTTTTCTCCTTCTTCTCCTTCTCTTCGGCGGCTAAGGGTGATCTTACCATGGAGCCATGTTGTTTAGCAACAAATCCATGAAGTTCTTGAGTTCATATCATCAATCAATCATCCGTTATCATCCTTTGATCCAGCGAATCAAGGTAATCTTCCTTAGAACTCTAATTTCGTGAATTTGGGGGTTTTTGCATTTTTGTCCGATTCGTTCCGTGTTGTTGATTAATTCATGATGGGTATGATTAATCTTGGTAGTATTATTGTGTTTAACATCATTTAATCCATTGTTCTTCGTCGAATCGAAGTATATTTCTTGATTTCCTTCAAATTGACTTTTTGGGGGATTTGTTCTCGATCTCGTTTTTCATCCGTTTTTGATGGATCGATTGAGGTTAAATGATGTTGTTAAACATATTATATGGATTGTATATCCATATTTAAACTTGGAATTCCGTTTTCGGGTTTTGACGGAACGAATCGTGTTCTTGGCCGTTTTGGGGGAAACGCTTGAACGTTCGTAATTTGTTCTTTGAATTCAACGGCTTTGAATCGTGTTATGGAATTCATTTCATTGTTGTTCTTGTCCTTCGTAGTTTATGACCGCGAGTTGGCGATCGGTGAAGTCGGTGGGTTCGTAGTCGGTTCGTGTCAACCTACTTCGGTCGATTCTCCGTGTTGCGATTATTCGAGGCAAGTATCTTGCCCATACATTTCATATTTCATAGGCATAATTATTGATAAATGATTTTATGCGAAATCCAATGTTTAATGAACGTTAAAAAGGATCGGTATATCCTCGATAAATATTGTCTTTCAACGATAATTCGAATACTTCGTGAATGGATATGTTCTCGAAATATATGTGTTAGTTTCGTACGTTGAGAGACGTTATAATCGCATTGAGTGAATATAATAGACCATAATTGTTTGCCGAGGATTGTGTATTGAATTGTATGTTTGTTCGGTGGGTATTCGACATGATGTGATGTTAGTCGTTACTCCTTTGAAAGGAGGTTGTGATGCTTAATGTTGCTTGTCTTGATAATCGACTATTGTTGTGTGCTTGTTGTATGTGATGTGCCTCCGGGTAGGATGGTTGAATCTCCGGGATCCATACTTGCTAGTATGGGTCGGGCGAAACCGTAGGGTTATCCAATACGGGTATGTCTTGCGGGGACTCCGAGGTTCGGGGCTTGCTAGCCCGATGCCGGGATAACTTGTGGGGTTATCATCGGGTATGTCTTGCGGGGACTCCGAGGTTCGTGGCTTGTTAGCGCGATGCCGGGATAACTTATGATTGTGGTTTGGTTGTGATATTCGTGTCGTGGAGACATGCGATTTGATATGTTTTTCCTATTGGGTTAATCACTCGGGTTTGTTCTTCGGGAGCATTTGAGGTTCGTGGCTTGTTAGCACGGGACACGAATAATCCTTAGGAACATGTGATTTGTGATTTGGGTCACGGACCCTGTGTTTTGTGAAATGGGTTGTGGACCCTGCGTATTGTTACCGGAACTTGAATTTTGGAAAATGACTTTTGGGTTGTGTCCCTAAATGTTTTCGAAAGCTTTTAGAATTCTTATATCCCAAATGTTTTCTAAACTCCCGAGATCGTCAAATGTTTTGTAATATGGACATTGGGTTATTTCCTACCTTTCACGTTTTGAATGGTTTGATCAAGTGAATTTTCTCGGGAAGTATATTCGCGATTATTCTGTTTTTGTGGAGTATGATATGTATGGCTTGTTTTCGTATTTATACTTGCACTAGCAAAATAGTGGAGTTTTGCTAACCCCCGAGTATTCGGGGGGTGGATGTCTATTTTTGCATTCAGGTTTTGGAGCATAGCACAGGGTCGGCACGAAGGATGATGAAAGATGAACGATACTAATCACACGAGGATCCGTTGATGTCGTATTGGTCTAGTTGTATTTTCTTTTCCGCTGCAGTATCTTTTCCCCGTTGTACGGGAGTTTATTGTATTTTGACCCCTGCGTGGGTATGCTTTGTAATTGAGTTGTATATTTTTATTGAAAGACCAAATCGGTCTACTGAGTCATTTTAGCCTTGACGGCATTGTCGAGATGTTAAATGTTGTTACCAGCCTGGTAGATCTTCGAGGAGAGGGTCTACGGCGTGTAATATCCCTGAGTGGATTGGGGGTGTTACAGGAATCTTATCCGGACCCATGTCCCGGCTAGCGCATGTGCTAGCCGCCCAGCTCAATAATTCAGTGGCTAGCGCACGCAACTCCTACAT
Source organism: Orobanche coerulescens (assembly GCA_033398695.1). NCBI lineage: Eukaryota > Viridiplantae > Streptophyta > Magnoliopsida > Lamiales > Orobanchaceae > Orobanche > Orobanche coerulescens. Next base: position 35,462,275 of record CM065818.1, read on the forward strand.
GTAACACCCCAAACTAGGCGGATATTACAGTGCCGTGGATCCCCGACTAGGACCCACCAGGCAAATGAAAATGAATGAATTACACAGGATAAATGTAGTACCGAACCACATTACAACAATAATTACTCCGATGAGGAGTTTAATTACAACACACCAGGACAATACCGAATACTAGTGTATTTTATATGAAGATAAAATACACAACACTGAATGAAACGGAGTATCCAAATGAAAACCTGCAGCGGAAGATAAATGACAACAATATGAATAACTGAAAGATCGGGGCACCCTACTAGTATCACTGGGACTCCTCGACGTCAGCGTGTTCTCCCCGTGCTTTTGCCTTGCCAAGACCTGAAAAACAAAATCCCCAAACGGGCCGCCATACGTAACAACAATCCTCAAGGGTTGAAAATACACAATCATGATTATATCTGAAGTTATGAAATATCCTGTCGAAACATACGCAATCAAACATGCTATATGAATCAACTAACAGTACGGCTCAAAGGGTGGCGCCACACTACGCCCGGGATGGAAATGTGTCCGTGCACAAGCCACCAACGAGTATCGATCGAATACACGTGTGGTCTTGTACCTAATCAGTGTCACGAGGCATATGACTCGTGTGCGATCCAATGGGAGGCCAACAACCAACACACGACTTAAACGTGCCCGACATGAAAATCCAACACATACCAACCGGCACGCCAGTATGACCCGGAATGCCACGATATAACAAAAGTGACATCGAAAATGAATAATGACTCACCGAGATGGAATAATAGTGAAATAAATGACAGCTCAATGAAATGATTGGAACCGCTGCTCCTTATGGTCAAGTGATTAATTGACAATAACAAGTTTTGATACGGTTAATATAATGATGAATGAGTTATGATTATGAATGAACAACAACAAAAGGGATGAATATCCTTTTAACCGAGTAAGAATTAACTTACACAATACCGATGAAGAATGTCCTTCCACGAACAAACGTCCTAAACGAAGTGTCGGTCGCTCGAACAACCTTGAATAAATATAATTACCATCAATCCGTTCAATACACGAATCAAACACGAATATAACGAACTCAAAACGTCGATACGATTAAACCAAGTTCATTGGGGCATTAAATCGAACACTAAGTGGCCAACTTCGATTGATTACAACCAAACCTCAATAATACCAACACCAAAACCCCAAGAAGTGTTTCAAACCAACAAAACATCTTCAATACGATCAATAATCCGTTATGAATATCCAAATACATGATTATAACAACAATTAATCGAAAATCCCCAAATCCAACTCGATATTCAAAGTGTTCTTGAATAATCCCTTAATAATCCAATGAATCCATATACAAACTCATAATCATATGCATATCCCCTCATATAACATGATTATCACGTCCAAAACATCATATCTCAACACAAAATCGAAATCCAAGATGTTGAAGAAATTACCTCTTGAAGATCCAACCACTTCGATCCGAAGAACACGAGTTAAATCGAGTATCCAAGCTTCCCAAATGAATGAAGATGATGAAAATTACACACTCAAATGATTAAGTGATGGAAGATCTCTCCCTCAACCCTCTCTCTCGGATAAAAGTTGGAGAATGAAGAAATGAGTAAAAATGTCCCGGCCAAAACCTTATATACTGCCGGAAGTTACGGCCGTAACTCGGCCCTCATACGGCCGTAACATCCCAGAACGGCCTTACGGCCGTAACCGGCCAACTCGTACGGCCGTAACTCGGCTTCGTCCAAAATCCTGCCGACAGACTTACGGCCGTAACCGCTCCTGAGTTACGGGCGTAACTCGCCTTCGTCAAAAACATTTGCCGACATCCTTACGGCCGTACCCGCACACCTTATGGGCGTAACTCGGACGATACGGCCGTATCCGGCCAATCTTACGGGCGTAAGCCCCCTTCGTCGAAAATGACCAGGTACCCTGCCTGCAATGTACGGCCGTATCCGGCCAAGCCTTACAGCCGTATCTCCCTCGCCTTACGGCCGTATGCCGCAACCCTTACGGCCGTAACTCGCCTTCGGCCAAAAACGTCTGGGCACCCTGCTCGGCACATACGGCCGTATCCGGCCAAACCTTACGGCCGTACCGTCTAACTTACGGCCGTATGCCGAAATCCTTACGGCCGTAAGTCCCGCTCGTCCGAAATGGCCTGAAAACAACGAACGTCTATTACGGCCGTATCAGACACTCCTTACGGCCGTAACACGTTGCTGGATAAGATGAAATTCCGACAACTCCGATTCCTCGCTACGACTGATGAATGATCCGATAATTCATAAGAATGTGAAAGTGAACAGGTCCAACACATGCCAAACATGATACTCCCAGTACAAGACTACCAATCCCGATGAAAATGATAATATTCCCGTCTCAATATATAAACGGAGATGGAATGACGATCGGCAACTGATATACGATTTACAACATTCCAACAGTGAACGGAATGAATGAATCATGAATGATGAGCGATCATTAATGAGTGAAAATTACTGAGTGATAATTACAGACTGATAATTACTGAATGATAATGAATGAATTACAACCGGGTATTACACTACATACGTAGCGTGCGCTAGTAGTAGCCGATAGCGCGCGTTAAGCTACATTCTTAGCGTGCGCTATCACGAATTTGCATGAGAAATTTTGCATGTTGTTATACTTATGTACAAAGATACCAATGCAAGAAATATCATACTCCAATTATCAAGACCACAAATCCAAATAATACAGGGTTCGAATACAGATGAAATACACAGTAATAAATCCGGATATTACATACTCTCCTACTAAAAAGGAGTTTCGTCCCGAAACTCAAGATGAAAATAACTCGGGATATCTGGACTTCATGCCATCTTCCATTTCCCATGTGGCTTCTTCCACTTCGTGGCGTGACCATTGAACTTTAACCTAGACGATTGATTTGTTCCTCAACAGCTTAACTCGAATCTCGAGTATCTTGACCGGTCTTTCTTTAAACGTCCCATCATGAGCGACTTCGATCTCGCCGAAATCAATGACATGACTAGGATCTGGTATATACCTCCGTAACTGGGATACGTGGAACACGTTATGAACATGGCACAATGACGGCGGCAATGCCAATCTGTATGCCAACTCTCCAACTCTCTCAAGGATCTCAAATGGTCCGATATATCTCGGACTCAGCTTTTCTTTCCTTCCGAAACGAAAGATTCCTCGAGTAGGAGAAACCTTTAAAAGTACGTGGTCTCCCGTACTAAACTCAAAAGGGCGACGGCGTACGTCTGCATAAGATTTCTGTCGACTCTGGGCGGTCAACAGTCTTTCACGAATTAAGGCTATCTTCTCTCGAGTCTGTACGATCAACTCTGGTTCTGTTACGATCAAGTATGATGAATCGTTCCAGCATAGGGGCGATCTGCATCTTCTCCCGTATAATGCCTCAAATGGTGCCATCTTAATGGAAGCATGCCAACTATTGTTGTAAGTAAATTCAATCAACGGTAGATGAACTTCCCAATCGTTCGACCAATCTAAGGCACAGGCCCTTAGCATGTCTTCCACCATTTGAATGGTCCTCTCGGATTGTCCGTCAGTCTGCGGGTGATAAGCTATACTGAAGTTCAATTCGGTCCCCAAGGCCTTATGAACTGCTTTCCAAAAGTGAGACACAAAACGGCCGTCTCGGTCAGAAATAATGGTCTTCGGCGTACCATGCAGTCGAACTATCTCTGAAATAAATACTCGCGCCAACCTCTCTGGTCCCCACGTGTCCTTAATGCCTAGGAAATGAGCTGATTTGGTTATACGATCAACTATCACCCAAATCATGTTTATTCCTGTCTTGCTTCTTGGCATGCCAGTGATAAAGTCCATCGATATGTCCTCCCACTTCCATTCAGGAATCGGGAGCGGCTTCAACATTCCGGCAGGTCGTTGATGCTCGATCTTAACATGCTGACAAGTCAAGCATTTCGAAACATAGTCCGCTACATCTTTCTTCATGTTGCCCCACCAGAAATTCTGTTTCAAGTCCTTATACATCTTACTGGTGCCCGGGTGGATAGAATAGGGCGAGCTGTGAGCTTCCTTCATAATCGTCCGTTTCAGAACATCGATATCAGGAATGCAGAGTCGGTTCTGAAATCTCAAAACTCCATCATCATGAATTAGGAATCCGGGGGCCTTTCCCTTGATCACTTCATCACGTAATCGAATCATCAGAGGATCATCTGCCTGTTTAGATTTGATTTCTTCGATTAATGACGAAGTTAATTCCATCACGCACAGTTGTCCTTGGACTCTTTGTAACCATACTTCAATTCCTTCTCTAATCATTTCTCGTTGAAGGCTAGGTTGGGAGGTCAGAGTCTCCAGCATCTGAATAGAAACAGGCTTGCGACTAAGTGCATCTGCCACCACATTCGCTTTGCCTGGATGATACAAAATCTCCAAGTCGTAGTCCTTAATTATCTCTAACCATCTTCTTTGCTGCATGTTCAGCTCTTTCTGACTGAAGATGTATTTGAGACTCTTGTGATCAGTAAAGATCTGACAGTGCGTCCCGTACAGGTAATGTCTCCGGATCTTCAAAGCAAAAACTACTGCTGCTAGCTCTAAATCATGTGTTGGGTAATTCACTTCATAAGGTTTCAGCTGTCGTGAAGCATAAGCGATCACCTTATCATTCTGCATCAATACGCATCCGAGTCCTTGGTTCGAAGCATCACTGTAAACTATGAATCCTCCAGTCCCCTGTGGAAGTGATAAAATTGGTGATATCGTCAATCTCCTCTTCAATTCATCAAGACTAGTCTGACACGACTCGTTCCACTCAAACTTTTGAGTTTTCTGCAGGAGTCGAGTAAGTGGGCGGGAGATTTTAGAAAACCCTTCCACGAATCGACGATAATATCCAGCAAGTCCTAAGAAGCTTCGGACTTCTTTCACGTTCTTTGGAGGCTTCCAATCCATAATTGCTTTGATATTCTGAGGATCTACTCAGACTTCTTTAGCTGATACCACATGGCCGAGGAACATTACTTCCTTTAGCCAGAATTCACACTTAGAAAGTTTGGCGTACAATTGCTCGCTTCTCAAAAGTTCTAATACAATCCGCAAATGCTGTGCATGCTCTTCCGGGCTCTTAGAATACATCAGAATATCATCAATGAACACGACCACAAATTTATCCAAATATTCGATGAACACTCAGTTCATCAATTGCATGAATACAACAGGTGCATTAGTGAGACCAAACGGCATCACTACAAACTCATAGTGTCCGTAGCGAGTTCTGAATGCTGACTTTGGAACATCGGATTCCTTAATCCTCAGCTGATGGTATCCTGATCTCAGATCGATTTTAGAAAATACTGTTGCTCCTTGCAACTGGTCAAATAAATCATCAATCCGTGGCAACGGATATTTATTCTTAATCGTCATCTTGTTCAGTTCTCGATAGTCGATGCACATTCAAAGCGATCCATCCTTCTTCCGGACAAAAAGAACTGGCGCTCCCCAGGGCGAAACGCTTGGCTGGATATAGCCTTTATCCAGTAACTCCTCCAGCTGCTTTTTCAGTTCATACATCTCAGTAGGTGCCATACGATACGGCGCTTTAGAAATTGATGTAGCTCCGGGTTCCAGCTCAATGGTGAATTCTACATCCCGTCGTGGAGGTAGTCCAGGTAACTCGTCAGGAAATACATCTGGAAATTCGTTAACAACAGGAATGGATGAAAGTTCCACAGTTTCGTCTTCTTTCTTCATTGCATAGCACCAGTATCCGGTATAGCCCTGTTTCAACAATTTGACAGCTTTCATCGCCTTGATCAACTTTCCTGAGCTTCCTGGTTTCCATCCTTCAAACAGTACTTCGGAGCCATCGTCAGCGATCAGCGAAATATTCCTCCTTCGGTAGTTTACAATAGCTCCATATCGATTAAGCCAATCGTCTCCGAGTATCAGGCCGTCTCCTTGCATTTCTATCACAATCAGATTTGAGAGCCACTCTCTGCCCCCAAATGATACAGGAAAATCTCTAGTCTCTAAGTTCCCAACAATCCTCTCTCCACTCGGTAAACCAACAACATAAGGTTCACAGTAATGAAAACTAGAAATATTCAAACGATTTACACAAGATGAGGATATAAATGAATGCGTAGCTCCCGTATCGAATAAAACGCTTAATCGGCCGGGAAAGGATCTCGAAAGCACTGATGCGACAAAGAAAGATCCTGATCGTATGTCCTCCTCATCTCGTACAGACATGGGGGAGCAGATCCGGCACTCGATGTACCCCTTCAGTCCCATTGTCCTCTGCCTCGTCCGCGGCCAAAATTTTGAGGCATCTGAACACTTTGTTGTGTCTGTTGGATACTAGCTTCCTTCTGAACTGGCTGCAATGTACGGGTACCATTGATGTTGGTGACATCCTTGCAAAACGTCGCACGGTGCCCTTCCTGTCCGCAATCAAAACATGTAACTGGAGTGCGCAAACAATCATGCCAAAGGTGACCTGGGCGACCACAGTTAAAGCACCTCCTAGCTGTATCCGTTGTGGCCAACATTGTTCCAAAATTCTTTCCGCTCTTAGATGGGTGCGGAGGTTTCTTGAAAGAATGAAAAGAAGACTGGGCCTTGCTGTTGGAATATTTATTCCACACATTATTTAATTTGTGTTTTGATGATTAAAGTTGCTAAACTACAAAACAACATCGAGGCGAAGCAAAACGGCGAAGGCATTTAAGACGCAAAAATTGCAACTGGATCGCATTAGCGCACGCTAAGGGACATATGTTAGCGCACGCTAACGAGGAGTCACCGCATTCCACCTAGTATCAAGTAAGCCGCAGGTGAAGTCGAGATGGATAGCGCACGCTACACTCTATTATTAGCGCACGCTACCCTCTATTATTAACGCACGCTATCGAGCCATGTTACTGTTGTGGAAGATATTCAAACAATGAATGACGTATGCAATGAAGTCATCATTAGCGCACGCTACAAAGGATGATTAGCGCACGCTAAGATGTTTGAATCTAGTCAATCCGAACATTGGGAAAAGCAGGTCAAAGTCAGCATATCAAACGGTCACTTTGACAATCCATGCAACGGATATATTGAATTAGCGCACGCTACAAAGGAAGTGGTAGCGCACGCTAATCTTAAGGCGAGCTACCGGATGAAATATAAAGTGATTAACGCACGCTACATGAAAGCCTTTACGTACGCTAGAGCAAAAATGTGCGATAGCGCACGCTAAGAAGGAAGGCTAGCGCACGCTAGCTAGTCAACTGGCAGCAACGGCTAGTAAGGAGGAAGAAGGCTATAAATACCAAGGAGTTGGTATTATTCCACACAACAACATTGAGCAAAGCATACATACGTGTTATATCATTGTAAACATTATAGTTGTTGTTCTTGAGCTTAATTAAGAGTGATTGAGTGTTATACACAAGATCATACACGAGCGATAAAAAGAAAAGATACGATTTGATTCGGTGTTATTAGGATCAAGGATCCGGCATTGTTAGAATCACAATCGCTATCTTAGTGAGGTTTATCTAGTACCCATAGAAAGCTAGAGTGGTTGATTCCTTATCCAATAGAAAAGGAAAAATGGTTTTACTCGGACCGATAGAAGACGAGCTTGTAACGGTAATCCCTCGACCGATAGAAGAGAGGCGTAGAGGTTTTGATCTTAAGCCTAAGGAAAAAGATACATCGAGAGAGGACGTAGGCTTCGTTAATAGCCGAACCTCTATAAATCCTCGTGTCCTTTATTTTCCGCAATTTATTTTCGCTTCCGCATAAAACGGCGCAAATATCCGATTTGGTACCCAACAATTGGTATCGGAGCGGTACTCCAATACGCGGCTTAACATCCGAGGAGAAAAGATCCAATGGCGTTTCAAATGGGTCCCGTCGAAGGCCTTGCTCTCAACCGACCACCATTTTTTGATGGCTCAAACTTCATGACGTGGAAGAAGAAGATGTCTATATTCATCCGAGCATATGACATCGAGCTTTGGAAGGTGATTTGTCTTGGTCCGAAAATTCCAACAAATTCCAACGGTACGCTCAAAACCTTCGAAGAATATGACGATTCCGATTGGAAAAACGACCACTACAATTGTAAGGCAACTCAACTTCTCTATTGTGCCTTAAATCCGGAAGAACACAACCGGATATCATCGTGTGATAGTGCCAAAGAAATCTGGAAAATGCTTGAGGTAACACACGAAGGTACGTCTCAAGTCAAGGAGACGAAGATAAACATGCTCCTTCACGATTATGAATTATTCCAAATGAAGGACGATGAATCCATCTCGATTATGCTCGACCGATTTTCGGTCATCACTAATGGATTAGCATGTTTTGGAAAACCACTTTCGAGTAGTGAGAAAGTAAAGAAAATTCTCCGATCACTACCTCGAGAATGGGACGGTACGGTTACGGCAATAATGGAATCCAAAGATTTAAATACTCTCGATTTTAGTGCTCTCGTTGGTTCTCTTATCAACTACGAGATTGTTCTAAAATCTCGGAATGCCAAACCAAAACCGAAGGAGAGGTCGATAGCCTTCAAGGCTAAAATGTCGAAAAAGAAAGAAGAAACCCTGGGACGAAAGTGACGAAGAAATGGCATATTATGCCAAAAATATTAATAAGTTCCAACACTTATTAAACCGGAGAAAGAAGGACATTCAAGCGGGCGAACCTAAGAAATTCGACAACACTTGTCGATTATGTGGTAAACCTGTGCCACTTTGCTAAGAACTCCGAGTAAAGCAAAAGGAGGTTCTAATCGCAACATGGAGCGACGAAGATCCCGATGAAGATTTTCTTGAACAAAATAATCTCGCGCTCATGGCGGAGTTCATTCGGCGATAGCGACGTCGAAAGCCAAGTAAGTAATTCCTACGACGAACTTTTTGAAGCATTCGAGTTACTACATACGGACTATCAAAATGCTTTAAATGAAATTAAGTCCCTCAAGTCTAAATATAAAACTTTGGAAATTGAAAATTCCAAAATACTTGAAAAAGGGAAATATGTCTAAATTGATCATTCGAAATGCCTAGAAAATGAAAATATATTGAAAAATGATCTTTTAAAAGTTCAAGATGAACTAAAAATTTTGACAAAGAAATTCTCGTGCGGCAACGATAAATTTGAACAAATGTTATGTGTTCAAAAATATACTCTAAATAAAGAGGGGTTAGGATTCAAATCACGTTCGAAAAATGAATCCGTCAATTTCAAAATACCCCGATGTGAAAAATGTTTGAAAATTGGGCATCACATTTCAAATTGCAAAAGCCCAAGACGGACGATAAAAATTAAAAAGATTTGGGTTCCTAAAGGAACAAACGTTTCAAACATCGTCTATGTTTCAAAAGAAAAACCAACTATCGGTTGGATCCCCAAAAATAAACTTTGACAAATGATATTTTACAAAGGGGGAGAAGGAAATAATATTTTCAGGGGGAGTTTATACCCTTATTAATGCATAAATTGGTATCATGCATATTTATTTCATTTGGTATCCTTTATATTTTTTTTACTTTTTGATGAAAACAAAAAGGGGGAGAAAGATATGAATTGAGATAAAAATGATAAAAATGAGAAAAATCGAAGAAGTCGAAAAGAAAAAGGAAACATACAAAAAGGGGGAGTTAAAACGAAGGAAGGAGTTGAAAAATTGAAAAATGAAGAAGTCGAAAAAGAAAAGGATTGGAGAAACTAACGAAACGATCAAAGTCGGAAACTTTGATTCATAGAAATATATATTATTTTTTACAGATTATCCAATTCAAGGGTTGTTTTGTAATCATCAAAAAGGGGGAGATTGTTGGAATATTTATTCCACACATTATTTAATTTGTGTTTTGATGATTAAAGTTGCTAAACTACAAAACAACATCGAGGCGAAGCAAAACGGCGAAGGCATTTAAGACGCAAAAATTGCAATCTGGACTGCATTAGCGCACGCTAAGGGACATATGTTAGCGCACGCTAACGAGGAGTCAGCTGCATTCCAGCCTAGTATCGAAGTAAGCTGCAGTGAAGTCAGCAGATGGATAGCGCACGCTACACTCTATTATTAGCGCACGCTACCCTCTATTATTAACGCACGCTATCGAGCCATGTTACTGTTGTGGAAGATATTCAAACAATGAATGACGTATGCAATGAAGTCATCATTAGCGCACGCTACAAAGGATGATTAGCGCACGCTAAGATGTTTGAATCTAGTCAATCCGAACGTTGGGAAAAGCAGGTCAAAGTCAGCATATCAAACGGTCACTTTGACAATCCATGCAACGGATATATTGGATTAGCGCACGCTACAAAGGAAGTGGTAGCGCACGCTAACTGTTAAGGGCAGTAGCTACTGGACTGAAATATAAAGTGATTAACGCACGCTACATGAAAGCCTTTACGTACGCTAGAGCAAAAATGTGCGATAGCGCACGCTAAGAAGGAAGGCTAGCGCACGCTAGCTAGTCAACTGGCAGCAACGGCTAGTAAGGAGGAAGAAGGCTATAAATACCAAGGAGTTGGTATTATTCCACACAACAACATTGAGCAAAGCATACATACGTGTTATATCATTGTAAACATTATAGTTGTTGTTCTTGAGCTTAATTAAGAGTGATTGAGTGTTATACACAAGATCATACACGAGCGATAAAAAGAAAAGATACGATTTGATTCGGTGTTATTAGGATCAAGGATCCGGCATTGTTAGAATCACAATCGCTATCTTAGTGAGGTTTATCTAGTACCCATAGAAAGCTAGAGTGGTTGATTCCTTATCTAATAGAAAAGGAAAAACGGTTTTACTCGGACCGATAGAAGACGAGCTTGTAACGGTAATCCCTCGACCGATAGAAGAGAGGCGTAGAGGTTTTGATCTTAAGCCTAAGGAAAAAGATACATCGAGAGAGGACGTAGGCTTCGTTAATAGCCGAACCTCTATAAATCCTCGTGTCCTTTATTTTCCGCAATTTATTTTCGCTTCCGCATAAAACGGCGCAAATATCCGATTTGGTACCCAACACTTGCGGGGCCCGCTGCTCTTGTGCTCTGTAAAAGTACCAGAGACTTTCTGCTTCTTGGATGTTGTGTCAAGAATTAACACTCTCCGACCGGCGATCGTCTCGGAGATCGGGCGACCGAGTCACTGCCGAGCAGCCGAGGCAAAACTGCCGATCAGCAACCCAGCGGACAAGCTAAATCGGCCAACCGAAGGTCCCAGGACAAGTCCCGGTGCCGAGCGATCAACCTCAGATACGATCGTCACTCGGCACTCGGCGACCGACTCCTGGCGACCGACTAGCGGACGATCCTCTCTCGGCATCTGCCGACCGACCCTTGGTGACCGACCGATGCCAACCCTCAGCGACTGGCCGATGACGACCCTCTGATGACCAGCTAGAGACGACCGCCTCATGTCGATCAGGGCCGATGGCCATCCAGTCGGCAAAGGCCGAGCCTCAAGACTGGCACCACGTGCAAGAGCCGAGACAAGATCCGCGAATCTCGGGCCATTGACCACACCGGGCAGATCTTTCCACCACCCGACAAGCCGAAAGTTGTCGGTAGGGCCGCATGATCGACTCGACGCGTGCTGGCCCCTCATTGGACCGCCCAGCTGGCTGCCTGCTGTAGCTTTGGACTTTAGACAGACTGCCAGCCTCTTCCTTGGAATTTAGCCCGACAGCCCGGGTGATCGCCCCATTATAATATTGGCCGGCAGACGATCGCCCCATTATTATAATGGCCGGAAGGCGATCGCCCGCCAGAGGACAAGACTCGGCTGCCACTATATATACAAGGCTCCCAGCACTTGTCCAAGGGACCGAGATTTTGGCTCACAAAACACTCTCTGGCATTATCGCGATCCCAGCACACTAGACAGAATCAATACCCAGCACTTGGCTATCTCCAACTCTTGGCAACAGCTATTATTCGGTCCTTCTTCTCTCGGCTTCTCTCATCCAGCAGACGATCAGCAGGGACGAAGAACACCGAGCTTCGCTCAAGAGCCGGATTAACAGAGTCTTTTTACACTCATTGTATTTAGATTTCTCTCATTAATACTTGTATCCACGAATATTCGTATTAATATCATCTCGCGAGAGCATTCAAGCTCGGGCCTAACAAACCCGGCAAATCTTGTATTATTTATCTTCTCTCGGAAGTGCTCCCGCAATTGTTGTTTGTTGTCCGTCTTCCAGCAGTATTAATCTTCGGATAAATATTTTGGGCAACAACAATTGGCGCTAGAGGAAGGGGATCCAACCCTCAAATTTTTATACCTACCGTCCCGAAGAACACTCACTGTTCTCGGGGCAGATACTTGAAGTGACACTCACTGCACTTCAAAGAAATCTTTCAGAAATCATGTCTTCCGCCTCCGCGTCGAAGAAAGCCGCCACCACCGGCCAGACTTCTGCTCCGCCCTGGGCCCCGAGCCGCAGCGATGGTGGAAGGCGCTGCCGCGATCGAGACGCTCGATCCCATCTCGGGCGGCGGCCTGTAACACCCTCAGATATCCGAGGTATATTACCGCCGTGAATCCCTATATGGGACCCACCAGCCGAACAAAGATCATACACAATGACTCTCGAAACGATAAAATAACACCACGTCATAAAGACGCAAAATGAACAATCCATCCGGTTCAACCGGCCAATAGAACATCATCATCCAACACAACATAAACACAACAATACAACTGACGAACAAGAACTCTTAAGTACTCGAGTACGGCTATTAGTTCAAAAGCCATAAAAGATGAAAAGACAAAAAGACATCTCTTATGCACAATCATCACGCATGGCCATCATCCGTATCTTGGTCCAGCCGCTCGTCCCAAGAACTCCGACCAAATTCATAAAACGAATTTCCCAAACGGTCCCAGAGGGGTTAGCAATTACGCTAGTACAAGTAACCAAATGAACATTTTACATCTTACACATATAGTAATGCATGCCATCAAGAAAATCATAATTTCCAAAACGCTCATTTCCTAAATGCCAATATCAAACCACATTTGTAAAAATGCACCACAATTAACCGCGGACCCACGCCTTCGTGATCCTCGCCGAGACCCCGTCGGATCTAACCCACAGTGGTTAAAAGCAAGCTCGCGGTCCACAGCTTCGTGGAACCCTACCGAGACCCCGTCGAGTCTAACCCGTAGTGAGCATACACACACACACAATTTCTCATACAAAACTACTACGTCAAGATTTTAAGTTCATAAGGGTACTTGCCTCGATTAATTAGACGATGACACGAACGGAACGGAAGAGTTGAACACGACCGCAAGGAACCGGCGGAAATGAACCTAACGATTCGAATAGCACAATCACAACCATTTCTAAACGAGTACGGAAAAGGAATACACCGGAAACCCGCCTACGATTCATGTATATTCATACAAAAATAACAACGAGGGCGGACCACAACCAAACCCTCTCGATTCCATAAAAATCCACAAAATATCCATGAATCCGTAGGGAAACTAAGAATACCAACAAGAATAATCATATTCATCATGAATCCATCAACGAAACGGAAAGAATCGGACAAAACCCCAAAATCCCCAATTATCCAAAAAGGTAGGGTTTCAAGAGACATTACCTTGAGTGATTCAAGTGTTAAGATCCGTAGAACACGCGTTAGATTGATTATCCGAGCCTCACAACCGAAAAGAAATGATGAAAATCGACCCTGGATGAAGAACTCTCTCTCCTCTATGTCTCTCTCTCGCGATCTTTGTGTAAAATGGGGAAGAAAATGAGTTGCTCGCTCAAGACGACACATATATAGTGCAACACAGAGAACCTATCGGCCGCCTATCGCCGATAGCCCAACCGATAGTCATACGGAATGCCGGCAAGAGGGTCTATCGACCCCTTATCGGCCGAAAGGCTACCGGAAGTTCAAGGTGAAGAAATTTACATATCGCCGCCTATCGCCGATAGGCCCAACCGATACCCATACGGGATGCCGGCAGAGAGTCTATCGGCCCCTATCGGCCGAAAGGCTCCCGGGAGTGCTCGCCAAAATCAAACGACCATAACTCTCTCGTCAGGACTCGATTAACTCACCGCTTGAACCATTGGAAAGCTAATTCGATGTTCTATAATATTGCAAGATTTATAATTTTTGAGTCACCAAAAATTAATGATGATCTAACAAAGTCGAACTCAAGCGAGGAAAGTTGAAACAACGAACAATAACGAGTACAATTCAACAATTGACAGGAAGGACATCTTAAAGATACATGTGGTCACAATGACCGAGAAATATACCCAAAAATGAAAATACAAGGGAAAGAAAATACCGGATATTACATTCTACCCCTCTAAAAATAAGTTTCGTCCCGAAACTTAAGAAACAAACAACTCGGGGTACCTAGCACGCATGCTATCCTCGGTTTCCCAAGTTGCCTCCTCGACACCGTGTCTCGACCATTGCACCTTGACCAAAGGGATGGTCTTATGCCTCAGTCGTTTCTCACGATGCTCCAAAATCTTCAAAGGACGCTCCTCAAAAGTAATATCTTCGGCAATATCAACCTCGCCATAATCGATGACGTGACTAGGATCCGGAACATATTTCCTCAATTGGGAAACATGAAAAATGCTATGAACATGACTCAAGGCTGGAGGTAACGCCAAACGGTACGCTAATTCACCGACTCGCTCGAGAATCTCAAAGGGTCCAATAAATCTCGGGCTCAGCTTTCCTTTCTTCCCAAAACGAAAAACTCCTTCGTCGGCGACACCTTTAGCAAAACGTGGTCTCCCACCTCGAATTCCAAAGGTCGACGACGGACGTCGGCATATGACTTCTGTCGACTCTGGGCAGTCAACATCCGTTCTCGAATTAACTCTATCTTCCGCCTCGTCTCTAAAACGACATCCGGCTCGGTCCCGACTAAATCGGACGCCTCATTCCAACAAATCGGCGATCGACATCGTCGCCATAAAGTGCCTCATACGGTGCCATCCGAATTGACGCGTGCCAACTATTGTTGTACGTGAATTCGATCAATGGCAAATGCTCCTCCCAAATACTACTCCAATCGAGGGCACAAGCACGCAACATGTCCTCGAATGTCTGGATAGTGCGTTCCGACTGCCCATCTGACTGGGGATGAAAAGAGGTACTCAAACGCAACCGGGTACCTAACGCCTTATGCACCGCCTGCCAGAAGTGCGATACAAAACGGCCGTCACGATCCGAAACAATAGACTTCGGAGTACCGTGAAGTCTCACGATCTGCGCAATAAACACACGAGCTAACTTCTCCGGGCCCAAGTGTCCTTGATGCCCAGAAAATGTGCCGACTTGGTCAGGCGATCAACAATCACCCATACCATATTCATGCCCGACCTCGATTTCGGCAAACTCGTAACGAAATCCATAGATATATCTTCCCATTTCCATTCCGGAACGGGAAGTGACTGCAATAACCTGGCCGGCCGATGCTCGATTTTGACTCACGCAAGTCAAACATCTCGCCACAACCGGCGACTTCCTCCTTCATATCATTCCACCGAAGTTCCTCCTCAGGTCCTGGTACATCTTACTCGCATCAGGATGAACGGAATAAGGTGTAGCATGGGCCTCCCGTAAAATACTCGCCTCAACTCCGAGTCGCTCGGCACACAAAGCCGACTGAATCTCAAAACGCCATCCTCGTGAATCACAAACCCAGAGACTTTCCTTTAAGAACGTTCTCTCGGATTTGAGTAATCATCGGATCCTCTAATTGCTTGATTTAATTTCATCGATCAAAGACGACGAAATTTCTAAGGCACAAAGTTGCCCGACAGATCCAGCGGCAAAACCTCAACATCTAACCCGATCAAAGCCCGCCGAAGCGCAGACTGAGGCGTACGGACCTCAAGCGTTCGCAACTCAATCGGTTTCCGACTCACGGCGTCGGCCACGACATTCGCCTTCCCCGGATGATAAAGGATATCGAGGTCATAATCCTTAATCAACTCTACCCACCTCCTCTGCCTCATATTCAACTCTCGCGGAGTAAAGATGTACTTCAGACTTTTATGATCGGTAAAAATCTGACCTGCAGAGCCGAAACGATAGTGCCGCCAACGCTTGAGTGCAAAGACAACCGCCGCTAACTCCAAATCGTGAGTAGGTAGTTAAGCTCATACGGCCTCAACTGTCTCGACGCATAGGCAATGGTCTTGCCGTGCCGCATCAATACGCACCCAAGACCACGACCAAGCATCGCTAAAAACGGCGAAACCCTCGTTGCCACATGGCAATGCCAAAACCGGGTCAAGTCAACCGCTTCTTGACTCCTCAAAACTCGATCGCCTCTCATCGGTCCGCATTTAACTTCTCGGATTGAGCAACTGTGTAAGTGGTCGGGCCGTTTCGAGAAACCTCGACAAACCTACGGTAGTAGCCAGCCAAACCCAAGAAACTACGGACCTCCTTCACATTTGTGGGCGATGCCCAATCCAACACTGCCTCAATTTTCTGCGGATCTACACGAACCCCCTCGGCTGAAATCACGTGACCCAAAAACATCACTTCCTTCAGCCAGAACTCACATTTCGAGAACTTCGCATAGAGTTGCTCGGCCCTCAAAATGTCTAACACTATCCGCAAATGATGGGCATGCTCTTCCTCGTTCCTCGAATAAATAAGAATATCGTCAATGAAGACGACGACACACTTATCCAAATACTCGATAAAGACTTTGTTCATCAACTGCATGAACACCGCCGGCGCGTTAGTTAACCCGAAAGGCATAACTACAAACTCATAATGTCCGTATCTCGTCCGAAAAGTCGCTGCACGTCGGACTCCCTCACCCGGAGCCGATAGTACCCCGATCGCAAATCAATCTTCGAGAATACCGCAGCTCCCAGAATCGGGTCGAACAAGTCGTCAATCCTCGGCAAAGGATACTTGTTCTTGATGGTCACCTTGTTTAGTTCGCGATAGTCGATACACAAACGTAGCGAACCATCCTTCTTCCAAGCACAAACAGACCGGTGCGCCCCAAGGCGAGGCGCTGGTCGAACATACCCCACTCAAGAAGCTCACCCAATCGCTTCTTCAACTCGGACATCTCTCGAAGGTGCCATGCGATACGGCGCCTTGAAATAGGAGCCGCGCCCGGCTCTAACTCTATAGCAAACTCAACCTCACGGTCCGGTGGCAATCCCGGTAATTCGTCAGAAATACATCAGAAACTCATTAACGATCGGAATCGATGAAAGCTCGACTCCACCATCCTCCGCCTTTAAGGCATAGCACCAATAACCAAGACACCCCTTTCGCAGAGACTCATCGCCTTCAAGGCGTTAATAACGAAGCTCGCTTCCCCTCTTCGCCCGCGAAAAGTGCTCTGCCGTCCTCGGCTAACATAGTGATGACTCTCGTGCGGTAGTTCATGATCGCACCATGCCGCTCGAGCTACCATCACCAAGGATCAAATCCTCACCCTCGATACTCACAACAATAAGATTAGAGGGCCAAGTCCTCTCACAAATAAGCACAGCAGCCTCGAACCTCCCGATCACCAACGATCCTATCACCGCTAGGAAGCTTAACGATGAAGGGCTCACAAGGTGTCAAACGGTCGAGACTCAAACGGCGCACACAATCCAGAGATATGAACGAATGCGTAGCACCGAATCGAAAAGCACACCGACAGATGAGAAAGAATATAAACGGTACTGCCGCCACGTGAGCCTGGATCATCGGCTCTCCGCATCTCATAGACACGCGGATGGGCGGAGCCGACACTGAAGCTCCCCTTAGAGGGCTGACCCCGACCTCTCCCCGACTAGTACTCGGCGGAGACCGAGGAGCAAACGATCTCGATTCACACTTGGTTCCCTAGGCGCTGGAATGGAAGCCCGGGCACCAAGAATTTTCTCTCTCTCGGCACGAAGCAGCCTTGTGGCCCGGTGGCCACACTGATTACACGTCGCCAAAGGGTTCGGACAAACACGACCGATGTGGCCCGTACGACCACAATTGACACACTCCGGATCACGAACAGGAGCTCTGGTAGTTCCACGAGGACCCAGTGAACGAGCTGGACCACCGCCGGCGGGGAAGGTAGCAGATTGGGATCTCTGCCGACCCCCACTCTTGTGGCCCGAAAAGTTCCTGGACTTCGCTTCTTACTCTCGCGGGCCGCCTCACTTGCCGTCACCGACATATCATAAGCAAGGGCCCTACTCGATAATCCTTCAATGTAGTGCATACGAGCCCCGACATATAGTCCCGAATCGGCAACTTCATCCATCCGGAGAAATGGAAAATCTTGTCACTCTCCTCGACAACTTGGGTCTTCACATAACCCAACTCCTTATTAAAATCGGCAATGGCTTGAGCTACGGGATATCCCGTGGTTGAGCATCATAAAAGCATGTACCCGAGCCTCGTCTCGATCGCCACGGCAATATTCGGTCTCCATCAACTCTTGAAACTCAGCCCACGGCAAAGATGGTCTTTGGGCCCAACGGCCTCCCACCACCCGTAGGCCCCCGGTGAGAAAATATTGAGCAATAGGGACTCTACGTTCCTCGGGACGCTTAGTGGCAACGAAGACCTTAGATATCTCCTTAATCCACCCTTCCCACCCCATCGGGTCCGAAGCTCCAAAACCGAGGAGGATGCATCTTGATGACATCTTGGAGCCAACGATCCGCTCCTCCCGATTAGCGTGGGCACGATCCGGGTTCGAACCGCCTGAGCTATCGCCGCCATTTGGTTCACCATCTTTGCATAACGGCCGCGATACCAAGATCGCACGCTCACGAGAAGAAGCATGGCTATGACGGCCGCGCATCGCTGGCCTCAAGATCGTGACGTGGCCGCCCCACCGGCCGCCCCACGTCCCGGCCGGTCCACGACCACGACCGCGACCACGACCTCTTCCAAAGATCCATGCCGGAGTTAAACAAGTAGCAAAAGCCATACGAGGGTAAGTACGAGAGAAGAACAATTACAAGTCGAGAATCAAAGGTACGATACAAGGAATTAATGAACAGAGGAAAGAAAACTTACGGACATCGGTAGTACCGAATCATGGCAACGTGACGATGATGTGCAAAACCAAACACCACAAGACCCAATAAACCAACAAGCCTAGGTATCCATAAACCTAGAGCTCGATACCATTTTCTGTAACACCCCAGATATCCGAGGTATATTACGCCGTGAATCCCTATATGGGACCCACCAGCCGAACAAAGATCATACACAATGACTCTTAAACGATAAAATAACACCACGTCATAAAGACGCAAAATGAACAATCCATCCGGTTCAACCGGCCAATAGAACATCATCATCCAACACAACATAAACACAACAATACAACTGACGAACAAGAACTCTTAAGTACTCGAGTACGACTATTAGTTCAAAAGCCATAAAAGATGAAAAGACAAAAAGACATCTCTTATGCACAATCATCACGCATGGCCATCATCCGTAATCTTGGTCCAGCCCGCTCGTCCCGAAGAACCCGACCAAATTCATAAAACGAATTTCAAACGGGTCCCAGAGGGGTTAGCAATTACGCTAGTACAAGTAACCAAATGAACATTTTACATCTTACACATATAGTAATGCATGCCATCAAGAAAATCATAATTTCCAAAACGCTCATTTCCTAAATGCCAATATCAAACCACATTTGTAAAAATGCACCACAATTAACCGCGGACCCACAGCTTCGTGGATCCCTGCCGAGACCCCGTCGGATCTAACCCACAGTGGTTAAAAGCAAGCTCGCGGTCCACAGCTTCGTGGAACCCTACCGAGACCCCGTCGAGTCTAACCCGTAGTGAGCATACACACACACACAATTTCTCATACAAAACTACTACGTCAAGATTTTAAGTTCATAAGGGTACTTGCCTCGATTAATTAGACGATGACACGAACGGAACGGAAGAGTTGAACACGACCGCAAGGAACCGGCGGAAATGAACCTAACGATTCGAATAGCACAATCACAACCATTTCTAAACGAGTACGGAAAAGGAATACACCCGGAAACCCGCCTACGATTCATGTATATTCATACAAAAATAACAACGAGGGCGGACCACAACCAAACCCTCTCGATTCCATAAAAATCCACAAAATATCCATGAATCCGTAGGGAAACTAAGAATACCAACAAGAATAATCATATTCATCATGAATCCATCAACGAAACGGAAAGAATCGGACAAAACCCCAAAATCCCCAATTATCCAAAAAGGTAGGGTTTCAAGAGACATTACCTTGAGTGATTCAAGTGTTAAGATCCGTAGAACACGCGTTAGATTGATTATCCGAGCCTCACAACCGAAAAGAAATGATGAAAATCGACCCCCGGATGAAGAACTCTCTCTCCCTCTATGTCTCTCTCTCGCGATGCTGTGTAAAATGGGGAAGAAAAATGAGCTGCTCGCTCAAGACGACACATATATAGTGCAACACAGCAGAACCTATCGGCCGGCCTATCGGCCGATAGGCCCAACCGATAGTCATACGGAATGCCGGC
Source organism: Orobanche coerulescens (assembly GCA_033398695.1). Classification (NCBI taxonomy): domain Eukaryota; kingdom Viridiplantae; phylum Streptophyta; class Magnoliopsida; order Lamiales; family Orobanchaceae; genus Orobanche; species Orobanche coerulescens. The sequence goes on from CM065818.1 coordinate 35,482,880, forward strand.
AGTAGGGTCTATCGACCCCCCTTATCGGCCGAAAGGCTACTGGAAGTTCGAAGGTGAAGAAATTTACATATCGGCCGGCCTATCGGCCGATAGGCCCAACCGATACCCATACGGGATGCCGTCAGAGAGTCTATCGGCCCCCCTATCGGCCGAAAGGCTCCTGGGAGTGCTCGGCCAAAAACTGAAACGACCATAACTCTCTCGTCCGGACTCCGATTGACTCACCGTTTGAACCATTGGAAAGCTAATTCGATGTTCTATAATATTGCAAAGATTTATAATTTTTGGAGTCACCAAAAATTAATGATGATCTAACAAAGTCGAACTCAAGCGAGGAAAGTTGAAACAACGAACAATAACGAGAGTACAATTCAACAATTGACAGGAAGGACATACTGAAAGATACATGTGGGTCACAATGACCGAGAAATATACCCAAAAATGAAAATACAAGGGAAAGAAAATACCGGATATTACAGGCCCGAGCCTCTCGCTCGATCAGCTCCGAACCAAGGAACAGATCGACGAGGTCATGGTCGTCCTGCAGGAGCGACGGAGTGCTCTCGACGCGCCTCCTGCTATCACCCCCTCGGCCGCCCGCCGGAAGTCCAAGCGGAAGCTCAAGGCGTTACTGGCCGAGCGATCGCCAGGAGGCTCTCGTCCGCAAGAAGAGGCGCTCGGCAGCCGGGGCACCTCTGTCTTCGATCGCCTGGGCAGTGACCCGACCTGGCGACCGGGGCAGTCCGGCCCCAGCTACGAGACGACGGAGTTTGAGTCCTTCACCAGGAGCTCGGCCTACCCGACTCCCAGAAGGCAGCCCAGCCGTCTGGCTCCCGCTCGCCAAATTGCCGAGGTCGGCAGCAGTGGGGTCCGGAGATCGGTACACGATCGCCTCGGCTCCCGCTCCCAAAGCCGATCAGCAAGCGACCGAGCCACGGCGATGGCTGCGATGCAACGTCAGATCGACGACATGAAGGCGCTCCTGCAATCCAGGGCAGGCGCCATGAAGACGATCGCCGAGCCAAGCGAGCCGCTCGCGATCGACATCGAGCTCGCCCCCGTGCAGCACAAGATCGCTCCTCCTCAGACACCCGTGTACGAGGGGCGATCGGACCCCCAAACACACCTGCACAAGTTCAACATCTACATGACCGGTTGTGGGGCATCGGACGCGACCCGGTGCCGAATGTTCCCTCTGACGCTGGACGACCTCGCCCACCGGTGGTACACCTCATTGCCACCTCGGTCCATTGGCTCCTTTAACGAGCTGGCGCACGTCTTCACGGAATACTTCGCCACCAGGGTCGCCCGGCCAGAAGGTCGCCTTCGCATGATGCAAATCAAGCAGGGAGAAGAGGAGTCCGACTCGGACTACATCGACTGGGTAGACGTGATCATCCTCAACGGCGAGCCCGTAAACGATGAGACCGCCCTCTACGCGGTCCTAGGAGGTTTTCAGGGTTTTTCGCCTATGTTCAGGCATCTCACGAAGACCCAACCGACGACCTACGTGGCCTTCCGGGATAGAGCCGCAGATTTCCTGTCCAGGCAAAGGCTTCTTCTTAGCCTAGGAGTAGAGCGATCGGCGCCCGCGCGACGACCTCCAGTCTCCCAGCCCGATCGCTACTATCCAGCAAAGCCGGAGGACTCGCTCACTGCCTACAGTCCATTTTAAATGAGGGACTAACTCCCGCCCGATCGCCGATATCGACCTACGAATAAAGCGATCGGCTGCCGAGCGACGATCGCCAGTCTTCCAGCCCAATCGCCGATCATCACGCTACATCATCAGCAACCCGGAGGACACGATCGCCATCTACTGTCCAGCATTTAACATGAGGGACTAAGGCTCGCGATCGCCTCCACCGCACATCATAAAGCCATGGTCCCGGGCAACGATGGAACCGGCTGCTTCGGCCATGCAAGGTCCCTTTCGGCCGAGATCGCCCGCCCTTCGTTTAAATACGAGGCCGGCGTAGTCTAAGGGCTCTCCAAAATTAATCAGTGGACACGTGCCACAACCCCCGTCTCAACGTACACCGTCGAGGTCGGCCATCTCCATGGCTGGCCGAGGTGGAAGCAGAGCTAAAAAGCCGCGGGCGTGGAGTTGATTCATCCGACGCTGCCCCGCGCAAGGACTCCTCTAGACCGAGACCGCACGCCCTTCGTTTAAATACGAGGCGAGGCGCAGCCTAACAGAGGACCCTCATAATAAAGTGAGTCACGAGACACTCAATGTCTTCGCGCATCAAGACACGGTCATGGAGTCGGTCCATCGAATTCCGCGACTGTGCACGATTCCTCAAACAAGCGAAACCACCAAGTTTCCGAGGGGGATCGGCCAATGTTGTTTTTGCAGGTACAAGATCGAAATATAGCTAGCCAATCGACCATGATAGCCCAAGTCCGAATCCCAGAGCCAGCTCAGCAAAGATCGCCCGTCCTCATCCTTACACGATCGCCAGCAAGAACCACCTCGCCCCATGTCTTCAACATAGGAGCAAGCTGGGGGGCAATTGTTGTGTCAAGAATTAACACTCTCTGACCGGCGATCGTCTCGGAGATCGGGTGACCGAGTCACTGCCGAGCAGCCGAGGCAAAACTGCCGATCAGCAACCAGGCGGCCAAGCCTTAACCCAGCGGACAAGCTAAATCGGCCAACCGAAGGTCCCAGGATAAGTCCCGGTGCCGAGCGATCGACCTCAGATACGATCGTCACCCGGCACTCGGAGACCGACTCCTGGCGACCGACTAGCGGACGATCCTCTCTCGGCATCTGCCGACCGACCCTTGGTGACCGACCGATGCCAACCCTCAGCGACTGGCCGATGACGACCCTCTGATGACCAGCTAGAGAAGACCGCCTCATGTCGATCAGGGCCGATGGCCATCCAGTCGGCAAAGGCCGAGCCTCAAGACTGGCACCACGTGCAAGAGCCGAGACAAGATCCGCGAATCTCGGGCCATTGACCACAGCCTGGCAGGATCTTTCCACCAGCCGACAAGCCGCCGAAAGTTGTCAGTAGGGCCGCATGTGACTGACTCCGGACGCGTGGCCGCCCTCATTGACCGCCACCGGCCGTCGTAGCTTTGGACTTTAGACAGACTGCCAGCCTCTTCCTTGGAATTTAGCCCGACAGCCCGGGTGATCGCCCCATTATAATATTGGCCGGCAGACGATCGCCCCATTATTATAATGGCCGGAAGGCGATCGCCCGCCAGAGGACAAGACTCGGTTGCCACTATATATACAAGGCTCCCAACACTTGTCCAAGGGACCGAGATTTTGGCTCACAAAACACTCTCTGGCATTATCGCGATCCCAGCACACTAGACAGAATCAATACCCAGCACTTGGCTATCTCCAACTCTTGGCAACAGCTATCATTCGGTCCTTCTTCTCCCGGCTTATCTCATCCAGCAGACGATCAGCAGGGATGAAGAACACCGAGCTTCGCTCAAGAGCCGGATTAACAGAGTCTTTTTACACTCATTGTATTTAGATTTCTCTCATTAATACTTGTATCCACGAATATTCGTATTAATATCATCTCGCGAGAGCATTCAAGCCCGGGCCTAACAAACCCAGCAAATCTTGTATTATTTATCTTCTCTCGGAAGTGCTCCCACAATTGTTGTTTGTTTTCCGTCTTCCAGCAGTATTAATCTTCGGATAAATATTTTGGGCAACAACATTGGACTCCGTAAATTTTTCCATTGCTGCTTCCTTGATTTCGTACGCCAACGCCTTATCCTGGTATTGACGGAGAGTGGTACATTCAAAACCGAACATGTACCTCTGGATTTCTGGTTTCATCCTCATATCAAAATGAATCATCATCTATGCATCTGTTCTGACCAGATGTCGAACAAATGCTAGTTGCTGGTTAAACGTCTTAATTGTCTGGGATACGGGTTCGTCTGATGGCTGAGCGGAGAAAAACTCCCTAACTTTGGCTTCCCTCACAGGGCGAGGGCAGTACTGAGCTTCCATCATTAATTTAAACTCTGCCCAATCAGCATCATGGTCTACAGGTCGGATAGCTTCCCACCACTCGGATGCTTCCCCTATCAGAAAGTACTGAGCAATAGGAGCTCTCCTGTCGTCTGGGCAATTAATTCCAGCAAAAAATTTCTCCTATTTCTTCAACCAATGATCCCAAGTGGGAGTCTCGGAAAAGCCGTCAAATTTGGGTGGTTGCATCTTCGTTACCTCTTGCAACCATCGGTCACCTCGATTTCCCATTTCTGGGATCCTTTGCTGTCCATCTCCCTGCTGAAATCCCACCGCCACCTTCATTCGGTCCACGACCTGAGCGAACTGAGTCATCTGGTTCACCACTTGACGAAGGATTTCTGGTACAACAGGTTCTGGTTCGTTATTGATAGATCATTGCGGTTCGCCTGAGCTATGACTGGCCTGATTAGAAGGCGACGCTTCCCTTTCAGCATTTCTTCGTCCGCGTCCACGACCGCGACCACGTCCACGTCCGCCTCTCAACATACTGTAAGCATAAATACCCAATATACAGGAAACAACATCGTTCTAATGTTCAATTACAAAGAGATACAACATGTAAAGAACGAGATAGAGTTTAGGAACTTACAACCTCCGTTCGCATGAAGACGTAGGCAGTACAGTGATGTCATTCACGGCCGGTTACCTCAAAAGACGTAAATGACCCCTATTTTAACCCAATGGCCAAGATATCCATAATCTTAGCTCCGATACCATATTCTGTAACACCCCCGATATATTCAGGAATATTACAGCGCCGTAAATCCTTTACATAAGAATTTACAAGGCTGAAGAAATGAAATGACAATAACAGATACCGACTAATGAAATCACTGAAATAAAATACAACAGTCTGGTTCAATACCGAGAATACAAATATCCAAATGAAGGGTTATTAATACATCACCAATGTAATATCCGCAATTTTCGATTTTCGATAAATTTCTTTTTTCGGTCGGAGTCCGTTTTGACGACTCGCTCATGACCGTTTCGTCATTTCGAGAATGATTAATTCTGCACTTTTTGTCATCCGAGTTCGTTTCGGTATCGTTTTGTTGAGTTCCGAGCTTTTTAGCGACTTTTCCGCACTTGAGTTCGATTCTTGCGAATCTCGTCTGAAACTGTTGTTTCGAGTTTCTCGTAAGTTCATTTAATGTTATTATTCATGTTGCGAGCTTTGGTTTAGTGTTTCGATCGCGTATCGTGATTTTCGGACGTTTTGGGCTATTTTCGTAATTTCCCAAAGTTTTGGGTAATTACTTCCGTTGTCGAATTCCGAGCCTTCGGGTGGTCGGAATTGTGTGTTCTCTTAGCTCTTAGATTCGTCTTTGCGAGTACGTCATGCTTAGTAACATCGATTCGTATTCGAGTTCGGGTTTCGGGGTCGTTCGGGCCGTCGGAGTTGGCCCGGCCGAAGTCATGGCCGGCAATCTGGGCCCAGCCGCTTGGCCGAGTCACGGCCGGTAGTGCTCGGCAGCTTCTGGCCGAGTCACGGCCGGCAGTGCTCGGCAGCTTCCGGCCGAGCAGGCCGCACCGTGGGCCGCGGCACATGCTGGCAGGGCCGCGGCACACTCTGTGGCATTTTTCGGCCAAACCGACTGTACCGGGTGCCGCGGCACATGCCGGCCGGTCCGCGGCACACTGCTGACCAATGGGAGCCATTTTTGGGCCTGTGCCGCGGCACACTGTGCAGCCTATTTATAGCCCTGCACACGGGTTTTTGGCCATTTTTCTCCTTCTTCTCCTTCTCTTCCGCGGCTGAGGGTGATCTTACCATGGAGCCATGTTGTTTAACAACAAATCCAAGAAGTTCTGGAGTTCATATCATCAATCAATCATCCGTTATGATCCTTTGATCCAACGAATCAAGGTAACCTTCCTTAGAACCCTAATTTCGTGAATTTGGGGGTTTTTGCGTTTTTGTCCGATTCGTTCCGTGTTATTGATTAATTAATGATGGGTATGATTAATATTGGTAGTATTCTTGTGTTTAACATCATTTAATCCATTGTTCTTCGTCGAATCGAAGTATATTTCTTGATTTCCTTCGAATCGACTTTTTGGGGGATTCGTCCTCGATCTCGGTTTTCATCCGTTTTGATGGATCGATTATGGTTAAATGATGTTGTTAAACATATTATATGGATTGTATATCCATATTTCAACTTGGAATTCCGTTTTCGGGTTTTGACGGAACGAATCGTGTTCTTGGCCGTTTTGGGGAAAACGCTTGAACTTTCGTCATTCGTTCTTTGAATTCAACGGCTTTAAGTCGTGTTAGGGAATTCATTTCATTATTGTTATTGTCCTTCATAGTTTATGAACGCGAGTTGGCGATCGGTGGAGTCGGCGGGTTCGTAGTCGGTTCGTGTCAACTTACTCCGGTCGATTCTCCGCGTTGTTCTTATTCGAGGCAAGTACCTTGTCCATACTATTCTTGTTTTGAGGATATGATAATTGGTGATCGTCTTGGTGTGTTTGTTTATTTGTTTGAAATGAGTTTTCAAAAGAATCGGCTAGCCTCGTTAAAGGCCCTCTTTCAAAATCGTGTGTGTTTTGTGATTAGTGTGTTTCGTGAACGAGTATGTGAATCTTACGGATATGTTTGGTGTTGATGCTGCGCTTGGTAATACGTGTGCACGTATATTATCTCTTTTCGGTGCGTTATGGTTTGATGTGGTGTTTTGCTAAGTGTTTGATGTCTCTGGTTGAATTGTTTGGATATCCTTGGTGTGATATGTTATTTGTGCATGATTGTTTCGCTCACCGCGGGTTGGTTCGACGGGGCCACGGCGGGAATCCAATGGTAGAGCCCTGGATTCACGAGTGGTGAATGTATTTTACTCACCGTGGGTTGGTTCGACGGGGCCATGGCGGGAGTCCAATGGTAGAGCCCTGGATTCACGAGTAAAAACTTCACAGGTTGGTGTATATTTAGTGAATGTATTTTACTCACCGTGGGTTGGTTCGACGGGGCCACGGCGGGAGTCCAATGGTAGAGCCCTGGATTCACAAGTAAAACTTCACGAGTTGATATTGATTTTTATGTCCGTTGAGGACACGTGACGTGGGTTTTAACCCTGTGAATTATTGTCGGTTTTCTATTTGTGAAAACAAAACCTTTGGGCTGTGACCCTATTGATTTTTGGAAAGAGAAGGATTTCATAATCCTAAATTGTTTTCTATTAAAACTCTCGATGGTATTTTAAACTGTTTTATAAATTATTTCCACTGATTTGTGATCTTTCGGTATTGGATTGTTTTACCCAAACTCTTGCCTCGGGAAGTACTTTTCGTTACTTTTGGATTTTTGAGGATTCCTGGTTATTGTTATTCGTGGAATGTGAATTGTATGGCTCGTATTTTTGCACTTGTACTTGCACTAGCAAAACAGTGGAGTTTTGCTAACCCCCGAGTATTCGGGGGGTGGATGTCTATTTTTGCATTCAGGTTTTGGAGCATAGCACAGGCTCGGCACGAAGGATGATGAAAGATGAACGATACTAATCACATGAGGATCCGTTGATGTCGTATTGTATTTTCTTTTCCGCTGCAGTATCTTTTCCCCGTTGTACGGGAGTTTATTGTATTTTGACCCCTGCGTGGGTATGTGTTTGGAATTGAGTTGTATGTTATTATTGAAAGACCAAGTCGGTCTACTGAGTCATTTTAGCCTTAAAGGCGATGTTTAGATGTTTGATTTTAGTTATCAGCCTGGTAGATCCTCGAGGAGAGGGTCTACGGCGTGTAATATCCCTGAGTGGATTGGGGGTGTTACAACCAAAATCCAAACATCATAAACTAAGGACGTACTCGAGTACTTATTGAAATAACCAACAAACAACAGACAATAAACCCGGCCGGAACATCACTCTGCACCCTCGTCGTCATGCAGCTCCAGTGGTTGTTTCCCCACTCTTTTGGATCCTGAACATAAACAAATGTTCACCCCGAAGGGGTTAGCACAACGATGCTAATACAAGTACAATAATCATACAACAGTGATATAATCAACAACTATATCATAACAAGTTTCTCCAACGAGAAATATCAACAACACATATCATATCATAACAGTTTCAACATACTGATGGTATTCCAACGATCCAGCGCACACAGCTATAGATTCCCATGATGATCCCGTCGGACCAACACATGGTGGAACTACCTGTCCAACGATCCAGCGCACACAGCTATAGATTTCCATGATGATTCCCGTCGGATCAACGCATGGTGGACATATAATCACAACACATTTACACAATACAATCACATCATAACTGTCATAATATAAACAATTCTAATTAGAGTACTTGCCTCGGTTCGTTGACAAGAATAAAACTTCCACGAATATCAAAATACTCGAAGGTCATCCCCTTCGATCAATCACGTTGCTAAGCTCGAACCTTAACAAAAGAAATAATATAGAATTCATCTCATACCGTACGAATGTCTAACAATCCAAAATTACGGTAGGAAGTCCTTAAAATGCAATCTGTCTGTATTGCTTAACGCACGCTACGCATCCTATGTAGCGTACGTTAATGCTACTCGTTAGCGCACGTAATTACACACAGCCTAGCGTGCGCTAACCATGCACGGTCAGTGCCTCACTGATCAGCCGACTGACTCACCTGATGACTTAATGTACGTTAAGTTCCAAACGTGGCGTACGCTAAACCTACTCGATAGCGCACGTTAATTCACGTAGCTTAGCGCAGGCTAAGCGTGCATGGCAGTTCACTGAAGGGCAGCAGATTGTACAAATGGTGATGAAGTAAGCGAATTCCTCAGTGATTAATGTTTGTTATCCGAATACATGTTATGTTCATAAACTTATGAATGATCTCACGGATAATAACAACTTCGAGATACAAGTATACGTATAATCATTATAACACCATAATCCATCTTGATTACAATTCTCATGCGAAGTTTGGTGATCTCCGGTTGGTGCATTAGATTCTACTATCATTATACACATTCGGACTTCATCTTGAGGGGAACTAACAACTCCAATTAATACGAAAGAATATTTCCTAAGATGATTCTCCCCTTAAGTCCTTATAACCGAAAATGGTATCACCTCCAATTTATGATCACTAAGATAACATAAATCATACGGATAATCAACTTCAGAATGTTTCTCTCATCATTTGAAGTACTACGATTCCAACTACGAGGTTCCAACGATAATATCATAAGCATAGACATTCCAATCTTCTAAACATGATGTTTATTGAATAATTCACGAATGAAATTCAATATCTCGTTAGCATGATCATCTAATTCCTTAGAATCCAAATCTAAGGCTGGAGATAGATTGAACATACCTTAATATGACGAAATCACTAAACCGCAAGGTAGAATCCGACTCCGGTTGGTTGTATGCCACTCCAGGGTGCTACTCCACTTCAATGATTACTCACAAGTAATATCCAATATTCAAGGATCAAGTAGATGTGTTCTAAGTGTGTTAGGAGGACAATTATTGCTCTCTGGTCTCTCAAGAATGAAGAATAAACGGAGGAAATGTAAGAAAAAAATGGGTTGTTGTCTCATTTATAACATTTTTGCACTTTAGCAAATTAGCGCACACTACCATACATACTTAGCGCACGCTAATAAGCGTTGACTCCAAATCTGTCCAGGTTTGTCCGCGGGAATCTTATCCGGACCCATGTCCCGGCTAGCGCATGTGCTAGCCGCCCAGCTCAATAATTCAATGGCTAGCGCACGCAACTCCTACATACGTAGCGTGCGCTAGTAGTAGCCGATAGCGCACGTTAAGCTACATTCTTAGCGTGCGCTATCACGAATTTGCATGAGAAATTTTGCATGTCGTTATACTTATGTACAAAGATACCAATGCAAGAAATATCATACTCCAATTATCAAGACCACAAATCCGAATAATATACGGTTCGAATATAGATGAAATACACAGTAATAAATCCGGATATTACATCAATTAAGTTCAATTTGAACCGATTAAGTTCAGTTTCAAAGTGGTTAAGTTCAATTTGAACAGATTAAGTTCAATTTCAAATTGATTAAGTTAAAATTGAATCAATTAAGTTCAATTTGAACCGATTAAGTTCAATTTCAATTTGGTTAAGTTCAATTTGAACATATTAAGTTCAATTTCAACCGATTAAGTTCAATTTGAACAGATTATGTTTAATTTCAACCGATTACGTTCAATTTGAACAGATTATGTTCAATTTCAACCGATTAAGTTCAATTTGAACAGATTATGTTCAATTTCAACCGATTAAGTTCAAATTTCAAATTGATTAAGTTAAAATTGAATCAATTAAGTTCAATTTGAACCAATTAAGTTCAATTTCAAATTGGTTAAGTTCAATTTGAACCGATTACGTTCAATTTGAACAGATTATGTTCAATTTCAATCGACTAAGTTCAAATTTCAAATTGATTAAGTTAAAATTGAATCAATTAAGTTCAATTTGAACCTATTAAGTTCAATTTCAAATTGGTTACGTTCAATTTGAACCGATTAAGTTCAATTTCAACCGATTAAGTTCAATTTGAACAGATTATGTTCAAACCGATTAAGTTCAAATTTCAAATTGATTATGTTAAAACCAATTAAGTTCAATTTGAACCGATTAAGTTCAATTTCAAATTGGTTAAGTTCAATTTGAACCGATTAAGTTCAATTTCAACCGATTAAGTTCAATTTGAACATATTATGTTTAATTTCAACCGATTAAGTTCAAATTTCAAATTGATTAAGTTAAAATTGAATCAATTAAGTTCAATTTGAACCGATTAAGTTTAATTTCAACCGATTAAGTTCAATTAGAACAGATTATGTTCAATTTCAACCGATTAAGTGCAAATTTCAAATTGATTAAGTTAAAATTGAATCAATTAAGTTCAATTTGAACCCATTAAGTTCAATTTCAAATTGGTTAAGTTCAATTTGAACCGATTAAGTTCAATTTCAACTGATTAAGTTCAATTTGAATAGATTATGTTCAATTTCAACCGAAGTTTAAATTTCAAATTGATTAAGTTAAAATTGAATCAATTAAGTTCAATTTGAACCGATTAAGTTCAATTTCAAATTGGTTAAGTTTAATTTGAACCGATTAAGTTCAATTTCAACCGATTAAGTTCAGTTTGAACCGATTAAGTTCAAATTTCAAGTTGAATAAGTTAAAATTGAATCAATTAAGTTCAATTTGAACCGATTAAGTTCAATTTCAAACTCGTTAAGTTCAATTTGAACCGATTAAGTTCAATTTCAACCGATTAAGTTCAATTTGAACAGATTATGTTCAATTTCAACCGATTAAGTTCAAATTTCAAATTGATTAAGTTAAAATTGAACCAATTAAGTTCAATTTGAACCGATTAAGATTTCAAATTGGCTAAATTCAATTTGAACCGATTAAGTTCAATTTGAACAGATTATGTTCAATTTCAACCGATTAAGTTCAAATTTCAAATTGATTAAATTATAATTGAATCAATTAAGTTTAATTTGAACCGATTAAGTTTAATTTCAAAATGGTTAAGTTCAATTTGAACCGATTAAGTTCAATTTCAACTGATTAAGTTCAATTTGAACAGATTATGTTCAATTTCAACCGATTAAGTTCATATTTCAAATTGATTAAGTTAAAATTGAATCAATTAAGTTCAATTTGAACCGATTAAGTTCAATTTCAAATTGGTTAAGTTCAATTTGAACCGATTAAGCTCAATTTCAACCGATTAAGTTTAATTTGAATAGATTATGTTCAATTTCAACAGATTAAGTTCAAATTTCATATTGATTAAGTTAAAATTAAATCAATTAAGTTCAATTTGAACCGATTAAGTTCAATTTCAAATTGGTTAAGTTTAATAAGAACAGATTAAGTTAAATTTGAACCAATTAAGTTCAATTTGAACAGATTATGTTCAATTTCAACCGATTAAGTTCAAATTTCAACTTGATTAAGTTAAAATTGAATCAATTAAGTTCAGTTTGAACCGATTAAGTTCAATTTCAAATTGGTTAAGTTCAGTTTGAACCGATTAAGTTCGATTACAACCGATTAAGTTCAATTTGAACAGATTATGTTCAATTTCAACCGATTAAATTCAAATTTCAAATTGATTAAGTTAAAATTGAATCAATTAAGTTCAATTTGAACCGATTAAGTTCAATTTCAAATTTGTTAAGTTCAATTTCAAATCGGTTAAGTTCAATTTGAACCGATTAAGTTCAATTTCAACCGATAAAGTTCAATTTGAACAGATTATGTTCAATTTCAACCGATTAAGTTCAATTTGAACCGATTAAGTTCAATTTCAACCGATTCAGTTCAATTTGAACAGATTATGTTCAATTTCAACCGATTAAGTTCAAATTGATTAAGTTAAAATTGAACCAATTAAGTTCAATTTGAACCAATTAAGTTCAATTTCAAATTGGTTAAGTTCAATTTGAACCGATTAAGTTCAATTTGAACAGATTATGTTCAATTTCAACCGATTAAGTTCAAATTTCAAATTGATTAAGTTAAAATTGAATCAATTAAGTTCAATTTGAACCGATTAAGTTTAATTTCAAATTGGTTAAGTTCAATTTGAACCGATTAAGTTCAATTTCAACCGATTAACAATTTGAACAGATTATGTTCAATTTCAACCGATTAAATTCAAATTTCAAATTGATTAAGTTAAAATTGAATCAATTAAGTTCAATTTGAACCGATTAAGTTCAATTTCAAATTGGTTAAGTTCAATTTGAACCGATTAAGTTCAATTTGAACAGATTGTGTTCAATTTCAACCGATTAAGTTCAAATTTCAAATTGATTAAGTTAAAATTAAATCAATTAAGTTCAATTTCAGATTGGTTAAGTTCAATTTCAACCGATTAAGTTCAATTTGAACAGAGTATGTTCAATTTCAACCGATCAAGTTCAATTTCAACCGATTAAGTTCAACTTGAACAGATTATGTTCAATTTCAACCGATTAAGTTCAAATTTCAAATTGATTAAGTTAAAAATGAATCAATTAAGTTCAATTTCAAATTGGTTAAGTTCAATTTGAACCGATTAAGTTCAATTTCAATCGATTAAGTTCAATTTGAACAGATTATGTTCAATTTCAACCGATTAAGTTCAAATTTCAAATTGATTAAGTTAAAATTGAATCAATTAAGTTCTATTTGAACCGATTAAGTTCAATTTCAAATTGGTTAAGTTCAATTTGAACCGATTAAGTTCAATTTCAACCGATTAAGTTCAATTTGAACAGATTATGTTCAATTTCAACCGATTAAGTTCAAATTTCAAATTGATTAAGTTAAAATTGAATCAATTAAGTTCAATTTGAACCGATTAAGTTCAATTTCAAAGTGGTTAAGTTCAATTTGAACCGAGTAAGTTCAATTTCAAAATGATTAAGTTAAAACTGAATCAATTAAGTTCAATTTGAACCAATTAAGTTTAATTTCAAATTGGTTAAGTTCAATTTGAACCGATTAAGTTCAATTTCAACCGATTAAGTTCAATTTGAACGTATTATGTTCAATTTCAACCGATTAAGTTCAATTTCAACCAATTAAATTCCATTTGAATAGATTATGGTCAATTTCAACTGATTAAGTTCAAATTTCAAACTGATTAAGATAAAATTGAATCAATTAAGTTCAACAAGGGTATATCACACACTACAGTATCACTAAAAGAAGATATCACTAATCCCTATCATCCCACCGTATAAATAAACTAGTGGGATCACACACTACAGTATCTACATCATCGCTAAACCTCCATATAGCTCGGGCCATACGTCCTCTAAATGCATAATATCCGTCTCGGTCTTTCCATGAGAGAAAGACTGCTGAACGAGAGACTCTAAAGTCCGTATAGAATACGCACCACAAGAGGTCGAGTCATCTTGTACATAGCATAAATCCTTCCTCGCTATAGCAACTCGAAATGGTGTAACCGGGGTGATATCAGGACGGCGCTCGTAAAATCCAAAACGCTGTAGAATGGTAGGAATTAAGCGACATATACCCGATGCCTACCGCGATCTCAATTTCCAATATGCATCATGTTCGTGCGCCAGAGAATCATACATGATGATGATACCCTCATCGAGTATAATGCGAAGAACAACCCAATGTCCGCTCGAGGACTCTGGAGACGTATTCCAGATGGTCAACAGCTGGATTGTTCAAAAAGTACATTGTCAGCATAATAGTACACGAATAACTAATATAAATAAATAACAAAAAATGCAATAAATTATCACCTCACGTAACTCCCACCAAGGGCGATGATCGCCCCAAAATGGTCTCAGACCGTGAACGTGGCTGATCAAGAAATCTAGATCATCATCGTCAATACTCAATGAACCTCCTCTCCTATTGGAGTTATTCCATACATTGATACACGTAGCCTAATATAAAATAATTTTGTCAGTAACGAAGCGCTCAATTAATTTGGAAGAAATTTATTAATATTTTTCATTACCAAGAAGCTCGTATAAACCAAAACCCTCTGAGCGGCCCAATCATCGAGCCATCGCACGCCAACAAATCCTTCCTCTTCCGAACTACAGTGGTCGAGAAGGGGGAATGCGGTCTGTATGACCTATACTGCAGTCTAGGCACATCACACGCATTTGCTCGAATAGGAATAGAAGAGTACTCAAGCGGGATAGGGATCAGATCCGCAGTGGAAGAGGATGGTCGAGACCTAGGGGCAATCTCTAGTGGTGTCACCAACGTCTCAGCAGGAAGAACCGGGAGGGGTAACTGTCGGGACCGAGGCTCCATCAGCATGATGATCGAGACTCAGAGTGCGCTCTACCGGGACCGAGGCTCCATCAGAATGAGCACCGAGACTCGGAGTGTGCTCTACCGGGACTGATGCTCCGCCGGGGCTAGGGACACCCTCAGTCTGCTCGGAGGGATACGACGCTCCATCCACACAAGTCTCTGTCGGCAACGATGATCCGCCATCGTCGGGGACTCTCTCAGTCTGCTCGGTGGGAGACGACGCTCCATCCACACGAGTCCCTGTCGGCAATGATGATCCGCCAGCATCGGGGACTCTCTCAGTCTGCTCGGATGGAATAGGCGCTCCAAATCGAGTGTAACACCCCCAAGTTATTCGGGAAATATTACAGCGCCGTAAGCCCCGCCGTGGGACCCACAAGGCTAAACATACGCGGAACTATAAATTTTGACCGAGAAGGTCTACACACAATGAAATGAAAAACAATACAAAGGGTATTCAAAACATAACCAATGTATTCAAAGACGTCACATCACGAATCAATACCTCGGCAAACACAGGCCGGAACATCAAGGAAAATAGAAAACAATACTCGAGTATTCAATAACCAATCCAGTACAACAACACTGAATGGAAAACTAAAAACATAACTGGAAGAAAGACACAGTATCACACTTGCCCACCATCTTCATGCCGACCCGATACCTGCCTGTCCGCTCCCCTGGAACCTGGAATACATAAAACGTATTTCCCCCATAAAGGGGTTAGCCGTCGAATAGCTAGTGCAAGTATATCAAGTATGAAACACAATACTCCTCGACAATAAAGTAAATGTAACCGTCAATTCATCAATTCAAGACTAGTATTCCGGAATAACTAAATCTCATAGCGTCACATCAAGACGTATATGAATGCCGTAGAAACGGTTCGTTCATATCATCCGTCAATACATGTATGAATGCCGTAGAAACAGTTCGTTCATATCATGCCATCAATTCATATATGAATGCCGTAGAAACGGTTCGTTCATATCATGCCATCAATATATCTATGAATGCCGTAGAAACGGTTCGTTCATATCATACCATCAATGTTTCTTACTTTCAAAGTCGAGAACGCACAATCATAAATATATACTTGCCTTTGAGACATCGAGAAATCGAACGGAAGAAGGGTATGAGTTCGGTAGGTCCAAGAATGCGCTTCCGGCACCTAAACGATTCGCAAGGAATATGGTAATTAATTATCCATACTCAAATTACACGAAGAAACTCCCGAAACTCGTCTACGATTCATGAAAATACACGGGTAAACAACTAAAGGTTGGAAAAATCGCCCAAACTCCCGCAAGTCCGAAAACGGCACAATCAAGTCCGTAAAATCGTAGGAAAAGCATCCATACGGTATAGATACATCATAATCTCAAGGTTCTCAAGCTTCAAATCGGATAAATCGGACGAATCTACGAAAACCTCCAAAATCCAACACAATATTCAAAGTGTTCTTGAATAATCTTTCAATAATCCGATGAATAATCGAATATGCCCATAATCATGTGTATATCACTTTATACACCATGATTTTAACATCCAAAACATCATTACTCAATACAAAATCGAAAACCAAGATGTTGAAGAAATTACCTCTTGAATATCCAAGCTCTATGATCCGAAGAATACGCGATAGATCGATGATCCGAGCTTCCCCTCCGAATGAAAATGATAAAAATTCAATACTCAAATGATAGATGATGCAAAGTTCTCTCCTCAAGCTCTCTCTCTAGTGTGGGTTGAAGAAAATGGAGGAAATGAGCTGCATCTCGCTCAAAAAGCATAATTATGCAGTTGACCGCATTGTGTGCCGCGGCTCAGCCGAAGTGTGCCGCGGCACGAGCCCAAAATCGCTCCTGTGGCTCGGAAGTGTGCGCGGCCCGGGCGTCTTGCCGCGGCACCGGCATGAGCGATTTTGGCCGCAGATGCAACACGAGTGTGCCGCGGCCCGGACAGGTGTGCCGCGGCAGTGACTCGGGAGTGTGCCGCGGCCCGGACAGGTGTGCCGCGGCAGTGACTCGGCAGTGTGCCGCGGCCCGGACAGGTGTGCCGCGGCAGTGACTCGGCAGTGTGCCGCGGCCCTGCCGGCATGTGCCGCAGCACCGGGTACAGTCTGCTCGGCCAGGTCTAGAAAATGTGTGTGCTGCGGCGCACACTCCTTGTGCCGCGGCCCACACCCCCCCTCGGGTCCTAAAATGATGAAAAACGACCCGGAAAGAGAATAAAAGCAATAGGACTCAATATCTGGGAAACAATAACACAAAATGGAAGTACGGGAACCCCAAAACGGTGGTTCCAAGCAATGATTACAAGGGTTCGCCCAACAAAACACAATTCGCACATTGAAGAGGTTTGAAATGACATGAATTTCAACCGGGTATTACATTCTCCCCCTCTAAAAAGAAGTTTCGTCCCGAAACTTAAGAAATAAATAGTTCGGGCTATTCCACCCGCATCTTATCTTCTGTCTCCCAAGTCGCCTCCTCGACTCCATGCCTCGACCATTGCACTTTAACCAGTGGAATGGCCTTATGCCGAAGTTGTTTCTCGCGACGCTCAAGGATCTTCACAGGTTTCTCCGGAAAGGTAATATCCTCGGCTACGTCAATCTCACTGTAGTCGATAATGTGGCTCGGATCCGGTACGTACTTTCTCAACTGAGACACATGAAAAACACTGTGGACGTGACTCAAAGCTGGAGGCAATGCCAAGCAATAAGCTAAATCTCCAACTCTGTCCAAAATCTCGAAGGGTCAGATATACCTCGGACTAAGTTTCCCCTTTTTCCCGAAGCGGAAAACTTCTCTGGTCGGCGACACCTTGAGCAAGACATGATCTCCTACCTCAAATTCCAAGGGTCGACGACGAGTATCAGCATAAGATTTATGACGACTCTGGGAAGCCAGCAATCGGTCCCGGATAATAAAAATCTTTTCCTTAGTCTCCATCAACATATCCGGCTCCATCCCAACTAGCTCAGAAGCCTCGTCCCAACATAATGGCGACCTACATCGCCTACCATATAGTGCCTCGAAGGGTGCCATTTTGATCGACGCATGCCAACTATTATTGTAAGCAAACTCGATCAACGGTAAGTGAAGCTCCCAATCATTACTCCAATCCAAGGCACAAGCCCGTAACATATCTTCCAACGTCTGAATCGTCCTCTCTGTCTAACCGTCCGACTAAGGATGAAAGGAAGTACTCAATCTCAACTCCGTACCCAGAGCCTGATGAACGGCTTGCCAAAAATGCGATACGAAACGGCCGTCTCGATCAGAAACAATGGTCTTGGGGGCACCATGTAACCTCACGATCTCAGCAATAAAAGTTCGAGCTAGTCTATCCGGTCCCCAAGTATCCTTAATACCCAAGAAGTGTGCAGACTTGGTCAATCTATCGACAATTACCCAAATCATATTCATTCCGGCCCGAGTTCTCGGCATGCCAGTGATGAAATCCATCGAGATGTCTTCCCACTTCCACTCGGGAATGGGAAGTGGTTTCAACAACCCCGCTGGTCGTTGATGTTCGATCTTGACTTGTTGACACGTCAAACACCGTAGTACGAACTCCGTAACATCCTTCTTCATGTTATTCCACCAAAAATTGCGCTTCAAATCTTTGTACATCTTACTCGTTCCGGGGTGGATTGAGTAAGGCGTAGCATGAGCTTCTTGGAGAATTCTTTGCCTCAACTCTAAATCGTTCGGAACACAAAGCCTGCCCTAAAATCTCAGAATACTATCCTCGTGAACCATAAAACCAGGAGCTTTTCCTTTAATTACATCTTCCTTCAGTTGAGAAATCATCGGGTCACTCCACTGCTTCCCTTTGATGTCGTCAACCAAGGACGAAGTAATTTCGAGAGTACACAACTGTCCCTGTACTCGCTGAAGCCAAACTTTTATCCCTTGCTCAATTAAATCCTGACGAATTTTTGTCTGCGATGTAAGAACCTCGAGCATTTGAAGAGATGCCGATTTGCGGCTCAAAGCATCCGCAACGACGTTGGCTTTTCCGGGGTGGTAAAGAATTTCCAAATCATAATCCTTTATCAACTCTAACCAACGTCTCTGTCTCATATTCAGCTCCTTCTGACTGAAAATGTACTTTAGGATCTTGTGATCGGTATAAATCCGGCACGGTGAACCATACAAATAATGCCGCCAAATCTTGAGTGCGAAGACAATTGCGGCCAACTCTAAATCGTGAGTGGGATAATTCATCTCGTAAGGCTTTAATTGCCGTGACGCAAAAGCTATCGTCTTATCATGCTGCATAAGTACACAGCCCAGGCCTTGACCCGAAGCGTCACTATAGACTGCAAAGCCCTCGCTACCATGTGGTAATGTTAAAATCGGCGCTGAAGTCAGCCGTCTCTTCAGTTCATCGAAGCTCTGTTGTCTCTCATCCGTCCAAATAAAATTTTCGGTCTTCTGGAGCAATTTCGTAAGTGGTCGAGCGAGTTTCGAGAACCCCTCGACAAACCGACGGTAATACCCAGCAAGGCCCAAAAAGCTACGAACTTCCTTAACATTTTTAGGCGGTGCCCAATCTAGCACTGCCTCAATCTTCTGCGGGTCTACACGAACCCCTTCGGCCAAAATCACGTGACCGAGAAACATAACTTCTTCCAACCAAAACTCACATTTCGAGAATTTTGCATAGAGGTGCTCGGTTCTCAAAATGTCTAAAACTAAACGCAAGTGTCGGGCATGTTCCTCCTTATCACGAGAATAGATTAAGATGTCGTCAATAAAGATGACTACACACTTGTCGAGGTACTCGATGAATATTTTATTGATTAACTGCATGAATACTGTCGGCGCATTAGTCAACCCAAAAGGCATAACTACAAATTCATAATGCCCATATCTCGTCCGAAACGCCGTCTTCGAAACGTCGGACTCCCTCACTCTGAGTTGATAATACCCGGATCTTAAATCAATCTTCGAGAAAACCGCGGCCCCTTGCAATTGATCAAATAAATCGTCTATACGAGGCAAAGGATATTTGTTCTTGATGGTTACTTTGTTCAGCTCACGGTAGTCGATGCACAAACGTAGTGAACCATCTTTCTTCCTCACGAAGAGAACAGGTGCGCCCCAACGCGAAGCGCTCGGTCTGATGTGCCCTTTTCCAAAAGTTCTCCCAACTGAGTCTTCAATTCTTGCATCTCGGAAGGTGCCATTCGATAAGGTGCTTTAGAAATCGGGGCTGCATCTGGCTCTAAGTCCACGGAAAAATCTATCTCTCGATCTGGCGGTAATCCCGGGAGGTCATCCGGAAAAACATCGGGATACTCATTAACAACCGGAATTGAAGAGAAATCGACTTCATTTCCTTCCATTTTCAAAGCATAACACCAATAGCCCGTACAACCTTTATTCAAAAGTTTTACGGCCTTCATGGCACTGATAAGTAACTTGGATTGGCCCGACTTACGTCCCAATAATGAGTACTCAGATCCGTCTTTATTCATCATGGTGATAACCTTGGTACGGTAATTCATAATCGCTTGGTGATTATCAAGCCAATCCTCGCCGAGGATCACGTCCTCGCCTTCCATATCAACTACAATCAGATTCGATAACCATTCCATACCGGATATAATCACCGGAAAATCTCTAATCTCCCGATTCCCCACAATTCTATCCCCGCTAGGCAGTTTCACGATAAAGGGATCGCAAGCAGTCAAACAAGTTATATTCAAATGGCGTACACACTCCAAAGAAATAAAAAAATGTGTAGCACCCGTATCAAAAAGTACACGGACCGGATAAGATAAAATATGGATAGTACCTGAAGCCACTGCCGCGTCGGGTTCGTCTGTTCGACGCATCTCATAAACCCGTGGTTGCACCGAACCAACGCTAGAGTTTCCCCCTCCAGCGTTCTGACCCCGTCCCCGGCCCCTGCCAAAATTCTGCTGAGGTTGACCAAAAGATTGTCGCTGGTTTATACCTTGATCAAGTGGTGTTGGGGCAGAAGCCCGAGTGTCCAAAGTCTGATTTGGCTCGGAACAATAAACCGCTTTATGTCCCATCTGTCCGCACGTGTGACACTTCAATGGTGGGAAGTTGCATTCCGAATTAAAGTGGCCTGGACGGCCACAATTATAGCAAGTCACCGTGCGATTTGTGGTACCCGGAGTGGGACGGTAACCCCTCTTTCCTTTATTAGAACGTGACGACTGTCCGGCAAAATGGCTAGTCGTCTGTGACTTCTGAAAGTTTCCACCCTTAGAGCCAGAAAAATTTCCCGCGACTTTTTGCTTCTTCGGTTCTTCAACGGTATCGTTGTCGGGGCTCAACATATCATGGGCTAAAGCTCTGTCCTGATACTCTTTCAGTGTGGTACAAGCAAATCCGGCTATGTACCGCCGTAAGTCCAAATTCATCCGCATATCAAAATAACGGATCTTATCACGCTCGTTACGCACTTGATCCTTCACATGGATAAATTGTTGGTTGTACTCCACGATCGCCTGCGAAACGGGAATATCTTGTGGTTTAGCCTCGAAAAAGGCTCGGATTCGGCTCTCTCGCACCGGCCAAGGACAAAACTCGGCCTCCAAGAGCTCCTTAAATTCATCCCATGTGGCAATACGATCCTGTGGCTTGATGACCTTCCACCAAGTAGCGGCCTCCTTAGTGAGGAAATACTGAGCAATCGGTACTTTCCTCACCTCGGGGCAATCAACCGCCTCGAAAATCTTCGCCAATTCGCTGCTTGATCTTCCCGGCTAACGTGCATGGCACCGCCAAACTGTGGAGGGTGCATACGGATTACATTCTGAAGCAAGGCATCCGTGTTTGGGTTCGGGTTATTCAGCTGAACAGTTTGGGCTAAGATAGTCATCTGAGTAGCCAATTGTTGAAGTGCATTCGCCACTCCAACGTCCACGTTGTTCCCCTGACCGTTTGACTGGTCGTGATGACTCTCGGTGTCAGGATGCACCAAGTTCGACAAACTGGGGTTGGTCGACCCCGCAACTGAACTGATGGAAACGGCCGCGCCACGACCTCTTCCTCGTCCACGGCCACGACCACGGCCACGACCCCTACCAGCTGACATACTGAAGAACACACAAGGTACGTAAGCACAATTCAATCGCACGTCATTAAGGTGATCGATTCTCAAAAATACCAATAAAAGAAGCATAATGAGTAAGGAATCATCAGAAGAGTAAGAGGTCTTACCAGTACCGGTCGCACTGTGATGATGGCAGAGTAGTGATACTGTGGACAAATGACGACTCATTCGACCCAAAAGACCGACAGCCTAGGTATCCATAGACCTAAGCTATGATACCATATTCTGTAACACCCCCAAGTTATTCAGGGAATATTACAGTGCCGTAAGCCCCGCTGTGGGACCCACAAGGCTAAACATTCGCGGAACTATAAATTTTGACCGAGAAGGTCTACACACAATGAAATGAAAAACAATACAAAGGGTATTCAAAACATAACCAATGTATTCAAATACGTCACATCACGAATCAATACCTCGGCAAACACAGGCCGGAACATCAAGGAAAATAGAAAACAATACTCGAGTATTCAATAACCAATCCAGTACAACAACACTGAATGGAAAACTAAAAACATAACTGGAAGAAAGACACAGTATCACACTTGCCCACCATCTTCATGCCGACCCGATACCTGCCTGTCCACTCTCCTGGAACCTGAAATACATAAAACGTATTTCCCCCATAAAGGGGTTAGCCGTCGAATAGCTAGTGCAAGTATATCAAGTATGAAACACATTACTCCTCGACAATAAAGTAAAAGTAACCGTCAATTCATTAATTCAAGACTAGTATTCCGGAATAACTAAATCTCATAGCGTCACATCAATACGTATATGAATGCCGTAGAAACGGTTCGTTCATATCATCCGTCAATACATGTATGAATGCCGTAGAAACGGTTCGTTCATATCATGCCATCAATTCATATATGAATGCCGTAGAAATGGTTCGTTCATATCATGCCATCAATATATCTATGAATGCCGTAGAAACGGTTCGTTCATATCATACCATCAATATTTCTTACTTTCAAAGTCGAGAACGTACAATCATAAATATATACTTGCCTTTGAGACATCGAGAAATCGAACGGAGGAAGGGTATGAGTTCGGTAGGTCCAAGAACGCGCTTCCGGCACCTAAACGATTCGCAAGGAATATGGTAATTAATTATCCATACTCAAATTACACGAAGAAACTCCCAAAACTCGTCTACGATTCATGAAAATACACGGGTAAACAACTAAAGGTTGGAAAAATCGCCCAAACTCCCGCAAGTCCGAAAACGGCACAATCAAGTCCGTAAAATCGTAGGAAAAGCATGCATACGGTATAGATACATCATAATCTCAAGGTTCTCAAGCTTCAAATCGGATAAATCGGACAAATCTATGAAAACCCCCAAAATCTAACACAATATTCAAAGTGTTCTTGAATAATCTTTCAATAATCCGATGAATAATCGAATATGCCCATAATCATGTGTATATCACTTCATACACCATGATTTTAACATCCAAAACATCATTACTCAATACAAAATCGAAAACCAAGATGTTGAAGAAATTACCTCTTGAATATCCGAGCTCTATGATCCGAAGAATATGCGATAGATCGATTATCCGAGCTTCCCCTTCGAATGAAAATGATAAAAATTCAATACTCAAATGATAGATGATGCAAAGTTCTCTCCTCAAGCTCTCTCTCTCTCTCGTGTGGGTTGAAGAAAATGGAGGAAATGAGCTGCATCTCGCTCAAAAAGCATAATTATGCAGTTGACCGCATTGTGTGCCGCGGCTCAGCCGAAGTGTGCCGCGGCACAGCCAAAATCGCTCCTGTGGCTCGGCGGTGTGCCGCGGCCATGCAGCGTCTTGCGGCACCGGTCTGACGATTTTTGGCCGCAGATGCAACACGAGTGTGCCGCGGCCGGACAGTGTGCGCGCGGTGACTCGAGTGTGCCGCGGCCGGATAGGTGTGCCGCGGATGACTCGGCATGTGCCGCGGCCCTACGGCATGTGCCGCGGCACCGGCACGATCTGCTCGGCGAGTCTAGAAAATGTGTGTGCCGCGGCGCACACTCCTTGTGCCGCGGCCCACACCCCCCCTCGGGTCCTAAAATGATGAAAAACGACCCGGGAAGAGAATAAAAGCAATAGGGCTCAATATCTGGGAAACAATAACACAAAATGGAAGTACGGGAATCCCAAAACGGTGGTTCCAAGCAATGATTACAAGGGTTCGCCCAACAAAACACAATTCGCACAATGAAGAGGTTTGAAATGACATGAATTTCAACCGGGTATTACATCGAAGCTCTGTCGGAATCGAGGCATGAGAAGGAAAATCGCGCATAAGATCATTAATACGTCCAAAGTCCCATGCCGGCGTATCAAGAGGAGCAGACTAGCCCACTACCTCATCAATATGTCAACATAACTTGCCCACTGCATCATCAACATATCGACGCATATGCTCGACCGATGAATCCACATATGTACGCATATGAGTAAAAAGAGTATCAAAATCAGTAATCGATGTAGTCTCCTGAGTACCCCGTGCCGAAGAAGATACAGTCTGGTGAGGACCCCATATCGGAGAACTATGGGGCGGCAAATCAGTATGCACAGGCTCAAGGCTCTTCTGATGACTCACGTCCATGAGTAAGATGTAGAGGGTCAGAAATAACCAGACCACATGTCCGCTGCCGGACATTACGCTCTCTGGCTAGATCACCCTCACGATCCCTCCCCTTCTCCTTCCCCTTCCCCCCACCCTTCTTGCATAGGGCCATCCTGTGCGTATACTGCACCCACTCTCTCGCAGCATCACTAATGGACTGCATATACGGCTCCTGCTCCTCCTCAGGTGTCAGAGATAACACCTCAAAACAATCAATCTAAATACAATTCAATGATTCATTTTCAGTAATTGTTACCTTAAATATCTACAAGAGTATTTACGTATTGAAAACCTATAATTGATTACCTCATCATCGAAGAATATGGTAAAATCAACATGACCCAGCTTCTTCAACTTCCAGCGTGTACAACGAGGTCGCTGGATGAAAGAAGCTCCGAGCATGGTCCCACATTTGGAGCCTAACGAAGGTATAGCCTCGCAATCCCATATCTGAAAACAATAATTGAATCCCAACATAAGAAACGATAACAATATTTATTCTGAGTTTGAGTATATAATTAAGTTAATGAATGCGAGGACGTACCATAATAGCGTATATGTTACCATACAAATGGTAACTCGGATCCAGACCAGCGGGGACCTCAGTGGGAACATCACTCAAATACGTAACCAAAATCTGATATGAATATAAGCCCCATGGAAAGCTCTCCCACCGAGTCTGGTCCTCAACCAACGTCTACAACCACCGGTCAGCAATACGCTTGCCCCCATCCACACCGAATATCAAATAGCAGACGCACAGAACCTTAGCGACCTTCAGCGCATCACCGGGATGCTCTCTAAAATATCCAGCAGCAAATCGATCACGAATATGGTCTAACATCTGCCCCCCACGACTGAGCAACGGATACGATCGTACACGCTCCCCTCCGATGGAACATCGTCCCCGTGCACATCAAAGTTGGAGTCTCCGAATCGCAAGCCGGTGACTAGCGCATACTCATATCTAGAAAATCAAATAAATCGATGACCGAGCCTAAACCAAAACTCATCGGCATGTGCATCCGATTTAATCACCTCGTTCGACAACAAGGCATGCAATGCGGCATTAGATACAAACCCCCCCACTCCTCCCGGATAAAGTGTCCAAGACACGACTCTCTAAACTCCCTAATAGTGTCATCACCTACAGTCCACAGCTCAGCAACGATCGTCTTAATAATCCCTTATCTAACATACCCATTTATGGAGCATTTCGAACCCCGCATATTCGGCCTCTTCCAAACAACCTGCCGATTCAAATATATTTTAATTTTAGCTTCCAGTGGGTGTATTGAGGTAATATGTAATCGGGAAAAAGTAAGTGGACAATTCGAGTAACAGTGGAATTTATTCGATTTATTTCCGTCGAGTTATTCTAATTCAACTTGAGACATCCTAATTCAATTTCAATCATCTAATGCAATTCGAGACATCCTAATACAATCCGAGTCATCCTAATTCTAGTAGTTTTATGTCAATTCGAATAATCATAAATCAATTTCCGACATTAGTCTTTTAAATTAATTTGAGAAATCCTAATTGGTCAATTAGTCCAATTTGAGTAACATATAAACTATATTCGAGTAAGACAAATAAAAAATGAAATAAACTAACTAAACAAAATAAACTAACTAAACGAAACAAACTAACTAAATTCGACAAGATATCCATATTTATAACATTCCCAAATTCGAATTGAAACTCGAATACGAATTACCAAGGTTACATAAATAATCAATTCAACACGACATCAATTCGATCGATATCAATTCATACATAAAGAACACGATATCAACACACGATTCGCGGTTGACCGGCGCTACTTAATTCCCAAATTCAATTTTCTCTATTTAATTTATTTTTCACCGTGTAAATCGAATGCAAATTTTATAATTCGAATGCAAAACGTGTAAATCGAATTCGTGTAAATCAAATGAAAAAAGTGTAAAACTAATTCGAGTAACGAGACCGTACGAGTGACACGAAAATAAAGTCTTACCTGGTCATCGGCAGCGGCAGCATCAGAAGCGGCGGCGGCGGACTCGACATTAGCATTACCGTCAGCGGCGCTATTCGGGGAACGCCTCAAATTCGGAGAAGTCGAATTCGCCATCGAGAAGGAGGAAATAACTCGGATTCATGAAACTCCTGTTCGTGAAACTCGAAGTCGTCGGATTCGTGAAATTCGTGAAGAAGGAAGAAGTCGACTCGAGTCTGGTTTTCGTGTGAAACTCAAAGTCGGATTCGTGTGAAACTCGAAGTTAGATTCGTGAAGAAGGAAGAAGACGACTCGAGCTTTTTTTTCGTGAAACTCGCTAGGTCGGATTCGTGAAGAAGGTAGCGACGACTCGATTGTTGTTTAAAGAGTTACTCTCTATTCGAGTAACTCGTGTATTGGGGTAATGTCCCTAATTCGGGTAATATTGTAAGGAGATTTTCGGATAATATAGTAGATAACTCGAGCGGCTTGGACGAATTCAGATAACCCGAGTTCGTGTGACACGAAGTATATTCATGTAATATCCGCATTTTTCTTTCCCTTGTATTTTCATTTCCGGCGTATTTTTTTTTTCGATTGCAGTGACCCTCGTGTATCTTTCAGTGTATCTTTCCTGTCATCTATTGATCTGATTCTTGTTATTGTTGTGCGGAACCACCGTTTTGGGGTTTGCGTACTTCCATTTCGTGTTATTAGTTCCCAAATATCGATTCTTATTGCTTTTATTCTCTTCCCGGGTCATTTTTCTTCATTTTAGGACCCAAGGGGGGTGTGGGCCGCGGCACAAGGATTTTGCGCCGTGGCACACACACTTTCCAGTTTTTGGCCGAGCGGCCTATACTGTGTGCCGCGGCACATGCCGACGGGGCCGCGGCACACTGCCGAGTCAGTTCCGCGGCACACCCGTCCGGGCCGCGGCACACTCGTGTTCCATTTTCGGCCAAACCCGTCTGTACCTTGTGCTGCGGCACATGCCGGCCGTGCCGCGGCACACTGCCGAATCCTGGGAGCAATTTTTGGGCCTGTGCCACGGCACACTTCAGCTGGGCCGCGGCACACGATGCGGTCAACCCTATAATTTCGTTTTTTTAGCGAGAGCAGCCATTTTTTTCCCTTTCCTTCACCTGCATACGGGAGAGAGAGCTTGAGGGGGGAACTTCTCACCATTCATCACTTGAGGGTTTGATTTTCATCATATTCTTTCAGTTGTGAAGCTCGGATTGTCGATCTAACGCGATTTCATCGGATTATAGTACTTGGATCCTCAAAGGTAATATCTCTTAGAACCCTACTTTTGGATAATTTGGGGGTTTTGGGATTTTCGTCCGATTCATTCCGTTTTGTTGGTGGATTCATGATGAATATGATTAATCATGTTGGTGTTCTTAGCTTCCCTATGGATTCATGATATATTTCGTGGTTTTTACGGAATCGAGAGGGTTTGGTTGTGGTCCGCCCTCGTTGTTATTTTTGTACGAATATACATGAATCGTAGGCGGGTTTTCGGGTGTATTCCATTTCCGTATTCGTCTAGAGTTGGTTGTGATTATGTTCTTCGAATCGTTAGGTTCGGTTTCGTTGACTCTTAGCGTTCGTCGGTGATTATCCTTTCCGTTCGTTGCGTCATCAATTATTCAAGGCAAGTATTTTTGGAAACCTTTGTGCTTAACGTGGAATGATAATGTATTTTGTGTGTGATTTGCTCACCTTGGGATGGTCCTACGGGATCACGGAGGGAATCCAAAGGGTTGAGTCCTGGATTCATGAGTTTGTTTAGCTAGCCAGCTCGGGAGGGTCCTTAGAGGCCTCGGGCGGGATCAATGGTATTACCCTGTTCCCAAGGCGATGCATGTGCGTGTTTTGTTTTACGATATGGCCAGCTCGGAAGGGTCGTTAGAGGCCTCGGGCGGGATCTATGGTATTACCCTGTTCCCAAGGCAAAATGTTTGACTATTTGTTTCCGGAAAAAGACATGTCTGGTTTTGGTTTTTGAAATGATATTGGTGCATGTACTATGAAATGTGTAAGCGATTGGTTTGCCTTGATTACTTGTACTAGCGTAATTGCTAACCCCTCTGGGGACCCGTTTTGGGGAAATTCTTGTTATGGATTTCAGGTTATGATTATCCGGACGAGCGAGCACCGGGACAGTACGAGGATATTGGCCAGGGTCGTTGACATGTGCATTTGGGTCTTCTTATTTCTTTCGTTTACTTCGATTTGGTTGTTTCCCACTTTTATAAACTTATAGATTATACTCGCGAGTACTTAGGCTTTTCATTTTAAACTCCGTTTGGTATTATTTTAAATTGTTACATTGTCAGTCTTAATTCGCCGGTTGCTCCGGGCGTATCTTCATATGTCATATTATTTAAATATGTATCCTCGCTGACCAAGATGGTTAGTCAAGTGGTGTTTTCTTGTTGTAGCCTGGTGGGTCCCATGTAGGGGTCCACGGCGCTGTAATATACTCCGAATATCTCGGGGTGTTACATAAAATGGTATCAGAGCACTAGGTTTATGGATACCTAGGCTTGTTGGTTAATTGGGTCTAGTCGTGTTTTGTTTTGCACATTGTCACACCGCTGCCAACATCTCGGTACTTCGAGTGCTCGTAAGTTTTCTTATTCGGTCTTTTGTTTTCTTGCATAGTATTTCCGCTTTTCGAATCGTAGTTGCTTTTTCCTCCCTTACTCATCATCAATATACTTCTGTTATCCATTAACACCAGTATGGATGCCAGAGGGTACCGTGGTCGTGGCCGTGGTCGTGGTCATGGACGCGGCCGAGGATGTGGGGCAGCCGGTGGGGCGGCCACGTCGCATTCTTCGGGAGCCGGCAGTACCGGTGACCGTCACAGTCATGCTTCCTCTCAGGAGCGCGCCGATCTTGGTATTGCGGCCGTTATGCAGCAAATGGTTAATCAGATGGCGACGATAGCTCAGGTGGTTCAGAACCCGGATCGGCCCATGCTAATCGGGGCGGAGCGGATCGCTGGCTTCAGGATGTCATCAAGATGCATCCTCCTCAGTTTTCGGGAGCTTCAGACACGATCGGCTGGGAGGGGTGGATCAAAGAGATATCTAAAGTCTTCATCGCCACCAACTGTCCCGAGGACCGTAAGGTCCCTATTGCCCAGTACTTTCTAACGGGGGACGCTACGGATTGGTGGGAGGCCGTTGGGCCCAAAGATCATGTTGCTGTTAGGAATATATGCCCTCGAATGCCACTCAGAGGATGAGAGAGTGAGAGCAATTGTATTGTAATTATGAATATTATATTTAACAAGGCAATTATTATTTCTATATTATTGTATATCACTGGCATTGTGATTTGGTATATAGAATAATAGTCCTTGCATTTGAGAGTGAACATTCTACTTCTTATGGAGATAAGGAGATAGGCACTATAAGTGTTTAGAGCTCGAATGCTTAACTAGTTCGCAAGTCGATAAAACTTAACAGGACATTAAGTTTTAATAAGACTTGTATAACTGATGCTAGGACGTGTGCACGTCTTGATAGCATAGTTATAAGTATATTGGTGGGACTAGTATACTCGAACACGACTCATACTCGATTCAGTCACACGGTATTCACTCTCGGAGAGTCGATGACGAATCGAAAGATTGTGATAGTATACGTGGACCTTTGACTTGAGGGTTCAGTAGAAGATGTGCCTGTGACGTTTAGTTTGTCATTAGAGTAGTTAGACTCATTTGCTTAATTGCTGAGTCGACCTCGAAGTGCGGACTATACGGGCAGGTAGCAGTCTTTACTGTACGCCAAGAAAGGATTCTATCTCCTGTTAGTGAGCAGGCGAATGTCCTATACGGTTAATGGCGAATAAGATCATAAGTCTTTGGCCAAAGCATTCTGATATAGTCGTATTAGATACACTATTAATCAGTCGGTCTTGATTTGTATTAACACATGTATAGAGTCTAGTCAACAGTAGGGTTTGACTTTACCGTGACCCAAAGATTTGACCGGGACATCTGATGAAGGGTCTATACGTATATGGTATTCATGACATAATAGTTCTGGAATGATTCGTTCATTCTTTCTCCGGGGTTCTGATGCGGCCCGCTAGGCTGGCTAAGTGCTGCCCGCACTCATTGATTCCTCCCAATGCCGGCTGAGACGAACCTATGGAGTCGCGCAACAGGATCATTGACGGATAAATATGAATTAATAATCTCTCTTATAATATTAGATATTAGTGATTTATCGGATAAATCAAATAGCAGTCTTATGAATTGTAAGTAAGTTACTTGGTGATTACTTTAATTCATAAATTATATTTCTTAGAGAAATGTATATTTGTGTTTGATATAATTAATTAATTGGATTAATTAATTAGTATAAACACATTGGAAATAAAATGGATTCGTTTGACGGACATCCGATTCACGAGGGATTCGTTTGACGAACATCCAATACACGAGCCGAATTAACTCGACCCGTTTCTTGGAAGAGTCCCTATAAGGCCCCCCCTCCTCTCTACTTTGTCTCTCTCTCATTATATAATATACTTGTGGGATCATGTGAGGAGTGGAGATGCTTTTAAAAGCATCTTCTACATGTGAGGCTTGTAATAATTGTGAAAAAGAAAGTCTTTTAATCATAAAAGTCTCCTTCTTCCTTCCCAAGTGATTATTTCGTTTTTGAGAGAGCTTCAAGAGTGAGAAAAATTTTCTACAGCATATACTTGATCTTAGAGACAAGTTATTAGTAGAAAAGATCGAGAGAAAAAATTCCTACAAGTTTCCCTAGCCGCATTCTTAGAGAAAGGAAGTTTGCTGATTTTTCCGTCAAGTTCCGGCGTGTGAAGTAGAGGCACCGTGCTTTCGGTGTTTGGAACGAAGGGCTCATCATCATCATCATCATCATCATACGAAGGTTTTTCAGAGACATCAAAGGTATGGGACTTTGATTCCTTAATCTTCGAATTTCTTTTCGTATATACGTTACTTGATCGATCCTCTTAGGGATTCCGTTTATTCTTCCGCTGCGTTTATTTTCTGAGGAATCCCAACAGTGGTATCGGAGCAAGGTCAAATATATCGTATATATGATCATCTTTGCATTTGGAATGTTATTTGATGATGTTTATGATTTAGAATCATAATAGATATAATCGAAGAAATTTAATCGTTCATAGTAAGTCAAGTTTCGACTATTTTATGTGAATTATAAATCTGAAAATTTTGATTTTTGTTGATTTATAAGTTCTTCATGAAGTTAAGAAACTTTTTCGTTTTGGAAGCGAGTCGAAAAAATGAGAAAAATGGGGGTTAAACACGAATACCGCGAAGGCAGTGCCGGCGGCTGACTTGCTCGATTGCTGGCCGGCCGAGTGACTCGGTAGGCTCACATGCAGCTCGGCCACTGCCGGCGGTGGCGAGAGTGACTCGGTCCAGGCGGTTCTCGGGTTTCGCCCGATTTTGAATCGGCCGTAATTTGGGCACGATCTGGATTTTCCGGGACTCCATTTTGTGTTTATATTTCGTTGTAATAATTTCCGAAATTTAAATTGGATTTAATTGGATTTAATAAAATATTTGGAATTTTTTTTATTAAGGGAAATTATTAGACGAGAATATTGTTTTGGCCGGATTACTTTGAACGGATTGAAATGACGATTATAAATATTAATTTGATTAATATTGTAGAAATTAAATAGATTAATTTTTATATTAATTGGATTAATATATTAGTTGATTATTTAATTTCATTTACCGTTATATGTTGTATGTAATGCCTTATGTGATGGTGATATAGCTCGTGGACTTAGTTGTTGATTTGTTCGATTCAATATGGTTGTAAAGGCCGTTTTGAGCCTACTTATTTTTACTAGAAAATATGTATAATAGGACGTATTGTTCAATGATGTAATTATTCATATGGCTATGACGAAGACCGAAGACGACCGACTAGAAGACGAAGAATCAATACTGTATTTTTCCTTTCTTTATTTGGCTTGGCCCAATACTTAGGAAAAAGTCAATGAGCTATATGTTGGTAGTAACTAGGTTGCTATTTATTGTTTTTCATTTTGAATGATTGACAAACCACAAACCGCGCTTATAAACGGATTAATATGCAAAGTGTAACAAATAATTGCGTTAATACTCCCACTTACAAACACTAAGTTATAAAGGTTACGAGATTTCCTACCCTCCGTCAAACTCATGGAAAATTGAAATCTAAACCGGAATATTATTCTTCCGAGTATGTCGGGGTAATATTTTTGGGGAAAGTTGATAAATTCCTAGAGTGCATTAGATACTTTTAGTTGTGACAAATCAAACCCCTATAAACCGTATGGGTTGTCGGGTAAGATTCAATTGTCAGACTAATAGGAGTTGACGGTTTAAACTTAGATAGTTCAGCGAGCCATAGAAACCGAATGGGTTGAGGGCAAGTGAACTAGGGGTAAAAGAAGATCGAATCATCCATTAGATGGGTTGGTATTAGACACCACTTTATAAAGAATAATAGAATATAAACCTTATGGGTTGCCCTCTATTAAACTTTGTAAAGAAATCGATCACCACTATGAAGTCACCCAAGACTTCCGGATTTAACATGGGAGTGTGTAAATGCCGATAAAATAGTGGGAGCCGAGTTATGAATAAAGAAAGTCCTTAAATTCTTTACTCGGATCATAATTAAACAAACACTAACGAATCTCAAATTATTCTCTGCAGTTAACAAAACTCTCAATATGACAATGAACCCACTCGCTATACTACTTGAAAAGAACGTCCTGACTGGTCCGAACTATGTGGACTGGCTTCGGAACTTGAGGATTGTCCTAACTATGGAAATGCTGGGATACGTCTTGGAGGAGGACATCCCAGCGGCTCCTGCAAGAACCCGAGCCAATCAGGAAGATGTCGATGCCCATGAGAAATGGGTAAAAGACGACATAAGAGTGCGAGGGTACATGTTAGGCTCAATAACCAATGAGCTTCAACGTGCCCATGAAAAGATGACGTCTTCACGAGAGCATAGCCGAACTGCTAGATATGAGATATCAAAGCAATTATTCGGCGCCAGGATGAAGGAAGGAGAGAGGGTTGGGGACCATGTCCTCAAGATGATCTCGATGATTGAGAGATTGGAAGCTCTTGATTTTCAGATGCATGCATCTCTCCAAACTGACCTTATCCTGCAGTCACTTCCTGACTCCTTTTCACAATTTGTCATGAACTTCAACTGCAATGAGATTGCATGTAACTTAGCTGGGCTAATGAACAAACTGACGATTGCCCAATCTCAGATGAAGACAAAGGGAAAGGAAGCTGCACTTGTGATTTCTTCTGGGACTTGAAAGTCCAAGAATAAGAAGAAAAAGAACAAGAAGCAGTTAGGTCCAATAGCCAAGATCGACAAGGGAAAGGGCAAGGCCCCAATGGTTCAAAAGAGCAAGGGGGCCAAGAAAACGGATGTATGCCTCAACTGCGGTGAGCTAGGCCACTGGAAGAGGTACTGTCCAAAGCTTGACCGTAATGCGCCTTGGTACGTAACTCCGGTTTTAGAAACAAATTGTTCAGAATCGTATATTCTACTTCTTGGATACTTGATTCTGGTGCGAGTTCTCACATTTGTACAATGAATCAGGATCTGGAACGAAGTAGGAAGCTGGATTCAGGGGAGGTGATGGTCACCGTCGGAAGTGGGCATAGTGTCGAGGCTTCTGATATCGGATCCCTTATGTTGGATTTAGAATATGGTTTTATTCTTACTTTAGATGATGTACTTGTTTTGCCCAAGGGGCACAAGAATATTGTATCAATTTCGGTCATGGACAGAAAGGGATTTCACTTATTTATTGGAGATGGGTCATGTCGTATTTATTTCAGAAATAAATTGGTTGGTACTGCTACATTATTAAATGGTTTATACCATTTAAATTTAAAGAATAAAACAACTGTGAACACTATAACTAGGAAGCGTGGTAGGGATGAAACGAACCAAGCACTTAAGTGGCATCTTAGACTTGGTCATATCGGTCAGACCAAGGTTCATAAAATGGAGAAAGATGGGCTTACAGGTCCATTGGGATCAGATCTCTATCCAACTTGTGAATCTTGCCTTCAAGGCAAAATGACTAAGTTACCCTTCGCAGGGACTTTTGAAAGAGCTGCTGAAAAACTTGGATTGATCCATACCGATGTCTGTGGACCTTTTGAAGTGGCACGAGACGGTTCTCAATATTTCATTACATTCACTGATGACCATACCATGTATGGATTCGTGTACTTAATGAAACATAAGTCTGAAGCTTTTGATAAATTCAAGGAATTTAAAGCCCTAGTTGAAAATCAAACATGTAACCGTGTTAAGACTCTTCGGTCAGACCGGGGTGGTGAGTACATGAGTACCGAATTTGATGAGTTCTTAAAAGAACAAGGAATAGTGTCACAATTCACTCCTCCAGCTACTCCACAATTAAATGGTGTATCAGAAAGAAGGAACCGAACCTTGTTGGACATGGTTCGCTCCATGCTTAACTATACTGATCTACCGATTTATCTGTGGGGTTACGCACTCCTTACTGCTGTGCATATATTGAACAGATGTCCTTCCAAATCCGTTCCTAAGACTCCCCATGAGATGTGGAGAGGTAGGAAACCAAGTCTTAATCACATTAGGATTTGGGGATGCCCTGCTTATGTCAAGAAGACTAAAGTAGAGTAATTGGAAACTAGGTCTGTGAAAGGTCGTTTCATAAGATATCCAGGGGATTCCATGGGATATCTATTCTACATGCACGAAGATCATAGGATCATCGTTGCTATACAAGCACACTTCCTGGAAGATCAGTTTATTCAGGAAGGAGGGCGGTAGAAATATTTCTTTGGAAGAAATAAAAGAAACACCAAATGAGACACCTATGCAAGATATTAGAACCCAACCTTCTGAAATACAAACACAACCTCGCAAGTCTAGTAGAATTTCTCAAATACCTGAGAGGTATGGCTATCTGCATCAAGAGGCGGGTGTCCATGAGATGACAGAAAGTAGTCAAGAGAATGATCCTTCTACATACGACCAAGCGATGGTAGACGTTGACTCCACCAAGTGGCAAGAAGCTATGGAAGCTGAGATAGACTCAATGCATGTTAATCAGGTCTGGACTTTAGTAGATCGTCCTAAAGGCATAGTGCCTATTGGAAACAAATGGATCTATAAGAGAAAAACTGATGGAGATGGCAAGGTTGATACCTATAAGGCCAGGCTTGTGGCAAAGGGTTATTCCCAAAGAGAAGGAATCGATTACTTCGAGACCTTCTCGCCTGTAGCTATGATTAAGTCTATTCGCATGATGCTTGCTATAGCAGCCCACTTAGATTATGAAATATGGCAAATGGATGTGAAAACAGCATTCCTAAATGGATTCCTCGAGAAGGAGATTTACATGGAACAGCCTAAGGGATTCATATCTCAAACCAATATTCATAAAGTATGCAAACTTCAGCATGCCATTTATGAACGAGACAGTCAAAGAGTTTGATTTTGTCCAAAACGAAGAAGAGCCCTGTATTTACAAGAAGGTTAGTGGGAGCAAAATTGCATTCTTAATACTATATGTAGATGACATTCTACTTATAGGAAACGACGTAGGAATGCTCAGTTCTGTGAAAGCTTGGCTTTCTAAAGAGTTCTCAATGAAAGACTTGGGAGAAGCAACCTATATTGCAGGTATTCGTCTTTCTAGGATAGAGCGAAAAGAATGTTAGGTCTTTCCCAAGCCCTCTACATAGAAAAGATCCTGAAGCGATTTAGGATGGAAGATTCTAAAAGAGGGTTTCTACCTATGCAACATGGTGCAAAACTTTCCTTAAAGATGTGTCCTCAAGGTGAGGAAGATAGAAAGGAAATGAGCAAGGTACCTTATGCTTCGGCAGTAGGTAGCCTTATGTATGCAATGATTTGCACTAGACCAGACATTGCCTATGCTGTGAGCGTAGTAAGTCGGTTTCAGTCAAATCCAGGGCAGGAACATTGGACTGCTGTAAAGAACATTCTTAAGTACCTAAGGAGGACTAAAGACTTGGTTCTTACATACGGCGGTGGAGAACTAAGAGTGATGGGTTATACAGACTCAGATTTTTCGGGGGACATGGATGCTCAGATGTCCACATCAGGGTATATCTTTACGCTGAATGGTGGGGCAGTTCTTGGAGAAGTGCCAAGCAAAGTTCGACTGCTATCTCTACATGTCAAGCCGAATATCAGGCAGCCATGGAGGCTGCTAAAGAAGCTTTTTGGATAAAGAAGTTCACTGAGGAACTTCAAGTGGTTCCTAATGCAGAGAAGCCCGTGACACTGTTTTGTGACAACGACGGAGCTATTGCACAGGCTAAGGAGCCTAGGTCTCACCACAACACCAAACATATTGCGAGAAAATATCATTTTGTTAGAGAAATGGTTCGGGATGGGAATGTTACACTGCAGAGAGTAGACACAGCAAATAACATTGCTGATCCGCTTACCAAGCCACTATCTCAGAAGGTCTTAGAGAGACATCTAGAGAGTATGGGTATTAGATACCATAGTTTGTGGCATTGAGTGCAAGTGGGATATTGTTAGGAATATATGCCATCGAATGCCACTCAGAGGATGAGAGAGTGAGAGAAATTGTATTGTAATTATGAATATTATATTTAATAAGGCAATTATTATTTCTATATTATTGTATATCACTCGCATTGTGATTTGGTATATAGAATAATAGTCCTTGCATTTGAGAGTGAACATTCTACTTCTTATGGAGATAAGGAGATAGGCACTAGAAGTGTTTAGAGCTCGAATGCTTAACTAGTTCGCAAGCCGATAAAACTTAACAGGACATTAAGTTTTAATAAGACTTGTATAACTGATGCTAGGACGTGTGCACGTCTTGATAGCATAGTTATAAGTATATTGGTGGGGCCAGTATACTCGAACACGACTCATACTCGATTCAGTCACACGGTATTCACTCTCGGAGAGTCGATGACGAATCGAAAGATTGTGATAGTATACGTGGACCTTTGACTTGAGGGTTCAGTAGAAGATGTGCCTGTGATTTGTCATTAGAGTAGTTAGACTCATTTGCTTAATTGCTGAGTCGACCTCGAAGTGCGGACTATACGGGCAGGTAGCAGTCTTTACTGTACGCCAAGAAAGGATTCTATCTCCTGTTAGTGAGCAGGCGAATGTCCTATACGGTTAATGGCGAATAAGATCATAAGTCTTTGGCCAAAGCATTCTGATATAGTCGTATTAGATACACTATTAATCAGTCGGTCTTGATTTGTATTAACACATGTATAGAGTCTAGTCAACAGTAGGGTTTGACTTTACCGTGACCCGAAGATTTAACCGGGACATCTGATGAAGGGTCTATACGTATATGGTATTCATGACATAATGGTTCTGGAACGATTCGTTCATTCGTTCTCAGTCGGGGTTTACAGTGCGGCCCGTTAGGCTGGCTAAGTGCTGCCCGCACTCATTGATTCCTCCCAATGCCGGCTGAGACGAACCTATGGAGTCGCGCAATAGGATCATTGACGGATAAATATGAATTAATAATCTCTCTTATAATATTAGATATTAGTGATTTATCGGATAAATCAAATAGCGGTCTTATGAATTGTAAGTAAGTTACTTGGTGATTACTTTAATTCATAAATTATATTTCTTAGAGAAATGTATATTTGTGTTTGATATAACTAATTAATTGGATTAATTAATTAGTATAAACACATTAGAAATAAAACGGATTCGTTTGACGGACATCCGATTCACGAGGGATTCGTTTGACGAACATCCAATACAAGAGCCGAATTAACTCGACCCGTTTCTTGGAAGATTCCCTATAAGTCCCCCCCTCCTCTCTACTTTGTCTCTCTCTCTCATTATATAATATACTTGTGGGATCATGTGAGGAGTGGAGATGCTTTTAAAAGCATCTTCTACATGTGAGGCTTGTAATAATTGTGAAAAAGAAAGTCTTTTAATCATAAAAGTCTCCTTCTTCCTTCCCAAGTGATTATTTCGTTTTTGAGAGAGCTTCAAGAGTGAGAAAAATTTTCTACAGCATATACTTGATCTTAGAGACAAGTTATTAGTAGAAAAGATCGAGAGAAAAAATTCCTACAAGCTTCCCTAGCCGCATTCTTAGAGAAAGGAAGTTTGCTGATTTTTCTGTCAAGTTCCGGCGTGTGAAGTAGAGGCACCGTGTTTTCGGTGTTTGGAACGAAGGGCTCTTCATCATCATCATCATCATACGAAGGTTTTTTAGAGACATCAAAGGTATGGGACTTTGATTCGTTAATCTTCGAATTTCTTTTCGTATATACGTTACTTGATCGATCCTCTTAGGGATTCCGTTTATTCTTCCGCTGCGTTTATTTTCTGAGGAATCCCAACAGTTGCTTCGTGGGCCGAATTTCAAGAATTGATGGAGACCGAATATTGCCCGTGGCCGGCCAGACAGGCTCGAGTGCATGCTTTCTATGATGCTCAACCACGGGATATTCCCGTATCCCAAGCTATTGCCGATTTTAACAAGGAGTTGGGCTATGTAAAGACCCAAGTTGTCGAAGAGAGCGACAAAATTTTCCATTTTTCCAGGAGGATGAAACTGTCCATTCGGGACTATATGTCTGGACTCGTCTGCACTACTTTGAAGGATTATCAGGGTAGGGCCCTCGCTTATGATATGTCAGTGACGGCTAGTGATGTGGCTCGTGAGAGCAAAAAGCAGAAGTCGGTCGGAAATTTTTCTGGTCCCAAGAGTGGAGGCCAGCAGAAATCTCAGGCTACAAATATTTCTACGGGCGGTTCGGCTCGTTTCTCTGGGAGCTTCCAGGGTGCCGCCGGAACCTCCGTTCGTGAACCCATATGCTTTAACTGTGGTGCGCAGGGCCATAGGAACCGACAGTGTCCTCGTTCGAAGTTCACTTGTCATACTTGTGGTGAGTTGGGCCACAAGGCCCTCTTTTGTGATCAGGTCAGACAGCTTCGCGGCGCCCGTTCTTCTCACCCAGCACCTATGGAGCCGAGTGTGAACCAGGGCCCATTTGCTCCGCCGCCTCCACCGAGTGCCGGCCGAGGTAGGGGTCGGGGTCAGCCCACTAGGGGAGGAGCTTCCAGTGTCGGCTCTGCCCAACCGCGTATCTATGAGATGAGGAGGGCCGATGACCCAGCGGCCACTGTGGCGATAGGTACCGTTCATATCCTTTCCCATCCTGTCGGTGTGCTTTTTGATTCGGGTGCTACGCATTCATTCATTTCTCTAGAGTGTGTATGCCGTTTGAGTCTCAACTGCTTGTCACCTTGCGAGCTTTTCATCATTAAACTTCCTAGCGGTGATAGAATTATCGGTGATCGAGAGGTCCGAGACTGCTCTGTGTTTATTTGTAAGAGAGCTTGGCTCTCTAATCTTATTGTCGTTAATATTGAGGGTGAGGATTTGATTCTCGGGGATGATTGGCTCGAGCGGCATGGCGCAATCATGAACTACCGCACGAGAATCATCACTATGTTAGCCAAGGACGGCACCGAACACTCTTTCGCAGGGCGAAAGAGGGGAAACCAGAAGTTCGTTATTAATGCCTTGAAGGCGATGAGTCTCCTGCGAAAGGGGTGTACTGGTTATTAGTGTTATGCCTTGAAGGCGGAGGATGGTGGAGTCTAGCTTTCGTCGATTCCAGTCGTTAGTGAGTTTCTTGATGTATTTCCTGACGAGTTACCGGGATTGCCACCGGACTGTGAGGTCGAATTTGCTATAGAGTTAGAGCCGGGCGCGGCTCCGATTTCGAAGGCGCCGTATCGTATGGCATCTTCAGAGATGTCAGAGTTGAAGAAGCAGTTGAGCGAGCTTCTTAAGTCGGGGTATGTTCGTCCGAGCGCCTCGCCTTGGGGCGCGCCGGTCCTGTTTGTGCGAAAGAAGGATGGCTCACTGCGTTTGTGTATCGACTATCGCGAACTAAACAAGGTGACCATCAAGAACAAGTATCCTTTGCCTAGAATTTATGACTTGTTCGATCATTTGCAGGGAGCCGCAGTATTCTCGAAGATTGATTTGAGATCGGGGTACTATCAACTCCGGGTGAGGGAGTCCGATGTGCCGAAAACAGCTTTTCGGACGAGATACGGACATTATGAGTTTGTAGTTATGCCTTTCGGGTTAACTAATGCGCCAGAAGTGTTCATGCAGTTGATGAACAAAGTCTTTATCGAGTATTTGGATAAGTGTGTCGTCGTCTTCATTGACGATATTCTTATTTATTCGAGGAGCGAGGAAGAGCATGTCCATCATTTGCGAGTAGTGTTAGACATTTTGAGGACCGAGCAACTCTATGCGAAGTTCTCGAAATGTGAGTTCTGGCTGAAGGAAGTGATGTTTTTAGGTCACGTGATTTTAGCCAAGGGGGTTCGTGTGGATCCGCAGAAGATTGAGGCAGTGTTGGATTGGGCACCGCCCAAGAATGTGAAGGAGATCCGTAGTTTCTTGGGTTTGGCTGGCTACTATCGTAGGTTCGTCGAGGGTTTCTCGAAACTAGCTCGGCCACTTACACAGTTGCTCCAGAAATTCGAGAAGTTCGTCTGGAATGACGAGAGGCAGTCGAGTTTTGAGGAGCTGAAGAGGCATTTGACTTCAGCCCCGATTTTAGCGTTGCCGTGTGGCAACGAAGGTTTTGCTGTTTATAGCGATGCTTCGGGACAGGGTCTTGGGTGCGTGTTGATGCAGCACGGCAAGACCATTGCCTATGCGTCGAGACAGTTGAGGCCATATGAGCTTAACTACCCTACTCACGATTTAGAGTTAGCGGCAGTTGTCTTTGCGCTCAAGATTTGGCGTCACTATCTTTTCGGCTCTACATGTCAGATTTTTACCGATCATAAAAGTCTGAAATACATATTTACTCAGCGGGAGTTGAATATGAGTCAGAGAAGGTGGTTAGAGCTGATTAAGGATTATGACCTCGAAATCCTTTATCATCCGGGCAAGGTGAACATCGTGGCCGACGCCTTGAGTCGGAAACCGGTTTCGTTGCGAACGCTTGAGATCCTTACGTCTCAGTCTGAGCTTCGGCGGGCTTTGATCGAATTAGATGTTGAGGTTTTGTTGCCGAGAGCCATCGGGCAACTTTGTGCCTTAGAGATTTCGTCGTCTTTGATCGATGAAATTAAGCTGAAGTAGTTAGAGGATCCGATGATTACTCAAATACGAGAGAACGTTCTTAAGGGAAAGTCTCCTGGGTTTGTGATTTACGAGGATGGTATTTTGAGATTCCATAGTCGGCTTTGTGTGTCGAACGACTCAGAGTTGAGGCAGAGTATTTTGCGTGAGGCCCATGCTACACCTTACTCCGTTCATCCTGGTTCGAGTAAGATGTACAAGGACCTGAGGAGGAACTTCTGGTGGAATGATATGAAGGAGGAGGTCGCACAGTTTGTAGCGAGATGTTTGACTTGTCAGCAGGTTAAAATCGAGCATCAGCGACCAGCTGGGTTGTTGCAGTCACTTCCCGTTCCGGAATGGAAATGGGAAGACATATCGATGGATTTCATTACGAGTTTGCCGAGATCGAGGTCGGGCATGAATATGGTATGGGTGATTGTTGATCGTCTGACCAAGTCGACACATTTTCAGGGCATCAAGGACACTTGGGGCCCAGAGAAGTTAGCTCGTGTGTTTATCGCGCAGATTGTGAGGCTTCACGGTACTCCGAAGTCTATTGTTTCGGATCGTGATGGCCGATTTGTATCGCACTTTTGGCAGGCGATGCATAAAACGTTGGGTACTCGTTTGCGTTTGAGTACCTCTTTTCATCCTCAGTCAGATGGACAGTCGGAACGCACTATCCAGACGTTCGAGGATATGTTGCGTGCGTGCGCTCTCGATTGGAGCAGCGACTGGGAGGAGCATTTGCCATTGATCGAATTCACGTACGACAATAGTTGGCACGCATCGATTCTGTAATATTCGTGTTTTCTATTTTCGGTAATTTCTATTTTTGGTGTATGTTCGTTTCAGACAACTCGCTTAGCACTGTTTTGGAATTCTGAATCTATTTTGTTCTTGGAGTTTTTCCGTCTGGTCGAGTTTCGATGATGTTTTTGCATAATTTCATTTTTGAATTATATCTTGCCGCATGGGCGTTCGAGTCTCGTAAAACTTGTTCGTTTTCGTTGTTTCTCGATTCGTATAAGTTTGTATGGTTGAGTTGGTCGTGTTGGAACTTTCGGTTTGTTAATCCGACGTTGTATTGCGATTTTTCGGGCACTTGGGCCGTTTTTGTAATTTTCATAAGTTTGGGGAATTTCGCTTTATTTGCTTCGTTTCAAACTCTCTAGTGATCGAGATTATATTCTCTTTCAACGCTCAACTTTGTCATCTTGATTATTACGTGTTTATGATTCTGGATTCCGGTCTTGCTTCGTTTTTCGGCACTTTTGCGCTGTTGGCAGCAGTGTACTGTGCAGAACTGCTGCCTCGAGTAGCGCACGCTACTCGGG
Organism: Orobanche coerulescens; assembly: GCA_033398695.1. NCBI lineage: Eukaryota > Viridiplantae > Streptophyta > Magnoliopsida > Lamiales > Orobanchaceae > Orobanche > Orobanche coerulescens. Next base: position 35,525,975 of record CM065818.1, read on the forward strand.
ATTTACTGCGTGCGCTATCATTGTGTGATTAGCGACGCTAACTTGGGGTTCGTAGCGTGCACTAACGATTTCGTGATGCAGGGCGGTGGGTTGATACTTGATGCATGGACCGTGCAACAGACGCTAATCAGCGTTAACGCACGCTAATCCCTAATACTAGCGCACGCTAACTATGTTAGCTTGCGTACGCTAACGGAGGATGGCGGCATTACGCCATGCCCCGATAGCGCACGCTAATGCTTGTGCGTAGCGTGCGCTAAGTCTGTTAAATATAAATAGGACAGCAGCAGTCAACTTCGTCATTTTTCCTTCATTTCCTATCCTTCTCGGCTTTGAGCGATTCCAGGCGGGGGTTAGGGCCGATTCCGACTGTAGATCATCATTCACTACCACCGTGCATTCCTTGCGTGAATTCTTCAAGTTCCTAATCACTTTCCACCATCCGAATCAAGGTAAATATTCCCAAAACCCTTGTTTTGAGATTTTGGGGGAATTTTGGGGATTTCTTGGGATTTGACTCTTTTAGTCCGAATTATTACTGGGTTATCGCTAGACTTCGATCGTGTACTTGTAATCCTTCATTTTATTGATGATTTGTGGTTTTAAACTCCAAGTTCTCCATTGTTCGTCACTTATAGTCGACGATACCCAAGTTATGTTCGACTAAGGGTTTCAGCGGGTAGAACTAGGATGTATTCCATCATTTGCGTAGTTTTAAGATTGTTGTCCATCGTTATTGTGTTAGGATCGGATTTGTGAAGGTTGTTCGGGCCAAAACCTTTCCGTTCGCCGTTTTCCTTCACGTAGTATTAATCAGGCAAGTACATGTATTACATTCCGTTATGTGCGTATGATTTTGATGCGAATGATGTAAGTGGTGTTATTGAACGAATGTGATTGTTTCTCTTCCACCTGGGGATGGCGTGTGGCCTCTGGGGGCCGATACTAATGGGTACGGCCATGGAAATGGACTGGGGTGCGTGTGTTGATGTTCTTCCACCTGGGGACGGTTCGACGGGACCTCTGGGGGCCGATACTAATGGGTACGGCCGCGGAAGTGGTTTCTCACCTGGGGACGGTCCGACGGGACCTCTGGGGACCGATACTAATGGGTACGGTCGCGAGTTACCAAGCGTGTATAATTGTGATGTGGAAAACTTGTTGATATACTGTTTTGGCGTTAATGTGATATTCCGGAATATTGATTTTCAAAATGATTTTTCCTAAGGATTTATTTGCGTTGAATCGTGTATATATATAATGTTGTGTAATTATGTACTTGCACTAGCTATTCGAATGCTAACCCCTTAAATGGGGGAAATGCGTCTTATGCATTTCAGGTACTGGTCGAGCTGAGGAGCTGGAACGGGATGCGCATGCAAAGGATGGATTGGCATGATGATATGGCTCGAGTCTGTATTTCTCTGTTTTGCCATTGCATCTGTTGAGTACTGGAGTAGACTGTTTATTTTTAAACATGGTTTAAGTCCCCTGCGTGGGCAATAATTTGGTATTTAACTTATGTCTCATGTACTCCGTTAAAATGTTTTGGCCGAGGCCACGGCCTTATTTACTTTTTGGGTGCATCTTTTGGGTTATCATTGTGGTTCATGTGTCGCGAGTTAGCCTGGTAGACCTCACGGGGGTCCTACGGCGTGTAATGTCCCATCTGTGAATGGGGATGTTACAATTATGGTATCAGAGCTTAGGTTTTGAATACCTAGGCTGTCGGTGAAATTTGGGTCTGTCAGTTGCGTCATTATAGTCAGTCGTTGAGCCTAATATCATCATGCTACCGTATTTTCGTGCGACCCGTGGCTGTAAGTCTCCTCGAACTCTTATATTTCTGTAATTCGTTTTCTTGCGATGTTCGGAATCGTGACTTGTGTTACCAACTTTGTGAATTATGAATCTTTCTGATCTTGTTCTTTTCTTATTTTTCCTTCAGTATGTTGAGAGGTCGTGGTAGACCGGCTAGGGGACGCGGCCGAGGCCGTGGTCGTGGTGCTGATAATGAGGAGGGCTCACTTTCCCAGTCCTCTGCGGACTCAGCCTCTCACTCAGTGCCGTCGGGTAATAATGCCGACGCCGGGGCTACTGCCGTACTTCAGCAGTTGGTAGCCCAACTTACTCAGATAGCTCAGGGTGGACGCCAGAATCCGCCCCCGACACCGGAGGAGGAGGCTAGTAAGTGGCTTCAGACGGTGACTAAGATGCACCCTCCTCGTTTCTCCGGATCTTCTGACTCCCTCGGTTGGGAGAATTGGCTCTTTCAGTTGTCCAGGACCTTTGATGCCGTAGCTTGTCCTGAAGACAGGAGGGTGCATATTGTAACACCCCCAAGTTATTCAGGGAATATTACAGCGCCGTAAGCCCCACCGTGGGACCCACAAGGCTAAACATACGCGGAATTATAATTTTTGACCGATAAGGTCCACATACAATGGAAAGAAGAACAGTACAACGGATATTCGAAACATAACCAATGTATCTAAAGACATCACAACACGAATCAATACCTCGGCAAACACAGGCCGGAACATCAAGGAGAAATAGAAAACAATACTCGAGTGTTCAATAACCATTCCAGTACAATAACACTGAATGGAAAACTCAAAACATAAACGGAAGAAAGACACAGTATCACTCTTGCCCACCATCTTCATGCCGACCCGATACCTGCCTGTCCACTCTCCTGGAACCTGAAATACATAAAAAGTATTTCCCCCATAAAGGGGTTAGCCGTCGAATAGCTAGTGCAAGTATATCAAGTATGAAACACAATACTCCTCGACAATAAAGTAAATATAACCGTCAATTCATCAATTCAAGACTAGTATTCCGGAATAACTAAAGTCTCATAGTGCCACATTAAGACGTATGTGAATGCCGTAAGAACGGTTCGTTCATATCATCCGTCGTTACATGTATGAATGCCTTAGAAACGGTTCGTTCATATCATGCCATCAATACATATATGAATGCCGTAAAAACGGTTCGTTCATATTATGCCAACAATATATCTATGAATCCCGTATAAACGGTTCGTTCATATCATACCATCAATATTTCTTACTTTCATAGTCGAGAACGTACAATCATAATTATATACTTGCCTTTGAGACATCGAGAAATCGAACGGAGGAAGGGTATGAGTTCGGTAGGTCCAAGAACGTGCTTCCGGCACCTAAACGATTCGCAAGGAATATGATAATCAATTATCCATATTCGAATTACACGAAGAAACTCCCGAAACCCGTCTATGATTCATGAAAATACACGGATAAACAACTAGAGGTTGGAAAATCGTCCAAATTCTCACAAGTCCGAAAACGGTACAATCCAATCCGTAAAATCGTAGGAAAAGTAGGCATACGGTATGGATACATCATAATCTCAAGTTTCTCAAGCTTCAAAATGGATAAATCGAACTAATCTATGAAAAACCCCAAAATTCCCAAAAAGTAGGGTTCTAAGGATTTTTACCTTGATTCGGACGATAGGATGGATTAGATGTTGTGAAATCCTTGTTCTCCAACCAAAAATGCTGTTACTAGAAGGAAGATCGCTGCCAATCGCCCAAGATCGTGTCTCCCGAGCGATTCCCGTCGAAAAAGGAGTGAAGAAGGTGAGAAATGACGAAATGGAAGTCAACTGCCATATATATGTCTACCCAGTCTAGCGCACGCTACGCCTCCTTCATTAGCGTGCGCTAGCGAAGTCACCGGGTAGTCCAGTGTTTTCTGCCGGCTCCGTTAGCGCGCGCTAATCGTCTATCTCTAGCGTGCGCTAGCCCAAAAAGTGGCATTCAGTACTGGAGTCCAGAATCTACTGTCTCTGCCCTGCTCAAACCTTAGCGTGCGCTATCGCTATGGCTTAGCATGCGTTATGCAACAGCTTCAGCGTGTGCTAGCCGAAGCCTAGCGTACGCTACTTGATAGTCCAGAAAACCTGGGAACCTCACTGCCTCTGCCAACCAGCCCGGTAGCGCGCGCTACGGACGGATGTTAGTGTGCGCTACTAACCACGAATAGCGCGCGCTAACAACTCCTAGCGTGCGTTAATACGCCAGTCCAGAGAGCAGTCCGAGTTACTGGTTCTAACCTGACTGAACTCCTTAGCGCGCGCTACGGCTCAAAGCTAGCGTGCGCTAATCAAGCAGATTTAGCGTGCGTTAGCCTAGGCCTAGCGTACGCTATTTCTCTGGCCCAGAACACTTCCGCAAGGTCTAAAACAACACGATCAAGATCCAAACAAGATACGAAACTCAAAGAAAATATCAAAAACATCTCTAGGCATTTACAAAGCGACAACATAAGAGAAACGGCAAGGTCGATCAGTTAATAAAAGGTACGGGTATTACATTCTCCCCCTCTAAAAAGAAGTTTCGTCCCGAAACTTAAGGGATAAATAGTTCGGGGTATTCCACCCGCATCTTCTCTTCCGTCTCCCAAGTTGCCTCCTCGACTCCATGTCTCGACCATTGCACTTTAACTAGTGGAATGGTCTTATGCCGAAGTTGTTTCTCGCGACGCTCAAGGATCTTCACAGGTTTCTCCGGAAAGGTAATATCCTCGGCTACGTTAATCTCACTGTAGTCGATGATGTGGCTCGGATCCGGTACGTACTTTCTCAACTGAGACACATGAAAAACAATGTGGACGTGACTCAAAGCTGGAGGCAATGCCAAGCGATAAGCTAAATCCCCAACTCTGTCCAAAATCTCGAAGGGCCCGATATACCTCGGACTAAGTTTCCCCTTTTTCCCAAAGCGGAAAACTCCTCTGGTCGGCGACACCTTGAGCAAGACATGATCCCCCACCTCAAACTCCAAGGGTCGACGACGAGTATCAACATAAGATTTCTGACGACTCCGGGCAGCCAGCAATCGGTCCCGAATAATAAAAATCTTTTCCTTAGTCTCCATCAACATATCCGGCTCCGTTCCAACTAGCTCAGAAGCCTCGTCCCAGCATAATGGCGACCTACATCGCCTACCATAGAGTGCCTCGAAGGGTGCCATTTTGATCGATGCATGCCAACTATTATTGTAAGCAAACTCGATCAACGGTAAGTGAAGATCCCAGTCATTACTCCAATCCAAGGCACAAGCTCGTAACATATCTTCCAACGTCTGAATCGTCCTCTCTGTCTGACCGTCCGACTGAGGATGAAAGAAAGTGCTCAATCTCAACTCCGTACCCAGAGCCTGATGAACGGCCTGCCAAAAATGCGAAACAAAACGGCCGTCTCGATCAGAAACAATGGTCTTGGGGGCACCGTGTAACCTCACGATCTCAGCAATAAAGGTTCGAGCCAGTCTATCCGGTCCCCAAGTATCCTTAATACCCAAGAAGTGTGCCGATTTGGTCAACCGATCGACAATTACCCAAATCACATTCATTCCGGCCCGAGTTCTCGGCATGCCAGTGATGAAATCCATAGAAATGTCTTCCCACTTCCACTCGGGAATGGGAAGCGGTTTCAACAACCCCGCTGGTCGTTGATGTTCGATCTTGACTTGTTGACACGTCAGGCACCGTAGTACAAACTCCGTAACGTCCTTCTTCATGTTATTCCACCAAAAATTGCGCTTCAAATCTTTGTACATCTTACTCGTCCCGGGGTGGATTGAGTAAGGCGTAGCATGAGCTTCTCGGAGAATTCTCTGCCTCAACTCTAAATCATTCGGGACACAAAGCCTGCCCTGAAATCTCAGAATACTATCCTCGTGAACCATAAAGCCAGGAGTTTTTCCTTTAATTACATCTTCCTTCAGTTGAGAAATCATCGGGTCACTCCACTGCTTCCCTTTGATGTCATCAACTAAGGACGAAGTAATTTCGAGAGTACACAACTGTCACTGTACTCGTTGAATCCAAACTTCTATCCCTTGCTCAATTAAATCTTGACGAATTTTCATCTGGGATGTAAGAACCTCGAGCATTTGAAGAGATGCCGATTTGCGGCTCAAGGCATCCGCAACGACATTGGCTTTTCCGGGGTGGTAAAGAATTTCCAAATCATAATCCTTTATCAACTCTAACCAACGTCTCTGTCTCATATTCAGCTCCTTCTGACTGAAAATGTACTTTAGGATCTTGTGATCGGTATAAATCCGGCACGGTGAACCATACAAATAATGCCGCCAAATCTTGAGTGCGAAGACAATTGCGGCCAATTCCAAATCGTGGGTAGGATAATTCATCTCATAAGGCTTTAATTGTCGTGACGCAAAAGCTATCGTCTTATCATACTGCATAAGTACACAGCCCAGGCCTTGACCCGAAGCGTCACTATAAACTGCAAAGCCCTCGCTACCGTGTGGTAAAGTTAAAATCGGCGCTGAAGTCAATCGTCTCTTCAGTTCATCGAAGCTCTGATGTCTCTCATTCGTCCAAACAAAATTTTCGGTCTTCTGGAGTAATTTCATAAGCGGTCGAGCGAGTTTCGAGAACCCCTCGACGAACCGACGGTAATACCCAGCAAGGCCCAAAAAGCTACGAACTTCCCTAACATTTTTAGGCGGTGCCCAATTCATCACTGCCTCAATCTTCTGCGGGTCTACACGAACCCCTTCGGCCGAAATCACATGGCCGAGAAACATAACTTCTTCCAACCAAAACTCACATTTCGAGAATTTTGCATAGAGGTGCTCGGTTCTCAAAATGTCTAATATCAAACGCAAGTGTCGGGCATGTTCCTCCTTATTTCGAGAGTAGATCAAGATGTCGTCAATAAAGACGACTACACACCTGTCGAGGTACTCGATGAATATCTTATTCATTAACTGCATGAAAACTGTCGGTGCATTAGTCAACCCAAAAGGCATAACTACAAATTCATAATGCCCATATCTCATCCGAAATGCCGTCTTCGGAACGTCTGACTCCCTCACCCTGAGTTGATAATACCCGGATCTTAAATCAATTTTCGAGAAAACTGCAGCCCCTTGCAATTGATCAAATAAATCGTCTATATGAGGCAAAGGATACTTGTTCTTGATGGTTACTTTGTTCAGCTCACGGTAGTCGATGCACAAACGTAGTGAACCATCCTTCTTCCTTACGAAAAGAACAGGCGCGCCCCAAGGCGAAACGCTCGGTCTGATGTACCCTTTCTCCAGGAGTTCTCCCAATTGATTTTTCAATTCTTGCATCTCGGAAGGTGCCATCCGGTAGGGTGCTTTAGAAATCGGAGCCGCATCTGGCTCTAAATCCACGGTAAATTCTATCTCTCGATCTGGCGGTAATCCCGGGAGGTCATCCGGGAAAACATCGGGATACTCATTAACAACCGGAATCGAAGAGAAATCGACTTCATTTCCTTCCGTTTTCAAGGCATAACACCAATAGCCCGTACAACCTTTATTCAAAAGTTTTACGGCCTTCATGGGACTGATAAGTAACTTGGATTGGCCCGACTTACGCCCCAAAAATGAGTACTCAGATCCGTCTTTAGTCATCATGGTAATAACCTTGGTACGGTAATTCAAAATCGCTTGGTGATTATCAAGCCAATCATCGCCGAGGATCACGTCCTCGCCTTCCATATCAACTACAATCAGATTCGATAACCATTTCATACCGGATATAACCACCGGAAAATCTCTAATCTCCCGGTTCCCCACAATCCTATCCCCGTTAGGCAGTTTCACGATAAAGGGATCGCAAGCAGTCAAACAAGTTATATTCAAACGGCGTACACACTCCAAAGAAATAAAAGAATGTGTAGCACCCGTATCAAAAAGTACACGGACTGGATAAGATAAAATATGGATGGTACCTGAGGCCACCGCTGCGTCAGGTTCGTCTGATCGACGCATCTCATAAACCCGTGGTTGCACCGAACCGACGCTAGAGTTTCCCCCTCCAGCGTTCTGACCCCGTCCCCGGCCCCTGCCGAAATTCTGCTGAGGTTGACCAAAAGATTGTCGCTGATTAATACCTTGATCAAGTGGTGTTGGGGCAGAAGCCCGAGTGTCCAAAGTCTGGTTCGGCTCGGAACAATAAGCCGTTCTATGCCCCATCTGTCCGCACGTGTGACACTTTAATGGTGGAAAGTGGCATTCCGAATTAAAGTGGCCTGGACGGCCACAGTTATAGCAAGTCACCGTGTGATTTGAGGTACCCGGAGTGGAACGGTAACTCCTCTTCCCTTTATTAGAACGTGACATTGTCGGCAAAGCGGTTAGTAAATGCGTGACTTCTGAAAATTGCCACCCTTAGAACCAGAAAAAGTTCCCGCGACTTTCTGCTTCTTCGGTTCTTCAACGGTATCATTGTCGGGGTTCAACATATCATGGGCTAAAGCTCTGTCCTGATACTCTTTCAGTGTGGTACAAGCAAAACCGGCCATGTATCGCCGTAAGTCTAAATTCATCCGCATATCAAAATAACGGATCTTATCACGCTCGTTACGCACTTGATCCTTCACATGGATCAATTGTTGGTTGTACTCCACGATCGCCTGTGAAACGGGAATATCTTGTGGTTTAGCCTCGAAAAAGGCTCGGATTCGGCCCTCTCGCACCGGCCAAGGACAAAACTCGGCCTCCAAGAGCTCCTTAAATTCATCCCACGAGGCAATACGATCCTGTGGCTTGATGACCTTTCACCAAGTAGCGGCCTCCTTAGTGAGGAAATACTGAGCAATCGGTACTTTCCTCACCTCGGGGCAATCAACCGCCTCGAAAATCTTCTCCAATTCCGCTAGCCAGTCTTCCCAGCCTAACGGTTCTGTGGCACCGCCAAACTGTGGAGGGTGCATACGGATTACATTCTGAAGTAAGGCATCCGTGTTTGGGTTCGGGTTATTCAGCTGAACAGTTTGGGCTAAAATAGTCATCTGGGTAGCCAATTGTTGAAGTGCATTCATAACTCCAGCATCCGCGTTGTTCCCTTGACCGTTTGATTGGTCGTGCTGACTTTCGGTGTCAGGATGCACCGAGTTCGACAAACTGGGATTGGTCGACCCCGCAACTGAACTGATGGAAACAGCCGCGCCACGACCTCTTCCACGTCCACGGCCACGGCCTCGGCCACGGCCCCTACCAGCTGACATACTGAAGAATATACAAGTCACGTAAGCACAATTCAATCTCGCGTCATCAAAGTGTCCGATTCTCAAGAATACCGAGAAAAGGAAGCAAAACGAATAAGGAAACACCAGAAGAGTGAGAGGTCTTACAAGTACCGGTCGCACTGTGATGATGGCAGAGTAGTGATACTACGGATAAATAACGACTCGATCGACCCAAAAGACCAACAGCCTAGGTATCCATAGACCTAAGCTCTGATACCATATTCTGTAACACCCCCAAGTTATTCAGAAAATATTACAGCGCCGTAAGCCCCACCGTGGGACCCACAAGGCTAAACATACGCGGAATTATAATTTTTGACCGATAAGGTCCACATACAATGGAAAGAAGAACAGTACAACGGATATTCAAAACATAACCAATGTATCTAAAGACATCACAACACGAATCAATACCTCGGCAAACACAGGCCGGAACATCAAGGAGAAATAGAAAACAATACTTGAGTGTTCAATAACCATTCCAGTACAACAACACTGAATGGAAAACTCAAAACATAAACGGAAGAAAGACACAGTATCACTCTTGCCCACCATCTTCATGCCGACCCGATACCTGCCTGTCCGCTCTCCTGGAACCTGAAATACATAAAAAGTATTTCCCCCATAAAGGGGTTAGCCGTCGAATAGCTAGTGCAAGTATATCAAGTATGAAACACAATACTCCTCGACAATAAAGTAAATGTAACCGTCAATTCATCAATTCAAGACTAGTATTCCGGAATAACTAAAATCTCATAGTGCCACATTAAGACGTATGTGAATGCCGTAAGAACGGTTCGTTCATATCATCCGTCGTTACATGTATGAATGCCGTAGAAACGGTTCGTTCATATCATGCCATCAATACATATATGAATGCCGTAAAAACGGTTCGTTCATATTATGCCAACAATATATCTATGAATGCCGTATAAACGGTTCGTTCATATCATACCATCAATATTTCTTACTTTCATAGTCGAACGCATAATCATAATTATATACTTGCCTTTGAGACATCGAGAAATCGAACGGAGGAAGGGTATGAGTTCGGTAGGTCCAAGAACGTGCTTCCGGCACCTAAACGATTCGCAAGGAATATGATAATCAATTATCCATATTCGAATTACACGAAGAAACTCCCGAAACCCATCTATGATTCATGAAAATACACGGATAAACAACTAGAGGTTGGAAAATAGTCCAAATTCTCACAAGTCCGAAAACGGTACAATCCAATCCGTAAAATCGTAGGAAAAGTAGGCATACAGTATGGATACATCATAATCTCAAGTTTCTCAAGCTTCAAAACGAATAAATCGAACGAATCTATGAAAAACCCCAAAATTCCCAAAAAGTAGGGTTCTAAGGATTTTTACCTTGATTCGGACGATAGGATGGATTAGATGTTGTGAAATCCTTGTTCTCCAACCAAAAATGTTGTTACTAGAAGGAAGATTGCTGCCAATCGCCCAAGATCGTGTCTCCCGAGCGATTCCCGTCGAAAAAGGAGTGAAGAAGGTGAGAAATGACGAAATGGAAGTCAACTGCCATATATATATCTGCCCAGTCTAGCGCACGCTACGCCTCCTTCATTAGCATGCGCTAGCGAAGTCACCGGGTAGTCTAGTGTTTTCTGCCGGCTCCGTTAGCGCGCGCTAATCGTCTATCTCTAGCGTGCGCTAGCCCAAAAAGTGGCATTCAGTACTGGAGTCCAGAACCTACTGTCTCTGCCCTGCTCAAACCTTAGCGTGCGCTATCGCTATGGCTTAGCGTGCGTTATGCAACAGCTTTAGCGTGCGCTAGCCGAAGCCTAGCGTACGCTACCTGATAGTCCAGAAAACCTGGGAACCTCACTGCCTCTGCCAACCAGCCCGGTAGCGTGCGCTACGGACGGATGTTAGCGTGCGCTACTAACCACGAATAGCGCGCGCTAACAACTCCTAGCGTGCGTTAATCCGCCAGTCCAGAGAGCAGTCCGAGTTACTGGTTCTAACCTGACTGAACTCCTTAGCGCGCGCTAATCAAGCAGATTTAGCGTGCGTTAGCCTAGGCCTAGCGTACGCTATTTCTCTGGCCCAGAACACTTCCGCAAGGTCTAAAACAACACGATCAAGATCCAAACAAGATACGAAACTCAAAGAAAATATCAAAAACATCTCTAGGCATTTACAAAGCGACAACATAAGAGAAACGGCAAGGTCGATCAGTTAATAAAAGGTACGGGTATTACACATATTGCCCAGTACCTCCTGGATAAGGAAGCTGCGGAATGGTGGGAGGCCGTTGCGCCCAGAGACCGTCGGGCCACTTGGGATGAGTTCAGGGCTGCTATGGAAGCAGAATATTGTCCGCCGCCAGTCAAGGAGCGCAGAATTGTGGAGTTCTTCACCGCTACACCTCAGGATGTGCCTATTTCTCAGGCCATCATTTCTTACAATCAGCAGTTGGGTTTCGTGAGAGATCAAGTGAGAACGGAGGCTGATAAAATCAGTTACTTCAATATGCGCATGAAGCCGCATATTAGACAGAGTATGGCGCCGCTCATGTGTGCCACCTTGAAGGAATACCAGGATCGCGCTCTGGCGATCGAGATGGCTGTCCCGGAATCAGAGTCGGTTTCGGAAGCTAAGAAGCAGAAGACTACTGGTGGATTGTCGGCCGGAAAAGGTGGTCAGTTTTCGAGGTCTCGTTCTGCTCCTACACCTGGGAAGAGGCCGTTTCATCAGGCCGGTGGATCTCAAGGTAACCGTTCAGTCCAGTCTGTTGCACCTGGCGGGAGAGTTTGTTTTAATTGCAGTCAGCCCAAGCACGTTGTGAAGGATTGCCCACTTCCATTAGTTGCTTGCTTTACTTGCGGACAGACCGGGCATAGAGCAGCTCATTGTGAGAGGGCCACCAGGGCCGCTAGATTTACGACTACCACTGCCGATCAGAGGGATCACAGCTCACCAGCTACTCATGTTCCGCAGGGTTCGAGTCGTGGTAGAGGTCGGAGTCAGCCGGATCGCCGCGCAGCATCGAGTTCGGGCTCAGTCCATCCCCGATTATATCAGATGAGGCGCACGGAGGAGGCAGACATTCCGGTGGCGTCAGGTACCACTCAGATCCTTTCTCATCCAGTTTCAGTGCTTTTTGATTCGGGTGCGACCCATTCCTTTATAGCTTCGGACTGTGTGAGTCGTATTGGTTTTGACTGCTTGTATGAGTGTGAGCCGTTTGTAGTGAGTACGCCCAGCGGGGATCGTATGGTTGGGGACCGGGAAGTTAGGGATTGCCCAGTGAGGATCGGGAGCCGGGATTGGCCCTCGAATCTCATTGTTATAGACCTTAAGGGTGAGGATTTGATCCTCGGGGACGATTGGTTGGATCGTCATGGTGCTATCATGAACTATCGGACTCGTACCATCACGATAGTTGCCGAGGACGGCACCGAGCATACTCTCGTCGGCTGTAAGCCGGGTAGATCGGGGTGTGTGATTAGCGCCTTGAAGGCGATGAAACTTTTAAACCAGGGTTGTGTCGTCTACTGGTGTTTCGCTCTACAGGCGGAAGATGGTGGGGTTGACATATCGTCGATTCCAGTTGTTAGCGAGTATCCCGATGTATTTCCGGATGACTTGCCGGGATTACCACCACATCGAGAGGTGGAGTTTCCTATTGATCTTGAGCCGAATGCGGCTCCTATTTCCCGAGCACCGTACCGTATGGCACTGTCGGAGATGCTAGAGTTGAAGAATCAGTTGGGAGAGTTGTTAGATAAAGGGTATATTCGACCGAGCGCATCGCCTTGGGGTGCGCCTGTACTTTTTGTTAAGAAGAAGGATGGATCGCTTCGTTTATGCATCGACTATCGAGAATTAAACAAGCTAACCATCAAAAATAAATACCCTTTGCCCAGGATTGACGATTTGTTTGATCGGCAGGGCGACAGTCTTTTCGAAGATTGATTTGCGATCGGGCTACTACCAGTTGAGGATTCGGGACGTCGATATTCCGAAAGCTGCCTTTCGGATGAGATATGGCCATTACGAGTTTGTGGTTATGCCTTTAGGGCTAACCAATGCCCCAGCAGTGTTCATGCAGTTGATGAACAACGTTTTTATTGAGTATCTGGACAAATTCGTAGTCGTTTTTATCGACGATATTCTTATCTATTCACGGAGTCGGGAGGAGCACGCCTTACATCTCCGGATTGTATTAGACACTTTGAGGGCTGAGCAGTTGTACGCGAAGTTCTCTAAGTGTGAGTTTTGGCTCGAGGAAGTGACGTTCCTCGGGCATGTGATTTCAGCAGAGGGAGTTCGGGTAGATCCGCAGAAGATAGAGGCAGTGATGGCTTGGGAGCTGCCTAAGAATGTGAAGGAGGTGAGGAGTTTTCTGGGTCTTGCCGGCTATTATCGTAGATTCGTTGAGGGATTTTCTAAGATCGCTAGACCACTCACTCAGTTGCTCCAGAAAACTCAGAAGTTCGAGTGGACTGCAGACAGGCAGGACAGTTTTGACGAGTTAAAGAGACGTTTGACTACCGCACCCGTGTTAGCGTTGCCTCGGGAACGAGGATTTCGTAGTGTACGGTGATGCTTCGGGCCTTGGTCTAGGATGTGTTTTGATGCAGAGAGACGAGTGATTGCGTATGCGTCCCTTGATTGAAACCTTATGTGGTGAATTACCCCACGCACGATTTGGAGTTAGCTGCGGTCGTTTTAGCCTTAAAAAACAGGATACATTATCTATATGGGTCGTCGTGTTAGATTTTTACAGATAAAAAGATTTTGAAGTTTATCTTCAGTCAGAAAGATTTAAATATGAGACAGCGTAGGTGGTTGGAGCTAATTAAAGATTACGACCTCGAGATACTTTACCATCCGGGTAAGGCTAACGTAGTGGCTGATGCGTTGAGCCGTAAGCCGATAACGTTACAGATGTTAGAGGTACTTACACCATAGAGTAGGATCCAGCGAGATCTTATTTGTCAGAATATTGAGGTTTGGGTTCGAGAGTTCGGGGCGATTATGTGCATTAGAGATCACTTCGTCCTTGATCGATGATATCAAGGCGAAACAGTATGATGATCCGTGTTTGGTCCAGTTGAGGAGGATGTGAAGCGAGGAAAGCCCTGGATTTGTGGTTCAGATGATGGCGTTACGAGATTTCGCGGCGTACTATGTGTACCGAATGATATTGGTGAGACGAGAAGATCTTGAGTGAAGCTCATACCACACCTTACTCCATACATCCCGGTACGAATAAAATGTACAAGGATGTGAGGAGCAACTCTTGGTGGAGTAATTTGAAGACAGACGTTAGCGAATTTGTGTCGAGGTGTTTGACACTCGGCGAGGTTAAGATCGAGCATCGGCGACCAGCTGGGTTTTGCGACCACTTCCTATCCGGAGTGGAAATGGGAGGATATTTCTATGGATTTCATTACTAATATGCCTAGGACTCGGAATGGAATGAACATGATTTGGGTTATTGTCGATTGGTGACCAAATCAGCTCATTTTCCGGGTATTAAGGACACTTGGGGCCGGAGAGACGGCACGAGTATTTATTGCGAGGTCGTGAGATTGCATGGGACTCCTAAGAGTATTGTTTCGGATCGTGATGGCCGGTTCGTGTCACATTTTTGGCAGTACATTCATCGAGCTTTGGGGACCGAGTTGAGACTCGGTACATCTTATCACCCTCGGATCGACGGGCAGTCAGAGCGGACGATCCAGACGTTAGAGGATATGTTGAGAGCCTGTGCCCTAGAATGGAAGGATGATTGGGAGTCGCACTTGCCGTTGATCGAGTTCACGTACAACAATAGTTGGCACGCCTCGATCAAAATGGTGCCATTTGAGGCGTTGTATGGGAGGAGGTGTAGATCGCCGTTGTGTTGGGACGATGCGTCCGAGCTGATTGGTACCGAGCCCGATATGGTAGTTGAGACAAGAGAGAAGATTACTCTGATTCGTGATAGATTGTTAACGGCCCAGAGTCGGCAGAAGTCTTATGCCGACACGCGTTGCCGGCCGTTGGAGTTTGAGGTGGGAGATCATGTTTTGCTTAAGGTGTCGCCGACACGGGGAGTTTACCGCTTCGGCCGGAAGGGTAAACTTAGTCCGAGGTTTATTGGGCCGTTTGAGATTTTAGAGAGAGTGGGAGAGCTTGCCTATCGGCTAGGCTTACCGCCGTCCCTGAGCCACGTTCATAACGTATTTCATGTTTCCCAGCTTAGGAGGTACGTATCGGACCCTAGCCATATTATCGATTTTGGAGAGATCGAATTGGGACCCGACATTACCATCGAGGAGAGGCCGATTCAGATTTTAGAGCGTCGAGTGAAGCAACTTCGTCATAAAACCATCCCTCTGGTTAAAGTTCAATGGTCGAGACATGGGTCCGAGGAAGCCACATGGGAGACGGAGGAGAGTATGCAGTCGAGATACCCCGAGTTGTTCGCGTTGTAAGTTTCGGGACGAAACTTATTTTTAGGGGGAGATAATGTAATATCCGTGTTTTCTATTTTCGGTAATTTCTATTTTGGTGTATGTTCGTTTCAGACAACTCTCTTAGCACTCTTTTGGAATTCTGAATCTATTTTGTTCTTGGAGTTTTTCCGTTTGGTCGAGTTTCGATGATGTTTTTGCATAATTTCATTTTTGAATTATATCTTGCCGCATGGGCGTTCGAGTCTCGTAAAACTTGTTCGTTTTCGTTGTTTCTCGATTCGTATAAGTTTGTATGGTTGAGTTGGTCGTGTTGGAACTTTCGGTTTGTTAATCCGACGTTGTATCGCGATTTTTCGGGCACTTGGGCCGTTTTTGTAATTTTCATAAGTTTGGGGAATTTCGCTTTATTTGCTTCGTTTCAAACTCTCTAGTGATCGAGATTATATTCTCTTTCAACGCTCAACTTTGTCATCTTGATTATTACGTGTTTATGATTCTGGATTCCGGTCTTGCTTCGTTTTTCGGCACTTTTGCGCTGTTGGCAGCAGTGTACTGTGCAGAACTGCTGCCTGAGTAGCGCACGCTACTCAGGATTTACTTGCGTGCGCTATCATTGTGTGGTTAGCATACGCTAACTTGGGGTTCGTAGCGTGCGCTAACGATTTCGTGATGCAGGGCGGTGGGTTGATGCTTGATGCTGGACCGAGCGGCGTATCATGTCAGCGTTAACGCACGCTAATCCCTAGTACTAGCGCACGCTAACCATGTTAGCTTGCGTATGCTAACGGGAGGACAGTAGGCATACTGTTCTGCCATGCCCCGCTAGCGCACGCTAATGCTTGTGCGTAGCGTGCGCTAAGTCTGTTAAATATAAATAGGACAGCAGCAGTCAACTTCGTCATTTTTCCTTCATTTCCTATCCTTCTCGGCTTTGAGCGATTCCAGGCGGGGGTTAGGGCCGATTCCGACTGTAGATCATCATTCACTACCACCGTGCATTCCTTGCGTGAATTCTTCAAGTTCCTAATCACTTTCCACCATCCGAATCAAGGTAAATATTCCCAAAACCCTTGTTTTGAGATTTTGGGGGAATTTTGGGGATTTCTTGGGATTTGACTCTTTTAGTCCGAATTATTACTGGGTTATCGCTAGAATACGATCGTGTACTTGTAATCCTTCATTTTATTGATGATTTGTGGTTTTAAACTCCAAGTTCTCCATTGTTCGTCACTTATAGTCGACGATACCCAAGTTATGTTCGACTAAGTGTTTCAGCGGGTAGAACTAGGATGTATTCCATCATTTGCGTAGTTTTAATATTGTTGTCCATCGTTATTGTGTTAGGATCGGATTTGTGAAGGTTGTTCGGGCCAAAACCTTTCCGTTCGCCGTTTTCCTTCACGTAGTATTAATCAGGCAAGTACATGTATTACATTCCGTTATGTGCGTATGATTTTGATGCGAATGATGTAAGTGGTGTTATTGAACGAATGTGATTGTTTCTCTTCCACCTGGGGATGGCGTGTGGCCTCTGGGGGCCGATACTAATGGGTACGGCCATGGAAATGGACTGGGGTGCGTGTGCTGATGTTCTTCCACCTGGGGACGGTTCGATGGGACCTCTGGGGCCGATACTAATGGGTACGGCCGCGGAAGTGGTTTCTCACCTGGGAACGGTCCGACGGGACCTATGGGGACCGATACTAATGGGTACGGTCGCGAGTTACCAAGCGTGTATAATTGTGATGTGGAAAACTTGTTGATATACTGTTTTGGCGTTAATGTGATATTCCGGAATATTGATTTTCAAAATGATTTTTCTTAAGGATTTATTTGCGTTGAATCGTGTATGTATATAATGTTGTGTAATTATGTACTTGCACTAGCTATTCGAATGCTAACCCCTTAAATGGGGGAAATGCGTCTTATGCATTTCAGGTACTGGTCGAGCTGAGGAGTTGGCACGGGATGCGCATCGCATGCAAAGGATGGGTTGGCATGATGATGTGGCTCGAGTCTGTATTTCTCTGTTTTGCCATTGCATCTGTTGAGTACTGGAGTAGACTGTTTATTTTTAAACATGGTTTAAGTCCCCTGCGTGGGCAATAATTTGGTATTTAACTTATGTCTCATGTACTCCGTTAAAATGTTTTGGCCGAGGCCACGGCCTTATTTACTTTTTGGGTGCATCTTTTGGGTTATCATTGTGGTTCATGTGTCGCGAGTTAGACTGGTAGACCTCACGGGGGTCCTACGGCGTGTAATGTCCCATCTGTGAATGGGGATGTTACAGATTCGGATGGCACCGTATGAGGCACTTTATGGGCGGCGATGTCGATCACCGATTTGTTGGAATGAGGCATCTAATTTGGTCGGGACCGAGTCAGATGTCGTTTTAGAGACGAGGTGGAAGATAGAATTAATTCGGGAACGGATGTTGACTGCCCAAAGTCGACAGAAGTCCTATACCGATGTCCGTTGTCGACCTTTAGAATTTGAGGTGGGAGACCACGTTTTGCTGAAGGTGTCGCCGACGAGAGGAGTTTTCCGTTTCGGGAAGAAGGGGAAGTTGAGTCCGAGATTTATTGGACCCTTCGAGATTCTCGAGCGAGTCGGTGGGTTAGCATACCGTTTGGCGTTACCCCCGGCCCTGAGTCATGTTCATAGCGTTTTTCATGTTTCCCAACTGAGGAAATACGTCCGAGATCCTAGTCACGTCATCGATTTTGGTGAGATTGACGTCGCCGAGGATATTATCTTTGAAGAACGTCCCTTGAAGATTTTGGAGCGTCGTGAGAAGCGACTGAGGCATAAGACCATTCCTTTGGTCAAAGTGCAGTGGTCGAGACATGGTGTCGAGGAAGCAACTTGGGAAACCGAGGACAGCATGCGTGCTAGGTACCTCGATTTGTTTGCCTCTTAAGTTTTGGGACGAAACTTATTTTTAGAGGGGTAGATTGTAATATCCACATTTTTCTTTCCCTTGTATTTTCATTTCCGGCGTATTTTTTTTCGATTGCAGTGACCCTCATGTATCTTTCAGTGTATCTTTCCTGTCATCTATTGATCTGATTCTTGTTATTGTTGTGCGGAACCACCGTTTTGGGGTTTGCGTACTTCCATTTCGTGTTATTGGTTCCCAAATATCGATTCTTATTGCTTTTATTCTCTTCTCGGGTCATTTTTCCTCATTTTAGGACCCAATGGGGGTATGGGCCGCGGCACAAGGATTTTGCGCCGCGGCACACACACTTTCCAGTTTTTGGCCGAGCGGCCTGTACTGTGTGCCGCGACACATGCCGACGGGGCCGCGGCACACTGCCGAGTCAGTGCCGCGGCACACCCGTCCGGGCCGCGGCACACTCGTGTTGCAGTTTCGGCCAAACCCATCTGTACCTTGTGCCGCGGCACATGCCGGCCGTGCCGCGGCACACTGCCGAACCCTGGGAGCAATTTTTGGGCCTGTGCCGCGGCACACTTCAGCTGGGCCGCGGCACATGATGCGGTCAACCCTATAATTTCGTTTTTTTTAGCGAGAGCAGCCATTTTTTTTCCTTTCCTTCACCTGCATACGGGAGAGAGAGCTTGAGGGGGGAACTTCTCACCATTCATCACTTGAGGGTTTGATTTTCATCATTTTCTTTTGGTTGTGAAGCTCGGATTGTCGATCTAACGCGATTTCATCGGATTATAGTACTTGGATCCTCAAAGGTAATATCTCTTAGAACCCTACTTTTGGATAATTTGGGGGTTTGGGGATTTTCGTCCGATTCATTCCGTTTTGTTGGTGGATTCATGATGAATATGATCAATCTTGTTGGTGTTCTTAGTTTCCCTACGGATTCATGATATATTTCGTGGTTTTTACGGAATCGAGAGGGTTTGGTTGTGGTCCGCCCTCGTTGTTATTTTTGTACGAATATACATGAATCGTAGGCGGGTTTTCGGGTGTATTCCATTTCCGTATTCGTCTAGAGTTGGTTGTGATTATGTTCTTCGAATCGTTAGGTTCGGTTCCGTTGACTCTTAGCGTTCGTCGGTGATTATCCTTTCCGTTCGTTGCGTCATCAATTATTCAAGGCAAGTATTTTTGGAAACCTTTGTGCTTAACGTGGAATGGTAATGTATTTTGTGTGTGATTTGCTCACCTCGGGATGGTCCGATGGGATCACGGAGGGAATCCAAAGGGTTGAGTCCTGGATTCATGAGTTTGTTTAGCTAGCCAGCTCGGGAGGGTCCTTAGAGGCCTCGGGCGGGATCAATGGTATTACCCTGTTCCCAAGGCGATGCATGTGCGTGTTTTTTTTTACGATATGGCCAGCTCGGGAGGGTCCTTAGAGGCCTCGGGCGGGATCTATGGTATTACCCTGTTCCCAAGGCAAAATGTTTGATTGTTTGTTTCCGGAAAAAGACATGTCTGGTTTTGATTTTTGAAATGATATTGGTGCATGTACTATGAAATGTGTAAGCGATTGGTCTGCCTTGATTACTTGTACTAGCGTAATTGCTAACCCCTCTGGGGACCCGTTTTGGGGAAATTCTTGTTATGGATTTCAGGTTATGATTATCCGGACGAGCGAGCACCGGGACAGTACGAGGATGTTGGCCAGGGTCGTTGACATGTGCATTTGGGTCTTCTTATTTCTTTCGTTTACTTCGATTTGGTTGTTTCCCACTTTTATAAACTTATAGATTGTACTCGCGAGTACTTAGGCTTTTCATTTTAAACTCCGTTTGGTATTATTTTAAATTGTTACATTGTCAGTTGATGCTTAATTCGCCGGTTGCTCCGGGCGTATCTTCATGTCATATTATTTAAATATGTATCCTCGCTGACCGAGATGGTTAGTCAAGTGGTGTTTTCTTGTTGTAGCCTGGTGGGTCCCATGTAGGGGTCCACGGCGTTGTAATATACTCCGAATATCTCGGGGTGTTACAATTCGGAGCGGCTTGGACAAATTCGGATAACCCGAATTCGTGTGACACAAAGTGTAGTCGGGCAATCATTTCGTGTCACGCGAATAAAAATATTGTTTTCAACCTGATTTGAAATGCGCAAATAAAATTCGTGTTTCGTGTGGCCCAACTTCGTGTGACTCGAATTAAATTCGGTTAACACGATTTGACTGGTCTAACCCGAATTTTTGGGCTCGTGTAACCCATATTTTCAACCTTCCTCAATATTGTATGTTTTTTGAAGTTGACTCGAAAATATGTTACTCGAAATTACAATATATTACTCAAATTTATTCGAGTAAAAGGTCAATTTCGACAATTTGGGTATCAAAAGAGTTGTTACTAAACTTGGGGCAAAAAATAATATTACTATATGTAAATGGGCATAACAAGCTATTTCCGCATTAGGTAAAGATTCTCTCTCTTACAGGTAGTTTTTTTTTTTTTTTTGCACATTCTTCATCAACGTGCTATAAAAATATAGTCCTTTTTTATCCAAATTCATTTTTCTAAATATATAAGCTCTGTTCGGGGCATCATTTAAGCTATTTATAAGTTGAAAAATACATAAATATTTTGTTTGGGGCATCATGTTTAGACTTGTGACAAAATACCTTCAAAACCACTAAAGAAAAGTGCATATCATTAAACCAACTTTATGGGTTTTGTTATAATAAGTCTTGAAAGTGACATTTCAATTACCCTTTTGTTTTTATATAGTGTGAATGACTATTATACCCCTGATGTAAATATGTAATTACGATTGTGCTATCTGAAGTTTTCCTATAAATAGGACTTCAGTTATTAATGAAAAATATACCTGAGAATCATTCTCTCTATTCTCTCTCTAAATTTTCTCTCTCTATTATTTCGATTTCACAACATGTTATCAGCACGACTCTAACCAAATGAGTAATATGACGAGAGTATGCTCTACAGTTGCATCGTATAGATGACCCTCTGTATCAGAAATCTAATTATTACGGCTACACCTTTGGTTTCCTGATTGAAAATCTAGATACAATTTAAAAAAAAAATATAGCATTTTCAACAAAACATCATCATTCATAAATGGAGAAGAAGACGTTGAAAGCAAGATGAATACTAGAGAAAAGGAATATATGGTGGAATATTTGAGAGACCGCCAATTTGCGCCGACAGAGCGGACAAACCGTTATCAATGGCTTGAAAGACCTCATTCTCTAAAAAAAAAAAAAAAAAAAAAAAAAAAAAAAAAAGGGGCTTCTTCTCACAATGCCCTTGCTCAAACCGATCTGGCGTTGACTCCTTTTCTCTCTACGTTCCTGGTGGGAATAATATAAAGAAATTTGTGTTTAGCCCAGGTGATAAGTGGTAGGTGATAATTGGTGATTATGTGGTGATTAGGTAGGTGATAACCTTGATTTTAATGTAGATGTTTAGCGAATTGGTGATAAAATTGCTTGGTTTTTTATATAAAATTACATAAAATGACAACACTTTTAAATTTCTATTTTTTAAACTATCTCATTATATTTTAACAATAATTGTTATAAAATAAAATAAATAATATTTTTGTCTATTATTATTTTAATATATACTACCTTTAAATTACACATGAAGCGGCCGTACTTATTAAACCATCAACGTTAGCGTGAATAATGTCTGCGTGTGTTGCAATCTTTAAGACATGAAACATTTAAGACATGAATTTAATACTTAATATTATTTAATATATTAAATTAGAGGAAATAATTTAATATAAACTAATATTAAATGTAAAAATATCCATTAATTAATATCATTAAGACTCACAATAAATTTAAGGACTCAATATATATATAAGATGTACCTTGAATGCGGCGAGAACGTTTATTGAGGATGAATAAAGCGGCGCGAGAGAAGACGGAATAGCGGTAGTTTTTTTATTTAGGTCGTGAAAATATATTTTTATTTAGGTCACGATATATATGGAATATATAAAGATGAGAAAATTTACTTATTTTTTTCAAGGCTTGAAAAATTACTTATCAATCAATTTGAACATAATTTGGTGATAAAATTAAGTTTGAAAGCTGATCGTTCTGAAACGAACTTTTTTAGTCGATGGTGAATAAGAACATAAGAGCGAACATAAGCTGGTGATAAGGTAGTCTTAATGGCCAACCCATTCCGGCGGTCCTGGTAGACATATCTCCGACTGTGACGGGATATCTTGGAGGTCAGTCGGATTTTCGCGGCGATTTCTACTGCTTCTCCAGTGGTGGTCGCTGTTAGTGTTCCGACGAGTTCTGGAGCGGGAGGAATTTCTTCAACTCCGGCGAGTTCGGGTGCTACGGTTGTCAGTGGTCCGGAGGCGGTCGTTCACAGGTATTTTTTATGTTAACGCGCCTCTAAAAAAAAAAAAAAAAAAAAAACAGAGGAAGAAGAACAGCAAAACGTGGAAGAAGAAGGAACAGTAAACAAACAAACAAATAAAATAAGGAGAAGAGTCACGGGCAAGAAATTAAAAGTAAAGAAAAACAAAACACACAAAAAAAAAATCACGTTTGAATTCAGTGCAAAATGACAAGAAGTTTAATAAAATAATAAAAGAATAAAATATTCTTTTAATTTATTAAATTATACATTCGTTTTTCTTACATATAAGATACATATGATATCATAATTGATTTTTGTTGATACCACTTGTGGCCATTTCAGAGAAACGATTTGTAATTAATATTGATATGGGTATTAACTCTTTTCATATATGTCATTGTTAAATTTATTAAAATGTACGAATTAATATCCAACTCCGGAAACCACAAAGATTTATGAATACATACTATTACACTTGTTATTAACGGCAGTCAATATTTCGACTTATACCTTGACGATGACTATTTTGAGGAATTGATTGGACGATCCTGCTTTGGTAGAAGCAGTTAATTATTTTGCAGTTTAAATTATGTCTCTTACTTATCTCAAAGTGGTGGTTTAAAACCACATATTTATTGCGTTTATTTTATATAATTATAATACCTCCCATGTGATGAGTTCAATTATCACAAGACGGATGGTTTTACGTATGTGCAATTTATATATTATATATCACCATCGTGGTTGGTTATACCACATGAATGGTTCATAAATCCTGCTCTCAAAGAAGAAGCAGTTGATAAAAATAAATCCTACTCTGGAGAAGTAGTTGATCGATTATCTAAATCCTGCTCTCAAAGAAGAAGCAGTTGATAAAAATAAAATCCTACTCTGGAGAAGTAGTTGATCGATTATCTAAATCCTGCTCTCAAAGAAGAAGCAGTTGATAAAAATAAATCCTACTCTGGAGAAGTAGTTGATCGATTATCTAAATCCTGCTCTCAAAGAAGAAGCAGTTGATAAAAATAATCCTACTCTGGAGAAGTAGTTGATCGATTATCTAAATCCTGCTCTGAAGAAGCAGTTGAAAGAAATAAATCCTACTCTGAAGTAGTTGATCAATGATCCTGCTCTCGAAGAAGAAGCAGTTGATGGAAATAATATCCGATCTCCATAATTATTAAATATGAATGGAGAAAATTGAGCAAGTGATACCATAAGCTATCACCGATTAATTAAAGAAAATTCCATGCAAAATGCATGGTGGGATCATTTGACAAGTGATATGGAAAACTATCACTGGAAAATAATTGCTCAATAAATCTCATGTTGATTATATCACATGATTGGATCATTGAAATTATATTGATTGACAATATTCATGGGGAAACATATATCACATATTTGTGAAAATATTGTATTTGCATAAAAGCAAAAGATGGTCTTATTATTGCTGAAGAAGCACACAACAGTCGAAGTGAAAATATCGAAACTAGCTGAAAGGCAGTAAACACTCGACAATATGAAACGCGAAAAAGAAAATACATATGAAACCCATAAAAAGAAAAGGGGTGCGTCTCGAGAGTATAAAACTCCGTAACTCTGCCACCCCATGGCATAAGGGTTTATAATGAAAGATCTAAATGATCTAAACTTCTTTTTCGTTTGGCGCCAATACTTTGTGGCTGATGAGCTTTGACTTCCAAATTCTTAACTGAAATATATGCCTGAAACTTTATAAGTAGATCAGCAATAGTGTCAGAACATATTATTATATCTCGTGATGGCTGAGATATAAATTTGTGATCTACTCCTTGATCCAGAAAGGCAAGCAAATCGCTGAAGAAATTATTAATATTCAACAAACCTATAGGTTTGGTATGGAAGTCCCGCTCAGCCCATGACGTGATATTGAGTATCTCATTGAGTGTGCCGTAGCCACCTGGGAGAACAATAAAGGCATCACTATTATTCACCACATACATCAAACTATCATGAACAGACTGTGCTTGAAGCATCAACCCAGTTGAACCCCCTATACTACTGGTTCTAACTGTGGGAAAGTGTAAGGCACTTGTTACACTTATTCTCCCATTTTGTGCAGCATCTAAAAGATAACCCAAAAATCTATGATTACTCCCACCATACAATATACCAATTTTGTGCTTTCCTAATTCTTTTACGAATTGATATGCCATATCTATATGCTGGATATGACCTATCAGTTTGGATCCACCTAAAATACATATAGTTTTAATTGGATGAGATCTATATGAGGATTCTGAGAACTCCATCTTTCTACACTAGACCTTCAAAATACTTTTATGAGTGATACATTTTCTAATTTGTGGATCCCAAATTTAAAGAACAAATTTCTTGCTAAACGACAAACGACTTCACTATTTTTATTGAAAATGGAGCGGTAGATAAGTCATTACTTTTGACAAAATTGCAAAAGAAAACGAAAGATATGATATTATATTTTTCAATGAAAATGACGTTACCAATCGGCAGCTGAGAAATTTAAAAATAATATTCAACAACTTGCATTATTTTGTTATTTACCTTATACCAATTTTGACAGAACGGACTTACAAACTGGATCTTTTGAGATTAATTTTTCATGACTATAACATTTCCGTTCATCCTTGAATTGCATCCACAAAGCCATTAGTTCACGATGAACGTATCCACTAGGATGTGTATCAAGAATCTGTTGGATATCATGATCCATAGATTCCTTACTCAATCCATCCTTGATAAATGCTATTTTATCTTCTCGATTTTTGGATACAAACCCCACAGATTTGCATCGTGTGTCACATGTCCATCGAGCACATTTATAGCACCCACCTAATCTTTTTGCTCTCCGTTTCTTTGCAAAACTACTCTTACCTGTACCTGGCATGTACTTAAATGAATTTGAAAATTCGCCAGATAATCGAACTTGTGCTTCGATCAACCATCGAATATCTTCTGGGATGCCATTTCTCATTAGCACCCTTAATCTTTCGAGTCGAGCTCGATAAATTCTTTTTATGATATTCACTGGAAGAGATGGGTAATATTTACGAAGATTCAAAAGCATTGAATCCATTATGATATTCAAACCCTCGGTATGGGTGATTGTGAATACAATGATAATCTATTTATAGATTGGAATTACGCGTATGAGATTTGACTCCGCGTTCGAATAGTTCATATCCAGAAGCTTATGAACTATAGTTCTATTTGAATAAATATGACATGTGGGAGCGACGACTCCATGTTGATAATGATGTGCAATAATGGCACCGAAAGATGATGTGATATGTCGGTAAAATATCTATGGTGATATAGACACATCATCTTCAAATATTTGTTCTCGATTAATATCAATACTAGCGATATTGGGAATGAATCCTAATAAATTTGGAATATATTAAGGGGAGTATGGGCCCACTTCCTCTACATGTGAACTACTAGATATTATGGATCCACTAGATAGTCACATGTTTATATGACTTCGTGTCGAAATTTACGAGATGATTTGTTCACGGTTTGAGCATATATTCCATATCAGTTGAGCTAGTAATATATCCCAAATAAATTTTTATAGATCGATAAAGGATCAAGATATGCGCATACAGTGGGATATCAATTGGCATACTATTTGAAGTCCTCCGGCCAATATCGAGAACATAATATATAAACTCCCATGATGAAGAAGAATCTTGAGATACTGGCATATGTGTTTGGTGCTCAAGAAATCTCTCAGCATGAGGGGGAGTATTGGTAGTTGGAAATATGTGAAATGCATCATAATATATCCTCACAACTCAAATATGAACTTGAAGTTCAAAGATGCATGACAGATTATTAATCTTTGGTACCAACTACAATTGCTTTGATAAATACATAATAATTCCCCGAATATGAATCAAAGCAGATGATAAAAGGAGGCATATACTTTTGAGAAGTATATAGACATAATCCCAATGGGTGATTGATAATGAGATATCTCGGCAAGTTATGTTGTCATGGGGAAATAAATATTGAAAAGTGTCGACACAATATAGCGCTATGAATGAAATAAGGATATCAATGATTGGAAAGAGGATATCGATAAATGATATGAGGATGTCCATGACTGTGAAATATGGATATTAGAAATGAGGATATTAAAATCCATGATTTGTGAAAATGAGGATATTGAAATCCATCAAAATTGAAATATATACCCTTATAATAAAATGAAACATATGGGCTTACTGAAAGTGACTCGTAAGGAGATTTTGAACATATTATCAGTGCGTGCAGATCCTCAAGCGTTGTGAGCGAAAATTATATCTTGTACTCTTTTCCTTGGTGAGGTTTTATCCCATGGGTTTTCCGTGAAGGTTTTTAACGAGCGGCTAATCACAACAAATATGGAATCTCCAAAAGAGATTTGGAATATATCGCAAAGAATATGAGTTCGATATTACAAACTGCACTGAAGATGATATTCGGAGGATTATTGTAATGCATGGGGCATATTTATAAAATACGCGTTGCACTCTTTTTCCCTTGACTGAGGTTTTGTCCCAATGGGTTTTCCTAGCAAGGTTTTTAACGAGACAACTGGAATGGCGTATTAGTATGAATAATGTACTCTTTTTCCTTCATTAGGATTTTTCCCATTGAGTTTTTCCTAATAAGGTTTTAATGAGGCATATTCATGACATAATGAGGAACACTACAAAGATCAAGATTATTCCTCAAAGTTTAAAAACGGAAGGAGTAGTTGTACTCTTTTTCCTTCGATCAAGTTTTTCCCACTGGGTTTTCTTGACAAGGTTTTAATGAGGCAACACATGGATACTCCAACGAATGATATACATGATGATTCACTCGGTTTTTATCCCGAGGTTTCTTGAGACGGCACAAGAATATTCATACAAGAACTATCGAGATAAGGGGGAGCAAATTTACGAGATCACCGATTGCTGAAGTTTTTTTTTATCCAACGGAGATTTCCTACCAACATTATGATGCAACATGATATGATTGCCACAAGCTCCAATACAAACAGTTTGAAAGTTTTTCTCCCATTGGGTTTTTCTTCAAACTAGTTCAGCAGATATTTATGTAAATAGTCATTCAAGGGGGAGTGTTATAATAAGCCTTGAAAGTGATATTTCAATTACCCTTTTGTTTTTATATAGTGTGAATGACTATTATACCCCTGATGTAAATATGTAATTACGATTGTGCCATCTGAAGTTTTCCTATAAATAGGACTTCAGTTATTAATGAAAAATATACCTGAGAATCATTCTCTCTATTCTCTCTCTAAATTTTCTCTCTCTATTATTTCGATTTCACAACAGGTTTGATGTAATGAATATGTTATTATTAAGCGAGTTATGCCCGATTATTTTTCCTAAAACTTCTTATCTTTGGAAAATAACCTTTTTAATTCCACTACCACTCACTCATACTTCCTTCGTTCTTTTATTATTGCAACGTGTTGATTATTACACTGTTCACATACTCTCTTTTGATCATCTTTTGTGATTTATATATATGAAAAAATATAGTCATGTGAGATCTTGTTAGAATAATCTCGAAATATACTTTCAAAATATCAACTTTTTATAATTTTTAAAAGTAAAAAATTGAAGATATTAATAATCAAAGTTGTGCATTGACAAACGTGGAAATCCAGATGTTGCAGTTATAAGAGAACATAGATAGTATAAGCTAAGCTTTATCTGCATCTAGTTCCAAAATTCATGTCCCCAGTATCTTAATGACTAAAGTATAGACCACAATAGCTAAAAATTGCTTTGCTAGATCTCTTCTTAACCGAGGGATGATGAGGACCATAGTCCATAGACATGTTAATTATCATAGTGACATTCAGCTTGTACTACTAACATATCTTTATCTGCATTCTAACTGTTTGTGAATGCTCGGTAAACCATCAACTTGTAAAATATTTACAAGTCCAGTGAACACCCATATTTGGTATGGACCTAGACAATAAGACTTAAATAAACAACTCCTTCAAAACAGGGCAGACATCCTGGAATTTGAATCACACTTTACTCTTAACATGTTTAGTAAATCCAAAAATAATTATTAAATTATGAAATTTTGCAGGCTTCATCTTGAATACCAAATCAATATACAGAATTTTTTTGGTCAAAAACGAATTGAAATAATCTTGGGTCAGCACACTGAAAGTTTAGTTTTGCGCTACCTCTACTAAAACAGTCGTAACTCTTAGCTCGCTTATCGTATTGACGCAAGATTTTCGCCTAAACAAAACTAGGAACCATATACTAGAATCATTTCATTCATTCATTCAACACTATCAAAATCAGTAACCAAACCCTCCAGAACAGATTGCCAAAACAGATTGTCCCTTCCATTCAATTCAAGCTCTTAACAATCACACCACTTCCTCTATCATCTTATTTACATCAACCAACCAACCAACCACCAAATCATAGACTTGCAGAGACCCTAAAATATGTATCAATAAATAAATCTGAATATAAACCAAGAACAATAAAATCAAAGCTTGCAAAACAAACACGATCAAGCTTATCATGAAATCTCCTCTTTATGGCTTATATATATATATATATATATATATATATATAGTTGTAGCATAAGTAAGAAGAGGCGATCTTTCGTCGCCCGCCTTCTGCTTGCCCTGTCTTCTTCACCTCCTTGCCCTGATGTTTCGTCCCCCCTGTCTGCTTCCTTCGTAAATATTCCAACAATCTTAAAGCAAATTATACTATTATTTGTGAAAAAGACGATCCGCTTGATTGCATCGCTGCATATGGATAATTTGTTGAATTAAGGTACAATTGATTTGTGCTTATGTCATGCTACTGCTTAGCTAGTTTTACTCCAATTCAGTCATGTTTGTTTGGATTAAATAATTTTGAATGTGATTAATACCTCAGTACGTGAGGACGGTAAGTATAAGAATTACAGACATTAATTATTAAAATATCTAATTTCCCTTCTTCCATGTGAGTAATTATTGCCATTTACGCGATTTGTATTATGTTGGAATAATTTTGAATTAGCGTTTGAAGTAGCTTGTATGTCGTATGGTGTCTGGTTTAACTTAAGTTTGGCTTCTGACTTCCAATTGTGGATTAAAATCATATATCTGATTACCGTGACTTTATATGATTTTTTATCTTCTCTCATTTTTTTACAGATGGCGACATGGCGGAGCTTAGCCGTTTTTGGTGTTGCCTCATTCGATTTAGGATTTCAATTGCCATCCGCTTCTTCTCCTGTCAGAAAACATGCCCTACTCCCTCCCTCGCCCTTCTTATTTTCAATTCCATGAAGGTTTTGCCCTCTTTTTGCATTCCAATGTATCTTCCTGTATGTTTACTGTTTGATACATCTCAATTTATCTTTGGCATACCTTATTCATTGAGTATAGGTCAGGGCTTCAGAACGAGCTCCCTTACGTACTTTATCTTTTGTATTTCTTTTTCAGGCGTGCTTGTATAGTTTGTGGTTTTAATACTAGGCATTGATGTGTATTTTTCTTCTCTTTACTACGGCATTTTCGATTGTCTGTATGTATGCTATATTCTCCTACCCTTGACTGGGGTTGGCTAGGCCCCCAGGGTAAATGAATTGAGAGCAGGAGATTAATGTTCTCAGATTGTGAACGGAGTACTTAGTTAGGAAGTACTTCAATAACAGTGTCGCTATTTGTAGAGGCAAGGAACGACACTATTTGTAGAGGCAAGGAACGATCCAACTGAATAAGTCTGTTAGGTAATTACTTCGAAAAATAGTTTAAATGGGTAGGAGACTGATTATTTGAGATATGAGGTCTCTTTTAATTTTTTAATGTTTATTATGTAAAGCATAAGAGAGCTGTTTTCACACCCGACATGTCTCTTTGATTTTTTTAATATTTTTTATTGTAAAACCTGAGAGAACCGATTTTCCACATGACGGGTCTCTTTGAATTTTTAAATATTTTTATTATAAAACTTGAGAGAGCCGTTTGCATACCTAACGGGTCTCTTATCATTTTTTTAAAAATATCAGCATAAACCTGCTTGATAATCCGTGATTATTTACACTATAAAAATACACCCCAATAATTTATACCATATAGTCTCCAAAAACATAAAAAGAAAACAAAAAAAAAATGCTCTAACTATAACCTCCAAAGCCATGCAAACTTCACATCAATTGTAATCTAAAAAAAAAAAAATGATAAAAATAATGCTCCAAAATCTAATCATTCACAATATTAATTGAAACTAAATATCCAAAAATAATGCTCTAATTATAATCTCCAAAGACTCAAAACTTCTACATCTATTGTAATCTCCAAAAACATAAAAAACGACAAAATAATATTCCAAAGTCGAATCATTCAAAATACTTGGGACTAAAGTTCATTGAGTAACTTCATACCATCATCTTTGTTTTCTTCATCCGCTTCATTCTCGTGTTTGAGCAAATATTCGACCCAAATATCCCTAATCTCATCAACTTTTTCTTCTGATGAATAAGTTTCTTCAGCACAAAACTGAAAGAGGCACTAATAGTAAGAAACAAGGACACGCTACTCATCAACGGAAACATCATAATATAATACACTCCAGAAATGAACAATAGACACACATCACAATACAGGCATAAACAAGAAAAGAAAACATATTCCTGACAATTTTCTCGTGTTTCTGATTTCTTGTTTCCATATCCTAGACGAGTCGGGCAACAAAACACAAAGAATGAAAAATGCAGATTACTATATGGAGCATTTCTTAACTGATATTTCTTATATGGAGCAAAGAATTTAGGAAAAAATGTCATTTCTTAACTGACAAATAATGAAAAATGCAGATTTACATGTATTATATGTAAATCTTCATATTCAATATGTTGGCAGTACTGTTGTGGCTTCAACATTTGAAACAGGTCATAGGCGAGGCACATTAAACATGTAATATATGTAAAAAAGAGCACATATATGAGGTCAATGGCTCAATTCAATAGTCGATAATTAGTGCAATTCTTAAAGCCTTAATACGCAACCTACACAAAGGTCGTTTCATTTGCTTATGGGACAGCTCATAATGTCATGATACCTTCACAAAGGTCGTTTCCAGAACCGGAATCGTCACTGTTTATCCACATTACTTAGAAGCATAGAATACCGATTTTCAAGAATTAAAAATTCACATAGAGAGTTCATCTACAAATCAACTGATGAAAGTAGCTTTTCACACAGAACAACATATAAAGAAAGGTAATAAGATGCTGGAAACAAGAAAATGGATATACATACACAACGCTCTTACTTTATATTTCTGGGTTCTTCGGGCAAAGGACACTAGAAAACTTTTCGCCATCCGGTCCTGATACAAATACCTGAATAGAGTAGAGATATGCTAAGGGTGTATATAGACAGTATATACCATCATTTATAAACTTAAACTATAGGCAAGAGTACTGCAATTGGATAACTATATTTTGCTGACACATGCTAAAGATAATGACAATGTCATGATGACTTTGCAGTTTGCACAAAAAAATTAGAAGTGAAATAGTAGAAAACCTCATAATGTTCAATCCAATGGGAATTTTATGGAAAAAATTATACGATCTTCCTCCCACATAAAGAGCTCATCGTGGACATGTATAATTTCTTCAATTTTAGTAAAAGGATGTAAAACTATATTTAAACCATATGTTATTGCTTTTTAATTATTTTTATTTTTATGGTACAAACTATTCTTGAATCAGTCTCCTACGGTCTTCAGCTTTGGAGACGACGGTTCGTTTTTGTAGCTGAAGTCAACAATGATTTTTGGTTCAGAAGACTGTTGTTAGATCATTTACATGAGAAAACAACCAACTGCATATAACACAAAAATGGTTTAGTCTATTGGCACATTTATTAAAAATATATATCCCTCCTAATTTAGGCATATCACACACATTCATGAAATTATCAAACAATGTTACAAAAAGAAAAAAAAAATGCAGGTACGGAAGAGCAAAATTCAATGCTACATACGCCTCTTTTGGGGCAAACCCCAATGATTAACTTCAGATGCACTCATTTATCAAGTTAATGGGTAATCAAGCTTCGGCGCATGGTGAAACTCGAATCCATTTGGATGATATCTGTAGTTACTAGTTTTATAAAACAGATAGATATATTTACAAAATGACTGTAGAGGTCAAAAAGCTCACACCTTATTGTGTCTCGACTCTTTGCATCATATGCCTATTTGCCATCCATATTGCAAGAAGATACTACATTTTAGATAATAAGAAGACCACAAACTTGAAAAATGCAGTAGTTGCAAACTCATTAAATAGGGATTTTGTAACGAAGGCAAGCATCAGTTTTCACTTCATATAGACTTTAACAAAAAACTAAATGAAAAAAAAAACTAAAACAAAAAAATGATCTAATTACCCAACTCCACAATCTAAGGAATAATACAGTAACATATTTAGCAAAAATGAACCCTATGATTTAATTAACAGTAAGAGAACCCTAATTACCCAACTTTACAAAAACAATTTTACAGAGCCATCGGTCCTAAACAAAACCATCAAACAACTTAATTGAGCCATAGCTTGGTAGTCATCAAACACCAGAATCACAAAAACTCGGTCCCAAGTTTCCTAATCTAACATTAAAACAGCGTACATCGTTCTTCTCATCCAAAAACCTCACAACAAAAAATTAATGCAGGTATATGACTTGAATCCGTAGCACCCATTTCAAACATCAGATTCAGCCTGTATAGCTGAACAGGGTCAAATCAAAATCAGTCCACAAAAATTATCACAAACCAACAATAGAAAAATGAAATCTGAATTTTCAACATCGTTAGCTCAATTAAAAATAAAAATAAAATCTGAACTCATCTAATCGCAGGTAACCACAAACGGCCATACCTCTAATCCCAAAAGAAAAGCCAGCCACTATCATGGTCAAACCCCACCACTGACCACCATTCCCGCACTGATAGAACTATGATCAACCACCCTTCAACAGATCTGAGCTTCGTGGGTAGGCGGTAGGTCTTGAAGAGCCTTAGAAGGCCCTCCGAGCATCGTTCCTTTTCCACTGGAACACTCCTGCAGACTCGGTACTCGGGCATCACACTCCAATTAACCACGAGCAAAGAAAGGAAAGACCGATCGAGTCCCCCAGTTAATCAAGTGCGTATATGTGTGTGTTTTGAATTTGGACCGAGAAGAGACAGATAGTGCAGCAGAGAGGGGAGGCGGCAGAGAGAGAGAGAGATTTTGTGTGTGTGAAGTAGAAGAAAAGATCCGAACGCTATGAGATTTTCATTTTATGGTGTGGAGTAAGAGACCCATTAATTCAGACAACAGGTCTCTTTTTCTGTTTCACACATAAATGACCCGTTAAATCAAACAATGGGTCTCTTATTTCTTACACACATGGTGGGTCCCTTTGGCACATTAGAGATCTGTTATTTTTAATACTAGGCCTCTTATATTAAACAGACCCATTATCTTAACCAACATGTCTTTTATTAAGGGTCTATTGCTTGTTTTTGTAGTAGTGAGGACTGTCTATGCAGTTTCCTTGTGGAAGAGTGTCTCTTGTTAGGAAAGGATTTCCTTATTTATCTCAATCTTGAATTCTGCCATAGACTATGCTAAAAGAATATGACTTTTATCTACTGATAAGGGGTGGAAGTTGAGGGGCCTCAGGTTGTTTTGCCATTAAGCCAAGTTGACGTAATAAGTTGATTGTCTGGTAACCAAGTCTTACTTAAATATGAGCTAAGGCCTAATTGAGTTGATGTGCATTCATGTCGGCCTAACCGTCGTACTCGATGCCGAGTTATAAGTTTATTCCTGGACTTCGTAGGATCCTAGTTTATGGGTCCTGTTAAGTATAGATCCACGTAATTAATTCGATTTATATCGTTCAGTACTGTAGATGCGCCATTCACATAGGCGTGAGATGAGATATGTTGATTGCACAAGCATGGGTTGAGATACGCCGTTCGAACATGCATGGAGATCAGAGCAGTATTTAGGGCCAAGAAGTTTCTGAAAAAAGAGTAATTTGGACCTTTAGAATCTCAATATGTGGCAATTTAGTAATTTTCCCTACAATTTTTGCCTTAGTTTGGAAAAAAAGGTAAGTTGCAGAACCAAACCAAACATACCCAGTATATCCCATTCGGAGCGAGTGCAGGGAGGAGTAAGATGTCTGTGAGACCATGCCTACCTATTACGATAGGGAGAAATTTCATTTAAATGAAGGCCTTGAACAGTGCGCGATAACATATTGAGTGAAAAATACAAAGAGAAACAAATGATACGAAAAAAAAAACTCATTACCATACCTGAGCACATGGCTTAATCCACATGGGACTTACCTAAGAGGAATGTGACTACTTCACTCCCGATGAACGCTGCTCAAACATAAGAGAGGTTGACTCCGCGCACAGCTCCCTGTCAAAAATACACTATACGCAAAAAATAATAGGATAAAATATACAATAAATGAAAAAAAATGCAATGCTCTAGGTCAAAGCTAACCGAGACAACCCAACCCTAAGACTCTTAACTACAGCACCACTCCCAACTAAAGAATCCACAACTCTGATCTGGCGCCTCCAAGCGCACCTATCAACAGTCATGGTCTCGGAAAGGTTTAAGGCCTTCAAATCTAATCTCAGCTGCTCCTCCCACGTCCTCCTCGATCTGCCTCTCCTCCTCTCCCCGATAACTACTAAACTCTTGAAGAGAAAAGATATCCCATTCCCACTTGTAGTAAATTAGTTGACAAAAAATTAAAATAACCTTTGTTATAATTGCAATTAAGTAAAGTTAGACTTCTTGATAGGGGTGAGCAGAAAAACCGATAATACCGAAACTACCGAAAAATTAAAATCGAAAAACCGAACCAATTAGATATTCGTATGGTATGGTTCTTAAAATTTTGAAAACCGAATTATGCGGTTCGGTTTCGGTTTCAGATATGGATCCCGACTTTAAAAACCGAACCGAACCGATAAAACAGATGACTATTCTGCAGACTTTGTTTTTTCTTTGTGCAGGTTGTTATGAATTGATGGACTTGTGCTGAGGAGGAAATTCAAGACTTTTGTTTAATCTGATATTGGGCTTCTTGAATCCTTAGTTATTATCATGTTATTGAAGTAGATTTTATTTTTATTCAAGCTTTGAAGTGGGTTAATTATGTCTAAATCCTTCTATTTGAACTTACAATTGTCTGATTTAGCCCAAGTAGTTCATTTGGAGTGCAGCCCAACTTAAGTGGCCCATTTAATCAGCCCATTGACACCGAAACGTTACCGAACCGACACCAAAACCGATCACACCGAGCCGATTTAAAACCGAATTATTTCGGTACTCAAATGTTAGATGCCGATAAGATGCAGTTCGGTATCGGTTTTAGCTAGAAACCGTACCAAATCGAACCGAGCTCACCCCTACTTCTTGATATTGTGATGAAGATAACCAATTTATTAATAAGCATGTGATGAGTCAAACGATATTATATGTATAGACTAGATGTCCTCTCGTGCAATGCACGACGTAAAATGATTATAAAATATACATGAGTCAGTATACACACACACACATACACACACACACACACACATATATATATATATACACACACACACACACACTATTTGATTTAATTTCATTTATAAACTTTTATCATGTGATGTAAGGGCACATGATAGGAAAATCGTAAATTAATTAAGCACCGGCATTTATTGTTTCATATAGGACAATATGAGTCTTATATCTAATTTATAAATAATAAATTAAATTATGTTTATTATTATCAACTTTCATTATAGCCAACCCCAAAGCATTTTGGGACTAATGTTCTGATGTTGTTGTTGTTGCTGTATTATCAACTTTCGTTAAAAGTATACAACCAATATTCTTACTAATATAATTTTATATGATGTGACACTAATGTAATATATTTAACTATTTTATAATCAGAACAAAACAATTTTTAAAAATCAAATAGTTATTAAAAAGCTATGAAAATAAATTAAAAATATATTTTTCTTCAATATTGTTATATTTTTATATTGAAATATTTTAATCATCTAAATCTATTATAATTATATTTATATTATTTTATATGTACTATATGGATGTCTAATTAAAGATCACAAAGTAAGAATTAATTTGATATATTTTTTTTAAAAATAAAATTGATACGTAAAAGTTATAATTGTTTAAACTATTAGCTTAAAAATAAAAGGAATAAAATGAGAGAAAATTTTTAATTGGTAGATAGTATATAATGAAATAATCATCTAACCCCCTCCCAAATTAAACATCATTTTTTTAAAAATTTTAAAAGGAGGATTAATGTGGAGATGACACATGTCTTCTTAAATTTTTTTTGTGACTCACTTTTAATATTAAGTATAAATATTCTAATTACTAGTATACCACCCGTATAAAATACGGGAACATAATAAAAAATTCACATAGAAACGCATAATACCCGGTGGCGAAGCTAGAAAATTTTCAGTGGGGGGTCGGGATCTAAAATTTTTTTTCCTAACGCTATTTTTCGGGTAATACCGAAATTTTGGGGGGTCGAAACTGAATATACCGAAATTTTTCTACACGAAAACTATATACCCCCTACATCGCAAAAAAAATTTCGGGGGGTCGGGCGCCCCCTCCCGCCCCTATGTAGCTGCGCCACTGATAATACCTAACCATTCACCATAAGTTTTATAGCACTTTTTGTAAATTACGTTAGTTGTTCTATTTACGATTATACCATTCTTGTTGCAATAAAAAAATTGAAGTCTTTCGTCCTCTTCACTTTGATGCGGCTACATAACTGACCACGATTGAATACGAGTCTTGGCAGATGCACGCCAACCTGAGAGAGTCCATAACCATGAAAAAACATAATTAGTGGAAATTATCCCCTTTGATATTTAAATGCCAATCTACTATCTAATGAGTTTAATATTATTGGTTGCATAAATACTTTACTCCTAAATATGTAGTATAACATAATAAACTTTATGGAAGCAAATGTACCAAAATATTACAAATATGCATCATCCAAAGCATATTAGAAAATAAAATAAACAAAACTAAAGTCTCTCACATAATCAATTATTGTTGCCATTGCATATTAATTCCCTTCTTTTCTCACATGAATTTCCTATTTTTTGAGTGATTGAAATTAAAAATGATTAAAATACTTATCGAGATACATTTTTAAAAAGATTTATAGTTAATTTTTATTCTCCATAACCCTCTTTAATATAGAGATAATTTTATTGATAAATATGTTGTTATAAAAAAAAGTTACTTACATATTTTAGGAGGAAAAATTACACTCTCGTCCTACGAGAAATTTTTAAAAATAGATTTAGTTTCACGTTCTTTTTTGGTTCTTTTTTTGCCGAAATTGTCCAAATCGTTAAGTATTTAACGGTTTTCGTTAAATGGCCAAAAAAAGATAAGTATATCCTTATATTTGAAAAAAATTACATAAATTATTTGGATATAATTTAAAATACAAAAGCAAATAAAGAACTTCCAAAAATATATTATTGATTTCAAAGTAAATAAATTAACAAATCTTTTAAAACTAAAAAAATAAAAATCACTTAAAAATTACTTAAAACGATCAATTTTTATTTTCTGAAGTTCTCTTTGTACAAAGATGAATCTACGAATTAATATATTATTATTAAATTTAATTGCTTATGTATTTAGAAATATCTCTTTGAAAATTCATAAAATCAGTAATTATATAATTTAGTAAATGTGAGTGTTTTCATTTATTTTGTTATTTTAATTAAATAAGATTTAAAACTAAGATAGACTAACTAATTTATTCCATAATTTCTTTGATTTATTTATAAATAATAATTAAAATTATTGTTTCTACACTTTCAATAATATTTTTTAATAAGACTATTTCGATTTGTTTAATTGATTAGGACTTCGAATACTTTTTTAATGTATATATTTAACACTTCTTTTGCAATACTTCCAAGCATATTTCATTTCAGTTGATATTTCTTTTATTGATATACCTAATTATAGTGACTAACTAATATAAACTAATTAATTAATGAAAATATAAAATATTTTCGCAAGATTTTAGGTTTAAGTTTTTAATATATAATGCACATTACTATATTAAATTTCTCGTTCTTTGGAATTTATAATTATTAATTAATGAAAACGTGAAATATTTCTATAAATATAATCAATTCCTATTTATTCATAA
Source organism: Orobanche coerulescens (assembly GCA_033398695.1). Taxonomy (NCBI): domain Eukaryota; kingdom Viridiplantae; phylum Streptophyta; class Magnoliopsida; order Lamiales; family Orobanchaceae; genus Orobanche; species Orobanche coerulescens. The sequence goes on from CM065818.1 coordinate 35,565,097, forward strand.
TTCATATTCCTTAATTCGTAAAAATTAATAAGGTAGGTAGGAGTTGTTTGAGGTATAATTATAATGTAATTAATGCAATGATGATTACGCCAGTAATTGATTATGTGTCAGCTAAAGCATGAGAGACTGACACATAAGCACACGAAGCACCAGCAAAAGACATGTGGCAGTCGAAGCATGAGAAACTACCACTTGGACTCAGCGTATTCTGCATTACTATATATGGGAGATTAATGGCTGAGAAAAGGTATTCACAGGAGAGCAAAAAGGGACAAAAGCCCTGTTCTTTTGGACTTATTTTTGATTTTGATTGATTGATTCGATTCGAGTTCATTCGATTCGATTGATTATTTCAGTTCTTCTTCTTCTTATTATTATTAATCTTAATTATTTTTTATTATTATTATTATTATTATTATTATTATTATTTTAAAAAAAACTCATAGGATTACAAAAAATTAGTGGGAAGCCTCGAAACTAACTGAGCCCCCACACCTCTAGCAATGGCAAAACCAATCCTACTAAAAATATGAACTGCTGCACGCGCACCAATGTCCTGAGTCATAGAGAATCGTCGAATGCGCTTAAGTAAGGTAACCCCATCTTTCTCAAGTTCTCCAAAAGAAGAAAAGGAGAAGGGGAGAAACCCATATCCAATATCCGCACATTTAGCATCGTACTTGACACATTTACGCTGTGCAGCATCACTGATCGCATGCCCCGGTATAAAGTCAATCAACCCGGATTGCATCAAAGGCGACGAACCCGTAAGATCAACACATACGTCACGTCCACCGTCCCAATAGATCTTACGTATTGTTGGCATTAAACATCGGCATAACCTTGTGCGTGATGTTCTTGTTGACATATGCTCTCGGTCAGGGATTTCTGCTCGAGATGTTTAATGCCAACAATACCTAAGATCAACACATACGTAAGATCTTAATTATTATTATTGTTATTATTACTAATAATATTACTATTATCGTTGTTATTGTTAATTACTATTATTATTATTATTTATCATTATTATTATTATTATTATTATTTACCCTTAATATATATTTGATTCGATTCGATTCGATTCGATTCGATTAATTCGATTGATTCGATTCGATTCGATCGATTCGATTGATTGATTCGATTAATTAAATTGAGTCAAAAGAGAGACAAACAAACTAATTGAGTCTGACGTGACCTGGAAAAACTGATATACCGCAATGATAAAAGCAACGGGTCATGTATAATGTATTATATCTAACAACCCTAATGGGCCTGGACTAAAAAAAAAAAAAAAAAAAAGTTAGATTACTCGATCTTAACCATTTTAAACACCCAACAAATTAATGGGGAAATTAATACATTTAAGTAAAATATTTACTAAACTACCAAGTCAGTTTTATTTATTTTTAGTAATTAATTTATTTATATATTGATTTTCTTTTTACCTACGGTTACCCCCACCCATTATCTATCTCTCTTTCTTTCTCCACTCAATTTTAAGTTTTTTTCTACCCCAAAAATAAAATTTTATTAATATAGATGAAATTGATAAAAAAAAAATCAAAAAAGTTGAAGATCTGAGAAGACATCTAGGATTTCTGTGTTGTGTTGGTCGAAAATTATACGACTTGTAGTGGATCAAATGCGACGACCGACATAGATTGGAGGTTATGGCCGCAACCGCGTGTTTGATGGTGGTTGGCCACGGTTGATCGAATAAGGGCAAGGAATATGATTCGTGCGATTCTGTTTGGAGATTTCAGATCTCCTTGCAGTCTCACTCTCGCGACGGAAGACACACCTCACACAACTCCTCAGTTGCGGCGGTCGATAGCGGTTTGAATCAGCAAAGATAACGGAGGCGGTATCGGACACCGACGTAGGTAGTAGCACGGCGAAGTTTTGGGTTAGGGTCTGGATGGATGGCTATCCGGATTCTGGTTTATGTTTGGGTTTCGGGCTGAGGCACTGGATCTGCTGGGTCTCAGGTTAGAGTGGGGCATAGGCGGATCCATGTTAGGGCATGGTGGTGCACGTGCGCCACAAAAAATACAAAACGACGTCGTTTTGACGTTTTTCAGTTAAAACCGCGTCGTTTTGACGCATTTTCAGTTAAAACGACGTCGTTTTGGTAGTTTTTATTTAAAAAAGTGAAAAATTTAGAAAAAAATTTTTGGTCGTCCGTTATTTTTTTTGTGGTGCGTCGGTGCACCAGTAGTTTTCGGATGCTGGATCCGCCTATGGAGTGGGGTGTATAGTTAGTTGGACGAGGCTTCCAGGTGGAGCTGAGTTTGGTCAACGGTTGTCGGATGATGGTTGAATTGCATATAAGTTTGTAGCAGATCTTTGGATACATTTCTTATGATGTTTGTATACTGTTATACAAATAAATGGATACTTGCTTGACATTTTTGTTTGAATTATATTTGGTCTACATAAATTTGTATAATATATTTGGATACATGGTGGTCGAATATAGATTTTGATTTTTTTTGAAAATTATAGAATAAGAGTAGGGATATGAAGTTTAACGTGGATATTATTTCTAGTTTATGCTCAATTTTTGTGTTTAGTAAATTTTTGTGATGTATTTTATACTTGAAACTGTGTTGTAGTGTGTTTGAAAGTATCCAAAGATGTATTCATTGTTTCTCACATTTGACATAATAGTTTGAAGTTAATATACTTTATGATTCAGTTATAAAAATGGATACTCTAATAAAGGTGTTTGGTTTATTCCGATAAACAATACAAAATACTCATTTTTGACGTAATAGTTATTATTTATTCTAGCACATGTTAAAAAACTTTGCATAATCAATGTGTACGGTAACAAAAGTGTTGAGCTAACTTTAAAGCGCGACATGAGATGCATATTTTTTTTTTAAAAGTAGTTTTCAATGAGTATTGTATTTACTAAAAAAATAGATGCTTGAACAAAAGTGTTTGGTTACTTTAATACATAGTACGAGATACATACTTGTTTTACATAATGGTTTCCAGTTAGTACATTTCAAGTTTGGTGACAGCATCAGATATATATTTTGTGTATAACTATTTTTTCAGTTAGTATAATGCATGCTAATGTATTTATTAAACAACTAAAATATTGAATAAAAGTGTTTGGTTACTTTAATATAGAGCAACAAAAAAGGAGTTTTTCAAGATATCCGATTCTACTTTTGAATAAGTATCCGATTCTCTCAATTTCGTGGAGTTGATCTGCAGTATATTACCTCTTCATGAATAAATTAGGTAATTGAATGAGATTTTTTTTTTCTTTTGTGGTGCTTCAGCCATTTTTGAAATGGTTTGTTACTTTTGGTAATTCACATTCCTTCAATTTCTCTAGTTTGGAATCGGTTGGGTGAAACAAGGATGTATTTGTAACCGTCATCTTATTAATTTAGGTTATCCTTGTAAATACTTTGTCCATATTATATTTGTGTAAATACTTTATAATTGTAGTGTATATATATGTAAACTACCCATTAATTAATATAGCCCACATAAATATATACTAGTAAGTCATGTCCTGCGTTTTCATTATTGTTATTATTATTATTATTATTATTATTATTATTATTATTATTAATAATAATAATAATAATAAATCAAACAATTATTTTGTTAATCCATTTAATAAATTTCTATCACAAAATTAATCATAAAACTTTCACTATTATACTAAAAAAAATGGGATATCGAAATTTTCAATATTTCGATACGATAATCATATGCGAAACAATAATTTGTAACCCACAATTTATACTACGGTCCATAATTTAGTTTAAAGACATGCATGCTGCTACTTGTATTCCAAACTTGTTATTGAGTTAAAAGTGCTGCGGCATAGAACTGCTGGAGGATCACATTGTTATGTTGGTAGGGTAGTAGATCCTGATTGGCTGGCCCTGTTGATCTGCAATTGTATAGGTATCTTAGTGTGTGTATTTTATGAGCATAAAATAGGACAAATACATTGTATTCAAAGTGTATGTTTTTTGGGCATGTATCAAGCCTCAGCCTCAGGGCATAAACACCTGTTCAAAAATGGCTGGTGGTGTACAAAAGCTTGGTTGAGCATTATCAACTTCTATGCTTGCACCTGTGCCCGATAGACTGGAAGCTGAAATAGTTGTGGCATGGATATTTCAGATATCATAATATACATGCAGCATGTAATGGATAAAAATAATGATGATACCGTTTAATGGTGTGAGTACAATGTCACGTTCAACTCTCATCTGCGTACCATTTTGTGTGATAAGTTGAAAAACTTGATTGGCCTACGTGTATATAGTATTTTCGTACCGATTACAGAGTAACAGGAATTTCATTTCTGCTTAAATCTAGCATGTTTGGCAATACTTTTTTTTTTTCTTTTAGAAGATGGAGGTGTAAATGTTTATTGTGATAGTTGGGCCGGGACATTTTCCTCTTAGTCAAATTTTATGAGCTCTTTTATGTCGTGCTAGTGCAGAAAGGAATCGCCGCAGGTTTGGGTTCGTTGTGGAGACATTTTCTGAGGAACATCCTTTGTTATTAGTTGAATGAACCCGTTCTATATGGCCTGCAACAAAGCTGAATCAGACAGGTTGTGGGTGGCTAGCATGCCAAGAAAAAAATTATAACCCGCAAAGCTAAAACATATTACAAGTTGCATATAGTTCATGACCTTAAAGATGCATGAAATTTCCCACTCCTATAATGCAGAGAGTGTATCCATTTTGATGTTTGACAATGCACCAAAAAAAATGGAATCGTCTGGGCACCATTACTTATCCTATTATGCAGTTTTGGATTGCCTTCCACTAAAGGTTAAGGCACTCACTGCTCTAGGCCAGTGTTGTAATGACTTCAACTACCATAGTTTTGAATGTTGGAAAACAGGACTTGAGAAATGGTTTTTTTTTTTTTAATTATTTGTCTGAGCCCAAACATATCTTCTAGAAATTGTACAGTCAAAGACACTTCTTCACTTGGGTTCTTTGTCTAGGAGATGGGAAATCTGGCACATTTTCCCCTGTAAAACTTGTTTGCGTACTAACGCTGAAACTGCCTATGTATGTATCTATCCTTGGGATAGAAATGACGAAAATGTTGGGAAAGTTCGTAATGAAGCTGCAGATGAAGATAATAAAGACTTGAAAAGAGCTATATTTGGCTAAATTTATCATTAGTGATCAACAAAAAGTCCTTAAAGATATCATCATAGATAGAGTTCATACTCCAGCCTTTGCCCTTTGTGCTCAAGAATTGATTAAAGCAGCCTTGGAGTCAGTACTTAAAATCAAAACCTACTGTTACTTATGACAGTAGTCCACAAGATAGTATAAATCTTGATTACTATTATAAAGGTTTCAGCAGAAGAGAAGAAAAAAAATAGGAAGCAGACTAGGGCTGGCATTGCCAAGAAATGAATGAAGTTGAGTGGTTATGTAAAAAGGAGGATATGGATTATGGAAGAGTCATTAATTCATTGGCCTAGAAGATCAGTCAAGGCCAAGTCTTAAGCCAAGCCATATGGGAGAGTAATTAGGTGAGTTGGGCGAATCAAGGCAAGAATTCTTCTTTCATAGTGCTCAGCCTGACAAGAAAATTATAATGGAAGTAACAACAAGACCAGAGGTAGCAATGCCTGACTTCAGTGGGATTATAAGCCTCTACAAAGTTGAAGATCTTAATAAAAAAAGAATCTTTTTCACTATTGATTAAGAGATGCATTGACTACATCATAAATGAAAAAATCATACTTGCTACAATTGAGAGACAGACATCTGCAAGCAGCTATCTTAAGGGAAGAAAATGTATCCAAGGCTAAGAAATGAAAAACTTATATTTGTTCAGTCTAGAGGAACAACCATTTCTGTAATAGCTTGGTAGGATTCTTTTTTTTTATGAAAAAAAAATAAATACAATGTATATAAATCTTTTCAGTTTGTATTTAGTTAAGTTGTCATTTGATTACTGTATCAATTTAAAATTGTCTTTATTTCTATAAAAACAATCTAAGGGAGATTGTTAGATCCAGATGTTTAGATCCCTCCTCAATTCTACTTCATAGAATTGATAACTTAATTTGTATTTTAGAGTTTTTAGTACTTGGTCAAAATCTATAATGACCAAGTGAAACTAGTTGTCTAGGCCAACAATGTGTTTTTCTATGCAAGATGTTTCTACTCATCAACATGTTTTGCCAACAGTAAGTTTTCAGATGCAATAAGGGCAACAACAAGTTTTTGATCAGCAGCTATGAAGGAAGGACTCAATAAAAGGTATTTAAAAGAAGTTCATGTAATGAATTTAACCAAGTCCAAGAACTCACTGCTAAAAATGATACTGCTACGAGTCTTCGTAACAACACATATTTGGAAGAACACACAACAAGTTTTGTGGAATTATATTGAACAGCAAGTTTTTATAACATAGCAGTAAGTTTACTTCGGTGCATGCGATTCTACAGCAAAATGTTTTGGCTGAAAATACACTACTAGACATTATCTTTTAAGATTAATATTGGACAATGTGTTTTCACAAACAAATAAGACAGTGACTTTCAAGACTATACTCAACAACAAATTTGGCACTACTTCTCAACAACTTTAAAGACAATAGAACAATATGTTTTGAAAACAAAGCCCAACAACAAGCTTGCAGAACAATGCAACAGTAACATCTGCGGAAAAAAGCCACTCTGTAAGTATAAATGCCCTAGAGGCAATACATTAGTGCGCTGTAGATATCTTATTATGATACTATGTTCTACTGATTTTTGAATTAATATATTTATTATGTTTAATAAATGTCCTTAAAATTATAAGACAGATTGTATAGATTCAAGCATGTGACTTGAACATGAGGTTATTGTAGGATACATTTCCAAAACATAGGGTGGACTGTACTCCGGGCCGCGGCACATCCCTGCCGAGCCGCGGCCCCCGTCATTTTGCTGGAACAAGGCCGAGCGGCCTGTACTCTGGGCCGCGACCCCTGCCGGCTGGGCCGCGGCCCCTGCCGATCACCCTTCAAACATGCCGACCCTCCTGTACTCTGGACCGCGGCACCCTCCTGCCGGGCCGCGGCCCCTACGCGGATCACTGGGCAGCTTCTTTGGTGTGTGCCGCGGCACACTTGGCCCGGGCCGCGGCACACGGGGTCAACCCAGCAATGGGGATCCTTTTATCAGCATTTTCTTGCGGGAGTTCACACAATCATCACATACACATTTTGAGAGCAATCAAGAGAGAGATAGAGAGAGAAACAAGAGAGAGAAATACATTTCTTCAATTTCCCGGAGATTTATCGGTCGGATCGTCGTGATATTTTGACAAGAGCTTGATAGCTATTGGGCAAATCTTTTCACCGGAGTAGATCGAGATTTTGAGTCCGGAAGTTCGGGTATTTCGTTAGCTTTTTGTGTAAGGTATTTACGGTGTTTTCTTTTCTCGATCTTGTTATTGTTGTTGTATTCCAAATACTTGAAGAAGGTTTATTACCGAGTATTTGACGATTGGTGTATACCTAGTTTGTATTAGGAACGATTGTGTATTTGTGTATTGGTGATAACAGATTTAAGCGGCTTCGGTCCCGTGGTTTTTACTCTCGTCTTGAGGGGTTTTCCACGCTAAAATATTGTGTCTCGTGTTTATTATTTTTCGGATATCATTTGTATTAATTATCGAGTTGTAATTGATTTGCTCTACTCGACGGTAACCACAAAGTTACAATTGAAGAGTGGGAAGTTGTCAAACGAGGTTCCGCATTGTGTTTTTCCCAACAAAGTGGTATCGGAGCCACGGGATTTGTTGTTTCGTGGTTGTTTAGTATCTCAATTGTAAGATGGAAGCCAACACGAGTAGAATGGTTAACTTGAATGGTTCGAACTACCACGTATATGGACGGGAAAGATGGAAGACCTTTTATATGTAAAGGATGATTATTTACCGGTTTTTAGCAAAGATAAACCGGAAGGCAAGTCCAACGCGGAGTGGACTATTTTGCATCGCCAAGTTTGCGGATATATTCGACAATGGGTTGATGACAATATTTTGAACTATATTAGTGGAGAGAAGGACGCTCGAGAGTTATGGCACAAGCTCGAGCAATTGTATGTTCGGAAGACGGGGAATAATAAGTTATTCCTTATTAAACAAATGATGAATTTGAAGTATCGAGACGAGACTCCTCTATCGGATCATTTAAATGCATTCCAAAGCATAATTAATCAACTTGCCGGAATGGGAATTAAATTCGAAGAGGAGGTGCAAGCTTTGTGGTTGTTAGGCACATTGCCGAATTCTGGGGAGACGTTTCGAACGTCGTTGTCTAACTCCGCCCCCGATCAGAGACGGAGCCAGAAATAAAATTGGGGAGGGCTGAAGTCAATAAATTTTAAGTGCGTATATAAAAATTAAAAATATATAAAGTGCACTCATTCATAATAAAAATGTCAAAAATATAAAAATACATACTAAAAGGGCCCCCTTCGTTTTCCCAAGGCATAAAACTCATCGATAATAGATTATATATCTAGATTTCGTGTATATTCTCGTTCGATGTATAAGGTCATACAATCACCAAGAAAATCATCATTCATTTTGTTACGAACTTATGTCTTCACATGCTTCATTACTGAAAATGCTCGCTCAGTAGTGGCTGTAGAAACTGGAAGAGTCAAGACAAGACGAATCAATCTGGTGAATACAACATAATTCTCAGACCTCCCACTTGCAATCAATTTGTGACACAAATCAGGTAGAGTAGCTACTTGAAATTGAGGTTCGAGAACCACATATTTCTTATAATGTTGCAACTCAAATTTCAAACAAGAAATATCTTGTGGTGTAAAATCTTGAGGATAGAACTTCTCAGCAAGCTTGCAAATATCATCTATATTAAATGATTCAAATGAATTCCTCGGATCCAAAGCCGAGCTGAGAGAGAGAAGTTCAACTGCTCGATCATTAAATCTCGTATCTAGCTCCACCATTAAGAAGTCTATAGCTGGATTAAAAACATCAAAGTGATAATGATGATCAACAGTAGGATACTCACGGTTACGGGATCAAGTGGCAACCTTCTTATATGTACCAGTAAAGTCGGGTATGGAAATATTACTCTTTGAACAAAATGTTGTCACTTCATGAAGAAATTCTTCCCATCCATCATCTCTCAAAGCCTGGAGAAGCATTTTTGTGGTATGAACAAATCTCATAGCAGTCAAGATGTCTTGGATTTTCCTTTGAAGTGCTTGGCATAGAACATCAGTAATTGAAAAAATCTTGTTCATCAGATGTAAGACAAACACGAATTCAAAGCTTATCATGTTTGTGTATGCACCACCAATTTCTGCACGAGTTGTAGGACTTGGAGAATTTTCAATCAAACTTTCAAATAATGTACATGTTGCAACATACATAATTAACAAACTTTTCACAGACTCGTAATGGGAACTCCAACGAGTTGCTCCGTGTCTATGCAAGTTTGTAATTTGATTAGCCCCACTTCTAGAATATCGGTCTCCAATTTCCAATAGATGCTCAATTTCCATATTATGTGCATCTTTCAACTCACCAATGCGCTTAGGAGAAGACGTGATATAATTGACAATACACTCCAAATGAGAAAAAAATTTGCCAAATATCACGGACATCCTTAGCTGCAGAAACCAATGTCAGTTGCAGGCGATGTGCAAAACAATGAACATAATATGCATAAGGACAATCTCTTATAAATAATGCTTGAAGCCCATTCAATGCACCACGCATATTACTAGCACCATCGTAACCTCGCCCTCTCACTTTTTGAACTTGAAGGTTGTGATGAACAAGAATGCCAGATATTTGATTTTTGAGATTTAATGAGGTGGTGTCATTTACACTTTTGATTGCCAAAAAACGCTCCCTGAGATAACCCATTTTATCCACAAACCTCAATATAATACACATTTGTTCTCGTTTTGATGCATACTGTGCTTCATCAACAAGGATACAGTATGGTTCACATCCGAGTTCTTCACGAACCATATCCCGTACTTTGTTTCCCATAATGTTCAAAAGTTCTTTCTGAATATCGGGAGAAGTGTATGTGGCATGTTTTGGAGCATTACTTGGAACAACATTACCAATTTCTTGATTCTTTTTCCCATAAGCATCAACTAGTTCAATGAAATTTCCACGATTTAAGGAAAATGAAGATTCATCACGTCCTCTAAATGGACAACCTTGAAGTGCCAACCATTGGACAGCTTCTATTGAGGTTCTCACTCGTAAGCGACATTTTCGACGTTCCTCTTATGATACAACATTCATCACCTCATTAATATGATGAGTCGACTTCATAAGAACAACTGCATTTCTTACACACATATTATGGTATGACGAAGGTGAGAAGCCGATATGAGTAAGAAATGCACATTTATCTCTTTGGTTAATTCTCTTCCAACTATTAAATCCAATAGTTGCTAATGCCGAAAGATGTGAAGGAGTGTTATTATCAAGAAAAAGAAAGCAATGAAAACAATATGCTTTATCTGTTGTAGGAGAATACTCTAGCCAACGGAACTTTTCATACCAATGTTCTTGAAACCGACGGTTTTGTTTTCCACATCGTGTTCTTGGATACTCTAAAAGTTTTGGTTGATAAGGTCCCAACCTTAGATAAGCTCTTCTTATTCGATCTCTTTCATTAACTGGGTGTTCACACACCCGCTTTCTTTTTCCTGGATCTCGTTCAATTGAAGCATATGATTCTAAATTAAGATCAAGAGATGGAATGTTATTGTTCAGAGGAGATGAAGTTACCGATGGAAATAATACTAGAGGAGGTTCGATTGGAGAAGAAATTGGAGCTTGCTCGACAAACCCGACTTTAGGTTTATCTACTTTTGAGAGAAAGAATACAAGTTCCTCCTTTTCTTATTTGTTGAAAATGATTGTCCGATCTCCATTTCACTTTCAAGTGACTTCAATACTGTGAGTCTGTGACAAACAAAAAAATCCCTAGATTAAAAACTCCAAATCACAATTCACAATTCACAAATTCAAAATCCAGAACAATTCACAAACTGAATTCACAAACTGAATTCAAAATCGAGACAATCCTCCAGAACAAACTGAACAAAAAATCCCTAAAATCCAAATTACAATTCACAACTGAAGAATAAACTAAACAAATTGATGAGAAATACCTAGATTAATCAATAAATTCTTAATATTGGGCTTCAAAAATACAATAAGTGCACAGATAAAAAGACTTTATACCTAGGTTAATGAGGGAATCAGGAATAGAGCTACGAAGATGTCGGTTCGCTGTCGCGGGTGCTGCGAAGTGGTGGAGGTGGAGATAGAGCAATTTGTTTTCTCTTCTGCTAACCCTTCCGTTCTGACTTCTTTTTTTCTTTCTGACTTCTACTTCTTTAAGTTCTTTTTTTCCTTTTCCTAACCTGTTTTAGACTTTAGTTTTTTTTTTCTTATTGGAATGCTGCTGCCGTCTGTCTCCATGAAGTATTTTGGGTTAGGTAGATGACATATATAAGTGGGTCAGCCCACTTTAAATCTCCAACTACTAAATATATATATATATATATTGTAACACCCCCAAATCCCATTGGGTTATTACAGTGCCGTGGACCCCACACCAGGAGATCCACCAGGCGAACATGACCAAAATGCAACAAACCGACCGAAAGGGGAATCACAATCCCTACACTGACACCCAACACAATATTCCGATATGGAATTTCAATGACAACAGTGGGCCTACATGGACAAAATAAAATACAACAACATCCACGAGCCTTGCTCGGATAATACATAATGACAAAGACTGAAAAAAACTGGAGTACTCCAACTGCCTGACTGACATGAACACCAAAACATCTCGGACTAGTATCGCTTGAATGCCTCGTCGCCACCGTCATGCCCCTGTGTCTCAACTCTCTCCTCGCAAACACCTAAAACATGAAAACATGTTCCGCCCCCACGGGGTCAATCATCCAGATAATGATTATCAAATACATGTACAACATGATATGCATCCAAAGGGCAGAATGAAATAGTATAGTAATGGTAATACGAGATGCTCACAAACCAAAGTAAGAATCGAGCATTCGTGGAATACTATGCCCACGGCATACAAGCAATACCTGCTCAACAGGTTAGAACACAAGTGCCCAACGGCGAACCATCAATACAGAACACAACAATACATCACCCGAAGGTAACCCAAGCCAAACACTGAAATAGATACGAATCACAATGCCCGAAGGCTCCACCAGGAATACTGATACATCACAATGGCCTAACAGCCGAACAGCCCGAAGCTGTTTATCATCATAATACCCTGAATGTCACTCAGCCGAAGCTGTCAATCACCACAATGGCCCGAAGCCAAAACAGCCCGAAGCTGTATCAATGAGGGCCGAAGCCACGGCATGAAGCCGTATCACAATGAGGGCCGAAGCCACGGCACGAAGCCGTATCACAATGAGGGCCGAAGCCACGGCACGAAGCCGTATCACAATGAGGGCCGAAGCCACGGCACGAAGCCGTATCACAATGAGGTCATCCAATGACCGTGACCTGCTGAATTGCAGGTGCTGGGAAACCAACCGCGAAGGTTCAAGCCCCAAACTTACCCATAATGAGATCACCCAGTGACCGTGACCTACTGAACTGTAGGTGTTGGGAAACCAACCGCGAAGGTTCAAGCCCCAAGCTTACCCATCGAGCACTAGCCGAGACTAGTCTCCAAAACATAATTAATCACAACAGTAACAATCCCAAGATTACCAAACTCACAAGAATAATAGCATGCTGTCTTGAGTCGGCCAACACGACGACAATAACTCATGGATGGGCACTGACACGCTTTTTGTGTAACTATCGCAAGTGCACGATATCGTATCAAGTAGTAAAGTGGACTTTTTGAGTCCGGTTTATCGATCCCACAAGGAAGTTATGTTATAATTTGAATTATACACTATTAGTCTATTTTTATAGATACTTAAGATTAGTGAAACACACAATTAAAAAGTTTGGTTTAATAATTGCAAAGAAATTGCAATAATAGTTCTAATATTATAAGGAAATAAAAAGATAGCAATATTAATAGATTGATTATCGATAAAATGAAATAGTTGGGATTACAAACTTAGTTCGTCATTAGTTATAAAAGATGTATTAGAGATCATAAGATGAATTTACTTATTATGTTGTGTAGATTCGATTTTCCTTAAAAAGACGGTTTCTCTTTCGAACTATAATACGCCCCTTACATATTGAATCAATCCACTATATTTCTATGTTGATTGGCTTCAATACATAGCATTAGGATTTGTGAAAATAACTCAATGAATCATCTAAGGACTAGGGGTATATTTCTATCCCCTAGAACAACTTAGAGTGAAGATCATTTGATCTAATCAAACATATTTTCTTTGAAACATATGAAGACCATAAATATCTTCATTAATTGGCCAAATAAATAAAGATTGTTAAAACAATGAAAATCACACACAATAATAAGTAATTCATAATATATCTTTATACAAACATAAATAACATGACTAACCTTGTTTATAATCCCAACTTAAGAAACTTAGCCCATAAAGGGTTTATTACACATATTACAAGCTTTGGTGGTCATTCTTAGTTGATTCAAGAGAAAGAATTGATCCTAACTCCTTAGTAGATAAAGGAGATAGAAGCAATAAACTCTCTGAACAACATATACTACACCACACTTACAAAGATCACTCAAGAACACAAGTGTGTTCTTCACACAAAAAGAAAAGTTTACAAGAAAATGGAAAATTATATGATGAATGGTGAATGATGAAGGATCTAAGGGGTCTATTTATACACCTAAAGTCATCTAATAGCTCCAAAACTACAGCATTATTACATTATATCGGATCAATGCCACCATCCCTCAATAATACACAAAAGTATAAAAATTAGACAAATCATAGCAATCTGTGTCAAGAGTTACGGTAGTAACATTCGGGAGTTACTGGCCAGAATCGAGGTGACTTACGGCCGTAACTCTGAATGTTACGGCCGTAACGTGGCTTCGTAAATTTGCTCATTTGAAGCTTTGATAGTTACGTTTTCAGCCCGAGAATTCCCTCGACTTTGCGTTTTGCCCCAGATCTTCTTCGGATGATAACTTTTGATATATAACTCTGATTTTGAATCCGGAAAGACTGCCGAATTCGTCTCGGAAAGCCCTACAACATGAATATATCAAAATTCAATAAAGAGAATATTTATTAAACATGTTGTTTCTTGAGTAATTCAGTTATTTAATCCGATCATCATCCAATAAAAATAAAATTATTAAAACTAATAAATTAAAAGCAAAAAACGAGTAGACTAGCTCAATTATGGGTGAATTTTATCGATACAAACCATGGATAAGTGTACAAAAATGACACTTATCAGGCACCGTCCACGGCGGTCCCAATTCAATACGTCGATTACCTTAGAACGGTTAATCGATAACGATGACACAACGGATGGGAATTAGCTTCGATAATCCCAATTAAATACATCGATTACCTTAGAACGGTCAATCGATACACAATGATACAACGGATGGGAATTATATTCGATAATCCCAATTAAATACCTCGATTACCTTAGAACGATCAATCGATAACCAACGATACAACAGATGGGAGTTATCTTTGATAATCCCAATTCAATACATCGATTACCTTAGAACGGTTAATCGATAACCAATGATACAATGGATGGGAATTATCTTCGATAATCCCAATTCAATAAATCGATTACCTTAGAATGGTTAATCGATAACCAATGATACGGTAGAATAGATGTCCCGGCGTCTTAAACCGACCACCGAAACAGATACGATAAATGAATATATCAAATGCCTTCAATCGGCCAATGCAATATCATAGCAACAGTTCCAATTCGATAATAACGATTCAACGATGCCTCAGAACGTCATTAACGTCAACAATAATAATCGATACATCGATGCCGCGAACCGGCTATCGACAACAAGAATCTCAATGCCTTAATCCGGCCGTTAACGAATAACAATCACGTCTGGCATAATCACCGAAGGGTATTGCATCAAACAATTCCCGAATATCAACAAATCACGAAGAGACTAAGTCTCGAAATGATACAATACATTCATACACATATATGATAACATTAATCTCATTGACCAGTACAAGTATAAAACTTGCCTCAAACCGAAGGCGAGAAAGTCCTTCCACGATCAACGTCACGGCACGGGCAGCGAACGGCGCCTCCGACGAACACAAACACTCGAACAACCTTGAATGAAAGCGATTCATTCAAAAACACAAAATCAATAGAAAATAACGACAAGGACAAAGTCCGATTCAAACACGAATCGATCACACCGCGCGAACGAGTATCATAGTTCTCAACTATGAATTCTAACGTCCTCGACACCTCGATGATCAATTAACATGATCATTACGTTCTTAACACTTGTGAAATCCATTCAACAAGATTCACTTAAGAACAATCATCAAGACAATCATCTCAAGATGATAATATCACCAATATCATCAAATTGATCCTCCTACAATGATAATATTATCAATATTATCATTATCACCCCAAGAACATCATCCACTCAATAATCATGATGTCTGAAACAAAAATCCTTCATCAATGCATCATGAATTCGGATTAAACAACAAGATTCACTCAACCATTTTCAAATTATGATAATCACCTCCTGGATCATCATAAATCCTTACTAAAATGGTTAAAATCTTACAAAAACACCACCAACAATAATAATCATCTCAAGACTATGTTAATCATATAACAATCTTAACATAATCTTTCCTAGACATGATTAAAACCTCCAAACAATCTAAAACATCAAGAACATAATCATCCTCAAGCTATACCAACATGTTCTTCATCAAAAGTTCATCCAAACTATGAAGAATCATGATATACTCCATTAATAAAACAATACCCGAAGAAAACAACAACAAAAACATGAAAATCACTTGAAGAACAAGAGATTGAGGGGACTTACCAAAGAAGAACAAGAAGAAGCCTCGAAACACCAAAGGAGCATCAAACAAGCTTCCAACTTCAAGCTTCAATCCAAGCTAGGATGATCAAGATCGAGTTGGAAGAGGCTAAACATCAATAACAAGTCCAGCGGACGATTCTAGGAGAGAAAATGTGTTTTGGTTCGTGAGGAAATGAAAGACGAAACCAAGTTAAATAGTGACCAATTCATTACGTCGTTATACACTAAGGTTAACGTCGTAAGAGGCATTACGCTATGCTAAGACATTAACGTACGTAATGAAAAATCCAGAACTGACTAGACTAAAATACGAAGGCCTTAACGTACGTAAACAAGAACTTATTACGTACGTTAACAAGACCTACATTACGTACGTAGAGCTCGCCTCTTAACGTACGTAAGGGTCCGTTGACTGCAATAGTGAGATCCGATCGGAAGATGCTCGGGACCCACCGGTCGAAAGCGACTACGAGGAAGGTTCCTGCCACCTACCAAGCATTACGTACGTAACCTTACAGGCATAACGTACGTAATACTCACCCCATAACGTACGTAAGTCTACCCATGTAGCGTACGTTAAGGCTAGTGTACTTAGCCAAAAATCCAAATTCTCCAACCAACATTCAAACGACGAAACTAACCCGACGACAAGTGTAATATTTCGATCCCGAAATATTCCAATACAATATACATTGTATCAGTCCAAAACAACAACACTTTGTACAATTCCAAATGAATATGTACAACTAAACAGTAACACGAAAGGAAAAAAAAATTATCCCCGGATATTACATACTCCCCCCCTTAAAAAGAGTTTCGTCCGCGAAACTCAGGGTGCAAAAAAAACACGGGGCACGAACTATCCATCAGGATAAGAAAACAACATCTCCAGGAATACTCCTCACTGCGAACCGCTTCGCCTGAGTAATCGGGCCAACCCCACGGGTTCCCGCGTCTCCTTTGCCCGAACACGGCGAAAAACAAGGGATAAAAACACGCAACCAACTGCGAGATCAGCCGAAACATAACTCTCCCGCTAGAGATCAGCCAGGAAGTCGTACCAATTGCATGACTAGTAACACCGGCGTACACACCCCGCGGGTGCCGCCCATTGTACATGTCTATAATCATCGGTGTACACTCCCCCGTTCTCATCAGCATTAAACGCTCAAGCAAACACTGACTCATGCCACAAAAAGGAAAATAACAACGCACATGTGGTCCTCGGGACCATATCAACTGCACACCCAAGTCCTCACGACTCGGCGTCTCGGATTGAAATGAACAATTACCCAGATTATTACAAAATCTCGGGTATAACACCAAAGAGGAAGGAAAAACACATCACACGACCTCAAATCTCAAGATTCTCAGAAGCTATCATAACAAGATAGATCAGTAATAAATGGTTCACAACCACAACATTATAATACAGACCGAGTCAAATATCAAACAAGGAAAATACAAATCAAAACTACATCTCAAATATATCCGAAATCAACACCCTCCGGGTCATCGAACTCATCGATCTCATCGACTCGAGGAAGACCCAAATCTGAGCTCGCCGCTCCTCCTCGAGTGTCCATACCTCGGCTCCCGGCCGATATGACCCCTTGGATGGAGTACGGATGAAGCAACAAAATCTCTCGAGGCCCGTGAGCTTCCTTGAGATCTACGGCACTAGAACTCTGCAGTATTTACGAAGGTGTCCGGCTTCCCACGAGAAAACAAACAATAGGCGCACGATCTGGGTGCTAACGTGCCCATGAATCACAATTAAAGCAAACAACGGTCGAACTCGTCACAGGAGAAGAAGATGATTTCCCGGCCACGAAGACGACTAGAAGGCGACCTCTTGGACGTCGGAGCCGATGTCCTACGAACGAACCGGTATCCTAGTCCTCTCACGGAAGGCGAAGGGTTCTTAGAGCAAGCTCCTTGATCAAAAGCTCTGCTCCAGAGCCTTCTCGATGAATTCACCAAGTGAATTGCAATTATGGTTGAACAACTGCATCCTCAACTGCGGGTTCAACCTCTTGCTAAAATACTTGATCTTATCCGCCTCAAGACGGATAACGGATGAAGCAAATGAAGGAGTCCCCGAAACTTCTCTGCAATAACAATAACACCCTCGTCCTCGACGGATTCGGGGTTCAAAACCTCGGCGACTTGGCTTCACGAAGTGGGCCGGATAATACCTCTCTAACATGAGAGTCTTAAACTCGCTCAAGCACAATCACGATCGGTGGGTTTCACGAAAGCCACCAAGAATAAGCGCCTTTACTCAAATAGTAAGCCGCTCATCGCCACCTTACTCTCTTAGGACCTGAACCATGTCGAAGAGTTTATAAAAATGTTCAAGCCAATGAACAATATCAATTGGTTCACGAACCCTCAAAAATAGGCGGCCTCGGCGAGAGATGTCGCCGATAATCGACTCACTCTCTGGACATCCATAAAGCGGCACTGGGATCCTGCTGCGGTGGACCACGTACCACCGAGGTGCGTATGGTTTCCATTATCTGCGTCATCCGAGTCATCCGGGTCATCATGCCCCTCATAAGCAAGTAAGGGTCGATGTGATCACTCTCGGTGCAGTCGACTCCTCGAGTATGACGTTCCGAAGGGGAACCGGTCGCATAAGTCACATCTCTGGCTGAATTCTGATCCCTCTCGGCATCCGCACGCGCATAATCACGAGGTTCTGGGTTTCGGCCTGCTCCGCAGACTTTACCCCCTCTGCCACATCCTCGGTTTCTTCTTTCCATACTGAAAGAATAACGCTCGATCATGAACAAAGCTCAAATATGCCTCAACGGCTAATCCCCAATGCTATGTCAATAGCCAAAGACGAGTATATATACCCAACAAATAAACAATCACTTCAAACATGTTAATTATAGCTAATACTGATCCGACACACTCCAAAGCAATTAATCATGAATGGGTCGTAAAACAATGTTACATAAAGATTTCAACAAAACATGTATAATCAATGGCATAATGAATGTATGAACATACAAGAGAATAGAGTCCTTACACAGGTCATACGAAGCTTCGAGGTCTTGCGATACTAGTCTTCACCGATGACGACTCGATAAAAGAATGACTCATACAGTCGTCCAATTACCACGACTCACAAAACCCGACTGTCCAGATTGTCATAACCTGACAGTTCACTACTACCGCGTTGGTAGAACCACATAACTCACATATCAGGGTATCTCACAACCCAACGCTCTGATACCATCTTCTGTAACACCCCCAAATCCCATTGGGTTATTACAGTGCCGTGGACCCCACACCAGGAGATCCACCAGGCGAACATGACTAAAATGCAACAAACCGACCGAAAGGGGAATCACAATCCCTACACTGACACCCAACACAATATTCCGATATGGAATTTCAATGACAACAGTGGGCCTACATGGCCAAAATAAAATACAACAACATCCACGAGCCTTGCTCGGATAATACATAATGACAAAGACTGAACAAAACTGGAGTACTCCAACTGCCTGACTGACATGAACACCAAAACATCTCGGACTAGTATCGCTTGAATGCCTCGTCGCCACCGTCATGCCCCTGTGTCTCAACTCTCTCCTCGCAAACACCTAAAACATGAAAACATGTTCCGCCCCCACGGGGTCAATCATCCAGATAATGATTATCAAATACATGTACAACATGATATGCATCCAAAGGGCATAATGAAATAGTATAGTAATGGTAATACGAGATGCTCACAAACCAAAGTAAGAATCGAGCATTCGTGGAATACTATGCCCACGGCATACAAGCAATACCTGCTTAACAGGTTAGAACACAAGTGCCCAACGACGAATCATCAATACAGAACACACCAATACATCACCCGAAGGTAACCCAAGCCAAACACTGAAATAGATACGAATCACAATGCCCGAAGGCTCCACCAGGAATACTGATACATCACAATGGCCTATGACCAACAAGCCATTGTTTATCATCATAATACCGAATGTCACTCACCAAGTCATTAATCACCACAATGGCCCGAAGCCAAAACCGAATTTGTATCAATGAGGGAAGCCACGGCATGAAGCCGTATCACAATGAGGGCGAAGCCACGGCACGGCCGTATCACAATGAGGGCGAAGCCACGCACGAAGCCGTATCACAATGAGGGCCGGCCACGGCACGGCCGTATCACAATGAGGTCATCCAATGACCGTGACTGACCGCAGTCTTTGGGAAACCAACCGCGAAGGTTCAAGCCCCAGACTTACCCATAATGAGATCACCCGGTGACCGTGACCTCTTTGAGCTGTAGGTGTTGGGAAACCAAACGCGAAGGTTCAAGACACAAGCTTACCCATCGAGCACTAGCCGAGACTAGTCTACAAAAAATAATTAATCACAACAGTAACAATCCCAAGATTACCAAACTCACAAGAATAATAGCATCTTTGTCTTGAGTCGGCGAACACGACGACAATAACTCATGGATGGGCACCGTCCCACGGCGGTCCCACTAATACGTCGATTACCTTAGAGCGGTTAATCGATAACAATGACACAACGGATGGGAATTAGCTTCGATAATCCCGATTAAATACATCGATTACCTTAGAGCGGTCAATCGATACACAATGATACAGCGGATGGGAATTATCTTGATAATCCCAATTAAATACCTCGATTACCTTAGAACGGTCAATCGATAACCAACGATACAACAGATGGGAGTTATCTTTGATAATCCCAATTCAATACATCGATTACCTTAGAACGGTTAATCGATAACCAATGATACAACGGATGGGAATTATCTTCGATAATCCCAATTCAATACACCGATTACCTTAGAATGGTTAATCGATAACCAATGATACGGTAGAATAGATGTCCCGGCGTCTTAAACCGACCACCGAAACAGATATGATAAACGAATATATCAAATGCCTTCAATCGGCCAATGCAATATCATAGCAACAGTTCCAATTTGATAATAACGATTCAACGATGCCTCAGAACGTCATTAACGTCAACAATAATAATCGATACATCGATGCCGCGAACCGGCTATCGACAAGAATCTCAATGCCTTAATCCGCCGTTAACGAATAACAATCACGTCGGCATAATCACCGAAGGGTATTGCATCAAACAATTCCCGAATATCAACAAATCACGAAGAGACTAAGTCTCGAAATGATACAATACATTCATACACATATATGATAACATTAATCTCATTGACCAGTACAAGTATAAAACTTGCCTCAAACCGAAGGCGAGAAAGTCCTTCCACGATCAACGTCCTGGCACGAAACGACGAACGGCGCCTCCCGACGAACACAAACACTCGAACAACCTTGAATGAAAACGATTCATTCAAAAACACAAAATCAATAGAAAATAACGACAAGGACAAAGTCCGATTCAAACACGAATCGATCACACCGCACGAACGAGTATCATAGTTCTCAACTATGAATTCTAACGTCCTCCAACACCTCGATGATCAATTAACATGATCATTACGTTCTTAACACTTGTGAAATCCATTCAACAAGATTCACTTAAGAACAATCATCAAGACAATCATCTCAAGATGATAATATCACCAATATCATCAAATTGATCCTCCTACAATGATAATATTATCAATATTATCATTATCACCCCAAGAACATCATCCACTCAATAATCATGATGTCTGAAACAAAAATCCTTCATCAATGCATCATGAATTCGGATTAAACAACAAGATTCACTCAACCATTTTCAAATTATGATAATCACCTCCTGGATCATCATAAATCCTTACTAAAATGGTTAAAATCTTACAAGAACACCACCAACAATAATAATCATCTCAAGACTATGTTAATCATATAACAATCTTAACATAATCTTTCCTAGACATGATTAAAACCTCCAAACAATCTAAAACATCAAGAACATAATCATCCTCAAGCTATACCAACATGTTCTTCATCAAAAGTTCATCCAAACTATGAAGAATCATGATATACTCCATTAATAAAACAATACCCGAAGAAAACAACAACAAAAACATGAAAATCACTTGAAGAACAAAAGATTGAGGGGACTTACCAAAGAAGAACAAGAAGAAGCCTCGAAACACCAAAGGAGCATCAAACAAGCTTCCAACTTCAAGCTTCAATCCAAGCTAGGATGATCAAGATCAAGTTGGAAGAGGCTAAACATCAATAACAAGTCCAAACGGACGATTCTAGGGAGAGAAAATGTGTTTTGGTTCGTGAGGAAATGAAAGACGAAACCAAGTTAAATAGACTGACCAATTCATTACGTACGTTATACACTAAGGTTAACGTACGTAAGAGGCATTACGTACGCTATGCTAAGACATTAACGTACGTAATGAAAAATCCAGAACTGACTGGACTAAAATACGAAGGCCTTAACGTACGTAAACAAGAACTTATTACGTACGTTAACAAGACCTACATTACGTACGTAGAGCTCGCCTCTTAACGTACGTAAGGGTCCGTTGACTGCAATAGTGAGATCCGATCGGAAGATGCTCGGGACCCACCGGCCGAAAGCGACTACGAGGAAGGTTCCTGCCACCTACCAAGCATTACGTACGTAACCTTACAGGCATAACGTACGTAATACTCACCCCATAACGCACGTAAGTCTACCCATATAGCGTACGTTAAGGCTAGTGTACTTAGCCAAAAATCCAAATTCTCCAACCAATATTCAAACGACGAAACTAACCCGACGACAAGTATAATATTTCGATCCCGAAATATTCCAATACAATATACATTGTATCTGTCCAAAACAACAACACTTTGTACAATTCCAAATGAATATGTACAACTCAACAGTAACACGAAAGGAAAAAAAAATTATCCCCGGATATTACATATATATATATATATATATATACCTATATGTTGCATATGGGCCAGCCCTGGGCTACAGCCCAGTTAAGCCCCCCCCAGCTCCGTCTCTGCCCCCGGTGGAGTCATTTCGATGGAATTAGCTAAAGGGAACATGTTGGATGAGGAGGTCCGAAGAAAGGCACATGGATCTTCATCACAGTCAGATGTTCTAGTTACCGAAAGACGGAGGAGAGGTCAAAGTAGAGGTCCGAGTAATAGAGGGCCACAAAGGAGTAATTCTCGGGGGAAGTATGCCAATATCGAATGTTACCATTGTGGTAAGAAAGGGCATACTAAGAAATTTTGCCGATAATTGAAGAAGGAGAATCGCCAAGGCCGAGAGAATTCACAAAAGAAGGAGAGCGGTAGTAATGATAAAGCCGAAGTAAATACTACTACCGAAGATTTATTTGTTTGTTGTGACTATGATATGGTGAACCTTGCGAGAGATGATTCGAGTTGGGTGGTCGATAGTGGAGCTACGTATCATGTTACATCACGTAGAGATTTTTATTCCTCTTATACTCCGAGTGACTTTGGTATAGTCAAGATGGGTAACGATGGGTTATCCAAAATTGTTGGAGTGGGAGATGTTCATTTGAGATTCGACACCGGTGTGGAACTTGTTTTACGGAATGTAAAACATGTTACGGATATGAGGCTTAATGTTATGTCTGTTGGTTTACTCGATGATGATGGTTATCATAGTGGTTTTGGCAAGGGAGTGTGGAAACTCACTCGAGGTTCCTTGATTGTCGGGAGAGGACAAAAGGAAGGAAAACTATACGTGACACTTCCAAAGGTCACGACTAATTCCGTGAACACAATCGACAATAATGACATGGCTGAGCTATGGCATAAGAGGCTCGGTCATATGAGCGAGAAAGGGATGGCGCTATTGTCGAAGAAGGAGGCTTTGTTCGGGGTTCACAAGGTACACCTTAAAAGATGCTCTCATTGTCTAGCCGGGAAGCAAAGAAGAGTTACTTTTAAGAGTCATACTCCTTCACGGAAGGAAAATGTGCTTGATCTTGTTCATTCTGATGTTTGTTGTCCTATGAAGACTAGGACGCTCGGTGGTTGCCAATACTTTGTCACATTCATCGACGATCACTCGAGGAAGGTGTGGGCATACACCTTGAAGACGAAAGATCAAGTGTTAGATGTTTTCAAACAATTTCATGCCTCGGTGGAAAGAGATACCGGGAAGAAGCTAAAGTATATTCGGACGGACAATGGTGGAGAATACACCGGATCCTTTGATGAATATTGCCGAGAGCAAGGGATCCGACATCAAAAGACGCCCCCAAAGACTCCGCAACTCAATGGCTTGGCGAAGAGAATGAACTGGACTTTGGTCGAGAGAGCTCGTTGTTTGCTCTCACATGTCGGATTACCAAAGTCGTTTTGGGGAAAAGCTTTGAACACGGCGGTTCATGTAATTAATTTGACACCGTGTGTTCCTTTGGAGTTTGATGTCCCGGATAAAGTGTGGAGTGGTAAAGACATCTCATACCGCCACTTAAGGGTTTTCGGATGTAAAGCTTTTGTACACATTCCGAATGATGAAAGGTCGAAGCTTGATTCCAAGATGAAGCCGTGTATTTTTATTGGCTACGGGCTTGATGAGTTCAGGTATAGATTATATGACCCAGTGACAAAAAGGCTTGTTCGGTCAAGAGATGTTGTTTTTGTTGAAGATCAAACGATGAAAGATGTTGAGAATGGAGAGTCTGCTCCACAACACGACTATGATCTCATTGATTTGGACCCCGTTCCTCCACAACATGTTGAGACACCCGGTGGAGAGGATGTCCAAAATGATGAACAACATGATGCCGGTGAAAACAATGAGTTGAGACAAGATGACATCGATGGAGCTCATCCCGAGCTACCCGTGACGAACATGCCATATTTTGTTCCACATAGGCGGTCGATAAGGGACCGTCATCCCTCCACTCGTTATTCGGCCGATGAGTATGTCTTACTCACCAACGAGGGGGAGCCCGAATATTTTGCGGAGGCTGTGGAGGATGAAAAAAAATGAGTGGATGGATGCCATGCAAGACGAGATGAGTTCCTTGCATGAGAATAACACGTACGAGTTGGTGAAGTTGCCGAAAGGCAAGAGAGCTTTGAGGAACAAATAGGTGTATAGGGTGAAGTCGGAGGAGCATACTTCATTGCACCGATACAAAGCTAGACTCATAATGAAAGGATTTAGTCAAAAGAAGGGTATTGATTTTGGCGATATTTTTTCTCCGGTTGTAAAGATAGGACCGATTCGATTGGTCCTTGGCATTGCTGCTAGTCTTGATCATGAGGTCGAGCAAATGGATGTCAAGACGGCATTTCTTCATGGAGACCTTGACAAAGAAGTTTATATGAATAAACCGGAAGGATTTGAGGTCGAAGGAAAAGAGGATTATGTGTGTAAACTCCGGAAGAGTTTATACGGGTTGAAGCAAGCACCACGACAATGGTACAATAAGTTTGAGTCGGTTATGGAGGAGCAAGGCTACCGAAAGACGACTCTCGACCATTACGTATTTTTCAAGAAATTTGGAGATGATGATTTTATCATCTTATTGCTTTATGTGGAGGACATGTTGATCGTTGGCAAGAATGCTGAAAGGATTGCCAACTTGAAGAAAGAATTGAACAAGTCTTTTGCCATGAAAGACTTGGGGGCGGCTAAACAAATTCTTAGGATAAGAATTACTCGGGATAGAGCAGCCCGAAAATTACACATGTCGCAAGAGCAATATATCGAGAAGGTGCTTAAATGCTTCAACATGGACAAAGCAAAAGTTGTTAGTTCGCCTCTTACTAACAATTTTAAATTGACGAGCCAAGATTGCCCTAAGACGAAGGAGGAGATAGAGGATATGGATAAAATTCCTTATGCCTCGGCGGTCGGGAGTTTGATGTACGATTTGGTATGTACTAGGCCCGACATTGCTCATGCCGTGGGAGTGGTGAGCCGGTTTCTATCGAATCTGGGAAAGAAGCATTGGGAAGGCGTAAAATGGATATTTAGATATTTACGGGGTACTTCCAAATTGGGGATTACGTTTGGAAATGGGAAAGCAATGCTTGTTGGTTATTCCGATTCGGATATGGCCGGTAATGAAGATAACCGAAAATCCACTTCCGGTTACTTGATGACATTTGCAGGGGGAGCCGTGTCATGGCAATCAAGATTGCAAAAGTGCGTTGCCTTATCTACAATGGAGGCCGAGTATATTGCGGCAGTGGAAGCGAGTAAAGAGCTCTTATGGTTAAAAATATTTTTACGAGAGCTAGGCTTCCGACAACGACGTTACGTGATTCTTTGTGACAGTCAAAGTGCGATTCATTTGGCTAAGAATGCGACTTTTCACAAGAGAACGAAACATATCGATGTGAGGTACCATTGGATCCGAGATGCATTAGAGGATGGTTTGTTTGAACTTGATAAAGTTCATACCGATGATAATTTTGAGTAGAGAGAAGGTGAAAGTGTGTTGTTCGATCGTCGGGATGGCGAATTCTTCCTATGTTTCGGAAAGGGGGAGATTTGTAGGATACATTTCCGAAACATAGGGTGGACTGTACTCCGGGTCGCGGCACATCCCTGCCGAGCCGCGACCCCCGTCATTTTGCTGGAACAAGGCCGAGCGGCCTGTACTCTGGGCTGCGGCCCCTGCCGATCACTCTTCAAACATGCCGACCCTCCTGTACTCTGGGCCACGGCACCCTCCTGCCGGGCCGCAGCCCCTACTCGGATCACTGGGCAGCTTCTTTGGTGTGTGCCGCGGCACACTTGGCCCGGGCCGCGGCACACGGGGTCAACCCAGCAATGGGGATCCTTTTATCAGCATTTTCTTGCGGGAGTTCACACAATCATCACATACACATTTTGAGAGCAAACAAGAGAGAGATAGAGAGAGAAACAAGAGAGAGAAATACATTTCTTCAATTTCCCGGAGATTTATCGGTCGGATCGTCGTGATATTTTGACAAGAGCTTGGTAGCTATTGGGCAAATATTTTCACTGGAGTAGATCGAGATTTTGAGTCCGGAAGTTCGGGTATTTCGTTAGCTTTTTGTGTAAGCTATTTACGGTATTTTCTTTTCTCGATCTTGTTATTTTTGTTGTATTCCAAATACTTGAAGAACGTTTATTACCGAGTATTTGACGATTGGTGTATACCCCTAATTTGTATTAGGAACGATTGTGTATTTGTGTATTGGTGATAGTGGATTTAAGCGGCCTCGGTCCCGTGGTTTTTACTATCGTCTTGAGGGGTTTTCCACGCTAAAATATTGTGTCTCGTGTTTATTATTTTTCGGATATCATTTGTATTAATTATCGAGTTGTAATTGATTTGCTCTACTCAACGGTAACCACAAAGTTACAATTGAAGCGTGGGAAGTTGTCAAACGAGGTTCCGCATTATTCGTTGTGACATGACGTTAGTCGTGTTTTTCCCAATAGTTATATAATATGTATCATTTTTCTTAAATGTCCTTAGTCAGTATTATTGTTAGTATGACAACATCTATACAATGAGACTACTATGTGTACTAACTTATGACCACATCTCATTGGTCATAGGCATAGTTATACTAAGTCAATGCATAGGCACATGTAAGAGTACAGTGTACTTGACAGACCTACCGTAAGAGTTCTACATGGTAAATACTATTAAGTGTCATATGTAATTCTCAAAGTGACAATGATGTAATGATCCTTTGACATGAAGTCAGTACATTTCTACATGTGGACTTATATACTTTGATCGTATCGAAAGTTAACTTTGATTGGGTGATGATAAAGGTAGGTATTGACCATATTACGACTCGTGTGAAAAATGTGAATAATCTAGATGGAATTTAACCCTCCTATATAAAGGAGTGATATTATCAGCCTATTGATTGAGTGAGATTATGAAATTCATGGTCATGCTCAAATATAAATTTCTTTGAATAGTCTACTCATTGATCAAGAAAATAAAGATTAAATTATGAAGAGGATGACACAAACCATGCCTCTTGTTTAATCTATAATATTAAGAATTAAAAGGATTAAATTACATATGAACATTGGTCACAAAAGGTTTTATAGAATCACCGATTTAATTATTATTACTTGAGTAGCAATGATGTATCACTAGAACCACTACTATGAAAATAGGATTTCACATCGGATTTTTTATGCCATTCACGTTGGTTTTATAACCGATGTCGTATCCACCGATGTAAAAGATTCACATCGGTTTTAAAGCCGATGTTAAAATTTGTTCTTCACATCGGTTGTTCAACCGATGTGTTTCGTTATTATTTACATCGGTTTTGAACCGATGTTAAAATATGTTCATCACATCGGTTGTTAAACTGATGTGCTTAGTTACTGCTTACATCGGTTTACAACCGATGTAAAGGTCCCAGAATTTAACATCGGTTACATATATAACCGATGTGAATTTGTTTCAGTTTTTCACCCCAACCCTGTCAAATGTGCCAATTCCACCTGTATAAAATTGGGCCTACACCAACAGCTCGTTCAACATTGCAAACCCAATACAGTTACTTTAACATATTGGCCACCAAAAGAATATATACAAATTCAAAGACAACGAATATTGTTAGTCAACACAAGCATATTATTATATAGTACATAAATCAAAGTAAAAACTACACACTTGAAAATCATACCCTCTCTACAAACACCGAAGCTAAAAGAAAATGATATCACTAAATATCTGTTCACAAACACTTCAATCATCAACATCTCAAACTAAAACCAATTCGAGCATAACAAGAACCAACAATTTATATATCATACAAAATATCTAAACAAATTTGGTAAGAAAATATTTCGCCCATTGCGTTCGAATTTCTTTAATGCTCTCTTCAGGAAGGGTTTGGGCATCACTAAATATATGTCATGTAATTTATAGAAATACTTTTCAGCATAAAAACAGAAAAAAAAATATATGATTAGGACGCTTTCCTCTTTCGTAATTGCCGCCGTTGGGCTCTTAAATAGCTGTTCAGGAGTGTTCTCTTCTGAGTGAATTCACTTTGATAGTACTCCTTGATCAGAAAATAATGAATCAGAGGGCCCTCTGACTTCCAGCTATGTGCTGTGCGGCTCCCGCTACTCAGGCTCGGCTTGATTGAATGAAGCGGCGAGTGATCTCGAAAACTGAAATTATAATTAAAGCCGCTAGTAAAAAACCAAAATAACTGGTTTTGACCAGACGTACCTCATCCCCCATTGACCAGCTCCGTGTGGAATTGGACCTAGAAGAATGAGTCTGGGCTTAAAAAATCTATTTACCTCCATCCAATTTTCTACAATACGAGCCTGAACTATGATCCGCATCCAGTTCATGACATAATATCCGCACTCCCAACCTCCATTTTGTTATTACACTTAAAAAAGAAATACTAAATTGCAATTGGTAAAAGAATATTTGTCAAGCAAGATAAAATCACACAAAATTATACATAGGTCTTGAGATTAAAATTTTATTTTACTTACTTTGGGATAAATCCACGGAATGACTTGCTTGGATTTACTCGTGTGCGCACCATCCAACACTCTCACTGAGGTCACAATACTGGAAGTAAGAAAAATATAATTTTGTTATGAATAGTAGTGTTTGACTTTTTATTCTTGGAACAAGTTCACACACTCACTTTGCCCATATTTTGTGATCTTAACGCATAAACCAAAAATATAATTATGTGCGCCGAAACTAGAGCTGTTATCGGACCGGTTCGGACCGGTTTTCTCCAGATTCGGATCCGGTCCGATAGGTTACCGGGTAGATCCGGTCCGGACCGATAACGGTTCCGGTTCAATTTTTAGAACTCGAATCCGAACTCGTTAGTTTCCGGGTGAGTTTCGGTCCCGAGTATTTCGGTCCGGTTCATGATCGGGTTTCGGGTTCACTCGGACCGCTAACAGCCCTATGTGGGATGGATCTTTACTAGGAAAATGAAGGAAGAGCATCAAAATAAATCACATAAATAAGGGTACAATGATTCGAACTTTAGACCCTTTGTTCGAAGGTATAGCGTCTTAACTACTTGACCAGCATGCTATTTGTGTTTAAAACACGCAAAACGTATTAATAATATATGTATAAAATATATAAATTATAAAATACATATAAACTTTTTTTAATTTATTACCGGGTTTTTTTCGGTTTTATCGGTCCGGGTCTTATCGGTTTCGGTTCAATGTTTAGAACTCGAATCCGAACTCGTTAGTTTTTGGGTGAGTTTCGATCCCGGGTATTTCGTTCCGGTTCATGACCGGGTTTCGAGTTCACTCGGACCGCTAACAGCCCTAGCCGAAACACTACAACCACTACACAATGCCACTACAATCATATTTCTGCACAAAAATAGTCAGTACAAAATGCGCCAGAAAAAGAGCAGTAAGAACAAAATGAGCCAGTACAAAATGAGCAGCAAAAAGCATAAAAAAATCTGCACAAAAAGAGTAGCAAGAAAGAACAAAGTAGTGCACAAAAGAGCACAGTATAAACAATCATATTTCTCCAAAAAATAGTACACAAAAGAGCAGCAGAATAATTATATTTCTGCTCAAATGAAACATCAAATTTCTGCACAGTTTTACTGCACAATTTTTCGTCTTAAAATAGTATCTCGCAAGGTTTGCACATAAGCCATGTTTAAATGTTCAGAGGTTGGAACATATTAGACATGCCATAAAACTAGTGAGCTTCATATACTTCAGTACCCAACAGCAAATGCAAGGAAAAGTTAACATTATAATCAATTCCACAACAGAACCTTACTACTATAGACCCCCTAGCAGTTCACTTTTTTCCAAATAACATGTAGGTGGCATGCAAAATCAAACTTCTGAAGCACAGTGATAAACTGAAACTGCAAGTGTACCTTCTTGTGTTAGTGTTTATGGTTGTAGTGCAGGATTCATGCCAACAAATCTTCAGTCACCTTCACAGCCTGAATAATGGGGCAAGTGCGGACAACTCACACTTATATGCCAACTAAACTCTTGAGGCAAAACCTGATAGTCCAGATCCAATTGAGCATTACGCTGAAAGAAAAAAAAAACGATCAACAATAGTGGCTTAGGAGGAAAGCTTGATGCAAGCAACCTATACATTATAAGTATCAAAGCAAACCTTTTGTTTCACGTATACACAAGCTCTTATCATAAAGAACCAACTGTAAAAGGATTTGTACAACTATCACCATTATTCATGACTGGATGAACATACAAATAGGAAATACAAGACAAATTCAATAAATCCAATAACAGAATAAGACAGTATTAAGCCAACTTGTTCGCCCTGAAAGACACAGGTATACATAGGACTAGTAGGAAAAGTTTTGGACATCTTGAACATGAAATAGTGATTAAGATTCTATGAATAGGTTAATTATATATGAGGTATTCATCACATTCTTACTCTTACATGAAAGTTTTTAGCATTTAAATATGAAAAATGCAGATTACGAGCACATAAAAAAAAAAAAAACAGAAATTGAGTATTTGGTAAGCAAATCGTCGTCTTCCATACTGCTTCATTTTAATATATAATTCTTTTATAAGGTCAATTCAGGGCCGGGCCTGACTCTGATCAGTACTTGTGTTTTTTTTGGGGGTTTTCTTATAGTATTTTGTCTGCGGCTAATAAAAGGGTATATACATATCATGAAAAGGCAGACAGAAAAGGAATAGAATGTCCAACCTTGTATAATAATTTAGTGATAATGACAAAAACTGCCCTGGAATTTAGTCTAATTACAAAAACTAAATTCCACATGTCTTTAGATACCCTTTTGAGATTTGTATTTCCCTTGCAATTAGTTACTCGAGGCATAAACAACTTATCAGGAGCTTTTTTTGTAACTATAAAATATAATGGGGGAGTTTTTGTATAATCATAGGAAACTTCAGGGGTACATGTGTAATTAACCTTATACTTCAACTTGCTTACATATTTTTCCTCATAATTCATTCATTCATGAGACCAAGGTCCAAACGAACATCACACACACACACACACATATATATATATATATTAACTGTTTGTGCAATGATTTATTTATACAAGAATATCATTGCACAAAGTGTATTTAGTTGTTGCACAAATGTATCCAGTTGTTACACTATGATAATGTTGCACATAATGTATAAAGTTGTTGCATAATGTTGTGCAACAACATTATTGATTTTGTGCCAAGTAATTATACATTTTGTGCAACTTTCGTAACATTTTGCACCTTCTCACGAAAAAAATGTCTTCTCACGGTAACCAACCCATATATATATACATATATATATATATATATATATATAGGGATTGACTATGGTGGAAACACCCTTAATGGTGAAATCTAGAAACCAATTGCATTATTAAGTAATTTCATTGCATATTTGTTATTATTTGTTGCATCAAGCTGGTCGCTAGTATATGCAACAAATAATGCAATAAAAAATACATAAATGCATATAATTCTACTCATCTACAACCGTTATATCACTAATATCAATGACCTACAAAAGTTTCTAGATTTTACAAGGTAATTAGTTTTCATATGATCTATTTCCTATATATATATATACATATCATGTAAAACTTATTTAAATAAATAAATAAATTGCCCAATATTGTAAACTGAAATCACGTTTAACATTACACATTAAATATTAGAGAACAACAAAATAAAAATTCAAAAGTAAAATCCTAGTTTGTATACGAACGTTCTCCCATATGCCTTCATCATGATCATGACGAGTAGCATGTACATCATCCACTTCATTTTCTTCCATAATAAAAGGCATGTATGTAACAATATCATAATTTTCAAGTGCTGAGCCTTCATCTTCATGAGTAACATCCATGCTTCTACCTTGAAGAACCACTGACATGCCATGATGAAAGGATCGTCCATACAAGCTACCTTGCGATGGTCTACCAATGTAAATCCCAACTCATCAATCCGCAAACCTGTGTTATTATCAACTCACTTACACTTATAAACAGGCACTCGAAATATGACATAACCAACCTCCCAAATATCTTCAATGACTCCAAAGTAACTTACAGATGCCATAACAGGATTTTTATCTTTAGAACTAGAAAAATGCATTGTTGGGATAAATAATCCTGTACCGATAAGTGCCAACATACAACAAAAGGACATATACAAATCATACAACAAGAAGCTCATAAGTCGATGACACCAAGTATGGAAGCTGTCCGAAAACATCCATACAGCACCTTCCATATAGCAGCACTAAGAGATAGCCTACAGCATTGGAACCTACAACTACAGCATTATAAATGCAACATGTTGGATACAGCAAACAGGCTGTAAGTGTTAGGATCTTCAAACACTTATCCAATAGGACTGAATGTTGGAATATTTATTCCACATATTCATAAATAGTGTTTTGATGATTAAGTTGCTAAACAAAACAAAACAACAAAGAGGCGAAGCAAAACAACGAAGCCGACGAAGACGCAAAAAGCTGGACAAAATACAAAGCTAGTGCACGCTAAGACTCAAACGTTAGCGCACGCTAACGGGACATCTCTGTAGATCAGTCAAGTTCGAATTTACCTGAAGACAAGTCTTCTGATGAAGATAGCGCACGCTACACATGTTTACTAATGCACGCTATCGAAGGTTATTTTACCGTTGTGGAGATATTCAAACTCAGAATGACGTATGCTTAGCGCACGCTACTGATGATATTTAGCGCACGCTAAATAGCATTTTGAATACAAGTCAATCAGAATGTTGGAAGATGCTGAGTCAAAGTCATAAAGTTGGAACAGTCAGTTTGACAAATCATGCAACGGATATATTATCAGTGCACGCTACGAAGATATCTTAACGCACGCTAAATATGTGTACTTAACGTACGCAATGAAGAAGCTAACACACGCTAAGAAAGAGAGACAGTAGTTATTGGACTGAAGCTACAAGCGATGGCGCACGCTAAGGCATGAAGGCTAGTGCACGCTAATAAAAGCTGGCAGTAACGGCTAGTTTGTTGAAGAAGGCTATAAATACCAAGTGAGTTGGTATTAATCCACACAACAACATTGAGAAATTCATATACACTTGAGACATTATTGTAAACATTATAGTTGTTGTTCTTGAGCTTAAATTGAGAGTGATTGAGTGTTATACACAAAATCATACACGAGTGAGAAAAAGAAAAGATATGATTGGATTCGGTGTTATTAGGATCAAGGATCCGGCATTGTTAGGATCGCAATCGCTATCTTAGTGAGGTTTATCTAGTACCGATAGAAAGCTAGAGTGGTTTATTCCTTGTCCAATAGAAAACAAAAACGGTTTAACTTGGACCGATAAAAAGACAAGTAAGAGAATGGTTTTACTCGGACCGATAGAAGACGAGCTTGTAACGGTAATCTCGACCAATAGAAGAGAGGTGTAGAGGTTTTGATCTTCATCCTATAGAAAAAGATACATCAAGAGAGGACGTAGGCACGTTTCGCCGAACCTCTATAAATCCTTGTGTCGTTTAATTTCCGCATTTATATTCACGCTTTCGCACAAACGGCGCAAATACCGATTTTGCTCCAACACTGAAGACCGTTGAAACAGAATCTACTTTATACGCTAAAGTCAAGCCACCATTTGAAAAGAAGTATTTAAATACTGATTGGATAAAGTATTTAAATACCCGCCGACGAAGATCTTAAGACAAGGAGCAAAATCCGGATCTTATATTGTGCAAGTCAATCAACAAGTTGGAACGGACTCTTTGCTCAATAGATCTATTCAAAATGGATCTATTCCAAAGGCTATATATACCCTGAAGTTTGAAGATCAACTACAACCAAGATAACGAAGATATAAGATCAAGAACTGAAAACTGAGAAAACCGAGATATACTGAGATACACCCGTGAACATCACAAGAACAGTATATCAAGAGCAATCATAGTTCTTCAAGCATACTGCCATTCTTGAGAGAAGAAATATATAAGTGCTCAACCTTGAACAACACATCATCAGCTCAAAGCTCAAGAAATCAAGCTATTGTTCAAACCCGTGTTCTTACATTTGAAGAAAACTATCAGCCCTGTCGGACTGAAGAAAACCTTGCTTTTCCTGAACTGTGTGTAACGGATTTGCTGATGTAGAGGATGTTACTGATGCATTGAATCCTAATGAGAATGCCTAAATGTCCAGATAGTCTGAATGTGGTAGGCTGAAAGTCTAGGGGAATGAATGTTCAGATAAGGCTGTTCAGTTCTCATGTCCTTGTTCATGTAATTTACTTATTTCAACTATATATAAACCTTTAGGTACTGAGGAGAAAAAACAACTTTTGATTAAGCAATAAAATATAGTTCAGATTGTGATTCCATCTTGTTTTTTGAGTGCTTACGCTGCGTCAGGTGGTATCGGAGACTAATGACGAACCAAGGCGGTAGCGGTGGTCTTAATGGCGATGCTCATGAGACTGGAGCCCCACTTGTTGGGGAGGAGGCGTTGCAACGATTGGAGCAGCGTTCTGAGGACACTTGGAGCAAAGAAATAGATCGCAGATTCCGTCGCTTTGAGGAGCGATTTGATGAAATTGCAGATAGGCTTGATGCTCTCGGTTGATGGGAACCGAAATCGGGTTAATGATAGAAGACCAAGAGGAGATGCACCTCGTGGAGACCCTATCAACGTAACTATTCCCGTCGTAGACGTAACAATCGAACCGATGATTCTTCCAAATGAGGAGGATGAATATGAAGAGGTATATGGTGGCGGGCGTAGGAATGTTGGACAATGGAGAAGGTATGATGATAGAGAGGGATACGACTTCAAACTAAAGGTCGATATTCCAAGTTTTAATGGTGGTTTGGGAATAGAAGATTTCTGGATTGGATCGCAGATATTGACAGTTCTTCGACTATATGGAGACTCCGGAAGATAGGAGGGTCGATTAGTGGCTTGTAGATTGAAGGGTGGTGCTTGACTTGGTGGGATAGAATGCAGAGAACACGAGAACGAGAAGGCAGGGGCGGATTCGAACGTGGTATAGGATGAAGAGGTCGCCGATGCGCGAATTTCGCCTCCCGACTACGAGCAGATCCTGTTTCAGCAGTATCAAAGATGCCAACAAGGTACCCGCACTGTCCACGAATACACCTGCAGAATTTATGCGACTAGTGAAAGGAACAATCACTGGAAACGGAGGGGCGGCAGTGGCTAGATATCTTGATGGTCTCAAGCCTTTTATTCGAGATAAAATTGGAGTTCAAGTGTTAAAGACCCTAACCGAAGCAAAAAATTTGGCTTTGAAAGTCGAATTAATGCAATTTGAGAAAAGCAAGCGGGGTTTTGACACTTTTCGACCTTCAGTTGGGGGAAAAGACTAAGGCACGCAAGAATCTTATGGGCGAGGAGGACGATATAATGGCGGTAATTATAAAAGCGACAAAACTCGGGAAGATAAGGCAAGAACATCAAGTGAAAATCACCTTTGGCGAAGCTAAGGAGAGGGACGCTCAAGGACGGAAAACTACCAACCCTTACGCTAGACCAACGTCAGGGAAAGTGTTATAGGTGCAACCAACCAGTCATAAATCGAATGAATGCCCTCAAAGGAAAACAAATAATGCATTTTCAGAGAAGAAGACGATGAAGCATTTTTCGTGGAACCAGATGGCGAAGAAGAAGAATTTGAGGAGGGAGAAACAAGGGAAGCGAATCTGTGTTGTACGAAGAATAATGTTAGCTCCAAAACGGGAAGAGACTTCTCGGCGGAATCAACTTTTCGAACGCGGTGTACCATTCATGGTAAGATTTTGGAGTATTGATTGACAGTGGTAGCATGGAGAATATTATAGGAAGGAAGCAAGAAAAGGTTAGAGTCACAAGAGAAAAACATCCAAACCCTTACTCTTTGGGATGGATAAAGTCCGATGCCTAAAATATAGAAGTGTGAACGTTGCAAAATTCCTTTTCGATTGGCAAGTATAGTGATGAAGTCTATTGTGATATTGTGGATATGGATGTGTGTCATTTGTTGTTTGGGAGACCATGGCAATATGATGTGGATGTGCAACATTCGGGCCGTAACAATCAAGATAGCTTCTTGAAGGATGGAACAAAGTACACATTGCCGCCATTACGTAACAAAAGCAAGCAACTTAGAAAGGAGTTTCTCACTTTGACTCGCAGGTTTGAGACTCGAAATGAAGGAGACTAGCGTGTTTATGCTCTAATAATGAAGCAAGTGTGTTATGTTGAAAATGGACCAAAGTTGGAGGAGCATCCTGAAGCTATAAGGCCTTTATTATCGAGAATTTCGGGAAGTAATGCCCGATGAGATTCTGATGGCTTACCACCCATGAGAGATATTCAACATCATATTGACTTGATTCCTGAGCGAGTTTACCAAATCTACCTCACTACCGGATGAGCCCAAAGGAGAGTGAGATCCTTAAGGAGAAAGTGGAGGAGTTGTTAAGAAAGGGGCTTATTCAAGAGAGTATGAGTCCTTGTGCGGTGCCTGCCTTATTAACCCCAAAGAAGGACGGAAATTGGAGAATGTGTGTTGATAGTCGTGCAATCAACAAAATTATAGTTGGTTACAAATTTCCCATTCCGAAATTTGGATGACATGTTGAATGATTACATGGAGCAAAGTGGTTTTCAAGGCTTGACTTGAAAAATGGGTACCATCAGATTCGAATTAGACCTGGGGACGAGTGGAAGACGGCATTCAAGACAAAGGAAGGGTTATTTGAATGGTTAGTGATGCCTTTTGGACTTTCCAACGCTCCGAGTACTTTCATGAGACTTATGAATCAAGTATTGAAACCTTTTATTGATAAATTTGTTGTTGTATACTTCGATGATATCTTGATTTATAGTAAGACCGAGGAGGAGCACGTATCGCAATTGCGAGAAGTGCTTACAGTTTTGCGGGCCAATAAGCTATATGTTAACCTTAAGAAATGCAGTTTTCTTACTAATAAACTGCTATTTCTGGGGTACATTGTGAGTCATGAGGGAATTCAGGTGGATGATACGAAGGTAAAGGCAATTAGAGACTGGCCTATTCCCAAAACGGTGTCTGAAGTACGGAGTTTCCATGGGTTGGCTACTTTTTACAGGCGCTTTATCAAGAACTTTAGTACCATTGCAAAGACCTATTAACGAGTGCATGAAGAAGGGGAGGTTTTATCAGGGCGATGAAGTGATAAAAGCTTTGCGATTCGAAAGAAAATTGTGTATCGCGCCTGTCTTAGCGTTACAGATTTTGAGAAGCTTTTGAGGTAGATTGTGATGCTAGCGGTGTTGGCATTGGGGCTGTTCTTTGTCAAGAACGGAGGCCGGTTGCTATTTTAGCGAGAAGCTCAGCGATGCTAGGCGAAATGGAGCACTTATGACAAGGAATTTTATTCGGTTGTCGTGGCTTTGAAGATATGGGAGCACTATCTCATTGGTAAAGAATTTGTTCTTTATTCGACCACGAGGCTCTCAAATATCTAAACAAAAGCGAATTAGCAAGGATATGCACGCACGTTGGTGCCAATTTCTTGAAGTTCCCATTGATTACAACACAAGAGTGGAGTGCAAAATATTGTGGCTGATGCATTAAGTCGAAGAGCAGGCTTGTTAATCACTTTGAGGCGGAGATAATTGGGTTTGAACAACTCAAGGAGTGTTATGCAGAGATGAAGATTTTGGATGATTTGGGAAAGGTGCGTGAATGGGCAACCTGCAAGAGTTTTATGTGCACGATGGCTACTTAATGCGTGGAAATCAGCTTTGTCTTCCTCGGACATCATTACGAGAAAAGGTAATTCGTGATTTACATGCCGGTGGACTTGCCGCACATTTGGGGCGAGACAAAACAATAGCTGCGATCAGAGAGATTTTATTGGCCACACATGCTTCGAGATGTGACTAGGTATGTGCAAAGTTGTTATGTTTGCCAAACGGCTAAGGGTCACCCAAAAATACGGTTTTTATATGCCTTTGCTGTCCTGGAAAATATTTGGGAAGACTTGTCTATGGATTTCGTGTTGGGACCGCCTAGAACACAAAGAGGGCGATTCTGTTTTCGTTGTCGTTGATAGATTTTGAAGATGACCCATTTTATTCCTTGCAAAAAGACTTGATGCAATTCTTTGTGGCTAGATTGTTTTTCAAAGAAGTGGTTCGTTTGCATGGAATACCAAAACAATCACTTCGGATAGAGACAGCAAGTTCCTTGGGCATTTTTGGCGAACATTGTGGAAATTGTTTGATTCTTCTTTGAATTTCAAGAAGACCGCTCACCCTCGCATGATGGTCAAACCGAGGCGGTAAATCGTACATTGGGGAATATGGTTCGCAGATTTGTGGCGATAAACCAAAATAGTGGGATATTTTCTTGCCTCAAGCCGAGTTCGCTTACAACAATGCGATTCACATGCTACGGCATGTCTCCTTTCTCTATAGTGTACACGAAAGTACCACAACACACCTTGGATCCGATCCACTACCAAAGGGTGCAACTAGCAATGGGGCGACTCATATGGTCAAACAAGTTGTGGAAGTGCACAAGGAAGTCAAGCAAAAATTGGAGGAGACTAACAAAAGTACAAAAGAGTGCAGATAAGCATCGAAGGCAACAAGTATTTTCGGTGGGGATCAAGTAATGGTGTTCCTAAGGCAAGAGAGGTTTCAGTGGCACTTATAGTAAACTTCAGCCTAAGAAGTATGGACCATATGTATAAGAGAAAGATCAATGATAATGCTTATGACATTGATCTTCCTAAGAGTATGGGCATTTCAAATACTTTTAATGTTGCCGATTTAACTCCGTTTTACCCTTCCAATGCACCTCTATACTGAATCGAGTCCAACTCGAGGACGAGTTTTTCCCAAGTGGAGGAGACTGATGTAGAGGATGTTACTGATGCATTGAATCCTAATGAGAATGCCTAAATGTCTAGATAGTCTGAATGTGGTAGGCTGAAAGTCTAGGGGAATGAATGTTCAGATAAGGCTGTTCAGTTCTCATGTCCTTGTTCATGTAATTTACTTATTTCAACTATATATAAACCTTTAGGTACTGAGGAGAAAAAACAACTTTTGATTAAGCAAT
This sequence comes from Orobanche coerulescens, assembly GCA_033398695.1. NCBI lineage: Eukaryota > Viridiplantae > Streptophyta > Magnoliopsida > Lamiales > Orobanchaceae > Orobanche > Orobanche coerulescens. Next base: position 35,605,230 of record CM065818.1, read on the forward strand.
AAAATATAGTTCAGATTGTGATTCCATCTTGTTTTTTGAGTGCTTACGCTGCGTCATTTGCATTGTAGACGAAGCTTTGGAACTATGTGTGAAGAAGCAAGTCAAGTGAAAGCTTTAACCAATCTGTGTGAACAGTTGAAAGCGACAGTCTTTGTATCAATCTGTGTGAACGATACAAGGATAGATTTGATTATAGTCACGTAGTTGTGTACGTTGTGATTATAATAAGCGTTTTTACTCCTGTGTGGAGGACCAGTGGACGTAGAGGGGTTTACCATGAACCACTTTAAATATCATGTGATTTACCTTCTGCATTTACTGTTTCCCATTACTGTGATTATTTATAAGTATGCACTGCATACTCTGTACGCACCAAGCTAATAGGAGAAAACCTAGTTGCTGTATCTACAACAACTTACTTTATCAGACTTCCGCTACGCACTCTTATTTGAAAAACGTACAACTTGTTGTACAAACACCTTTTCAAGCTGTATTCTGTATACTTAGTATCCAACAAGTGGTATCAGAGCGGTTGATTCTAAAAAGAATCAGTCACATTTTTAACCGAATCAGATCCTAAAATCACATATTTTTTAATACAATCTTTATCTTTCCTATTTTCTCATATGGATACCTCTATGATAAATAAGGTTCCTATATTTTCTATTAACGAGTTTGATGATTGGAGAATTAGGATGGAGGCTCATCTTGCAGCCATGCGCGAAGAAATGATTTTTGTCATTCAAGATGGCCCCATAAAGATCATGAAGGTAAATCCTGCCGCAAGGATTCAAGGCCAAGCTCATGCCGAAATGCTCGAGAAGGAACGCGAGCAGTGGACAACTGACGAGCGCAAGCGTGCCAACCTCGACAATGTAGCTAAGAATGCGCTATTTGTCACTCTCGACAAAGGCACATTCTCAAAGGTAAAAAACTGTAAGACAGCTAAGGAAATCTGGGATAAACTCAAGATGATTTGTGAAGGAACTGAGCTCTCAAAAGAAATAAGATTTCAAAACTCACCCAGCAGTTTAAATCTTTCGAAATGAAACCAACTAAAACTCTTGAGGAACTTGACGTCAGATTCACTGGCATTGTCGGTGAACTTGAAGCATTGGGCAAAATTTATACCCAAAAGGAGAAAAACTTAAAAATTTTCAGATCTCTCCCTGCCCGATGGGACATAAAAACCATAGCTATGCGTGTGTCATGTAATCTTAATGACATTTCTACTTTCGACCTCTTCTATGACCTAAAAGCTTTCGAGTATGACATTGACAGGAGAGAGAAGGCCGAAGAGTCACCTGCTAGGACTACAGCGTTAGCCGCTGTATCCAACAGGAGACACAGCATGCCCAACACATCCAAATCTGCCTATAAAAATGCTGACAGTGACGATGATATCCTGTCACAAGATGAAATGGCCCTGCTCATGCACAAATTCAAGAAATTCATTAAACAGTCTGTAAAGACTGCATACATGCCCAAGCCTTTTAGCAAGGTAAATTCAGAATCTTCCCCATCTGGTGATTCTAACTTATGTTATAATTGCAGGAAACTGGGACATTATGCGAATAAATGTCCGCATCCCAAAGTCCAAAATTTGCCGAAAGCCGAGCAATATAAAAAGGACGAAAGAAGGCATGCTTGGAAGAACAAGCTCAAGGCCCTGATCGGCGAATCATAAGCCTCACCCGCCCAAACCCAGACCGAGGAATATCTTCAGGCGATTACTGACAGTGACTCGTCTGATGATGAGCTCGAAGATAAAGCGTACATGTGCTTTATGGCTAAAGATATTGAAGAAGATGAAGATAGCGATGATGAGGTAAGCTCAACATCAAATATTCCCATTAATGCATCTCATACTTTCGAAAATATGATGAATGAATTTAAAAACATTCAAAAGGCCCATGAGACATTAAAACGAGAAAACATACAGCTCGAAATTTCTAACTTGGAACTGAAAGATGAAAATGACTTGCTGAGAAATAATTATGAAAGTATGTCTGTCGATTGCGAAAACAGCAAGATCATAGATGAAAAAACTCATGGAGAGCAATCATCAACTTCGTCACGAGCTAAATGAGGCTAAGTCTCACAGTGAAAGCAAGACAAATGATTTCGTTCTGCTTGAAGCCAAAGTAAAAACCCCCGAAAAACGAGAAGGATAACTTGAAACCATCTTGAAATCTTTCGAGAAATCATCTAAAAGGATGGAAGAAGTTCTAAGCACCGGGCAACATGCTCATGATAAAAGTGGCTTATGATACAACTCATTCTCCAACAAAGGGAAAACTAGTACTGTGTTCGTCAAGGGTGTGGAACCCATTCCTGTACCTCAGAAGATGCCAAGTCCAGTCAAGGTACCTATTGCACCGCGAACAGCAAAGGTTGCCATTCCGCCACCAAAGTCATATCACAGACAACAGAATTCTCAACCATCCAGACCTGTAAGGCGTAACCAACAGCATGCTCCCCGAGCATATCAAAAGCGCCAATAGACGTTCAGAAAGAAGGCTGTACCCAAATATCAAAGGCCCACACATCAGTACTTTCAACAGTACAGTGCGCCTAGATATTGGATACAAGAGCCTCATTATCCATCGCGAAAACAGGTCGCCGCACAATATCAGCAACAGCTTTGGGAATCCAACTGGAGACCAAGAAGGCAAGCTGTAAGGCCGAAGAAAATGGCTCCACCTCCAAGACGGCGTTCCTACTGGATTAATAATAATAACCCTGAATTTTACATGTATAATAATTATCAAGGTTATAGCGACTATGTGCCTGCCCCACGTAGACATCGCAAGAACGGACCTAAAGTAACCTACAACAAGCCAATTGCTATCAGGCAAATCTGGGTACCTAAAGGCACTAACATCCATGGACCCAACATCCAAAGGGGAACTAAATATACTTAATTTCTTTGCCTACAGGACATCTTAGAGAAGGACATCTGGTACTTCAATAGCGTGTGTTCTCGGCACATGACAGGAGATAGAAGCAAGTTGTCCGATTATGTAGAAGGTCGCGGTCCAAAAGTGCGCTTCGGTGATAAATCAAAAGGAAGAACAAGAGGGAAGGGAACCCTGCTTGTAGGGAAATTCAAAGTCACTGATGTAGCTTATGTTGAAGGCTTACAGTATAATCTACTTAGTATTAGCCAGTTCTGTGACAAACATTTCTCGGTGAAATTCTATATAGATCACTGTAGAGTCAAGAACATTCTGACCAAAGAAGTTGTGCTCACAGGAAGCAGATCAGGTAATATGTATATTGCTGACTGAATGCCTACGAGCTCCACAATTCCTTGTTTTGTTGCCAAAGGCACTGCAGATCTAAGTTGGCTATGGCACAAGAGGATGTCTCACGTCAACTTCAAGATGATCAACAAGCTCGCCAGACAGGGAATGGTTAGAGGTTTACCCGATGTGTCATTCTAAAAAGACAGCGTCTGCAGACCCTGTAGGAAAGGCATGCAAATCATGACCACCCTAAAAAGCAAATCCTACCTTTCCACTCACAGAGTTCTAGAAATGCTACACATGGATCTCTACGGTCATGTAGACCCGGTAAGTTTGGAAGTTAAGAAATACTGTCTCGTTATTGTTGATTGATTTTTCCAGGTATGCTTGGACAATCTTCCTGAGCAAGAAGAAGGAAACCACATCAAAGCTGCCCGAGCACCTGAGAAAGCTTCAAAATGAGAAAGGGTTGAGTATCATGTCCATTCGTTCCGACAGAGGTACTGAATTCACTAACCACTTTATAGAGCAATACTGTTTGGAAAATGGGATACAGCATGAATACTCAGCTTCCCGAACACCTCAACAAAATGGTGTTGCCGAGCGAAAGAACAGGACGCTCAAAGAAGCAACAAGGACCATGATTGCCGCAAGCAAGTTGCCATAGCGTTTCTGGGGTGAAGCCACCGATACAGCGTGTTATACACAAAACCGTTGTATCATCAACAAACATCATAAGAAAACAACATATGAGGTATGGAACAACAAAACTCCATTAGTTTCGTACTTTCACATATTCGGATGCAGGTGTTATGTTTTGAACAACGGGAAAGATCAACTCAGAACCTTCGATGAGAAGTCAGATGAAGGGATATTTGTAGGATATTCCTCTGTCACCAAAGCTTACAGGATCTTTAATAAACGGAAGCTGACAGTTGAGGAATCAGTACATGTAGTGTTCGAAGAACCTCAACATGATCCTACAGGAGTTGAAGATCTTACTCAGAATATCCAACAACTCTCCATTAATGACCCTCCAACTCCTATAGAGCCTGTCGTTGACTTAGAAATCAACCCCATAGTGGTAAGAATAGAAGTAGATGAAGATGATGCTGTACAAGCTGAAGCTGAAACTACAGCAACTCAAGATACAGTATGGGACTCCAAACTAGAACCCGACAGAAGATGGTTGAGGGATCACCCACAGGAGTTGATCATAGGAAACATTGATGCTGGAGTATCTACCCGTAGGAGAATACAGAGTACATAAGGAAATGTACTGTGTGCGCAAGAAGAACCTGAATCTGAGCAATCTGCATTTCCTGTATGGAAATCTCAAGTTGAACTTAGAAGACTTAACATGTGCACTATCGCTGTATTCTTAGCTCAATCCGAACCTGTTTCTACCAAAGAAGCTCTAGACAATTCTCACTGGATTACATCTATGGAAGAAGAGCTTAACGGTTTCGAAAGAAACAATGTATGGTATCTAGTACCCAGACCTAAGCATCAAGCCGTAATTGGAACTAAATGGGTATTTAGAAACAAGAAGGATGAGAACGGACTTGTTATTAGAAACAAATCCCGTCTAGTTGCACAAGGCTAAAGACAGGAAGAAGGCATATACTACGATGAAACTTTTGGCCCTGTTGTCAGAGTAGAAGCCATTAGGATATTTCTAGCCTTTGTCGCCCACAAGAGCTTTATTGTATATAAAATGGACGTCAAGAGCGCATTCCTGAATGGAGACCTCGCCGAAGAAGTCTATGTTGAACAACCACCAGGGTTTGTCAACACAGAAGGCGAAGACCTTGTATATAGGCTACGGAAAGCACTGTATGGACTTAAGCAAGCACCTAGGGCGTGGTATGAGACCCTATCCCTGTACCTTACAAATAATGGATTCGAGAAAGGCGCTGTGGACAAGACCTTATTTAAGATACATGAAGGTGATGACCTCCTGATGGTTCAAATATACGTAGATGATATTATTTTTGGTTCCACTAACCTTGCTTTGTGTCAAAGGTTCTCTCATCTCATGCAAAGTAAATTTGAAATGAGTATGATGGGGGAACTTAATTATTTCCTAGGATTGCAGGTAAAGCAGTTGCCTACAGGAATCTTCATCAACCAGGAAAAGTACAGCAAGGAGCTTCTCAACAAGTTTGGGATGAACAACTCCAAATCCTCGTCAACTCCCATGAGCACTTCCGTGCAAATTAGTGGTGACGAAGCTGGAAAGTCGGTTGATCAATCACTCTATAGGAATCTAATCGGCTCACTCCTATACCTAACAGCTAGCAGGCCCGATATCCAGTTTGCTGTAGGAGTGTGTGATCGATATCAAGTAGCACCTAAAGAACCACACTTCACAACAGCCAAACGAATCCTGGAGTATGTCAAAGGAACAATCGATGCAGGACTATGGTATCCTAAAGAAGGCGGATTCTATTTGGTTGGATATAGCGACTCGGATCTCGTAGGTTGCAAGCTAGATAGGAAGAGTACAAGTGGTACTTGTCACTTTCTTGGACCTAGACTTGTGTCTTGGTTCAGCAAGAAACAATTGGCAAACTTGCTTTCCACACCTGAATCAGAATATTATGCTGCTGGTAGTTGCTGCATGCAGATCTTTTGGATGCAACAAAAGCTGTCAGATTATAGAATCATTGCCAAGGAAACACCAATTATGTGCGATAGCACGAGTTCAATTGCAATAACGCACAATCCTGTATTGCAATGACGTACTAAGCATATTCATATGAAGCATCACTTCATTCGGAATCATGTTGAGAACAAGGATGTTCGGATCGAGAAAGTTCATACAGATATTCAGTTAGCCGACATCTTTACCAAACCTCTCAGCACATCCAGATTCTGTATGCTTCGACAAGAATTGGGAATGCTACAACCCGACTCCTTATAAGTTTTAATGCTTTTACTCAACAATCAAGGGGGAATGCTGTAAGACCCAAGAATGCAGTATCCACCGTTAATTAAATGTACACTCAGACAATCCGACAACACTGTAGGAATAAAAAGACGAATTCATCCTACAACTGACATGTGCATTAATTAAGGGAGAATACAGTACGACCCATGAATACAATATTAATCCAAATATTGCTGTAAGAATTGGATCCTCTATGTACCTTTTAAGGGGGAACACTATATTTTCGCGGATACAGCACATATTATGGGAAATCGATTTATATTATATTAATATTTTATTCTTTTTAAAACAGTTTTGAGTCCACGTGCCCTATTTTAAAATCAAACGTCTTTGCATTTAATGCTTTACATGACATCTGGACTATTTTATCTCAAACGCCGTGATTTTTCAATTAAATAATTATTTCAAACTGTCATTTCGGGCAATAAGGGAAGTTGAAACGTCAGATGTGGGACCGGTTATCATTTCAAAATCGGATGGATAAGCTGTACCAGTTACGCTCGATTCATCCTGTTCGTTCATTTAAAAAGACGGTTCCCATCCCTTAAATCTGACCGTTCACTGTCTGAAAACCCTAATTTTCCCCGCCCACTATAAAAGGACTGTTACTTGCTCCCTTCGACTCTTTATACTTTCTGCAAAATTAAATGAGTTCTTTGAGCAAACAACCTATATTGTTTACTGCATTTTACTGCATTTTCTTTGCATTTCACTCACTTTCTCTTCAGAAATCACAATGGCATCTTCGCAGACATTGTCTCCATCCTTTAAGAAGAGCGCCACCATCATTGATGGCCGAATCTTCACCAGACCCGTCATGCTGGAGCGTGTTCATGTTGAAAACGAGGACATTGATTCCATGGAGATTAATGTTTCAAGGACACGTCAGCAAGGCCTCTATCACCTTGGAAGCCACACTGCTGAGCTCTATGATGAGCAACTCGTCGAAGAGTTTTATCTCGACGCATTTATTCGTTTCTTCTCTCTGAAAAGAGGAGGACAAGTTTTTGACATTTCTGCCACCGTCTGTGGAGTCGAGATTCGTGTTGACCAGGATTTATTGCAGAATTTGTATAGGCTGCCATCTGACGGCCTGACCATGGAAGAGCTTGAGACCTCTGGGTCCCAAGAAATCCTCACCGCCTACTACTGGTGTTGCATCGAACACGAATGTTCATGCATCCTGCCACAAGAAATTTTTTTGCTTGCCATTCGTATACTTACACGATTTTTGCTCTCGTATTGTTGAGAACAGGACCAGCGCATTTGAGATGTGCACCAATCTGCATTTCAGAATGATGGTTGCCATCATGTGTGGCGAAAAAGTCAATTGGTGTCAAATCATCCTGAAGAGGCTGCAGGAAGAGGCTTCTAAGCCTGCCACACAGAAGAAGTCTTTTGGCCTCATTCTCAACAACATTCTCACCAAATGTGGTGTGCCGCAATCGAAAGAAGCCAAAAAGATTGGCCAACACAAATACATCGGAGGAAGCAAGCCCTCAGTATTCAACAAAAACGGACTAATTGGGTCGAGACCATATGTCTGGAATATGCCCCTTTCTGCTGATATCAGGGACACAAATTTGAACTTCGGGAGTGAGGAGACATCCAGGAAGAGCAAGAGATCTCACAACAAAACTCCCCTTGCTGTCGAGAAGCCAAAAAGAAAGCTAGGGAACCTTTCCAAAGCCAAAGCAACGACGCAACCCACTGTACAAATCCCACAGTGCGCAACCCCTACGGAAGAAATAGTTGCTACTATTCATACATTAGATCCCGAGCCTTTGGCGGCAACGACGGATAAACAACTATTTGCCAACATTGAAGGCTTTGGTGAGTCGGCTGCCCCTTCAGAGCCAAAAGCTGCATCTCCTGCACGGGAACCCACACCCGTAAGGGATCCATATCCCATCAGGGTACCAACCCCTGTTCGGGATCCATCTCCGAAACAGGCTCCCATACCTATCAAGGAACCTGTGCCTATAGTAGACCAACATACTGTATGCAGCCCCCCGACACTATAATCAACAACAGTCTGCTATCAGCTCAAATTGAACAGGCTTATGAATGCTTTGTTCAGTGGAAATCCTACAGGGTCGCTCCGTATGAAACTCTGTACAACTGGAGCGAATGGAAGGAAGAAGAATTATTTGTTCTGGAGGTAACTGATTCCCAGAACATCGAAGTCCTAATTCAATGGGACAACCTCTTTTGCAAGGAGCTGATATCGAGCTATTTTCTGGAGTAAGCTTACGCTCGATTGAAAGGCAAATCGAAATCTGAAGACACTGTTCCTGTCAATCCCAAATCAGACCACGACTCAGACAGCGATGACGACGCCTTTTAGGCAGGTAGGAGAATGAGCCATGAGAAAACTAGAGAACAGGATTTCTCAAGGATGCAACAACAACAGGGAGAAGGGACCTCAAGCCAACAACAGTGCCCTCCCCGACAGCAAGAAACTGCCCAAGACAAGGAGTATTCAGTCCCTCCTGTACCTTTGTCTACAGAAGCACCAAATGATGCCCCTGCATCACCTCCAACAGTGGAATCCGATGACGGTTTCCTACCTGAGGATAGACCACACTAGCCATGCAACAATGTGGCTCTGCGACAGCTCAATGGAGCTGAAGACAATCTAGCGCGCCCCAACTCTCCCAGAAATGAATCCAAGCTTCAGCAACTACATGCAATCGGGCGCCAAACAGTGTTTCTACAGGATGCTGTAGATGCCTTGTACAATGTTGGTAAACATCTCGATTGGCTGCATGCTACTGCCATCGATGAGATGACCGGCGTGAAGAGAGAAATCACGAAGATTGAATAAGCTTTTTGCATTTTGCCAAGTGCATTAAAGGAATCTCTCGCCCAACTTCAGAAACACCAGGAAGAGATTCTCAAAGAGGAGTAGGCACAGCTCAGAATCTGCGAAGCTAGGACTATCGCCTCCCTTTAGGAGACTAGTTCCAAGCTCACAGGACATGACCACAAGATCAATAACATGTCTGTGATGCTCAGTTCCCTGATGGATAAATTATCAAGCATGGAGACCAAACAGGACAATGCGATGAAAATCCTAGAACGCCTTGATACGAAGGTCTCTTATCTTGATAAAGCCAAAAAGGGGGAAGAGTCCAGGGAGGCCGCTAGGCAATGAAAGAGAGAGAATTTGATGTTGCACTTGAAGACAACGTCAGTGCTGCAATCAACCGATTGGCCGCACCTGCACAAATTTACAGGGTATCTGGTTCTCGCCCAGAGTTCCACGACCCCAGCTTTCCATGGAAGAATAATGTGCAGAAGTCATCGGAGATTCGTCTGCCAACCAAACGTCAGCCTACAGCTGATGAAGTGAAGCAATGGAGGAAGAATGAACTGATGAGGTACTTTGTCAAGCTCATCAGGGAGTCCGCCATCTTCAACAAATGCCGGGCATTGGCGGAAGCTGTGGACGAATTTGCTAAAATGCTAGAAAAAGGAATGCTCCCATTGCACATTTCACTGAAATCAAGGCATCGGAATGGAGATCGGATCACTCACCGGGAAGACTGGATACTTGCCTTCGACCAATCGGCTGAAGGAAGAGCGGTCTATCAAGATGGAGACAAGGATTCATTAGAGCACTAGTGGAGAGGAACTGAAAATGATCCCGATAGGAGGCCTTGGAGACATGCTCACTACAGGAGCTAGCATGGAAAATCCTTTTTAGCAATAATTTTAGCAGCATAAAATTTTGTATCTCTATTTCTGCTTTCATTGTAATCTTTGCCCAATATCAATAAACTCTATTTTTGTCTTGAAAGATTACAACTGGTAATCTACTACTGTGTTAATGTGAGATTACGAAATCAATTTATTTACTGCAAACCAACAAGTAAAAACTTGTTAAGTATAAAAGATGTAAGAACTTGTCTGCGAACAGTTCATAGGTTAAGTTGTATTTAACACAAGACTACACTTTAAGATTGTGCCTGCGCGCCAATCAATAGTTTAAGCTGTAATACACTTCCCTGTTAGATGCTATCATTTTAGAACTTGCCTGCGAGCAGTTCACATTTTTCTAATTGCTGAAGACCAGAATATTTGACAGAAGATCAAGAAGAAAGCCTCTCCAATCAAAGATATTTAAGAGGTTTTGCATCGAGGTTTTGGCATCATCAAGAGGTTTTGGCATTATCAAAAAGGGGGAAATTGTTGGGATAAATAATCATGTACCTTGTTTTGATAAGTGCCAACATACAGCAAAAGGACAAATGAAAATCATACATCAAGAAGCTCATAAGTCGATGACACCAAGTATGGAAGCTGTCCGAAAACATCCATATAGAACCTTCCATACAGCAGCACTAAGAGATAGCCTATAGTGTTGGAACCTACAGCTACAACATTATAAATGCAACATGTTGGATACAGCAAACAGGCTGTAAGTGTTAGGATCTTCAAACATTTATCCAATAGGACTGAAGACCGTTGAAACAGAATCTACTTTATACTAGTAAAGCCACCGTTTGAAAAGAAGTATTTAAATACTGGCTGGATAAAGTATTTAAGTACCAGCCAACAAAGATCTTCAGACAAGGAGCAAAATCCGGATCTTGTATTGTACAAGTCAATCAACACGTTGGAACAGACTCTTTGCTCAACGGATATATTCCAAAGGCTATATATACCCCGAAGTTTAAAGATCAACTACAACCAAGATAACGAAGATATAAGATCAAAAACTGAAAACTGAGAAAACCGAGATATGCTGAGATACACTCGTGAACATCACAAGAACAGTATATTAAGAGCAATCATATTTATTCAAGCATACTGCCATTCTTGAGAGAAGAAATATACAAGTGCTCAACCTTGAACAACATATCATCAATTCAAAGCTCAAGAAATCAAGCTGTTGTTCAAACATGTGTTCTTACATTTGAAGAAAACTATCAGCCCTGTGTGGACTGAAGAAAGCCTTGATTTTGCTGAACTGTGTGATGGATTTGCATTGTAGATGAAGTTTTGGAACTGTGTGTGAAGAAGCAAGTCAAGTGAAAGCTTTAACCAATCTGTGTGAACGGTTGAAAGCAACAGTCTTTGTATCAATCTGTGTGAACGATACAAGGATAGATTTGATTATAGTCACGTAGTTGTATACGTTGTGATTATAATAAGCGTTTTTACCCCTGTGTGGAGGACCAGTGGACGTAGAGGGGTTTACCATGAACCACTTTAAATATCATGTTATTTACCTTCTGCATTTACGGTTTCCCATTACTGTGATTATTTATAAGTATACACTGCATACTCTTTACGCACCAAGCTAACAGGAGAAAACCTAGTTGCTGTATCTACAACAACTTACTTTGTCAGACTTCCCCTACGCACTCTTATTTGAAAAACATACAACTTGTTGTACAAACACCTTTCCAAGCTGTATTCTGTATACTTAGTGGCCAACATGCATGAACTCGGCTTGAAGAGTGACCCCACTGTTTTGAACAGTACTCTTTTCATCCTGCGACTTTGTGTAGAAGGAGCAATTATTGATATCATATCCGCTCTAAGTAATGACATCAAAATTAGGTCCGTGTGCCAACCATTTTATTGTATCAGAAGCACTATTATCAAGACTAATTTTTTCTTTAAACCACTTTAAGGAAGTCTTGTTATGCTTGTTCAACAACCATTTTTCATTCATGCGGGGATAATTCATCTTTAGAAGATTTTTGTGAGCAGTCAAGTAAGGGAGGACCTCGTCAGTGTTATTTAATATATACAGATGCGCTTGAAACACTTCGTCTTGACTCTTAGTTTGGAGTTTCACACTGCAAGTTCCCTTACCTTCACGTCTCCCATAATGACGAGGCTTTGGTAGCCCTACAGCTTCTATTTTGACAAGTAATATGTACAAAACCCAACAACTTATTCGCCAATGTATCTCTCGACAATAGATGCTTCCGAATGATGTGGGGTTTTGGTATACCCTTTTAAGATCTTCATGTGTCGCTCAATAGGGTACATACACCTTAAATAAACGGGACCACATACTCTAATTTCCCTTACTAAATGAACAATTAAGTGAACTATGATGTCAAAAATGAAGGAGGAAAATACATCTCTAATTGACACAAGATAACAAAAGCCTCTTTTTCCCACTCATACAACTTCATAGGGTCAACCACTTTGCTGCATACGGCATTGAAGAAATAACACAAACGAGTTATGGCATGTCTCACATTTTTAGGTAAGATGCCACGTATGGCCACCGCTAGGAGTCGTTGCATTAATACGACAATAATGAGATTTCAATCCAACTAACTTAAGATCTTGCAATGACACAAGACTCTTGAGATTTGAAGAATATCCCTGCGGCACTTTCATGCCCCGTAGACACTGGCAAAAACTTGTTCTCTCTTTTTAGATAAAGTGTGACATGCTGGAGCAAATAGGTACGTTTACCTACTAATTGTGGATGTAGCTCTGGGCGTATACCCATCTCAAACAAATCTTGTCGAGCCTTCACATTATCTTTCGTCTTGCCTTTAATGTTTAAAAGTGTACCAATCACACTATCACACACATTCTTCTCCACGTGCATAACACCAATACAATGCCTAACATCTAGATGGGACCAGTATGGTAGATAAAAGAATATCGACCTCTTCTTCCATATATTTTTCTCAATAGCCTTCTTCTTGGTCTTCCCAAATATAATATTAATGTTTTTAACCCGATCATAAACCTTTTTACCCGTCAAGGGTGTAGGTGCAGTTCCATCCTCCTGATATCCGATAAAAGCTTTTTTTAATCTATGATAAGGGTGATAACGTTCAAGAAACCTTTGATATCGAGTGTAAATAGTCTTTTGCCCATAAGAAACCTTCGATGTCAAGAAACCTACGATAAGACTGATTGCACACGTCGACAACCCTGGCCAGCATCCTCATACTACTCCAGTGCCCGCTCGACTGGCTGACCGCAACCTGAGATTCATAACACGAATTTCCCCAAACGGGTCTCCAAAGGGGTTAGAAATTACGCTAGTACAAGTAATCAAGGCAAACCATTCGCTTACACATCTCATAGTACATGCATCAAATCATTTTAAAATAAAATCAAGACATGTGTTTTCCCAGAAAACAAACAGTCAAAATCACAGTTCACAATCGCCTAGGACTGGGGCTAAACAATTGGTCCTATCTGAGGCCTCTATGGACCCTCCCGAACTGGCTATAGATAAAAATCACGCACATTACTTGCCTAGGACCGGGGCTGTAACACCCCGAGATATTCGGAATGATTACAGCGTCGTAAACCCTTTAAGTAAGAATTTACATGGATAATTTGAAGAAACATAAAAAAAATAATACAACAGTACCATTAAAGTTCAAAATACAAAACCAGTTTCAACAGATCAAATGAGTCCATTATTACAATCATCTCGAAAAATTAATAAGACACGCGTACTCGAGTACTGAAAATGAACCAAAAAGACAAGTAACAATAACAATAAACATCACTGAGCCCCTTCGTCGTCATGTCGGTACTGTGGCTGTTTTCCCGCTCCTCGACTACCTGAACATCAAAACAAATGTCCACCCCTGAAGGGGTTAGCAAAACGATGCTAGTACAAGTATCATATTACACAAATCGAATATGTAACAACAATGCATAACAAAATACACAATACGGACTTCCCCTATTGGAATCCAACAATGCGAAGCCACATGATTCCATTAACACAGTATGGGTATTCCAATGATCCAGCGCCCTCAGCATAGATCCCAAGATGATCCCGCCGGACCAACACGAGGTGGAAAAACCCGTCCAATGATCCAACGCCCTCAGCATAGATCCCAAGATGATCCCGTCGGACCAACACGAGGTGGACATCCGATCCAGAGCCCTCAGCATAGATCGCACAACATACACAACACAACTTATGCATACATGTATGCAAAATCGCTATGTTCATCAACATGAACATACAAGTAATCAATAACGAATATCATGATAATTCAACGAAGTAAATCCCATGTTCAACAACATGAATAAACCATATGCATGCTCAAAATCCCAACATTTAACGAATTTCAAAATACGATACTTGCCTCAAAGATGGCAAGAACTAATTACTCCAATGATCTCAACACACTCGAAGGCCGCCTCCTTCGATCAAACGTTCGCAATGCTCGGCCCTTTACCACAAACAGGAAAAATAACGGCAACTCAAAACAGTTTAAACGTACGAATATCTAAGGTCTACTACGGTCGGGTTAACACTCTAAGCTAGCCGGCTCACGGTTCAACTCACCTCATGAACGATCGGTTGAGCTAGCGATATTCAAATCATCATAAATTCGTACTTCGATTCCTGATTATCTATTCCATCATCAGGTTCGGTTATATATCACTTTCCAATCCGAGTTTAAGATTTAATCATCACTACACTTCGTTCTTCCACAATTTATCTTTCTTGCCAAATTATACGTTCATAGCAATGGTTGCCCATCAACACCCTTTGTTCGAATCATCAACATGAAGATAACCATATTTAGAAATCACTATGAGTTATGAATTACGTTGAAGGTCACTTTATACTATCCAAGGGTTATTTCTAATAATTTATATTCTTGCAAAAATCCCATACTAAGTGATGATAATATCAGTACACCGACATGCAAGTGATTCGGATTAGACATCCTAAAATATACTAAAATCTCAGAAATCATAATCCTGGATTCAACTCAAAAGGGTTCGGTTACAATCTCCTTACTCAAAGGAGTTCTAATAATATTACTTCAAATTTACATGGTATGGTATTCAACCTAATGATTAATCCATAACCTTGATAATTCCAGGAGAAAGTTATAATCCGAATAAGATCACGAGTTCTAAGTTCGGGCAACGACACATACCTTGTATGGAACGAAAAGACGAAAATTTTTAATGAACTCAACGTTGGACGCTTGAACACCAATCCTCAAAGCTCCTTGCCTTCAATGATGTGTTAGGAGGCTGATATGAAGGTTTAGGATGGAGAGAGTGACCCTCCAAGTCTAAGAAACCGAGTATGGGGAGTGGTGTAACTGAAAAAATGAGGATGGGTGCTGTCCTATTTATAGAAAATGGTTATTAGCGCGCGCTACGGCCATATATATAGCGTGCGCTAATGGGCTTGCAGTCTACTGTTTCTGCCTGGTCTCGACTTAGCGTACGCTAACATCCCTTTACGTGCGCTAAGTACATAAATTAGCGTACGCTACCGCTCATATATCGTGCGCTAACGGCCATACGGAGCTTCACTGACCTCACTGTACTCAACTTTAGCGTGCGCTAGCCTCATAACATTAGCGTGCGCTAAGCACCGTTGACTCGACTTTTCCAAAAGCCGTCCAGATTCATCCCGGCATGTCCCGACCAAGATCCGCGACTTATCTCACCTACCACCCTGTCTTAATCAAGTTGACTACGTATAGCGTGCACTAAGGTTCAAACACATGCGCTATGAAACCTAATTAGCGTACGCTACGCCTAGTCGTTAGCGTGCGCTACAAGTGCAAAATTACAATTTTGAACACATTCATGAAATCATACGCTCAACAACACCGGATCATGAAATACGCTGGATAATACTCAGATCAAATACAATATATACAATGTCACAATGTTCAAAATACACATAGAATCTCGGGTATTAGGAGCGAAAGCACAGATTCCTCCAAGGACTCTATGGACCCTCCCGGACTGGCTATTCAAACAAGCTCGTGAATTAGGAGCGAAAGCACAGATTCCTCCAAGGCCCCGTCGGACCCTCCCGGAGTGAGCAAATCACACACATATACATTACCATTCCATGTTAAGCATAAGGGTTTCACAAGAATACTTGCCTTGAGAAATTGCCGATGAAAAGAATGGAACAATCAACCACGCTTGCTAGGAACCGACAACCACGAACCTAATGATCCGAAGAATACAATCACAACCAATTCTACACGAGTACGAAAACAGAGTACACCCAAAAACCCACCTACGATTCATGTAAATTCGTACAAAAACAACAAGGATGGGTCGCATCCAAACCCTCTCGATTTCACAAACACCACGAAATTTATCATGAACTCGTAGGGAAAATATGAATATCATTAAGATCAATCACATACATCTTGGATTAATCAACAACACGGAACGAATCTGACATAAAATCGAAAAACCCACAATTTCCAAAAAATAGGGTTCTAAGAGATTACCTCGGATCAGAGACGAAGAACAAGTGTTGATGTTGTTAATATACACCAAGAACTCAAGAAAGGTGATAGCTGAGATGATTGGGAGAAGAAATCGCCTCAGATCGCCTCTGGTTAGCACAAGCCGCGGGGAAGGAGATGAAGTGATAGATATTACAATCTGAGGTCAATTCTCGGGTATATATAATCGGATGGTTTAGCATGCGCTAATAGCTTATGGTTAGCTTGCGCTAACTAGCCAACCCTGGTCCAGAACCTTCAGTTCTGATCTGTTAGCGTGCGCTACCCGATAATTAGCGTGCGCTATAAGCCCCCATTAGCGCGCGCTATCGATCTATAGCGTGCGCTACCTGTTCGTCTCCAGAGTCCAGAAACATTATGACTCAACTGGAATACCGAATTTGTAATATCCGCAATTTCGAATTTCGGTAATTTTCTTTTTTTTTTTTTCGGCGGAAGTCCGTTTTGACGACTCGCTCATGACCTTTCGTCATTTCGAGAATGATTAATTCTGCACTTTTTGTCATCCGAGTTCGTTTCGGTGTCGTTTTATTGAGTTCCGTGTCCTTAATCGACTTTTTTACGTGGGAGTTCGACTTTGTAAAGTCACCATTAATTTTTGGTAACTCCAAAAATTCTAAATCTTTGCAATATTATAGAGCATCGAGTTAGCTTTCCAATGGTTCAAACGGTGAGTCAATCGGAGTCCGTACGAGAGAGTTATGGTCGTTTTAGCTCACCCGCTCGTTATTGGCCGATCACTGCCGGCCGAACCCGACCGTGTCGTCCGACACGGCCCGTGCCGTACTCGTCCCGGAAATGCCGAGGTTTCGCCGACCGAACTCGCCGTGTCGCCCGACACGGCCGTCTGCACTCTTCCGGATAAGCTCGAGACGATCGCCGACACGCCCGACCGTGTTCCAGGACACGGTCGAGTCGTGTCGAGTCATTGCCGGACGGTCACCGTCCCCTGTCGGCCAGTGTGTGACATGACCGTGCCGATCGGCACGGCCGTGTCCGGCAGCACCAACCCCTATAAAGGCCCTGCAGACGTTTTTCTTGCCATTTTTCACCTTCTTCTTCTCCTCTTCTGAAGCTGGGCGTGTTCTAAGCTTGAAGCCATGTTGTTTAGCAACATATCCATGAAGTTTGGAGGTTCATATCGTCAATCATCCGTCCTATAACATCCTTTGATCGAGCGACCAGCCGATTTCCTAGAAATCTAGTTTTGGGGAATTTGGGGGTTTTGGTTGTTTTCGTCCGATTAATCCGATTTAACTTAGGATTATGATGTATTGATGAATATTTAGATGTATTATATCATTTCCCTTGTTATTCCATGGTTGGATCGTATCGATTCGTTATTTGGGTCGAGTTCTTGACCGACGCCTTGAAGGTGTCCGGTAAAATGTCTTAGGGGTTGTCGGGCGTTCTACGATTATTCTTCCTCGTATGATCGATGATTTATTGATTGTATGATGTTAGGGTCGTGTTTCTTGCGAAGAAATCGTGTTGAACCCTTTCGCTCGCCGCCGTCTTCCGCTTCGATAGCATTGGGCGCCAAGCTTTCCGTTGAGCCGTGTTCGTCGGGATACTTGCGTGCGATTTTGAGGCAAGTATCTTGCCCATACATTTCATGTTTCATTGATATAATTCTTGATAAATGATTTTATGCAAAATCCAATGTTTAATGAACGTAAAAGGGATCGGTATGTTCTCGATAAATGTTGTCTTTCAACGATAATTCGTATACTTCGTGAATATGTGTTCTCGGAATATGTGTGTTGGTTTTGTATGTTTAAAGATAATATGATCACTTGAGTGAGTTGATAGACCGTAATCCTTTGCCGGATTACGTATTGTTATGTGGTACTTGTTCGGTAAGAACGTAATGTGTGTGATATTAGTTGTTACTCCTTGAAAGGAGGTTGTGATACTTAATGTTGTTTGTCTTGATAAGTGATTATTGTTGTGTGCTTGATGTATGTGATGTGCCTCCGGGTAGGATTGTTGAATCTCCGGGATCCATACTTGCTAGTATGGGTCGGGCGAAACCGTAGGGTTATCCAATACGGGTATGTCTTGCGGGACTCCGAGGTTCGTGGCTTGTTAGGCCCGATGCCGAGATAACTTGTGGGGTATCATCGGGTATGTCTTGCGGGACTCCGAGGTTCGTGGCTTGTTAGCGCGATGCCGGATAACTTATGGTTGTGGTTTGATTATGTACGTATATGTGCTTGTAGTCACGTGATCATGCGTTACGGTGACATGTGATTTGATATAGTTTCCTGGGTTATTCACTCGGGTTTGTTCTACGGAGCATCCGAGGTCCGTGGCTTGCTAGCACGGACGCGAATAACTGTGGAAACAGTTGTTATGGTATGATCGGGTCGTGGACCCCATTTGTTGTTATCGGATTTATGTTTTGGGAAAATGACTTTTGGGTTTGTGTCCCTAAACGCTTTTGAAAGGTTTGAGAATTCTTAAATCCCAATGTGTTTTCAAAACTCCCGAGATCGTAAAATGTTTTCACAAGATGTATATCGGGTTTACCCCTATCTTTCGATTTAACCGCTTTGATTAAGTGATTTACCTCGGAAGTATGTTTGTGATTAACATGTTCCGTGGAGTATGATATGTATGGCTCGTTTTCGTAATTTATACTTGCACTAGCAAAACAAAGGAGTTTTGCTAACCCCGAGTATTCGGGGTGGATGTCTATTTTGCATTCGTGTTTTGGAGCAAGGCATAGTGTCGGCACGAAGGATGATGAAACATGAACGATACTAATCACACGAGGAACAGATGATGTCGTATTGGACTAGTTGAATTTTCTTTTCCGATGCAAGACCTTTCCCGCCAGACGGGAGTTTATTGTATTTTGACCCCTGCGTGGGTATGTGTTTGTAATCGAGTTGTATATTTTATTGAAAGACCAAATCGGTCTACTGAGTCCTTTTTCCTTGAAGGCATTGTCGAGAGGTTAAATGTTGTTACCAGCCTGGTAGATCCTCGAGGAGAGGGTCTACGGCGTGTAATATCCCTGAGCGGATTGGGGGTGTTACAGAATGGTATCAGAGCTTAGGTTATGGAAACCTAGGCTGTCGGGTTAGTGGTGTCTATTGAGTTTTTGTCTCGTCGGATTTTGTCTGACTAAGTCGTGTCGCGACGCGTCGTCTGAGTTTGTTGGTCGTGATTAGTATCGTGGGCGATCATCATCTTCGTGCGACCTGTGAATGTAAGTCTCCCTTCTTTGTGTTGTGCCTCGTGTGACACGAGCTATTTTTATGATTATTTGTTAAGTGACGGAATCATCTTATGGATTTTGATTTTGTGATATGTGGTTATTTGACTCTCATATTTCGTTCATATGAGGAGTAGTGTTGCTCGATTGTGTATGTTGAACCGTATTTCTTTTATCCATTGCGTGAGTTCTTTTGCAATGACTTTCGGTATTTTACTGACCGAGTTTTATTTCAAAACCAATTCCTTAACCGAAGTTTTTGGCATTACGGCCTTGATCGCTTTGGCGAAATTCTTATGACGGTATTTATTATTTTCTAAATGGCTTCGTGAGTTTTGAAATATTACCGTCATCGGCCTTTTGGCGTTTTTGTAAATGGTTTTTAGCTGGTGGGTTCCGGCAGGACCCACGGCGCTATATTGTTCCTTGTAATTACACGAAAATTTTTGGGCATTCTAGCCCATTGAATTATTTTTGAAAACCTTGAGTATCTTAGAAAATTAAAATTCGAGACGTACTTTTAAAACGAATTATTTTCTTGCGGTGTTTTCAAGGTGTTTTCTAATGCCGCAATACATTTCAAAAATTTTCCGGTTGAGGACCAAAATTATTTTTGAGATATTTTCAAATGCGATTGCTTAGACCCAAGGATCGAATATTTTGAAAGTTTTTCACTAAAGGAAAGGTGTCCTCATTTTTGTTCAAATGCAAGATGATTTTCAAAGTCTCGATAATGGTGTTTGTACTACTTTTTGTAAAATGATACTCAAGATCAACTGTTGTTTCCAAACGTTTTCAAAAAGTGGTTTTTGTTTTTAAAACCTATCATTCTGCTTATGGACCGAAATGCGTGTATGGTTTTCGAACTTTCGTTACAGTGTTAACCCCGAATTGTGATCGAATTGGTGGCATGAACGTCGAGGCGTTGCCACGCATTTGTTGTACTAGCCCTCCGTGAGAGGTGTGAACCGGTATTTACCGTTTATCGCCTCGTGGTGATTTGCGTGTTGACACGCGAGTGTGAGCCGTTGAAGCTTGGGTTGGTATGTTCGTATATGTGTGATTGTTCCATGATGTTTTGTGATTATGTCTTGGTTATCGTTCGGGCCGTTGAGATTGCCGAACGATACCGCTGCTATGATTTTAGTATGCATGTTGCTTTACGATGGAAATTGTTGTATGTGGTATATGTTATGATTTTTCTATTGTCGAGTAATTACTTATTCAAGATGCCGAGGGGCCGAGGTCGTAGTCGTGGCAATCGACGCGTAGTCGAGATCATGTCACGGTGATGATGCCAGACGGTGTCGCTACTATTTTACAGCAGTAGCTACACGATGACTCGATTGACTCAGCGATTCAGCGCATTACAGATGTGACTCGAACACCGGTGCAAACCGGTGGCTTGGAGGTAATTCGTATGAAACCCCTCGATTCGCGGTGTTGCGGATGCGTTGGTCAGGATGGTTGGCTTTTCCAGTTGGGAAAGATATTTGAGGTCGATTGTCTGAAGAACGGAAGGTACCTATTGCGCAGTACCTTCTTGACAAAGATGCCGCTAATTGGTGGGAGGTCATTAAGCCTCATGATCGTGATGTCACGTGGGCGAGTTCCGGCATTCATGGAAGCCGAGTTCGTCCGAAACCGATTAGAGAGCAGAGGATTCACGAATTTTATTCGAGAACCACAAGGTGTTTGAGTTGTCACAGTTATCATCGACTATAGCAAACAACTCAGTTATGTGCGAGATCGGGTGAGAACCGAGGAAGAGAGGATCTTTCATTTTGACAGACGAATGAAGCCAGAGATTCGCGTGTATATGTCGGGACTCACTTGCACTTCGTTGAGGGACTACCAAGATCGAGCATTGGCCCGTGAATTAGCTTCGTTATCATCGGAGCGTGTGCCCGAGTCGAAGAAGCAGAGGAAGTCCAATGACCTTGTGGATAGTGCAGGAGTTGGTGTTTCTAGTTCGCAACGTCGTAGTCTTTCGGCTGTGAAGCTCTGTCGCTCGTTGTGTGGGACTGAGAGTTCTAAGTCTTCTGTTTTGACTCCTGGTAAATCCAGGAGGTGTTTTAACTGCAATGTGGCAGGGCATGTCCGTGCACATTGCCCTTCTCCGCTAGTAACGTGTTACAAGTGCGGGCTTGAGGGACACCGAGTTCAGTTTTGCGAGTTGGTCACCGAGCCTTCCGAGGCACGGATTTGAGCACTGAAATTAGGACCAACTCCGAGGAGTCCCTGAGGGGCGTGGTCTATCAGTTGTATGTTATGTTATTTCCTTACCCGGTTGTTTCGAATCTCGGAGATAAAGTTCTTTTATTCGAAGTGGATCGTTTTGTGTTTATTTTTCGTTTTCTCAACCATGCACGGTGCTTAGTGTTTTGTGATTGTTCGGATAATTGACTTGATTGTATTATCTATTTGATGACGTTTGTCACTTGTTGATTTTATCATGTCCCTAACGGCGACGCTCATTGGTCGTCGTGGAGCGTGTTTTCACACCGTATATTCCGTTGCGTTGTATGTAACGTTTCGCCGTTTGGCATTAGTTACGCGTTTCTTGCGTATCTCATTGAGTTTTCCTGGCGGGATATTGCTTCTCCCTACTTGTTTTAAGTTTTGGGACGAAACTTCTTTTAAGGAGGGTAGAATGTAATATCCGCAATTTCGAATTTCGGTAATTTTCTTTTTTTTTCGGCGGAAGTCCGTTTTGACGACTCGCTCATGACCTTTCGTCATTTCGAGAATGATTAATTCTGCACTTTTTGTCATCCGAGTTCGTTTCGGTGTCGTTTTATTGAGTTCCGTGTCCTTAATCGACTTTTTTACGTGGGAGTTCGACTTTGTAAAGTCACCATTAATTTTTGGTAACTCCAAAAATTCTAAATCTTTGCAATATTATAGAGCATCGAGTTAGCTTTCCAATGGTTCAAACGGTGAGTCAATCGGAGTCCGTACGAGAGAGTTATGGTCGTTTTAGATCACCCGCTCGTTATTGGCCGATCATCGCGGCCAACCCGACCAGTCGTCCCGACACGGCCTGCGGCCGTACTCGTCCGGAAATGCCGAGGTTTCGCCGAACTCGGCCAGCCGTCCGACACGGCCTGCCGCTGTACTCTTCCGGATAAGCTCGAGACGATCGCTGACACGCCCGACCGTGTTCCAGGACACGGCCGAGTCGCGTGCCGAGTCGCTGTCGACGGCCATCGCCCCTCGCTGCCAATTGCAGTGACACGACCGTGCCGATCGGCACGGCCGTGTCCGCAGCACCAACCCCTATAAAAGGCCCCGCAGACGTTTTTCTTGCCATTTTTCACCTTCTTCTTCTCCTCTTGAAGCCGGGCGTGTTCTAAGCTTGAAGCCATGTTGTTTAGCAACATATCCATGAAGTTTGGAGGTTCATATCGTCAATCATCCGTCCTATAACATCCTTTGATCGAGCGAATCAGGTCAGATTTCCTAGAAATCTAGTTTTGGGGAATTTGGGGGTTTTGGTTGTTTTCGTCCGATTAATCCGATTTAACTTAGGATTATGATGTATTGATGAATATTTAGATGTATTATATCATTTCCCTTGTTATTCCATGGTTGGATCGTATCGATTCGTTATTTGGGTCGAGTTCTTGACCGACGCCTTGAAGGTGTCCAGAAATGTCTTAGAGGGGTTGTCGGGCGTTCTATGATTATTCTTCCTCGTATGATCGATTATGTTTTGATTGTATGATGTTAGGGTAGTGTTTCTGGCGAAGAAATCGTGTTGAACCCTTTCGCTCGCCGTCTTCCGCTTCGATAGCATTGGGCGTTTGAAGCTTCCGGTTGAGCCGTGTTCGTCGGGATACTTGCGTGCGATTTTGAGGCAAGTATCTTGCCCATACATTTCATGTTTCGTTGATATAATTCTTGATAAATGATTTTATGCAAAATCCAATGTTTAATGAACGTAAAAAGGGATCGGTATGTTCTCGATAAATGTTGTCTTTCAACGATAATTCGTATACTTCGTGAATATGTGTTCTCGGAATATGTGTGTTGGTTTTGTATGTTTAAAGATAATATGATCACTTTGAGTGAGTTGATAGACCGTAATCCTTTGCCGGGGATTACGTATTGTTATTGTGTACTTGTTCGGTAAGAACGTAATGTGTGTGATATTAGTTGTTACTCCTTGAAAGGAGGTTGTGATACTTAATGTTGTTTGGCTTGATAAGTGATTATTGTTGTGTGCTTGATGTATGTGATGTGCCTCCGGGTAGGATTGTTGAATCTCCGGGATCCATACTTGCTAGTATGGGTCGGGCGAAACCGTAGGGTTATCCAATACGGGTATGTCTTGCGGGGACTCCGAGGTTCGTGGCTTGTTAGCCCGATGCCGAGATAACTTGTGGGGTATCATCGGGTATGTCTTGCGGGGACTCCGAGGTTCGTGGCTTGTTAGCGCGATGCCGGGATAACTTATGGTTGTGGTTTGATTATGTACGTATATGTGCTTGTAGTCACGTGACTGCGGTTACGGTGACATGTGATTTGATATAGTTTCCCTGTGGGTTATTCACTCGGGTTTGTTCTACGGGAGCATCTGAGGTCCGTGGCTTGCTAGCACGGGACGCGAATAATCTGTGGAAACAGGTTGTTATGGTATGATCGGGTCGTGGATCCCATTTGTTGTTATCGGATTTATGTTTTGGGAAAATGACTTTTGGGCTGTGTCCCTAAACGTTTTTGAAAGGTTTGAGAATTCTTAAATCCCAATGTGTTTTCAAAACTCCCGAGATCGTAAAATGTTTTCACAAGATGTATATCGGGTTTACCCCTATCTTTCGATTTAACCGTTTTGATTAAGTGATTTACCTCGGGAAGTATGTTTGTGATTAACATGTTCCGTGGAGTATGATATGTATGGCTCGTTTTCGTAATTTATACTTGCACTAGCAAAACAGTGGAGTTTTGCTAACCCCCGAGTATTCGGGGGGTGGATGTCTATTTTTGCATTCAGGTTTTGGAGCATGGCATAGGGTCGGCACGAAGGATGATGAAAGATGAACGATACTAATCACACGAGGATCCGTTGATGTCGTATTGGTCTAGTTGTATTTTCTTTTCCGATGCAGTACCTTTTCCCCGTTGTACGGGAGTTTATTGTATTTTGACCCCTGCGTGGGTATGTGTTTGTAATCGAGTTGTATATTTTATTGAAAGACCAAATCGGTCTACTGAGTCCTTTTGCCTTGAAGGCATTGTCGAGATGTTAAATGTTGTTACCAGCCTGGTAGATCCTCGAGGAGAGGGTCTACGGCGTGTAATATCCCTGAGCGGATTGGGGGTGTTACAGAATTAGCGTGCGCTGCCGCATATATAGCGTGTGCTAAGCCTCAACCATAGCGTGCGCTAATCTACAGACTTAGCGTGCGCTAAACTGCTCGTCCAGAGAGCAGAAACAACCTAATGCCACTGTTGTGCTCGAATCATTAGCATGGGCTACTCAATGAATTTAGCATGCTCTACACAGCGAAATTAGCGTGCACTAATGAGCACAGACAGTAGTACAGACAACACTCAAAGTTGGAAAACGATGAATTCTTCCCCGAATGAAAACAATGCGCACCCGATACCAAACAACGGACTGAAGAAGACACACGTACGACGAGTTTGATTCGGAACTAGAGCACTAAAAGAAAGCACGATTCCGACTACCCAAAGGTTCAGAAAACGGCAACGGTAGTAATTACCCCATAACTTTGGGAAATTACAAAACAACCCAAAACATCCGAAATACACGATATATGGTCGAAACACCAAAAAAGAGCTCACAACATGCATTATAACATAAGATGGATTTACGGCAACCCCGAAACGGCAGTTCCGAACAACGATTGGGAGAATCGAACCAAATAGCGACGGAAATGACATTAAACGCGGAATTGAGTAAACAAGGCCGAAACAAGCTCGGATGATAAAAAGTCCAGTATTAAATATTCTCGAAATATCAATACGGTTACAAACAAGTCACTAAAAAATAAAAAATACACCAAAATGAAAAATACCGAAAAAAAATGCGGATATTACATGCGTGATGCCCCTTAATACCATACCCACTCACATTTAGTATTGCCACTGGGCCGTGAACCTCCGGTTTCGAGCCCGAACCGGCGGTTCCGGTTCTCCAGAAAAGGTGAACCGTAATCGGCCCGGATATTCTTGAAAAGGTCCAGTTTCCGGGTCCGAAACCGGTGGTTCATGTCCAGGCTGAGAACCGGCGGTTCCCGGGCCGAACCGGCGGTTCTTCATTTTTTTGTTATTTTTTTAATATTTTTTATGAAATTAAATGAATTGTGTAGTTGTGTTGAAATTTCGGATGTTGAAATTATTTATATTGTGTTTTCTTATGTAATTTACAATAACTTGTAATATTGTTTATATCTTCTTTTTTCTAAATTACATCATGTGTTGAAATTTCTAAACTTTTTAATTTACAAGTGTTGAAATTTTGGAATTACTTAAGTTAATTTAATAAAAATATAATAACTTATAGATAATTTAGAAATTTAGAAATTCTTTATGTTGTGTTTTTTTATGTAATTTATAATAACTTGTATTGTTTTTTATGAATTTTTTTTTTAAATTAAATTACTTGTGTTGAAAATTTGAAATATTGAAAATTTGAAATGCAATAAAGTAAAAATAGTTCTAAAATATTTATAATCAAAATAATGCATAAAAATTGATATCTTTATTAATTTCTATGATTCTATTTATTTACAAAAGAAATATTACAAAGATACAATCTTAACTAACTAATACTAACTAATTCACTATACTAATAAACAAGTAGAAAAGAGTATAGAACAATAATGTAAAGCAAGAGTGTATGTAGTGCTAGTGTAATCTCCCCTATATACTAATGCAGAACTCGATGAGCCTAAGTGGCAGCTTCTCATGCTTCGGCTGACACATGTCTTTTGCTGGTGCTTCGTGTGCTTATGTGTCAGCCTCTCATGCTCCATCTGACACATAATCAATTACTGGTCTAATCATCATTCCATTAATACATTATAATTATACCTCAAATAACTCCTACCTACCTTTTTAATTTTTACGAATTAAGGAATATGAATTATGAATAAATAGGAATTGATTATATATACAGAAATATTTCATATTTTCGTTAATTAAAATATAAATCCCAAACAAAGAGAAATTTAATATAGTAGTCCGCACTATATATTAAAAACTTAAACCTCAAATCTCGTGGAAATATTATATATTCCATTAATTAATTATTTTATATTAATTAGTCACTATAATTAGGTATACCAATAAAAGAAATATCAACTGAAATGAAAAGGAGTATTGCAAAAGAAGTGTTAAATTTATATAATTAAAAAGGCATTTGAAGTCCTAATCAATTAAATAAATCGAAATAATCTTTTAAACAATGAATTTAATTATTATTTATAAATAAATTAAAGAAATTATGGAATAAATCAATTAGTCTATTTTAGTTCTAAATCTTATTTAATTAATATAAAATAACAAAATAAATGAAAAAACTTATATTTACTAAATTATATAATTACTGGTTTTACGAATTCTAAAAGTGATATTTCAAAATATATAAGAAATTAAATTTAATAATAATATACTAATACATAGAGTCATCTTTGTACAAAGAGAATTTTAGAAATTAAAAATTGATCGTTTTAAGTAATTTTTAAGTGATTTTTTTATTTTATTTTAGTTTTAAAAGATTTGTTAATTTATCTACTTTTGAAATCAATTATATATTTTTGAAAGTTTTTGGATTTGCTTTTGTATTTTAAATTATATCCAAATAATTTATGTATTTTTTTCAAATATAAGGATTAAATTATCTCCGTTTTGGTCATTTAACAGAAATCGTTAAATACTTAATGATTTTGACCATTTTGGCAAAAAAGAAAAAAAAAAGAACGTGGAACTAAATTTCATCAAACACATTTTAACACAATCACATATGAATTGAGGTTTTTTGTAATACGAGTTTCCGAAATTACTAAAAGTGCCCAACTATTTATGTGTTCTCTTCAATATAAAATGTGCCAACTTTAATACTTCTATATATTAAGTTAAATATTTGAAAATAATATCATATAACTGTAACACCCCCAGGATATCCGAGGTATATTACAGCGCCGTGAATCCCTACATGGGACCCACCAGGCTGAACAAGCATCATACTCATCGACTCACAGAGACAACAGAAAAATACCTCGTCATAAAGACGCCCAACAAAATAATTCACCCGGTTTAACCGGTCAAACATGACACCATATCCATCACAACATAATAAACAACAATCCAATCCCGACAAGTAAAAGTTCTTAAGTACTCGAGTACTTCTATTAGTTTAAAGACCACAAAGGTAAAAGATAGAAAACAACAAGACACCACTCGTGCACAATCATCACGCACGGCCATCATCCGCATACTGGTCCAGCGCCCGCTCGTCTCGATGAACCTGACCTGAAATTCATAAAACGAATTTCCCCAAAATGGGTCCCCAGAGGGGTTAGCAATTACGCTAGTACAAGTAACCAGATGAACGACTTACATCTTACACATATAGTAATGCATGCAATCAAGAAATCATTGTTTCAAAACACTCATTTCCGGAAATGCCAATAATCAAACCACATTTGTAAAAATGCACCACAATTAACCGCGGACCCACAGCTTCGTGGATCCCTGCCGAGACCCCGTCGGATCTAACCCACAGTGGTTAAAAGCAAGCTCGCGGTTCCACAGCTTCGTGGAGCCCTACCGAGACCCCGTCGAGTCTAACCCGTAGTGAGCATACACACACACACACACCATTTCTCATACAAAACTACTATGTCAAGATTGTAAGTTCATAAGGATACTTGCCTCGGTTAATAGACGGTGATACGAACGGAAAGGAAGAGTTGAACACGACCGCAAGGAACCGGCGGAAATGAACCTAACGATTTGAATAACACAATCACAACCAACTCTAGACGATTACGGAAATGGAATACACCCGGAAGCCCGCCTACGATTCATGTATATTCGTACCAAAAATAACAACGAGGGCGGACCACAACCAAACCCTCTCGATTCCGTAAAAATCCACCAAATATCCATGAATCCGTAGGAAAACTAAAGATACTAACAATATTAATCGTATTCATCATGAATCCACCAACAAAACGAAACGAATCGGAAGAAAAACCCCAAACCCCCAAATTAATCGAAAATAGGGTTCTAGAAATATTACCTTTGAAGATTCAAGTACTAAGATCCGTAGAACACGCGTTAGATTGATTATCCGAGCCTCACAACCGAAGGGAAATGATGCAAATCGACCCCCGGATGAAGAATGCTTGAGAAGTTCTCCCCTCCTAGGTCTCTCTCTCTCTCGCGCAGGTGAAATGAAGGTGGAAATGGCCGATTTCGTCTGATAAGGACGAGTTTGCACAGTTGACCGCTTTGTGTGCCGCGGCACAGGCCAAAAATTTACTCCCAGGTTTCGGCAGTGTGCCGCGGCACGGCCTGCGTGTGCCGCGGCACCCGGTACAGGCGGGTTTTGGTCGCAGAAGACACACGAGTGTGCCGCGGCACCGGACAGGTGTGCCGCGGCACTGGCCTGGCACTGTGCCGCGGCACCGGATGGGTGTGCCGCGGCACACAGTACAGTTTGTTCGACCCACAACTGAAGGAATTTGTGTGCCGCGGCACGCACATCTTGTGCCGCGGCCCACACCCCCTTTTGGGTCCCAAAATGATAAAAATGATCCGGAAAGAGAATAAAACGATAGGAATCAATATTTGGGAACCAACAACACGAAATGGATCCACGGCAACCCCGAACGGCGGTTCCGCACAACAATAACGAGAATACAGTTCAACAGTTTGACAGGAAGGACACGCTGAAAAGTACACGAGGGTCACTACGATCGAGAAATACACCAAAAACGAAAATACAAGGGAAAGAAAAAATACGGATATTACAATAACAATGATATAAAGTTTCAACTGAACCAAATGTCACTTTGGTTTTCTGTAATACAAGTTTCACAAATTACTAAAATACTCTCATTATTTTTATCTTCTTTTGAATATAAAATTTCTTGATTTTAGTACTCTTAAAAATGAAGTTTAATGCCTGGAAAGTACCCTATAACTTTTCCCGGCTCATCTTATATTACAAACAAAATTGTGCATTTTTTTACTTTTAAAAAATAGGGATTTTCTCTAATGAGAGAAGACATAATCTAGCCATATAGCTTAGTAGATTGTAATATTTGTCATGCAACTTAGTTTGTACAAATTGTAGCAAAAAAGAATAAATTTGGACCAATTTACCCCCGACCTCCCTTATTTCTCCCCCCTTCCCTCTCTCTCACTCATTCCCCCCGGCTGACTCTCTTCTCTCTCGAGCCCTCCCTCCCACCCGCGCCACCCATCACCGTCGTTGGCCATGTTCTCAGGTGACCACCATGGCTCTCACAACCATCTTTAGATCTCGCCCGAACCTAGCAATTTCCGGAGCCGACTTTGCCGGAGTTCCAGTTCTTTCTGCCACCGCTGCATCGTCGTCGACTCTTTATCTAGCCGCCGCCGCATCTGAAGTTGCACCACCTGTAGATCCAACACCATTGCCGCGCCGTTGCAACCGGAACCCTAGCTCCTTTCGGCGCCGACTTCGTCGGAGCTTCGGTCTTTCCTGTCCGACGACCGCCAGCAGCTCCGATGCATCTTCGACGATGCCTTCTCCGTCGATCTGAACCTTCCTCTCCAACGCCGCCGCCTTCCTTTTGCTCCCGCTGCTGCTGCTCTGTCGCCAACCCCCCAGCCGCTGCCTTCGTTTTGTGTTCTTATCTCATCTTTAAATTTCAGATCTATTCGTTTCGTTACTGGTTGTAGTTTTTTAACTTTGGAGCTGAGAGATGAATTTGTAATGGTGTCACTATTTACAGTCAAGATGATGTCGTCAACCTGTACGAGTTACGAATTAATGACTTCATATTAGTGTAACCGTAACTATTTCCAGCTACGAATTAGTAAGGGTGTCACTGTTTACACTCTGGTATATTGGTAAGAAATTGTAACTTCTTATCAAGTGTAACTAGTACGAAGTTACGAATTAATGACTTCGTATTAGTGTAATCGTAACTATTTCCAGCTACGAATTAGTATCTATCTTAATGGGGTTCTGGTATATTGGTAAGAAATTGTAACTTCTTACCAAGTGTAACTAGTACGAAGTTACGAATTAATGACTTCATATTAGTATAACCGTAACTATTTCCAGCTACGAATTAGTATCTGTCTTAATGGGGTTATCGTATATTGGTAAGAAATTGTAACTTCTTACCAAGTGTACCATTTAAACTTAACATGTTACTATGTTGTTTGTAGGAGCTGATCAACACGCTTGAGCCATGTTGCCGTCGCACGGGATGACCTCCGCTGAGTTCCTCGCCCAAGTCCGACGCCACTACGAGTTTTTCCGATGAAATTCGATGCTGCCCGAGTCGTCTGGATCTCACAACCCTGCTGGAACCCTATCTTTTTCCAGCACCGACTTTGCCGGAGCTCCCGATCTCGCTGGAACCCTATCTATTTCCGATGTCGGGATCGGAGATGCCGATGGTAATAAAAGACAATGGATCTTGGAATTACAAACGATGGAGCTGTCCTATTTTGTCCTTTATTTTTTTTTAATTTAAAAAAAAACAATTCCGTTTCTTATTTACTGTATTTCGGTAAAATTTTGGGTTTTGGTTTGAATTATTTGAATTTGTGAAATTCCAGACTGGATTGGAATTTCCGGCTTACTGTATTGTGTGGTGGTAACTCGTTACGAAATTGTCATTTCTTAGTTGGGATGCTCTTGTATGTGATGGTAACTGAGTACGAAATTATGACTTATTAGTTGGGCTACCCTTCTATGTGATGGTAACTTAGTAATAAATGGTTAATTATTAACCAGGTAATGGTAACGAACGTAACGAAAAAAATAATAAATGATCAATTATTAACCGGATAATGTAACGAACGTAACGAAAAACAAATATCGTATCCGCAGTTACGATATGGTAACGCAGTTACCAGACAATAACACAAAAGGTAAATAACACATGGTAACGAGACGGTACGAAATACATACGTCGTAACCCAAAAACTCAGAGAAGGTAAGGAGAGAGATAAAGTGGGTTAGTTTATTGAAAAGTAAGGGTATATTGGTCCAACCATGTCCTTTTTGGCTAGAATTTGTACCTTTTTGGCTAGAATTTGTACAAACTATGTCCCTTGACAAATATTGTCATTGACTATGGCAAAGTGGCTAAAGGAGTGGATTTTCTCTAATTTTAATTAGGTTAGGATGTGGATATAGTTTTTTTATTTAACCCCGCGATTAGTATATTTACAATAAGTCATATAAGTAATTCACTTATATATATATACTACGATGATGATGCTTCTTTTTTGTTTTTTTGCAAATTGGGAAGTACTTAATTTTAAGTTATAAGTCATAATCTCCTTACTTTGTAATTCCAAAACCTATTTTAAAATGAATATACATATAGTTTCACTTCACCAAATGCCATCGAGATTTTTTATAATACAAGTTTCAGAAATTACTAAAAGTACAACTCCTTTTCTATTTTTTACTGTAAAATAGGTAGACTTTAATACTCTTAAATATGAAGCTAAATATTTGAAAAAATATCATATAATTATAAATATGCCGTTTCACTTTAATGAAATCAATTGAGTTTTTTCTTTTGTAATTTTCTAAAATTTTAAGGTCGTTTTTAATTAGGACAAAATTCTAATGTATATTTTTTAACTTATCCAAGCTATTCTTATATTACAATCCAAATTGTTAAATTTCTTGATAATTTTAAGGCTTGGACTTGGGTGTAGCTTTCTAAATTAATAGATATATTTATAATATGTCATATGAGTAATTAAATTATATATACTACTATTACATTTTTATTGCAATTTGAGAAGTGCTTAATTTTAAGCTATAAGTCAAAATCTCTTATGTATTTCCAAAAGCTTTTTAAATTTTAAATATTACTAAAATTACCCTTGCCACAATTCTACATATGAAGTTGTACCAAAGGAGAATGCATATATCGGTTATTCAAGTATAAGCTCTTTTCCACTTTGGCATCATTGCAAACACATTAGACTGACCAAGAATATGATATTAATTGTTGGACAAACAATGTCATCTCACCATCTACAAGAAATTAAGGACTACTACGAATGAATCCTCAAATTTGTAGATGGTGAGCTGGGTAAAGAAGTCGATAGAGAAACCTTGATTGATATTCTTGATATTTACTAATTGGAAAGTCGAAGATCATATTGCAACCATTGTTGAAAGCACTATCACTCACTTATAAGTAACTTTCCATAAAGTAATGTTTTGAAGAAAGAGCAATCCTGGTGCCAACAAACAACATTGTGGAGATAGTAAACAATTACGTGATGTTTATAATTTTAAAAGACAAGCGGAGATATCTTAATTTTTATAGTATATGTGAAATTTCTGCGACCTCTAAAAATCAAAATCAAGTATATCCAATGGATTTTTTGAATAGCATCAAGTGTTCTAGAATTCCAAATCACATCTTGAAATCGTAAGATAGAGTTTCAATTATGCTAATTCAAAATATGGATCAATCATCAAGATTATGCAATGTCACATCATTAATAATTACCCAAATCCGTAACCATATTATTGAATAAAAAAATTCGGGAATAATTTGAGAGTAGAGTATTTATTCCACAACTGATATTAAGCCCGTTAGATATCAGATTATCATATAAATTTCAAATACATCAGTTCCCACTTATTATGACTTTTGCCATGACTATATTTAAGAGTCAAGGACAACTCTCTCATGTCGGTATGTATCTTCCAAGACCCGTATTCGGTCATGGTTAGCTTTATGTAGCCATATCAAGAGTGAAGATTAGGAAAGATTAGAAATCTTTTGTTGCAATGGGAATGGGGTGTAATCATAAACAAAACAAATAGTGTATTTATAAAGAAGTATTATGAAATTTATAATGAACGATTTACATATTATATATTTATATAAGAGTTCTTTTTGTGTTCCCGTGTAACTACACGGGTGTTATACTAGTTGAAATATATAGTACTATATAGTATTTAGTAGTTACTAGTTAGTAGTAATATAATGTTAAGCAAGAACAATAAAGTAAAGCAAGTGTGTGTAGTGCTAGTGTAATTGAAATATATAGTATAGTATATAGTATTTAGTACTTAGTATAGTAGATAGTATATAGTATAGTAGATAGTATTTAGTACTAAGTATAATAGATAGTATATAGAATAGTGGATAGTATTTAGTACTTAGTAGTAGATAGTATTTGTAATATCCGGATTTTTAGTATAAGTTTTCCGCGTTATTATATCTGAGATATACTGCATAGCTTGGTGTCTATACAGTATGGATAAAATAATTTGAGAACTGAAACAGTTGTATTTGTATAATTGTCGTACTTGGTCGATAATTACGTTTGAGGATATCGTGTATCAGGTCATCGTACTTTTGATATTGGGTATATCATATGAGAATATTATTGGATTGAATATATGTATTCAGTATGCATGTATACGTATCCAGTATGTCTGTTGGCCACTAAGTATACTGGATACAGCTTGGAAAGTGTTTTAAACAACAAGCTGTACCGTTTTTAAATCTGAGTGCGTAGCGGAAGTCTTTAATACAGTTAGTTGCTTAGGATACAGCAACTCGGTGTGCAGTATATACTTAAATAATCACAGTTAATAAAACAATAAAGGCAGAAGGTAAATAACACAATATTTAAAGTGGTTCGAGGTAAACCCCTCTACGTCCACTGGTCCTCCACACATGAGTAAAAAGTTTATTATAATTACTGCGTACACAACTACGTAATTATAACAACACTTAATCAATATATCGTTCACACAGATTGATATAAAGATCTTAGCTTTCAACCGTTCACATAGATTGGTTTGAGCTAACCCTTTGACTGGCTTCTTCACACACATTTCTGAAGCTTCGTCTTCTTCAATGCAAGTCCGTCGCACACAGTTCGGGAGTAGCAAGGATTCCTCAGTCCACACAGGGCTGATATGAGTTTGTTCAAAGATAGAACACGATTTGAACAACAGCTATGACTTTCTGGGCTTTAAGCTGATAATGTGTTGTTCAAGGTTTGAGCACTGTATATCTCTTCTATCTGAATAGCAGAAAGCTTAGGGAGATATGTTTTGCTCTGAATATTTCTTGTAAGCTCTGTTCGTTTGTAAGTCATGAATAATCTGTAGATTTTCAGTCGTTTTTCTGTAGTTCTTGATCTTCAAACTCTGGATATATATAGCCTCTGAAATATATCCATTTGAAATATATCTGTTGAGTAAGATTCTACGACAACTGATATTTGACTGAGATCTGGAGATTGCGGGATTTGAAGATCTTCTGATGACTTACAGTATTTAAATACTTTATCCTTTAGTATTTAAATACTTCTTTATCAATGGGACTTGACTTCTAGCGAATACTGAAGATTCCTTCTTGTCCTGTTGAGAGCTATATGGAAGGATCACTGTATTGATATTTCGAGATAGCTTCCATATTTTAGCTTTGCGGGACTCTTTGCTGTATAATCAATATACTGTATGGTTGGGACTGCGAGAAGTCTTCGATACAAGTTTGATACTTGATCAACTTTTTGATACAGCTAATGACGGTATTCAGGATTTGGCATATTGTCAAAACATTCTGACAATACGATCGATACAGGGTTTGTTTATTCAAACAGCATCGATATAGGGTTTGTGTTATCCCAACAATTTCCCCCTTTTTGATAATTTGCCAAGTCCTTCCGAGTCTTTCTTATAAAACCTTATGATGTTTATCCAAACATCCTTGATGATGCCAAAACTTTGACACTTAGCGGTTTGAAGTAGGGTATACTTCTTGGTCTTCTTTCGAATGTTCTGGCCTTCGGTATTTGGCTTAACACTAAGAACTGCTCGCAGGCAAGTTCAGCTTATATCAAAATAAAGTTACATTGAAAACTTATGATTGGCGCGCATGCACAATCTTACATTGTTTTCTAGATGCATACAACTTAAACTATGAACTGTTCGCAGACAAGTTCTTACAACTTGTGTATAAGATAGGTTTCATAATATGAATGCAGTAAGAATAAATAAAGTGACTGTAAACATATAAGAACATAGTAGATTATGAGTTGTAATCTTTCAAGACAGGCAAAATTTTTATTGATATTTGAAATGAGGAGTACAAAATTTTGCTGTTTGGAAGATAAGATTACAAAAACTATAATACAAGGAAATTAACTCCTATAGTCTGAATGCCTCCATGGTCTTTTTGGGTCACTCTTGGTGTTTTTCCACCAGTATTGATGGGCTTCCTTGTCTCGATTCTGATAAATGGCTCGACCTTCATATGATTTGTCGAAGACAAGAATCCAATCCTCTGGGCGGGTCACCAAGTCACCATTCTTGTCCTTTGATTTCATCTGCAGTTGTAGCGGAAGCGTTCCACCTTCCAGCTTCGTCTTGAATTCCTCTGCGGCTTCCTGTACCGTTCTGCATCTATTGAATAATGGAGAATCCCTGATAAGTACAACAAAGTATCTTAACAGTTCATTTCTCCTCCAGTCTTTGATCTCTGCAGCGGTAGGTTGACGGTCTGCTGGGAGGTTCATAGAATGCGGCTTTCGGACTAGGTTTTTCCAAGAATACTTAGGATCCTGGAATTCTGGTCTTTCTCCCTGTATTCTCACGTTCGGTGTTGAGATACGAGCTATGTTTGCAGTGATGGAGTCTTCAAACAGAGCTAACAACTCTTTCTCTTTCTCCAACCTCGTTCTCCTAGCGGCGTCCCTTGCATCTTCCCCCTTTTTGGCATCATCAAGGTATGAAACCTTTTCATCAAGACGTTCCAGGATTTCCAAAGCGGCATCCTGTTTCTTCTCAATATTAGACATTCTCTCAACAAGGGAGGAGAGCACTTGCGATATATCTTTTATGTTCTTGTCATGGGCTCACAGTGGGAACCAGATTCAATTAGAGCGGATGCGGTCTTGGCCTCAGACACATGGAGTTTCGATTGTTCTTCTCTCAGGATCTTTTCTTGCTTATCTTGCAGTTGGCTCAGAGCTTGCTTGAAGACATGTGGAAAGACAGTGAAGGCTTCGACTACTCGAGAGACTTCATGCTTTAGTCCGGTTATTTCTTCAACAACAGATGTGTGAAGCCAATCAAGAGCCTTTTCTACAGAGTGTAGAGCATTGACTGCGTCCTGAATAAAGACAGTTTGGTGGCCAAGAGCTCGTAATCGCTCTTTTCTTTCTTTGGTGCTAGGAGAGTCTGGCTGGGCAAAGTCCTCGACTCCATTTAACCTTCTCAAATTCACATTAGGGCGTGAAGTGAGTTGGACATCCTCAGGTATAGTACCGTCGTCGGATTCTAAGGCGGTTGATGGGGCGGGAGTAACTGTTTCGGGTTCGGCGGCAGGGGGTGCGGCATCCTCCTATTTCGAAGTGGTTTATGTAGACATGGATACATGAGGGATCAATTCCTCCTGGTGTCTGTCAGCATCCGCCTGTTCCGGCAGAGGGACTGATTCCTCTTGCTGGGTGGCACATGATTCTTCTTCTACGGGGGCAGTGACAGGCTCGGGTGCCTGTTGCGAAACATGTTGTTCCTCATCGACATGAGGGACTGAATCCTCATTGTTGGTAACATTGTCTTGCTGTGGCGAAGGGGACGACTGGTGGGTAGATTTCCCTTCATATTTATTTGCTTGGGCTTCCTCTCGACTCATCCGCAGACCAGCCTGGAGTGCGTCGTCACCATCGTTGGAATCAGGATTAGACTTTGGACTATTGGGAGTTTCCATGGACGAAGCTTTTCCTTTCCTTCGAGCTTCAGCCTTATCAAGCAGATGATTGTCAATTAGATCCTTAACGAATAAGTTGTCCCATTTGATCAGGACAACAATTTCTTGAGTGTCCGTTACTTCCAAAACGAATTTTTCTTCGTTACACCACTCACTCCAGTTGTACAAAGTTTCGTACGGAGCAAGTCTAAAGCTCTTCCATTGGAGAAATCGCTCGAATGACTGTTCAATCTGCACGGAAAGCAGGGTCTTGGAAATTATTGTGTCCGGGGAGGGACTCCGTACAGCGTCTGGGTTTGCTGTAGGAAGGGGTTCCTCTATAGGTATGGAATCATATATTGGAGAGGGATTCCTTACAAAGGATGGTACCCCGAAGGAAGATGGATCCTGAAAGGGTGTGGAATCCCGTATAGGAGAGGTAGCTATTGGCTCCAAACAGGCAGCCGACTCGCAAGAGTCTTTTGAGTTGGCAGATGTCCTAGTATCCGTCGTAGCCTCCAAGGGCTCGGGATATACTGTCGATACAGTAGCGGGCATCTCTTCCACAGGAGTTGGGCCCTGGGGTAGTTGATCAGTGGGTCGCGCCACGAGAGGAGCATCCTCGGAGGGTTCTGTAGCTTTAACTTTTGTAAGCCTCCTTAGCTTTCTTTTCGGCTTCTCAACAGAAACTGGTGTTTTGCTGTGAGATCTTTTTCTGTTCTTCGAAGATTCGACACTTTGGGACTTGGAAGAAACGTCCCTTGGATCTGCAGACAGTGGCAAATTCCGGATAAAAGGTCTGTTGGCAATCAGGACGCTCTGGTTGAAGGCAGTGGGCCTGATGCCTCCTAAGAATATCCGTGAACTGATCTTCTTTGCCTCTGCGGTTTGCTGAAGTCCGTACTTCGTCAAAACATGGTTTAAGAATAAACCAAACGATTTCTTCTGTGAAGCAGGTTTAGACACCTCTTCCTGCAAACGCTTAAGGATGACCTGACACCAATTGACCTTCTCGCAGGTCATTATAGCGACCATCATCCTGAATCTGAGGTTGGTGCACATCTCAAAAGCACCTGTACGATTTTCAATAATGCAGCAGCAAAAATTATGTAAATAAACAAACGGTAAACAAAAATTCTTCTTATGGCATGTGGTGTGAACCACTTCCACCGTTGCTAAACCGGTGAATAAGCCATAGTACTGAGTCAGCAGTTCTTGGGACCCAAAGGTCTCAAGTTCTTCCATAGTCAGGCCATCAGAAGGTAGCCTGAAGATGTTTTGGAGAAGCTCTTGGTCAATGCGGATCTCTACTCCGTGGATAACGGCTATGATATCAGCGACGTGACCTCCTAGAGCCAGAGGTAGAAAATGAACTACGGCGTTGAGGTAGAATTCCTAAACTAGATGAACGTCATAGTTCTCGGCGGTGTGGCTCCCAAGGCGGTAGATGCCTTGTTGACGGATTCTTATAGTGACGACCTCCATGGCATCGACGTCATCACTTTCAGCGTGATGCGTCCCATCACGACAGATCTGGAGAAGATCCATCCATCGATGATGTTGA
Organism: Orobanche coerulescens; assembly: GCA_033398695.1. Taxonomy (NCBI): domain Eukaryota; kingdom Viridiplantae; phylum Streptophyta; class Magnoliopsida; order Lamiales; family Orobanchaceae; genus Orobanche; species Orobanche coerulescens. The sequence goes on from CM065818.1 coordinate 35,644,419, forward strand.
GTGACTTCTTGAGAGAGATGGAAGATGTCTGAGTTGACGCCATTGATGATTTTTCAAGTAATGGGAAAAAGATACAAGAAAAATATGCAGTAAACACAGAAAAATCTTGTAGGCTGAATGCTTGAGTGCTCTTAAAATATGCAGAAGGCGTAAAGAGTCTCAAATGGCATTTACAGTCCTTTTATAGTAGGCAGCGAAGAAGGGTTTTCAGAGAACGAATGGTCAGATTTAAGGGATGGGAACCGATGTTTAAAATGAACGGTCACGATGGATTGAGTGTAACTGGTACACTTATCCATTGATTTTTAAAATAGGAGCGGGTCCCACTTCTGATATTTCATATTACCCTTAATGCCTGAAACGACGATATTAATATTAAACAATTTGAAAACATCACGCCTTTTGACATTCAATTGTCCAGATGTCGTGTAAGGCATTTAATATAAATGATGTTTGACATGAAAACAGGGCACGTGGACAAAAATTGTTTTTAAAAGAAATATTATAATATATAATGAATCAAAATCCCATAGTATGTGCTGTATCCGCGACGATACAGCGTTCCCCCTTAAAAGGTACATATAGTTTTCAATTCCATACAACAACTTTTGGATTAATGCTGTATTCATGGGTCATACTGTATTCCCCCTTAATTATTGCACACGTCAGCTGTAGGATGATTTATATTGCTTTGTTCCCTACAGTGCTGTATTGAAGGCTCTGAGTGTACAGATAATTAATGGTGGATACTGTATTCTTGCGTCTTACAGCATTTCCCCTCAATTGTTGAGTAAAAATAGTAAATACTTACAGGGAGTCAGGCTGTAGCAATCCCAATTCTTGTCGAAGCATGTTGAATCTTGCTGTGTCGAGAGGCTTGGTGAAGATGTCGGCCAACTGAATATCTGTATGAACTTTTTCCTGCCAAACATCCTTGTTCTAGACATGATTCCTAATGAAATGATGCTTCATGTGGATATGCTTAGTGCGCGAGTGCAATACAGGGTTGTGCGTTATTGCAATTGCACTCGTGCTATCGCACATGATTGGCGTTTCCTTGGCTTCAATCCCATAATCTGAAAATTGTTGCTGCATCCAAAGGATCTGCATACAGCAACTACCAGCAGCATAGTATTCTGATTCAGCTGTGGAAAGTGAGTTTGCCAATTGCTTCTTACTGAACCAAGAAACAAGTCTAGGTCCAAGAAAGTGACAAGTTCCATTTGTACTCTTCCTATCTAGCTTGCATCCTCCGAGATCCGAGTCGCTGTAGCCAACTAAATTGAATCCGCCTTCTTTAGGATACCACAGTCCTATATTGACTGTTCATTTAATATACTTCAGGATTCGTTTAGCTGTATTGAAGTGTGATTCTTTGGGTGCTACTTGATATCTCGCACACACTCCTACAACAAACTGGATATCGGGCCTACTAGCCGTTAGGTACAGGAGAGAGCCAATAAGCTTCCTGTAGAGTGATTGGTCAACCGGCTTTCCGGCTTCATCAGCACTAGTTTGCACGGAAGTGCTCATGGGGGTTGACGATGATTTGGAAGTATTCATTCCAAATTTGTTGAGAAGCTCCTTGCTGTATTGTTCCTGGTTGATGAAAATCCTTGTAGGCAACTACTTTACCTGCAAACCTAGGAAATAATTAAGTTTTCCCATCATACTCATTTCAAATTTACTTTGCATGAGATGAGAGAACCTTTGACATAAAGCAAGGTTAGTTGAACTAAATATAATGTCATCTACATAGATTTGAACCATTACAAGGTCACCGCCTTCCTATATTTTGAACAAGGTCTTGTCCACAGCACCTTTCTCAAATCCATTATCGGTTAGATACTGGGACAGGGTCTCATACCATGCTCTAGAGGCTTGCTTAAGTCCATACAGTGCTTTCTTTAGCCTGTATACTAGAACTATGCCGTCTGTGTTGGCAAACCCTGGGGGTTGTTCAACATAAACTTCTCCGGCAAGGTCTCCATTTAGGAATACACTTTTGACGTCCATTTGGTATACAATGAAGTTCTTATGGGCGGCAAAGGCTAAAAATATCCTAATGGCCTCTAGTCTGGCTATAGGGGAAAACGTTTCATCGTAGTCTATGCATTCTTCATGTCTATGGCCTTGTGCCACTAGTCTAGATTTATTCCTTATAGTTAGTCCATTTCGATCCTTCTTGTTTCTAAATACCCATTTGGTTCCAATAACTGATTGATGCGTAGGTCTGGGTACAAGATACCATACATTGTTTCCTTCGAAACCGTTAAGCTCTTCTTCCATAGATGTTATCCAATGAGAATTATTGAGAGCTTCTATGGTAGAAACAGGTTTGGACTGGGATAAGAATACAGCAATAGTGCACATATTGAGTCTTCTAAGCTCGGATTGAGATTTCCATTCAGGAAATGGTGATATCTCAGTATCTAGTTCTTCTTTTGCAAACAGTACATTTCCTTGTGTACTCTGTATTCTCCTACGTGTGGAAACACCAGCATTAATGTTTCCAATGATCAGCTCTTGCGGGTGATCTCTCAACCATCTTCGGTCGGGTTCTAATTTGGGGTCCCGTACTGTATCTTGAGTTGCTTAGTTTCAGCTTCAGCTTGTACAACATCGGCTTCATCTACGTCGATTCTTACAGCTGCGGGGTTGATTTCGAGGTCAACAACAGGTTCTATGGGAGTTGGTGGATCTAAGATGGAAAGTTGTTGGATGTTCTGAGTAACAACTTCTACTCCTGTAGGGTCATGGTGAGGTTCATCGAACACTACATGAACTGATTCCTCGATCGTCAGATTCCTTTTATTAAAGATCCTGCAAGCTTTTGCTGACGGAGGAATATCCTACAAATATTCCTTCATCCGACTTCTCATCAAAGGTTCTAAGTTGATCCTTCCCATTGTTCATTACATAGCACCTGCATCCAAAAATGTGAAAATACGAAACTAATGGAGTTTTGTTGTTCCATACCTCGTATGCTGTTTTGTTGTGGTGCTTGTTGACAATACAGCGGTTTTGAGTGTAGCATGCTGCATTGGTTGATTCACCCCAGAAACACTGTGGCAACTTGCTTGCGGCAATCATCGTCCTTGTTGCTTCCTTCAGCGTCCTATTCTTTTGCTCGGCAACACCATTTTGTTGATATGTACGGGCAGTTGAGTATTCGTGCTGTATCTCATTTTCCGAACAGTATTTCTCTATAAAGCGGTTAGTAAATTCTGTACCTCTGTCGGAACGAATGGACACAATACTTGATCCTTTTTCATTTTGAAGCTTTCTCAGGAGCTCGGGCAGCTTTGATGTTGTTTCCTTCTTCTTGCTTAAGAAAATTATCCAAGCATACTTGGAGTAATCATCAACAACAACGAGATAGTATTTCTTACCTCCCAAACTTACCGGGTCTACAAGACCATAGAGATCCATGTGTAGCATTTCCAACACTCTATGGGTTGAAATGTAGGACTTGCTCTTCAGGGTGGCCTTGATTTGCTTGCCTTTTTGACATGGTCCACAGACACTGTCTTTTTGGAATGATACATTAGGCAATCCTCTAACCAGTCCCTGTCTTGAGAGTTTGTTGATCATCTTGAAGTTGATGTGTGACATCCTCTTGTGCCATAGCCAGCTTAGATCTGCAGTGCCTTTGGAAACTAAACAAGGAATTATGGAGCTCGTAGGCATCCAGTCAGCAATATACATATTACCTGATCTGCTTCCTGTGAGCACAACTTCTTTGGTCAGGATGTTCTTGACTCTACAGTGATCTATATAGAATTTCACCGAGAACTGTTTGTCACAGAACTGGCTAATACTAAGTAGATTATACTGTAAGCCTTCAACATGAGCTACATCGGTGACTTTGAATTTTTCGACAAGAAGGTTTCCTTTTCCTCTTGTTCTTCCTTTAGATTTATCACCGAAGCGCACTTTTGGACCGCGACCTTCTACGAAATCTGATAGCTTGCTTCTATCTCCTGTCATGTTCCGGGAGCATCCGCTGTCGAAGTACCACATGTCCTTCTCCAAAATGTCCTGTAGCACATAAATTATGTAGATTTAGGTCCCCTTTGATTGTTTGGTCCGTGAATGTTAGTGCCTTTTGGTACCCAAATTTTCCTGACAGCAATTGGTTTACTGTAGGTTATATTTGGTACAGATTTGCGGTATCTACGTGGGGCATGTACGTAGTTACTGTATCCATGATAATCATTATGCATGTAAAAATCAGGGTTATTATTATTAATCCAGTACATATGCCGTCTCGGAGGTGAAGCCATTTTCTTTGGCCTTACAGCTTGCCTTCTGGGTTTCCAGTTAGATTCCCAGAGCTGTTGTCGATGCTGTGCGGACACCTGCTTTATTGATTGATAATCAGGCTCCTGTATCCAGTACCTAGGCGTGCTATTCTGGAAGTACTGCCGTGCGGGCCTTTGGTATTTGGATACAGCCTTCTTTCTGAACGGCTGTTGGCGCTGTTGATATGCTCGGGGAGCATGCTGTTGCATGCGCCTTACAGGTTGAAATAGCTTATGATTCCGCTGTCTTGAATAGAATTGCGGGGGCGGAATGGCAGCCTTTGCTTTTCACGATGCAGCAGGCTCCTTCACAGGACTAGAAGTATCTTCCGATACAGAAATGTGTTCCACACTCTTGACGAACACAGTACTAGTTTTCCCTTTGTTGGAAAATGAGCTGTTTCCTAAGCCACTTTTATCATGAGCATGTTGCCCAATGCTGAGAATTTCTTCCATTCTTTTAGATGATTTCTCGAAAGATTTCAGAATGGTCTCAAGTTCACTTTCTCGTTTTTCGAGAGTATTAAATTTTGCCTGAAGTAGAACAAAATTTTTGTCTTGCTTCCATTTTGAGACTTAGTCTCACTTAGTTCATAAGCAAGTTGATGATTGCTCTCCACGAGTTTTTAATGCTCGACCTTGCTATTTTCACAATCAATAGACATATTTTCATAATTTATCTTTAGCAAGTCGTTTTCTTCTTTCAGCTCTATGTTGGAAAGTTGTAGCTGAATGTTTTCATTTTTCAAAGTCTCGTGGACTTTTTGAATATTTTTAAATTCATTCATCATGTTTTCGAAAGTATGCGATGCATTTACTGGAATAATTGAGGTTGAGCTTACCTCATCATCACTATCTTCTTCTTCCGGAATGTCCTTTGCCATAAAGCACATATATGCCTTATCTTCGAACTCATCATCACATGAGTCACTTTCAGTGACTACCTGAAGACATTCTTCGGATTTGGATGGTGTGGGGGAGGCTTCTGATTCTCCTATCAGTGCCTTGAGCTTGTTTTTCCAAGCACATCTTCGTTCATCCCTCTCTTGTTGCTCGGCTTCCGGCAACCTTTGAACTTTGTGATGAGGACATTTGTTTGCATAATGTCCCGGTTTCCTGCAATTATAACATAGGTTAGCGTCACCAGAGGAAGTTTCAGTACTTACCTTGTGAACGCGCTTGTTCCTGTAGGGAGTCTTTCCAGACTGTTTGATGAACTTTTTGAATTTATGCATGAGGAGCGCCATTTCATCTTGTGACAGGATATCATCGTCGCTGTTAGCATTCTTGTAATTTGGCTTTGATGGGCTGGGCATGCTGTGTCGATGGTTGGATACAGCGGTTAAGGCTGTAGTCCTTGCGGGATATTCTTCAGCTTTCTCTCTCCTGTCTATATCGTACTCAAAAGCTTTGATGTCAGAAAAGAGATCAAAGGTAGATATTTCACTAAGGTTACACGACACACGCATAGCTGTGGTCTTAATGTCCCATCGGGCAGGGAGAAATCTGAAAATATTTAGGTTTTTCTCCCTTTGAGTATAAATTTTGCCTAAAGCTTCAAGTTCACCAACAATTCCAGTGAATCTGAGGTTAAGTTCCTCAAGTGTTTTAGCAGGCTTCATTTCAAAAGATTCAAATTGCTGAGTTAGTTTTGAAATTTTATTTTCTTTGGAGAGCTCAGTTCCCTCACAAATGAACTTGAGTTTATCCCAGATATCCTTGGCTGTTTTACAGCTCTTTACCTTCAATAATGTGCCTTTGTTGAGGGTGACAAACAACGCATTCTTTGCAACGTTGTCGAGTTGGCGCGCTTTCTTTGTCTGTGGTCCATTGATCGCGCTCCTTCTCGAGCATCTCAGCATGGGCTTGGCCTTCAATCCTTGCGGCCGGATTTACCTTCATTATCTTGATGGGGCCATCCTGTATAACAAAAATCATCTCTTCGTGCATTGCTGCAAGATGAGCCTCCATCCTAATTCTCCAATCATCAAACTCATTAATAGAGAACATAGGAACTGTTGGCCACTAAGTATACTTGATACAGCTTGGGAAGTAGTTTAAACAACAAGCTGTACTGATTTTAAATCTGAGTGCGTAGCGGAAGTCTTAGATACAGTAAGTTGATGTGGATACAACAACTCAGTGTGTAGTGTATACTTAAATAATCACAGTAATTAAAACAGTAAAAACTGAAGGTAAATAACACAGTATTTAAAGTGGTTCGAGGTAAACCCCTCTACGTCCACTGGTCCTCCACACAGGAGTAAAATATTTATTATAATGACTACGTACACGACTACGTAATTATAACAGTATACAATCAATATATCGTTCACACAGATTGATATAAAGATCTTAGCTTCAACCGTTCACACAGATTGGTTTGAGCTAAAGCTTGACTGACTTCTTCACACAGAGTTCTGAAGCTTCGTCTTCCTCAGTCCACACAGGGCTGATCTGGGTTTGTTAAAACTATAGAACAGAGTATGAGCAACATCGTTGACTTTATGAGCTTCTAGCTGATGAAGTGTTGTTCAAGATGATGAGCACTGTATATCTCTTAGATCTGAGTTGCAGTAAGCTTTGGAGATATGTTTTGCTCTGATAATAACTTTGATAGCTTTGATAATTTCAGTCAATTGGTTTCGGTAACTGATCTTCAACGCCTTGATGATATATATAGTCTCTGAAATATATATCCATTGAGATGTATCCGTTGAGCAAGATTCCATTCCAACGGGATGAAAAGCATGATCCGGATTTAGCGGGATTTGAAGATCTGTTGACTGACAGTATTTAAATACTTTATCCTTGAGTATTTAAATACTTCTTTATTCAACGGGACTTGACTTCTGAAGATTCCTTCTTTGTCCTGTTGAGAGCTGTATGGAAGATCACTGTATTGGTGATTCGAGGCAGTTTCCATACTTGGTCTTTATAAGACTTCTTTGCTGTACTGAAAGGTTCCACTATATGCTGGATTCGAGACAGGTCTTTGATACAGGTTGATGCCTTAATTCTTCGATACAGTTTCCTTACTGTATTGAGGATTGGCATATATGTCAAAACCTCTTATCAACATAATTCGATACAGGGCTTGATTATCCCAGCTGATTCGATGCACGGTTTTTGTTTTCCCAACAATTTTCCCCTTTTTGACAATTTGCCAAGACTAACTTTCAAGTCTTCTTGATGATGCCAAAACCTTCTTTATGAAATAATCTTCCTTGATGACTTCTGGCAGATTTCTTGGTCTTTTGTCAAAAGGTCTGTCTTTCAGCAACTTAGTCTAATTAGTGAACTGCTCACAGGCGAGTTCGATATAGCTAAGAATTTTTACAACTTAAGCGTATGATTGGCGCGCATGCACAATCTTACAATGTATTCTAAGCTTACAACTGAAATTATGAACTGTTCGTAGACAAGTTCGTACAACTTAGTTTTCAAACAAGTTACTATACTTGAGATTGTTATCTTAACAATTTAATTTATGTAATCATACATCAACACAGTAGATTACGAGTTGTAATCTTTCAAGGCAAACAAACACTTTTATTGATATTCCAACAATTAAAGTACATGGTTTGCTGTTTCGAAAGAAAAATTACAAAACAAAACTAATATACAAGGATTTCAGCTCCTATAGTCCGCATGTATCCATGGCTTTCTCCCTGGATCATTCTCGGTTCCACGCCACCAGTTCTGTAGGGAATCGTTGCCTCGGTCTTGGTATATAGCTCTTCCTTCATAGGATCTGTCAAAGGCAAGAATCCAGTCTTCTGGATGGGTGATCCGATCTCCTGTTTTGTGCTTGGATTTCATATCTAGCTGGAGAGGGAGTTTTCCTTTTTCTAGCATCTTCGTGAATTTGTCTGCAGCCTCCGCTAATGTCTTATAGCTTTTGAAGATGGCGGATTCCCTGATGAGTTTAACAAAGTATCTCATCAGTTCATTCTTCCTCCATTGCTTCACCTCATCGCCAGTTGGATGGCGGTTGGTCGGCAGACGAATTTCAGAAGGTCTTTGGATTATGTTTTCCCACGAGACATTTGGATCATGAAATTCAGGTCGGGAGCCTGAAATCTTAAAACTCTGAGAGGGAGGGGCTAGCCTGTTTAATTCAGGAGTAATGCTGTCTTGAGCAGTCTCAAATTCCCTTTCATGCTGTAACCTAATTCTCCTTGCAGCTTCTCTTGCTTCTTCCCCCTTTTTGGCGTCATCAAGACGTCCTAGGATTTCTAGTGCGGCATCCTGTTTCGTCTCAATGTTGGTTATTCTCTAGACAAGGGTGGAAAGAACCTCCGACATATCCTTGATACATTTGTCGTGGGCTCGCAATTGAGAACTGTTTTCGATCATAGCGCATGCGGTCTTGGCTTCAGCAATGCGCGTTTTGGTTGCCTCTTCTTTCAGGAGTTGCTCTTGTTTGTCTTGCATGATCTTCAGTGCTTTCTTGAAGACTTCTGGCAACAAAGTGAAGGCTTCTACTACTCGAGAGACTTCATGCTGTAAGCTAGTCATCTCTTCGACAGCAGAGGTGTGCATCCAATTAAGAGCTTTCTCGACTGAGTACAGGGCATTAACTGCATCCTGTATGAAGACAATTTGAAGACCAAGAGCACGCAGTCACTCTTTCCTAGCGGTTGTGCTTGGAGAATCCGGTTGGGCAAAATCTTTGGATCCGTTCAACCTACTCAGATTCACGGTTGGGCGTGAAGTGAGTTGGACATCCTCAGGTACATTACCGTCCTCGGATTCCACGGTTGATGGGGCGTGAGCAGCATGTTCTGGTTCGGCGGCAGGGGGTGCTGTGTCCTCCTGTTGCGAAGGTGCGTCGGTAGACATGGATATAGGAGGGATTGATTCCTCCTGTTGTCTCTCAGTGACAACTTCTTCTTCTTGAGCGGCGGCAGGCTCGGGTGCCTGTTCCAAAACTGTTTCATCTTCCTCAACTTGAGGGACTGATTCCTCATCGTCAGGAATGTTCTCTTGCTGTGGCGAAGGGGGCTCGTTTCGAGTTGACGGCCCTTCATCATCCTTTGGTTGAGAGGCATCTCTGTCTTGAGCCACTTCACGACTCATTCTCAGACCAGCTTGTAAAGCATCGTCATCGCCGTCTGAGTCATTGTCATCTTTTGGATTTGGGGGAGAGTCCTCTGACTTATCTTTACCTTTCCTCCTTGCGTCAGATTTCTGCAGTAGATGGGCTTTCAATCAGTTCTTTTACAGAAGGGATTGTCCCATCGGATCAGGGCCTCAACTTCCGTCGAGTCCGTCACTTCTTATACAAATCTTTCTCCTTGGCTCCATTCGCTCCAGTTGTATAATGTGTCATACGAAGCTAGCCTGTAGCCTTTACATTTTAGGAATCTTTCGTAAGCATGGTCGATTTGAACAGAGAGAAGGGTTTTGTTGATAATGGTGTCAGGGGAGGGACTGCGTACAACGTCTGGATCCGCTGTAGCGAGGGATTCCTCTACATGTGTGGGATCCTATAGGGAAGTGGGATTCCTTACAGGGGATGGTGCCCCGAAGGAAGATTGATCCTGTACGGGTGTGGAATCCCACATAGGAGAAGTAGCGTTTGGCTCTGAAGGGGCAGCCGACTCGCTAGAGTCTTCTTCATTGGCAGATGTCCGATCATCCATCCTAGCCACCAAAGGCTCAGGATCTACTGTCGATATAGTAGTGGACACCTCTTCCACAGGGGTTGGGCCCTGGGGTTGTTCTTCAGTGGGTTGCGCCACGGTGGAAACTTCTTCGGAGGTCTTGGTGGATTTAGCTTTAGAAAGCCTCCTTAGCTTCTTTTTTGGCTTCTCACCAGCAATGGGTTTCTTGCTGTGGGATCTTTTCCTCTTCTTTGAAGACTCCACATCCTGGGACTTCAAAGACACATCCCTTGGGTCTGCAGAAACTGGCATACTTTTGGTTTTAGGGTGGTTGCAGACCATAGTGCTCTGGTTATACGCTGTAGGCTTGACGCCTCCTAAGTATATTTGGGAGCTGTTCTTCTTTGCATCAGCGGATTGCGACAGTCCACATTTCGTCAAAATATGGTTTAACATTAAACCAAATGACCTCTTCTGGGTGGCAGGCTTGCATACTTCCTCTTGCAAGCGCTTCAGGATTATCTGGCACCAGTTGACCTTTTCACAGGTCAGAATTGCAACCATCATCCTGAATCTCAGATTAATACACATTTCGAATGCACCAGTTCGATTCTCGATGATCCTGCAGCAAAAATCATGTAAATACACATAAGGCAGGCAAAATTTCTTCTTGTGACATGTGGTTTGAACCATGTCAACAACAGTTGAGCCGGTGAACAGCCCATAAAACTTAGTTATCAGTTCTTGAGACCCAAACGTCTCAAGATGATCCATTGTCAGGCCATCAGCAGGTAGCCTATAAATATTCTGGAGAAGATCGCTATCAACACAGATCTCCACTCCTTGAATGGTAGCGGTTATGTCAGCAACGTGACCTCCTTGGGCCAGCGACAAAAAGCGAACGGCGGCGTTGAGGTAAAATTCCTCAACCAGGTGAACGTCGTACTTCTCAGCGATTTGACTTCCAAGGCGGTAGAGGCCTTGTTGACGAAGACGAGTGATAATGAACTCCATAGGTTCGACATGATTTTTTTCAGCGAGAATGCGTTCGATGACAACAGATCTTGAGAAGATCCGTCCGTCGATGATGTTTGCGGTTTTCTTGAGTGCGGGAGAAGATGTTTGTCCAGCCATTGGTGATTTTTCAAGAAAAAGTAAAAGAGAATACACTAAATTTGCAGTAAAATGCAGAAAGCTGTGTAGGCTATTTTTGCTTGAGAACTCTTAATTTTTGCAGAAAGCGTAAAGAGTCTCTAATGGCAGTATCAGTCCTTTTATACTGGGCGGCGAAATAGGGTTTTGCAGAGTACGAATGGTCAGATTTTAAGGTATGGGAACCGGTTTTTGAAATCAACGGTTAAGATGGACTGAGTGTAACTGGTACACTTATCCATTAAAATATGAGCGGGTCCCACTTCTGACATTTATGTCACCCTAAATGCCTGAAACGGCAGTTTTAAAACATTAAACAATTTAAAACATCGTGGCTTTTGAGATTCAGTTGTCCAGATGTCGTGTAAGGCATTTAATGTAAATGACGTTTGACATAAAAACAGGGCACGTGGACAAAAATCATTTTAAAAAGAAATAATATAATATTCACTGAATTGAAATCCTATAGTATGTCTTGTATCATGACGATCTGACGTTCCCCCTTAAAAGGTACATATAGGTTTTAAATTCCATACAACAACTTTTGGATTAATGCTGTATTCATGGGTCTTACAGTATTCCCCCTTAATTATTGCACACGTCAGCTGTAGGATTCATATGTCTTTGCTCAATACAGTGCTGTATTGACGGTTCTGAGTGTACAGATAATTAACGTTGGATACTGTATTCTTGGGTCTTACAGCATTCCCCCTCAATTGTTGAGTAAAGACAGTAAATTACTTACAGGGAGTCGGGCTGTAGCATTCCCAATTCTTGTCTAAGCATGTTGAATCTGGCTGTGTCGAGAGGCTTGGTGAAGATGTCGGCCAACTGAATGTCTGTATGAACCTTTTCAAGGCGAACATCTTTGTTCTCGACATGATTCCTTATAAAATGATGCTTCATGTTGATATGCTTAGTGCGCGAGTGCAGGACATGATTGTGCGTTATTGCAATTGCACTCGTGCTATCACACATGATTGGAGTCTCTCTGGCTTCAATTCCATAATCTGACAACTGTTGCTGCATCCAAAGGATCTGCATACAAAGAACTACCAATGACATAGTATTACGATTCGGTAGTGGAAAGAGAGTTAGCCAATTGCTTCTTACTGAACCAAGAAACGAGTCTAGGTCCAATAAAGTGACAAGTTCCACTTGTACTCTTCCTATCTAGCTTGCATCCGCCGAGTCGCTGTATCCAACTAAATCGAATCCGCCTTCTTTAGGATACCATACTCCTACATCGACTGTTCCTTTAATGTACTTCAGGATTTGTTTACTGTATTGAAATGTGATTCCTTAGGTGCTACTTGATACCTCGCACACACTCCAACAACAAACTGGATATCGGGTCTGCTAGCCGTTAGGTATAGGAGCGAACCAATGAGCTTCCTGTAGAGTGATTGGTCAAATGGCTTTCCGGCTTCATCAGCACTAATTTGCACGGAAGTGCTCATGGGGGTTGATGATGATTTGGAAGTGTTCATTCCAAATTTGTTGAGAAGCTCCTTGCTGTATTTTTCCTGGTTGATGAAAATACCTGTAGGCAACTGCTTTACCTGCAAGCCTAGGAAATAACTAAGTTCCCCCATCATACTCATTTCAAATTTACTTTGCATGAGATGAGAGAACCTTTGACATAGAGATAGGTTAGTTGAACCAAAAATTATATCATCTACATAGATTTGCACCATAAGAAGGTCATCACCTTCCTGTATTTTGAACAAGGTCTTGTCCACAGCACCTTTCTCAAATCCATTGTCGGTTAGATACTGGGACAAGGTCTCATACCACGCTCTAGGGGCTTGTTTAAGTCCATACAGTGCTTTCCTTAGCCTGTATACTAGGTCGATACCGTCTGTGTTGGCAAACCCTAGTGGTTGTTCAACATAAACTTCTTCGGCAAGGTCTCCATTCAGGAATGCACTCTTGACGTCCATTTGGTATACAATAAAGCTCTTATGGGCGGCAAAGGCTAAAAATATCCTAATGGCTTCTAGTCTGGCTATAGGGGCGAAGGTTTCATCATAGTTTATGCCTTCTTCCTGACTATAGCCTTGTGCGACTAGTCTGGATTTATTTCTTATAATAAGTCCATTTCGATCCTTTTTGTTTCGAAATACCCATTTGGTTCCTATAACCGATTGATGAGTAGGTCTGGTACAAGATACCATACATTGTTTCTTTCGAAACCGTTAAGCTCTCCTTCCATAGATGTTATCCAATGAGAATTATTAAAAGCGTCTATGGTCGAAACAGGTTCGGACTGGGCTAAGAATACAGCAATAGTGCACATATTGAGTCTTCTAAGCTCGGATTGAGATTTCCTTTCAGGAAACTGTGATATCTCAGTATCAAGTTCTTCTTGTGCACAAAGTACATTTCCTTGTGTACTCTGTATTCTCCTACGAGTAGAAACACCAGCATTTATATTTCCAATGATCAGCTCTTGCGGGTGATCTCTCAACCATCTTCGGTCGGGTTCTAATTCAGGGTCCCGTACTGTATCGAGAGTTTCTGCAGATACAGCTTCAGCTTCTACAGCGTCGGCTTCATCTACGTCGATTCTTACAGCTGTGGGGTTGATTTCTAGATCAACGACAGGTTCTATGGGAGTTGGTGGATCTAGGATGGAGAGTTGTTGGATGTTTTGGGTGACATCTTCTACTCCTGTAGGGTCATGGTGAGGTTCGTTGAACACTACATGAACTGATTCCTCGATTGTCAGCTTCCTTTTATTAAAGATCCTGAAAGCTTTGCTGATGGAGGAGTATCCTACAAATATTCCTTCATCTGATTTCTCATCAAAGGTTATAAGTTGGTCCTTCCCATTATTCAACACATAACACCTGCATCCAAAAATGTGAATATATGAAACTAACGGAGTTTTGTTGTTCCATACCTCATATGCTATTGTGTTGTGGTGCTTGTTGACGATACAACGGTTTTGAGTGTAGCATGCTGTATTGGTTGCTTCACCCCAGAAACGCTGTGGCAACTTGCTTGCAGCGATCATTGTCCTTGTTGCTTCTTTCAACGTCCTATTCTTTCGCTCGGCAACACCATTTTGTTGAGGTGTATGGGCAGCTGAGTATTCGTGTTGTATCCTATTTTCTGAATAGTATTGCTCTATAAAGCGGTTAGTAAAATCTGTACCTCTGTCGGAACGAATGGACACGATACTCAATGCCTTTTCATTTTGCAACTTTCTCAGGAGCTCGGGCAGCTTTGATGTTGTTTCCTTCTTCTTGCTTAGGAAAATTGTCCAAGCATACCTGGAGTAATCATCAACAACAACAAGACAGTATTTCTTACCTCCCAAACTTACTGGGTCTACAGGACCGTAGAGATCCATATGCAGCATTTCCAACACTCTTTGGGTTGAAAGGTAGGATTTGCTTTTCAGGGTTGACTTTGTAATATCCGCGTTTTCTATCCTTGGTAATTTCTTTCTTTTGGTGCATTTTCGTTTCGGACAACTCGCCTGGCACTGTTTTGTAATTATGAACTTATTTTATCCTTGGAGTTTTCCGTTTAGACCGGGTCTTGATAATGTTTTTGTGTAATTTCATCTCGTGTTATATTCTGTCGCATGTGTATTCGTTTCTCGTTAAATTCGTTCGATTTCGTCGTTTTCTTACTTCGATGAGTTTGTATGCTTATGTAGAGCATGTTGCGAGTTTCGGATTGTTAATCCGACGTTGTGTCGTGACTTTTCGGTTGTTTGGGCCGTTTTTGTAATTTCCTAGAAGATTAGGGAATTTGTCCCTTATTCGACTTTGGTTGTGTACCTCAGATCGTTTTGGGTTCCGTACTTCCATTTCGTGTATTGTTGCCCAAATATCGATCCCTGTTGCTTTTATTCTCCTTTCCGGATCATTTTTCGTCATTTTGAGACCCGAGGGGGGGTGTGGGCCGCGGCACAAGAATTGTGAGCCGCGGCACACACATCACCCAGTTGTTGCCTAAACAAACTGTACCGTGTGCCGCGGCACAAGGATTGTCTTGCGCTGCAGTAGTCGATGCCGCGGCACACTTGTCGGGCGCGGCACACCCGTGTGAAACTTGCCGGCCAAAATCAGCGCAGCGTGCCGCGGCTAAGATCCCGGCATCTGCCGCGGCACATGCCGAGTCGAGCGCGGCACACTTCAGATGAGCCGCCTGCAACGGTCGGCCGACCACCGGGGCAATTTTGGCTCTGTGCCGCGGCACGCTTTAGCCCGCGGCACACGGCGCGGTCGGCGCTATATCTGCTTCTTATTCAGCGAGAATCGCCCATTTCCTCCCCTTCTTCAACCGTGCGAGAGAGAGAGAGTCTTGAGAGGGAGAGTTCCTCCATACACCACTTATTGTGTAGATTTCTTCCTCTCTTTTCGATCGGGTGGCTCGGATTGCGGATCTAACACGTGGTTTTCGGATTTGAGTGCTTGATTCTTCAAGAGGTAAGAATTCCTTTAACCCTAGTATGATTTTGGGGAGGGTTTGGTGGTGATTTTGTGTTCTAATCCGAATTAGCCGATGTTGTTGTTAGAATTGATAGTATACTCGTGACCCTTGGTTTTCTTGTTTTTGGTTGGGATGAAATCCCGTTGTTATACCATTGACCGATTTCATTTCCTTTTGCACTCTTGGTGTCCGACGAATTGTCCCAACGGGTAGAATTAGGATTAATTCTTACCTTTCCGCATTATTGAGACTTGTGTATACCGTTATTGTGTTAGGATTGGATTTGGGAGGATTGTTCGGACCGAAACCTATTCCGTCGTCGTTTCCTTCGTTTCGTTTCATTCAAGGCAAGTACATGCATTACATTTCATTATGTATATTGTGATTTTCGAAATGAATGATGAATGGTGAATTTTTGGGTGCGTGAGATGTGTTCCTTCCACCGGAGTGTCCGACGGGATGTCTGGGGGTCGATACAAAGGGGTACTGCCTCTGAAGGGAACAAGTTTGCGTGTGTGATTGAACTTCCACCGGAGTGTCCGACGGGATGTCCGGGGTCGATACTAAGGGGTACCGCCGCGGAAGTGGTATCCCACTCGGAGTGTTCGGGATGTCCGGGGTCGCTACTAAGGGGTACGGCCACGGGATACCAGTTGTGATTTTGTGATATCGTGATGATTGGAAATTGATGTGATTGCCAATGTAGTATTCCGGAATATATATGTGGCAAATGACTTATGTTGAGATGATTGTGTAAAACCGCATTTTTGTATATAATGTGGTGTAATTGTGTACTTGCACTAGCTATTCGAATGCTAACCCCTTAAATGGGGGAAATGCGTCTTATGCATTTCAGGTACCGGGAGAGCTGAGGAGCAGGCACGGGGCACGCACGCGAAGGACGGGATGGCTTGATGATAGTGGCTCGAGTCTGTTTTGTTTATTTCTATGTTTGGATATTGCATATGTCGAGTATTGGAATTAAACTGTTTATTCTTGAACTTGGTTTAAGTCCCCTGCGTGGGCATCGAATTGATATTTACATTATGTTTTATGTATTCCGTTGAAATGATTTGGCCGAGGCCACGGCCCTATTTATTTTTGAGTGCATCTTTTGGGGTTTTCATCGTGGTTATGTGTCATGTGTTAGCCTGGTAGACCTCAAGAGGGTTCTACGGCGTGTAATGTCCCCTTTGTGAATTGGGGTGTTACAGACTTGATTTACTTGCCTTTCTGACATGGTCCGCAGACGCTGTCCTTCTTGAATGACACATTTGGAAATCCTCTAACCATTCCCTGTCTTTAGAGCTTGTTGATCGTCTTGAAGTTGACGTGAGACATCCTCTTGTGCCATAAACAGCTAAGATCTGCAGTACCTTTGGCAACAATGCATGGAATTGAGGAGATCATAGGCTTCCAGTCAGCAATATACATGTTACCTGATCTGCTTCCTGTAAGAACAACTTCTTTGGTCTGGATGTTCTTGACTCTACAGCGATCTATATAGAATTTCACCGAGAACTGTTTATCACAGAACTGGCTAATGCTAAGTAGATTGTACTGTAAGCCTTCAACATATGCAACATCGGTGACTTTGAATTTTCCGACAAATAGGTTTCCTTTCACTCTTGTTCTTCCTTTAGATTTATCACCGAAACGAACTTTTGGACCGCGACCTTCTACAAAATCTGATAGCTTGCTTCTATCTCCGGTCATGTGCCGAGAGCATCCACTATCAAAGTACCAGGTATCCTCCTCTAGAATGTCCTATAGCAAAGAAATTAAGTAGATTTAGGCCCCCTTTGATTTTTGGGTCCATGTATGTTAGTTCCTCTAGGTACCCAAGTTTTCCTGGCAGCAATTGGTTTACTGTAGGTCATACTCGGTACAGTGTTGCGATATCTACGAGGGGCATATCCGTAGTCGCTATAACCATGATAATTATTATGCATGAACAATTCAGGGTTATTATTATAATCCAGTACGAGTGCCATCTTGGAGGTGGAGCCATTTTCTGTGGCCTAACAGCTTGCCTTCTGGGTCTCCAGTTGGATTCCCAACGCTGTTGTTGATACTGAGCGGACATCTACTGCCTTGAGGAATAACAGGGCTCCTGTATCCAATACCTAGGCATGCTGTACTGATAATACTGCCGTACGGGCCTTTGGTAGTTGGATACAACCTTCCTTCTGAACGGCTGTTGGCGCTGTTGATATGCTCGGGGAGCATGCTGTTGAGTGCGCCTTTCAGGTTTGAATGGCTGGTGATTCCGCTGTCTGGAATAGGATTGCGGGGGCGGAATGACAGCCTTCGGTTTTCACGGTGCAGCAGGTTCCTTCACGGGACTAGGGGTATCTTTCGATACTGGAATGTGTTCCACACTCTTGACAAACACTATACTAGTTTTCTCTTTGTTTGAACATGAGCTGTATCCTAAGCCACTTTTATCATGAGCATGTTGCCCAGTGCTCAGAATTTCTTCCATTCTTTTGGACGATTTCTCGAACGATTTCAGAGTGGTCTCAAGTTCAATTTCTCGTTTTACGAGAGTTATGACTTTGGCTTGAAGTAGAACCAAATCATTTGTCTTGCTCTCGTTGTGAGTTTTAATCTCACTTAGTTCATGAGCAAGTTGATGATTGCTCTCCATGAGTTTTTCAAAATCGACTTTGCTGGTTTCACAGTCAAGAGACATATTTTCATAATTTATCTTCAGCAAGTCATTTTCATCTTTCAGCTCTAGGTTAGACAGTTGGAGCTGTATATTCTCGTTTTTCAATGTCTCATGGGCCTTTTGAATGTTTTTAAATTCAATCATCATGTTTTCAAAGGTATGAGATGCATTTGATGGAATAGCTGAGGTTGAACTTACCTCATCATCGCTATCTTCTCCTTCCGGAATGTCTTTGGCCATAAAGCACATATATGCTTTATCATCGAACTCATCATCAGATGAATCACTTTGATGACCACTGAAGACATTCTTGATTTGGATGGTGTGGGGGAGGCTTCTGATTCTCCAATCAGGGCCTTGAGCTTGTTTTTCCAAGCACGTCTTCTTTCATCTCTCTCTTGTTGCTCGGCCTCCGGCAACCTTTGAACTTTGGGATGAGGACATTTATTTGCATAATGCCCTGGTTTCCTGCAATTATAGCACAGGTTAGAATTACTGGATGAAGTTTCGGTACTTACTTTTTGGACAGGTTTGGGCCTATAGGGAGTCTGCTTGATGAACTTTTTGAATTTGTGCATGAGAAGCGCCATTTCATCTTGAGATAGGATGTCGTCGTCACTGTCAGCATTCTTGTGACTAGGCTTCGATGAGCTAGGCATGTTGTGTCGACGACTCGATACAGCGGCTAGTGCTGTTACCTTTGAAGTAGATTCTTCAGCTTTCTCTCTTCTGTCAATATCATACTCAAAAGCTTTGAGGTCAGAGAAGAGATCAAAAGTAGTTATTTCATTAAGATTGCAAGACACACGCATAGTTGTGGTCTTAATGTCCCATTGGGCTGAGAGAGATCTGAAAATTTTTAAATTCTTCTCCTTTTGGGTATAAATTTTGCCCAACGCTTCAAGTTCACCAACAATACCAGTGAATCTGAGGTCAAGTTCCTCAAGTGTCTCAGTTGGTTTCATTTCAAAAGATTCAAATTGCTGAGTCAGTTTTGAAATCTTGTTTTCTTTTGAGAGCTCAGTTCCCTCACAAATCAACTTGAGTTTATCCCAGATTTCCTTGGCTGTTTTGCAGCTCTTTACCTTCGAGAACGTGCCTTTGTCAAGGGTGACAAATAATGCGTTCTTAGCCACATTGTCTAGATTGGCGCGCTTTCTTTCATCTGTGGTCCATTGCTCACGCTCCTTCTCGAGCATCTCAGCATGAGCTTGGCCTTAAATCCTTGCGGCCGTGTTTACCTTCATGATCTTGATAGGACCATCCTGTATCACAAAAATCATCTCTTCGTGCATTGCTGCAAGATGAGCCTCCATCCTAATTCTCCAATCATCAAATTCGTTAATAGAGAACATAGGCACTTTGTTGATCATTGATGTATCCATGTGAAAGTAAAGAAATGAAAGAGACTGTTTTAAAGAATAAGTGATTTTGGATCTGATTCGGTTAAAAATACGACTGATTCTTTTTAGAATCAATCGCTCCGATACCACATTTGGCCACTAAGTATACTGGATACAGCTTGGCAAGTAGTTTAAACAACAAGCTGTACTGATTTTAAATATGAGTGCGTAGCGGAAGTCTTAGATACAGTAAGTTGCTGTGGATACAGCAACTCGGTGTGTAGTGTATACTTAAATAATCAAAGTTTTGTTGTTCCATACCTCGTATGCTGTTTTGTTATGGTGCTTGTTGACGATACAATGGTTTTTGTTGGGTACGGGATCCGGATATTGCGCCGTTTGCGGAAGCGTAAATAAAAATTGCGGAAAATAAAGGACACGAGGATTTATAGAGGTTCGGCTATAAACGAGCCTACGTCCTCTCTTTATCTTTTTCAATAGGTTAAAGATAGCAACCTCTATGCCTCTCTTCTATCGATCGAGGTATAATCGTTTACAATCACGTCTTCTATCGGTCCGTGATAAACCTCTCGTACTTGTCTCTGTGTCGGTCCAAGTTAAACCGTTTTCCTTTTCTATCGGACAAGGAATCAACCGCTCTAGCTTTCTATGGGTACTAGATAAACCTCACTTAGATATCGATTGTGATTCTAATAATGCCGGATCCTTGATCCTAATAACACCGAATCCAATCGTATCTTTTCTTTTACCACTCGTGTATGTTTTCGTGAATTCTCACTCAAACACTTACAATTAAGCTCAATATCAACAACAAGAATGTGTATAATAATATCACAAGTATAGACTATTTGCTCAAGGTTGTTCTCAAACAATACCATAGGGATGGTATTTATAGGCTCCATCATCAAACTAGCCGTTAGCTGCCAGACTGCTCATTACGTACGTTATATGCTCTCCATTACGTACGTAAGCCTCATTACGTACGTTAACCATGGATGGTTACGTACGTTAGCATCTTCACAAAACAGACCAGGGAGTTTCGTCTTTTGAGTTACGTACGTTAACAATTTCTACGTTACGTACGTTAAGATTACATCACTGACGACGTCATATATCCGTTGTATGCTTTTCTGACTTTGACTCCTCCAACGTTCACTTGTTTGAACTGAGTTACGTACGTTATCTCTCATCCATTACGTACGTTAAGTGCGCATTAAATGCGTTAATGATCACTTATTACGTCGTTAGCTTTGTGTTTTTCGACTTTTTGCACTTCGTTTTCCTTCGATGCTTGCTTCGTCTCTTCGTTGTTTTGTTTTGCTTATCAACATTAATCATCAAAACACTTTTAATTTATGTATGGAACAAAATGTTCCAATAATCTCCCCCTTTTTGATGATTACAAAACAAAACGTCGTCAATGGGATTTACCTGCAAAAATACAAATATATGTATATGTGTGCAGACCAAAGTTTTCGACTTTGTCCGTTTCGTTAGTTCTTCTCCCATTTATTTTTCGACTCCCTCTTTCTTTTCTCCTTTTCTTTTCTCATTTTCAAATTTTTCATCGTCTTTTTCGACGTCTCCTCATTTTTCTTTTTCTGTCATTTTCGACTTCTCCTTTTCATTTTGATTTTCTCCCCCTTTTTAGGGTTAATCCCATTTTTGACTTCTTTTTCTCCTTCTCCATTCTCTCCCCCTTTTTGTTTTCATCAAAAAGTGGATAAAATATCAATTGAAAATAATATAAAATATGCATGATACAATTTATGAATAATTGCATAAAAGGTAAAAACTCCCCCTGAGAATAATATCTCCCTTAAAAAAAAAATACTCCCCCCGAGTAAAATACAAAAATCAATTTTTAGGGATCCAACCTATAGTTGGTTTTTGTTTAGAAACGTAGACGATATTTGAGACGATTGTTCCTTTAGGAACCCAAATTTTCTTAATTTTTATTGTCCGTCTCGGGCTTTTGCAATTTGAGATATGATGCCCGATTTTTAAACACTTTTCGCAATGGGGTATCTTGAAATTAACGGATTCATTTTTCGAGCGTGGTTTGAATCCTAACCCCTCTTTATTTAAAGTATATTTTTGAATACCAAGCATTTGTTCAAATTTCTCGTTTCCGCACGAGAATTTCTTTGTTAAAGATTTAAGCTCGGTTTGAATTTTAGCGAGATCATTCTTCAAAATATTTTCATTTTCAATACACTTTGAATGATCGATTTCAACAAATTTTCCCTTTTCGATAATTTTGGAATTTTCAATTTCCAAAGATTTAATTTTAGACTTAAGGGATTTTATTTCGGATAAAGCGTTTTGAAAATCCGTATGCAATAATTCAAATGCATCAAAAAGTTCATCACGGGAGGATGTACTTACTTGGCTTTTGACGTCGCTGTCATCGAATGAACTTCGGGCCATGAGAGCGAGATTATTTTGATTGATAAAATCGTCGTCTTCGTCTTCATCGCTCCATGTTGCCACGAGAACCTCTTTCTTGGGTTTAGCTCGGCAATGCTTAGCGAAGTGGCCCGGTTTTCCACATTGTCGACAAGAGTTGTCGAATTTCTTCGTTTCGCTCGAGATATCCTTCTTCCTCCGGTTTAATAAAGTTTGGAATTTATTAATATTCTTGGCATAATATGCCGCTTCTTCGTCGCTTTCCTCCATCGGGATTTCTTCTTTCTTCCTCGATATCTTAGCCTTCATGGCTAACGATCGTTCCTTCGGCTTCGGCTTGACACTACGTGATTTTAATACAATCTCATAATTGATTAGAGAACCAACAAGGGCACTAAAATCGAGCGTGTTGAGATCTTTGGATTCCATAATCGCGGTCACGGTGCCGTCCCATTCGCTAGGTAGTGATCTTAAGATTTTCTTGACTTTTTCACTACTAGATAATGATTTGCCAAACGAAGCTAGTCCATTGGTGATGACCGAGAATCGATCGAGCATATTGGTGATGGACTCGTCACCCTTCATCATGAATAACTCGTAGTCATGGAGAAGCATATTTATCTTCGTCTCCTTGACTTGAGTCGTCCCTTCGTGTGTGATTTCTAGAATTTTTCATATTTCTTTCGCACTCTCACACGATGAGATTCGATTGACCTCTTCCGGATTTAAGGCACAAAATAAGAGTTGAGTAGCCTTACAATTTAGATGGTCATTTTTCCAATCGGCATCGTCGTATTCTTCGAAAGATTTGAGCGTACCGTCGGTTTTGATTGGAACTTTCGGGCCAAGGCAAATAATCTTCCAAATCTCGATGTCGTATGCTCGGATGAATATCGACATCTTTTTCTTCCATGTCAAATAATTTGAGCCATCAAAGAATGGTGGTCGGTTGAGAGCAAGGCCTTCGACTGGAGAGAATTGAAACGCCATTTTTGGATCTTTTCTCCTCGAATGTTAAGCTGCGTATTGGAGTACCGCTCCGATACCAATTGTTGGGTACGGGATCCGGATATTGCGCCGTTTGCGGAAGCGTAAATAAAAATTGCGGAAAATAAAGGACACGAGGATTTATAGAGGTTCGGCTATAAACGAGCCTACGTCCTCTCTTTATCTTTTTCAATAGGTTAAAGATAGCAACCTCTATGCCTCTCTTCTATCGGTCGAGGTATAACCGTTTACAATCACGTCTTCTATCGGTCCGTGATAAACCTCTCGTACTTGTCTTTGTGTCGGTCCAAGTTAAACCGTTTTCCTTTTCTATCGGACAAGGAATCAACCGCTCTAGCTTTCTATGGGTACTAGATAAACCTCACTTAGATATCGATTGTGATTCTAATAATGCCGGATCCTTGATCCTAATAACACCGAATCCAATCGTATCTTTTCTTTTACCACTCGTGTATGTTTTCGTGAATTCTCACTCAAACACTTACAATTAAGCTCAATATCAACAACAAGAATGTGTATAATAATATCACAAGTATAGACTATTTGCTCAAGGTTGTTCTCAAACAATACCATAGGGATGGTATTTATAGGCTCCATCATCAAACTAGCCGTTAGCTGCCAGACTGCTCATTACGTACGTTATATGCTCTCCATTACGTACGTAAGCCTCATTACGTACGTTAACCATGGCTGGTTACGTACGTTAGCATCTTCACAAAACAGACCAGGGAGTTTCGTCTTTTGAGTTACGTACGTTAACAATTTCTACGTTACGTACGTTAAGATTACATCACTGATGACGTCATATATCCGTTGTATGCTTTTCTGACTTTGACTCCTCCAACGTTCGCTTGTTTGAACTGAGTTACGTACGTTATCTCTCATCCATTACGTACGTTAAGCTGCTTACATTACGTACGTTAATGATCACTTATTACGTACGTTAGCTTTGTGTTTTTCCAGCTTTTTGCACTTCGTTTTCCTTCGATGCTTGCTTCGTCTCTTCGTTGTTTTGTTTTGCTTATCAACATTAATCATCAAAACACTTTTAATTTATGTATGGAACAAAATGTTCCAATAATCTCCCCCTTTTTGATGATTACAAAACAAAACGTCGTCAATGGGATTTACCTGCAAAAATACAAATATATGTATATGTGTACAGACCAAAGTTTTCGACTTTGTCCGTTTCGTTAGTTCTTCTCCCATTTATTTTTCGACTCCCTCTTTCTTTTCTCCTTTTCTTTTCTCATTTTCAAATTTTTCATCGTCTTTTTCGACGTCTCCTCATTTTTCTTTTTCTGTCATTTTCGACTTCTCCTTTTCATTTTGATTTTCTCCCCCTTTTTAGGGTTAATCCCATTTTTGACTTCTTTTTCTCCTTCTCCATTCTCTCCCCCTTTTTGTTTTCATCAAAAAGTGGATAAAATATCAATTGAAAATAATATAAAATATGCATGATACAATTTATGAATAATTGCATAAAAGGTAAAAACTCCCCCTGAGAATAATATCTCCCTTAAAAAAAAAATACTCCCCCCGAGTAAAATACAAAAATCAATTTTTAGGGATCCAACCTATAGTTGGTTTTTGTTTAGAAACGTAGACGATATTTGAGACGATTGTTCCTTTAGGAACCCAAATTTTCTTAATTTTTATCGTCCATCTCGGGCTTTTGCAATTTGAGATATCATGCCCGATTTTTAAACACTTTTCGCAATGGGGTATCTTGAAATTAACAGATTCATTTTTCGAGCGTGGTTTGAATCCTAACCCCTCTTTATTTAAAGTATATTTTTGAATACCAAGCATTTGTTCAAATTTCTCGTTTCCGCACGAGAATTTCTTTGTTAAAGATTTAAGCTCGGTTTGAATTTTAGCGAGATCATTCTTCAAAATATTTTCATTTTCAATACACTTTGAATGATCGATTTCAACAAATTTTCCCTTTTCGATAATTTTGGAATTTTCAATTTCCAAAGATTTAATTTTAGACTTAAGGGATTTTATTTCGGATAAAGCGTTTTGAAAATCCGTATGCAATAATTCAAATGCATCAAAAAGTTCATCACGGGAGGATGTACTTACTTGGCTTTTGACGTCGCTGTCGTCGAATGAACTTCGGGCCATGAGAGCGAGATTATTTTGATTGATAAAATCATCGTCTTCGTCTTCATCGCTCCATGTTGCCACGAGAACCTCTTTCTTGGGTTTAGCTCGGCAATACTTAGCGAAGTGGCCCGGTTTTCCACATTGTCGACAAGAGTTGTCTAATTTCTTCGTTTCGATCGAGATATCCTTCTTCCTCCGGTTTAATAAAGTTTGGAATTTATTAATATTCTTGGCATAATATGCCGCTTCTTCGTCGCTTTCCTCCACCGGGATTTCTTCTTTCTTCCTCGATATCTTAGCCTTCATGGCTAACGATCGTTCCTTCGGCTTCGGCTTGACACTATGTGATTTTAATACAATCTCATAATTGATTAGAGAACCAACAAGGGCACTAAAATTGAGCGTGTTGAGATCTTTGGATTCCATAATCGCGGTCACGGTGCCGTCCCATTCGCTAGGTAGTGATCTTAAGATTTTCTTGACTTTTTCACTACTAGATAATGATTTGCCAAACGAAGCTAGTCCATTGGTGATGACCGAGAATCGATCGAGCATATTGGTGATGGACTCGTCACCCTTCATCATGAATAACTCGTAGCCATGGAGAAGCATATTTATCTTCATCTCCTTGACTTGAGTCGTCCCTTCGTGTGTGATTTCTAGAATTTTCCATATTTCTTTCGCACTCTCACACGATGAGATTCGATTGACCTCTTCCGGATTTAAGGCACAAAATAAGAGTTGAGTAGCCTTACAATTTAGATGGTCATTTTTCCAATCGGCATCGTCGTATTCTTCGAAAGATTTGAGCGTACCGTCGGTTTTGATTGGAACTTTCGGGCCAAGGCAAATAATCTTCCAAATCTCGATGTCGTATGCTCGGATGAATATCGACATCTTTTTCTTCCATGTCAAATAATTTGAGCCATCAAATAATGGTGGTCGGTTGAGAGCAAGGCCTTCGACTGGAGAGAATTGAAACGCCATTTTTGGATCTTTTCTCCTCGGATGTTAAGCCGCGTATTGGAGTACCGCTCCGATACCAATTGTTGGGTACGGGATCCGGATATTGTGCCGTTTGCGGAAGCGTAAATAAAAATTGTGGAAAATAAAGGACACGAGGATTTATAGAGGTTCGGCTATAAACGAGCCTACGTCCTCTCTTTATCTTTTTCAATAGGTTAAAGATAGCAACCTCTATGCCTCTCTTCTATCGGTCGAGGTATAACCGTTTACAATCACGTCTTCTATCGGTCCGTGATAAACCTTTCGTACTTGTCTTTGTGTCGGTCCAAGTTAAACCGTTTTCCTTTTCTATCGGACAAGGAATCAACCGCTCTAACTTTCTATGGGTACTAGATAAACCTCACTTAGATATCGATTGTGATTCTAATAATGCCGGATCCTTGATCCTAATAACACCGAATCCAATCGTATCTTTTCTTTTACCACTCGTGTATGTTTTCGTGAATTCTCACTCAAACACTTACAATTAAGCTCAATATCAACAACAAGAATGTGTATAATAATATCACAAGTATAGACTATTTGCTCAAGGTTGTTCTCAAACAATACCATAGGGATGGTATTTATAGGCTCCATCATCAAACTAGCCGTTAGCTGCCAGACTGCTCATTACGTACGTTATATGCTCTCCATTACGTACGTAAGCCTCATTATGTACGTTAACCATGGCTGGTTACGTACGTTAGCATCTTCACAAAACAGACCAGGGAGTTTCGTCTTTTGAGTTACGTACGTTAACAATTTCTACGTTACGTACGTTAAGATTACATCACTGTTGACGTCATATATCCGTTGTATGCTTTTCTGACTTTGACTCCTCCAACGTTCACTTGTTTGAACTGAGTTACGTACGTTATCTCTCATCCATTACGTACGTTAAGCTGCTTACATTACGTACGTTAATAATCACTTATTACGTACGTTAGCTTTGTGTTTTTCCAGCTTTTTGCACTTCGTTTTCCTTCGATGCTTGCTTCGTATCTTCGTTGTTTTGTTTTGCTTATCAACATTAATCATCAAAACACTTTTAATTTATGTATGGAACAAAATGTTCCAACAGTTTTGAGTGTAGCATGCTGCATTGGTTGCTTCACTCCAGAAACACTGTGGCAACTTGCTTGCGGCAATCATTGTCCTTGTTGCTTCCTTAAGCGTCCTATTCTTTCGCTCGACAACACCATTTTGTTGAGATGTACGGGTAGTTGAGTATTCATGTTGTATCTCATTTTCTGAACAGTATTGCTCTATAAAGCGGTTAGTAAATTCTGTACCTCTGTCGGAACGAATGGACACGATACTCGATCCTTTTTCATTTTGAAGCTTTCTCAGGAGCTCGGGCAGCTTTGATGTTGTTTCCTTCTTCTTGCTTAAGAAAATTATCCAAGCATACCTGGAGTAATCATCAACAACAACGAAACAGTATTTTTTACCTCCCAAACTTACTGGGTCTACAGGACCATAGAGATCCATGTGTAGCATTTCCAACACTCTATGGGCTGAAAGGTAGGATTTGCTCTTCAGGGTGGACTTGATTTGCTTGCCTTTTTGACATGGTCCACAGACACTGTCTTTTTGGAATGATACATTAGGCAATCCTATAACCAGTCCCTGTCTTGAGAGCTTGTTGATCGTCTTGAAGTTGACGTGTGACATCCTCTTGTGCCATAGCCAGCTTAGATCTGCAGTGCCTTTGGAAACTAAACAAGGAATTATGGAGCTCGTAGGCATCCAGTCAGTAATATACATATTACCTGATCTGCTTCCTGTGAGCACAACTTCTTTGGTCAGGATGTTCTTCACTCTACAGTGATCTATATAGAATTTCACCGAGAACTGTTTGTCAAAGAACAGGCTAATACTAAGTAGATTATACTGTAAGCCTTCAACATGATCTACATCGGTGACTTTGAATTTTCCGACAAGAAGGTTTCCTTTTCCTCTTGTTCTTCCTTTAGATTTATCACCGAAGTGCACTTTTGGACCGCGACCTTCTACGAAATCTGATAGCTTGCTTCTATCTCCTGTCATGTTCCGGGAGCATCCGCTGTCGAAGTACCATATGTCCTTCTCCAAAATGTCCTGTAGCACATAAATTATGTAGATTTAGGTCCCCTTTGATTGTTTGGTCCGTGAATGTTAGTGCCTTTTGGTACCCAAATTTTCCTGACAGCAATTGGTTTACTGTAGGTTATATTTGGTACAGATTTGCGGTATCTACATGGGGCATGTACGTAGTTACTGTATCCATGATAATCATTATGCATGTAAAAATCAGGGTTATTATTATTAATCCAGTACGTATGCCGTCTCGGAGGTGGAGCCATTTTCTTTGGCCTTACAGCTTGCCTTCTGGGTTTCCAGTTAGATTCCCAGAGCTGTTGTCGATGCTGTGCGGACATATGCTTTCTTGATGGATAATGAGGCTCCTGTATCCAATACCTAGGCGTGCTGTTCTGGAAGTACTGCCATGCGGGCCTTTGGTGTTTGGATACAGCCTTCTTTCTGAACGGCTGTTGGCGCTGTTGATATGCTCGGGGAGCATGCTGTTGCGTGCGCCTTACAGGTTGAAATGGTTTATGATTCCGCTGTCTTGAATAGAATTGTGGGGGCGGAATGGCAGCCTTTGCTTTTCACGGTGCAACAGGTTCCTTCACAGGACTAGAAGTATCTTCCGATACAGAAATGTGTTCCACACTCTTGACGAACACAGTACTAGTTTTCCCTTTATTGGAAAATGAGATGTATCCTAAGCCACTTTTATCATGAGCATGTTGCCCAATGCTGAGAATTTCTTCCATTCTTTTAGATGATTTCTCGAAAGATTTCAGAATGGTCTCAAGTTCACTTTCTCGTTTTTCGAGAGTATTAAATTTTGCCTGAAGTAGAACAAAATCATTTGTCTTGCTTCCATTTTGAGACTTAGTCTCACTTAGTTCATAAGCAAGTTGATGATTGCTCTCCACGAGTTTTTCATGCTCGACCTTGCTGTTTTCACAATCAATAGACATATTTTCATAATTTATCTTTAGCAAGTCGTTTTCTTCTTTCAGCTCTATGTTGGAAAGTTGTAGCTGAATGTTTTCATTTTTCAAAGTCTCGTGGGCTTTTTGAATATTTTTAAATTCATTCATCATGTTTTCGAAAGTATGCGATGCATTTACTGGAATAATTGAGGTTGAGCTTACCTCATCATCGCTATCTTCTTCTTACGGAATGTCCTTTGCCATAAAGCACATATATGCCTTATCTTCGAACTCATCATCAGATAAGTCACTTTCAGTGACTACCTGAAGACATTCTTCGGATTTGGATGGTGTGGGGGAGGCTTCTGATTCTCCTATCAGTGCCTTGAGCTTGTTTTTCCAAGCACATCTTCGTTCATCCCTCTCTTGTTGCTCGGCTTCCGGCAACCTTTGAACTTTGTGATGAGGACATTTGTTTGCATAATGTCCTGGTTTCCTGCAATTATAGCATAGGTTAGCGTCACCAGAGGAAGTTTCAGTACTTACCTTGTGAACAGGCTTGTTCCTGTAGGGAGTCTTTCCAGACTGTTTGATGAACTTTTTGAATTTATGCATGAGGAGCGCCATTTCATCTTGTGACAGGATATCATCGTCGTTGTTAGCATTCTTGTAATTTGGCTTTGATGGGCTGGGCATGCTGTGTCGATGGTTGGATACAGCGGCTAAGGCTGTAGTCCTTGCGGGAGATTCTTTAGCTTTCTCTCTCCTATATATATCGTACTCAAAAGCTTTGAGGTCAGAAAAGAGATCAAAGGTAGATATTTCACTAAGGTTACACGACACACGCATAGCTGTGGTCTTAATGTCCCATCGGGCAGGGAGAAATCTGAAAATATTTAGGTTTTTCTCCCTTTGAGTATAAATTTTGCCCAAAGCTTCAAGTTCACCAACAATTCTAGTGAATCTGAGGTTAAGTTCCTCAAGTGTTTCAGCAGGCTTCATTTCAAAAGATTCAAATTGCTGAGTTAGTTTTGAAATTTTATTTTCTTTGGAGAGCTCAGTTCCCTCACAAATCAACTTGAATTTATCCCAGATATCCTTGGCTGTTTTACAGCTCTTTACCTTCGATAATGTGCCTTTGTTGAGGGTGACAAACAATGCATTCTTTGCAATATTGTCGAGGTTGGCGCGCTTTCTTCGTCTGTGGTCCATTGATCGCGCTCCTTCTCGAGCATCTCAGCATGGGCTTGGCCTTCAATCCTTGCAGCCGGATTTACCTTCATTATCTTGATGGGGCCATCCTGTATAACAAAAATCATCTCTTCGTGCATTGCTGCAAGATGAGCCTCCATCCTAATTCTCCAATCATCAAACTCATTAATAGAGAACATAGGAACTGTTGGCCACCAAGTATATTGGATACAGCTTGGGAAGTAGTTTAAACAACAAGCTGTACTGATTTTAAATCTGAGTGCGTAGCGGAAGTCTTAGATACAGTGAGTTGCTGTGGATACAGCAACTCGGTGTGTAGTGTATACTTAAATAATCAAAGTAATTAAAACAGTAAAAACTGAAGGTAAATAACACAGTATTTAAAGTGGTTCGAGGTAAACCCCTCTACATCCACTGGTCCTCCACACAGGAGTAAAATATTTATTATAATTACTACGTACACAACTATGTAATTATAACAGTATACAATCAATATATCGTTCACATAGATTGATATAAAGATCTTAGCTTCAACCGTTCACACAGATTGGTTTGAGCTAAAGCTTGACTGACTTCTTCACACAGAGTTCTGAAGCTTCGTCTTCCTCAGTCCACACAGGGCTGATCTGGGTTTGTTCAAAGTATAGAACAGAGTATGAACAACAGCTTTGACTTTATGAGCTTCTAGCTTATGAAGTGTTGTTCAAGATGATGAGCACTGTATATCTCTTAGATCTGAGTTGCAGTAAGCTTTGGAGATATGTTTTGCTCTGATAATAACTTTGATAGCTTTGATAATTTCAGTCAATTGGTTTCGGTAACTGATCTTCAACGCCTTGATGATATATATATATAGTCTCTGAAATATATATCCATTGAGATGTATCCGTTGAGCAAGATTCCGTTCCAACGGGATGAAAAGCACGATCCAGATTTAGCGGGATTTGAAGATCTGTTGACTGACAGTATTTAAATACTTTATCCTTGAGTATTTAAATACTTCTTTATTCAACGGGACTTGACTTCTGAAGATTCCTTCTTTGTCCTATTGAGAGCTGTATGGAAGATCACTGTATTAGTGATTCGAGACAGTTTCCATACTTGGTCTTTATAAGACTTCTTTGCTGTACTGAAAGGTTCCACTATATGCTGGATTCGAGACAGGTCTTCGATACAGGTTGATGCCTTAATTCTTCGATACAGTTTCCTTACTGTATTGAGGATTGGCATATATGTCAAAACCTCTTATCAACATAATTCAATACAGGGCTTGATTATCCCAGCTGATTCGATACACGGTTTTTGTTTTCCCAATAATTTCCCCCTTTTTGACAATTTGCCAAGACTAACTTTCAAGTCTTCTTGATGATGCCAAAACCTTCTTTATGAAATAATCTTCCTTGATGACTTCTGGCAGATTTCTTGGTCTTTTGTCAAAAGGTCTGTCTTTCAGCAACTTAGTCTAATTAGTGAACTGCTCGCAGGCGAGTTCGATACAGCAAAGAATTTTTATGACTTAAGATTATGATTGGCGCGCAGGCACAATCTTATAATGTATTCTAAGCTTACAACTGAAATTATGAACTATTCGTAGACAAGTTCGTACAGCTTAGTTTTCAAACAAGTCACTATACTTGAGATTGTTATCTTAACAATTTAATTTATGTAATCATACATCAACACAGTAGATTACGAGTTGTAATCTTTCAAGGCAAACAAACACTTTTATTGATATTCCAACATTAGAGTACATGGTTTGCTGTTTCGAAAGAAAAATTACAAAACAAAACTAATTTACAAGGATTTCAGCTCCTATAGTCCGCATGTCTCCCTGGCTTTCTCCATGGATCATTCTCGGTTCCACGCCACCAGTTCTGTAGGCAATCGTTGCCTCGATCTTGGTATATAGCTCTTCCTTCATAGGATCTGTCAAAGGCAAGAATCCAGTCTTCTGGATGGGTGATCTGATCTCCTCTTTTGTGCTTGGATTTCATATCTAGCTGGATAGGGAGTTTTCCTTCTTCTAGCATCTTCGTGAATTTGTCTGCAGCCTCCGCTAATGTCTTATAGCTTTTGAAGATGGCGGATTCCCTGATGAGTTTAACAAAGTATCTCATCAGTTCATTCTTCCTCCATTGCTTCACCTCATCGGCAGTTGGATGGTGGTTGGTCGGCAGACGAATTTCAGAAGGTCTTTGGATTATGTTTTCCCACGGGACATTTGGATCATGAAATTCAGGTCGGGAGCCTGAAATCTTAAAACTCTGAGAGGGAGGGGATAGCCTGTTTAATTCAGGAGTAATGCTGTCTTGAGCAGCCTCAAATTCCCTTTCATGCTGTAACCTGATTCTCCTTGCAGCTTCTCTTGCTTCTTCCCCCTTTTTGGCGTCATCAAGATGTCCTAGGATTTCTAGTGCGGCATCCTGTTTCGTCTCAATGTTGGTATTCTCTCGACAAGGGTGGAAAGAACCTCCGACATATCCTTGATACATTTGTCGTAGGCTCGCAATTGAGAACTATTTTCGATCATAGTGCATGCGGTCTTGGCTTCAGCAATGCGCGTTTTGGTTGCCTCTTCTTTCAGGAGTTGCTCTTGTTTGTCTTGCATGATCTTCAGTGCTTTCTTGAAGACTTATGGCAACAAAGTGAAGGCTTCTACTACTCGAGAGACTTCATGCTGTAAGCTAGTCATATCTTCGATAGCAGAGGTGTGCATCCAATTAAGAGATTTCTCGACTGAGTACAGGGCGTTAACTGCATCCTGTATGAAGACAGTTTGAAGACCAAGAGCACGCAGTCGCTCTTTCCTAGCGGCTGTGCTTGGAGAATCCGGTTGGGCAAAATCTTTGGATCCGTTCAACCTACTCAGATTCACGGTTGGGCGTGAAGTGAGTTGGTCATCCTCAGGTACATTACCGTCCTCGGATTCCACGGTTGATGGGGCGTGAGCAGCATGTTCTGGTTCGGCGGCAGGGGGTGCTGTGTCCTCCTGTTGCGAAGGTGCGTCGGTAGACATGGATACAGGAGGGATTGATTTCTCCTGTTGTCTCTCAGTGACAACTTCTTCTTATTGAGTGGCGGCAGGCTCGGGTGCCTGTTCCAAAACTGTTTCTTCTTCCTCGACTTGAGGGACTGATTCCTCATCATCAGGAATGTTCTCTTGCTGTGGCGAAGGGGGCTCGCTTCGAGTTGACGGCCCTTCGTCATCCTTTGGTTGAGAGGCATCTCTGTCTTGAGCCTCTTCACGACTCATTCTCAGACCAGCTTGTAAAGCATCGTCATCGTCGTCTGAGTCATTGTCATCTTTTGGATTTGGGGGAGAGTCATCTGACTTATTTTTACCTTTCCTCCTTGCGTCAGATTTCTGCAGTAGATGGCTTTCAATCAGTTCTTTGCAGAAGGGATTGTCCCATCGGATCAGGGCCTCAACTTCCGTCGAGTCCGTCACTTCTGATACAAATATTTTTTCTTAGCTCCATTCGCTCCAGTTGTATAATGTGTCATACGGAGCTAGCCTGTAGCCTTTCCATTTTAGGAATCTTTCGTAAGCATGGTCGATCTGAACAGAGAGAAGGGTTTTCTTGAAAATGGTGTCAGGGGAGGGACTACGTACAACGTCTGGATCCACTGTAGCGAGGGATTCCTCTACAGGTGTGGGATCATGTAGGGAAGTGGGATTCCTTACAGGGGATGGTGCCCCGAAGGAAGATTGATCCTATGCGGGTGTGGAATCTCGCATAGGAGAAGTAGCGTTTGGCTCTGAAGGGGCAGCCGATTCGCTAGAGTCTTCTTCATTGGCAGATGTCCGATCATCCGTCCTAGCCGCCAAAGGTTCAGGATCTACCGTCGAGACAGTAGTGGACACCTCTTCCACAGGGGTTGGGCCCTGGGGTTGTTCTTCAGTGGGTTGCGCCACGGTGGAAACTTCTTCGGAGGTCTTGGTGGATTTAGCTTTAGAAAGCCTCCTTAGCTTCTTTTTCGGCTTCTCACCAGCAATGGGTTTCCTGCTGTGAGATCTTTTCCTCTTCTCTGAAGACTCCACATCGTGGGACTTCAAAGACACATCCCTTGGGTCTGCAGAAACTGGCATACTTTTGGTTTTAGGGTGGTTGCAGACCATAGTGCTCTGGTTATACACTGTAGGCTTGACGCCTCCTAAGTATATCCGGGAGCTGTTCTTCTTTGCATCAGCGGATTGCGACAGTCCGCATTTCGTCAAAATATGGTTTAACATTA
This sequence comes from Orobanche coerulescens, assembly GCA_033398695.1. NCBI lineage: Eukaryota > Viridiplantae > Streptophyta > Magnoliopsida > Lamiales > Orobanchaceae > Orobanche > Orobanche coerulescens. Next base: position 35,678,937 of record CM065818.1, read on the forward strand.
AACTAAATGACCTATTCTGGGTGGCAGGCTTGCATACTTCCTCTTGCAAGCGCTTCAGGATTATCTGGCACCAGTTGATCTTTTCACAGGTCAGAATTGCAACCATCATCCTGAATCTCAGATTAATACACATTTCGAATGCACCAGTTCGATTCTCGATGATCCTGCAGCAAAAATCATGTAAATACACATAAGGCAGGCAAAATTTCTTCTTGTGACATGTGGTTTGAACCATGTCAACAACAGTTGAGCCGGTGAACAGCCCATAAAACTTAGTTATCAGTTCTTGAGACCCAAACGTCTCAAGATGATCCATTGTCAGGCCATCAGCAGGTAGCCTATAAATATTCTGGAGAAGATCGCTATCAACACAGATCTCCACTCCTTGAATGGTAGCGGTTATGTCAGCAACGTGACCTCTTTGGGCCAGCGACAAAAAGCGAACGATGGCGTTGAGGTAAAATTCCTCAACCAGGTGAACGTCGTACTTCTCAGCGGTTTGACTTCCAAGGCGGTAGAGGCCTTGTTGACGAAGACGAGTGATAATGAACTCCATAGGTTCGACATGATTTGTTTCAGCGAGAATGCGTTCGATGACAACAGATCTTGAGAATATCCGTCCGTCGATGATGTTTGCGGTTTTCTTGAGTGCGGGAGAAGATGTTTGTCCAGCCATTGGTTATTTTTCAAGAAAAAGTGAAAGAGAATACACGAAATTTGCAGTAAAATGCAGAAAGTTGTGTAGGCTGTTTTTGCTTGAGAACTCTTAATTTTTGCAGAAAGCGTAAAGAGTCTCTAATGGCAGTATCAGTCCTTTTATACTGGGCGGCGAAATAGGGTTTTGCAGAGTACGAATGGTCAGATTTTAAGGTATGGGAACCGGTTTTTGAAATCAAAGGTTAAGATGGACTGAGTGTAACTGGTACACTTATCCATTAAAATATGAGCGGGTCCCACTTCTGACATTTATGTCACCCTAAATGCCTGAAACGGCTGTTTTAAAACATTAAACAATTTAAAACATCGTGGCTTTTGAGATTCAGTTGTCCAGATGTCGTGTAAGGCATTTAATGTAAATGACGTTTGACATAAAAAAGGCACGTGGACAAATATTTTAAAAAGAAATAATATACTATTCACTGAATCGAAATCCTATAGTATGTGCTGTATCTGCGACGATACAGCGTTCCCCCTTAAAAGGTACATATAGGTTTTAAATTCCATACAACAACTTTTAGATTAATGCTGTATTCATGGGTCCTACAGTATTCCCCCTTAATTATTGCACACGTCAGCTGTAGGATTCATATGTCTTTGCTCAATACAGTGCTGTATTGACGGTTCTGAGTGTACAGATAATTAACGTTGGATACTGTATTCTTGGGTCTTACAGCATTCCCCCTCAATTATTGAGTAAAAACAGTAAATTACTTACATGGAGTCGGGATGTAGCATTCCCAATTCTTGTCTAAGCATGTTGAATCTGGCTGTGTCGAGAGGCTTGGTGAAGATGTAGGCCAACTGAATGTTTGTATGAACCTTTTCAAGGCGAACATCTTTGTTCTCGACATGATTCCTTATAAAATGATGCTTCATGTTGATATGCTTAGTGCGCGAGTGCAGGACAGGATTGTGCGTTATTGCAATTGCACTCGTGCTATCACACATGATTGGAGTCTCTCTGGCTTCAATTCCATAATCTGACAACCATTCTTTGCATCGAAGGATCTCGCATACGGCAACTACCATGACATAGTATTACGATTCGGTAGTGGAAAGAGAGTTAGCCAATTGTTTCTTACTGAACCAAGAAACGAGTCTAGGTCCAAGAAAGTGACAAGTTCCACTTGTACTCTTCCTATCTAGCTTGCAGCCACCGAGATCCGAGTCGCTGTATCCAACTAAATCGAATCCGCCTTCTTTAGGATATCATAGTCCTACATCGGCTGTTCTTTTAATGTACTTCAGGATTCGTTTAGCTGTATTGAAATGTGATTCCTTAGGTGCTACTTGATACCTCGCACACACTCCAACAACAAACTGGATATCTGGTCTGCTAGCCGTTAGGTACAGGAGCGAACCAATGAGCTTCCTGTAGAGTGATTGGTCAAACGGCTTTCTGGCTTCATCAGCACTAATTTGCACGGAAGTGCTCATGGGGGTTGATGATGATTTGGAAGTGTTCATTCCAAATTTGTTGAGAAGCTCCTTGCTGTATTTTTCCTGGTTGATGAAAATACCTGTAGGCAACTGCTTTACCTGCAAGCCTAGGAAATAACTAAGTTCCCCCATCATACTCATTTGAAATTTACTTTGCATGAGATGAGAGAACCTTTGACATAAAGCAAGGTTAGTTGAACCAAAAATTATATCATCTACATAGATTTGCACCATAAGAAGGTCATCACCTTCCTGTATTTTGAACAAGGTCTTGTCCACAGCACCTTTCTCAAATCCATTGTCGGTTAGATACTTGGACAAGGTCTCATACCACGCTCTAGGGGCTTGTTTAAGTCCATACAGTGCTTTCCTTAGCCTGTATACTAGGTCGATACCGTCTGTGTTGGCAAACCCTGGTGGTTGTTCAACATAAACTTCTTCGGCAAGGTCTCCATTCAGGATTGCACTCTTGACGTCCATTTGGTATACAATAAAGCTCTTATGGGCGGAAAAGGCTAAAAATATCCTAATGGATTCTAGTCTGGCTACAGGGGCGAAGGTTTCATCATAGTCTATGCCTTCTTCCTGACTATAGCCTTATGCGACTAGTCTGGATATATTTCTTATAATAAGTCCATTTCGATCCTTTTTGTTTCGAAATACCCATTTGGTTCCTATAACCGATTGATGTGTAGGTCTGGGTACAAGATACCATACATTGTTTCTTTCGAAACCGTTAAGCTCTTCTTCCATAGATGTTATCCAATGAGAATTATTAAGAGCGTCTATGGTCAAAACAGGTTCGGACTGGGCTAAGAATACAGCAATAGTGCACATATTGAGTCTTCTAAGCTCGGATTGAGATTTCCATTCAGGAAACTGTGATATCTCAGTATCAAGTTCTTCTTGTGCATAAAGTACATTTCCTTGTGTACTTTGTATTCTTCTACGAGTAGAAACACCAGCATTTATGTTTCCAATGATCAGCTCTTGCGGGTGATCTCTCAACCATCTTCGGTCGGGTTCTAATTCAGGGTCCCATACTGTATCGAGAGTTTCTGTAGATACAGCTTCAGCTTGTACAGCGTCGGCTTCATCTACGTCGATTCTTACAGCTGTGGGGTTGATTTCTAGATCAATGACAGGTTCTATGGGAGTTGGTGGATCTAGGATGAAGAGTTGTTTGATGTTTTGGGTGACATCTTCTACTCCTGTAGGGTCATGGTGAGGTTCGTCGAACACTACATGAACTGATTCCTCGATTGTCAGCTTCCTTTTATTAAAGATCCTGTAAGCTTTGCTGATGGAGGAGTATCCTACAAATATTCCTTCATCTGATTTCTCATCAAAGGTTATAAGTTGGTCCTTCCCATTATTCAACACATAACACCTGCATCCAAAAATGTGAATATATGAAACTAACGGAGTTTTGTTGTTCCATACCTCATATGCTGTTGTGTTGTGGTGCTTGTTGACGATACAGCGGTTTTGAGTGTAGCATGCTGTATTGGTTGCTTCACCCCAGAAACGTTGTGGCAACTTGCTTGCAGCGATCATTGTCCTTGTTGCTTCTTTCAACGTCCTATTCTTTCGCTCGGCAACACCATTTTGTTGAGGTGTATGGGCAGCTGAGTATTCGTGTTGTATCCTATTTTCCAAATAGTATTGCTCTATAAAGCGGTTAGTAAATTCTGTACCTCTGTCGGAACGAATGGACACGATACTCAATGCCTTTTCATTTTGCAACTTTCTCAGGAGCTCGGGCAGCTTTGATGTTGTTTCCTTCTTCTTGCTTAGGAAATTTGCCCAAGCATTCCTGGAGTAATCATCAACAACAACAAGACAGTATTTCTTACCTCCCAAACTTACTGGGTCTACAGGACCGTAGAGATCCATATGCAGCATTTCCAACACTCTTTGGGTTGAAAGGTAGGATTTGCTCTTCAGGGTTGACTTGATTTGCTTGCCTTTCTGACATGGTCCGCAGACGCTGTCCTTCTTGAATGACACATTTGGAAATCCTCTAACCATTCCCTGTCTTGAGAGCTTGTTGATCATCCTGAAGTTGACGTGAGACATCCTTTTGTGCCATAACCAACTAAGATCTGCAGTGCCTTTGGCAACAATGCATGGAATTGAGGAGCTCATAGGCTTCCAGTCAGCAATATACATGTTACCTGATCTGCTACCTGTAAGCACAACTTCTTTGGTCTGGATGTTCTTGACTCTACAGCGATCTATATAGAATTTCACCGAGAACTGTTTATCACAGAACTGGCTAATGCTAAGTAGATTGTACTGTAAGCCTTCAGCATATGCAACATCGGTGACTTTGAATTTTCCGACAAATAGGTTTCCTTTCCCTCTTGTTCTTCCTTTAGATTTATCACCGAAATGAACTTTTGGACCGCGACCTTCTACAAAATCTGATAGCTTGCTTCTATCTCCGGTCATGTGCCGAGAGCATCCACTATCAAAGGACCAGGTATCCTCCTCTAGAATGTCCTGTAGCAAAGAAATTAAGTAGATTTAGGTCCCCTTTGATTTTTGGGTCCATGTATGTTAGTTCCTCTAGGTACCCAAGTTTTCCTGGCAGCAATTGGTTTACTGTAGGTCATACTCGGTACAGTGTTGCGATATCTACGAGGGGCATATCCGTAGTCGCTATAACCATGATAATTATTATGCATGAAAAATTCAGGGTTATTATTATTAATCCAGTACGAGTGCCGTCTTGGAGGTGGAGCCATTTTCTGTGGCCTAACAGCTTGCCTTATGGGTCTCCAGTTGGATTCCCAATGCTGTTGTTGATACTGAGCGGACATCTACTGTCTTGAGGAATAACAGGGCTCCTGTATCCAATACCTAGGCGTGCTGTACTGATAGTACTGCCGTGCGGGCCTTTGGGAATTGGATACAGCCTTCCTTCTGAACGGCTGTTGGCGCTGTTGATATGCTCGGGGAGCATGCTGTTGAGTGCGCCTTTCAGGTCTGAATGGCTGGTGATTCCATTGCGGAATAGGATTGCGGGGCGGAATGACAGCCTTGGTTTTGCCGGTGCAACGGAGTTCCTTCACGGGACTAGGGGTATCTTTCGACACTGGAATGTGTTCCACACTCTTGACAAACACTATACTAGTTTTCCCTTTGTTTGAACATGAGTTGTATCCTAAGCCACTTTTATAATGAGCATGTTTCCCAGTGCTCAGAATTTCTTCCATTCTTTTGGGCGATTTCTCGAATGATTTCAGAGTGGTCTCAAGTTCAATTTCTCGTTTTTCGAGAGTTATGACTTTGGCTTGAAGTAGAACCAAATCATTTGTCTTGCTCTCGTTGTGAGTTTTAATCTCACTTAGTTCATGAGCAAGTTGATGATTGCTCTCCATGAGTTTTTGAAAATCGACTTTGCTGGTTTCACAGTCAAGAGACATATTTTCATAATTTATCTTCAGCAAGTCATTTTCATCTTTCAGCTCTAGGTTAGACAGTTGGAGCTGTATATTCTCGTTTTTCAATGTCTCATGGGCCTTTTGAATGTTTTTAAATTCATTCATCATGTTTTCAAAGGTATGAGATGCATTTGATGGAATAGCTGAGGTTGAACTTACCTCAATATCGCTATCTTCTCCTTCCGGAATGTCTTTGGCCATAAAGCACATATATGCTTTATCATCGAACTCATCATCAGATGAATCACTTTCAGTGACCACCTGAAGACATTCTTCTGATTTGGATGGTGTGGGGGAGGCTTCTGATTCTCCAATCAGGGCCTTGAGCTTGTTTTTCCAAGCACGTCTTCTTTCATCTCTCTCTTGTTTCTCGGCCTCCGGCAACCTTTGAACTTTGGGATGAGGACATTTATTTGCATAATGCCCTGGTTTCCTGCAATTATAGCACATGTTAGAATTACCGGATGAAGTTTCGGTACATACCTTTTGGACAGGTTTGGGCCTGTAGGGAGTCTGCTTGATGAACTTATTGAATTTGTGCATGAGAAGCGCCATTTCATCTTGAGATAGGATGTCGTCGTCACTGTCAGCATTCTTGTGACTAGGCTTCGACGAGCTAGGCATGCTGTGTCGATGACTCGATACAGCGGCTAGTGCTGTTACCTTTGAAGGAGATTCTTCAGCTTTCTCTCTTCTGTCAATATCATACTCAAAATCTTTGAGGTCATAGAAGAGATCAAAAGTAGTTATTTCATTAAGATTGCAAGACACACGCATAGCTGTGGTCTTAATGTCCCATCGGGCTGGGAGAGATCTGAAAATTTTTAAATTCTTCTCCTTTTGGGTATAAATTTTACCCAACGCTTCAAGTTCACCAACAATACCAGTGAATCTGAGGTCAAGTTCCTCAAGTGTCTCAGTTGGTTTCATTTCAAAAGATTCAAATTGTTGAGTCAATTTTGAAATCTTGTTTTCTTTTGAGAGCTTAGTTCCCTCACAAATCAACTTGAGTTTATCCCAGATTTCCTTAGCTGTTTTGCAGCTCTTTACCTTCGAGAACGTGCCTTTGTCAAGGGTGACAAATAACGCGTTCTTAGCCACATTGTCTAGATTGGCGCGCTTTCTTTCATCTGTGGTCCGTTGCTCGCGCTCCTTCTCGAGCATCTCAGCATGAGCTTGGCCTTAAATCCTTGCGGCCGTGTTTACCTTCATGATCTTGATAGGGCCATCCTGTATCACAAAAATCATCTCTTCGTGCATTGCTGCAAGATGAGCCTCCATCCTAATTCTCCAATCATCAAATTCGTTAATAGAGAACATAGGCACTTTGTTGATCATTGATGTATCCATGTGAAAGTAAAGAAATGAAAGAGACTGTTTTAAAGAATAAGTGATTTTGGATCTGATTTGGTTAAAAATGCGACTGATTCTTTTTAGAATCAACCACTCCGATACCACTTGTTGGCCACTAAGTATACTGGATACAGCTTGGGAAGTAGTTTAAACAACAAGCTGTACTGATTTTAAATCTGAGTGCGTAGCGGAAGTCTTAGATACAGTAAGTTGCTGTGGATACAGCAACTCGGTGTGTAGTGTATACTTAAATAATCACAGTTTTGTTGTTCCATACCTCGTATGCTGTTTTGTTGTGGTGCTTGTTGACGATACAGCGGTTTTGAGTGTAGCATGCTGCATTGGTTGCTTCACCACAGAAACACTGTGGCAACTTGCTTACGACAATCATTGTCCTTGTTGCTTCCTTCAACGTCCTATTCTTTCGCTCGACAACACCATTTTGTTGAGATGTACGGGCAGTTGAGTATTCATATTGTATCTCATTTTCTGAACAGTATTGCTCTATAAAGCGGTTAGTAAATTCTATACCTCTGTCGGAACGAATGGACACGATACTCGATCCTTTTTCATTTTGAAGCTTTCTCAGGAGCTCGGGCAGCTTTGATGTTGTTTCCTTCTTCTTGCTTAAGAAAATTATCCAAGCATACCTGGAGTAATCATCAACAACAACGAGACAGTATTTCTTACCTCCCAAACTTACTGGGTCTACAGGACCATAGAGATCCATGTGTAGCATTTCCAACACTCTATGGGTTGAAAGGTAGGATTTGCTCTTCAGGGTGGCCTTGATTTGCTTGCCTTTTTGACATGGTCCACAGACACTGTCTTTTTGGAATGATACATTAGGCAATCCTCTAACCAGTCCCTGTCTTGAGAGCTTGTTGATCGTCTTGAAGTTGACCTGTGACATCCTCTTGTGCCATAGCCAACTTAGATCTGCAGTGCCTTTGGAAACTAAACAAGGAATTATGGAGCTCGTAGGCATCCAGTCAACAATATACATATTACCTGATCTGCTTCCTGTGAGCACAACTTCTTTGGTCAGGATGTTCTTGACTCTACAGTGATCTATATAGAATTTCACTGAGAACTGTTTGTCAAAGAACAGGCTAATACTAAGTAGATTATACTGTAAGCCTTCAACATGAGGTACATCGGTGACTTTGAATTTTTCGACAAGAAGGTTTCCTTTTCCTCTTGTTCTTCCTTTAGATTTATCACCGAAGTGCACTTTTGGACCGCGACCTTCTACGAAATATGATAGCTTGCTTCTATCTCCTGTCATGTTCCGGGAGCATCCGCTGTCGAAGTACCATATGTCCTTCTCCAAAATGTCCTGTAGCACATAAATTATGTAGATTTATGTCCCCTTTGATTGTTTGGTCCGTGAATGTTAGTGCCTTTTGGTACCCAAATTTTCCTGACAGCAATTGGTTTACTGTAGGTTATATTTGGTACAGATTTGCGGTATCTACGTGGGGCATGTACGTAGTTACTGTATCCATGATAATCATTATGCATGTAAAAATCAGGGTTATTATTATTAATCCAGTACGTATGCCGTCTCGGAGGTGGAGCTATTTTCTTTGGCCTTACAGCTTGCCTTCTGGGTTTCCAGTTAGATTCCCAGAGCTGTTGTCGATGCTATGCGGACATCTGCTTTCTTGATGGATAATGAGGCTCCTGTATCCAGTACCTAGGCGTGCTGTTCTGGAAGTACTGCCGTGCGGGCCTTTGGTGTTTGGATCTGACCTTCTTTACGAGCGGTCATTGCTTGTTGATATGCTCGGGGAGCATGCTGTTGCGTGCGCCTTAAAGGTTGAAATGGCTTATGATTCCGCTGTCTTGAATAGAATTGCGGGGGCGGAATGGCAGCCTTTGCTTTTCACGGTGCAGCAGGTTCCTTCACAGGACTAGAAGTATCTTCCGATACAGAAATGTGTTCCACACTCTTGACGAACACAGTACTAGTTTTCCCTTTATTGGAAAATGAGCTGTATCCTAAGCCACTTTTATCATGAGCATGTTTCCCAATGCTGAGAATTTCTTCCATTCTTTTAGATTATTTCTCGAAAGATTTCAGAATGGTCTCAAGTTCACTTTCTCGTTTTTCGAGAGTATTAAATTTTGCCTGAAGTAGAACAAAATCATTTGTCTTGCTTCCATTTTGAGACTTAGTCTCACTTAGTTCATAAGCAAGTTGATGATTGCTCTCCACGAGTTTTTCATGCTCGACCTTGCTGTTTTCACAATCAATAGACATATTTTCATAATTTATCTTTAGCACGTCGTTTTCTTCTTTCAGCTCTATGTTGGAAAGTTGTAGCTGAATGTTTTCATTTTTCAAAGTCTCGTGGGCTTTTTGAATATTTTTAAATTCATTCATCATGTTTTCGAAAGTATGCGATGCATTTACTGGAATAATTGAGGTTGAGCTTACCTCATCATCGCTATCTTCTTCTTACGGAATGTCCTTTGCCATAAAGCACATATATGCCTTATCTTCGAACTCATCATCAGATAAGTCACTTTCAGTGACTACCTGAAGACATTCTTAGGATTTGGATGGTGTGGGGGAGGCTTCTGATTCTCCTATCAGTGCCTTGAGCTTGTTTTTCCAAGCACATCTTCGTTCATTCCTCTCTTGTTGCTCGGCTTCCGGCAACCTTTGAACTTTGTGATGAGGACATTTGTTTGCATAATGTCCTGGTTTCCTGCAATTATAGCATAGGTTAGCGTCACCAGAGGAAGTTTCAGTACTTACCTTGTGAACAGGCTTGTTCCTGTAGGGAGTCTTTCCAGACTGTTTGATGAACTTTTTGAATTTATGCATGAGGAGCGCCATTTCATCTTGTGACAGGATATCATCGTCGCTGTTAGCATTCTTGTAATTTGGCTTTGATGGGCTGGGCATGCTGTGTCGATGGTTGGATACAGCGGCTAAGGCTGTAGTCCTTGCGGGAGATTCTTTAGCTTTCTCTCTCCTGTCTATATCGTACTCAAAAGCTTTGAGGTCAAAAAAGAGATCAAAGGTATATATTTCACTAAGGTTACACGACACACGCATAGCTGTGGTCTTAATGTCCCATCGGGCAGGGAGAAATCTGAAAATATTTAGGTTTTTCTCCCTTTGAGTATAAATTTTGCCCAAAGCTTCAAATTCACCAACAATTCCAGTGAATCTGAGGTTAAGTTCCTCAAGTGTTTCAGCAGGCTTCATTTCAAAAGATTCAAATTGCTGAGTTAGTTTTGAAATTTTATTTTCTTTGGAGAGCTCAGTTCCCTCACAAATCAACTTGAGTTTATCCCAGATATCCTTGGCTGTTTTACAGCTCTTTACCTTCGATAATGTGCCTTTGTTGAGGGTGACAAACAACGCATTCTTCTCAATGTTGTCGAGGTTGGCGCGCTTTCTTCGTCTATGGTCCATTGATCGCGCTCCTTCTCGAGCATCTCAGCATGGGCTTGGCCTTCAATCCTTGCGGCCGGATTTACCTTCATTATCTTGATGGGGCCATCCTGTATAACAAAAATCATCTCTTCGTGCATTGCTGCAAGATGAGCCTCCATCCTAATTCTCCAATCATCAAACTCATTAATAGAGAACATAGGAACTGTGGCCACTAAGTATACTGGATACAGCTTGGGAAGTAGTTTAAACAACAAGCTGTACTGATTTTAAATCTGAGTGCGTAGCGGAACTCTTAGATACAGTAAGTTGCTGTGGATATGTAACACCCCGAGATATTCAGAGTATATTACAGCGCCGTGGATCCCTACATGGGACCCACCAGGCTACAATATCGAACACCCCTCGACTAACCATCTCGGTTAGCGAGGAAACGCAATCAAATAGAACATCACGTGAAAATACACCCGGAACAACCGAACAAATGAGTAACAATCGACAGTATAACAATTTAAAATAATACAACACGGAGTTTGAATTTGAAAAGCCTAAGTACTCGCGAGTACATTCTATCAGTTTATAAATATAGGAAACAACCATATCGAATTAGACAAAGGAAATAAGACGACCCAAATGCACATGTCAACGACCCTGGCCGACATCCTCGTATTGTCCCGGTGCTCGCTCATCTGGGTAATCATAACCTGAAATCCATAACAAGAATTTCCCCAAAACGGGTCCCCCAAAGGGGTTAGCAATTACGTTAGTACAAGTAATCAAGGCAAACCAATCGCTTACACATTTCATAGTACATGCACCAATATCATTTCAAAAACCAAAACTAGACATGTCTTTTCCGGAAATAAACAGTCAAACAATTTGCCGTGGGAACAGGGCTATACCATTGATCCCGCTTCGTGATCCCTAAGGACCCTCCCGAGCTGGCCATATTATAACACAAATCACGCACACGCATCGCCTTGGGAACAGGGATATACCATTGATCCCGCTCCGTGATCCCTAAGGACCCTCCCGAGCTGGCTAGCGAAACAAACTCGTGAATCCAGGGCTATACCATTGGATTCCCTCCGTGATCCCGTCGGACCCTCCCTAGGTGATCAATCACACACAATATACATTACTATTTCACGTTAAGCATAAAGGTTTCCAAAAATACTTGCCTTGAATAATTGACGACGCAACGAGCGGAAAGGATAATCACCGACGAACACTAGGAATCAACGGAACCGAACCTAACGATTCGAAGAACATAATTACAACCAACTCTAGACGAATACTGAAATGGAATACACCCGAAAACCCGCCTACGATTCATGTATATTCGCACAAAAATAACAACGAGGGCGGACCACAACCAAACCCTCTCGATTTTGCAAAACTATGAAAATATACCATGAATCAGTAGGGAAACTAAGAATACCAACAAGATTAATCATATTCATCATGAATCCATCAACAAAACGGAATGGATCGGAAGAAAATCCCAAAACCCCCAATTTATCGAAAAGTAGGGTTCTAAGAGATTTACCTTGGATTGATGATGAAGAACACAAGTAGGTGTTGTTAATCTACTTCAAAAACTCAAGGTAGAGGATCCTTGAAATAATCGAAGGGAAGAATCGCTCGGAAATCGCCCGGAGGAGCTTTGCGTCGCGGAGAGGAGAAGAAATGAAAATAATCTGCTCATCTGGGTCACCCACGTGAGGCGAAAAATAAATAGATAAACAAGAAAAGGAAAAATAAAAGGGCAAATTCGGAATATCAGTACTCTCTCTCCAGTGATATCATCTGAAAATTTGACTTATGTCCTTCGTTGTAAATATAGTTTCTGGACAGTGCAAAGTTTGTCCTTCATTGTAATATCTGAAACAATAGGGACCAAACTGTAATTAGACCATCTAAAAAGGTAGTCAGATGTAAATCGCCCTTAATAACAATAACTAATATTAAATGTTTCTAAAATTAAATTGAGGAATTGACTCGGACTTATAACATATGAGATATCATTAAAATGTCTATGATCTTATTAAATGAGATTACATGAATTTGACTTGTACGTGTAGTGAAGTAATTATACAACAATTTCTTACTCGAAAATAAAATGAGATTAAACGAAATAAAACGCATTATTAATATTATTATAAATAATAATTTTATTCTATAAAAATGGCGGATGTTACATCAGGCCCTCTCGGAGTGAACGAATATAACTCTCACACTCATATGCATTACTTTTCACATTTAAGAATATAACTTTCACAAGAATCACTTGCGTGGAATGAGAGAAAAGGGTACGAACGACAAGGTACCAGGGTTGAAGGAATCGACAACTCCAAACCTAGACAAGTTCGTAATCAACTATCAATAATCCATCGGTAGAAAAATAAGTTGGAATCCACATGAAAATACTAACCACGATACATGTATTCCGGTAATAAAATCCCTAGATGGTGAATCACACTCAACCATCCCAAATACTCAACAATTCCGGAAATATACCAATAAATCCGTAGGAAAAATATGTATCCAAGGTAGATAATCCATACTCAACATATTCCAACACAACAACAAGCTAACTCAAAGAGAGGAAAGAAAACCCCCAAATCCCGAAATTCTAGGGTTCTGCAAAGTTTACCTTTCTTTAGAGTGGTGGGGAAGATTAGACGTTGAATAATCCAAACTAGAAGCTTGAAGATGTTGATAGATGATAGTAGCTCGAAAAGATCTTCACAAATCACCCAAAATCACCCAAAGCCGCCCAAGGGAGGAGAAGAAGTAGAAAAATGACGAATTGGGGCGGAAATATCCTATTTATACAAAAGGCCGCTTAGCGTGCACTAATATCTGAGAATAGCGCGTGCTAACGAGTTCACCGGGTAGTCCAGTGACCTCTGTCTGCATCGTTAGCGTGCACTACATATATAAATTGTAGCGTACGTTAACTCCTTACTTTTAGCGTACGTTAACCGAGTGTTAACGCGCGCTACCTGATAGTTGGTGCCCATAAACTGGAGTCCAAAACCCACTGTCCTTTGCCCTGCTCAATCCTTAACGCGCACTACTACGATTGCTTAGCGTGCGCTACTAATACAGCTAGCATGCGCTATCTCCTACACATATCGTGCGCTACGAATTCTCCATTTCAGTCCAATACCTACTGGACTGTCTGCCTCAAATACAATAGTAGCGTGCGCTAATGTTGTTAGATAGCGTGCACTACCAGTACTAAAATAGCGTTCGCTATAAAGGGAACATAGTGTGCGCTACACCTCACACACTGGTGACAATATCGCATCAAAGATCCAAAGCACCACGATCCGAACAAGAAAGTGTAAATTCCAAATGATATGAACTCCAAGATCAAGATCAACTTACTAAACACTTGCAACAAGTGCCAAAATTACAGGAGTACCAGAACGGAAATTTTACAAAAAGTATGGGAATTACATTACGTACGTTAAATGGACATACTACTATAGCAAGTCAACTATGTGTTACGTACGCTATGTCATGAGTGTTACGTACATAAGCAATCGAGCGAATTGAGACAGTAGCCTTTGGACTGTGATTACGTATGCTATCGAGGTTAGATAACATACATAATGGTTGTTACATACGCGAGGGAGGTCACGTAGCGTACGTAATGTCTGAATTTTTATAAATATGAGACCTCCGTCATTTAAACATTCTGAGAGTTCATCTTCATTTTTCATATCCGAACTTTCCCAGACCGATTTTTGGCGTCTCTAAGTTGATTATGAGCTTATGAACATGGAATTAGAGCTTTGTTCATATTGTTGATGATGATTCTTGGAAGGAGTTCGTTTGTTCTTCATCGTAGTTCATCAATACAAGATAATATTCATGTCCCTCTGATTGTAGCTCGGTTTTTGGAAGGATGTTTACTTGTTAAGAAGCATGTTGGTTTACCCCTCCATTTACTTTCGGATTTTTGAAGTTGTTATTGATGATTAATTCGTATAATGATGGTTAAAGTGGTATTATTGTAATTCTTGATGTTAGGTGTGTTGTTACCCAAAATATTATTCGGAAGGGATTACTGGAATGGATGAGTAACAAACAAATGCGAGAGCACGTCCGTGGGGAAGTAATGTTAGGAATACTTGTTAGATTTTGATGATGTCATTATTGTAATTCAAATGTTTATTACTTGGCAAAAATGTAAGGAAGAACCAAATGAGTATCTTCCATATGCCAAATTGTGTTAAGTTAAATACTTGGCATAATGTAAAGAAGAACCAAATGAGTATCTTCTATAGGCCAAATAAGTTAGGCTCAAATCGGCTAAGTACAAAGGTACAGATAAGTACATCATAGAAGTGCAGCCGAGTCAAGTCAGAGAAGCTCTGGTCAACAAAAATTCATCAGAGATGTTTGACCAGACTGCAGTCAAGTGATCAACAGACTAAGGGGCTGTTTACTTGTCACTTAATCAGCTTAATGGATAAAATGTCTTATTCGCTCAGACGTTTGGAGGTGTTTACTTGTGGCTTAATGGCTTATTCGCCCAGACAAAAATGACTTATTTATTAAGCATGAAAAGGGGTGTCGTCCCCATTAAGACAAAAAAATGACTCCCCTACTCCTAATTGAAAACCACATATTTATATATACAATATAAATAATTTAAGACAAAAAATGACTCTCTTGTCCCCAGTATATATACTCATTTATATATATAATAAAAAAATAGGTTTTAATATAAATGAATGTAATATATATTATTCATATATAAATAATACACATTATCAATTTATATATAATATTTGTTACTATATATTATTGTATAAATAAACTTTTGTATCTACAAAATATCATATATATTATGAATATATATAAATAAATATTATATATTACTTATATATTAACATTTATTCATATGTATAATATTTATTATATATGTTCTTATCTATTTAAAATATATTTCTGTATATAAATAATATATTGTATATTATACGTATTAAATATTTTATATATTACTTACATACAAAATTGAATCATCTATGTATAGTATTTTGTTTAAATTTAAATAATATATATAGAAGATGAGTCAAATTTGATTTTCAATAATGTTTAAATTTATCTACTTTGTGTTTGAATTTGGCTACTTTGTCTATGAACTTGACTTCTTTGTGTTTGAAATTGGATTTTTAAGTACTTTATGATTTTTGGATTATATTAGTTATATTGCTTAAAAAATAAACAACGATTTATAGAACAGCTTATAATTCATATTCAGGGGTAAATCGGTCATTTCTGTTATTCAGACAGTTTATTCAGATGAAAAAGTAAACAATAGCATCAATTTACCCAGACAGACATATTTATCCAGACAGACAATTTTACCCAGACAGACATAATTTACTCAGACAGACAAATTTGGTAAACAACCCCTAAGTCATCTGAAGTCTGACCATCAGACAAGTCAAAATTCATCAAGACAGAAGACTTCAGACAAGTCATCTGATCAGGAGAGTCTCAAACAGTCACCGACAGAGAAGTCCAAACTGCAGAGAAGATGACTGTACATCAGCCAACTTGACTTATAAGAGATCAGCCAAGTACTCCAAGTCCACGTCAGCATGCGTTGAATAGTCAAATATTACGGAAAGCCACATGCAAGCGTGAAGAGACAAATTGGAGATATTCCCGCAAGGATATGAATTAAATAATTCATCCAGACCTACCACTGAAGACTTTAATCTTATTATATTCAAAAGATTCGGCGCCTCACATGCAAAGTCTTCACAACGGTCGAAAGATGGATTAAAATATGGGAATCCAGCCTTGCAACGTTCAGAAAAAAATAAACAAAGAAGTCTATTTCTCCAACGGACGGATTTGTTACAAGATTTACAACGGCTATGAAGAATGCTCAAGGATCGACACTTATATATATATGAAGATTTGAAGATGAGCAGTACGATGCGAACAAAACTCTCAAGCAATCAAAGTTATCAAAGCAATCAAAGCAATTACATAGCATCGTGAAAAGAGCAGTACTCGAAGTTCTTATCTTGAAGAAAGCTCTTAGTTGGAGAAGACAAACACTTTTTTTTTAAAACCTGAGTTCGGGGTACTTCACTGGTTGAAGTTGCGAGACTGATAGGCATCCGAGGATTTGAATAATCAAGTGGTGCTAGGCGGTCAAAGAGGAGTTGCAACGACGTGATTTCCACTGGTTGGAAGTTGTTGTAGCTAAGTAGTAGAATCACTGTAATATTTATCACTGGTTGAGAATTATAGTGGATTCATCTCCAACTGGTTTGGAGAAAGTGGATTAGTAGAGGATTACCCCACCTCTGAGACCACTATAAATTGCCTGCGTGTTTTACTGTTTTCAGCATCATACTTAACTGTTGCATTCATTCATTATTGTTGCATTACTTAGTTTTGATTTCGTCATCAGCTGATTTCCGCATATCTATCAGCTGAGAAACTTACTCTTTGTGAAAAAGAGTTTAAGAGTTTCAATAAGTCTATTCACCCCCCTAGACTTATTCCTGGACGACTTGTGACCTACAAGTGGTATCAGAGAGGTTGGTTCATTTATTTCACGAACTAGATCCATATATCGAGGATATATATTTTTTAAACTCTCATTGTAAAATGGAACACATGCAACACATGCATTCTAGATTACCTGTGTTTTCAGTTGACGAGTATGATCTTTGGAAGATAAGGATGCAGGCACACTTATCTTCAATCCATGATGACATGTGGTGTATCATAGAGAACAGCCCATTCATATTCGAGAAGGACAACACTCCTGAGGAGATTGCAGTTGGGAAGCCTGAAAAGATCCCAAAGAAGAGGACGGAACTGACCTCAGAAAAAAGAAAGCTGGCCAACCTAGACAATCATGCCAGAGATGTGCTATACCAAACCCTTGACAAATCAACAATGGTCAAGATTAAAAATTGCAAAAATGCCAAGGAGATTTGGGATACCCTTGCTGTGATGTGCGAAGGTACCAAGCTAATAAAAGAAAACAAGTTGTCAATCACTACCCAGAAGTTTGACAACTTCAAGATGAAGACCGAAGAATCCATAGACCAGGTGGATACAAGGTTCACATAGATCATCAACGAAATCAATTCTCTGGGAAAATCCTATGGCAATAGGGAGATGGCCCTGAAGGTTCTGAGATCACTCAACCCAGAGTGGAATATGAAGGCGGTAGCCATGAGGGAATCCAAAGACCTCAATAAAATCAAGATTCAAGAACTATTCTCTGACCTGAAGGGTTATGAATTCAAACTCCCAAGTTCATCATCAAACGAGCCTGCAGAGAAGGGAATAACATTTGCAGTCGAGTCTCCCGCCAAAAGCTTATCTGAAGTTAAACCTCCAAATCCACTCGATTTCGAGGAAGAGATGGCGTTCATCATGTAAAGGTTCAGCAACTTCAGGAAGAATTACTCCAAATATAAAAAGAATTATAAGGAGAATCCCAGAAGAAACCAAAAAGCTGGAAGCTGGAAGGTGGAGTGCTACAACTGCCATAAGACAGGACACATTCAAATCGACTGTCCTGATCTCAAGAAGGACGAGAGCAAGAAGGAGATGAGCAGAAAAGAAGACCGAAGGAAGGCCCTCATCAGAGAAGATCAAGAGCGTGTAGAGTCAAGCAGCGGATTCTTCTCTGATGATGATGAAGAGTATGATTACCTGATGGCCAACCTAGCTGATGAAGAGGTAACATCAAAACCCTCTATTTCAAATAATAGTTCAGCCATGTCACAAGATATGGACTTGCACAAATCTGTAAATCAGCTACTTAAGGATTTTGAGACACTAAAATCTGCACACCTATCTGTATCAGCTGAGAAGACTCAGCTGCAAGATGAGAATAGGTAGCTGAAAAATGATTTTGAAAAACTCATCCTAGAATTGAATAAAGCAAAATCTGATCTTGAAAACCAGGCTGTAGTTAATTTGAAAAACCAGGCTGACGTCACTACAGCTGAGATAGAACAATTAACTATTTTGAATAGTGAAAAATCAGCTGCACTTGCTCATGTCAAAGCCGAATTTACTAAACTGACTCAGGTAAGTAAGACTCAGGCGCAAGAAATAACCTCCCTGAAGGCGTCTCTAACTCTGGATGAACTGTGTCCTAATAAAAGGCCGCTATATTCCAGATCAGGCCTTGGATATGATCCTCACACTCCCTCTAGTTCTAAACCCACTTTCAACAAGGGAGAAACAATTGTCTCGTCTGCTGAGCCTATGTACAAACCTGTATTTAAAAATAGGCAACAACCAAGTCACAAGTCTAGGCTGCAGCCAAGGTATACAAGGCAGCCACCTAGACAAGCGACTAGGCAATGGCCAAGGCAGAAGCAGCAGCCCAGACAACATGCCCATTATTATCAAAAACTCCCCAAAAACAGATTTCAAAATGGGAAGGGCAAATGGAAACCTCAAGGTTATCCTAACTTTCAAAAGGAACAAGTGTGGAAACCTCAAATATTTAATAAATGGTATCAGCCAAGGTTTAGAAATGGCCCACACTACCAATATTAAGAGGCATATCCGGTATACAATCCTAACAGAGGATATAGACCCAGACCTTACACACCTTATAGGGGTAATAACAACAATTTTCACAATCCAAGGAGAAATCATTCTCCAGGAAACCATCTAACCCTAGAGGACCCACACAGATTTGGGTACCTAAATCTCTGCTTGTATGATTGCAGAAAAGGTGGAAGGACTATTACCACATCTCCACAAACTCAAACTTTGGAGGTGAAGAATGGTTTGTAGATTCTGGATGCTCGAGGAACATGACCGGGAATAAGAAGGTGCTGACAAAATATATCAAAGAAAGAGGTCCAGACGTAACCTTTGGAGATAGCTCTAGAGGACAAACAAAGGGCTTTGGAGAGTTGCACCGAGGAAATATCATTATATCCAAAGCTCACTATGTCAAAGGGCTCAAGTATAATCTCCTGAGCATAAGCCAGTTTTGTGATGAAAAGAATTTAGTAGACTTCACCATTTAGAAATGTATGGTGATAGATATCCTATCTGGAGAGGTAAAGCTACAAGGATTCATAAGGAGAGATGTCTACATGATAGATTGGAACATAGGAACCCCTAATACCTGTTTTCTATCTAAGACAATAGCTGAGAATGGATGGCTATGGCATAAAAGATTATGTCATCTGAACTTCAAAGCCATCAACAAGATTAGTTCTCAGAAGCTGGTCAGAGGACTTCCAGACGAAGCATTCAAGAAGGAAGCTCTCTGTGATGCGCGTCAGAAAGGAAAGCAGACCAGAGCATCATTCAAGCCAGTCCAACCTACAACTCTCACATCAAGGATCTTAGATCTACTTCATATGGATCTATTTGGCCCTATCAAGCCGAGGACTCTAAGTGGCAGAAAGCATACTCTAGTAGTAGTGGATGACTACTCAAGGTACACATGGATTATCTTCTTGTATAAGAAGAGTGAAATCTTGACCAAGCTACCTGAGCTGGTGAGAAGGATCCAAAATGAGAAATCCCTCTCAATCATCAAGATCAGATCAGATAGAGGAGGAGAATTTCTCAACAAGGCGATCACTGATTACAGCGATCAGAATGGAATCCAGCATGAGCTCTCTGCATCCAGGACTCCCCAGCGGAATGGTGTTGCCGAAAGAAGAAACAGAACCTTAAAGGAAGCAGCTAGGTCCATGATTGCAGAAGCAGACCTGCCCAAGAGGTTCTGGACTGAAGCTGCCAACACAGCTTGCCATACTCAAAACAAGAGTATGATAGTAGGGAGACATGGCAAAACTCCCTATGAGGTTTAATATGAGGTCGACATGGCAACCGATTTTGGAGGTTTCAAAATTTTTGAAATATTTTCAAATTGCTGTATTTGCGATGCCGGTGTGTTGTTAGTGTGTTGAGACTTTGAATGGGAGTCGTATGCTGGTATCACGGAAGATCATCGACTTCACGGACCTGTAAGTATGTTCTTTTAGTTATTTCAGTTTTGATGATGATTATTTGAGTATGGTGTCGTGATTTTGAGATATTTCGGGATTGAGATACTGATTATGACAGGTGTTGAGTTTCGAGGACGAAACTTATTTAAGTTTGTGTATATGTAATATCCTATAATTTCACTATGATTTTTTCGCATTATTTTATCTGGGATGTACTGTACAGAGTGGGACCGACACGATATGAGTGGATAATTTTGGAAACCGTGACAGCCGTGCCAGTATGTTTATCGAGGTTATTTTGATTCTAGGATATTACATGCTTGGTGTGTTTTTCTATGTCGGATATACTGTATGAGTATTTGTACAATTACCGTACTTGGTCGACAGTTATTCGAGGTATCTTGCATCAGAAATATCGTATGAAAATAATATCGGAACGAGCATATGTATTCAGTATGTCGCGTGTACGTATTCAGTATATTGAGATGACAGACATGAGCAAAATGGCTAAGTATGAAAGCCATTACGTACGTTATATGTTGGAGATTACGTACGTAGCTAAGTAATCTTAACGTACGTTAAGCTCCGTACATTACGTACGTTAAGAATGGAATCAGTGGGTCCGAGCTGTGGTCGGTAGGTGGGCCCGGTGTCGGCTGCTTTCGGCGCAGGATGTGGACAGGGGAGTCAACCCCGGCATTATGTACGCTATGTCTCGTGTGCACGGTTCAATATGAGGTCGAAACCAACACATGCTACACGTGCCCGTCCCGAAAATCCTACACATGAACGGTCAGAACGTATCTGACTCCAGATATGCCACGATACAACATGACAACAAATCTCAAAGAATCGCATATCCATCAAGGATCAGAAGACTTCCCAAAAGAGCAACAGTAACTCGATCATGAAAGACCAACACGACCACAATATCGTATTTCCACCAGACAACAGTCCACATCATGCTCCACAATTCATATAATATTAACACATAAACCCCAAGGCAGCAGCCAAGGGTCACGGAAGCGTCTCACAGGAATACTCCGGAACGTAGGTGCCATTTAAGTCTTATCCCCTAACACATTTCCATTCGGGTACCATACAGGTTTTATCCCCAACACATCGGCCCCACAGATTACGGCTCAAAGAAAGAGCACATCACAAAACGTAACAAACAATGGTGCACATTCACCGCATGAAATATCAACATACACATGCAATAATGCAACATGATGATTATCATAATCTAACAATATTAATTTACCTCAAGCTGGAGACGCTAACCTCTCCACGACCAACCGCCCTGAACGAATACATGGTTTATCCGACAATCCAAAATGATGTACAGTCCATAACTAATACCCAACCACCATCCCGAGTTCAACATCGACTTGATAACAATCCCTGATATCCAACTTCTCATGCAATAGACCAAACTATAATTCACGTTCCCATTCCCACTAGACACCGTTAAAATCATATACATTATGATTTATCTTAGTCCAAATATACCATAAATACCACCATTATGAACTGAGCAAGCATAACTTGCCTTGATACCAATTCGACGAAGCCACTATCAATCCCACCGTCTTCGTCTACAAGCTCCGCAGCCCCGACTCACCGCAACACAACGGTTAATATCAACGATCACCTAATGCAACCTAATACAATAATCAATCAACGATACGTTTGATAACAATCAACAACCGGTATAATCAACCAATCAAACTCAACGGTATCTCGATCGTACGAAATCAAACCATATCAACTTTTATCAATACGAATACAAGCCGAACTTCGATAATCAATAGTTCTATCAACGTCTACAACATTCTTGGTTCCGACTTCAATCTTAAATTCGGATTTACACGGATCATTCGTACAAATTCATAGGAATATAATTACGGCTATCATCATGAATAATCATATACCAAAATTAATCGTAATCCTTCCAATTTACGGACATATATCATTCGAGAATTCTTCAAGAACATGAATTAATCCATAATCACGTTTGAAGCCAACAAAACGACGTAATTCAATGTGTTCTAACATCTAACCATCATCTAATCCATACTCCAAGGCATGTATCATCATATTCTCCAACATACGATCCTCCTAACATCAAGAATCGAAGCAATACTACTAAAATCACCAAGAACAACATGATTCTATAATCATAGTCAACATTTTCAAGACAAAAACCAACATATCATCATCTTCCTTTCAACATATAGTTCATATATCCTCAAGAATCGTAACAACAATACCATAATCATCTTCATACGAAGAAGAACATCAACACTAACATCAAAATCCGAATTCAAGGAGTAGAGTTCATCAACATACCTTTTGAAGATGAATAACACAATCAAACACTTCCAAAACTCCAAGAACTCCAAGTTTCAAGCTTCCGATCATCCTTATCAAGGTCTTAACAAGGGTATGAGGGTCTGAAATGGGTTTGAGAGTGGAGAGGGACGAGCTGGGGAGGAGGAAATGTGTTTCCTTTCGTGAGGAAATGAAAGTCCCGTTCTTATTTTATAAACTGTGCATCTCGTTACATACGTTAAGTCCCAAAGTTAACGTACGTAAGGCCTTTAACGTGCGCTATATGTCCTATATAGCGTACGTAATCGTCATCCAGGGTAATCTGTACTATTTTGCACCTTGCGTTACGTACGTAATACCATCACCGTAGCGTACGTAATGTAGCGGTTGACTTGCTTCAGTATCAACCCATATTACGTACGTAATAGGCCATGCATAGCGTACGTAATGCCGGGGTTGACTCGCCTGTCCACATCCTGCGCCGAAAGCAGCCCACACCGGGCCCACCTACCGACCACAGCTCGGACCCGCTAATTCCATTCTTAACATACGTAATGTACGCAGCTTAATGTACGTTAAGTTTACTTAGCTACGTACGTAATCTCCAACATATAACGTATGTAATGGCTTTCATACTTAGCCATTTTGCTCCTGTCTGTCATCTCAATATACTGAATACGTACACGCGACATACTGAATACATATGCTCGTTCCGATATTATTTTCATACGATACTTCTGATGCACGATACCTCGAATACAACTGTCGACCAAGTACGGCAATTGTAAAAATACTCATACAGTATATCCGACATAGAAAAACATACCAAGCATGTAATATCCTAGAATCAAAATAACCTCGATAAACATACTGGCACGGCTGTCACGGTTTCTAAAATTATCCACTCATATCGTGTCAGTCCCACTCTGTACAGTACATCCCAGATAAAATAATGCGAAAAAATCATAGTGAAATTCTAGGATATTACATATACACCCACTTAAATAAGTTTCGTCCTCGAAACTCAACACCTATCATAATCAGTATCTCGATCCCGAAATATCTCAAAATCACGACACCATACTCAAATAATCATCATCAAAACTGAAATAACTAAAAGAACATCGTTACAGGTCCGTGAAGTCGATGATCTTCCGTGATACCAGCATACGACTCCCATTCAAAGTCTCAACACACTAACAACACACCGGCATCGCAAATACAACAATTTGAAAATATTTCAAAAATTTTGAAGCCTCCAAAATCGGTTTGACTCAAAAGTAAGAAAATCATTTTCAACAGTCACGCTACTACCGCACCGCTAGAGCCATTAACACACACGCCCGGGTTTTACGAAACCCAAGCTCTGATACCATTTTCTGTAACACCCCCAAAACCGACCGGGAATATTACAGCGCCGTGGGCCCCATATTGGAACCCACAAGGCTAAAATCATTTTCGCAAACGTTTAAAAATGTCAAAAAGCCCTTTGAAAGTACACACACACGCAGCGGATAAAAACACAGCTCAAAGAATACTGAAAGCCATTTTAAATATACACACGCAGCGGATAAAAACACAATTAATTACATTTGCAGCGGAATTAGAAAACCATAAAAGAATACATAATCCCAACAATCACGCCATAGCCAGTATCACCGGAAAGCTCATCCCTTCACGACCGCTACTAGCTCGAACTCCGAGTACCTAAAAGATAAAGCCCACGACGGGGTCAGCCATAATACTCAACAATGATAATGATCACATCACAAAAACAATAACATATCAATGTAGTCTACAGAGTAAGAACATTCCCCATGTATTTTACCGAAGTAGCATTATCAACCTGTCACAATCCGTAACAAATCAATTCTTACCATAATCCACGCCTCGTGTCCTTAAGTGATGAATGAATTCAAAAGTAACCACCTGTACTGTAACCGAAACGATACCAAAATTCCCAAACTTATCATATCTCAATTATAGAATGATCTGGCCAAGACTAACTCTGTCGGCTGGGTCGCACAATCGGATCCCAATCCTGATAAAACCGATATCACATGGCACACCTGTAATCCAACTGTTCCGAGACAATAGCAAGTCCCGAATATCAATGCAAAACATGAATGTTGACACAATCAATAATGATAAACAATTAATGCATCACAACGGAAATATCAATGACATGATATTTCCACACAAGATCGACAAAGGATCAACCACGAACGAGAATGCCATGATATGGTAACTCCAACAAGATCAATGAAGAATCAATAACCGAGAATACCGACAATACGGCAAATCCCAACAAGATCAATAAAAGTTCGACAACCGAGAATACCGATGACACGGTAAGGATCAACGAAGAATCAATAACCGAGAATACCGACGACACGGTAAGGATTAATGAAGAATCAATAACAAGATCAAAAGAGTCGACAACTAGAAATACAAACGGTACGATAAACTCCAATAAGATCAATAAAGGGTCAACAACTGAGAATACTGACGACACAGTAAATTCTAGCAAGATCAATAAGGACCAACAACCGAGAATACCAACGATATGGTAAACTCCAACAAGAGCAATAAGGAATCGACAACCGAGAATACCGACGACACGGTAAACTCCAATAACATCAATCAAGGACTAATAACCACGAATACCAACGGTGAGACAACTCCTAAACGGAATCAATAAGGATCAATAACGAACGAGATTACCAATGACAGGGTGAACCCCAAATGAGATTAATAAAGAATCGATATCAAATGAGTTGACCATCGATATGGGAACTCCGAACGAGATTATTAAAGGTTCAACGGTGACAGATACACGAGAGAATAAAATCATCAACCATGTAAAAATCATATATACGGGATTTCAAAGACAACCCGAATATCGAACAAATCCAATTATACATGGACTGTGAATGACCAATCAATAAGACTCAAGATGGACATCACGATACGCTCAATCCGGACATGTGTCCGTGTACAAGCCAACCACGGTATTGATCAATACACGTCTGGTCTCGTACCTAATCAGCCTCACGAAGTACGTCTCGTGTGCACGGTTCAATATGAGGTCGAAACCAACACATGCTACACGTGCCCGTCCCGAAAATCCTACACATGAACGATCAGAACGTATCTGACTCCAGATATGCCACGATACAACATGACAACAAATCTCAGAGAATCGCATATCCATCAAGGATCAGAAGACTTCCCAAAAGAGCAACAGTAACTCGATCATGAAAGACCGACACGACCACAATGTCGTATTCCCATCAGACAACAGTCCACATCATGCTCCACAATACATATAATATTAACACATAAACCCCAAGGCAGCAACCAAGGGTCACGGAAGCATCTCACAGGAATACTCCGAAACGTAGGTGCCATTTAGGTCTTATCCCCTAACACATTTCCATTCGGGTACCATACAGGTTTTATCCCCAACACATCGGCCCCACAGATTACGGCTCAAAGAAAGAGCACATCACAAAACGTAACAAACAATGGTGCACATTCACCGCATGAAATATCAACATACACATGCAATAATGCAACATGATGATTATCATAATCTAACAATATTAATTTACCTCAAGCTGGAGACGCTAACCTCTCCACGACCAACCGCCCTGAACGAATACATGGTTTATCCGACAATCCAAAATGATGTACAGTCCATAACTAATACACAACCACCATCCCGAGTTCAACATCGACATGATAACAATCCTTGATATCCAACTTCTCATGCAATAGACCAAATTATAATTCACGTTCCCATTCCCACTAGACACCGTTAAAATTATATACATTATGATTTATCTTAGTCCAAATATACCATACATACCACCATTCCGACAATTCATATATTCCATAATGCCAATGCTATATGAATCATAATGAGATGAAAACGAAATCATTTATTAACATTATGAACTGAGCAAGCATAAATTGCCTTGATACCAATCCGACGAAGCCACTATCAATCCCGCCGTCTTCGTCTACAAGCTCCGCAGCCCCGACTCACCGCATCACAACGGTTAATATCAACGATCACCTAATGCAACCTAATACAATAATCAATCAACGATACGTTCGATAACAATCAACAACCGGTATAATCAACCAATCAAACTCAAGGGTATCTCGATCGTACGAAATCAAACCATATCAACTTTCATCAATACGAATACAAGCCGAACTTCGATAATCAATAGTTCTATCAACGTCTACAACATTCTTGGTTCCGACTTCAATCTTAAATTCGGATTTACACGGCTCATTCGTGCAAATTCATAGGAATACAATTATGGCTATCATCATGAATAATCATATACCAAAATTAATCGTAATCCTTCCAATTTACGGACATATATCATTCAAGAATTCTTCAAGAACATGAATTAATCCATAATCACGTTTGAAGCCAACAAAACGACGTAATTCAATGTGTTCTAACATCTAACCATCATCTAATCCATACTCCAAGGCATGTATCATCATATTCTCCAACATACGATCCTCCTAACATCAAGAATCGAAGCAATACTGCCAAGATCACCAAGAACAACATGATTCTATAATCATAGTCAACATTTTCAAGACAAAAACCAACATATCATCATCTTCCTTTCAACATATAGTTCATATATCCTCAAGAATCGTAACAACAATACCATAATCATCTTCATACGAAGAAGAACATCAACACTAACATCAAAATCCGAATTCAAGGAGTAGAGTTCATCAACATA
This sequence comes from Orobanche coerulescens, assembly GCA_033398695.1. NCBI lineage: Eukaryota > Viridiplantae > Streptophyta > Magnoliopsida > Lamiales > Orobanchaceae > Orobanche > Orobanche coerulescens. The sequence goes on from CM065818.1 coordinate 35,706,412, forward strand.
CCTTTTGAAGATGAATAACACAATCAAACACTTCCAAAACTCCAAGAACTCCAAGTTTCAAGCTTCCGATCATCCTTATCAAGGTCTTAACAAGGGTATGAGGGTCTGAAATGGGTTTGAGAGTGGAGAGGGACGAGCTGGGGAGGAGGAAATGTGTTTCCTTTCGTAAGGAAATGAAAGTCCAGTTCTTATTTTATAAACTGTGCATCTCGTTACGTACGTTAAGTCCCAAAGTTAACGTACGTAAGGCCTTTAACGTACGCTATATGTCCTATATAGCGTACGTAATCGTCATCCAGGGTAATCTGTACTATTTTGCACCTTGCGTTACGTACGTAATACCATCACCGTAGCGTACGTAATGTAGCGGTTGACTTGCTACAGTATCAACCCATATTACGTACGTAATATGCCATGCATAGCGTACGTAATGCCGGGGCTGACTCGCCTGTCCACATCCTGCGCCGAAAGCAGCCAACACCGGGCCCACCTACCGACCACAGCTCGGACCCGCTGATTCCATTCTTAACGTACGTAATGTACGCAGCTTAACGTACGTTAAGATTACTTAGCTACGTACGTAATCTCCAACATATAACGTACGTAATGGCTTTCATACTTAGCCATTTTGCTCCTCTCTGTCATCTCAATATACTGAACACGTACACGCGACATACTGAATACATATGCTCGTTCCGATATTATTTTCATACGATACTTCTGATGCACGATACCTCGAATACAACTGTCGACCAAGTACGACAATTGTACAAATACTCATACAGTATATCCGACATAGAAAAACACACCAAGCATGTAATATCCTAGAATCAAAATAACCTCGATAAACATACTGGCACGGCTGTCACGGTTTCCAAAATTATCCACTCATATCGTGTCGGTCCCACTCTGTACAGTACATCCCAGATAAAATAATGCGAAAAAATCATAGTGAAATTCTAGGATATTACATATACACACACTTAAATAAGTTTCGTCCTCGAAACTCAACACCTGTCATAATCAGTATCTCAATCCCGAAATATCTCAAAATCACGACACCATACTCAAATAATCATCATCAAAATTGAAATAAGTAAAAGAACATACTTACAGGTCCGTGAAGTCGATGATCTTCCGTGATACCAGCATACGACTCCCATTCAAAGTCTCAACACACTAACAACACACCGGCATCGCAAATACAGCAATTTGAAAATATTTCAAAAATTTTGAAACCTCCAAAATCGGTTTAACTCAAAAGTTAGAAAATCATTTTCAACAGTCACGCTACTACCGCACCGGTAGAGCCACATAACACACACGCCTGGGTTTTACGAAACCCAAGCTCTGATACCATTTTCTGTAACACCCCCAAAACCGACCGGGAATATTACAGCGCCGTGGGCCCCATATTGGAACCCACAAGGCTAAAATCATTTTCGCAAACGTTTAAAAATGTCAAAAAGCCCTTTGAAAGTACACACACACGCAGCGGATAAAAACACAGTTCAAAGAATACTGAAAGCCATTTTAAATATACACACGCAGCGGATAAAAACACAATTAATTACATTTGCAGCGGAATTAGAAAACCAAAAAAGAATACACAATCCCAACAATCACGCCATAGCCAGTATCACCGGAAAGCTCATCCCTTCACGACCGCTACTAGCTCAAACTCCGAGTACCTAAAAGATAAAGCCCACGACGGGGTTAGCCATAATACTCAACAATGATAACGATCACATCACAAAAATAATTACATATCAATGTTGTCTACAGAGTAAGAACATTCCCCATGTATTTTACCGAAGTAGCATTACCAACCTGTCACAATCCGTAACAAATCAATTCTTACCATAATCCACGCCTCGTGTCCTTAAGTGATGAATGAATTCAAAAGTAACCACATGTACTGTAACCGAAACGATACCAAAATTCCCAAACTTATCATATCTCAATTATAGAATGATCTGGCCAAGACTAACTCTGTCGGCTGGGTCGCACAATCGGATCCCAATCCTGATAAAACCGATATCACATGGCACACCTGTAATCCAACTATTCCGAGACAATAGCAAGTCCCGGATATCAATGCAAAACATGAATGTTGACACAATCAATAATGATAAACAATTAATGCATCACAACAGAAATATCAATGACATGATATTTCCACACAATATCGACAAAGGATCAACCACGAACGAGAATGCCATGATATGGTAACTCCAACAAGATCAATGAAGAATCAATAACCGAGAATACCGACAATACGGCAAATCCCAACAAGATCAATAAAAGTTCGACAACCGAGAATACCGATGACACGGTAAGGATCAATGAAGAATCAATAACCGAGAATACCGACGACACGGTAAGGATTAATGAAGAATCAATAACAAGATCAAAAGAGTCGACAACTAGAAATACCAACGGTACGATAAACTCCAATAAGATCAATAAAGGGTCAACAACTGAGAATACTGACGACACAGTAAACTCTAGCAAGATCAATAAGGACCAACAACCGAGAATACCAACGATATGGTAAACTCCAACAAGAGCAATAAGGAATCGACAACCGAGAATACCAACGACACGGTAAACTCCAATAACATCAATCAAGGACTAATAACCACGAATACCAACGGTGAGACAACTCCCAAACGGAATCAATAAGGATCAATAACGAACGAGATTACCAATGACAGGGTGAACCCCAAACGAGATTAATAAAGAATCGATATCAAATGAGTTGACCATCGATATGGGAACTCCGAACGAGATTATTAAAGGTTCAACGGTGACAGATACACGAGAGAATAAAATCATCAACCATATAAAAATCATATATACGGGATTTCAAAGACAACCCGAATATCGAACAAATCCAATTATACATGGACTGTGAATGACCAATCAATAAGACTCAAGATGGACGTCACGATACGCTCGATCCGGACATGTGTCCGTGTACAAGCCAACCACGGTATTGATCAATACACGTCTGGTCTCGTACCTAATCAGCCTCACGAAGTACGTCTCGTGTGCACGGTTCAATATGAGGTCGAAACCAACACATGCTACACGTGCCCGTCCCGAAAATCCTACACATGAACGATCAGAACGTATCTGACTCCAGATATGCCACGATACAACATGACAACAAATCTCAAAGAATCGCATATCCATCTAGGATCAGAAGATTTCCCAAAAGAGCAACAGTAACTCGATTATGAAAGACCGACACGACCACAATGTCGTATTTCCACCAGACAACAGTCCACATCATGCTCCACAATGCATATAATATTAACACATAAACCCCAAGGCAGCAGCCAAGGGTCACGGAAGCATCTCACAGGAATACTCCGGAACGTAGGTGCCATTTAGGTCTTATCCCCTAACATAGTTCCATTCGGGTACCATACAGGTTTTATCCCCAACACATCGGCCCCACAGATTAAGGCTCAAAGAAAGAGCACATCACAAAACGTAACAAACAATGGTGCACATTCACCGCATGAAATATCAACATACACATAATCTAACAATATTAATTTTCCTCAAGCTGGAGACGCTAACCTCTCCACGACCAACCGCCCTGAACGAATACATGGTTTATCCGACAATCCAAAATGATGTACAGTCCATAACTAATACACAACCACCATCCCGAGTTCAACATCGACATGATAACAATCCTTGATATCCAACTTCTCATGCAATAGACCAAATTATAATTCACGTTCCCATTCCCACTAGACACCGTTAAAATTATATACATTATGATTTATCTTAGTCAAAATATACCATACATACCACCATTCCGACAATTCATATATTCCATAATGCCATTGCTATATGAATCATAATGAGATGAAAACGAAATCATTTATTAACATTATGAACTGAGCAAGCATAACTTGCCTTGATACCAATTCGACGAAGCCACTATCAATCTCGCCGTCTTCGTCTACAAGCTCCGCAGCCCCGACTCACCGCATCACAACGGTTAATATCAACGATCACCTAATGCAACCTAATACAATAATCAATCAACGATACGTTCGATAACAATCAACAACCGGTATAATCAACCAATCAACAACCGGTATAATCAACCAATCAGACTCAAAAGTTAGAAAATCATTTTCAACAGTCACGCTACTACCGCACCGGTAGAGCCACATAACACACACGCCTGGGTTTTACGAAACCCAAGCTCTGATACCATTTTCTGTAACACCCCCAAAACCGACCGGGAATATTACAGCGCCGTGGGCCCCATATTGGAACCCACAAGGCTAAAATCATTTTCGCAAACGTTTAAAAATGTCAAAAAGCCCTTTGAAAGTACACTCACACGCAATGGATAAAAACACGGTTCAAAGAATCAAAGCCATTTTAAATATACACACGCAGCGGATAAAAACACAATTAATTACATTTGCAGCGGAATTAGAAAACCAGAAAAGAATACACAATCCCAACAATCACGCCATAGCCAGTATCACCGGAAAGCTCATCCCTTCACGACCGCTACTAGCTCAAACTCTGAGTACCTAAAAGATAAAGCCCACGACGGGGTTAGCCATAATACTCAACAATGATAACGATCACATCACAAAAACAATTACATATCAATGTAGTCTACAGAGTAAGAACATTCCCCATGTATTTTACCGAAGTAGCATTACCAACCTGTCACAATCCGTAACAAATCAATTCTTACCATAATCCACGCCTCGTGTCCTTAAGTGATGAATGAATTCAAAAGTAACCACATGTACTGTAACCGAAACGATACCAAAATTCCCAAACTTATCATATCTCAATTATAGAATGATCTGGCCAAGACTAACTCTGTCGGCTGGGTCGCACAATCGGATCCCAATCCTGATAAAACCGATATCACATGGCACACCTGTAATCCAACTATTCCGAGACAATAGCAAGTCCCGAATATCAATGCAAAACATGAATGTTGACACAATCAATAATGATAAACAATTAATGTATCACAACAGAAATATCAATGACATGATATTTCCACACAATATCGACAAAGGATCAACCACGAACGAGAATGCCATGATATGGTAACTCCAACAAGATCAATGAAGAATCAATAACCGAGAATACCGACAATACGGCAAATCCCAACAAGATCAATAAAAGTTTGACAACCGAGAATACCGATGACACGGTAAGGATCAATGAAGAATCAATAACCGAGAATACCGACGACACGGTAAGGATTAGTGAAGAATCAATAACAAGATCAAAAGAGTCGACAACTAGAAATACCAACGGTACGATAAACTCCAATAAGATCAATAAAGGGTCAACAACTGAGAATACTGACGACACAGTAAACTCTAGCAAGATCAATAAGGACCAACAACCGAGAATACCAACGATATGGTAAACTCCAACAAGAGCAATAAGGAATTGACAACCGAGAATACCGACGACACGGTAAACTCCAATAACATCAATCAAGGACTAATAATCACGAATACCAACGGTGAGACAACTCCCAAACGGAATCAATAAGGATCAATAACGAAAGAGATTACCAATGACAGGGTGAACCCCAAACGAGATTAATAAAGAATCGATATCAAATGAGTTGACCATCGATATGGGAACTCCGAACGAGATTATTAAAGGTTCAACGGTGACAGATACACGAGAGAATAAAATCATCAACCATATAAAAATCATATATACGGGATTTCAAAGACAACCCGAATATCGAACAAATCCAATTATACATGGACTGTGAATGACCAATCAATAAGACTCAAGATGGACGTCACGATACGCTCGATCCGGACATGTGTCCGTGTACAAGCCAACCACGGTATTGATCAATACACGTCTGGTCTCGTACCTAATCAGCCTCACGAAGTACGTCTCGTGTGCACGGTTCAATATGAGGTCGAAACCAACACATGCTACACGTGCCCGTCCCGAAAATCCTACACATGAACGATCAGAACGTATCTGACTCCAGATATGCCACGATACAACATGACAACAAATCTCAAAGAATCGCATATCCATCAAGGATCAGAAGATTTCCCAAAAGAGCAACAGTAACTCGATTATGAAAGACCGACACGACCACAATGTCGTATTTCCACCAGACAACAGTCCACATCATGCTCCACAATGCATATAATATTAACACATAAACCCCAAGGCAGCAGCCAAGGGTCACGGAAGCATCTCACAGGAATACTCCGGAACGTAGGTGCCATTTAGTTCTTATCCCCTAACATATTTCCATTCGGGTACCATACAGGTTTTATCCCCAACACATCGGCCCCACAGATTAAGGCTCAAAGAAAGAGCACATCACAAAACGTAACAAACAATGGTACACATTCACCGCATGAAATATCAACATACACATGCAATAATGCAATATGATGATTATCATAATCTAACAATATTAATTTACCTCAAGCTGGAGACGCTAACCTCTCCACGACCAACCGCCCTGAACGAATACATGGTTTATCCGACAATCCAAAATGATGTACAGTCCATAACTAATACCCAACCACCATCCCGAGTTCAACTTCGACATGATAACAATCCTTGATATCCAACTTCTCATGCAATAGACCAAATTATAATTCACGTTCCCATTCCCACTAGACACCGTTAAAATCATATACATTATGATTTATCTTAGTCCAAACGTACCATACATACCACCATTCCGACAATTCATATATTCCATAATGCCATTGCTATATGAATCATAATGAGATGAAAACGAAATCATTTATTAACATTATGAACTGAGCAAGCATAACTTGCCTTGATACCAATTCGACGAAGCCACTATCAATCCCGCCGTCTTCGTCTACAAGCTCCGCAGCCCCGACTCACCGCAGCACAACGGTTAATATCAACGATCACCTAATGCAACCTAATACAATAATCAATCAACGATACATTCGATAACAATCAACAACCGGTATAATCAACCAATCAAACTCAATGGTATCTCGATCGTACGAAATCAAACCATATCAACTTTTATCAATACGAATACAAGCCGAACTTCGATAATCAATAGTTCTATCAACGTCTACAACATTCTTGGTTCCGACTTCAATATTAAATTCGGATTTACACGGCTCATTCGTGCAAATTCATAGGAATACAATTACGGCTATCATCATGAATAATCATATACCAAAATTAATCGTAATCCTTCCAATTTACGGACATATATCATTCAAGAATTCTTCAAGAACATGAATTAATCCATAATCACGTTTGAAGCCAACAAAACGACGTAATTCAATGTGTTCTAACATCTAACCATCATCTAATCCATACTCCAAGGCATGTATCATCATATTCTCCAACATACGATCCTCCTAACATCAAGAATCGAAGCAATACTACCAAGATCACCAAGAACAGCATGATTCTATAATCATAGTCAACATTTTCAAGACAAAAAGCAACATATCATCATTTTCCTTTCAACATATAGTTCATATATCCTCAAGAATCGTAACAACAATACCATAATCATCTTCATACGAAGAAGAACATCAACACTAACATCAAAATCCGAATTCAAGGAGTAGAGTTCATCAACATACCTTTTGAAGATGAATAACACAATCAAACACTTCCAAAACTCCAAGAACTCCAAGTTTCAAGCTTCCGATCATCCTTATCAAGGTCTTAACAAGGGTATGAGGGTCTGAAATGGGTTTGAGAGTGGAGAGGGACGAGCTGGGGAGGAGGAAATGTGTTTCCTTTCGTGAGGAAATGAAAGTCCCGTTCTTATTTTATAAACTGTGCATCTCGTTACGTATGTTAAGTCCCAAAGTTAACGTACGTAAGGCCTTTAACGTACGCTATATGTCCTATATAGCGTACGTAATCGTCATCCAGGGTAATCTGTACTATTTTGCACCTTGCGTTACGTACGTAATACCATCACCGTAGCGTACGTAATGTAGCGGTTGACTTGCTACAGTATCAACCCATATTACGTACGTAATATGCCATGCATAGCGTACGTAATGCCGGGGTTGACTCGCATGTCCACATCTGCGCCCGGCGGCAAACCGGGCCCACCTACCGACCACAGCTCGGACCCGCTGATTCCATTCTTAACGTACGTAATGTACGCAGCTTAACGTACGTTAAGATTACTTAGCTACGTACGTAATCTCCAACATATAACGTACGTAATGGCTTTCATACTTAGCCATTTTGCTCCTGTCTGTCATCTCAATATACTGAATACGTACACGCGACATACTGAATACATATGCTCATTCCGATATTATTTTCATACGATACTTCTGATGCACGATACCTCGAATACAACTGTCGACCAAGTACGACAATTGTATAAATACTCATACAGTATATCCGACATAGAAAAACACACCAAGCATGTAATATCCTAGAATCAAAATAACCTCGATAAACATACTGGCACGGTTGTCACGGTTTCCAAAATTATCCACTCATATCGTGTCGGTCCCACTCTGTACAGTACATCCCAGATAAAATAATGCGAAAAAATCATAGTGAAATTCTAGGATATTACATATACACCCACTTAAATAAGTTTCGTCCTCGAAACTCAATACCTATCATAATCAGTATCTCGATCCCGAAATATCTCAAAATCACGACACCATACTCAAATAATCATCATCAAAACTGAAATAACTAAAAGAACATACTTACAGGTCCGTGAAGTCGATGATCTTCCGTGATACCAGCATACGACTCCCATTCAAAGTCTCAACACACTAACAACACACCGGCATCGCAAATACAGCAATTTGAAAATATTTCAAAAATTTTGAAATCTCCAAAATCGGTTTGACTCAAAAGTTAGAAAATCATTTTCAACAGTCACGCTACTACCGCACCGGTAGAGCCACATAACACACACGCCCGGGTTTTACGAAACCCAAGCTCTGATACCATTTTCTGTAACACCCCCAAAACTGACCGGGAATATTACAGCGCCGTGGGCCCCATATTGGAACCCACAAGGCCAAAATTATTTTCGCAAACGTTTAAAAATGTCAAAAAGCCCTTTGAAAGTACACACACACGCAGCGGATAAAAACACAGTTCAAAGAATACTGAAAGCCATTTTAAATATACACACGCAGCGGATAAAAACACAATCAATTACATTTGCAGCGGAATTAGAAAACCAGAAAAGAATACACAATCCCAACAATCACGCCATAGCCAGTATCACCGGAAAGCTCATCCCTTCACGACCGCTACTAGCTGGAACTTCGAGTACCTAAAAGATAAAGCCCACGACGGGGTCAGCCATAATACTCAACAATGATAACGATCACATCACAAAAACAATTACATATCAATGTAGTCTACAGAGTAAGAACATTCCCCATGTATTTTACCGAAGTAGCATTACCAACCTGTCACAATCCGTAACAAAACAATTCTTACCATAATCCACGCCTCGTGTCCTTAAGTGATGAATGAATTTAAAAGTAACCACATGTACTGTAACCGAAACGATACCAAAATTCCCAAACTTATCATATCTCAATTATAGAATGATCTGGCCAAGACTAACTCTATCGGCTGGGTCGAACAATCGGATCCTAATCCTGATAAAACCGATATCACATGGCACACCTGTAATCCAACTATTCCGAGACAATAGCAAGTCCCGAATATCAATGCAAAACATGAATGTTGACACAATCAATAATGATAAACAATTAATGCATCACAACGGAAATATCAATGACATGATATTTCCACACAAGATCGACAAAGGATCAACCACGAACGAGAATGCCATGATATGGTAACTCCAACAAGATCAATGAAGAATCAATAACCGAGAATACCGACAATACGGCAAATCCCAACAAGATCAATAAAAGTTCGACAACCAAGAATACCGATGACACGGTAAGGATCAATGAAGAATCAATAACCGAGAATACCGACGACACGGTAAGGATTAATGAAGAATCAATAACAAGATCAAAAGAGTCGACAACTAGAAATACCAACGGTACGATAAACTCCAATAAGATCAATAAAGGGTCAACAACTGAGAATACTGACGACACAGTAAACTCTAGCAAGATCAATAAGGACCAACAACCGAGAATACCAACGATATGGTAAACTCCAACAAGAGCAATAAGGAATCGACAACCGAGAATACCGACGACACGGTAAACTCTAATAACATCAATCAAGGACTAATAACCACGAATACCAACGGTGAGACAACTCCCAAACGGAATTAATAAGGATCAATAACGAACGAGATTACCAATGACAGGGTGAACCCCAAACGAGATTAATAAAGAATCGATATCAAATGAGTTGACCATCGACATGGGAACTCCGAACGAGATTATTAAAGGTTCAACGGTGACAGATACACGAGAGAATAAAATCATCAACCATATAAAAATCATATATACGGGATTTCAAAGACAACCCGAATATCGAACAAATCCAATTATACATGGACTGTGAATGACCAATCAATAAGACTCAAGATGGACGTCACGATACGCTCGATCCGGACATGTGTCCGTGTACAAGCCAACCACGGTATTGATCAATACACGTCTGGTCTCGTACCTAATCAGCCTCACGGAGTACGTCTCGTGTGCACGGTTCAATATGAGGTCGAAACCAACACATGCTACACGTGCCCGTCCCGAAAATCCTACACATGAACGATCAGAACGTATCTGACTCCAGATATGCCACGATACAACATGACAACAAATCTCAAAGAATCGCATATCCATCAAGGATCAGAAGATTTCCCAAAAGAGCAACAGTAACTCGATCATGAAAGACCGACACGACCACAATGTCGTATTTCCACCAGGCAACGGTCCACATCATGCTCCACAATGCATATAATATTAACACATAAACCCCAAGGCAACAGCCAAGGGTCACGGAAGCATCTCACAGGAATACTCCGGAACGTAGGTGCCATTTAGGTCTTATCCCCTAACATATTTCCATTCGGGTACTATACAGGTTTTATCCCCAACACATCGGCCCCACAGATTAAGGCTCAAAGAAAGAGCACATCACAAAACGTAACAAACAATGGTGCACATTCACCGCATGAAATATCAACATACACATGCAATAATGCAACATGATGATTATCATAATCTAACAATATTAATTTACCTCAAGCTGGAGACGCTAACCTCTCCACGACCAACCGCCCTAAACGAATACATGGTTTATCCGACAATCCAAAATGATGTAAAGTCCATAACTAATACCCAACCACCATCCCGAGTTCAACATCGACATGATAACAATCCTTGATATCCAACTTCTCATGCAATAGACCAAATTATAATTCACGTTCCCATTCCCACTAGACACCGTTAAAATCATATACATTATGATTTATCTTAGTCCAAATATACCATACATACCACCATTCCGACAATTCATATATTCCATAATGCCATTGCTATATGAATCATAATGAGATGAAAACGAAATCATTTATTAACATTATGAACTGAGCAAGCATAACTTGCCTTGATACCAATTCGACGAAGCCACTATCAATCCCGCCGTCTTCGTCTACAAGCTCCGCAGCCCCGACTCACCGCAGCACAACGGTTAATATCAACGATCACCTAATGCAACCTAATACAATAATCAATCAACGATACGTTCGATAACAATCAACAACCGGTATAATCAACCAATCAAACTCAACGGTATCTCGATCGTACGAAATCAAACCATATCAACTTTTATCAATACGAACACAAGCCGAACTTCGATAATCAATAGTTCTATCAACGTCTACAACATTCTTGGTTCCGACTTCAATCTTAAATTCGGATTTACACGGCTCATTCGTGCAAATTCATAGGAATACAATTACGGCTATCATCATGAATAATCATATACCAAAATTAATCGTAATCCTTCCAATTTACGGACATATATCATTCAAGAATTCTTCAAGAACATGAATTAATCTATAATCACGTTTGAAGCCAACAAAACGATGTAATTCAATGTGTTCTAACATCTAAGCATCATCTAATCCATACTCCAAGGCATGTATCATCATATTCTCCAACATACGATCCTTCTAACATCAAGAATCAAAGCAATACTACCAAGATCACCAAGAACAGCATGATTCTATAATCATAGTCAACATTTTCAAGACAAAAACCAACATATCATCATCTTCCTTTCAACATATAGTTCATATATCCTCAAGAATCGTAACAACAATACCATAATCATCTTCATACGAAGAAGAACATCAACACTAACATCAAAATCCGAATTCAAGGAGTAGAGTTCATCAACATACCTTTTGAAGATGAATAACACAATCAAACACTTCCAAAACTCCAAGAACTCCAAGTTTCAAGCTTCCGATCATCCTTATCAAGGTCTTAACAAGGGTATGAGGGTCTGAAATGGGTTTGAGAGTGGAGAGGGACGAGCTGGGGAGGAGGAAATGTGTTTCCTTTCGTGAGGAAATGAAAGTCCCGTTCTTATTTTATAAACTGTGCATCTCGTTACGTACGTTAAGTCCCAAAGTTAACGTACGTAAGGCCTTTAACGTACGCTATATGTCCTATATAGCGTACGTAATCGTCATCCAGGGTAATCTGTACTATTTTGCACCTTGCGTTACGTACGTAATACCATCACCGTAGCGTACGTAATGTAGCGGTTGACTTGCTTCAGTATCAACCCATATTACGTACGTAATATGCCATGCATAGCGTACATAATGCCGGGGTTGACTCGCCTGTCCACATCCTGCGCCGAAAGCAGCCGACACCTGGCCCACCTACCGACCACAGCTCGGACCCGCTGATTCCATTCTTAACGTACGTAATGTACGCAGCTTAACGTACGTTAAGATTACTTAGCTACGTACGTAATCTCCAACATATAACGTACGTAATGGCTTTCATACTTAGCCATTTTGCTCCTGTCTGTCATCTCAATATACTGAATACGTACACGCGACATACTGAATACATATGCTCGTTCCGATATTATTTTCATACGATACTTCTGATGCACGATACCTCGAATACAACTGTCGACCAAGTACGACAATTGTACAAATACTCATCTGATATATCCGACATAGAAAAACACACCAAGCATGTAATATCCTAGAATCAAAATAACCTCGATAAACATCTTGTACATCACGGTTTCCAAAATTATCCACTCATATCGTGTCGGTCCCACTGCATGCAGTACATCCCAGATAAAATAATGCGAAAAAATCATAGTGAAATTCTAGGATATTACATATACACCCACTTAAATAAGTTTCGTCCTCGAAACTCAACACCTGTCATAATCAGTATCTCAATCCCGAAATATCTCAAAATCACGACACCATACTCAAATAATCATCATCAAAACTGAAATAACTAAAAGAACATACTTACAGGTCCGTGAAGTCGATGATCTTCCATTATACCAGCATACGACTCCCATTCAAAGTCTCAACACACTAACAACACACCGGCATCGCAAATACAGCAATTTGAAAATATTTCAAAAATTTTGAAACCTCCAAAATCGGTTTGACTCAAAAGTTAGAAAATCATTTTCAACAGTCACGCTACTACCGCACCGGTAGAGCCACATAACACACACGCCCGGGTTTTACGAAACCCAAGCTCTGATACCATTTTCTGTAACACCCCCAAAACCGACCGGGAATATTACAGCGCCGTGGGCCCCATATTGGAACCCACAAGGCTAAAATCATTTTCGCAAACGTTTAAAAATATCAAAAAGCCCTTTGAAAGTACACACACACGCAGCGGATAAAAACACAGTTCAAAGAATACTGAAAGCCATTTTAAATATACACACGCAGCGGATAAAAACACAATTAATTACATTTGCAGCGGAATTAGAAAACCAGAAAAGAATACACAATCCCAACAATCACGCCATAGCCAGTATCACCGGAAAGCTCCTCCCTTCACGACCGCTACTAGCTCGAACTCCGAGTACCTAAAAGATAAAGCCCACGACGGGGTCAGCCATAATACTCAACAATGATAACGATCACATCACAAAAACAATTACATATCAATGTAGTCTACAGAGTAAGAACATTCCCCATGTATTTTACCGAAGTAGCATTACCAACCTGTCACAATCCGTAACAAATCAATTCTTAATCCACGCCTCGTGTCCTTAAGTGATGAATGAATTCAAAAGTAACCACATGTACTGTAACCGAAACGATACCAAAATTCCCAAACTTATCATATCTCAATTATAGAATGATCTGTCCAAGACTAACTCTGTCGGCTGGGTCGCACAATCGGATCCCAATCCTGATAAAACCGATATCACATGGCACACCTGTAATCCAACTGTTCCGAGACAATAGCAAGTCCCGAATATCAATGCAAAACATGAATGTTGACACAATCAATAATGATAAACAATTAATGCATCACAACGGAAATATCAATGACATGATATTTCCACACAAGATCGACAAAGGATCAACCACGAACGAGAATGCCATGATATGGTAACTCCAACAAGATCAATGAAGAATCAATAACCGAGAATACCAACAATACGGCAAATCCCAACAAGATCAATAAAAGTTCGACAACCGAGAATACCGGTGACACGGTAAGGATCAACGAAGAATCAATAACCGAGAATACCGACGACACGGTAAGGATTAATGAAGAATCAATAACAAAATCAAAAGAGTCGACAACTAGAAATACCAACGGTACGATAAACTCCAATAAGATCAATAAAGGGTCAACAACTGAGAATACTGACGACACAGTAAACTCTAGCAAGATCAATAAGGACCAACAACCGAGAATACCAATGATATGGTAAACTCCAACAAGAGCAATAAGGAATCGACAACCGAGAATACCGACGACACGGTAAACTCCAATAACATCAATCAAGGACTAATACCCACGAATACCAACGGTGAGACAACTCCCAAACGGAATCAATAAGGATCAATAACGAACGAGATTAACAATGACAGGGTGAAACCCAAACGAGATTAATAAAGAATCGATATCAAATGAGTTGACCATCAATATGGGAACTCCGAACGAGATTATTAAAGGTTCAATGGTGACAGATACACGAGAGAATAACATCATCAACCATATAAAAATCATATATACGGGATTTCAAAGACAACCCGAATATCGAACAAATCCAATTATACATGGACTGTGAATGACCAATCAATAAGACTCAAGATGGACGTCACGATACGCTCAATCCGGACATGTGTCCGTGTACAAGCCAACCACGGTATTGATCAATACACGTCTGGTATCGTACCTAATCAGCCTCACGAAGTACGTCTCGTGTGCACGGTTCAATATGAGGTCGAAACCAACACATGCTACACGTGCCCGTCCCGAAAATCCTACACATGAACGATCAGAACGTATCTGACTCCAGATATGCCACGATACAACATGACAACAAATCTCAAAGAATCGCATATCCATCAAGGATCAGAAGACTTCCCAAAAGAGCAACAGTAACTCGATCATGAAAGACCGACACGACCACAATGTCGTATTTCCACCAGACAACAGTCCACATCATGCTCCACAATGCATATAATATTAACACATAAACCCCAAGGCAGCAGCCAAGGGTCACGGAAGCATCTCACAGGAATACTCCGGAACGTAGGTGCCATTTAGGTCTTATCCCCTAACACATTTCCATTCGGGTACCATACAGGTTTTATCCCCAACACATCGGCCCCACAGATTACGGCTCAAAGAAAGAGCACATCACAAAACGTAACAAACAATGGTGCACATTCACCGCATGAAATATCAACATACACATGCAATAATGCAACATGATGATTATCATAATCTAACAATATTAATTTACTTCAAGCTGGAGACGCTAACCTCTCCACGACCAACCGCCCTGAACGAATACATGGTTTATCCGACAATCCAAAATGATGTACAGTCCATAACTAATATCCAACCACCATCCCGAGTTCAACATCGACATGATAACAATCCTTGATATCCAACTTCTCATGCAATAGACCAAATTATAATCCACGTTCCCATTCCCACTAGACACCGTTAAAATCATATACATTATGATTTATCTTAGTCCAAATATACCATACATACCACCATTCCGATAATTCATATATTCCATAATGCCATTGCTATATGAATCATAATGAGATGAAAACGAAATCATTTATTAACATTATGAACTGAGCAAGCATAACTTGCCTTGATACCAATTCGACGAAGCCACTATCAATCCCGCCGTCTTCGTCTACAAGCTCTGCAGCCTCGACTCACCGCAGCACAACGGTTAATATCAACGATCACCTAATGCAACCTAATACAATAATCAATCAACGATACGTTCGATAACAATCAACAACCGGTATAATCAACCAATCAAACTCAACGGTATCTCGATCGTACGAAATCAAACCATATCAACTTTTATCAATACGAATACAAGCCGAACTTCGATAATCAATAGTTCTAACAACGTCTACAACATTCTTGGTTCCGACTTCAATCTTAAATTCGGATTTACACGGCTCATTCGTGCAAATTCATAGGAATACAATTACGGCTATCATCATGAATAATCATATACCAAAATTAATCGTAATCCTTCCAATTTACGGACATATATCATTCAAGAATTCTTCAAGAACATGAATTAATCCATAATCGCGTTTGAAGCCAACAAAACGACGTAATTCAATGTGTTCTAACATCTAACCATCATCTAATCCATACTCCAAGGCATGTATCATCATATTCTCCAACATACGATCCTCCTAACATCAAGAATCGAAGCAATACTACCAAGATCACCAAGAACAACATGATTCTATAATCATAGTCAACATTTTCAAGACAAAAACCAACATATCATCATCTTCCTTTCAACATATAGTTCATATATCCTCAAGAATCGTAACAACAATACCATAATCATCTTCATACGAAGAAGAACATCAACACTAACATCAAAATCCGAATTCAAGGAGTAGAGTTCATCAACATACCTTTTGAAGATGAATAACACAATCAAACACTTCCAAAACTCCAAGAACTCCAAGTTTCAAGCTTCCGATCATCCTTATCAAGGTCTTAACAAGGGTATGAGGGTCTGAAATAGGTTTGAGAGTGGAGAGGGACGAGCTGGGGAGGAGGAAATGTGTTTCCTTTCGTGAGGAAATGAAAGTCCCGTTCTTATTTTATAAACTGTGCATCTCGTTACGTACGTTAAGTCCCAAAGTTAACGTACGTAAGGCCTTTAACGTACGCTATATGTCCTATATAGCGTCGTAATCGTCATCGAGGTAACTGTACTATTTTGCACCTTGCGTTACGCACGTAATACCATCACCGTAGCGCACGTAATGTAGCGGTTGACTTGCTACGGTATCAACCCATATTACGACGTAATATGCCATGCATAGCGTACGTAATGCCGGGGTTGACTCGCATGTCCACATCTGCGCCCAGCGGCCGACACCGGCCCACCTACCGACCACGGCTCGGACGGCGATTCCATTCTTAATGTACGTAATATGCAGCGACTAACGTACGTTAAGATTACTTAGCTACGTACGTAATCTCCAACATATAACGTACGTAATGGCTTTCATACTTAGCCATTTTGCTCCTGTCTGTCATCTCAATATACTGAATACGTACACGCGACATACTGAATATATATACTCGTTCCGATATTATTTTCATACGATACTTCTGATGCACGATACCTCGAATACAACTGTCGACCAAGTACGGCAATTGTACAAATATTCATACAGTATATCCGACATAGAAAAACATACCAAGCATGTAATATCCTAGAATCAAAATAACCTCGATAAACATACTGGCACGGCTGTCACAGTTTCCAAAATTATCCACTCATATCATGTCGGTCCCACTCTATACAGTACATCCCAGATAAAATAATGCGAAAAAATCATAGTGAAATTCTAGGATATTACACTACAGTTGCTTACTTTCATATTTTTGGTTGCAAGTGTTTCATCCACAACAACGGTAAAACCTAACTAAATGCCTTAGATGCTAAAACTGATGGTGGTCTCTTTATGGGATATTCACAAAGAAGCAAGGCATATAGAGTCTTTAACAAAAGAACCTTAGTTGTGGAGGAAACACCTCATGTTGTATTTGATGAATCTATTTTTGAGTACAGGAAACAAGTAGAGCTAATTGAGGATAAGCTCAAATCCGCAACCCTCGAAGAAGTCATTGTACATGACACAGGAATGGTGGACTCATTTGCAAATCAGCCTGAAGACCCATCTGTAGCTGTTGAAGACCCAACTGCAGATCAGACAGGACCACCAAACCTACTTGATCCAGTTGACACTGATGAAGATCAAACTGTAGCTGATAAAGACTCATCTGCAGACCAGACCAGATCCCAACCAGCAGATGACAAGACGGTAGCTGATCCAGTTGCAGACCAAGGAGATCAGATCTAAGCTGATGCAGACAGAGAGGAAATCCACCAGAGTAAATCTACAGGGGGAACAGACCATGAAGAAAAAGACATCCCTAAGTGGCTAAAAGACCATCCAATCCAACAGATCATTGGGAAGCTGACTGATGGAGTCAAGACTAGACAGTCTACTCCACCAGCAGGAATGGCAACGTTCTTTTGCTTCATGTCCTAAATAGAACCCAAGACAACAGAGCAAGCCTTGGAAGACTATTCTTGGATCAATGCCATGCAAGAGGAGCTTGAACAAATGGAAAGGAACAATGTTTGGGAACTAACAGACAGACCAGATCATAAGAAGGTTATTGGCACCAAATGGGTGTACAAAAAACAAAAGCGACGAAGATGGAGCTGTTGTTAGGAATAAAGCCAGATTTGTTGCTAAAGGATATACACAGTGTGAAGGAATAGATTTTGGTGAAACCTATGCACCTGTTGCCAGATTAGAAGCCATCAGACTATTCCTCGTATATGCTGCATTCAAGGATTTTGAAGTCTATCAGATGGATGTAAAGAGTGCATTTCTTAATGGAATCCTAGAAGAAGAAGTCTATGTGGAGCAACCCCCAGGATTTGTCAAAGGAGACAAAGTCTACAAGCTATTAAAAGCTCTATATGGACTCAAGCAGGCACCAAGAGCTTGGTATGAAACCTTATCTATATTTATTGAGAAGAATGGTTTCTACAAAGGGAAAGTGGACAAGACCCTATTCAAAGTGGAGCACGAAGGCCATATATTAATAGTTCAGATATATGTGGATGACATTATATTTTGCTCAACCAACCCAGAGCTGTGTGAGAAATTCTCAAATCTCATGCAAGGAGAATTTGAGATGAGTATGATGGGAAAACTTAACTTCTTTCTTGGATTACAAGTCAAGCAGATGGAAAATGGAATTTTCATCAATCAAGCCAAATATACCCGAGATCTAATCAAGAGATTTGGAATGAAATCAGCCAAACCAGCAAGAATTCCTAAGAATACAAGTACTCACCTAGATGCAGATGAGGGAGGCATATCAGTGGATTCAACCCACTACAGAGGACTTATTGGATCATTGATATACCTCACTGCAAGCAGACCAGATATATCTTATGCCGTAGGAGTATGCGCCCGATTTCAATCCAAGCCAAAGCAGTCTCACCAAGATGCAGCCAAGAGAAAATCAAATACCGTAAGTCTATAGTCAATGTTGGACTATGGTATCCTAAGGACGATAAATTCGAGCTATCAGGATATTCAGATGCAGATTTCGCAGGATGCAAAATAAATAGGAAAAGCACTAGTGGAACGTGTCAATTCCTAGAAAGCAGACTAATATCCTGGTTTAGCAAGAAGCAGGTTTCTAACTCTATCTCCACCACAGAGTCAGAATACCTAGCTGCAGGTAGTTGTTATGCACAAATCTTATGGATCAGACAACAGCTAAGGGACTACAGCATTATTGCCAATGAAGTTCCTATCTGGTGTGACAACAACAGTGCTATTGCAATAACCAACAACCAGGTATTGCATTCAAGGACCAAACACATTGATGTTAAGCATCACTTCATAAGAGATCACGTGCTTAACAAAAGAGTAAGAGTTGAAAGAGTCAGCACAGACTACCAAATTGCTAATATCTTCACCAAACCATTGTCAGAAGAAAGGTTTTTGGAGCTAAGCAGAGAACTTGGATTACTAGATTGGGAATCTAGTACAGAGGAAAGAGCTAGCTGAAGCAGATCAGACAAATGACGGTCTAAGCTGATCATAGGAATCAGACCCTACCTGATGTAGACAATAAGACGAAGGACAAACGAAGGAACCTAGATGATCAAACCACATGTGAGCAGTCAAAGGAGTCAACTCACCTGATGCAGAGCAGTCAACAGTCAACGGTCAACCAGCTAAGTTTTCTAAACCTAACCGACTTCTGAATATTATATTATTATCTGCTATTTGTATAATAGTATAATATTAATTTTTGGATCACAAGTGGCATAATACTATATGCTTAAAATACATGTGGCAACCACAAGTTCAATCGACCTCCACTGTGACCAATTAAAATCCAACCGTCCATTTTCAAACTCAAAACCTGGACCACCGATTACTAAATTTGAATTTTAAAAATCCTCAAAAGGTGGACCACCGATTAAAATAAATGATTATTTAATTACAAGCGTCGTTTCATTTTCCTTTTAAGGAAGGGAAAAGCCCTTTCACTTTACCTTCACCAAACTTTCGAAACCCTAATTTTCAAAGCAGAAATCCTTTCGAACCCTTAATACACTAAGACGTCGCTTATTTTGCAGAAATGGAATCCTACTTTGAAGGCGTGAATCTGAAGGCAGTTAAGGACCAGATCATTTTCTCCCTGGTCGTTGATTTTGAGGGACTCCTGGAAAAAAATATGGAGAACAACGATGTGCTCAACCTCATTCGCGCGATGAAGATAAATGGGATCTACCCATTCTTGGACATCAGTCCCAAGCTCCTGTTTAAGGAGGCCGTTATTGCGTTCTTCCGAGAGGCCCGAGTGATTGAATCGGGGATTCAAAGCACAGTCGGCGGAATCCAAGTGGACATCTCACCGGAGACAATCGAAAAAACATTTGGGATGAAAAATCGTGGCGTGGCAGTCGAAGCCCTTAGGCAGAGCGCAGCCGATACTTGGCTGAAAATTAAGGCGGTCGACCAACCGGAGAAACTGAAGCTAACCGCCAAGAGGAGTGAAATAAGGAAGGAGTATCGCTATGTGTTGGACATAACCAACAAGATAGTGATGGGGATGGCCAGTAGCTACGACCAACTGTCGTCAGCTAAGTTTATGGTGCTGGGAGCACTAATCCAAGACGAACCAATTGACTGGAAGAATTACATATACAGGCAATTGGTGTGTGAGGTCAACAAGGCCGAGTGGCTTGTTGAAGAGAAGAAATTTAAATCCAAGCTGGCGTTCGGAACGCAGCTCAGTTGGATTCTGGAGAAACTTGGTGTGGTGAAGGGAAACACTGACCCTTTCCACATCAATAAGAGGCTTGGTCATCTAGACCAAGAAACGTTGAGGAGGCTAGTAGGCGGAAGGAGAGCAGCCCAGATTCTAAAAGAGCTGTCTCACCAGGGACCTACCTACAGATACCCTGAAACCTTAGACGAGTCCAACCAGGCTGCAGCCCGCAACTCACCTGTAGCCCAGTTTGATATAGAGTCAGACAACACTCCTATTGTTGTTCGCTTTAAGAGAAGGGGACCAGCCCCTGGTGAGCCCTCCATAATTCATTCCTCACCAGAACCCTCTTCCAAATGTCCCAGACGCTTATTTGATGAGGAGGAGCAGTCAGACCAATTTGCTACACCTAAATCCATTCTCTTGGAGGATCAGCCTCCTCCCTCCAGCCTGGAGACACAAATGGTACCAGTTCTAAACCCATTTTTTTGCGACAGAGGAAGAAGAGGCATGTTTAATTATTTCAATTCCAGAAGCAAATTACACATTTAATATGCTTGAACATAACAATTTTAACCTGTCTATAGAGCAACTATTAATTGTAAAAACCCATGCTCTAAAACATTCGTTTGTAGAAATCTTTGAGGAATGGAAAACTCTCAAAACCATTCCATTCTCTCAACTTCAAACTTTGATTGAAGGCAGTAGCTGGGACTATCCCCAGGCTACAGAAGATCTGCTCACCCATTTTTGTAATGAGACAGATCTCTGCCTACTACTTCAGGAAGGCTGGTTCATGTCTAATTTTAAAACAAACATGGACCAGCTCACCTATCTTATCATGGCTAGCATTTTTGATGGATCGTTGAATGGAGATGGAGAAGTAGTTGAAAAAGAAGTAAGAATAGAAGAAGTGGTGGAAGAAGAAGAGAAAGAAGAAGTTATTATAATAGAAGATGAAGAAAATGAGGAAGTAGAAAAAGAAAAAGATGAAGAAAATATTCTAGTTGAAAAAACAGAAGAAACGGAAGATGAAGGAGAAGAAGAGTGAGAGGAGGTTGATCAAAAAGAAGCAGAAGAAGAAAAAGAAAATGATGAAGAAGATAAAGATGATAAAAATAATGATGAAGAAAAAGGTGATGATGATGATGATGATGATAATAATAAAGGAGATGGAGGTGAAAAGGAGGTTGAGAGAGAAAAAGAAAAGGAGCATGAAGAAGAAGAAGAAAAGGAAGAAGAAGAAAAGAAGAAGGAAAAGGAATGAGGAGAAAAGGAGATGGAAAAGGAAGAATAAGAAAAGGAAGAAGGACAAAAGGAGAAGGAAAAAGAAAAGGAGGCAGAAAAAGTAGCTGCATCAGACAAGGCTGGGCACCTGCTCGCTATACCAGCCTAGATGCAGACCTATCTGAAGATTCCAGATCGGGGACCCCATAGCAGACCCCATCTGGTAAGCCAGCTGCAGACAGGAGTCTGCAGACAGGTGGATCATCCACACACCTACCTGCAAGCGTCGAAGGATCAGGCGAGCACTCTCCGCAGACATCACACATTACACCTGTGATGACTGAGCTGATCCGATAGATTGTAAAAGACATTGTTGGAGAGCTTCTTGCCTCTCAAGTCACTCCTGACCTGCAGTCCATTAATGCCAAAATTGACACCTTGATGCAGCGAAATATCCCTCAACCACCTTCCCCTACAAACAACAGAATGCCCCTTGGCATGTCTGACTGGATGCTTAGAGTGGAGCAGCAATTGACCATCCTGGTTGATGCTGGCAAAAAGGGGGAAGAGAGGTTACAGGGGGAAGGTAGCAAGTAGGGGGAAATAAGAGGAATTCAAGAAGTGAGGACGAAGAGGAAGCAAGATGTCCAATTGATTAAAGTTGGGACATCATCTGCAAAGAGGAAGGGAGAAACTGACCAAGAGCAGACTGATGATCAACCTGCAGCCAAAAGAAGGAGGATCAGATCTGGGGAAGAGCCTACTCTAGAATGGGAAGGCAAAGAGTTGTGGTATGTGTTAGGAATACTTGTTAGATTTTGATGATGTCATTAATTTAGAATCAAATGTTTATTAATTGGCAAAATGTAAGGAAGAACCAAATGAGTATCTTCCATAGGCCAAAATATGTTAAGTATAAAATTGGCAAAATGTAAAGAAGAACCAAATGAGTATCTTCTATAGGCCAAAGTTAGTTAGGCTGAAAAACGGCTAAGTACTTAGTGCAGTCTAGTCCATCAGAGAAGTACAACCGACTCCAGTCAGAGTAGCTCTGGTCAACTAAAATTTATCACAGAAGTTTGACGGTGCGGTGAGGAACCTCGGGAAGTCACTGACGAGACAAGTCTCAAGCAATGAGCAGTAGAGACGACCTACCTGCAGAGAAGTAAGCTGCACATCAGTCTACTCAACTACAGCCTAGTACTCCAAGTCCACGTCAACATGCTTTGAAAAGTCAAATATTACGGAAAGCTCATATGCAACGTGAAGAGACAAATTGGAGTGATTCCCGCAAGAGATATGATTTATTTAAATCATCCTGACCCACCGTGAAGACTTTAATCCTTTTATATTCAAAAGATTTGGCGCTCACATGCAGAAGTCCACACAACGGTCGGAAGATAAAATATAATAATGGGAATCCAGCCTTGCAACGTTCAGAAAAGATTAAACAATGAAGTCTCCCTCCAACGGACGGATTTGTTGATTTGCAACGGCTACAAGGAAGAAGCTCAGAGATCGTGATCTATATATATCCGGAGATTTGAACGAGCAACTAGGTGCGAACATATACTCTAGCGATCAAAGCAAACAAAGCAATCTCAAGCAATCAAATAGCATCGTGAAAAGAGCGAGATCCAAAAGTTCATATTCAAGGAAGCTCTTAAGTTGGAGAAGACAAACACTCTTGTCTTTAAATCTTGAGTACGGGGTACTTCTTGGTTGAAGTAAGAGATCGTAAAGGCATCCGAGGATCGAGGATCAAGAGGTGCAAGGCGATCAGTGTGTGTACAACGGCACGGAATTCCACGGTTGGAAGGCTGTTGTAGTGTGTTGTGAATCACCTGTAATCTTTATCCTTTGGTTGAAAATTATAGTGAATTCATCTCCAATCGGTTTGGAGAAAAGTGGATTAGTAGAGGATTACCCCACCTCCGAGACCACTATAATCGCCTATGTTATTCTTGTTTCTTGCATCATACTCTAGCTTCTTTGCATACATTGTTAAGTGTTTCATTAAGATTAATTTATATTCGTCATCAGCTGACTTCCGCACTTATCCAAGAACAAACGACTCCAAGTCATTTGTTTGACTATCAGCTGAAGAAACTCACTCTTCGGAAAAAGAGTTAAAGAGTTTCAACAAGTCTATTCACCCCCCCCCCTCTAGACTTGTTCCTGGACGACTTGTGACCTACAAGTGGTATCGGAGAGGTTGGTTCATTTTTTTCTCACGAACCAGATCTATACTAGATATATATCTTATCTCTCACTTTATAATGGAACACATGCACTCTAGACTACCTGTCTTTTCAGTTGACGAGTATGATCTCTGGAAGATAAGAATGCAGGCACACTTATCTTCAATCCATGACGACATGTGGTGCATCATTGAAGACGGTCCATTCATTTTTGAGAAGGACAATACAGCCGAGGAGATAGCAGCTGGGAGGCCAGAAAAGATTCCCAAGAAGAGAACGGAGCTGACCCCCGAAGAGAGAAAGCTGGCCAATCTTGACAACAGGGCCAGAGATGTGTTATACCAAACTCTTGACAAATCCACGATGGTCAAGATCAAAAATTGTAAGAATGCCAAAGAGATTTGGGACACATTAGCTCTAATGTGTGAAGGAACGGAGCTGATCAAGGAGAACAAGTTGTCAATAGCTATCCAAAAGTTTGACAACTTTAAAATGAAGAATGGAGAATCAATAGACCAAGTGGACACAAGGTTCACTGAAATTATCAATGAAATCAACTCCCTGGGCAAAACTTATGGCAACAGGGAAATGGCACTCAAAGTCCTCAGATCGCTCAATCCCGAATGGAGCATGAAGGCTGTAGCTATGAGAGAGTCCAAAGACCTGAATAAGATAAAGATTCAGGAGCTGTTCTCTGATCTAAAGGCTTATGAGTTCGAGCTTCCAAGATCATCCTCAATCGAGCTGCGAGAGAAGGGAATCGCATTTGCGGGAGTCCTGCTAAGAGCTTATCTGATGTGAAACCTCCAAACCCACTAGATTTTGAGGAGGAAATGGCTTTCATTATGCAAAGGTTCAGTAACTTCAGAAAGAACTACTCCAAGTATAAGAAAAACTACAAGGAGAACCCAAGAAGGAACCAGAAGGCTGGGAACTGGAAAGTTGAATGCTACAACTGTCACAAAATAGGACACATCCAAATGGATTGTCCCGAGCTCAAGAAGGATGAAACCAAGAAGGAGGTGGGCAGAAAGGAAGACAGAAGAAAAGCTCTCATCAGAGAAGACCAGGAGCATGTCGAATCAAGCGGCGGTTTCTTTTCTGATGACGACGAGGAATATGATTGCCTGATGGCAAACTTGGCTGATGAAGAGGTAACCTCTAAACCTACCGGTTCAAATAATAGCTCAGCCATGTCGCAAGATATGGATTTACATGAATCGGTAAATCAATTATTCAAAGATTTTGAAACACTTAAATCTGCACACCAAGCTGTATCAGCAGAGAAGACTCAGCTGCAAGATGAGAATAGGCAGCTGAAAAATGACTTCGAAAAACTCAGCCTAGATTTAAATAAGGTTGAGACAACTACAGCTGACTTTAAAAGCCAGGCAAGTGCCAATACAGCTGAGATAGACCGGCTAAATATTTTACTTAAAGAAAAGTCAGCTGCACTTGCTCATGCCAAAGCTGAGTTTACTAAGCTGGCACAGTTAAATAAAACTCAGGCGCAGGAAATAACCTCCCTGAAGGCGTCTTCAACTCTGGGCGAATTGTGTACTTATAAAAGGTCATTATATACAAAATCAGGCCTTGGATATGATTCTCACACTCCCTCTAGTTCCGAAACCAAGTTTATCAAGGGAGAAACAATGGTCTCATCACGAGCACTGTATAAACCGATTTTCAAAAACAGGCAACAGCCAAGTCAAACGTCTAGGCTGCAGTCAAGTTACACCAGACAGCCACCTAGACAGGCGACTAGGCAGTGGCCCAGGCAGAAGCAGCAGCCCAGACAACATGCCCACTATTACCAACAACTTCCCAAAAATAGATTTCATGATGGGAGGGGCAGATGGAAACCTCAAGGTTATCCAAATTATCAAAATGAACAAGTGTGGAGACCACAAAGGTTTAACAAATGGTCTCAGCCTAGATTTAGAAATGGCCCACACTATTTTGAGGAATATCCGGTATACAATCCAACCAGGAGACTTAGACCTCGACCACAGGCACCTTTTAAGGGTTATAATAATAATTCCTATAATCCAAGGAGAAATCAATTCTCCAGGAAACCCACTAACCCCAAAGGACCCACACAAATTTGGGTACCTAAATCTCTGCTTGTTTAATTGCAGAAAAGGTGGAAGGACTACAATTCATCTCCTCAAGCTCAAATTTTGGAGGTGAAGAATGGTTTGTAGACTCCGGATGCTCAAGGCATATGACCGGGAACAAGAAGATGCTGACCAAATATATCAAAGAAAGAGGTCCCGATGTAGCCTTTGGAGATAGCTCTAGAGGACAGACAAAAGGCTTTGGAGAGCTGCACCGAGGAAACATTGTAATATCCAAAGTTCATTATGTCAAAGGGCTCAAGTACAACCTCCTGAGCATAAGCCAGTTCTGCGACGAAAAGAATCTAGTAGTCTTCACCATCTTGAAGTGTATGGTGATAGACATCTTATCTGGAGAAATAAAGCTACAAGGATTCCGAAGAAGAGATGTATACATGATTGATTGGAACACAGGAACACCCAACTCCTGCTTTCTATCCAAGACTGTAGCTGAGAATGGATGGCTGTGGCACAAAAGACTATGTCACCTGAACTTCAAAGCCATCAACAAGATTAGCTCTCAGAAGCTGGTCAGAGGACTTCCAAATGAAGTATTCAAAAAGGAAGCACTCTGTGATGCATGTCAGAAGGGAAAACAGACCAAGGCATCGTTCAAGCCAGTTCAGCCTACAACGCTCACAACAAGGATCTTAGATCTACTCCACATGGATCTATTTGGTCCTATCAAGCCAAGGACTTTGAGCGGCAGAAAGCTTGCTGTTGTGTTTGTAGTTGATTATTCAAGGTTCACTTGGATCATTTTTGTATACAAGAAAAGTGAAACCTTGACCAAGTTACACGAGTGCTTGAGAAGGATCCAGAATGAGAAATCCCTCTCCATAATCAAGATCGGATCGAGATAGAGGAGGAGAGTTTCTCAATAAGGCGATAAGCGATTTCAGCGATCGAATGGGATCCGGCATGAGCTCTCTGCGGCCAGGGACGCTTGGCAGAATGGTGTTCTTGAAAGAAGAGCAGAACCACGAAGGAAGCGGCAAGGTCCATGATTGCGAGCGGACCTACCCAAAAGGTTACGGGTGAAGTCACAACACTGACTGCCACACTCGTAGCAGGAGTATGATAGTAGGGAGACATGGCAAAACTCCCTATGAGGTTTGGAATAATAGAACTCCTACTGTTGCTTACTTTCATGTTTTTGGTTGTAAGTGTTTCATCCACAACAACGGTAAAACACAGCTAAATGCCTTTGATGCTAAAACTGATGATGGTCTATTTATGGGATATTCCCAAAGAAGCAAGGCATATAGAGTTTTTAACAAAAGAACCTTAGTTGTGGAACAAACACCCCATGTTGTTTTTAATGAATCTACTGTTGAGTACAGGAAACAACTTGAGCAAATTGAGAACAAGCTCAAGTCAGCAACCCTTGAAGAAGTCATTATTCATGACACTGGAATGGTGGACTCACCTGCAGATCAGCCTGATGACCCAACTGCAGCTGATGAAGACCCAACTGCAGATCAGACAGGATCACCAAACCTATCGATCCGATTCTTTGAAGAAGACCAAATGAGCAGACAAAGACTCATCTGCAGTCCAGAACCAAGCTGCAGATGACAAGGCGGTAGCTGATCCAGTTGCAGACCAGAATCCAGCAGATGCAGATAACCACCAGAGCAATCCAACAGGGGGAACAAACCCAGAAGAGGACGAGATTCCCAAATGGCTCAAGGATCATCCAATTCATCAAATAATCGGAAAGTTGACTGATGGAGTCAAGACAAGACAGTCAACTCTACCAGCAGGAATGGCGATGTTCTCATGTTTCATGTCACAAATTGAACCCAAGACTACAGAACAAGCCTTGGAAGATTATTCATGGATTAATGCCATGCAAGAGGAATTAGAGCAGATGGAGAGAAACAAAGTTTGGGAACTAACAGACAGACCTGATCACAAGAAAGTTATTGGCACCAAATGGGTGTATAAAAACAAGAGTGATAAAGACGGAGCTGTTGTTAGGAATAAAGCCAGACTCGTAGCAAAAGGATATGCACAGTGTGAGGGAATAGATTTTGATGAAACTTATGCACCTGTTGCAAGATTAGAAGCCATCAGACTATTCCTCGCATATGCTGCATTCAAGGATTTTGAAGTCTACCAGATGGATGTGAAAAGTGCGTTTCTAAATGGAGTCCTAGAGGAAGAAGTCTATGTAGAGCAACCCCCAGGTTTTGTCAAAGGAGACAAAGTCTATAAGCTGTTGAAGGCTCTGTATGGACTCAAGCAAGCACCGAGAGCATGGTATGAAACACATGTGTGTTTCTTGAGAAAAATGGATTTTGCAAGGGAAAAGTGGACAAAACCCTATTCAGAGTGGAGCACGAAGGCCACATATTAATAGTTCAGATTTATGTGGATGACATCATATTCGGATCAACCAATCCAGAACTATGCGAGAAATTCTCCAACCTCATGCAAGGAGAATTTGAGATGAGTATGATGGGAAAGCTTAACTTCTTTCTCGGATTACAAGTTAAGCAGATGGAAAAAGGAATTTTCATCAACCAAGCAAAGTATACTAGGGATCTTATCAAGAGATATGGAATGGAATCAGCCAAGCCCGCAAGAATTCCAATGAGCACAAGTACTCACCTGGACGCAGACGAGGCAGGCATATCAGTGGACTCAACCCACTACAGAGGACTCATCGGATCTCTTCTGTACCTAATCGCAAGAGCCGGACATATCATATACAGTTGGAGTTTGTGCAAGATTCCAGTCCAAGCCGAAGCAATCACACCTAGATGCAGCCAAGAGAATAATTAAGTACCTAAAGTCTACAATTAATGTTGGACTGTGGTATCCAAAGGATGACAACTTCGAGCTATCAGGATACTCAGATGCGGATTTCGCAGGATGCAAAATCAATAGGAAGAGCACTAGTGGAACGTGTCAATTCCTAGGAACCAGACTGATATCCTGGTTTAGCAAGAAGCAGGTTTCTAACTCCATATCCACTACAGAGTCAGAATACCTAGCTGCAGGTAGCTGTTGTGCACAAATTCTATGGATCAGACAACAGTTAAGGGACTACAATATTATTGCCAACGAAGTTCCTATTTGGTGTGACAACAATAGTGCTATTGCAATAACCAACAATCCGGTTTTGCACTCGAGGACGAAGCACATTGACGTTAAGCACCATTTCATTCGAGACCATGTGCTTAACAAAAGGGTTAGAGTTGAAAGAGTCAGCACAGACTACCAAATAGCTGACATCTTCACCAAACCCCTGCCAGAAGAAAGATTCCTAGAGCTTAGCAGAGATCTTGGATTACTAGATTGGGAATATAGTTCTGAAGCAAGTTGAAGGAAGGACGGACACTCAGAATCAGCCTAAGCTGATGCAGGCGAGAAGACGAAGGCCAGACGAAGCAACTTAGCTGTACAGATTACCAGGCGAGAGGTCAACTAACCTGTTGCAGAATGGTCAACAGTCAACGAATCAGACCAGCTAAGTTCTCTAAACTGATCTCTAAATTTTTAATTATTATCTGTCATATTTATAAATATTACTTTGGCTAAAATGGCATTTAAAATATACATCTTTATTAGCCAAGTGGCAATTTTAAATACACGCGTCACACGCCTATTTAATTAACCTCTACGGTGGCCAATCAGAATCAACCGTCAATTTTTAAAAATGGGGCCACCGATTCAAATTTGAAATTCAAAAGAATATGAAAAGGCGTATCACCGTTTAAATTTATAATAAACTAATCCAAACGTCCTTTCATCTTCTTTATAAGGAAGAAAGCTCTTCACTTTCCTCTTTACGCTTTCAGAAACCCTAGAATTTACAGAGCAAAATATACACTAAATCCTAAAATTCTCTTTGCAGAAATGGCATCTCTTGAAGGAGCAAACTTGAAGGCGATGAAGGACCAAGTCATCTTCTCCATGGTCGTCGATTTCGAAGGATTATTAGAAGCAAATCTAGAGGACTTCGATATGCTCGACTTAATCCGGGCAATGAAGCTGAACGGAATCTACCCGTTTCTCGACATCAACCCGCAACATTTGTTCAAGGAAGATGTCGTTGAATTTTACCGCAACGCCTATCTGATTCAGCACGGGATTCAGAGCAAAGTCGGTGGAGTACCAGTCACCATAGATCGAGAGAAGATCCGTTCGGTATTCGGGATGAAACATCGCGGCTTGGCGGTCGAAGCTCTTAAACAATCACCCGCCGAAACCTGGAAGACGATCAAACTCGAAAACATCCCAGAGAAATTGAAGTTTACAGCGAAAAGGAATGAGTCGAAAAGGATTTATCGAGTTGCTTTGGACATCACAAACAAGATAGTGATGGGGATGGCAGGAAGCTATGACCAACTGTCATCATCCAAATTCATGGTGTTGGGTGCGTTAATTCAACAAGAGGAAGTTGACTGGGCGGATTATATTTTCAGGCAACTTGTTCGCGAGGTGAACAAAGTTGAATGGCTCGAAGGTGAGAAGAAATTCAAAACTAAGTTGGCGTTCGGAACGCATCTTAGTTGGTTGTTGGAGAAAATTGGAGTGGCTAAGGGAAACATTGACCCTTTCCACCCAAACAAGAGGCTAGGTCACATGGACCATGACAAGAAGAAGGTTGGAGTCACTGGGAAAGCAGCCCAGTTATTGAAGGATTTGCCAGACTCAAGCTATTGCCCAAGATACGATTTATCAGACTCGGACCAACCTGCAGCTGAGATCGGAACTGCAGTCGAGTCCGAGAATGAGTCTGACGATACACCAATCGCCATCCGATTCAAGAGACGGGGACCAGCCCCAGAAGGACCTTCCAACCTGCAGTCATCACCTGAAACCTCTCCAAAGAGGCCAAGGAAGCTGCAGTTCAGCGAAGGAGAGCAGCCTGAGCACCATACAAGCCCATCAGTCCAATCACCAGTTCATCGGACACACTGCACGAGATCAGAAAATCGGATTGTACCATTTATAACACCTACAGTGTACATAACAGAAGAAGAGGAAGCGAGGTCTTGTTATATCTATTCTGACAAGCGATTACACTTTCAATCTCTTAGAAAATAATACTTTTAATCTCTCCATTGAACAACTTCAGCTTGTCAAGCCACAAGCAGAAAAACATTCCTTTGTAAATATTTTTAAAGAGTGGAAAAATCTCAAAACCATGTCTTTTACAAATTTTCAAATCTTTGTTGAAACTAGTGGTTGGGATTATCCCCAAGCCACTGAGGATGTTCTGACTAATTTTTGCAAAGAGTCAGATTTAACTTTACTCCTCCAGGATAACTGGTTCATGTCACATTTTGAGACAAACATGGACCATTTTATCCATTCTATAATGCTAAGTATTTTTAATGGTGATTTTGGAGAGGAGGAAGAGGAAGAAGAAAAGGAGATTAGGATTGAGGAAATTAATGGAGATAATGAAATTATCAATTTGGTTGAAGAGGATGAAGAAGAAAAAGAATCTGAAGAAAAAATACCAGTTGAAAAACAAACAGAGGAGATTGAGAAGACAGAAGAAGTGGATGATGAAGAAGGTGAAGAAGAAGGAGAAGAAGTGGAGCAGGAAAAAGATGAAGAAGATAAGGATGATGAGAATGATGAAGGAGAAGAGAAGGAGAAGGATGATGCTAAGGATGAGGATGATAATGATGATAATGATGATAATGATGATAATGATGATGGAGGTGAAGGAGGAGCAGAACAAGAAAAGGAAGAAGAAAAAGAAAAAGATGAGGAGAAAGAGAAAGAAACATCTGGAGAAGAAGAAAGGGAAGAAGGAAGAGAAGGAGCCAAAGAGCCAGAGACAGAGCCAGAGGCAACTCATGCAGCTGCAGATAAGACTGTTGAACCTGCCAGGTACACCAGCCTAGATGCAGAGCTAGCAGAAGACTCCAGGTCAGGGACCCCGGAGAAGACCCAATCTGACCTACCTGCTGCAGCCAGGAGCCTGCAGTCTAGTGGCTCCATTGCTGAAGGATCAGGAGAACACTCCCCATCAGCTCAGTTATCCCCTACCATGACTGAGCTGATCAAGCAAATTGTCAGAGACACCATTGGGGAGCTGCTATCAACTCAGGTCACTCCTGACCTTCAGACCATTAATGCCAAAATTGACACCCTGCTTCAGAGAGAGATCCCTCAGCCTCCTCCTCCTACAAACAACAGAATGCCTTTTGGCATGTCTGATTGGATGTGCCGCATGGAGCAACAGTTGACAACCCTCATTGATCTTTGGCAAAAGGGGAAGAGTGGATTCGGGAAGAGAGAAATCAGAAGTAAGAAAAAGCAGGATGTCCCTCAGATTGAAGGACCCTCTAGCCTAAAGAGAAAGGAAGCTGTAGATCAAGAAGACCAGGCTGACCAGCCTGTAGGAAAAAGAAGAAGGACCAGAGGCAGCTTTGAACCTACTCTTGAATGGGAAGGGCTGGAGCTATGGTTTGTTGAGGATTTCTGTCCAATTGAAGCTTTTGAGATGTGGGGAGCAGCTAGGAAGAGATTTATCAGAGACTATTACATCTGGGAACTAATTCATGATGACAAACTCTCCCCACAGGAAACTTTCATAAACTTCATGGAAGAGATCTATCCGAAACTTTGGGCCGTTCTGAAGAAGTATGCTAAGGAGCAAAATGCCTTTCCTATGATCCCCTTATTTAGAGCTGAAGAAGCACCAATCCGCATGGATGGTGAACTTGATGAGCTACAACTTCAGGAGGAAATCAAGCTAGTCTGCCTGGAGAACAAATTCAGATCTCAGCAGGAGCAGGATTTCGCAGCACTCGTGGTGAAAAGAAAATATGGCCTTGCTCCAGTCAAGGTAAGACCTATCGGAGCTAAACCATTCAGGCCTGCCAAACAGCCTATTAGAAGAGGCAGAGGAAGAGGCAGATGATCTTTCAATTATTTTTCTTACTTGTAATTTTATTTTCTGTACTTAAAACATTCTTGTAAAATTTCAATGATAAGTCAGAAAACTTTATGAACAGTCTGTTGAATGACAATTTTCCAGTTGTCTCAATCTTAGACTGCTTTCAGTTTTGTCTCGCACTTAAGTGCAGACTTGGCCATTTGATTTCTTACTTAGTTTTGCCATCATCAAAATAGGGGGAATTTGTTAGGAATACTTGTTAGATTTTGATGATGTCATTAATTTAGAATCAAATGTTTATTAATTGGCAAAATGTAAGGAAGAACCAAATGAGTATCTTCCATAGGCCAAAATATGTTAAGTATAAAATTGGCAAAATGTAAAGAAGAACCAAATGAGTATCTTCTATAGGCCAAAGTTAGTTAGGCTGAAAAACGGCTAAGTACTTAGTGCAGTCTAGTCCATCAGAGAAGTACAGCCGACTCCAGTCAGAGTAGCTCTGGTCAACTAAAATTTATCACAGAAGTTTGACGGTGCGGTAGGAACCTCGGGAAGTCACGACCAGACAAGTCTCAAGCGGTGAGCATGAGACGACCTACTGCAGAGAAGTAAGCCGCACATCGATCTACTCAACTACTGACTAGTACTCCAAGTCCACGTCAGCATGCTTTGAAAAGTCAAATATTACGGAAAGCTCACATGCAACGTGAAGAGACAAATTGGAGTGATTCCCGCAAGAGATATGATTTATTTAAATCATCCTGACCCACCGTGAAGACTTTAATCCTTTTATATTCAAAAGATTCGGCGCTCACATGCAGAAGTCCACACAACGGTCGGAAGATAAAATATAATAATGGGAATCCAGCCTTGCAACGTTCAGAAAAGATTAAACAATGAAGTCTCCCTCCAACGGACGGATTTGTTCAGATTTGCAACGGCTACAAGGAAGAAGCTCAGAGATCGTGATCTATATATATCCGGAGATTTGAAACTGAGCAACTACCGGTGCGAACATATACTCTAGCGATCAAAGCAAACAAAGCAATCTCAAGCAATCAAATAGCATCGTGAAAAAGAGCAGATCCAAAAAGTTCATATTCAAGGAAGCTCTTAAGTTGGAGAAGACAAACACTCTTGTCTTTAAATCTTGAGTACGGGGTACTTCACTGGTTGAAGTAAGAGACTGTAAAGGCATCCGAGGATCGAGGATCAAGAGGTGCAAGGCAGTCAAGTGTGTGTACAACGGCACGGAATTCCACTGGTTGGAAGATGTTGTAGTGTGTTGTGAATCACTGTAATCTTTATCACTGGTTGAAAATTATAGTGAATTCATCTCCAACTGGTTTGGAGAAAAGTGGATTAGTAGAGGATTACCCCACCTGCGAGACCACTATAATCGCTGTGTTATTTCTTGTTTCTTGCATCATACTCTAAGCTACTTGCATACATTGTTAAGTGTTTCATTAAGATTAATTTATATTCGTCATCAGCTGACTTCCGCACTTATCCAAGAACAAACGACTCCAAGTCATTTGTTTGACTATCAGCTGAAGAAACTCACTCTTCGGAAAAAGAGTTAAAGAGTTTCAACAAGTCTATTCACCCCCCCCCCCCCCTCTAGACTTGTTCCTGGACGACTTGTGACCTACAGTATGTTGAAGACTTTCTTACTGTCCAAGCTGCACCAATGTGGGGATCTGCAAAGAAGAAGTGTCATCAAAGATTTTTACATCTGGGAGTTACTCCAGGATGTAAATTGCTCCCCACAGCAGACCTTCATTAACTTTATGGATTCAGAACATCCAAAACTCTGGGCCATCCTACTAAAATACGCTGAGGAATGTAATGCATATCCCATGATTCCTCCCTTCAGACCTAAAGATCCGCCCACTCTACCAAATAATGAACTGGATGAATTGGCGCTGCAAAAGAAGATCAAGAAGTTGTGTGAAGAGCATAAGTTCTCTTCCCAAGAAGAACAAGACTTTGCTGCACTTGTAGTCAGGAGGAAGTACGGCCTTGCCCCAGTCAAGAAAAGGCCTATTGGTGCATAGATTCTCAGACCCTCTAAGCAGCCTATTCACAGAGGCAGAGGCAGAGGAAGATGAATTGTATTCATATATTTTTATGTAAATTTTGTACTTATAAATTTTCCTGTATTTTGATCATTGAAATCCATGTACTTGTAAAACAATACAGAAAAATTAATATAACAGTCTTTTGAATGACAATTCCCAGTTGTCTCAAAACAAGACTGATTTTAGTTTGTGTCTTGCACTCAAGTGCAAACCTGTTCATTTGAATA
The DNA here is from genome assembly GCA_033398695.1 of Orobanche coerulescens. Taxonomy (NCBI): domain Eukaryota; kingdom Viridiplantae; phylum Streptophyta; class Magnoliopsida; order Lamiales; family Orobanchaceae; genus Orobanche; species Orobanche coerulescens. The sequence continues at coordinate 35,742,702 of CM065818.1, forward strand.
ATTTGCTTAAGTTTTGCCATCATCAAAATAGGGGGAATTTGTTAGGAATACTTGTTAGATTTTGATGATGTCATTATTGTAATTCAAATGTTTATTACTTGGCAAAAATGTAAGGAAGAACCAAATGAGTATCTTCCATAGGCCAAATTGTGTTAAGTTAAATACTTGGAAAAATGTAAAGAAGAACCAAATGAGTATCTTCTATAGGCCAAATAAGTTACGCTCATATCGGCTAAGTACAAAGTTACAGATAAGTACATTAGATAAGTACAGCCGAGTCAAGTCAGAGAAGCTATGGTCAACAAAAATTCATCAGAGATGTTTGACCAGACTGCAGTCAAGTGATCAGCAGACTAAGTCATCTGAAGTCTGACCACCAGACAAGTCAAAATTCATCAAGACAGAAGACTTCAGACAAGTCATCTGATCAGGCGAGTCTCAAACAGTCACCGATAGAGAAGTCCAAACTGCAGAGAAGATGACTGTACATCAGTCAACTTGACTTATAAGAGATCAGCCAAGTACTCCAAGTCCACATCAGCATGCGTTGAATAGTCAAATATTACGGAAAGCCACATGCAAGCATGAAGAGACAAATTGGAGAGATTCCCGCAAGGATATGAATTAAATAATTCATCCAGACCTACCACTGAAGACTTTAATCTTATTATATTCAAAAGATTCGGTGCCTCACATGCAAAGTCTTCACAACGGTCGAAAGATGGATTAAAATATGGGAATCCAGCCTCGCAACGTTCAGAAAAAAATAAACAAAGAAGTCTATTTCTCCAACGGACGAATTTGTTACAAGATTTGCAACGACTATGAAGAATGCTCAAGGATCGACACTTATATATATCCGAAGATTTGAAGATGAGAAGTACGATGCGAACAAAACTCTCAAGCGATCAAAGTTATCAAAGCAATCAAAGCAGTTACATAGCATCGTGAAAAGAGCAGTACTCGAAGTTCTTATCTTGAAGAAAGCTCTTAGTTGGAGAAGACAAACACTCTTGTCTTAAAACCTGAGTTCGAGGTACTTCACTGGTTGAAGTTGCGAGACTGATAGGCATCCGAGGATTTGAAGAATCAAGTGGTGCTAGGCAGTCAAAGAGGAGTTGTAACGACATGATTTCCACTAGTTGGAAGTTGTTGTAGCTAAGTAGTAGAATCACTGTAATATTTATCACTAGTTGAGAATCATAGTGGATTCATCTCCAACTGGTTTGGGGAAAGTGGATTTGTAGAGGATTACCCCACCTCTGAGACCACTATAAATTGCATACGTGTTTTACTGTTTTCAGCATCATACTTAACTGCTGCATTCATTCATTATTGTTCCATTGCTTAGTCTTGATTTCGTCATCAGCTGATTTCTGCATATCTATCAGCTGAGAAACTTACTCTTCGTGAAAAAGAGTTTAAGAGTTTCAATAAGTCTATTCACCCCCTCTAGACTTATTCCTGGACGACTTGTGACCTACAAGTAAATAACATAAGATTTGCTGGGGTTGTTAGTCCCGGGCTTGAATGCTCTCGCGACATATTATTAATACGAATACTTGGGAGTACAAATATTGATGTTAGAGTACAATTACAATGAGTGTAAGTACCCTAGTTATCTAACTCTTGAGTGCTGATGATAGCTGGAAGAACCAGAGTTGATGCTCTGTGAGTTCTTGTAACAACGATGGAGTGCTGTGTCAATCGCGAGAAATCGATTGTCTCTCACTGTGTGTATTAGCTGAACTCTCGTATGAAAATCACTGTTCGTGAACCTCTTTCCTGTTGCTGGAGGTTTCCTATTTATAGGAGTCCAGGTAGCTGGGCGATCGCCTCTACTGTATTATAATAAGCGGGCGATCGTCTTTAGCACATGGGTTGGTCTCCTTAAAGTCCGCAGCAGCTGCTTGTAGCCGGATGTGCGAACCAATGAGAAGACAACACGCGTCCTAAGTTGCTGTCTTGGGGGGTCCCACCTAGGACTTTCGGCGGGTCTGTCGGTAGGTGAGGCAGTCCTTGTCGTTGACAGCTGTTGATGGGCTTTAGTCAAAGATCCTTAATCCGCGGCATTATTCGTGGATCTTCCCGTGGGTCTTCGCTCCGAGATCCGGTCTTCATAGAAATGACGGATGATGGCCATATACGTGGCATAGGACGGTCGTCCTTGGTCGGGCACCAGAGTCGATCGCTAGGTGCCAAGAGGTGATCGCCCTGGACCTCGATCGCTCGGTACCTGATCTCGGTCAGGACTCTTAGCTTGGCAAGTCTCCCTTGGATTATTTGATGCTGTCTTTGGTCGCTCTTTACGCGGATCGCCATCGAGGCGTATAAATCGCCGCACAACAAGGTGAAGTGTATGTTGGAGAGTTTGATGATATATACCATAGATTATGAGTTAGATGATGATCCAGATGTTCGAACGTATTGGATTATGTGGTTTTGTTGATTATGAATATGGTTTGGGGTATGAACATGGAATTTGATGATTAGAACCGATGTTATGTTGATTGTAGTGAAGGACGTTGTACATTCTTTATGAAATATACATCACGATATAAGGATGAATCAGGAAAGATTATGGTTAATCTTAGAACGTGATTATCAGTGGTATTGAACTATTTGGATAAGTGGATTGTCGCTTATGCTGGTAGTATTATTTTACTATAAATTGTGATTATGAACAAGAAGGAATCTTGTTAAATCGTATATGAGATTAAATTCGGGTATGTTATGTAATCCTTGTTATCAGGTTGGATTAATTGTTGATATGATTATCGAGTTGCGGTTTGTATTGTGGATATGAGTTCGTATTTGTTGAGTTGGATTATTTGGTTTTGTATATGATTCGATGAATCGTTGAACCATTGAATTCGATTGGTTAGCTATGTCGGTTATTGATTGTTATCGGATTGTGGTTAATCGATTATTGCAATAGGTTGTGATGTTTGATTGTGGATTACGATCGTTGTGTTGCGGTTGAAGTTGAAGAGTTCGTAGATTGCTTTGGTCGGGGCTGAGGAGCTCGTATACGAAGGCAATAGAATTGGTAATGGCTTTGTCATATCGGTATTGAGGCAAGTTATTACTTGCGCAGATTATATATTTAATGAATGATTTCAGTTTCATTTTGTTTATAATGCATATAACAATGATTATTATTGTGGACTCTGGAGATTGGGGTTGTACATTGTTTTCTGATTTTGGTAATTAAATCATAATGTATATGATTTACATTTGTTATTGGTATACTTGGGTATCGAGGGCACATTATGGTAAAGATGAGGATATGAGTTATCTAAGGTCCATGGTATTTTGAATCATTAACATTGAGGATAATCGTCCGTGATGGTTTGGACATCGAGATTTCTCTCGAAGGACTCGGGGCAAGTATCTTAATTTGATTTTGGTTTAATGTTTATGATTTTGATCATGCATATTGTCATTCATGTTATTGAACATGAGGTCGTACAAATTGATTTGTCATAATGTCGTTCATGTTATTGATTCATATGTTGTTCATGTTGATGAACATATTAATTTACATATCCGTATGCATAGTTGTATTGTGTATGTTGTATTGATCCGATGGGATTGTGTGATCTATGCTGAGGGCACTGGATCAATTGTCCACCTCGTGTTGGTCCGACGGGATCATCTTGGGATCTATGCTGAGGGCGCTGGATCAGTTGTCCACCTCATGTTGGTCCGACGGGATCATCTTGGGATCTATGCTGAGGGCGCTGGATCAGTTGTCCACCTCGTGTTGGTCCGACGGGATCATATTGAGATCTATACTGAGGGCGCTGGATCATTGGATTACCCTGTGTTGTGTTGATGGAATCATGTGGATTCGCATCGTTGGATTTACCATGTGTTGTTGTGCATATGTATATTGTTGGTTATCCACCTCGTGTTGATCTAGTAGGATCATCTTGGGATCTATGATGTGTGCGCTGGATCATCGGATTTCCATTGAGTATACATTGTTGTTATTGTTGTGAGCATATTGATGTTGTCATATGAGTATGCATTTATAGGTCTTGTGTTAGGACCATGTCCGTATGTTGTATCGAACTGATCTCTGATTAGACTGACGTGATTCGTCGTGGCATTGCGTATCTTGAGGTATGTTCTGTATCTCCTTCTTAGTTCTTGTCCTTGGATGGACAATCGATTATCATGTTGATATTATTGATGTTATCTGATAGATTGAATTGGCCAGAGTTGTTACATTTCCATAGTGGTGAGTTATGATGATGTTTCGAGAACTTGAGTATTGCTTGAAGTACAGTATAGATATTGTGTATGAATTCATTGTTTAACGGAGATTACGAGATGTGGAATATGGTAAGGATTATTTTGATGAGGATTATCATCGAGTTGGTAAAGTTCTGACGATAAGATTTCATTCACTACTACAAAATAACCATTTAACAGCGGTTATGCAAAACCCTCTGTTAAATTTGTGCGGTGGCATACTTTGTAAATATCATGAAAAGTTAACAACGGTTATAGCAACAACCGCTTTTAAATACCAACAATTAACGATTGTTTTGTAGAAACCGCAGTCAGAATCCATCTTTTAATAGCGGTTGTATGCATAACCACTGTTAAATACCAACTATTAATGGCGGTTGTACTCATAACCGCTATTAAATATTTATTATCTTAATTTCAACAGCTGTTTTTTGCAAAACCGTTGTTAATGATCCTTTTATTTTTACCTGGTCTCCTTTCTTACTTCTTTCTTTCTTCTTCCTTTCCTCTCTTTCTTCCCCAACGCTTCTGACTCCCCCGACTCCCCGACACTTCATAATTGACCCAAGACCTCCGGCGACCTCCCGACCTCCGCGACCTCCGCAACCTCCCCGACGCTTTGCAAATGACCGCAATCCTCTACATTGAAATCAAGTACTATTCCGAACTCTCTTCTTTGTTCTTGTGTGTTGTGTCGTGTTGTGTTGTGTGCTGTATGTGTGTTGTGTGTGTGTGTATTATTTGTGTGGCAGTATGTGTGTGTACAATGTGTGTGGCAGTGTGTGTTGTGTGTTGTGTGTGTGCTGTATATGTTGTGTGTGTGTGTGTGAGTGTGTGTATTTTTGTGTGGCAGTATATGTGTGTTTGTGTATTGTGTATGTAGCAGTGTGTGTTGTGTGTGTGTGTGTGCTGTTGTGTGGCAGTATGTGTGTGTGTGTACAGTGTATGTGTGTGCAGTATGTGTTGTGTGTTGTATGTTATATGTGTGAGTGTGTGTGTATTGTTTGTGCAACAATGCTACATTTACTCATTTTTACACATTTGTATACACACTAACTAATAATAGATGGAAAAGTGCATCTTGTAAAACTTGTGTACATACAATTTTGCTTTTCCATCCATTCATTTTACTTTTCCATCCCTAATTAGTTAGTGTGTACACTTATGTGTACAAAAGAGTGTACATATAGCATTTTTGATTGTTTGTGTGGCAGTATGTGTAATGTAGTTTTACGTGTTATTTTCTTCTTGTTTGTCAAGTTTTCCCAAGTACGTACTTAACTTCAATTTGTGTTCATATTTGATCTTTCCCCGTACTGGATCAATGTCAATAGGTAAATTTTTTCCGTCAACACGGCGTTTCGACATACTTCTACATCGCGTGGGATTTCTTGATGTAGAAGTACTACGTGTATGAGCATCGGGAGACCGGGAGGAATGAGGAGAACGAGCGGGAGGAGGAGTGTGAGGGGAACGAGAAGGAGACGCCATGTGCCTGAATTAACAAATAAATTTAATCATCAACCACAATATACACTGCATACATAAAACATACACACACTGCACACACACTGCACACACACACACTACACACACTGCACTCTGCACACTCACACAGACTGCACACACTCACTCACACACACACACACACACACACACACACACACACACTGCACTCTCACACACAATGCACTCTCAAACACACATTGCACTCTCACACACACACACTGCACTCTGCACTCTCACACACTGCACACACACATACACTACACACACTGCACTCTCACACATAATGCACTCTCAAACACACACTGCACTCTCTCTCACACACACACACTGCACTCTGCACTCTCACACACACTGCACACAATCACACACATTGCACACATACATACACTACACACACTGCACTCTCACACACACAGCACTCTCTCTCTCACACACACACAACACTTTGCACTCTCACACACACACCGCACTCTGCACTCTCTCACACACACACTAGACATACTGCACACACACATTGCACTCTCTCTCTTACACAGTTGCTCTAGAAACCCAAGAATTTCGTCTGGAATGACGAGAGGCAGTCGAGTTTTGGGGAGCTGAAGAGGCGCTTGACTTCAGCCCCAATTTTAGCGTTGTCGTGTGGCAACGAGGGTTTTGCCATCTATAGCGATGCTTCGGGTCAGGGTCTTGGGTTTGTGTTGATGCAACACAACAAGACTATTGCATATGCGTCGAGATAGTTGAGGCCGTATGTGCTTAACTACCCTACTCACGATTTGGAGTTGGCTGCAGTTGTTTTCGCTCTCAAGATTTGGCGTCACTATATTTTTGGCTTTACATGTCAGATTTTTACCGATCATAAAAGTCTGAAGTACATATTCACTCAGAGGGAGTTGAATATGAGGTAGAGGAGGTGGTTGGAGTTGATTAAGGATTATAACCTTGAGATCCTTTATCATCCGGGCAAGGCGAACATCGTGGCGGATGCCTTGAGTCAGAAACCAGTTGCATTGCGGATGCTTGAGATCCTTATGTCTCGATCTGAGCTTCAGCGGGATTTGATCGAGTTGAGTGTGGAGATTTTGTTGCCAGGAGCTGTCGGGCAGCTTTGCACTTTGGAGGTTTCATCGTCGTTGATCGATGAAATTAAACTAAATCAGTTGAAGGATCCAATCATTGCTCAAATCCGAGAGAATATTCTTAAGGGAAAGTCTCCTGGGTTTGTGATTCACGAGGATGGTGTGTTGAGATTTCAGAGTTGGCTTTGTGTACCGAACGACTTGGAATTGAGGCAGAGTATTTTGCGTGAGGCCCATGCTACGCCTTACTCAGTTCATTCTGGTTCGAGTAAGATGTACAAGGACCTAAGGAGGAACTTTTGGTGGAACGACATGAAGGAGGAGGTCGCACAGTTTGTAGCGAGATGTTTGACTAGTCAGCAGGTCAAAATCGAGCATCAGCGAACGGATGGGTTATTGCAGTTGCTTCCCGTTCCGGAATGGAAATGGGAAGATATTTCGATGGACTTCGTCACGAGCTTGCCGAGATCGAAGTCTAGTATGAATATGGTTTGGGTGATTGTGGATCGTCTGACCAAGTTGGCACACTTTCTGGGCATCAAGGATACTTGGGGTCCGGAGAAGTTAGCTCGTGTGTTTATTGCGCAGATTGTGAGGCTTCACGGTACTCCGAAGTCTATTGTTTCGGATCGTGATGGCCGTTTTATATCGCACTTTTGGCAGGCAGTACATAAGGCATTGGGCACTCATTTGCGTCTGAGTACTTATTTTCATCCTTAGTCAGATAGGCATTCGGAACGCACTATCCAGACGGTTGAGGATATGTTGCGTGTTTGTGCTCTCGATTGGAGCAGTGATTGGGAGGAGCATTTGCCGTTGATCGAATTTACGTACAACAATAGTTGGCACGCGTCGATTCGAATGGCACCGTATGAGGCGCCTTATGGGCGGCGATGTCGATCTCCGATTTGCTAGGACGAGGCGTCCGATTTGGTTGGGTTCGAACCAGATATTGCTATGGGGACGAGGCGGAAGGTGGAATTGATTCGGGAGTGGATGTTGACTGCTCAGAGTCGACAGAAGTCATATGTTGACGTCCGTTGTCGACCTTTGGAATTCGAGATGGGAGACCATGTTTTGCTAAAGGTGTCGCCTACGAGGGAAGTTTTCTGCTTCGGGAAGAAGGGAAAGTTGAGTCCGAGATTTATTGAGCCCTTTGAGATACTCGGGAGAGTCGGTGAGTTGGCATACCGTTTGGCATTGCCTCCGGCCTTGAGTCACGTTCATAGCGTTTCCATGTTTCCCAGCTGAGGAAATATGTTCCGGATCCTAGCACTCATCGACTATGGTGAGATTGATGTCGCCGAGGATATTACCTTCGAGGAGCGCCCCTTGAAGATTTTAGAGTACCGTGAGAAGCAACTGAGGCATAAGACCATTCCTTTGGTCAAAGTGCAGTGGTCGAGGCATGGTGTCGAGGAGGCAACTTGGGAAACCGAGGATAGCATGCGTGCTAGGTACCCCGAGTTGTTTGTTTCTTAAGTTTCGGGACGAAACATATTTTTAGAGGGGTAGAATGTAATATCCGCATTTTTTCTTTTTCGGTATTTTCATTTTTGGTGTATTTTTCGTTTTTAGCGACTCGCTTGTAACCGTATTGATATCTCAAGAATATTTAATATTGGACTTTTTGTCATCCGAGCTTGTTCCAGACTTGTTTTTACTCAATTCCGTGTTTAATGTCATTTTCGTCGCTATTTCGTTCGATTCTCGTAACCGTTGTTCGGAACCACCGTTTCGGGGTTGCCGGAGGTCCGTCTCATGTTGTTATGCATTTTGTGAGCTTTCGTTTGTTGATTCGATCATGTATCGTGTGTTTCGGATGTTTTGGGCCATTTTGTAATTTCCCTAAGTTTTGGGGTGATTACTAACGTTGTAGTTTTCCGTACCCTCGGGTAGCCGGAATCGTGTCTTCTTTTAGTGCTTTGGTTCTGACTCAATCTTGTTGTTCGTATGTCTTCTTCGGTCCATTGTTTGGTGTCGGATGCATGTTGTTTTCATCCGAGATGGAATTTGCTGTTTTCCATCCTTGAGTGCTATCTATGCTGCTGTCTGCACTCGATAGCGCACGCTACTGTTGTTGTGTAGCGCACGCTATCATTGTTTTGTAGCGCACGCTGCGACCGTTTAGTAGCACGCGCTAATGGCTCGAACACAGCAGTGACAGTGGGTTGTTTCTGCTCTCTCCTCTCTGGACGAGTAGCTTACGCTACATTTGTATATTAGCGCACGCTACGATTTGGACTTAGCGCACGCTGGGTGACCGGTAGCGCACACTAACTCGATTGTCCAGACTGGGCAGAATGTTTCTGAACTCGGTTTGGTGTCCAGGTAGCGCACGCTATGGCCCGATAGCGCGCGCTATCGAGGGGCCATTAGCGCACGCTAACGGGCCAGAACTGTAGGTTCTGGACTGGCTTTTGGATGGGTAGTGCACGTTACAACTCCCTGGTTATAAAAAACCAGGGAGTTGACCCAGATTCTTCATTTCTTCATTTCTCATTCTCTTTCCGATACGAGGCAATTCTTGGGCGATTTTCGAGCGATTCGAAGTCTTGTAACTTCATGCTATCATTTTCCTTGAGATCTTGGTGTAGATTAAGAACACCAACACTTGTTCTTCAATCTTAATCCAAGCTAATCTCCTAGAACCCTATTTTGGGAAATTTGGGGGTTTTTGAGTTTTCGTCCGGTTTGTTCCGTATTGTTGATTAATCAATTATGTATATGATTAATCTTGGTAGTATTCTTGTTTTCCCTACGAGTTCATGGTAAGTTTCGTGATATTTGTGGAATCGAGAGGGTTCGGTTGCGATCAGTCCTCGTCATTGTTTTATACGAACTTACATGAATAGTAGGTGGGGTTTCGGGTGTCTTCCGTTATTGTTATTCTTGTCGAATTGGTTGTGATGGTGTTTGCCGAATCGTCTAGGTTCGTTGTGTCTAATTTCTCGCAACCGCGATTGTTCCTTCCGTCTTTTCGTTGTAATATCGAGGCAAGTACTCTTATGAACTTACACTCTTAGCATGGTAGTATTGCATGAGTAATGTGTGTGTGTATGCTCACTACGGGTTAGATCCGACGGGATCTTGGTAGGGGTCCACAGAGGCATGGATCGACGAGCTTTGTTTTTAACCACTACGGGTTAGATCCGACGGGGTCTGGTAGGGGTACATAGAGACGTCGATCGACGATTAATTGTAGTGCATTTTATAAATGTGTTTTGGGTTATGGCATTTTCGGAAATGTGTGTTTCAAACTGATGTTTCTCATTTGCATGCTTTGACTATATGTGTAAGGTGTAAGTTGTTCATTTGGTTACTTGTACTAGCGTAATTGCTAACCCCTTTGGGGACTCATTTGGGGGAAATCCTTGTTATGAATTTCAGGTCATGTTCAGCCGGACGATCGGGCACTGGGGCAGTACGAGGATGCTGGCTAGGGTTGATGACATGTGCAATTGAGTCTCTTTATTTCCATTGCCCTTTTAATGCGGATTGTTTCTTTAAACTTGTGAACTTATAGAACGTACTCGCGAGTACTTAGGTATTTCTAGTGGGATTATGGTTTGTATTATTATATGTTATTTATGATCGTCAGTGATGTTTGTTTTGCCGGTTATACCGGGCGTTTCATTTATTTTTATTCTGGTGATGTGTGTTTTCTCGCTAACCAAGATAGTTAGACGAGCGGTATTTCTTAATTATCCCGGTCGGTCCCATGTAGGGATCCACGACGCTGTAATATTCCCTGAATATCTTGGGGGTGTTACACATTTATTGTTAATTATATACATGCTGTTAATCAGAGTCTGAACGAGTCAAGTGTTCCCCTGGTAACATGAATTATTTACTTGGGAGGGGCCATAATACTCTAGCCTGAAATGTTGGAATCTAAGTCATCGTTATCCCGAAAATCTGCTGTCAAATGTAGAACATGTTGAAACAATATTTTTAATAAACATATTTTGATGATGTTTACTTGAACAAAATAAATCAAGCATATTTTACATAACTAACGTACGTAATATAAACTTCATAATGTACGCAATATAATCTTCATAACGTACGTAATATTATCTTCATAACATACGTAACACTCACATTTAGATTCAGTATTTGAAATGCAGGTAACGTACGTAATATCTACTATATAACGTACGTAATATTTGAAATTTGTACCATTGCAAGGACACAACAAAGTTGTCATCGACCGTTGCCATAAAGTCATCTGATCCAATGGATATGAAGACCAAGCATAACGTACGTAATGCATGGAAGCATAACGTACGTAACAGTGAAGATAGAAGCTACTGCCCATTTTCCAGTGCATCTTTACGGCCGTTACATAAAGGATGTAACGTACGTCATAGGGCTTACGTACGTAACAGAGGTTACCTAACGTACATAATGCAGGCCTACTATTCTAACAGGTAAATGGCCTTCAAGTGCTATAAATAGAGATGCTTCAAGATGTTGAAGACACACAAGTACTATCAAGCGTACATACTTTCATCTGAGCTTACCAAACAAATCATTCCGAGATATGGACATTCTATATTTGATACGAGAAGAATTGTTCTACATTTCTATATACACATTCTTATATCTCTATGAGAAACTGTACTATAAGGCGAGTAACTGTACTCGCAACCATCATTATATTTGTGAGAGTTTATCTTGTACTCGTAAAGCAAGATAGTAAGGTTAGTCTTGAGCCAGGAAATCAAGCAACTGGAGTTTAGCACTAAGCTCGAAAGTGCTGTTGTAATAGAGTTGGCACTAAACTACAAAGTGCATTCAGTATTGAAGAAAAGTGCTAGTCGATACACTAGGTAGGGGACGTAGGCTTCGTTAATAGCCGAATCTCTTGAACAATTTCTTGTGTCATTTCTTTTCCGCTCTTTGTTTATTACTCCGATTATCTGCTTCCGCACAAAAAGAGTTCAAAACTCTAATCCGCACTATTCAACCCCTTTTATAGTGGTGGTACCAATCTAACAATTGGTATCGGAGCGGTCTCTTTTTCATCGGTCTAACACCCGCTAGAGAAAAAGATCCAGATATGGCATACATTCATTCTTCTCTTGAAGGTAATGCTCTCAATCACCCTCCCTTCTTCGATGGTTCAAGCTTTGTGACGTGGAAGAAGAAAATGTCTATCTTCATCCGAGCCCATGATATTGAAATTTGGAAGGTCTCTTGGACCTACTATTCCAAAGAAGACTGATGGCTTGCTCAAAAGTTTTGAAGAGTATGATGATAACGACTGGAAGAATGATCATTTCAATTGTAAAGCTACTCAGATGCTTTACTGTGCTCTTAATCCTGAAGATCACAACAGAATCGATTCATGCGAGACGGCCAAAGAAATTTGGAAGATGCTCGAGATTACTCACGAATGTACGAGTCAAGACAAAAATTAATATGCTTCTTCACGATTCTGAACTTTTCAATATGAAAGAAGAAGAAAGCGCTACTACAATGCTTGACCATTTCTCGGCTATCACAAATGGGCTAGCCTCATTTGGCAAACCTATCTCAAGTAGTGATAAAGCTAAAAAAATCATAAGATCACTACCAAGATAATGGGATGCGACTGTTACGGCTATCATGGAGTCGAAAGATCTAAACACCATGGAATTCAGTGCTCTCATTGGATCCCTTTATCAACTATGAGATTGTAATTAAATCTCGGAATTCGAAACCAAAGCCCAAAGAAAGAGAAAGGCCAATCGTTTACAAAGCCAAAGAGGATAGTGATCCAGAAGTTTAGCTGATCAAGGATGAGGATGAAGAAACGGCTTTCTATGCTAAAAATATAAAGAAATTCAAAAATCTCTTACAAATGCGCCGGAGAGATATCAAACAGGAACCGAGGGATGAATCCAAAAAGAATCACTTCCCAAAAAATAAAGAGTTCGACAATACTTTTCGAAGATGCAACGTCCCAGGTCATTTTGCTAAAGATTGTCGTGCTGCTGTGCCTATGAGTTCATCAAAACCACCTCATGAAAATTCAAAAAGAAAGTGTAACACTCCCAAGATATTCAGGGTATATTATACCGTCGTGGACCCCTATATGGGACCCACCAGGCTAATTAAGAAAATACCACTCGTCTAACTATCTCAGTTAGCGAGAGAACACACATTACCAGGACGAAAATAAATGAAACGCCCGGTATAACCGGCAAACCAGACATTGACACGTTTTTAGTGTAACTATCGCAAGTGCACGATATCGTATCAAGTAGTAAAGTGGACTTTTTGAGTCCGGTTTATCGATCCCACAAGGAAGTTTGGTTATAATTTGAATTATACACTATTAGTCTATTTTTATAGATACTATGATAAGTGAAACACACAATTAAAAAGTTTGGTTTAATATTTGCAAAGAAAATGCAATAATAGTTCTAATATTATAAGGAAATAAAAAGATAGCAATAATAATAGATTGATTAACGATAAAATGAAATAGTTGGGATTACAAACTTAGTTCGTCATTAGTTATAAAAGATGTATTGGAGATCATAAGATGAATTTACTTATTATGTTGTGTAGATTCGATTTTCCTTAAAAAGACGGTTTTACTTTCGAACTATAAAACGCCCCTTACATATTGAATCAATCCACTATATTTCTATGTTGATTGGCTTCAATACATAGCATTAGGATTTATGAAAATAACTCAAAGAATCATCTAAGGGCTAGGGGTATATTTCTATCCCCTAGAACAACTTAGAGTGAAGATCATTTGATCTAATCAAACATATTTTCTTTCGAAACATATGAAGACCATAAATAGCGTCATTTATTGGCCAAATAAATAAAGATTGTTAAAACAATGAAAATCACACACAATAATAAGTAATTCATAATAGATCTTTTATACAAACATCAACAACATAACTAACCTTGTTTATAATCCCAACTAAAGGTTACTTAACCCATGAAGGGTTTATTACACATGTTACAAGCTTGTGTGGTCATTATTAGTTGAATCAAGAGAAAGAATTGATCCTAACTCCCTTAGTAGATAAGTGAGATAGAAGCAATAAACTCTCTGAACAACATATGTTATACCACACTTACAAAGATCACTCAAGAACACAAGTGTGTTCTTCACACAAAAAGAAAAGTTTACAAAAAATGGAAAATTATAAGATGAATGATGAATGATGAAGGATCTAAGGGGTCTATTTATACACCTAAAGTCATCTAATAGCTCCAAAACTCCAGCATTATTACATTATATTGGATCAATGTCAGCCATCCCCTCAATAATACACAAAAAGTATAAAAAATTAGACAAATCATAGCAATCTGTCAAGAGTTACGGCCGTAACATTCAGGAGTTACGGCCGTAACTAGGGTGACTTACGGCCGTAACTCCTGAATGTTACGGTCGTAATGCGTAACCTTCGTAAATTTGCTCATTTGAAGCTTTGATAGTTACGTTTTAGCGAAATTTCTCAGACTTTGCGTTTTTGCCCCAGATCTTCTTCGGATGATAACTTTTGATATATAACTCTGCTTTTGAATCCGGAAAGACTGCCGAATTCGTCTCGGAAAGCCCTACAACATGAATATATCAAAATTCAATAAAGAGAATATTTATTAAACATGTTGTTTCTTGAGTAATTCAGTTATTTAATCCGATCATCATCCGATAAAAATAAAATTATTAAAACTAATAAATTAAAAGCAAAAAACGAGTAGACTAGCTCAATTATGGGTGAATTTTATCGATACAAACCATGGATAAGTGTACAAAACTGAAAATTATCACACCCCCAAACTTGAATTCTTGCTAGCCCCGAGCAAGACTCTTTATTATTCACACTCCAAAAATAAAAATAAAAATAAAACAAAAATAAGAAAATTAATACACACATAAATTAAAATATAAAAAGAGAAAAGGAGATCAAAATGCCATTAATACACAACAACCAGCTTTATACAGTAGATAGAAATGAATCAAGATTCAAAATAAATCTACTAATGTTTTTGAAGTTAAAACACGGTTTTTATTTTGTAATTCCAAAATCAAGGTTTTCCCCCCAAAAGGTTGATTATTTCTTTCCACTCGTGATACACACGACTCCCTTTAATGGTTGCTCTCGATCACTCGTTTATTTTTCGACTCAATATGAAGAAGAATTTTATTGGCATCATCAAATATTGTGATTTTCACAAAATTGAGTGTATTGAAATTCAGCTGCAAATTAATTCAAATCTGCCCATAAACTACATCCCTTTTAGTGATAGCTTTCACACCGTTATTTGCTAACTTGTAGCTCTTTTCACTAACATAATTTCTATCTCATTATTTTTTTTTCGACTAAAAAGGTGATAACTTTCACACCGTTATTGCTAACGTGTAGCTCTTTTCACCAATTTTTATGAGACGGCAGCTACGCACCAACAATGGTTAGTCCTTTATTTTTCACAAAATTTAAGACTTCCAAAATTAGGCAGCTGTTGCTGCTCAATACTTCTCCTTTTCGTCATTTTTTTTAGGTGATAGCTTTCACACCGTTATTTGCTAACGTGTAGCTCTTTTCACCAATGACTCCTTTGCATTTTTTTTAGGGAATAGAATTTTTGCAGAAAATCATTTCTTAGTTTAAGCATGAAAAATCAAAAACTCCACAAATTAAGTAAATTTCAGTTCTATTTTTCATCAACCAACTGATTCTTCTTTTCTCAAGGTAACGAATGACTCGATTTTATATGATAACTACAAGGCTTGGAAAGAGAGATTAAGGCTCACAAATTTTTGGAATATACAATTTTTTACCGGTTAAAACGATTTTAGAAGCTTGTATATAGCTAATTTATTGGTGTTATGGCCAGATCTAGAAATCTCACAAATCAAAATACTATATATATATATATATTAAAAAAATAAAAAATTAAGGTAAATAACCGCAAAGTAATCAAAACACACCAAAATAATAAAACAAACCACCCCCAAACTTGAAAATAAAACTGTCCTCAGTTTTTAAAAATAAAATAAAATAAAAAGCAATGCAGAAAAGCAGAATACTCCCTGTTAAGAAAGTTGATGTTTGAGCTAACGCCTTTTAGAATCTGCAAGAGAATAAATATACGAGGCACACAACAAAAGAAAATAAAATATACTCGTAAGTATAACACAATTTTTAAGATGCGCATCAAGAAAGTCCGAAGAGTCGCCTTACGCGCCATCAATGCTTTTATAAAAACACACAATAAAAATTACTGCAATAAAATAACAATACATAAATCGCGAATAGATGCGCGTCAAGAGATCAAGAAGAAACTCCTTAAGTTGCCACCATTTAGCACGATTATTACACACGCGAAAGTAAAAATACAAGAGGTCCGACATGGGTTATCAAAGGGAGAGGAATGAATCCACTTTTCGTTTTCTCACGGTAAAATCTTCTACCTGCAGACAATTTTAGCTAGAGTGGATCTGGTTGAGGAACAAATTCATTGAGTTTTTGATTAGTTCATCCGGTGTTGTTGCAACGACTATGATTCGTTTAGCACGCTCGGAAATAAAACCCTTTTCACAGAGTAGTCGATGAAAGACAAGAAACCATCAAAGAAACCATTGACATTAAGCACACCTATTGGTTTTGATGAACATTTAGTTGAGCTCTGGTAACCACATGAAAAAGTTCCTCAAGGGTGCCAAAACCACGGGAAGGGTGATAAAGGCGCGAATTATTTATCATGTGAGTTATGCGATCTTGCATATTCACGATCTAAACTCATCTCCAATAGTTGACCCGGTGATTTTACTTTCGGCCCAGAGGTTTTGGGATTATTCCCAACACTCTTACTCCTTCCATATAGGCGTATGACTCGTCCCATTAATCCTAGACTTCCTCCTCCGTAAACTACATGAATGCATTTTTCTCCTAAGGTACGACCTGTTGTGGTGCCCGATGAAGCATGCCCCTTTTCCAGAACTAGATCCACCAAAAATGCAGACTGTGTTAAATTTTTTTATGGAAGATGATGACTCCATTTTTGAAAAGAAATTATTTAGAGAGAAACAGAGAAAAGTGCAAGTTTGAGGGTGAATGAAAGAAACAAGCACAAAGTTTATTTATAGAAGAAAAAGAAGGTAAAAAATTGTTTAACAAGTTTGTGATTGCGTTGATTGCGCTTCTGTTAGGAATACTTGTTAGATTTTGATGATGTCATTAATTTAAAATCAAATGTTTATTAATTGGCAAAATGTAAGGAAGAACCAAATGAGTATCTTCCATAGGCCAAAATATGTTAAGTATAACTTGGCAAAATGTAAAAGAACCAAATGAGTGTCTTACAGAGGCCAAAGTTAGTTAAGTGAAAATCGGCTAAGTACTAAAGCACACCTAGTCCATCGAGAAATACAGTAGACTCGGTCAGAGTAGCTCTGGTCAACTAAATTTATCAGAGAAGTTTGACCAGACTGCAGCCGAGGTACCTCGGGAAGTCACTGATCAGACAAGTCTCAAACGGTGAGCAGTAGAGAGGACCTACCTGCAGAAGATGTAAGCTGCACATCAGCCTACTCAACTACAGCCTAGTACTCCAAGTCCACGTCAGCATGCTTTGAAAAGTCAAATATTACGGAAAGCTCACATGCAACGTGAAGAGACAAATTGGAGTGATTCCCGCAAGAGATATGATTTAATTAAATCATCCTGACCCACCGTGAAGACTTTTATCCTTTTATATTCAAAAGATTCGGCGCTCACATGCAGAAGTCCTCACAACGGTCGGAAGATAAAATAAAATAATGGGAATCCAGCCTTGCAACGTTCAGAAAAGATTAAACAATGAAGTCTCCCTCCAACGGATGGATTTGTTCAAAGATTTGCAACGGCTACAAGGAAGAAGCTCAGAGATCTGACCTATATATATCCAGAGATTTGAATCTGAGCAACTACTGGTGCGAACATACATTCTAGCGATCAAAGCAATCAAAGCAATCTCAAGCAATCAAACAGCATCGTGAAAAGAGCAGATCCAAAAAGTTCATATTTAAGGAAGCTCTTAAGTTGGAGAAGACAAACACTCTTGTCTATAATCTTGAGTACGGGGTACTTCCTTTGGTTGAAGTAAGAGGCGTAAAGGCATCCAAGGATCGAGGATCAAGAGGTGCAAGGCGATCAAGTGTGTGTACAACGGCACGGATTTCCAGGTTGGAAGGCTGTTGTATTGTGGTTGAATCACTGTAATATTTATCACTGGTTGAAAATTATAGTGAATTCATCTCCAACTGGTTTGGAGAAAAGTGGATTAGTAGAGGATTACCCCACCTCTGAGACCACTATAAATTGCCTGTGTTATTTACTGTTTTAGTGCATCATACTCTAACTGCTGCATACATTGTTAAGTGTTTCATTAAGTTAATTTATATTCGTCATCAGCTGACTTCCGCACATATCCAAGAACAAACGACTCCAAGTCATTTGTTTGACCATCAGCTGAAGAAACTCACTCTTCGAGAAAAAGAGTTCAAGAGTTTCAACAAGTCTATTCACCCCCCCTCTAGACTTGTTCCTGGACGACTTGTGACCTACAAGTGGTATCGGAGCGGTTGGTTCATTTTTTTCACGAACCAGATCTATACTAGATATATATCTTATCTCTCACTTTATAATGGAACACATGCACTCTAGACTACCTGTCTTTTCGATTGTGAGTATGATCTCTGGAAGATAAGAATGCGAGCACACTTATCTTCAATTCACGGCGACATGTGGTGCATCATTGAAGACGGTCCATTCATTTTCGAGAAGGACAACACGGTAGGAGATCGCGGTGGGAGGCCGAAAAGATCCCTAAGAAGAGAACGGAGGCTGACCCCGAAGAGAGAAAGGCGCAATCTTGACAACAGGGCCAGAGATGTGTTATACCAAACTCTTGACAAATCCACAATGGTCAAGATCAAAAATTGTAAGAATGCCAAAGAGATTTGGGACACATTAGCTCTAATGTGTGAAGGAACGGAGCTGATCAAGGAAAACAAGTTGTCAATAGCTATCCAAAAGTTTGACAATTTTAAAATGAAGAATGGTGAATCTATAGACCAAGTGGACACAAGGTTCACTGAAATTATCAATGAGATCAACTCCCTGGGCAAAACTTATGGCAACAGGGAAATGGCACTAAAGGTCCTCAGATCTCTAAATCCCGAATGGAGCATGAAGTCTGTAGCTATGAGAGAGTCCAAAGACCTGAATAAGATAAAAATTCAGGAGTTGTTCTCTGATCTAAAGGCTTATGAGTTCGAGCTTCCAAGCTCATCCTCAACTGAGCCTGCAGAGAAGGGAATCGCATTTGCAGCCGAGTCCCCTACTAAGAGCTTATCTGATGTGAAACCTCCAAATCCACTAGATTTTGAGGAGGAAATGGCTTTCATAATGCAAAGGTTCAGCAACTTCAGAAAGAACTACTCCAAGTATAAGAAAAACTACAAGGAGAACCCAAGAAGGAACCAGAAGGCCGGAAGCTGGAAAGTTGAATGCTACAACTGTCACAAAATAGGACACATCCAAATGGATTGCCCCGAGCTAAAGAAGGACGAAACCAAGAAGGAGGTGGGCAGAAAGGAAGACAGTAGAAAAGCTCTCATCGGAGAAGACCAGGAGCATGTCGAATCAAGCGGCGGTTTCTTTTCTGATGAAGACGAGGAGTATGATTGCCTGATGGCAAACTTGGCTGATGAAGAGGTAACCTCTAAACCTACCGGTTCAAATAATAGCTCAACCATGTCACAAGATATGGATTTACATGAATCGGTAAATCAGTTGTTCAAAGATTTTGAAACACTTAAATCTGCTCACCAAGCTGTATCAGCAGAGAAGACTCAGCTGCAAGATGAGAATAGGCAGCTGAAAAATGATTTCGAAAAACTCAGCCTAGATTTAAATAAGGTTGAGACAACTACAGCTGATTTTAAAAACCAGGCAAGTGTAAATACAGGTGAGATAGACCGGCTAAATATTTTACTTAAAGAAAAGTCAGTTGCACTTGCTCATGCCAAAGATGAGTTTACTAAGCTGGCACAGATAAATAAAACTCAGGCGCAGGAAATAACCTCCCTGAAAGCGTCTTCAACTCTGGGCGAATTGTGTACTTATAAAAGGTCATTATATACCAAATCAGGCCTTGGATATGATTCTCACACTCCCTCTAGTTCTGAAACCAAGTTTATCAAGGGAGAAACAATAGTCTCGATCTTGAGCACTGTATAAACCGATATTCAAAAACAGTAACAATGACTAAGTCAAGCGTCTAGCCGCAATGTTACACTGCATGACCACCTAGACAGCGACTAAGCGATGGCCTGTGCAAAAGCAAGGAATTGCAACACATGCCCATTATTACCAACAACTCCCTAAAAATAGATTTCATAATGGGAGGGGCAGATGGAAACCTCAAGGTTATCCAAATTACCAAAATGAACAAGTGTGGAGACCACAAAGGTTTAATAAATGGTCTCAGCCTAGATTTAGAAATGGCCCACACTATTTTGAGGAATATCCAGATACAATCCAACCAGAGATTTAGACCTCGACCACGGCACCTTATAAGGGTTATAATAATAATAATAACAATTTCCATAATCCAAGGAGAAATCAATTCTCCAGAAACCAACTAACCCCAAAGGACCCACACAAATTTGGGTACCTAAATCTCTGCTTGTTTAATTGCAGAAAAGGTGGAAGGACTACAACCACATCTCCTCAAGCTCAAATTTTGGAGGTGAAGAATGGTTTGTAGACTCTGGATGCTCGAGGCATATGACCGGGAACAAGAAGATGCGACCAAATATGTCAAAGAAAGAGGTCCCGATGTAACCTTTGGAGATAGCTCTAGAGGACAGGACAAAAGGCTTTGGAGAGTCGCACCGAGGAAACATTGTAATATCCAAAGTTCATTATGTCAAAGGGCTCAAGTACAACCTCCCGAGCATCGGCCTTCTGTGACGAGAAGAATCTAGTAGTCTTCACCATCTTGAAGTATGGTGATAGACATCTTATACGGAGAAATAAAGCTACAAGGTTTAGAAGAAGAGATGTATACATGATTGATTGGAACACGGGGACACCTAACTCCTGTTTTCTATCCAGCGTAGGCGAGAATGGATGGTCGTGGCACAAAAGACTATGTCACACGAACTTTAAAGCCATCAACAAGATTAGCTCTCGGAAGCCGGTCGAGGACTTCCAAATGAAGTATTCAAAAAGGAAGCACTCTGTGATGCATGTCGAAGGGAAAGCAGACCAAGGCATCGTTCGCCGATTCGGCCTACAACGCTCACAACAAGGATCTTAGATCTACTACATATGGATCTATTTGGTCCTATCAAACCAAGGACTTTGAGCGGCAGAAAGCATGCACTTGTAATTGTAGATGATTATTCAAGGTACACTTGGATCATTTTTCTATTCAAGAAAAGTGAAACCCTGACCAAGTTACGAGGCTGAGAAGGATCGAATGAGAAATCCCTCTCCATAATCAAGATCGATCGGATAGAGGAGGAGAGTTTCTCAACAAGGCGATAACTAATTTCAATGATCGAATGGGATCCGGCATGAGCTCTGCGGCCGGGCGCCCTTGAGAATGGTGTTCTTGAAAGAAGGCAGAACTCGAAGGAAGCGGCAAGGTCCATGATTGCGAGCGGACCTTCCCAAAGGTTAGGCTGAAGTCATTAACTGACTGCCACACCCGCATCAGAGTATGATAGTAGGGAGACATGGCAAAACTCCCTATGAGGTTTGGAATAATAGAACTCCCTCTTGCTTACTTTCATGTTTTTGGTTGTAAGTGTTTCATCCACAACAACGGTAAAACATGACTAAATGCCTTTGATGCTAAAGCGATGATGGTCTATTTATGGGATATTCCCAAAGAAGCAAGGCATATAGAGTTTTTAACAAAAGAACCTTAGTTGTGGAGGAAACACCCCATGTTGTTTTTGATGAATCTACCGTTGAGTACAGAAACAACTTGAGCAAATTGAGAACAAGCTCAAGTCGGAACCCTTGAAGAAGTCATTATACATGACACTGGAATGGTGGACTCACTGCAGATCACTGATGACCCAACCGCTGCGGACGAAGACCCAATGCAGATCGACAGATCACCAAACCTATCTCGATCCGATTCTTGCTGAAGAAGACCAATGAGTCGACAAAGACTCATCTCAGATTGAACCAAGCTGCAGATGACAAGGCGGTAGCCGATCGATTGCGGACGAGAATCCAGTGATGCAGATAACCACGAGCAATCCAACAGGGGAACAAACCCGAGAGGAGGGCGAGATCCCCAAATGGCTCAAGGATCATCCAATTCACAAATCATCGGAAAGTTGGTGATGGAGTCAAGACAAGACGATCAAACTCTACCAAATAGAATGGCGATGTTCTCATGTTTCATGTCACAAATTGAACCCAAGGCAGCGAGAACAAGCCTTGGAAGATTATTCATGGATTAATGCCATGCAAGAGGAATTGGAGCAGATGGACAGAACAAAGTTTGGGAACTAATGCATGCACTGATCACAAGAAAGTTATTGGCACCAAATGGGTGTATAAAAACAAGAGTGATGAAGACGGAGCTGTTGTTAGGAATAAAGCCAGACTCGTAGCAAAAGGTTATGCACAGTGTGAGGGAATAGATTTTGATGAAACTTATGCACTGTTGCAAGATTAGAAGCCATCGACTATTCCTCGCATATGCTGCATTCAAGGACTTTGAAGTCTACCAGATGGATGTAAAAGTGCGTTTACGAATGGAATCCTAGAAGAAGAAGTCTATGTAGAGCAACCCCTGTGTTTTGTCAAAGGAGACAAAGTCTATAAGCTGTTGAAAGCTCTGTATGGACTCAAGCAAGCACCGAGAGCATGGTATGAAACACTGTCTGTGTTTCTTGAGAAAAATGGATTTTGCAAGGGAAAAGTGGACAAGACCCTATTCAGTGGAACACGAAGGCCACATATTAATAGTTCGATTTATGTGGATGACATCATATTCGGATCAACCGGTCGAACTATGCGAGAAATTCTCCAACCTCATGCAAGGAGAATTTGAGATCGTATGATGGGAAAGCTTAACTTCTTTCTCGGATTACATGTTGCGAGATGGAAAAAGGAATTTTCATCAACCAAGCAAAGTATACTAGAGATCTTATCAAGAGATATGGAATGGAATCACCAAGCCCGCAAGAATTCCAATGAGCACAAGCACTCACCGGATGCGAGACGAGGCGAGGCATATCGGTGGACTCAACCCACTACAGAGGACTCATCGGATCTCTTCGTACCTCACCGCAAGCAGGCCGGACATATCATATGCGGTTGGAGTTTGTGCAAGATTCCAGTCCAAGCCGAAGCACTCACACCTAGATGCGGCCAAGAGAATAATTAAGTACCTAAAGTCTACAATTAATGTTGGGTGTGGTACCCCAAGGATGACAACTTCGAGTCGGGATACTCGATGCGGATTTCGCAGATGCAAAATCAACGGGAAGAGCACTAGTGGAACGTGTCAATTCCTAGGAACCAGGTGATATCTGGTTTAGCAAGAAGCGAGTTTCTAACTCTATCTCCACTCTGAGTCGAATACCTAGTCAGCAGTGTTTGTTGTGATTCTATGGATCAGACAACAGTTAAGGGACTACAATATTATTGCCAACGAAGTTCCAATATGGTGTGACAACAATAGTGCTATTGCAATAACCAACAATCCGGTTTTGCACTCAAGGACGAAGGACATTGACGTTAAGCACCATTTCATTCGAGACCATGTGCTTAACAAAAGGGTTAGAGTTGAAAGAGTCAGCACAGACTACCAAATAGCTGACATCTTCACCAAACCCCTGCCAGAAGAAAGATTCCTAGAGCTTAGCAGAGACCTTGGATTACTAGATTGGGAATCTAGTTCTGAAGCAAGTTGAAGGAAGGACGGACACTCAGAATCAGCCTAAGCTGATGCAGGCGAGAAGACGAAGGCCAGACGAAGCAACTTAGCTGTACAGAATACCAGGCGAGAAGTCAAACTCACCTGTTGCAGAGTGGTCAACAGTCAACAAAATCAGACCAGCTAAGTTCTCTAAACTGATCTCTAAATTTTTAATTATTATCTGTCACATTTATAAATATTATTTTGGCTAAAATGGCATTTAAAATATACATCTTTATTAGCCAAGTGGCAATTTTAATACACGCGTCAAACGCCTATTTAATTAACCTCTACGGTGGCCAATCAGAATCAACCGTCAAATTTTAAATAGGGCCACCGATTCAAATTTGAAATTCAAAAGAATATCAAAAGGCGTACCACCGTTCAAATTTATAATAAACTAATACAAACGTCTTTTCATCTTCTTTATAAGGAAGAAAACCTTTCACTTTACTCCTTACGCTTACAGAAACCCTAGAACTTACAGAGCAAAAATACACACTAAAAAATCCTAAAATCCTTTTTGCAGAAATGGCATCTTTTGAAGGCGTAAACTTGAAGGCGGTGAAGGACCAAGTCATCTTCTCCATGGTCGTCGACTTCGAAGGTTTATTGGAAGCAAATCTAGAGGACTTCGATATGCTCAACTTAATCCGGGCGATGAAGCTGAACGGAATCTACCCGTTTCTCGACATCAACCCGCAACATTTGTTCAAGGAAGATGTCGTTGAATTTTATCGAAATGCCTCTCTGATTCAGCACGGGATTAACAGCTCAGTCGGCGGAATCCCTATCACCATAGATCGAGAAAAGATTCGTTCTGTATTCGGGATGAAACATCGCGGTTTGGCGGTCGAAGCTCTTAAACAATCACCCGCCGAAACATGGAAAACGATCAAAGCCGAGAATATCCCAGAGAAATTGAAGTTTACAGCAAAGAGGAATGAGTTGAAGAGGATTTATCGAGTTGCTTTGGACATCACAAACAAGATAGTGATGGGGATGGCAGGCAGCTATGACCAACTGTCATCATCCAAATTCATGGTGTTGGGTGCATTGATCCAAGAAGAAGAAGTTGATTGGGCGGACTATATTTTCAGACAACTTGTTCGCGAGGTGAACAAAGTCGAATGGCTTGAAGGTGAGAAGAAATTCAAAACTAAATCGGCGTTCGGAACGCATCTTAGTTGGCTTTTGGAGAAAATCGGAGTGGCCAAAGGAAACATTGACCCTTTCCACCCGAACAAGAGGCTAGGTCACATGGACCATGACAAGAAAAAAATTGGAGTCACTGGGAGAGCAGCCCAGTTGTTGAAGGATTTGCCAGACTCTCCGTATTGCCCAAGATACGATTTATCAGAGGAATCGGACCAACCTGCAGCTGAGATCGGAACTACAGTCGAGTCCGGGAATGAGTCTGACGATACACCAATCGCCATCCGATTCAAGAGACGGGGACCAGCCCCAGAAGGACCCTCTCACCTGCAGTCATCACCTGAACCCTCTCCTAAGAGGCCTAGGAAGCTGCAGTTCAGCGAGGGAGAGCAGTCTGAGCATCACGCCAGCCCATCAGTTCAATCATCAATCCATCCAGACTTGCCTGCACCAGACACTGAAACTCGGATTGTACCTGTTATTACACCTCCAGTGTACATATCCGAAGAAGAGGAAGCAGGTCTTGTTATCTCTATTCCTGAAGCAGATTACACTTTCAACCTTTTAGAAAATAATACTTTTAATCTCTCTATTGAACAACTTCAGCTTGTCAAGCCACAAGCAGAAAAACACTCTTTTGTAAATATTTTTAAAGAGTGGAAAACTCTCAAAACCATGTCTTTTACAAATTTTCAAACCTTTGTTGAAACCAGTGGTTGGGAATATCCCCAAGCCACTGAGGATGTTCTGACTAATTTTTGCAAAGAGTCAGATTTAGCTTTACTCCTCCAGGATAACTGGTTCATGTCACATTTTGAGACCAACATGGACCAATTTATCCATTCTATAATGCTCAGTATTTTTGATGGCACTTTTGGAGAAGAGGAGGAAGAGGAAGTAGAGAAGGAGATTAGGATTGAAGAAGTTGATGGTGAGAATGAAATTATCAATTTGGAGGCTGAAGAAGAAGAAGAAGAAGAGAAAGAATCTGAAAAAAATATACCAGTTGAAAAACAAACAGAGGAGATTGAGAAAACAGAAGAAGTGATGGATGAAGGAGATGAAGAAGAAGGAGAAGAAGTAGAGCAGGAAAAAGATGAAGAAGAGAAAGATGATGAGGATGATGAAGGAGAAGAGAAGGAGAAAGATGATGATAAAAATGATGATGATGATGATGATGATGATAACAATGATGATGGAGGTGAAGGAGGAGCAGAAAAAGAAAAAGAAAAAGATGAGGAAAAAGAGAAAGAAAAATCTGGAGAAGGAGAAGGGAAAGAAGGAGAGAGAGAAGGAGCCAAAGAGCCAGAGCCAGAGCCAGAGGCCTCTCATGAAGCTGCAGACAGGATTGATGTACCTGCACGGTACACCAGCCTAGACGCAGAGCTGGCAGAAGACTCCAGGTCAGGGACCCCGGAGAAAACCCAATCTGATCTACCAGCTGCAGCCAGGAGCCTGCAGTCTAGTGGTTCTCTTGCAGAAGGTTCAGGAGAGCACTCCCCATCAGCTCAGTTATCTCCTACCATGACTGAGCTGATCAAGCAAATTGTCAGAGATACTATTGGGGAGCTGCTATCAACTCAGGTCACTCCTGACCTTCAGACCATTCATGCCAAGATTGACACCCTACTTCAGAGAGAGATCCCTCAGCCTCCTCCTCCTACAAACAGCAGAATGCCTTTTGGCATGTCTGATTGGATGAGCCGCATGGAACAGCAGTTGACAACCATTATTGATGCTGGCAAAAAGGGGGAAGAGAGGATTCAGGGGGAAGAGATAGAAATCAGAAGCAAAAAGAAGCAGGATGTCCCTCAGATTGAAGGACCCTCCAATCTAAAGAGAATGGAAGCTGTAGATCGAGATGACCAGGCTGACCAGCCTGTAGGAAAAAGAAGAAGGACCAGAGGCGGCTTCGAACCTACTCTAGAATGGGAAGGGTTGGAGCTATGGTATGATGAGGATTTCGTTCCATTTGAAGCTCTTGAGATGTGGGGAGCTGCTAGGAAGAGGTTTATCAGAGACTATTATGTCTGGGAACTCATTCAAGATGACAAACTCTCCCCACAGGAAATTTTCATAAACTTCATGGAAGAAATCTATCCGAAGCTTTGGGCTGTTCTCAAGAAGCACGCTAAAGAGCAAAAAGCTTTTCCTATGATCCCTCCATTCGTAGTCAAGAAGCACCAATCCGTATGGATGGTGAACTTGATGAATTACAACTTCAAAAGGAAATCAAGCTAGTGTGCCTCGAGAATGATTCGAGATCTCAAGAAGAGCAGGATTTCGCAAAGACTCGTGGTAAAGAAAATATGGTCTTGCTCCACCAAGGTAAGACCTATCGGAGCTAAACCATTCAAGCCTCGCTGACCCTACTCGAAGAGGCAGAGGAAGAGGCAGATGACCTTAGTTATTTCTCTTACTTGTAATTTTATTTTCTGTACTTAAAACATTCTTGTAAAATTTCAATGATAAGTCAGAAAGTTTTATAACAGTCTGTTGAATGACAATTTCCAGTTGTCTAAATATTAGACTGATTTCAGTTTTTGTCTCGCACTTAAGTGCAGACTTGGTCATTTGATTTCCTACTTAGTTTTGCCATCATCAAAATAGGGGGAATTTGTTAGGAATACTTGTTAGATTTTGATGATGTCATTAATTTAAAATCAAATGTTTATTAATTGGCAAAATGTAAGGAAGAACCAAATGAGTATCTTCCATAGGCCAAAATATGTTAAGTATAACTTGGCAAAATGTAAAGAAGAACCAAATGAGTGTCTTCTGTAGGCCAAAGTTAGTTAGGTTGAAAATCGGCTAAGTACTAAAGCACAGCCTAGTCCATCAGAGAAGTACAGTGACTCGGTGAGTAGCTCAGTCAACTAAATTTATCGAGAAGTTTGACCAGATCGCAATGAGGTACCTCGGGAAGTCACACGATCGACAAGTCTCAAACAAAGGAATGTAGAGAGGACCTACCTGCAGAAGATGTAAGCTGCACATCAGCCTACTCAACTACAGCCTAGTACTCCAAGTCCACGTCAGCATGCTTTGAAAAGTCAAATATTACGGAAAGCTCACATGCAACGTGAAGAGACAAATTGGAGTGATTCCCGCAAGAGATATGATTTAATTAAATCATCCTGACCCACCGTGAAGACTTTTATCCTTTTTATATTCAAAAGATTCGGCGCTCACATGCAGAAGTCCTCACAACGGTCGGAAGATAAAATAAAATAATGGGAATCCAGCCTTGCAACGTTCAGAAAAGATTAAACAATGAAGTCTCCCTCCAACGGACGGATTTGTTCAAAGATTTGCAACGGCTACAAGGAAGAAGCTCAGAGATCTGACCTATATATATCCAGAGATTTGAATCTGAGCAACTACCGGTGCGAACATACATTCTAGCGATCAAAGCAATCAAAGCAATCTCAAGCAATCAAATAGCATCGTGAAAAGAGCAGATCCAAAAAGTTCATATTTAAGGAAGCTCTTAAGTTGGAGAAGACAAACACTCTTGTCTATAATCTTGAGTACGGGGTACTTCACTGGTTGAAGTAAGAGATCAGAAGGCATCCAAGGATCGAGGATCAAGAGGTGCAAGGCAGTCAAGTGTGTGTACAACGGCACGGATTTCCACTGGTTGGAAGCTGTTGTATTGTGGTTGAATCACTGTAATATTTATCACTGGTTGAAAATTATAGTGAATTCATCTCCAACTGGTTTGGAGAAAAGTGGATTAGTAGAGGATTACCCCACCTCTGAGACCACTATAAATTGCTCGTGTTATTCTTGCTTTATCGCATCATACTCTAACTGCTGCATACATTGTTAAGTGTTTCATTAAGTTAATTTATATTCGTCATCAGCTGACTTCCGCACATATCCAAGAACAAACGACTCCAAGTCATTTGTTTGACCATCAGCTGAAGAAACTCACTCTTCGAGAAAAAGAGTTCAAGAGTTTCAACAAGTCTATTCACCCCCCCCCCCTCTAGACTTGTTCCTGGACGACTTGTGACCTACAGCTTCAACTACTCAATAGAATAATGAATGCATTTATCGCGTATCACATTTTTTTATTCAAAAAAAAAAAATCTCACCACACGACAAAAATAAAAGATACTCACGCGTATGCACAGTAGTTGTGATTATGGCTCACATCTTCCTCTGATTTTACGTTCAGAAACGGCTTAAACGCCTTCTATGAGTCGGGGAGAAGCTTCCCATCCAATTTTCTTACAAATTGGCAAACAGGGTCTTTTAACGTCAGATTCCCAAGACGTTGTTCATATTCTGGTTTGAATTTATTCCACAAACATTGAATTCTGTAATATACAAGTCTACTAGGATGCGTGTCAAGAGAAATTTCGATATTATCTAAATTCTCTTTATTCAGACCATCATTAATGAACTGAATTTTATCTTCTCTGTTTGTAGATGGAATTCCTAAAGATCGACATTTTAAATTACAGTTCCATCTAGCACATTTATAGCAAACGGCTAGCATCTTTGCTCGTCGTTTCTTGGCATATGAACTTTTTCCAAGCCCTGGTAAAAATCTAGTCGGTGTTTCTGTGAATTCACCTTCTATTCTTACTTTGGCTTCGATAATGAATCTTATGTCAAAAGGTATGCTTTTATTCATAAGCAACCTCATCCTTTCAAGCATTGTCTTGTAAATTTTTAAAATTGCATTTTTGCTTAGAAAGGGAAATCTTTTTTCGATTTTATACAATGTTTCTTCCATGACAAAAAAAAATAAAAATAAAATGACAATGAAAATAATTGAAGAAAATATCTACAAATATCAGTTGTTGTGGGAAACTGAAAAATCCGACTTTAATAGTCACGGAGTACCGTTATCCGCCACTTGACCGGACAAGCACAATTTAGTACTAAGTTACAACGTCGAGAAATTTGTACTTATAAAAATAGTTTACAATGTAAGATTTCAAATATAACTTATACTTCCCCGGCAACGGCGCCAAAAACTTGACACGTTTTTAGTGTAACTATCGCAAGTGCACGATATCGTATCAAGTAGTAAAGTGGACTTTTTGAGTCCGGTTTATCGATCCCACAAGGAAGTTTGGTTATAATTTGAATTATAAACTATTAGTCTATTTTTATAGATACTATGATAAGTGAAACACACAATTAAAATGTTTGGTTTAATATTTGCAAAGAAAATGCAATAATAGTTCTAATATTATAAGGAAATAAAAAGATAGCAATAATAATAGATTGATTAACGATAAAATGAAATAGTTGGGATTACAAACTTAATTCGTCATTAGTTATAAAAGATATATTGGAGATCATAAGATGAATTTACTTATTATGTTGTGTAGATTCGATTTTCCTTAAAAAGACGGTTTCTCTTTCGAACTATAAAATGCCCCTTACATATTGAATCAATTCACTATATTTCTATGTTGATTGGCTTCAATACATAGCATTAGGATTTATGAAAATAACTCAAAGAA
The DNA here is from genome assembly GCA_033398695.1 of Orobanche coerulescens. Lineage (NCBI taxonomy): Eukaryota > Viridiplantae > Streptophyta > Magnoliopsida > Lamiales > Orobanchaceae > Orobanche > Orobanche coerulescens. The sequence goes on from CM065818.1 coordinate 35,773,147, forward strand.
TCATCTAAGGACTAGGGGTATATTTCTATCCCCTAGAACAACTTAGAGTGAAGATCATTTGATCTAATCAAACATATTTTCTTTCGAAACATATGAAGACCATAAATATCGTCATTTATTGGCCAAATAAATAAAGATTGTTAAAACAATGAAAATCACACACAATAATAAGTAATTCATAATATATCTTTTATACAAACATAAACAACTTAACTAACCTTGTTTATAATCCCAACTAAAGGTTACTTAGCCCATGAAGGGTTTATTACACATGTTACAAGCTTGTGTGGTCATTATTAGTTGAATCAAGAGAAAGAATTGATCCTAACTCCCTTAGTAGATAAAGGAGATAGAAGCAATAAACTCTCTGAACAACATATGTTATACCACACTTACAAAGATCACTCAAGAACACAAGTGTTCTTCACACAAAACGAAAAGTTTACAAAAAATAGAAAATTATAAGATGAATGATGAATGATGAAGGATCTAAGGGGTCTATTTATACACCTAAAGTCATCTAATAGCTCCAAAACTCCAGCATTATTACATTATATCGGATCAATGCCTGTCATCCCCTCAATAATACACAAAAAGTATAAAAAATTAGACAAATCATAGCAATCTGTCAAGAGTTACGGTCGTAACATTCAGGAGTTACGGCCGTAACTAGGGTGACTTACGGCCGTAACTCCTGAATGTTACGGCCGTAACGTGGCTTCATAAATTTGCTCATTTGAAGCTTTGATAGTTACGTTTTCAGCCCAGAATTTCTCAGACTTTGCGTTTTTGCCCCAGATCTTCTTCGGATGATAACTTTTGATATATAACTCTGATTTTGAATCCGGAAAGACTGCCGAATTCGTCTCGGAAAGCCCTACAACATGAATATATCAAAATTCAATAAAGAGAATATTTATTAAACATGTTGTTTCTTGAGTAATTCAGTTATTTAATCCGATCATCATCCGATAAAAATAAAATTATTAAAACTAATAAATTAAAAGCAAAAAACGAGTAGACTAGCTCAATTATGGGTGAATTTTATCGATACAAACCATGAATAAGTGTACAAAACTGACACTTATCAGACATCACTGACAATCATAAATAACATTAACGATACAAAACTATAATCCGAGTAAAAATGCCTGAGTACTCGCGAGTACTATCTAGAAGTTCACAGGTTGGAAAAACAGCCATATCGAAATGGACAACGGAAATAAATAAACTCATTTGCACCCGTCATCAACCCTGGCCAGCATCCTCGTACTGCCCCAGTGCCCGATCGTTCGGCTGAACTTAACCTGAAATTCATAACAAGAATTTTCCCAAAATGGGTCCCCAAAGGGGTTAGCAATTACGCTAGTACAAGTAACCAAATGAACAACTTACATCTTAAACATTTAGTCAATGCATGCAATCATGAAATCACAGTTCAAAAGCACTCATTTCCAGAAACGCCAATACCCAAAACACATTTATAAAAATACAATACAATTAACCGTTGATCCACGCCTCTGTGGACCCCTACCGAGACCCCGTCGGATCTAACCCGTAGTAGTTAAAAGCCAAGCTCGTCGATCCATGCCTCTGTGGACCCCTACCGAGACCCTGTCGGATCTAACCCGTAGTGAGCATACACACACACCCATCACTCATGCAATACTATCATGTTGAGAGTGTAAGTTCATCAAGAATACTTTCCTCGATTATCACGACGAAAAGACGAAATGGACAATCGCAGTTGTGAGAAACCGGACACACCGAACCTAGACGATTCATCAAACACCATCAAAACCAATTCGACAAGAATAACAATAACGGAAGACACCTGAAACCCCACCTACGATTCATGTAAGTTCGTACAAAACGAAGATGAGGATGGATCGCAACCGAACCCTCTCGGTTTTACAAATACAATGAAACTTACCATGAACTCGTAGGGTAAACAAGAATACCACCAAGATTAATCATATACATCATGGATTAACCAACAATATGGGACGAATCAGACAAAAACTCAAAAACCCCCAAATTTCCCAAAAATAGGATTCTAGGAGATTACCTCGTATCGAAGACGAAGAACAAGTGTTGGTGTTGTTAATCTACACTAAGAACTCAAGAAGGATGATGGCTAGGAGTTGCAAGACTTAGAATCGCTCGGAGATCGCTCAAAATCGCCCAAAGACCGGAGAGGAGGAAGGAAGATGAAAAATGGCTGAAATCGGTCAACTCCTGGGTATATAAACCCAGGCCCGATTACGTACGTTAGCCTCAGGCAGCTAACGTACGTTATCTGATTAACATACGTAAGCATTCCCATCTTACGTACGTAATGCATGGGCAGGACCTACTGTCCAATAATACAAAGGCCATTACGTACGTTATGGGAAAGCTCTTACGTACGTAATGATCCACACTAACGCACGCAACATCAAACTCGTAGCGTACGTATGGGGCTGGCAGAACCTACTGCCCGATTTCCCAAACACCGTTACATACGTAACAACAACGAGGTTACGTACGCTAAGTAGCACATAACGTACGTTGAGCATCGCCCGTAACATATGTTATGTCCTCCCAGAATATGAAGAAATGACCCGGAAATCCAAACGCGATGATTAACCAAAACATGAAGATACGAATACCTGGAGTTCGAGACGAAGAACCTAAGTGCCAAAAGGAAACATATTTCCGACTACCCGAAGGTTCGGAAAACAACTACAAACGTAATTACTCCATAACTTTGGGAAATTACAAAACGGTCCATGAAATACACGATACATGATTGAAACAATTAACGAAAGCTCACAATATGTAAAACAACATGAGATGGATCTGCGGCAAATGTTGGTTCCGAACAACGGTAACGAGACTCAAACGAAATAGCGACGGAAATGACATTAAACACGGAATTGAGTAAATCAAGTCCGAAACAAGCTCGGATGACAAAAAATCAAGTATTAAATATTCTCGAAATATCAATACGGTTACAAACGAGTCGCTAAAAATGAGAATACACCAAAATGAAACTACCAAAAACAGGAAAAAAATGCGGATATTACATTCTACCTCTCTAAAAATAAGTTTCGTCCCAAAGTTGCCTCCTCGACACCATGCCTCGACCACTGCACCTTGACCAAAGGAATGGTATTATGCCTTAGTCGTTTCTTGTTGGGTACCGATTCGGATATTTGCGCCGTTTGCGGAAGCGTAAATAAAATTGCGGAAAATAAATGACGCAAGGATTTATAGAGGTTCGGCTATAAACGAGCCTACGTCCTCTCTTTATCTTTTTCAATAGGTTAAAGATAGCAACCTCTAAGCCTCTCTTCTATCGGTCGAGGTATAACCGTTTACAATCACGTCTTCTATTGGTCCGTGATAAACCACTCGTACTTGTCTTTGCGTCGGTCCAAGTTAAACCGTTTTTCTTTTCTATTGGACAAGGAATCAACCTCTCTAGCTTTCTATGGGTACTAGATAAACCTCACTCGATAGCGATTGCGATTCTAACAATGCCGGATACTTGATCCTAATAACACCGAATCCAATCGTATCTTTTCTTTTACCACTCGTGTATGTTTTCGTGAATTCTCACTCAAACACTTACAATTAAGCTCAATATCAACAACAAGAATGTGTGTAATAATATCACAAGAATAGACAATTTGCTCAAGGTTGTTGTGCTCAAACAATACCATAGGGATGGTATTTATAGGCTTCATGATCAAACTAGCCGTTAGTGCCAGACCTTCATTACGTACGTTATATGCTCTCCATTACGTACGTAATCCTCATTACGTACGTTAACCATGGCTGGTTACGTACGTTAGCATCTTCACAAATCAGTCCAGTGAGCTTCGTCATTTTGAGTTACGTACGCTAGCATAGACCTCGTTACGTACGTTAACATTACATCACTGATGACGTCATATATCCGTTGCATGCTTTTCTGACTTTGACTCCTCCAACGTTCACTTGTTTGAACTCCTTTACGTACGTTATACAACCTTCGTTACGTACGTTAGCTTCACCATATTACGTACGTTAACATGTTCCTGTTACGTACGTTAGCTTTGTGTTTTTCCAGCTTTTTGCACTTCGTTTTCCTTCGATGCTTGCTTCGTCTCTTCGTTGTTTTGTTTTGCTTATCAACATTAATCATCAAAACACTTTTAATTTATGTATGGAACTATATGTTCCAACAGTCTCCCCCTTTTTGATGATTACAAAACAACACTTCGTCAATGGGATTTTCCTGCAAAAATACAAATATATGTATATCTTTACAGACCAAAGTTGTCGACTTTGTCCGTTTCGTTAGAATCTTCTCCCATTTCTTTTTCGACTCCTTCTTTTCTTATCTCCATATTTAAATTTTCATCGTCTTTTCGACGTCTCCGCATTTTTTATTTTTCTGTCATTTTCGACTTCTCCTTTTCATTTATCGATTTTCTCCCCCTTTTTGGGTTAATCCCATTGTCGACTTCTTTTTCTCCTTCTCCATTCTCTCCCCCTTTTTGTTTTCATCAAAAAGTGGATAAAATATCAATTGAAATAAATAATACCAAATTATAAAATATGCATGATAGAAATTTATGATAAATAAATGCATAAAGGGTAAAAACTCCCCCTGAAAATATTATCTCCCCTTAAAAAAAATACTCCCCCTGAGTAAAATACAAAAATCAATTTTTGGGGATCCAACCTATAGTTGGTTTTTGTTTAGAAACGTAGACGATATTTGAAACGATTGTTCCTTTAGGAACCCAAATTTTCTTAATTTTTATCGTCCGTCTCGGGCTTTTGCAACTTGAAATATGATGCCCGATTTTCAAACACTTTTCGCAATGGGGTATTTTAAAATTAACGGATTCGTTTTTCGAACGAGTTTTGAATCCTAACCCCTCTTTATTCAAAGTAAATTTTTGAACACCAAGCATTTGTTCAAATTTCTCGTTTCCGCACGAGAATTTCTTTGTCAAATATTTAAGCTCGGTTTGGATTTTAGCGAGATCATTCTTCAAAATATTTTCATTTTCAATACACTTTGAATGATCGATTTCAACAAATTTTCCCTTTTTGATAATTTTGGAATTTTCAATTTCCAAATATTTAATTTTAGACTTGAGGGATTTAATTTCCGATAAAGCATTTTGGAAATCCGTATGTAACAACTCAAATGCATCAAATAATTCATCACGGGAGGATGTACTTACTTGGCTTTCGACGTCGGCCGCCGAACGAACTCCGCCATAAGAGCGAGATTATTTTGATTGATGAAATCATCGTCTTCATCTTCATCGCTCCAAGTAGCTACGAGAACCTCCTTCTTGGGTTTGACACGGCAATGCTTAGCAAAGTGGCCTGGTTTTCCACATTGTCGACAAGAGTTGTCGAACTTCTTCGTTTCGCTCGAGATATCCTTCTTCCTCCGGTTTAATAAGGTTTGGAATTTATTAATATTTTTGGCATAATATGCTGCTTCTTCGTCGCTTTCCTCCACCGGGGTTTCTTCTTTCTTCCTCGATATCTTAGCCTTCATGGCTAACGATTTTTCTTTCGGCTTTGGCTTGACACTTCGTGATTTTAACACTATCTCATAATTAATTAGCGAACCAACGAGGGCACTAAAATCGAGCGTGTTGAGATCTTTGGATTCCATAATCGCGGTCACGGTGCCGTCCCATTCGCTAGGTAGTGATCTTAAGATTTTCTTGACTTTTTCACTACTAGATAATGGTTTGCCAAACGAAGCTAGTCCATTGGTGATGACCGAGAATCGGTCGAGCATATTGGTGATGGACTCGTCACCCTTCATCATGAATAACTCGTAGTCATGGAGAAGCATATTGATCTTCGTCTCCTTGACTTGAGTTGTCCCTTCGTGTGTGATTTCAAGAATTTTCCATATTTCTTTCGCACTCTCACACGACGAGATTCGATTGACCTCTTCGGGATTTAAGGCACAAAATAAAAGTTGGGTGGCCTTACAATTTAGATGGTCATTTTTCCAATCGCCATCGTCGTATTCTTCAAAAGTTTTGAGCGTACCGTCGGATTTGATAGGAACTTTTGGGCCAAGGCAAATAATCTTCCAAATTTCGATGTCGTATGCTCGGATGAATATCGACATCTTCTTCTTCCACGTCAAATAATTTGAGCCATCAAAGAATGGTGGTTGGTTGAGAGCAAGGCCTTCGACTGGAGAGAATTGAAACGCCATTGGATCTTTTTTTCCTCGGATGTTAAGCCGCGTATTGGAGTACCGCTCCGATACCATTTGTTGGGTACCGATTCGGATATTTGCGCCGTTTGCGGAAGCGTAAATAAAATTGCGGAAAATAAATGACGCAAGGATTTATAGAGGTTCGGCTATAAACGAGCCTACGTCCTCTCTTTATCTTTTTCAATAGGTTAAAGATAGCAACCTCTAAGCCTCTCTTCTATCGGTCGAGGTATAACCGTTTACAATCACGTCTTCTATTGGTCCGTGATAAACCACTCGTACTTGTCTTTGCGTCGGTCCAAGTTAAACCGTTTTTCTTTTCTATTGGACAAGGAATCAACCTCTCTAGCTTTCTATGGGTACTAGATAAACCTCACTCGATAGCGATTGCGATTCTAACAATGCCGGATACTTGATCCTAATAACACCGAATCCAATCGTATCTTTTCTTTTACCACTCGTGTATGTTTTCGTGAATTCTCACTCAAACACTTACAATTAAGCTCAATATCAACAACAAGAATGTGTGTAATAATATCACAAGAATAGACAATTTGCTCAAGGTTGTTGTGCTCAAACAATACCATAGGGATGGTATTTATAGGCTTCATGATCAAACTAGCCGTTAGCTGCCAGGACCTTCATTACGTACGTTATATGCTCTCCATTACGTACGTAATCCTCATTACGTACGTTAACCATGGCTGGTTACGTACGTTAGCATCTTCACAAATCAGTCCAGTGAGCTTCGTCATTTTGAGTTACGTACGCTAGCATAGACCTCGTTACGTACGTTAACATTACATCACTGATGACGTCATATATCCGTTGCATGCTTTTCTGACTTTGACTCCTCCAACGTTCACTTGTTTGAACTCCTTTACGTACGTTATACAACCTTCATTACGTACGTTAGCTTCACCATATTACGTACGTTAACATGTTCCTGTTACGTACGTTAGCTTTGTGTTTTTCCAGCTTTTTGCACTTCGTTTTCCTTCGATGCTTGCTTCGTCTCTTCGTTGTTTTGTTTTGCTTATCAACATTAATCATCAAAACACTTTTAATTTATGTATGGAACTATATGTTCCAACATTTCTCACGATGCTCTAAAATCTTTAAGGGATGCTCCTCGAAGGTAATATCCTCGGCGACATCGATCTCAACATCGTCGATGACGTGACTAGGATCTGGAACATATTTGCTCAGCTGGGAAACATGGAAAATGCTATGAACGTGGCTCAAAGCCGGGGGTAACGCCAAACGATATGCCAACTTGCCCACTCTATCGAGAATCTCAAAGGGCCCAATAAACCTCGGACTCAACATTCCCTTCTTCCCGAAGGGGAAAACTCCATTCGTCGGCGACACCTTTAGCAAAACGTGGTCTCCCACCTCAAATTCCAAAGGTGGACGACGAACATCAGCATAAGATTTCTGTCAACTCTGAGCAGTCAACATCCTCTCCCGAATCAATTCCACCTTCGTCCTCGTCTCTAAGGCGATATCCGGTTCGGTCCCAACCAAATCGGGCGCCTCATTCCAACAAATCGGCGATCGATAATGCCGCCCATAAAATGCCTCATACGGTGCCATCTTGATCGATGCGTGCTAACTATTGTTGTACGCGAACTCGATCAACGGTAAATGCTCCTCCCAGTCACTGCTCCAATCGAGAGCACAAGCATGCAACATATCCTCAAATGTCTGGATAGTGCGTTCCGACTGCCCATCCGACTAAGGGTGAAAAGAAGTACTCAGACGCAAACGAGTACCCAACGCCTTATGTACGGCCCGCCAAAAGTGCGATACAAAACGTCCATCCTGATACGAAATAATAGACTTCGGAGTACCTGAAGCCTCACAATCTGCGCAATAAATACACGAGCCAACCTCTCCGGACCCCAAGTATCCTTGATGGCCAGAAAATGCGCCGACTTGGTAAGACGATCCACGATCACCCAAACTATATTCATACCAGACTTCGATCGCGGCAAGCTCGTGATGAAGTCCATCGAAATATCATCCCATTTCCAGTCCGGAACGGGAAGCGACTGCAGTAACCTGGCTGGTCGCTGATGCTCGATTTTGACCTGCTGACAAGTCAAACATCTCGCTACAAACCGTGCGACCTCCTCCTTCATGTCATTCCACCAAAAGTTCCTCCTTAGGTCCTTGTACATCTTACTCGAACCAGGACGAACTGAGTAAGGCGTAGCATGGACCTCACGCAAAATACTCTGCCTCAATTGTAAGTTGTTCGGTACACAAAGCTGACTCTTGAATCTCAACACACCATCCCCGTGAATCACAAACCCAGGAGACTTTCCCTTAAGAACATTCTCTCGGATTTGAGTAATCATCAGATCTTCCAACTGCTTTATTTTAATTTCATCGATCAGCGACGACGAAATCTCCAAAGCGCAAAGCTGCCCTAACAAAATCTCCACACTCAACTCAATCAAATCCCGTTGAAGCTCAGATTGAGACGTAAGTATCTCAAGCGTCCGCAACGCAATCGGTTTCTGACTCAAGGCATCTGCCACGACGTTTGCCTTGCCCGGATGATAAAGGATCTCGAGGTCATAATCCTTAATCAACTCCAACCATCTCCTCTGCCTTATATTCAACTCCCGCTGAGTGAATATGACTTCAGACTTTTATGATCGATAAAAATCTGACACGCAGAGCCAAAAAGGTAGTGGCGCCAAATATTGAGCGCGAAAACAACTGCCGCTAACTCCAAATCGTGAGTAAGGTATTTAAGCTCATACGGCCTCAACTATCTTGATGCAAATGCAATAGTCTTGTCGTGCTGCATCAACTCGCACCCAAGACCCGGACCCGAAGCATCGCTATAAACAGCAAAACCCTCGTTGCCACACGACAATGCTAGGATCAAGGCTGAAGTCAAACGCCTCTTCAGCTCCTCAAAACTCGACTATCTTTCGTCATTCCAAACGAACTTCTCAGATTTCTGACACAACTGTGTAAGTGGCCGAGCCAGTTTCGAGAACCCCTCGATGAACCTACGATAGTGGCCGACCAAACCCAAGAAACTGCGGACCTCCTTCACATTCTTAGGCGGTGCCCAATCCAACACTGCCTCAATCTTCTGTGGATCCACACGGACCCCCTCGACTGAAATCACGTGACCCAGAAACATCACCTCCTTCAGCCAGAACTCACATTTTGAGAACTTCGCATAGAGTCGCTCGGTCCTCAAAATGTCTAACACCACACGCAGATAATGCGCATGCTCCTACTCATTCTTCGAATAGATAAGGATATGGCCAATGAAGACGACGACACACTTATCCAAATACTCTATGAAAACTTTCTTCATCAACTGCATGAACACTGCCGGCGCGTTGGTTAGCCCAAAGTGCATAACCACAAACTCATAATGTCCGTATCTCATTCGAAAAGCTGTTTTCGGAACATCGGACTCCATTACCCGAAGCTGATAGTACCCGATCTCAAGTCGATCTTCGAGAATACCGCAGCTCCCTGCAACTGATCAAACAAGTCTTCAATCCTCGGCAATGAATACTTGTTCTTGATGGTCACCTTGTTTAGCTCGCGGTAGTTGATACATAAACACAATGAACCATCCTTCTTCCGCACAAACAGAACCGGTGCGCCCCAATGTGAAGCGCTCGGTCGAATATACCCTGACTCAAGAAGCTCACTCAACTGCTTCGTCAACTCAGCCATATCTGAAGGTGCCATGCGATACGGAGCCACACCCGGCTCTAACTCGATAGCGAACTCAACCTCACGGTCTGGTGGCAACCCCAGTAACTCGTCAAGAAAGACATCTGGGAACTCACTAACGACTTCAATCGATGAAAACTCGACTCCGACATCCTCCGCCTTCCAGGCGTAACACCAATACCCCGTCGGATCTAACCCCTAGTGGTTAAAAGCCAAGCTTGTCGATCCACGCCTCTGTGGACCCCTACCGAGACCCCGTCGGATCTAACCCGTAGTGAGCATACACACACACCTAGGGGTAGACTTGGTTCCATTCGGTTCGGTTTTTGACTGAAACCGAGAACCGAACTAAATATTCGGTTTCGGTTTGGTTCGGTTCTTTTTAAAGTTCAGTTCGGTTAAGTTCGATTTTTTAAATATTCGGTTCGGTTTCAATTTGGTTTGATGTTTTTTCGGTTCATTTTTTAACTTTCAAGAAATCCATGAGCAGTCATACATTCAAACATTTCATTACATACCTATTTTTCGATATTTTAATTCAAGTCTCAGAATCCCATATAAATCCTTTCCAACCCAATATTCACACAAAATCATGCTACAACATTGAGAAGTACAGGACAGAAGCATCCTGGAGGAATTCAATGCAAAACTTGTAACACCCCAAACTAGGCGGATATTACAGTGCCGTAGATCCCCAACTGGGACCCACCAGGCAATGAAAATGAATGAATTACACAAGATAAATGTAGTACCGAACTACATTACAACAATAATTACTCCGATGAGGAGTTTAGTTACAACACACCAGGACAATACCGAATACTAGTGTATTTTATATGAAGATAAAATACACAACACTGAATGAAACGGAGTATTCAAATGAAAGTCTCAGCTGGAAAATAAAGGACAATAACATGAATAATCGAAAGATCGGGGCCCCTACTAGTATCACTAGGACTCCTCGACATCAACATGCTATTCCGTGCGTTTGCCTTGCCATGACACGAAAAACAAAATCCCCAAACGGGTCGATTACAAAGAACAACAATCCTCAAGGGTTGAAAATACACAAACATGATTTAACTGAAGTTATGAAATATCCTTAGTTATGAATTACGCTGAAGAAGAGTATCACAGTACGCCCGTAGTGTTCTGTGCGAGTGTACAAGACGAATGACCGGACACACCCGTCCTTGTACCTAATTAGTCTCACGGTGTAACGCTTTCCCGTGTGCATACCCGATGTATCGGTGAACCCAATACATAACCATCGTGTGCCCGACTAAAAATTCCACACTGACCACACCCGGCCACGCAATATGAACCCAGAAGGTCATATGAACGAGAATGACCATAATAAATATCAATGAATAATAATTAGACAAGACCAAGATGACTCACCGATATGAAAGTAAATAGTGACGTGATTGATAATCCAATGGAATGATTCGGAACCGTCGTTCCTCGTGAATGAAATGATTATTCGACAATTACAGGTCTCAAAATGATTAATATTATGATGAATGAATTATGATTATGAGTAATCAACAACAAAAAGGAATGAATATCCTTTTAACCGAGTAAGAATCAACTTACACAACACCGGTGACAATTATCCTTCCACGAACAATGTCCTAATTGAGATCTCGGTCGCTCGAACAACCTTGAACAATTCAATTACCAACAATCCGTTCAATATACGTAACAAACATGAATATAACGAACTCAACATGTCGATACGACTAAACCAAGTCCATTGAGGCATTAAATCAAACACGTTGCGTCCAAACTCCGATTGATTACAATCGAACCTCAATATACCAATACAAAATCCCCCAAGAAGTGTTTCAAACCAACAAAACATCTTCAATACGATCAATAATCCGATATGAATATCCAAAAACGTGATTATAACAACAATTAGTCGAAAATCCCCAATTCCAACTCGATATTCAAGGTGTTCTTGAATAATCCCTCAATAATCCAATGAATCCTTATACAAACTCATAATCATATACATATCCCTTTATATAACATGATTATAACGTCAAAAACATCATATCTCAACACAAAATCGAAGTCCAAAGTGTTGAAAGAATTACCTCTTGAAGATACAAGTACTTTAATCCGAAGAACACGCGTTAGATTGATTATCCGGGCTTCACGATCGAAAGGAGATGAAGAAAATCAAACACCCAAATGATTTGTGAAGGAAAAACCCTCCCTCAAGCCTTCTCTCTCGGTTTAAGGTGAAGAAAAGGAAGAAAAATGGGCTGAAATGCTGAAAAAATGAATTTATAGGGGTTGACTACCCTGCCGGACACGGCCCGTGCCGATCGGCACGGTCGTGTCGCACGCTGGCCGACACCGCCGACAGGACTCGACCGTGTCCCGCTTGACACGGTCGCGCGCCGAGGGCCTCCCGACGATGACCCGTCCGAGCCGACTCGGCATGACTCGGCCGTGCTGCACGACACGGCCGGGCGTGTCGGCGGCCGCTCGGCTTATCCGGAAGGGTACGACTCGGCCGTGCTGCAACGACACGGTCGGGTCCTCGAGGCAGACACTTCGGCACTTTCCGGACGAGTACGGCACGGGCCGTGTCGGACGACACGGCCGAGTTCGTTCGGCGATGATCGCCAAAACCGAAAAATGAGCGGTTGAGCTAAACGACCATAACTCTCTCGTCCGGACTCGATTGACTCACCGCTTTGAACCATTGGAAAGCTAACTCGATGCTCTATAATATTGCAAAGATTTAGAATTTTTGAAGTTACCAAAAATTAATGGTGATCTAACAAAGTCGAACTCATATGAGGAAAGTTGAAACAATGAACAATAACGATACACCACTCGAAGTTTTTCCGAACGGTGAACACGGTGAATGAATATGATTGGTGAATGATTATAATCGAGTGAATATACACTGGGTGACAATCATCGAATGAAATTACTGCATGATAATGACTGAATTACAATCGGGTATTACATACACCCCCCCTTAAAAGAGTTTCGTCCCCGAAACTAAGGGTCAAACAACTCGGGATAACTCTCCCGCATATTCTCCTCGGTTTCCCCAGTGGCCTCTTCGACTCCGTGTCTAGACCACTGAATCTTGACCAAAGGGATCGTCTTGTTCCTCAACTGTTTGATTCGCCGCTCTAACACTCGTACAGGACGCTCCTCGTACGAATGATCATCTGTGATCTCGATTTCGTCGAACTGAAGTATGTGACTCGGGTCGGCAACATACTTCCGCAACTGAGAGACGTGAAACACATTATGAATCCAGCTCAAAGCCGGAGGTAAAGCCAATCGATAAGTTAACTCGCCTATTCGATCCAGAATCTTAAACGGTCCAATGAATCTCGGACTCAACTTTCCCCTCTTCCCAAAACGGAAGATATTACGACTCGGGATTACCTTGACCAAAACATGGTCACCCGTCTCGATCTCTAATGGTCGACGACGATTACCAAAGATATGATTCTGCCGACTCCGAGTGGTCAACAACGACTCCTGATCAAGCTACCTTCTCACGGGCGGCTAATAAGCATATCGGGCTCGGTGCTGATTGATTCTGATGGGTCGTCCCAACACAAGGGAGATCGACAACGACGACCGTACCAGGCCTCGTATGGTGCTACCTTCATCGCAGCGTGCTAACTAAACTGTACGTGGACACAAACAACAGTAATTGGGCTTCCCAATCCTCTACTAATCGAGGACGCATGCCCTCAACATGTCCTCCAATGTCTGAAAAGTCCTCTCTGATTGTCCGTCGGACTGAGGATGAAAAACGGTAATGAGATTCAGCTGAGTTCCCATAGCACGATGAACTGATTTCCAAAAATGAGACACAAATCGTCCGTCACGATCGGAAACGATACTCTTAGGATTACCGTGCAGTCTTACTATCTCCTTGATGAATAACTGATCCAGTCTCTCGGGACCCCACGTATCCTTGATCTCAAGGAAATGAGCTGATTTAGTTGAGCGGTCCACAATCACCCAGATCGTATTCATGCCACGACGACTCGTCGGCAAACTCATGATGAAATCCATAGAAATGTCTTCCCACTTCCATTCCGGAATAGGGAGAGGTTTTCAGCATAACCGTCGGTCGCTGATGTTCAATCTTGACTTGTTGGCAAGTTAAGCATCTCGAAACAAATTCCGCGACTTCTCGCTTCATATTACTCCACCAGTAATTTTGTTTCAAGTCCTTGTACATCTTGCTGGATCCCGGATGAACAGAATAAGGGGTAGCATGAGCTTCTCTCAAAATAAAGTTTTTCAACTCGTCATTCGCCGGTACACAACCGGTTCTTAAACCTCAAAAGTCCATCCTCGTGGACCACGAATCCAGGGCTTTCCCCTGAGCCATATCTTCACGGATGCGCAACAATGAAGGGTCTGAACTCTGATTCTCTCTGATTACCTCCTCAAGTGACGATGAAATCTCTAACATACAAAGATGTCCCTAAACTCGCCGGGCTGCACTCGATCTCGGTCTAAGGAATTCCCGCCAAGCTCCTTCGAATCGTTAAACGAGCAAGCATCTGCTCCTGAACGGACTTACGACTCAAGGCGTCGGCGACAATGTTCGCCTTGCCCGGGTGGTAAAGGATCTCGATATCAAAATCTTTGATTAGTTCTAACCACCGCCTCTGTCGCATATTTAACTCCTTGTGAGTAAATATAACCTTCAACTCTTGTGATTGGTGAATAACTGAAAGGTGACGCCATAAAGGTAACGACGCCAAATCCCCAACGCGAAAACCACGGCTGCTAGCTCCAGGTCGTGGGTTGGATAATTGACCAACTATTCCGAGGAAACATCGGATTTACTTAATATCTTACGGAGATTGCCAATCTCGGATAGTCTCCGTCTTCTGAGGGTCGACACGAATTCTGTCAGATGAAATTACATGTCCGAGAAAGTCACCACGGACCTCCAGAACTCACATTTGGAAAACTTTCCATAAGGTTGTTCTCGTCTCAACACGTCGAGAACCTGATGAAGACATCCCTCGTGTTCCTCTTGGCTACGAGAAAAAGTCAAAATGTCATCGATGAAGACAACAACAAACTGATCTAAAAAGTCGATGAAAACCCGATTCATTAACTCCATGAATACCGCAGGTGCAATAGTTAGCTCGAACGGCCTAACTACGAACTCATAATGACCATAGCGTGTACGAAACGCTGTCCTCGATATCCGACTCTCGAATCCGCAACTGGTGATATCCAGATCTTAAGTCGATCTTGGAAAATACTGAAGCTCCCTGAAGTTGATCTAAAAGATCATCAATACGAGGTAAAGGATACTACTCTTGATCATCACCCTGTTCAACTCCTGGTAATCGATACACAAGCGAAAAGAACTATCATTCTTCTTGACAAACAGCACTGGTGCTCCCCACGGGGACGTACTCGGTTGGATATAACCTTTCTCGAACTATTCCTCAAGTTGAATCTTCAACTCCTGCATTCTGGTCGGGGCCATCCGATACGGTGCCTTCGATAAAGGGGACGTACTGGCTCCAACTCACTCCTGAATTCTCCTACTCTAGGTGAAAGCAACCAGATAACTCGTCTGGAAATACATCGTCAATCGATGACAATGACACCACGAATGATTGAACATTTCGATTGCCCTAGAATGGTCAATCGATAAAAAGAGATACCAATATTGATTGGACAACTCGATTGCCTTAGAAAGGCCAATCGATGAAGATGATACAAGGAATGTTTAAATAACTCGATTGCCTTTGAAAGGCCAATCGATGAAAATGATACAATGAACGATTGAATGACTCGATTGTCCTAGAAAGGCCAATCGATGAAAATGATACAAAGAATGATTGAATAACTCGATTGTCTTAGAAAGGCCAATCGATGAGAATGATACAATGAATGATTGAATAACTCGATTGCCCTAGAAAGGCCAATCGATGAGAATGATACAATGAATGATTGAATAACTCGATTGCCTTAGAAAGGCCAATCGATGAGAATGATACAATGAATGATTGAATAACTCGATTGCCTTAGAAAGGCCAATCGATGAGAATGATACAATGAATGATTGAATAACTCGATTGCCTTAGAAAGGCCAATCGATGAGAATGATACAATGAATGATTGAATAACTCAATTGCCTTAGAAAGGCCAATCGATGAGAATGATACAATGAATGATTGAATAGTTCGATTGCGGAATTTCTCTGCTTCCGCCATAATAAAATTTCTACTGGAACAACGGGGATTACTTTCCTGAAGCACACATTCGACAACCAACGACGGAAAGATAGCGACCAAACGCTAACAAACACTGAGGATAGTATCAAGATGGTTAAACCAACTAATACCGAAAATTACATCGTCCTAAGATAAGTTCACCACAATTAGATCCATCAACCAATCGCGGTCATTAAGCTTAATTCGGTATGATTCCGAAAATTCTTCCATCGTCAGGTAGACCGATGGTATGAGGTCCACAAGGAATAGGACTATCCCAAAATAAGTCCATTCAAACATGATTCGAAAATGAATGAATGCGGTGCACCACTATTAAAGGTACACACAGGTTGAAATAAAATCATGAGTATACCTGAGATCCTTCGGGTCACCGAATCGTCGATCCTCCTCAGCACATGAATCCGGGGCTTGCCGGCCCCCGAACTGGACGCTCCTGTCTGATAAATACGAGCTCCAACTCTATTTGCTTCCATTGTCTTAAACGACGTTGACAAAGCGGTCTGATTCAAACGCCGATTGCTTCGGGGCACGAGATGCCGCGAGCCGACTTGGAGTCCCTTTGGCAAAAACGGGCCCTATGCCCAGCAATTCCACAGTTATGGCACGTGACAGTCCGCTTCGGACATTTGGTGCTGAAATGACCCGGTTCTTCACAGTTGAAACAGGTGACGGCCGAACTGGCCGCTCGGGACTGAGATCCCGCACAACTATGCACCGTAGGAGGTCGCCGAAATGATAGGACTCACACGAGGCTTCTTGAAGGTTGACCGACCGCCTTCGGATTGATTACGCCGTTGATTTCGATGACAAATGAAGGTTGTTGTTCAAGACTTTCCTTAGCGGTGCTCATACGGAGAGTTCTCTCGATTAATCCGGCAGTGGCGCAATGATGATTGAGCAAGCGCACATGGGTCATCATGGCACGCATAAAAGTGAGTGGATCAACCCGAACATCTTCTCGATCGAGCCGAGTCCCGGGCACGATTTCCCGGCAAATGAGTGATTATTCCTCGGGTTTGGCCCGCACCGCGCCTCTTCCGTGCATCTCGACAGCCTGTCCATACCAAGTAGGAAGGTCGCAAAATGATTATATTTCCCGCATGATTATCATATTATGATTACGTCATGAGATGATGAAAATGAGTATACATGCTCTAACTTAGTGATTATATGAATGATTTACTGAGGTGACATGATTATCTGAAGAAATTCTCGAAATGATTATCTTGAATAACTTAACAAGATTAAAAATATGATCATCCAGATCGACAACTGAGTAATGAAATGAATTGAGTAATAAATGAATTAACATGATCGTCCTGATCATTAACTGAGTAATGAAATGAATTAAGTGATTAATGAGTTAACATGATCACCCTAATCACAATGAATGATGATGTTTGAGGATTGTTAAATGATGAATGATGAATGAATGACTATTGCCAGAAATTATACCATGGCGTTAGAAATCTTACAGTTCTTCTTCGATTCGATTGGCTCGGCATTTGCACAGGTCACACGTGACGCGAACGTCCAATGATACTAGTCGACGATGATTTCAAATGAGACATGACTCGGAAGGTAGTATTCAAAACCACTCTCCGATACCAACTCTGTAACACCCCAAACTAGGCGGATATTACAGTGCCGTAGATCCCCAACTGGGACCCACCAGGCAATGAAAATGAATGAATTACACAAGATAAATGTAGTACCGAACTACATTACAACAATAATTACTCCGATGAGGAGTTTAGTTACAACACACCAGGACAATACCGAATACTAGTGTATTTTATATGAAGATAAAATACACAACACTGAATGAAACGGAGTATTCAAATGAAAGTCTCATAGCTGAAAATAAAGGACAATAACATGAATAATCGAAAGATCGGGGCCCCCTACTAGTATCACTAGGACTCCTCGACATCAACATGCTATTCCCGTGCGTTTGCCTTGCCATGACACGAAAAACAAAATCCCCAAACGGGGTCGATTACAAAGAACAACAATCCTCAAGGGTTGAAAATACATGACATGATTTAATCAAGTTATGAAATATCCTTAGTTATGAATTACGCTGAAGAATAGTATCACAGAACGCACGTAGTGTTCTCGTGCGAGTGTACAAGACGAATGACCGACACACCCGCCCTGTACCTAATTAGTCTCACGGTGTAACGCTTTCCCGTGCATGTACCCCAATGTATCGGTGAACCCAATACATAACCATCGTGTGCCCGACTAAAAATTCCACACAGCCACACCCGGCCACGCAATATGAACCCAGAAGGTCATATGAACGAGAATGACCATAATAAATATCAATGAATAATAATTAGACAAGACCAAGATGACTCACCGATATGAAAGTAAATAGTGACGTGATTGATAATCCAATGGAATGATTCGGAACCGCTGCTCGTGAATGAAATGATTATTCGACAATTACAGGTCTCAAAATGATTAATATTATGATGAATGAATTATGATTATGAGTAATCAACAACAAAAAGGAATGAATATCCTTTTAACCGAGTAAGAATCAACTTACACAACACCGGTGACAATTATCCTTCCACGAACAATGTCCTAATTGAGATATCGGTCGCTCGAACAACCTTGAACAATTCAATTACCAACAATCCGTTCAATATACGTAACAAACATGAATATAACGAACTCAACATGTCGATACGACTAAACCAAGTCCATTGAGGCATTAAATCAAACACGTTGCTCCAAACTCCGATTGATTACAATCGAACCTCAATATACCAATACAAAATCCCCAAGAAGTGTTTCAAACCAACAAAAATCTTCAATACGATCAATAATCCGATATGAATATCCAAAACGTGATTATAACAACAATTAGTCGAAAATCCCCAATTCCAACTCGATATTCAAGGTGTTCTTGAATAATCCTCAATAATCCAATGAATCCTTATACAAACTCATAATCATATACATATCCCTTCATATAACATGATTATAACGTCCAAAACATCATATCTCAACACAAAATCGAAGTCCAAAGTGTTGAAAGAATTACCTCTTGAAGATACAAGTACTTTAATCCGAAGAACACGCGTTAGATTGATTATCCGGGCTTCACGATCGAAAGGAGATGAAGAAAATCAAACACCCAAATGATTTGTGAAGGAAAACCCTCCCTCAAGCCTTCTCTCTCGGTTTAAGGTGAAGAAAAGGAAGAAAAATGGGTGAAATGCTGAAAAAATGAATTTATAGGGTTGACTACCTGCCGGACACGGCCGTGCCGATCGGCACGGTCGTGTCGCACATTGGCCGACAGTGGCCGACAGGGACTCGACCGTGTCCCGCTTGACACGGTCGCGCGCGAGGGCCTCCCGATGCTGACCCGTCCGAGCCGAAGTCGGCATGACTCGATCGTGCTGCACGACACGGCCGGGCGTGTCGGGCCGCTCGCTTATCCGGAAGGGTACGACTCGGCCGTGCTGCACGACACGGTCGGGTCTCGAGGCGCATACACTCGGCACTTTCCGGACGAGTACGGCACGGGCCGTGTCGGACGACACGGCCGAGTTCGTTCGGCGGTGATCGCCAAAGCGAAAAATGAGCGGTTGAGCTAAAACGACCATAACTCTCTCGTCCGGACTCCGATTGACTCACCGTTTGAACCATTGGAAAGCTAACTCGATGCTCTATAATATTGCAAAGATTTAGAATTTTTGAAGATACCAAAAATTAATGGTGATCTAACAAAGTCGAACTCATATGAGGAAAGTTGAAACAATGAACAATAACGATACACCACTCGAAGTTTTTCCGAACGGTGAACACGGTGAATGAATATGATTGGTGAATGATTATAATCGAGTGAATATACACTGGGTGACAATCATCGAATGAAATTACTGCATGATAATGACTGAATTACAATCGGGTATTACAAAACTAATGGAAATGTAAAACTTACATTGATTAACAATTACAGAACAGAAGCATCCTAGAGGAATTCAATGCAAAAAAAAGCAGTACAGCAATAAGCAATACATCAATAAGCAATACAGCAATACAGCAATAAGCAAGTCAACACTAATTAGTGCAATAAGCAGTACAGCAACACTAATTGCTGGAGGAATTCAATGCAAAAAAAAGCAGTACAGCAAACTAAAATATCAAATAAAGTCCTCAATATAAATTCAAATGTTACAAATTAGCAAAAATCTTGAAATCAAATAAACGTTTCTTAGTCACTTTCATTCTCTTGGTCACTCCTTGGAGACGACATTTCACTTGTAATACATGACTTGTCCAATATTTCTTCATAGATCAGGCAAAAAAAATACAAATGTTAGACAGTTAGAGAATAATAAATAATAATATCAAACAAAAACTCAAAAATAAGTAATAAACTAAAAATCACAAATAATTACCTTTTTCTGCTTCTTCAAAAAACTCAATCTCTTCTAAAGAAGGATCAAGTTCCAATGATGAGATTTCACCTCTTAGCCAACTTCGTGTGCAAATCAAAGCTTGCACTGTTCTTGGACGTAGAGAGCAACGATGAGGACTAATGATCCTTCCACTTGTACTAAAAGAAGACTCCGATGATATGGTAGAAACAGGAATGGCTAAAACATCCCTTGCAATACGGGCTAATAAAGGATACTTTGGGGCCCCAATCTTCTTCTACCAAGACAACAAATCAAAATCCTCCTCATCAAATTCAATAGGATCCTTCACATATCTATCAAAATCATTGTTAATCATGTTGGCATCCTTTCTTCTCTTTAACTCCTTATCTTTCAATTTTGCTTCGAACTTTGTCATCTTAGGCAAACTAAGATCATCACCTTGTGGAGAAGACTCAACTTCATCATGAGTCCCATTATCTCCAAACTCCTTCTCATAATCTCTATAAAGTCTCTCCATGAAACTTTTCACCCTTTGTAATACTTCTCCCACCTTCCACTCCAATTTTTGAGCATCAACACCTTCACTTTCAAACACAAGCTCTAGATAATCCTCAAGTTTTGGCATCTTATTCCTCAGATCAAGGAAAAGACCAACAAAGATATAATCATTTATTTGGTCAAATTCACCCCAATATTTATTATATTTTTCCTCCATTGGAGGTGCAATGTGTAGCAATTGAGGATGCACCTTAAATTCTTGCAGGAGATTGTAAAGAATGAGTAAATCGGCAAAAGTATTATTAATGCTAGGAGTGTTAGAGCAACATACCCTTAAGATGACTTCATAAAATGGTTGCAAGAAGGTGGCAAAAATTTCTGCATTCGTCCAATCTTCACGAGAAGGCATGAAACACTTGATCTTCCTATCTTCCTCCCCCATTCTATCAAAAGCTTTTTGAAACTTCAAAGCCGATGGCAACATCAAGAAAGTGGAGTTCCATCTAGTAGGCAAATCCAATATCACAAAGCCTTTGGTCTCTATCTTCACTCTCTCGGCATGCTTTTTAAGAGTATCATTCATTTTGTCCGACTTTCTTACAAATCTTACCGCTTTCCTAATATTCTCCATAGAAGCATTCATTGTTTTCAACCCATCATTCACCAACAAGTTGAGAATATGAGCCACACAACTCATATGCATATTAGCCCTTGCATTCAAAAGAGCATTAGAATAGCCATAACCAAGTAACCTTCTCCTTATCTCTCTCATTGCCACATCATTTGCGGAAGCATTATCTACGGTGATGGTAAGAATCTTCTCTATCCCCCACTCTGACATACATTGTTCTAACTTAGTAGCTATGGTGTCTCCCGTATGATCTAGAATGTTATAAAAGTTAAGAACCACCTTATACAACACAAAAACCTCATTAATCCAATGTCCGGTCACAACCATATAACTCATATTTTGTTTGGATGTCCAAATATCCGTAGTAAGACACACTCTTCTCCCTTTAAAGGCATCCTTCAACTTCTTTTTCTCCTCTACATACACTTGTAGGCACTCTTTTGCCATTTTCTTCCTCTTAGGAATCTTCTAATAGGGGTAAGCTTCTTCATGCATTTGTCTAAAACCGATCCCTTCCACAACACTAAAAGGATGTTTATCAAGAATAATAAACTTAGCACACAACCTAGTCATCCTCTCGGGTGTTGGTAAATCACCTAAGGTCAACTCCTTCCCCTTGGACGTGGACTTAGAAAAGAATAATTTCGTACCATTTTTCCTCCTCAACTCAATATTCGGCGGGTACTTCACGCACTTAAGTATATGCTTCTTAAGCGAAGATGTCCCATTCCCGATGGTACCACAACAATACTCCTTATTGCAATAATTACAATTGCCCTTAACTAGACCATTCTTCATCTTATGTTTGTAATGCTCCCAAATTCCTGATCTACTCCGAGATTCCAACAATGCCAAATACTCTTCCTCGCTTAGCTTTTTGTTTGGTTGACCAATTTCTTCAACCTCTTCCACAGTTTCATTTACAAGTGGATTATAGCTTTCTTGTGTACCCGGTGTTGCCGATTCACCAACACTAGGAGTTAGAACTGATGCCTACGTACAAAATAATAAGAAACAACATAAGTTAATTCTATGTATTCAATTTTAAAATAATGCTTTAAAAGTTCAAAGCATACGATAATTTACCTTTAATTGAGAACATGGTTTCTTCTTTTTACAACTTCCATCACCCGACTCAGTGATAGTATTTTTTGATCTTTTCATTCTCCTATATATAAAAACTCAAATATTAATCAAATATATATTCATAACCCACACATTAGCATAATAGCAGTATATGAAAAACCTACCTATAGATCAATTATAGGTAGAAGAATAACCCACACATTAGCATAATAGGCAGTAGGCAGTAGGCACTTACACTTAGACAGTATATGAAAAACCCACACATTAGCATAATAGCAGTATTTTCTTATCCTACTCTATCACCTTTAAAATAGATCAATTATAACTACTAACATATTATCATAATAGCAGTATATGAAAAACCTACCTATAGTACAGTGGCGGCGAGACGGAGTTGAGTGGCGGTGAGACGGAGATGGAGGCGGAGATGACACACGGCGGAGAGATGGAGATGAGATGTCTGACAAGGAGAAGGGAGATGTGAGGCGATGCGATTTATTTGTGAGGGAGAACCGGAGAAGGGTGAGGCTGCGCTGGGTGAGAAAGAACTGAGAAGAGAACTGAGCAGGATAGAAGAAACCCTCCTAATCCTAATTCCTAACACATATGTTCTGTCCAGTGGGCTTTAGTCGATTTTAAGTTTTTTTTCTTACTTAACAAAACGACGTCGTTTTACTATACATGACAAAACGACGTCGTTTTAATATGCCTGAATTTGATTTCGGTCCATATTGGTCTGGTTCGGTTCGGTACGTCCCGGAACCGAGAACCAAACCGAACTGTTTCGGTCCGGTTCTGTTTTTCTACTTTTCGGTTCGGTTTTCTTCGGTTTCGGTTTTTCGGTTATTTTTTCGGGTTTTCTCGGTTCGGTTTTCGGTTTTTGGTTCCGAAATTCCACCCCTACACACACCCATCACTCATGCAATACTATCATGTTAAGAGTGTAAGTTCATCAAGAATACTTGCCTCGATTATCACGACGAAAAGACGAAATAGACAATCGCGGTTGCGAGAAACAGAACATACCGAACCTAGACGATTCATCAAAAACCATTACAACCAATTCGACAAGAATAACAATAATGGAAGACACCCGAAACCCCACCTACAATTCATGTAAGTTCGTACAAAAACAACGACGAGGATGGATCGCAACCGAACCCTCTCGATTTAAAAAATACAACGAAATTTACCATGAACTCATAGGGAAAATAAGTATACCACCAAGATTAATCATATACATCATGGATTAACCAACAATATGGGACGAATTGGACAAAAACTCAAAACCCCCCAAATTTCCCAAAAATAGGGTTCTAGGAGATTACCTTGGATCGAAGACGAAGAACAAGTGTTGGTGTTGTTAATCTACACCAAGAACTCAAGAAGGATGATGGCTAGGAGTTGCAAGACTTCGAATCGCTCGGAGATCGCTCAAAATCGCCCAAAGATCGGAGAGGAGGAAGGAAGATGAAAAATGGCTGAAATCGGTCAACTCCTGGGTATATAAATCCAGGCCCGATTACGTACGTTAACCTCAAGCAGCTAACGTACGTTAGCTTATTAACGTACATAAGCCTTCCCGTCTTACGTACGTAATGCATGGGCAGGACCTACTATCCAAGAATACAAAGGACATTACGTACGTTATGGGAAAGCTCTTACGTACGTAATGATCCATGCTAACGCACACAACATCAAACTCGTAGCGTACGTAAGGGGCTGGCAGAACCCACTGCCCGATTTCCTGAACACCACTACTTACGTAACAACAACGAGGTTACATATCCTAAGTAGCACATAACGTACGTTAAGCATCGCTCGTAACGTACATTATATCCTCCCAGAATATGAAGAAATGACCCGGAAATCCAAACGCGACGATTAACCAAAACATGAAGATACAAATACCTGGAGTTCAAGACGATGAACCTAAGTGCCAAAAGGAAACATATTTCCGACTACCCGAAGGTTCGGAAAACAACAACAAACGTAATTACTCCATAACTTTGGGAAATTACAAAACGGCCGAAAACACACGAAATACACGATACATGATCGAAACAACTAACAAAAGCTCACAACATGCATACAAACATGAGATGGATCTGCGGAAACCCCGAAATGGTGGTTCCGAACAACGATTATGAGAATCGAACGAAATAGCGACGGAAATGACATTAAATACGGAATTGAGTAAAACAAATCCGAAACAAGCTCGGATGACAAAAAGTCCAATATTAAATATTCTCGAAATATCAATACGGTTACAAACGAGTCGATAAAAACGAGAATACACCAAAATGAAAATACCGGAAAAAGGAAAAAAATGCGGATATTACAGAAATAAGTCTATGTTGCTACATGGAGCGATGATGATGAGGATGATGAACCACAAAATTTAAACCAATCTTGCTTTAATGGCCCGCGCGACTGAAGACAGCGATGGAGAAGATGAGGTAATTGATTCTTCTCACAAAGAACTTCTTGATGCTTTTGAATCTTTAAATAACGAGTATGAAAAAGTTTGCAATATTAATAAAGATTTGAAAAATAAAATAAAGGTTCTTGAAAATGAAAATTCAAAATTATTGAATGAAGGCAAAGATGTGCCTATTGATCATACTAATTGTCTGGAAACCGAGAAAATTCTGGGAGACGATTTACACAAAACTCAGAAAGAACTCAAACTTTATGTTATAAAATTCTCGTGTGGTAATGACAAATTTGAGCAACTCTTATTTGGTCAAAAATTTTCTCTTTCAAAACAAGGACTCGGGTATAATGCATTTCTAATTAAAAGGTCCTTAGATATTACCACGAAGGATTCGGATAATTTAAAAACGGGAGTTTCATCATGTCCAAAATGTTTAAAACCAGGACATACCGAAACTTATTGTAGAAGTTCCGTACGAACTATAAAAGTTAAACAAATTTGGGTGTCTAAAGGGACCATTGGTCCAAATTAAGTTTATATATCTAACTCTACAGGACCCAAATTAGCCTGGGTACCTATAAAATGGAAGAAAATTCTCTTTGTAGGTACAAGCAAGGACAACAATATTATCAAATAAATGGTATGTTGACAGTGGATGTTCAAACCACATGAGTGGGAACGAGCATATTTTCACGGAGCTTAAAAAGGAAGATCGAGGTTGTGTCACCTTTGGTGATAATAAAAAGGGCCAAATCAAAGGAACAGATAAAATAGGTAAGAAACCTTTACCAACTACAGAAAATGTTCTTTTTGTTGATGTTCTTTGTCATCATCTCCTTAGTCCCAATTATGTGATACTGGTCTCAAATTAATTTTTGAAATTACGCATTGCACTGCAATGAGAAAAGACCAAATTTTTTTCACTGGTTTACGATATGGAAATATTTATATTGTTGATCTTCAAGACGAATCTTCTTTTAATGAAAAGTGCTTGATTTCCTATGATGAAAATGCTTTTATTTGGCACTGAAAATTGAGTCATGCCTCTTTACCTCTACTTTCAAAATTGGCCAAAAATGATATTATCTGTAGTATACCAAAATTAAATTTCAGAAAAGACCACATTGTGAGGCCTGTATTAAAGGAAAACATGCTAGAGGCTCGTTTAGACCCAAAATGGAAATTTTCACTAGTCTTATTCTTGAATTAATTCATATGGATTTGATTGGACCATCTCATCATGCTAGCTTGAATGGTAAACTTTACACATTAGTTATTGTTGATGACTTTTCTAGATTTACTTGGGTAAAATTCTTAGCAAATAAAAGTGATGCTTTTAATGAGTTTGTTAAGTGGTATAAGGTTACCTAAAAAGAAAAAGAATTACCAATTATCGCCATCAGATCCGATCACGGTGGAGAATTCGAGTCTAATAATTTTGAAGATTGGTGCGATAAATATGGTATTGGGCACAACTTTTCGGCACCTAGGACACCTCAACAAAATGGAGTTGTCGAGAGGAAGAATCGCTCTTTAGAATAAGCCGAACAATGCTCAATGCATATGGGCTACCAAAATATTTCTGGGCCGAAGCCGTTAATACCGCATGTTATGTTATTAATCGAGTCCAGCTTCGGAGAAACAAGATGATGACTCCATATGAGATATTCAAAGTTACAAAGCCCAATTTATCTTACTTTCATCCATTTGGTTGTAAAGTCTTTATTCATAATAATGGTAAGGATAATCTGGGAAAATTTGACTCTAAATCAGATATTGGTATATTTCTTGGTTATTCGATTAATAGTAAAGCGTATCGTGTTTTTAATTGTAGAAGAGGCTCAGTAGAAGAGTCGATTCATGTAAAATTCGATGATACAGTTTTACCCCCGAAAAAGGTTGTGTTTGATGATGATGCAGGTATGGTTCCAGCTAAAGAAGTGTCAGAAGCAACGAAGGAATTAGAGAATCTTGACTTAAGATCGGACAAACAGGAGAATAATCCGTTCAACCTTCCTAAAGAATGGGCTAATGTGAAAGATCATCCTATGGAGCAAATTCTTGGGAAAATCGATGATGGTGTGCGAATAAGGAGAAATGTAAATGATTGCCTAAACAATATTGCATTCATTTCTCTTACAGAACCAACGAACATAGACGAAGCTATAAATGATGAAAATTAGGCTATTGCTATGCAAGAAGAGCTCAATCAATTCGAAAGAAACAAAGTATGGGAATTGGTTCCGGCACCAGAAGACAAAACAATCATCGGTACAAAATGGGTACATAAAGTAAAAACCGACGATAATGGTTTCCCAGTGAAGAATAAATCAAGATTGGTTGCTCAAGGTTATAATCAAGAGGAAGGGTTGGATTATGAAGAAACCTTCACTCCTGTTGCCCGTCTTGAAGCTATTCGCCTCCTATGTGCCTTTGCTGCCTACAAGAAGATCAAACTCCATCAAATGGATGTAAAAAGTGCGCTTTTAAACGGTGTCATCCAGGAGGAAGTGTATGTCAAACAACCACCAGGAGTTGAAGACTATGATCATCCAGATCATGTATACAAGCTCCATAAAACTCTCTATGGAGTAAAACAAGCTCCGAGAGCATGGTATGAACGTCTAAGTTCCTTTCTTATTTCTAATGGGTATAAAAGAGGTAATGTTGATAATACCCTTTTTATCAAGAACTATGGTAATAATATGCTTATTTGTCAAATTTATGTCGATGATATTATTTTTGGTGCAACTAACGAATCTCTGTCCCTATAATTTTCAAATCTTATGAAGGGAGAATTCAGAATGAGTATGATGGGAGAGTTGAAATACTTTCTCGGACTCCAAATTAAGCAACTCAAAGATGGAATATTCATTCACCAATCCAAGTACGTCAATGAGCTCCTTAAGAAATTTAAGATGGAAGGATGCAAAGAAATTTCTACTCCTACGTCTTCCTCTCTTAAACTCGAGAAAGACGAGAAAGGTAAGTCTGTTGACTAGAAACAATATCGAGGTATGATTAGGTCTCTACTTTATTTAACTGCATCTAGACCGGATATTATGTTCGCTACTTGTATGTGTGCTCGTTTTCAAGCCAATCTTAAAGAGTCTCATCTTATTGCTTGCAAACGTATTTTTTGATAAAAAGGTACTGCTGGTTTAAGTCTGTGGTATCCATAGAGCATCGATTTTGAAATTTTCGCATATAGTGATGCAGATTTTGGTGGATGCTAAATTGATAGAAAGAGTACCAGTGGAACTTGTCATTTCATGAGCTCGTCTCTAATTTCATGGGGTAGTAAGAAACAAACCAGTGTAGATACTTCCACGGCTGAAGCAGAATATATGTGACTGCGAGGAGAGCATGTGCACAAGTTTTGTGGATTAAAAATCAATTACTAGATTATGGCATTGAGCTTAAAAATACTCCAATTTTTTGTGATAATACGAGTGCCATAAATTTGAGCAAAAACCCCATATTGCATAGTAGGACGAAACACATTGAAATTCGTCACCATTTTATTCGTGACCATGTCCAAGACCGGAATGTCTCCAATTTGTTGGTACTAATGAACAACTGGCAGACATTTTTACAAAACCATTACCCACAAATGCTTTCAACTTCATTCGCATAAATTTAAGAATGGATCATGTTGATCAATTTTAATTTTGCATATTCATCGTTCACAGGAAAAATGGTCGTGGAAAAACGAACAGATATCATCATAAGAATATCACTATTCATTTGGTCAGTGTTACGGCCGCTATAGACATAGACTTACGTACGTAAAGTATTACGTACGTTATGGATTTTTTGGTTACGTACGTTACGTACCTCAAGTTTTTGGGCAGAAGGTTTTGATATTACATTACGGCCGCTATTCCTTTATATAACGTACGTTATTAACCCCATTTTATGGCCGTAATGCACCGTAACGTACGTTACGCGCTGTATCCTGCTATTTTATTTCCCAACTCATCAGACCCCCTTTTCATTTCTCCAAAATCTCAAACCCTATTTTCGATCGCCTCCTCCAAAAATCTCACAAAAACCGATCGATACCACTGATTTCATCCATTACATCGACCTCCAACATCATGGCTACAAGAACCGGAAAGAAAAGAAGGGGAGAAATTTCTCAATCTTCATCCACTCCAGCCGATGGCCCTCAGTTCCGAAATCCTCAAGCAGCAAAAATATATCACGACATTTTGATCGACGAAGAGGTAACACCAAGTCATCACTTCGATTTTGAGTCGCTGAAATATGTTGGTGTGAATATTGAAGATTTCTTTGATATGCTGGGGATCAATAAATTTGTTAGTCTTGCTCGACCTATATATGTTGATTGTGTTCGTGAGTTCGATGCAAAATTTTCAACGTCTTATAATTCGGATGGTTCAGTTGTTATAAACTCTCTTATTCTTGGAAAACCAATTTCCTTTGATGACGTGAAATTATATGAAGTTTTTGGTCTCTCAAATGAAGGCATTAGTTGTAAAGGGACGTTTGCGCCACAAGATGAAATTCGTGATGATTTCTCGGATGATGAATGTGATAATCTAATGAACTTACCGTTCGTGATTTTTTGAAATCTCGAGCGGTACTTGAAGTAAATTCCGATAGATTTGAGAATAATGATTTTGGTTTGAATATATGTCTTCTCCATGATGCCATAACTCGGTGCTTAATGCCAAAAGTGAATGCCCAACAGCGTCTAGTTAACATCGACATGGAGATCGTTTTTCATAATCTGAAAGATCATCAGGTTAATTTTGCTTCAATTGTGATGAAATGGTTTGTTGAAAAAGGGATGATATTTCACAAGAAGGGTTATGTGAAGGAAAACCGGCGAAGAAAATCTGGAATGCCGTTTGGTTCTATTCTAACGGAAATCTTTGAGAATGCTGGTGTTGATCTGTCTGGTTTGCACGGAGTAGCCGTCCCAAGGGAATGTTTGGTTCATGAAGGAACCATCCGCACGATGAAATATTTGCAAACCCGTAACTGAAGATGGGTTTACTTTGCTTACCTAAAGGATGATGATAATCTAGTTGATGGTGGTGCATTGCCTCGTCCGGAGGATAGAGTTTCGTATAGAGGCACTCAGTCAGAGAGGCCGCGTCTGAGGTCGCAAGCTGCCCAGCCAGGCCCTTCCAGAATTAGTAGAGCAAGCTCGTTGTCTCAAATGGAAATGAGAATGGACCGGCTAGAGAAGGAGATGAAAGAAGTCAAGCTCATGGTCCAGAGTATCTGCACTCATTTCGCCATCCCTTATCCGCCTCCCGAGCTGACCGTGACTAGTTGATGGTTCTTCGAATGATGATTATCTCCATTATTATCGACCAAACATTTTTATGCATTTTTTTTCATGATGTCTTGATGGTTAATTCTTATGTTTTCTTATGGTTTTTCGTCGTTTTTGGTACTCTTTGACATTATCTTTTTCGTCGTTTTTCGGAATCGTAGACCACAGCCCTGTTCTGGAACCGGAACCAGTATGGCGCACGGTCCGGTTATGGGCCGCAATTTCTGGGCCCGTGAACCGGCGTGCCGAACCGACGGTTCGGCCCGAAACCGGCGGTTCGGCCCGGAATCGGCGGTTTTGCCTAATTTTAATTTTTTTTTCGAATCCAAATTCAAATTTCTCCTGACTCCCACCCAATTTTATCTATAAATACCCCATCTTCTTCCATCTTTAAAACCACCCCATTGTGTTAACAATTCTACACTCTCTTCTCTTTTACTTCTAATTCTCCTCCATTTTTTATGTGCTATTATTCTTGTTAAATTGCTCTTGTTCTATAATTCTATTATACTAAATACTAAATATTATATACTATACTAAATACTAAATACTGTAACACCCCAAAAACCATCCGGGATATTACAGCGTGGTGGGCACCGTGCCGGGACCCACATATATTCAAAAAACATATTTCTCAAATACCGTCATAAAATACCATTTGAAAATACAAGGCAATATGTCAAATCTCGACAGTTTCAAAATGTACGTTACGCCACTACTTAAACGTACTGACAAAATAGTTAGGAAAAAGAGTTTGACGAAATAACCCAAGTTCGCAAAATGCCAAAAGGCCATTTGAAATACACACGAGTTGGTAAAAATACCGGAAAGGCATTTTAAAATACACACGCAGCGGAAAAAGACACAGTCAAAATACACAATTGCAGCGGAATAAAACAACCAGAAAGGAGTACTTAAAACTCAAATAAATGCTACAGCCAGTATCACCTGGGAAGCTCATCTCTACACGACCGCTACTAGCTCGATCTCCGAGTACCTAAAAATAAAGCCCACGACGGGGTCAGCCACAATACTCAATAATGATATCGATCACATCATCATAAATAATTACATACCAATGTAATAATACTGTAAGAATACTACCAATGTAATCTTACCGTCATAACCTTATCAACTCATAGTAATCCATAACAAATCAAACCTTACCATAATCCACAATTCGCATTCTCAAATGACGAAATGAACTCAATTACAACCATCTGTACTGTATTCACACAATACCAAGAATCCTCAAACCATCATCTTAACTCATAAGTGTGGAATGAACCGCTGTGCCAAATCCTATCCGTCGGATTGCACCATCATATCTCAATCTGGATAAAATCAATAACACACAACATATCTGTAGATCAACTACTACAAAATAATAATAACAAGTCCCGAAACATCAACGTATAGTCCGAATACTCATACGATCAATAACCAGGTCAACTGAAAATATCATCAACAGGATAAACCCAAACCATGACCAACGAAGAATCACCAGCGACCAAGAATATCGTCAACATGATGAACCCCAACACGACTAACAAAGGATCAACAATGATCGAGAATACCATCAACAAGGTAAACTCCAAACACGATCAACAAAGGACCAATTAACGACCGAGAATACCATCAACAAGGTAAACTCCAAACGATCAACAATAATGGATCTCAAGAAAATAACCACGACTGTCGAACATACCCCTCGGGCATATGAACAACCAGGCGCAAACCGTCGAACATATCCAATAATACATGGACTATGAACGACCATAACAATATGGCTCAAAGATGGACGTCACAGTACGCCCGATTCGAAAATGTGTCCGTGCACAATCCACCCCGTGTATAGATCAAATACCCGTGTGGTCTTGTACCTAATCAGTCTCACGAAGTAATCTTCTCGTGTGCACAGCCCAATGTGAGGATATGACCCATCACACGTCTATATGTGCTCGCCCTAAAAATCTTACACATAACCGATCGACACGCAGATATGACTCCAGATATGTCACGATGCAACATGACAACAAAACTCAAAGAATCACATATCTAATAAGGATCAAAAGACTCACCGAAGTGAACAATGACACGTGGATAATGAAAGATCGACACGACCGACAATATCCAAAACAACCATCCAGGAATCACAATCCCCAAATGATGATCAACATGACCCTTAATATCAAACAACAGTCCTGGGACCAACATCTCGCAACGAACAACTAATATAAATCTCATTAAACGAAACCTCAACTTACAACATATACAACAACTCAGCAGAAATAATTATCCCCATAACTGAACAATACTTACATTACCTCAAAGCCGAAGATGATGTCCTTTCCAAGAACAAACATCACTGGACGAATACACAGTTATACGAATAATCTTAAATAAGGTACCATCCATTTAATACCAATAAACCTTTATCCCGATACTCATGTCATCACGATAACTACCCTCAATATTCAACATTCCGTATCATAGATCAAAGATAACTCACATATCTGTCTTCAATCCAACATAATTAAATCATATACATTATGATTTATCCCAAACCACAACACGATAAACAAATTGTCATCCCGACAGTTTACATCTATAATAGCATTGCTATATGAATTATAAATGAAATGAAAGCGAAATCATTCATTAAATATTATAAGCTGAACAGGCATAAACTTGCTTCGATACTGATACCACGAAGTCGTTACCAAGATCCATTGCCTTTGCCCATGAGCTCCTAAGCCCCGACCAAAGCAATCTACGAGCTCTTCAACCTCAACCGCAACACACGGTTATAACCAACGATCAATTATCACCACCTATTCCAATAATCGATTAACACACATTCGATACTAATCAACAACCGACCATTATAACTCAAACGATCATGAACTCATAACCAACAATACAAGCCGCAACTCGATAATCAATATAACCGATCAATAAACCCAATGGTTCCACAATATCCTGATTAAACACAAATCTAGCAACCCAAACAATCAATCATGAACACAAAACCACAACATTATTCATAATCCGATAATCATATCAATAATCAAATTAAACCAAGTGTCTAAGCATTACCGATTCCAACTTCAATCTTAAATACGATTACAAGTTTCATGCTTGTACATTCATAATAAAAACCAATTACCTGTTGGGTACGGATTCGGATATTTGCGCCGTTTGCGGAAGCGTAAATAAAATTGCGGAAAATAAATGACGCAAGGATTTATAGAGGTTCGGCTATAAACGAGCCTACGTCCTCTCTTTATCTTTTTCAAAAGGTTAAAGATAG
Source organism: Orobanche coerulescens (assembly GCA_033398695.1). Classification (NCBI taxonomy): domain Eukaryota; kingdom Viridiplantae; phylum Streptophyta; class Magnoliopsida; order Lamiales; family Orobanchaceae; genus Orobanche; species Orobanche coerulescens. The sequence continues at coordinate 35,807,044 of CM065818.1, forward strand.
AAACCTCTACGCCTCTCTTTTATCGGTCGAGGTATAACCGTTACAATCACGTCTTCTATTGGTCCGTGATAAACCACTCGTACTTGTCTTTGCGTCGGTCCAAGTTAAACCGTTTTCCTTTTCTATCGGACAAGGAATCAACCGCTCTAGCTTTCTATTGGCACTAGATAAGCCTCACTAAGATAGCGATTGCGATTCTAACAATGCCGGATCCTTGATCCTAATAACACCGAATCCAATCGTATCTTTTCTTTTACCACTCGTGTATATGTTGAATGTATAAACACTCAAACTAACAATTAAGCTCAATATTACAACAACAAGTATATCAATATGAATCTCTGATGAATGTGTAGTATGCTTGAAGTTGTTGTACTCAATCAATACCATAGACATGGTATTTATAGGCTTCTTGATCAAACTAGCCGTTAGCTGCCAGGACCTTCATTACGTACGCTATATACTTCCCATTACGTACGTAAGCATCGTTTACGTACGTTAACCCTGCCTGGTTACGTACGTTAGCATCTTCACAAAACAGTCCAGGGAGTCTCGTCATTTTGATTACGTACGTTATCATTTCCTTCGTTACGTACGTTATCACTACGTCACTGCTGACGTCATATATCCGTTGTATGCTTTGCTGACTTTGACTTCTCCAACGTTCACTTGGTTTGAACTACATTACGTACGTTATCTCTCATCCATTACGTACGTTAAGCTGCTTACATTACGTACGTTAATGATCACATATTACGTACGTTAGCTTTGTGTTTCTCCAGCATTTTGCACTTCGTTTCCTTCGATGCTTGGCTTCGTCTCTTCGTTGTTTTGTTTTGCTTATCAACATTAATCATCAAAACACTTTTAATTTATGTATGGAACAAAATGTTCCAACAATCTCCCCCTTTTTGATGATTACAAAACAACACTTCGTCAATGGGATTTTTCTGCAAAAAATATAAATATATGTATATGTGTACAGACCAAAGTTTTCGACTTTGTCCGTTTCGTTAGTTTCTTCTCCCATTTCTTTTTCGACTTCTTCTTTCTCCTTCTTTCCTTTTCTTTTTCTTTTCGACTTTTCAAATTTTCATCATCTTTTCGACGTCTCCTCATTTTTCTTTTTCTGTCATTTTTTCGACTTCTCCTCTTCATTTTTCAATTCCTTCGTTTCTCCCTCTTTCAGGGTAAATCCCATTTTCCTCCTTTCTCTCCCCCTTTTTGTTTTCATCAAAAAAAATTGAAATAAATAATACCAAAATATAAAATATGCATGATACAATTTATGAATATTTGCATAAAGGGTAAAAACTCCCCCTGAGAATAATATCTCCTCTTAAAAAAATATACTCCCCCTGAGTAAAATACAAAAATCAATTTTTGGGGATCCAACCTATAGTTGGTTTTTGTTTCGAGACATAAACAATATTTGAAATATTTGTTCCTATAGGAACCCAAATTTTCTTAATTTTTATCGTCCGGCGAGGGCTTTTGCAATTTGAAATGTGATGCCCGATTTTCAAACACTTTTCACAATGGGGTATTTTAAAATTAACGGATTCGTTTTTCGAACGTGGTTTGAATCCTAACCCCTCTTTATTTAAAGTATATTTTTGAACACATAACATTTGTTCAAATTTATCGTTGCCGCACGAGAATTTTCTTGTCAAAGATTTTAGTTCATCTTGAACTTTTAAAAGATCATTCTTCAAAATATTTTCATTTTCAATACACTTTGAATGATCGATTTCAACAAATTTTCCCTTCTCGATAATTTTGGAATTTTCAATTTCCAAAGATTTAATTTTAGATTTAAGGGATTTGATTTCCGATAATGCATTTTGAAAGTCCGTATGAAGTAATTCAAATGCATCAAAAAGTTCATCACGGGAGGATGTACTAACCTCGCTTTCGACGTCGCTATCATCGAACGAACTCCGGGCCATGAGAGCGAGATTATTTTGATTCATGAAATCATCGTCTTCATCTTCATCGCTCCAAGTAGCCACGAGAACCTCCTTCTTGGGTTTGGCACGGCAATGCTTAGCGAAGTGGCCTGGTTTTCCACATTGTCGACAAGAGTTGTCGAACTTCTTTGTTTCGCTCGAGATATCCTTCTTCCTCCGGTTTAATAAGGTTTGGAATTTATTAATATTCTTGGCATAATATGCCGCTTCTTCGTCGCTTTCTTCCACCGGGATTTCTTCTTTCTTTTTCGACATCTTAGCCTTCATGGCTAATGATTTTTCTTTCGGTTTCGGCTTCATACTTCGTGATTTTAACACGATCTCATAATTAATTAGCGAACCAACGAGAGCACTAAAATCGAGTGTGTTGAGATCTTTGGATTCCATAATCGCGGTCACGGTGCCGTCCCATTCGCTAGGTAGTGATCGTAAAATTTTCTTAACTTTTTCACTACTAGATAATGGTTTTCCGAATGACGCAAGTCCATTTGTGATGACCGAGAATCGGTCGAGCATATTGGTGATGGACTCGTCACCTTTCATCATAAATAACTCGTAGTCATGGAGAAGCATATTGATTTTCGTCTCCTTGACTTGAGTCGTCCCTTCGTGTGTGATTTCTAGAATTTTCCATATTTCTTTCGCATTCTCACACGATGAAATTCGATTGACCTCTTCCGGGTTTAAGGCACAAAATAAGAGTTGAGTAGCCTTACAATTTAGATGGTCATTTTTCCAATCGGCATCGTCGTATTCTTCGAAAGATTTGAGCGTACCGTCGGTTTTGATTGGCACTTTCGGGCCAAGGCAAATAATCTTCCAAATCTCGATGTCGTATGCTCGGATGAATATCGACATCTTTTTCTTCCATGTCAAATAATTTGAGCCATCAAAGAAAGGTGGTCGGTTGAGAGCAAGGCCTTCGACAGGAGCAAGTTGAAACGCCATTGGGTCTTTTCTATAGTGGGTGTTAATCCGGTGATAAAGAGACTGCTCCGATACCAATTGTTGGGTACGGATTCGGATATTTGCGCCGTTTGCGGAAGCGTAAATAAAATTGCGGAAAATAAATGACGCAAGGATTTATAGAGGTTCGGCTATAAACGAGCCTACGTCCTCTCTTTATCTTTTTCAAAAGGTTAAAGATAGAAACCTCTACGCCTCTCTTTTATCGGTCGAGGTATAACCGTTACAATCACGTCTTCTATTGGTCCGTGATAAACCACTCGTACTTGTCTTTGCGTCGGTCCAAGTTAAACCATTTTCCTTTTCTATCGGACAAGGAATCAACCGCTCTAGCTTTCTATTGGCACTAGATAAGCCTCACTAAGATAGCGATTGCGATTCTAACAATGTCGGATCCTTGATCCTAATAACACCGAATCCAATCGTATCTTTTCTTTTACCACTCGTGTATATGTTGAATGTATAAACACTCAAACTAACAATTAAGCTCAATATTACAACAACAAGTATATCAATATGAATCTCTGATGAATGTGTAGTATGATTGAAGTTGTTGTACTCAATCAATACCATAGACATGGTATTTATAGGCTTCTTGATCAAACTAGCCGTTAGCTGCCAGGACCTTCATTACGTACGCTATATACTTCCCATTACGTACGTAAGCATCGTTTACGTACGTTAACCCTGCCTGGTTACGTACGTTAGCATCTTCACAAAAGCGATCAGGAGTCTCGTCATTTTGATTACGTGCGTTATCATTTCCTTCCGTTAAATGCGTTATCACTACGTCACTGCTGACGTCATATATCCGTTGTATGCTTTGCTGACTTTGACTTCTCCAACGTTCACTTGGTTTGAACTACATTACGTACGTTATCTCTCATCCATTACGTACGTTAAGCTGCTTACATTACGTACGTTAATGATCACATATTACGTACGTTAGCTTTGTGTTTCTCCAGCATTTTGCACTTCGTTTCCTTCGATGCTTGGCTTCGTCTCTTCGTTGTTTTGTTTTGCTTATCAACATTAATCATCAAAACACTTTTAATTTATGTATGGAACAAAATGTTCCAACATTACCGATTATCATCATCAATCCAGACGATCCGATTAATTCATCATTATAGATAATCATATTCCAAGGGTTTCAAATAACTCAATCATTCGATTTGAACACTTGTTCAATACGTATGAATTCCCAAACTCAAAGGTGAATCATAATCTTATCAAACCCGGAACCATATTCGTATTCCTATACGAGTATTGCACCAAAACACATAACTTAGTTTGAGATATGAATATTCCATATTCATATTCAAAACACCAACACCTCCTAAACATATTCATGAAATCATATAATCCAAGAGTTCCTTAAGAACACAAATTATTCTGAAATCACATTCAAACTCTCCAAGACGACATAATCCGATGTGTTATAACATCTAAACAATCTTTATTAACAAATCAAGGTGCATATTATCATATTTTTCAATATACGATTCTTCTAACACCAAGAATCGCAGCAATACTACCAAGAACATCAAGAACATTATGATTCCTCAATCATAAACAACATAATCAAGACATAGATCGTCATATCATCAGCCCCCTTTAACAAAATTCTTGTAAGTACCAAGAATCATCACAACAACTCCATAAACTATCATCATACGAACTAATCCTCAACAACAACATCAAAAATCCGAATTGAAAGAGATGATTATCCAACATACCTCTTAGAAGATGAAGTACACAAGTAACCACCTCAAGAATCATCCACATCTTCATATCCAAGCCTCAAAACCCATGTCTTCAAGCTCTAATCTACTTAAGGACCAAGAATCCATCTCTGAGTGTTGAAGGGTGAAAACCAAAAATGAAATTCTAAAGAAAATGAAATGACGGGCGTCCACTTTTATAAACTTCCAGCTCATTACGTACGTAACATGCCAAAGTTGACGTACGTAACCAACATTTATGTACGCTATCTGACCTTGGTAGCGTATGTAACGACAGTCCAGAGGCTCCTGACTCATTTCGTTCAATGCCTTACGTACGTAATCCTTTCTCCATAGCGTATGTAATGCGTACGTTGACTTGCTACAGTAACATACTCGTTAACGTACGTAATGATCCGTCCTTAGCGTACGTAATGCTCGAGGTTGACTCGCTTGTCCACATTCGCTGCCGACACCGGGTCCCACCTGCCGACCACAACTCAGTCCTGTTCGATTCCTCTTGTTACGTACGTAATGCCTTATGCATAACGTACGTAAAACGTAGCAATTTAGCATACGTAAGTCCTTAAGCTTAGCGTACGTAATGGCCTTCTGTACTTGGCCAAAATCCAACTGTTCCTGTCCAACGACATACTGGATACGTATACATGCATACTGAATACATATATTCAATCCAATAATATTCTCATATGATATACCCAATATCAAAAGTACGATGACCTGATACACGATATCCTCAAACGCAATTGTCGACCAAGTACGACAACTGTACAAATACAACTGTTTCGATTCTCAAATTATTTTATCCCTACTGTATAGACACCAAGCTATGCAGTATATCTCAGATAAAATAACGCGAAAAATTTATACTAAAAATCCGGATATTACATACTACCCCCCTTAAAATAAGTTTCGCCCTCGAAACTTGCAACCTGGCACCAATAACAGATCAACCAAAATTTCCAAACTCATCACGAAAGGAATCCAACATCGCCACAGCGATTAACCAATCAATATACTTACAGGTACGTGAAGCCGATGATCTCCCGTGACACTAGCACACGACTCCCATACGAAGTCTCAACACAACCAACACACACCAATATCACAAATAGCAGTTTGAAAAGATCTCAAAAATTTTGGAACCTCCAAAAATCAGTTTGACTCAAAAGTTAGGAAAATCATTTTCAAAAACCACGCTACAACCATGTTGGTAGAGCAACATAACACACATACCCGGGTTTCACAAAACCTAGGCTCCGATACCATCTTCTGTAACACCCCTAAAACCATCCGGGATATTACAGCGCCGTGGGCCACGCGCCGGAACCCACCAGGCTAAAAACCATTTTCAAAAATATTTTAAAACGCCAAAAAGGCCGATGACGGTAATATTTTCCAAATACCCACATATATTCAAAAAAACTTAGTTCTCAAATACCGTCATAAAATACTATTTGAAAATACAAGGCGAAATGTCAAATCTCGACAGTTTCAAAATGTACGTTAAGCCACTACTTAAACGTACTGACAAAATAGTTAGGAAAAAGAGTTTGACGAAATAACCCAAGTTCGCAAAATGCTAAAAGGCCATTTGAAATACACACGAGTTGGTAAAAATACCGGAAACCCATTTTAAAATACACAAGCAGCGGAAAAAGACACAGTTCAAAATACACAATTGCAGCGGAATAAAACAACCAGAAAGGAGTACTCAAACCTCAAATAAATGCTATAGCCAGTATCACCCGGGAAGCTCATCTCTACACGATGGCTACTAGCTCGATCCCCGAGCACCTAAAAATAAAGCCCACGACGGGGTCAGCACAATACTCAATAATGATATCGATCACATCATCATAAATAATTACATACCAATGTAATAATACTGTAAGAATACTACCAATGTAATCTTACCGTCATAACCTTATCAACTCATAGTAATCCATAACAAATCAATCCTTACCATAATCCACAATTCGCATTCTCAAATGACGAAATGAACTCAATTACAACCATCTGTACTGTATTCACACAATACCAAGAATCCTCAAACCATCATCTTAACTCATAAGTGTGGAATGAACCACTGTGCCAAATCCTATCCGTCGGATTGCACCATCATATCTCAATCTGGATAAAATCAATAACACACAACATATCTGTAGATCAACTACTTCAAAATAATGATAACAAGTCCCGAAACATCGACGTACAGTCCGAATACTCATACGATCAATAACCAGGTCAACCAATAAGTCAATTGAAAATATCATCAACAAGATAAACCCCAACCAAGACCAACAAAGAATCACCAGCGACCAAGAATATCGTCATCATGATGAACCCCAACACGACTAACAAAGGATCAACAATGACTGAGAATACCATCAACAAGGTAAACTCCAAACACGATCAACAAAGGACCAATTAACGACCGAGAATACCATCAACAAGGTAAACTCCAAACGATCAACAATAATGGATCTCAAGAAAATAACCTCGACTGTCGAACATACCCCTCGGGCGTATGAATAACCAGGCGCCTATACGTATGAATAACCAGGCGCCTCGACTGTCGTATTCCTATACGAATATTGCACCAAAACACATACTTAGTTTGAGAAATGAATATTCTATATTCATATCCTTAAGAACACAAATTATTCCGAAATCACATTCAAACTCTCCAAGACGACATAATCCGATGTGTTCTAACACCTAAACAATCTTTATTCACAAATCAAGGTGCATATTATCATATTTTCCAATATACGGTTCTTCTAACACCAAGAATCGCAGCAATACTACCAAGAACATCAAGAACATTATGATTCCTCAATCATAAACAACATAATCAAGACATAGATCATCATATCATCAGCCCCCTTTAACAAAATTCCAGTAAATACTAAGAATTATCACAACAACTCCATATACTATCATCATACGAACAAATCCTCAACAACAACATCAAAAATCCGAATTGAAAGAGAGGATTATCCAACACACCTCTTAGAAGATGAAGTACACAAGTAACCACCTCAAGAATCATCAACATCTTCATATCTAAGCCTCAAAACCCATGCCTTCAGGCTCATAATCGACTTAGAAGGACCAAGAATCCATCTCTGAGTGTTGAAGGGCAAAAAACAAAAATAAAATTATGAAGAAAATAAAATGACGGGCGTCCACTTTTATAAACTTCCAGCTCGTTACGTACATAACACGCCAAAGTTAACGTACGTAACCAACATTTACGTACGCTATCTGACCTTGGTAGCGTATGTAACGACAGTCCAGAGGCTGCTGACTCATTTCGTTCAATGCCTTACGTACGTAATCCTTTCTCCGTAGTGTACGTAATGCGTACGTTGACTTGCTACAGTAACATACTCATTAACATACGTAATGATCCTCCTTAGCATATGTAATGTAATATCCGGGGGTAATTTTTTTTTTTCGTGTTACTGTTGAGTTGTACGTATTCATTTGGAATTTACAAGTGTTGTTGTTTGGACCGATACAATGCATATTGTATTAGAATATTTCGGGATCGAAATATTTATTCTAGTCGTCGGTTTGGTTTCGTCGTTTGGTTGTTGCTTGGCGAGTTTGGAATTTTGGCTAAGTTTATAGCCATAGCGTACGCTACCTGTGTAACTTTACGTACGCTAATTTGTACGATTACATACGTTACGCCCTGAGGTTACGTACGTAATGCGTGGTAGGTGGTGGGAACCTTCCTCGTGGTCAACTTTCGGGGCGAGGGTATCTTTAGGGTATCATTTATATATATATATATATATATATATATATATATATGATTCTCTTCTCACGTGAATCCATCTCACTCCCTCATGCTATATATATATTATATCATCACTATCATCACTCTCTATATATATATATATATATTATACATATCTTCTCTCCCTCACTCATCTCACGATCACCTCCCTCTCTCATTTTCTTTTTTTTTCTTTCTTCTTCCTGTATCACCTCTCTCTCTCTCCGCCATCTCTCCCTCTCGTTCCCTCTCTTCTCTCCGCTCTCGTTTTTTTTCTTTCTTCCGGCGAGGTGGAGCTGTAGGCGGCCGGCTTCTCCATTTTCCGGCGACGGACTGGAGTTGACGACCGGAGGTAGGGCTGACATCTCCGGCGACGATCAGAGCTCGGCGGCGGCAGGCGGCTCGTGACTGGAGCAGCTCGGCCTGGTCGGAATTTCCGGATCGGAAGGCGTTGCAAACCCGGTCGAGCTGTTCGTCGACATCTGATTCGAACAGAGAATCCAGCCGGCTCTTTCCGGCGAGTCGGAGCTCAGGCGTCCATCGGTTCTTCATGGTTTCCGGCCATGGACGTTTCTCCATTGTTTCCAGCGACCGGAGGTGGTTTTTGTCCGGAACGGACGGCGGAACGGAGGTTTGACAGATTTTCGGCGAGGAGTTGCAGGCGGAGTGGTGAAAACCGGCCATAGACGGAAATGGGTTGGAGTTGGACGAGGTCCGGTGGGTCAGTTTTTCCGGCGGCCGAGTTCCAGCAGGAGAGTTGTTTTCTGGCTGGATTCCGGCGAAGGGTTGCCGGCCGATCGACTCTTTCGGTTAGTTTTTATGTGTGTGTTTTGTTAGTTTGTATGTGTGTGTGTTCTGTGTATATATATATATATAATGTATATATAGCTGGGTTATATATATATATATTGTGTGTGTGGTGTAATATGTATATATATATATAGTGTGCAGGTGTTGTACATATATATATATATAAGTTGTGAAGATGTGTTATATATATATATATGTAACGTGTGGTGTGTGTGTGTGTGTGTTGTAATGTGCAGTGGTGTGTGTGTGTTGTATAAGAATATATATATATATATGTTGTGTATATATATATAAATTGTGAGTGCATGTGCAGTATATATATATATATACATATATATATATATATTATGTAGTGAGTGTGTGTTGGTAATGTGTGTACCGTATGTATATTATACATATATATATATATGTATATTTTATATATATGTGTGTGTATACGGATTAATACGAGTATAATATGTGTTCGTGTTGGAATCGGAGTTAGCTATTATGTTGTTTTCGGACGATATCGTGTTATCGAATGAATTGTATTTCATTCAAGGTTGTTCGAGTGCTGGTGATTGTCGGAGGACGCCGTTGATCGATTCGTGGTAGGACGTTGATCGTGGAAGGACTTTCTCGCCTTCGGTTTGAGGCAAGTTTTATACTTGTACTGGTCAATGAGATTAATGTTATCATGTATGTGTATGAATGTGTGTATCATTTCGAGACTTGGTCTCTTTATGATTTTGTTGATATCAGGGGATTGTTTGATACGATACCCTTCGGCAAATTATGCCAAATATTATTGTTGTTCGTAAATGGCCGATCCAAGGCATTGCGGTACTTGTTGGTAATATTGTTGTCGATAGCCGGTTCGCGGTATCGACATATCGATTATTATTGTTGATTGATGTTCCTTTGTGATATTGTTGTTGATAGCCGGTTCGCGGCATCGATGTATCGATTGTTATTATTGATTGATGTTCCATCAAGATATTTTTGTGAATCGTCGTCATTGATATCAGTGTTTTTCTATTGATGTCGTTTTGGCCGATTGAAGGCATTGACATATTCGATTATCATCTTCGTTATCGGTAACCGATTAAAGGTGCCGAGACATCCGTTGTATAATTGTTATCGGTTAACCGTTCTGAAGGTTATCGATATATTGAATTGGGATTATCAAAGATAATTCCCATCCGTTGTCAAAAAGATAATTCCCATCCGTTGTATAATTGTTATCGATTGGCCATTCTACGGTAATCGAAGTATTGAATTGGGATTATCAACGATAGTTCCCATCCGTTAAATTATTATTGTCGTGTTGACCGATTCAAGGCAGCACACTATTCTTGTGAACTCGGTAATTTTGTAATCATTGAAGGTTGAGGATTTTCCCGAACTGTTGTGTTGTGATCGTTGTTCGTGTTAATCGGTCCTTAGGGATTTTGATCCCAGGATGGTTGTTTTGAATATTGTTGGTCGTGTCGATCTTTCATTATTCGTGTGTCATCGTTCACTTGGTGAGTCGTATGATTTGTTTTGGATGTGTTATCCTTTGAGTTTCGTTGTCATGTTGTATCGTGACATATCCGGAATCATATCTGCGTTCCGATTGGTTATTGTGTAGGATTTTTAGCCAGGCACATATATAGTCATTGGCGGATATTATTCCGCATTGGACTGTGCACACGGGACGTAGTTTCGTGAGGCTAATTAGGTACATTGTCCCACGTATATTCTGGATTCCATATACGGGGCGGACATGTGCACGGACACATTTCCGGATCGGGCGTACTGTGATGTCCATCTTTGAGCCATAAACTTTGATCGTCCATAGTATTGGATGAGTTTGACGTTTTGTGACTGAGCGTTCATACGCCTGAGGGGTATGTTCGACAGTCATGTTTGTTTCTTTGAGATCTGTATTGTGATGATTTACAGCTTCGGGTTGTTCGGCTTTCAGGCCATCGTGATATTTTGGCAGCTTCGGGCTGTTCGGCTTTCAGGCCATCGTGATATTTTGGCAGCTTCGGCTGAGGGCTTTCAGGCCATTGTGATGTATCGGTATTTCCGTTGGAGCCCTCGGGCATTGTGATCCTTATTTATTTCAGCGTTGGTTTGATTTACCTTCGGGTAATGTATTGTTGTATTCTATATTGATGATTCGCCGTTGGGCACTTATGTTCTAACCTATTGAGCAGGTATTGATCGTATGCCGTGGGCATAGTGTTCCACGAATGCTCGATTCTTACTTTGGTTTGTGAGCATCTCGTACTACCATTGTTGTACTGTTTATTCTGCCTTTGGATGCATATCATGTTGTGCATGTATTTGATATTCATTATTCTGGATGACTGACCCCGTGGGGGCGGAACATGTTTTCATGTTTTAGGTGCTTGCGAGGAGAGAGTTGAGACACAGGGGCATGACGATGGCGACGAGGCATTCGAGCGATACTAGTCCGAGATATTTTGGTGTTCATGTTGGTCAGACAGTTGGAGTACTCCAATTTTGTTCAGTCGTTGTCGTTTTGTATTATCCGAGCAAGACTCGTGTATGTTGTTGTATTTTATTTTGGCCATGTAGGCCCATCCTTGTCGTTGAAATTCCATATCGGAATAGTATGTCGGACGTCATAGTAGGGTCTGTGATTTCCTATTTTGGACAGGTTGTTGTATTTTAGTCGTGTTCGCCTGGTGGATCACCTGGTGTGGGGTCCACGGCACTGTAATAACCCAATGGGATTTGGGGGTGTTACAGAAGATGGTATCAGAGAGTTGGGTTGTGAGATACCCTGACTTGTGTGTTATGTGGCTCTACCAAGGCGGTAGTAGCGGGGCTGTCAGGTTATGACAATGCAGACGATCGGGTTTTGTGAGTCGTGATAGTTGGACATTGTATGAGTCATTCTTTCATCGAGTCGTAAATCGGTGAAGACTAGTATCGCAAGACCTCGAAGCTTCGTATGACCTGTGTAAGGACTCTATTCTCTTTTGTGTGCATACATTCATTATGTTATTGATTATACATGTTTTGTTGACCCTTGTATGTGACGATCGGGTGCGATTGATTTATGATTATTTGCTTTGGAGCGTGTGGGCTCTGTATCGGCTATGATTAGCGCGATCGATGTGATCCTTTATCTATTGAGTATGTATACTCGTGTTTTGCGTTGACCTAGCATTCTGGCCGTTGAGGCGTATTTGAGATGTGGTCATAATCGAACGTTATTCTTTCAGTCTGGAAAGAGGACGTGACAGAGGGGGTAGAGGCCGCAGAGTGGGCCGACACCCGAAACCTCGTACCAATACTTTGGTGGCTGATGAATCATTTTCGGAGTCGTGCTCGAGAACACACCGATCGTGATTGTGTTTGGATCGAGTTCAAGACTCTCATGTTAGAGAGGTATTATCCGGCTCCACTTCGTGAAGCCAAGTTGTCGGAGGTTTTGAACCCCGAATCCGTCGAGGACGAGGGTGTTATTGTTATTGCTGAGAAGTTTCAAGGACTTCTTCAGTTTACTTCATCCGTTATCCGTCTCGAGACGGATAAGATCAAGTATTTTAACAAGAGGTTGAACCCGCGGTTGAGAATGCAGTTGTTCAATCACAATTGTAGTTCACTTGGCGAATTCATCGAGAAGGCTCTTAGAGCAGAGTTTTCGATCAAGGAGCTTACTCAGAAGGATCCTTCAGTATCTTCTGGTGAGAGGACTAGGATGCCGATTCGTTCAGAGGGACATCGAGCTCCGACGTCCAGGAGGTCGTCTTCTAGTCGTCCTCGTGCTGGGAAAGCATCTTCTTCTCAGGCGACGAGTTCGACTGTTGTTTGTTTTAATTGTGATTCAGCGGGGCATGTGAGTACTCGATGTACGGTTCCAGCTATTATTTATTTTCTGTGTGGGAGGCAGGGACACCTTCAGAATACTGCAGGAGTTCTAGTGCCAGTAGATCTCGAGAGATCTCACGGGCCTCGAGAGATTTTATTACTTCAGTCCGTACTTCATCCAAGGGGTCATATCGGGCTTCGGGAGCCAGAGGTATGGACACCCGAGGGGAAGTAGCGAGTTCAGATTAGGATCTTCCTCGAGTCGATGAGATCGAGGATCTCGATGATCTGGAGGATGTTGATTTCGGGTACATTTGAGATGTATCCTTGATTTATATTTTCTTTATCTTTCGGATTGATGTTTGACTCGGTCTGTATTTTAATATTGCGGTTGTGAACCATTTATTATTGATCTATCTTGTTATCATTGTATCTGAGAATCTTGACACTTGAGTCATTTGATGTGATTTTCTTTCCTTTTGGTCCTGTACCCGAGATTTTTGTGATGATCTGGGTAATCGTTCATTGCGATTCGAGACGTCAAGTCGTGAGGACTTGGGCGTGCGTTCGATATAGTCCCGAGGACTATGTCTGTGTTGTTATTTTCTTTTGTGGTGCGAGTCCGTGATTGCATGGGCGTCCGATGCTGATGAGAACGGGGAAGTGTACACCGATGATCGTAGACATGTACAATGGGCGGTATTCGCGGGGCGTGTACGCCAGTGTTACTAGTCATACGGTTGGTGCGACTTCCTGGCTAGCCTCTAGCGGGAGAGTCATGATTCGGCTAATCTCGCATTTGATTGAGTGTCTTTATCACTTGATTTTTTTTCGCCTTGTTCAGGCAGAGGAGGCGTGGGGATCCGTGGGGTCGGCCCAGTTGCTCAGGCGGAATTGCTCGTATTGAGGAGTATTCCTGGAGATGTTGTTTTCTTATCCTGATGAATATTCTGTGTCCGACTTGTGCACCCTGAGTTTCGAGGACGAAACTATTTTTAAGGGGGGGAGTATGTAATATCCGGGGGTAATTTTTTTTTTCGTGTTACTGTTGAGTTGTACGTATTCTTTTGGAATTGTACAAGTGTTGTTGTTTGGACCGATACAATGCATATTGTATTAGAATATTTCGGGATCGAAATATTTATTCTAGTCGTCGGTTTGGTTTCGTCGTTTGGTTGTTGCTTGGCGAGTTTGGAATTTTGGCTAAGTTTATAGCCATAGCGTACGCTACCTGTGTAACTTTACGTACGCTAATTTGTTACGATTACGTACGTTACGCCCTGAGGTTACGTACGTAATGCGTGGTAGGTGGTGGGAACCTTCCTCGTGGTCAACTTTCGGGGCGAGGGTATCTTTAGGGTATCATATATATATATATATATATATCATTTCCCCCTTGTGATTCTCTTCTCACGTGAATCCCTCTCACTCCCTCATGCTATATATATATTATATCATCACTATCATCACTCTCTATATATATATATATATATTATACATATCTTCTCTCCCTCACTCATCTCACGATCACCCCCCTCTCTCATTTTCTTTTTTTTCTTTCTTCTTCCTGTATCACCTCTCTCTCTCTCTCCGCCATCTCTCCCTCTCGTTCCCTCTCTTCTCTCCGCTCTCGTTTTTTTTCTTTCTTCCGGCGAGGTGGAGCTGTAGGCGGCCGGCTTCTCCATTTTCCGGCGACGGACTGGAGTTGACGACCGGAGGTAGGGCTGACATCTCCGGCGACGATCAGAGCTCGGCGGCGGCAGGCGGCTCGTGACTGGAGCGGCTCGGCCTGGTCGGAATTTCCGGATCGGAAGGCGTTGCAAACCCGGTCGAGCTGTTCGTCGACATCTGATTCGAACGGAGAATCCAGCCGGCTCTTTCCGGCGAGTCGGATTTCCGGCGACCGGAGGTGGTTTTTGTCCGGAACGGACGGCGGAACGGAGGTTTGACAGATTTTCGGCGAGGAGTTTCAGGCGGAGTGGTGAAAACCGGCCATAGACGGAAATGGGTTGGAGTTGGACGAGGTCCGGCGGGTCAGTTTTTCCGGCGGCCGAGTTCCAGCAGGAGAGTTGTTTTCTGACCGGATTCCGGCGAAGGGTTGCCGGCCGATCGACTCTTCCGGTTAGTTTTTATGTGTGTGTTTTGTTAGTTTGTATGTGTGTGTGTTCTGTGTATATATATATAATGTATATATAGCTGGGTTATATATATATATTGTGTGTGTGGTGTAATATGTATATATATAGTGTGCAGGTGTTGTACATATATATATATATAAGTTGTGAAGATGTGTTTTATATATATATATATATATATATATATGTAACGTGTGGTGTGTGTATGTGTTGTAATGTGCAGTGGTGTGTGTGTGTTGTATAAGAATATATATATATGTGTGTGTTGTGTATATATATATAAATTGTGAGTGCATGTGCAGTATATATATATATACATATATATATATATTATGTAGTGAGTGAGTGTTGATAATGTGTGTACCGTATGTATATTATACATATATATATATGTATATTTTATATATATGTGTGTGTATACGGATTAATACGAGTATAATATGTGTTCGTGTTGGAATCGGAGTTAGCTATTATGTTGTTTTCGGACGATATCGTGTTATCGAATGAATTGTATTTCATTCAAGGTTGTTCGAGTGTTGGTGATTGTCAGAGGACGCCGTTGATCGATTCGTGGTAGGACGTTGATCGTGGAAGGACTTTCTCGCCTTCGGTTTGAGGCAAGTTTTATACTTGTACTGGTCAATGAGATTAATGTTATCATGTATGTGTATGAATGTGTGTATCATTTCGAGACTTGGTCTCTTTATGATTTTGTTGATATCAGGGGATTATTTGATACGATACCCTTCGGCAAATTATGCCAAATATTATTGTTGTTCGTAAATGGCCGATCCAAGGCATTGCGGTACTTGTTGGTAATATTGTTGTCGATAGCCGGTTCGCGGTATCGACATATCGATTGTTATTGTTGATTGATGTTCCTTTGTGATATTGTTGTTGATAGCCGGTTCGCGGCATCGATGTATCGATTGTTATTATTGATTGATGTTCCATCAAGATATTTTTGTGAATCGTCGTCATTGATATCAGTGTTTTTCTATTGATGTCGTTTTGGCCGATTGAAGGCATTGACGTATTCGATTATCATCTTCGTTATCGGTAACCGATTAAAGGTGCCGAGACATCCGTTGTATAATTGTTATCGGTTAACCGTTCTGAAGGTTATCGATATATTAAATTGGGATTATCAAAGATAATTCCCATCCGTTGTCAAAAAGATAATTCCCATCCGTTGTATAATTGTTATCGATTGGCCATTCTACGGTAATCGAAGTATTGAATTGGGATTATCAACGATAGTTTCCATCCGTTAAATTATTATTGTCGTGTTGACCGATTCAAGGCAGCACACTATTATTCTTGTGAACTCGGTAATTTTGTAATCGTTGAAGGTTGAGGATTTTCCCGAACTGTTGTGTTGTGATCGTTGTTCGTGTTAATCGGTCCTTAGGGATTTTGATCCCAGGATGGTTGTTTTGAATATTGTTGGTCGTGTCGATCTTTCATTATTCGTGTGTCATCGTTCACTTGGTGAGTCGTATGATTTGTTTTGGATGTGTTATCCTTTGAGTTTCGTTGTCATGTTGTATCGTGACATATCTGGAATCATATCTGCGTTCCGATTGGTTATTGTGTAGGATTTTTAGCCAGGCACATATATAGTCATTGGCGGATATTATTCCGCATTGGACTGTGCACACGGGACGTAGTTTCGTGAGGCCGATTAGGTACATTGTCCCACGTATATTCTGGATTCCATATACGGGGCGGACATGTGCACGGACACATTTCCGGATCGGGCGTACTGTGATGTCCATCTTTGAGCCATAAACTTTGATCGTCCATAGTATTGGATGAGTTTGACGTTTTGTGACTGAGCGTTCATACGCATGAGGGGTATGTTCGACAGTCATGTTTGTTTCTTTGAGATCTGTATTGTGATGATTTACAGCTTCGGGCTGTTCGGCTTTCAGGCCATCGTGATATTTTGGCAGCTTCGGGTTGTTCGGCTTTCAGGCCATCGTGATATTTTGGCAGCTTCGGCTGAGGGCTTTCAGGCCATTGTGATGTATCGGTATTTCCGTTGGAGCCCTCGGGCATTGTGATCCTTATTTATTTCAGCGTTGGTTTGATTTACCTTCGAGTAATGTATTGTTGTGTTCTATATTGATGATTCGCCGTTGGGCACTTATGTTCTAACCTATTGAGCAGGTATTGATCGTATGCCGTGGGCATAGTGTTCCACGAATGCTCGATTCTTACTTTGGTTTGTGAGCATCTCGTACTACCATTGTTGTACTGTTTATTCTGCCTTTGGATGCATATCATGTTGTGCATGTATTTGATATTCATTATTCTGGATGACTGACCCCATGGGGGCGGAACATGTTTTCATGTTTTAGGTGCTTGCGAGGAGAGAGTTGAGACACAGGGGCATGACGATGGCGACGAGGCATTCAAGCGATACTAGTCCGAGATATTTTGGTGTTCATGTTGGTCAGATAGTTGGAGTACTCCAATTTTGTTCAGTCGTTGTCGTTTTGTATTATCCGAGCAAGACTCGTGTATGTTGTTGTATTTTATTTTGGCCATGTAGGTCCTTGTCGTTGAAATTCCATATCGGAATAGTATGTCGGACGTCATAGTAGGGTCTGTGATTTCCTATTTTGGACAGGTTGTTGTATTTTAGTCGTGTTCGCCTGGTGGATCACGTGGTGTGGGGTCCACGGCACTGTAATAACCCAATGGGATTTGGGGGTGTTACATGTAATGCTTGAGGTTGACTCGCCTGTCCACATCCGCTGCCGAAACCAGGTCCCACCTGCCGACCACAACTCAGTCTTGTCTGATTCCTCTTGTTACGAACGTAATGCCTTATGCATAACGTACGTAAAACGTAGCAATTTAGCGTACGTAAGTCCTTAAGATTAGCGTACGTAATAGCCTTCTGTACTTGGCCAAAATCCAACTGTTCCTGTCCAACGACATTGTTGGGATAACAAAAATCCTGTATCGATGCTGTTTGAATAAACAAACCCTGTATCAATCGTATTTTCAGAATGTTTTGACAATATGCCAAATCCTAAATACCGTCATTAGCTGTATCAAAAAGCTGATCAAGTATCAAACCTGTATCGAAGACTTCTCGCAGTCCCAACCATACAGTATATTGATCATACAGCAAAGATTCCCGCAAAACTAAAATATTGAAGCTGTCTCGAAATATCAATACAGTGATCCTTCCATACAGCTCTCAACAGGACAAGAAGGAATCTTCAGTATTCACTAGAAGTCAAGTCCCCTTGATAAAGAAGTATTTAAATACTAAAGGATAAAGTATTTAAATACTGTAAGTCAGCATAAGATCTTCAAATCCCGCAATATCCGGATCTCAGTCAAATATCAGCTGTCGCAGAATCTTGCTCAACGGACATATTTCAAACGGATATATTTCAGAGGCTATATATATCTCCAGAGTTTGAAGATCAAGAACTGCAGAAAAACGACTGAAAATCTACAGATTATTCACGACTTACAAACGAACAAAGCTTACAAGAAATATTCAGAGCAAAACATATCTTCCTAAGCTTTATGCTATTCAGATAGAAGATATATACAGTGCTCAAACCTTGAACAACACATTATCAACTTAAAGCCCATAAAGTCAGAGTTGTTGTTCAAACCCTGTTCTATCTTTGAACAAACTCATATCAGCCCTGTGTGGACTGAGGAATCCTTGCTACTCCCGAACTGTGTGTGACGGACTTGCATTGAAGAAGACGAAGCTTCAGAACTGTGTGTGAAGAAGCCAGTCAAAGGGTTAGCTCAAACCAATCTGTGTGAACGGTTGAAAGCTAAGATCTTTATATCAATCTGTGTGAACGATATATTGATTAAGTGTTGTTATAATTACGTAGTTGTGTACGCAGTAATTATAATAAACTTTTTACTCCTGTGTGGAGAACCAGTGGACGTAGAGGGGTTTACCTCGAACCACTTTAAATATTGTGTTATTTACCTTCTGGCTTTATTGTTTTATTAACTGTGATTATTTGAGTATACATTGCACACCGAGTTACTGTATCCTCAGCAACTAACTGTATTAAAGACTTCCGCTACGTACTCAGATTTAAAAATAGTACAGCTTGTTGTTTAAAACACTTTCCAAGCTGTATCCAGTATACTTAGTGGCCAACAAGTGGTATCGGAGCGGTTAATTCTAAAAGAATCAGTCGTATTTTTAACCGAATCAGATCCAAAATCACTTATTTTATAAAACAGTCTTTTTCATTCCTACATTCTCATATGGATACATCAATGATCAACAATGTTCCTGTTGGGAAAACAAAAACCCTGTATTGAATCAGCTGGGATAATCAAGCCATGTATCGAATTATGTTGATAAGAGGTTTTGACATATATGCCAATCCTCAATACAGTAAGGAAACTGTATCGAAGAATTAAGGCATCAACCTGTATCGAAGACCTGTCTCGAATCCAGCATATAGTGGAACCTTTCAGTACAGCAAAGAAGTCTTATAAAGACCAAGTATGGAAACTGTCTCGAATCACCAATACAGTGATCTTCCATACAATTCTCAACAGGACAAAGAAGGAATCTTCAGAAGTCAAGTCACGTTGAATAAAGAAGTATTTAAATACTCAAGGATAAAGTATTTAAATACTGTTAGTCAACAGATCTTCAAATCCCGCTAAATCCGGATCGTGCTTTTCATCCCGTTGGAACGGAATCTTGCTCAACGGATACATCTCAACGGATATATATTTCAGAGACTATATATATATCATCAAGGCGTTGAAGATCAGGTACCGAAACCAATTGACTGAAATTATCAAAGCTATCAATGTTATTATCAGAGCAAAACATATCTCCAAAGCTTACTGCAACTCAGATCTAAGAGATATACAGTGCTCATCATCTTGAACAACACTTCGTCAGCTAGAAGCTCATAAAGTCAAAGTTGTTGTTCATACTCTGTTCTATACTTTGAACAAACCCAGATCAGACCTGTGTGGACTGAGGAAGACGAAGCTTCAGAACTCTGTGTGAAGAAGTGAGTCAAGCTTTAGCTCAAACCAATTTGTGTGAACGGTTGAAGCTAAGATCTTTATATCAATCTGTGTGAACGATATATTGATTGTATACTATTATAATTGCGTAGTTGTGTACGTAGTAATTATAATAAATATTTTACTCCTGTGTGGAGGACCAGTAGACGTAGAGGGGTTTACCTCGAACCATTTTAAATACTGTGTTATTTACCTTCAGTTTTTACTGTTTTAATTACTGTGATTATTTAAGTATACACTACACACCGAGTTGCTGTATCCACAGCAACTTACTGTATCTAAGACTTTCGCTACGCACTCAGATTTAAAATCAGTACAGCTTGTTGTTTAAACTACTTCCCAAGCTGTATCCAGTATACTTAGTGGCCAACAAGTGGTATCGGAGCGGTTATTCTAAAAAGAATCAGTCGTATTTTTAACCGAATCAGATCCAAAATCACTTATTCTTTAAAACAGTCTCTTTCATTTCTTTACTTTCACATGGATACATCAATGATCAACAAAGTACTTATGTTCTCTATTAACGAATTTGATGATTGGAGAATTAGGATGGAGGCTCATCTTGTAGCAATGCACGAAGAGATGATTTTTGTGATACAGGATGGCCCTATCAAGATCATGAAGGTAAACACGGCTGCAAGGATTTAAGGCCAAGCTCATGCTGAGATGCTCGAGAAGGAGCGCGAGCAATGGACCACAAATGAAAGAAAGCGTGCCAATCTAGACAATGTGGCTAAGAACGCGTTATTTGTCACCCTTAACAAAGGCACGTTCTCGAAGGTAAAAAGATGCAAAACAGCCAAGGAAATCTGGGATAAACTCAAGTTGATTTGTGAGGGAACTGAGCTCTCAAAAGAAAACAAGATTTCAAAATTGACTCAGCAATTTGAATCTTTTGAAATGAAACCAACTGAGACACTTGAGGAACTTGACCTCAGATTGTTGGTGAACTTGAAGCGTTGGGTAAAATTTATACCCAAAAGGAGAAGAATTTAAAAATTTTCAGATCTCTCCCAGCCCGATGGGACATTAAGACCACAGCTATGCGTGTGTCTTGCAATCTTAATGAAATAACTACTTTTGATCTCTTCTCTGACCTCAAAGCTTTTGAGTATGATATTGACAGAAGAGAGAAAGCTGAAGAATCTCTTTCAAAGGTAACAGCACTAGCCGCTGTATCGAGTCGTCGACACAGCATGCCTAGCTCGTCGAAGCCTAGTCACAAGAATGCTAACAGTGACAACGACATCCTATCTCAAGATGAAATGGCGCTTCTCATGCACCAATTCAAAAAGTTCATCAAGCAGACTCCCTACAGGCCCAAACCTGTCCAAAAGGTATGTACCGAAACTTCATCCGATAATTCTAACTTGTGCTATAATTGCAGGAAACCAGGGCATTATGCAAATAAATGTCCTCATCCCAAAGTTCAAAGGTTGCCGGAGGCCGAGAAACAAGAGAGAGATGAAAGAAGACGTGCTTGGAAAAACAAGCTCAAGGCCCTGATTGGAGAATCAGAAGCCTCCCCCACACCATCCAAATCAGAAGAATGTCTTCAGGTGGTCACTGAAAGTGATTCATCTGATGATGAGTTCGATGATAAAGCATATATGTGCTTTATGGCCCCGGAAGGAGAAGATAGCGATATTGAGGTAAGTTCAACCTCAGCTATTCCATCAAATGCATCTCATACCTTTGAAAACATGATGAATATATTTAAAAACATTCAAAAGGCCCATGAGACATTGAAAAACGAGAATATACAGCTCCAACTGTCTAACCTAGAGCTGAAAGATGAAAATGACTTGCTGAAGATAAATTATGAAAATATGTCTCTTGACTGTGAAACCAGCAAAGTCGATTTTGAAAAACTCATGGAGAGCAATCATCAACTTGCTCATGAACTAAGTGAGATTAAAACTCACAACGAGAGCAAGACAAATGATTTGGTTCTACTTCAAGCCAAAGTCATAACTCTCGAAAAACGAGAAATTGAACTTGAGACCACTCTGAAATCGTTCGAGAAATCGCCCAAAAGAATGGAAGAAATTCTGAGCACTGGGAAACATGCTCATGATAAAAGTGGCTTAGGATACAACTCATGTTCAAACAAAGGGAAAACTAGTATAGTGTTTGTCAAGAGTGTGGAACACATTCCAGTGTCGAAAGATACCCCTAGTCCCGTGAAGGAACCTGCTGCACCGCGAAAACCGAAGGCTGTCATTCCGCCCCCGCAATCCTATTCCAGACAGCGGAATCACCAGCCATTCAGACCTGAAAGGCGCACTCAATAGCATGCTCCCCGAGCATATCAACAGCGCCAACAGCCGTTCAGAAGGAAGGTTGTATCCAATTACCAAAGGCCCGCACGGCAGTACTATCAGTACAGCACGCCTAGGTATTGGATACAGGAGCCCTGTTATTCCTCAAGACAGTAGATGTCCGCTCAGTATCAACAACAGCGTTGGGAATCCAACTGGAGACCCAGAAGGCAAGCTGTTAGGCTACAGAAAATGGCTCCACCTCCAAGACGGCACTCGTACTGGATTAATAATAATAACCCTGAATTTTTCATGCATAATAATTATCATGGTTATAGCGACTACGGATATGCCCCTCGTAGATATCGCAACACTGTACCGAGTATGACCTACAGTAAACCAATTGCTGCCAGGAAAACTTGGGTACCTAGAGGAACTAACATACATGGACCCAAAAATCAAAGGGGACCTAAATCTACTTAATTTGTTTGCTACAGGACATTCTAGAGGAGGATACCTGGTACTTTGATAGTGGATGCTCTCGGCACATGACCGGAGATAGAAGCAAGCTATCAGATTTTGTAGAAGGTCGCAGTCCAAAAGTTCGTTTCGGTGATAAATCTAAAGGAAGAACAAGAGGGAAAGGAAACCTGTTTGTCGGAAAATTCAAAGTCACCGATGTTGCATATGTTGAACGCTTACAGTACAATATACTTAGCATTAGCCAGTTCTGTGATAAACAGTTCTCGGTGAAATTCTATATAGATCGCTGTAGAGTCAAGAACATCCAGACCAAAGAAGTTGTGCTTACAGGAAGCAGATCAGGTAACATGTATATTGCTGACTGGAAGCCTATGAGCTCCTCAATTCCATGCATTGTTGCCAAAGGTACTGCAGATCTTAGCTGGTTATGGCACAAGAGGATGTCTCACGTCAACTTCAAGACGATCAACAAGCTCTCAAGACAGGGAATGGTTAGAGGATTTCCAAATGTGTCATTCAAGAAGGACAGCGTCTGCGGACCATGTCAGAAAGGCAAGCAAATCAAGTAAACCTTAAGAGCAAATCCTACCTTTCAACCCAAAGAGTGTTGGAAATGCTGCATATGGATCTCTACGGTCCTGTAGACCCAGTAAGTTTGGGAGGTAAGAAATACTGTCTTTTTGTTGTTGATGATTACTCCAGGTATGCTTGGACAATTTTCCTAAGCAAGAAGAAGGAAACAACATCAAAGCTGCCCGAGCTCCTGAGAAAGTTGCAAAATGAAAAGGCATTGAGTATCGTGTCCATTCGTTCCGACAGAGGTACAGAATTTACTAACCGCTTTATAGAGCAATACTATTCGGAAAATGGGATATAACACGAATACTCAGCTGCCCGTACACCTCAACAAAATGGTGTTGCCGAGCGAAAGAATAGGACGTTGAAAGAAGCAACAAGGACAATGATCGCTGCAAGCAAGTTGCCACAGCGTTTCTGGGGTGAAGCAACCAATACAGCATGCTACACTCAAAACCACTGTATCGTCAACAAGCACCACAACACAACAGCATATGAGGTATGGAACAACAAAACTCCGTTAGTTTCATATTTTCACATTTTTGGATGCAGGTGTTATGTGTTGAATAATGGGAAGGACCAACTTATAACCTTTGATGAGAAATCAGATGAAGGAATATTTGTAGGATACTCCTCCATCAGCAAAGCTTACAGGATCTTTAATAAAAGGAAGCTGACAATCGAGGAATCAGTTAATGTAGTGTTCGACGAACCTCACCATGACCCTACAGGAGTAGAAGATGTCACCCAAAACATCCAACAACTCTCCATCCTAGATCCACCAACTCCCATAGAACCTGTCGTTGATCTAGAAATCAACCCCACAGCTGTAAGAATCGACGTAGATGAAGACGACGCTGTACAAGCTGAAGTTGTATCTACAGAAACTCTCGATACAGTACGGGACCCTGAATTAGAACCCGACCGAAGATGGTTGAGAGATCACCCGCAAGAGCTGATCATTTGAAACATAAATGCTGGTGTTTCTACTCGTAGGAGAATACAGAGTACACAAGGAAATGTACTTTGTGCACAAGAAGAACTTGATACTGAGATATCATAGTTTCCTGAATGGAAATCTCAATCCGAGCTTAGAAGACTCAATATATGCACTATTGCTGTATTCTTAGCCCAGTCCGAACCTGTTTCGACCATAGACGCTCTTAATAATTCTCATTGGATAACATCTATGGAAGAAGAGCTTAACGGTTTCGAAAGAAACAATGTATGGTATCTTGTACCCAGACCTACACATCAATCGGTTATAGGAACCAAATTGGTATTTCGAAACAAAAAGGATCGAAATGGACTTATTATAAGAAATAAATCCAGACTAGTCGCACAAGGCTATAGTCAGGAAGAAGGCATAGACTATGATGAAACCTTCGCCCCTGTAGCCAGACTAGAATCCATTAGGATATTTTTAGCCTTTGCCTCCCATAAGAGCTTTATTGTATACCAAATGGACGTCAAGATTGTATTCCTGAATGGAGACCTTGCCGAAGAAGTTTATGTTGAATAACCACCAGGGTTTGCCAACACAGACGGTATCGGCCTAGTATACAGGCTAAGGAAAGCACTGTATGGACTTAAACAAGCCCCTAGAGCCTGGTATTAGACCTTGTCCCAGTATCTAACCGACAATGGATTTGAGAAAGGTGCTGTAGACAAGACCTTGTTCAAAATACAGGAAGGTGATGACCTTCTTATGGTGCAAATCTATGTAGATGATATAATTTTTGGTTCAACTAACCTTGCTTTATGTCAAAGGTTCTCTCATCTCATACAAAGTAAATTTGAAATGAGTATGATGAGGGAACTTAGTTATTTCCTAGGCTTGCAGGCAAAGCAGTTGCCTACAGGTATTTTCATCAACCAGGAAAAATACAGCATGGAGCTTCTCAACAAATTTGGAATGAACACTTCCAAATCATCATCAACCCCCATGAGCACTTCCGTGCAAATTAGTGCTGATGAAGCCAGAAAGCCGTTTGACCAATCACTCTACAGGAAGCTCATTGGTTCGCTCCTGTACCTAACGGCTAGCAGACCCGATATCCAGTTTGCTGTTGGAGTGTGTGTGAGGTATCAAGTAGCACCTAAGGAATCACATTTCAATACAGCTAAACGAATCCTGAAGTACATTAAAGGAACAGTCGATGTAGGACTATGATATCCTAAAGAAGGCGGATTCGATTTAGTTGGATACAGCGACTCGGATCTCGGTGGCTGCAAGCAAGATAGGAAGAGTACAAGTGGAACTTGTCACTTTCTTGGACCTAGACTCGTTTCTTGGTTCAGTAAGAAGCAATTGGCTAACTCTCTTTCCACGGCTGAATCAGAATACTATGCTGCTGGTAGTTGCTGTATGCAGATCCTTTGGATGCAGCAACAGTTGTCAGATTATGGAATTGAAGCCAGAGAGACTCCAATCATATGTGATAGCACGAGTGCAATTGCAATAACGCACAATCCTGTCCTGCACCCGCGCACTAAGCATATCAACATGAAGCATCATTTTATAAGGAATCATGTCGAGAACAAAGATGTTTGCCTTGAAAAGGTTCATACAGACATTCAGTTGGCCGACATCTTCACCAAGCCTCTCGACACATCCAGATTCAATATGCTTAGACAAGAATTGGGAATGCTACATCCCGACTCCATGTAAGTAATTTACTGTTTTTACTCAACAATTGAGGGGGAATGCTGTAAGACCCAAGAATACAGTATCCAATGTTAATTATCTGTACACTCAGAACCGTCAATACAGCACTATATTGAGCAAAGACATATGAATCCTACAGCTGACGTGTGCAATAATTAAGGGGGAATACTGTAGGACCCATGAATACAGCATTAATCTAAAAGTTGTTGTATGGAATTTAAAACCTATATGTACCTTTTAAGGGGGAAGCTGTATCATCGCGGATACAGCACATACTATAGGATTTCGATTCAGTGAATATTATATTATTTCTTTTTAAAATGATTTTTGTCCACGTGCCCTGTTTTTATGTCAAACGTTATTTACATTAAATGCCTTACACGACATATGGACAACTGAATCTCAAAAGCCGCGATGTTTTAAATTGTTTAATGTTTTAAAACTGCCGTTTCAGGCATTTAGGGTGACATAAATGTCAGGAGTGGGACCCGCTCATATTTTAATGGATAAGTGTACCAGTTACACTCAGTCCATCTTAACCGTTGATTTCAAAAACCGGTTCCCATACCTTAAAATCTGACCATTCGTACTCTGCAAAACCCTATTTCGCGGCCCAATATAAAAGGACTGATACTGCCATTAGAGACTCTTTACGCTTTCTGCAAAAATTAAGAGTTCTCAAGCAAAAATAGCCTACACAACTTTCTGCATTTTACTGCAAATTTCGTGTATTCTCTTTCACTTTTTCTTGAAAAATCACCAATGGCTGGACAAACATCTTCTCCCGCACTCAAGAAAACCGCAAACATCATCGACGGACGGATCTTCTCAAGATCTGTTGTCATCAAACGCATTCTCGCTGAAACAAATCATGTCGAACCTATGGAGTTCATTATCACTCGTCTTCGTCAACAAGGCCTCTACCGCCTTGGAAGTCAAACCGCTGAGAAGTACGACGTTCACCTGGTTGAAGAATTTTACCTCAACGCCGTCGTTCGCTTTTTGTCGCTGGCCCAAGGAGTTCACATTGCTGACATAACCGCTACCATTCAAGGAGTGGAGATCTGTGTTGATAGCGATCTTCTCCAGAATATTTATAGGCTACCTGCTGATGGCCTGACAATGGATCAACTTGAGACGTTTGGGTCTCAAGAACTGATAACTAAGTTTTATGGGCTGTTCACCGGCTCAACTGTTGTTGACATGGTTCAAACCGCATGTCATAAGAAGAATTTTTGACTGCCTTATGTGTATTTACATGATTTTTGCTGCAGGATCATCGATAATCGAACTGGTGCATTCGAAATGTGTATTAATCTGAGATTCAGGATGATGGTTGCAATTCTGACCTGTGAAAAGGTCAACTGGTGCCAGATAATCCTGAAGCGCTTGCAAGAGGAAGTATGCAAGCCTGCCACCCAGAATAGGTCATTTAGTTTAATGTTAAACCATATTTTGACGAAATGCGGATCGCGTAATCCGATGCAAGAAGAAACTGACTCCGGATATACTTAGGAGGCGTCAAGCCTACAGCGTATAACCAGAGCAATATGGTCTGCAACCACCCTAAAACCAAAAGTATGCCAGTTTCTGAAGACCCAAGGGATGTGTCTTTGAGGTCCCAGGATGTGGAGTCTTCAAAGAAGAGGAAAAGATCTCACAGCAAGAAACCCATTGCTGGTGAGAAGCCGAAAAAGAAGCTAAGGAGGCTTTCTAAAGCTAAATCCACCAAGACCTCCGAAGAAGTTTCCACCGTGGCGCAACCCACTGAAGAAAAACCCTAGGGCCCAACCCCTGTGGAAGAGGTGTCCACTACTGTATCGACAGTAGATCCTGAGCCTTTGGCGGCTAGGACGGATGATCGGACATCTGCCAATGAAGAAGACTCTAGCGAGTCGGCTGCCCCTTCAGAGCCAAACGCTACTTCTCCTATGCGAGATTCCACACCCGTACAGGATCAATCTTCCTTCGGGGCACCATCCCCTGTAAGGAATCCCACTTCCCTACAGGATCCCACACCTGTAGAGGAATCCCTCACTACAGCGGATCCAGACATTGTACGTAGTCCCTCCCCTGACACCATTATCAACAAAACCCTTCTCTCTGTTCAGATCGACCATGCTTACGAAAGATTCCTAAAATGGAAAGGCTACAGGTTAGCTCCGTATGACACATTATACAACTGGAGCGAATGGAGCCAAGAAGAAAGATTTGTATCAGAAGTGACGGACTCGACGGAAGTTGAGGCCCTGATCCGATGGGACAATCCCTTATGCAAAGAACTGATTGAACGCCATCTACTGCAGAAATCTAACGCAAGGAGGAAAGGTAAAAATAAGTCAGAGGACTCTCTCCCAAATCCAAAAGATGACAATGACTCAGACGACGATGACGATGCTTTACAAGCTGGTCTGAGAATGAGTCGTGAAGAGGCTCAAGACAGAGATGCCTTTCAACCAAAGGATGACGAAGGGCCGTAAACTCGAAGCGAGCCCCCTTCGCCACAGCAAGAGAACATTCCTAACGATGAGGAATCAGTCCCTCAAGTCGAGGAAGAAGAAACAGTTTTGGAACAGGCACCCGAGCCTGCCGCCGCTAAAGAAGAAGAAGTTGTCACTGAGAGACAACATGAGGAATCAATCCCTGCTATATCCATGTCTACCGACGCATCTTCGCAACAAGAGTACACAGCACCCCCTGCCGCCGAACCAGAACATGCTGCTCACGCCCCATCAACCGTGGAATCTGAGGACGGTAATGTACCTGAGGATGTCCAACTCACTTCACGCCCAACCGTGAATCTGAGGAGGTTGAACGGATCCAAAGATTTTGCCCAACCGGATTCTCCAAGCACAGCCGCTAGGAAAGAGCGACTGCGTGCTCTTGGTCTTCAAACTGTCTTCATACAGGATGCAGTTAACGCCCTGTACTCAGTCGAGAAAGCTCTTAATTGGATGCACACCTCTACTGTCGAAGAGATGACTAGCTTATAGCATGAAGTCTCTCGAGTAGTAGAAGCCTTCACTTTGTTGCCAGAAGTCTTCAAGAAAGCACTGAAGATCATGCAAGACAAACAAGAGCAACTCCTGAAAGAAGAGGCAACCAAAACGCGCATTGCTGAAGCCAAGACCGCATGCGCTATGATCGAAAACAGTTCTCAATTGCGAGCCCACGACAAATGTATCAAGGATATGTCGGAGGTTCTTTCGTCGAGAGAATAACCAACATTGAGACGAAATAGGATGCCGCACTAGAAATCCTAGGACATCTTGATGAAGCCAAAAAGGGGGAAGAAGCAAGAGAAGCATAAAAGGGAATTTGAGGCTGCTCAAGATAGCATTACTCCTGAATTAAACAGGCTAGCCCCTCCCTCTCAGAGTTTTAAGATTTCAGGCTCCCGACCTGAATTTCATGATCCAAATGTCCCGTGGGAAAACATAATCCAAAGACGAAATTCGTCTGCCGACTAACCGCCATCCAACTGCCGATGAGGTGAAGCAATGGAGGAAGAATGAACTGATGAGATACTTTGTTAAACTCATCAGGGAATCCGACATCTTCAAAAGCTATAAGACATTAGCGGAGGCTGCAGACAAATTCACGAAGATGCTAGAAGAAGGAAAACTCCCTCTCCAACTAGATATGAAATCCAAGCACAAAAGAGGAGATCGGATCACCCATCCAGAAGACTGGATTCTTGCCTTTGACAGATCCTATGAAGGAAGAGCTATATACCAAGATCGAGGCAACGATTCCCTACAGAACTGGTGGCGTGGAACCAAGAATGATCCAGGGAGAAAGCCAGGGAGACATACGGACTATAGGAGCTGAAATCCTTGTATATTAGTTTTGTTTTGTAATTTTTCTTTCGAAACAGCAAACCATGTACTCTAATTGTTGGAATATCAATAAAAGTGTTTGTTTGCCTTGAAAGATTACAACTCGTAATCTACTGTGTTGATGTATGATTACATAAATTAAATTGTTAAGATAACAATCTCAAGTATAGTAACTTGTTTGAAAACTAAGTTGTACGAACTTGTCTACGAACAGTTCATAATTTCAGTTGTAAGCTTAGAATACATTATAAGATTATGCCTGCGCGCCAATCATAAGCTTAAGTCGTAAAAATTCTTAGCTGTATCGAACTCGCCTGCGAGCAGTTCACTAATTAGACTAAGTTGCTGAAAGACAGACCTTTTGATAAAAGACCAAGAAATCTGCCAGAAGTCATCAAGGAAGATTATTTCATAAAGAAGGTTTTGGCATCATCAAGAAGACTTGAAAGTTAGTCTTGGCAAATTGTCAAAAAGGGGGAAATTATTGGGAAAACAAAAACCGCGTATCGAATCAGCTGGGATAATCAAGCCCTGTATTGAATTATGTTGATAAGAGGTTTTGACATATATGCCAATCCTCAATACGATAAGAAGCGTATCGAAGAATTAAGGCATCAACTCCGTATCGAAGACTGTCTCGAATCCAAAGATATAGTGGAACCTTTCGATCTGACAAATAAGTCTTATAAAGACCAAGTATGGAAACTGTCTCGAATCACCAATACAGTGATCTTCCATACAGCTCTCAATAGGACAAAGAAGGAATCTTCAGAAGTCAAGTCCCGTTGAATAAAGAAGTATTTAAATACTCAAGGATAAAGTATTTAAATACTGTCAGTCAACAAATCTTCAAATCCCGCTAAATCCGGATCGTGCTTTTCATCCCGTTGGAACGGAATCTTGCTCAACGGATACATCTCAATGGATATATATTTCAGAGACTATATATATATCATCAAGGCGTTGAAGATCAGTTACCGAAACCAATTGACTGAAATTATCAAAGCTATCAAAGTTATTATCAGAGCAAAACATATCTCCAAAGCTTACTGCAACTCAGATCTAAGAGATATACAGTGCTCATCGTCTTGAACAACACTTCATCAGCTAGAAGCTCATAAAGTCAAAGTTGTTGTTCATACTCTGTTCTATACTTTGAACAAACCCAGATCAGCCCTATGTGGACTGAGGAAGACGAAGCTTCAGAACTCTGTGTGAAGAAGTCAGTCAAGCTTTAGCTCAAACCAATCTGTGTGAACGGTGGAAGCTAAGATCTTTATATCAATCTGTGTGAACGATATATTGATTGTATACTGTTATAATTACATAGTTGTGTACGTAGTAATTATAATAAATATTTTACTCCTGTGTGGAGGATCAGTGGACGTAGAGGGGTTTACCTCGAACCACTTTAAATACTGTGTTATTTACCTTCAGTTTTTACTGTTTTAATTACTGTGATTATTTAAGTATACACTACACACCGAGTTGCTGTATCCTGTAATATCCGCATTTTTCTTTCCCCTTGTATTTTCTTTTTCGGTGAATTTCTCAGTCGTAATGACCCTCATGTACCTTACAGTATATCTTTCCCATCATCTATTGATATGAGATTCGTTATTGTTGTGCGGAACCGCTGTTTCGGGGTTGCCGTAGATCCATTCTATGTTTTGATACGTTTTGAGGTGTTCCGGTTGATGTTTCGTTCATATTCCGGTGTTGTGAACCGCTTATATTTCGTAACCTAGCGCACGCTATCTTTTCTGTATAGCGCGCGCTAGGGGTCCCTTAGTAGCGCACGCTACGACTGATTCCTAGCGCGCGCTAGAGAGCAAGCCCTGGGAGCGGCAGTGCTATTCTTCCAGCCTTCTGGACTGGCGTATTAGCGTACGCTACGTAGACTAGCGCACGCTAATGTCGGGAGGCTAGCGCACGCTGATGATACCCGGTAGCGTGCGCTAGCGTGAGTTTCGATCGACGGTTTACTACCGAACTTCGGTCGAGTGCGGTTAGCGCACGCTACGCTTGTTTGGTAGCGCGCTCTAACGGTCGTGAGTTTTAGGCGATTAGCTTCGGACTCGGTGATGTCCAGGTAGCGCACGCTATTGATCGATAGCGCGCTCTGGAGTGGATTTTAAGCGCACGCTACGTCTCGAGTAGCGACGCTAACGGCAGAAGTCAGCTCTTTGGATCGACGCTAATCGCTTTGGCTGTAATTTTATCCGTTAGCGACGCTAACCTTGAGATAGCGCGCGCTAACACTCCTGCTATATAAGCAGGAGTTGGCGCATCTTTGGGCCTCATTGTAATATATAAAACATTTTGAACTTGATGTAATAAATTTTCAAGCTTTCTAGAAAAAAATATTTTTTTCCAAAAGAAAGTATTTTCGAAAAAAATATTATTTTTAAAAAAAAAAAAAATTATTTTCCGAAAAAAAATTATCTTTTCGAAAAAATATTATTTTAGGGAATTTTTATTTTTTTCGAAAAATTAAAAAATATTTTCTGGAGAAAAAATTATTTTTGGGCAAAATAATATTTTTTCGAAATAAAATTATTTTCTGGAAAAAATATTATTTTCTGGAAAAAATATTATTTTTTCGAAAAAATAAAACTATTTTCTGGAAAAAAATAAAAAAATATTTTTTCGAAAAAATTAAAAAAATATTTTCTGGAGAAAAAGGTATTTTTTGGCAAAATAATATTTTTTTCGAAATTAAATTATTTTCTGGAAAAAATATTATTTTTTCGAAAAAATAAAATTATTTTCTGGAAAAAAAATAAAAAAAATATATTTTCGGAAAAATTAAAAAAATATTTTTCTGGAGGAAAAAATATTTTTTGGCAAAATAATATTTTTTCGAAATAAAATTATTTTCTTGAAAAAATATTATTTTTTCGAAAAAATAAAATTATTTTCTGGAAAAAAAAATAAAATAAAATATTTTTGCGAAAAAAATTATATTTTCTGGAAAAAAATTATATTTCGAAAAAAAATTATTTTCTGAAAAAAGAATATTTTTCAAAAGAAATGTATTAGCCAAACACTTTAATAACTTATAAGCTATTTGTTTAATATGAAATGTATTTTAAAAGTAATATTTTATTCAAGTAAATAGAGTGGCATTTTCGTCTTTTTAATAGAAGTCAACCCCAATTCAGATTTTTGTCCTTCGCTGTAATTTATGAAACAATATGGACTAAAGTGTAAAGATGCCATCGAATAGGGTAGTTGGTTGTAATTTCCCCTTGTTATTAATATTATAATTATTAAACATATTATTATTAATAATAATAATATTTATAATAGGAACAATATTAATATTAACATTATTAATATTCTTTTATCTTTATCATTTCTATATCATCACTTATATTACTCACGATATTATTATCATTAGTATCGGTATTAATAATATTATTACTACCGTTATTATTATTATTATTATTGTCACCATTATTATTATTATTATTATCCTTGACCCAAATATATTGTAATGACCCAATTAATAACTAAAGCCCATAAATATGCCCTAATCCTAATTTTTATACAGTATAAATACATAATTTCTACAGTACCAACTACACCATACACTCTTACTTTTCTCCCAACGATCGGTCATTGCTGATTAGGGGTGTTCAAAAATATCCGATATCCGATATTCGATCCAAAATATCCAAAAATCCGAAGTTCCGGATATCCGAAAATTCAGATATCCGAAAATTCGGATATCCGAAGTTCGGATATCCGGAACTTCGAATTCGGATATCGGATAGTACTTTTCAGAAAAATCGGATATTCGGATATCCAAAATATCCGAAAAATCCTAAATTTTTTTATTTTTATATTTTAAATAATAGAAGGTATTCGGATATTCGGATATCCGATATCCATATCCAAAGTTTTTTTCGGATATTCGGATATCCAATATCCAAATCCGAATATTTTTTTTCGAATATAAGGATATCCGAATAAAATTCATATTTTTTCCGGATATTCGGATACGGATATCGGATATCAAAATCTATTATCCGAACTTTCGGATATCCGAAAATCCGGATATCCAGTTTTGAACACCGCTGTCGCTGATTTCTTTTATCTCCTGCAAATTCTTCTTTCACGACTCATCTCTCCAGCAACCCCCTTCTCTACTATCATATACATCAAACCCCATCTCTAATCATTCAAAGAAGAACGGGAAAGAAATTTTTGCAATACAAGAAGAAGACATAATCTTCCTACTGCATGGGATGGGATCATTCCAGCAGCGAACCATCTTCCAACAACAATCAACACTTCCTCCAATTCCATCTTCTCAGTTCTTCCCGGCAAAGGTAAAAATCCTAAATCCTTCTTTTCTACAATTTTCAATCTTACACACCAGAAATCAAATCCAACAAAAAAATCTCTTCATCATCAATTTGCCACATATAGCTCAATAATTTTCAGTTCCCTCATACGGGAAACAAAGTCGAAACCTAAATTGCAGCCAATTTTATGACGTTTAGCGGATTCAAATCGAGTACGCAAATCGGACCATAAATCCGATAACCCTTCCGACCAAGTCAACCGTGATTCTCACCTGGAACCTTATACGTTTGGTATTATCCTTTACCCCTACTAGCACGCCGTGCCATCCACGCCACCGCTACCTCCGGTGTTGCCAAAGGGAGTTCTGTAAGTGGGTGTGCGTGTGTCGAATGCGTTCTGCTTGTGCGTGTGTTTTATTTCCAGCGCATGTGTGTGTGAAATTGAGTGGAGAAGAAGAGAGCACAACTCCTTCGGTGAGATTTTGTGTTTCTTACCAAAACTGGGGAGAGAAAATTAAGACTGAGATTTTAGAGAGAGATAGAAGAGGATAGACAGAGGCGAGAGGCAGAAATGAAGAAGACAGCGGCCGATGTGTGTTGTGAGGGTTTTTATACCCAACTGTTTTAGGTTAATTCAATCTAGCCCTCAAGTTCCAGAACTTATGATTTTAACCCCAGTCAGCTTCTAATCTCTTCAGATTGATCCCCAGACAGTTTTATATCTTCAAATCAGTCCTGAATTGACCAAACCATTAAAATGTTGACCTTCCAATATTAATAACCAGTTAATCCATGCATTTTATTTAATTCTTAGTTATTATATAATAATAAATTATAACAATTATTATTATATGTAGACATTAACGAAGATATACGGTCTTAGGACTGTGAGTCAACCATCATCATATTCAAGTTCAAGCAACATCATTTATTCAAGTGGGAATTTTCACTATCACTTTAATTGCCTTAATTGGATTGTATATGTGATATTCGATTCATGTTTAAAATTAACAATACATGTTGTAAATCAGACTCACTTATATACGTTTAAAGATGTTATCTTAAGATATATGTTGTGTGGGGACACCTGCACAACCTCAATATTCACATGCGTGCTCGATTCATGTTATATGTAGTACTGTGTGTATGTTCCATGTTGTTGCGGGGACACCTGCGCAACCTCAATATTCGTGTTATGCATGCTAGATTCATGCTATACGTGATATTGTGTGTGTATTCATATTGAGGAAAAGATATGATAGATTATTCACGTTATGCTTTCCATGAGATTGTATATTACTGTGATATGTGTGATTTCCACGAGCTGAAGGAAACTCACCCATACCTATATTGATCCCGCAGGTTAAATCGAGTAGGATGGACGAATGAGCGAGCTGAGAGGGCATATGATGAAATTTTTATTAAATAATATTTTTTCTTTATGTCTCATGTTTTGAAATTTATTTGGGGAAACTTTTGATTAGAGATTAACAATTTATAATTTGTTCTTCCGCCGCAATTAGTATCTCTTATTTATGACGTGTTGTTGCCTTAATTAAAAAGGTATTTATATTAGTCAGTGTAGCGACTCGACCTTGTAGGCGAGAATTTTAATATTCTCAAAAGAAATTATTTTTTGTCAAAGTTTACTTTTTTACTTATTTTCCCCTATAATTACTCCTAGAAAGTCGGGGCGTACATAGTGGTATCAGAGAGGGTTTTACCTTTCTGTAGACTCGCTAAAATCTAAAAGTATCATATGCTCTCAGCTTTGCCACTTCGTCACTCCGTCCAAGGTACCAAATTTCAGTCATTATTCATGCATATATCATTTCATTTTATTTACATGATTGTATATGTACATGTGAATTGTTAGAACGTCCAAACCTAGGATGACGCCACGTAAAAGAGTTCCTGCTACATTTGACTCGCGTCTTCTGGCACGCAAAGATTGGTGGGACGATCCGAGTTTACCAGAGAATGCACCACACTATGTCATCAACAGGCTGAGCTAGTGGTTGCAGTCTGGGAAACGAGGTTCCGTCACTTAACAGCTGGAACACCTAATGGGGAAGTTATCCAAAGGTTGGAGTTATTGCATCTTCCGGCTTTGGAAAGAGTCCATCAAGAGATCACCAGAAGAGCGAGAGACCGCAGATGATTTCTAGATCGTAGTTGGACGTCTATTGGATATGTACGCTCGAGAGGCGATACCAGCTGCAAATTGGAGTTTCGACTCTACGGGTGAAGAAGACCCTGAGGAGGATCCTAAAGAAGACCCAGAGAAACATCCAGAGGAAACACCCGAAGGGGAGCCAGAACCACGGGAAGAGTTGGATGTGGGGCAGATGGGAGACTCGAATTGTAATATCCGTAACTTTCCATTTTTAACAGTTTCCATTTTTGGTGTATGTCTATTTTTATCGACTCGCTTGTAACCGTTTCGACATTTTGAATCTACTTTATTCTTGGAGTTTTTCCATTTGGACGAGTTTTGGTGATGTTTTCACGTAATTTTATTTTATGACATGTTTTGCCGTATGAACGTTCGATTCTCGTAAAACTCGTTCGTTTTCGCTGTTTCTTAGTTTGTACAAGTTCGTATGATTGAGTTGGTCGTGTTGAGACTTTCGGTTTGTAAATCCGACGTCGTTTCGTGATTTTCGGACACTTGGGCCATTTTTGTAATTTCCTAATAGTTTAGGGAATCTCATTTTCGTTGTCGCATCACGGACCCTCCGGTGGTCGGAATCGTATTTTCTTTCAGCGCTTAACTCCGTCGTCTTGTATGCTTCGTGTTTATGTTTCTGGATTCTGGCCTTGTCGTGCGTTTCGAGTATTGTACCTTCGACAGCATCTGGCGATGTGGCGGCAGATCTTGGCGCTATGTAGGTAGCGCACGCTACTCCTGTCACCTTGCGTGTGCTACCGATGTGCAGTTAGCGTACGCTAACTCACTATTGTTAGCGTGCGCCAACGAGTGGTAGCAGTAGCTACTGGACCAGTTTCAGCCCCGTTAGCGCGCGCTATATATGATAGTTAGCGTGCGCTAACTTCACATTTATTTAGATCAGCGGCAGTTCAGATTCAACATTATTTTTCATTCTTTTTCTTTCCTTCCCTTCCTACGGGCGATTTTGGTGATTCAAAGCAGATTGTGGAGAGTAATCAGTGGAGTTCCCTTCCAGTCCGATTCTTGTGTCTCGAGCATAACACATCATCATCTAAACCCATCTCCTTCACTCCAATTCAAGGTATTTTCATCTAGAACCCTAACTTGTCAATTTTGGGGGTTTTCGGGATTCTAGGGATTAGTTCCGAATTATTCAATTATGTTACGTAATTTCTTACCGGTTGTTGTTATTGAGTGATTCTCAATCTGTTTTTCCTCGAATTAATCCGTGAATTGTTGATACGGGGAGATTTTGCGTAAACCCTCGCCTATATCGATTGAACATTTTTGTCATGAATCGTAATCGGGGATTATGGGTGTATTCCGATCGGTTATTGTTGTCCGTTGGGACTGAACTATGTTGATCCTTCGTTTAGGAACCGTCGTTTTCCACCCGGACCGTTCGTAGTCGTGTTTCACTTCCGTTTCTTCAAGAATGTCTCAAAGGCAAGTACTTTACATTTGTTTACATGTTCTAGTATTTGAATTATGGCTTTATCGTGGTTGTTGTGGATGGATATGTGTATGTTCATCTAGGGACGGTCCGACGGGACCTCTAGGGATACGTATTGCCGTGAGTGTGCGTATCGCGAACTGTGGTTAGCCACCCAGGGATGTCCGACGGGGCTCTGCGGGGTACGGAGGCCGTGAGTCTCGTACCGATGGTTAACTTTGAATTGTGATTTGTTGGAGATAATGTGTTTTGTGATTGTACATTGCAAATATTCCGGAATGTAAAATGTTTTCTAAAATGATTTTTGGCGCATATATTCATCTGATTAGAATGTAGTTCAAATAGATTGTTCTTGCACTAGCAGTTGTCGCTAACCCCTTAAATGGGGGAAATACTTTTTGTATTTCAGGTATCGATCGTGGGGACAAACGAGCACTTGAGCCGTATGAGGATGATGGGCAAGCATGATACTGTTCAGTAGTCAATTGTTGGTGTTCGATTCACAATTATTTTTGATGTCTTGTTTTGGGGTTTCTGTATTATAAAACTGGTTTAAGTACTTGAGTACTTCCTTTTCAAAATTGTTAATGTTGTGTTCCCGTTTTGGGAATTGGATTGATGTTGGATTCTATTTGTCGGGTTGTAGTATTTTATTTGAATTGTCGTTTTATTGATGATTGTTTATCGTTGGCGAATGTCTTGTTGGTACGTTAGCCTGGTGGATTCCACAGTGTGGGGTCCACGGCGCTGTAATATGCCCTGAATGTCTTGGGGGTGTTACAGAATATGGTATCAGAGCTTAGGTTTATGGATACATAGGCTGTCGGTTATTTGGGTCTAGTCAAGTGTCGTTTTTGGGACAGTATCACTGCTATGCCATCATCTCAGTACGCCGGTGCTCGTAATCTTTTCCTAACTTGTCTCGTTTCACCGTTCTGTTCTATTCCTGTCTTAGTATCTTGTTGCGTTTTGCGTTTGAATTGTACTTACCCGTTACTTCTTCAGAATTCCCGCTGGTAGAGGACGCGGACGTGGTCGCGGACGCGGTAGGGGACGTGGCGCAGCCGGTGGGGCGGCCATGTCCGATCACTCGGGAACTGATTCGGCGATGCCTTCTTTGTCGAACAGTGTTCCCCCTAGTTCCGGAGATCAGCAGGACCAGTCTGCTAGCTCCGGTAATGCACATGAGAATGTTGGAGTGGCCAACATTTTGCAGCAAGTAGCGAACCAGATGACACTACTGACTCAGGCCGTTCTAGTCAGCCAAGCTAATGCCAACCCGGTTCCGCCTACTAGATCCGGCAATGACAAGTTACTTCAAAACGTGATTCGTATGCGTCCTCCGCAGTTTGATGGTGCTTCCGACCCCTCTGGTTGGGAGAATTGGCTATTTGAGATGGAGAAAGTATTTGAGGCTGCTAATTGTTCTGAGGAGAGAAAAGTACCCATTGCTCAGTACTTCCTCGCCAAGGAGGCAGCAATGTGGTGGCAAGCGGTGAAACCGCGTGATCGGGCAGTTACGTGGGCAGAGTTTCGGGATCTGATGGAAGACGAGTTCTGTCCATGGCCAGTGAAAGAGGGGGAGGATCCGAGCCTTCTTTCAGGCTAAGCCCCAAGATGTTCCTATTTCTCAAGCTATCAAAGACTACAATCAACAGCTGCATTATGTGAGAAACCAAGTCCGAGATGAGCTTGATAAGATCCGCCACTTTGATATGCGGATGAAACCGAGGGTGCGCCACTACATGGATGGTCTGGGGTGCACGACTTTAAAAGAGTACCAGAACAAAGCAATGGCTTACGAGATGTCGTTTCATGGCGCGAGGCTGAATCGAAGGAAAGAAGCAGAAGACCTCCGGTCAGTTTTCGGGAGGCAAGTCAGGAGGGTATCCGAAGGCTCAGTCTGGTTCGCGAGTCTTCGGGGTTCAGTCGCCATCAGTTGGGCGAGGAAACGGTTCTAGGTCTGCTCCTACTGGTTCCGTTCGTGGTCCTACGTGCTTCAATTGTAGTCGCCCGGGCCACATGATGAGTGAATGTGATAGGCCTCCGATTCAGTGTCTTGCTTGTGGTCGGATGGGTCATCGTGCTAAGTTTTGTACGGATGCAGCTGCCCAAGCATTACAGATATCACCCCAATCATGGAGAGCCGAGTGTGGATCAGGCACTGACAGTTCCTCAGCCGCAGCAGAGTTTTGGTAGAGGTCGATGGCGTGGTCAGCCTTCTAGAGGGGGAACTTCTAGTGCGGGGTCTGTTCCGCCCCGAGTGTACGAGATGAGACGAGCAGGAGATCCTGACGCGACGGTGGCTACAGGTACCGTCCACATCCTTGATCATCCTGTTTTCGTATTGTTCGATTCTGGTGCTACGCATTCTTTTATATCTATGGATTATGTGCGTCGTCTGCATGTTGATTGCCTAGTTGCCTGTGAGCCTTTTGTTGTTAAACTTCCTAGTGGGGATAGCATCGTGGGGGACCGTGAGATTAGAGATTTTTCTGTGAGTATCGCGGGGAGGGATTGACCTTCTAATCTGATTGCGGTAGATATTAAGGATGAGGATTTGATTCTGGGTGAGGATTGGCTCGACCGTCATGGGGCGATCATGAATTATAGAACTAGAACCATTTCGATGTTAGCCTCTGACGGTACCGAGCATTCTTTTGTGGGGCGTAAGTGGAGTAGCCAGAGATTACTGATCAGCGCCTTGAGGGCAGTGAGACTTCTTCGGGGAGGTTGCACGGGTTATTGGTGTTACGCTTTGAGATCGGAAGAAGGGGGAGTCGAGCTCTCGTCTATTCCGGTAGTGTGTGAGTATCCTGATGTCTTTCCAGATGAGTTGCCGGGTTTGCCGCCGGACCGAGAAGTTGAGTTTACCGTCGATTTAGAGCCGGGTACAGCACCGATCTCTAAGACGCCATACCGTATGGCGCCCGCCGAGATGCTGGAGCTGAAGAAACAGTTGGGAGAGTTGCTAGACATGGGATATATTCGACCGAGCGCTTCGCCTTGGGGCGCACTGGTCCTATTTGTAAAGAAGAAGGATGGGTCACTTTGTTTGTGTATCGACTACTGAGAGTTGAACAAAGTGACCATCAAAAACAAGTATCCGCTCCCGAGGATTGATGACTTGTTTGATCAGTTGCAAGGGGCAATCAGAGCCAAGATTGATTTGAGATCGGGATATTATCAGCTCCGAGTGAAAGATACCGATATTCCGAAGACGGCCTTTCGGACGAGATACGGTCACTACGAGTTTGTGGTTATGCCTTTTGGGCTAACCAACGCCCCAGCCGTGTTCATGCAGCTTATGAACAAAGTCTTTATCGAATACCTCGATAAGTGCGTAGTCGTTTTTATCGACGACATCCTGATTTACTCGAGGATCGAGGAGGAGCACGCCCGTCATTTGCATATCATGTTAGATATTTTGAGAACTCAGCATCTTTTTGCGAAGTTCTCAAAGTGTGAGTTTTGGTTACGGAGGGTTATGTTTCTCGGTCATGTGATCTCGGCCGAGGGTGTTCGTGTGGACCCACATAAGGTAGAGGCAGTGTTGGATTGGGCGCCGCCCAAGAACGTGAAGGAGGTCCGCAGTTTTCTGGGATTAGCCGGGTATTACCGTAGATTCGTCGAGGGGTTCTCTAAGCTCGCTCGACCGCTGACTCAGTTGTTACAGAAGTCAGAGAAGTTTGTGTGGACCGAGGAGAGGCAAAATAGTTTCGAGGAGTTGAAGAAGCGGTTGACGACCGCTCTTGTTTTAGCCTTACCGAGTGGTAATGAGGGTTTCTCAGTTTTTAGTGATGCTTCGGGCCAAGGGCTCGGATGTGTACTTATGCAGCACGGGAGGACGATTGCCTATGCTTCCCGTCAGTTGAAACCGTATGAATTGAATTACCCTACGCACGATCTTGAGTTGGCCGCAGTCGTATTTGCGTTGAAGATCTGGCGTCATTACTTGTATGGCTCGTCGTGTCAGATTTTCACCGATCACAAGAGCCTAAAGTACATTTTCACGCAGAAAGAGCTTAATATGAGACAGAGGAGATGGTTGGAGTTGATTAAGGACTACGATCTCGAGATCCTTTATCATCCGGGCAAGGCTAACGTGGTAGCAGATGCCTTGAGCCGGAAATCGGTATCGCTTCGGGCGCTTGAGCTACTTACAGCTCAATCGGGACTTCAGCGAGAGTTTATGAAGTTGAGCATTGAGGTTGTACTGACAGAGAGTTCTGGGCAGTTGCGTACTCTTGAGATTTCTTCATCTCTAGTCGATGACATTAAATCGGGACAGTTGGAGGACCCGATGTTTATTCAGCTTCGAGAGAGTGTAGGGAAGGGGAAAGCCCCGGGATTCGTTATTCATGAGGACGGAGTGTTGAGATTCCGAGGTCGGTTGTGTGTTCCGAACGACTCGGAATTGAGACAGAGTATTATACGAGAGGCTCATACGTCACCTTACTCAGCCCATCCGGGCTCGAGTAAAATGTATAAGGATTTGAGGAAAAATTTCTAGTGGAACGACATGAAGAATGAGGTAGTTCAGTTTGTGGCTAAGTGTTTGACTTGTCAGCAAGTCAAGATTGAGCATCAGCGGCCAGCCGGGTTGTTGAAACCACTTCCCGTCCCGGAATGGAAGTGGGAGGATATCTCTATGGATTTTGTCACGGGTTTGCCGAGGACAAAGACTGGTATGAATATGGTGTGGGTGATTGTAGACCGACTGACTAAGTCGGCACATTTTCTAGGCATCAAGGATACTTGGGGTCCAGAAAAGTTGGCTCGTGTTTTTATCGCACAGATAGTGAGACTTCATGGTACGCTGAGGACCATTATTTCAGATAGAGATGGCCGGTTCGTATCGCACTTTTGGCAGGCGGTACATAAGGCATTGGGGACACGGTTACATTTGAGTACATCTTTCCACCCTCAGACTGACGGACAGTCCGAACGTACCATTCAGACGT
The DNA here is from genome assembly GCA_033398695.1 of Orobanche coerulescens. Classification (NCBI taxonomy): domain Eukaryota; kingdom Viridiplantae; phylum Streptophyta; class Magnoliopsida; order Lamiales; family Orobanchaceae; genus Orobanche; species Orobanche coerulescens. The sequence goes on from CM065818.1 coordinate 35,850,055, forward strand.
TCGAGGATTTGTTGCGCGCGTGTGCGTTAGACTGGAGTAGTGACTGGGAGGAACATCTGGCCTTGATTGAGTTTGCTTATAATAATAGCTGGCACGCATCGATTAAGATGGCACCGTATGAGGCACTTTATGGCCGACGTTGCCGATCACCGATATGTTGGGATGAGCCGTCCGATTTGGTTGGCACCGAGCCAGACCTTGTGTTAGAGACGAGGGAGAAAGTTGAATTGATTAGAAAGAGAATGTTGGTTGCTCAGAGTCGACAAAAGTCTTATGCGGATGTTAGGCGTCGACCCTTGGAGTTTGAGGTGGGAGATCATGTTCTGTTGAGAGTGTCTCCGACGAAGGGAGTTTTCCGTTTTGGGAATAAGGGGAAACTCAGCCCGAGATATATTGGACCTTTTGAGATATTGGAGAGAGTGGGCAAGTTAGCGTACCGTTTGGCTTTGCCTCCGTCGTTGAGTCATGTGCATAGCGTATTTCACATTTCCCAGTTTAGGAAGTACGTTCCGGACCCGTCCCACATTATTGATTTTGGAGACGTTGAGATCGAGAAAGATGTTACATTTGAGGAGAGGCCCATCAGAATTTTGGAGCGTCGAGACAAGCAGTTAAGGCACAAAACCATTCCTTTGGTTAAGGTACAATGGTCGAGGCACGGAGTAGAAGAAGCGACGTGGGAGTTAGAGGAGGATATGCGTTCGAGGCATCCCGAACTTTTTGATTCTTAAGTTTCGGGACGAAACTTTATTTTAGAGGGGGAGAATGTAATATCCGTAACTTTCCATTTTTAGCAGTTTCCATTTTTGGTGTATGTCTATTTTTATCAACTCACTTGTAACCGTTTTGATATTTTGAATCTATTTTATTCTTGGAGTTTTTCCATTTGGACGAGTGTTGGTGATGTTTTCACGTAATTTCATTTTATGACATGTTTTGCCGTATGAACGTTCGATTCTCGTAAAACTCGTTCGTTTTCGTTGTTTCTTGGTTTGTACAAGTTCGTATGATTGAGTTGGTCGTGTTGAGACTTTCGGTTTGTAAATCCGACGTCGTTTCGTGATTTTCGGACACTTGGGCCATTTTTGTAATTTCCTAATAGTTTAGGGAATCTCATTTTCGTTGTCGCATCACGGACCCTCCGGTGGTCGGAATCGTATTTTCTTTCAGCGCTTAACTTCGTCATCTTGTATGCTTCATGTTTATGTTTCTGGATTTTGGCCTTGTCGTGCGTTTCGAGTATTGTACCTTCGACAGCAGCATCGCCGATGTGGCGTAATCAATCGCTGCGTGTAGGTAGCGACGCTACTCCTGTCACCTTGCGTGGCGCTACCGATGTGCGATTAGCGACGCTAACTCACTATTGTTAGCGTGCGCTAACGAGTGGTAGCAGTGAGCTATCGACCGTTGCCACTTAGCGCGCACTATATATGATAGTTAGCGTGCGCTAACTTCACATTTATTTAGATCAGCGGCACTTCAGATTCAACATTATTTTTCATTCTTTTTCTTTCCTTCCCTTCCTACGGGCGATTTTGGCGATTCAAAGCAGATTGTGGAGAGTAATCAGTGGAGTTCCCTTCCAGTCCGATTCTTATGTATCGAGCATAACACATCATCATCTAAACCCATCCCCTTCACTCCAATTCAAGGTATTTTCATCTAGAACCCTAACTTGTCAATTTTGGGGGTTTTTCGGGATTCTAGGGATTAGTTCCGAATTATTCAATTATGTTACGTAATTTCTTACCGGTTGTTGTTATTGAGTGATTCTCAATCCGTTTTCCCTCGAATTAATTCGTGAATTGTTGATACGGGGAGATTTTGCGTAAACCCTCGCCCGTATCGATTGAACATTTTTGTCATGAATCGTAATCGGGGATTATGGGTGTATTCCGATCGGTTATTGTTGTCCGTTGGGACTGAACTATGTTGATCCTTCATTTAGAACCGCTTTCCACCTGCACTGCTCGTAGTCGTGTTTCACTTCCGTTTCTTCAAGAATGTCTCAAAGGCAAGTACTTTACATTTGTTTACATGTTCTAGTATTTGAATTAGGGCTTTATCGTGGTTGTTGTGGATGGATATGTGTATGTTCACCTAGGGACGGTCCGACGGGACCTCTAGGGATACGTATTGCCGTGAGTGTGCGTATCGCGAACTGTGGTTAGCCACCCAGGGATGTCCGACGGCTCTGGGGTACGGAGGCCGTGAGTCTCTGCATCGACGGTTAACTTTGAATTGTGATTTGTTGGAGATAATGTGTTTTGTGATTGTACATTGCAAATATTCCGGAATATAAAATGTTTTCTAAAATGATTTTTGACGCATATATTCATCTGATTAGAATGTAGTTCAAATAGATTGTACTTGCACTAGCAGTTGTCACTAACCCCTTAAATGGGGGAAATACTTTTTGTATTTCAGGTATCGATCGTGGGGACAAACGAGCACTTGAGCCGTATGAGGATGATGGGCAAGCATGATAATCGTCAAAGAGTCAATTGTTGGTGTTCGATTCACAATTATTTTTGATGTCTTGTTTTGGGGTTTCTGTATTATAAAACTGGTTTAAGTACTCGAGTACTTCCTTTTCAAAATTGTTAATGTTGTGTTCCCGTTTTGGGAATTGGACTGATGTTGGATTCTATTTGTCGGGTTGTAGTCTTTTATTTGAATTGTCGTTTTATTGATGATTGTTTGTCGTTGGCGAATGTCTTGTTTGTTCGTTAGCCTGGTGGATTCCACATTGTGGGGTCCACGGCGCTGTAATATGCCCTGAATGTCTGGGGGTGTTACAAAATATGGTATCTGAGCTTAGGTTTATGGATACCTAGGCTGTCGGTTATTTGGGTCTAGTCAAGTGTCGTTTTTGGGACAGTATCACTGCTATGCCATCATCTCAGTACGCCGGTGCTCGTAAGCTTTTCCTAACTTGTCTCGTTTCACCGTTCTGTTCTATTCCTGTCTTAGTATCTTGTTGCGTTTTGCGTTTGAATTGTACTTACCCGTTACTTCTTCAGAATTCCCGCTGTAGAGGATGCGGACGTGGTCGCGGACGCGGTAGGGGACGTGGCGCAGCCGGTGGGGCGGCCATGTCCGATCACTCGGGAACTGATTCGGCGATGCCTTCTTTGTCGAACAGTGTTCCCCCTAGTTCCGGAGATCAGCGGGACCAGTCTGCTAGCTCCGGTAATGCACATGAGAATGTTGGAGTGGCCAACATTTTGCAGCAAGTAGCGAACCAGATGACGCTACTGACTCAGGCCGCTCTAGTCAGCCAAGCTAATGCCAACCCGGTTCCGCCTACTGGATCCGATAATGACAAGTTACTTCAGGACATGATTCATATGCGTCCTCCGCAGTTTGATGGTGCTTCCGACCCCTATGGTTGGGAGAATTGGCTATTTGAGATGGAGAAAGTATTTGAGGCTGCTAATTGTTCTGAGGAGAGAAAAGTACCCATTGCTCAGTACTTCCTCGCCAAGGAGGCAGCAACGTGGTGGCAAGCGGTGAAACCGCGTGATCGGTCAGCTACGTGGGCAGAGTTTCGGGATCTGATGGAAGACGAGTTCTGTCCATGGCCAGTGAAAGAGGGGAGGATCCGAGCCTTCTTTCAGGCTAAGCCCCAAGATGTTCCTATTTCTCAAGCTATCAAAGACTACAATCAACAACTGCATTATGTGAGAAACCAAGTCCGAGATGAGCTTGATAAGATCCGCCACTTTGATATGCGGATGAAACCGAGGGTGCGCCACTACATGGCTGGTCTGGGGTGCACGACTTTAAAAGAGTACCAGAACAAAGCGATGGCTTATGAGATGTCGTTTTCTGCGACAGAGGCGGCAACTGAAGGAAAGAAGCAGAAGACCTCCGGTCAGTTTTCGGGAGGCAAGTCAGGAGGGTATCCGAAGGCTCAGTCTGGTTCGCGAGTCTTCGGGGGTCAGTCGCCATCAGTTGGGCAAGGAAACGGTTCTAGGTCTGCTCCTACTGGTTTCATCCGTGGTCCTACGTGCTTCAATTGTAGTCGCACGGGCCACATGATGAGTGAGTGTGATAGGCCTCCGATTCAGTGTCTTGCTTGTGGTCGGATGGGTCATCGTGCTAAGTTTTGTACGGATGCAGCTCGGGCTCCAGTTACTCAGATATCAGCCCCAACTGCGGGAGAGCCGAGTGTGAATCAGGCACCGATAGTTCCTCAGCCGCAGCAGAGTTTTGGTAGAGGTCGAGGGCGTGGTCAGCCTTCTAGAGGGGGAGCTTCTAGTGCGGGGTCTGTTCCGCCCCGAGTGTACGAGATGAGACGTGCAAGAGATCCTGACTGTTGGAACATTTTGTTCCATGCATAAATTAAAAGTGTTTTGATGATTAATGTTGATAAGCAAAACAAAACAACGAAGAGACGAAGCAAGCATCGAAGGAAAACGAAGTGCAAAAAGCTGGAAAAAGACAAAGCTAACGTACGTAATATGTGATCATTAACGTACGTAATGTAAGCAGCTTAACGTACGTAATGGATGAGAGATAACGTACGTAATGTAGTTCAAACCAAGTGAACGTTGGAGAAGTCAAAGTCAGCAAAGCATACAACAGATATATGACGTCAGCAGTGACGTAGTGATAACGTACGTAACGAAGGAAATGATAACGTACGTAATCAAAATGACGAAACTCCCTGGACTGTTTTGTGAAGATGCTAACGTACATAACCAGGCAGGGTTAACGTACGTAAACGATGCTTACGTACGTAATGGGAAGTATATAGCGTACGTAATGAAGGTCCTGGCAGCTAACGGCTAGTTTGATCAAGAAGCCTATAAATACCATGTCTATGGTATTGATTGAGCACAACAACTTCAAGCATACTACACACTTATCTGAGATTGATAATCATTGTATTGTTGTTGTAATATTGAGCTTACATTGAGTGATTGAGTGTTATACACAAAATCATACGCGAGTGGTAAAAGAAAAGATACGATTGGATTCGGTGTTATTAGGATCAAGGATCCGGCATTATTAGAATCGCAATCGCTATCGAGTGAGGTTTATCTAGTACCCATAGAAAGCTAGAGAGGTTGATTCCTTATCCTACGAAAAGGAAAACGGTTTAACTTGAACCGACGCAAAGACAAGTACGAGTGGTTTATCACGGACCAATAGAAGACGTGATTGTAAACGGTTATACCTCGACCGATAGAAGAGAGGCGTAGAGGTTGCTATCTTTAACCTATTGAAAAAGATAAAGAGAGGACGTAGGCTCGTTTATAGCCGAACCTCTATAAATCCTCGTGTCCTTTATTTTCCACACTTATATTTACGCTTCTGCAAACGGCGCAAATATCCGACCCCATACCCAACAATTGGTATCGGAGCGGTACTCCAATACGCGGCTTAACATCCGAGGAGAAAAAGATCCAATGGCGTTTCAATTCTCTCCAGTCGAAGGCCTTGCTCTCTACCGACCACCTTTCTTTGATGGCTCAAATTACTTGACATGGAAGAAAAAGATGTCGATCTTTATTCGTGCCTACGATATAGAGATTTGGAATATTATTTGTCTCGGCCCGAAAGTTCCTATCAAATCCGACGGTACGCTCAAATCTTTCGAAGAATACGATGATGCCGATTGGAAAAATGACCATCTAAATTGTAAGGCTACTCAACTCTTATTTTGTGCCTTAAATCCGGAAGAGGTCAATCGAATCTCATCGTGTGAGAGTGCGAAAGAAATATGGAAAATTCTAGAAATCACACACGAAGGGACGACTCAAGTCAAGGAGACGAAATCAATATGCTTCTCCATGACTACGAGTTATTCATGATGAAAGGTGACGAACCCATCACCAATATGCTCGACCGATTCTCGGTCATCACAAATGGTCTTGCGTCATTCGGAAAACCATTATCTACTAGTGAAAAAGTTAAGAAAATTTTACGATCACTACCTAGCGATTGGGACGACACCATGACCGCGATTATGGAATCCAAAGATCTCAACACGCTCGATTTTAGCGCCCTCGTTGGTTCGCTAATTAATTATGAGATCGTGATAAAATCACGAAGTATCAAGCCGAAACCGAAAGAAAAATCGTTAGCCATGAAGGCTAAGATGTCGAAAAAGAAAGAAGAAATCCCGGTGGAAGAAAGCGACAAAGAAGCGGCATATTATGCCAAGAATATTAATAAATTCCAAACCTTATTAAACCGGAGGAAGAAGGATATCTCGAGCGAAACGAAGAATTTCGACAACTCTTGTCGACAATGTGGAAAACCAGGCCACTTCGCTAAGCATTGCCGTGCCAAACCCAAGAAGGAGGTTCTCGTGGCTACTTGGAGCGATGAAGATGAAGACGATGATTTCATCAATCAAAATAATCTCGCTCTCATGGCCCGGAGTTCGTTCGACGACAGCGACGTCGAAAGCGAGGTTAGTACATCCTCCCGTGATGAACTTTTTGATGCATTTGAATTACTTCATACGGATTTTCAAAATGCATTATCGGAAATCAAATCCCTTAAATCTAAAATTAAATCTTTGGAAATTGAAAATTCCAAATTATCGAGAAGGGAAAATTTGTTGAAATAGATCATTCAAAGTGTATTGAAAATGAAAATATTTTGAAGAATGATCTTTTAAAAGTTCAAGATGAACTAAAATCTTTGGCAAGAAAATTCTCGTGCGGCAACGATAAATTTGAACAAATGTTATGTGTTCAAAAATATACTTTAAATAAAGCGGGGTTAGGATTCAAACCATGTTCGAAAAATGAATCCGTTAATTTTAAAATACCCCATTGCGAAAAGTGTTTAAAAATCGGGCATCATATTTCAAGCTGCAAAAGCCCGAGGCGGACGATAAAAATTAAGAAAATTTGGGTTCCTAAAGGAACAATCGTCTCAAATATCGTCTACGTTTCTAAACAAAAACCAACTATAGGTTGGATCCCCAAAAATTGATTTTTTGTATTTTACTCAGGGGGAGTATTTTTTTAAGGAGAGATATTATTCTCAGGGGGAGTTTTTACCCTTTATGCAATTATTCATAAATTGTATCATGCATATTTTATATTTTGGTATTATTTATTTCAATTGATATTTTATCCACTTTTTGATGAAAACAAAAAGGGGGAGAGAATGGAGAAGGAGAAAAAGAAGTCGAAAATGAGATTAACCCTAAAAGGGGGAGAAAATCGAAAAATGAAAAGGAGAAGTCGAAAATGACAGAAAAAGAAAAATGGGAGTCAAAAAAGAAATGGGAGAAGAAACTAACGAAACGGACAAAGTCGAAAACTTTGGTCTGTACACATATACATATATTTGTATTTTTGCAGGTAAATCCCATTGACGAAGTGTTATTTTGTAATCATCAAAAAGTGGGAGATTGTTGGAACATTTTGTTCCATGCATAAATTAAAAGTGTTTTGATGATTAATGTTGATAAGCAAAACAAAACAACGAAGAGACGAAGCAAGCATCGACGGAAAACGAAGTGCAAAAAGCTGGAAAAAGACAAAGCTCATGTACGTAATATGTGATCATTAACGTACGTAATGTAAGCAGCTTAACGTACGTAATGGATGAGAGATAACGTACATAATGTAGTTCAAACCAAGTGAACGTTGGAGAAGTCAAAGTCAGCAAAGCATACAACGGATATATGACGTCAGCAGTGACGTAGTGATAACGTACGTAAAACGAGAAGTCCACTTTTTGATCCACTTTTTGATGAAAACAAAAAGGGGGAGAGAATGGAGAAGGAGAAAAAGAAGTCGAAAATGAGATTAACCCTAAAAGGGGGAGAAAATCGAAAAATGAAAAGGAGAAGTCGAAAATAACAAAAAGAAAAATGGGAGTCGAAAAAGAAATGGGAGAAGAAACTAACGAAACGGACAAAGTCGAAAACTTTGGTCTGTACACATATACATATATTTGTATTTTTGCAGGTAAATCCCATTGACGAAGTGTTGTTTTGTAATCATCAAAAAGGGGGAGATTGTTGGAACATTTTGTTCCATGCATAAATTAAAAGTGTTTTGATGATTAATGTTGATAAGCAAAACAAAACAACGAAGAGACGAAGCAAGCATCGAAGGAAAACGAAGTGCAAAAAGCTGGAAAAAGACAAAGCTAACGTACGTAATATGTGATCATTAACGCATTTAATGTAAGCGACTTAACGCACGTAATGGATGAGAGATAACGACGTAATGTAGTTCAAACCAAGTGAACGCGTTGGAGAAGTCAAAGTCAAAGAAAGCATACAACGGATATATGACGCCGCGAAGGACGAGTGATAACGCATTTAACGGCGAAATGATAACGTACGTAATCAAAATGACGAAACTCCCTGGACTGTTTTGTGAAGATGCTAACGTACATAACCAGGCAGGGTTAACGTACGTAAACGATGCTTACGTACGTAATGGGAAGTATATAGCGTACGTAATGAAGGTCCTGGCAGCTAACGGCTAGTTTGATCAAGAAGCCTATAAATACCATGTCTATGGTATTGATTGAGCACAACAACTTCAAGCATACTACACATTCATATGAGATTGATAATCATTGTATTGTTGTTGTAATATTGAGCTTACATTGAGTGATTGAGTGTTATATACAAAATCATACGCGAGTGGTAAAAGAAAAGATACGATTGAATTCGGTGTTATTAGGAGCAAGGATCCGGCATTATTAGAATCGCAATCGCTATCGAGTGAGGTTTATCTAATACCCATAGAAAGCTAGAGAGGTTGATTCCTTGTCCTACGAAAAGGAAAACGGTTTAACTTGGACCGACGCAAAGACAAGTACGAGTGGTTTATCACGGACCAATAGAAGACGTGATTGTAAACGGTTATACCTCGACCGATAGAAGAGAGGCGTAGAAGTTGCTATCTTTAACCTATTGAAAAATATAAAGAGAGGACGTAGGCTCGTTTATAGCCGAACCTCTATAAATCCTCGTGTCCTTTATTTTCCGCACTTATATTTACGCTTCCGCAAACGGCGCAAATATCCGACCCCATACCCAACACTGACGCGACGGTGGCTACAGGTACCGTCCACATCCTTGATCATCCTGTTCCGTATTGTTCGATTCTGGTGCTACGCATTCTTTTATATCTATGGATTGTGTGCGTCGTCTGCATGTTGATTGCCTAGTTGCCTGTGAGCCTTTTGTTGTTAAACTTCCTAGTGGAGATAGCATCGTGGGGGATCGTGAGATTAGAGATTTTTCTGTGAGTATCGCGGGGAGGGATTGGCCTTCTAATCTGATTGCGGTAGATATTAAGGATGAGGATTTGATTCTGGGTGAGGATTGGTTGGACTGTCATGGGGCGATCATGAATTATTGAATGAGAACCGTTTCGATGTTAGCCTCTGACGGTACCGAGCATTCTTTTGTGGGGCGTAAGCGGAGTAGCCAGAGATTACTGATCAGCGCCTTGAGGGCGGTGAGACTTCTTCGGGGAGGTTGCACGGGTTATTGGTGTTACGCTTTGAGATCGGAAGAAGGGGGAGTCGAGCTCACGTCTATTCTGGTAGTGTGTGAGTATCCTGATGTCTTTCCAGATGAGTTGCCGGGTTTGCCGCCGGACCGAGAAGTTGAGTTTACCGTCGATTTAGAGCCGGGTGTAGCACCGGTCTCTAAGATGCCATACCGTATGGCGCCCGCCGAGATGCTGGAGCTGAAAAAACAGTTGGGAGAGTTGCTAGACATGGGATATATTCGATCGAGCGCTTCGCCTTGGGGCGCACCGGTCTTATTTGTAAAGAAGAAGGATGGGTCACTTCGTTTGTGTATCGACTACCGAGAGTTGAACAAAGTGACCATCAAAAACAAGTATCCGCTCCCGAGGATTGATGACTTGTTTGATCAGTTGCAAGGGGCAACTGTGTTTTCGAAGATTGATTTGAGATCGGGATATTATCAGCTCCGAGTGAAAGATACCGATATTCCGAAGACGGCCTTTCGGACGAGATACGGTCACTACGAGTTTGTGGTTATGCCTTTTGGGCTAACCAACGCCCCAGCCGTGTTCATGCATCTTATGAACAAAGTCTTTATCGAATACCTCAATAAGTGCTTAGTCGTTTTTATCGACGACATCCTGATTTACTCGAGGAGCGAGGAGGAGCACGCCCGTCATTTGCATATCGTGTTAGATATTTTGAGAACTCAGCATCTTTTTGCGAAGTTCTCAAAGTGTGAGTTTTGGTTACGGGAGGTTATGTTTCTCGGCCGAGGGTGTTCGTGTGGACCCACATAAGGTAGAGGCAGTGTTGGATTGGGCGCCGCCCAAGAATGTGAAGGAGGTCCGCAGTTTTCTGGGATTAGCCGGGTATTATCGTAGATTCGTCGAGGGATTCTCTAAGCTCGCTCGACCGCTGACTCAGTTGTTACAGAAGTCAGAGAAGTTTGTGTGGACCGAGGATAGGCAGAATAGTTTCGAGGAGTTGAAGAAGCGGTTGACGACCACTCCTGTTTTAGCCTTACCGAGTGGTAATGAGGGTTTCTCAGTTTTTAGTGATACTTCGGGCCAAGGGCTCGGATGTGTACTTATGCAGCACGGGAGGACGATTGCCTATGCTTCCCGTCAGTTGAAACCGTATGAATTGAATTACCCTATGCACGATCTTGAGTTGGCCGCAGTCGTATTTGCGTTGAAGATCTGGCGTCATTACTTGTATGGCTCGTCGTGTCAGATTTTCACCGATCACAAGAGCCTAAAGTACATTTTCACCCGGAAAGAGCTTAATATGAGACATAGGAGATGGTTGGAGTTGATTAAGGACTACGATCTCGAGATCCTTTATCATCCGGGCAAGGCTAACGTGGTAGCAGATGCCTTGATCCGGAAATCGGTATCGCTTCGAGCGCTTGAGCTACTTACAGCTCAATCGGGACTTCAGCGAGAGTTTATGAAGTTGAGCATTGAGGTTGTACTGACAGAGAGTTCTGGGTAGTTGCGTACTCTTGAGATTTCTTCATCTCTGGTCGATGACAGTTGGAGGACCCGATGTTTATTCAGCTTCGAGAGAGTGTAGGGAAGGGGAAAGCCCCGGGATTCGTTATTCATGAGGATGGAGTGTTGAGATTCCGAGGTCGGTTGTGTGTTCCGAACGACTCGGAATTGAGACAGAGTATTATACGAGAGGCTCATGCGTCACCTTACTCAGTCCATCCGGGCTCGAGTAAAATGTATAAGGATTTGAGGAAAAATTTCTGGTGGAACGACATGAAGAATGAGCTAGTTCAGTTTGTGGCTAAGTGTTTGACTTGTCAGCAAGTCAAGATTGAGCATCAGCGGCCAGCCGGGTTGTTGAAACCACTTCCCGTACCGGAGTGGAAGTGGGAGGATATCTCTCTCGATTTTGTCACGGGTTTGCCGAGGACGAAGACTGGTATGAATATGGTGTGGGTGATTGTAGACCGACTGACTAAGTCGGCACATTTTCTGGGCATCAAGGATACTTGGGGTCCAGAAAAGTTGGCTCGTGTTTTTATCGCACAGATAGTGAGACTTCATGGTACGCCGAGGACCATTATTTCAGATAGAGATGGCCAGTTCGTATCGCACTTTTGGCAGGCGGGACATAAGGCATTGGGGACACGGTTACGTTTGAGTACATCTTTCCACCCTCAGACTGATGGACGGTCCGAACGTACCATTCAGACGTTCGAGGATTTGTTGCGCGCATGTGCGTTAGACTAGAGTAGTGACTGGGAGGAACATCTGGCCTTGATTGAGTTTACTTATAATAATAGCTGGCACACGTCGATTAAGATGGCACCGTATGAGGCACTTTATGGCCGACGTTGCCGATCACCGATATGTTGGGATGAGCTGTCCGATTTGGTTGGCGCCGAGCCAGACCTTGTGTTAGAGACGAGGGAGAAAGTTGAATTGATTAGAAAGAGAATGTTGGCTGCTCAGAGTCGACAAAAGTCTTATGCGGATGTTAGGCGTCGACCCTTGGAGTTTGAGGTGGGAGATCATGTTCTGTTGAGAGTGTCTCCGGCGAAGGGAGTTTTCCATTTTCGGAAGAAGGGGAAACTCAGCCCGAGATATATTGGACCTTTCGAGATATTGGAGAGAGTGGGCGAGTTAGCGTACCGTTTGGCTTTGCCTCCGTCGTTGAGTCATGTGCATAGCGTATTTCACATTTCCTAGTTGAGAAAGTAGGTTCCGGACCCGTCCCACATTATTGATTTTGGAGACATTGAGATCGAGAAAGATGTTATATTTGAGGAGAGGCCCGTCAGAATTTTGGAGCGTCGAGACAAGCAGTTAAGGCACAAAACCATTCCTTTGGTTAAGGTGCAATGGTCGAGGCACAGAGTAGAAGAAGCGACGTGGGAGTTAGAGGAGGATATGCGTTCGAGGCATCCCGAACTTTTTGATTCTTAAGTTTCGGGACGAAACTTTATTTTAGAGGGGGAGAATGTAATATCCGTAACTTTCCATTTTTAGCAGTTTCCATTTTTGGTGTATGTCTATTTTTATCGACTCACATGTAACCGTTCCGACATTTTGAATCTACTTTATTCTTGGAGTTTTTCCATTTGGACGAGTTTTGGTGACGTTTTCACGTAATTTCATTTTATGACATGTTTTGTCGTATGAACGTTCGATTCTCGTAAAACTCGTTCGTTTTCGCTGTTTCTTGGTTTGTACAAGTTAGTATGATTGAGTTGGTCGTGTTGGGACTTTCGGTTTGTAAATCCGACGTCGTTTCGTGATTTTCGGACACTTGGGCCATTTTTGTAATTTCCTAATAGTTTAGGGAATCTCATTTTCGTTGTCGCATCACGGACCCTCCGGTGGTCGGAATCGTATTTTCTTTCAGCGCTTAACTCCGTCGTCTTGTATGCTTCATGTTTATGTTTCTGGATTCTGGCCTTGTCGTGCGTTTCGAGTATTGTACCTTCGACAGCAGCCGCATCGCCGATGTGGCAAAGATCGAATCATTGTGTAGGTAGCGCACGCTACTCCTGTCACCTTGCGTGCGCTACCGATGTGCAGTTAGCGTACGCTAACTCACTATTGTTAGTGTGCGCTAACGAGTGGTAGCAGTAGCTACTGGACCGGTTTCAGCTCCGTTAGCGCGCGCTATATATGATAGTTAGCGTGCGCTAACTTCACATTTATGTAGATCAGCGGCAGTTCAGACTCAACATTATTTTTCATTCTTTTTCTTTCCTTCCCTTCCTACGGGCGATTTTGGCGATTCAAAGCAGATTGTGGAGAGTAATCAGTGGAGTTCCCGTCCAGTCCGATTCTTGTGTCTCGAGCATAACACATCATCATCTAAACCCATCTCCTTCACTCCAATTCAAGGTATTTTCATCTAGAACCCTAACTTGTCAATTTTGGGGGGTTTTCGGGATTCTAGGGATTAGTTTCGAATTATTCAATTATGTTACGTAATTTCTTACCGGTTGTCGTTATTGAGTGATTCTCAATCCATTTTTCCTCGAATTAATCCATGAATTGTTGATACGGGGAGATTTTGCGTAAACCATCGCCCATATCGATTGAACGTTTTTGTCATGAATCGTAATCGGGGATTATGGGTGTATTCCGATCGGTTATTGTTGTCCGTTGGGACTGACCTATGTTGATCCTTCGTTTAGGAAACGTTGTTTTCCACCCGGACCGTTCATAGTCGTGTTTCACTTCCGTTTCTTCAAGAATGTCTCAAAGGCAAGTACTTTACATTTGTTTACATGTTCTAGTATTTGAATTATGGCTTTATCGTGGTTGTTGTGGATGGATATGTGTATGTTCACCTAGGGACGGTACGACGGGACCTCTAGGGATACGTATTGCCGTGAGTGTGTGTTGCGATATTTCTTGAACGCAAGTGTACGTTATCGTATACAAGTAATAAAGTGATGAGTGAGTATCGTTCCCACGAGGACTGAATCACTAACTACCGATTTTTATGTATTCTAGTTTTATTTGAACAATCGAACTTTGGTTTTGCAATTAATTACTAAAAAAATTAATAAAAGATTAAACAGTAAAAACAATAGCTTGAAGAAAGAGAATCAAATGATGAATAAGTCTAGGATTCTGAATCCACCTCGGTTTATCCGAATTTACTCTCGATTATCTGAATTTAATGATTTTCCCAATTTATTGAAGGCGAAGATTGCTAATATACTCTACCGCCTCTCCGAGGTCAATAGATTTTCTAAAGGCGAATAACGCACTCTATCCCTAGGTGAATTAATTCGTCAATAGGCAAAAAGCATAAAATCTCCAAAAGGCCACGTAGTTCCTATGAGTATATTCCTATCTCACAGAATAAAACGGTCCTCACCAATAGTTCCTCACCAACTCTCCTCTCCCGATTCGAATTGAATGATTAAAACAATACAACTATTGGCCAGATAATTGAAAGCATTAAACACGATTGGGAAAACTCAACAAAAAGGGAATTAAATAGATAATCTCAAGCAATTCCGTCAAAACATAGGTTTCATCAAAATCCTAGATTAGGGTTTTAGCCTGACATGCTAATTAATGAAAATAATAAATAAAAGCATGAAAATCAAACGCAGATGAAGATCTCAGATTCCTCCGTTCTTCTGGCTTCCGCCCTCTGCCTTTGATCTCTTCTGTCTCCCTCGTCTGCGATAATCTTCTGTCTTCCTCCTTTTTCCAAGCCTCTCAGATTCCAACCCTCCATGATTAATTAGGGCCTTAAACCCTTATTTATAGCTCTGCACAGTCTCCAAATCGCGTCCGTGTGAGTAGGTCGAGAACTGGCTTCAAAATGGCCCAAATCCGCGCGGAGCACACCAAAACCGCTAAGTGTGCCGCAGCTCACTAAATCTGTGCCGCGGCACATGGCGTGTAATTTAAAACCTGGGCGCTGGGTGTTACGTCTGTGCCGCGGCTCACTGGATCGCGCGGCACAGCAGTACGCTTTACTCGTGCCCGCCGTTGCCTTCTGTGCCGCGGCCCACTTGCCTTGTGCCGCGCCCACCGCCAAAATTCGCTGCGCCCGTTTTGCCTCGTTTTATCTTCCGGACTCCAATCTCCTGACAAACATACAAGATTAAGGCATTAAAAGCTCATTGATGCAAATTTACTCGCCAAAATAATACAAAATAATGATAAATAAGCGTATAAAAATACGCCTAACAAATACCCCCAAACTTAAGCCTTTGCTTGTCCTCAAGCAAAAAGAATTAATTTCAACAAAAGAATATCGTGAATAATCGTGCAACTCATAGTGCTAAACCTAATCAATACTATCCTGAAATTCTCTCTGAATAATACGAGTATCGTAATAGCGAGCTACACTCAGAACACTGATTCTACAAAGTAACCAAGTTCAGTCCTAATTACTCGTTCATGAAGAAAATCCAGCTTAAAGATTAACAAACGTGAATCAAATCGACCGTCAATATGAAAGGTTAAAATAAACGACCTAAATTTGCCCCGTTCCACAGTCTAATGGCAAAATTTTCACGAGTTTCATAAAAATAATCATCGGACAGTATTCCCTTATATATATATGCTCAAGAAATTGATTCGAGTTGACCACTAGGTTCGGATCTCGGGATGTTTCATCGGGATAATCCTAGGGTGGAACTTCCATTCTCATGTATTGGGAAACCGTTTGACGTAAAAGACACTCATGGGGCACATGGATGCTTCTAGTTACTAAGTTCCCCTCCACAGCGGAGAAACAACTCGAATAGCTAATTCCCGCATGTCCGAATCAAGGTCGCTGTGTTACGCGAGAGTAAACAACGGGTCACGTGAATACCTCCGGTTACTAGGCTCCCTATCATCGGCACATGCGAAATTTCTAAATTACTAGTCTAATCAAGGTCGTCGTTTTACGCGAGAGTAAACAAAGGGTCACGTGAATACCCCCGGTTACTAGACTTCCCATCATAGAACAAAAATAACTCGACTTTTGGTGAAAAACTGTCCGACTCTAACTCAATCTAAGCGCCAACATGACTTATGTAACTGGACGACTAGCTAACCGAAAAATGTAACCAAACGTATCGACGGTGATTTTAAAACACGCATGTATCCTCTCTTATCCGCCAAGACCTCTACAATCACGAAAAAATTTCGGACCAAAATGAAGACTTAGCAGAAATAGAAATCACTGACTACAACCCGACTAAAACTCGACCGTTTCTTCAGAGAGAAAAACAGTGTCGTAACATCAGTATTACACAAATAGAAGCACGAAAAATTCACGAATAAGAGTAAAATCAAGACAAGCAAGGCTATCGACAAAAAGATAACTAAAAATAACAAAAAGTGCAACGAAATAAGTACACCAATAAATGTAGCGACAGAAAGTAAACCCCCCCCCCCAAACTTAGGACGTACATTGACCTCAATGGACAAAATATAGTATGCAATAGAATAAGAAGGTCAAGTACTCCCCTCCAGTCCTCTCACGAGCTGGTGCCGGCATCATCCGGTGAGGAGGGTGGTGTGGCTGGCCGAGCAGGTGCAATAAATGGCCCGTCTGGGTGCATGATATGGGCCGTCCATGCGGCAAGGTGCTCCTGATGGTAGGCGTCCCTCACTGCCAGATGCCTCGCCTCACGCCGGTTGGCCCAGTGGGCCTGCTCTCGCATCTCACCCCTGACGGCAGCAATAATGCTCTCTCGCTCCATCCGCTGCTCCTCTCGCATGGCAGCCAGCATACTCTCCCTCTCTCTCCTCATCTCCTCTCTCTCTCTCCTCATATCCTCCCTCAGATCATCTCTCTCTCTCCTCATATCCTCCCTCAGCCCGTCGAACATCGCCTGCAATCTCTCTCTGTCGGGCGGCGGGCCGGCATCTGCCTGCCCCTGTGTCAGCAAAAGAGGCTCGGGGGCCCCCTCGTGGGCCTCATCCAGTAGAAATACTCTCCCCCGAGCGTGCGCCGGCGCTCCTCCCCACTGGTCAAAATGTGAGGTGATGCGGTGGTTGATCGGTGCCTGGGGAGCAAGCATCGGCTCGTCGTCTGACCACGTCAGCCCCGACTGCCGACACAGAGCGCAGATAAGAGAGGGGTGCTTCAACCCCGTCTTGGCCCCTCCCTGAATGCACTGGAATATAGATCGGACCAAGAGAGGGGCCACATCGAATCGCAACCCGGATGTGATAGCATATAGTGTCCGGGCGCGGGAGAGAAAAACAGTGCGGATCTGAGATGTGGGGTCTATACGAGCGCAAATAAAATATAGCCAGGCACGCCCGAGCCGACTGAGGCGCGAGCTCTTGAAATGGAAAGTGGAAGAACCCGGTGCGCGTTGCTCCCAGCCAGAGTCGGGCTGCGTAATAGTCTCGAGCAGAGCCTCCTTCGTGAGGCTAGTCATAACTCGGTCATAAGCCGTCTCATCTACCACCGGCAGCCCAAATAACCTCCGAATAGCAGCTGTGGAAAAATCAACCGTAATACCTCGGACATCTACCTGAGTCTGAGTGTCTGACTGCTGCAACATCTGGCCTGCCCGAATATGCTTCAATAACGCGCTGGCATAGAACTCCTGCACTATCGATATCACCGCTGGCTCGGGGGGTGCAGCGAATCGGGCCCACCCCATCTCGTCTATCATCATAAGCAGTTCCCCATCTTGGGGGGCTGGAGTAAATCCCCTCTCCGGGATAAGAGGTCGCGGCCGAATCTTCTCATTGAAGATTTTGTGGATCTCAGGGTTAGAAAACTGGTGCGCCTCCGACTCGGCGCGACTTCGAGAGGTTTCCCCTCGAGTGGGGGATGACTGAGTCCTGGCCCTCTTGCTCAGCTTTTTAGTCCTAGCCATAGTGAGTCCTGAAAAAAATTTAAACACCGAAGGTTACTTACTCAAACAATAACGAGAATAATCATCACTCGGCTAGGGATATCCGGCCGTAAATCATAAATTTTTACGAGATAGCACAACAGTGAGAGAAAAATGAAATTGAACCATAACATTTAAACTAGACATACGGGTTGGGGTTGCTGTAATTCCAGAACGAATATGTTGCACACAGATTAAAAATATTGCCTTAACAAAGAAAATTTTTCATTTAGACATTTCATCGAACACTTAAAGGGCAAGAGTTCACTTGAAGAACAAATATGGCCATAGCTCCATTAAATCCCCAAGAACAAAAACATGACTCATTCGTCGTGACAAACGACACATTCAACTCATTCATAATCCAAAATAAGCATGAAAAATCGATCAAAACATCATGTCCTCCACTTAACCATCATAGAACTTTTGAAGGAAATAAACATACTCAATCCTCAAATGCATAACACAACTTCAAATTTAAATTCATAGAACAATTTTAGATTAGAGATTTGGACATACCTTGCGTGGATTGTGAAAAGTGCAAGAAAATTGCAAGAAGAAAAATGGAAGAAGAAGAAGGTTTCTTGGCCGATCGCGCGCGCAAGGGAGAGGGAAAGGGAAGGTAAACTTACCTGGGTAGTCGGCCGAATGCGGGTTATAAGGTACCTGGGCTGTTCAAATTCCGCATGGTGTGCCGCGGCACAACTCAAGTGAGCCGCGGCACAGAGTACAGTCCCTTTTACCTGGTTGTATGTTTTGTCGTGGGCCGCGGCTCAGCTTCCGTGTGCCGCGGCTCAGGGCTCAAGTGTGCCGCGGCTCAGTAATGTTGTGCCGCGGCACAGAGTACAGATTGTTTAGCTCTCCCTTTCGAATTGTGTGTGCCGCGGCTCAGGCATCAGTTTCTCCCCTGGGACTTTTCCTGCACAGAATTTCAAGAAGAACACGTCAAGAGCGAGAGGTAAAAGCAAATCAAAGCACAAAATGATGAAAAATAAAAATTCAAGAATGCAAGAAAAATACAGAAACTCAAAAATCTACAACTACGAACTCGGGTTGCCTCCCGAGAAGCGCTAAGTTTATAGTCTTCAGCCGGACCTAAAAAGATCGGGCCGCAGCAAACTCCATTTGATCTCCGCCCCGTTCATCGAACCGTTAATATGATTTTTAAAATTTTGACCATCGGTCATTAACGATTCGATTTTCGGTTCGGACACCCAATGTTAGTTTCGGAAAGGTTTTGACGAGAACAACTTTCCGAAACACCCGTTTTTCTCATGACTAGATGTCCGTTTGATTTCCGGCTTATTTCCCTCTTTCAAAAATGACTTTATGACAGCAGCAGACTTGTCCGAGTGTGGATGGTCGGATGGAGATGATGGCATGTTCACATGCTTGAGAAATGCTACTCGTTCTACATCTTTCTTAAAAGTTGGACCATCTGACACGGAATCTGAATTTTTCGACCGACGATGTTTTCGGTGTTTTTATTTTGCAACGGCCTCCACACTTTCACTTTGTGAGCTCTTATCAACACCTCCGGGCCATGAAAAGGATTTGAATACTTGGAACGTAACATGCTCGTCTTGAACCCGCAGAGTTAATTCTCCTTTTTCCACGTCTATAAGAGTTCTGCCGGTCGCTAAAAATGGTCGTCCCAAGATAATCGGGATATCTTCATCTTCCTCCATGTCGAGAACAATAAAATCCGCTGGAAAGATAAATTTATCCACTTTTACTAACACATCCTCAATCACTCCCCTCGGATACTTAATAGATCGATCCGCTAATTGCAAGGAGACCGTCGTCGGCTTTGCTTCACCAATTCCCATCTTCTTGAAAATAGACAGAGGCATGAGGTTAATACTAGCACCGAGATCGCACAATGCCTTATTAAAAGAGAGATTCCCCATGGTGCACGGTATGTTGAAACTTCCCGGATCTTTCAATTTTGGTGGAAGTTTCTTCTGAAGAATCGCGCTGCATTCCTCCGTCAAGGCGATTGTCTCAAACTCCTCGAGTTTTCTTTTCTTTGACAAGATCTCTTTCATGAATTTAACGTAGCTTGGCATTTGTTCCAACGCATCGGCAAATGGGATGTTAATATGAAACTTCTTGAACACGTCGAGGAACTTAGAGAATTGCTTGTCCGCCTTTTTCTGCTGTAGTCTCTGCGGAAACGGGACGGGTGGCACATATGCCTCCGGGTTATCCGGAAACGTTATCGAAGGTCTCCAATCTTGTGATTCCTCCGTCGCTAGATTTTTCTTCTCCTCAATTTCACTCCTCTTTTCACTTCTCTCGGGCTGGTCACACACCTCCTTCCCGCTTCTCAAACTGATCGCATTTAGACTTTCTCTAGGATTTGTCTCGGCTGCATTTGGCAAATGCTTCTCCGGCATTGTCCAATACATTAGCAATCTAGCCCAGCTGTACTTCCAAGTTGCGAATGGAGGCGGAATGATTTTGCAATGTTGCTTCAGTACGAGTCATGAATTGACTCGTATTCGCTGCCAATTTCGCGATTGCTTCCTCAAGAGAAACTTTTGGAGCGGGAGGAGGCTGCTGTTGGTTTTGAGCGAACGGAGGCTGGTTCGAGTTCTGTCCGTTTCTCCATGAGAAGTTGGGATGATTACGCCACCCCGGATTATACGTGTTGGAGTACGGATTATTTTGCTGGTTTCTGTTTCCTACAAACTGAGCTTGTTCAATTTGGGGCTGCTCGAACGGATTTCCGACTTGACACTCCACGCTAGGGTGAGATCCGTTACACCAATTGCAAGACTCAATGGTAACGGGGGAAGGAGCATGCGAAAATGCTTGAAGCTGCTACGTTAATGCTGCGACTTGGGCTGACAATGTAGATATCGGGTCATTACTCGAAATTTCCAAAACTCGCTTCGGCGTTATTCGTTCGGATGGCCATTGATAAGCATTAGCGGCCATAGCTTCCAACAACGAGTGTGCTTCAGCCATCGTCTTTCCCATCAAAGCTCCACCGGCGGCTGCATCCACGAGAGTGCGTGTAGAGGCACTCAATCCATTGTAAAACGTCTGAATTTGAAGCCAGTCTGGAAGGCCGTGATGTGGGCATCTCTGTAACAAATCTTTGTATCGCTCCCATGCCTCGTGAAGCGATTCCATGTCATACTGACCGAAAGTGGTGATCTCGTTTCTCAGTCTCGCCGTCTTAGAAGGTGGGAAGAATTTAGCAAGGAAGGCTTGCGCTAACTCTGCCCATGTCGTGATCGAGCCCGGTGGTAAGGAATTCAACCAAAATTTCGCTTTATCCCTCAAAGAGAAAGGAAAAAGCCATAATCGGATAGCATCGTCAGTGACACCATTGTTCTTGAACGTGTCACAAATCTCGAGAAAAGAAGCAATATGTGCGTTGGGGTCATCGTTCGGCAATCCACAAAACTGGCTCGATTTTACCATCTGAATAATTGCAGGCTTGATTTCGAAATTGTTCGCCTGGATAGTGGGACGCCGGATCCCCGAAAAATTAGCATTAATCTGCGGCATAGCATAATCTCAAAGTGCCATTTCTGGTTGAGCTTGCTGCACAATATTATTTCCTCCTTGAATTTCGATATTTTCGGCCATGGTCACTGTCGTCTGTAACTCTCGTTTCTCCTTCTTGTTCCTTCGAAGAGTGCGCTCGAGTTCGGTATCCAAAGGTAGTAGGCCTTCGTTACCGATTTTTCTCATGCACTACGCGAAAGATCCTGAAAGGAAAAACAAATAAAATAAATAAAATTAAATACACGAAAATAAGTAAATAAAAACGTTCAAACTAAGACTAGAAATACTGAAATCGATATTAGCAAAATTTCAGTCCCCGGCAACGGCGCCAAAAACTTGTTGCGATATTTCTTGAACGCAAGTGTACGTTATCGTATACAAGTAATAAAGTGATGAGTGAGTATCGTTCCCACGAGGACTGAATCACTAACTACCGATTTTTATGTATTCTAGTTTTATTTGAACAATCGAACTTTGGTTTTGCAATTAATTACTAAAAAAATTAATAAAAGATTAAACAGTAAAAACAATAGCTTGAAGAAAGAGAATCAAATGATGAATAAGTCTAGGATTCTGAATCCACCTCGGTTTATCCGAATTTACTCTCGATTATCTGAATTTAATGATTTTCCCAATTTATTGAAGGCGAAGATTGCTAATATACTCTACCGCCTCTCCCGAGGTCAATAGATTTTTCTAAAGGCGAATAACGCACTCTATCCCTAGGTGAATTAATTCGTCAATAGGCAAAAAGCATAAAATCTCCAAAAGGCCACGTAGTTCCTATGAGTATATTCCTATCTCACAGAATAAAACGGTCCTCACCAATAGTTCCTCACCAACTCTCCTCTCCCGATTCGAATTGAATGATTAAAACAATACAACTATTGGCCAGATAATTGAAAGCATTAAACACGATTGGGAAAACTCAACAAAAAGGGAATTAAATAGATAATCTCAAGCAATTCCGTCAAAACATAGGTTTCATCAAAATCCTAGATTAGGGTTTTAGCCTGACATGCTAATTAATGAAAATAATAAATAAAAGCATGAAAATCAAACGCAGATGAAGAGCTCAGATTCCTCCGTTCTTCTGGCTTCCGCCCTCTGCCTTTGATCTCTTCTGCCTCCCTCGTCTGCGATAATCTTCTGTCTTCCTCCTTTTTCCAAGCCTCTCAGATTCCAACCCTCCATGATTAATTAGGGTCTTAAACTCTTATTTATAGCTCTGCACAGTCTCCAAATCGCGTCCGTGTGAGTAGGTCGAAAACTGGCTTCAAAACGGCCCAAATCCGCGCGGAGCACACCAAAACCGCTAAGTGTGCCGCGGCTCACTAAATCTGTGCCGCGGCACATGGCGTGTAATTTAAAACTCGGCGCTGGTGTTACGCTCGTGCTGCGCTCACTGGATCGTGCCGCGGCATAGAGTACGCTTTACTCGTGCCTGCCCCGGTTGCCTTCCCGTGCCGTGGCCCACTTGCCTTGTGCCGCGCCCACCGCCAAAATTCGCTGCTACTGCTTTGCCTCGTTTTAGCTTCCGGACTCCAATCTCCTGACAAACATACAAGATTAAGGCATTAAAAGCTCATTGATGCAAATTTACTCGCCAAAATAATACAAAATAATGATAAATAAGCGTATAAAAATACGCCTAACAGTGTGCGTATCGCGAACTGTGGTTAGCCACCCAGGGATGTCCGACGGGGCTCTGCGGGGTACGTAGGCCATGAGTCTCATACCGACGGTTAACTTTGAATTGTGATTTGTTGGAGATAATGTGTTTTGTGATTGTACATTGCAAATATTCCGGAATATAAAATGTTTTCTAAAATGATTTTTGGCGCATATATTCATCTGATTAGAATGTAGTTCAAATGGGTTGTACTTGCACTAGCAGTTGTTGCTAACCCCTTAAATGGGGGAAATACTTTCTGTATTTCAGGTATCGATCGTGGGGACAAACGAGCACTTGAGCCGCATGAGGATGATGGGCAAGCATGATACTGTTCAGTAGTCAATTGTTGGTGTTCAGTTCTGTCAATTATTTTTGATGTCTTGTTTTGGGGTTTCTGTATTATAAAACTGGTTTAAGTACTCGAGTACTTCCTTTTCAAAATTGTTAATGTTGTGTTCCCGTTTTGGGAATTGGATTGATGTTGGATTCTATTTGTCGGGTTGTAGTCTTTTATTTGAATTGTCGTTTTATTGATGATTGTTTGTCGTTGGCGAATGTCTTGTTGGTACGTTAGCCTGGTGGATTCCACAATGTGGGGTCCACGGCGCTGTAATATGCCCTGAATGTCTTGGGGGTGTTACACGAATGATGCTGAGATGGTTGATAGTCAGTCCAGTAGCGAAGACGAGGAGATGGTCATGGATTGGTACTACCCGAGGGTGTACAAGGCTAAGATATAGAGGGAATTCTTAGACTTGACGTATGGTAGCATAATTGTGATGGATTAGGAGAGAAAGTTCAACCATATGTGCTGTTTTACACCGCATATGGTTAAGACTGATGTGATGAAGCCACAGAAGTTTCGTGATGGACTTCCTGACTGGATCCATCACAATCTGATGGCCATGGGAGGATGTCTTACACCATGGAAGAGATAGAGATTAACGAACATAGCTTTTTAGCTGACTTGCACATAGTTGAACTTAGTGATTTTGATGTTATTTTGGGTATGGATTGGTTAGACAAACATAAAGCTGTAGTTGAATGCTCCGAAAGAAGGGTAACCTTATGTCCGTTTGTTGATGTCAAGACCGTATTCGAGGGAGTAAGACACAGTAGTACCCCTAAAGTGATTTCAGCCATGAAAGCTGTGAAGATGTTGAGGAAGAAGCGTAGTTGCAAAGGATCCTGGTGAATGTGATGGGGAAAACAACTTCGGAGAAGATGGTAGCTGATGTACCTATCGTCAAGGAGTATCCAAATGTCTTTCCCGAAGACTTGCCGGGAGTTCCGCCGAGTCGTCAAGTTGAGTTCTCGAATGATTTAGTGCCAGGAGCGGCACCAATATCGAAAGCCCCTATATAATGGTGCCCAAGGAATTACAAGAGCTGAAAGTACAACTTCAGGAACTGCTCGACTCTGGATTTATCCGGCCTAGTTTTTCGCCATGGGGTGCACCAGTGCTCTTCATGAAGAAAAAGGATGGAAGCTTGAGGATGTGCATAGACTATCGTGAACTTAATCGACTCATGATAAAGAATAAATACCCACTTCCGAGAATAGAGGACCTATTTGATCAACTTGGAGGATCAGGAGTGTTCTCGAAAATGGATTTGAGATCTAGGTATCACCAATGAGGATTAAAAATGATGATATCCCGAAGACAGCATTTTGAACTCGATATGGACACTATGAGTTTATAGTGATGCCATTTGGTTTGACTAATGCGCCAGCAGTATTCATAGACCTCATGAACTGTGTATTTCAACCTTATTTGGATAAGTTTGTCATTGTGTTCATAGATGACATACTTGTGTATTCAAAGAACAAGGTTGAACATGAGCAGCATCTTAGGACATATTGGGAATACTGCGCAAGGAGAAGTTGTATGCGAAGTTCAACGAGTGTGAATTCTGGCTTAACCGAGTTGTATTTTTGGGACATGTGATCACTTCTAGAGGAATCGAGGCTGGCCCGGTTAAGGTAGAGGCAGTCAATGATTGGAAAGTACCGAGTAATGCAAATGAAGTTCGTAGCTTCTTTGGATTAGCCGGTTATTATCGGAGATTTATCGAGGGATTTTTGAAGATAGCTGCACCTATGACTAGATTGACTAGGAAGGGAGAAGTTTTCTTATGGAATGAGAAGTGCGAAAAGAGTTTCCAAGAACTTAAGCCAAGGTTGACTGCAGCACCAGTTTTGACGATTCCCGATCCGACGAGAGAATTCGTCATCTACAGTGATGCATCCAAGCAAGACTTGGGATGTGTATTGATGCAGGAGGGCAAGGTAGTTGCCTATGCTTCGAGACAGTTAAAACTGCACGAGCTGAACTACCCTACTCATGATTTGGAATTAGCAGCGGTAGTTCATGCCTTGAAGATTTGGAGACATTACCTGTATGGAGGTAAGTGTGAAATTTATACAGACCACAACAGTCTGAAATATATTTTCACACAAAAGGAGTTGAATATAAGGCAGCGCAGATGGCTAGAGTTGGTCAAAGACTACGATTGTACAATTTATTAGCACCCGGGTAAAGCAAACGTAGTTGCTGATGCATTGAGCCGTAAGGCGAGAGGAGACCTAGCCTGTTTGTTGACCAAAGAGGAAAGCTTGGTCAAGGAATTTGCAAGGATGAACCTTGAGACAGCTACACCATCAAACCCAGTTGAATCGTTATTGGCTAGTTTAGTGGTACAGCCAACCTTGAGGAAGCAGATCAAAGAAGGTCAAGGACAAGATGACTTTTTGGTCAAAATGAAAGAATGTACTCTTTCAGGTGAGGATAAGGGATTTAGTGTGTCCGATGATGGCACAATGTATTACGAAGGGAGGATTTGTGTGCCCAATGTTGTCAAGTTGATAGAAGCAATATTGAAAGAGGCACATAATACCCCATATACAGCACACCTGGGAGTACAATGATGTACCAGGACCTTAAGGGGACATTTTGGTGGGAAGGTTTGAAAAGAGATGTGGCAGACTTTGTCAGAAGGTGTATAGTTTGTCAGCAAGTGAAGGCAGAACACCAATGCCCCTTTGGACTACTTAAATCACTTAATATTCACGAATGGAAATGGGAACATATTACGATGGACTTTGTGGTAGGTTTGCCTCGAACGGAAAGAGGAAACCACGCTATTTGGGTTGTTGTGGACCGACTCACAAAGTCAGCTCATTTCATCCCAGTCAAGATGAACTTTTGAATGGATCAGTATGATCAACTTTACATCGGTAAGATTACTAAGTTTCATGGAGTGCCAGTCTCTATAGTATCCGACAGGGATACTCGTTTCACATCGCGTTTTTTGGGAAAGTTTGCAAGAAGCCTTGGGAATGTAGTTGAATTTTAGTACGGCCTATCATCCTCAGACTGATGGTCAGTCCTAGAGGACCATCCAGATCCTTAAGGATATGTTGCGAGCGTGTGTGTTAGACATGGGCAATAATTGGGAACGACTGCTGCCTTTGGTAGAATTTGCTTACAACAACAATTATCAGTCGACGATTGATATGGCGCCGTATGAAGCCTTATACGGTAGGAAGTGTCGATCACCACTATATTGGGACGAGTAGGTGAAAGGAGAATTTTGGGTCCCGAGATGATTGAACAGGCAGTAGTGGTGGATAAGATTCGTGAAAGAATCAAGACAGCACAGGATCGTCACAAGTCTTACGCCGACAAGCATAGGAAAGATTTCGAATTCTGTGTTGGCGACAAAGTAATCTTGAAGGTATCCTCTACGAAGGGAATTATTCGTTTTGGTCCAAGGAGCAAGTTGAGACCAAGATACATTGGACCGTTCGAAATTCTTGAACGAATTGGAGAATTAGCTTACCGCTTGGCTTTACCCCCAGAACTTTCGGCTGTGCACAATGTTTTTCACGTAGCTTTGTTGAGGAAGTATGTGCACGATCCCAACCACATCATCAACTATACCGCCATGGATATGAACAAAGATCTTGCTTATGCAGAACAACCAGAACTGATTCTCGACCGATCAGTCCGGCAGTTGAGGAACAAAGAGAAGGTGTTTGTCAAGATCCAATGGCTTAACCATAGTAAAGATGAAGCCACTTGGGAGCGCGAGGAAGAACTTCAAGCTCATTATCCGAATTTCTTCAATTGAGGTATGTCATTTATTTTCGAGGACGAAAATTTTTCTAGGAGGGGTAGGATGTAACATCCGCCATTTTTATAGAATAATATTATTATTTATAATAATATTAATAATGCATTTTATTTCGTTTAATCTCATTTTATTTCAAAGTAAGAAATTGTTGTACAATTACTTTCACTACACGTACAAGTCAAATTCATGTAATCTCATTTAATAAGATCATAAACATTTTCATGATATCTCATATGTTCTAAACCCGAGTCAATTTCTCAATTTAATTTCAGAAACATTTAATATTAGTCATTGTTATTAATATTATAATTATTAAAGGTATTATTATTAATAATAATAATAATATTTATAATAGGAACAATATTAATATTAGTAGTATTAATGTTTTTTATCTTTATCATTTATATATCATCACTTATATTACTCACGATATTATTATCATTAGTATCTGTATTAATAAAATTATTACTACCGCTATTATTATTATTATTATTATAATTGTCACCATTATTATTATTATTATCCATGACCCAAATATATTGTAATGACCCAATTAATAACTAAAGCCCATAAATATGCCCTAACCCTAATTTTTATACAGTATAAATACATAATTTCTGCAGTACCAAATACACCATACACTTTTACTTTTCTCCCAACGATCGGCCATTGCTGATTTCTTTTATCTCCTGCAAATTCTTCTTCACGACTAATCTCTCCAGCAACCTTTTTCTCTACTATCATATACATCAAACCCCATCTCTAATCATTCAAAGAAGAACGGGAAATAAATTTTTACAATACAAGAAGAAGACATCATCTTCCTACTGCACGGGATGGGATCAATCTAGCAGTGAACCATCTTCCAACAACAATCAACACTTCCTCCAATTCCATCTTCTCAGTTCTTCCCGGCAAAGGTAAAAGTCCTAAATCCTCCTTTTCTACAATTTTCAATCTTACACACCAGAAATCAAATAAAAAAAAAATCTCTTCATCATCAATTTGCCACATATAGCCCAATAATCTTCAGTTCCCTCATACGGGAAACAAATTTGAAACCTAAATTGCAGCCCATTTTATGACGTTTAGCGGATTCAAATCGAGTACGCAAATCGGACCATAAATCCGATAACCCTTCCGACCGAGTCAACCGTGATTCTCACCTGGAACCGTATCCGTCTGGTATTCTCCTTTACCCCTACTAGCACGCCGCGCTATCCACACCACAGCTACCTCCGGTGTTGCCAAAGGGAGTTCCGTAAGTGGGTGTGCGTGTGTCGACTGCGTTCTGCTTGTGCGTATGTTTTATTTCCAGCGCATGTGTGTGTGTGAAATTGAGTGGAGAAGAAGAGAGCACAACTCCTTCGGTGAGATTTTGTGTTTCTTACCAAAACTGGGGAGAGAAAATTAAGACTGATAGATTTTAGAGAGAGATAGAAGAGGATAGAGAGAGGCGAGAGGTACAGAAATGAAGAAGACAGCGGCCGGTGTGTGTTGTGAGGGTTTTTATACCCAACTTTTCTAGCCCTCAAGTTCCAAAACTTATGATTTTAACCCCAGTCAGCTTCTAATCTCTTCCGATTGACCCCTAAACAGTTTTATATCTTCAAATCAGTCCTGTATTGACCAAACCATTAAAATGTTGACCTTCCAATATTAATAACCAGTTAATCCATGCATTTTATTTAATTCTTAGTTATTATATAATAATAAATTATAACAATTATTATTATATGTAGACATTAACGAAGATATACGGTCTTAGGACTGTGAGTCAACCATCATCATATTCAAGTTCAAGCAACATCATTTATTCAGGTGGGAATTTTCACTATCACTTTAATTGCCTTAATTGGATTGTATATGTGATATTCGATTCATGTTTAAAATTAACAATACATGTTGTAAATTAGACTCACATGTATAGATGTAAAGAAGCTATCTTAATATATATGTTGTGTGGGGACACCTGCACAACCTCAATATTCACATGCGTGCTCAATTCATGTTATATGTGGTATTGTGTGTATGTTTCATGTTGTTGCGGGGACACATGTGCAACCTCAATATTCGTGTTATGCGTGCTACATTCATGCTATTCGTAATATTGTGTGTATGTATTCATGTTGAGGAAAGATATGATAGATTATTCATGTTATACTTTCCATGAGATTGTATATTACTGTGATATGTGTAATTTCCACGAGCTGAAGGAAGCTCACCCCCACCTATATTGATCCCGCAGGTTAAACCGAGCCGGATGGACGAAGGAGCGAGCCGAGAGGGCATATGATGAAATTTTTATTAAATAATGTTTTTTTTCTTTATGTCTCATGTTTTGAAATTTATTTGGGGAAACTTTTGATTAGAGATTAACAATTTATAATTTGTTCTTCCGCTGCAATTAGTATCTCTTATTTATGACGTGTTGTTGCCTTAATTAAAAAGGTATTTATTTTAGTCAGTGTAGCGACTCGACTTTGTAGGCGAGAATTTTAATATTCTCAAAAGAAATTAGTTTTCGTCAAAATTTACCTTACTTATTTTCCCCTATAATTACCCCTAGAAAGTTGGGGCGTTACACCTGACGAGGCTGAGGAGGGATCTGCACATTTTCGGGTCCGCGAACATTTGGGTTAGGCATTCCGAGAAGGCCTGACGGGGCCGAGAAGGGATTCACACATTTTCGGGTACACGGTTAACCAGGGAGAAATTGTTATTATTGAGATATACTTGGATAATTGCATTTTCCGGAAAATCATTATCATGGCTTTGAAATTGGTGCATGTGCTTTTACGTGTAAGATGTGACGTTTCACTTGTAATACTTGCTCTAACCCCTCTCGTGTGGGGGAAAACTCTTTTTATGTTTTTCAGGTTCTAAGGATCCCTACGAGCGAGCACCGGGGCGGTATGATGATGAAGGCGAGGCGTGATACTGTGGCAAATTGTATTCTCTTTATTTCGAGTATCGTCTCTTTGGACTGTTTACCCTTGTATTAATAGATGGTACTCGAGTACTTTAGGAGTTCTCAGTTGATGCATCATTTCCTTGTATTCCCTTGAGATTTTTGACTCGGTGTGTTTTTGGAATTTCTTTTTCTGTATCGGATTTATTAAGTTCCATTTGTAGATTGTGAAATTGAATGTGTTCTGTGAAAAATTAGCCTAGTGGGTCCCAGCCATGGATTCACGGCGCTGTGATATTCTCCGAATATCTCGGGGGTGTTACAGAATTTGGTATCGGAGATTAGGTTTATGGATACCTAGGTTGTCGGTCTGTTGGGTCTAATTGTACTGTTCCGAGAGCCCAGTATCATCGCGCTGCCGTTATTTAATACGATCGGTACTCGTAAGTTCCTTATTTTCTTTATCCTCTTTGTTTTCTCATTGTAATTCGACTACGGGGCATGAGAGATCCATATCCATGATGGGAATGTTACGAGTTATACTTATGAGTTTACTTCCCTTTTTTTCTCTTTAGAATGTCAACTGGCAGAGGACGTGGACGCGGCCGTGGTCGTGGTCGAGGGCGTGGCGTAGTCGTGGGGCGGTCATGTCCCTCAGCTCTGCAGAAGGCTCAGCTATGCCTAATTTGTCGGACTCGGTTCAACCTAGCACCGGTAGTCATCAGGAGCCGTCGGCCAGTCTGGGAACTTCCGCAGGGAGTCACCCGGATGTGGGCATTGCCACTATACTGCAACAAGTGGCAAATCAACCCAGGCAGTTCAGCTCAACCAACCACCTCCTGCGAGCGATACTGGGGCAGAGAAATGGTTACAAGATGTGATCCGTAAGCGCCCTTCCCAATTTATTGGTGCAAATGATCCGATCGGCTGGGAAGATTGGATTAATGATATGAACAAGGTTTTCATGGCCGTAAATTGTCCAGAGGCACGTAAGGTGCCAGTTGCTCAGAACTTTCTAACAAGTGATGCGGCTAGTTGGTGGCAAGCAGTCACACCTCAGGATCGTGTGGTTTCATGGGATGAGTTTAAGGAATTGATGGAGGCCGAGTTTTGCCCGTGGCCTATTCAGGAGGCCAGGATTCGAGCCTTTTACGAGGCTAAACCCCAGGATATCCCGGTATCCTAAGCAATAGTTGAATACAACTGTTAGCTCAATCATGTGAAGGGTCAAGTGAAGGAAGAGAGAGACAAAATCCATCACTTTGACATGCGGATGAAGCCAAAAGTTCGACACTATATGTCGGGATTCGCTTGCACCACCCTGAAGGAGTATCAAGATAAAGCATTGGCATATGATATGTCATTCACTAATACCAAAACGGCAAGTAAGAGTAAGAAGCAGAAGACCTCCAGAAAGTTTTCTAGCGGTAGAGGTGGCAACCAACGGGGGTCTCAGTCGGCAAACTATCTAGTCAGAGGGTCTTCCCGTGTGTCGGTAGGTAAACGGAATTTCAGAGCTGGTACTAGTGTGTCCAATCGGGTCGTGACATGTTTTAATTGTGGCCAGCAAGGTCATCTTAATCATGATTGCAGCCTACCCCCTTTGAAGCGTTATAATTGCGGTCACGAAGGCCACAGAGCTATGTATTGTACGGAAGAGGAAAAGACACTTGGGACTCAAGCGTCAGTTCCTACTCCGGGAGAACCGAGTGTTAATCAGAAATCACCCATAGGTCAGCCATCCCAGAGTTATGGTCGGGGCAAAGGCCGGGGTCAGTCCATTAGATGGGGAGCCCCCAGCACTAGTTCGGTACAACCTCGTGTCTATGAGATGAGGAGAGCTGAAGATCCAGAGGCTACCGTGCCCACAAGTATCGTTTATCTTTTGTCTCATCCAGTTAGAGTGCTTTTTGATTCTGGTGCTCCTCATTCGTTCATCTCTTTGGATTGTGTACGTCGATTGAATATTGATTGTTTGTCTGCTTGTGAGTCTTTTGTGGTTAAACTACCCAGTGGGGATAGAATCGTGGTGAATAAGGAAGTTAGAGATAGTCCGGTGTTAATCGCAGAGAAACTGTGGCTTTCGAATTTGATCGTCGTGGATATCGTTGATGACTTAATCCCCAGCAATGACTGGCTTGATAGACACGGAGCGGTAATGAATTATCGCACGAAGGTCATATCGATGTTGGCCGACTACGGTACCAAGCATTCATTTACGGGGTACAAGAGGGGATGTCAGAAATTCATAATTAGCCTCTTGAAGGCGTCAAAGCTTATTAGAGAAGGCTGTGTTGGGTATTGGTGTTATGCCGCGAAAGTATAGGATGGGAAAGTCAAGCTTTCCTCGATTCCTGTAGTAAATGAATTCCTGGATATTTTTCTAGATGATTTATCGGGACTACCACCGGAGCGTGAGGTTGAATTTACAATTGATTTAGAATCAAGTGCAACCCTGATTTCTAAGGCACTGTACCGTATGGCACCTTCAGAAATGCAGGAGTTGAAATGACCATTGGGAGAGTTGTTGGATAAGGGGTATATTAGACCTAGTGCTTCATCTTGGGGTGCCCCGGTCTTGTTCGTAAGAAAGAAAGATGGTTTACTACGTTTGTGTATCGATTATCGGGAGCTAAACAAAGTGACCGTTAAGAATAAACACCCTTTGCCACATATCGATGATCTGTTTGATCAATTGCAGGGAGATGCGGTGTTCTCAAAATCGACTTGAGGACTGGGTACTATCAGCTTCAGATAAAGGAATCTGACATTCCTAAAATCGATTTTCGTACAAGGTACCGGCATTCTGAGTTCGTGGTTATGCCTTTTGGGTTGACCAACGCACCGGTGATATTTATGCAGTTGATGAATAAGATATTTATTGAGCATCTTGATAATTGTGTAGCCGTTTTCATCGATGATATTCTGGTCTATTCTCGTGATGATGAGGAACACGCTCGGCACTTGCGATCAGTGTTGCAAATTTTGAGGACTCAGCATCTCTATGCAAAGCTTTCTAAGTGTGAATTTTGGTTGAGGGAAGTCATGTTTTTCGGGCATGTGATTTCAGCGGAAAGGGTCCGAGTAGATCCCCAGAAGATTGAGGCAGTGTTAGATTGGGCACCACCTAAGAACGTGAAGGAAGTTCGTAGCTTTTTGGGTCTGGCTGGGTATTATCGAAGGTTCGTCGAGAGGTTCTCTAAACTTGCTCGACCACTTACACAATTACTCCAGAAGTCCTAAATGTTCTAATGGAATGAAGAGAGACAACAGAGTTTCGAAGAGCTGAAAAAGCATTTGACTACCGCGCCGGTTTTAGCCCTGCCCCAGGGAATCGGTGGGTATTCCGTTTATTGTGATGCATCAGGTCAAAGACTTGGGTGCGTACTCTTGCAGCATGATAAGATTATCGCCTATGCTTCACGGCAACTTAAACCGTATGAGTTGAATTATTCCACCCATGATTTGGAGTTAGCTGTCGTAGTGTTTGCATTGAAAATCTGGCGTCACTATTTGTGCGGTTCTTCATGTTGAATTTATACCGACCACAAGAGCCTAAAGTACATTTTTAGCCAAAAGGAACTGAATATGAGACAACGTTGTTGGTTGGAGTTGATAAAGAATTATGACTTGGAGATCCTTTACCATCCAGGAAAGCCCAACGTTGTAGCTAACGCGTTGAGCCGGAAATCAGTATCACTTCAGATGCTTGAGGTCCTCACACCTCAAGTGAAGATCAGACGAGAGTTGATTGAGCAAGGAGTCGAAGTATGGATTTAGCAAATTCATGGCCAAATGCAAACTCTTGAGATTACTTTGTCCTTGGTTGATGACATCAAGGAGGAACAGGGGAATGACCCAATGTTCGTCCAACTAAAGGTAGATGTGGAGAAAGGGAAAGCCCCTGGTTTTATGATCCACGAGGACAGTATTTTGAGATTTCAAGGTAGGCTTTGTGTTTCGAATGACTCCAAGTTGAGACAGAGAATACTTCGATAAGCCATGCTACACCTTACTCAATCCATCCGGGGACGAGTAAGATTTACATAGATCTTAAGAGAAATTTTTGGTGGAATAATATGAAGAGAGATGTCACTGAGTTTGTATTAAGGTGTTTGACATGTCAACAAGTCAAAATAGAACATCAATGGCCAGACGGGCTGTTGAAGCCTCTCCCTATTCCCGAATGAAAGTGGGAAGATATTACCATGGACTTCATTACTGGGATGCCGAGGACTAAGACCGGAATGAATATGCTTTAGATTATTGTGGACCGATTGACTAAGTCGGCACATATTCTTGGCATTAAGGATACGTGGGGACCAGAGCGATTATCCCGAATATTTATATCGGAGATCGTGAGATTACACGGTACTCCAAAGTCTATTGTTTCCGATCGAGATGGTCCTTTTGTGTCGCATTTTTGGAGATTGGTCTATCAGGCTTTGGGCACCGAGCTGAGGTTGAGTACTTCTTTCCATCCGCAGTCTGATGGTCAGACTGAGCGGACGATCCAGACATTGGAAGATATGTTGCGGGCGTATGCCTTGGACTGGAGTAGCGGTTGGGAAATGCACCTGTCATTGATCGAATTCACTTACAATAATAGTTGGCATGCATCGATCAAGATGGCACCTTTCGAGGCATTATATGGTAGGCAGTGTATATCCCCACTTTGTTGGGACAAGCCTCAGATTTAGTCGGGACGGAACCCGATATATTGATGGAAACCAAAGAGAAGATCTCTATCATCCGAGATAGACTGCTGACTGCTAAGAGTCGACAAAAATCCTATGCTGACACTCGTCATCGGCCCTTAGAATTTGATGTGGGAGATCATGTCCTACTCAAGGTATCACCGACGAGAGGAGTCTACAAGTTCGGGAATAAGGGCAAGCTTAGCCCGCGGTTTATTGGACCATTTGAGATTCTCGACAGGGTTGGTGAGTTGGCCTATCGGTTGGCGTTACCTCCAGCCCTTAGCCACGTTCAAAATGTATTTCACGTTTTTCAGCTGAGAAGGTATGTTCCAGACCCGAGTCATATCATTGATTACGGGGATATCGAGAGAGCAGATGATGTCACGTTTGAAGAGAGGCCAGTGAGAGTCCTGGAGCATCGTGTAAAGCATCTCCGGCACAAAACCATTCCATTGGTTAAAGTACAGTGGTCGAGACACAGAGTTGAGGAAGCAACGTGGGAAACCGAAGAGAGCATGCGCGCTAGATTCCCAGAGTTATTCATTTCTTAAGTTTCGGGACGAAACTTCCTTTTAGAGGGGTAGGATGTAATACCCGTACTTTTTGTAAAATTTTCGTTCTAGTACTCCTGTAATTTTGACACTCGTTGTAAGTGTTTAGTAAGTTGATGTTGATCTTGGAGTTCATATCATTTGGAATTTACACTTTCTTGTTCGGATCGTGGTGCTTTGGATCTTTGATGCGATACTATCACCTGTGTGTGAGGTGTAGCACACACTATGTTCCCTTTATAGCGCACGCTATTTGAGTACTGGTAGCGCACGCTATCTATCAACATTAGCGCACGCTACTAGTGTATTTGAGGCAGACAGTCTAGTAGGTACTGGACTGAAATGGAGAATTCGTAGCGCACGCTATGTGTAGGAGATAGCGCACGCTAGCTGTATTAGTAGCGCGCGCTAAGCAATCGTAGTAGCACGCGTTAAGGCTTGAGCAGGTCAGAGGACAATGGGTTCTGGACTCCAGTTTATGGGCACCAACTATCAGGTAGTGCGCGTTAACACTCGATTAACGTATGCTAAAAGTAAGAAGTTAGCGTACGCTACAACATATGTAGCGCATGCTAACGATGCAGACAGAGGTCACTGGACTACCCGGTGAACTCGTTAGCACGCGCTATTCTCAGATATTAGTACACGTTAAGCGGCCTTTTGTATAAATAGGATATTTCCGCCCCAATTCGTCATTTTTCTACTTCTTCTCTTCCCTTGGGTGGCTTTGGGCGATTTTGGGCGATTTGTGAAGATATTTTCGAGCTACTATCATCTATCAACATCTTCAAGCTTCTAGTTTGGATTATTCAATGTCTAATCTTCCCCACCGCTCCAAAGCAAGGTAAACTTTGCATAACCCTAGAATTTTGGGATTTGGTGGTTTTCTTTCCGATCTCTTCGAGTTAGCTTGCTGTTGTGTTGGAATATGTTAAGTATGGATTATCTATCTTGGATACATGTTTTTCCTACGGATTTATTGGTATATTTCCGGAATTATTGAGTATTTGGGATGGTTGAGTGTGATTCACCATCTAGGGATTTTATTACCGGAATACATGTATCGCGGGTAGTATTTTCGGGTGGATTACAACTTATTTTTCTACCGATAGATTATTTTAGTTGATTACGAACTTGTCGATTCCTTCAACCTTGGTACCTTGTCGTTCGTACCCTTTATCTCGTTCCAGACAAGTGATTCTTGTGAAAGTTATATTCTTAAATGTGAAAAATAATGCATATGCGTGTGAGAGTTATATTCGTTCACTCTGAGAGGGTCTGACGAGGCCGAGGAGGGATCCGCGCATTGTCGGGTCCGCAAACATTTGGGTTAGCCACTCCGAGATGGCCTGACGGGGCCGAGGAGGGATTCGCGCATTGTCGGGTCCACGGTTAACCAGGGAGAAATTGTCATTATTGAGATATACTTGGATAATTGCATTTTTCGGAAAATCATTATCATGGCTTTGAAATTGGTGCATGTGCTTTTACGTGTAAGATGTGACGTTTCACTCGTAATACTTGCTCTAACCCATCTCGTGTGGGGAAAACTCTTTTTATGTTTTTCAGGCTCTAAGGATCCCTACGAGCGATCACCGGGAGGTACGATGATGAAGGTGAGGCGTGATACTGT